>CANTUQ010000021.1:440000-2972500 GCA_947683425.1 Excoecaria cochinchinensis | reverse complement strand
TTTTTTTTGATCAATTATTTTCTTGAGACAAAGAAATTCATTCTTTGTTTTTAAGAATTTTTATTTCATTTCATTTTTTTGCAATTTATTTCTTGGAATAAAATTTCAATTTTTTTTATCGTATTCAATTCTAATCTTGCAAATCAAAAATAAGGAAATCAATCAACTTTTTCCCCTCATCGAATCTGAACTCTTAGGGTAAATATTCTGGGTCTAATCTCATGTTTTTTTTTCTATTCATTTTTGTTCATATTTAATTGATTAACATGTATATTTTTATTGTTTTTATTTATTTATTCTATTGTTTGTATATTTGTCTTATTTAATATGGTTATATATTATTTTTGTTCATGTAATTAATTTATTTTTGCTTTGATTTCTTATTATTTCTAACATGTAATTAATTTATTTTGCTTTGATTCCTCATTATTTTTAACATGTAATTAATTCATTCATTTTGACTGATCTTTTGCCATGTAAATATTTTATGTTAATTGTGATAACATTAATTAATCATGTCAATTTTTGCATCCTTAATTCAATAATCTTATTTTGCCAACTTAGTCAAATTAAGTTATTTTCTTCCTTTTCCTTGCATGATGGCCATGTGAACAGTGGCCATCTTTGTGCTTTCTTCCTTTTAATTTCCATGCATTACTCACGTAGGGTCCATCTTACTTTGCACACACACACTATTTTATTCATTCATTCTTATATGTTTTATCCTCTTATTTATTTGTTTTACTCGCTTGATTGGCTTAATTAATATATTTGTTAGTTTTATATATTTAATTTAATTTGGTTTATTATTTCATTTTATGTATTTCATTTACTTTGATTAATCCATTTTATTTTATTGTATTTTATTCGATTTGATTTAATTACTAACCTTAATTTTCTTTTTCTTTTTGGCTAGAACACTTTTCTTTTTATTTGAGCATTGTCCATGGACGAAGATGCGAGATCGAGGGATTAGGAATCTCACTTTGGTTTGCATATTTAAATTCCGCATTTTCCTTTATTTCGATTTATTTGTCGTATTTGTGTATTTTATGTAAAATTATTTATTTTTATGCACGTTTAAAAAGAAAATCACTAAAAATATTTTTTATTAATAAATTGAGTCTTTTCTGATAAAATGGGACCAATGTCCCAATTTTTCCATCTAAAATAAATTGTCATCCTAAAATTGTTTTCTTTAACCATGCATGTGAGGACCAATGTCCTCATCCTTAATGAATAGCCCGTTTTATGTATGATTTATATTTTATTTACAATGGGGGTTGTATTCTGCCCCTAATTTTGTTGTAACTTACTTTCATGTACTTTATTTCAATTTCGCACTTGCTTACCGCTTTCCTTATGTGGTCGAACTGCGCTTTAATTAATTGCATTGAATGAGAAATGGGACGAAATGATAAATTCAAAACTCAATTATAACTTTAATCAAGGTATGAATAAATAAGAAGTCCCGAACCTTCTCTGGTCTTCGACTCAACGAGATTAGAGGACCATCTCAATGTTTTATTGGGTTGGAGCCTCCAAAATATCTCTTGTTGCCTCAAAAAAGGCCCAACTTGCATAGTCCTAGGCTCCACGAGGGGAGAGGACCATCCTAATGTTCTATTAGAGTGGGGTCTCCACGATACCTCTAGCTTGCCTAAAATGGACATAGCAGCACTGTCTTAGGCTTACTGAGGCTAGACGACCTTTCCCAATGTTCTATTGGGTGGCGACTCTAAGAAACCTCCTTGTTGCCCAAAATGGACGCACTTGTAAATTCTTATAAGTTTTTATGAACCTCTTTCGAAAGCCCTAAAAGCGGGCATTCGGGGCACCCCGGTGTTCGGCGCTCGTCACACCATACCACTCACAATTTCTCAACTAATTCATTTGCTCACAAAATACATCAATTCCACAATTCATCCAAGATTAGGGTTCAAACTAGGTCAATTTGATTCATAGTTTTCACTATAACTTAATATGTTCATTTCTCAATTCAATACATCTCATAACGTAATTTACACATTTAAACACACAATCTATCAATTTGCACAAACAAAGCAATTAGTTCCCAAACCTCTTCTCCTATGCTCCAAATGTTCACTTTGCACTTGATTCAACAACTTTCTCATTCCCCTTGCTACTTCTAAGTTCAACGGCTACAACAACATCCAATTTCTAGAAATTGGAGCCATGCATCATGTAGAAACTGGGTCCTGAGGCAGCCTAGATCAGAGTTACCCAATGATTATAAGATGCCTTTCCACAGGCAAAAAGGTTAAAAGTGATGATTTTCTTTTCCAATTTGCATTTTGGAGTGAAAAGATAAAAAATAATAAAAAATATTTTAAAAATTAGTTTTGAAAAATGGGGGCTTGAAATTACAATATTTTTAGTTAAATTAGAAAAAAAAATTGGAGCGTCGGTCAAGGCGGCGCGCGGAGCGCCATCGCGCTGCTCTCCGTGCAATTATCCGTGAGACGCTGCGCGCACCCAGCGTGAGCTACGGAAGCCCGTCGAGCGCTCCGACGGGCGTCCGTAGCCCCTATTCCGCCGTAAAATGGGCATTTCGCCCCAAAAATCAATTTTTCCTATTTTTTTCCACAAAATTATATTTTTTATCACTTTTTTAAGGGATTTTCAAGTTTTTTTCAATTTTTAAAATTTAAAATGGTTAATATCTGATTTTATTAAGTTTTATCCCTTTAATTAATATTTTTTTCCTATTTTTTTCATATAAAAAGAATAAGAAGAAAACCTAAAAGGGGGGAATTTTTCTTAGGGTTTTTTTTTCATCTTTTTCTCTTCTTCTTCCTTTCAAACTCTCTCCAAAATTTCAGATTTTCCCCACAAAAAAGAACAAAGAATTCAGTTCATCTTTTTCATCTTTTTTTCAATAGAATTTCTTCTAAACATATATTTGGAAGGAGTTTTTGTTGTTGAATTTAATTTGGAGACAAATACAACAATTATTTGCTCTCAAAATTCCTTTTTTTTCTTCTTTATTTGTGTTCCATAAAACTTTTTCCGTTGATTTTCTTTTGAAACTCTTTTTGATGAAAAATTAATTTTGAGACAAACAAAACAATTGTTTGTTATCAAAATCTAATTTTTTAATTTGATTTTCTAAAATAAGACTTTTAATCATTTTTTCCCTTGATACAAACAAAGTGATTGTTTGTTCTTGAAATCATTTTTCTTTATTTTAATCAATAAAAATCTTTTTTTGATCAAAATCATTTCTTTAGGCAAAGAAATCAATTTTTTGTTCTTAAAGAATTTTTGATCATTTTTTCATCCTATTTTTTTCTTGGAATAAAATTCCAATATTTTCATCATATTACACTTTAATATTGCAAATCATCAAACAAAAAAATCGATCATCATTTTACCTTCATCGAATCTGAAACTCTGAGGGTAAACATTCTGGGCTTATTCTTTCTTTTTATTATTTTTGTTCATGTTTGATTTATTTATGTATATTTTTATTAACTTCATTTATTTATTTATTTATTTTTTTCAGATTTGTTTTATTTAATTTGTTTATATATGATTTTATTCTCATTCATGTATATTTTGCTATTTTCATTAATTTATTTATTGTTCTCATTTATTTATTTATTCTATTGCTATTATATTTGTTTTGTTATGTATATATATTATTACATTTTTATTCATGTGAATATTGATCTCTTTTAATTCCTAACATGTAAATAATTCATTTTGCTTTGATTTTTTATTATTTTTAACATGTAATTAATAAATTCATTTTAATTGATATTTTTTACCATGTAAAGGTTTTATATTAATTGTGATACATCAATTAACCATGTCATTTATTTAATCATTTTTTATTCTTTTCCATTGTCATTATCATATATTTAATGTTTTGTTCACTTATTTATTTTCATTGTTATCATGTTCATATTTTTACATATTAATTAATTAACATGTTGTATTTTACTCCAATTACATCTTTTAATCCATTTGTTATTCATAACACATTTTTCTCATTTATTTTAAATTGTAAACATGTTAATTCATTTGTTATTTTGATATCATTTCATTTTATCTCATTATATTTTATTTTAATTTGTCATTTATTTTATATTTAATTGATTTTAATTGATTCAATTACTAACATTATTTTATTTGTGTTTTATGATTATTTCACATCTCATTTTCCTCTTGGGCAATTTTTGCGAGCACACGGGGAGATCCAGAAGGCTCGTTTGGGATTAAGTATTTATTTGTTTTATTCGTAATATTTTATTTATTTGGCTTTTTTATTTATTTTGCCATATAATTTTCTTATAAAACTGTTTACTTTAAGCACGCTAGAAAGAAAATCACAAAGCATTTTTATTAATTAATTTGGAATTTTTTCTAAATAAAAATGGGACGATGTCTCAATTTTCTCTATCCAAAATAAAATCATCACATCAAAATTGTTTTATAATAAATATGCATGCGAGGACCAATGTCCTCATCATTAATGAATATCCCGATTTATGCATGATTTGTATTTTATTTATAATGGGGGTTGTATTTCGCCCCTAGTTTTGTTATAATATTTTTACATATGCTTTATTTTATTTACGCTTTTATTTATTGCTTCCACTACGTGATTGACATGCACTTTAATTAATTGCATTAAAATGAATGAGAAATGGGATGAAATGACAAATTCAAAACTCGATTATAAAATTAACCAAGGTATGAATAAATGGGAAGTCCCGAACTCACTCTGATCTTAGGCTCAATGAGGTTAGAGGTCCATCTCAGTGTTTCATTGGGATGGAATCTCAAAAATATCTCTTGTTTCCCACCAAAAGGCCTAATCAACATAATCCTAGGCTCCATGGGGTAGAGGGTCATTCCAGTGTTCTTTTGGGATGATATCTTCAAGATCCCTTTGGCTTGCTGTGACGCACGCCGATGGTACCCAGCAAGGGCCCTCGCTTTTGAATCCGCCTTTGGGATTCGAGGAATTGGTTTGCGTCATTTGATCATGGGCGCCATGAGACATCATCGGTGTATCCCTCCCAATAGGACATTGGGGAGAACAACCTAGCCTATTGACGCCTAAGGCACCTTTGAGGTATTTGGAGTCGCCACCCAATTTGCGTGAAATTGGGAAAAGGTTTCTCACCTCTTATTGGTCTAAACCAGAGATATGGTGTCCGGAACTTCCCACTTATTTATGCTTTGGTTAATTATAAATGGGTTTTTAAACTCTTAAAATTATATCTCTCATCTCATACGATTGATGCATTTAAATTAAATAGCGCATTCCAAGCATACGAAAGCGATAAAAGGAAAGCGATAAAAAAGTAATAAATGAAAGCGATAAACACACAAGCACACAATTACAAGAGAAATAGGGGCGGAATACAACCCCAACAAAAGGAAATTAAAAAATGTAAATGGGACGGAATACAATCCCCAAAATTAAATAAAGTTGCCCCAAAATTAATTACAAGGGCCCAAAAAGAAATGAGCTTAAATTTAAAACACTCACACAAAATAAGAAAAGGCATACATAAATCGGGGCATTATCTTGGGAACATTGGTTCCTTCGCACTTGTTTGAAGTTTAGGAATATTGGTTCCTTCACGTTTATTTGAAGAGGGATCGAAGAGTCATTTTGTTTGTTTGTTGAAAACGGGGATGAGTGATCCCATTTTATTGAAAATTGACTCTTCGTTTTAATTGTGATAATTTTATTGTTGGGCTAAAACAAGGGACATTGGTCCCAATTTTATTAGTGAAGAATCCAATTTAATTGTAAAAATATTTTTGTGACTTTTTATCACAAGCGTACAAAAATAAAACAAGTACTTACAAGTAAACACGTAACACATCAAGGGGAGTTGAAAGGATCTCACCAAAACGAAGTGTCCGTCCACGCGTCACGACCCATCCGGGGAGTCACAGGGCGCTCACATAGCCCGACTCAAAATTAAAACTCATACAAAAATCAATACCAAAAAGAATATTAGTAAAAACTTCCAAAAATTAATCAAATGAAGACAATATAATGATAATAATAAAATCATAACAAATAATCATGGCATGGTAACAACAATAATAATAATAATAATAGTAATAATAATAATAATAATAATAATAATAATAATAATAATGGACAATGGTAATAAATAATAGTGAATATAATATAAATAAATATGATAATAATAATAATAAATAATAACAATAATAAAAATAACAATAAAATAATAATAATATGTAATAATAATAATAGTAGGAATGAATGACAAATAATCATGAAAACAGAATAATCAATTAGAAATAATAATAATAATAACAATAACAATAACAATAATAATAATAATAATAATAATAATAATAATAATAATAATAATAATAATAATAATAATAATAATAAAGATAATAAATGCATTAAACATGGCAGGAACTCAATATATGATAATAAAAATGAAAAGCAATGGAGATGGTGAAATAACACTAAAGAACACGACTATAAAACTAAAACAAAGATGAACATAGAAATAATAATGGCATTAACCATGAACACCGAAATATCCAACGGCAATCAACTTAATAATAACAAAAAAAACAATAATAATAATGGTGATAATGATAATATGGAGGATGGCAGAGTAACAATAATGAACATAAACCCAATAAAAATAATAATGATGGCAAAAAATAACATTAACAATAATAAATAAAATACAAAAAAATAAATGAGGATGAGTTCAAGAATGTTTACCCTCAGAATTTTTAGATTGGAAATAGGACGTTCCGATCCGTTCCTCTTGTCGATTTTAGTGATAAATATTTGGAGAAAATGTAAAAATTAATATTTTGAAATAAAATCAAGAAAATACTTTGATAAAAATATTTTTGGTGGATGATTTAAGCAAAGGAAATTAATTTTCCAAGCCCGAATCACTCAAGAGAATGGATTATGTATTTTGAAGAGCAAATAAAGATTAAAACTTGAGAAAGGAAAAAAGTTAAGAATATTTTTTTTTGAAGAAAAAAGGTTGAAGAACCAGCTGCTGGAGAGCAAAAGTAGAGATAGCCAAAGAAAAAAAATCTTCTCCAAAGTTGCCGTCCCCTCCAAAATGAGGGCAAAATCCTCATTTAAACTTGCCTTGGCCAAAAATGGCAAGGGACAAAAAAGCCTTTATTTTTAGTTAATCCAAAATAGCATAAGATGGTGAAACAACGGAAATGTCAGACTGAAAAAAGTCAGACTGAAAACAGCGAAAAAAATGGACAGGCGAAGACCAGCAGGTCGCGCGGAGAGGTCAAGGGCACGCGCGGCAGCCTGCTGCGCGCGTGGTGCCCCCGCACCGCGCGCAGCAGGCAGCTGCCTCGCGCGCAGGGGGGCACGCGGCACCCCCTGCCTAGCGCGCAGGGGCTGCACGCGAGACAGCCTGCCTCGCGCGCGGCGCCCCCCGCCTCGCGCGCAGGGGCGTCGGGCGAGGCGCCCGCCTCTGCGCGCAGGGGGGGCGGCGCGCGGCGCCCCTCGCCTCGCGCGCAGGCCCCCCTGCGCGCTGGGGCGGCCTTCACGATTTTTTATTTTTTTTTTAAATCTTGACACAAAATTAATATATTTTTTTACTCCATTTTAATTTTAATTTCCCCAATAAAATATATTTTTAATTATTTTCCGAAAAACACATCTTTGACAAGGGAACGATCGATTCTCACCTTTCTTGCCGAAAATCGGTCTTCTATTTCATCATCGGGTAATCCTGATCTTGGACCGTCTCGAGACCCGGTGTCTACACTTGCCCAAAATGGATATTATGCGCCGTCTTAGGCTCACCGAGGCTAGACGACCTGTCCCAATGTTCTATTGGGTGGCAACTCTAAGAAACCTCCCTGTTGCCCAAAATAGACGCACTTGTAAATACCTTACAAGTTTTCATGAACCTCCACCTGATCGCCCTAAAAGCGGGCCCTCGGGGAGCCCCGGGGTTCGGCGCACTTCATAGTGGCGACTCCGCTGGGGACAATACTCGAGACTTCGCTTCGAAAGTGCCTTGGTTAAAATTTACAATTGAGTTTTAATTTAGAAATTTTATCCTTTTTCAAATTCCATTGCATCGCATTAGAGCCTTAGATCTATGCTAGTTTGGTCCCTCTATCAGCCCCTGTCTGTTCCCGAAGCACGACTCTACGTTCACTCAATGTAGGGAAGTATTAAGGATAATCACCAGCCCAAGCCTCGTACCATCATGGTATATTAAATGGAGACCCGATCGGTCATTACGATCGTGATGAGCTAGACCCGTCGGCAGGGACCATGCTTGGGTAGCCCTAAATTAACATCACATTGACCAAAGCTCATGTAATGGAAATAGTTACTTCCCCTAAGTGGTATGAACCTTAATACTATGCTTGCTATGTGGATTATTATGTATTGGACAAACCTAGATAATTTGATTTGGTCACCTAATCAAAGGCTTTCATGCCCCGATAGGCCCATGTCAACTTATTCGGACTGCCTAAATACATGATGGTTAAAACTCATGCATATGCACATTAGCTAAGAGAGGTTATGCTGCCAGTTTTCCACTGAGCACCATGCGCGTCCATCAGGTTTCCTGTTAACCCATGGATCAAGCCCACCTAGGACAGAGACCGCACGACCTCGTGTGTGGGGGCAATAAGGTTAGAATGATCTATTTGCTTGCATGTGGTTGTGGATAATGCATTGCATATTCGTGTTATTCATGCACAAATAAATTTTTTTTCTTATGTATACATCTTATTCTTTGTATATAATTATTACATGTACATATTATCCTGTGTATAGTTTTTCAAATGTTTCACATGTACCATTGTAATCTCTTTCAGTCACTGTATACCATTTATTGCACAGCACGATCATGCATTACATATTATTCATACGTCATTCTAACTCCTTGATTTTCAGCCATTATAGACCATTTGCTTGGGTGGTTAGGGGATCCCAATAGTTATTTAAGGAGCGATCAGAGTTCACGTGGGCTGACAAAGTTTTAGCGTTCTTACCAGACATCTAAAGGCATTAGAAATGACTGGCCCTTCACAACAGAATGAAGAGACTCGTGCCCTAATTGCCCAGGAGTTGGATAGAAGGTTCGAGGAGCTTTAAACAAAGATGTTGGCCATGGTCAAAGAAAGGATGGATGCCATGGCACTTGTTCTGCAAGCTCAACTTATCGTAACAACTCTCAACCAAGGAAAGCCGGCCACGATCGAGAAGGCTCATACAGCGATAGCTCCAGTACCTCTTTTTCCTTCTAAGACTAGAGGTAAGAGGTCACTTGATTCCCCGATTGAGCAAGGACAAAATAGGAGGCCTACTTTAGAACATGGCATTGTGTCCGAAGAGGATGAAGACCCTGCAATCATGCGTGCTCTAAAAGATGAAAGCTCAGGAGGCCTTGACAATAGTAAGGCAAATGCTAAGGCTGCAGAAGTCCCAACCACTAGAACAACTCAGCCCCACCTCACTATCTCGGGTAGGCCATTATCTTGGTACTTCACCCGTCTCATCAAGAAAGGGAAGTTACAACCCTTGCCGGCCGGGCCTGCCCCAAGTCAAGGATGCCCTAGACATAGAGCAGATTGGTACTGCGCGTATCACCAGTATTCAGGGCGTAAAACGGACTACTGTCGTACCTTGAGAGATTGCATTCAAGAACTGATGCCAGGCCCAGAAAAGGAAGAGATTATAGAAGCGCCAACCATGAAAGTAAAGCAAAGGCATTTTTCTAATTTGGGCAGATCTTTGTCCTGGGTCCTTAAGAGGCTGATGAAGGAGGAGATATTACAGCCATTGCCAGCTAGGCCCGCCAAAAGCAAGGGACAGCCCGATCATAAAGGGGATGAGTATTGCGCCTTCCACCAACACACCGGGCATACCACAGATCATTGCAAGGCCTTAAGACATGCCATTCAAGATCTGATTGACTCCCAGCAAATCTCTGACCCAAAAAAGTGAGAGGGAAAGAATAAGATAGACTAAGTGCCTAAGTGGAAAGGTAGGACAGGCCCTAAAGTTGATTATGGACCGTCGGCAACAACACTTGCATCGGTGGAGAGAGGAAGATGATAGTTTGGACTTTCCTTCTTAATTCTGAACTTTTTTAATAATGTTAATGACATTTTTTAGTGTTATTAATCAATCGAACAATTTCCTTCACTTGTGTGATATTTTTTAAAGATTTCATTATGCGTGATCATAATCCATGTATATTTGACATTAGCTCAATTGATGCTACTCTGTTTATTCTTGGAACCTCGAAAATCTTGATGCCATCTGACATAACTCCTGAAGAGCGAGAAAAATTTGAGAGAATATTATAAAAATATGAAAAAGTATTTGCCTGAACCTACAAAGATATGCTAGGAATTGATCGGGAAGTGGTAAAGCATGCTATTCCTATATATCCAGATCATAAACCTGTTAAACAAAAATCGAGAAGGCTTAGGCCGGAATGGGCAGATAAAGTAAAAGAGGATATTCGCCAGCAAATCAAAGCCAAATTTCTAGTTGAGGTGCAGTATCCAACTTGGTTGGCAATTGTTGTCCCCGTAGCCAAAAAGAATAGCAAGGTAAGGACATGCATAGATTATCGGGACTTGAATAAGGCTTGTTCGAAAGATAACTTTTCGTTGCCCCATATAGATGTGTTGATAGACAGCGCCGCTACTTGCAAGATGTATAGCTTTGGAGATGGTTATGCGGGCTATAATTAAATTCTCAATAAAATAATTGACCGAATTAAGACGGCTTTCATCACCAAGTGGGGGACGTATGCTTATCGGGTAATGCCTTTTGGCCTAAAAAATGCAGGAGCCACTTATCAGAGAATGGCGACAAAAATCTTAAGGAAAAATCAACCTGTAGTGTGGAACGAAGATTGTTAGAGAGCTTTCGATACTATCAGAGAATACTTGCTGAAACCACCGGTGTTGAGACCACCACAGCCAGTCAAACCAATAATTCTGTATTTAGCTGTAGAAGATGGTTTTTAGGCGCTATGATGGCCCAAGAGGACGAATTCGGAGTGGAATTTGCTGTTTACTACCTTAGCAAGAAGTTCCTGGCTTATGAGGTTAAGTATACATAAGTAGAAAAGATCTGTCTTGCGGTAATTTGGACCTCTAAGAAGTTGAGACACTACTTTTACTCCTACAAGGTACAGGCGGTAGCAAAGAAAAATCCCTTGAGATACTTGCAGGAGGCTCTATCCTTACTTGGAAAAATGCGTAGGTGGTTGTTGCTGTTATAAGAGTTTGATATAGAGTACGTTACTCGAAAAACTATCAAAAGGCGTGCAATGGCAGAATTCCTAGCAGAACACCCAATTCAAGGAGACTCATACGAGTTCAACTTTCCAGATGAGGATATGACAGCCATCGGAGTTCAGGGATGACAACTGTACTTTGATGGGGCTGTGAATAATAAGGGGGCAGGAGTAGGAGTCATTCTGACCACCTCGGATAATGAGAAACTCCCTTTGGCAAAGAAACTGAGGTTCAAAGCTACCAGTAATGAAGCTGAGTATGAAGCATGTACTTTTGGGTTGGAAGCGTTAATAGCCTTGGGGCCAAAGAAAGTGGAAGTGTTTGGTGATTCATCCCTGGTGATCAATCAAATTCGAGGCAAATGGGCTGTTAAAGAAGAAAGGCTAATGCCGTACATTAAGCACTTGAGAGACCTCAGTAGTCAGTTTGAAGTGCGTGCATTCCATTTCATTCCAAGGGACGAAAATCAGTTGGCCGACGCGCTCGCCACTTTAGTGTCAATGTGGGACAATCAAGAAGGGGTAGTTATGAGGCCAGTTTTGATTTCTAGCTCTGAGAGACCTAGCTTCGAATCTAAATCAGCCATGGAAATAGAAATAGCGGATGGGAAGCCGTGGTATTATGACATTATGAACTATCTAGAAAATACGAATTTTCCAGAGGAAGCTACTGAGAAAGATCAGAGATTAATTCGCAAATTGTCTACCCAGTTCATTTGCATAAATGGGATATTATACAAATTGCCGCCCTTAAGCTAATGGGGCAGTAGAAGCCGCCAACAAAAGTATTAAGAGGATTCTAGCCAAGATGGTTCAGAATTATAAAGATTGGGCGGAAAAGCTGCCTTTTGCACTCTGGGGTTACAAAACGAGCACCAGAATATCTACAGGAGCCACACCGTAGAGTTTGGTGTATGGAACGGAGGCGGTATTGTCAGTTGAAGTTGAACTCAAGTCACTAAGAGTGGTCATGGAAGCTCAGATCCCAGAAGCTGAATGGGCACAACAATGGTTATAGCACTTAAACATGTTGGATGAGAACAGATTGAGAGCCTATTACCATAACCAAATCTATCAGAAGAAGCTTGCTATATCCTTTGGAAAGAAAGTCAAGAAGCGTCCCCTGAAGGAAGGGGATTTGGTGTTCAAGCAGATGAGACCAGGTGCGCCTGATATCAGAGGAAAGTTCAGACCAACGTGGAAAGGACCATTCGTCCTCAAGAAGCTGTTATCAAAAGGAGCTACGATTCTGTCAAATAGCGATGGTAACGAATTCAAAGAACCGATCAATATTGATAGACTTAAAAGGTTCTATGGCTAAAGACAATAAAATCAAAAGAAGAGAATAAAAGCCCCGTGGGTCGAAAACCGAAAAAAGGCAGCCTTGCTAAAATTGGGCGCCTTATCAGGGTAAAAACCAAAAAAAGGCATCCTGGGCAAAAATTAGAGCATGAGAGAAAATATCCAATCAAGGAAACCCGAGAGGGCTGATTGGTAACAGGAGTTGATGCTATCAAGATTTGGCTCTGTGAATAAATGTAGTTTGGCATTTTTGAATTAGTGTTAAATGATGATCATGTATATTGAAATCGTACTGAAACGGGCACAATGTTGTGAAATGAAATAAAACTAAATTCATTCATTGATATTATTTCCTAGTTTTGTTCTAAAAAGGAACATATTGCTTAAAATCCATACAAATCTGAACTAGACCTTACTATTGCTCTCACCGGCCAGGTGCCTTAGTGGCCAGGTCCTGTTATCAACTGCGGGGCTAGGTGTCCATCCTCTATATGCACTGGTAGAAGTTATAGAATGATTCCCAGAAAAGGGTATAGTAGTTTTCTCTGGTAATTCATTCCAAAGATCATGATACTGAGAAGCAAAGGCTGAAGACAAGACCCCACCTCGAAAGAATAGGGAATGTCTCACTACATCATTAATCCCTCTGAATTATCAAGCATAATAGGTGGTAGTGTAAAAGGCAGCCTCATGAGGCCTTCAAAGAACCAGATCCTCATCTGCTACCTCACCCAATCTAGCAACACATTCATCCAGAAAGTCAAAGGAATACAACTGATGCCTAGAGGGAAATACCTCGAAGAATAACTGCTGATCACCTAGGAAGGGACTTTGATAGTAGCTCCAACTTTTCTTACAACCGTACCGAAAAGGCAAGAGAGTCTAAAAAAAATAAAAAAAAAAGGCCGTTAGAGATGAAAACTGTGACTGGCTCTCTAAGCAAAAGTTAGGCCAAAGGGCAGGGTGAAAACCTGGGAACAGGCAGTCTGTCCTTCAAAAAAATGAAATGAATAAAAGCTGCTGGATTGGGTTGGGTCCAGTCCAGGCAAAAAATTAGGCACAGGGTTATGTGAAAATCCCTAAAGGGACACATTTTTCGCTAAGAAAAGCTAGTGTGAAAATCCACGAGGGACGCACTACCTTTAAAACAATGACTTTTGAAGCCTGAAGCGATAAGGCGGCATTACTCTGAATGACTTTCCTTTAGGCAGAGCTTGATTCAGAGTCAAGGGGGCAAAATGCTCGTTGACCGGGGGGCAAAGATGCGCACGAGTCAGTTCTCTTTAAAAAGATTATGGGACAAAGTCCGTAAAGCCAAGACAACGCTTTTCTAGATCCTTGGAAGCATCAAACAATGTGAGCAGCTGAGCAGTACCCTCAACGAATCCCTTAACCACCTGGGATGTGGTCTATTCATTTTTGCAGGTCACATGCATGTCACGTGCATTCAGTCTTTTACATGTATAGATATGCACACACAATTCTGGTATATTAATCCTTTGCACGTGTTTCTTACACTACAAGAAATTTGACTTTTTGTGACGCAAATAATCATATATTTATTCACCCCACTTCAATTCAAACTCCAACACAAGTTTGCCCATCCTCCAATTTAGATCCAATCTCACACACCATATATTATAATATACTTATATCATCCAATTTCAGTACTCAGTTCAATTATACAAAATACAAAGGTATAATATTAATACATCAAAACTATCAGCTAAAAATAAATGCACAAGTATCACATTGACATAAATAAAAGAGAAGTTACACTTGTTACCTAAAAATTCATAAACGTCGCTATCAATTGAACAGTTTGGAATGAACCTAAATTAAAGAATTGCAAAATTAAAAACCACTAAAACATGAGATACCAAGGAAGTCAAAGAGTTTCAAAATCAAATACAAGAAATTAAAAGAAAATAGAATTTATGTAAGTCTCAAAACAAACTAATTACATTACAAAACTTGTATATTAATTACTTATCCAATTTTCGGCTACTTGTTGAGATGACCAACCTTTTCGAATTGAATAATGGGTTTGCTTATAAAGATCAATCCTACCACATGGTTCTCCGTTCAATTCATGTTGAGACTATTAAAATAATGTCGAAAATAATCCCAGTGACACAAGTTATCATTATCTCATACCACTCCATTTATTTACCACATTTCACTAATTTATCTTCATAACATGCCATTAATCACATATATATACAATTAAAATGCCCTAACAATCATAATATACCTCGTATATACAAGTATACATTCGGACACCACTTTTTTCTTCCCATTCCGAACCACCTTCATTTTATTTCATCAAACTAAGTTTATTTCATATCTTACCAATTATATATATTATTGTTTATACAAGTATTCACTACATTTCACTAGTCCAATTCTGTTTATAAATTTCCCCTTTTAAAGGTGTATAACCCAATTAATTTGTTTATGACCAGAAACTCTGATTTTCTTAACAATTTAATTAATTTTATTATTATAATTATCTTCAGGTATACTTAACTATACTCATTATTTATTAACTACACTTAATTTCTCTAATTCATTCACTTACCATCTAATTCCATTCTGGCTCTATAATACAATGCAAATTCTGTTTACATAAATGATAAAACTAGTAAGACTTTTTTTTTATAAGTGATGGAAAAATTCCAATCTAAAAACTCCTATTCGAATCTAAACTAGCATATTGTTCTTTTTTTTTTAAAAAAATATAACTGTTAAAACTATTGTAATATCTATTAAAAGAAAATCATATGTAATTCAAACGTACTATTTTTCTAATCAATTTAAAATTAAAAGATCAGCCCCCGCTCAATGTAATTAAAAAAATGAAAATATAAATATTAAATCTACGAATATTATAGAAATTAGCATTCTATTTATAAGGTCACATATAGTCAAGTAGAATAAATAAATGATCATGCCGATGGTAATAATAATATAACAAGTAACAACATCCTCTCAATATTTCAATATACTTGTCGAATTTTTATAAAATTCAAACAATTAATATAACTTATTTTATGCCATGATATTTTCACAAGAAAAGTGGGTGATCTGCAGGGTGAATTTGCCAGCTTGCGGACCCAAAATAGACACCATGCTAACAGCTATTTGAGAGAAAACTTCGACAATTTAGTCCCCTTTCACTGTATACTTCCTTATTAAATCTTATTCACTTACTTTAAATCATTTTCTTCATGATAAATTCCATCCTAGTTTAATATATATATACACTTAATTTTATTTTTTTTCCTAGCTTAGTTCACGTATACTTATATGGATAATGTGAATTCCACATAAAGTAAACAAGTTAAGTATCTAATATCCATTTGAACACCCCAAGTCCTCTAACTATCATCAATGACTATTTTTATTTATTTTTCATTTCAAGCATAAATTCACTAAAATCACAATCTCACATAGCTTCTACATCTTATAATTTTCTACATACCTAAACACCATTTTAATATTATACCCTATTAACAATTAAGAGTCACTAATTGAATAAAACATAGAACACAATACAGGAGATTTCCTGATCGACTATCTGTACAGATTCTATACTCAAGAATTCCTACTCTTCTACACATAAACTAACAATCCAAGCAATAATCAAGCATTAATAACCAACCAACTGAATTATCACTAAACATACACAACACAGATCATAAACTTTCTCTAAAACAATTTAGTTGAATAAAAATCATGTTAGAAAAGTAAATTTGGCAGCCACATACCAGATTTCTGCATATTTTGGTCCCTTCACGGTCGCCGAAGCTCCACCGGAGGCACCGAAACCACCAGGAGGGAGCTCGAAGCGTTGGGGTTTCTTTTCTGAAGGTCACGCGCCGACCCGTTGCGCTATCTAGCGGGAATCGCCGTCGAGAGCTTCGGTTCAACCCATCACCGATCTACTCATCGCCGGCGAGTGAGGAGGATCCATGGCCACCAAGAGGTTCGTCTGCCAGCCAGGAGTCCCATCGTTCCTTTCGTGTCATCGTTCGCCGCCGGAGCTGGCCGAAAAATGCCAGAGAAGCTCGCGAGTTTCCTCCCGCTCTCCAGGAATGGCGACGTCGCGATGAGGAAAAGAAGCCAGGATCGGCGTTGCGAGGGCCCGGTTGCTCGCCGCCGACCGCTGCTAGCCTCCTCGCCCCCCTTCGCCGTGTCCCTCTCTCTCTCCCTCTCTCTCTCTTTCTTTCTCCCTCTCTTTCCCCGATCTCCCCTGTTCGTGTCCCTCCCTTTGTTTTCTTTTTGTTTCTCAATAATAATTCAAGCTAAATCTCACTTGTCTAGATAATTCTAGACCCATAGAAATTATCGCATGTTATAATTACTTTTATTTGCCCGTTTACATGTAAATATACATATATATTTATATATATATACTTGTCTAAAATTTATTTGAATAATTAAATTATGTAGTTTTAAAAAAAAATCACTTTTTATGTGTCAAAAATTATCCTTCAATTAAATTTTGACCTATCAAAATACTGTTCACAACGTCAGAATTTTCAGGGCGTTACACGTAGCCCCCCTGTAATAGCCAATTTGGGTCGTTAAAAATAACGTTTAGCCTTTCGATTTTCAATTTAAAGTTTAGGGTGTATTTTCATAATTTTATTAATTTTTTAATATAAATTGTTGTTTACCCTACTTTTGAAAGGAGACTTGGAGTTTTAAATAAAATATATTTTTCATTATACTTTCGCTGCATCACATAATTTTTTTGTCATATATTAACATTACAACCAACTTTTACGAAAAAAATATTATTATCATTAATTGATTGTATTGGTGACGAAATTGTATATCGTCATAATATATTCCTTTTTTGTAACATATTTATTTATCATAAATAACATTATTGTGATGAAATAATTTTATCGTCACTAATTCATTAAATTGTGACAAAAATAATTAATGTCACAAAAATAATAAGTATTTTATGACGAATTTATATGTCGCAAATAGTAAATTTTTCCATTATATTTTTTCCCTCCAAAAGAAAAAGGTTAGAAATTTTTCCTTCATATCAAAGGTGACGAAATTGTATCTCGTCACAGTATATTCATTTTTTGTGATATATTTATTTGTCAAAAATATAATAATTTTTTATGCCGATATGTTATTTGTGACGAAATGATTTTATTATCACTAATTTATTTAATTATGACAAAAATAATTCGTCACTAATTTATTTAATTATGACAAAAATAATTCGTCACAAAAAATAAATATTTTGTGACGATTATATACGTTGCAATAAGTTATTATTTTATCATTAAATTTTTTCCCTCCAAAAAAATGGTGGGAAATTATCCCTCCTAAATAAACCATGACGAAATATATTTTTTCGTCACCAAATTAATCTTTTAGTGATGATAATTAAAACATAAAATGACACAAGATAATTTCGTCACAGTAATAAATAGTATGGTGACGTTTTAAAAAATTCGTCGTTGTAAGTTACAATTAGTGACGAAATTTTATGTGTCATTAAAAAATTCGTCACAAAAAGTCAAATTTCTTGTAGTGTTATATATAGTTTTGTATGTATACTTCACACACATTATTCCATACGCACATGCAATCTTTTGTATATGTTGTTGTGTACATGACTTAGAGGGAAGGCCCGAATAGACCTCATGAGCAAGGATGATCCAAGGTATAGGTTCAGCTCAACATTATCGGCCACTGTATCCAGCATAAAATCAGGTGCATATGTGAGGGGGTGGAATGCCCAGAAGGACAAGCCTATCCGGACACACCATGCTCAGGGCAATCCGGAATCACACAAATCTATAGAAAATAAGATCCTTTGAGAAGCCGAACTATCTACACATACTTTAGTAGGGGGGCAAATCAGATGCAAAAGTGTGCCAAGGTACAGTTTTGAATCTACATCGATGCTCATCCATGCCGAACAATCGGATCAAGATAAAGTCCTCACGAGAATGGAATCTCAACGAGCCGCTCCTAAGAAGACATTTAAGAGAGCAAGCCGACTCATACACACCATGTCAGGAGCAACAAGGTAAGTTTCTCTATCATAAGATATATGCTTGCACACATTTGTACAATAATCAAGATGAAGTCCTCACGAAAGAAGAATCTCAAGGACCTGCTCCCAAGAGGGAAAAGAATAAGCCTTTCTCATGCATACCATGCCGGGAGCAAATAGGTAAGTTTCTCTGTCATAAGATGTATGCTCACACACCTCACACAATCCGGATTCAAATGTATGTATATTACACAAACATGATTCCACACACATGTACAGTGTTTTGTATATGTACATGGCTCAGATGAGGGGTCCGAATAGACCTCATATTTAAAGATGATTCAAGAGATGAGTTCAGCCTAACATTGTCAGACTCATACTTGCCGGGCCGGAAGCCACCAGGTAAGTTTCCCTATCATAAGATATACGCTCACATACATCACATAGTAAGTGTATCGAAGCCAAATTCAAATGTACAAATTCTCAAACAAATGCAAATATACAAAGAATACAAACTCTCAAACCAAAACAACAAAAACAAGTTCTCAAACCTAAAACAACAGAGGCAAATTCTCAAACAAAACAAAACAAAACAAAAAGAAGAATATATTTTCAAGGCCTTGAAAATCCAATATACTGTAAATACATTCAAAATGTAAAGGTCAAGAACAAAACAAGAAAAAAACAGAAACAAAAACGAAAACAAAATAGAAAAATCACCCGCCTGCAGGCAAACAGCAAAATTTCCAATCTAATTTTTTCTTTGAGAAAGCTTAAATCTTTTTTTCCTCCCCGGAGGCTCAACATCAAATTCTCTCACCCTCTTGAGAAGTATGCAGGTCTTTTCAACAAGGAGGATGCATTGGAAATGATAGAGGAATCGATATCTGGCATGTCACAGTCGGTGCAATCAAGAAAATGGGGAACAACTAGCCGTCATTCAGGGAGCACACATCTGATAATGCCCCCAACAGGTATGTACTGCCACAGGTAAGCATCTCTTTTATGTACCTTGCACACTTGCTTTTCCCTTTTTAGTAGTAAAAAAGAAGAGGTTCAGGATAAGCGCAAATAAAGAAAGCGACGAACGAGTCACCATGTCAGCCCAAAGATGTTCAACGGTCAGGCACTGGGTTAACCAGATGGTGGTCGGCAAAAACATCATTCAGATAATGGTTAATAGGTAGACACCAAGTAGACTGGATGGGGGTCAAAAAGTTAAAAAGCAGACATTGCACTAGCCGGATGGGGGTTAGCAGATCACACATTGCATTGGCCGGATGGGGGTTAGCAGAACAGACATTGCACTAGCTGGATGTAGGTTAGCAGATCAGACATTGCACTAGCCGGATGGGGGTTACCAGATCAGACATTGCATTAGCCGGATGTAGGTTAGCAGATCAGACATTACACTGGCCGGATGGGCGTTAGCAGATCAGACATTGAACTAGCCGAGACGAGGCCAGCGGATCACCAGCGGTAGAATAGATCGCAAACACGGGTTGTAGTCAGAGAGTACTGCATCTCACAGACACCGTGCAGGCCGGGACGAGGCTAGCGTATCACCAGCGGTAGAACAGATTGCAAACAGAGGTTGTAGTCAGAGAGTACTGCATCTCACAGACACCGTGCAGGCCAGGATGAGGCTAGCAGATCACCAGTGGTAGAACAGATCACAACAGAGGATGCAGTTAGACAACACTTCACATCACACCGTGCAGGCCGAGATGAGGCCAGCGGGACAGACTAGCCGCCGTGTAGACCGAGATGAGGTTAGCGGGGAACAACGATAGAATAGATCGCAACAGAGGATGCAGTAAGACAACACTTCACCTCACACCATGCAGGCCGGGATGAGGCTAGCGGGACACCAACAATAGAACAGATCGCAACAGAGGATGCAGTTAAACAACACTTCACCTCACACCGTGCAGGCCGGGATGAGGCTAGCAGGACACCAGCGATAGAATAGATCGCAACAGAGGATGCAGTTAGACAACACTTCACCTCACACCGCGCAGGCTGAGATGAGGCTAGCGGGACAGACTAGCCGCCGTGCAGACCGAGATGAGGTTAGCGGGGGATAGCGAGAGAACAGATCGCAATAGAGGATGCAGTTAGACAACACTTCACCTCACGCCATGCAAGCCGACCGAAGGCGAGTGGGACAATGCAATAGAAAAGATTGCAAACGAGCCACAGTCTGATAGCGCTACAGCTCAACGGTAACAAGTCGCAACATTCCACACAGCAAAAAGGTAAGGGCTACCTCAAGTACGCATCTCTTTCCTTTCTTCTCTGAATTTTGGCTCATCTAGGCACTAGTGCACTAGTTTCCCAAAAATTGGGGGCAACTGTAGACACCTGGTCCTGAGGCAGCCCAGATCAGAGTTACCCAATGATGATAAGACGCCTTTCCACAGGCAAAAAGGTTAAAAGTGATGATTTTCTTTTCAAATTTGCATTTTGGAGTGAAAAGATAAAAAATAATAAAAAATATTTTAAAAATCAGTTTTGAAAAATGGGGGCTTGAAATTACAATATTTTTAGTAAAATTAGAAAAAAAACAATCGGAGCGCCATCGCGCGGCGCTTCGAGCGCGACGTCCATCGCGCGCGCACGCTGGGCGAGTGCTCTCGCCCAGCGTGCGCTACGGACGCCCGTCGGGCGCTCTGACGGGCGTCAGTAACCCCTGTTCCTCCACAAAATGGGCATTTCGCCCCAAAAATCAATTTTTCCGATTTTTTCCACAAAATTCAAATTTTTATCACTTTTTTAAGGGATTTTCAGGTTTTTTTCAATTTTTAAAATTTAAAATGGTTATTGTCTAATTTTATTAAGTTTTATCCCTTTAATTAATATTTTTTTTCCTATTTTCTTCATATAAAAAGAATAAGAAGAAAACCTAAAATGGGGGAATTTTTCTTAGGGTTTTTTTTTCATCTTTTTCTTTTCTTCTTTCTTTCAAACTCTCTCCAAAATTCCAAAATTTCCCCACCAAAAAGAACGAAGAATTCAGTTCATCTTTTTCATATTTTTTTCAATAGAATTTCTTCTAAACATATATTTGCAAGGAGTTTTTGTTGTTGAATTTAATTTGGAGACAAATACAACTATTATTTGCTCTAAAAATTTCTTTTTTTTTCTACTTTATTTGTGTTCAATAAAACTTTTTCCATTGATTTTCTTTTGAATCTCTTTTTGATGAAAAATTAATTTTGAGACAAACAAAACAATTGTTTGTATCAAAATCTAATTTTTTCATTTGATTTTCTAAAATAAGACTTTTAATCATTTTTTTCCTTGATACAAACAAAGTGATTGTTTGTTCTTAAAATCATTTTTCTTTATTTTAATTAATAAAAATCTTTTTTTGATCAAAATCATTTCTTTTAGCAAAGAAATCAATTCTTTATTCTTAAAGAATTTTTGATCATTTTTTCATCCTATTTTTTTCTTGGAATAAAATTCCAACATTTTCATCATATTACGCTCTAATATTGCAAATCATCAAACAAAAAAATCGATCATCATTTTACCTTCATCGAATCTGAAACTCTAAGGGTAAACATTCTGGGCTTATTCTTTCTTTTTATTATTTTTGTTCATGTTTAATTTATTCATGTATATTTTTATTAACTTCATTTATTTATTTATTTTATTTATTTCAAATTTGTTTTATTTAATTTGTTTATATATGATTTTATTCTCATTCATGTATATTTTGTTGTTTTCATTAATTTATTTATTGTTCTCATTTATTTATTTATTCTATTGCTGTTATATTTGTTTTGTTATGTATATATATTATTACATTTTTATTCATGTGAACATTGATCTCTTTTAATTCCTAACATGTAAATAATTCATTTTGCTTTGATTTCTCATTATTTTTAACATGTAATTAATAAATTCATTTTAATTGATATTTTTTACCATGTAAAGGTTTTATATTAATTGTGATACATCAATTAACCATGTCATTTATTTAATCATTTTTTATTCTTTTCCATTGTCATTATCATATATTTAATGTTTTGTTCACTTATTTATTTTCATTATTATCATGTTCATATTTTTACATGTTAATTAATTAACATGTTGTATTTTATTCCAATTACATCTTTTAATCCATTTGTTATTCATAACACATTTTTCTCATTTATTTTAAATTGTAAACATGTTAATTCATTTGTTATTTTGATATCATTTCATTTTATCTCATTTTATTTTATTTTAATTCGTCATTTATTTTATATTTAATTGATTTTAATTGATTCAATTACTAACATTATTTTATTTGTGTTTTATGATTATTTCACATCTCATTTTCCTCTTGGGCAATTTTTGCGAGCACACAGGGAGATCCAGAAGGCTCGTTTGGGATTAAGTATTTATTTATTTTATTTGTAATATTTTATTTATTTGGCTTTTCCATTTATTTTGCCATGTAATTTTCTTATAAAACTGTTTACTTTAGGCACACTAGAAGAAAATCACAAAGCATTTTTATTAATTAATTTGGAATTTTTCCTAAATAAAAATGGGACCAATGTCTCAATTTTCTCTATCCAAAATAAATTCATCACATCAAAATTATTTTATAATAAATATGCATGCGAGGACCAATGTCCTCATCATTAATGAATATCTCGATTTATGCATAATTTGTATTTTATTTACAATGCAGGTTGTATTCCGCCCCTAGTTTTGTTGTAATATTTTTACATATGCTTTATTTTATTTACACTTTTATTTATCACTTCCACTACATGATTGACATGCACTTTAATTAATTGCATTAAAATGAATGAGAAATGGGATGAAATGACAAATTCAAAACTCGATTATAAAATTAACCAAGGTATGAATAAATGGGAAGTCCCGAACTCACTCTGGTCTTGCGCTCAATGAGGTTAGAGGTCCATCTCAGTGTTTCATTGGGATGGAATCTCCAAAATATCTCTTGTTTCCCACCAAAAGGCCTAATCAACATAATCCTAGGCTCCACGGGGTAGAGGGTCATTCCAGTGTTCTATTGGGATGATATCTCCAAGATCCCTTTGGCTTGCCCAAAATGGATATTATGCGCCGTCTTAGGCTCACCGAGGTTAGACGACCTGTTCCAATGTTCTATTGGGTGGCGACTCCAAGAAACCTCATTGTTGCCCAAAATAGACGCACTTGTAAATACCTTACAAGTTTTCATGAACCTCCACCCGATCGCCCTAAAAGCGGGCCCTCGGGGCACCCTGGGGTTCGGTGCTCATCACACATCAATTATCAATTCATGCACAAATCAACCACATGAAGGGAGTAGAAGATGAAGAAGAATCAATTACTAAACTACTTACCTTTAATGTCCAATGCTCACTAAGCTCAAGTTAATCAATTCACCAGCCCTCACTCAATAACCCATGGCTTAGGATGCTAAAAAAAAGAAAGAAAACTAAGAACAAGAAAAAGATGATCAGTAATTGGGAATGATGGTCGGATCAAAGAGAGGAGATGAGTCATCCTCCACCCACATTCAACTTATATATGCATGCAAACTTGGTGAGGTGGCTCAACCACCACAAGACACCCGTACTCCACTTAAAGTCCCAAATCCTAATTAGCCAAATCACCCCCCACTTGTGTTAATTACCCACTGTTAACCCTAATCATGCATTTTTACCAATTGATCACTTAATCCATGTTACTTATAATCATGCCTAATTACTTTTTAGCCACCAAACTTATTTATTATTTGCAATTAAGTCCACATTTTCACTGCTTTTAGGTACAACTTTAATAATCTCATATCACACTTACCCTAAATACCCCAATTAGGTCACATTCCTACTAGGGTATAAATCGAGCCATTACAGAGATGGAGAGAAATAGGAAGAAAAATGGAGAAGAAATGAAGAACTTCAATTTAGCTAAGGGATGGGGGAGAGAGGTGGCAACCAAATGGAGAAATATAGAGAATTCTAATTGAAGAGATGTATTTATATGGATAAAATTGAATCAAACTAGGTCCAACCAAAGTGATCGAACTGGTTTGGGTCGATTTTCGATTTTCGGGTCATTTTTCACTGTTTTAGGGTAACTATGGGTTCTTCAATTTATTTTTACTCCCAATCAATTCTATCATTCTTAAAATACCAAATATATCCTCCATACAAAATTTTAACTCAATCAGAGTCCATTTGGGGCCCGGTACACTTAAACCGGTCCGATTCAATTCTGTTCGGTTCTGCCGTAAAATACTAATCTAATACTGTCAAAAATTCCTAAAAATTATTTTAAGCCTTTACACTTCCCACATTACATCATTTTAACCTCAATTACCATTTTTAAAAATTCGGTCAAAGTTCTGTCAACCCTGGTTACTATTTGAATCGAACTAGAGGCAAACTTCAACTTAAATTTCGGGGACCTATTTGACCTCGTTTTCACTCCAAATTTTAT
Source organism: Excoecaria cochinchinensis (assembly GCA_947683425.1). NCBI lineage: Eukaryota > Viridiplantae > Streptophyta > Magnoliopsida > Malpighiales > Euphorbiaceae > Excoecaria > Excoecaria cochinchinensis. The sequence continues at coordinate 2,947,405 of CANTUQ010000021.1, read as the reverse complement.
CTCTAGACTCCTGACAGTCCACAGATCAAGTTTATGAAATAAAAATTTTCCAGTAACTCTGTCATTTCTAGCTATATAGCTACCTCGAGGTCATCCATCCCGAGATTGCTATACCTCGAACACGCTTAATTTTTTAACTCTATTGTAGTTAAAGATACTCAAGCCATCACTTTATACCGAAATCACATTTCAGACTCTGTAAAACTCACTAAATACTACTAAGCTAGTATTGGGGCATTACATGTTGGGTCTTTACCATCGTACAAAGAAAAATAACGCAACGAATGTTGGGTTTTAACACAATAATTCAAAATGAAAAGCACCAGGATCCATGCGATTCAATTGATTCAAATGCAGGTTTAACGATTACCAACCTATTGTAGCGCAGAAATAATGAATTAATGCCTTAATTTTGATTGATCTATTGTCTTTCTTTGAGCAAATGTACGACTTCTCCAAATCGAAGCGAACTGCAGGTGCTACTCTAAGGAACGACCATCCTCTACTAGTATCCACACATGAACGGCGAATAAATGCAAGGGTGCTAGCTCCCTTTTATGCAACTCGAATTTTGTCCTTTTCTCTATAACTTTTTATAAAAGAAGGTAGAGAAAAACTTTTCTCTTTCTCTTGTTTTTTTTTTTCAAAAAGACATCATAAAAGTTAATTACATTATTAGGGCTTAAAACTATATCCTTATATAGCCATACATTAACCCTAATTTAATAAGTGGTCAACATGGAGAGATTTTAGGAATGAATGTTCCTGATTCAAATAATAAGGAATATTTCCTTATTTCCATTATATTATTTCGAATAAAATGTCTGGCATATTTTTAAATTTGAAATGCCAAAATTAACCCTAGCTTGTTCATTACATTCTTAATGTGTGACCCAATAAGTTCATATTATATTGGCAGTGGGCTCAATCCCATTATAAGCTCACAAGTCATAAGTGGCGTCTAACAAGACATTATGACTATCCAAAAATATTAATATCAATAATATGATTTTAACCTAACCAATCGAACATGTTATAATCTTTTTGTTATACAGTATCTTATTTGGACATAAATCATGGTCCATGTTAAAGTTATATTGTTCAAATATATAATTTCTTGATTACAAGGTAGGCTGATATCAAATGACATTGATCACTCTATCAATTCATTTGAGCATAGCCATGCATTTCTCAGTTCTACTTATCGAGGGGCTCAAAAGATATCGCTCTCATAAGAGAGGGACAAATTCCATTTTTATTATTCACTTCCTTTTGCATAATTCTCATCATGCCCAATCATAACCTTTATGATTATCCGATTAAAGATAACGTTTGATTATGTCAAAGCATGATGTTCCTTATGTAGGAAACTATGATAATGTCAAGTTTAAGGATTTAATAACATAACTATTATGAGATTACTTATGACACTAACCCATATAGTAATCTCATAGGTACCTACAAGTTTGATTTATATCACCATATATAATCATCTCATGATTATAAATCAAACCTATACTAGTCTTAATTTATCATTATGCCATTTAGTGATAAATGACTAGAGATAATTAGAATAACATTAAATAGTTATTCGTAAACATTACTATAATGTAACATGCCAACAATATATTAATATTGAGAAAACCCTTTTATAAATGAAAATATGATATTACATAAAAGTCCAAATATTTGGCCTAGGACATAACCACTAACAGTGAAATATTACATCAAAATTCAAAATGACTTTAAAAACCCACCAAGGATCCATGCATTTCAATTAATTCAATAAAATTGTTGCAATGACTGACCTTTTCTTCAAATATCATGAGTTGATGGAAGTTTGGAATCGGACAGTAGGTGCTGCTCAATGAACCGCCACCCTTTACCAGTATCCACACTCTAACATACATGAATGATTGCTGAGTGCTAGCTCATTTACAAATCCTTTCGTTTGCCACTAGGGTTTTATTTTTTTTCGTTCTTTTGTTTTCTAAAAAATGGTAGAGATTATTTTTGTTCTCTCTTTAGGCTCTATGTAATCACTACAAGAAAACGGAAAAATAGAGACGAAAATTTTTCAATTTTTCTTCTCTAAATAGAGACGAAAAATATTTTCCGTCTCTAAATAGAGACGGAAATAAAATAGAGACGGAAAAATTTACGTCTCTATTTTTCGTCTCTATTTATGGCAGGATCGATTCCCTCCAAAATTTGAGACCGAAAATAGAGACGAAAATTTTTTCCGTCTCTAAATAGAGACGAAAAAATTATTCCGTCTCTAAATAGAGATGGAAAATATATTTTCGTCTCTAAATAGAGAACGAAACAAATAGAGACGGAAAAATATTTCGGTCTCTAAATTTAGAGACGGAAAGCAATTTCTGTCTCTAAATTTAGAGACGGAAATTGCTTTCCGTCTCTAAATTTAGAGACCGAAATATTTTTCCATCTCTATTTAAGTTTTCGGTCTCTATTTAGAGACGGAGTAATATTTGCGGTCTCTATTTTAGGGATATTTTTTCCTTGACCTTCTTTTTCTTCTCTCCTTCTTTTCCCTTGGTCCCATCTTCCCCCCTTCCCTCCCCTCGCCAGCGAAAGTTACGCCGCCCTCTCTCCGTCGTCGTCCAACGATCGGCCTACCCCGCCACCGTGCGCCGCTCCTAAATAAGTTAGAATTAGTTAGAATTAGTAGGTATTATGAGAAATAGGAAAAGAAAAGGAAACTCTGGGTATGGAGGCAGAACAGGGAAGAGACCGAAGGAAAGAGAGAGAGATCGGAGAGGGGAAGAGGGAGCGGCTGAGGGGCAGCACCGGCGACAACACCGGCAACGAATCGCCGACGTTCCCTGCAGCGCAGCTCTCGGTGTTTTCCCTGTCTGTGGCTGTCGTTGTTCCAGGAGAGCGAGAGAAGCACCATGAGCTTCTCTTGCGTTTTTCGACGAGCTCCGACGGCGAGAGGCAACACGAGCAGTGCGACTGGACTCATGGCGGCAAGGCGAAGCTTTCGGTGGCCGTGGATCTCCCTCAATCGCTGGCGACGAGTAGATCGAAGGAGAAGAAAACCGAACCTACCGACGATGATTTCGGCGAAATGGAGGGCATTTTCGGCGCGTGATCACCGAAAAAGGAACCCCGAGGCATCGAGCTTCCTTCCGATGGTCTTGGTGACTCCGGTGGAGCTCCGGCGAGCCTCCGGCGAATCTCCGGCGACCGCGAAAAGACCCAAAATATACAGAAAATAGGTATGTGGCCACCAAACTTATTTTTCTAAGTGATTTTTCTCATAAATTAAAAATCATTGAGAATGATTTTACTGAACACAGAATGTGAACAATATGTTGTGGATTTTTGTTGAAATTTTGGCAGTGTTGTTATGGTTACTCAATTAAATGATAAATTTATCTACGTTAATGGAGTAATTAGTTGCATAAATTGAATTTATCAAATCATGGACAACTAGCTATTGAAAATGGATAAACTGTTATGGTAATGAGTTAGATAAACTCATAGATTATAGCTATAAGTTAATGTAACAATAGTATATGATGAGCAAAAGGTTTGGAATAATTAATTAGATAAATGGTTGCTTAAATTGAATCTGTTTGTTCAAAAAAGCTAAGCTATATATATATTTTGGATGTAAAGAGTTTGGTTGTATTAAATGCAATTGTTGTCCAAATGAGTTAATATGTTCGAATTTTGGAATTTAGGATGGATAATGATTTGAGATGATTGAAACTATAATTATACAATTAGGTAGTAATTGAGTTGTGATATATTTTGATTTTGTTATAGTTTTTATATTTCAATTGTGTACTTAAGAATAAGGTAAAATATATAAATTATTTTTATTTGTCATTGCATGTACCTACCACAACCGCACCCGAATCGGCGTTAAACTGTTGGACGCACCGAATAATCGCAGCTTTCCAGCCGCTTTCGTCGAGGTAAATGTGTTATGTATTAATAATTTATTTTTCAATAGTACAAAATTTTTTTTAATATTTTTTTAATTGCATCTATATGTTTGAAATATGTTGCTTTAATGAGATAAAAATGTGAAAGTCATGCATAGTCATGTTGTAATTCAATAGTAACGACTATGCTATTATTAACGATACTGTATTAACGGAATATCACTTTAAGGGATAAATTCACAACTGTTGGTGATTTTATCCGTTAAATTTAGATGTTTGATGTGAATGGATAAATTTCTTATTACAATGAGTTTGTTATGAAGTTGCGATTGGTTGATATTTTACCGAAGTGTTAAAATTGCTAATGTTTGACAGGGGATAGGGACCCGTATAGGGGAAATTCTGTCCGTTTTTTTACAAAATATTTATGATTTTAATTTAGGGAAATGAATCATTATGTAAAACTAATTAGGGATTAAAGCGAAATAGTATGCTAGAGAATTGAGTTCAAATTAAATACTAACTTCGACCTTATGATTTTTTCTAAGCAGTTTAATATTAATGAGTAATATGGACAGAAGTTGGAGACGATCGGCGTACTAATGAGGTCATTGAGCTCGCGGTACGATCGGCGTACTAATGGACCGTATCAATATGCTGGAGGACTTCATTAGCCGTACATTACCTGTTGACCCGCATGTACCGTCTGCTGGTCGTCCGCATTCTCCTCCATCTTAGTTATTATTTTTAGAATTTTTATCTTTTTTTTATTTGTAATCTCACTACACTTTTTATATATTAATACATTAAATAATACAATATTTTCATATTTATTTATTGTTTATTTAATTTTTTTCATTATATAAAATTAAGAATAATTTAAATTTAATATTATTTATTTTTAATATATAAAAAAAATCAATAAATTAGAGACAAAAATTCATTATATAAAATTAAGGAATATTTAAATTTAATATTATTTATTTTAATATATTAAAAAAAATTCCAAAAAAATAGAGACGAAATTCATTTTCCGTCTCTAAAAATAGAGACGGAAAAACTTATTCCGTCTCTATTTTTAAAGACGGAATTGAGTTTCCGTCTCTGTTTTTAGAGACGGAATCATTCTTTCCGTCTCTATTTTTAGAGACCGAATCATTCTTTTCGTCTCTATTTTTAGAGACTGAAACGCTCCTTCCGTCTCTAAAAATAGTGACGGAAAGCACTATTCCGTCTCTATTTTTAGAGACGGAAACGTCCCTTCCGTCTCTAAAAATAGAGACGGAACATTTTGGTTTCTAATTTTTAGAGACCGACGAAATAGAGACGGAAAATTTCCGTCTCTATTTTCAATTAGAGACGGAATTCCGTCTCTATTTTCCTTCTCTATTTCTCAGATTTCTTGTAGTGAATGAAGAATACACATATATATACTTACACGTCAACACCAATTCATGAGATTGACTTAATAACATGTATTAGTCATCCAAGCCCTTTAGACCTTAGCCCGTTCATTACATGCTAGATGTACGACCTAAGGCTCATTGTAACACCCTTATTTCACCTATATTGTACATACACTTAACTAGTTTGGCGATTACCATGATTGTTTGAAGTACGACTATTATCAGTTTGCCGCTAAATCGAATATTTTTTTTTGCTTGCATAACCTCACCTATTTCCTTAGTCATGTTTGTGCACCTTTCTAATCACTCAAATTTATTTATTTTTAATATCCTTATATAACCTTTACCGATTGACCTGTAACTGTCTTATTTACCATACACTTGGTTAGCATTTTGGAAGTATGACGACTAAAAATATACAACCTATTCTCCTGCAAACCAAACAATTTCACAGCCCACAAGAGCATAACAATTCATACATCACAATATATCCTTATTATAATCTCAAACATGTCATTCTTCACACTCATACCATACTTGTCTAAAATACTTAAAACATCCGTACCAAGCTTATACAATCCATTAGTCATAACTAAACTCTTTAGGTAATTTACATATACATGCCATATATACATAACTAAATATCCTTCAGATTTTCCTTGTGAACCTGTTCTCAATATCTCCCTGTATGCTTGCTCCAAGCTCCTAATTCGTACCTACATGCAGTCAAATAAAACTACGTGCTAAGCATTTATTATGCTCAGTGGTGGATACATATCCAAGATTTTCCATAATCAATTCATGCATTCATACATACACAAAGGCATTTATGCTAATTTAAGCATTAACACAATTAAATTTGACCATTTACACTATTGTCAATTACATTACCAATGTTAACATTATCAATATGCATCTTTTTATCATGCACAATATGTTTACTATTGTAACACCCCAATGCCCCTTGGGAGGATAAGGGAATGCTACGCAACACTAACATAACTATAAACATACATGCTATAAAAGAAAAGCCATTTAACATTACTTAACCAAAAATTATCACTATCATTAACTAGTTATCTTTTACATCTTTAAGTATAAAAATACGAGTTACAATACATATACTTGTTATACAAAATAGGAACATGAACTATACATTATAAAAGAATAAGCTAGCTAGAAGATCTCACTGAAGACTTCTCCTAGTGGCTTGCAGATGTTCCACCCAAAACACGGTTCCAAGCAATAAACCTACACGGGAGATAACCGCCCATGCTAAGCGATAACGCTTAGTGGGGATAAAACATACAATAGTCTATACACACAAATCATGCATCAACATACTATAGCAACATATGCAATAATTAATTGAAAAATAAATATTCATTATTCCATACTTTAAATCATCAAGTCACTAATAAACAATGTTACCAGAAATGGCACAATCATCACATAGCAACATATAACATGTAACACACTATTACAATCAACCAATACAATAACCACTTAATATAGCCTAAACCTATACAATAGTGGATAACGGGTACACTAGATACCACTTGGATACCGATAACTAAATTATTGGCGAGAACCATATTAACACTAGAGATATTTAAATCTCAAAACACTAGATACCGATTAGGTACCAACACTAGACCGAGAGGGCCACACTGGCAGCTGCGAACACTAATCCTTATAAGTATGCTTATCTATCCATGACTCGATTACAGGCTATTAATCAATCATCTCTCTTAATGTTCATGTAAATGAATACATTCATCATCACTTTATATAAAGTCATTCATGAACCAAACATCATTGTTCGTATGCAGAAATACACTTATCAATTCCATGTACATAGACATTTATCGCATAATATAATTCATAAAGAAATAGAGCAAAGGATTCGCATTACGAAACTCTAGCAAGGTCGCGCTTGCGACCCTTGTTGCGCCCGTGATATAGCAGGGATACCTCTTCTGTCACGCTCACAGCATAGCTCGCGCACGCGATAGAACAACACAAGCACTACTGTCGCGCTTACGTCCATTATCACGCTCACGATAGTGCATAGTCCAGCAAAAATCATCCTATGGAGCATTCTGTCGCTCTTGCAACAGAACACAAATCTTAACCCAAAGTTGCAATTTCACATACCTCTATCAGCACTTATTCACACTACTCAATTTACATGCACTCTAAGCTAACCATACACATAATTCATACCCTCCACACATACCTATAGCTAGACAACACACTCATGTCCCATAATTATACATACAATCGATACAACAATAATCATAGTTTTGCACCAACATAACATCATGCAGATTATCATACATAACACATGTCAATAATCAATAGAACTTCATCTACTCAACATGCTATTCTTAATACAACCCAGAAATTAGAAGAGTTTTGGAACCCTTTAAAACCTACATTTTCCCAAAATAAATTACACATGCATCTATGTATAAATTACAAATAATATCCCAAACCTCTTGAAGCACTCCTCCAACTTTCTCAAGCTAGGTGACCTTCTCTTTTCCCTTAGATTTTCTACTAGCTTCTCCAACTTACAAACATCATATACACACACACAAAATAGAATTACAACTATGAATTGAATTCCAAATCAAGAAGAAGAAAGAAGAAGAACACTTGACTTAAGCTTACCTTTCTAACTTAGCACTAGATGTCTTTAATCCATGCAACTCTAGTCTTAACAAACAATGAAGAGAATGAAGGAACAAGGAGGAGACGAAGAAAGATAAGAGGCAAGACGAAGAAGGATAAGAGGCAAGACAAAGAATGCAAAAAATGAAGGAAATAGCTGAACCAATTGAAGAACAAAAGACAATTTTGCCACTCACTCTCTCTCCTAAATCCTTTTAAATGCATGCAATAGCTAGGTGTCATGCCAAAAATTATCCAAAGCTAGGTGTCAAGATAAGAGCTAAACACATGGATCCTACTAACTCATGATTAAGATTAATTAACCTAATCTAATCTTTCACTTAACACTAATCATGCCAATTACAATTTGATCACTAAACTATTTTATTTTATGCAATTAGATCCTTAAACTTTCAATTGCAATCTAGTCCAATTACTATAAACCCTTAATTAACCTCACTATATCACTCTAATCATGCTCATTACTCCTAGGGTCAATTTCTGGCTGTTACAACTATCATTATTAGTATTAAATAATCATTTCATCTTTATGTCCATATTTCTTCAATAATTACATTTATTAACTGTAATTCTCATCAAATTACAATTTACTTCCTTTTAACAAGTACATCATAAATAATTTACAGTTTAATCCTTTAATCCCTTTCAATTTACGAGTTTGCTCTCCATTATCACTAAAATCACAATTATGCCATTTCTTAACTATACTTTACACTGAACTCATTATTATCATATAAAATTTCCATTTTACCTCTATTGCTTTTTTATCTTTGAAATTTATCCTTTATCACTCATTTTTTTCTCTTTTAGCATTTATTCACTCACTTTAATATATTTTTATCATTTTGTACTATTTTGCCCCTAGTATTAATCCGGGTAGAAAATTCGTACCTGATATACGGGATGTGAACCCCATAGGTCCACTACACTATAGAGTGACCTCGAAGGACCACCTATGCACTATCATTGTAGTCATTGTATACTGTAAACACTATATCACTATGGTAGACTGTCATTAGTCTACCCAAAGCGAGTTGCCATGACCCGCACTGCGTTTTGGTATCCCTATGGCTAGCCAGTTATATCCTAAGCTAGATTTGACTACCAAACCACTAAAGGCAATTGCATTAGTCGTTATCATTCACTTTCCATTATGCACTTAACTTAATTCAATTGACATTATTCTTTTCATTTGGGCATGCTATTCGGCTTACACCACCATTTCACCAAGCTCAATCACTTCACTCATTATTTATTTCTCACTCCATTTATGCCATAAATTCATTCAAGGATGTCATAATTCAAAATTTCACTTAGTACATAGTACAGTATCAATATAATTTATATTTGATATTATTCTAAAAATTTCAAATAAATTAACATACACTCTAATTTAACTATTCATTCATTTTATGGCATAATATTCATTAAATTAACCAAATATACTATAATATACCTTAGGTACTCATTCGACCATCACTTCCATTTTGTCCTCAAATTTATTTTCCACATTTATCATTTATTCAATTAGATTACAATCTAACTAATATAAATACAAGCTTTAATCTCCTTACACATCAAAATATATAACTTTAAACCCTTAGTAGCAATTAGGCCAAGGTTAGGGTTTTCATACCCAATTGATTTCTTCCATTTTAAACACATTAATCATCATTTCTAGGCTACATTATCATGTTTACAAGCTTGCATTCCATTGTTCATGCACAAATCACATACTTAAAATCATGAGAAATTAGGAATTTTCCACTAACCTCAAATCTTGCCTAATACTCTTTATTCTTGTCCTTTTTTGCCCTTATCCTTAGATTTCTCCACTTCTTCTTCATTTTCTACCGTGGTTGAATTTACCATCATTAAAATCCCTCAATTTTCTTCTTTTCCAATCCAATAAAATCACAAAATCATGCTAATTTCCTTTAAATCTACCCATAAAACCTAATAAATCACTAACTTCTAATCAATTTCACTTGATTTTTGCCCAAATTGTTCTTCTCTTAAATCCCTAATTTTCTTTGTTGTAATCAAGCTCTTGAGGTGGTAATAAATGAAATCAGCACCTTTAAATTATTTTGGAGTAAAGATTGAGTGGATTTAATGAGTTTTAGTGAGAAAATCAATAAAAAGAGAAGAAAATGGAAAGGGCTGCATGAGGTTGGAGGAAGGAGAAAAAGTCTATAGCAATTTAGGGTTTTTCTCTAGCTATTTATACCCCTCAATTGAACTAGCTCTTGGTCTAACCAATTAGGTCAACCCAAGAGGCCTAATTAGGTTAATTATTGATTATTTGATCTAATTTTTATTTTACCACTTCCCAAGCTCAATCTCTCATAAAAATGCATCCATAATTCTCAAATAATATTCATTATACTACACAAATATTTTCAGATAGACACCATTTTTCGATCCGTTAAATATTTACCAGTCCAATGCTCAATTTTTCATTGTAATCGTAAAATTTATTTTTCATTACCATATGATTCTCCATATTATTACGACCGTATGCATATTTTAGATAACTTTTCGAAGGTCCGTACCATTATTTATGGTTTGGTCAAACGTAGGTCAAAACTGATCAATCTGGGCTAATTTTTCTGGTCTGAGGTGATAGACGCCCGTCCCTCGGCAGATGCCCAAAACTAATTTTTCAATTTTTTTTTTTTGCATTTTCAAGGCCTATTTGACCTTTGTTTGATCCCAAATTTCATCCTTAGACTCCTGCTAACATGCTCTTTCCAATGATTCAATAAATTATTATTTAACTCTAAAAAGCACTATTCACCTCAGTATCACTATACACGAATCGAAAATCACTATTTATGAAAATTGCAATTTAGGGCCATTACACACATATTACATTGGTAGTGGGTCCAATCCTATAATAGGCCCAAAAGTCATAAGGGGCCTTTAGCAATACATTATTACTACCCAAGTACTATGAAGATCGATAGCACGATATTAACCTAATAAATAGAACATGTCATAATCCTTTTGTCGCATGATATCTATTTTGAACATAAGTCATGGATAACATCACCATTATATTGTCTAATAAAATCAAATGACATTGATCACTCTATCAATTCATTCGAGCACGGTCATGCATTTCTCATTCTTACTTATCGAGGGGCCCATTAAATATCTCTCTCATTGGAGAGGGACAAATTCCATCTTGATTATCACTTTCCTCTGCATGATTGTTATCATGTTCAATCATAACCTTTATGATTATCTAATTAAAGATAACATTTGATTATGTCAAATATGATGTCCTTCATGTAGGAAACTGTGATAATCTTAATTCTTAGGATCCAATGGCACAACTATTATGAAATCACTTATGACATTAACTCATATAGTGATCTCATAGCGGGTCTATCCGGTACCTTGTTCGCTAATAAGTACCTACAAGTTTGATTGTATCATCGTACACATCATCTCATGATTATCAACCAAGCTCATACCAGTTTTAATTTATTATTGTTACTTTAATAGTAAATGACTAGGGATATTAAGAATAACATTAAATAACTTTTCACAAATATTATTATAATGAAACATGCAACCACTATAATAATAATAATGAGTAAACCTCATTATAAATGAAAATATGACATATGATAAAAGTCCAAATATTTGGCCTAGGGTATAACAACTAACAGAATGGTCCTTCTCGGTAAGCATACCATTTACCTAACATACGATCTTTACTACCCACAGGTGATACTAACTTCTAGACTAACTTGCCTTCTTTAAAACTCTTTTTCCTTAGACTCTTTCTATAAGTGTAATAACCCAACATACGCCCTAACAGTAATAAGGAATGTTTCAGGCAAAATAAGAAATGAATGTATGGGAAGTTAGGGCAAAAATACCAAAAAGGATGAAATCGTCATTTAATGGAAAGTTTTGGTAAGTACGGTAAGTTATAATTTGTTAAGTATGATTTATATTATATCAAAATAATTAATTTGGTGACTGAAAATCCAAAATTAAGTAATCGAAATGATTAAGTGTAGTTAAGGACGTGTTCGGTATTAAGTATAAAGTTAAGGGTATATCGATAATTTGTTAAATTGTAACTTAGATAGACTAAATTGAAGGAATTAATTACGTATTTGGGCTAATGTACGTGAATAAATTAATTAAGAGTCAAAGTACTAATAAGAGATAGGATGAAGGATCAAAGTGGATGTTTGGCATAAAAATCTTAAAAGGTAACTAATAACAGTTTGACATTCTTCATATGGGATAAAGACGAGTTTCGGCCACACAAATTAGCCAAAGTGGCCAGCCATAAAGAAGAAGAAAGAGGGCAGCCCTTTCCTTTAAAATGGATCCAAAATTCTGCCTCCCTCATGCTCTCATCTTCTAAATGAAAATCTTAGGTTTGAAGTGTTAAAATGGAGTTAAAGGTAAATAAAGTAGTTGTATGTTTTTCTTTGCTTTCCTATGGTTTTAGGAAGATTAAAAGTATGAATTGGTGTATATATTATGGATGGTTAACATGGGATTTTGATGTTTTGATTGGGGATTTTATCAAAAAAAGGAAAGAAGGAAAGGAAAGTGCACAAGAAGATTGAAGAAAAAGCTAAGTAAAGATGAAGGAGACATCAATTGAGGTTTGGGAATTTTAGGTGATTTTGTACAATTATTTTCAATTTGTACAATTGTATATGTGTATAGATGATATATGTGAATTTGAGTTGAGTTGAGTTGAGTTGTGTTGATTGATGGTGTGGGAATATTTAATTTGGGTAGATGAAGTGAAAAAGGGAAATTTTGTTTTGATTTTGTCTGACCTTTGGGGACTATTTTGGGCATAAGTGGAGTTTGAAAACTTCAAATTAAGTGATTCCAGTGCTGTTAGAATTGTGACTTCCATACCTATAAATGTCTTTTAATGACCTTGAGATAATTTTAGCTCAAAGACCCTAAAAAGTGGCCAAAACAGAAAGGATCCTATTTTGGCCAGGATGATTAGGACAGAGTCCGTCCAAGGTGTAAACTGACCTCCATCCAGTTTTTAGGTTATAAGTTGACCTAGAAATCTCTAAATTGGGTTATTCTAATGGCATATTAGCCGTGAGTTCTGTACCTATAAAAGTCATAGAAATAGCCATAATTTTTTTTCTGACTCTAAGGGCCTCAAAATTGCCCATTACAGCAGCTAAATTCTTTAGGGTGTCTTTGGAGAGTGTAGACATTTTTTGGCATATCTCTTTGGTTCCAAGTCCAAATGACTTGAAATTATTCCATTCAAAATTTAACATCCTGGGGATTAATTGTTAAGAGACCACTTTGCCTAAAAATGATGTTTGGTAGGTTATTTTGGATGATTAAGTTGAGTTTCCAATTTGTTTTGGTGGAAAAGAATTGATTTTAAGAGTTGTTTGAGGTGTGGGATACCTGTCCCTGGCCCCTATTTTGACCATATGATGCATTCCCCAATCAAACCCGAACTTCACCAAAACTTTTCGGGACTTATTTGATGCATGTTTAGGGTTAGATAATGGATAAAAAAGTGGTTAATAATTAGAATATGATCTAATATAGTGTGATTATTAATAGTTAATGAAGGATTTAAAGGTACATTTAGATATTAATGAGTTGGTATGCCATATTGAACATTTATATGTAATGTAACTATGTTATAGCTTGCTAACTTGATAAGTTAGATATATGTATGTGTAAACATATGCCTACATGAATCTGGATAAAATAGTATAACTTTGAATGTATGTATGTTTATTAAATGAGTTAGTCAAGTGACAATAATTATGGTTTGAATAATATTAAGCACAACTATCATCATACATACTTATAACTAGCATTGAAAATATTGTGTAAATAATTAAGTATTGAATGCTAAATCTGTTGTCAAATGGAGCTTGAAATTGTTTAGAATGATTAAGGTCTTTGGTTAATATTGTTAAATAACATAAATGAATATATTTAATAATAGATTGTTTATGTGAACATGAGAACGTATTTGATGAATGCTGAAAAAATGAGTTTATGAGTAGTTTATCTATATGAGCATGAAAAATATGTTTATGATTAACAAGTGTTTATGATCACAATAAGTGTATGTGTATATGTGAAATATTATATTGTTATGAGTATTATAAGAATGGATCAAACATAAGTATTAGCCTACGTTAATCGAGTCGTGGATAAATGGGCATGCCTATAAGGTTTTGTTGCTACAGCTTATGCGTTGGACCTATGATTTGGTCCCTATGCATTTTTGGATCCCTATGCATTCGGTCCTTACACGTTTGTGTTAGCAGTATGACGCTGGTACCCTCGGGTACTTATGCATTATGTATCCTGTTATCCACCCCTTGGAAAAGCAGGCAGCAAATGAATTAAAGAATATTAAAAGAGCAATATAAGATATGAATTAATAAATGAATGCAACAACCTGCATCTTGTAAGGAAATAAGGAATTAACCATCTCATATACATGTGATCATAATGATCATTATGGCAGATATATTACTCTGAACTTGTACTTCATGCACCTATGTGTTCTCGGATCCCGTACGGATCCCTATGCGCAATATGTGAAAGTATCCTTGGGTACCTATGTGCTTCTGATCCTATTATTCCCCTTAGGAATATAGGCCATAAATGAACGAAATAATATTAAAGGAATAATTTGAAGTATAAATGACTAAATGAATATAATTATATGTGTGGACTACGTGAATACGCTATGATAAGAACTTATGCAATTTGCTTCATATTCATGATTCTTTGATAAGTGCAAAATTGATGTGTTGTGAAAGTTAATGAAGCATTGATTATTTGTTGGGTTACGTGTGATGCGTGAGGAATATGGGTAAATTAATGCATGAAAGATAGATTAAGGTAAATGTCTAATGAACTTCTTATGAAGTTATGTAAAATATGAGTAGCGAAATATATAAGGCATGAATTGATTAAATGATATATGATAAATGTATGGTATGACATTATTTGAGGAAAATTATATGAAAATGCTAATCAAATTTGTCACTCTAATTGGCTATACGGATGAATGAGTAAAATATATTTCTAATATGATCAATTATATGCAATTATTAAGTGGAATTCTTGTGTGTGCCTAAGATATGTATTTATATACATATGAATTTTATTGAATATTATCATTGTGTGAAATTCTTGACAACTACTGTGAGTGGTAATTTATATTATGTTTGTTTTCCCCACTAATCCTTTGCGCTTAGCACGGGTGTTTCATCCGTGCAGGTTTAGAGATAGAAGTGTCGCCAGGGACATTCCACAGTAGTTAAGACCAACGAGTCCATAGGAGTGTGTTGTCGGGTCTTTGTGTTACTTATGTATGTAAATGAATAAGTTATGTTTTCTTGATGAGTATTGTGTAAAATGAATTAGTTTTGAATGTATTAATCCACTTATAAGAAATGTGCATGCGTAAAGTGGAAATGAAATTTTGGAAATTATGATATGTGAAAACTATTTGTAGCAAAGAAATTTTATATTCTAATTTTAGCGACTGTTTCTTAAATAAGTGTACTTAATTCTGTAACTGTCTAGTAGCATCCTTCAACTATCGTGGCAATTTGCTATGTACGGGTAAAAGGGTGTTACAATAAGCATTGGACACTTTCTATTGCTGAATGGTTGTAACGCCCCGTAACCGCCCTAGTAGTATGAGCCGTATGTATGTGTGATTTTTGTGTGTGTGTTTAGTGAGGTTAGGTTTGTGTGTATGTGAGAGGATGAGTTTTGTGTATATGTTGGGGTAGTCTTCCAATAGGGGGCTGCCATGTGGCATGAGAAGGTGTAGGTGAGTGAGGAGAGAGGTGAGAAAAGTCAGATTTCCCTTCTCCTTTCCCGTTTTCTTTCTTCTTCCCTTTCCTCTTCTTCCTCTTGTGTTCTTCTTACTCTTCTTGCAATCTTTCCTCTTTTGCTACAATCTTGGTGAGTTTTGGGTTATCTTGAGTTGTTCTAGATAAGTGTTAGCTTATTGTTCTTCTTCTTTCTCTTGTTCTCTCTAATTTGGGTATTTGGGTATGGTTTGGGAGTTTGAGTTTTGAAGTTTGCTCTGATGTTTATTTGCTCAGAAAACCCTCTTAGAGAGCCCAAAGGCAAGGAAATTGTGAGTGGAAGCGGAGCCCAAGATTAGAGTCGAAGAATTTGAGGTTTGGGAACATTTATGGTTTTGTCGTGTTTGGGAATTTTTGTGCATTTTTATGTATTTTGGTCTTATTTGATTTGCTGGGAAATTATATGAGCAATGATGTTCTTGATGAGGGTATACTATGAAATCTTAGTATGTTGAGTTGTTAAAGTTTAGAGTATGATTTTGGTTGGATGATTTAATTATGTTCATGGCATGATTTCCTTGGGTTATGAACTTCAAAAAGGTGAGTTTTTAAGTTAATTTTAATGATTTGAATGTTTGATTTCTGGGTTTTAAGTTTATATTTGAGTTGGGTGATTTTTCTGGGAAATTTTTGGGTTTGGTGCGTTTCACACGACAGTATGATTGGGCATACCCCCGTGTGATCGCATGCTGGGCCTCTCGTCCGAGATAGCACGACTCGTGCTGCCTTTGGCATGCACGAATCATGCAATTCAGCAGGGTGGGTGAGCAGTGGAGCGCAACACGACTCTTGCACGCACTGCACGACTCGTGCTGGTTGGGAGGAGCTTTGCCACAAGTCGTGTTTTGGAACACGACTTGCGATAGACATTTGGGAAGCGACACAAGTTGTGTCCCTCATGCATGACTCGTGTTCCCCCATTTCACATGGCAGTAGTAAAGTGTTCACTTGTGTCTTTTTTTATCCTTTTTCTTTTAATTTGGGTTTTTAATCTTTATTTATGTATTATTAATTAGTAAATGATATTAATTGGCATTTCAATTTAGCGAAATGATACTTATGGTAAATTGTATCGCATGTCGCATGTTGAATATAATTGGATTATGTATGTCTTATTTTCTAGTGCTTGATATAAACAGTATGAGATATTTAAAGGTGATTTCTTTATACATAACCTGTGAAAGTCAAATTAAGTGGATGATAGGCATGCCTATAGAGTTCAGTTTGCTGCAGCTATACGTAGGCATTTTGGACCCTAATCAGGTCCCTGAATTGGATCCACGCGATCCCCATTTAACTTGAATCTTGCTTAAGATTCCATGCGAAAATGTTTTGAAATAAAAAGAAAAGAATGATTTTGATACCCTCGGGTATCCATGCATTTCGAATGATTATGCGTTACTCGCTATCCACTATTTTTGAATAAGCAGGTCTTATGTGATTATGAGTTTTGATTTGGCACTATGTGTTTGATTGAATGGTAAAAGAAATTATTATCTTTAGTATGATGAATTGTTTAAGTATGGATTTAAGTATGTGCCATGTGTATGTGATTTGTATTCAACGTCCACTGTGAGTGGTCATTTTCATTGTTCTTTTCCCCACAAAGCATTTTCGCTTATCACGGGTGTTTCATCCGTGCAAGTGTGGAAGATGGGGAGTCCGTGAGCAGGGTGATCCGTTTCAGAAAGGCCGACACAACTATGATAGAGATTTTGTAGTTTTGGATTGTACTTTTTTTTTGTATATGTAATATTTTAATGATTTTGTAATGAAACTATTGATGTAAGTTCTTCTTTTGTAAGTTGGTTTGATACCAATTTGTAAGCGATCTTTTGTGCTCTGACACTTTTGTAATATGATATGTAAAGATTATTGTGTACATTAATAATATAGTACCCTTTTATTTTCAGCCTTGGTTCATTGTTTAAGAAATTTTATTTTACTGCTTTGAGTGTATGATTTATTATTGTATGTTTGTGTTTGAGGTTTTGCATGACAACCCTCATCTATCGGGACCCTTCATCCTCCTCCAAGGATGAAGCTTCCTACGTATAGGCAAGGGGTGTTACAATGGTCATCTAAATAAGAGCTTGTATCCTTGCATCATCCAAACCTTCTAACTCAATGACCATGGCTTATGTAAAATCTTCAAATGTCAGATTGTACAACTTAGCTATTCTCAAAGAAGGAATAACCACCTCCACTAAAAGTACAAAATCATAACCATATATGAGTAAGAATGGAATTACTCTTATAGCCTCTCTTTTGGATGTTATGTATGCCCATAGTGTCTCTAACAATATTTTGTACCAATCTCCTGGATTATCTTCAAGCATCTTCTCCAAGATATTGATAAGCACTTTGTTTGAAGCTTTTACTTGACCATTTGCTTGAGGATAATGTAGGGTAGAATCAATCAATTTGATTTCATAGTCGTTAGTAAAAGCTTTAGCCTTATCCGTAGTAAACATGGCGCCTTAGTTAGTAGTGACAGATTTAGGTATGACAAATTCGTGAATTAAATTCTCCTTATAAA
Organism: Excoecaria cochinchinensis; assembly: GCA_947683425.1. Lineage (NCBI taxonomy): Eukaryota > Viridiplantae > Streptophyta > Magnoliopsida > Malpighiales > Euphorbiaceae > Excoecaria > Excoecaria cochinchinensis. The sequence goes on along the minus strand of CANTUQ010000021.1, from coordinate 2,928,969 downwards.
AACTACACCACATCTTTTTGTTCCACTTTCTTCAATGGGATTGCTTCAACCCACTTCGTAAAGTAATTAGTTGCCACTATTATAAAATTGTGGCCTTTTGAGGGGGTAAGATTTTCTAATAAGATCAATTGCCCATCCCTTAAGTGGCCATGGTTTTATGATAGGATGCAATTTATTAGCTGGAATTCTTTGAATAGCGCCCCATATCTGTAATATTGCTAACAACCTTTAGCATAACTAATGCAATCCTTCAAGATTGATGGCCAATAATACCCATTCTCCTTATCAACCATTTCATCTTCACACCAAACTGATGAGCTCCACACACACCCTTATGTACTTGCTTCATAACTTCTAATGCTTTTGGAAAACTTATACATCTAAGGAGTAAGCCATCAAAACCCTTTCTGTAGAGATGTCTCTCAAAGAGCACATACTACAAAGCATGAATCCTCACTGTATATGGCACTTAAATGGATAGATAGGTCAAGTACTTCTTCAACTGTTCCCGTCAATCTGTAGATGTTCCAATGTCTGTGTTGAATTACTCCATTTGAATACCACTATCCAAGATGGAAGGATGATTTCTCTTTCCGGCCTGATTGAGGCAATGTGTTAATTCCACATATATTTTCAGACTCAAAGCAAATATGAGCTAGTCCATCAGCTTCCCAATTAGACTCTCTAGTACAATGATAGAAAGATACTTCCTTGAATCATTCAACATCTGAATAGCGTCATTAAAGTATGGAGTAAACAAAACACTTTACACGTGTTCACCAGAACATTATCTAAGTACCAATTGAGAATCCCTAATAATGGTAATATCCTCAGCTCCCAATTATTTAAGAATTCCTAACCCAATGACCAAAGCCTTATATTATGCTTAGTTGTTGGTGCAGTTAAAACCCAAGTTGAATGACAAAGTTGTTTTGGTGCATGTGGGAGAAGTTGTGACACATCTGCTCCAGTTAACTTATCTATACTTGAGACATCAAACTTCAAGATCCATGGAGACTTTTTTAGTTGGAAAACTCCTAGATCTTCTTCTTTCTCTTTTATTATGTCAACACAAGGATGATCAGCTAAAAAATCAGTAAAAGCTTGCCCTTGCACAAATTTTTGAGGAAGATAAGCTAAAGAGAATTCAACCAAGGCAAGAGACCATTTTCCTATTCTCCCTATGATAAGTGGCCTAGTTAACATATATTTAATTAGATCTATTTGTGATACTATATACACTCTAGACCTAACCAGATGGTATCTCAACTTGGTCTATGTAACACTAGTTAGACGATCCGATAAACGAGCAGAATAATAATGTTACAACCTATCTTAAGATCCGTAATATATAATAATAAATTTATCTTCAAATTTATAAAATACTACAAATATTACTATTTATCTTACAAAAAGTTCGGTAGAATTTCCCCTAAAATATTGCCTAACCCCCCTGTAATAAAGAATCATTTACATTTCTAAAATCACATGTCCAACTCCAAAACTTCATAATAAACACCAACATATGTTTTCCAATCCACCAATAAGTATTAGATCATACATAACCAATAATCTGCGTATCTATTAAACCTAATATTCTATCTTATTATAACTATATACATATAAAACATAATATTGTATGTATCTACAGCATAATACACTTATTTCAAAAACTAATTACATCAATTACAATTTTTTTTTGCATAACCAATATTAAAGCATTATGAACTAATAATTATTGTAACACCCCCATGAGCCCCAGGAGGAATTGGGTATGCTACCTTGTACTCCTGATTAAATAGGTGACAAATTTAGTTTCTTATTATATACCTTTACCCAAATTTTATCTTACAAGTTAAGAATTCATATGTCACTCAAATTTAATACATCCATCGTATAAAGGTCATTATGTATATTGACAACAAATATACATTCATAATTGAATACTTATACAAATTACTGTACTTAAATATTCTCAAAGTATAGTTAAGTGAAACCTTATGTTGGGCTTTAATTATAATGCTATCAAAAAGTTTTATGTACCTATTAGTGTTCTATGATTTAGTGACTCGGGTCATGGCTCATGGTGAAGAAAACATGGGCTAGGGAGTGAAAGGTATCCTTAGCTGCGAGATAGGGTGAGTCATGACCTTGATTGTGACTTGGAGCGAGTCACAATCTTGACCTTGACTCAACTCAAAACAATAATTTTTTTAAACACCTAGGAGGCATTTTTAAACCTGAAAATTTTGAAATAATTTATATAAAGCCTTTTGAAAGCCCCCAATCTAAAGAGAGACATAATGCTTTCATTCTCTATCTATTTATGGGCAAATATTATCCTCATTAGGTAACCCTGACAAAAGCCACCTCAAGACCCAGTGTCTACAGTTGCCCCCAACTCTGGGTAAGCTAGTGCACTAGTGTCTAAGTAAGCTAAAGTTCAAAGTATAGAGTTAGAGACACGTACCTTAGGTAGCTATCTTGTTGTGGCAGTTAAGCTAGCATAAACAGCGATATGGCCTTGCATGTCCGATCGACATCGGGAACAAAAATGTGAAGTGTCCTGTTTATTCTTAAGTTGAGTGATGAGTTAAAGTGAAGAGCGATCCAACATTGCATGCCCAATGGACATCAAAACTGAAACCTGCAATCTCTGCTTTGGCCTTTGCTTTGGTGATGAGTTGGTAGTGGATTTTGATGCCTTTTTGGGGGACTTTGGATTTTTAATTTAAATGCCCCGCGTAAAGGGCTTAAAGATACTAGCCCGAAGGCGAAAAGAAGTGATAGATGCTAGTTGGCTCATCGAATAATAGTTGGAAAAGATGATTGTCTCTAGTCGGCATGTCGGACCATCCTTGGAAGGTGTGATTAACACCGATCGGCATGTCAAACCACGGTTAGAAAGGATAATTGACGCTAGTCATCATGTCGAACTATAGTTGGAAAGGATGATTGACACTAGTCGGCATGTCGGACCATCCTTAGAAAGGGTGTGAATGACGCCAGTTAGTATGTTGAACTATAGTTGGAAAGGATGATCGAAGCCCGTCAGCATGTCGGACAATCCTTGGAAAGGGTGTGATTGACTCCAGTCGGCATGTCGAACTACAGTTAGAAAGGATGATTAACGCTAGTGGGCATGTCGGACCATCCTTGGAAGGGGTGTGATTGATGGCATGTCAAACCACAGTTGTGCTTCAAAGAGTCTTTGAATGCCTTAAAAAAGGATTTAATGCTCTGAAGAGAGTTGAAATTCCTTGAAAAAGGACTTAATGCTCCAAAGAGACTTGAAATGTCTTGAAAAGGACTTTGTTGAGAATTGTTGCCTGTTGAAAGGATTTGGTTGCCTATTGAAAGGATTTGGGTGGAGTGTGTTTAATTAATGTCACCTTGTTGCATGTTAAATCACATTAATGAGAGATCTTGTTGGAGCGTGATTGATTAATGCCAGCTTGTAGGCATGTTAATTATAGTAAAGAACTCATTGATGATAGCTTATCGGTATGTCTAATCAAGATTGATAAACTAATTGTCGCCAGCTTCTCGGTATGACAAATTAGGATTAACTTTGATATTTGATGCTAGCTTGTCGGCATCTCCAATTTCCATTGGTAAACTGATCAATGCCAGCTTGTCAGCATGTTGAATCAGGATTGGTAAACTAAGTGTGCAATGACCCGATTATACCCTAGAAGAATTGCAGTGTTAATTGTATAGTGAAGGGTACAAAAGTAATTGTGCATATATAAATTATGAGTTAGTAGGGATATAATTGAAAAGAGAATATAAGTTATTAAGGACAGAATTTTTAAAGAGGGATTAAATAGTATTTGGCCAAGGATTTAATGGGAAATTCAACAAAAGTTGGACATGTGGCATCTTGAGGGAGTGACACCTCAGCACTTTCATGCTTTAAATGGATTAAATGAGAATTGGTGGTCTTAAATTGGTTAGTTGGCTGGCCTTCTTCCTTAAATCCTCTCTCTTGTTTTTCATTTTCTGCATTTCCATCTTTTGTTTCTTCTTCTTTCCCATTTGCCTACCTAGAGCTGTGAACTTGGATTGGTTTGAAGAGAGTTGTTAGAGTCTTGTGAAGGTAAGTGTGGTGGGATGTACTAATGTTATCTCCTTTTTCTTCCATTTCTGTTTTTGATTTAAAGTAGTTTAAGTTTGGATTAATTGTTTCTTTTGGATGATTTGTGCAAGAAGCTGTCGACAAGAGGAAAGACAAAGGCAAGGAAAAGATTTGAGCTAAGGAAGAGATCGTGGTTCAAGCTACATTTTGAAGTTGGGATTGTGTGTGATTCTTGATAGATGCATGTTGATTAATTGGAAAATTCATGAGCTTTGATCTGGTTTAACAGCTCTTTTAATTGTTAAAATTGCATGTGATTATGAGTGATGAGTTGCATGTTGTTTCTTTGAGCACTTAAAGTTGATTATTTATATGTTATGTAACAACCCAAAAAGGGCCTAGTCGAAATTCGTGTGCTAAGTCGGAATCAAAGGGTATTTCAGTAATTTTGTGCATGAAGGATTTGGTTAATAAAGATTAATTAGGTAAGTTAATTAAATTTATAAGGTTGAGTGAGGAATTATATAGTGTGTGAGATGTATGGTAACAAGGTGGATTGAGGAGCTAATCTAGTGGTTTGTGTGTTTGGTACTATAGATGTAGGATATTTGTTGGGGAATAATCTGGTGAAGTGTGTGTGTGGTGCCTTGGAGGGAGAAGTCAAAGTTGGATGTTCTTGGGCCAATAGGATCTTGCCATGTGGAGGGGGTTGGTAAGAGCATTTAAGGGAAGGGTAGGAGAGAGGGAGGGGCAGATTTTTTGAGTGAAGCTTCCCATGGAAGCTGCCCCTTCCCCTTTGTTTTTCATTCCCGTCCTCTCATCTCTCTCTTGCTTCCATTTTTCTGTTCTCATCTCATCTCTCTCTTGCTCTCTTGTGTTTTCTTAAGGTTTAAGTGGGTTCTTGAAATTTGAGCTGAGTTTGGAGGGTAAGTATTTGAGTTTGATTTGAGTTTTCATCTCCTTGTGCTTCTTTATTTTTTTGGGTTTGGAAGTTTGAATTTCTGGGTTTGAATTATGTGTAAGTTGGGTTAATAGTGTTTTGTTTGGTTTAATTTGTACAAGCATCCATGGGCAAGAGGATAGACAAGAGTAAAGAGAAGATTGGAGCTATGAGGAAAAGTGGTTTGAGCTTTATAGCAGGTTTGGGAAATTTATGTGCTTTGATGTGAATTTTGTTTATAGATTTGTGTATGGATGAATTAATGTTTTGAAGTGTATTTTGGCTTAAAATTGGATTGGTTGTGTTGATGTGGTTGTGTGGATTGACTTGGGTTTAGAGAATCTGAATTTTCTGGGGATACTCTGTCCAGATTTCACTGGACCTTTAGTGTTTGTTTTAATTATAAGTTAAGCTATAAATGTCCAAATGATATGAAACTAGTTCCATTTGAAAGCTAATTCATTTATATAAAATTTTCTTTCAAGGACCGGAACCTAATTTTGAATCTAGGATTCTTGAAAATGGTAAAACCGGGGTGTCTGTACTTAAACGGGTTTACAGGAGCAGTGTAGGTTGTGTAGCTTATATTTGGAGTTTTAGATGTCTAATTGATCTGAAATTTGTTTAATTTGAATGCTAACATCCTAAGTAACATTTGTTAAGAAGGATGTTTTGGTTAAAAATGAGGTTTAGTGGGTCGTTTAAGCGATACAAAGTCAAATATGGAAAACTGTCTAGTAAGTCTGTTTTCGTAGGGCAGTTCGAAGTGCTCTCTGTCGCGAGTGCGACCCATGTCGCGAGCGCGATAGAACCTGTTTGTGGAAGGTTTTGCCTTTCATTTTGAGCCTCATAGTTGGTATGAACCTTTGTCCCTCTTTCCTATTCTTTAGGATGCGTAATTTGTTATGTTTTTCATCTCGAAACACACCCGAATTTCCTCAGAACCTTTCAAGATATATTCATCACATGTTTAAAGTTTTGAAATGAGCAAATAAATAGATATCATTTAGGAATACAATTGTCTAAGGTTATAAACAAGAATATTAACTTCATTATTGAGAGGTTTAATGAATCAAACACTTCCGAGTATGTTCTTTATAACCTAATTTATATTATTTTAGGCAATTTGAAGTGGAATTCCATAACTTGCATTTTGAGCTAATAGGATTATGGGGTTTGGATTCTTAACCCTTCGGGATACATAGGAGGTTTGGAACACCCTTTTAAGTTCAAACCAAAGCGTAGAAGCTCAATCGGATATGAAGGAGAGTCTATTAATTGAACCTTACTAGTGCTTTGATAATTGTTAGGAATAATTGTGGTCCCTTTGTGTAAGACCGACAAAAGTCTGTGAGTCTTTAATAATTCAAGACTTGAAGTGATTTATTTATAGTTTAGAATTTGTATGAGATATTAAGAATGAAGTAAATGATGGAATTAAGTGTGTCGTAAATCGAAATTGAAATGAACCTTTCGTATCTGAATGATTTTTAATTTGATTATTTAATTATGGAATGACTCTTAGGCAATTGAGTAGTTTGAGATACTGGTGTTGGAACTCTTGGGTTCTATACACGAATTTAGGAAAAATAATGTTCAAGAAAATTAGTTATGGATATGACAAAAGTAAGTATGTTTCTATGTGAAGTGTATGCGAGTGAGAGATGAAAGGAGGGTGATGCTTAGCTCTGTCGCGAGTGCGACAGAGATCATCTGGCTTTATCGTGGTCGCGACACAGGTCGCGAGCGCGATTCCTAGTGTGTGGTTGGACTCTGTCATGAATGCGACTGGTGTCGCAAGCGCGACAGAGGCCATTTAACTTTCTGTCGCGATCGCGACAAGGGTTGCAAGCGCGACTCTTTTCTATGCCATGAATACATGATTGATTGAGCTATTTTACATGAGTTTTGGCTTGTGATTCACATGTGACATAGTGTGTAATTTAAGATGTGCTATACCATGCGAATTATAGTTGTAATAATTTGTGAAGCATGTATTAAAATTAAATGTGATTGTAATTAAAGGTTATGAATTATTATATTTTATATGAACCATTATTTTAATTATGAACAATTTATATATCGGATTAGTATGCGAGTATAATAAAAGTATGTACATCTGAAAAAGATTTTAAATTATGGCATGAGCATTTTTAAAGGAAACAAGTACGTGTTAGCCTGCCTTAGTCGAGTCGTGGATAGTTAAGCATGCCTAATAGAGTTAGTGTTGCTGCAGCCTGTGTATGATTTGGACCCCGATCAGGTCCCTGAATGGATCTTCGTGATCCCTGTGTACTGAAAAGATAGTGTTGATACCTTTGGGTATCTATGAATTATGAGAATAGTGTTAATACCTTCGATTATCTTAGTGTTACTCGTTATCCACTCTTTTGACTTAGCAGGTATTAAACAAGTATAAATGTGTGAACTGAATGATATGTGTGAATTAATAAAAATATGTGAAGCTTTGTGTAAATGTATGCACCCAATGAGAATGTGATCATCTTGTACGATGTGACTTATATTTTGGCATGAGTTGCGCTTCGCGCACCTATGTGTTTGGATCCTGTGGGATCCCTATACGTAAATGTGGTAACGTCTTTAAAAGTTCATATGCTTCAGCTTTGATTATTTTCTTTGTAATATTAACATGAGTTAATGACACGATAGTAATGCAACAATTTGAAGGAAGTAATTAAACGAAAGTGATTATATATATGAGATACATTTATATGCTTTGAACAGGAAGTTAGATTATTAGCGGCTTAATCATGAGCTGTTTGATATGTGAGAGTTAATTATTGTAATTAGAGATTTGATCAGGTCCCCGAATGGATCTTCGTAATCCCTGTGTACTGAAAAGATAGTGTTGATACCTTTGGGTATCTATGAATTATGAGAATAGTGTTAATACCTTCGGGTATCTTAGTGTTACTCGTTATCCACTCTTTTGACTTAGCAGGCATTAAACAAGCATAAATGTGTGAACTGAATGATATGTGTGAATTAATAAAAATATGTGAAGCTTTGTGTAAATGTATGCACCCAATGAGAATGTGATCATCTTGTACGATGTGACTTATATTTTGGCATGAGTTGCGCTTCGCGCACCTATGTGTTTTGGATCCTATGGGATCCCTATACGTAAATGTGGTAACGTCTTTAAAAGTTCATATACTTCAGCTTTGATTATTTTCTTTGTAATATTAACATGAGTTAATGACACGATAGTAATGCAACAATTTGAAGGAAGTAATTAAACGAAAGTGATTATATATATGAGATACATTTATATGCTTTGAACAGGAAGTTAGATTATTAGCGGCTTAATCATGAGCTGTTTTGTATGTGAGAGTTAATTATTGTAATTACAGATTTGATTATAGGCTGAATAAAATGATGTGTATGACATGCGATATATGATTAATAAAACATGAAAAGCATGTATCAAGCAAGACTGTCACCCTGTTTAATCTTATAAGTGATTATGTTTAAAATATTCTAATTATGACCAATTATGTATATATATGTTAAATGATTTGATGTTGGTTATTTATTGTGTGTTGTGACTGACGGCCATTGTGAATGGTCGTCCATACTATGTGTTTTCCCCACTAAGCTTTGGAGTTAGTCGTGTCGCCGAGGATAATCCGTACCAGTCGTGCCATCCAGTCCGTAGTAGTAGCTAGTGTTTAGGAATTATAGTCCATCTTTGTAATGTAATTCTTAATTAGTATTGCATTAAGTGATTGGGATGTAATAAGATGTTAATGAGTAATGTAATGATAAGTATATGAATGTCTTTTGTATTATGTAGATGTTTGTATGTTCTGAGAAAATTTTTTGTAACTCTGCTTATATTAGTGTTCCCGGCTTGCTTTGCCCGTAGCATTCCTCTTCCATCATCGCATACTGTCTATGTTACCATACAGTATGCTATACGTGGGTGAGGGGTGTTACATGTTAATTATAGGTTATGTATAAGAAGTTGTGCATATGAGAGTATTTGTTTGAAGGCCTCTTTTGGTTGGTTTTAGTGTTGATTGTTGCTTGCAGTCATGCATGTGATTCGAGGAAGTTTGTGTGAGAGGTATGTGGTTAAGAGTTGTGTAACTTGGAGTGCGAATAAAAAGTTCAGTTCTGTCACGAGCGCGACAGAATACTCCTTGGGTGATTGGTCTTGCCGAGCTTGGTTTTACCGAGCTGGGTTTTGCCAAGCTGGGTTTTCGAGCTGCTTCTTTGTCGGTCTTTGTCGCGAGTGCGAGCTCCGTCACGGGTGCGACAATAGATACTTTTGCATTTTATCGCAAGTGTGACATTGCCCGCGATCGCGATAACTAAGTGTTTTGCTCTCTGTCGCATGCGCGACACTATGCAGAGTTTTGTATTTAAGACTTTTATCCTTATTTGTGTGTAGTATTGCATTGGAATATGTATGACCATGCATAATAAAGTTTTTATGTGGTAGCATGAATAGTATATGGAACATATGCTTGATCGTTTGCTTAGACATTTCATGAATTGAGTTATTGTGTAATAGTTGGTTTGGATACTTGAGTAGTTATGTGGTATATGATATAGTGAATAGAGTTATCCGTAAGCCTGAAGGGTCATGGTAATGGATAGATAAGCATGCTTATAACGGGTTAGAGTGCAGCTGCTAGAGTGGCACCGTTTGTACCTAGATGTTGAATACCTTGTGTATTCAAATGTTTGAGTTAGGTCTCTAGATGTTTGATACTGTTTCTCAGTATCTAAAGTACCCGTATCCACCATCGATGTGAATTCAGGCTATTATACGTTTTTGCCTTCATGTGAAATGCAAATAAAATGTTATAAGTACATACAAATGAATATATGTAAAAGTAGTGAAGTGTTATCACTTACTGTATATGATGTTTGCATGACTATTGATATGTAGTGTTGTGTTATATTGTGACTTCAAAAGAAGTCCTTTGTTCTGTATATCCCCATTATGCGTTATCGCTTAGCACGGGTGTTTTACCGTATAAGTTGCAGGTTCTGTTCGGTTGTGAGAGTCTTTCATCTACTGGCCACTAGGAGCCCGAGTGGAGTTATTTTTTTATATGATAAAGCGTATTTTATAATGAGTATTATCATGATATGTAAAGAGAATTATAGTATATGAAATGTAACTGTTATCTATAATTGTGACCATGTATTATGGTTATCAATATTTTGTAATATGAAAATTAAAGTTGCATATGAGAAGTATGCTCGTCTATAGTAATGTTCTTCTTTTTCTTTTCGCAAAAGAGTATGTATGTGTATGCGTATGCATAGCGACCTCGGTATCCTCCCAGAGGGTATTAGGGCATTACAGAGTGTCGCCACCTTGTTGGCATGATAAATCTGGATTGAATTGGATATTTGATGCCAGCTTATCGGCATGTCAAATTTCCATTGGTAAACTAAACAATGCTAGATTGTTGGCATATTGAATCAGAATTGATAAACTGATTGTGTAAGGCCTTAACTTGTACCCTAGTCATTTTAAACACCATTGGGGTATGAGAGTGGCCTAAGTTATGTAATTTGTTAAGAATTGGTGTTTGGGACATAACTGGTATTAATCGGAACGTTAGGGTTAAAATGGTCATTTAATACCTATGGACTAAATTGCAATGAATAAATTATTTAGTATGTCAATGTATGAAATTAATTTGATTAAGAGGCTAATGCATGAATTATAAAGAGTTAAAGGACTAAAAGAAGGGTTTGTAAAGAGGACCAATCATAAGTTGACAATTGGATGGATGAAATTTAAAGGGGTAAAGGAAGAGATTGGTATGGCTTTAAAAGCCCTAAGGGGCAGTGGATTGTGGGAGCAAGATATGCCCTTCTCCCTTTCCCATTCCAGCCATCTTCTTCCTCTTATTTTCCTCTTCAAAACTTCATTTAATTATTGCTCTATTTGCATACAAAGTAGTTAATTAATTCAAGTGTGTGTTCAAGTTCAAAGAGGTAAGTTAGGAGTTATTTTTCTTCTCTTTTCAACCATGGGTTTGGGATTGAGAATTGCGAATTTTGTGTAATTGATGACTTATGGTGTAAATTGTAAAGGAGAAAGCCATTGGAGCTAAAAGGAAAGAGAAGGTGGGTGAAAGAGGAGCCTTTTGAAGCTAAAGAAGAGCAAGAAGAAGGTTTGGGAAATTTAATGTCTATTGTATATATTTTGACAATTTGTTATGTTGAAATGTGTAGAATTGAGTTGGGTTGAAATTAGTTGTGAATTGATTAAATCTGGGGCATGATGAGTTTCAGGGGAAACTCTACCAATATTTTTCTCTGACCCTTAGTGTTTGTTTTGGGTATAAGTGGAGTTATACAATTCCAAATTGCATTATTTTGGTTGGTTTGGAAATTTAAAAATAAATCTATATTTTTTCTAGAAATACCCTTGGGCCGATTCTAGCTTTAAGTTTCCCTAAAATGAGCTTAAACTTAATTTAGGGGCTTAGCCACCCCAATTGGAATAGTCTGGATTATTTAGGCTATATCTGGAGTTTTAGATGTCTAATTGACTTGAAACTTGTGCCATGGGAAAGTTAACAGTTAAGGGAACAAATGTTTAGAGGGGCACTTTGCCTAAAAAGGGTGTTTACCCATCAACTGGGAATTTCCAAGTTAAGTCAAGTCTGTGGCCCTGTTGAATTCTGGTTGCATGCAATAAGACAGGGCTACACGGCTGTAAGGATTTCCTAACCGCCGTGTAAAAGGGTTTCCTCCTATTAATTAGGCTTAAAAATGAAGTCATACGGTGGTTAGAGATTCCTTACCACCGTGTGATAGCCCTAACCACCGTCTAAAACCATTTTGGATAGCATCTTTTTGGAATCTTTTAGATTACTCAGTCTACATGGCTGTCTGGAACTCCTAACTGCCATGTGACATTGTCTGACCGCCATTTGTTATTTTGTGACTGTCGTGTAAAGGCATTATGTTTTCAATTTATTGTTGTGTCTTAGTTCACAAGGCTGTGAGGATTTCTTGACTGCCGTGTGACCCTCCTAACTTTGCTTTATGTACCGTTTTTGCTTCTTCTATTTTAGATGATTTGTAATGCGCACTTAATATTAACTGGATGTGATAATTGGTAAGGTATGGAATATCATTGATTATTCTTTAATATTAAGATATGTGTGGTAGCTTTTAATGGATTGTAATGTAAACCTCATGAATGTGGTTTAAATTAATAGCCTGCAATAATCGAGTCATGGATAGATAGGCATGTCTATAGGGTCTACTGTTGCTACAGCCTATATGTTTGGACTCCATTTGGGTCCTTATGCATTCTGAGTCCTAATGGATCCCCATGTATTCATAGATCTTGCTTAGTTCCCTATGCATATGTGATAAAAATGTAATTGTACCTTTGGGTACCTATTATCCACTACTTTGAAAATGCAGGCAGTATATGAATAAAATCAAATGACTGAACGATATGAGATATATGTATGACTGAACATGGTTATGTATGTCGAGCTTTATATATGTCTAATGATGGTTTCCATTTTACTTATTGTATATGTTTTATTTAATTATATTCTAAATATGTTCCATGTGCATGTGTTCTGCATTGATGGCCTCTATGTCATCCATTTCATGTTTCCCCACTAAGCTTTTATGCTTAGCATGGGTGTTTCATCCATGTAGGTGCAGGTGTTAGTGATAGCAATTTTAAAAGGACAAATCCGCATCCCCAATAGCTAACACATTAAGGGAAAGCATTTCTTTTTGTAGATTTTATATGTTGGTGTAATATTGTAATTGTAATCTTTTGGGATGTAATTTTGTAATTTGTGATATGTAAGTATTAAACTTAAGAGATATATATATTTATATGAAGAGCAATGTAATGTAATTCGCTTATGATGTGAATGACTTTAATGTGATACATATAAATTGTATATGTCTAGTGAATGGAATGTATGCCATTATCATGTTGAAAATAAATTTTATAATTTTCGGGCATAATTTAATGCATGCGAACTTGATAATTGTATAAGTTGCCTAGATTGCATGTTTATGGGTAACAAGCCTTATCCGTCATGGTGACTTATCTAATGAGGATCCAGTTTGCTACGTAAGGGTAAGGGGTGTTACATTGATTGGTATTAGAGCCTAGGTTTAGGCAATTCTAGTCGATCGTAGTATAGAGACGTGTATAGATAAATGTTGGCTTAATGCAGATGTCCTTGTATTTTGTAGCTTTGAAATGGATATATCCCAGGAAGCGCTTGAAGAGACAATCAAAAGTATCAACCCTTTGGATCAAGATCCATCTATTTTCGGTCCAGCTGAACCGGTTAGGGAGGAACGGGATGTTCTAGTCATGCCTATGGAAGCTTTTATTAAGATAACCCAAGATATGGCAAGGGTCTTGGATAGAATGATTGCACCCAAAGCTCCGACAGATTTATTAAGGAAGCATGGAGCTGAAGATTTCTGTGGCACCAGTTTAGATGAGTCCGATAAAGCCAAATTTTGGATAGAGAGAGTGCAGAGGGTGCTCGAAGAAATTAGATGCTTTCCCGAGTAGAAAGTAGGATGTGTGGTATCTCTGTTGCAGAGTCCCACATATGATTGGTTGAAGTTAGTTCTGAGACATCCAGTGCTTCCTAATCTAGTTACTTGGGAGTTCTTTGTTCAAGAATTCCACAATAAGTATATTACCAAAGCATATAGGGAAGCAAAATAGTTTTTGAACCTGAAGCAGAGAGCCCTGTCAGTGGCAGAGTATGAGACGGAGTTTAGTAGGCTTAGTAAGTATGCACCAGTTGGAGTACTTACTGAAGAATTTGGGTGTCAACACTGCATTTAGTGGATGAGGCAACAATGTGCCTGAGCGTTCCCACTGTAAGAAGCGCCATAGAGGTGAGTGTAGGTGGCTAACTGGTGGGTGTTTTCGATGTGGGAGCACCAAGCATTTTTTGGCTTACTTTCCGAAAGCTTATGATACTAGTCATGATTAGCAAGAAGATAGTCGAGCTAGATTTAATGCCCCACAAGCTACATGAGGTAAGGGTAGAGGACGTGGCAGAGGTAACCAGCCTAGAGGTGGGGTAGTATCAGAGACTGTTGACCATCCTCCAGCAACACTACCACGGGCCTATGCTATGAAGGCTCATGAGGAGTAGGACAACCCAGAGGTTATAGTTAGTACATTTTTACTCCTTAATACTGAAATTCATGCTCTAATTGACCATGGATCCATACATTCTTACTTATGTTTTGAAAAATCATGTGATAAGTTGCCTCCTTCTAATCAATTAGCCTATGACATATGTGTGACTAGTCCATTGGGGCATAGTGTCAATGTGAACCGAGTGCATAGAAATTTTCCTAAAGTGGTCCAGGATAGAGAATTTTCTGCTTAGTTAATTGAGTTGCCATTTCATGAATTTGATTTAATTTTGGGTATGGATTGGCTAAGTAAGTATCAGGCTATAGTTGATTGTGATAAGAAAATGATAATGCTTAAAAGTCCAAATCAACCTAAAGTGATTGTGTGGGGTATCCATTCTAATCCTTTGACGGATGTAATCTCTGCCATGCAAGCAAGATGGTATTTGAGAAAAGGATGTGAAGCTTTCCTAGCTTTGGTATTGGATTCTAAGCGGGGTTTGATGAAGCTGCAAGATATATAGGTGGTAATCGAATTTTCTGATGTGTTCCCTAAATAATTACCGGGTTTACTGCCTGAGAGGGAAGTGGAGGTATCCATTAAAATTCTATCGAGCACTACTCCTATATCTAAGGCTCCTTATCGTATGGCTCTTACTGAGTTGAAAGAGTTGAAATCTCAATTATAGGAGCTTTTAGACAAGGGTTTCATTCGACCTAGTGTGTCTACTTGGGGTGCTCCGGTTTTATTTGTTAAGAAGAAGGATGGCACCTTAAGGATGTGCATTAATTGTCGGCAGATTAATAAGGTAATGGTGAAGAATAAGTACCCCTTGCCTAGAATAGAAGATATGTTTGATCAATTGATAGGAGCTGGGGCCTTTTCCAAGATTGATTTCCGATTAGGATATTACTAACTCCGGGTGAAAAATGAAGATGTCCAGAGGACTACTTTTAGGACCCGATATGGCCTTTATGAGTTCTTAGTGATGCCGTTCAGGTAGACTAATGCACCTGCAACCTTTATGGACTTAATGAATCCAGTGTTTCGACCTTATCTTGACCAATTTATTGTTGTGTTTATCGATGACATATTGGTGTATTCAAGAAATGAGCAAGAACTTGAAGAACATTTGTGAATCGTACTGCACACTTTGTGGGAAAATAGTTGTACGCAAAACTCAGTAAATGTGATTTTTGGTTTAAAGAAGTATCCTTTTTGGGTCACATTGTCTCCTCTAATGGTATCAGGGTTGATCCAGCTAAGGTTGAGGCAATTGTGAATTGGAACTCGCCTCGAAATGTGCTAGAAGTGAGAAGTTTCTTGGGTTTAGTGGGTTATTATCAACAGTTCGTGAAAGGATTCTCTGTCATTGCCTCACCCCTTACCAAGTTATTTCGAAAAGGGGTTAAATTTGAATGGACTGATAGATGTCAAGCTTTTTTCGAGCAGTTGAAGAAAATGCTTACTGAAGCACCTATACTTACCCAACCCATTCCGGGTAAAGAATATGCTATGTATAGTGATGCTTCGGTATTGGCCTTGGCGGTGTATTGATGTAAGATGGGAAATTAATAGCATATGTGTCAAGACAATTGAAGCCTCATGAGTAGAACTATTGGCTCATGATTTAGAGTTGGCAGCAGTTATTTTTGCTTTGAAAATTTGGTGCCATTATTTTTATGGTGAGAAGTGCAGAATCTACACTAATCACAAGAGCCTCAAGTATCTGCTTACACAGAAAGAACTTAACTTAAGGCAACGTTAGCGGCTTGAATTATTTAAAGATTATGACTGCATTGTTGACTATCATCTTGGCAAGGCTAATGTGGTTGTTGATGCCTTCAGCAGGAAAACATTATCAGCTTTGACACTACAATGGGGTAGACAAAGAATAGTGCCTGATGTAGCTCTAGTGGCTCGATTAAAAGATAAGCCTAATCTGAAGCAGTTGATAGTAGATAGTTAGAGAAATGATCCTAAGTTACAATAGACACTTTAATTAGTCAGAAATAGGGACAAGACTGACGATTCAGTGACTAATGACGATGCTCTTTATTACAAAGGCTGATTATGTGTTTCAAATGACAATAAGTTGAAGAAAAAGCTTATGTATGAGGCTTGATAAGTGCAAATCTATGCTTTATTTATGTCAATTTTTAGGTTGATTTTGAGTTAAGTAGTTATTATTTTAGGTTATTTTTGTTTAAAATAATCTTAAATCTTTAAATGGACTAAATTGAACTTTTATTGTGTTTTTGTCAAATTTTTAGGTACTTGACACGGCGATAAGGAGTTTCATACCGCCGTGTAACAATAAAAGTCAAGCATTACGAGCATATGAGTTTACACGGCGGTAAGGGTGTTTCATACTACCGTGTAAACAGGATTGTCCGAGATTGACGGAGTTTTACACGGTGGACAGAAACAACCTTACCCCCGTGTAAATCTAGAAGAATTCAGCTGCTGTCTAGTAGGTGTTTACATGTCAGTAAGGGTGTTTTATATCGCCGTATAAACCAAGCAATTTCCAGAGTTTCATTCCAGTAGGTTGTTACACGGCAATAAGGTATTTATATACCGCCGTGTAACCTTCTACCTTTAGTTGTGAACATGATCTACACGGCGGTAATGGGATTACATACCACCGTGTAACCTTAACTAATAAATAGAGGCGAAAATTTCTTTCAAGAGAGGTTCTTTTCTGGCACCTTTTGTATTCATATTTCTCTGTAACTTAGATCTAGGGTTCCATTTTTAAAAATCTTTATACTTAGTTTTTATTGATTTCAATAAATAGCTTCAGATTCTATGTCTCTCTTTACATTTAGAGTTGTAATAGAGGATTTGGATTGAAGAACATCCACATACTTTGGTGATAATTTTATTTTCAGATCTAATATGGGTAATATCAACTTCTCTTCATTTAATTCAGTTTTTATTTCAATAATGAGTGAGTAGTTCTTTTTCTTGTTGAGGGATGCCTTGAATCCCCAATAACCATGTAAACACTTTATTTGGATTAATTTTTTCATATGCTTCAGTTTTATCTTTTCTAAGCTCATTTGTATGTGATTGATTCTAATGCAAGATTTAGGTTGATTCAGTGTAACGATCTGTTGATTGTATTGATTCATTCAACTTACATATGCTCTGTTCTATTTCTTTTAGTTTTATACTGGTTTAATGAATCCAGAATGGCAGTTTAATATATAGACGTCTATTTTAATAGGTTCAGAATGGAAGGGAATAATTGGGTTTAGATGTCTTAATCCAGGAATGGTAGGATTGTCTAAGTGTAGGACTTAAGACCTGTTTAAAGCTAAATTATGTGCTGAATCCGTAATGGTAGGTGAATAATTTAGAGAAGTTTAATCCAGAATGGCAGGCTAGGGCATAGGCTAGGTTGTTCACTAAAATGGCATATGTGTTTGTTTAGTAAGAGTAATTGCATGGTATTATTGGGGAGAATAGGTATTCCTTGGCAAGGCTTTCAATTAATTTCATTACAGCTTTACTAGTTTTTGCTTAATTTGCAGTCACTCGATTTAGTAATTTCATCGTTTAACTTCTTAAAGCCAAAAACTCACACAATAACTTGGGATATTTTTTAGCATAATTTTAACAAATTGATTCTTAATTCACTATTCCCTTGGGTTCGATATTCGCGGGTCTTAATTATACTCGCTATATTACTTGTCGATTCAGTACACTTGCTGAGCAACGATCAAGTTTTTTGTGCCGTTGCTAGGGAGTTATGGCATTTTAAAGATTTTGTTTATTAATTTTATGTGTTTATATTTTATTAATTTTTATTTTTATTCTTTTCAGGTGTTAATGGTGTATGAGCAGACGAAGGCTTCAACAATTAATTCCATTTGACCTTGAAATCGAGCGGACTTTTCATTATAGGAGGAGGGAGAACAGAGCAAATCAAAATATGAATATCAATCCACCCAATAATGATGGGTCACTCGAGGAACAACAAAGAGAAAGGCAAGAGCAGAATATAAGAGATGATCAAAGACCAAGAACGATTAGAGAATATGCTACCCCACTGTGTAATGAGGATCAAAGGACTATCATATTACCTCAAACAAACTATTTTGAGCTTAAACCAGCTACAATCACTATGGTATAAAGAAATTAGTTCTCAGGGTTAGATAGTGAAGATCCAGCGCAACATTTGGATATTTTCTTGGAGATTAGTGACACAGTTCAAATTTTGAATGTCTCAATGGATGCTATTCGACTTAAGTTATTCCCATTCACGCTCTTAGGAAAGGCACGGGAATGGCTGCAAATGTTGCCAAACCAATCTATAAGATCTTGGGAGCAAATGCAAGAGAAGTTTTTAGTAAGGTTTTTCCCACCAACGAAGACAGCCAACATTAGAAATCATATCTATAATTTCTAGTAGCTTTATAAGGAATCATTTCATGAGGCGTGGGAGAGATTCAGAAGACTTTTGAGTAGTTGCCCTTATCATGAAATCGCTATGCATAAACTGATGTCTACATTTTATGCGAGTGTCAATTTGACAACTCGATCTCTCCTGGATGCAGCCTCATGTGGAAGTTTTATAAATAAGGTTCCGGAGGAAACTTTCTCACTTCTTGACGAGATGGCCACAAATGAAGCTCAATGGGCTAGTGCAAAGACAATGCACAAGAAGCAAGGACACAGAATAAACAATATAGATGAGGTAGCAATGTTGAAGGCTCAAGTAGAACTTATGAGAAAGGAGATGAATGGGTTGAAAGTACAAAATGTTTCCTCGTTGTCTCAAGGAGGTGAACATTTTGAAGGAGGTCATATTTTGCATGATACTAGAGGTGGATACGTTGGAAATCAATTAGTGAATGATGTAAATGCTCTTCACGATTATCGGAGGAGTGATCCGTTCAGCAATACTTATAACCCAGGATGGGGGAACCATCCAAATTTTTCCTGGAGGGATGGGAATCAAGCTTCAACTTCTCACAGTTAACCTAGAGCTCCCTTTCACCAAAATAACAACCATCAGCCAACCCATAACCAAGCTTATCTTCAAACACCATACCCCTCATCCCAACATCAAGGCAAGGCTCACATCAACCCCAAGCATATAATCAACCGGGAATCCAACCAAGACCACCTAATCAAGAGAAAAAACCGAACCTTGAAGGCATATTTGCTAGTTTTATGAATAGCCAACAATAGTTTATGCCTAGTCAAGAAGCAAGGTGGAAATCACAAGATGGCTGGACGAGGAATCAAGATGCCTCAATCAGAAATTTTGAAACTCAAGTTGGGCAACTTGCTAACTCACTCTCCAATAGAACTCAAGGCACATTTCCTGCAAACGTGGATCGTAATCCGAAGGAGGAGGCAAAAGCAATCTCTTTGAGAAGTAGTAAGGAAGTCGAGACAAGAAAAGATGAGGTAACAAATGAGATGGAACCTACAGTTGAGGTAAGAAAATCTGACCCTATTTTAGTAAGAGATGCACCAAAAGTTTTGGACAAAGGTAAGAAAGCTATGCATGAAATTGATGAAAGTCTACTACCTTATCCATCTCTAGCTAGGAAAGAGAAAAAGAATGAACAATTCACCAATTTCATTAAAATGTTTAAAAAATTGCATATTAATTTGCCATTTGCTGAAGCTTTATTACATATGCCTAAATATGTAAAATTTATGAAGGAGCTGTGTTCTAACAAAAAGAAGCTAGAGGGGTATGGCATAGTACAATTGTCTGAAAATTGTAGTGCAATTTTTTTGAACAAAATTCCTACTAAATTAGAAGATCCTGGTAGTTTTACATTACCATGTGAATTAGGAAGGAGTTTTATGGGTCAAGCTTTATGTGACTTAGGGGTAAGCATAAATTTAATGCCTTACTCATTATGCAGGAAGTTGAATATGGGTGACATCAAGGAGACAAGAATGACTCTTCAACTAGCCGATAGATCTATGAAAAGACCAATGGGTATTATAGAGGACTTGCTTGTCAAAGTGGGAAATTTCATTTTTCCTATTGACTTTGTAGTGATGGACATAGAAGAAGATCGAAAAGTACCTTTTATTTTAGGATGACCATTCTTGAACACTACAAAAGCGCTTATAAATGTGAATGGGCAAAAAGTTACTCTACGTTTCAATGATGAAGAGATGAGCTTTGATATGCATAAAGTAATGAAGCACCCCACTGGAGACTTTGAAGAATCTATATCCTTTGTGAACTGCATTGATGAGTATATAGTAGAAAAACAAGAGGAGATACTATTAAATGATCCTTTGCAAAGTTGTATTATGCATTCAATAAAAGTAGAGGACTATAGAGCTATGAATGTAGAGCTAGATGCTGAGCTAGAAGAAGAAGAAAAGGAGGATACTTTTTGTCCTACAATAGATGAAAAATTTTCTGAACTTAAACCTCTCCCTAACAATTTAAAATATATATTTTTGGAAGAAAATGCTAAACCAGTTATAATTTCTTCTGTTTTGACAGGTGAGGAAGAAGAGATGTTGATTTCTATTTTGAGGAGACATAAAAAAGCAATAGGCTGGGAAATATCAGATTTGAAGGGCATGAGCCCAAGTATATGCATGCATGGAATTCTCATGGAGGATGATGTTAAACCAGTTGTGCAACCTCAAAGGAGGTTGAATCCAGCCATGCAAGAAGTGGTAAAAAAGGAGGTATTAAGGCTACTAAATACAGGTATAATCTACCCTATTTTCGATAGTAAGTGGATTAGTCCTGTACAATTTGTACCTAAAAAGGGGGGGATGACTGTAGTGAAAAACCAGAACAATGAATTAATCCCTACTAGGACGGTTACAGGCTGGAGTGTATGCATAGACTGTAGAAGACTTAACAATGCTACTCGAAAGGATCATTTCCCATTACCCTTCATAGATCAAATGTTAGAAAGGCTGGCTGGTAATAGATTTTATTGTTTCTTAGATGGCTATTCGGGTTATCTCCAAATACCGATTGCACTAGAGGACCAAGAGAAAACAACATTCACTTGTCCCTACAGTACATTTGCCTATAGACGGATGCCATTTGGGTTGTATAATGCACCAGCCACATTTCAAAGGTTTATGATGGCTGTCTTCCATGATTTCATTAAGAAATTTATGGAAGCATTTATGGATGACTTTACACTTTATGGAAGGGAGTTTGAAACTTGCCTAGCCAATTAAGCATTAGTTCTTATGAGGTGTGAGGAAACCAATCTAGTTCTGAACTGGGAGAAATGCCATTTCATGGTAAAAGAGGGTATAGTTTTGGGGCATAAGATTTTTGAAAAAGGGATTGAAGTGGATAAAGCTAAAGTGGATGTGATAGAAAAGCTTCCACCCCCAACAAGTGTGAAAGGAGTAAGAAGTTTCCTCGGGCATGCTAGTTTTTACCGTAGGTTTATCAAAGATTTTTCAAAGATAGAAAAACCCTTGTCAAATTTATTGATGAAAGACATTGCTTTTAATTTTTTATTTGAGTGTTTGCAGGCATTTGAGTTATTAAAGCAAAAATTGATCTCAGCCCCGATTATTCTGTCACCGGATTGGAGTTTACCTTCCGAGCTCATGTACGATGCAAGCAACTATGCAGTAGGAGCTGTGCTTGGATAGCAAAAAGATAAGGTGTTTCGCGTAATTTATTATGTGAGTCATACTGTAGACACCGGGTCCTGAGTAAGCCTAGATCGAAGTTATCCAATGATGATAATTGCCTTCACAGGCTTAAAAGGTTAAAAATGATGGTTTTCTTGTCAAATTTGCATTTTAGAGTGAAAAATTGAAAAATAATAAAAATATTTAAAAAATTAATTTTGAAAAATGGGGGCTTAAAATTATGATGTTTTTAGTCAATTTAAAATTTAAAAAAAATAGAAAAAAATAAAAAAAATAAAAAATTTTCGGACCGCGAGTGTCGGGCGCGGCAGCGCGCAGTTGCGCTGGCGCCCAGCTCGCAGGCGCCAGGCGCCCAGCACGCAAGCGCCCGTGCTGGGCGCGATTTGGCGACGCGCAGCGTCGCCAATACCGCGCGTCGCTAAAGAGCGACGCGCAGCGTTGCGCGCCGCGCCGTGCGCTGAGGCGCGCGGATTTCGCGCGCCTCGCCGCGTGAGTCCCCGTTGCTCTATAGCGACGGGCGGCGTCCCTCTATAGCGACGGGCTCCTAGCCGTCGGTACAGGGTCTGATGCCCTATTTCCCATTTTTCAGCCCTTTTTCCGATTTTTTCACCTAAAAATCCGTTTTTATCCCAAAATTAAGGGTTTTTGACTTCAAATAAAATTCCAAAATATTTTTTATAGATTATTAATTAATAAAACTTGATTTTATCCCCAAAAATAAAGGAATTTGAATAAAATTAGGTTTGTTTTCCTTAATTAAATTAGGGCAACATTTTCTATTCTTTAAATACTTTATAATGAATCAAAAAAGGGGAGCCTCCACTACTATTTTTTACATCAGAATTTCCAGCATTTCTCTTCCTCTTTGATTTTTCTTCTAAACATTTTCAGATTTTTCTTTTAATTAAAAAGGTTTAATTGAAATTGAAAGATCAATTTTCAATTCTTAATTATTCCAATTAATTTCTTGGTTTTTTCTTCATAAACACAAGAGATTAAACATCAATTTGACATCAATTTCAATTTCAATCTTAAGCATACAAATCAATTCCTTTGTTTTCTCCACAAACAAAGAGGATTAATTTTATTGCTAAATTATTCTTTCAAGCAATTTTCCGGAAAATCATTACTTTTCCTTCATCAAATCCAATACTCTGAGGGTAAATATTCTAGGCTCAATTTCTATTCTATTTTATTTTTATTTAATTTATTCATATTTATTTTATTGTTTTATTGATCTATTAATTGTTTTCATCTATTCATTTGTTGTATTGATCTTATATTTGTTCCATTTAATTGTTTATATATGATTTGATTTTTATTCATGTGACTATTATTTTCTTCTAATTCCTAACATGTAAATAATTTATTTTGATTCCTCATTATTTTTAACATGTAAATAATTAATTAATTTAAATTAATCTTTTTGCCATGTAAATAGTTTATATTAATTATGAACACATCAATTAACCTTGTTATATATCATTATTATTTTCATCATTCTTTTGTTTACTAATTTTTATTACTCTTTTTATCATTGTTACGTGATTTGTTTATTTATTCATTTATTATTTTTCATTTTTCATCATTATTTTCATCATGTGTATATTTCCATGTATTAATTAATTTATATGTTTTATTTTATGTTCATCACATCATTTAATCATTTGTCATACATAATGCATGTTTCTTATTTACTTTGGTTTGTTAATATTTTTGATTCCATTATCATTCTTTTCATATCATCTTATTTTATTTTAATTTGTTATTCATTATTTTGTATGTTTAATTGATTTAATTACTAACATTATTTTATTTGCATTTTGTTTTTATGTCTAAACTCATTTTTTCGCTTGGGCATTTTTGCGAGCACGTCGGGAGGTCCAAAAAGGCTCGTTTGATTCATATATTTATTTTCTTTATTTGTAATATTTTATTTAATTTTGTCATTTAATTTTCTTGTAAAATTATTTATTTAGGCTCGCTAGAAAGAAAATCACAAAAACGTTTCTATTAATTAACTTGACATTCTTTTTCTAAATAAAAGGGGACCAATGTCCTAGTTTTTCATACCCAAATAAATCATCACATCAAAACTGTTTCATAATAAATATGCATGCGAGGACCAATGTTCTCACTATTAATGAATAACCCGTTTTATGCATGTATAGCACATTTACAAACGGGAGTTGTATTCCGCTCCTTGTATTATTGTAATTTATTGCTCTTGATATTTATTTGCCCATTTACAGCTTTTGAAATGAATGAATGCGCCTTCAATTAATTGCATTGTGTGGAGAGAGAGCGAATCAATGGTATTAAAATTTGATCATAAAATAATCGAGGTAGAAATAGATGAGAAATCCCGGACCCAGCTCTGGTCTTTGGGCTCAAAGAGGCTAGAGGTCTACCCTCCAAGACACCTTTTTGTGCCACGAGACTTTAGCGCTAATCCTAGGCTCTTTAGGGCGAGAGGTTTACCTTCCAAGACCCCTCTGGCTGGCCCAAAATGGATACCAAGCGCAGTCTTAGGCTCTCCGAGGCGAGAGAAACTTTCCCAATGTTCTATTGGGTGGCGACTCCATGAAACCTCCTTGTTGCCCAACATAGACGCACTTGCGATTTATCGCAAGCTGTCAATGGACCCACAAATGCCCCGATCGCCCACGTGCGGGCGGTCCGAAAGGGCGGCGTTCGGGATCCGGCGCGCGTCACACATACCTTGACTGGAGTATAGGTTAACTACACTACAACCGAGAAGGAACTTCTCGCAATTGTCTTTGATTTTGAGAAATTCAGGCCATATTTGCTAGGTGCAAAAATTGTGGTGTGGTCCGACCATGCAACCTTAAGACGTCTATTTGCAAAAAAGGAGTCAAAGCCAAGATTGATTAGATGGGTACTCCTTTTGTAAGAGTTTAACTTGGAGATTAAAGATAAGAAGGGGCCAGAAAACCTTATGGCGGATCACTTGTCTAGATTGGAGCACAATCACATTGAAAAAGGGGAAATTTTAGATTTGTTCCCTGATGAGCGTATTTGTGCCTTATTTATGTGTGAAGTTGTTGTGCCTTGGTTCCCTAATGTGGCCAATTTTCTTACAGGGGGCTATATGCCAAAGGAATTCACATGACAACAGAGGAAGAAGCTAAAAGCAGATGCAAGGCACTACATTTTGGACGACCCTTATCTTTTTCGCCTGTGTGCTGATCAAGTGTTGAGAAGATACATTCCAAATGAAGAAACAGGGGAAATCATAAAGGCATATCATAGCGGGGAAGTCGGTGGACATCATGGGCCAAATAGAACAGTATCAAAAATTCTCTCTTTTGGTTTTTATTGGCCTACAATGTTCAATGATGTTAAATCATATGTTTGAACTTGTGATAGATGCCAAAGGGTGGGAAATATTTCCAGGAGGGATGAAATGCCTTTAACTAATATGCTTGAAGTGGAGTTATTTGACTTATGGGGGATAGATTTTATAGGACCTTTCCCAATATCCTATGGGTTCGAGTATATACTAGTGGCAATAGACTATGTGAGCAAATGGGTAGAAGCCGTAGCTACTAGGACTTGTGATGCTAAAATTGTGCTAGAATTGCTTAGGAGAAACATTTTTACTAGATTAGGCGCACTACAAGCCATAATTAGTGATGGGGGCAAACATTTTATCAATCATCAGTTCACTACCCTTTTGAAGAAATTTGGTGTGAAGCACAAAATCACCATCCCATATCATGCTCAAGCCAATGGACAAGTTGAGGTATCTAATAGAGAACTCAAATCTATCCTAGAAAAGACTATAAATTCATCTAGAAAGGATTGGTATTTGAGGTTGGATGAAGCTTTGTGGGCTTATAGAATTGCATTTAAAACACCTATAGGATTATCCCCATTTAAACTTGTCTATGGTAAGTCATGCCATCTCCCTGTTGAATTAGAACACAACGCTTATTGAGCAATCAAGTTTCTTAATTTGATGTCAAGAGTGCAGGTGAGAAGAGACTTCTTCAGGTGAATGAGCTAGAAGAGATACGCTTTTGGTCGTATCAACAAGCAGAGAAATATAAGGAAAACATGAAGAAATGGCATGACAAGAAACTAGTCAGAAAAGAATTCATTCCAGGTATGAAAGTTCTTTTATATAATAGTCGATTAAGATTATTTCCTGGAAAGTTGAAGTCACGATGGGTAGGCCCATTTGAAATCGTAAGTGTGACTAATTTTGGAGTGGTCACAATTCGGAAGCAAGCTGGGAGTGAAGAATTTAAGGTAAACGGACATCGTCTGAAACCATATTTTGAATACCATGCTGAACTTACAGCGGTGGTCATTAACTTAGACGAGGAATGAGGTGAGTTCAAGGTCTAGCTGAGACTTTAAAATCAGAACTAAAACAATTTCTAACCTTATCTTCTTCTGTTTTAACTTTTTAGCCTTAGTCATTTTCAGCTTTAATTTAGTTTTATTTTCTATCAGTGGTCAAAATATATTTTGGGAATAGTGTAGAGTGTATTGTAGTGCAAAAATTGCTTTAACTTCAGGTTGATATTTTGGAAAGCACAATTTACACGGCGGTAAAGAAGATTCATACCGCCGTGTAAATCTTGAATTCGCAAAATAGCAATTCCAGTACCATTTTATATGGCAGTAAGACATTTTAATACTGTCGTGTAAATCCAAATAATTTACAAAGTAGTATTCCAGTAGCGTTTTACACGGTGGTAAGTATTTACATACCACCGTGTAAATCCTATAAATTAAATACCTTGCATCCAGAATCGTTTTACACGGTGGTAAGGGATTTGCATACCGCCATGTAAAATGAAAAGTGTCATTTTTTAAAGCCAGTTACTCGAGTTTTTACAACACCCTCCATTTCTCTTTCTCAAATCTTTCTCTACTCACATTTCCAAAAATTTGCATCCTCACCAATTTTTCGATTTTCATCTCATTCTATACGCATCTCTTCTGATTTTTCCATTAGAAATCCCACAAACAAGTAAGTTTTTCCTTTCTTTTTCTTTTTCTTTTTCTTTCGGTTACAACTCTGTCATTTTTTTTTGTCATTTCCTAAGTTTTTTTTCTTCTTTTTGTGATGAATGGATGTAATATTTGATTTATGCTTAATTGTTAAGTTGTTTTGTGTGAGAATGGATGAAATGGGTGTGGACGATGCATGGGAATGTTCATTTTGTATGCCAAAAATTTTTTGCTCGCCAAGTGTTTGATGCTTTGCTTTAATGAAAATGTGCTTGATTTTCTTCCTGTTTGTGTTTTGTGTCTCCTATCTTGTTGTCAAACTTGGTGAGTTCTTTACCCTCTATGTGCCATAAATTTTGTTCCACTCTCATTTTTTGATAACCTTTGAATTGGTGTTTTAACTTGAATAGGATGTGAGAACTGCAATGCAATGAGAACTTGTTTAACATTTTACCATCATACTTCTTTATGTTCGATTTGCTGTTAAAAGAGAACTGAATGTGCATTCATGTTCTAAGTGGTGGTATTGCTATTTCTTGAAGTATTTCACTCTAGCATTGGCTTTACAATTAGTTGCACTTCATGTTCACGATTAAGGTTTCTAGATCAATTTATGTTAGTCTAATGTTTTCATATACTCTGCTTTGCACAAGTTTAAGCAATACTCTTCCTTTTGCACTTTCAACCCTACATATGAGCATTCTTTTGTCAATTCGTATGTAAGCCACATTGTCTTCACTACTCTGATTGTGTTTTATTTTGGCTATATAGTGGCTCCAAAGAGATCTAGAACTGACCAGGGATCGTTATCTAAACAGCCTACAGCTGTATCTCAGGAGAGGGACAGTTTCGTGCCCTCTTGGGTCCCACACATCTTTCAGAACAACTACAAATGCTTTGATGCGGCAACATACCTCCCTTCCACATTTCTTGACTTTGATTCATTATGGCGGTTGGGGATAAGGGAGGAGATTGATGAACTGATTGAGGGAATAGGGTGGATAGAGTTTTTCTAGAAAAAGGAGTCAGTCCATCCAAAACTGACCCAGGACTTCCTTGCTACAGTAAATTGCAGAGTCAATAAGGATGACCTGGAGAATCTTGGGGTAGTGACTTTTTGGTTGAAAAAGCAGAATTACAGAATGACCTTCAATGACTTTTCAGAAGCACTTGGTTTTCCTATCGATGGTGCCCGTCATCTTCTAAACTTGAACAAGCACATGACTTGGGCTTCCATTTATGATCCAGTCTCCGCAACCCAGTATGTTACAGGGTTGTTAAAGGTGCACCATTTATGGAGCCACGCCTTTAGGATCTTACATCGGTTCTTCGCCCTCTCATTCTATGGCCATGCCGGAGTTATAAACCAAGCTAAGGCTCTCTTCCTGCACTGCATGATCCACCGCATCAAATTAAACGGAGCGTACTTCTTATGGAAGAAATTTGAAGATCTACAGGGCAATCCCACCAAGCTCAAGAAGATATCTATAGGGTGGATTATCACGATTTTAGCCAAGAGAGTAGGCCACAAACCATTAGGACCAGACTTGGGAGACAGTCCTCTCATGGAGTTTAAAATGTTGAAGAATCTGAGGCTGATTATCGATGACCATCATAATTTTTATCAAGTCAGACTGTCCACTAGGGAGGAGTACTTGAGGGTAGTGGAAAGAGGCAAAGTTCAATTGCCAGTTGAAGGACCTGAAGCTGAAGCGAGAGCACAGGAGGATGTTGATGCTGCTACTGCGGGGCTGTTCCACCTATGCAAACCCCTGACATGTCTAATTTTATTGCCCATTTTGAGACTCTACAGACTGGTCAAGCACATATTAATTCCAGACTGGACCAGATGATGCACTTCATGGAGGATACGCACTCTGAGCATGTTCAGATGATGGGATGACTGGATATGCATGAGCAGCAGTTGGAACTACAAGCATAGAGTTTAGCACGACTTGAGCGCTCACTGGAGCTTTCAAGACAAGAGTCAGAGCACTTTTATAAGAGTATTATGGAGAGATTTCCACCACCACCTCTACAGGAGTGACATTTTTCTTGGAGTTCTCTGCACTTACATTTTGATGAGCTTATTTACTGACTAAATCTCTATTTTCATGAACAGGTTTAATTGCTGAGGACAACAATGTTTTAAGTGTGGGGTGGGGGTTAGTAATTATTGAAGAATACTTTGACCTCTGACTGTTTTAGATTTTAGTTTTGAGCACTTTGATCAATCTTAAGTACTTTAGTTGTGTTTTGTTGGAATTATGTTTATGCATTTCATTTCACTTTATCTTAACTAAGTTTATGTTCTATTTTTTTGTTTAGTTAAGATATGTTGTGTTTGATTATAACTTATGAATTATTTCATGCTTAGCTTAGTTAGCACTTATTTTGATATTCCAACCCAACTTCACTCTCGAATTGGTTATTTAGAACATTTAGTTAGCAAGAGAGCAAGTTTCTATTTAAGAGTTTTTCTCTTTAACATTATTCAAATTAGTAGGATACATATAAATTTCCAAAATTTTGCATAAAGGCCAGTTTTGATAACTTGATTAGAAAAACCAGTTCATGAAATCTTTTGATCAGAAAATTTTTAGAGCACAAGAATCTTCCTCATTGCCCTTTGAAACAATATAGCAATTGCGGCATGAATTTTGACATGATTTAGGCATTTCTTTTTGAGTCACTTTAAATAAACTTTCTCCTACCTATTGCATCAATTACCCTTGTCAGCTAATTTTGAGCTTAATTTAGTATGCTAAATGCGTATTCCAAGAACTTCCATGTGTATACAACTTATTGTTACCTAAAAACTTAAATTGCATTTAGCTTACCCTCGTAGGGGAGCTGGCCACTCTAGGAATGTGAGGTTTGCTGTTGGAATTTTGGGCGATTCAGTTTAAAGGGGTTGTGTGAATAAGTTGCACCTTAATTGTCAAGGGAGTAAGATAAACTGAATGTTTTAGTAGGTTTGAGTTGAGGAAAGAAAATTTGAAGAAACTTCCCTTATAATTTTATTTGGATTTAGAAGATTAAAAAAAATCAGTTTATTACGTGAGTTCAATAAGATATTGTTCTTCTTACTCGACTTTTTTCATCAAGTTCTAAGGAAATTTCGGTCCGTCTCTTGAAGGGAAAGGGAGTAAGAGCTTGTAGTTGTAAGTAAAAGATGCATTGAGTGGGTTGGGTAGAAGTGGCTGTTTCCCTTTTTGCTATACTAATCTGTCTTTGATAGCCATCATCCCTCTAACCTTACATTACAGCTTGTTTAAGACCTAATGATCTTGTTTATGTCTTAATTTGTTTAGTGGAGATGACCTTTGGGTTTCGGTACTAAAAGAGAGGCCTATAGTGTTTCTAGAGTTTCAACCAAGAAACTGGAAGTGCATTCGTGCATTGATGAGTTTGCTCATTGGTTTATTGGTACTGGAATTTTGGTTTTGAAATTCTTAAAACTTTGGTTTTGGTCCTTGCACACACACATTGGAAATTTATTTGTATTCTCTGCTTTTGGATATTGTTTGAGTAGCAATCCTCTCAAGTGGAATTCACTAAATGTTTTCATTTTGTTCTAAATTTCTGTATTCTTGTTTAAAAGTTGAGAAAATTGGAATGGATAAGGTATTTTACTCGAGGACGAGCAAAAACTAAGTGTGGGGTAGTTGATAAGTGCAAATCTATACTTTATTTGTGTCAATTTTTAGGTTCATTTTGAGTTAAGTAGTTATTATTTTAGGTTATTTTTGTTTAAAATATTCTTAAATCTTTAAATGGACTAAATTGAACTTTTATTGTGTTTTTATCAAATTTTTAGGTACTTTACACGGCGGTAAGGAGTTTCATACCGCCGTGTGATGGTGAATATAGGAAAGTCTGGGCCTTCACTGACAGTCATGGCTTTTAGTTGAAATGGTATCAGAGCCTACCTAACTCACTCATCCAACACGAGGTCGCAAGTTCGAATCCCAAAAGAAGCAGGCAGCCGCGGAAGAGTACGCAAAAGGAGGAAGAGCGTGGGCCCCTATTGTGAAGGAAGAATGCGAGCGAAGCGTGGTGGATGGTGAATATAGGAAAGTCTGGGCCTTCACTGACAGTCATGGCTTTTAGTTGAAATGGTATGATGACGTGTAAAGGAGGATGACGTGTAAAGAAGTTACCATAGTGGTTAAATAAAGCCTGATGTGTGACCTGACAGGCTTGTCTCTTGTATTATTAAAGTTATTATTAAAAAGTTAATGGCCAGCTGTTGTAAAGTAAAGCCTGATGTGTGACCTGACAGGCTTGTCTCTTGTATTATTAAAGTTATTATTAAAAAGTTAATGGCCAGCTGTTGTAAAGTAAGTGGTATCCAGCTATAAACCACTTACTCTTAACTTCTATATATATGTTTGTATCCTTAGATTGCAGGATATCGAGAAAAACATTCAAATCCTACTTTCTAAACTTTATAATAGCTTTTAATAGCTTTTCCTATCTATCAATAATAATCCAGTGTGTTTATCTTAAACAAAGTCCAATTTAAGATACTATGATCCTATTTTCCATTTGGTATTAGAGCCAGGCTATGGCAGCTTAAACACTTTTCAAGGGAGGAGTACGACAAAGGTATTATCACCTGCATAGTTGTTTCAATATCTTCTGGTATATAGGCTGGAAAACCTAATCTGGAAAACAAAGCCACGTACCAGTTTATCATAAAACATTGGTTTTATAATTAAATTTAATTTGTTATTATCTTGTTTTAAAAGACTTAGACAGGCCCAAGTTCACAGGCAAATTGTTAAGTCCTGTAAAGGGAACCCGCTAAGGTGAAAAACAAATAATTAACAAATTTTATTTTAGTTATATGATTAATGTCAGCGAGGTTTGAGCAAGCTATTCAGGATTGGTATACCCAAGCTCGTATATCTAACCTTGAATATTTAAATCTTGAGATACCCACTCCATTTTCTGTTCAAAAATCCAAGTTCCCTTATTTTCTAAAAACTCATTTAGAAAATCATTCCCTTTTAAGTAAGGATAACTGCATAAATTCTTTAGTAGACTTAAGTTTACTAAATTCTCAGAATATTGCAGTCATCTTTGATAGGCTTTCTTTACTCTCAAAAGCCTCTTTAAAGCATTTTCATAAGATTCAAGAAGATCAAGTCTTTTACCATCATCAGGTCCTCAACAACTTCGAGGAAATCAACAGAAAACTTGAATCCTTTTTGCAGCTTTCAGAAGATCAAAATCCCCTCACTTCAGAACAGGCAAAAAGACTGATACAGGAGATTTCAGATCAACCAAAGAAAGCTGAGAACCAGACCTCTATTCTCATAATTCAACTCCAAAAGGATATTGAAAAGATTCAAATCTTAATCAAGGATTTGAGTAAGTTTTTAACTTCATGAGTTGGAGACTCACTGCTGAGTCAAAAGAATATGTTAAAGCTTTACAAGCCACATAAACAATTGAAGAACCCACACAAGGTTTTGTTAAACCTACCATTGAAGCAGCCAAGGGGCAAGTTAGCTTAATTAAAACCTTGATTAAGCAGAATAACACTATCATTCAATTGGTGTGTAGACAGCAGCAAGATATTTCTCTTTTAAAAGAAGATTTGAAAAGACTTCAGGAAAACACTAAGAAGCAGCAAGAATTCCCAGATCAGCTAGAAGAATCCATCACCACACTTCAAGAAAAATTGAAGACTGTAAACCTTGGGCGAGCAACTTCTTCAAACAAAAATATTTACCCTCCTTGGAGAAATAAACTTTTTGTTTATGATTCACAGGTTTACAAATATCCCAATCAGAAAAGCAAGAAGAAGGATAAAGAAAAACAAAATGAGTAGAACACAAACTCATACGGAAACTGAGATAAATCCTTCTGTTCTGGAACCTAGCCAGACCTCACAAGTTCCTACTTATGAGGACCAGATCAGGGGATATAGAAGAAGAGGTAGGATTCGCCATAACATTGAAAGAAGACTCCAGAGAAGATCTGGAACTTTTGGCCAATCCCTAGAAAGCATGCTAAACCCAGATGCTCAGCTTAGGATTTCTCAGAGGAGAAGAGCAAATTTAGTCCCTGCTGAAACTCTCTATGATTCTGGTTATGCTCAACCACAACACAAGGTATATCAACATTACTCTGAAAGAAGGATACGAGTAGTAGAAGACGGACAACAAGAAGATTTGCAGTTCATAGAAGCAGAGAGTTATCAAAGATTGCTAGAATCTGGAATGCAACATATCCACTTAGGACTCATCATGATCAGAATTCATGCCCTACATAGGAGAAACGCAGGAACAAGAGCACTAGTTGTTTTCAGAGACATAAGGTGGCAAGGAGATAGATCAATTCTGGGAACTATAGAAGTAGATTTATCAGGAGGAACCCAGCTGGTCTATATTGCTCCGGCAATGATGATGAGCATCCAGGACTTCTATAACCATATTCAGATATCAATCCAAACTAGAGGATATGATGATTGGCAAGGGGGAGAAAGTAACCTTCTCATATCTAGATCCTTAATTGGAAGACTAACCAACAACAGTTTTGCTGGTTTTCGCTATAATGTTCAGCATGTAGCGGATTATCTTACCAGTAATGGTATAAGGGCAATACCAGGAGAGTCTCATAGCTCAAGGGATCTAGAAGGGCGCATGTGGGGACTAAGACCCTCAAGAAGAGTCCTTGCAACACAACCACAGTCTCTGTACTCCAGAAGCCGGTCAGATGGATCTATTTCTCTTAGATTCAACAATTACAGAGAAACATCCCAGAGGCCAGACCCACGACACAGTGTTGATGGTCATGAAACTATAGACGAAGAAGACAAAGAAATAGTGGCCTTATTCATTGAAGAAGAACTACCCAGAACACATAATCCTTGGGAAAATGAAGAAGGATGGGATACTCTCGGAGAATATAGTGGAAAATATGACTATTATGTCAAGTATTCAAAACCAGAAAGTGCCAATGTAGCAATCAAAAATATTCAACCTTCTGGATGGGATGAAGAAGAAGAGGATGATGGAACTAAATACCCCGCAGCATGGTATCATCTAAACAATCCTGAGTATGATGAAGCAACAGGTCGGATTATCAAATTTCGACAAGAAATGGTAAAGCAAGAAGCTGCTTTACCAACAACAATCATTAAGATAGAAGAACCAGAAGTAGAAAATCCTAAATGGGATACCGATTCAACAGAAGAAGAAGACTCAGTCTTTGACTGAGAAAACCCTTTTGCTGCCCTAGCAAAGGAGGAAGAAGATCCATCAGGAGAAATGGACTACCCAATAAGGAAGCCTAAAGAAATTGGTCTATCAAGTTCAATTACTTCAGCCTATAGGCCACCTCAAGAGCCAGTAATGGGCCCAGTCCAGTATCCACCAGCAGCCTCAACAGGGCCAGTTGTAAGCCCATTATCTGTGGATCAAATCAGAACTCGAACAAGAGATTTTGGCCGAACTTATAATGGACAATGGACTCTTCCCTCGGCCCAGCAAATAGTAGGAGCCATGTTAACTTTGCCTGAGGACATTGGGTTATACAACGATGTCATCTCTAGATGGGAGTCCATAACTCTTAATCTGGTAAATGAGAAGGTGTGGTTAGATAATAGAGCTAAGGCCATGTATATCGAAAATCTCTTGGGAGAAGTCGAAAAGAAGATATGGATACAATGGCGGAGTCAGTTTCTGCAAGAATTTGAGGATCTATTGTTAATAGCAGAAGATACCCAAAATATCCTATCTCAAATAAGGCGAGTTCTAATTCTTGAAGATCCTTATCAAGGAGACACAGAAGAACATAATAGAGCCTATAATGACCTTGAAAGACTAACCTGCCATAATGTCAAGGATATTTTTGGATACATGAATCAGTTCAAAATTCTTGCAGCCAAATCAGGAAAGATGTATTCTAGCCCCGAACTATCAGAAAAATGCCTATTTTAATAGGAAAAGAAATTGAAGAAGCATTTAGGGCTAAACATCCAGGAAACACAATTGGAGTCCTTCCACGCATTCATTTTGCTTATCAACATCTAGCAGAATTGTGCAAAAAGGCAGCCCTCCAAAGGAGTCTAAAGGATTTGGATTTTTGCAACAAAATCCCTATCCCGGGTTACTATGACAGTGGAAGAAAATATGGGATAAGGAAATCCAAAACCTATAAAGGAAAACCTCATGACAGTCATGTTCGAGTATTTAAAAGAAAGAACAAAGATAAAATGAGGAAATGCAAATGTTATATTTGTGGAGAAGAAGGGCATTTTGCCAGGGAATGCAGAAAAAATCAGGGCAATATAGCCAGAGCAGCAGTAATGGATAATCTGGATCTTCCAGATGATTGGGATGTTGTTTCCCTAGACATGAATGAGGAACTTAGTGATGCAATATGCAGTATCTCTGAAGGAGAAGCAGGATTAACAGTCTATAATGCTGGAGCATTATTAGAAGATTT
This sequence comes from Excoecaria cochinchinensis, assembly GCA_947683425.1. NCBI lineage: Eukaryota > Viridiplantae > Streptophyta > Magnoliopsida > Malpighiales > Euphorbiaceae > Excoecaria > Excoecaria cochinchinensis. The sequence continues at coordinate 2,893,728 of CANTUQ010000021.1, read as the reverse complement.
ACCCTTTGAAGAAACAGGCTTTGTCTTGGGAGAACAAGACTGTGGATGGAGAAAACAAATTCAACTACCAAGCAATCAAGAAAATTGCCAGCATCACTAGGAAATAAATGAAGAAATAAAAGAAGTAACCCGGAAAAATTGTCAGCTATGTCAGATACAGACTAATCCAAGAATGAGAATTCACTGTCTAAATTGTCTGTTAACTTGTTGTCCTTTATGTGCAAGTTATTACTATCATATAAGGATAACCCCAAAACCAGCCGACGCTCCAGTCTACAGGACAAAGGATGAGTTTATCAAAGAATTACTGTCTTATATCAATTATCTGATAGCTGAGAATACAAGGTATAGAGCTTTGGAGGAGCAACAGTTAACAACAGATTGGGAAAATCTTAAAATACCAAAACAATATACAGGAGATACCAGTAATAGCAAAGGAAAAGGGATTGCTATTGAAGAAGATGAACAGTTGGAAATACGACAAAAGAAAAAGAATCAATTTCTTTATGTCAAATTATTCTCAAAAGATGCTAAAATGACAGAAAAAGGAAACAATGAAGCCGCTGGATGGGACCTGCACAGCTCAGCAGATATCATTATCATAGCAAAAGGAAGGGCACTAATTCCTATAGGAATTGGAATATCTATTCCACCAGGCACGTATGGAAGAATAATTCCAAGAGCAGGACTAGCATTAAAAGGAGGAATTGACGTCAGTGCAGGAATAATTGAAGAAAAGTATCACGGACCCATCCACGTGCTATTATTCAATCACTCAGAAACCTCTTTTGAAGTCAAAAAGGGAGATAAGATTGCTCAAATAATTTTCCAGGAGATAGTGGAGTTAAGTGCTGTTAAAGTTAATGAGCTTGATGGCATAGAAGAAAGTAATTATTGGAATTCCAATGATAAAGCAAATGTCATGATTGAAGTTGCATCAAAGGAAACTTATGTTCCTTCAAGGCGCGTGATCAACAGGCTCTACAACATGAATGTGGAATTAAGCATCCCTGGAATCAAACCGTTTTCTATTAAAGCCATACTAGATACTGGAGCATCCGCTTGCGTCATCGACTTAAATTCAATACCAAAAGAAGCAGTTGAAATAAGTCCTTACGCAATTAACTTAAGCGGAATTAACTCAAAGAAATACGTCAAGCAGAAGCTGAAATCAGGATCAATGAGTATAGAATGCAACCGGTTCAGGATACCTTTCACGTATGCAGTACCAATGACGATTAAAGATGATGGTATCCAAATGCTTCTAGGATGCAATTTTATCAGAAGCATGTACGGAGGCCTGAGAATAGAGGGAAATACAGTCACATTCTACAAAAATATCACCTCTATAGCTACTCAGGCAGATGTAGAACTCAAAGCAGCAAAAGCTATTCCTGAGTTAGACATGGAAGAACAGGAATATCTAGAGATGAATGAGCTGGTTTATTTCTCATCCGTTTTTAAAAACAGAAGTTTTGAGACAAGGTTCAGCAAACTAATAAATCAGCTGCAGGAACAAGGATATATTGGAGAAAATCCTCTAAGACACTGGAAGAAAAACAAAGTACAGTGTAAACTGGACATCATTAATCCAGATTTGACAATTGAGGATAAGCCTTTGAAACACGTTACACCAACAATGAAGGATCAGTTCGATAGGCATATAAAAGCTCTTCTAGAAATTGGTGTAATAAGGCCTAGTAAAAGCAGACACCGCACCATGGCTTTCATAGTAAATTCTGGAACAACAGTGCATCCAGAAACAGGCAAAGAAATCAAAGGCAAAGAAAGGATGGTATTCAACTATAGAAGTCTCAACGATAACACTCACAAGGACCAGTACTCATTGCCAGGGATCAATACTATTATAAAGAAGGTTGGAGATAGTCAAATTTATTCAAAATTTGATTTAAAGAGTGGTTTCCATCAGGTGGCAATGGAAGAAAAATCAGTCCCTTGGACAGCCTTTGTGGTCCCTGGAGGACTGTATGAATGGCTGGTCATGCCATTTGGTCTGAAAAATGCTCCAGCAGTTTTTCAAAGAAAGATGGATGATTGTTTCAAAGGAACAGAAGATTTCATAGCAGTCTATATTGATGACATCTTGGTTTTTTCTAAATCAGAAGAAGAACATGCAAGACACCTAGATGAACTGCTAAGAAGAAGTGTTAAATGGGGATTGGTTTTATCCCCCACAAAAATGAAAATTGCAAATCCTGAGATTGATTTCTTAGGAGTGGTCATTGGAAATAAGAAGATAAGGCTCCAGACGCATATCATCAAAAAGATCGTAGACTTTGATGAAAATAAACTCAAAGAGAAGAAAGGACTTCGTTCATGGCTTGGAATTCTCAATTATGCTCGAACTCATATTCCTAATTTGGGTACATTACTTGGACCACTTTACCAGAAGACTAGCCCTCATGGAGACAAAAGGCTAAAAACCTCTGATTATCAATTAATCAGACAAATCAAAGAAAAAGTCCAAGGCCTACCAGACCTAGAGCTACCTCCAGCAAATGCATACATTGTACTCGAAGTAGATGGGTGTATGGAAGGATGGGGAGGCATCTGTAAGTGGAAGAAAAGCAGGTGGGACCCCAGATCATCTGAGAAGATATGTGCATACGCAAGTGGAAAGTTTCCCACCGTTCGATCAACTATAGATGCAGAAATCAACGCCTGCATGGAGACACTTTCCTCTTTAAAAATCTACTATCTCGACCAGAAAGAGATCACACTGCGAACAGATTGCCAAGCTATCATTAGCTTCTACAACAAAACTTCTCAAAACAAACCATCAAGGGTTCGTTGGATAAGTTTTACTGATTTTATCACCGGAACAGGTGTAAAAATCAATTTTGAACACATTGAAGACAAAAATAATACTCTTGCATATACTCTTTCCAGGTTAGCTTGCACAACATGTCAGGAGGAAGTACCAATGAACGAGCACTTGGAGATTATCGCGTGCACATTGATAGGACCTTGGATAACTCCGAATGGAATGATTACCAAGCACGAACAGATGCTGCTAATGAAATTGAAAAAGAGGCTGGAGAAAAAGCAATTCAAGCACTCAAACATTTCCAGGACATCCTCGAGGAAAAATTTAAAGCCCACTATCGCTGGAACTATGAAGGCGAAAAACTTGAAGAACATATTGTCCAAATCACAAAGATCATCAAAGGAGCTGAAGAACTTCTTCAGGATTCACAAGAATGGCCAACCAGAAGAGTTCTGGACTATGCTAAAATCGATATCTTCGACTCAGATGGCGGATACAGCACAGAGTAAGCGCAAGATGGAGCGTGGTGGAGATGATGATGACGTGTAAAGGAGGATGACGTGTAAAGAAGTTACCATAGTGGTTAAATAAAGCCTGATGTGTAACCTGACAGGCTTGTCTCTTGTATTATTAAAGTTATTATTAAAAAGTTAATGGCCAGCTGTTGTAAAGTAAAGCCTGATGTGTGACCTGACAGGCTTGTCTCTTGTATTATTAAAGTTATTATTAAAAAGTTAATGGCCAGCTGTTGTAAAGTAAGTGGTATCCAGCTATAAACCACTTACTCTTAACTTCTATATATAGGTTTGTATCCTTAGATTGCAGGATATCGAGAAAAACTCTCAAATCCTACTTTCTAAACTTTGTAATAGCTTTTAATAGCTTTTCCTATCTATCAATAATAATCCAGTGTGTTTATCTTAAACAAAGTCCAATTTAAGGTACTATGATCCTATTTTCCATTAAAAGTCAGGAATTGCATGCATATGAGTTTACACAGCGGTAAGGGTGTTTTATACTGCCATGTAAATAGAATTATCCGAGATTGACAGAGTTTTACACGGTGGGGAGAAACAACCTTACCCCCATGTAAATCTAGAAGAATTTAGCTGCTGTCCAGTAGGTGTTTACACGGCAGTAAGGGTGTTTCATACCACCGTGTAAACCAAGCAATTTCCAGAGTTTCATTCCAGTAGGTAGTTACACGGCGGTAAGGTATTTACATACCGCCGTGTAACCTTCTACCTTCAGTTGTGAACATGATCTACCCGGCGGTAATGGGTTTACATACCGCCATGTAACCTTAACTGATAAATAGAGGCAAAAATTTCTTTCAAGAGAGGTTCTTTTCTGGCACCTTTTGTATTCATATTTCTCTGTAACTTAGATCTAGGGTTCCATTTTTAGCAATCTTTATACTCAGTTTTTATTGAGTTCAATAAATAGCTTCAGATTCTATATCTCTCTTTACATTTAGAGTTGTAATAGAGGATTTGGATTGAAGAACATCCACATACTTTGGTGATAATTTTATTTTTAGATCTAAAATGGGTAATATCAACTTCTCTTCATTTAATTCATTTTTTATTTCAATAATGAGTGAGTAGTTCTTTTCTTGTTGAGGGATGCCTTAAATCCCCAATAACCATGTAAAAACTCTATTTGGATTAATTTTTTCATATGCTTCAGTTTTATCTTCTCTAAGCTCATATGTATGTGATTAATTCTAATGCAAGATTTAGGTTGATTCAGTGTGACGATCTGTTGATTGTGTTTGATTCATTCAACTTGCATATGCTCTGTTCTATTTCTTTTAGTTTTCTGCTAGTTTAATGAATCCGGAATGGCAGTTTAATCAGTAGACATCTATTTTAATAGGTTCAGAATGGAAGGGGATAATTGGGCTTAGATGTCTTAATCCAGGAATGGTAGGATTGTCTAAGTGTAGGACTTAAGACCTGTTTAAAGCTAAGTTATGTGCTGAATCCGTAATGGTAGGTGCATAATTTAGAGAAGTTTAATCCAGAATGGCAGGCTAGGGCGTAGGCTAGGTTGTTCACTGAAATGGCATATGTGTTTGTTTAGTAAGAGTAATTGCATGGTATTATTGGGGAGAATAGGTATTCCTTGGCAAGGCTTTCAATTAATTTCATTACAGCTTTACTAGTTTTTGCTTAATTTGCAGTCACTCAATTTAGTAATTTCATCATTTAACTTCTTAAAGCCAAAAACTCACACAATAACTTGGGATATTCTTTAGCATAATTTTAACAAATTGATTCTTAATTCACTATTCCCTTGGGTTCGATATTCGCGGGTCTTAATTATACTCGCTATATTACTTGTCGATTCAGTACACTTGCCGAGCAACAATTAAGGCTCATAACACAGTTTTCATGATGCATTCGGGAGGTAACAAAATGTATCAAGATTTGAAGCAGTTTTATTTGTGGCCTGGTATGAAGAAAGATGTGGTGAATTATATGTCCAAATGTTTGACTTGTTAACAAATGAAATTTGAGCACCAAATCCCTTAGGGTTTCCTTAACCCCATTCCCATTCCGCAGTGGAAGTGGGATAACATTACAATGGATTTTGTATCAAGTCTTCCATTGATGCAAAGGAAACATGATTCAGTGTGGGTAATTGTTGACCGACTTACTAAGTCAGCTCACTTTATATCGATTCAAATGGATTACTTCATGGATCGCCTAGTAGAAATGTATGTGAACGGGATTATCCGACTGTATAGGGTTCTTTTGTCCATTGTATCAGATCGAGATCCAAGGTTTACTTTAAGATTTTTGAAAGGTTTACAATCTGCACTTGGTACTCGACTTCATTTCAGCACGACCTTTCATCCTCAGACTGATGGTCAATTCAAAAGACTTATACAAGTGTTAGAAGATATGCTTCGGAGTTGTGTTTTAGATTTTCTAAGAAGTTGGGATAGGTACATCTCATTAATGGAAGTTGCATACAATAATAGTCACCAGATGAGCATTGGCATGGCACCGTATGAAGCTATTTATGGTAGGAAGTGTCAGACTCTGGTATATTGGATAGAGCTGAGTGAACACAAGGTGGTTGGCCTTGATTTAGTCAAAGATACTGAAGATAAAGTGAAGGTGATTCATCAAAGACTAAAGACTGTAAGTGACCGATAGAAGTCCTATGCAGACTTGAAGCGAAAAGAAATAAAATATGAGGTTAGTGATAAAGTCTTCTTGAAAGTATCGCCATGGAGAAAGGTGCTTCGTTTCGGGGAGAAAGGGAAACTGAGCTCGAGATTTATTGGCCCTTATGAAGTGTTTGAACGAATTGGACCAGTAGCTTATCGATTGGCTTTACCATTAGAATTAGCCAAGCTACATGATGTTTTCCATGTGTTTATGTTGCGGAAGTACCGGTCGGATGAGTCTTATGTTTTAACAGTGCAAGATGTGCAATGCAACCAGATTTCTCATATGATGAGGAACCTAAACAAATATTGGCTTGGGATATGAGACAACTTCAAAGTAAGCAGACTCTATTAGTGAAAGTACTTTGGTAGCACCATGGAATTGAAGATGCAATATGGGAACCCGAGTCCATAATGAAAACCCAGTATCCTCAGCTGTTTTGTTCAGGTGTGAATTTTGAGTACGAAATTATTTAAGGTGGGTAGAGTTGTAAGGCCCCAACTTGTACCCTATTCGTTTTAAACACCATTGGGGTATGAGAGTGGCCTAAGTTATGTAATTGGTTAAGAATTGGTGTTTGGGACATAATCAGTATTAATCGAAAAGTCAAGGTTAAAATGGTCATTTAATACTTATGGACTAAATAGCATTAAATAAATTATTTAGTATGTCAATGTATGAAATTAATTTTATTAAGAGGCTAACGCAGGGTTTGTAAAGGACTAAAAGAAGGGTTTGTAAAGAGGACCAATCATAAGTTGACAATTGGATGGATGAAATTTAATGGGGTAAATGAAGAGATTGGTATGGTTTTAAAAGCCATAAGGGGCGGTGGATTGTGGGAGCAAGATCTGCCCTTCTCCCTTTCCCGTTCCAGCCATCTTCTTCCTCCTATTTTCCTCTTCAAAACTTCATTTAATTATTACTCTATTGGCATACAAAGTAAGTAATTAATTTAAGTGTGTGTGCATGTTCAAAGAGGTAAGTTGAGATTTATTTTTCTTCTTCTTTTTTCAACCCTAGGTTTGGGATTGAGAATTGTGAATTTTCTATAATTGATAACTTATGGTGTAAATTGTAAAAGAGAAAGCCATTAGAGCTAAAGGGAAAGAAAATATGGGTGAATGAGGAGCCTTTTGAAGCTAATGAAGAGCAAGAAGAAGGTTTGGGAAATTTAATGTTTATTGTATATAATTTGACAATTTGTTATTTTAAAATGTGTAGAATTGAGTTGGGTAGAAATTTGTTGTGAATTGATTAAATTTGGGGTGTGATGAGTTTTAGGGGAAACTCTACCCAAATTTATGTTTGAACCTTCGTGATTGTTTTGGGTATAAGTGGAGTTATACAACTCCAAATTTCATTATTTTTGTTAGGTTGGAAAGTTAGAACATAAATTTGTATTTTTCCTGGAAACAGCCTTGAGCTGATTCTGGCTTTAAAATTCCCTAAAATGAGCTTAAACTTAATTTAGGGGTTCAAACACCCCAATAGGAATAGTTTGGATTGTTTAAGCTATATCTAGAGTTTTAGATGTCCAATTGACCTGAAACTTGTGCCATAGGAATAACATCTAAGAGATAAAATGTCAAGAAGGGCATTTTGCCTAAAAAATGTGTTTACCTGTCTGTTGGGAGCGTCTAAGTTAAGTTAAGTCTATGGCCCTGTTGAATTCTGGGTTTACATGCAATAAGATAAGGCTACATGGCGGTAAGGATTTCCTAATCGCCATGTAAAACGGTTCTATCCCATTAATTGGGCCTAAAAATGAAGTCATATGGTGGTTAGAGATTCCTGACCACCATGTGAAAGCCCTAACCGCAGTGTAAAATATTTTTACCGCCATGTAAAACCATTCTGGATAGTATCTTTTTGGAATTTTTTAGATTCCTCAGTCTACACTGCTGTCAAGAACTCCTGACTGCTATGTGACATTGTCTAACCATCGTGTGCTATTTTGTGACCACCATGTAAAGGTATTCTATTTTCAATTTAAAGTTGTGTCTAGTCCACAAGACTGTCAGGATTTCCTGACTGCCTTGTGACCCTCCCAACTTTGCTTTATGTATCATTTTGGCTTCTTCTATTTGAGATAATTTGTAATGCACACTTAGTATTAACTAGATGTGACAATTGGAAAGGTATGGAATATCATTGATTATTCTTTAGTATTAAGATATGTGTGGTAGCTTTTAACGGATTGCAATTTAAACCTAATGAATGCGATTTAAATTAATAGCCTATAATAATTGAGTCGTGGATAGATAGGCATGCCTATAGGGTCTACTATTGTTGCAGCCTATGTGTTTGGATTCCTTTTGGGTTCCTATGCATTCCGGGCCCTAATGGATCCCCATGTGTTCATGGATCTTGCTTAGATCCCTATGCATATGTGATAAAAATGTAATTGTACCTTCAAGTACCTATATGTCTAACCTGTTATTCACTATTTTGAAAATGCAGGCAGTATATGAGTAAAATTAAATGACTAGATGATATGAGATATATGTATGACTGAACATGGTTCTGTATGTCAAGCTTTATATATGTCTAATGATAGTTGCCATTTTACTTATTGTATATGTTTTATTTAATTATAATCTAAGTATGTTCCATATGCACGTGTTCTGAATTGATGACCTCTATGAGGGGTCATCCATTTCATGTTTCCCTTATAAGCTTTTATGCTTAGCACGGGTGTTTTATCCATGTAGGTGTAGGTGTTAGTGATAGCAATTTTAAAAGCACAAAACTGCATCCCAAAGATTGATAAACTGATTGTCACTTGCTTGTCGGCATGAAAAATCAAGATTAAATTGGATATTTGACACCAGCTTATCGGCATGTCAAATTTTCATTGCTAAACTGATCAACGCCAGCTTGTTGGCATGTCAAATTTTCATTGCAGAACTGATCAATACCAACTTGTTGGCATGTTGAATCAAGATTGATAAATTGATTATCGTTAGCTTGTCGACATGACAAATCAGGATTGAATTGGATATTTGACGCCAGCTTATCAGTATGCCAAATTTCCATTGGTAAATTGATCAACGCCAGCTTGTCGGCAAGTTGAATCAGGATTAATAAACTGATTGTCGCCAGCTTGTTGGCATGACAAATCAGGATTGAATTGGATATTTGATGCTAGCTTATTGGCATGTCAAATTTCTATTATTAAACTGATCAACTCCAACTTATCGGCGGGTTGAATCAGGATTGACAAACTGATTAGCGCCAGATTGTTGGCATGACAAATCAGGATTGATGAAAGTGTGATTAATGCCGACTTGTTAACATGTTGAACCATGGTTGATAAGATTCTGATTATCGCCAGCTTGTCGTTATGAAAAATCACAATTGGGTAGAATCTTATTATTGCCAGTTTATTAGCATGAAAAACATCATTTGATAAGATTGCGATTATAGCCAGCTTATCGGCATGAAGAATCACAATTGGGAATAATGTGATTATCGCCAGTTTATCGGCATGAAGAACAATATTTAATAAGATTGTGATTATCATCAGCTTTTTGGCATAAAGAATCACAATTAGGAAGAATGTGATTATCGCCAGTCTATCGGTATAAAGAACCACATTTGATAAGATTGTGATTATCGCCAGTTTGTCGACATGAAGAATCACAATTAGGAAGAATGTGATTATCGCCAGTTTATTAGAATGAAGAACCACATTTGATAAGATTGTGATTATCGCTAGTTTGTCGGCATGAAGAATCACAATTAGGAAGAATGTGATTATCGCCAATTTATCGGCATGAAGAACCACATTTGATAAGATTGTGATTATCGCTAGTTTGTCGACACGAAGAATCACAATTGGCAAAAATGTTATTATTTCTAGTTTATTGGCATGGAGAACCACATTTGATAAGATTGTAATTATCACTAGTTTTTCAGCATAAAGAATCACAATTGGGAAGAATGTGATTATCGCCAGTTTATCGGCAAGAAGAACCACATTTGATAAGATTGTGATTATCACCTGCTTGTCGGCATGAAGAATCACAATTGGAAAAAATATGATTATTGCCAGTTTATCGGTATGAAGAACCACATTTGATAAGATTGTGATTATCACCATCTTGTCGGCATGAAGAATCACAATTGGGAAGAATGTGATTATCGCCAGTTTATCGGTATGTAGAACCACATTTGATAAGATTGTGATTGTCTCCAGCTTGTCGGCATGAAGAATCACAATTGGAAATAATGTGATTATCACTAGTTTATCGGCATGAAGAACCACATTTGATAAGATTGTGATTATCGCCAGTTTGTCGGCATGAAGAATCATAATTGGGAAGAATGTGATTATCACTAGTTTATTGGCATGAAGAACCACATGTGATAAGATTGTGATTATCGCCAGTTTATCGGCATGAAGAATCACAATTTGGAAGAATGTGATTATTGCCAATTTATAGGCTTGAAGAACCACATTTGATAAGACTGTGATTATCGCCAATTTGTCGGCATGAAGTGTAACACCCTTATTTCACTCAAGTTTATTTCTTTTAATATGCTATGCATAACTTTTGCCGATTGACCTATAACTGTCTTATTTACTATTCACTTGGTCAGCATTTTGGCAATATAACGGCTATAAATTTACAACTAATTCTCTTGCAAACCAAAAAATTTCACAGCCCACGAGGGCACAGCAGTTCATATATCTAAAACTTCCTCATTGTAGTATGAAATTAAGTCATCTATCACACTCGCACCATAATTGTCTGAAATACCTAAAGCATCCACACCAAGCTTATATAATCCATCATATATAACTAAACTCTTTAGTTAATTTACATATACATGCCACACATATATGTACATATCCAAAAGTCTTCCAAACTTGTTTGTGAACCTGCTCTCAATATCTCTTTGTATGCTTGCTCCAGGCTCTTAATTCGTACATACACGTAGTAAAAAAAAAAACTATGTACTGAGCATTTATTATGCTCAGTGATGGATACATATCCAAGATTTTCCATAATTAATTCATGCATTAATACATACACAAGGGCATATATGCTAGTTCAAGCATTAACACAATTAAATCTAACCAATTACACTAATGTCAATTACATTACCATTGTTAACATTATCAATATGCACATTTTTATTGTGCACAATATGTTTGGCATCATTATTATTATTAAACATTCATTTCATCGTCATGTCCATATTTCTTCAATAATTACACTTATTAACTGTAATTCTCATCAAATTACAATTTAGTCCCCTTTAACAAGTACATTATAAATAATTTACATTTTAATCATAAATTCTATTCATTTTATGATTTTGCCCTCCATTATCACTATAATTACAATTATGCTATTTCTTAACTACACTTTACACTGAATTCATTATTATCATTTAAAATTTCCATTTAGTCCCGAAATGTCATTTTTATATCAAATACCTTTTTAGGTCCTTATCTTATCACTATTTTACCTAATTAACCACTAGGTCACTTACTTTTCCATATTTACCCTTTATTTTTTTCAAATCTTTGCAATTTAATCCTTTATCACTCCATTTTCTCTTTTTAGCACTTATTCACTCACTTTAATACATTTTCATTATTTTGTAGTATTTTGCCCCTAGTATCAATCCCCGTAGAAATTCATATCGGATATACGAGACGTGGACCCCACAGGTCCACTATACTATAGAGTGACCCCCCGAAGGATCACCCATGCACTGTCACTGTAGCACTGTACATTGTAAATACTATATCAGTATGGTAGACCGTCATAAGTCTACCCAAGCGAGTCGCCATGACCCGCTCCGCGGTATGGTATCCCTATGGTTAGCCAATTATATCCTGAACTAAATTTGACTACCAGACCACTAACGACAACTGTATTATTCATTTTTATTCACTTTCCAATATGCAATTATCTTAATTCAATTGGCATTATTCTTTTCATTTAGGCACACCATTTGGCCTATGCCACCATTTAACAATAATTGCTTCTTTTTCCACTAAGCTCAATGTAACTTTACTCATTATTTATTTGTTACTCCATTTATGCCATAAACTCATTCGAGGATGTCATAATCCATAATTTTCACTTAGTATATAATACATTATCAACATAAATTCTAAAGATTCCAAATAAATTAACATACACTTCAATTTAACTATACACTCATTTTATGGCATAATATTCATTAAAATAACCATATATACCATAATATACTTTAGGTACCCATTCGGCTATCACTTCCATTTTGTCCCCAAATTTATTTTTATTCCATATATCATTTATTTAATTAAATTACATGTTAAATAACATGAATTCATAATGATTTTGTATTAAACATAAAAATACATGTCATTAGACTACATGCTTCAGTTCGGCCAAACTTGGACTTTTCATACCCAATTAATCCTTTCCATTTTAATTGCTCAAATCTTCACTTTTGGGTTCCATTAACATGTTTATAAGCTCAATTTCAATTGTACATGCATAAATCACACACATACATCATGAACATAAGCTAAACTTGCACACTATCAATGGAAAAAGTGGGATACTGTATCCACTAACCTCAAAATCTTGTTTAATACTCTTTATTCTTTTCTTTCTTTGCCCTTAGCCTTGGATTTATCCACTTCTCCTTGGTTTCCCACGATGGCCGAATTTACCATCATCAAAATCCCTCAATTTTCTTCTTTCTCAATTCAATAAAATCACAAAATCATGCTAACTACCTTTAAATCTACCCAAATTTGTTCTTCTCTCAAATCCCTAATTTTCTTTGCTGTAATCAGGCTCTTAAGATGGTAATAAACAAAATCAGTACCTCTAAATTATTTTGGAGTAAATAATTGAGTGGATTTAATGAGTTTTAGTGAGAAAATTGGTGAAAAGAGAAGAAAAAGGAGAGGACGGCATGAGGCTAGAGGAAAGAGAAAAATTCTACAGCAATTTGGGGTTTTTCTCTAGCTATTTATACCCCTTAATTGAACTAGCTTTAGGTCTAACCAATTAGGCTAACCCAATAGGCCCAATTAGGTTAATTATTGGTTATTTGATCCAATTTTTAATTAACACTTTCCAAGCTCAATTTCTCATAAAAATGGCTCCATAATTCTCAAATAATATTCATTAGGCTACACGAATATTTTTAGATCAATTGGACATCGTTTTTTGGTCCGATAAATATTTACTAGTCTGATACCCAACTTTTCAGTGTAACCATAAAATAAATTTTTTATTACCATACGATTCCCCATATTTTATAGTGTGCGTCCATATTTTTGGAAAATTTTTTAGAGGTCTATAACACCCGTAAAAGCTCGTCAAACCTTGGTCAAAATAAGTCACTATTCAAAATCTAGAGTGACAGACGCCCATGACTCACCACAGACGCCTGTCCCTCATTAACAGATGCCCGTCCCTCAAATTTTCCCTTTTGTTTTACATTTTAAAGGCCTATTTTACTTCGGTTTGACCCCAAATTCTATCATTGGACTCGTCATGACTAGTATTTTCTAATAATCAAATAAAATATTATTCACCTCCGAGTATATTTTCTACCTCGGGTGTGCTGTTCGCACTCAAAAAATACTATTCATGACTACCAAGATTTTCAGGCCATTACATGAAAAATGACAATTGGGAAGGAAGATTGACGCTAGCTTGTCGATATGTCAAATCTCCTTTCATGACCCAATAGTCGCTAGCTTGTCGGTATGACTAATCAGGTTTGATTGGTTGATGCCAGCTTGTTAGCATGTCTAACCAAAATTGGTTGGATGATTGATGCCAGCTTGTTGACATGTCGAATCTCCTTTGAAGAACTTATTGAATTACCCCATTTTTTATGGGTTTGCATGATTTTAACTTGTGTGAACTTTATCTTGATCCACTTACGCTCACTGAAAGGATTTGATTTGATAGCAAAGGTATTTTTTTTTTAGTGCATTTTTAGGATTGCAAATTTTTTGGGATTTTCACATTGCAAATGTATTTTGGATTTTTACATTTTGGGTGTATTTTGAATTTTTATAGGTTAAATGTATTTTTAATGTGTTTTGAATTTGTACAGTTTGAGTATATTGAGAATTTGTACAGGTTGAATGTATTTTAAATCTTTACATTTTGAATATATTTTGAATTTTTACATTTTGAGTGTATGTTAGATTTTTCAAAAATGTTTCAAGGCCTTTAAGTTTTTAGTGTTTTAATTTTTAGTTTTTGAGACTTTTATTATTATTTATAAAAGGAATGTTACATGATTGCCCCCAATATAGTGCACACGGATAAACTCGTTCTTCGGGATATGGATCACTTTCTGCATGATTTACATGATTTCTACTCTATGGGGATTTCATCTTGATCTGATGGTCCAGCGTGATGAGCGGTAATGTTAAGATGAAGTCACCCACTGGACCACTTTTGTGCATGAGATATATTCGGACCTTTCCTGTAAAGTTATGTGCATGAGAATATATATAATAGATTGTGTGTGCATAATGAATTATGTGTGTGAAATATATGCACAAAGTTATATACATGAAACACACGTAAAGAATTATGTACGTGACATATGTACAAAGAATTGCGTATGTGGCATGTAAGTAAAAGAATTATATATATAAAAATACATACACAAAATATGTGTGCAAAAACTCATGCAAGGGCATTGCGTGTGGGTGGCACATGGACAAAGAATTATCTATAACTTATTTATGGCACGTGCACAAAGAGTATGTGCAAAGATTTATCATGCCGAAGGAATTTTGGGTGTGTGACCCATGCAAAGAGGACGTAATGGGATATGTATAGAATATGTGCAAAAAATATGCACGTGAGATACATGTCAAGAATGTGCTCACGAAATATGTGAAAAAAATGTGCACAGATAATACATGCAGCAAGTGTTTACAAAAACTGGATTTTAGAAAACTATGTGTGTAAGAGTATCTATAAATACTCATATGGTAAAAAAATCTTTGCAAAAGATTTTATGTACAAAAGACGTATATTGACAATTGTGTGTGCAAAACTATTTGTAAAATATTTGCTACAACCATGTGTAAAAAACATTTGCAGAAAGCATATGTGCAAAGACTATTGTGTGGTGTGTGTGCAAAGAATTATTTGCGTGAATAATGACAAGAAATACCCCAAGATTGTGAAATGATTGCGACCTATTAGGTATCCAAAACTTAAGCTTTTACCTACCTTTGAGAGCACTGAATGAACCACATTCTCAACGGATTCAATCTCAGCGAAAACAATTAATAAGTCCTTCTTAATAAGGGGTAAAAAGATAAAAATGTAAATATTAAGGTTTACTGAGCTAACATCTAAACACAAGGTACACTTGACAATCTCTGTGTGTGTGCGCAAATGCCCAAGACATGATTTTTTATATTTGAAAGCAAGTTCTAGATGCAAGGTTGAGGACAAGACTCAGCTCAAATGCATAAATGCATTCATGTCTTCCCGTTCGAAGCTCAAGAAACACAATATGCCTCTTCCTGCATGCAAAACCTTATTAGAAGGTCATCTCTGCAAAATAAGATGTGACAAAACTAATAATCAAGAGATTTTACATCGGTTGTAACGTTAGGCTTAGGTAGATGGCTATAAAAAAAGGGTTAGGTTGCTAGAGAAAAATGACCGCCACAGTTACTTAACTGATAGGAAGACTATTCCTAGCCCAATTGCACATTGTCAATGTTTTCTTGAGTTTGGAGTTGATAATACTTTAACTCATCAAGCTTAGCTCAGAATATCAATTGAGGTTGAAAATATAACCATTAGGACTTATCAAGGGGTACTAGCTCTACCTCTTTTTTTTTTTTTGTATCCCAAGCTTATGTTTCTATTAACATAAAGGACTGACAAAGAATGAACCCCTTTTCCTTAAAATATAAACCCTATCCTTACTAGGGTGATTTTTGATAGCCCAAAGAATTATCAAGGATTAAACCCCTTTTTCCCTAGAGTGTAAATCACATCCTTACTAGGGCGGCCATTCTTCTAAGGAGAGGCAAAAATCATTTTAAGCTAAAGGTAGTTTTAATATGTGTAACAACAAAACCAATATGCCTTTAACATACCATAATAAAGGCTCAACGGATGAGTAAGGGATTGTGAAATAAGGGTAGAAAAAGTCATTTAGAGAGCTATACAAAGAAGGATTGCCTAAATCACTCTCTAGGTTCTGTCTTATCTCGGGGTCGCTTTGACAGGTAATCGAAAAGGTTCTAGTGCTCTTAGTGAGTTTCATCCAATCCTCTAATTGCAACTATTTTTTCTCATTTTATTTTTAAAACTGGCTCAAGGTGCTCTGAATTTAGAAATTGCCTAGTATTTTCAGGGTTTTCATGCGGTTTAGCAATCAAAGACAAAATATATTTACCCTTTGCTTAACTCAAAATGGAATGAAACGCAAATTTCTAAAGCTAAAAAGAAAGCCATTCCTAGTTGAAAACAACTAGGACAAAGATCAAACTTTGGATTGAGGGTACCTTACTAGGTGCAACCATGTCAATGTTTTGGGGTACAACCCGACAAATATTTTGGTATTATAATTTATATACACAAGTGATGGTGTAAGTATACAAGAATTATGTGTGAAATAAGGTGCCAAAAGTTATGTATATAAACTATGTGCCAAGAACTATATGCGGTAAGAGGCATGCAAGAGAGTTAGGTACATTGGAACACAAAGATTGACAAATGGGGAAGTCATGTAAAGAATTGTGTACAGGAAATGTGTGTGGTAAATAAATTGTACAGAAATGTGTGCATGAAATATGTACAAAGACATGTGTGTGTAGAACACATACCATACAAAAATGTGTACATGAAATATGTGCAAAGACATGTGTTTGTAGACCACATATAGAATTATACATGTAGGTTATGTACACGAAATTACAAAGCATATATGTAAAGCATTATGAGTGTTGAATTTATACAGATTTATACAAATCAAATATATGTGTGAAGACTTATATGTGCAAAATACTTATGAGAAACTATGTGCAACATTGTGTACTACATGCAATGTGTGCTACTATGTGCAGGAATTTGTACTATATGCAAAAATATATAGATGAATTCCTAGATAGTTATGGGATCCAGTTGTGAGTGCGATTTGGTTACTGTCCCCGGTTCTGACATACTGGATGCCGACTTCTCTAGACAAGATGCTCTGATAAAATGATTATCAGGATCCCTAAACCACCTAGGTAAATGGTCTATGATGGCTTCAAAATTAAGGGGAGTCAGAATTAAGCTTGTGAAAAAATTATAAACATAGCCCACGTGTAAAAATCATATGTACAAAAAGAGATATACACTTTTTTTTATATAGCAAAAATTATACGAATAAAATGTACACATTTTATTATTTATTGAATGGCAAAAGTTATACACAAAATGAGAGGTTCATGTTTTAATTATTATTACAATTTCACAAAAATCTATGCACGACATGTGTATATACAGCACAGACAAACACATGCAAAAAGAAAGGAAAACACCTCCAAACCTTATCACTCTCACACAGGAGATCGTACGGGCTCTTTCATAGGCGGGCTTAGTCCATGGGTCAACAGGGAATCCAATAAATGCGTGTAGAAGGTGGTAAGCTGGCAATATAACCTCTCTTTATTGAAAGCGCATGCGGATGGATTTTGTCCATTGTGTATTTAAATAATCCAAGTAAACTGAAATATGCCCTTGAGGCATGAAAACCTTTGATGAACAGACATCTAAATTTATTTGGATTTGCTCAATACATAAAGGCCCACATCACAAACAATGTATTATGGTGCATGACCCCTAGTGGAAGTGTTTATGTCATTACATGGGCTTTTAGTATGGCGATATAACTTTAGGGCTACCCAAGCATGATCCTTGCCAATGGCTCTAGCTCATCACAAGCATGATGACCAATCGAGTCATCATTTGATATACCAAATGGTATGAGGCTTGGGCTGGTGATTATCCCTAATCACTTCCCCACATTGAGTGAACGTAGGGTTGTGTTCTCGGGAATGCACCGGGGTTAAAAGAGGGACACCTGACTTAATTCTAAGGCCCTAGCATGAATGCAAAGTAGTTTATTTCAAAAAGAGATAAAATTTCTTAATCTTAAATCCATTTATATTAAATTAATCAGAGGTACTTTTAGAGAAAAATCTCATGGGTCCCCTGCGAAGTCGCTACTATAACATACACCGAACTCCGTCGAGTCTGATGTGGTTCTCGAGTACCCACTTTTAGGGTCTGAGATCGGATCAAGGTTCATTTAACTCATGAAGGTCTTTTACTTAGCAATGGATGAAAGCCCCTGATATGAGCTTAAATAGCTCATAATTAATCTATATTTTGTGTTTAGAAGTAATGTTTTAAGTGTTTTTATTTGTTGGAATTAGGTATTTTTTATGTGTTTTGTTGAGTTTTGTCTGTAGGAGGAAAATGGAGAAAATATGGAGTAAATGGAGAAAAGAAGAAGAAATGAGCTAAGGCAGAAAAGTTTCTGTCGCGAGTGCGACAGGCAGCGCGAGCGCGACAGAGCGCGCTAAGGGAAGACCAAGAAAAGAAGAGAAAAAGAGAAGAAGAGAGGCTGTCGCGACCAAGGGAAGGCGTCGCGACAGGGCGCGGAGAAGGCACACGCGAGGAAAGGCGAGCGAAAATGAAGGCGTGCTCTGTCGCGAGCGCGACAGGCGTCGCGATCGCGACAGAGAGATCCATTAGACACTAAAGTTCAAATTTGAACTTGAAAAGTTGTACTTTTCCACCAACAATTACAACCTTTATAGAAGGACATCTAAAGGGACATGAGTTGATATTATAAATATTATTTCTAACTGTAATTTAGGATATAGAAAAAAAAGAGAATTGAATTTTTGAATATTTTTCTGTAAGTTAGAATAGTTTTTCTTAAGTTGAGTTTATGTGTTGAAGAGAAGATACCATACAAAGAAGAAGACTACATTTGTTGACTAGAAAAGGGTTGAGAAATCTCCTTCTTCCATTCTTATCTTTTAATTCTTCTTTGTAACTTTTGTGATGTAAATTCTGAATTTGAGTTCTTAATATCAAATATTTCATTGTTCATATTAATTCAAGTGTTCTTACCTGTAGAATTTCTCATTAGTACATTATTTATGATTATTATAAGTTTGAGTTTGATTGAGAAATGAGTTCATACTTATATCTAATTTGAAATTCATCATCAAGATATTGTTTGAGAAATCATAATATTGAAATGGTTGTTATAGGTTGAGTTCTATTCCTAAGATTTGCATGTATAATCATCTAGTTCTTAAATGAAAGTTTGGAATTAGACTTATATGTGTATGTTTTAGGCAGTCCTATTTATATTGAGAGAGTAAGTAGGAAATTTATCTAACTTGGCTTGCAAGATAAGAATGCTACAATCATTAAGAACAATTAATTCAAATTCCATCTTTATATTTAGCATCATTAATCTTTTATATTTTCTTGGATTCTCATAAACTCGATTTAATTAGTTTACATGTTAGATTAGTTTAGAATCACTTTTCCATCATTTTATCATTGTAAACAAGATTAAAATTAATTAGTAATAGTGTGTAAACACGTTCCTCATGGGATCGACATCTTAAGTACTATTGCAGTACACCATATACCTGCGGTCAATAAGCATATAGAAAGTGCTCAACAAGTTTTTGGCACTGTTGCCGGGGAATGGTTGTTTTGCCATTATGAAACTTAGTTTATGATTTTGGATTACAATATTTTCTTTTGTTTTAATTTGTTTGTTTGATTTAGAGTAACTTTGTGTTTTGTTTGTGATTTTCAGGATTTGAGAAGTTCATGCCTAGTACAAGAAGTTCACAAGAAGAGCTTGAGCCTTTAAATCCTGAAATTGAAAGATTCTTGTCAAGTAACCGGAAGTCAAATAGAAAGAAGAACAAGGATAAGAGACCAATTATCATGGCTGAAGAAAATCCGCCAAGACTCATGGACTTTGCCACACCTGCTTTGAGTGGTGCTCAACAAGGAGTGGTAAGGCCAACGGTAAATGCAAATCAATTTGAGATTAAGCCTTCATTGTTACAAATGATTCAAAATAGTATACAATTCTATGGTTTGGCAAATGAGGATCCAAATGCTCATTTGGCCAACTTTCTTGAAATATGTGATACCTTTAAGATCAATGGGGTTTCAGCTGATGCAATCAAGCTTAGGCTTTTTCCATTCACTTTGAAGGATAAAGCAAAGGCTTGGTTGAATTCATTAACAAGGGGATCTATAACCACTTGGGACCAATTGGCCCAAGCATTTTTATCAAAATACTTTCCCTTAGCCAAAACTGCAAAAATCATAAAGGATATCACTACATTTGCTCAAAATGACAATGAATCATTATATGAGGCTTGGGAAAGATTCAAGGAATTGCGAAGGATGTGTCCACACCATAACTTGCGAAGAGAGCTGTTGATGCAAACATTCTATAATGGAGTTAACCCTACCACAAGAGGGACTATTGATGCTGCTGCTGGAGGTTCTTTGATGAGAAAAACTACTGAAGCGGCATTTGAATTGTTGGAGGAGATGTCCATGAACAACTGCATGTGGCCTACCGAGAGAACTAGAGATTCAAATTCTACTAATGTGAGAGGAGTTCATGCACTTGATTCAGTGGTTGCATTGCAAGCTCAAGTGGAAGCATTGACTCATAAACTCAATAATTTGGGTATGGGAGGCAGTCAACCAAATAGATGCAATATTTGTGGACAACAAGGACATCCAAGTGAGGTATGTAATTTGGGCATAAATAGTATGGAGGAGCAAGTTAGCTTTATCCAAGGGCAAGGAAGAGGTAACCCATTTTCTAATACATATAACTCTGGATGGAGGAACCATCCAAATTTTTCATGGGGGAATAGTAGTAATCAAAATAAAGGAGTAAGTTTTCAACCACCTCAAGATAGGTTTGGAGCCTTAGAGGTTAAGATGGATAGGTTCTTGGAAGGGATTAATATGAAATTTAATTCACAAGAGGAGAACCAAAAGAGGCTGGAAAATAAGTTTGATCAGATCACAAAGAATCAAGCCTCATCCATTCATAACTTAGAAGTGCAAATTGGGCAATCAGCAAAGGCTTTACCCTCAAGATTACAAGGTACTTTACCAAGTAATACGGAGGAGAACCCAAGGGAACATCTAAAAGCCATCAATTTGAGGTCAGGTAAATCTTACACCAATGACTTTGTTATTACTAACAAGAAAGGAGAATTTCAGGAAAATAAAAAGAAGAATGACTCTTCTGTCGCGAGCGCGATGCCTGTCGCGATCGCGACAGAGGAGAAGCCGAGCAATGTCGCAGTCACGATACCTGTCGCGAGTAAGCCGGTGGAAGGAGAGCATTCTGTCGCGAGCGCGACACCTGTCGCGGTCGCGACAGAAGGGACTTCAAAAGCTGATTTTCCTAAGGCATTTCAACCTTGCCCACCGTTTCCTCAACGCCTAAAGAGACAAAACCAAGATAAGCAATTCCAATCTTTTATTGATAATTTGAAGCATTTGCACATAAATTTGAATTTTATTGAGGCCATATCACAAATTCCCAATTATGCAAAATTTCTTAAAGAATTAATTTCTAAGAAAAGAAGTTGGGAGGATATATCCATTATTGCATTGACTGAAGCATGTAGTTCTATAATCATAAATAATTTGCCTACAAAGCTTAAAGATAATGGTAGTTTCACCATTCCATGTATCTTAGGGGATGTTGAGTTTCCTAAGTGCTTGTGTGATTTGGGGGCAAGTATTAATCTCATGCCTAATTCTATCTTTAAAAAGTTGGGTTTAGATTATGTTAAACCTACTTCCATGGTTTTGCAATTAGCTGATCAATCTATTAAGAAACCATATGGAATAGTTGAAGATGTGCTTGTAAAAGTGGATAAATTTATTTTGCCTGCTGATTTTGTCATTTTAGATTTTGCATATGATGAGAAATGTCCCTTGATATTGGGTAGACCTTTCATGAGGATTGGTAGGGATATAGTTGATGTCTATGAGGGCACATTAGTCTTAAGAGTAGGGCATGATAGTGTTGAATATCAAATGGATAAGGCACTAAAATACCCAATGGATGAAAAAGTGTGCATGAAAATAGATATCATTGATGCGTGTGCTGTGGAAGTATTAGAAAATGCAGATGAAGAGGAAGTCCAAATGGAAGAGGAAGTTCATAAAGAGGTAGAGCAAGAAAGCTTTAGAAGTGAACCTCTTTATCGTAATGAAGCACCTTTACCACCTTCAATTGAAAGTCCTCCAAATGTTGATCTAAAGGAATTACCAAATCATTTGAAGTACGCTTTTCTTGGACCTAATCATACTTTGCCTATTATTATTTCTAATAAACTCAATAAAGAACAAGAGCATGCATTATTAGAAGTTGTTAGAAAAAGGATAAAAAGTATTGGATGGCAAATATCTGATTTGAAGGGTATTAGTCCTAATGTTGTTATGCATAGGATAAATATGGAAGATGACTATCAACCAAAGGCTGATAGACAAAGGAGGCTTAATCCTCATATGAAAGAGGTAGTGAAAAAAGAAGTTATTAAATTGCTTGATGCTGGAATCATTTATCCAATTTCGGATAGTGATTGGGTGAGTCCAATACATTATGTTCCAAAGAAGGGGGGTATGACAGTAGTGAGGAATGAGAATGGAGATTTAATTCCAACTAGAACCACCACCGAATGGAGGGTGTGTATAGATTATAGGAAGCTTAATTTGGCCACTAGAAAGGATCATTTTCCTTTACCATTTATTGACCAAATGCTAGAAAGAATTGCTGGCCATTCTCATTACTGTTTTCTTGATGGATATTCAGGGTATTTCCAAATTTTTATCTACCCTAGTGACCAAGAGAAAACCACATTTACTTGTCCTTATGGAACCTTTGCTTATAGGTGAATGCCTTTTGGGCTTTGTAATGCCCCAGCCACATTTCAAAGATGTATGACTTCAATTTTTGGAGACATGATAGAGGATATAATGGAAGTTTTCATGGATGACTTTTCTGTATATGGGGATTCATTTGAGCTTTGTTTACAAAATTTAGATAAAGTTTTGGCTAGATGTGAAGAAACTAACTTGGTTCTTAATTGGGAGAAATGCCATTTTATGGTAGATGAAGGGATAGTCTTAGGGCACAAAATTTCAAGTAGGGGTATTGAGGTTGATAGAGCAAAAACAGAATTAATTGAGAAGTTACCTCCACCCACTACACTTAAGGGGGTAAGATCTTTTCTTGGGCATGCTGGATTTCATAGAAGATTTATAAAGGATTTTTCTTTAATTGCTAAACCTTTAACTAATTTGCTAGTTAAGGATGTTTCTTTTGAATTTTCTAAAGAATGTATGCATGCTTTTGATACTTTGAAGAAGGCCCTTATAAGTGCTCCTATTATTGCTGCTCCTAATTGGGAATTGCCATTTGAGATTATGTGTGATGCAAGCGATCTTGCTGT
Source organism: Excoecaria cochinchinensis (assembly GCA_947683425.1). Classification (NCBI taxonomy): domain Eukaryota; kingdom Viridiplantae; phylum Streptophyta; class Magnoliopsida; order Malpighiales; family Euphorbiaceae; genus Excoecaria; species Excoecaria cochinchinensis. The sequence continues at coordinate 2,870,216 of CANTUQ010000021.1, read as the reverse complement.
GGGTTGTGTATTAGGTCAAAGACATGGTAAGAATTTGCATGTGATTTATTATGCTAGTCATACTTTGTCTCCTCCTCAAGTTAATTATACAACAACTAAAAAAGAAATGTTAGCTGTGGTTTATGCATGTGACAAGTTTAGATCTTACTTGTTGGGATCTAAAGTCATAATCTATACTGATCATGCTGCATTGAGGTATTTATTTGCAAAGAAAGATGCTAAACCTAGGTTGATTCATTAGGTATTGTTATTGCAAGAGTTTGACCTTGTAATTAAAGACAAAAAGGGAAGTGAAAATCTTGTTGCTGACCATTTGTCTAGGTTAGAAAGCAATGAACAAACTTTAGGTGATGGTATTGAAATTAATGAATCGTTTCCGGATGAATCATTAATGTTAATTTTGAATATGCATGTACCTTGGTATGCTGATTTTGCTAACTATCTTGTTGCTGGAATTGTACCTGAAAATTTGATATGGCAACAAAAGAAGAAATTCTTTAGTGATGTTAAAAATTATCTTTGGGAAGAGCCTTACTTGTTTAAGATAGGTGGGGATCGTATAATTCGTCATTGTATAAGTGAGGAGGATTATCAAAACATCTTGATGCATTGTCATTCTGCATTGTATTCGGGTCATAATGGTGCCAATAAAACTGCATCTCGAGTGCTTGAATGTGGATTCTTTTGGCCAACTTTATTTCATGATGCAAAGATGTATGTAGCCAAATGTGATAAATGTCAAAGGGCTGGTAATATTGGGAAAAGGGATGAGATGCCTTTGAATAACATATTGGAAGTTGAAGTGTTTGATGTGTGGGGGATAGACTTAATTGGTCCCTTCCCTACATCTTTTGGTCAAAACTACATTTTGGTTGGAGTTGATTATGTATCAAAATGGGTTGAAGCTAAAGCCACACCTACCAATGATTCAAAGGTGGTGATCAAATTTTTGAAGAAACTTTTCTCAAGATTTGGAGTGCCAAAAGCCATCATAAGTGATGGAGGTAAGCATTTCATTAACCGTTCTTTTGATTCTTTATTGTATAAATATGGTGTGCATCATAGGGTAGCTACACCATATCACCCACAAACAAGTGGTCAAGTGGAAGTGTCCAATAGGGAGTTAAAGTGGATATTAGAAAAAACAGCCTCTACTTCTAGAAAGGATTGGGCACATAAATTAGATGATGCTTTGTGGGCATATCGCACAGCATTCAAAGCACCAATTGGTATGACACCATATAGGATGGTTTATGGAAAAGCGTGTCATTTACCTGTGGAGTTAGAGCACAAAGCATATTGGGCCATTAGAACTTTGAATTATGATCTTAAAGATGCAAGTGTCAAAAGATGTTTACAATTAAATGAGCTAGATGAATTGAGACTTCTTGCATTTGAAAATGCTAAAATCCATAAAGAAAGGACTAAAAAATGGCATGATGCACATATACGGATTAAAAATTTTAATATTGGGGACAAGGTTCTATTGTATAATTCTAGATTGAAACTCTTCCCAGGAAAATTAAGATATAGGTGGAGTGGACCCTTTGAAGTCACCCAAGTTTTTGATCAAGGGTTTTTAGAGCTAAAAAATGGAAAAGGGGAGTTATTTAAAGCCAATGGTCAAAGATGTAAGGTTTATTTAGAGGAAACATTTCATGGAAGGGAGGTTTCATTTCTTTCTTTGAAAATTGTTTAAAGGTTACTTGGTGTATTTTTTTTTCTTTTTAATTATTTGTTATTTTCTATGTGTGATATTTGTATATACTAATGTAATTCTTTGTGTTCTACAGATGATCTTAGTTTGTAAGTTTAATTTATATGTCTATTTGTTATGTTTTTGAAAAGGAAGGAAATCTGATTTTTTAATTTTCTTTCTGTCACGAGCGCGACAGAGGGGGAAGATGTTTTATAAGTTTTCATCGCTACGGTAAATATCATCGCGACAGCTCCTTTTTGGTTTTTCAATTTTCTTTCTGTCGCGAGCGCGAGATGGAGAGCAGCAATAAATTGTCGCGATGGCGCGACGTATATCGCGATAAGGGTTTTATCAATTCGCTTCTGTCGCGACAGAACGCGGATTTTGAATTTGTTGATCAAACTAACCGTTGGGATCTCATTTATTTCCTTAACTTCCCTTTTATCTACCCTAATTACTCTTTCTTTCTAATTTCTTTTGCCTTTTCGGTTTTCTTCTACTTAATTTCTCTCTTCTTTCTCAAAATCTTCCTCACGATTCTCTCCAACTTCCTCACGCAAATCACGTATTTCTTTCTTTTATTTCTTTTTATTTTTATTTTGATCTTCAAGTGGTAGAACGATTTTACAATGGTGAGGACTAAGCATGTTGGAGACAAGAGCAAGGGAAAGAGGCCTATGGGAGACTTAAGTACACAAGATGAAGATTCTACCCCTGCAGCCATTCTCTTTCAAAATAGGTATGATTGTCCTTTTCCCATCTTTTCTAATGAAGAGGGTGAAAAATTTCTATATTTTGCCAAGAAAACTTATGTGGGTATGTGGGCTTTGGATTTTGCAATTTTGAATACGATGGGCTTGTAGGATCAAATTAATAGTTTTCTTAAATATATGAAATGGGGAAAATTTATCACTTTCTCATTACCTGTGAGGAAAGAATGGGCTGTAGAGTTTTTTGTCACACTAGATTATGTGGATAAACGTAGGGATTCTATGAAATTTAGACATCAGGGCATAAGTCATACCTTTAGCTATGATGATTTGCATTCTTGGTTTGGTTTCCCGTTAAATGGAAAACAATTTGATTCCCATATTTTTCAACCTTCACCTGTTTGGAATAGACTGTCTGGATTAGAGCATTTTAATAATAAGAATTCTACTAACAGGCAAATCAAAGATAATGCATTGATGCTTTTTCACAAGTTTCTTTGTCATGCTATGTATGGGAGGGTAGAGAGTACCAAGGTGCAAACCAAGGATTTGTTTGTTTTAGACCTATTGCAATCCCGTAAAACCCCTGATTCCATTGATTTCATTTTAAATGGTCTTTACCATGCATCTATTGCTCGTAGTAAATTAGTGGGGATATGCCATATGGTGACTGGTATTATTTTGGGATGTATGGGTGATTTGAATAATTTTGTCATGGCTGAAAATGAATCAATTCCTTTGCTTGATGTTGTCTACTTGCGGAGAGCTAATATTTTAACCAAGGGAGCTTGGCCTCCAAGGTTTGTTGATCGTTTCGCAGGTGAACTTAGTGTGGTTGGACCTAGTGTGCCACATGAAAGGGCACGTGAATCAGCCTCAGCAGTTGATGCTCATGACTCCTCGGGTGAGGACGAGGCGGCTGCTGGTGTTGATGCTGATGAGAGAAGGAATGTTAGTGGCGCTGCTGTTGATTTGGAGCCAGTTTTACAAAGGTTGGATGGTATTGAGGCCGCCAATCAAAGTATGGCAGCGCGAATGGATGTGCTTGAAACAGATGTGCGGGCTGTGCTTAAAAATCAGAAGAGTTTGGGTCGCAAGCTCCTCAGTTTTTTCCACAAGCAAAGTGTGGATCTTTCTCCATCTCCACCAAGCTCCCCTAGTGGGTGTTTTTGAGTTTGTCTATTCCACTTTTCTCCATTTTTATTTATTTTCTTAGTTTTGTTTGTTTTTGTTTTCATTTGTGTTTTTTATGTTAGTTTGTTATTTTAGTTTATTCCTTTTTACACAATGGGGACATTGTGTTCTTCAAGTGTGGGGGGAGTTTTGTGTTTTGATTTTGTTTCACATGTATGTATGTATGGTTATATTTGTCATAAATGAGTAGTGTAGCTTGTGTTTTGCAGGAATTGTTAGATTTAGGTATGTATTGTTTTAGATTATTTTAGGTTGTTTTACAATAACATTCTGTTTTGTAGCTTGTATTTGATAACTATTTGGGAATTAGAGCATGTATAGGTTTTATATTTTTGGGCATTAGCCTAGACAGTAAATTTTTGACCATTTTTATTATTTGTTTTACTTTAGGCATTCTGTTGTGCATAATGAAGGGTATGACTTAGCAAAACACTTTGGTGTAGGTTCTTTTTAAGTTAGATATCTTTTTACATGTAAATAAAGATTGTTTTGCCAATTTATTGCCTATGATAGTTTGACCTATAGCCATGTGAGCTTTTGAAGCCTTATACACTAATTTTTTCTTTGTATGAGAGCCTTATTATGCCATATCCTCTAGAACTTGTTTTTGGTAAATTTTAAAACTGCATTTTAGTAGGGGATGTACATGGGATATGATAAGGGCACTTAGAATTAACCACTTTTTGGCTTGCTTTAAATTTCTTTACCCTTTTTGACTTTAGGTAGCCAAGTTTGAGCTTATAGCCCATTTTTGATGTTAAGCATATATAGCCATATCCTTTTGCTTAAACATTGATCTATTTCTTGTTGATTACCCTATTGTGGAGGGATTAGGATTGATATAGCATGGGAGATATATTTGTTATTGAAAAGCATGAAGTTAGTAAAAAATTTGCAATTGAAATTCCCTTATTTTCAAAGTTAGAGTTACAAATGCTAGTATTAAAACTAAAAAAAAAAAATAAATAAAAATAAAAGAAAAGAAAAGAAAAAAATGGGAATAGCAAGATGTACATCTAAAATTGCTTATGTGTGGGATGGCGCGTAAAATGCACCCATGTTAAATTCTCTTGCTATCCTAGAGAAAAAAAAAATTTAAGAGCTAGCAGAAAATTTGTATTCTTAAGAAGGGAATTAGACTAAAAGTATCATGCTTTCTAATATTCTGTTTTGGTTAAATCTCCTATGTTGTATTGATGCTTTTCTTTACATAATACTAGCTACTTAAATCCAAAAGTTTCCTACCTTAACCCAAGCCACATTACAACCCTTTTTAAGACCCTTTGATCCTCTTTACTACCTTATACTAGTAGTGGAGATTTTTACTACTTACAAGCCTATGGTATGTAATGGCATAATCAAGGAATAAGGGAAAACACTAACCTTTATATACTTGAGTGATTGAGTGTTTATCAAAATAAGTGTTGAGTGAAAATTATCTTAGGCAATGCTTTGTGTGAAATAATCTATACATGTGTTAAGAAATTTGATTTCTTGAGATCCAACATCCTTGTTTTTTGCCATTTCATGGTTTTCCAATTGTGCATAGAGGTTAAAGTTTAATGAATGATGGAAATGTTTAAATGGTTGCATATTTTGGCTAGTGTGTTAGAAGGATAAGTCTATGCATGGTGTTTTCAAATGATTGTCAAATGTCTAAGTGAGCTCCAAAATATTGTGTTTATTGTGTATTTTGTTTTTGTGTTGTTTAAGTATTTTGCTTGGGGACAAGCAAATAGCTCATAATTAATCTATATTTTGTGTTTAGAAGTAATGTTTTAAGTGTTTTTATTTGTTGGAATTAGGTATGTTTTATGTGTTTTGTTGAGTTTTGTATGTAGGAGGAAAATGGAGAAAATATGGAGTAAATGGAGAAAAGAAGAAGAAATGAGCTAAGGCAGAAAAGCTTCTGTCGCGAGCGCGACAGGCAGTGCGAGCGTGACAGAGCGTGCTAAGGGAAGACCAAGAAAAGAAGAGAAAAAGAGAAGAAGAGAGGCTGTCGCGACCAAGGGAAGGCGTCGCGAGGTCGCGACAAGGCGCGGAGAAGGCACACGCGAGGAAAGGCGAGCGAAAATGAAGGCGTGCTCTGTTACGAGCGTGACAGGCATCGCGATCACGACAGAGAGATCCGTTAGACACTAAAGTTCAAATTTGAACTTGAAAAGTTGTACCTTTCCACCAATAATTACAACCTTTATAGAAGGACATTTGAAGGGACATGAGTTGATATTATAAATATTATTTCTAACTGTAATTTAGGATATAGAAAAAAAAGAGAATTGAATTTTTGAATATTTTTCTGTAAGTTAGAATAGTTTTTCTTTAGTTTTTCTTAAGTTGAGTTTATGTGTTGAAGAGAAGATACCATACAAAGAAGAAGACTACATTTGTTGACTAGAAAAGGGTTGAGAAATCTCCTTCTTCCATTCTTATATTTTAATTCTTCTTTGTAACTTTTGTGATGTAAATTCTGAATTTGAGTTCTTAATATCAAATATTTCATTGTTCATATTAATTCAAGTGTTCTTACCTGTAGAATTTCTCATTAGTACATTATTTATGATTATTATAAGTTTGAGTTTGATTGAGAAATGAGTTCATACTTATATCTAATTGGAAATTCATCATCAAGATTGTAACACCCCCTACCCATACGTAGACGATCCCATCCGATAAGGAGTGAGAAGCCGTATGAGTCAAGGTGCCACCAAACAGATACAAAGCAAAACATACATTCATACATCACATACATACAGAAATACGGAATAATTAAAAACTTTAAAGGAAAAGAAAGCCATAGCTGATCATACATTAATATAATAAAACCATCACAATAATGTTCTGATCAACTAGCTGATACAAAAGATATTACATAACCCAAAATATAAGTACAAAAGCGGAAGCTGAAACAAAACTGATACAAGAGAGTTCTATACAAAAAGAATCATTAAAGATTACAAAAAAAACTGAGCCCTACACTAAAACCTTCTGTGTTGGCTTGACGGCGGCGACTCTCTCAAAGCAAAACTCCTTCCGCACCTGCACGGGTAAAAACACCGTGCTAAGCAATAAACGCTTAGTGGGGAAACACACATAAAATATGGACGGCCATTCACAATGGTCGTCAAGGTATAACACATTCACAATGGCAAAATGCAATAGCTTTAACATAATCCACATAAACATGCTCACAATTTAAAGCCATACATTCCGCATTTCAGATTCATATTCATGCCAAATAATCCAAAATCCATCTCATCAATTATACTCATTCGGATATCACATTTATATAGCCAAAACAGAACAGAGCAAACTAATCGAACACCTGCTGACTCGAGGTAGTGGATAATGAGTGTACTGAAGGTACCTTACGGGTACGAATCGAATACTGAGGGTACCTCACAGGTACAAATCAAAAGTCATTTCCTTTTTATCAAAACACAATATTTTTACTAAGGGGATCTTAAACAAGATCCTAATACTGAAGGGTTCGCGAGGAACCAAACGGGGGACCTGATCGAGGTCCAAACTGAACTGAGGGCTGCAGCTAAAAAACTCTATTAGGCATGCCTAACTATCCACTTACTTGACTCTCGCAGGTTATGCGTCATTCAAATCATAATTCAGAGTACAGAATAGAATTTATCTGAAGAATCATGGTATCACTCATATCAAAGCATATAAAAGTATGACATGCATCATACAGCAATATAAGTCCATTCAGAAGAAGTATGGAAATTCATTTTTGAGTTAAAACCGGGAAATTTTAGAAAATAGGCCGAACGGGGGTGACCAACAAGGTGGGCTGGTCACGGGTCGTGACTGGCATCACAACTCGTGACTGGCCTCTTCCTCTGGCTGGTCACGAGTCGTGACAGAGAGTTACGCCTCGTGACTGGCTTCTTCTGGTCACGGGTCATTACTTGCCCTCTTGCTGGTCACGAGTCATGACGGGGAATCACGTCTCGTGACTGGCTTCATTTTTTTGGCTGGTCACGGGTCGTGACTGGGAGTCACTACCCGTGACTGCCTACTCTTGCCGGTCACGAGTCGTGACTGGGAGTCACGCCTCGTGACTGGCTTCCTCTTTGCTGGTCACGAGTTGTGACCTGCAGTCACCACTCGTGACTGGCCTCTCTGGCTGGTCACGAGTCGTGACTTTGAGTCACGTCTCGTGACTGGCCTCTCTTCTTGGCTAGTCACGCGACAAACATTCTGGAAACGGGGAAATTCAACAGTAACGCGATTTTCCCATTTTCAGAATTCCCAGAACTCAGAAATCAATCCCAAATTTGATTCAAAACCATACAAATCTGTTCTTACCTTCCAGAAGACATCTCATACAGCATAAACAAGATAATTGCAACTTAATTCAGAAATTAAGACAACCAAAACAAGCACAAATGCATTCAAACTTCTTAAGAACATAAACCCTAAATTACAGTAAGTTCAAACAATTATCTCAAGCAAAATCCCAGACCTGAAATTGAAAGCTTCACTTCACTTAGCTCCACTACTCCCAGCAATCTCCTTGCCCTTGGGATTGCGAGGAGCCACAGCTAAGCAACAACACATCGAAAAACAACCAAAATAAAAACCTAAGTTAATCTAAACCCAAAGAAGAAGAAGAAGATGAAAACAAAGGAAAACAGAGTGAGGAATGCAATGACTTACCAAAAGAATGCCAAGGAGATGATTGATTTCCACTAACAGTAGCTTAATCCAAGCTAGGGTTCCCAAATAAAAGCAAAGGAAGAAGATGAGCTAGAGAAGAAGAAGAAGAATCGGGAAAAAGAATTAAGTCCCTGCCTTCTCACTTTTCCTTCTCTACTAACTCATCTTTTTCCCTAACCCTACACTTGTCACTTTCCTATTGGTGGCAACCAATCACTCACACCCAACAATCATGTACTACACACACCCAATGCACTCCCAACTAATGTACACCCTACAATGGTATGAACACACATACACAATGCACTCTCATATTAAAACACCTTAATATGATATGCTCAAGTGCACCCAACCATAACCCAATTAATTCACACACTAATGTCATACATATAACCATATGCTAATAAACCCCAAAAACATGCATTTTACTAAAATACCCATATGATATACCGAACACATACAGATGCATGCTCACACAGACGGGCTCATTCTACTAGGGGGCAAACGGGGTGTGACAACTCTCCCCTACTAATAAGAATTTCGTCCGCGAAATTCTCACCTGAACTGAACAACTGCGGATACTGAGCTCTCGTCGACTCTTCCGGTTCCCAAGTCACTTCCTCGACTCCATGATGGTTCCATAACACTTTTACCAAAGGGATCTGCTTACTCCTCAGTTGCCTCACCTCTCGAGCTAGGATGGCTCTCGGTTTCTCATCAAAGGAAAAATCTGGCTGAACCTGAATATCCTGAACTGAAAAAACATGTGAAGGATCTGATCTATACTGACGAAGCATCGAAACATGGAGTACATCGTGCAACTTTGCTAACTCCATCGGTAAAGCCAATCTATAGGCTACTGGTCCAACCTTACCCAAAATCTCATAAGGACCTATGAAACGAGGACTAAGCTTACCTTTCTTCCCAAACCGAAGCACTTTCCTCCAAGGTGAAACTTTAAGGAAAACCTTGTCCCCGATCTCAAATTGCACGTCTTTCCTCTTCAAATTGGCATAAGACTTTTGTCGATCCTTGGCTACCTTCAAATTCCGCTGCACAACTCTGATCTTTTCTTCGGTATCTCTAACCAACTCTTGCCCAATCACTGATCTCTCGGATAGCTCGGTCCAATAAATCGGAGTCCTACACTGACGACCATACAAAGCCTCATACAGTGCCATATCGATACTTGACTGAAAACTGTTGTTGTAGGCAAACTCCATCAGCGATACATATCTGTCCCAACTACCCAGAAAATCCAAAGCACATGCCCTCATCATATCCTCCAGAATCTGAATGACCCGCTCTGATTGACCATCGGTCTGAGGATGAAACACTGTGCTGAAGTTCAACTTAGTACCCAAAGCTCTTTGTAACTCTTTCCAAAACTTGGAAGTGAACCTCGGATCCCGATCTGAAACTATGGATAAAGGCACACCATGCAACTGAACTATCTCATCCACATAGATACTGGCCAATCTATCCATCGAGTAGTCCACTCTAATGGCAGAAAGTGAGCTGATTTCGCAAGCCGATCCACTATCACCCAAACTGAGTCATGTTTCCTCTGAGTCAAAGGCAAACCAGATACAAAGTCCATGGCGATATCATCCCACCACTTAGGAACGGATAAAGGCGTAAGCAATCCTGAAGGAACCTGATGCTTAGCCTTTACCTGCAGACAAGTCAAACACTTGGACATAAAATCCACGATGTCTCTCTTCATACCTGACCACCAATAAAACTGTTTCATGTCCCGATACATCTTCTCACTGCCAGGATGCATAGTAAAAACTGTACTATGAGCCTCACTCATAAGCTGTCTCCTCAAATCCTCAGACTCTGGCACACACAAGCGATTTCTGAACATAAGCACCTCATCCTGAACTGAGAACTCTGACTGCTTACCCGATCTGACCTCTTGCACAATCCGCTGAAGCCTCTGATCATCCCTCTGAGCATCAACAATCCTCTATCTCAAGGTAGGCTTCACACGCAACTGAGCAATCAAAGCCCCATCTGAATCAAATCTCCATCTGAACCGTCTCAGGAACAAGGCTGAAACTGACTTCCGACTCAAAGCATCAGTGACTACATTGGCCTTACCAGGATGGTAATCCACAATGCAGTCGTAATCCTTAAACTTCGCATGTTCAACTCTTTCTGTGTGAGAAAGTACTTCAAGCTCTTATGGTCTGAAAAGATCCTACACTTTTCCCCATACAGATAATGACGCCAAATCTTCAAAGCAAAGATCACAGCCGCTAACTCTAAATCATGCGTCGGATAGTTCCTCTCATGTGGCTTTAACTGTCGAGAAGCATAAGCCACGACCTTACCTTGCATCAGAACACATCCAAGACCAACACCCGAAGCATCACTATAAATGATCAACTCTTTACCCGAGGTGGGTTGAGTAAGTATAGGAGCCTCAACTAGTAACTGCTTTAACTGATCAAAACAAGCCTGGCATCTCTCTGACCACTCAAATCTGACCCCTTTCCTCAACAATCTAGTCATCGGAGCGGCAATCACAGAAAAACCCTTAACAAACCGACGGTAGTAACCTGCCAAACCGAGGAAACTCCTCACTTCCTGAACATTCCTAGGCGCTTTCCAATCAACTATCGCCTCAATCTTGGCCGGATCAACCTGAATACCCCTAGCTGAAACAATGTGGCCCAAAAATGACACTTCTCGAAGCCAAAAATCACACTTGCTAAGCTTGGCAAACAACTGATGCTCTCTCAACATCTGCAAAACCAATCTGAGATGCTCCTCATGCTCACTCTCATCCTTGGAATACACCAAGATGTCATCAATGAACACTACTACAAATCGATCTAGATACGGCCTAAACACACGGTTCATCAGATCCATAAAAGCCGCTGGAGCATTGGTCAAACCAAATGGCATTACAATAAACTCATAGTGGCCATACCTAGTCCGAAATGCAGTCTTAACCACATCCGCATCCTGAACTCGAAGTTGATAATACCCTGATCGAAGATCTATCTTGGAAAAGACACCTGCTCCTCGAAGCTGATCAAACAAATCTTAAATCCTAGGCAACGGATACTTATTCTTCACTGTGACCTTATTGATCTGCCTGTAGTCGATACACATCCGCAGAGATCCATCTTTCTTCTTGACAAACAGAACTGGAGCTCCCCAAGGAGATATGCTAGGTCAAATAAACCCCTTATCCAATAGCTCTTGTAGTTGAGTCTTAAGTTCCTTCAACTCTACAGGAGCCATCCGATAAGGTGCTTTCGATATAGGTGTGGTACCCGGCATAATCTCAATGGACAACTCGACCTCTCTCTCAGGAGGCAAACCAGGCAACTCGCTCGGGAACACATCACTAAACTCCCGCACAACAGGGATGTCCTCAATCTGAACTTGATCTCTCTTGGAATCCAACACAACTGCTAGAAAAGCCTCACAACCTTTCCTGATAAACCTCTTGGCTTGCATCGCATAAATCACATTATTCAAAGAACTAGCACCCAAACCTTTCATAAACACAGGAGACTGACCTCTATCCCGAAGCACAACTGTCTTCCTATGGCAATCAACTACAACCCGATGTTTACCCAACCAGTCCATACCCAGAATCAGATCAAACTCTTTGAAAGGCAACTCAATTAAATCCGCTGGAAGCACAACTCCCTCAACCATCAGAGTACAACTCCTAAAGACTCTACTCACACTAACACTATGCCCTAATGGACTGGTCACACAAATCTCATAATCTAACTGATTAACCACATGCAACTTATCAACAATTTTATCTGTGCACAAGTATGAGTGTGTGGAACCAGGATCAATTAGAGCATACAATTCAGTGTCATGGAGTAGGAACTTACCAGCAATAACATCAGGCACATCCTGCTCCTCTCTGGCTCGCACAACATAAGCTCTAGCTATGACTGGCAACTCACGATCCACTGTCTCTGATGCAGCACCCTCTCTAAGTCGACCACCTCGACCTCTACCACGGCCTCTACCATGGGTAGCCTGAGAAGCATTCGAACTGACCCTGCTAGCCTCTCTCTGGGAACCTGAATCCTCATGCAATCTCGGACAGCTAGCCAAAAGATGCTCAGTGCTCCCACACCTGAAGCACGCACCGGAGAGTCACCTACACTCACCCCGATGAGTCTTACTGCAATGAGGACAAACTGATGCAGTCTCTGATCTGCCACCTCTACCAGAACCTGACACAGCTGCAGAACCCTGTCTTCTACCTCTAGAAGCCGGGCCAGATGATGACTCATCCTGTGGGTTCCTCGATCTCTTACCCGAGGATGAAGAAGATCCTCCACGAGAAGGGTTCCTCCTCTGAGCCCTCTCTCTCATCACAGTCTCCGATTTCTCAACCCTCACAGCAGCCTCCACAATCTGATAATAACTTACCCCAGGCATACACATCAAAGAAATCAAAGCAATCTTCAAAGGCTCATTTAACCCCGCTTCAAAATGCTTGCATCTGAAATCATCTGTCATAACCCCACGCGGAGCATAGCCAGACAACCGATTGAACTCTTTCTCATAATCTGAAACTGACATGGTCCTCTGCCTCAAACTCAAAAACTATGCCCATCTAGCATCTCTAAAAGTCTGAGTAATATACTTCTTCGTGAACTCACCCTCAAAGAACTCCCAAGTGATCGGATCTGGTAGCTGAGGATGCCTGCAAACCAATTCCCACCATTCAAAAGCGAACCCTTGCAGTAAAACTTGTGCACACTCTGCCTGCTGGTCGGGAGGACACCGAATCTCTCTCAGAGCACGCTTCACTTTATCTAACCATTTTTTCGCCATCTCTGACTCATCCAAACCGGTGCCATAGAAATCTTCAACACCTGCCTTCTCAAGTTCTCCATAGGGGCTCTAGGAGCAGTCACTCTCTCCAAAACCCTGGCCATGTCCAGATGCAATCTAAACATAGCCTCAAAAGGCATGGCTGTGGCCTCGGGCTGGACCCTAGCATGCTGAGCCGACACAGAAATTGATGGATCTACAGCTTGAGGGTTCACACTCTCAGCGGATTCCTCAAGTGATCCACGAGCAGAATTAGAAGCCATCTAAAACAAATAAGAAACAACCGCATCAGCCAACACAGATCTAGACACATACACGTCTAAGCAAATCAACACAACAACACCCAGAAACGCTTAAACCGGAGCTCTGATACCAAAAATTGTAACACCCCCTACCCATACGTAGGCGATCCCATCCGATAAAGAGTGAGAAGCCGTATGAGTCAAGGTGCCACCAAATAGATACAAAGCAAAACATACATTCATACATCACATACATACAGAAATACGGAATAATTAAAAACTTTAAAGGGAAAGAAAGCCATAGCTGATCATACATTAATATAATAAAACCATCACAATAATGTTCTGATCAACTAGCTGATACAAAAGATATTACATAACCCAAAATATAAGTACAAAAGCGGAAGATGAAACAAAACTGATACAAGAGAGTTCTATACAAAAAGAATAATTAAAGATTACAAAAAAACTGAGCCCTACACTAAAACCTTCTGTGTTGGCTTGACGGCGCAACTCTCTCAAAGCAAAACTCCTTCCGCACCTGCACGGGTAAAAACACCGTGCTAAGCGATAAACGCTTAGTGGGGAAACACACATAAAATATGGACGGCCATTCACAATGGTCATCAAGGTATAACACATTCACAATGGCAAAATGCAATAGCTTTAACATAATCCACATAAACATGCTCACAATTTAAAGCCATACATTCCGCATTTCAGATTCATATTCATGCCAAATAATCCAAAATCCATCTCATCAATTATCCTCATTCGGATATCACATTTATATAGCCAAAACAGAACAGAGCAAACCAATCGAACACCTGCTGACTCGAGGTAGTGGATAATGAGTGTACTGAAGGTACCTTACGGGTACGAATCGAATACTGAGGGTACCTCACAGGTACAAATCAAAAGTCATTTCATTTTTATCAAAACACAATATTTTTACTGAGGGGATCTTAAACAAGATCCTAATACTGAAGGGTTCGCGAGGAACCAAACGGGGGACCTGATCGGGGTCCAAACTGAACTGAGGGCTGCAACTAAAAGACTCTATTAGGCATGCCTAACGATCCACTTACTTGACTCTAGCAGGTTATGCGTCATTCAAATCATAATTCAGAGTACAGAATAGAATTTATCTGAAGAATCATGGTATCACTCATATCAAAGCATATAAAAGTATGACATGCATCATACAGCAGTATAAGTCCATTCAGAAGAAGTACGGAAATTCATTTTTGAGTTAAAACCGGGAAATTTCAGAAAATAGGCCGAACGGGGGTGACCAACAAGGTTGGCTGGTCACGGGTTGTGACTGGCATCACAACTCGTGACTGGCCTCTTCCTCTGGCTGGTCACGAGTCGTGACTGAGAGTCAAGCCTCGTGACTGGCTTCTTCTGGTCACGGGTCGTGACTTGCCCTCTTGCTAGTCACGAGTCGTGACGGGGAGTCACGTCTCGTGACTGGCTTCCTTCTTTTGGCTGGTCACGGGTCGTGACTGGGAGTCACTACTCGTGACTGCCTACTCTGGCCGGTCACGAGTCGTGACTGGGAGTCACGCCTCGTGACTGGCTTCCTCTTGGCTGGTCACGAGTTGTGACTTGCAGTCACCACTCGTGACTGGCCTCTCTGGCTGGTCACGAGTCGTGACTGGGAGTCACGTCTCGTGACTGGCCTCTCTTCTTTGCTAGTCACGCGATAAACATTCTGGAAACGGGGAAATACAACAGTAACGCGATTTTCCCATTTCCAGAATTCCCAGAACTCAGAAATCAATCCCAAATTTGATTCAAAACCATACAAATCTGTTCTTACCTTCCAGAAGACATCTCATACAGCATAAACAAGATAATTGAAACTTAATTCAGAAATTAAGACAACCAAAACAAGCACAAATGCATTCAAACTTCTCAAGAACATAAACCCTAAATTACAGTAAGTTCAAACAATTATCTCAAGCAAAATCCCAGACCTGAAATTCAAAGCTTCACTTCACTTAGCTCCACTACTCCCAGCAATCTCCTTGCCCTTGGGATCGCGAGGAGCCACAGCTAAGCAACAACACATCGAAGAACAACCAAAATAAAAACCTAAGTTAATCTAAACCCAAAGAAGAAGAAGAAGATGAAAACAAAGGAAAACAGAGTGAGGAATGCAATGACTTACCAAAAGAATGCCAAGGAGATGATTGATTTCCACTAACAGTAGCTTAATCCAAGCTAGGGTTCCCAAATAAAAGCAAAGGAAGAAGATGAGCTAGAGAAGAAGAAGAAGAATCGGGAAAAAGAATTAAGTCCTCGCCTTCTCACTTTTCCTTCTCTACTAACTCATCTTTTTCCCTAACCCTACACTTGTCACTTTCCTATTGGTGGAAACCAATCACTCACACCCAACAACCATGCACTACAGACACCCAATGCACTCCCAACTAATGTACACCCTACAATGGTATGAACACACATACACAATGCACTCTTATATTAAAACACCTTAATATGATATGCTCAAGTGCACCCAACCATAACCCAATTAATTCACACACTAATGTCATACATATAACCATATGCTAATAAACCCCAAAAACATGCATTTTACTAAAATACCCATATGATATGTCGAACACATACAGATGCATGCTCACACAGACAGGCTCATTCTACTAGGGGGCGAACGGGGTGTGATAAAGATATTGTTTGAGAAATCATAATATTGAAATGGTTGTTATAGGTTGAGTTCTATTCCTAAGATTTGCATGTATAATCATCTAGTTCTTAAATGAAAGTTTGGAATTAGACTTATATGTGTATGTTTTAGGTAGTCCTATCTATATTGAGAGAGTAAGTAGGAAATTTATCCAACTTGGCTTGCAAGATAAGAATGCTACAATCATTAAGAACAATTAATTCAAATTCCATCTTTATATTTAGCATCATTAATCTTTTCTATTTTCTTGGATTCTCATAAACTCAATTTAATTAGTTTACATGTTAGATTAGTTTAGAATCACTTTTCCATCATTTTATCATTGTAAACAAGATTAAAATTAATTAGTAATAGTGTGTAAACACGTTCCTCGTGGGATTGACATCTTAAGTACTATTGCGGTACACCGTATACTTGCGGTCAATAAGCATATAGAAAGTGCTCAACAGCCCCTAACCAATTTTTCCAATCCTTAACTCTCAAAAGGTCAAGACCAGCATTTTAGGGTTCTCCCATTCCACTGTTAGTTATTGACCTACGAGGGCATCTATTGGGCACCACAAGGTAGGTATTATGGAGTCGCCACCTAATAAAACATTGGGAAATGAGTTCTAACCTTATAAGGCCAAAACCAAAGATAAATTTAGGATCTCACTCTTATTTATACCTTTGGTTAATGTTATATAAATGAGTTTTGAGATTAATTATTTTATCTCTCTTCTCACATAAGTTATGTAACACCTTATACCCCGTAAATGGTACGGATATCGGATGTTACAACACTACACTGCTATACAATATAACGCACTCGATAGTTCAGGGAGTAAATTTTTTTTCTTTCATAACATTCATGCACCAGTAACACCAACAATACAGTAATCCATTCGAAAGTCTAATAAGGTTCCATACCTAAACATACTTACAATTACAAACCTGTTCTTGCATGTTCTTAACTACATGCACCTCGATCATAGACATGCCATGTCTACGAATCCATTCTCCCCATCCAATACTATCCTCGAACATCAATCGAATCTCAGCCACTTCTCATATTCTATCTTTCAAAACCTGCATGTATTAACAATCTACGCGCTGAGCATTAAAATGCCCAGTGGTGGATACATATCCATAGCTTTCCATCTCTACTAATACAAGCATACACACATGCATACCTATCTTTTCCATATTCTTACTAAGAACATTAATTCTTTAAACTCTCACGTTATTAATGTTTTATTTTATAGTTTACTAATTCTTTTACTAGATTCAATTATCATTATATTTATAACTATTTATTTCATTATACTTTAGTATTTTCATTCCAATTGCTAAACTATTTACTATTTACACTATGAACTTTAACATTTTACTTTGACATTATTGTGATCAACAATTTATAACATTAACTTTCTTATTTCTTTTATTTCAGTAATACTTTTGTTATAGTTCCTTCGTCACTACTAATCTATTCTTATTGTTTACTTGAATTAATGTTTCTTATTCTTAGCTTCTAATCATCCAAGTTCATTTCATTTCAATTTCTTATTATTACGTTTGTCGATTGACCTATAACTGTCTAAGTTACTATTCATTTGGTTACAATTTCAGCAGTATAATGGCTTACCTACCCTCCTGCAAAACAAACAATGCCATAGCCCATCAAGTGCACAACAATCCAATACCTTACAGGTATAATCAATTTCTTAATTTATCGTCACATTATAGTATTTATTCTTTCTTCATCATATGAGTTTACACTTAAATTTAATCATTCCTTTACTTATTTCAGAATTAACTTTACTATTCTTTTATTAATATTTTCATTATTAATATTACTTTTCTAACAATTAACATTACTTATTATTTACTTCTATTATTTTATTTACAGTCCTATATTCCTGTATGTAATTAGTACTAATACTCTCGCCGAATCCTCTTAATTTAATTCCTTATTTCATCAACAATTCTATAGCACTTCCTATTATCCATTAACTTCATTATTTACACTTCCTATGTCCAATACTATAATTATTATTTAAATTTCTTCTTCCATTACCAGTGTAGTATTATTATTATTTATATTTTTTTATTATTATTAGCATTAACATTGAATTAGTAATCATATTATCATTTGATATTATTATTTTAAATTTGCATATACAATACCTTAAAAGCATTAGATTCCCTAATTTACATTCATATGGCTTAGCTCATATTAATATTACCCATATTCATTTACATTACTTGAACCATTTTAATTTTTTATTATTTAGATAAACTTTATTCATTCTTTCATCTTATCTATATATGTATAAATTTTATATTCATGTCTCCCTTAAATAATTTTCAATACTCCCTTAACATTACATGAATATTATGATTATTTACAATCTTAACATAAAGTTTATTATTGTCATTAGTATTCTTATTGCTATTGACACTAATAATTGCATTAACATTGCACTACTATAATTATTATTGATATTATCATTATTATCTTTACATGTTACTACACTCATTATTTATTAAATACACTTAATTTCTCTAATTTCATTTAACATCATATAAGCTTAAATTTCCTTTTAATCCTTTATTGAACAATCACACTATCAATTTCCAATTAATACCTATACTTTCATTTATTAACGGTTATATTCTTATTTGTCTATTAATTATCATTTATCACTACCTAATTATTTTCTTCACATTTAATTCATTCTTTCATAATATGGAGTTTCTATTTAACCCATACATTTAATTTTACTTTCATGCTTAATTACTTTTTTAAATCTTTATTTAATTAACCTCTTTTCCATACTTTACCATAATTATCACTTTTCCTTAACAATTACACTTATTAATTATATTTCTTATTAAATTACAATTTAGTCCTTTTTTATTAGATATGCTAAGAACTATTGCACTTTAATCCTTTAACATTATTTAAATTACAATTTTGATCTTCATTTTAACTATAATTACAATTATATCTATCCTTATTCACTTTCTCATTAATTATCACTTATTATGTAAAATTTTTGTTTAGTCTTTAAATGTCATTCTTTTATACTAAATTACCTTTTCAGTCTTTATATTACAACCATTTGCTTAATTTACCATTTGGTCGCTTGTTTTCTTTTTTTTTTTTTTTACTATTTTATCTCATTCTTTAAATAATTACCATTTTATCCTTATTCCTTGCACATCTTTACAATTTAATCCATTTTCATTCCATTTCCCTTAGTAATACACATTTACTCATTTTATTTTATTTTCATTAATTTGCCCCAGGTATCAATCTGGTAGAAATCTCTGAACTGGATACACGGGATGTGGACCCCACAGGTCCATTACACTTTAGAGTAATCCCAAAGAACCACCCACACACTTTCACTGCAATTCACTTTAACACTTTTTCACTTTTTCACTTTAGTAGACCGTTATTAGCCTACTGATGCGAGTCGCCGTGACTCGCTACCGCGGTATAGTGTCCCAATGGCTAGCCAACTATATCCTGAGCTAGATTTGGCCACCAGACTACTAAGGGTAATTTATACCTTTTATTTTACATAAATTTACTAATTCACTTATACATTCAAGTCCACAATATTTACCATTCCATTTGCACTATATATATATATATATAATCATTCATTTTCGATACACATACCATAATATATTAATAACACTTATATTATCAATCATAATTCACTTTTATTTAAGCACTTTAACACACATTTATTTCCTTGTATATACATATACATTTTCATTTACTATTACTCTTGTCTTCGTTGTTCATTCCATATCTTATTATCAATATCTTTTTCATAACATATTACTAATGTTATACCATTTTACGTTTCCGTATCAATTATCTCAATTCATAATTGAATTAATAATTTTCATAAAGTTCTTTATGCTTTATTAATATACTATACTTTATTTCTTTTTCTATTCATTTCAATTTTTGGATGTTATTAATTATTCATTTACCTTACTTACACTATCATTTCTTTTAAATTACACATATTCAATACTATTCACTTTAGACATAATATATGTCTATATTAGAATATATTCAATTAAATTCTAAAATTCTCCAATGAATTACTATACTCTCAATTTTAATTTCTATATTCATTCTAAAATATTATATTCTTTAAGTTATCAAATTAAATCCATTAATTACTCAACTATTTCATTTGATCAACATACTTTATTTTCTACTTTTAATTCTTTCACCACTTGTTACACTTTTAAACCAATTATTATTTACTTTTATCTCTCTTTATGTCATTACTTCATTTTAAAACATCATATTCCATTATTTCTATTTTATACATAAGACTATATCAACTTAAATTATATTGAACTAAACACTAAAAATCCTCAATTAATTTATGTATCTTCCATTTCACCTCCCTATTCATTTCCTATCATTACTTCCACTAAATAAACTAAATACATATTA
This sequence comes from Excoecaria cochinchinensis, assembly GCA_947683425.1. Classification (NCBI taxonomy): domain Eukaryota; kingdom Viridiplantae; phylum Streptophyta; class Magnoliopsida; order Malpighiales; family Euphorbiaceae; genus Excoecaria; species Excoecaria cochinchinensis. The sequence continues at coordinate 2,849,686 of CANTUQ010000021.1, read as the reverse complement.
ATATCCTTTGTATAAGTATTCGGCCCTAACCTCGTGTTTGCCTTCATATTTATTTTTCTTTCATTTTTCATTTATTTCACTAGATTTTATACTAATTAACATAAACATATACTTAAATATTATTAATCTTTAAAACACATGCTATTAAACCCTAGTGTCCAATTCAGCCAAGTTAAGGTTTTTCATCCTAAATTTGTTCTTTCTAATTTAATCACTTTAATTTTTATTTCTAAGATCCATTAATATACCTAAACACTTAATTTTAATTTATCATGCTAGAATCACACCATTAGATACTAAACATACACTAAAACCTACACAAAAATAATGCAAAAAAAGGGATAATGTATGCACTTTCCTCAATTTCTTGTTCTAGACCTCCTAAACATCTTTTTCCTTGTCTTTATCCCTTGAAACACCTTCACTTCCTTTGCTTTCCATAAGTGGCCGAATACACCCATCACATAAACCATCATCAATTGACTTCTTTTATTCAATATAACCACATAAATTTAATGTACATACCTTAATCTTTCTAAAAACCCCAATTTCACTTACCTCAAATTTGAGCCCTAAGCTTGAACTCTTGATTTCACCCACTTTTATTCCCACAAATGAAATCTAGAGGTTACAATTAACAACTAGAGGGGCTAAATACTACTTGGGAGGGTTAAATTTGGTGGCAACAATGAAAGAGAAATGAAGAAAACATAGAAAGAATGGAGAGAATTCCATTCGGCCAAGGAAGGTGGGAAAAGAGAGGAGAGAAATCTGGAGATAGGCAGATATTTTTGCCTTTTATCTGCACTCAAGGTGCGCTCTTCTAGTGCCTTCCAAATGGGCCAAGCCAATCTTAAGCCTAATTAGGTTAAATAATGATTATTTTGACCAAATTTAATATTTACCACTTCCCAAGCTCAATTCGTCACAAACATACTTTTATAATTCTCAAAATATATTCTTTAGGCTCCACGAATATTTTTGGGTCAATTAAAGACCATTTTTTTATTCGATAATTATGTACCTGTCCGATAGATGAATTTTCAGTTTCACCGTAAAATTAATTTTTATTTACCATATGATTCTAATCATCAATACAAACACATCTATATTTTTGAATTATTTTTCTGAGGTCCGTACCATAAGTTATGGTCAAGTCAAACTTGGTTAAAACTGGTCAAAGGGTTGATTTTTGTTGATCTGAGGTGACGGACGCCCGTCCCTCAATCATTGATGCCCAAAACTAATTTTTTTCATTTCTTTTTTCCTTTTCAAGGCCTATTTAACCTCCGTTTGACCCCAAATTTTATCCTCGGACTCCTACTGACATGTTCTATCAAATGGTTCAATAATATATTTTTTAACTTCGAAAAGTGCTATTCACCTTAATGTCACTATTCACGGCCCGAAAATTACTATTCATAAAAATTATGATTTTGGGCCATTATAAGTTATCATGGTAGAAAGTAAATGTGCACTCAAGCATGTTGGAAAGCTATAAAAACATATTATAGAGAAAGCAGTAAAGCATGGAATATGAAAGTAATAAAATTATGAAATGTAAATGATCATAAAGATAAAATCATATATAAATTGAGGTATTTATTGAGTATCATTTTAGGTGGGAATGTTGGTTCCCGTATGCAATTGTTATTAAAAAGATATTTTTATTACGTACATTTTGAGAAAATTGAGATAAATGGTCCCATTTATTATAAAAAAAATCCATGTTAATTTATATCCAAAAATCATTTACAGTTTCAAAAAGAGTTATAATTTGTGTGTATTTTTATGATACAAAAATAGGACATTGATCCTGATTTATGGGAAAAAAAACCAATTAAGTAGTAGAAATAGTTTTTGTGTGATTTTTATATTAAGCGTGTAAAAACCTTTATTATATATTACTAACAATTGCAAGAAATAAATGAATAAATACAAATTATGTACAAATAAAGAATAATAAACTGCGGCACATTTGCCATAACCTTCTGCCTCCAACTCGGGTATATGTGTGTGGCGGTGAAAAATGAAGAATAAATAGTTAGTATTGAATATATATATATATATATATATATATATATATATATATATATATATATATATATATGTATATATATATAATATATATATAATATATAATATATAAATAGTATATATAATGTAAATAAATAAATGTATATAAAAGAAAATAGTGCCAATAAATACACACATATATATGCACATATGCATATATATATGACTGATATATTTATTTATTATAAAATAAATGCGGCAATAGAAACATAGATAAAACGAGTTAATAAAAATGCAATAGCACGCGTATGCTAAAGCTCTTAAATAGATTGTGAATTAAATAATATATAATAAAGTAAAATGAATTAACAAAATTAATAAATTAACAAATACAAGAACATAAATAATAATAATAGTAATAATGATAATAATAATCTTAATAATAATAATAATAATAATAACAACAACAACAACAACAACAAGAACAAGAATAATAATAATAATAATAATAATAATAATAATAATAATAATAATAATAATAATAATAATAATAATAATAATAATAATAATAATAATAATAATAATAATAATAATAATAATAAGAACAATAACAATAACAACAACAACAACAAACTAAACAAATGCATGAAGGAGTGCAGTATGTGAAAATGAACAATGTTGGCCAAAATAGGGGAGCTAGGCATGTAAATCATGCAAAAGCCACACAAAGCGAGGAAAGAAAGGAAAAGAAAATAGGGGGGCCAAAATCATGAAAACCGTGTAAGAAGAAAAACAAATAAGAAAGGAAAGAGGGGAAGGAGACTAATAAGGAGGCCTGGTCAGGATATGCGCCGTCATTCCAGGAGCTAGAATGGCACTATGGCTAAAGGTAGCCAAGCTTCCTTCTAAACTTTAAGCCCCGAAATCTAATATTTAATGCATGATTCATGTTACAAATCATTGAAAACACATATATTTTTAAAGTAAACTTGATTTAGACATGAAAGAAAGAAAACCACAAAAGCTTGGTTTTAAAGAGAGAAAAACAACGACTGATGAAGAAGATGAATAGGGATTTTCACTTTTATTATTTTTAGCTATTTTAATTCATAAAAATTATCACAAATATTAAATAAACTAAAGACAAGATGAAATGAACAATTATTAGACAAAATTATCAACAAAAATCCAGAATTAAAGAAATTAAAGATTAAGCTAAAAACATATATATTTACAAACTAAAATCTGATTTTTTAGACTGTTTAGAGATTCAAGCTTTTTATATTACCTTTAGTTGTTTGTATGCTTAAGATCAAAAGAATTTGCTACCTTGAGGCTTCTCTCTATCTTTGCTCCTTGATCTCTTTCTTTTTGATTTTCTCTCATTTTGCTCTCTTTGTTCTTTCTCTTTTTCTTTCTTTCTTTCACTCTTTTCTTTTTTCGATCTGGAGAGCCTCCTCTCCTCTCTAGGTGAGTCCCCCCCTTTTATATAAAACATCATAAGCAATTAATGCTCAAGATAAGAGTTTGAAAAGTAAGAAAAATATCTAATTAATTTTATTCCATTTTTCAGTTATAAAATAAACTGGAATATGGAGAAATAAACCCAGTCACTCCCGTAACTTAGTGAGCTACAGGAGTGGCTGGAAAAAGAGGGAAAAATGGCAGAAATGCCCCTTCATGGTCATTTCTAGGGCGAGTTACGGTCTCGGCCGTGACACATGGTGAAAAAAACATGGGCCAGGGTGTGAAACGCGTCCCTGGCCGTGAGATAGTGTTGAGTCACGATCTTGGCCGTGACTCAACTGAAAACAACAATTTTTTTTAACACTCTGGAGGGATTTTTAAACCTAAAAATTTTGAAATAATTTTCATAAAACCTTTTAAAAACCCCCAATCCAAAGAGAGCCATAGTGCTTTCGTTCTTTATTTATTTATGAGCCAATATTATCCTCATTAGGAAATCCTAACAAAAGCCCCCTAAGGACCTAGTGTCTACAGGAAGCCAAGGGTCGCAGTAACCAAAATCCCACCATATTTATATTAGCTTTTTATAGCTTTTTTTAGGAAGAGGCCATAACACGATCGTGAGTCATAAGTCATGGCCGTAACTGGGCTTTTTTTTTAGCTTTGGGGCACGATTTGCCAGTTACTGGTGTGACTTTAAGTCACGGTCGTGACTCATCAAGTCATGATTATGATTAAAGTCCAGTGTAAGGCCCCAACTAGTATCTTAGTCATTTTGAACACAATTGGGGTATAAGAGTGACCTAAGTTGTGTAATTGGTCAAGTGTGTGTGGTAGGGACATAATCGATATTATTTAAAAAGTCAGGGTTAAAATTATAATGGCCCAAAATTGCTATAGTTGGCATGTAATGGCCTAAATACTGAGTTAGTAGTGATTAGTGAATTCTGTAAAGTGAATAATGTGGTTTGGGTATAAAAATAACAGCACTAATACATTGAATTCCATAGGAACTAAGAGGTTATTAAATGTACGAGAGTAAGAATAGTTCTAGGATGGGTGACCCCTCTTGGGAAGTTCTCTAGGTAAAAAGTACACCCGGAGAAAAAAATATTTTATTGGACGATTGTAAAATATAAGTTATAAGAAGTCTAGTGATGTAATTTGTAATGAAAATGAGGTCAAACAGGTCCTCAAAGGTCAAAAATAAGAAAAGCCTCTAATTCGATTCAAATAGTAAATAGGGTTGACCGAAATTTGATCGAGACTTTAAAAATAGTAAATGACCTTTGAAAATTTATCTAAAGGCATATATAGACTCAGAATAATGTGTAGAACAGTTTGGTAATGAAAATAATTTTATAGTAATATGAAAAAATTGGCAAATTGGACCGGTTCAATTGGACCGGACCCTGATTAAAATAAAACCAAGGTTAAATGAGTTATTAAGAGTAAAAAGGAAGTTAAGGATGAAAATTGAACTGGCCTAGTTCAACAAGTGAATGGGACTAGTCAGACCAATTTAACTAAGGTTTGACTAGGCTACAAATGGTGTTACAGACCTCCAAAAAATTATCTGAAAGCATAGATTTGCTTCAAATTGTATGGAAAATCAAATGGCAATGAAAAATAAATTTTACGGTGAAACAGAAAATAGGGTTATCGGATTGGTAAGAAATTATCGGGCCAAGAAATGGCCTTTGATTGACCTAAAAATATTCATGGAGCCTAATAAATATATTTGGAGAATTTTATAATAATTTTTGGGAGAAATTGGAGTTGGGAAGTGAGAGAAATAAATTGGATTTTCTTAGTGGGCCTAATTACCTAAATGGGCTTTTGGGTTGGCCCAATTGGTTGGACCATGGTTTGGCCCATTTGGAGGGGTTATAAATAGATGGAGAAATTCAGATAAACCTTGAAACCTCTCCATCTTTCTTATTTTCTCTTTATGGCCGAATTGCCTCCATAAGTTCCCTCCACCATTTTCTTCTCTTCTCTTCAATTCACTCCACCAAATCAAAGGTTCCTAAGTAAGATCCAGCCCTTATTTCATTGGTGATGGTCTCTAAAGCTTATTTGAAGTAAAGGAAGCAATATAAATCAAATAGAAAAAGTTATGTACCAAAATTGAGGTAAGTGATTTTGGGTACTATAATTTGATTTGATGGTTTCTATAGATAGATTTAAGGTTCTAGATCATGATTATGTAATTAGATTGAATTATAGAGCAAAGAAAATGAAGGTTATACATGGGTATAGGTTCGGCCACTATAGATTTTCAACGATGGAAAAGTGATTCAAAGGTGTACAGCAAAGGAAATAGAGATTAAGGTGTAGAGATCAAGAATATAAGGTTAGTGGATACAATATCCTCCTTTTTCCATTGAAAAAGTATGATTTTAGATTATGTTTATATTGTATGTATGTGATTTATGCATGTTTAATTCAAATAAATTAGATAAACATGTTTAGGAAGGTTAAAAATGAGATTTTGAATGATTAAAATGGGAAGAAATAAATTATATATTTAGGACAACATGTAGGCCGAATGATATACCTTGGTATACAAGCGTATACTTTGGTGTTTAGTGTAAATAAATGGTATATTTGTGATAATTGACATGTAATCTAAGTAATTTAGTGATTAGAGGGAAGAAAAATAAAGTTAATGGTAAATTGATGTCATGGTCAAATTGTTATGTTAAAATTCTTAAGGTATAATTTGATGTTTAAGGCATAATGACTATGTATACATGGCGATTAATATGTAATCTAGTTAAATGAATGAATAATAGAAAGAAAATAATTATGGAGGGGGAAACAAAGTCTTGGACAAATGTATATATGAAGAATATTAAGGTATATTTTGAATTTTAATACTAATTAAGTGTATATTTATGTTAATTAGCATGAAATGGAGTTAATTGAATGATAAAAGAAACAAAAATAAATTAAAAAGTGAAATGTGTACTATAGCCGAATGGATATGTATGGAATAAAATGATATAATTGTTATGTTTAATGAAATAAATATTATAATGTGAATGTATAATTAATTTGAAGTGTTTATTAATTTACTGAGAATTTATGGATTATTAGTGAACAATTTATATGTTGGTAATATATTATGTATGGCATGGAAATAATGGTAAATGTTATATTAATATGAGATAATGTCATAAATGGAGCTAAAACCTAATAATAAAAGAATTGGAAATGGAAAATGATGGAAAAGATAACAAATGGGGGATGATAAATTTCTGAAAATACTGAGTACTATGATTGCCCTTAGTGTTCTGGTAGTGAATCTAGCTCAGGATATAGTTAACTAGCCATAGAGACACCCTTACCGTGGTAATGAGTCATGAGGACTCGCATCAATAGGTTAATGACGATCTACTGTACTGATACCGTCACTGCTACTGCTACTGTTACTGTCACTGTTCACAGCTACTAAAATTACTGTAGTGGGCCTGTAGGGTCCACATCCCGTGTATCCAGTCTAGAGATTTCTACAGGATTTATATTAAGGGCAAAATAATAAAAATGAATTAAAATGAGTGAATAAACTTTAATAAAAGAAATGGAGTGAAAAAAGACTAAAATGTAAGGATGTTAAAGTAATAGGGGTAAAATGGTAATTATGTAAAAGATCGAAATGAAAGGGTAAATATGAAGTAATAAGTGACTAAATGATAAACTAAGTAAAATAGTAACAATTTAAGGACTAAAAAGGTAATTTGATATAAAACTGATATTTAGGAATTAAATAGAAATTTTACATGATAAGTAACGAATTTAGTGTGAAAAGTAAATAAGAAATAATATAAATGGCATATTTGTAAATATAGTGTAAATTGAGGGGAAAATTGTAATTTGGATGAAATTAAAAGGGACTTAAGTGTAATTTAGTATAAAAATAATGTTATAAGGACTAAATGGTAATTTGTGTGTCCAATAATGAAATAGATGTGATAATGAAATTATTCAATGGCATTATTGTAAATAAGTGAAATAGTGGGCAATACTGTAATTTAGTGAAAGTTTAGAGACTAAATTGTAAATTGACAATAGAAATGTAAATTAATGGGATTAAAATTTAATTGGCAAGTAATATGAATGTTAATTGCAAAATTGATTGCTAAAAGAGAAAGTAATGATATAATAATAATGATAATAATATAAATGTTACTGTTATTGCTAAAGCTAATGTTAATGTAACTACTAATGTTAATACTATTGTTAATGTCAATGATATTGATAAAGTAAATGTTAACGTTAATGTTAATGTCACTAATAATAGTAATAGTATTGAATGTAAGAGAATTAAATGAGTAATAGTAGTATTAGCAAACTAATTAGAAATGTCATCGTAGTGTTAAAGAATTATTGAAAATAATTAGGGAAAACATGGATATAAAACTAAGCATGTATAGTTAAGTGAAAGGAAGGAATCGAGTTTCTTAAATAGTGATAATGCTTAAAATGATACTAATAATGATAACGATAACATTATAATACTAAGGAAAATAATGTGTCGAGTAAGCTAAACTGGACATTTAAGGTTACATAATTGAAAGGCTAAATATTAAAGATAAAAAGAGTGTGTAAACCAATAATGATTAGAAGATAATGTAAAGTGAATAATATAAATAACATAATTATGGGCAAGCTATATAAAATGAAAAAGTTAATAATGATATAATGCTAACTGTTATGATAATAAAATTAATAAAATGAGTAATTCAGATATTACTGTTAATAATGGTATTGTTAGTCATGGTAATCATAAAGTTAATTATAAAACAGTTATAATTAGATATTTAGCCAAATAAATTCAATAGAATCTATGTGTAAAGTTAAGAAGAATAATGATGAAAATGTTAAGCTTACAAATAAGTCAGTGTATTAGATAATAGTATTGACAATTCCAGGGTATAATATGAAAGGTAACTGATTGAAATTAAGTAGGAAAAATAGTATAAATGTATTATGTTGATAGCACTAATAATGGTACTATAAAGAAATTTTTTAAGTGAAAAATAGTAATATAAATATAAAACATAAAAAGATTAGTGTAACTAGAGAAGAATAGAAGAAATATCAAGGAAATAATAATAACATTAAATCAGTACTGTTATTATTAACAATGATAACTGCTCTGGTAAATGATTTAGTAACTGATAACAGATCCAAATAAAGACGATATATAAGTAAATAAGTTATAAACAAATGAAGAAAAACTAATGAATACATTAATAAGATAATTACAAAGATCGTCAATATAACTGGTCATTAAAGTAATGGACTAATCATATGGTATTAATGTTAAGGTTAATAGTACAGACAATAATGATACTGATAACTGAAATGGTAATGTTAAAGTATAGTTATAGAAATGGTACATAAAACATAATGTTATACGATCAAAGTAAAAGACTTATTAAGACATTAAATTGAGGCATAAATTAAGTAAAAGTCTTATGAATTTAATTTTCATATAATATATATAAGAAATCGGCTTGTGTGTACTTGCACGTAGATAGGATTATGAAAAATTTAGGATATATATCCACCACTGGGCATTTTTATGCTCAGCGAGTAGTGTTGTTACTGCGCACAGGTTATGAAGACATGAAGTTTTAAAATGGTAGAGGTTTTGACAATAGTCTAGAAAGGAAGCAAAAGCAGAGATGAAAGGATAGGCATGGCAAGTATACTATCGCGATGGATGATTCAGATTTATGTTTTATGTAGGTTAAGCGTAAGTCTTTAGACAGAGTTATGTATTAACTGTTATATTATTATTGTTTGTTCATGTGTAACATCGATATTTAAATGAAAAAAAAATTGTAAACTGTTTATTATTACACGATCTTGTAACTTTAGTACCATTAGGGTAATTGAGTCATCTGGTTACTGTACGCATAGTATAGAGAGTTAAGGGTGTTACAAAAATGGTTATTTAATACCCATGGATTTAAATGCATTAAATGAGAAGTTTAGTATGTTAATATATGAAATTAACATAATTAATTGACTAATGTGTAAGGCCCCGACTTGTACCCTAGTCGTATTGGATATGCTCAGGGTACAAGAGAGGTCGAGTTTATGCTTTTTGGTTGAGTTTTTGCATGTTAGGACATAACCGGTATTAATTATTTTGTTAAGGGTAGTTTCGTCATTTGACCTTTTTGGGCTAGATTGCATTAATTGAGTTTTGTAGTTGGGCCATACATGAATTAGGTTGATTTGAGGGACTTGTGTATGAGTTTTTATGGGTCAAATGATCATTAAGAAGCTTGACTTGTGGGCCAATCTAGGTGTGCCATTTAGTTGAGTGGGATTGGATGAGTTCGGGAAAGGGATATGCATGGCTTTAAAAGCCATGAAGTTGGTGCACTTGGGAGCCAAGAATCTGGCATCCCTTCTCTCCCATTTCAGCCATTTTTTTGCCCTTAAGCTCATCTAACCTCCATTACAATTCTGCTTAAGTTCCTTTTAGTCAATCAAGTGAATTCAAGTGTGTTCTTAAGCTTTATAAGTAAGTTTCTCCTTCTTTTTCTTCTCCTTCTTCCTCCATGAGTTGAGGGTGAGTATTTGTGAGTTTTGTGTGTTGATGGCTGTGTATGATGCTTTTGTAGAAGGAAGTGAAGCTAAAGCTAAAGGAAAGGAGAAAGTTGGTGCAAGTGGAGCCAATTGAAGGATTTTGAGCAAGGTGGGGAAAAATTCATTTGGATGTGTTCTTGATGCTTAATTTTTATTTTGAGGTGTATGTGAATGATATATATGTATCACCCTTATGACATTTAATACTAGACGTATAGTAATCGTATGTCTCAATTATTTCGTCAGTACTAACGTCACAAAATGATGCAACAATAGACAGTTCGGTAAAAATTATTCTCATTCAAATATCAATAATACTCATAGGCAAACAATAATAATATAACAGTTTATACATAACAATGTCTGAAATCTCATACTTAACATATACAAAAATCATAAATCGTATAGTCCATCGCAATCGCATACATGTCATACCTATCTTCTCATCACTGCATTTTCTTCTCTTCTCGACTGTCCTAGAAATTCTGGCCACTTAAAAACTTCCTATCTTCGTAACCTGCTGTGACACGCGCCGAACCCCGGGGCGCCCCGAAGACTCGCTTTTAGGGCTTTCGAGAGGGGTTCATTAAAACTTGCAAGAGATTACAAGTGCGTCTATGTTGGGCAACAAGGAGGTTTCTTGGAGTCGCCAACCAATAGAACATTGGGAAAGGTTGTCTAGCCTCAGTGAGCCTACGACAGCGTATATGCATCCATTTTGGGTAAGCTAGAGATATTTTGGAGGCCCCACCCCAAGAGGACATTGGAGTGATCCTCTAACCTCGTGGAGCCTAGGATTATGCAAATTGGGCCTTTTTGTGGGCAACAAGAGATATTTTTGAGACCCCATCCCAATGGAACATTGAGATGGTCCTCTAACCTCGTTGAGCCTAAGACCAGAGTAGGTTCGGGACTTCTTATTTATTCATACCTTGGTTAATATTACAACTGAGTTTTGAATTTATCATTTAATCCAATTTCTCATTCAATGCAATTAATTAAAGCGCAAGTCATCCATACAAGGAAAGCAGTAAATGGCCATAAAATAGAAAATTATGAACATAAATTACAACAAAATTAGGGGCGGAATACAACCCCCACTGTAAATAACATGTGAATCATACACAAATCGGGAAATTCATTAAGAATGAAGACATTAGTCCTCGCATGCACATTTATTAAAAAAACAAGTTTAAATGTCAATTTTATTTATCTAAAAAACCAGGACATTGGTCCTCAGTTATTAATGAAAATCCCAATTTAATTACTATAAAATATTTGACCATTTTATTTTAGCGGGATTAAAATAATATTTACAACAATAATAAATAAATAAGATAAAAAGGGATAAGGTTGAAGAATGAACCCGGGTGAGGATCCTCAGATCATTGTAATAGCCACCATTTAACAATCCCAAGTCCACCAAAAATAGTCAAATAAAACTCACAAAAAACAATAACCATGTTAGTGTCAAAATTAAGAGCAAAATAAAATGCTAGAAGTTAAATAATAAAAAAAAAAAGTGAAATAGCAATGAAAACCATAAGAAAATAAGTAAAAAGGGAGAAAGAAAAGATATAGAGGAGAAAAGGCCCAGGGATGGCCCAAAACCCGTGACCGACGGGCGTCCCCGGGTTGACCAGCGGGCGAAAGCAATAACCATCGATGGCCCGTCGCTCGCGTGAGCGATGGCCGTCGGTGGTTTTTCTACCCATCAGTCACCCCTGATTCTGAAATTAAAACGAAAAAGTCCAAAAAATTGATTTTGATTTTTAATAAATGAAAAATTTATTTATAAAATTAGTGTAAAATAATTAAACTACACAAATGATAAATCCATAATGTTTACCCTCGGATTTTACCTTTAAAGGTGAACGTTGAGTCATTTCGGTTCCTCGAGTTCTACAAGGATTAGTCAGTGATTGCGTGATTTTAGGAGATTTTTGGTCACAAAAATCGTGTTTTGAAAATAAATCAAGAAAAAAAATTATCTTTTTCTTTCTTGAAATTTTGATAGCAATTGGATGTCGAAAATAGCTAGATCGATGGAAAAGAATGGATTTTCTTACCTCGGATTAGCTTAATTCAAACATAAAATTGAGAGAAAGAAGAAATCTTGAGAGAGAATTCTTTTAGAAAATGCAAAAATAAAATCTTTGTGAAAAACTGTGAAGATTTAGTTTTCTTCCAAAATTTCCAACCAAGAATAATGAGGTTTAATCCCCTATTTATAGAGTTTAGAAGATAATTCAAATAAATTTAAATTTAAGATTTAAATTTGAAAAAGATTTCTAAAATCGAAACAAAACCGACTCGATTTCCAGAGTATTCGCAAAATCCAATCTAATATTTTAAAAATATTTAAAAAGATTTCATAGATTTGGATAAGATTTAGAATATATTTTGAAAATCTTAGGAAAATCTGGAGAATCCGACAGTTATGCCAACCAGATCACCGACCGACAGGCATCGGTGGGATACCGACGGGCGTCGATTAGAGGGGTACGCTTGGTCTTTTGACTGGCGGACCATACACGAGGCAAAGAAACGAGAGACGGCCGTCTCTCGCGTGAAGCGGGTGTCATTCGAACGAGCGACGGGCGCCACTCAATTACGAGAGACAGACCCACTTTCGAGCGACAGCCGGTGCTCATCACGAGAGACGGGTCTCTCGCACGAGCGACGGGCATCCCACCATTGACGGGTATCCCATCGGTTGACCAAAATATCCATTTTCAAGGTTTTGACTATTTTAAACCTACTAGGAAAAATCCTCAATCCTTGTAAAATCAGAGAATAAAAACTTACAACTTTCAACCATTTATCTAAAAACAAACGCTAGTCTCTTCATTAGGTAACTCTAATCTGGACTGCCTCAGGACCCGGTGTCTAGAGTTGCCTCCAATTTTGGGGAAACTATTACACTAGTGTCTAGATGAGCCAAAATTCTGAGAAGAAAGGAAGAAATGCGTACCTGAGGCAGTCCTTATATTCTTGGTGTTGCATGAAAGCAAGTGATTTCTCGTCTTCATTCGGCGAGCCTCGTCTCGGCTTGCTCGGTGTTTGAGCATTCTGGGAGGCAGTGTTATCCAACTGTAAACCATTTGCAATTTGTTCTATTGCAAGTGTACCGTCAGCCTCGTCTCGGCTTGCACGGTGTTTGCGAGATGTAGTGTTCTCTAACTACAACTCACTTGCGATCTTTTCTACCGCATGTGTCCCTGTTGGCCTCATCTCGGCCTGCACAGTGTTTGTGGGATGTAGTGTTATCTAACTACAGTCCCATTGCGATATGTTCTACCGCATGTGTTCTGCTAGCCTCATCTCGGCTCACGCAGTTTCCTTACTGTGGGAGGTAGTGTTCTCTAACTACAATCTCGTCGTGATCTGTTCTATCGCATGTGTTTTTGCTGGCCTCATCCCAGCTCGTGCAGTGTCTGTGAGATGTAGTATTCTCTAACTACAATCTAGTCACGATCTGTTCTATCGCATGTGTTTTCGCTGGCCTTATCTCGGCTCCCGCAGTGTCTGTGAGATGTAGTGTTCTCTAACTATAATCTCGTTGCGATCTGTTCTATCGCTTGTATCCTGCTGGCCTCATCTCGGCTTGCATGGTGTCCGTGAAATGTAGTGTTCTCTAACTACAAGGCATGTGATTGAATATTCTATTTTGCTGGCCTCTTTCGGGCATGACATGATCTTGCAAACCCCAATCCGATCTACAAGACGTGTGATTTTTGACTTTCTGACCCCCATCCGGCCTGTAAGGTATGACTTTTGATTTGCTGACCCCCATCCGAACTGCAAGATGTGTGATTTAAGCTGAATATGATCTGAGTGATGTAGTGTCTGATTTGCTAATCATTACTTAATTGTCGACCACCCTCGAGTCGGTGTGAAAATCATGTTCCTGTGTTCATAAAAGACTTTTGTTAATTTATTGTGAGTTGACATGATTTGTAGATTAACAAACATTTTTTATGTTGTCATTCATTATTTTTACTTTTTCTCTTATCATATTATCAAATGTCCATCGAGCAGAAGTAAGATAATAACCAGATGAATATACGAAATAAAATGTAAATTTAACAAAGTATAAACGTGAGTTCCACTAGCGAAATATCAATTTTTTATAATGCATATACAAATATGACAAAATAAAATATACAAAATACAGTCTAACAAGCTCCCTGAATAAGCTAGAGAGGACGGTAGTCTGAGGGCTCATCCTCTAAGTCCTCATCATCGTCTGATATGTGCACCGGCTGGTTCTACGACGAAGATGCAGAGGGTCCAGCTCCCGAGGTAGAGGGCTGACTAGGTGGCGCTGAGGGTCTAGGCTATGGCTGGCAACGAGGTGGAACGACAACCGGCACAAATAACGGCTCCCCCTTGTAGGGTCCCCCTGCTGGAACTATACCTGGGTGTCAGGAAGGGCTGAGCACACACTGCCATAAACTCCAATGTATCCCTAACCACTCTGCCTAGCTCTATGAAGGTCATGGACAGCCTAAGAGTTTGGTCCCTAGCTGCATCTCTGATGTGCTCGAGCCTATCTTCTGTCTGTTCCCTGAACTCTTTGATGGACTGGGAGATAGGCGGTATGGCACCCTCCTGCACCTCAACCCTGAACTGAAGAGCGCCAACCGACTTGTCCACCATCTGGATGGCTGCGTCTGTCCTCTGAACCGGGGTGTCATGGGAGGCGCTGAAACTCTGCCTTAGCTCCTTAAGGAGCCTCCCATGATCCCGTATGACTCTATCCTAATGATCTAGCCACTCCAAAATCATCCTATCTTGCTCCTTCTATCTGCACTCCATAGAGGCCAAGAGGGAGGTCACTGATGCTACTAGATCTGGCTGGAGCGATGGAGATGGTGCGGGAGGCACTGGCTCTGATGTCTACTCAGGGGGTGGTGCCGTAGATATAGATGCCCCCGGGTGTCCTGCCCTACTATACGGGTGGAACCTCTCGGGAACCCAAGGTGCTATCCGCTGTACCCGCAATGGAGGAGGAGTGGGACTCTGCACCCTCTGTGCTGGAGGAGTCAAAAAGGAGTCTGTGGCTGATCCTCATCTGCCTACTGCTGTGGAGGCTAGCCCTCCTGGGACTTTGGCTACTGGGGAGGCTAGCCCCCCTGATAGTCTGGCTACTGGGGAGGCTGCTCCTCTATCTGAGGCTCCTCCTCTGCTGGCTGGAGAGAAGGAAGGC
Source organism: Excoecaria cochinchinensis (assembly GCA_947683425.1). Taxonomy (NCBI): domain Eukaryota; kingdom Viridiplantae; phylum Streptophyta; class Magnoliopsida; order Malpighiales; family Euphorbiaceae; genus Excoecaria; species Excoecaria cochinchinensis. The sequence continues at coordinate 2,834,379 of CANTUQ010000021.1, read as the reverse complement.
CGAAGGCGTGTCTGGTCTCGTGAATAGTGCACAGCCTGTACTCCTCAACCTGTCCTGGCACCTGAACTATCATCCCCATAGTCAGGGCCGACGAGGTGTCCACATAAATACTCTCATCCAAAGCAGGCCCAAGACTATCTGGACGAGCCCCCAACAGTAGCAATAATCGGGTCACCACCCCTCTTGCAAATACTATAGGGGCTGCCCCCCTAGATACCCTAACCAGATTAGCCACGATCTCATGGCTAATATTGAGATGACGTCCTGCAGCCATCGCCTAAAGACTCTACATCTCGGCTGCGTTTAGCGAGCCTGAGTTACCAGCCTGTCCTAAGTAGGAGTTAGAAAGTACTCTATGAACGTACCTGAGGGCCTGCGATGAGAGCACCGCACTCTTCAACGTATCATGGTCATACGACACTCCCGGCAGAGCTATAATCTCCCAATGCTGGCACCTGACAGCCCTCTGAGGCACTATAACGTCGGGCCCAAATGGTAATCCCATGGCCTCGACAAACCTCTGTCGGGTTATGCTGTACTGATAACCGCGAACCCAAAACTGAATCACCCCCTCCTCTGTATCTGATCTTTGAAACCCTCCATAATGTAGAGTGGCCAGAAACTCCCGGACAACCTCGAAATGGGTATGAAATGAAGGCCATAGAAACTCTGACCATCCCGCAGCCGCGACTAATGCGTCCACCTCCTCTAGCATCCCCATGGCCTCTAGGAAGGGTCTGGAGATGAAGCAGCTGGCTCGGAACTGCACTCGAGCCAGCGCTCTAAACCTCTCTCTGGCTTTATCACTCATCCAGAGTGGAGCTTGAGGCTCAGGCTGGTCACACGGAACATGACGTCGTGGAGGCATCCTGAAAAGAAAATGAAAAAAATTAGCTTTGCATTATGGCCGCAGACAGGCCTACCGAAAGATATATAAATAAATTTTGTAAAGTTTGGACGTATTTCGGCTGAAATATGTCTACTAAAATCTCGGCAACACCTAGGCAAGGATGTGCCTACCTAGAAAAATAAAAAAAAAGTTTTGGGCAGCATCCCGGCAAGGATGTGCCTACCTAGAAAAATAAAAAATTTGGGCAGCATCCCGGCAGCGATGTGCCCATCTTCCTACATAAAAAGCAACAATTGGACAGGCCTCAGGGCCTAAGCAACATTTCAATTTATTTATTTTGTCTTATTCAGTTCATGCTAGTCCTAAAAACTAAGTCAAACAGAGTTAACTGCACAAGTTCAATAATTCTTTTTTCTTATTGATTTTTTCCTATTTTTAGTGCTCATGCATTTCTATAACTACATTTTATACAGTTTAAAGAAATTAAGTAGAGATGGGCAGACAATACTACATTTTACTAAATTATATTACACATGCATTTTTCATGCAAATTATTCCCAAAGAAATAAAAAAGAAGTCGAAAAATTGACAAACTAACCTATTAGTTAACGCAAATGTGCTAAAAGAAAACTCGACGAAAGTGTAGAAAAGACACTCCTAAATTTGCATGATGGTGTGGGGATCGTTTTGGTGCAAACGGTGCATAAAATGGATGAAAAATGAGTGCAATAAGTGTAAAAAACCGAAGAGAGGCGTCGGTTGGCGAAGAGAGAAAGAAAAGAAGGAGAAAAGAAGTAACTGACCGTCGGTTGCCCATGCATTTATAGATTTTCATGACCGACGGGCAGACCATCTATGACACCGAGCCACGGGCTGCCCGTCTATCGGTCAAAATTCTGTTTTCCACCCCTCTTTAATTACTCAATTAATTTCTAATTAATTACTAACTTATTTAATGCATTTTTTTTAAATACTCCCTGAATATTTTTTGACTTACGCATCCGGTGCGTATCCTGTCAAATTGATAAAGCAATAGAAATATGCAAAAATTATTTTATATGCGTGACATGCATGAAAATAATGCAGGAAATTTAATCTGCCAGGTGGTCAACTGGTTTAACCGGCGGGCTTGCCGTCGGAAGAATGACAGACGGGCACCCCATTGGTCATGTCTTTCTTATAACTTACACTCTTTTTTTGGATTTCGTGCCATTCCACCACTCCAAGCCTAAATCCAAGCTTCTTTCTTAGGTTTTTTCCCTTTTTCTTCCTTATTTCCTTTGCTAATTTAGATTTTCGATTATAGCACTTGAAAAATGTCTTCCCCTGCCATTAACAAGACGCACCGAATTTTAGATAACCCTCAAACTTGGGAAAATAGTACCCTTACTCCGCTTTCTGGTCTGAAATTTTTGAGGAGAGTTAGAATAGATTACAACCTCCTTTTGGCTGCAGTCCTTTCTGGGACCCGTGCTTCCATGTTTTCAGGTTTACTTATCAGGAGTTGTGTCCCTTGCGTGAAGAATTTGCTGAGCCTAGTATCCACCCAGCGCCTTACCCTGCATTCCTCGCTGCGATTTGATTCATACTCGAGATGTCGCATTAGCCTTAAGCATAGCTCCTTCTGACGCTGCCCGTTTAGTTCCTCAGGGTCCTACATTTGCCTTAGAGCCACTGATTGAGGCATTGGACGGAGTTTCTAACGTTCCACCATACCGTGCGAGTATCATCTTCTTATTCTGTCTTATGAGATACTTGGCTGTGACTTTAGAGGAGCTGATCGGTGACTCTCGTCTGTTTGGGATTCTGGATGACTTTCATCGTGGGCTGACCCCCTTCCCACTGATCCTTACCAAGACTATCCTAGGTCTGGATTCTATTCGTACCGGGTCCTCTGCCTCCTTCTCCAGGAGCCCCTTATTACTCCAGGTAAGTTATTATTTTAAAGGTAGTGCGTCCCTTGTGGATTTTCACACTAACTTTTCTTAGCGGGAAGTGCGTCCTTTTCGGATTTTCACACAACCCTATGCCTTACTTTTGCCTGAAGTGGACCCAACCCACTCTAGCGGCTTTTTTTATTATTTTTTTTTATTTTTCTTTCTTTTTTTCTTTTCAGATATGTTTGCAAGAGAAGTTAAAATTGCTGTCAGAACCACCTCCCCGGGTTATTAGTCAATATTCTCTGAGGCATTTTCTTCCCCGTCAGCGATTGTACTCATTCTCAACTCCCGATGAGGGCTTCACCAGATTCGGTGAAGTAACAGACGAGGATATTAGCTTCATGAGTGCTTGGCTCCCCTTATCTGCTGCAATAGTTGATGGCTCTTTAGGATGTGTTCCCTTATGTGGGTTTCGTGAGGCTACCTTTTACATCACGGCACAATGCGCTCGACAGCTCGAGATGACTCAAGACGTGGTGAGAGTCCCTCTATCTTTTTGAGGCGGAGTTCTGTCTGCAACTTTTGCCTCCCGGTACCATGATCTTTGTGCTAAACTACCAGTGAAGACTCTCATTCCCTCTTTTAGAAATCATTTTGTCATTTCTACCAGCGCATACAAGAGATGGGTGCTTAGCCCTGCCGTTGACAACAGGACTCGACGACTTAGACATTTGGCCGGCGAGAGTAGAAGTATGGTTTAGTTCAGATTTGTATGCATTTTGAGTAATATATTTCTTTTTAGAACAGAACTAGAAAATAATATAAATGAATGAATTTTGTTTTATTTCATTTCACAAAAATTGTGTACAACTTAGTATGATTTCAGTATACATGATCGTCTGTAGACACTGGGTCCCGAGTAGCCTTGATCAGGATTACCCGATGATGAAATTTAGCTATGCCGGCTTATAGGCAAAAAGATTGGAGTTCAGAAGTGATTTTCCTTGTTTTTTCGGTGAGTAAAAAGGGTATTTTAAAAATATTTTTTAAATTATTTTGAAGAAGGAAAAGTGTGTTTTAGGTTGAGGGTATTTTAATATAAAAAAAAAAGGGTGAAAAATGATGAAAAAATGAAGAAAGTAGGAAAAATGGAAAATGGGGGAAAAGATTCGCGACGGAAGGGCGACGGCCAGGGGCCGTCGCGAATGTCCGTGCGCGGAGCGCTGCGGAGCGTGCGCTCCGCGCGGCCGACGCCCTGGGCGTCGGTAGCTCTGCGCGCACGACGCCTTGGGCGTCGCTCGCTCCGCGCACGTCGTGCGCGGAGACTCCGCGCATCCGCGCGGAAACGTGCGCGAGGCGCACGATTGACGCCCCACTTCGCCCATTTCGCCCACTTTTCGACCCCCACTCGATTTTTAACCGTTTTTGGACGATTTTTGGTGGTTTTTGGGTAGTTTTGATGATTAAAAACACTAGAAAAATTCAGAAAAGGGAGGAGGACGAAAAAAGAACATTTTGGAGAGAAAAAACTGAATTTTGGAGCTTTGAGTGGAGAGAAAAAAAATCCATCTTACACACTTGTTTCTAAGAGCTTTTCTTCAAGTTTTCAAGCTATTTTCTAAGGATTTTCACAAGAGAAGACAAGGAATCCAACACTTCTATCTTCAATTCTTCAAAACTGAATTTGAGGGTAATTTTTCGTGGCTTTACTCATTAATTCTCTTGTTAATTTCATTTATTTTGGCTTCCAATTAACATATCAAACATGTAAATTCTCTTAGTCTCCATATTCTTCTTCTTATTTTTTTATCTTCAATTATTCATATAACAAATAAGCTTTTTAAATTCTATTATTTTTTTTTATGTCAAATTATTCTTTGTTCATGTAATTATGCATGTTTTAGGTTGAAAATACCTTTAATTTCTTAATGCTATATCATGTTTATTATTATGCTTTCTTTTGCATGTATGAGTGTTATAATCATTATTTTATGCTAGTCATGCATGTTAAGTTGTATTATTCTCATGTTACATTTTTTAATTCATGTCTTAACTATAGTAAAATTGATTGTCACTAATTTTCCATGCACGTTAATTACTAATATTAATAAGTTGCATGTGCCATGATACTTTCTCATCTTATGCATGTTAAATTGCATCTTAATTATTCTATGCATGTTAAATTGCATCTTAACTATTCTATGCATGTTAAATTACATCATGATTATTTTATGAATATTATATTTTCATGGTACATATTATCTTTTTATGTCATATTATTTTGTTGGCTTAATCACTAACATGAATTTCTTTTGTTTTATTTTTGGTTGCACATCATTGTTTTTACTTTCAATCGAGCATCCATGCACGTTGAAGGAGGAGTTGCGGGGTTTGGTATTTTCTTTATACATTTTTAATTCCCATTTTATTTACATTGCCTTGTATATATTCATTAAATAAAATGTTTTCCTATGCGCACCTAAATAAAGATCATAAAAATATTTCTTACTAAATTAATTTAGATTTTTCATAATAAAATGGGACCAATGTCCTAATTTTCATCCCAAATAAAATCATCACATCCAGAATATTTTCTTTAATTGTGCATGCGGGGACCAAAGTCCTCATAATTAATAAATTCCCCGGTTTTATGTATGTTTGCATTTTTTTAAATGGGAGTTGTATTCCGCTCCTTGTATTATTGTAATTCATTGCTTTACTTGCTAATTTATGGTTTTCCTAACATGAATAAATGCGCCTTAAATTAATTGCATTGTGTGGAGAGAGAGCGAATTAATGACAATTAAAATTCAATCATAAATTAATCGAGGTAGAAATAGATGAGAAATCCCGGACCCAGCTCTGGTCTTTGGGCTCAAGAGGTTAGAGGTTATCCTTCAAGATACTTCTTGAGTCACGAGGCTTTAGCGCTAATCCTAGGCCTCATGGCTCAATATGGATAAAAAGCGCAGTCTTAGGCTCTCCGAGGCGAGAGAAACTTTCCCAATGTTCTATTGGGTAGCGACTCCATGAAACCTCCGTGTTGCTCAACATAGACGCACTTGCGATTTATCGCAAGATGTCAACGGACCCGCAAATGCCCCGATCGCCCACGTGCGGGCGGTCCGAAAGGGCGGCGCTCGGGATCCGGCGCGCGTCACAGTGGCGACTCCGCTGGGGACGATATGGTTCGAGATTTCAATTTGAAAATACCTCGTTTAACATTTATGGCTAAAATTTAATTCATAAATTCGCTTTATCTCAAAATTGCATATCATCTCATTAGAGCTTTAGATTAAGTTAGTTTGGTCCCTTTTCAAGCCCCGGTGCGTTCCCGAAGCACGACCTCATTTTCACTCAATTTGGGGAAGTGTTAAGGATAATCACCAGCCTAAGCCACGTACCTCAATGGTATATCAAAATGACGACCCGACCGGTCGCTATGCTTGTGATGAGCTAGACCCGTCGGCAGGGATCATGCTTGGGTAGCCTTAAAGTAACATCTCCCTTATCCAAAGCTCATGTAATGGCAATAGATACTTCCACTAGGTGAAATGTACCGTAATACTATGCTTGCTATATGGGCCATTATATATTAAACGAAATCAATTTAATTAAATGGTCTTCATCAAAGGCTTTCATGCCCTGGTGGGCCCATCTTAGTTAAGTTGAATTGTTTAAATACATAATTGCTAAACACCCATACGTATGTACATTAGATAGGAGCTGTTGCTGCCGGTTTTTCACCGCGCACCATGCGTGTCCATTGGGTTCCCCGTTAACCCATGGATCAAGCCCACCTAGGAAAGAGACCGCATTACCACGTGTGTGGGAGATATAAGGTTGGAAAGATCTATCTGCTTGCATGTGTTTGTCTATGTTGCATCAGCACGAGCATGCATTGCATTTTAATCATGCATCATCTTAACAATTTTTGCATTTCAGCCATCATAGATTCTCCTGGGTGGTCTAGAGGTCCCGACGGACGGTTAAGAAGGACGCCGCTTTTGGGGTTAACTGAGTTAGTGTCAGCTCAGAGTTCAGATTCAATCTCAGAAGATAGTGTGGGGTTTTCTTCCGAATCATCAACAGAAGTAAGCATGGCTAATCCATCAAATGAGTCTGATGCAACCCGGGCAGTAATCGTTGAGGAGGTAGGAAAGAGAATGGAGGAATTTGAAGCCCGAATGATTGCAATGATGGGCAATCTTGCCGCCACTATAGCTGGGCAACAAGCTGCTGCTATTCCTGTCCGAGTACCAGCTGAACAAGAGGTTGTTAGAGAAGAGCGTCCTATTGCAATTAACCAACCAGTGGTTGACCCACCTGTTGTTGAGCAAAGAGTACCTGCTCCCATTGAGCGCAGAGAAGGCCCCAGGTCTGAAGTTGAGTTTGGGGGAGATGAGCATGAGGAGCATGCAGTAGCTAAAGAAAAGTTGCCAAAACTGGATGAGGCAATGTGGAGGAAAATGGAAGAGAGATTTGAGGTCATGGCAAGGATGATGACTGTGGGAAAAGGAATGAACCCGGAAGACCGAGAGCTGGATGGGGATGACCTAATTCCCCAGAATTTTAAGATGCCGGACATCCCCAAATTTGATGGAACCTCTGACCCTGCCGCACACATCAAGCAATACTCGCTGGTCATGAAGGGAACGACCTTAACAAGAAAGCAGAAGATAGAATATTTCTGCTTGAGTCTCACAGGAGCTGCTATTGATTGGTACCATGGGCTTGACAGGAGATCCAAGGAGGACTGGGACTTGTTGACCGAAGAGTTCCTTAAGCAGTACGATTGCAGTACCCGGATGGAGGTCACTTTGAAAGATCTCGAGTTGTTACAGCAGAAGGCTGGGGAGTCCTTCCACGAGTACCTTACTCGGTGGAGAAACCGGGTTATGGAGATGAAACGCAAACCGGACACTTCTGATCAGATCCGGCTATTCATTCGAAATGCCAGTCCTTACTTGAGAGAGGGACTGAAAATGAAGGGACTGAAAGACTGGGAATCTTTGAAGGACATTGCCATAGAAGCGGAAGGAGAATATTTATCCAAGAGGGCAAATAGTGAGTCCTATGCCCGGAGGGGATACAGCAATCAGGGGACGGCCAAACCAGTAGGTTCAAGCAGTGGTAACAGAGTTGGGAAGACTGCCGAGGTATCTGCAACCGGCGTAAGTCAGAGGTATTTCTCCAACTTGGGTAAGCCTTTATCATGGGTGCTGAAGAGGCTAATAAAAGAAAGAAAACTGCGGCCCCTATCACCTAAACCGGCCAAGGCCCAAGGACAGCCGGGGCACAAAGAGAATGAATACTGCGCATTCCACCAACATACAGGGCATTTGACGGATGAGTGTATAACGCTAAGACATCGGGTCCAAGATCTAATTGACAACAAGCAGATCACCGATCCTGAGCAGAGAGAAAGCAAAAAGAAGTCTGGTTATAACACAGTGCCACCTCCAGTCTTTATGATCGGATCGAGCCTACCAGAGTGGTACGTAATGCAAGATCTATATGGAAATGAGTATGTCGCTATTACTCGCCCTGCAGTGAATGAAGAAGGGGTTTCCGTGGCAGCGATAGACTGTTGGTCCACTAGTGAGAGTGGAGATGACGAAGATGAGAAAAATGGAGAGTTTACGGATCCGTGGGATTCAGAGGAAGAAGAAAGAGTAGAAGCAGTAACAAGAAGTGGGAGGGTCATTCCAGAAGCTGAGAAGCAGCAGGACCCAGCACAAGCAATCGCAGAGAAAGAGCCGGAAGAAAATTCAATAATGAAGCAACTGAAAAAGACCACGGCTCAGATATCTATTTGGGATCTCTTGAGACAGTCTCCCTCTCACAGACAGAAGTTAGTTGAAGCATTGAGCGTATCCACCGTAGCAACTACAATCTCTCCATCCGAGCTTTTAGACCTTGTAAAGGGGGGATCCGGGGAGAGGTTGGTTTTTTCTGATGCAGACCTACCAACAGAGGGTCGCAACCACAACCGACCTTTGTACATCAAGGCACAGATCAATGGTAAACACACCGCTTGTGTCATGGTTGATGACGGGTCATCGATAAATGTCTGCCCTTTGGTGGCACTTCAGGCCTTTGGGATGGATGAGAGTATGTTAAGCAAATCTGACCTGACCATCACTGCCTACGACAACTCTAGGAGGCAAGCATCGGGAATTTTCAAAGCTTTGGTAAAGACAGGGCCCATTGAGATAGAAACAGATTTTGTGGTCTTGCCGATTCCAGCAAACTTCTCAGCTCTGCTTGGTAGACCGTGGTTCCACAAGTTAGGGGGAGTACCATCCACATTACACCAGATAATTAAGATACCCCATGAAGGAGAAGTAGTGACCATTAAAGCAGCAAGAGAGAACCAAGTGTCTGCCTTGGAGATCTCTAATCAGCCATTCAGTGGCTTTCATGTATCGATGATCGGAGAAGAGCAAAACCTAGAAGGTAGCCCTCAAGTGGTGAATATGCTGAAGAAGATGCACTTCCTCCCAGGGGCTGGTTTGGGAAAAGAGTCACAAGGGCTACAGAATGCTATCACTACACGTGGTCAGAAAGATCGAAAGGGGTTGGGCTACAAAGGAGAATATGGTAAGAAGAAAGGGTCAGGGAAGATTCCCCATATTTCGGAGAGCTTTGTGCCATCATCATCGGTTTGTGCCTACACTGGAGAAGAAGAACCGCAGTGGGTAGATGGGAAGGTTATCCCTGGATTTGAAATTTTCAACGATGTCTTTGATTGGGAGATCGGAGTTGTTAAAGCTGTAGAGAACTTTTGGGATGAGGAGATTATGACCCAATGCAGCATCTGGGATAGAGATGAGCCCGAAGAGATTGTAACTGATAAACTGTTAGCCACCAGACTTAAGGGGAAGGAGAAGATAGTGGAGCCAGAGCCGAAGATTGAAGATCTCAAGATTTCACCAAATCAAGAAGCCAAAGCACAGTCAGCTGCAGCATCGGCGTCGACTGAAGTTGATAGTCATTTAGATTCTCTTTTTATACCAGAACTCTTTGAGGACAATGTTAATGTTTCTGATTATGTTAATGAGATGAACAACTTTGCTTACTTGTGTGATGTTTCTGATGATTTCATGTCGCATGATCATAAGCATGATGCATTCATTTTTGATATTAATTCAACTGGCACAACTGCATTTAATCTCGGAACTTTGGAAAATCCAAAGGAAATTTTGCTAGCTTCAGACATAACTCCTGAAGAGAGAATAAAATTTGAGAGAATATTAAAAAAATATGAAAAAGTCTTTGCCTGGACCTATGAGGATATGCCGGGAATAGATCGAGATGTTGCCGAACATGCCATCCCAACTTACCCAGAGTTTAAACCAATCAAGCAAAAACTTCGGAGACTTAGGCCAGAATGGGCACAGAAAGTGAAAGAGGAGATACATAAGCAGATTGAGGCCAAGTTCCTGATAGAGGTTCAATACCCGACCTGGTTAGCTAATGTGGTTCCTGTAGCCAAGAAAGACGGTAAGGTTCGAGTATGCGTTGACTATCGAGACCTGAACAAGGCCTGTCCGAAAGATGATTTCCCTCTTCCTCATATTGATGTGCTAGTAGATAGTGCTGCTGCTTGCATGATGTATAGCTTTGTGGATGGATACGCAGGGTACAATCAAATTCTTAACAAGATAGTGGACCGGATCAAGACAGCCTTTATCACCGAGTGGGGGACATATGCCTATCGGGTTATGCCTTTTGGGTTGAAGAATGCAGGAGCAACCTATCAGAGGATGGCGACCAAGGTTCTCAATGACTTAATCCACAAAGAAGTGAAGGTGTACGTCAATGACATGATGATTAAGTCAGCTACCAGAGAAGGCCATTTTGAGGCTTTAGAAAAGTTCTTTCAAAGGATTAGCAAGTATGATCTGCGACTCAATCCCAAGAAGTGCATTTTTGGAGTTACATCAGGAAAGTTGTTAGGCCATGTAGTAAGCCAGAGGGGAATCGAGGTAGATCCCGATAAAGTCAAAGCCATAAGAGAGATGCCAGTGCCCCAGAAGGAGAAGGACGTCAGAAGTTTCCTAGGAAAGCTTCAGTACATCAGCCGATTTATTGCCAAGCTAGCTTCAGTATGTGAGCCTATTTTCAAGCTTCTTAGGAAGAATCAGCCGGTGATATGGAACAATGACTGTCAATTGGCCTTTGACACCATTAAGGAGTATTTGTTAAATCCTCCGGTGTTAAGACCACCACGCCATGCCAAACCACTAATCCTGTACCTAGCTGTGGAAGATAACTCAGTGGGTGCTATGATGTCTCAGGAAGATGATTTTGGTATAGAGTTTGCCGTTTACTATCTTAGCAAGAAATTTCTGCCTTACGAAGCCAAATATGTAGAGGTGGAAAAGATTTGTTTAGCAGTTATCTGGGCTTCTAAGAAGTTGCGACACTACTTTCATTCCTTCAAGGTACAAACGGTTGCCAAACATAATCCGCTCAGATACCTCCAAGAAGCACCCTCTTTACTAGGGAAGATGGGAAGATGGTTACTGCTGTTGCAGGAATTTGACATTGAGTACATAACCAGGAAAACCATTAAGGGAAGAGCGGTAGCAGAATTCTTAGCCGAGCATCCTATTGATGGAGATCAGTTTGAATACAACTTCCCAGATGAAGATGTCACGGCCATAGCAGTGCAAGGGTGGCAATTATTCTTTGATGGAGCAGTCAATAATAAGGGAGCAGGTGTAGGAGTTATTCTTACGACCCCAGATGGTGAAAGACTACCATTGGCTAAGAAGCTGAGGTATAAGGCTACCAATAATGAAGCAGAATATGAAGCTTGCATCTTTGGATTGGAAGCATTGCTTACCCTGGGGGCAAAGACCGCAGAAGTATTTGGGGATTCCTCCTTGGTAATTCATCAAATTAAAGGAGAGTGGTCAGTCAAGGAAGAAAGGCTGTTGCCTTATGTAAAGCACTTGAGAGCGTTGAGCAGCCAATTTGAGATTTGCACTTTTCACTTCATCCCCAGAGACGAAAATCAGTTAGCTGATGCTCTAGCAACTTTAGTGTCTATGTGGGACAACCCAATAGGAGTTGCGATGAAACCCGTGCTGATATATAGTTCGGAAAGACCTTGCTTTGAAGCTGAACAGGTGATGGACATTGAGGCCATTGATGGAAATCCATGGTATTATGACATTCAGAATTATTTAGAGAGATCAGTCTTTCCAGAGGAAGCCACTGAGAAGGACCAAAGAATGATCAGGAAGTTATCCACTCAATTCATCAGTGTTAATGGCACTTTGTATAAAAGGCAAGCTGATGGTATCCAGTTAAGATGTCTGGCAGAGAAAGAAGCTAAAAGAGTTATGGAAGAAGTTCATGCCGGGGTTTGTGGAGCTCACATGAATGGCTTAGCCTTAGCAAAGAAGATCATGCGCCAAGGGTTTTATTGGCTCACAATGGATACAGATTGTTCAAAATTTGTGAAGCAATGCCAGTTATGCCAACAGTATGCGAATTTGAGGCATGTGCCAGTTTCAGAGTTACATAACTTAACATCTCCATGGCCATTTGCAGCATGGGGAATAGACATCATAGGCGAAATCCATCCTACTGCTTCTAATGGGCATAGATTTATCATAGTTGCCATTGACTACTTCACTAAGTGGGTTGAGGCTGAATCTTTCAAGAAGGTTGATGCAAGGGATATGGCTAAATTCATCGAGCGGAATTTGATATGCAGATATGGTCTCCCACATCACATTGTATCTGATAATGGGGTACAATTCCTAGCAGAGACTAAACAGATGCTCCAGAAATATGGGATCCAACATCATAAGTCTTCTCCTTACCGTCCTCAAGCGAATGGTGCAGTTGAAGCGGCAAATAAGAATGTGAAGAGAATTTTAGCCAAGATGGTTCAGAACTACAAGGATTGGGCAGAAAAGCTACCCTTCGCACTTTGGGGTTATAGAACAACAGTCAGAACCTCTACGGGGGCAACACCATTCTCTCTGGTATATGGAACTGAAGCAGTCCTGCCGGTTGAAATTGAGCTGAAATCATTAAGAGTAGTCCTGGAAGCCGAGATTCGGGAGACAGAATGGGCACAACAGCGATTGTTGCAGTTGAATCTATTGGATAAAGATAGGTTGAGAGCCTATTACCACAATCAGGTTTATCAGAAGAGGCTGGCTCGGTCGTTTGGCAAGAAAGTACGAAAGCACCCGCTGAAGGAGGGGGACTTGGTCTTTAAGATGATGAGGCCGGGAGTTCCAGACATACGAGGAAAATTCAGACCAACCTGGGAAGGACCTTTCATTTTGAAAAAGTTGCTAACAAAAGGAGCAGCAATTTTAGCAGAAAGCGATGGGAATGAGTTCAAGGACCCGGTCAATGTCGATAGACTTAAAAGGTTCCATGGCTAAAGACCAAAAATAAAAAGAAGAGAATAAATGCCCCGCAGGTCGAAAACCGGAAAAAGGCGGCCTTGCTAAAATTGGGCGCCCTGTCAGGGTGAAAACCGAAAAAAGGCATCCTGGGCAAAAATTAAGGGCCAAGAGAAAATATTCAATCGAGAAAACCCGAGAGGGCCGATTGATAACAGGAGTTTGATGTTGACAAAACCCACTCCGAGATTAGGTGTAGTCACATGCTTTTGAATTCTTGTCAAATGAAAAATCATGCATGATGAAATCATATAGAAATGTACACAATTTTGCAAGGAATAAAAGAATATATTTTCATTGATCTTTCAGTTCTGTCTCAAAAAGAGTTATATCAATTTTTTCATCTAATGATTATCGCTCATCAGATATGTCCTATTTGCTCTTAACAGAAGCTTTGGTGATAACCTTCTCTAAAATAAAAAAAAAAAAAAAAAAAAAAAAAACAAAGAAGGCCGTTAGAGATAAAAACCGTAACTGGCTCTCTAAGCAAAAGTTAGGCCAAAGGGCAGGGTGAAAACCTGGAAACAGGCAGTCTGCCCTACAAAAAAAATAAAATAAACAAAAGCCGCTGGATTGGGTTGGGTCCATTCCAGGCAAAAGTTAGGCAAAGGGTTGTGTGAAAATCCCATAAGGGACGCATTTCCCGCAAAGAAAAGCTAGTACGAAAATCCACAAGGGACGCACTACCTTTAAAACAATGACATTCAATGCCTGGAGCGATAAGGCGGCATTATTTCAAGATGATCTTCTGTCAGTCAGACAACACACAACACAGAACATGAAATAGAATCCCAAGTAAATGATCATTGACCAGGGGGCAAGGGATATACACCGGACGTCTCTTTCAAAAAGCTTGTCGACGATCCTCAGGATTCAGGGGGCATGGTACAGCAGACAAGCTATAAGTTCAGCAAACCATGGATCACCTAGGGCGCGATCTATACATTTTTGCAAGCATTTGCATTCCATATCATACACACATGATTTCTTGTATATTCCTATGCATACAATCTTGCAGGAGAAATCGGCGGGAAACACCCACAAAAGCCAAGTGATGACACTAGTCCAAACATCTAAAGGAGCACAGTTCCAAAATTCACAGCGGTTAGCACGATGGCGGCACTACCCACAAGAGGTTAGCACGACCACGGCACTACCTATTCACAGCGGTTAGCACGATGGCGGCACTACCCACAAGAGGTTAGCACGACCACGACACTACCTATTCACAGCGGTTAGCACGATGGCGGCACTACCCACAAGAGGTTAGCACGACCACGGCACTACCAATTCACAGCGGTTAGCGCGATGGCGGCACTACCCACAAGAGGTTAGCACGACCACGGCACTACCAATTCACAGAGGTTAGCACGATGGCGGCACTACCCACAAGAGGTTAGCACGACCACGGCACTACCAATTCACAGCAGTTAGCACGATGGCGGCACTACCCACAAGAGGTTAGCACGACCACGACACTACCAATTCACAGCGGTTAGCACGATGGCGGCACTACCCACAAGAGGTTAGCATGACCACGGCATTACCAACTCACAATGTTTAGCACGATAGCGGCGCCACCCACAAGAGGTTAGCGCACCTACGGTACTACCAGCTACAACCAAAAGACAGCAGCAGCTATCATCATAACTCCATCAAGCAGGAAGATCGCCGCTTCAGGTACGCATTTCTTTCCTTTTCCTGAATTTTGGCTCACCTAGGCACCCATGCACTAGTCTCTTCAAAATTGGGGGCAACTGTAGACACTGGGTCCCGAGTAGCCTTGATCAGGATTACCCGATGATGAAATTTAGCTATGCCGGCTTATAGGCAAAAAGATTGGAGTTCAGAAGTGATTTTCCTTGTTTTTTCGGTGAGTAAAAAGGGTATTTTAAAAATATTTTAAAAATATTTTTTAAATTATTTTGAAGAAGGAAAAGTGTGTTTTAGGTTGAGGGTATTTTAATATAAAAAAAAAAAAAAAAGGGTGAAAAATGATGAAAAAATGAAGAAAGTAGGAAAAATGGAAAATGGGGGAAAAGATTCGCGACGGAAGGGCGACGGCCAGGGGCCGTCGCGAATGTCCGTGCGCGGAGCGCTGCGGAGCGTGCGCTCCGCGCGGCCGACGCCCTGGGCGTCGGTAGCTCTGCGCGCACGACGCCTTGGGCGTCGCTCGCTCCGCGCACGTCGTGCGCGGAGACTCCGCGCATCCGCGCGGAAACGTGCGCGAGGCGCACGATTGACGCCCCACTTCGCCCATTTCGCCCACTTTTCGACCCCCACTCGATTTTCAACCGTTTTTGGACGGTTTTTGGTGGTTTTTGGGTAGTTTTGATGATTAAAAACACTAGAAAAATTCAGAAAAGGGAGGAGGACGAAAAAAGAACATTTTGGAGAGAAAAAACTGAATTTTGGAGCTTTGAGTGGAGAGAAAAAAAATCCATCTTACACACTTGTTTTTAAGAGCTTTTCTTCAAGTTTTCAAGCTATTTTCTAAGGATTTTCACAAGAGAAGACAAGGAATCCAACACTTCTATCTTCAATTCTTCAAAACTGAATTTGAGGGTAATTATTCGTGGCTTTACTCATTAATTCTCTTGTTAATTTCATTTATTTTGGCTTCCAATTAACATATCAAACATGTAAATTCTCTTAGTCTCCATATTCTTCTTCTTATTTTTTTATCTTCAATTATTCATATAACAAATAAGCTTTTTAAATTCTATTATTTTTTTTTTATGTCAAATTATTCTTTGTTCATGTAATTATGCATGTTTTAGGTTGAAAATACCTTTAATTTCTTAATGCTATATCATGTTTATTATTATGCTTTCTTTTGCATGTATGAGTGTTATAATCATTATTTTATGCTAGTCATGCATGTTAAGTTGTATTATTCTCATGTTACATTTTTTAATTCATGTCTTAACTATAGTAAAATTGATTGTCACTAATTTTCCATGCACGTTAATTACTAATATTAATAAGTTGCATGTGCCATGATACTTTCTCATCTTATGCATGTTAAATTGCATCTTAATTATTCTATGCATGTTAAATTGCATCTTAACTATTCTATGCATGTTAAATTACATCATGATTATTTTATGAATATTATATTTTCATGGTACATATTATCTTTTTATGTCATATTATTTTGTTGGCTTAATCACTAACATGAATTTCTTTTGTTTTATTTTTGGTTGCACATCATTGTTTTTACTTTCAATCGAGCATCCATGCACGTTGAAGGAGGAGTTGCGGGGTTTGGTATTTTCTTTATACATTTTTAATTCCCATTTTATTTACATTGCCTTGTATATATTCATTAAATAAAATGTTTTCCTATGCGCACCTAAATAAAGATCATAAAAATATTTTTTACTAAATTAATTTAGATTTTTCATAATAAAATGGGACCAATGTCCTAATTTTCATCCCAAATAAAATCATCACATCCAGAATATTTTCTTTAATTGTGCATGCGGGGACCAAAGTCCTCATAATTAATAAATTCCCCGGTTTTATGTATGTTTGCATTTTTTTAAATGGGAGTTGTATTCCGCTCCTTGTATTATTGTAATTCATTGCTTTACTTGCTAATTTATGGTTTTCCTAACATGAATAAATGCGCCTTAAATTAATTGCATTGTGTGGAGAGAGAGCGAATTAATGACAATTAAAATTCAATCATAAATTAATCGAGGTAGAAATAGATGAGAAATCCCGGACCCAGCTCTGGTCTTTGGGCTCAAGAGGTTAGAGGTTATCCTTCAAGATACTTCTTGAGTCACGAGGCTTTAGCGCTAATCCTAGGCCTCATGGCTCAATATGGATAAAAAGCGCAGTCTTAGGGTCTCCGAGGCGAGAGAAACTTTCCCAATGTTCTATTGGGTGGCGACTCCATGAAACCTCCGTGTTGCTCAACATAGACGCACTTGCGATTTATCGCAAGATGTCAACGGACCCGTAAATGCCCCGATCGCCCACGTGCGGGCGGTCCGAAAGGGCGGCGCTCGGGATCCGGCGCGCGTCACATCGTCATTTAACATTAATTCAAAAATGCAAAACTACATTCATTCATAGAACCAAATCTTGATAGCATCAACTCCTGTTACCAATCAACCCTCTCGGGTTTTTTTGATTGGACATTTTCTCTCAAGCCTCTAATTTTTTATCAGGATGCCTTTTTTCGGTTTTCACCCTAACGAGGCACCCAATTTTAGTAAGGCCGCCTTTTTTCGATTTTCGACCCGTAGGGCTTTTATTCTCTTCTTTTGATTTTTATTGTCTTTAGCCATGGAACCTCTTGAGTCTATCAATGTTGATCGGCTCCTTGAACTCGTTGCCATCTCTATCTGGCAGAATTGCCACTCCTTTTGACAACAGTTTTTTGAGGATGAAAGGCCCTTCCCATGTCAGTCTGAATTTCCCTCTGATATTGGGTGCACCCGGTCTCATTTGCTTGAATACCAAGTCCACTTCCTTCAATGGGTGTTTATTGACCTTTTTTCCGAATGACCTGGCAAGCCTTTTCTGATAGACCTGTTTATGATAGTAAGCTCTCAATCTGCTCTCGTCCAGCATGTTAAGATGCTGCAACCACTGTTGTGCCCACTCAATTTTTAGAATTTGAGCTTCCATGACTACCCTCAATGATTTGAGCTCTATCTCGACTGGTAGTACTGCTTCCATCCCATACACTAAGGAATACGACGTGGCTTCCGTAGAAGTTCTGACTGTAACACCCCGCCATCCCCGTTGGAAGGATACCGGAGTGCCACGCGGGCAAACATATAAACAAATCCAAATACATGCTAATGAAATAAAACAAAAAATAATATGTAAAGAAACTTTTAAATCGTTTATAGAAAAACCTTTAACATATACATATACATATCACTATCGATTTACAAAAAGGGCTCATAAGCAAATACATATACAAAAAGAATACTTGTTCCTTTACAAAAGATTCATTTTGCTAATTACAAGCCATATACAAAAATAATTACAGCGGAAGACTTCAAAAATATAACAACTTCATCCAAAAAGACTCCTAGTGGCCGACCTGCAGATATCTGACTCCAAGCTACACTCGCCACCTGCACGGGAAAAGAGCCCGTGCTAAGCGATAACGCTTAGTGGGGAGGAACAAAACAAAATAACAATATACATATACAATACAAGTAATTAACAAATACAAACATACTTTTCTACATTACACTGATATAGGATATACAAGAATTCATGTGCAACATATACTTTTAATCATGTCAATAAACATCTCAACATATATATATATCACATATAAACATGTAGCCTGATTAGTCTGGTATAAACCTAAGAAGTGGATACGGTCATTTGGATACTGATAGAACACAGTATCCCAAGCATATAGAGACATGAGTCTCAAACATGTATTTTTCATATAGAGACCGA
Organism: Excoecaria cochinchinensis; assembly: GCA_947683425.1. Classification (NCBI taxonomy): domain Eukaryota; kingdom Viridiplantae; phylum Streptophyta; class Magnoliopsida; order Malpighiales; family Euphorbiaceae; genus Excoecaria; species Excoecaria cochinchinensis. The sequence goes on along the minus strand of CANTUQ010000021.1, from coordinate 2,815,771 downwards.
GGTCCCGCTTTATTTCCATATAGATCCTAATAGGATCGAAACAAGGATCCAAACGGACCCGCATATAACATTTTTATCATATAGCAGCTGCACACACACACTGACCTAAGTAAGCGCTTACTTATCCACCACTATGACTTTTCAGGCTCAATTGATACAACTCAACAATTCATATATCAAATCATGAGAATTTCATTAAATACTAGCTTATAAATCATGTATACTTGTATAATAATCAAATTCAGAAACATTTAAACATATAAATATTAACTACAGAAGCTAATAAGAACAAATAGCTCATAATGAAAAAGTCCGTGTTAAATAAACTATAAACATGTAAATCATGTATATTAATTATTAATCATGTGTACAAAACCCAATATTAAGCAATTATTAAAACACAATACAGATTTAAAATCAAATATTTGTCATGTAGTGCAAAAACCCTTAAAACTGTAGTTAAAACTTTAGTTTTTATAAAACAGGCAGCAGGGAAGGCTGGTCACGCCGTGACCATTCATCACGTCGCGTGACGCAGGCTTCATGCGAGCGTCAGGCAGAGGAGCAAGACAATCACGGCGTGACCCTCGGTCACGTCTCGTGACGCAGGCTTCTCGCCAACGCCAAGCAAAAGAGCAAGCCAGAACAAGCAGTCACGGCGTGACCTTCAGTCACGTCACGTGACGCCTGTGAGGAGGGGAAGAGAAGTCACAGGAAGAAGGCGAAAGTCACGGCGTGATGCCGCTTCACGCCACGTGACCTTCAGCAAAGAAGGAGTCACGGCGTGAAGCTGCTTCGCGCCTCGTGACCTTCAACCGAGAAGGGGGTCACGGCGTGATTCCTCATCACGTCACGTGACCTTCTTCTCACATTTCTGATTCTCTTCTCAAACTCCATCATCTTCTCAAAACCAACTTCCAGTAAAACGTGGAAAAACCCAGAAAATCCAGAAAACAGAGCACTCTCCAAATTCAAAACCCCCATTTGTATAAAACCATTTTTTCATGAAATAATCATTCAAACACATACCTTTAAGTCCTCTGAGCACAATTACAACAATTTCACTCACTTTATTCATACTAACATATAATTACAGAATATAAACAGAAAGAGACCCAAACCAGAGTTTCACATTCATATACATATATAAACATCTCATTTGCAAACTCATATCATTCTTTTCCTACTGTAATCATGTATCGAACACTACTTAACTCATGCATTTCAATATTCCAACACACATAACTATATTAGCAACAAAACTGCAATCTGGATCCAAAATGAGCAAGACAGACACACTCCCAAACCTGTTGAAGTCCAAAACAACGTCCACTGCTCTTTCAATCCACAACTTTGCCCTTTCCCTTCTCTTTTCTTTTATCCTCAGGAGCTTGCAAACAAATAAACCATAATCAACCCAAGAACAGAATCTCCATAATAAAACCCAAAGGAGAAGAAAACCACATGAAAACCAAAAACCACTTACCTCTGGAACTTCTTTCCCAATCTCAAACCCTAGTTCCACAATAACAGAGCTAACATGCAAATGAGAAAAGGGCAGCAAGTGGAGAGGAAGAGATGGCTAACGTGAGGGAGAGCAAAAGAGAGAACATTTCATGTGTCTAGTTTTCCAGGAACCAAAACATTCAAAATTCTCTTTTCCCTCACCCACGTGCCCATCCTCCTTCCACATGGCACACATGCACAAGAAACACAGACCCACTTAATCCACTTTTACTATTAAATCCTTACTAATTACACTTTAACTCCACAAACTGAAAATCTTTAATTTACATCTTTTATTTCTTTGCAATTTAATCCTTAATCATTTGTAAATTACTCAATTGTCCTTAAATGTCCAATTAAAATTCTAATTTCCGATTAGGCCACCTATGGGGTGTGACAACTCACCCCTCCTTAAGAAAATTTCGTCCTCGAAATTTCCTTGCTTACCGAATACAACTCCAATATCAAAACCGAAACGAGACAAAACTGAACATGTAAACACTTACCCGAAGGTCCTGCAGCACCCGCTACATTCTCAGCAGTCATAGCATATGCCCTATGCCGATTACGATCCTCCGTAGCACCAGGTCGCTGCACCGTCTCAGATGGTGCTCTCGGAGCTCTACTTGCATCCCGGTTACTTTGAACGACATTGGATCTCTTACTCTCTTGCTGATTCTGGTCCACTTGTCGATCAGGGCAAAATGCAAACCGATGTTCCATGCTCCCGCACTTAAAACAAGCGCCGGTAATCTTACGACATGTACCCCAATGGTACCTATGACAATGCTCGCATTCTGGTGCTCGATTTCCTTTATTACCATGTGGGGCTACACTCTCTACCTGTGAAGACACTTGTACACCTCCTCTAGATCCTTGCTCAACTGGAGTACCCTTTGACTTCTTAGCACTCACATTTCCCCCTTCTGGTGCTCTTCTCTTGCTAGCCATTCTCTGCTTGATCTCTTCTGATTCCTCTAACCTCATTGCTGCAGCCACAATCTGATAATACCCAACTGGCTGCAAGACAATCATCGCAGACAAGGGGCCTCTGAATACCTCACGCAATCCCTCTAAAAAGTGCCTACATCTGAACTCATCTGTCAACAATTGCTCAGGCACATACTTACTTAGCCTATTGAACTCCTTGTCGTACTCACTGACAGTCATTCCCCTTTGCTTCAAGCTAATGAACTCTCTCCATTTCGCTTCTTGGTATGCCTTTGTTATATACTTTTGCTCAAACTCTTTCTTGAAATATTCCCAAGTCAGTTCGGCTGGTCGCTGAGGATTCCTCATCGCAAGTTCCCACCAATCATATGTTGGTCCCTGAAGTAACGATATTGCACAAGAAGCTCTCTGATCAGCAGGACATCTAATCTCTTGCAAAATCCTGTCCACTCTCTTCAGCCAAAACTCAGCCACATCGGATTCATCTAAAGCAGTCCCATGAAAATCCTCTGCTCCTCCCTTTCTTAACAATTCAGTTGGAGCCTTAGGTGCAGTCAACCTGTCAACCACTTGTAATAACCCCTGAACTAACGCTGGATCAAAAGCAATACCTCTATTTGCACCCTCAGCTGGTGCAGGTTCCCGCTCATGTCTATCCTGTCTAACTGGATCATCTCTTCTAACTGGATTCTCTCTAGGACCCACATTATAACTGCTCATAGTGTCGCCCATATACTCACTTGGATCCGACTCCATATAAACACTACAAAACACAAGACATCTGCATTAGGCCACTAAACAAAACTGACTCTCATGCATAGACTCGACTCTATACTCAAACAATCACAACATAACCCAGAACCACCAAACCTGGGCTCTGATACCAAGCTGTAACACCCCGCCATCCCCGTTGGAAGGATACCGGAGTGCCACGCGGGCAAACATATAAACAAATCCAAATACATGCTAATGAAATAAAACAAAAAATAATATGTAAAGAAACTTTTAAATCGTTTATAGAAAAACCTTTAACATATACATATACATATCACTATCGATTTACAAAAAGGGCTCATAAGCAAATACATATACAAAAAGAATACTTGTTCCTTTACAAAAGATTCATTTTGCTAATTACAAGCCATATACAAAAATAATTACAGCGGAAGACTTCAAAAATATAACAACTTCATCCAAAAAGACTCCTAGTGACCGACCTGCAGATATCTGACTCCAAGCTACACTCGCCACCTGCACGGGAAAAGAGCCCGTGCTAAGCGATAACGCTTAGTGGGGAGGAACAAAACAAAATAACAATATACATATACAATACAAGTAATTAACAAATACAAACATACTTTTCTACATTACACTGATATAGGATATACAAGAATTCATGTGCAACATATACTTTTAATCATGTCAATAAACATCTCAACATATATATATATCACATATAAACATGTAGCCTGATTAGTCTGGTATAAACCTAAGAAGTGGATACGGTCATTTGGATACTGATAGAACACAGTATCCCAAGCATATAGAGACATGAGTCTCAAACATGTATTTTTCATATAGAGACCGAGGTCCCGCTTTATTTCCATATAGATCCTAATAGGATCGAAACAAGGATCCAAACGGACCCGCATATAACATTTTTATCATATAGCAGCTGCACACACACACTGACCTAAGTAAGCGCTTACTTATCCACCACTATGACTTTTCAGGCTCAATTGATACAACTCAACAATTCATATATCAAATCATGAGAATTTCATTAAATACTAGCTTATAAATCATGTATACTTGTATAATAATCAAATTCAGAAACATTTAAACATATAAATATTAACTACAGAAGCTAATAAGAACAAATAGCTCATAATGAAAAAGTCCGTGTTAAATAAACTATAAACATGTAAATCATGTATATTAATTATTAATCATGTGTACAAAACCCAATATTAAGCAATTATTAAAACACAATACAGATTTAAAATCAAATATTTGTCATGTAGTGCAAAAACCCTTAAAACTGTAGTTAAAACTTTAGTTTTTATAAAACAGGCAGCAGGGAAGGCTGGTCACGCCGTGACCATTCATCACGTCGCGTGACGCAGGCTTCATGCGAGCGTCAGGCAGAGGAGCAAGACAATCACGGCGTGACCCTCGGTCACGTCTCGTGACGCAGGCTTCTCGCCAACGCCAAGCAAAAGAGCAAGCCAGAACAAGCAGTCACGGCTTGACCTTCAGTCACGTCACGTGACGCCTGTGAGGAGGGGAAGAGAAGTCACAGGAAGAAGGCGAAAGTCACGGCGTGATGCCGCTTCACGCCACGTGACCTTCAGCAAAGAAGGAGTCACGGCGTGAAGCTGCTTCGCGCCTCGTGACCTTCAACCGAGAAGGGGGTCACGGCGTGATTCCTCATCACGTCACGTGACCTTCTTCTCACATTTCTGATTCTCTTCTCAAACTCCATCATCTTCTCAAAACCAACTTCCAGTAAAACGTGGAAAAACCCAGAAAATCCAGAAAACAGAGCACTCTCCAAATTCAAAACCCCCATTTGTATAAAACCATTTTTTCATGAAATAATCATTCAAACACATACCTTTAAGTCCTCTGAGCACAATTACAGCAATTTCACTCACTTTATTCATACTAACATATAATTACAGAATATAAACAGAAAGAGACCCAAACCAGAGTTTCACATTCATATACATATATAAACATCTCATTTGCAAACTCATATCATTCTTTTCCTACTGTAATCATGTATCGAACACTACATAACTCATGCATTTCAATATTCCAACACACATAACTATATTAGCAACAAAACTGCAATCTGGATCCAAAATGAGCAAGACAGACACACTCCCAAACCTGTTGAAGTCCAAAACAACGTCCACTGCTCTTTCAATCCACAACTTTGCCCTTTCCCTTCTCTTTTCTTTTATCCTCAGGAGCTTGCAAACAAATAAACCATAATCAACCCAAGAACAGAATCTCCATAATAAAACCCAAAAGAGAAGAAAACCACATGAAAACCAAAAACCACTTACCTCTGGAACTTCTTTCCCAATCTCAAACCCTAGTTCCACAATAACAGAGCTAACATGCAAATGAGAAAAGGGCAGCAAGTGGAGAGGAAGAGATGGCTAACGTGAGGGAGAGCAAAAGAGAGAACATTTCATGTGTCTAGTTTTCCAGGAACCAAAACATTCAAAATTCTCTTTTCCCTCACCCACGTGCCCATCCTCCTTCCACATGGCACACATGCACAAGAAACACAGACCCACTTAATCCACTTTTACTATTAAATCCTTACTAATTACACTTTAACTCCACAAACTGAAAATCTTTAATTTACATCTTTTATTTCTTTGCAATTTAATCCTTAATCATTTGTAAATTACTCAATTGTCCTTAAATGTCCAATTAAAATTCTAATTTCCGATTAGGCCACCTATGGGGTGTGACACTGACAGTTGTTCTGTAACCCCAGACTGCAAAAGGCAACTTGTCAACCCAATCCTTATAATTCTGAACCATCTTGGCCAGGATTCTCTTAACGTTCTTGTTGGCGGCTTCTACTGCTCCATTAGCCTGCGGACGGTAAGGAGAAGATTTGTAATGCTCAATGATGTATTTCTGGAGTAACTTCTTCGTTTTAGCCATAAATTGGACCCCCATTATCGGATACCACATGATGTGGGAGGCCATATCTACATATCAGGTTCTTTTCGATGAATTTGGCCATATCCCGATCGTCAACATTCATAAAAGATTCCGCTTCAACCCATTTTGTAAAGTAGTCGATGGCGATGATGATAAATCTATGCCCGTTGGAGGCTGTTAGGCTTATTTCTCCAATAATATCGATTCCCCAAGCTGCGAATGGCTAAGGAGACGTTAGACTGTGTAACTTCGAAACTAGTAAATGCCTCAAATCTGCATACTGTTGACACAACTGACATTGTTTTTTTGAGAAGTCTGTGTCCATGGTGAGCCAGTAGAACCCTTGTCTCATGATCTTTTTGGCCAGCATTAAACCATTCACGTGGGCTCCGCATACCCCAGCATGGGTTTCCTCCATCACCTTTTCAGCTTCTTTCTCATCCAGACACCTCAACTGAATGCCGTTAGCTTGTCGTTTGTACAACACCTCGTCTATACAGATGAATTGAGTGGAAAGCTTGCGTATCAGCCTTTGATCCTTCTCGGTAGCCTCTTTTGGGAATGTCGTATTTTCTAGATAATTTCTTATGTCATGACACTGTGGTTTTCTGTCTGCTACTTCTATTTCCATCACTGGCTTAGACTCAAAGCTGGGTAAAAGAACTAGAAATCAAAATCGGCTTCATAACCACCCCAACTGGGTTATCCCATATTGACACTAGAGTTGCGAGTGCATCGGCTAATTGATTTTTGGCCCTCGAAACAAAGTGGAATGTACATACTTCAAACTGATTGCTCAAATCGTTCAAGTGTTTGACATACGGCATCAACCGCTCTTCTTTAACGGCCCACTCACCTCGAATCTGATTAATGACCAGAGATGAATCTCCGAATACCTCCACATTCTTTGCCCCCAAAGCTATCAATGCTTCTAATCCGAAGGTGGATGCTTCATACTCGGCTTCATTGTTAATGGCCTTGTATCTTAACTTCTTATCAAATGGGAGTTTCTCATTATCTAGGGTTGTTAGAATAATTCCTACTCCTGCCCCCTTGCTATTTACAGCCCCATCAAAAGTTTCTCATTATCTAGGGTTGTTAGAATAATTCCTACTCCTGCCCCCTTGCTATTTACAGCCCCATCAAAGTGCAATTGCCAACCTTGAACGGTGATAGCTGCCACATCCTCGTCCGGGAAGTTGAATTCGTATGAGTCTCCTTAGATCGAGTGCTTAGCTAGAAACTCTACCACTGCACGCCCCTTAATAGTTTTTCGAGTAATGTACTCGACGTCAAACTCCTGCAATAGCAACAACCACCTCCCCATTTTTCCAAGTAAGGATGGAGCTTCCTGCAAGTATCTGAGGGGATTTTGTTTCGCTACTGCTTATACCTTGTAAGAGTGGAAGTAGTGTCTCAACTTCTTAGAGGCCCAAATTACCACGAGGCAAATCTTGTCTACTTCTGCATACTTGACCTCATAAGTAAGGAACTTCTTATTGAGGTAATAGACCGCGAATTCTACCCCGAACTCATTCTCTTGAGCCATCATGGCACCTTCAGAACTATCTTCAATGGCTAAATACAGAATAAGTGGCTTGACTTGCTGTGGTGGTCTCAAGACCGGCGGATTCAGCAGATACTCCCTGATAGTATCTAAAGCTCTCTGACAGTTTTTATTCCATACTACAGGTTGGTCTTTTCTGAGTAGCTTAAAAATTGGCTCGCAAATTGAGGTAAACTTGGCAATAAACCTACTGACATACTGCTATTTACCCAAAAAGCTTCTGACATCCTTTTCCTTTTGAGGCACCGGCATCTCTCAGATGGCCTTGACCTCGTCGGGGTCAATCTCAATTCCTCTCAGGCTGACTACGTGTCCTAACAGCTTCCCTGAGGTGACACCAAAGATACACTTCTTGGGGTTTAACCGCAGGTTGTACTTACCAATTCTCTGAAATAACTTTTCTGGAGCCTCGAAGTGTCCTTCTCTGGTGGCTGACTTGCTCATCATATCTTCCATGTAAACTTCTACCTCCTTGTGGATCAAGTCATCTAGAATCCTTGTTGCCATTCTTTGATAAGTCGTGCCTGCATTCTTCAAATCGAAAGACATTATCCTATAAGCAAATGTCCCCCACTCTGCGATGAAAGCTATTTTAATCCGGTTGGCTATCTTATTGAGTATCTGATTATAGCCTGCGTAACCATCCACGAAACTGTACATCATGCAAGCAGCTGCGCTGTCCACTAGCACATCTATGTGGGGCAATGGAAAGTCATCCTTTGGACAAGCCTTATTCAAGTCTCGATAGTCTACACATACCCTTACCTTGCCATTTTTCTTGGCTACCAGGACAACATTGGCCAACCAGGTTGGGTACTGTACCTCAATCAAGAACTTAGCTTCGATATGTTTATAGATCTCCTCTTTCACCTTATCCGCCCATTCTGGCCTGAGCCTCCTCAACTTTTGCTTGACAGGCTTACAGTCTGGGTACATCGGGATGGCATGTTCTGCGATTCCCCAGTCCACTCCTGGCATATCTTCGTAGGTCCAGGCAAAGACTTTTTCATGTTTTCTTAATATTCTCTCAAACTTTTCTCGCTCTTCAGGAGTTATGTTAGATGCTATCAAGATTTCTTTCAGGTTTTTTTGAGGTTCCAAGATTAAATGGAGTAGCATCAATTGAACCAATATCAAATATAGATGGATTATGATCATGATCATGCATAATGAAATCATCAAAAATATTGCACAAGTAAGCAAAATTGTTCACTTTATTGATAGAACTAAAAACATCATTAACATTATTAAAAATTTCTAGAGTAAAAAGAAAATCTAAACTATTCTCTTCCTCCTCCTCCGCCGGCACAACTGTTGAAGCTAATGGCTCTGCATTAATCTAGCTTTTTGGAGGTTCTGCAGTGACCCCCTGTATGGCTTCTTCTACTATTGCCTTCCCCTTCAGCTGGGTAGTCACCAACCTCTCAGTGATAACTTCCTTGGGCGCTTCTCGGTCCAAAACTGTTTCCCTGGTCATGATTTTTTCATCCCAAAAGCCCTCTATTGCCTTGATCAATCCGAAGTCCCAGTCAAAAAAATCATTAAAGACCTCAAACCCCGGTACAATCCTTCCATCAACCCACTGAGGCTCAGCTTCCCTCGTGTAGGCACACGCTGCAGTGGCTGGTACAAAGCTCTTCCTGATATGGGGCACTTCACCCACTGGCTTCTTACCCTTCTTCAAGGCACCCTTATATCTGAGGCCCCTCCTATCCTTCTGACCTCTAGTAGCAATGGCCATAGGTGATCCCTGAGAGTTCTTGCCCAGACCTACGCTAGGGAGGAATGACATCCTCTTCATCATATTTAACACTTGGGGGCTTCCTTCCACCCGCTCCTCCCCATCTATCACAGCGATGTGGAACCCACTGAAAGGTTGCCTGGCAATCTCCAAGATAGAGACCTGGTTCTCCCTTGTAACCCTTATAGTCACAACTTGCCCGTCATGAGGAATCTTGACCATCGGATGTAGAGTAGAGGGGACTCCTCCCAGCTTATGGAACCATGGCCTTCCCAAAAGGGCTGAAAAGTTGGCGGGGATAGGCAGGACTACAAACTCCACTTCTGTTTCTACTGGTCTGGTCTTGACTACCGACTTAAATGTCCCGGAAGCCTGCCTTCATGAATTGTCATAAGCCGTGATCGTTAGATCAGACTTAGCCAGCATATCCTCATTTACCTCGAAAGCTAGCATCGCCACTAGCGGGCACACATTAATTGATAAACCGTCATCCACCATGACATAAGCCATGTGCTTTTGATTGATTTGTGCCCGTATGTACAAGGGGCAATTATGGTTGTGGCCTTCTGTCGGCAGGTCAGCGCTTGCAAAAACCACATTTTCCCCAGCTCCTCCTTTTACCACATCCAGCAGTTCTGTAGGCGAGATAGTCGTGGCCACTGTTGTCTCATATAAAGCCTCCACCAATTTCTGCCTGTGGGATGGAGACTGTCTCAAAAGATCCCATGTTGAAATCTGAGCCGACATCTTTTTTAGTTGCTTCATGATCGAATTATCTTTCGGCTCTTTTTCTTTTTGGCCAACTGTCGGATCTTATGGCCTTTCTACCTCAGGAGCTAACCTTCCACTCTAGGTCATAGCTCTTACCTTCTTTTTCTTCTCCTTTCTCTCTTCTTCCTCCTCCTCCGAACCACAAGGGTCGGGAAACACTTCATCCTCAGAAATATTATCATCTTCATTTCCATTGTCATGAGTGGACCAGCAGTCAATCACTGCCATGGGAAGCCCTTCTTCACTTACCTCATGGAGGCTCGTGATAGCAATGTTGGCATCAATGCCGTATAAGTCTCTCAATACAAACTGTTCAGGCAGACTAGACTCGATCATAAATACTGGCGGGGGCACATTGTTATACCTAGATTTCTTCTGATTCCCTCTCTTCTCTGGGTCTGTGATATGTTTTGAATCAATTAAGTCCTGAATCGTATGTCTCAGCGCCTTGCAGCTATCGGTTGTGTGTCTAGTGTGCTGATGATATGCGCAGTACTCATTATCCTTGTGCCCTGGCATACCCTGAGTCCTAGCTAGTCGAGCTGGCAAAGGCTGCAACTTCCCTTCCTTCATTAGCCTTCGAAGTACCCATGACAGAGACCTTCTTATATTGAAAAAATGCCTTGGGGCAGTGTTGGTGGCTGAAACTTCTGCTGTCTTCCTCGTGCCACTACTGGGGCCTGCTGACCTACCAGCCCCCTGACTACTACTGCTCTTCTTGGCAAAGCTTTCATTGTTCGACCTTCTCAAAGGTACTCTCCCTCAACCTCAATGGCGATGTCTTTCAAAGACTCCCAGTCTCTCAGTCCCTTCATCTTTAGTCTATCTCTCAGATACGGGCTCGCATTTTTAATGAACAACCGTATCTGATCTTGAGTATCTGGTTTTCTTTTCATCTCCATTTCCCCGTTCCTCCATCGGGTTAGATACTCATGGAAAGACTCGGCCGCCTTCTGCTACAGCAATTCCAGGTCCTTCAAAGTCACCTCCATTGTCGTACTACAGTCGTACTGTTTGAGAAACTCTTCTGTGAGCAAATCCCAATCCTCTTTCGTCCTCCGGTCCAATCCATGATACCAATCCACCACTGGGCCGGTTAAACTCTGACAAAAGTATTCAATGTTCTGTCTCTTTGTTAAAGTAGTACCCTTCATCACCAACGAGTACTGCTTTATGTGAGCGGTTGGATCGAAAGTGCCATCAAATTTGGGGACGTCCGGCATCTTAAAATTCATCGGGATCAAATCCACTACATCTAATTCCTTATCCTCGGGGTTCATCCCTCACCCCCTCATCAGAATCTTTGCCATTTTTTTAAATTTTTCCTCCATCTTCTTCCAGGTGGCTTCATCATTCTGAGGTGCCTTCCCTCTCCCTGACACCGTTTCTTCGTACTCATCCTCTTCCTAGTCATCATCTATCCTCTAGGCTGGCCTTCTCCTCTGTGCCCCTGATGTGGTAGCTCTTAAGTCTACTAGGGGTGGGCGCATCTCTTCTTGCGGGTCTTCTCTGACCTCCTCCTGTTCATTATTTCTCATAGGAGGAGGTGGTGGGTTATGTGGAGCAGGTGGCTGAGCCATGTTGGCCATCATAGCCATCATCCTATTCTCAAAATCTTTGAACCTTTTTCCTACTTCCTCAGCTACTAAGGCCCTGGTGGCATCTGTCCCTCTTGGTGAGTTTGCCATTTCTTCGTGCGGACAGAACTGAGATGAAGTAGCGTAGCTGGTTACTAAAGGAGTGTCTGGATACTCCACCCTTTCTGGTAGCTCGAAAAAAGGATTCCTAACTAACCACCCCTGAGAACCTCTTGACCATCTAGGCAGATCTATGATGGCTACAAAACATATCGGGTCAAGATGATGCATGAATGTCATAAAATGCATGATCGTGCTATGCAACATCCACAAATCACATGCAAGCACATAGGTCCTTCAAACCTTGTTACTCCGGCACATGAGGTCATAGTCTCTTTCCTAGGTGGGATTGGCCCATGGGTTAACAGGGAACCCGATGGGCACGTATGGTGCGCAGTGGAAAATCGGCAGCATAACCTCTCCTAACTAATGCACAGACGCATGGGCTATGATCATTGTGTATTTAGGCAATCCGAATAAATCGACATGGGCCTATCGGGGCATGAAAGCCTTTGATTAGGTGACCAATCAAATTATCTGTGTTTGTCCAATACACATTAATCCATACAGTAAGCATAATACTAAGGTTCATACCACTTAGGGGAAGTAACTTTTTCCATTACATGAGCTTTGGCCAAGGTAATGATATTTTCAGGCTACCCAAGCATGGTCCCTGCCAATGGGTCTATCTCATCACGAGCGTAACGACCGATTGTGTCTCCATTTGATATACTAAATGGTACAAGGCTTGGGCTAGTGATTATCCTTAACACTTCTCTACATTGAGTGAACGTAGGGTTGCATTTCGAGAATGAACTGGGGTAAATAGAGGGACCCAACTAGCATAGATCTAAGGCTCTAATGAGATGTAATGCAGTTTTGAAAGAGGATGGAATTTTTTAAATTAAAATTCAATTGTAATTTTTAACCAAGGTATTTTCTAGTCAAAATCTCAAGTATTTGTCCCTGGTGGAGTAGCCACTGTGACGCGTGCCGAACCCCGGGGTGCCCCGAAGGCCCTCTTTTAGGGCTTTCGAGAGGGGTTCATTAAAACTTGTAAGCGATTACAAGTGCGTCTATGTTGGGCAATAAGGAGGTTTCTTGGTGTAACACCCCGAAAATCACCCTAGAAGAATTGAGTGTCATTAGTGTAATAGTGTGCTTGATAATTAGGGTTTACAGAATTGGACCTAAGTGAAAAGTGGAATGAGGGACTTAATTGAAGAAAAATAAAGTATTGTAGTGGCTGAATTGCACTTTGCATGATTAACTAGTAAATGAAGATTAATTAGTGTAATGGCCGTTAATTAAGTTAATCAAAAGTTAGTGGGATCAGCTGTATGTTAGTGGATTTAGTTGGATGTTAGTGGACTCCATGTGTTAGTGTGTGAGCCAGCCACCTTGTGTAGGGAGAGTGAGAACTTGACACCTCACACTTACATGCAAGCATGAGGTGGATTAGTGAGTAAACCTGTCTTTTGTTCCTTGATTCAGTCATTTAGATCCCTTGATCCGGCCCTCTCTCTCTCAAAAGTTTACCTTCCTTTTGTCTATCTCTTTTAATTGTTCTTTGATCATGGAGTCCAAAGGGTGGATAGTGATAGTTGAGAAGAAGGGTATTGACTAGAAAGGTATGTAGTATGTAGTGTATCTCCTCCATCTTCTTCTAATTCTGATTTTGATGGTTAAAATATGGGTATAGGCTCATGAATTTGTATGTGTTATATATATGCATTTGAGTTGAAGGGCCAAGTAGAGCTGGAAAGGGGAAAGAGAAAGTGATGTAGAAGAGTAAAGGAAGGAGTGCTCCAAGAGGTTTGGGATATATATGTGTTATGTGTTAATTTTGCTCAAGTGTATGTGATGGTTGTTTAGCTTAAATGTGTTATTGATATTGAATATGTGATTTCTAGAATTGAGCATGATTATGAACTTTGATAGAAGTGTATTTGAATGTGTATTGATATGAGATGAGTATTGAACCATGGAATTAGCACAATATATGAATCAGCTCTAACTATTGATTGTGTTAATCTTTCTTTGAAGCCTATACTGACCCCCGTGAGTTGTTTATAGTGTAAGTTGAGTTTTACAATTCCAAAAGGGGTGAAACCAATTGGATTAGAACCATATGATCCGTGTCTTTAAATGTCCTAGAAATAGCTCTGTCGATTTGAGGACTTTAAGGTCTTCCAAATTGACCATAACCGTAGATAAAATTCTGTAGGAGGGTTTCTGGAACCAGTTGTGTTATTTTGACCATAACTCCTTCATTATAAATTCAATTGACCTGCAAATTGTCCCATTTGAAAGATAAGACATAGATGAAGAAATGTTAAGAAGAGACCCTTGCCTAAAATTGAGTGTAAGACATCTGTTTGTACTGTACAAAATTGTGGTGTGAACCAGTGTTGAAGGTTAGCTTCTGTTTTGCTTAAATTAGTATGTCACGGTCACAACCAATCCATTGCCACCGTGACCACTCCCTGTTTTGTCTATTTAGGGTATTTTTCTTCCCGAAATGCGCCCTAACTTCACCACGAGTTCCCATGACTTGTCCAATACATAATTATCATTATAAAATTAGTATTTTAAGCATGATGATATATGTATGCTAATGCATATAAATATGTATGAGTTATGAGTCTTTTAAGCATGATGAATCATGTATGTTAATGTGTAAAATTATATGAGAGCAATGTATAATAAATGAGAATGCGTATCACCATGAGTGCGAATGCGAATAATCATGAATGCGAATATGATAAATCATGAATGCGAATGCTATAGTTATGAATGCGAATATGTATACTATGTGTATAATGAATATGATTATGATTTGTGTTATAAATGAATGCCAATGTCAAGAAGGGAAATCAGGTATGTGCTAATTGATCATGTGGTTGATGTAATTGGATTAATTGCCAAAAGTGAGAATGAGATTTGAAGTCTTAATGAGAAGGAAGAAATGGACTAAAAAAACATAACCATGTTATGGTGTTTTTGCATAGGTCACGGTGACAATGAAATCCATTGTGACCGTGAGGTATGCTTGAGTTCAATTCTGCCTAATGGATTTTGGTATGTCACGGTGACAATGAACTTCATTGTGACCGTGAGGTACCCAAGGGAGCATTCTGTTTTGCAAAGTGAGAATATGTCACGGTGACAATGGGATTCATTGTGACCGTGACATACCCTCAAGTTGAATTCTGCCGAGAGTTGGGAACATGTCACGGTGACAACGGAATTCATTGTGACCGTGACATGCCCCCAGCTTGCATTCTGTTTTGGACTTCAATATGTCACGGTGACAATGGAATTCATTGTGACCGTGACCCACCCTGTTTTGGCAATATGATCCTAATGTGTTTGGCCATTCAAATGGCAAGGCTTTGAGCTGAAATGAAAGACAACATGAGTAAGTATTGTATATGTGTTAAGTGATCTGTAAATGCATACAAACATGGTGATTTCTGAATATGATCAGTTATGTGAATATTAAATGTGAAGATTGAATTTGAAAGCATACTGAATATGCAAGTGAAATGTTTAGCTATGTGCTAATGTGAATGTGTAAAGCGAATGTGATGTTAACTATCAACATACGAGATATGTACGAGATGTGAAAAGTGATCAATGTGAACTGAAAAACATGTTTAACAACTTAAGCCTGCGAGTCAAGTAGTGGATAGTTAGGCATGCCTATAGGGTCAAGTGCTGAAGCCCCATGCGTTAAATGTGTCTGATTCCATGGGAATCACAATGCGAATATCCTTACTGGATTGTGTTATATGTGGAATGATGAAAGGTACCAGAAGGTACTAATGTGATATGAAGCACCAGAAGGTGCTAATGTGAAAAAGTAGTCTCGATGAGATTACTGGTATCTGAGAGATACCGATGCGATACCCGTTATCCGCGTCTTGAGTTGCAGGCGAAGCTTATAATAATAACAATAATAATGACATTGTGACCATGAGCTGAGCATTATGCTAGTGAGAATGTGAATGTGATATGTTATAATTGTCATGCCATACAGTTATATGGGTATGACTCATTAGGAAGAATATATGTGTATGAGCATGAATATTTGTATAAATCAAGCTATAAATTGCTGAAATAACATTA
Organism: Excoecaria cochinchinensis; assembly: GCA_947683425.1. NCBI lineage: Eukaryota > Viridiplantae > Streptophyta > Magnoliopsida > Malpighiales > Euphorbiaceae > Excoecaria > Excoecaria cochinchinensis. The sequence goes on along the minus strand of CANTUQ010000021.1, from coordinate 2,799,777 downwards.
AGAGAATGCCAAAATATGATTAAGTGCGTATCCATTGATTTAAGCAATGCAATATGCTTATTGACATAAGAGTATATGAATAATCTGCATGCAAGTTGTTATGTACCTTAACCTGCTATAAATGTCATGTACTATATGGTTTGTGACTATAATTGATGCGGATTTGTATTAAATGGGTGATGGTGTTGATAGTTGATATTGTATAATGTAAGTTAATGTATTATGAGTATAATATGTTGTATCTTGAATGCTATGTTCGAATCACAAGTAAATAACGGTAAGCTTTGCATTAATTAATGTATATGTGGTACTATTGGAAATTGAATAAAGGTATGCATTGTTTGAGTTTGTATTTGTAACATGCTGAAGGTGTTCTCACATTGGTGAGTGCTAATGGCTATTTGATGTACATATGTTCATATTTATATGTATACTCATAGGTAATTATAAAGCTGTATATAAGTATGCGATTCTAGTAATATTAAGACTTATAGAATCCCAAATGAACAACTGAGTAAATACCATATTAAGCAAACAAATATTTGTGTGAGAACTTGGATGGTTACTTATGAGTAATTCCTGATGGGTGTACTATTGATGATGTTAAAATGAACTATATGTATATGTGTATATTGCTAGGGCATGTGATTAATATTAGTAATCACCACGAGTGTTTATCCATCTTTTGTTGTTCCCCACTAAGCGATTATCGCTTAGCATGGATGTTTTGTCCATGCAGGTATCTGAAGATAGTATATTTGAAGATGGATCTGCATCGCCAACAGCCAACACATAGGAATCGTTATAGTTTATAGGTCATTTTGTAATAAATGTAAGAGTTGTATTTGTAAAGCGAAACTATTGTAAAACATTATAATATTATGCATGGAATTTCAGACCTATATATATATCTTTTATAAGAAATTTGTTTAACCTGAACTTTGTTTGTAAAACTGTTTGATGCGCATGTGGTTGTGTTGTAACACTCCATAGTCATTATAGTGAATCTCTACAGGTGGTTAGGGGGTGTTACAGTTAGTGGTATCAGAGCATAGGTTTAGTCTTTTCTGGGCTAGAGTAGTATAGAAATGTGTATAGTTTGCGTTGGCTGGATGCGAATGTCTTTATTTCTTTCGAATGTCGAAAGATTCTTCTCTTGAAGCAATAAAAGAGATTTCTGGAAGAGATAGTTCTCGATATTCATATGTTAAAGTGTGTATCGATTATCTTAATTGTGATGCGTATGTGATTGGTCCTTTGGGACACAGTGTAGATGTGAGTATGCACCTGGGAACTGTTACTAAGCGATGTAATGTAAAGAGTTATCTGATAATTTGATTGAAGTGCTGCCCCATGAATTTGAATTAATTCTGGGTATGGATAATTTAGAATCTAGAATGATGTGGAGAATAAGATAAACTGGTGATATTTTGTACGCCTGTCAGCTATCTCAATGAAATCATCTGAACATGAGCATGTAAAAACATGGGGATGGGAAAAGTGCATTAATATTGCATTAACTACATTATTGCATCATCTTGCATACATATAACATCATATAATCATTCGCATCCCTTGATCATGTGTGAAAAACATTGTGTATGTGACTCATTCGAAGAGAAAAGCTGACAGGATGTACATATAAAATTTGGTGTTGGAAAGGGAATTATTGAAAAAGAGATAAGTGTTTGTCAACGAAAGTATATAGTATAAGTAATTAAAGTTAAAAGGAGGGGGTGATTGGTGAAGATTATATAAGTGGACGCTAATAGGATTTCAGAATGAAGAATGAATAGCATGAGTAAAGCATGCGTATTCCATGAAAGTAATGCGTTCAGGAATTGTGCTGTAAGATAGTAAAAGCATTAGTGGCTAATATAAAGTATATGCATCTGAGTTTCTGAATGGTGATACTGTTTTCTGGAAGTGCCTCAATAGATAAAATTTAAGTATCCTCTATTATTGGATCAGGTTTGAATTTCGCGGACGAAATTCCTTAAGTGGGGGAGAGTTGTAACACCCCGAAAATCACCCTAGAAGAATTGAGTGTCATTAGTGTAATAGTGTGCTTGATAATTAGGGTTTACAGAATTGGACCTAAGTGAAAAGTGGAATGAGGGACTTAATTGAAGAAAAATAAAGTATTGTAGTGGCTGAATTGCACTTTGCATGATTAACTAGTAAATGAAGATTAATTAGTGTAATGGCCGTTAATTAAGTTAATCAAAAGTTAGTGGGATCAGCTGTATGTTAGTGGATTTAGTTGGATGTTAGTGGACTCCATGTGTTAGTGTGTGAGCCAGCCACCTTGTGTAGGGAGAGTGAGAACTTGACACCTCACACTTACATGCAAGCATGAGGTGGATTAGTGAGTAAACCTGTCTTTTGTTCCTTGATTCAGTCATTTAGATCCCTTGATCCGGCCCACTCTCTCTCAAAAGTTTACCTTCCTTTTGTCTATCTCTTTTAATTGTTCTTTGATCATGGAGTCCAAAGGGTGGATAGTGATAGTTGAGAAGAAGGGTATTGACTAGAAAGGTATGTAGTATGTAGTGTATCTCCTCTATCTTCTTCTAATTCTGATTTTGATGGTTAAAATATGGGTATAGGCTCATGAATTTGTATGTGTTATATATATGCATTTGAGTTGAAGGGCCAAGTAGAGCTGGAAAGGGGAAAGAGAAAGTGATGTAGAAGAGTAAAGGAAGGAGTGCTCCAAGAGGTTTGGGATATATATGTGTTATGTGTTAATTTTGCTCAAGTGTATGTGATGGTTGTTTAGCTTAAATGTGTTATTGATATTGAATATGTGATTTCTAGAATTGAGCATGATTATGAACTTTGATAGAAGTGTATTTGAATGTGTATTGATATGAGATGAGTATTGAACCATGGAATTAGCACAATATATGAATCAGCTCTAACTATTGATTGTGTTAATCTTTCTTTGAAGCCTATACTGACCCCCGTGAGTTGTTTATAGTGTAAGTTGAGTTTTACAATTCCAAAAGGGGTGAAACCAATTGGATTAGAACCATATGATCCGTGTCTTTAAATGTCCTAGAAATAGCTCTGTCGATTTGAGGACTTTAAGGTCTTCCAAATTGACCATAACCGTAGATAAAATTCTGTAGGAGGGTTTCTGGAACCAGTTGTGTTATTTTGACCATAACTCCTTCATTATAAATTCAATTGACCTGCAAATTGTCCCATTTGAAAGATAAGACATAGATGAAGAAATGTTAAGAAGAGACCCTTGCCTAAAATTGAGTGTAAGACATCTGTTTGTACTGTACAAAATTGTGGTGTGAACCAGTGTTGAAGGTTAGCTTCTGTTTTGCTTAAATTAGTATGTCACGGTCACAACCAATCCATTGCCACCGTGACCACTCCCTGTTTTGTCTATTTAGGGTATTTTTCTTCCCGAAATGCGCCCTAACTTCACCACGAGTTCCCATGACTTGTCCAATACATAATTATCATTATAAAATTAGTATTTTAAGCATGATGATATATGTATGCTAATGCATATAAATATGTATGAGTTATGAGTCTTTTAAGCATGATGAATCATGTATGTTAATGTGTAAAATTATATGAGAGCAATGTATAATAAATGAGAATGCGTATCACCATGAGTGCGAATGCGAATAATCATGAATGCGAATATGATAAATCATGAATGCGAATGCTATAGTTATGAATGCGAATATGTATACTATGTGTATAATGAATATGATTATGATTTGTGTTATAAATGAATGCCAATGTCAAGAAGGGAAATCAGGTATGTGCTAATTGATCATGTGGTTGATGTAATTGGATTAATTGCCAAAAGTGAGAATGAGATTTGAAGTCTTAATGAGAAGGAAGAAATGGACTAAAAAAACATAACCATGTTATGGTGTTTTTGCATAGGTCACGGTGACAATGAAATCCATTGTGACCGTGAGGTATGCTTGAGTTCAATTCTGCCTAATGGATTTTGGTATGTCACGGTGACAATGAACTTCATTGTGACCGTGAGGTACCCAAGGGAGCATTCTGTTTTGCAAAGTGAGAATATGTCACGGTGACAATGGGATTCATTGTGACCGTGACATACCCTCAAGTTGCATTCTGCCGAGAGTTGGGAACATGTCACGGTGACAACGGAATTCATTGTGACCGTGACATGCCCCCAGCTTGCATTCTGTTTTGGACTTCAATATGTCACGGTGACAATGGAATTCATTGTGACCGTGACCCACCCTGTTTTGGCAATATGATCCTAATGTGTTTGGCCATTCAAATGGCAAGGCTTTGAGCTGAAATGAAAGACAACATGAGTAAGTATTGTATATGTGTTAAGTGATCTGTAAATGCATACAAACATGGTGATTTCTGAATATGATCAGTTATGTGAATATTAAATGTGAAGATTGAATTTGAAAGCATACTGAATATGCAAGTGAAATGTTTAGCTATGTGCTAATGTGAATGTGTAAAGCGAATGTGATGTTAACTATCAACATACGAGATATGTACGAGATGTGAAAAGTGATCAATGTGAACTGAAAAACATGTTTAACAACTTAAGCCTGCGAGTCAAGTAGTGGATAGTTAGGCATGCCTATAGGGTCAAGTGCTGAAGCCCCATGCGTTAAATGTGTCTGATTCCATGGGAATCACAATGCGAATATCCTTACTGGATTGTGTTATATGTGGAATGATGAAAGGTACCAGAAGGTACTAATGTGATATGAAGCACCAGAAGGTGCTAATGTGAAAAAGTAGTCTCGATGAGATTACTGGTATCTGAGAGATACCGATGCGATACCCGTTATCCGCGTCTTGAGTTGCAGGCGAAGCTTATAATAATAACAATAATAATGACATTGTGACCATGAGCTGAGCATTATGCTAGTGAGAATGTGAATGTGATATGTTATAATTGTCATGCCATACAGTTATATGGGTATGACTCATTAGGAAGAATATATGTGTATGAGCATGAATATTTGTATAAATCAAGCTATAAATTGCTGAAATAACATTAAGAGAATGCCAAAATATGATTAAGTGCGTATCCATTGATTTAAGCAATGCAATATGCTTATTGACATAAGAGTATATGAATAATCTGCATGCAAGTTGTTATGTACCTTAACCTGCTATAAATGTCATGTACTATATGGTTTGTGACTATAATTGATGCGGATTTGTATTAAATGGGTGATGGTGTTGATAGTTGATATTGTATAATGTAAGTTAATGTATTATGAGTATAATATGTTGTATCTTGAATGCTATGTTCGAATCACAAGTAAATAACGGTAAGCTTTGCATTAATTAATGTATATGTGGTACTATTGGAAATTGAATAAAGGTATGCATTGTTTGAGTTTGTATTTGTAACATGCTGAAGGTGTTCTCACATTGGTGAGTGCTAATGGCTATTTGATGTACATATGTTCATATTTATATGTATACTCATAGGTAATTATAAAGCTGTATATAAGTATGCGATTCTAGTAATATTAAGACTTATAGAATCCCAAATGAACAACTGAGTAAATACCATATTAAGCAAACAAATATTTGTGTGAGAACTTGGATGGTTACTTATGAGTAATTCCTGATGGGTGTACTATTGATGATGTTAAAATGAACTATATGTATATGTGTATATTGCTAGGGCATGTGATTAATATTAGTAATCACCACGAGTGTTTATCCATCTTTTGTTGTTCCCCACTAAGCGATTATCGCTTAGCATGGATGTTTTGTCCATGCAGGTATCTGAAGATAGTATATTTGAAGATGGATCTGCATCGCCAACAGCCAACACATAGGAATCGTTATAGTTTATAGGTCATTTTGTAATAAATGTAAGAGTTGTATTTGTAAAGCGAAACTATTGTAAAACATTATAATATTATGCATGGAATTTCAGACCTATATATATATCTTTTATAAGAAATTTGTTTAACCTGAACTTTGTTTGTAAAACTGTTTGATGCGCATGTGGTTGTGTTGTAACACTCCATAGTCATTATAGTGAATCTCTACAGGTGGTTAGGGGGTGTTACAGTTAGTGGTATCAGAGCATAGGTTTAGTCTTTTCTGGGCTAGAGTAGTATAGAAATGTGTATAGTTTGCGTTGGCTGGATGCGAATGTCTTTATTTCTTTCGAATGTCGAAAGATTCTTCTCTTGAAGCAATAAAAGAGATTTCTGGAAGAGATAGTTCTCGATATTCATATGTTAAAGTGTGTATCGATTATCTTAATTGTGATGCGTATGTGATTGGTCCTTTGGGACACAGTGTAGATGTGAGTATGCACCTGGGAACTGTTACTAAGCGATGTAATGTAAAGAGTTATCTGATAATTTGATTGAAGTGCTGCCCCATGAATTTGAATTAATTCTGGGTATGGATAATTTAGAATCTAGAATGATGTGGAGAATAAGATAAACTGGTGATATTTTGTACGCCTGTCAGCTATCTCAATGAAATCATCTGAACATGAGCATGTAAAAACATGGGGATGGGAAAAGTGCATTAATATTGCATTAACTACATTATTGCATCATCTTGCATACATATAACATCATATAATCATTCGCATCCCTTGATCATGTGTGAAAAACATTGTGTATGTGACTCATTCGAAGAGAAAAGCTGACAGGATGTACATATAAAATTTGGTGTTGGAAAGGGAATTATTGAAAAAGAGATAAGTGTTTGTCAACGAAAGTATATAGTATAAGTAATTAAAGTTAAAAGGAGGGGGTGATTGGTGAAGATTATATAAGTGGACGCTAATAGGATTTCAGAATGAAGAATGAATAGCATGAGTAAAGCATGCGTATTCCATGAAAGTAATGCGTTCAGGAATTGTGCTGTAAGATAGTAAAAGCATTAGTGGCTAATATAAAGTATATGCATCTGAGTTTCTGAATGGTGATACTGTTTTCTGGAAGTGCCTCGATAGATAAAATTTAAGTATCCTCTATTATTGGATCAGGTTTGAATTTCGCGGACGAAATTCCTTAAGTGGGGGAGAGTTGTAACACCCCGAAAATCACCCTAGAAGAATTGAGTGTCATTAGTGTAATAGTGTGCTTGATAATTAGGGTTTACAGAATTGGACCTAAGTGAAAAGTGGAATGAGGGACTTAATTGAAGAAAAATAAAGTATTGTAGTGGCTGAATTGCACTTTGCATGATTAACTAGTAAATGAAGATTAATTAGTGTAATGGCCGTTAATTAAGTTAATCAAAAGTTAGTGGGATCAGCTGTATGTTAGTGGATTTAGTTGGATGTTAGTGGACTCCATGTGTTAGTGTGTGAGCCAGCCACCTTGTGTAGGGAGAGTGAGAACTTGACACCTCACACTTACATGCAAGCATGAGGTGGATTAGTGAGTAAACCTGTCTTTTGTTCCTTGATTCAGTCATTTAGATCCCTTGATCCGGCCCACTCTCTCTCAAAAGTTTACCTTCCTTTTGTCTATCTCTTTTAATTGTTCTTTGATCATGGAGTCCAAAGGGTGGATAGTGATAGTTGAGAAGAAGGGTATTGACTAGAAAGGTATGTAGTATGTAGTGTATCTCCTCCATCTTCTTCTAATTCTGATTTTGATGGTTAAAATATGGGTATAGGCTCATGAATTTGTATGTGTTATATATAAGCATTTGAGTTGAAGGGCCAAGTAGAGCTGGAAAGGGGAAAGAGAAAGTGATGTAGAAGAGTAAAGGAAGGAGTGCTCCAAGAGGTTTGGGATATATATGTGTTATGTGTTAATTTTGCTCAAGTGTATGTGATGGTTGTTTAGCTTAAATGTGTTATTGATATTGAATATGTGATTTCTAGAATTGAGCATGATTATGAACTTTGATAGAAGTGTATTTGAATGTGTATTGATATGAGATGAGTATTGAACCATGGAATTAGCACAATATATGAATCAGCTCTAACTATTGATTGTGTTAATCTGTCTTTGAAGCCTATACTGACCCCCGTGAGTTGTTTATAGTGTAAGTTGAGTTTTACAATTCCAAAAGGGGTGAAACATATTGGATTAGAACCATATGATCCGTGTCTTTAAATGTCCTAGAAATAGCTCTGTCGAGTTGAGGACTCTAAGGTCTTCAAAATTGACCATAACCGTAGATAAAATTCTGTAGGAGGGTTTCTGGAACCAGTTGTGTTATTTTGACCATAACTCCTTCATTATAAATTCAATTGACCTGCAAATTGTCCCATTTGAAAGATAAGACATAGATGAAGAAATGTTAAGAAGAGACCCTTGCCTAAAATTGAGTGTAAGACATCCGTTTGCACTGTACAAAATTGTGGTGTGAACCAGTGTTGAAGGTTAGCTTCTGTTTTGCTTAAATTAGTATGTCACGGTCACAACCAATCCATTGCCACCGTGACCACTCCCTGTTTTGTCTATTTAGGGTATTTTTCTTCCCGAAATGCGTCCTAACTTCACCACGAGTTCCCATGACTTGTCCAATACATAATTATCATTATAAAATGAGTATTTTAAGCATGATGATATATGTATGCTAATGCATATAAATATGTATGAGTTATGAGTCTTTTAAGCATGATGAATCATGTATGTTAATGTGTAAAATTATATGAGAGCAATGTATAATAAATGAGAATGCGTATCACCATGAGTGCGAATGCGAATAATCATGAATGCGAATATGATAAATCATGAATGCGAATGCTATAGTTTTGAATGCGAATATGTATACTATGTGTATAATGAATATGATTATGATTTGTGTTATAAATGAATGCCAATGTCAAGAAGGGAAATCAGGTATGTGCTAATTGATCATGTGGTTGATGTAATTGGATTAATTGCCAAAAGTGAGAATGAGATTTGAAGTCTTAATGAGAAGGAAGAAATGGACTAAAAAAACATAACCATGTTATGGTGTTTTTGCATAGGTCACGGTGACAATGAAATCCATTGTGACCGTGAGGTATGCTTAAGTTCAATTCTGCCTAATGGATTTTGGTATGTCACGGTGACAATGAACTTCATTGTGACCGTGAGGTACCCAAGGGAGCATTCTGTTTTGCAAAGTGAGAATATGTCACGGTGACAATGGGATTCATTGTGACCGTGACATACCCTCAAGTTGCATTCTGCCGAGAGTTGGGAACATGTCACGGTGACAACGGAATTCATTGTGACCGTGACATGCCCCCAGCTTGCATTCTGTTTTGGACTTCAATATGTCACGGTGACAATGGAATTCATTGTGACCGTGACCCACCCTGTTTTGGCAATATGATCCTAATGTGTTTGGCCATTCAAATGGCAAGGCTTTGAGCTGAAATGAAAGACAACATGAGTAAGTATTGTATATGTGTTAAGTGATCTGTAAATGCATACAAACATGGTGATTTCTGAATATGATCAGTTATGTGAATATTAAATGTGAAGATTGAATTTGAAAGCATACTGAATATGCAAGTGAAATGTTTAGCTATGTGCTAATGTGAATGTGTAAAGCGAATGTGATGTTAACTATCAACATACGAGATATGTACGAGATGTGAAAAGTGATCAATGTGAACTGAAAAACATGTTTAACAACTTAAGCCTGCGAGTCAAGTAGTGGATAGTTAGGCATGCCTATAGGGTCAAGTGCTGAAGCCCCATGCGTTAAATGTGTCTGATTCCATGGGAATCACAATGCGAATATCCTTACTGGATTGTGTTATATGTGGAATGATGAAAGGTACCAGAAGGTACTAATGTGATATGAAGCACCAGAAGGTGCTAATGTGAAAAAGTAGTCTCGATGAGATTACTGGTATCTGAGAGATACCGATGCGATACCCGTTATCCGCGTCTTGAGTTGCAGGCGAAGCTTATAATAATAACAATAATAATGACATTGTGACCATGAGCTGAGCATTATGCTAGTGAGAATGTGAATGTGATATGTTATAATTGTCATGCCATACAGTTATATGGGTATGACTCATTAGGAAGAATATATGTGTATGAGCATGAATATTTGTATAAATCAAGCTATAAATTGCTGAAATAACATTAAGAGAATGCCAAAATATGATTAAGTGCATATCCATTGATTTAAGCAATGCAATATGCTTATTGACATAAGAGTATATGAATAATCTGCATGCAAGTTGTTATGTACCTTAACCTGCTATAAATGTCATGTACTATATGGTTTGTGACTATAATTGATGCGAATTTGTATTAAATGGGTGATGGTGTTGATAGTTGATATTGTATAATGTAAGTTAATGTATTATGAGTATAATATGTTGTATCTTGAATGCTATGTTCGAATCACAAGTAAATAACGGTAAGCTTTGCATTAATTAATGTATATGTGGTACTATTGGAAATTGAATAAAGGTATGCATTGTTTGAGTTTGTATTTGTAACATGCTGAAGGTGTTCTCACATTGGTGAGTGCTAATGGCTATTTGATGTACATATGTTCATATTTATATGTATACTCATAGGTAATTATAAAGCTGTATATAAGTATGCGATTCTAGTAATATTAAGACTTATAGAATCCCAAATGAACAACTGAGTAAATACCATATTAAGCAAACAAATATTTGTGTGAGAACTTGGATGGTTACTTATGAGTAATTCCTGATGGGTGTACTATTGATGATGTTAAAATGAACTATATGTATATGTGTATATTGCTAGGGCATGTGATTAATATTAGTAATCACCACGAGTGTTTATCCATCTTTTGTTGTTCCCCACTAAGCGATTATCGCTTAGCATGGATGTTTTGTCCATGCAGGTATCTGAAGATAGTATATTTGAAGATGGATCTGCATCGCCAACAGCCAACACATAGGAATCATTATAGTTTATAGGTCATTTTGTAATAAATGTAAGAGTTGTATTTGTAAAGCGAAACTATTGTAAAACATTATAATATTATGCATGGAATTTCAGACCTATATATATATCTTTTGTAAGAAATTTGTTTAACCTGAACTTTGTTTGTAAAACTGTTTGATGCGCATGTGGTTGTGTTGTAACACTCCATAGCCATTATAGTGAATCTCTACAGGTGGTTAGGGGGTGTTACACTTGGAGTTAACTGATAAGTTGCAATTATATTAATATTTTAGATTAATTCTTGGCATAATTATGTGTTTTATTTATTTAATTTTAATAATAATTAATTAGTTTTTGTGTTTTTATTAATTTATAATGTTTTTATAATTTTTAATAAGTTTTGGGATGTTTTCAGGTGTTTTATTTTAATCCGGAGATAATTTGGAGGTTTGGGGCTGATTTTAGAAGAAATGGGTGAAAGTAGGCAAAATTTGCCTAAAGCACAGCCGTGCTTTTCAATAGCACAGCTGTGCTTTCGAAGGGACCGCGCAGCGCACACGGAACAACTGGCGACACAGCTGTGCTCCCTCGCAAGGCACATCTGTGTCACGCAGCAGGAGGCGCGCGCACACGGAGCTTCAACGCGCAATCTATCGCCCACAGCACAGCTGTGCTTCAGCGAGAAGCACAGCTGTGTCACGCTGATCACGCGCATCAATCGCGCAACCCTAGCACAGCACAGCTGTGCTTCTTAAAGCACCGCTGTGCTTTTCTTCAGACAATTAAAAGAACGCCGCTGCATTCTAAAAAGGAGAGAGTTTTAGTTTTAGTTTTTTTTTTTTGTTTTCTTTTTATTCTTTCTTTTAGGCAGTAGACTTAGGTTTATTTTTCTTTAATTTCCAGCAACAATTTATTTTATTTTCATGTTTTAATTTTCCTTTTAAATTTTATTTAACTTAGATTTAATTTTGAATTGCAATTTCCTTCTTAAATAATTTAGATCAATTTAGTTAAATCTAGATTTTGGGGATTCAAGTGGATTCCAAGGTTGAAGAACAAGAACTTCAAGATCTATTTTCTCTCTCATCAAGGGTGTATCCTAAACTCTAATTTTCCATCTTTTATGTTTATATTCTTGTTGTTAGAGTAGTTAATCATGCTTGGGAGTTCTTGAATCATATTTGTATTTTGGATATTTGGATTTAATAAATATTTTCATGTTTTCTTTTATTCCTCTTGTTATATATTGTTTTGCAATTATAATGATGATTGGAGCTAAATCCGAAAATTATTGTTTGTGCAAATGCTTTTTTCTTTTAATATTGACATTTATCTTTCCAGCTTAATCCAGGGATGGTAGGTTGGTTTGTGGGTGTTGATGTTATTAGATTAAGAATAGTAAGGAATAAATAGGTTTAAGATAGCTTAATCCGGGATGGTAGGTTGTCTTAGATCTAGGATTTGGTAACCCGCGCTTAAGCTAATTAATAGACTTAATCCAGGGATGGTAGGTTTGTTAATTAGAATAGCTTAATCCAGGGATATGGTAGGCTTGGGCTTAGTTGGGTTGTCCAGAATTTCATGTTATATTGTTTTACCAATTTTCAGTTACATCTATGAGGATAGAATTTCCTAAGCATTTAATTTCATCCTTGAGTAATTTCTTGATGACCAATTTTATATTTAATTGTTAATTTATTTTCTTGCTTAGTTTAGTTTTCTCCACCAAACAAATTGGGGACATCTCAAATTCACTCATCTATAGATATTTAACTGGACAATCCTTGTTCCCTTGGGTACGATAACTCGGGGTCCTAACTATACCCCACTTTATTACTTGTCGATTCGGTACACTTGCCGAGGACCCGTCAAGTTTTTGGCGCCGTTGCCGGGGAACACGGTGTTGTCTGTTTTATATCTTTAGTTGAGTTAGTTTGAGGTTTTTATTTTTCTTTTTATTTTAATTTGGTGTTTATTTTTGCAGGAAAATTTTGAGACATTTTCAAAATGATGCAAGATAGTGATCAAGATTATGAGTTTTTCCTTTTACGAGAACAAGTGAATGATATGATGAGGGAGATGCAAGAGTTAAGACAAATATATTCAACTTCACCAGTCACCTATTCACCGTCTTTTGAAGATCCTCACTCTTCATGTGTATCACAAGAGTCTCACTTTGCCCATATCGAACGTCTTTCAAACTACATTTATTGTAGAGAGAAGGAATACCAAGCAGAAAGGAGAGAGTTGCAGGCTACAATCAACTATCAAGAGGAGAGGATCAAGGCTCAAGGGGATTTATTAAAGAGTCAAGCATTGGAGATCCAAAATTTGGAATCCAAGTTAGAAATTCTAATTGTCTCTTCGAGTGATCAAAAAGATGGTGGTGAATTGAGTCATGCACCTATAGAGATTAACGAGAATATTGAAATTCTTGAGGATGGGTTGCATCAAGAAGAAAAGGAGCCAATTATTGTTGAAGAAAAATCTTGTGTTTTTTTGGAAACTAATTTTAATTTTTCTGTGCAGGATAGTGCACCAAAGGAGCAAGAGTTGAATGATTCTCAAATGGAAACACTGAATTCAGTCCATTTGAAGGATTTATTTAGGCTTGAAGAGCCGGTAGAGTTCGTGTATAGTGAACCCAAGGTGGAGTCATACTTCATCGAAGACATGGAATTTCCCACCTTGGTAGCTTTCGATGATTTTCTCCTACTGATGGGGGAAAATGAAGAGCAAAAACCGGAAAGACCGTTATTTGGTTCACAAGCTCATCCACCCGAGAGTAAAATGAGTCGAGCTGGGACTCAATAAACCAAAACTTTATTTTTCTTAACCCTTCCTATTTAATTTTCTGTCATTTTTCTGTGTTTTTATGTTTTAATTTTTAATTGCTAGTTATTTATATTTGTATTTGTATTTTTATTTTTCTTAAACAAAGAAAAAAAAATTTAAAATAGAATAAAATAAAATATATATATATATATATATATATATATAAAATCATTTGTTTTTACAGAAAATAATTTTCCTTAAATTTTTGGTGTGTTAGAAAGTTAATTTGTTGTTTTTAATGTTTAATTTGTTGATTTTAATTTTTGGTTTTAAATTGGTTTTGATTGGTTTTATTGTTTTGGAATTTAACAGGGAGAATAACTTGGAATTTAAAGAAAGGAATTTGCACCAAAATTGTGCAGTGCGGAAGTGGGGCAGTAGCAAATTATCAATTATCTCACGGTGACAATTAAAATTGTTGTCACCGTGAGATACATTCCATCAAGGCAGTAGAGTCAGGTAAGGAACGAAAACACAGCTGTGCTTTCATTTAAAATTCACGCCGAAACGCAGCGCTGGAAAAAGCACAGCTGTGCTTATTTCAAAAGCACAGCTGTGCGTTTTCGCACAACCCCCTTTAACGCACAACCCCCTCTTTCTTTCTCTTTTCTCTTTTCTTCTCCTCTGTTCCCCCCTATTCTTAAAAATCAAAATTTCCTTCGATCTCCAATTGCAATCCAAGCTGTTAACAGGTAATTTAAATCTAATTTTTAATTTCGAACTGTAATTGAAATATATTCTTATTTTCTATTTAATTTTCGCTTTTTCCCCAAAAATTCTGCCCGATATTGATTTTTCCCCATTTTTGCACAAGTTCTAGATTTCTGCTTGAGTTTGAGATAGATTGAACTGAGCCTTTCCTTCAATTCTTGGTTTTCAAATTTTTAACTTTAGCATTCCGGTAATTTTTGCAAGCTACAGGTATGTATATTTCCCTCATCTCTGTTCTAAACGATACTGTGTAAATGTGCATTTTCTTTCACTAAATTTCTCTGGAATTTTGATGTTTATTTGTGATTGTGTGAATTGTGCTACTTGTCTTGTGTGTTTGTACAGATCTTTGGGTGTTGGGAGTTATTAAATTTGCACACAAATCCAGTTTATATTCATGCACACCAGCTGTTTGTTTAAATGCTTCAATGGATGTTCAAAGAATAATTTTGTGCTTTTGTTTGATTTGTACAACAATTCTTGTGCATTAATTCTTATAGAAATTGTCAATTTGAACTATGCAATTTATGTTAGAGCTGGATGGCATGAACTTTGTGCTTATATGTCATGAAAATTATTACCAATCGCACTGTTGGAGCTGATTTAAACAGCTGCTGTGATGAGAGTCTGGCCAACTTTTAATGGAGCAGTTTGTCTAGGAATTATCAGTCTTTAGAGCTTAATTTTTATGTCATTCTTTTCGGGGTATTGAGGCTGCCATGTTGACTGGGTTTTGGGCTTACTTTTCAAATATCTAGCTTGCATTTATTCTTTACTTGGTCAATTGAAAGGGAGAATGATGGATGCTGGAATTTTAAACTTCACTTGGGAAAATTAAATGTTTTCATTGTATTAATTTATTTGGGCATGGCAATGGATGGGGAGATGTTGCAAGTTTAATTTTAAATTGCTTGAGATTATGCTTGGTATTATCCTGTTTTAATGATGTTGCTGTTGCTTTAGTTTTTAATTTAGATGCAATTGAATATTGTGCTTGATTGAATTGAGTCAAATGCATGTTTGCTAGTTCCCGACTTGATGGGATTAGGATGAGTTGTTTTGGATGCCAATTTTTCACATTCTTAATTACATGCAACTTTGAATTTTTCCTACATATTTTTGCTGTAAATGACGCAGTGATTAAGTAAACTTTGCATTTCTCTCTATTATTCTCCAATAATTGCATTTATTTTATTTTTGGCATGTACACTTCAAGAATTAATTACTTGTGCTTATTTTTATTCTCCACTTTGTGCTTTTCATCTTTAATTTCGTTAAATTCTAATTTGTGCAATCTTCCAATTTTTACTATTTTGTGCATAGACTTTGTACTTCAATATGTTTATGCATTTGCCTTATGCTTCATGTTTCAATTTTTGCATCATCATTAGCTAGAAAGTATATTTATTTTGCAAATTTCTGTTGTGAAGTTTTGGTGAGTTTTGATATTATTCTTCCAATTTAGTTATAGATGTGGTATGCGCTAAATGAAACCAAGAATGTTTTGAACAAAGGGGTTACTTTCTTTTTCAGGAACCATGGTTCGCAATAGAGAGGAGCAACCATCAGCGCCCATTCAGCCTCCTGATTGGTTGACTCTAGAGCAGCGCACCCTGTTCAACAAGCTGGCTGCAAAGATTATTATTTCGAGTAGGTTTATGAGTATGAAGACACTCATTGACCTGGGCATTCAAGAGAGGGTATTAGCTTTGCTGAGGAACATTGGATGGGAAGAGTTCTTTTCTCTGAATGGTCCGACTTATCCTGAGATAACATTGGAGTTCCTTAGTACGTTTCAGTACTCTCCTAGGTTATCTCTGGATGATCGGAATACCATTCAGTTTAGAGTGCGCAATATCCCTTATTTTCTATCGATTTCTGACCTGGCTAGATACTTGAGGTTGCCAGAGGATGGAGAGGTACATGTTGTGGGTGACTCAGCTGTGCATTGGGCTATTATTGGGAAGCCCAATATGGACTTTCATGCGAGAAACACCAAGTCAACGAAACTCCGCTCTCCAGTCTATCAGTACCTACACAGAGTGATGACTTCATCAGTGTTCATGCGACCGGGGTGTCCTAGCAATGTGAGCACACCAGACTTATTCTTTTTATATGCTATGGAGACCGGCACCAGAGTTAATGCCGTACCTTGGTTGTGTAAGCAACTGAAGAGAGCCACCGCTACTTCAGGGAAGAGGATCAGGATTGGTGGATTGATCACCTTGATCATGAGAGCCCTACATCTGCCTACTCCTGACATGGGACCAGCTTTAGGGTCATCGTACTTGATTGATGAGGAGGTAGTGCTCAGATGTAGGATCGCTATAGAGGATCCTTCTTCCGAGAGTGGATATCGACTTAGGAGAGCGGAGGAGATGGAGGCCCATGACTTGGGTGATGATGGAGAGGGCGATTCTGATGATGCCCACCCGCCAGCTGATCACGATATTGATGCTCCACCACATCCGCCACAGAGAGCGACAGCCACTACTTCCAGTAGGAGGGTGAGACGGAGGAGTGATATTCCATTCTCCCCTCCAGATATGAGTCGCTATGCTCAGGGGCATGATGAGCCATCTTCTTCCACAGCCCCTCCACCCTCAGCTCCACATCTAGATGCTTCTTTGGTGCAGACTTTGATATCTGAGATTCAGTCTATGACAGCATCGATAACACAGTTTCAGACTTCTTTTAGTGAGTTGAGGAGGGAGCAGGCAGCCTTCCAGGAGAGGGTGTGGGAGAGATTGGATGAGCTGAGCAGAGGATTGGCGGAGGTCAGGGCAACTACCTCTCAGAGTGACCAGATGATCTCTGGCATGGACTTATCAGTACAGCGAGCTTGGGAGCGACTGGCTTCTATTAAGACTCAGATGGAGCAGGTGCGCCGAGATATGGTACTGGGAGCTGAGCAGAGAGATGCATTTTTGGGATCCTTCCAGCACAGGATTATGACACAGTTGGACAGGTTGAGCGTTGAGATTCGTGGATTTTTCACTCCTGTTTCCACTGTGTTTCCTCCACATCTGAGACGACCACCACAGTAATATATTGTATATATATTTCAGGAAGTGATTCGTACACAACAGATTTTGTATATATTTATTTATTTATTTTAGTTAATGAAATTGATACAGTCAGGCAATGTGTGATTTTATTTACTTTATTATATTTTGGAATTGTGTGGCTGAGCCAATGCCGTGTGATAGGATAGATATTATTTGTGTTGGCTATGAATTTCACAGATTTCAGAGTATTTCATTTTGCACAAGTGATTATTGGATTCTTGCACAGGTTTTGAATTTTCTTCAATTTGCACAGGTGGCATGCAGAAATTTTGTATGGTTGTTAATTTTGCACAGTAATTATTTTATGTTTGCCATTTTTGAGATGCTTGCAATTGATTTTAAATTACAATGAGTTTTTGCACAGCATGAGGGAAAATTTTTTGAAAAATATCTTTGTGTGCTTCACTTTATTGCACTGAGGACAGTGCAACATTTTGAGTTTGGGGTGGAGTACCATTTCAATTCTTCAAATCAAAGACAATTCTTCAAATCAAAGCCAGTTCCGTTTTATTGTGTTTTCTTTTTAATTGTTGTGTTTTTTTTTTTTATATCTTGAGGGTAATTTTTTAAATTTTTAGTAGTTTTTAATTAAGTTTTGCTTTGTTTGTGGCGTGTTTGTGCCAAGTTTGTGTCTAAATATTTTTATGGTTGTTTCTTTTTGATTTTCCTTCGATTTAAATTTTTTATTTCGTCCTAATAGTTCTCAATTGTGAATGATTTTGATCTCAGGTTTAGAAATTTGTGTTTCATTCAATATTAAGTTGAGTGAGAAATAGTCATGTTTATATCTTTATTTGCTAGACTGCATGTAAACCTTGATTATACTTTGCAATTTCTAAATTTTGAGCACTTTGGGCCTGTTTTCAAAAAAATTGAGAAAAATCTAGTTGCAATTAGGGGATTAGATGAAAACTCACTAAGAGCACTAGAACCTTTCTGATTACCCATCGAAGCGACATCAAATGAGACACAACTTAGAAAATGATTTAGGCAACTCTTCTTTGTATAGCTACTTTAAATGACTTTTCCTACCTTAATTTCATTGTCTTTTGTTAGCCCGTTGAGCCTATCAATTTAGTATGCTAAATGCGTGCTTATTTTATTGTTACACATATTAAAACTACCTTTAGCCTTAAATGATTTTTGCCTCCCTTTAGAAGAGTGGCCACTCTAGTAAGGTTGGGTTTTTATTTTGGGTAAAAGGGAGTTTAGATTTTGTCAATTCTTAGTGTAAATTTCTGTTTGAGAATTGATTGGTGTGTGTAATGGAGAGTTGAGCCCATTTAAAGAAATGAGTTTGGGGTTGATAAAGAGGAATGTGATTTAAGTGGTTTATTGGTCTTTTAAAAATTAGAACTCAAGTCTAGTTCTTGTTGGGATTTATAGACGAATTAAGTACTTTATTTATTATTAATGGCTAGTTGGTTTTTATGCTTCTAAAAAAAATATATATATATATAAAAAAAAATTGAAAAAGAAGAAGCATTGTAAGTTTTTCCTAGCTAATTGAGCAAAAATGTGAGTTTGGGGTACAAAAATTAGTGAGACTTGAACTAGTGCCTTGTGAAAATCGGTGTTGAATAGTATGTGGCATTTGTTATTGTGAGTTGAGTTTGATGATGCTAAGGTGTCTTTAAGGCCAATTTTATTTTGATTATATGAAATTGAGTTGGGAATATTTATTAGTACAGTTGGGTGATTGTGTTTTGTTTAGGTAGTGGCTATTTTTCTCTAGTGACTTGATCTTTCTTTGTTAGCCAATTTACCTAAGCCTAACGTTACAACCAAAATGTAAGACCTCTTGATTCTTTGTTTTGTCTTGTTCTATTTAGTGGAGATGACCTTCTAGTAAGGTTTGGTACGTAAGAAGAGGCATATGGTGTTTCTTGAGCTTTGAGTGAAAAGCCATGAGTGCATTCATGCATTCGAGTTGATTCATTTTCCCAACAATGTACCTAGAAGTTTTGTTTTTAAATTATAAAAATTCTGTTTTGGCCTTTTGCACACACACACAGAAATTGTTTAGTATGTTCTTGTGTTTATTTGTTATTTAGTGAGCATTGGTATTTGCAAACCTATTTTCTTGTCCCTTAATTGAGAATGACTCCTTATTTTCTTTTGTTGAGATTGAGATGATTGAGAATGTGGTTCATTCAGTTTACTCGAGGACGAGTAAAGGTTTGAGTTTGGGGTAGTTGATAAGTTGCAATTATATTAATATTTTAGATTAATTCTTGGCATAATTATGTGTTTTATTTATTTAATTTTAATAATAATTAATTAGTTTTTGTGTTTTTATTAATTTATAATGTTTTTATAATTTTTAATAAGTTTTGGGATGTTTTCAGGTGTTTTATTTTAATCCGGAGCTAATTTGGAGGTTTGGGGCTGATTTTAGAAGAAATGGGTGAAAGTAGGCAAAATTTGCCTAAAGCACAGCCGTGCTTTTCAATAGCACAGCTGTGCTTTCGAAGGGACCGCGCAGCGCACACGGAACAACTGGCGACACAGCTGTGCTCCCTCGCAAGGCACAGCTGTGTCACGCAGTAGGAGGCGCGCGCACACGGAGCTTCAATGCGCAATCTATCGCCCACAGCACAGCTGTGCTTCAGCGAGAAGCACAGCTGTGTCACGCTGATCATGCGCAGCAATCGCGCAACCCTAGCACAGCACAGCTGTGCTTCTTAAAGCACAGCTGTGCTTTTCTTCAGACAATTAAAAGAACGCCGCTGCATTCTAAAAAGGAGAGAGTTTTAGTTTTAGTTTTTTTTTTTTTGTTTTCTTTTTATTCTTTCTTTTAGGCAGTAGACTTAGGTTTATTTTTCTTTAATTTCCAGCAACAATTTATTTTATTTTCATGTTTTAATTTTCCTTTTAAATTCTGTTTAACTTAGATTTAATTTTTAATTGCAATTTCCTTCTTAAATAATTTAGATCAATTTAGTTAAATCTAGATTTGGGGATTCAAGTGGATTCCAAGGTTGAAGAACAAGAACTTCAAGATCTATTTTCTCTCTCATCAAGGGTGTATCCTAAACTCTAATTTTCCATCTTTTATGTTTATATTCTTGATGTTAGAGTAGTTAATCATGCTTGGGAGTTCTTGAATCATATTTGTATTTTGGATATTTGGATTTAATAAATATTTTCATGTTTTCTTTTATTCCTCTTGTTATATATTGTTTTGCAATTATAATGATGATTGGAGCTAAATCCGAAAATTATTGTTTGTGCAAATGCTCTGTTCTTTTAATATTGACATTTATCTTTCCAGCTTAATCCAGGGATGGTAGGTTGGTTTGTGGGTGTTGATGTTATTAGATTAAGAATAGTGAGGAATAAATAGGTTTAAGATAGCTTAATCCGGGATGGTAGGTTGTCTTAGATCTAGGATTTGGTAACCCGCGCTTAAGCTAATTAATAGACTTAATCCAAGGATGGTAGGTTTGTTAATTAGAATAGCTTAATCCAGGGATATGGTAGGCTTGGGCTTAGTTGGGTTGTCCAGAATTTCATGTTATATTGTTTTACCAATTTTCAGTTACATCTATGAGGATAGAATTTCCTAAGCATTTAATTTCATCCTTGAGTAATTTCTTGATGACCAATTTTATATTTAATTGTTAATTTATTTTCTTGCTTAGTTTAGTTTTCTCCACCAAACAAATTAGGGACATCTCAAATTCACTCATCTATAGATATTTAACTGGACAATCCTTGTTCCCTTGGGTACGATAACTCGGGGTCCTAACTATACCCCACTTTATTACTTGTCGATTCGGTACACTTGCCGAGGACCCGTCATTAACACTCAATAGAACATTGGGAAAAGTCATCTACCCAAGCATGGTCCCTGCCAATGGGTCTAGCTCATCACGAGCGTAACGACCGATTGTGTCTCCATTTGATATACTAAATGGTACAAGGCTTGGGCTAGTGATTATTCTTAACACTTCTCTACATTGAGTGAATGTAGGGTTGCATTTCGAGAATGAACTGGGGTAAATAGAGGGACCCAACTAGCATAGATCTAAGGCTCTAATGAGATGTAATGCAGTTTTGAAAGAGGATGGAATTTTTTAAATTAAAATTCAATTGTAATTTTTAACCAAGGTATTTTCGAGTCGAAATCTCAAGTATTTGTCCTGGTGGAGTAGCCACTGTGACGCGTGCCGAACCCCGGGGTGCCCCGAAGGCCCTCTTTTAGGGCTTTCGAGAGGGGTTCATTAAAACTTGTAAGCGATTACAAGTGCGTCTATGTTGGGCAATAAGGAGGTTTCTTGGAGTTAACACCCAATAGAACATTGGGAAAAGTCGTCTAGCCTCAGTGAGCCTAGGACAGCGCATATGCATCCATTTTGGGTAAGCCAAAGATATTTTGGAGTCCCCACCCCAATAGAATATTGGAGTGATCCTCTAACCTCGTGGAGCCTAGGATTATGCAAATTAGGCCTTTTTGTGGGCAACAAGAGATATTTTGGAGACCCCATCCCAATGGAACATTGAGATGGTCCTCTAACCTTATTGAGCTTAAGACCAGAGTAGGTTCGAGACTTCTCATTTATTCATACCTTGGTTAATATTACAACTGAGTTTTGAATTTATCATTTCATCCAATTTCTCATTCAATGCAATTAATTAAAAGCGCAAGTCATCCATACAAGGAAAGCAGTAAATGGGCGTAAAATAGAAAATTATGAACATAAATTAAAACAAAACTAGGGGCGGAATACCAACCCCACTGTAAATAACGTGCAAATCATACACAAATCGGGAAATTCATTAAGAATGAAGACATTGGTCCTCACATGCACATTTATTAAAAAAACAAGTTTAAAATGTCAATTTCATTTGGCTAAAAAATTAGGACATTAGTCCTCAGTTATTATTGAAAATCCCAATTCAATTACCATAAAATATTTGACCATTTTATTTTAGCGGGATTAAATTAATATTTACAACAATAATAAATAAATAAGATAAAAAGGGATAAGGTTGAAGAATGAACCCGGGTTAGGATCCTCAGATCATTGTAATGGCCACCATTTAGCAATCCCAAGTCCACCAAAAATAGTTAAATAAAACTCACAAAAAACAATAATCATGTTAGTGTAAAATTAAATGCAAAATAAAATGCTAGAAGTTAAATAACAATAAAAAAAATGTGAAATAGCCATGAAAACCATAAGAAAATAAGTAAAAAAGGAGAAAGAAAAGATATAGAGGAGAAAAGGCCCAGGGACGGCCCAACTCTCGTGACCGATGGGCGTCCCTGGGTTGACCGGTGGGCTGAAGCAATAACCATCGATGGCCCGTCGCTCGCGTGAGCTACGGTCGTTAGTGGTTTTTCTATCCGTCGGTCACCGCTGATTCTAAAATTAAAATGAAAAAGTCCAAAAAATTGATTTTGATTTTTAATAAATGAAAATTTTATTTATAAAATTAGTGTAAAATAATTAAACTACACAAATGACAAATCTAGAATGTTTACCCTCGGATTTTACCTTTAAAGGTGAACGTTGAGTGATTTCGATTCCTCGAGTTCTACAAGGATTAGTCAGTGATTGCGTGATTTTAGGAGATTTTTGGTTACAAAAATCGTGTTTTGCAAATAAATCAAGAAAAGAAAATTATATTTTTCTTTCTTGAAATTTTGATAGCAATTGGATGTCGAAAATAGCTAGATCGATGGAAACGAATGGATTTCGTTACCTCGGATTAGCTTAATTCGGACATGAAAATGAGAGAAAGAAGAAATCTTGAGAGAGAATTCTTTTACAAAATGCAAAAATAAAAATCTCTATGAAAAACTGCTAAGATTTAGTTTTCTTCAAAATTTCTAACCCTAAATAATAAGGTTTAATCCCCTATTTATAGAGTTTGGAAGATAATTCAAATAAATTTAAATTTAAGATTTAAATTTGAAAAAGATTTATGAAATTAAATCAAAACCGAATCGATTTCCAGAATATTCGCAAAATCAAATCTAATATTTTAAAAATATTTGAAAAGATTTCATAGATTTTGATAAGATTTAGAATATATTTTGAAAATCTTAGGAAAATCTGGAGAATCCGATGGTTATGCCAACCAGATCACCGACCGACGGGCGTCGGTGGGATACGAATGGGCGTTGGTTAGAGGGGTACGCTTGGTCTTTTGACCAGCAGACCATACGCGTGGTACGGAAATGAGAGACGACCGTCTCTCACCAGAAGCGGGCGTCGCTCGAACGAGTGATGGGCACCGCTCAATCGCGAGAGACAGACCCCACTTTCGAACGACAGTCGGCGCTCGTCGCAAGAGACGGGTCTCTCGCACCAGCGACGGGCGTCCCACCACTGATAGGTATCCCGTCGGTTGACCAAAATTTCCATTTTCAAAGTTTTGACTATTTTAAACCTCCCGTTACTGAGAAAAATCCTCAATCCTTGTAAAATCAGAGAATGAAAACTTACAACTTTCAACCATTTATCTGAAAATAAACGTTAGTCTTTTCATTGGGTAACTCTAATCTAGACTGCCTCCGGACCTGGTGTCTACACCTGTGTGCAGCAACAACACTACGCGCTGAGCATTTAAAATGCCCAGTGGTGGATACATATCCTAAATTTTCCATACTGTTACTACATGCATGCACACAAAAGCATATTTCTTTATTCAAATTATATGAACATTAATTCTTGAGCCTTTTAGACAGTTTATGCCTTACTTTTAATGTTCTAATAGATCTTTTGCTTTAATCATTAATCTTATACCTTTGTTATCATTTTAGTAACCATACTTTAACATTACTATTTTTGTTACCAATATCATTATTATTTGTACTGATAACTTAAACGTTAATACTCTTATGTTCAGTCTGTTAATTTACTAACCAATTGTGTTAACGTTTCTTGGTGTTATTCTTTTAAAGTATTTCTCAATTCCTTCATTTTGTTCATAACTTATTTATTCAGTTATAGTCTATATTTGAATACAGTATCAGTTATTGAATTATTCATAGGAGCAGTTACTATACCTTGATACTATATTTATTCTTTGTAGTTTTACTAACCTTTTTACATTTTATATTCAATTTATTATTATTTCTCAATATACTGACTTGTTGGAGTACTTAATTTTCTTATTATTCTTTAACTTAATAGATAATCCTATTGATACCATTGTTGTATTATCTATCATTAACTATTTTTATAATTAACTTTATTATCACTGTAATATCTGAATTACCTATATTATTTATTTATCATCACTTCAGTAATTATCATTTCACTGTTAACCTATAACATTTATTGACAGTTCTAATCTCTTTCATGTCTTTGATTTCGTTACTAACATTCTTAGGTGGCCCCTGTAACACCCCTTACCCGTACTTAGGCGATCCCATCCGATAAGGAGTGAGATGCCATATGAGTAGAGGTGCCGCAACACAGAAACAGAATGTACATACATCCATACATAAACATACATACCGAAATACAGGGTAAATTAAAACTTTGCGGAACCAAACATGAAATAAGTTGATCATGCATTAATATAACGGAAATCATTACATTACTATATGATCAACCCAAAGATACAAAGGATAATTACATCACCAAAATTATACATATACATATGCGGAAGCTATTACAAAATTGAAGTAAGAGAGTTCTATTACAAAAATAATCATTGATATACAACAATTAGACCCTACACTAAAGACCCAGCTGTGATGGCTTCGATGGCGGCGACTCTCCCTAGCAAACTCCTTCCGCACCTGCACGGGTAAACACACCGCGCTAAGCGATAAACGCTTAGTGGGAAAACACACATATAGCATAAGGATAACCATTCACAACGGTCGTCAAGGCAATCACATACAGATGGCATAATCAGAAATACGCAATAAACAAGAGTATGAACATATGAACATGTAAACATATAAAGTCATACCGTCGATAGAAAGTCACTGCCTTCACAACATCTCATTAGTAATCATATTCAGATCACATAATCTCATACTTAACAAAGCAATTCAAAATGACAGAGTGCCTGCTGACTCAAAGTAGTGGATAACGAGTGAACAAACAGTACTTTACGGGTACGAGCCGGTCACAAATAGTACCTTATGGGTACGAATCGAGAAATCAATTTTCACGTTTAATTTCCATAAAACATTTTCAATAGGGAAGTTAAACAAGATCCGAACACAAAGTGGTTCGCGAGGAACCAAACGGGGACCTGATCGGGGTCCAAACTGAACAAAGGGCTGCAGCTAAGAGACTCTATTAGGCAAGCCTAACTATCCACTAGACTGACTCTTGCAGGCTAAAATCATATAATTAACATCCACATTATAATTATAACAAATAAAGAATTCATATACTTTAAATAGATCAGTACATGCGCAAATATAGGTCATAATAAGTGATTTTGAATGCTAAAAACCAGAATTTAACATTCCCAAAACGTGTAAAACAAAAGAGGTTTTATTGCAAAAACAGGGTGGGTCACGGTCACAACCAAATTAGTTGCCACCGAGACTGGTAGGTCACGGTCACAACCAAATTGGTTGTCACCGTGACATACCAAAGTGCTCTCGGCAGAATACTAATACGGGGTACCTCATGGTCACAACCAAAATGGTTGTCACCGTGACATACCAAAAAGAATCAACAGAACCCAAAAGCTGGACATCTCACGGTCACAACCAAAATGGTTGTCACCGTGACATGTCCCCAACCCAAAACAGAAGTGAAGTTCCAGGTACCTCATGGTCACAACCAAAATGGTTGTCACCGTGACGTACCCAAAACCCAAAACAGAAGCAAAATCTGGGCACCTCACGGTCACAACCAAATTGGTTATCACCGTGACCCATGCCCAGATTCCACACTGTCGAGCCAAACTCCAGATTTTTCAAGCTAAAAACCCTCAAATTCATTTCAAATCACATACCCACACCCCAATAACAACATTTAACCAAACAAACATCATTAAATCATGCCATAATTGAATCTTACTCATGAATTCAAGGAACAACATCAATTTACACAATCAATAGCATCACTATTCACATACAAATCCATCAATCTCATAAATGATTCCAGAATTCATAATCAAGGTTTAATAGACAAAGAGAACCAAAACCCATAACATAAGAACTAGTAATAGCATCAAGAACATCAAAATTTCCAGAATTTATTCAATTTACACATACTATCAAAACATAACACAAATTCGCAAACCTCAAAATTAGAAGCTCTATCACCTGGTTCCACTTGATCCAGCAACTTCCTTGCGTTTAGGATCTCTTGGAGGCTCAACTAAGCAACAAACCACAAAAATACACAAATTCAAAACCCTAAACAAAGAAAAAGATGAAGAAGAGAAGGGAACTTGAAAATCAAAACAGAAAATGCAAAGAAACTTACCCAAAACAACACAATAGGTGACCAATCTCCACCACACAAGCTTGGACCAAGGGCAAAATGGCTAAGGGGAAACGAAGAAGAAGAAGAAGGAGGAAGAAGAAGAGGGAACAGGAAATGGGACCTAAAATTCTGAGTTTCCCCTTTTCTTCTTTCTCTTTCTTTTCTCACCCTCCACTTGTCACAATCTTGGTGGTGGAAATCACTCACTCACACACTAGATACACATGTCACTCACACACAATGAAACACTCTTATAATGCACCCTACACATGTATGAGCAACACACACAATGCTCTCTCATCTAATACACACACACAATGATATGCTCACATGCATATAATCACAACTCCACTTATGCACACCTTATCTCTATATGCACTCCCACACCGGAATAAACCACAAAACATGCAATATTCTCAAAATGCACTTATGATATGCCAAACACATACAAATACATACTCACATAAATGGCTCATTCTACTAAGGGGCAAACGGGGTGTGACAACTCTCCCCTACTAACAAGAATTTCGTCCTCGAAATTCTCACTTGAACTAAACAACTGCGGGTACTGAGCTCTCATCGACTCCTCTGGTTCCCATGTCGCTTCTTTGACTCCATGGTGATTCCACAAAACCTTAACCAAAGGAATCTGCTTACTCCTTAACTGCCTCACTTCCCGAGCTAGAATAGCTTTTGGTTCCTCATCGTAGGAGAAATCGGACTGCACTTGAATCTCTTGAACTAACAAAACATGAGAAGGATCCGACCTATACCGACGAAGCACAGAAACGTGGAACATATCATGCAACTTGGACAACTCTATCGGTAAAGCCAGTCTATAGGCTACCGAACCAACTCTTGCCAACACCTCATACGGACCAATGAAACGAGGACTAAGTTTTCCTTTCTTTCCAAACCTAAGCACTTTTCTCCAAGGAGAAACTTTCAGGAAAAC
This sequence comes from Excoecaria cochinchinensis, assembly GCA_947683425.1. NCBI lineage: Eukaryota > Viridiplantae > Streptophyta > Magnoliopsida > Malpighiales > Euphorbiaceae > Excoecaria > Excoecaria cochinchinensis. The sequence goes on along the minus strand of CANTUQ010000021.1, from coordinate 2,771,930 downwards.
CTTGTCTCTGACTTCAAACTGCACATCCTTTCTCTTCAAGTTGGCATAAGACTTCTGTCGATCCTTGGCCACTTTCAAATTTTGCTGCACAACTCTGATCTTCTCTTCTGTATCCATTACCAATTCTGGCCCAATCACTGACCTCTCGGATAACTCTGTCCAACAAACTGGAGTCCTACACGGACGTCCATACAAAGCCTCATAAGGAGCCATACCGATACTGGACTGATAGCTATTGTTATAGGCAAACTCCATAAGCGATACATACTTGTCCCAACTACCCGGAAAGTCCAAAACACAAGCCCTTAACATATCCTCTAAGATCTGAATCACTCGCTCGGACTGACCGTTTGTCTGAGGATGAAATGCCGTACTGAAGTTCAACTTGGTACCCAAAGCTCGCTGCAACTCTTTCAAAAACTTAGATGTGAACCTTGGGTCCCGGTCTGAAACTATGGACAAAGGCACTCCATGCAACCGAACGATCTCATCCACATAGATACTGGCCAATCTATCCATCTGATAATCCATCCTAAGCGGCAAGAAGTGAGCGGACTTTGTGAGTCGATCCACAATAATCCAAACAGAATCATGCTTTTTCTGAGTCAAGGGCAACCCGAAAATAAAATCCATGGCAATATCATCCCACTTCCACTCGGGAACGGACAAAGGCGTGAGCAATCCCGAAGGAACTTGGTGCTCAGCCTTTACCTGCTGACATATCAAGCACTTGGATACAAAGTCCACTATATCCCTCTTCATACCAGACCACCAGTAAAACTGCTTCATATCCCGATAAATCTTGTTACTCCCGGGATGCATGGTAAAAACTGTACTGTGTGCCTCGCTCAAAAGCTGCTTCCTCAAATCCTCATCATCCGAAACACACAAACGGTTCCCATATAAAAGCACTCCATCAAGAACCGAGAACTCTGACTGCTTGCCCAAACTAACCTCTTGCACAATCCGCTGAAGCCTCTCATCAATTTTCTGAGCAACAACTATCTGCTGTCTCAAGGTAGGCTTGACTCTCAAATGAGCTATCAAAGCCCCATCTGAACCAAACCTCCATCTAAACCACCTCAGAAATAAGGCAGAAACTGACTTCCGACTCAAAGCATCTGCGACTACATTGGCCTTACCCGGATGGTAATCCACAATGCAATCGTAGTCTTTAAACAATTCAAGCCATCGACGCTGTCTCATATTTAGTTCCTTCTGAGTCAGAAAATACTTCAAACTCTTGTGGTCTGTAAAGATCCTGCACTTCTCCCCGTAGAGATAATGGTGCAAAATCTTCAAAGCAAAGACAACCGCTGCTAACTCAAGATCATGTGTCGGATAGTTCCTCTCATGTGGCTTTAACTGCCGAGACGCATAAGCCACCACCTTACCTTCCTGCATCAGAACACATCCCAGACCAACACCTAAAGCATCACTATACATAACAAACTCCTTACCCGAAATAGGTTGAGTAAGTATAGGAGCTTCGACTAACAACTGCTTCAACCTCTCAAAGCAAGCCTGACACTTATCCGACCACTCGAACTTAACTCCTTTCCTCAACAACCTAGTCATCGGAGCGGCAATCACAGAGAAACTCTTAACAAACCGACGGTAGTACCCTGCTAAACCAAGGAAACTCCGCACTTCCCGAACATTCCTCGGCGCTTTCCATTCAACTATCGCCTCAATCTTAGCTGGATCTACCTGGATACCCTTGGCTGAAACTATGTGGCCCAGAAATGACACTTCCCGAAGCCAAAAATCACACTTACTCAACTTGGCAAACAACCGATGTTCCCTCAACACTTGCAAAACTAATCGAAGATGCTCCTCATGCTCGGTCTCATCCTTGGAATACACCAGGATATCATCTATAAACACTACTACAAATCGGTCCAAGTATGGCCTAAACACTCTGTTCATCAAATCCATAAATGCCGCTGGAGCATTGGTCAAACCAAACGGCATCACAAGAAACTCAAAGTGGCCATACCGAGTCCGAAATGCAGTCTTAACCACATCCTCATCTTTAACCCGAAGCTGACAGTACCCTGATCGAAGATCTATCTTGGAAAAGACTCCTGCACCCCGAAGCTGATCAAACAAATCCTCAACTCTGGGTAGCGGATACTTGTTCTTCACTGTGATCTTGTTAATCTGCCTATAATCGATACACATCCTTAAAGACCCATCCTTCTTCTTGACAAACAGGACTGGTGCTCCCCATGGAGATATGCTGGGTCGAATAAACCCCTTATCCAATAGCTCTTGCAGTTGAGTTTTTAATTCTCTCAACTCTACAGGAGCCATCCGATAAGGTGCCTTCGATACAGGAGTGGTATCCGGCATGATCTCTATGGCTAGCTCAACTTCCCTCTCTGGAGGCAAACCCGGCAAATCACTTGGAAAAACTTCACTAAACTCCCGCACAACAGGGGTGTCCTCAATTCTAACTTGATCTCTCTTAGAATCCAAAACCACAGCTAGGAAAGCCTCACAACCTTTCCTCAAAAACCTCTTGGCTTGAATCGCGGAGATCACATTGTTCACAGAACTTGCACCCAAACCTCTTACAAACACTGGAGCTCGGTTCCTATCCCGAAGCATAAAGGTCTTCCTATGACAATCAACCACAGCCCGATGCTTACCCAACCAATCCATACCCAAAATCAGGTCAAACTCTCGGAACGGCAGCTCTATCAAATCCACTGGGAACTCTACACCTTCCACAAACAGAGGATAATTCCTAAAGACTCTACTCACATTGACACTATGCCCTAATGGATTGGTCACACATATCTCATAGTCTAACTGATCTACCACATGCAACTTATCAACAATCTTATGCGTGCACAAAAATGAGTGTGTGGAACCAGGATCTATTAGAGCATATAATTCAGTGTCATGGAGTAGGAACTTACCAGCAATCACATCAGGGGCATCCTGCTCCTCTCTGGCTCTCACTGCATAAGCTCTAGCTGCAACTAGTGGAGGACGCTCAACCGTCTCAGAAACAGCTCCCTCTCTTGGTCGACCGCCTCGACCTCTACCTCGGCCCCTACCACGGGCAACCTGAGTAGCATTAGATCCAACTCCACTAGCTCCTCTCTGAGGACCCGAATCCTCTCTCATCTGTGGACAATTTGCCAAACGGTGCTCGGTGCTTCCACACTTAAAGCACCCACCTGTGAGCCACCTACACTCACCCCGGTGAGCCTTGTTGCAATGAGCACAAACAGGTGTAGCATCAGATCTACCACCTCTGCCAGAACCAGATACCACTGCAGAACCTTGCCTTCTACCTCTACTAGCCGAACCAGCTGATGGCTCATCTTGCGGGTTCCTAGATCTTTTACCCGAAGATGAGGAAGAACCACCCCGAGTAGAATTCCTTCGCTGAGCTCTCTCCCTAAGCAATGATTCCGTCCTCTCCGCCCTCAAGGCAGCCTCTGCAATCTGATAATAACTTACCCCAGGCATACACATCAAAGAAATCAAAGCAATCTTTAAAGACTCGTTCAACCCCGCTTCAAAATGCTTGCATCTGAAATCATCCGTCATAATCCCACGCGGAGCATAGCGAGACAGCCGATTAAATTCTTTCTCATAATCCAAAACTGACATGGCCCTCTGCCTCAAATTCAGAAACTGTGCCCGTCTTGCGTCCCTATATGCCTGGGTCACATACTTCTTTGTGAACTCCTCCCCAAAGAATTCCCATGCAACCGGATCAGGCATCTGAGGTTGCCTACATACCAACTCCCACCATTCGTAAGCCGACCCTTGAAGCAATGCAACCGCACATTCAGCTTGCTGATTGGGAGGACATCTGACTTCCTTCAAAGCTCTCTTTACTTTATCAAGCCACTTCTCAGCTAACTCCGACTCATCTAGCCTGGTCCCATAAAAATCCTCAACACCAGCTCTTCTTAAACTCTCTATCGGAGCTTTAGGGGCAGTCACCCTTTCCAAAACTCGAGCCATGTCCTGATGCAATCTGAACATCGCCCCAAAAGGCATGGCAGCGGCCTCGGGCTGGACCCTAGAACGTTGAGCCGACACAGAAATAGAAACGGACAGATCTACAGCTGGAGGATTCACACTTTCAGCGGATTCCTCAAGCGCACCGTGAGCAGAATCAGAATCCATCTAACAAATAAGATGACAGCCACATTAGCCAACACAGCCCTAGACATAGACATATCCACACATAGCATCACATAAACAATCACCCAGAAACGCCTAAACCTAGGCTCTGATACCACAACTTGTAACACCCCTTACCCGTACTTAGGCGATCCCATCCGATAAGGAGTAAGATGCCGTATGAGTAGAGGTGCCACAACACAGAAACAGAATATACATACATCCATACATAAACATACATACCGAAATACAGGGTAAATTAAAACTTTGCGAAACCAAACATGAAATAAGCTGATCATGCATTAATATAACGGAAATCATTACATTACTGTATGATCAACCCAAAGATACAAAGGATAATTACATCACCAAAATTATACATATACATATGCGGAAGCTATTACAAAATTGAAGTAAGAGAGTTCTATTACAAAAATAATCATCGATATACAACAATTAGACCCTACATTAAAGACCCAGCTGTGATGGCTTCGATGGCGGCGACTCTCCCTAGCAAACTCCTTCCGCACCTGCACGGGTAAACACACCGTGCTAAGCAATAAACGCTTAGTGGGGAAACACACATACAGCATAAGGATAACCATTCACAACGGTCGTCAAGGCAAACACATACAGATGGCATAATTAGAAATACGCAATAAACAAGAGTATGAACATATGAACATGTAAACATATAAAGTCATACCTTCGATAGAAAGTCACTGCCTTCACAACATCTCATTAGTAATCATATTCAGATCACATAATCTCATACTTAACAAAGCAATTCAAAATGACAGAGTGCCTGCTGACTCAAAGTAGTGGATAACGAGTGAACAAACAGTACTTTACGGGTACGAGCCGGTCACAAATAGTACCTTACGGGTACGAATCGAGAAATCAATTTTCATGTTTAATTTCCACAAAACATTTTCAATAGGAATCTTAAACAAGATCCGAACACAAAGGGGTTCGCGAGGAACCAAACAGGGACCTAATCGGGGTCCAAACTGAACAAAGGGCTGCAGCTAAGAGACTCTATTAGGCATGCCTAACAATCCACTAGACTGACTCTTGTAGGCTAAAATCATATAATTAACATCCACATTTTAATTATAACAAATAAAGAATTCATATACTTTAAATAGATCAGTACATGCGCAAATATAGGTCATAATAAGTGATATTGAATGCTAAAAACCAGAATCTAACATTCCCAAAACGTGTAAAACAAAAGAGGTTTTATTGCAAAAACAGGGTGCGTCACAGTCACAACCAAATTGGTTGCCACCGTGACTGGTAGGTCACGATCACGACCAAATTGGTTGTCACCGTGACATACCAAAGTGCTCTCGGCAGAATGCTGATAAGGGGTACCTCACGGTCACAACCAAAATGGTTGTCACCGTGACATACCAAGAAGAATCAACAAAACCCAAAAGCTGGACATCTCACAGTCACAACCAAAATGGTTGTCACCGTGACATGTCCCGAACCCAAAACAGAAGTGAAGTTCCAGGTACCTCACGGTCACAACCAAAATGGTTGTCACCGTGACGTACCAAAGAAGCCCAACAGAAGCTAAAGTTTGGGTACCTCACGGTCACAACCAAAATGGTTATCACCGTGACGTACCCAAAACCCAGAACAGAAGCAAAATCTGGGCACCTCACGGTCACAACCAAATTGGTTGTCACCGTGACCCATGCCTATATTCCACACTGTCGAGCCAAACTCCAGATTTTTCAAGCCAAAAACCCTCAAATTCATTTCAAATCACATACCCATACCCCAATAACAACATTTAACCAAACAAACATCATTAAATCATGCCATAATTGAATCTTACTCATGAATTCAATGAACAACATCAATTTACACAATCAATAGCATCACTATTCACATACAAATCCATCAATCTCATAAATGATTCCAGAATTAATAATCAAGGTTTAATAGACAAAGAGAACCAAAACCAATAACATAAGAACTAGTAAAAGCATCAAGAACATCAAAATTTCCAGAATTTATTCAATTTACACATACTATCAAAACATAACACAAATTCCCAAACCTCAAAATTAGAAGCTCTATCACTTTGTTCCACTAGATCCAGCAACTTCCTTGCCTTTAGGATCTCTTGGAGGCTCAACTAAGCAACAAACCACAAAAATGCACAAATTCAAAACCCTAATCAAAACCCTAAATAAAGAAAAAGATGAAGAAGAGAAGGGAACTTGAAAATCAAAATAGAAAATGCAAAGAAACTTACCCAAAACAACACAATAGGTGACCAATCTCCACCACACAAGCTTGGACCAAGGGCAAAATGGCTAAGGGGAAACGAAGAAGAAGAAGAAGGAGGAAGAAGAAGAGGGAACGGGAAATGGGACCTAAAATTCTGAGTTTCCCCTTTTCTTCTTTCTCTTTCTTTTCTCACCCTCCACTTGTCACAATCTTGGTGGTGGAAATCACTCACTCACACACTAGATACACATGTCACTTACACACAATGAAACACTCTTATAATGCACCCTACACATGTATGAGCAACACACATAATGCTCTGTCATCTAATACACACACACAATGATATGCTCACATGCATATAATCACAACTCCACTTATGCACACCTTATCTCTATATGCACTCCCACACCGGAATAAACCACAAAACATGCAATATTCTCAAAATGCACTTATGATATTCCAAACACATACAAATACATACTCACATAAATGGCTCATTCTACTAGGGGACAAACGGGGTGTGACAGCCCCTTTACTAAATTTATATTTACAATATTATGAAAATATTAATTATCATATTGTACGTTTTAGATGATTAGCTCAATTTATAATACTTATATCTGTTCTAAAACAATGTCTTTTACATATTGTAATATACACTCTCTATTCGTGACAACTTATACTCTAATTTATAAATTTTACAGTATTCAATTAAATTTACCTAACACTGTATTATTTTTCCTAAGTCCTTTAATGCTATTATTTCCTGATTAAATTCAATTCATTTCTTTTACTTAACTATACATGTCTATTTTTTTTATATTCGTGATTTTTATAACCAATGACAATAATCTTAATACCACAATGACATTTTCATTCGTTACTGATACTATCATTATTTATTTTTCTTAAATGTAATACTATCGCCATTTTTAGTGACATTAACATTTACATTAACATAAATATTATCATAATATTAACATTATTAGTGTAACATCTTTATTTTCTCTATTGTCAATTAATTATACATGTAACATTCATTTCTCTATTGTCAATTAATTATACATTTAACATTCATTTTACCAGTCAATTACCCTTTGTCCTTTATTTTGCATTACTAATGACAAATTTCATTTTAGCCCCTAAACTTTCCCTAATTCATAGTTTTGTCCTTCATTTTTCATTTATGTACCATATTGCCATTGATCAACCAGCTTTCTTATTTAATTACATATATAACCACTTATTTATTCATTTGTCCAATATTACCCTTCTTCATTACATTCCTCAAACAATCTCATTTTAATCCATTTTTCTTACTTTGCCCCTAGCATGGACCCGATAGAAATCTCAAGCTCGGATATACGGGACGTGGACCATCGCGAATCCACTAAAGTACAGTAAATAGTATACAGTAAATTTCAGTAGCAGTAACAATGACAGTGACAGTAATAGTGACAGTACAGTAGATCGTCATTGACCTACCAATGCGAGTCGTCATGACTCGCTACCGCGGTAAGAGTGTCCCTATGGCTAGCCAACCATATCCTGAGCTAAATTCGCTACCAGAACACTATGGACAATTACATAATTCATTATAACCATATAGTCATGTATTTACATCTCATTTCCAGTTCACTTTCTTTTATCACGGCAATAACTTTATAATGTACAATATCTATCACATCATTCCTCGTACAATATTTTTTTCCATCATTTTCCAATTGTAATTCACTTATTATTTAATTCTAATTCCATTTATCTCATCATCTCATTTTAATATAACAATTACCATTATTTTCTGTGACATACACACTATATTATCAATATACATAATATTCTATTAAGCATTAAATATTCCAAATAAATTACCCTCCACTCCATTTCACTTATACATTTATTTTATAGCATTAAAATCATTAAATTAACAAAATACACACTAAAACCTTGTATAATCCATTCGGCCTTAACTTACTATTTGCCTTTATAATTATTTCTTTTCCATTTCTCACACATTTAGCTAGATTGTATGTCAATTAACCTAGATATATCTTAAAATAACGTTGTATCACAAAATACTCATATATAACCTTAAGAATACCATTCGGCCATGTCATAATTCATGCATTACATTTATTTTTCTTTACTTTAATCATTAGTTTAGCTAGATCTCATGTCTAACATCACAAGTATACCATTTATATAATATAAATAACAAAATATACCATAGTTAACCTTAGGTATACATTCGGTCTCACTTGGAATTCTTCACCAAAATTTTATCTTTTTTGTTTTAAGCATTCAAATAGTCATATTTAATCTTACTAATCATGATTATAATGTTTGGTTCAATTATACATGCATATTTCACCTACCTTACACTTAAACATAACCTAAACTCATGTATTCTTAATGGAAAATGGAGGATATTGTATCCACTAACCTTATTTTCATGATCTCCACACTTAGATCTTCATTTCCTTCATCTTTCACCATTAAAGCATTTTCCTTTCCTTGATTTCTCCATGTGGCCGAATATAAACACCAAAGGAAACACCATAAATTTATTTCCTTTTTGCAATATAACTACATAAACATACTCTAGACATTTTAAAGTACCTATTTGAACCTTTAAACCAATTTAAAAATATCAACTTTACATACTGCAATTTGATACATACACTTTTCCACTTATTTTCCCCCACTTCTTCCACTTTAAATGAACTTTAGAGGTTACTATCATTGAAAAGATAGGCTGAATTTTACTTGGGAATGTTCGATTTGGTGAGAACTTGAAAGAAGAATGAACAAAAATTCAAGAAAAGGAAAAAGAATACCATTCGGCCAAGGAGTAGAAGAAGGTTGAAGAGAAATCTAGGGTTTTTTGATTTTTCAGCCTTTATATAGGGGTCTTGAGTGGGCTTGGGCTTGGTTCAACCAATTGGGCCAACCTTAAAAGCCCATTTAAGAAATTAGGCCTAATAATCAATCCAATTTATATCTCCAACTTCTTAAGCCCATTTTCTCCCAAAATAAATTTTATAATTCTCAAAATATATAATTTAGCCTCCACATAAAACTTTAACTTAATCAAAAATCATTTTCCTGTCCGATAATTTCTTACCAGTCCGATAACTCAATTTTTTATTTTACCGTAAAATTTATTTTTCATCACCATTTGATTCTCCATAATATTTGAAGAAAATCCATACTTTCAAATAATTTTTCTGAGGTCCATAGGATTATTTAGAGCTCAGTCAAATTTTGGTCAAACCAATCAGACTAAATTCCGATCGGTCCGATTCACTAATTGAACTGGTTCAGTTCACTTTCCATCCTAAACATCATTTTTGCTCTTAATAGCTCATTTGACTCCAATTCCATCTCAATCAGGGTCCATTTTTTATCAAGTTCAATTAAACCGGTCTGATTTATTCATTTTTCAGTATCACCTTAAAATTATTTTTTCACTACCAAACTGTTCTACACACTATTCTAAATCTATGTATGCCTTCAGATAACTTTTCAAGGGTCATTTACTATCTTTAAAGTCTCGATCAAAATTTGGTCAAACCTAATTACTATTTGAATCGAACTAGATGCTTTTCTTCAGTTTGACTTTCGGGGACTTATTTGACCTCATTTTCACTCCAAATTATACCACTAAACTCCTTATAACTTATAATTTCCAATGGTCTAATAAAATATTTTGCTCTTCCGGCTACCCGGGAGGTCACACATCAGGGACTTTCCTAGCCTGAACACGTTTAACCTTTTAACTTTTCTATAATTTAGGGTACTAACACTACTTTTTTCACACCAAAACCACACTATAAACTTTACAGAATTCACTGATCACTACTATACCAGTTTCAGGCCATTACAATATATATTTTTGAGTTGTCTTATTGTGTTTAGGTTTGATTAAGTAGTTAATTTGGGCAGGTAAAGTTTCTAGTGGAAACTCTGCTCAAATTTTGCCAGAACTTCATGTGATGTTTTGGATATAAGTGGAGTTTGAGAACTCAAAATGAAGTGATTTTAGTGCCATCAGAACCATGGCTTCAATAACTACAAAAGTCCTAGAAATGACCATGATCCAATTCTAGCTTTAAGACCTTTAAAAGTGGCAAAAACAAATATGTCTCTACTTTGGCCGGTTCATTAGAGCAATGCAGGTTATTTAGGTCATATCTGACATTGTAGATGTCCAAATGACCTGAAATTTGTAATATTTGAAACTTAACATCCTAGGGAACAATTGTTAAGCAGGGAGTTTTGGCTAAAACTGAGGTTTAGGCTGTGCGACATAGAGTAGTGAAGCAGTTCCGAGATTTTTCTTCTGTAAGGCAAAATTTTGGTACCTCACGGTCAACACCAATACCTGCTGACCGTGACCAATGCTGATGGAAGGCATAATTGCCTATTTTGGGACCTAACAATCAACACCAATCCCTGCTGACCGTGACCAATGTTGTGGGAGGCAGAATTACCTATTTTTGGCTGTCACGGACCGCACCAAAACTTGCCCACCGTGACCGTCACCTATTTTAGCCTTTAATGTGCTTTTCTCCACGAGTTGATTGATTAATATTTTGAACAAGAAATTATGTGTTGGGCATTTATAGAATGTTATTATGATAAAATTACTGTATGGGTTATTATTCTATATTTTATACGCAATTATATTAAATGTGATTGAAAATGAATAGCTTATAATAAATGGGATTTTAATTATTTACTGAGCTTGCAATTATCGAGTCGTAAATAGCTAGGCATTCCTATAAGGATTCTGAGCACTGCAACCTATGTTTGAACCACAGTACGGTCCATATATGTGTTAGGATCCTGAATTGGATTCTTATGAATTGTGGATCAGGATTGATCCCTAATGTGTTTTCGAATCGCGGTAGATCCTAATGTGTTCAAAAATGGATGTACTTTCGGGTACCTATACGTTTCTACCCGTTATCCACTTCCTTATAAGTGCAGGCATTTGATAAGCAATAAATGAGCAATTTGAACATATAAGCATGTGATTATGAATGTATGTGTATATGACTGTTGATATATTATGACACTGTATTTTATACATATCTACTCTGCTTCTTTGATTCATTTGTATATCATATGCTTGTGATTGCATTGATAACCGCTATGAGTTGTTATCCATTTCATGTGTTTTCCTCACTAAGCCTTCGTGCTTAGCACGGGTGTTTCACTCATGTAGGTAACGAAGACATGGTGATTTTGAAGGACACCCTGCATCTCCTCAAGCCAACACAATAGGGGTTTGCTTATGTAGGTTTTGTATAGTGTTGTGTAGAACTTTGTAAATGTAACTTTTGAGCAAGTATATTATAGTTTATAGTTTGTAATAACAAAGATGTTTGTACAGGCCTGTACTACTGTAATATTGTAATGAGAATTTTACTGCTTTAATATTATTAAGTGTGATGGTTTTTGCATGTGAATTCATATTATTTCAAGTTAATATCTAAAAATTTTATAATTTGGCTTGTAATAACTTAAGTGTTTTGATTAGAGCTTTTGTTGTATGGCATCCTAAACCTGCTGTGGTAACCCATTACGTGCAGATAAAGGGGTGTTACATTTAGTGGTATCAGAGCAAAGGTTTAGCCGATTCTAGACGACTGTAGAATAGAAATGCGTATAAAATTGTGTTGGCCTAATGCGGATGTCCTTGTGTTTTATAGTTAGATATGGATCCATCTCAAAAACCGTTGGAGGAGACAGCTGAGAGCATGAATTCTGGAGACCAAGGTCCATTTGTTTCGAGTCGAGCTGAACCAGTAAGAGTGGAACCTGATGATACAGCTGTGCCTTTTGAGGTGATGCTCAAGATATCACAAGATATGGCAAGGGTTCTAGAGCGGATGACTGCACCTAGGGCTCTAATAGATTTATTGAGGAAGCATGGAGCGGAAGATTTCTGTGGAACCAGTCTAGATGAATCAGATAAGGTTGAGTTTTGGATTGAGAAGGTGTAGACGGTGCTTGAAGAGATTAGATGCTCTATTGAGCAGAGAGTGAGCTGTGTGGTATCTCTTCTGCAAGGTCCCGCTTATGACTAGTGAAAATTGATCCTAAGGCACCCAATGCTACCTAATCCGATTACTTGGGAATTCTTTCTTTAAGAATTTCAAAATAAGCACATCACAAACGCTTATAGGGAGGCTAAGTGGAAATAATTTTTGAATCTGAAGCAGAGAGTCATATTTGTAGTTGAGTATGAAAAGGAGTTTAGTGGTCTCAATAAGTATGCATCGGTGGGGGTTTTTATAGAAGAATTTAGATGCCAACACTTCGAAGAGGGGCTCAATGAGTCGATCAAGGCATTGCTGATTTCCATGAAGACCTTTCAGAATGTAAGCTACTATCAGATCATGCAAGCAGTTATGAGAATTGAACGATCTAAGACGATTCAAAGGGAAAGAGCACAAAGAAGAAGTTCCTTTCGAGGTAGTTCTTCTTCAGGAAAGAAATCCAGAAATATGCAAGCCACCTCCCAAGCTGACTCTGTTATTTATCCATCTACTAGGGGTAGATGACAGGGGTCCTCTGCTACATTTGGTGCAGGTAGAAGAGTGGCAGGTGATCGATGGGATGATATGCCGGAGTGTTCGCATTGCAATAAGCATTATAAGGGAGAGTGTAGGTGGTTTACAGGTGAATATTTCAGATGTGGTAGTACCGAGCACTTTTTGGTGAATTGTCCCAAAGCTCAGAATGTGAAAAGAGATCAGTAGGATGTCAGTAGGGGTGAATCTAGTACACCTCAAGGTTCTCCCGGTAGAGGTATAGGACGAGGCAGAGGTAGCAGACCCAAAGATGGGGCAGTGTTTGAGTCGGTGGATCGTCCGCTTACAGCGCTAGCACGAGCCTATGCTATAAAGGCTCGTGAGGATCAAGATGCCCCAGAGGTTATTGCGGGTACATTTATGCTCTTTGACACTATATTGCATTCTCTCATTGACCCTGGATCCACACACTCTTATTTATACTCTAAGAATTTATGTGTTAGTTTGCCTCCTGTTGACCAGTTAGATTATGATATATGTGTAACTAGTCCCTTGGGACATAGTGTTAGTGTAAATAGAGTGTATAGGGCTTGCCCTATAGTGGCCCAAGGTAAAGAGTTCCCTACGGATTTGATTGGGTTACCATTCCAAGAGTTTGATTTAATTTTGGGTATGGATTGGCTTTGTAAGCTTCGGGCGATAGTTAACTGTAGTAAGAGAACAGTAGTGCCAAGGAGTCCAGATCAACCTGATGTGGTTGTGTGGGGTATTCCTTCTAACTCTTTGGCTAATGTGATCTCCGCTATGCAAGGCCATCGGTGCCTGCAGAAAGGATGTGAAGCTTTCCTGGCTTTGGTTTTGGATTTTAAGCAGGATCAGGTAAAATTGCAAGATATCCCAGTGGTAAATGAATTTCCCAATGTGTTCCCTAAAAAATTGCCTGGGTTACTGCGTGAAAGAGAAGTGGACTTGTTTATTGAAGTCCTACCGGGCATTGCACCTGTGTCTAAAGCTCCTTGCCGTATGGCTCCTATGGAATTGAAGGAATTGAAAACTCAACTGCAGGAGCTATTTGACAGTTGTTTCATTCGGCCCAGTGTGTCTTCGTGGGGTGCTCTAGTTTTGTTTGTCAAAAAGAAAAATGGCACCTTGCAGATGTGTATCGATTATCGATAGATCAATAAGGTGATAGTGAAGAACAAGTATCCTTTGCCAAGGATAGAGGATTTGTTTGATCAGTTGAGAGGAGTTGGGGCATTCTCTAAGATTAATTTATGGTCTGTGTATTATCAGCTTCGTGTGAAGAATGCAGATGTTCCAAAAACTACTTTTCGGACTAGATACAATTATTATGAGTTCCTTGTGATGCCATTTGGGTTGACCAATGGACCAGCGGCTTTTATGGATTTGATGAATCGGGTTCCAGCCCTATATTTATCAATTTGTCATTGTGTTTATTGACAACATTTTGGTTTATTCAAGGAACGAACAAGAATATGAGGAACATTTGCGGATTGTGCTCCAGACTCTGAGAGAAAAATAATTGTATGCGAAGCTCAATAAGTGCAATTTCTGGTTCAAGGGAGTATCCTTCTTCGGCCATATTATTTCTTCTGATAGTATCAGGGTTGATCTGACCAAGATCGAAGAGATTGTAAGTTGGAAACCGTCTTGGAATGTGCCTGAAGTGAGGAGTTTCTTGGGTTTAGTAGGGTACTACCGACATTTTGTGAAGGGATTCTCTGTTATTGCTTCTCCCCTCACTAAGTTGCTTCGGAAAGGAGTCAAGTTTGAGTGGTCTGATAGATGTCTAGCTAGTTTTGAGCAATTGAAGAGTATGCTTATTGAAGCACCTATACTTACTCAATCCATTATGGGTAAAGAGTATATGATGTCTAGTGATGCTTTAGGAATTAGTCTTGGTTGTGTGCTGATCCAAGATGGGAAGGTGATAACATATGCATCGCATTAGTTAAAGCCCCATGAGCATAATTATCCGACTCATGATTTGGAGTTGGTTGCATTTGTCTTGCTTTGAAGATTTAGCACCATTATTTGTATGGTGAAAGATGCAGAATTTACACTGATCACATGAGTCTTAGGTATCTTCTTACACAGAAGGAACTCAATTTGAAATAGTGCCTATGGCTAGAGTTGTTTAAAGACTATGACTGCATAGTGGACTATCATCCTGGTAAGGCTAACGTAGTTGCTGATGCCTTGAGCAAGAAATCAGTTTCAGCTTTGATGTTGCATTATGGTAGATGGAGAATAGCATCTAATGGAGCTTTGATAGCCCAGTTGAAAGTTAGGCCTAATCTGAAACAGTTATTAGTCCATGCTCAGAGAGATGATGCCAAGTTACGACAAACACTGCAATCAGTCAGAAATGGAGACAAGACTGACTATTCAGTGAATGATTAGGATGTTTCTGTATTTTAAAGGTCGGTTATGTGTAGCTAATGACAAAGAATTGAAAAGAGATTGTTACAAGAAGCTCACAATACGGTTTTCACAATGCATCCTGGAGGTAATAAGATGTATCAAGATTTGAAATAGTTTTATTGGTGGTCTGGAATGAAGAGAGATGTGGTTGACTATGTGTCCAAGTGTCTGACTTGTCAGCAGGTGAAAGTTGAGCACTAAGTTCCTTCGAGTCCGCTTAATCCCCTCCAATTCCACAGTGGAAATGGAATAACATCACAATGGACTTTGTAACGGGTCTTCCAATGACACAGCGGCATCATAATTTAGTGTGGGTAATAGTTGACTGGCATACTAAGTCAGTACATTTTATATCGGTTCGTCTAGATTACTCCATAGATCACTTAGCTGAGTTATATGTGAATGAGATTGTCCGGCTATATGGTATTCCATTATCTATAGTGGATCCGAGATTCTCTTCAAGATTTTTGAAAGGTTTGCAGGTTGCTTTTAATACACGACTCAATTTCAATTCAGCCTTTCATCCTCAATCGGATGGGCAATCAGAGAGAGTTATTCAAGTGTTAGAGGATATGTTGCGAGGTTGTGTTCTGGATTATCCAGGAAGTTGGGATAAATGCATCTCGTTGATGAAGCTTGCATAAAACAACAATCATCAAATGAGCATTGGTATGACACCATATGAAGCTCTTTATGGTAGGAAATGTCAAACTCTGGTGTGTTGGACAGAATTGTGTGAGCATAAAGTAATTGGCCCTGACCTTGTGAAAGACACTGAAGAGAAAGTGAGAATGATTCAGCAACGATTGAAAATTAAAAGTGATCGGCAAAATCTTACACAGATTTGAAGTGGAAAGATATTAAGTATGAAGTGGGTGATAAGGTTTTTCTAAAAGTGTCACCATGGAGAAAAGTGCTCCGATTTGGGAAAAAGGGAAAGTTAAGTCCGAGATTCGTTAATCCTTACGAAGTGCTTAAACGGATTGGACCTATAGCTTATCGATAGCTCTACCTTTGGAATTAGCTAAGTTACATGATGTGTTTTATGTGTCGATGCTTCGATGATACCGATCAGATGAGTCTCATATTCTGCCAGTGCAAGAGGTACAAGTGCAATCAAACTTTTCTTTTGATGAGGAACCTAAAGCAATCTTGGCTTGAGAAGTGAGACAACTTTAGAACAAGCAGATTTCTTTGGTGAAAATACTTTGGCAGCACCATGGAATCAAAGAAGCAACATGGGAGCTCGAGTCTGCAATGAGAGCTCAGCACCCTCAGCTTTTCTCTTCAGGTATGAATTTCAAGGACGAAATTCTTTAAGGAGGAAAGAGTTGTAAGGCCCCGACTTGTACCCTAGTCATATTGGATATGCTCAGGGTACAAGAGAGGTCTAGTTTGTGCTTTTTTGGTTGAGTTTTTGCATGTTGGGACATAACCGGTATTAATTGTTTAGTTAGGGGTAGTTTTGTTATTTGGCCTTTTTGGTCTAGATTGCATTAATTGAGTTTTGTAGTTGGGCCATACTTGAATTAGGTTGATTTAAGGGACTTGTGTATGAGTTTTGATGGGTTAAAGGATCATTAAGAAGTTTGACTTCTGAGCAAATCTAGGTGTGCCATTTGGTTGAGTGTGACCGGATGAGCATGGGAAAGGGATGCATGGCTTTAAAAGCTATGATGTAACACCCCAAAAATAACCCTAGAAGAATTGAGTGTCATTAGTGTAATAGTGTGCATGATAATTAGGGTTTACAGAATTGGACCTAAGTGAAAAAGTGGAATGAGGGACTTAATTGAAGAAAAATAAAGTATTGTAGTGGCTGAATTGCACTTTGCATGATTAACTAGTAAATGAAGATTAATTAGTGTAATGGCTGTTAATGAAGTTAATCAAAAGTTAGTGGGATCAGCTGTATGTTAGTGGACTCCATGTGTTAGTGTGTGAGCCAGCCACCTTGTGTAGGGAGAGTGAGAACTTGACACCTCACACTTACATGCAAGCATGAGGTGGATTAGTGAGTAAACCTGTCTTTTGTTCCTTGATTCAGCCATTTAGATCCCTTGATCCGGCCCTCTCTCTCAAAAGTTTACCTTCCTTTTGTCTCTCTCTTTTAATTGTTCTTTGGTCGTGGAGTCCAAAGGGTGGATAGTGATAGTTGAGAAGAAGGGCATTGACTAGAAAGGTATGTAGTATGTAGTGTATCTCCTCCATCTTCTTCTAATTCTGATTTTGATGGTTAAAATATGGGTATAGCCTCATGAATTTGTATGTGTTATATATGCATTTGAGTTGAAAGGCCAAGTAGAGCTGGAAAGGGGAAAGAGAAAGAGATATAGAAGAGTAAAGGAAGGAGTGCTCCAAGAGGTTTGGGATATATATGTGTTATGTGTTAATTTTGCTCAAGTGTATGTGATGGCTGTTTAGCTTAAATGTGTTATTGATATTGAATATGTGATTTCTAGAATTGAGCATGATTATGAACTTTGGTAGAAGTGTATTTGAATGTGTATTGATATGAGATGAGTATTGAACCATGGAATTAGCACAATATGTGAATCAGCTCTAACTATTGATTGTGTTAATCTGTCTTTGAAGCCTATACTGACCCCCATGATTTGTTTATAGTATAAGTTGAGTTTTACAATTCCGAAAGGGGTGAGACCAATTGTATTAGAACCATATGATCCGTGTCTTTAAATGTCCTAGAAATAGCTCTGTCGATTTGAGGACTCTAAGGTCTTCAAAATTGACAATAACCGTAGATAAAATTTTGTAGGAGGGTTTCTGGAACCAGTTGTGTTATTTTGACCATAACTCCTTCATTATAAATTAAATTGACCTGAAAATTGTCCCATTTGAAAGATAAGACATAGATGAAGAAATGTTAAGAAGAGACCCTTGCCTAAAATTGAGTGTAAGACATCCGTTTGTACTGTACAAAATTGTGGTGTGAACCAGTGTTGAAAGTTAGCTTCTGTTTTGCTTAAATTAGTATGTCACGGTCACAACCAATCCATTGCCACCATGACCCCTCCCTGTTTTGTCTATTTAGGGTATTTTTCTTCCCGAAATGCACCCGAACTTCACCACGAGTTCCCATGACTTGTCCAATACATAATTATCATTATAAAATGAGTATTTTAAGCATGATGAACTATGTATACTAATGCATATAAATATGTATGAGTTATAAGTATTTTAAGCATGATGAACTATGTATGCTAATGCATATAAATATGTATGAGTTATGAGTCTTTTAAGCATGATG
Source organism: Excoecaria cochinchinensis (assembly GCA_947683425.1). Taxonomy (NCBI): domain Eukaryota; kingdom Viridiplantae; phylum Streptophyta; class Magnoliopsida; order Malpighiales; family Euphorbiaceae; genus Excoecaria; species Excoecaria cochinchinensis. The sequence continues at coordinate 2,753,273 of CANTUQ010000021.1, read as the reverse complement.
AATCATGTATGTTAATGTGTAAAATTATATGGGAGCAATGTATAATCTATGGATGGTGAACCATGAATGAGAATGCGTATCACCATGAGTGCGAATGCAAATAATCATGAATGCAAATATGATAAATCATGAATGCGAATATGTATACTATGTGTATAATGAATATGATTATGATTTGTGTTATAAATGAATGCCAATGTCAAGAAGGGAAATCAGGTATGTGCTAATTGAATAAGTGGATGATGTATTTGGGTTGATTGCCAAACGTGAGAATGAGATTTGAAGTCTAAATGAGAAGGAAGAATTGAACTGAAAAGCACAGCTATGCTAGTGTGGTCACGGTGACAATGAAATTCATTGTGACCGTGAGGTATGCTTGAGTTCAATTCTGCCTAATGGATTTTGGTATGTCACGGTGACAATGAACTTCATTGTGACCGTGAGGTACCCAAGGGAGCATTCTGTTTTGCAAAGTGAGAATATGTCACGGTGACAATGGAATTCATTGTGACCGTGACATACCCTCAAGTTGCATTCTGCTGAGAATTGGGAACATGTAACGGTGACAATGAAATTCATTGTGACCGTGACTTTCCCCCAGTTTGCATTCTGTTTTGAACTTCAACATGTCACGGTGACAATGAAATTCATTGTGACCGTGACCTACCCTGTTTTGGCAATATAACTCTAATGTGTTTGGCCTTCCAAATAGCAAGGCTTTGAGCTGAAATGAAGAACAATATGAGTAAGTATTATGTGTGTATTAGGTAATGTACAATTGCATATTACATGATGATTCTTGAATGCAATCAAATATGTGATTATTAACTATGAAGAATGAGTTTGGAAGCATATTGAGTATGCAAGTGAAATGTTTAGCTATGTGCTAATGTGAATGTGTAAAGCGAATGTGATGTTAACTATCAACATACGAGATATGTACGAGATATGAAAAGTGATCAATGTGAACTGAAAAACATGTTTAACAACTTAAGCCTGCGAGTCAAGTAGTGGATAGTTAGGCATGCCTATAGGGTCATGTGCTGCAGCCCCATGCGTTAAATGTGTCTGATTCCATGGGAATCACAATGCGAATAATCCTTGCTGGATTTTATTATATGTGGAATAATGTGAAGTACCAGAAGGTACTAATGTGATGTGAAGCACCAGAAGGTGCTAATGTGAAAATGTAGTCTCGATGAGATTACTGGTACCTGAGAGGTACCGATGCGATACCCGTTATCCGCGTCATTGAGTTGCAGGCGAAGCATGTGATAATAACAATAATAATGATATTGTGACCATGAGCTGAGTATTATACTAGTGAGAATGTGAATGTGATATGTTATAATTGTCATGCGATACAGTTATACACGTATGACTCATTAGGAAGAATATATGTGTATGTGCATGAGTATTTGTATAAATCAAGCTATAAATTGCTGAAATAACATTAAGAGAATGCCGGAATATGATTAAGTGCATATCCATTGATTTTAGCAACGCAATATGCTTATTGATATAAGAGTATATGAATAATCTGTATAAAAAGCCTGCAAGTTGTTATGTACCTTAACCTGCTATAAATGTCATGTACTATATGGTTTGTGATTGTAATTGATGGGGATTGGTATTATATGGCTGTTGGTGTTGATAACTGATATTGTATAATGTAAGCTAATACATTATGAGTATAATATGTGGTATCTTGAATGCTATGTTCAAATCACAAGTAAATAACAGTAAGCTTTACATTAATTAATGTGTATGTGGTACTATTAGAAGTTGAATAAAGGTATGCATGGTTTGGGTTTATATTTGTATCATGCTGAAGATGTTCTCACATTGGTGAGTGCTAATGGCTAATTGATGTACATATGTTTATATTTATATGTATACTCATAGGTAATTATAAAGCTGTATATAAGTGTGCGATTCTAGTAATATTAAGACTTATATAATCCAAATGAATAACTGAGTAAATACCATATTAAGCAAACAAATATTTGTGTGAGAATTTGGATGGTTACTTATGAGTAATTCCTGATGAGTGTGCCATTGATGTTGTTAAAATGAACTATATGTATATGTGAATATTGCTTGGGTATGTGATTGATATTAGTAAACACCATGAGTGTTTATCCATCTTTTGTTGATCCCCACTAAGCAATTATCGCTTAGCATGGATGTTTTGTCCATGCAGGTATCTGAGGATAGTTTATGTGAAGATGGTTCTGCATCGCCAACAGCCAACACATAGGAATCGTTATAGTTATAGGTCATTTTGTAATAAATGTAAGAGTTGTATTTGTAAAGCGAAACTATTGTAAAACATTATAATATTATGCATGGAATTTCAGACCTATATATATATCTTTTGTAAGAAATTTGTTTAACCTGAACTTTGTTTGTAAAACTGTTTGATGCGCATGTGGTTGTGTTGTAACACTCCATAGCCATTATAGTGAATCTCTACAGGTGGTTAGGGGGTGTTACATATGAAGTCGGTGCACTTGGGAGCCAAGAATCTGGCCTCCCTTCTCTCCCATTTCATCCATCTTTTTGGCCCCTTAAGCTCATCTAACCTCCATTAAAATTCTGCTCAAGTTCCTTTTAGTTAATCAAGTGAATTCAAGTGTGTTCTTAAGCTTTATAGGTAAGTTTCTTCTTCTTTTTCTTCTCCTTCTTCCTCCATGAGTTGAGCGTGAGGATTTGTGAGTTTTGTATTTTGATGGCTGTGTATGATGCCTTTGTACAAGGAAGTGGAGCTAAAGCTAAAGGAAAGGAGAAAGTTGGTGTAAGTGGAGCCAATTGAAGGATTTTGAGCAAGGTAGGAAAAAATTCATTTAGATGTGTTCTTAATGCTTAATTTCTATTTTGGAGGTGCATGTGAATGATATATATATTGTTTAGTTACCTTTTTGTGGTTAGGTTTGATTAAGTAGTTAATTTGGGCAAGTAAAGTTTCTAGGGGAAACTCTGCTCAAATTTTGCTAGACCTCTGTGGGATATTTTAGTCATAAGTGGAGTTTGAGAAATCAAAATTAAGTGATTCTAGTACCATCATAACCATGACTTCAATACCTACAAAAGTTCTAGAGGTGACCATAAGCCAATTTTGGCTCTAAGACCCATAAAAGTAGCCAAAATAGATGTGTCTCTACTTTGGCTGGTTCATTAGAGCAGTGCAATTTGTTTAGGTAATATCTAACGTTGTAGATGTCCAAATGACCTAAAGTTTTTTCCATTTGAAACTTAAAATCCTAGGGAACAATCGTTAAGGAGGGAGTTTTGCCTAAAACTGAGGTTTAGGCTATATAACATAGAGTAGTGAAGCAGTTCAGAGATTCTTCTTCTGTAAGGTAAAATTTTGGTACCTCACGATCAGCACCAATACCTGCTAACCATGACCAATGCTGATGGAAGGCATAATTGCCTATTTTGGAACCTCATGGTCAGCACCAATACCCATTGACCATGACCAATGTTGTTGGGAGGAAGAATTGGCTATTTTTGGGGGTCATGGTCTGCACCGAAGCTTGCCCACCTTGACCCATGCCCATAGGCTTCTGTTTTGATTATTTTTGGGTGTCACGGTTAGCACCAAAACCTACCCACCATGACCCTCCCCTGTTTTAGCTTTTAATGTGCTTTTCTCTAAAGTTGATAGATTAATATTTTAAGCAAGAAATTCTGTGTTGGGCATTTACAGAATGTTATTATGATAACATAACTGTATGGATTATTATTGTGTATTTTATATGCAATTATATTGAATGTGATTGAAAATGAATGGCTTATAATAAATGGGATTTTAATTGTTTACTGAGCCTGCAATTATCGAGTCGTGGATAGATATGCATGCCTATAAAGATTTTGAGTGCTGCAACCTATGTTTGGACCACAGTACAGTCCATATATGTGTTAGGATCCTAAATTAGATTCTTATGAATTGTGGATTATGATTGATCCCTAATGTGTTCAGAAATGGATGTACCTTCGGGTACCTATGCATTTCTACCCGTTATCCACTTCCTTGTAAGTGCAGGCATTTGGCAAGCAATAAATAAGTAATTTGAACATATAAGCATGTGATTATTAATGTATGTGTCTATGACTGTTGATATATTATGATATTGTATTTTATACATATCTACTCTGGTTCTTTGATTCATTTGTATATCATACGCTTGTGTTTGCATTGATAACCGCTATGAGTTATTATCCATTTCATGTGTTTTCCTTACTAAGCCTTCGCGCTTGGCACGGGTGTTTCATCTGTGTAGGTACCGAAGACACAGCGATTTTGAAGGACACCCTGCATCTCCTGAGGCCAACATAATAGGGGGTTGGCTTATGTAGGTTTTGTATAGTGTTGTGTAGAACTTTGTAAATGTAACTTTTGAGCGGGTATATTGTAGTTTATATTTTGTAATAACAAAGATATTTGTATAGGCCTGTAATATTGTAATATTGTAACGAGACTTTTACTGCTATAATATTATTAAGCGTGATGGTTTTTGCATGTGAATTCATATGATTTTGAGATAATATCAGGAAATTTTATAATTCGACTTTTCATAACTTAAGTGTTTTGATTAGAGCTTTTGTTGTGTGGCATCCTTCACCTGCCATGGTAACCCATTGCGTGCGGGTAAAGGGGTGTTACACAATGTATGAATTAGAGGAAATTATAGGACCAAAAGTGGAAAAAAGGGGATTTGACCAATCATAAGTTGACTAATGGTTGGACCAAATTAAAAGAAGAAAATTTCATTGCTTTCTAAGCCATAAAGGACGGTGGAAAGGGGGCAGAAATCTGGCCTCCCTCTCTCTCTCTGCTGCTATTTTCTTCTTCTTTTTGGTGTCACTTAAAGTTCTACATAAAGATTTGCTAAGAGATCTCCAAGATAAGGCAAGCTAGTTAGTTGTTTTGTGAGCTTTGTAAGGTAAGTTTTTTGTGTGAGTTTCTCTTCTCCTTTTTTTCTTGGGTTTAAGAGTGAGGAAGTATGGTTGTTGTGTTATTGATGATCCATGATGTGTTTTGTAGTGGAAAAGGCAAGTGGAGCAAATGGAAAGGAGAAGATTGGTGAAGGAGGAGCTAGCTGAAGCAAGAAAAGAGGCCAAGGAGAAAGGTTGAGGAATTAATATGTTTTTGTGTGAATAATGATACATTGATGTATTTGAAGTGTATGTGATTGATTTGGTTTGATTTGAGTTGGGATTGTTGTGTTAGATTGGCTAATTTGGGCATGTTAAGTTTAAGGGGAAACTCTATACAAAATTCAGCCTGACCTTCGTTGCTTCTTTTGGGTCTAAGTGGAGTTGTAGAACTCCAAATCATGTCATTCTAGTTTGGTTGGAAGCTAACTCACATACCTAAATATTCCTAAAAGGGACCTATAGCTAATTCTGGCTTTAAGTATTTCAAAAGTGTCCAAAAAAGAAAGGTTTTTACCTTGGCCGGTCATATGAGTAGTTAGGCTTGTTTGAGTCATATCTGAAGATTTAAATATCAAAATGACCTGAGATTTATGCCATTAGAAAGTTAACATCTTGGGGAACATTTGTTAATGAGATCACTTTTGCTAAAAATGTTATTTATACTTTAGTTTTAACAGCCTAAGTTAGGAGTGAAATTTTGTCCAGTGCAGCCCTATTTTAATAACCAATATAACAGGGCCACACTATGGTCAGGTTTCCCTGCCCACCATATGGCACCCTATGAAGCATCAGGTTTGGCTTAAAATTCAAGTCACATGATGGTCAAGGAACCCTGACCACTGTGTGACCATGTCTAACCACCGCATGGGATCCCTAACCACCCTGTTATTTGGATCCTAACCAGTTCTATAAAGCATCTTTTTGGAATCTTTGAAGATTTTCGGGTCACACGATGGTCAAGGCATCCTACCACGTGTGACTATGTCTGACCATCGTGTGATGTTTTCTGACCACCGTGTGTATTGCATATTTTTATCTGATTTTCAGTGTATTTAGGGTCACAAGGTGGTCATGGAACCCTGACCATTGTGTGACATATTAAATTATTTTTATATACACTATGATTGGCATCAATTTAAATTTGGCGAAAACATGAGTATGTATTAATATGAGAAATACCCAAGGGATGACATATAATTGACATGTTTATATAGAATGTACTATAAGAATTAATGTGTAGTTTTGAAATGAACTATGAATGTATGAATTTATATCATGAATTGGCATATTATTTAAATGAATAATTAGCCTGCAAATATCGAGTCATGGATAGATAGGCATGCCTATAGGGTCCTCTATCACTGTAGCCTATGTGTTTTGGACCCCATTTGGGTCTTTATGCATTTTGGGTCCTATTGGATCCCTATGTGTTTATGGATCTTGCTTAGATCCCTATACATCGAATTATCAATATGAATGTACCTTTGGGTACCTATGCATTTGAACCCGTTATCCACCACTTTGTAATGCAGGCACTTTTTGGAGTATTGGTCAATATGGAATTTATGGACATATGAGCAATATTGAATGTGTAAAATTCTAGTGTACATTATCTGATGATTTATTTTGTTATTTGCTATCTATTTATTATTTAATTATTTCTAAACATGTAACATATGCTTGTGTATGCATTGATGACCACTGTGAGTGGTTGTCCATTTCATATTTTTCCCCACTAAGCCTTTGTGTTCAGCATGGGTGTTTCATCCGTGCAGGTTTTACAGACACGTTGTTTTTGAAGGACAATCCGCATCCCCAAGAGCCAACACATTAGGGGCAAGCATTTTATGTGGGTTTATATTTTTGGATGTAAGATTGTAATGATTAATATAATACTGTAATTGTAATCCTTTGGGTGAAATGTTAGAATTTGTGGTATGTAATATGTGAAGTTGTTAAACATATTTGTATAAGAGGATATGATGTAATGTAAATTACGTATGATGTTCGCAACCTTAATATGGTGCTTGTAAAGCATATGTGATCAATGCATGGGAATGTATGCCTTTAGCTTCATGAAAGTAATTTTATAATTCGGGACCTCATTTAATAAATGCAAACGAGTTAAAGCTTAAGATAACAATATTGTATGTTTGTTGTGTGACAATCCTTATTTGTCATGGTAACTCATCTCTCGAAGATGTAGTCCACTACGTACAGGTAAAGGGTGTTACATCTAGTCACTTGAAATTGAGCTCTTGCCCCCACTAAGAGATTTGAGGGGTCTATAGACCCAAAATCATTTTGAACTACATAAGAAATGTGGAGAGAACTCGAACCTTTCTATTTCTTGTCCTTTTAAGAGAAATGCTTTCCTCATTAGGTAACCCTAATAAAAACTGCCTCACGACCTAGTGTTTATAGTTGCCCACAGCTTTGGAGAGACAAGTGCATTAAGTGCCTAAGTGAGCCAAAGTTTAGAAAAGAGAGCAGAGACACTCACTTGAGGAGGTGATCTTTGATATGCTTCTTAAGAATACTTGGTGGTGGAACTGTTATCTAATCTTGCAGGTTAGCTTACAGACTATGATCAAACCTTATAGCCTCCGATTTGCCTCTTAAAAGGACTTTGATGGGACCTTCAGTAAACCTTGCAAATTAATGCCTAGATTGTGATTACACCTATAAAATCCAAATCTTAAGGAGGCGGTGATATCTTGTAGACTTACGGTGGTATCTTATGGAAAAACCTTGCAATGTGCTGTGACAACACCTTGCAAACTGGCAGATGTAGCTTGTAATGGAGTCTTGTAGCTTATGTAGACTGTGACTGGACCTTGCAGACTAATGATAACATACTATGATATAGCCTTGCAGATTGGATGCTCCTTAAGCAGACTTTGAATCGCACGGTTGAACCTTACAAACTAGTGGCAGTAGCTTATGATTAAACCTTATAGCATGCCCGTGGCAACACCATGCAGACTGATGATGATAGAATGTGTTGGAACCTTGCAGACTTAAGGAGACTATGGCTAGACATTGCAAACTGATGATGACAAAATGTGATATAGCCTTGCAGACTAGATAGCAAAAATTTACCCAAATTAGAGATGGTCGCAAAAAATTTATATATATTGGGGCTGCTTGTATTAGAAGCCAAGATATGGCCGCTTACCCCTTGTAGCAGAATGAGCATCTTGATTACAGGCAATCGTGAGGCTGCACCAACAAGTACAAGATGGTGATAAGATTAACATAATAAGCTTGAAAAGCTTATTAGCTTTCCCTCTGCAATTGGCGAAGGTTGTGAGTTTCATTACAATGGTTTGGCAAGTGTACGTTATTTGGGATGAAAGTTGCCCCCCATATAAGGTTAGTGAATATGTCAGTATGACATGTGATGTGTTATTTTAATTGTTATGTTCATTTTGTTTATCATTTTATTTTCTTTTTCTATTGTAGTTTTGTCATTTGCGATTAATGATTTTTATTATATTACCTTGTATGCATGTTTAGTGATATATGATTTTATCAGTACTTATAATTTTCCACTTTATCTTTATTTTAATGAGAGTGATGATTAACAAATATATTAACATAATTGGTGAGATAATGCACAAATATTAAGTGAAAATCGTGAGTGATATATAACCATATAAACAACCATGTTCTAAATAATAAAGTAAAGACAAAGTAAAACTAAAAAATAAAAAATCCTAAAGAAACAAATAGAAAGTATGTATACACAAGTGTATATAGTTAAATTATAAAACTCTCTGAACCACCAGCTCATAGGGGTGAGTAACCCGAGGAAGGAGGAAGAGGTGGGCGAGCCTCCAAATAGTCCATAACCACATGCATCAACAACCACTACAAGAAAATTTGGAAAGAGCAATGGAAATTAGCTTATATTGATTTTCCGTTGCTAATACAAAATAGCAACGGAAAAATCGGTTGCTATTTTGGCGGTGGGTAATTTTTAGCAACCGTTTCCCGTTCCGTTGCTAAATTTAGCAACGGAAACATAATTCCGTTGCTAAATTTAGCAACGAAATGATGTTTCCTTTGCTAAATTTAACCATGTGAATTGTCAATATTAGCAACCGAATCACTTTCCGTTGCTAAATTTAGCAACCGAAAGTGAATTCCGTTGCTAACTTTAGCAGCCAAAAGAGAATTCCGTTGCTAAATTTAGCAACCGAATACAAATTCCGTTGCTAAATTTAGCAATGAAATATCATTTCGATTGCTAAATGTTAGTGTACACGACATCGTTCTTGGAGAATTTTAGCAACGGATGTCCCATTCCGTTGCTAAAAATAGCAACGGAATGGTGGATCCGATGCTACACGTAGCAACAGAAATAGATTTTCGTTGCTAAATATAGCAACGGAAAATATATTCCGTTGCTATTTTTAGCAACGAAAATCAGGTTCCGTTGCTATTTTTATTTTTTAGAAAATTTTTAATTTATAAATAAATGTGAATCAAATCCTGATGATATATCTGATAATATTTATTGATAATATAATATAAAAATTATAATACACAGTAAATAAAATCCTGAAAATATATTTATATTATTGTAAAATAAAAATTCATGAAAACCATCACAAAAATAATATAAATTCAGTATAAATAACATTGTAAAGTAAAAATTCATAAAAACTGTCACAAAAACAACATAAATTCAGTACAAATAACGAAATATTACAAATCTATGCTATGTAGGTGGAGGAGCAATTTTTTGTAGCTTGTAATCCTGTCCGTAGCTCTGACATGTGCCTATGATCATCCTCTGACCATCTTGCATACTCCATATCAAATATTGCAGCTCCTAAAATATAAAAGTATAGTAAAAAACAATGAAATTAGACATGGTGGACCAATGTGATACAATATAGAATGTAATTAATTATAAAGATTGAATCTTTATGTACCCAAAAGAAAAAAGTTTGAATCTTTAAGATTGTATTGCATGCACCCAACTGGATTTTCTTTAACCAAAAGAGAGAGTTTCAATCTTTAATACTATTTTTACACGCCCATTTGGGATTTTTTCATTTAACTAAAAAATTAGAGGTTTGCCAAAAGCAGAAAAGTTGATAGTAAAGATCAATAATTGACTTAATTAAAAGTTAAAACCAAATGCTTATTATATATATATTCTTGATAGTCTTTAAAACACTGTTTGTATTAAAAAATTACCAGAAAGATTTTTTTTCACATATAACTTGGTCAAAGTAAGAAACCTCTGGCATTTGGATCATTTACATTGTAATATATTTTCAAATTTTGACTGGAATAAACTCCATAAAATTTGAAAGATTTAACATATAGATGTGGGTCAATACACGACTACCAATCAGCCAATTAAAGCTCAGAAGCATATATTAAACAAAATAAGATTTCATATTATTTTTTTTTAATCTCTTTCAGGAAGACTAAACTATCAAAGAATATTTTGTCTTTGGTCTTATATGACTACTTTAATCTAAACTTATAAATTGGGTTAATATTTGGATTAAGCTAAACATCACTTAATTATACCCCATATCGCACCAAGACAAATCACCAACTGCCATGTCAAGAATTTATAAATTATATAGAAAAAGTATTATTTTTCTATAAAATTCTAAGAGTTAATGCAGTCCGCATGGACTAACTATGATCACCGTCTAAAAAAAAATTGTATTTTATTTATGATCGGACAGTTCTAGGGGACTTACCAGAGCTTATGTTGCTAGCAGTACCACCACAGCCACCCAAGAATAACCCCTGAAAAGCAAACCAGAAAAAGAAATGGGTAAAAATGATGCAATTATCAATTTTTTTTTTCTATTTGGAATTTATGAAATAAAAAATATGTACGTAATTTAAAAACCTGCTGACGAGCTCTTTGGAGATCTTGCTCTAATTGGGTAAGTTTTATTCTACTGGATTCTAGCTGCTGCACATAGGCCTATTTTAAGACATATAAGAGACACATTAATTATAGTTTGTTGCATTAATTTCTAGAAATATTTATTTTCATAATTATATAGAAAATTACTATATATATTTACATATAAACATATAGGCATTAAATTAGGAGTCTAATTTGGTAGAAAATGACTCTTACCTTCTTCCTTAGACGGCTCTTTCTTGCAGCTTCTCTGTTTTGAGCTAAACGTCTCAAAGTCTGAAACCAACATGAAAAGCAAGAAACTTTCTTTAATTTTATTTTGTAAAAGACAACAACAAAAAAAAAGTGTAGTTTTCTATTTAATTTTTTTTTTCTTTCAATTATAGTACCTTGGCAGCAAGCTATTTCTCAGATGCTGAACCTTTCCTCTGTCACAAAAAAAAAATTGCTCCTCCCATTTGTAAAAGTAATCACTATTTATCAGGTGAAAAAGTAAGTACATATATATATACATGCATTAGGTAAAAAGACCTTAGCTGGTTATTCTATTTTAAGCCAATCACAATCTGATATCAAAATTTAAAGGTCTCTCATCCTTTTGGCCTATATCTCACCTTCTTATTGAAACTCAACTTATTGCACAAATCACCATTCAGCTCCCCTTCCTATCCCATACTTCCTCCTCATGTCACCAACTGGAGAAATTAGCTGCAAAAAAAAAAATATATTGATGGATTCATACCTCAATCATCAGAATGCTAAAATATTGGCAATAGAGTTTCTGGTTGGTACTATTCTCTGCATGGATTCATACCTCAATTGTAACATCTCCTTTTAATTTTGATAGTTGAAGTCAAGTATCATGTTAAAATTCATCTCAACAGAAAAAACATATTCCAATGTGTTTTGCCTTTCTACCAACTCAACAAAACCACCACGCAAGCACCAAATTAACTCCATCCTTTCCCCTTTAAAATGATAGAATTTTTTTAATATCAACAGTTCTCAATGACTGTAGAGTTTACAGAAACTTTTTACTATGGACCAGACCTACTTCCAAAGCTAGGCCAATAGCCTGAGTGTGTCATTGATCAGCTACATGTGTACGCAAGGTGTAAAGCTAAAGCTCTAATTGAAATATATAAAAATCGATATATGAGAGGGCTAACTAAAATTAATACAGGTCATTCCCTAACTGCTGCTAATTACTTTTATTAAGGTAACTTTCAATAAGCAACTCATTCTAAATTCCAACCTATTGCACAAATCACTCGATCAATCCAATCAGAAACAAATCTTACCTTTAAAAGAAAATGAAAAAAAAACATAGACAATACCCATGGCCAAGCTAAAATTTGATAAATACCTAGATAAATCGACATAAGCTCCAAAACTATTCTTGCTTCAACTGAAATTTGGCTGAGTATAGAAAGATTGCGAGCCGCAAAGGCTTTCCCTTGTGCTAGCAAGTAGTTCCGTGAATAGAAGCAAATTCGCAATAAATAAAAAATCCAAATCTGCAATTAAATGTCAAATGGATTATCTTTTCTTGACCTGTTATCACAAAAGTGGATCAAAATTTATAAAACCCTAAAAGCTAACTAAAAATTCAAAGTAGAACAAATAAAAACCAGACATGAAATAAAAAAGAAAAATTAAATGGGAAAAAAATAAGACAAAAAGAGAAGACCGATTAGAGCCTGTGTGACTTTCGGCGATTCGGCGGCAAACGATCTAGCGAGCGACAGAGAGAATGAGACTGCGATAGAGGTGGCGAGCGATAGAGGGATGATGGCGGCAGAGAAGGCTCATGATAGATGGATGATGTGGCAGAGATGGCGCGCGGCGGAGGCACAGTACGCGGTAGAGAGAGAGAGAGAGAAACAGAGAGTGTCTTACCTTGAAATTGATTTTTCCTTGAAATTTTAGAACCCGATTTTACTTTGAAATTGATAGGAACCAAAAAATATTCGGTTGCTATTTTTTAAGAATTTAGCAATCGAATTAAAATTTCGTTGCTAAATTAGGAACTGAATTTAAATCGGTTGCTATTTTTTAAAGTAAATATTTAAAATTTGTTATATTTGCAACCGAAAAATATTCAGTTGCTATTCTTTAAAAATTTAGCAACGGAATTCAAATTTCGTTGCTAAATTAGCAACCGAATTTAATTTGGTTGCTATTCTTTAATAATTTAGCAACGGAATTATTATTCCGTTGCTAAATTAGCAACCGAATTAAATTCGGTTGCTATTTTTTAAAGCAAATTTTTAATACTTGCTATAGTTGCAACCGAAAAATATTCGGTTGCTATTCTTTAAGAATTTAGCAACCGAATTAAAATTCCGTTGCTAAATTAGCAACCGAATTTAATTCGGTTGCTATTTTTTAAAGCAAATTTTTAATACTTGCTATATTTGCAACCGAAAAATATTCGGTTGCTATTCTTTAAGAATTTAGCAATGGAATTCAAATTTCGTTGCTAAATTAGCAACCGAATTTAATTCGGTTGCTATTTTTTAAAGCAAATTTTTAAGACTTGCTATATTTGCAACCGAAAAATATTCGGTTGCTATTTTTTAAGAATTTAGCAACGAAATATAATTTCGCTGCTAAATTAGCAACCGAAATAATATTCTGTTGCTATTTTTCGCTCCAAATTCATGAATTTTGTTGGCGCCATATTTAGCAACGGAAACAAATTTTCGTTGCTAATATCTGTTGCTAAATATTGGCGCTAAAAGTTCCCTCCACTTTTAGCGACCAAAAATCACCAAATTTTTTTCCGTTGTTAAATATACAAAAGTTAACCAATTTTAGCAACGGAATTTAAATTCCGTTCTTAAATAGCAACGGAAAATAAATTCCGTTGCTATTTAGCAACGGAATTAATTTCGTTGCTATTTCTAAATTTTCTTGTAGTGAACTAGTGTACGATGCTGATGAAGACCTTAATGTTAGCTTGTGCCCCGATGATTTGAGCATCTAATGTGGTGACCCGATTGAAAATGTTCCCCTGATGGGCATGAAAGTCCTCGTACTTGATGGTTGCCTCATCATGCTCTCAATGATGTCTACTCGCTCTCGAGCTCATTAGAGGTTCTCATCAATCATCTAAATCCCCTGGTCAGACGTGATAGGTGCCATAGTGATGGCTGATCGAATATCCAGTAGCTGCGCCAAGGTCTTTATCTAAAATGTAGTGATATGTTTGTCTTGGTGTTGAAGCTCATCCTGAACCTCCATTAGAAAAGTGATGAACTATTGCCCCTAGACCATTTGGGCATCCTGGATGTGCTTGAGGTGCTCTAAGATGGCACCGAGAGTGGTCATAATAGTGTTAGGTTGTGGTGTAGTTAATGATGGAGCTGTGGATGTGGATGCCCCCGGGTCGTAATATTGATGAAAGCCTGACTTAAAGTGTATGTGCTTTGTTGGATGGTCATGTGTGAAACTCGTCTTGGGGTTAGTATCTCTGCCCATATCATAATATCTTATCTCTAGGGGCTCCTGTCCTATGTTCATCCCCAAGACAGCCTCATTAGTGCTAGTGGCAAGTGGTGGGTGCTCGATAAACCCCCTTGGCACAACACCAAGCACAGCTTGCTCCAGGCCTAAGATATCATCCATCTTCTCTAAGCTCAAAAGCCTGTACCCAGTCAAGGCTGCCCTATCCAGCTTGGCCATCCGCATGTCCAGCATAGCGCCTCTATCCAAAAATACACTCTCCAAGGTTGGATCCCCTATCTCTAACTATAGTACGCCCTCTGCCAATAGGATATGGATAATCACTTCCCCAATAACCATTTCCTATCTGAGTGTGCCGACCACCCTCTGTAATGTCATGAAGATCTGGTGGCTGATGTCCAGTCGCCTTCCGATCACCATCCACCAAAGGTAAAATACATTTGCCATGTTGACTACCCCTGCATTTCTTGTCCTGCCCAAGTATGATGAGGAGAACACCCTTTAGATCTCAATAGTTGTGAAGCCAATGATGTAGACTTTAATAGCCGGGGTCGTAAGCTGAGCTTGGTCTCCACACTGCATTCTACTACTTTGGCTCGCCCTGTAGGAATTCCATAATGGTAGAGAATCGTTGTTGTGAGATGCTCAAGCAATGGCCTAATACTGCAAATTGGATCACCCTCTCCACGATGTTAGGCCATTGGAGCCCCAATACTGAAAGGTAGTCAGGGCCCTGGACCATTTGAAGGTATGTCCAGAATGTTGGTCCATAAAAATTAGCCCATCTAATCTAAGCAAGGAGTGCATATGCCTCCTACACCAACCCTAGGTGCTCGAGCATTGTATGGCTCATAAATTGGTTCAGTAGAATTCACGAGGCATGAAGGTCATTGTACCTCTCTAACTCTTCCATGGTCATTCATATAAAAGGATGGAGCTGATCAGCTGAAGGTATGGGAGCGCATCGTGGAGCCATATATCTTGCAAATAAAAGAAGCGTAAGTGATCTCCTATTAAAGGGTTAATGCAAATTATATATAACGGCGCACTGCATATGAATTTGGACAGTGTTTTAGCTTAACATACATTAAACCGAACCTGCAGAGGAAATTCATATCCAAGTGCCAAAGAATAACTGTAACATACAACTCAATCTAAGCCTATCAGTAGGCTTCTACTAAGCATGCTTAAATTTAAACACTAGGCAAACATACATATTTTGCAACAATATCATACATTTTTCGTGCATGTGCTATGATAAGTATGATTGTATTATTACACACACATATTACTATTACTTTTGTATTTATTTATCTAATACTATTATTTACTATGATTATTTATTATTGTTGTTAACAATATGACACAATTGCAGTATTTATCTGTCATGCATTATTTCCCCTATTCACACATTATGATTCTACAACAAAATTATTAACACGGCATATCACAATTATTATAATTATCAACCGTTAAAATGGTCATGTCAATAATCCAAAATGTAACATACACCAAAAAAATAGAGAAATTCCTAAGAAAAATTATTCAACACTCAAGGGCATAGTGTTTATTACCATTATCGCAGCATTTTACAGGTATTATGCTTGTAAATAAATGAAGAGGATGATAAAAACATACCTATAGGCAGAAAATGTGAATGGCAAAAAAATAATGTCTAAAAGCTCTAAAGAAACTTTAAAAAGACATCCCCCAACTGATGATAATCAATCACAGTGGAAAAAAATATGAGAAAATGACATAAAATGGATCAAAATAACACAAAATTTAAGAAAAAAGTGAGAAAAAGAAGAAGGAAGACAACACTTTATATAAGAAATGTCGGGTCACAGTTTGAGTCATATTTCAAAAACATAGTGCCTTTTTGAGATTTATGGCCGTGACTCGGGAGTAACGACAGTGGTTTGAATAAGTTACGCTCATTACTGGAAGTCACAAGCTTGACTCGCCTAAAAATTCCATAATTTAAAAAAAAAAAAAAAGGTTTTCTTAAAACTTTTTAAAGTCTTTTTCTTTTACTCCCTGAATATCCACACATGGAATGCTTCATATGAGGAGCATGACTAGTTGAGGCATGGGAGTGACTTGAATGAGTCCTATAAATACCCCCTTTAGTCTTTATTTTAAGGCTCACTTAGCTCTCTTGTGGACTCTTCTTCCTTCTTAGATTTTTCTTCTCTTTCTTCCCTTTGGTTGTTTCTTTTAGCACTTTCTTAGGGTAGGCAGTCTATTTTGCCATTTTTTTGTGCATGGCTAACCTATTCCTCAACAAAGCTCCACAAAGTGCTTGATGCCCCCAAAACCTAAGAAAATCCCCACCTAGCCCCTTACTTCGGCTCAGATTCCTCCGAAGAGTTTAACCTGACATACACCTATTGTTAGCGATTGTGCGATATTGGGACCCACGGTTCCATGTGTTCTGATTTATGCATTAGGAGATATGTCCTTTACCTAAGGAATTTACTGCTATTGTTGGTGCTTCTTTTTCTGTAGGACCTTGCCTCGCATCATCAGCTATGTATCAAACTATTTAAGGGAGGTTGTTTGAGCATTAGGGATTCTACCATTTACAGATATGAGCCTGGTATTCAAAAATGGTCATGTGTCTTTAAAGGTTCTTTTTGATGCCCTGGATAAGATTGCAGACATTCATTCTTATTGCGTCAGGGTGATCCTACTGATCTGCTTTGCTCAATTCCTGACTGTGATCGGGGATGGGTTCACTAGTGATTATAGGCTCTTTGACTCTGTTGATGGCATCCATCGTGGACTGACCCCTTTTCTACCGATCCTAGTGGTGACCATACTCAACCTCGATGCTGTGAAGGTGACCCATATACTCCTTTCATCTGCAACCCTCGATTACTTTAGGTACATGTAGTCATTTATTTAAAGTAGCATGCCCCTTGTGCATTTTCACAAGACCTTTAGGGATTTTCTTAATGGGAAACACATCCCGTTAGGGATTTTCACAAGACCTTATGCCTAACTTTTACCTGAAATGGACTTTACCCACTCTAATGGCTTTTATTATTTATTTATTTTATGTAGGAAAAACTACCTATTTCCCGGTTTTCACTTAGCCCTTGGTCTAACTTTTGCTTAGAGAGCCTTTTTACAGTTTTCATCTCTAACGACCATTTTTTTTTATGTATGGCTACAGAAAAAGCTGAGGCTATTTAGTGATCCCTTTCCAAAGGTGATCTTTACCTATTCCTTCAAATACTTGCTTACCAAGCACAAATTACACCGATTTGACTCCTCCGATGATGGAGCTGCTTGGTTGGGGACAGTTAGCTTTATGTGTCCATGGCTAAGGCTCCTTTATGTCACTTGAGATGGTCATTCAGGCTACATACCATTGAGTAGACTACATAGGGTCACTTTTTGCATTTCAGCCTATTGTGCACGATAGTTAGAAAAGACGCAGGACATCATTTTTTAGGGTGGCAATCTTGCCACCATATTCATCTCATGCTATCATCAACTCTGGAGACAATTGCCAGTGAGGCCTAACATTTGAGAACTTAAAACATGCAACTTTAGCACTACTACTGAGTACAAGGCTTGGGTGAATGTCTTGTGGAAGATAACAGATCATCCTGGCTGAAATGCTAGAGTGGTGAAGGTGACAACAAGAGATAAAAGATATGATTACTTAGCTTTGTATGAAACACTGCTTTATTGCCTTTAAATCAACTTATTTAGGCATATGTTCCAAACTTACAAAAGAAATAACTATTTTCTTTACATGTTAATTATATTCTTATTTCGAGCTTATACATGCATTCCTATCTACCTACACCACATGGCAATGGCGACAATCATGACATGACATTCAATACAACAATATGTATTTCCATTTAATCTGGGGGGATAACACCTTACGTGCATCCAACTCCTATTATCAATCAGCCCTTATGGGTTTTCATGATTGAAAATTTTCTCTTAGATATGGAACCTCTTCAGTCTATCAATAATGACCGGTTCTTTGAACTCATTTCTATCACTATTTGTGAGGATGGCCGTGTAACACTCTTACTCCTTACGTTTCATTAATTAACTATCCGTCCTAAGCCGATTAACCTATTTAAGTGACCAGATTATTATATAGTGCAATACAATGAAAACCGGTATAAATTTTTTTAAAAAAAAAAACCGATTATTAACTCACTTTAGTTGCCTAAGTCTATTAACGACATTAGAGCAACTAAACACTTACAAAGCTTATTTTAACTTAAACTCAATTTCATCGATTGACCTATAACTGTCCTAAGTTTCTATTCATTTGGTCAATTTTACTTTAACATGCAATAACACATTACACCTTACCATTTGTATTAACTTAACTTCATTTCTACAAGTTATCAGGCATGCCATATCACGCAATCACATACATCCAGACACATAAAATAAAATCATCACACACACCACTAACTAGTGCCAGTTATAACAGTCTATTATAAACCAGTACCCACAACTAAATAAAAGTTCATATACATGCCATAATGTCTTAACATACTTAAAATATTCTAAGACAACTTCTTCAATCAGCTCCCAAAATATGTGAGGCATGCACTGCTCCACGTCCTAAGGAGTACCTACACGCAGTCAAATAAAATTACGTGCTGAGCATTAAATATGCCCAGTGGTGATTGCAATTCCATATATTTCCACTAAACTAAGTTATCTTGGATAAACAATATTACAAATATAATAAAATAATCATAACTAAATATTATTTATCTTATTTATTAATTATGCATGCAATATCACATTTAATTACCATTAAATCACATAATTAAGGCATTTACACAATTAATACAATAAAAGACCATAATTACCATTTTGTCCCTAAGTTTAGCAAAATTACAATTATGTCCTTGAACTTTACCAAAATTACCAAAATGCCACTATTTCATTTTATTTTTACCATTTTACATTATTTAACATGCAAATTACTATTTTGTCCAATCATCAATTTCATGCCAAATTACATTTTAGTCCCTAAAAAGTGACCAATTTTCATATTTAACTAATTAATTACATTTTTACCCTTATTAACCATTATTAACATATTTACGGACAAAATTACCATTACGCCCTCAAACTTTTCACATAATTCCAATCATGCCCCTTTTTCATGCAAATAGCATTCAAGTCACAATTTAACCATTTTAAGCTCATTTTTAACATTTTGCCCCTGTACAACACTGGCAGACTCTATGAACAAGATAAACGAGACGTGAACCCCAAAGGCTCACAAATATACCAGAGGGATCCTGTGGGACCACCCCTGTCTTTAAATACATTCCAAAACATTTTTAAAAAAAACTTTCAGATACAATGAGGTAGGAGCGTCATTGGCCTATAATAAGTGAGACATCATGCTCACACCCACGGTTTTATGTCCTTATAGCTAGCCAACAATCCTGAACCAGACTCGACTACCAGATCATCACATAAGGCAACATTATTCCATTTTTCACATTTTTAAATTACCATACATACATTTTATGACATCATTATACATGTAATCCACATCCATATACCATTATATGCCATAAATTTCATGAATTCATCATGGTACACATGGATAACCCCATACATACCATTCGACCAACATACTAATCTTTTACTATCAATTCTTTTCATCAACTTTAACATTTATTTAGGTCATTTTCATGTTGTATAACATAGCCATGCCATTATTTCTCATAAAAACACATCAAAATCATACCTTTATGTGTGATATCCATTTGGCCGTACATGCACATCATGCATCATGTAAATTTTACATGCTCTAACAATACCATTAGATAGATCTCATGCCAAATATCATGTATACATCATAAACATGCCATAAACATCATCAAAACACATAGAAATCACATGAAACCTATTCGGCCTACATAGTAACTTTTCATACAAATTTTATTTTCTCACTTTAAGCATTCATATCATCATCAAGTTATTTTCAATTAAACATGCCTTTATCACATACTTAGTTAACAAACATAACATAAATCACATAATATACCATGGAAATAGATGGAGTTTGTAATCACAAACCTTAGATCCTTGCAATACACCTCTCAATACTCCTTTTCTTTATCTTTTGCTCGATTAGAAGTTCCTTCATCTTGATGACCTAACCATGGTCAAACACAAAGATGAAGATTTCATCAAAACCAAGCTTCCTTTCAACAAACAAACTTCATAAACATCTTATTCACATCCTAAAGTACCTTTAGGAACCCTTGAACCAGATTAAAAATGCCTAAATCACTTACCTCAAAATTACACCTTAACTTTCAAGTCTTGATTTAACCCACTTTTAAACCTTCAAATGGACTATTAAGACCACCAATGGAATCTAGAGGAGCTAAAATATGTTAGGGAGGCTTGGATTTGGGGTGAGATGGAGAGAGATTGGAAGAAAAATGAAGGAAATGGGGAGGAGACCAATTCGGCCAAGAGGGAGAAGGTGGGAGGCGATGACTGTTGGAGATTTCTGGAGAAATCCAGCAAAATGGGGGTATTTATAAGAGGGAAATTGAATCAAATCAGGTCCAACAGAAGTGGTCGAACCGATTTGGGTCATTTTTCACTATTTTAGGGTAACTGAGTGCTCGTGCGCCGCTTACCTCGCGCGGACTCCGTTTTTTCCTGGTTTTTTCACTGTATTTTAGTTTCAATTAAATTCAAATTCTTTTTTTGATTTTTAACAGGATAAAACTGGATTTCTAAAAGGATAATGAGGATTTTAAATAGGATTAAAACTCCTAAAAACCTAATTTTTACAAGAATCATATAAATAAAAAATATCAAACTAGAGAAAAGAGAGGAGCATTTAGAACGGCAAAAACAAAAAAAAAAGTTCAAAAAGAATAATTTCTTGAGAGCTAAAGTTTCTTCTAAAAATTCAGAATTGTTCTTGAGCCAACGAAATTAATTCTTTGTGTTTAGGAAGCAATTTTCATCATTTGTTTAAAAAAAAACAAAAGTTTTTAACTTTGATTTTTGGCACCAAATCCAAACTTTCTTAGTTTGTTTTTAAGCATTCAACGGGGAGTCATCACTGTCTTCTTTTGCAGTTAAATATCAATACCTCTGAGGGCAAATATATGGGCTTGAGCTAATTCTTCTACTTTTCTTATTTTTTGCTGTTTATTTCTTCTCTCCACTATAAATTTTTGTAGATTATAATTATTGATTTATGTGTGTTGTTGTCTGTTATAATTAACATGAAACTTAGGGTAATTTAATTAACTTATTTACATGATGCATGCAATGTAATTTAATTATTTAGAGTATCCTGTAATAACTTTGCTTATCATTTAATTCTATTTTTTATCATTATTTCCTTCTGTTAATTTCCCGCATAATTTTTATCAAACATTATTTCTTCCAATAATTATAAATGTTTTTCTCAATTTAGATTGGTTACTGTATTTGCTTCATCTAATTGTTTATTTCTATTGTATCGTATTTTGTTCATTTGATTTAAATTGCTTCCTTTTTATCATATTATTTATTTTATTCGGTTCATTAAATTTTTATTATATTTGATCCAATTTGCTAACATTATTTTTATTCTTGTTTTTGCTGTCCACCAAACTTGTTTATTTCATTGTGAGTAATGTTCTGGTGCGAGCTGGAGAATCAAGAGACTAGGAGTCTTCAAGTTTGGTTCGCATTTTAATTTCTATTATTTTATTTGTTTTGTTTATTTTATGCAAAATAGTATTTTGAATGCGCTTATTTTACAAAAACTCACGTTTTCTACAATAACAAAAATTGAGATTTTTATTAATAAAATAGGACCAATGTCCTGATTTTAGCCATAAAACTTTTACTTTCAAAAGAGAGTTAATTTTCATAAAATGGGATCACTCATCCCGGTTTTTCCGATAAATGTCCAAAAATAACTCTCAGATTTTTAAATTAACAAAAAGGAACCAATGTTCCTAAAATCTAAATAAATATCTCGATTTGTGTATGATGTGTTTTATTTCAATTTTTTTGTATATTATTTATTTTGGGCCCTTGTAATTAATTTTTGGGGCAATTTTATTCCTTTACTTATTTATTTACACTTTTATTATTTTGGGGGATAATTATATCCCATATTTTTACTTGTAATTTATTTATTGTTTTCTTTATTGGTTTCTTTAGTGCTTTCCGAATATGCTTGAAATGCGCTTTAATTTTATTGCATGATCGTGTGAGAAGGAAGATAAAATAATTAACTCTAAAAACTCAATCATATAACATTAGCCAAAGGTATAAATAAAATTGAGGTCCCAAACTCTCTCTGGTTTTGGCCTCATAAGGTTAGAATTCATTTCCCAATATTTTATTAGGTGGCGACTCCATGATACCTACGTTATGATTTCCAATAGACGCCCTCGTAGGTTGATTGCCAACGATGGAATAGGGGTGATTCCCTGTCCATTGTGAAGCGATCAGTTGTCACGAGTTTTAATGAACCTCCATCCGGTCTCAAGTCCTAAAAGCGGACATCCGAGAATGACC
This sequence comes from Excoecaria cochinchinensis, assembly GCA_947683425.1. Lineage (NCBI taxonomy): Eukaryota > Viridiplantae > Streptophyta > Magnoliopsida > Malpighiales > Euphorbiaceae > Excoecaria > Excoecaria cochinchinensis. The sequence continues at coordinate 2,730,397 of CANTUQ010000021.1, read as the reverse complement.
CGAATACGTGAGCGGGGTTCGGCGCGCGTCACAGTTCCCTTATATATTATACCTTATTGATTATTTCTGTACCTATAGGTGCTGATACGAAAGTGTGTATCTTAGGATACAAAAGTGATTGCTGTACTCTCGAGTACTGAAACGATACCCGTTATCCGCGTCTATGAATTGCAGGCAAGGCAAATAATAAAATGAGTTAATTAATAATCAGCATAGTGAAGGTGATGTGATATGAGAATGTGAATGTGATGAGTTATGTGATAGCCATACAATATTATGATATATGAATACGACTTTTAGTGATACTAAATTATTACTGAGGCATGACTAATAAGTATGTATATTATATTGCTTAAAGAATTTTTATATATATGTGTGTATATTGTATGTCATTTCCCCACTAAGCATTGTAACACTCTTATACCTTACATTCAATTAATTAACTTGCCATTCTATGATGATTAGCCTAATTAAGTAATCCAATTATTGAACAATCTATTAAGTAAAAATCAATACATTTTTTTTAACCCTATTATAACAGTACTTTAGTTATCTCAGGCTATTGACAATATCAAATTAATCTATAAATTTACTAACCACATTTTAACTTATTATCTAATTTTGCCGATTGACCCAAAACGATCCTAAGTTACTATTCATTTGGTCAATTTTTACATTAACACGCAACTTCACATTTCACATTACCATTTAACCATTTATGTTAACCTAATTTCTATAGGTTATAAAGCACGCCATGATCACACTCACAGACATACTAGACAGATAAACACGAGTACAAAACATTACTAAACCAATACCAGTTCAAACAAACCATCACATACAAGTACCCAAAACTATACTAATATAAGTTCATATACATGCCCAAAATACTTAATCATACATTAATTCTCCCAACTTAATTTCTTCGATGTAGCTCCCAAAATTGTGAGGTATGCTTATGGTCCATGCCCTAAGGAGTACGTACACGTAGTCAAATAAAACTACGTGCTGAGCATTAAATATACCCAGTGGTCACTGCAATTCCAAGTATTTCCACTAACTAATTTCACATGCATAAACAATATTCATGAATATAATAAAATAATCACAATAAAATATTATTTAATTAATTTATCAATTATGCATGCAATAACATAATAAATTACCATTAAATAACATGCTTAAGGACATTTACACATTTAATACACATAAAAGGGCATAATTACTGTTCTATCCCTAAATATGGCAAAGTTACAATTAGGTCCTCAAACTTTACCAAAATTATGAAAATGCCAGTAGTTCACTTTATTTTACCATTTCACCATTATTTAACATGCAAATTACGATTTTGCCCTCCAATTATAAATTTCATGCCAAATTGTATTTTAGCCCCTATAAAGTGATAAATTTTCATATTTAATCATTTAATTGCATTTTAACCCTTATTAATCCATTTATGGTCAAAATTACCATTTTGACCTCAAACTTTTTACATAATTCCAGTTATGTCCCTTTTTCACACCAATATTATTTTAAACACAACTTAACTATTCTAAGATCATTTTTACCATTTTGCCCCCTATATAAAACTGCTAGAAATCTATAAACGGGATAAATGAGACATGAACCCCAAAAGCTCAGAAATTTTTAGCGGGACCCCGAAGGACCACCCCTATCTTTAAATACATTCCAAAACATTTCATTTAAACTTTAAAACATTTCAATACAATGACGTAGGACCGTCATTGGCCTACAAGTAATAAGTGAGACGTCATGCTCACACCCGCGGTCTTATATCTCTATGGCTAGCCAATATATCCTGAATTAGACTTGACTACCAGATTACTATATAGGGCATCATTATTCCATTTTCCATATTTTTAAGTCACCATACACACATTTCATGGAATTTTGATTATTTTATTCCATTCTTTTCCAAATAATTCAATCATTATACATTCAATTCTCATTCATATGCCATTTTATACCATAAAACTCATTAATTCATCATGATACACATGGTTACACACATGCATACCATTCGGCCATAATGTCAATTTTTCTCTTTTAATTCTTTTCATCACTTTTAAAATATAATTAGGTAATTTACATGTTAAACAAAATAGCCACGCCATTATTTCACATCAAAACACGTCAAAATTATGTCTTTTCATGCATAATCTATTCGGCCAACAAGTTCATCATGCATCACATGAATTTTTCTCTCTCTAACACATACTACTAGTTAAATCACATGTAAAATATCATGTATACACCATAAATATGCCACACACATCATCATAACACATAGAAATCACATGGAATACCATTCGGGCAATATGGTGAGTCATCATACAAATTTTTTTTTCTCATTTAAACCATTCATTTCATCATTATTAATATCCCTAAGCATGAATGTCAAGCTATATTCAATTAAACATATCTTTTTCACATACTTAGTTTACAAACATAACCAAAAACACAACTTAAACCATGGAAATAGGTGGAGTTTGCAATCACAAACCTTATATCCTTGCAAAACACCTCTCAATACTCCTTTTCTTTTCCTTTAGCTTGATTGGAAACTTGTTCACCTTGATAATCTAACCATGGGCGAATATAAAGATGAAGATTTCATCAATATCAAGCTTCCTTTTAACAAATAAACTTCATAAACATGTTACACACATCCTAAAGTACCCTTAGGAACCCTTGAACAAAATTAAAAATACTTAAATCACTTACCTCAAAATCACACCTTAACTAAAAAGTCTTGGTTTTTCCCACTTTCAAACCTTCAAATGGACTTCTAGGACCACCAATGGATTCTAGAGGAGCTGAAATATGTTATGGAGGCTTGATTTTGGGGTGAGATGGAGAAAGATTGGAAGAAAAATGGAGAAGAAGGAAGAATATTCAATTCGGCCAAGAGGGAGAGAGGTGAGGCTGCAACCCAAATGGAGAACCCTAGAAATTTCCAACCAAAGTGATGTATTTATGTGAGGCAAATTGAATCGGGTCAGGTCCAACCGAAGTTATCGAACCGATTTGGGTCAATTTTCGGTTTTCAGGTCATTTTTCACTATTTTAGGGTAACTAAAGGTTCCTTAACTCATTTTCACTACCAATTAATTCCATCATTCTTAAAATATCAAATAAAGCCTCCATACAAAGTTTCAATTCAATCAGAGTCCATTTGGAGCCCGATTCACTAAAACCGGTCCGGTTTAATTCTGTTTGGTTCTGCCGTAAAATACAATTCTAATGCTATTAAAAAAATCTAAAAATTATTCTAAGCCTTTACACTTCCTACAATAAACCTTTTTATTCACATTTACCATTTCTAAAAATTCGGTCAAACTTCGGTTCAACCGAATCGAACCAGAGACCAACTTCATACTGACTTTCGGGGACCTATTTGACCTCAAATTCGCACCAAATTTCATCACTAAACTCCTGACAGTCCACAGATCAATTTTATCAAATAATATGTTTTAAGCATATGGCTGTAATTATCAGCTGTCACACCCCAAAATAGCCCTGGTCGGAATGTGTATGCTAAGTCGGGAATGCAAGGGTATTTCAGTAATTTGTGCATAAGGAATTTGGATAATAAGGACTTAATGGCAAATAATTAATTAAGTATGTTAAGAAGAGAAATGTTAGAGTGTGCTTGTGGTATACGGTTGTAGGGTGTTTTGGTTGTGGTATTTATCTAGTGAAGTGTGAGTTTGGTACCTTGGCATGAGATATTTATTTAAGGAAATGATTGGGTGCATGTGAGTGTATGGTGCCATGGTTTGAAAAGTCTAAGTGGGTTTTGTGGTCCAATTGGGAGCTGCCATGTGGGCTTGTTAGGTGGGCAGTGAATGAAGAAAAAGAAGAAGTAAGAGGAAGAGAGAGGGAACACAGATTTTTGGCTTTCCCGTCCCCTCCTCTCACTCCTCCTTTCTTCTTCTCTTCTCCTTTCTCTGCTTTTCCTTTCGTTCTCTTTGGCTTGGAGTTGTGCTTTGCTTGAAGAGGTAAGTTGGAGTTTAAGGTTTTCTACGTGCTGTTCTTCTTCTTCTTCTTCTACTGGTTTTACTTCAGTTAGGGTTTGGACTAAAGATTTTGTGGGTTTCTTGTTTGTGCAAGCTTTGGGTTGCAAGAAGAAGCCTAAGGACAAGTAGAGGATTAAGGATTGAAGCTTAAAGTGTGATTTTTGGATCTTCAATTCCAGGTTTAGGAGCTTTGATTCCTGCATTTGAACTTCTGAGTTGTCTCTACCCTATTTCTCACTTAGGTTGTAAATGTGTTTGCATTGTTTAATTTCTGGAATTTGGTTTGTTTTGGAATGTGTATATGCATGATTTATGTGAGTAGATGTGTTAGTAATGCATGATAAGGATTGAATTGAAGGTACTGAGTTTGGGATTTGAACTTAGCGTAACTTTTAGGGTTTCTGTTCTTGAAGGAATTGAATGTGCTTATACATGATTTTGGGTGTTTTGATTGTTGAATTAAGTTGGTTTTATGCCATTTTGATGTATGGAAGATCGATTGGAAGGTAAGATGAGATTGGTAGTGTTTTGAATCAAATTGAAATTGATTTTGTCGAGTTCTTTGAATTCTGGGCATGCTGGAAACGGAAAATCGCGATTCTGATGGAATTTTCATTTCCAGTACGTGTGTGTGTCGTGACTGCCCTGAGAGAGGCAAGTCACGAGTCGTGACTCTCAGTCACGACACGTAACTCTGTCTCCCAGTCACGACGCATGACTTTTCGGCGAGCTGGAAGTAGTCGCGGGGCGTGACTCCCAGTCACGACGCGTGACTGCCCTGTGAGAGGCAAGTCACGACTCGTGACTTAGAGTCACGACTTGTTACTCCTTGTGAGGCATGTCACGAGGCGTGACATAGAGTCACGACTCATGACCCTCCTTTGAGGCCAGTCACGAGTCGTGACATGGCTCGTGACCGACCCCTTTCAGCCCCATTTTTCTGATTTAGCCCAATTTCAACCAAAATGAATTTCCTATTTCTTCTGTATGGACTTATACTGCTGTTTGATTCATGTCATACTTTTATATGCTCTTATATGGCCTTTTCTATTTTGCCTTGTTTCCCAAGTGACTAGTTTTCTTATAAAATGACTTTCAAATGTTCTTATGGCTTTTTCCCCTACCGTGTGCTATATTACCTTGCTTATATGAATGGTTATCCTACTTTATTTGTGATTAGCAATATGTTATGCATATCCTTGATTAGATCCTCCTTTAAGAATAACCTGCCTTGCTTAAGAGTATATTGTATCATTCCACGAATTGGCATAATATGATTCCACATGTGTTTCCTGACATGCTTTAGTATATTGAGTAGTGCTAAATGTAATTGATTGAACTATTGCATGCTTCAGAATATGAATTATATGTGGTATGATTGACAATATGCTATGCCAAATTTATTTGAATAATATGGTTGATGTCTGAATGCATTATTATGCTTTAGCTTTTAAACTCAATGTGTTATGCTTAAATGTAATTTTTGATTATGCATGATTTATATTTAGTTATCCTCACCTACCGCATGATTAGGATTTTATATTGATAATCATTGGCATGGTAGTGCTTTCATACCTGATTTTGACATGCTTTAGAATATTGTTTAATGTTAAAGTGTGTGGAGTGTATTATGTTTTGCAATAGGAATTGTATGATATATGACCGACTTTATGAGCATATTTATATGTCTATCGTACTCTGGTTTATGCATGATATATATATATTTATGCATTGTGCAATTCAAAACGTGAATTATTTTATGCATGACCTGCGAGAGTCAGTCTAGTGGATAGTTAGGCATGCCTAATAGAGTCCCGTTAGCTGCAGTCCTTTGGACGTTTGGACCCTGATCAGGTCCCCCGTTTGGTTCCTCGCGAACCCTTTATGTGTGCAGATCCTCGCGATCCTTTTTAATGTGTTTGGATCTTGTTTAAGATCCCCCCCTTCAGGAAAATGTTTCTATTGTGACAAAATAAAATGGTTTTCAATTCGTACCCATAAGGTACCCTTTGGCCGATTTGTACCCGTAAGGTACTATCAGTACACTCGTTATCCACTATTGTGAGTCAGCAGGTGCTTTGTTGGTTTGTTTTACTTTGAAATAACTATAAGAATGTGATATCCGAATGAGCACGATAATGATTTGGGGAAATCAGTTTATATGTATATGAATGTGGATTTGAGCTTTGGAATGTATGTCTGTATATTGTAAACTTGATTGGATACCTTACACTATTATCCGCATTTGTCATGTGTTGTGTTATAAGTTTCAAAATGCTTTGAATGTGATTCGACTAATGTATTTATGTATGTGACTCAAGCATGGTTTTACTATACAAGCCTGTGAATCGGAGCAGTTGTGGCTGTAAGTATGTAAGATTTAGCTGTACCTTATACATGGTGATGATATGAATGTGATGTTATGTGATTATGTCTTCGGTCTCCGCTATTAGAGTATTTTCGGCATTATATTTTATATATTAGAGTTGCGCAGCAGTAATGTGGTGCTTTGGATGTCGTCCCTTGGATTTTGGGCTAGTGTGGGTATGGCATGTCAAAGTATGTTAGATAACTAGTATTCTTAACATGATAGTTGGGTGTGTTATCATATGGTAATTGTGTCGCTTTGGATCGGGTTGTCAGTTCATGCATGGGTACTTGGTTATGACAATTGCGTGTGTAAATCTCATGTGACTTCGCACGGTAAGATGCTGATATTTGATACCATTGTAGGTATATGCATGTGATATTGTATGTAGTTCTGCATGACGAGACTTGTATCGTTTATTGTATCATGTCTGGTTTGGCCTATTCTTGACATAAGTATATGGTTATGGTTATGAGTTTTCGAATTAATGCTCTTACTATGCAAGCCTGATTATATATGTATTCTGAATGTTGCATTTGCCATTGTGAATGTGTTATGCCTTGGCGACCATTGTGAATGGCCGTTCATATTCTTATGTGTTCTCCCCACTAAGCGTTTATCGCTTAGCACGGATTTCCTTTCCGTGCAGGTGGCAGGTTTGGTTCTGTTCGAGTCGCGCTTCTACAAGGTCGGCCACATAGGAGTTAGAAGTTTTGTATTTTGTTCAGCTTCTGTACTTCAGTTTTTTTTTGTATTTCTGTATTATTGTATATGTAATTATGTAATAATATTGAGATTACTTTTGGGAAATGTAAACGTTAGTATGTTCTTATGTTAAGTTGTTCCTTCATTTTATCATTCGCTTTATGCTTCCGCTTAGTGTCTGCGTGTGTGTGAGTTATTGCATGATCAGTCTGTGCCCGCAAGTTAAGTCAAGTTTTTAATTAACCCGTATTTTCGTATGTATGTTATGTATGATAGTATGCTTCCGCGTTATGCATGTGCATATCTGTGTGAGTGAGCGTCGGGTAGCGCACCCGTCGGCGTCCTTCCAATGGGGGCGGCGATGGGGGTGTTACAGTTAGTGGTATCAGAGCCCAGGTTTGATGATTCTGGGTGTGTTATTTGTTATGTGTTGAGTCTTTGCATGAGAGTCGGTTTCGTGTCGTGGCCTAATGCAGATGTGTCTTGTTTTGTGTCGTGTCTAGATGGAGTCTAATCCTAGTGAGAATGTGGGCGAGACAACGAAAAGTGTGAACCCAGTTTATGCGGATCAGAATGTTTTCGAGCGTCCTCCAGTTGAAGATTCCGGTCCTATCTCTGATAATAGGACATTAGTACAAGGATTGATTCGGATTTTGGATAGGCTGACTGCTCCTCGGGCATCTCAAGAATTTGTGCGGCATGTACCTCAGAAGAGAAAAGGATCGGTTAGTGAAGTGCCAGCAGGGAAAAGGGTTCGAGAGGCATCGATGTGTCAACAATGTCAGAAGCAACATGTGAACAAGAGTAAGAAGAAGTGGCTACCGCCTATATGTCAGCACTGCCAGAAGCGACATAGGGGCCCATCTCGGAAGCTCTCAGGTGCTTGTTTCAGGTGTGGCAGCTTAGAACAGCAGATAATCGATTGTCCTAAGAAGATGAGTGAGAGTCTAGCTGGGCAAGCTAGAAAGGATGTGGAGGATTTGCTCAGATCTTCTCGAGCGCCTACGGAGTTGGTAACGTATGGCAGGGATGCGATTGAGACCGCAGATTCTTCTGGTAAGTTGCATTGCAAGCTTTTATCTAAGTAAGTTTTGTTTGTTTGGATTGTTTGGATGTAAGTGTTTAGCAGTGAATTTCGAGGACGAAATTCTTTTAGGAGGGAAGAGTTGTCACACCCCAAAATAGCCTTGGTCGGAATGTGTATGCTAAGTCGGGAATGCAAGGGTATTTCAGTAATTTGTGCATGAGGAATTTGGATAATAAGGACTTAATGGCAAATAATTAATTAAGTATGTTAAGAAGAGAAATGTTAGAGTGTGCTTGTGGTATACGGCTGTAGGGTGTTTTGGTTGTGGCATTTATCTAGTGAAGTGTGAGTTTGGTACCTTGGCATGAGATATTTATTTAAGGAAAGGATTGGGTGCATGTGAGTGTATGGTGCCATGGTTTGAAAAGTCTAAGTGGGTTTTGTGGTCCAATTGGGAGCTGCCATGTGGGCTTGTTAGGTGGGCAGTGAATGAAGAAAAAGAAGAAGTAAGAGGAAGAGAGAGGGAACAAAGATTTTTGGCTTTCCCGTCCCCTCCTCTCACGCCTCCTTTCTTCTTCTCTTCTCCTTTCTCTGCTTTTCCTTTCGTTCTCTTTGGCTTGGAGTTGTGCTTTGCTTGAAGAGGTAAGTTGGAGTTTAAGGTTTTCTACGTACTGTTCTTCTTCTTCTTCTTCTTCTTCTACTGGTTTTACATTTCTATTAACTAAACTTGTTTTTTTTTTAATAAAAATGGGACCAATGTCCAAGTTTCTTCCATCCAAAATAAATTATCACATTAAAATTATTTTCTTTAAACATGCATGTGAGGACCAATGTCCTCATCTTTAACAAATAGCCTGTTTTATGTATGATTTGTTTTTTTGTTTACAATGGGGGTTGTATTCCGCCCCTAGTTTTGTTGTAATTTATTTTTCTTTTATTTACTTTATTTACCGCTTTCATTATGTGATTGACATGCGTGTTCAATTAAATTGCAGTAAAATTGAATGAGAAATGGGATGAAATGCTAAATTCAAAACTCAATTATAAACTTAAGCAAGGTATGAATAAATGGAAAGTCCTGAACCATCTCTGGTCTTGGGCACAACGAGGCGAGAGGGCCACCTCAATGTTCTATTGAGGTAAGGCCTCCAAGACACCTCTTGTGTCCCGAAAAAGGCCCAACTTGCATAGTCCTAGGCTCTATGAGGCAAAAGGACCATCCTAATGTTCTATTAGGGTGGGGTCTCCAAGACACCTCTGGCTTGCCCAAAATGGACATAGCAGCGCTGTCTTAGGCTCACTGAGGCTAGACGACCTTTCCCAATGTTCTATTGGGTGGCGACTCCAAGAAACCTCCTTGTTGCCCAAAATAGACGCACTTGTAATTTCTTACAAGTTTTATGAACCTCTCTCGAAAGCCCTAAAAGTGGGCGTTTAGGGCGCCAACGGGGTTTGGCGCGCGTCACAGACACAGCATACTCAAATTTCTTTTTATTTTTTTTCTTTTCTCATTTTTATATTTAGTTCTCATTTTTTCTACCTATCATGCCATAATTTTTCTATGTATCATTTCATATTTATACAAATTATTCATTTATTTCAATTTCCCAAACTTATATCATAAGAATATCTTATATATTTTCCTATTATCATTATCATATTTATTAATACCACACTATTACTTTTATGCTTATTATACTTATTGTTTCTTCAATTAGTAACATTATTTATTAGTGTCACTTCCAATAAATAATGTAATGGCCGATGGTGAATAGTGCGTTCCAGAAGGTGAATAGTGCACCCAGAACAGAATTTGCACCCAAGGGCAAAAAATATTTTATTTGACCATCGGAAAATACTAGTCACGACGTGTCCAATGGTAAAATTTGGAGTAAAAATGAGGTCAAATAGATCCTAAAAAGTCAAAAATAAGAAAAAGTCCTAGCTTGGTTTAAATAGTAACTAGGTTTGATCAGGCTTCTAAAAATAGCAAATGACCACCAAATTTTTTTTTAAGGGCATGGATAGACTTAGGATAATATTTAGAAATTTTTTACAGTGAAAAATAAATTTTATGGTAACACTGAAAATTATCATATTGGATAGATTTTAGTGAACCGGACGAGGAAATGGAATTCGATTGAGCTGAAATTTTATATGGAGGCTAATTTTTATATTTTAAGAATTATGGAATTGATTTTGGGATAAATTGAACTTGGGAAGTGAGAAAAATAATTTATAGTCGATTAATAGGCCATAATATGAAAAATGGATTAGAAATGGTTAGGCCAATTTGATTACGCCAAGCCCAGCCCATCAAGACCCTTATATAAGCTGCAAAGATCAGATTTCTCTAGAGAAATTTGCAAAATTACAGCAGCCTTACCCTCCTTCTTGGCCGAACCTTTCTCCTCCGTCTCTCCACTAAATTTCCTCTTCTCTCTTCAAATTTCTCCCTAAATCCAAGCCTCCCAAGTAAATTTTAGCTCCTTTACAATCTAATAACAGCCTTTAGAGTCCATTTGAAGTGTTAGAAGTGGAAAAAATCAAGTATTCAAAGTTAGGGCACAAATTTGAGGTAAGAGAAATTGATGTTTTTAAATTGGTTTAAAGGCTCAATAAGGTAAATTGGGGTATGTAGAACATGTTTACAAAAAGGAAGTAAGGTTTTGATGGAATCTTAATTAATGCATTCGGTCACCATTAGCGATCAAAGAATGAGAAAGTCTCCCAAGGGAAAAAGGCAATGAAAAATAAGTTCAAGAAGAGTAGAACAAGAATTTGACTTAAGTGGCTACAAAATCCATCTATTTCCATTGATTTAGGTTGATTTTAGGTTATGTTTAAATGGTATGTATATGATAAATGTGTGTTTAATTGAAATAAACCTTATGGATAAGTTTAGGGATGTTAGAAATGAAGATTTGAATGCTTAAAACAAGAAGAAATAAATTGTATATTGATGTTATAGTTAAGGCCGAATGGTTTATTAGGGTTAACCTAAGTAAATGTTATGATTTAATGTAAGCTAAGTGTATAAAAATCTTAATTTAGGTGTAATTTAGTTAAATGAATGATAATTGAGTGAAAAATAAAATGGAGTAAGATGTACATTTGGTCGAATGTTATGTAACACCCTTACTATCCTCATACCTATCACACGATATGAGCACTTGACTACCATGGAAAAATTCAGATAATTTTTTGTTTTAAACCAATATATCCTTTCAATTATCTTAATTAAATCTTGTTATTCTTATTAATGACTTAGTAACGTTAAAGGTCAATGATTATTTAGAAGAAAATCAACGGCATAACGGCTATAATATTGATAAACCACCCTATAAATCAAACAATACACAGCCCATCCTGGGCATAATTACAATACATCCCATCCACCAGTCCAACCCATCATAATATTTATCAATTACATATAACTATAAACATTTGTTCATATACATGCTTTTACAATATCTAAAAGACTTACATTAATCCATATACATATCCCAAAATTTATACAAAAAGATTCTTCACTAGCTATACTTCTGCAACTCTAAAATCTCGAGGTATGCTTACTTCTCACAAAAATCCATTGTACCTGCACGCAGTCAATAAAAATAAGTGCTGAGCATTAAAAATGCTCAATGGTGGTTACCAATTCAAAACTTTCCACTAACTATTCATTCATGCACATATACATAACAATTTGTTTTATAACCATCGTTATTATTTTTTTTTACTATTTAATTTTCATTGCTAACTTGACTTACAATTTCATACTTTAATTTCAATATTATCATTAACTGATCTTATTTCTAGTTACATTTTTACTAATGTATCAATTCGTTTGAATACTTAATTCACTTTTACTATCTCATGTCATTTTTCAATTAATCAATTTCAATTTAGTTTTCATCATATTGCCCCTAGTTTCACTTTGGTAGAAATCTATGAATTGGATAAATGGGACATGGATCCCATGGTCCACAACGGTATAGAGTGACCCCGAAGGAGCACTCAACAATATCACTGAACAATTTATCACTTTTCACTATAGTAGTTTATCATTGGCCCACCAAATGGAGTCATCATGACCCTGCCACAATACAGTTATCCTATGGCTAGCCATCATATCCTGGACTAGATTAACTATCAGACATTACTAAGGACAGGAAAATTCATATCAATCGAAAATCTTACTTTGATTCATTTCTATTTTTTTTCTAATTTAATTAATCCAATACTTAGTATATCTTAATTTTCCATTTATCATAACATACATAGTAATTCAATTCCAATCATAATACTTTTCAAATAAAATCACTTTGTACCATTAGTTTCACAATTTAACAACATACATTTAAAATACTAGGCCTGTGCAAAACTGAACCGAAATCGAAAACCAAATCGAACCGAATTGATTTTGATCTATTTGGTTTGGTTTGTTTGGTTTTTGGTTTGTTCGGCTCTAAATCGAAATATAATTTCGGTTTTTTTAGTTCGGTTCTTAAGATTGAAAAACCGAAGAAACCGAACCGACCGAAATTTATTAAACTCCCCGTTTTGATCATTATATATATATATATATAACCTAAATCGTAAAGCCTTTTCTTCGTTACCTGAGGATGAATCAAAATCCCTAGCCGTAGCACAACAGCCACCACGAGACCACCACCGATTCATTCTCTTCTTTGCTTCTTCAATTCTTCGATTCAGCTCGCAAAGAGGGTAAGTATCATTTCTACTCTTTTGTTTTCTCTTCTCTTTTGATTTGTTTTCATTTTTTTCCTTCTAGTATTCTGTTTGATGGTGCTTTGCAATCCTTGTTGTTTCTTTATTTTCAATACCTAGAATTTATCTTCTTGATCAAGATCATCTTAAATGCTCATTCTTCTTGTTTTGTCGCTCTTTCATTCAATAATTAATGGATATTTCACATCTTTTATTATATTAGAATGCTTTTAAGATGATTAATAGACTTTCTAGTCAGCAAATTCTTGGCTTCTCTTCTCCAGCTGTGTGGTTGCTTTGATGGGTCTGTCTAGTTTTGGAAAACGAATCAGCTCCTAGCTAATAGATAAACACGGTTTAATTTGTATTCTTCATATTTGTACCGTTGGTTCTGCTCACACTTCCTCTGGTTATATGTCAATTTATGGATTAAGTCAAATTGGACCAAACTGATTTGAAGTAACTTAAAAATAAAACTAGAAGAAAATTAAAAAGCATACGGATGAACTATAAATTTAATCACCTTGTTTGGTTTATCACGTTGTAAATCAGTTTGCTTTTTTATTGTTGTAGTGATCTGTGGTAGTGTTCTTGACTTGTGAAATTATTGTGATGTGGGATATGGATGAACTGATGAAGTTAGAAAAAAGTTGCAATTACTATAAATTAGAAAAAAGTTGCAATTACGTGCGATGAAAGAATGCTATTTTTTTTTCTTTTAATAATTAGGAAAAATTTGCAAATAATTGATTTAAATAAACTAAAATTAAATCAATAGAATGAGCTGCAATATTCATAAGAGAAGATATTTTTGAAGACTAGCTTTTGTTCTTCTGTTCCATTAGAATATATTGAAGTCTTTTAGTTGCAATTTTATTAGGAAGACAAGGTTTCCAAGAGTTAAAAAAAATGAGTTAGCAATTTTAGTCTTTTAGTTTCAAAATCAAAAAAAAATGAGTTGCAATTTTAGTCTTTTAGTTTATAGGCTTTTTAGTTTCTTATCTAAATGATTAAAATGAGCGGCAATTTTAGTCTTTTTAATTTCTTATCTAAATCAAAACAATAAGCTACAATTTTAGATTTTAAATTGTCTATTTCTTGTTACAAATCAAAATTTCCTATTTTTATTTTAGACTTAAAATCCTTGTTTAATCATTATTTGTTTATATGGAATGCAGGTCTAAAATGGCTTGATTGGATTTGTTGAAATGTTAAATTATGTTGTATTTATTTATATGTATATTTTTTTAATTGAAGGACATTGAATGTATTATTAATTAGAACATATGTATTTATTTTAATATTTGTTTTTTTAGTATAATTTTGCTTAGTATTTATTAGGAACATAATATAAAAAATTTATGCATGTTTTTCCTTTTAGTTATTTTAAATAGTTTTATTTTGTTGAATATAAATTAATTTGATTTATGGATCCATATAAGTTAAAAATTTTTTTAAAAAAACCTATATTTGATAAATTTCGGTTTGAACCGAATCGAACCGAAATTATTTCGGTTAATTCGGTTTCGGTCCTTAAAACTTCGATTTTTGGTTCGGTTATAAAAATTTCAATAGTTCAATTTTCGATCTGTTCGGTCCAAAACCGAACCGAACCGACCATTTGCACACCCCTAAAAAATACATACCATAACCCATTCGATCAAATACACTCTTAACGCCATCATTCTCTTTATTTTTTTTATTCATCAATTCTCTAAATTACGCTTCAATTTACTTGAATCTATCAATATTTAGCATTAAACCTCAAATATACCTATCATTTTCATGCCCAAACCATTCGGCCAGTTAAGCAATTTGCCCTATAATTTTTTTTCTGATTTAAATTTCTTACAATTCATTTTTAACTTCCTTAAGCCCAATTATCAAATTAATTACAATTTAACATATCCAATTCACACAATTTACTTAGAATATAATCTAAAAAATTATGAAATTTCAAGGGAAATAATTGAATTTAGTAACCACAAACCTCTTTTACTTGCTTTGGCCTCATATTCTTCCTTCTCCTTTCCCTTTCCTCTCGAACAACCCTCTCCCTCTTTTTCTCCTTCAATGGCTAAATTCCATAAAAAAAAACACATCAAATTCTTGCTTCAATAATCAAATCTAACATAATTAACTTATACACACCCTAAACTACTAAATTCCACTATTAAATTAATTAAATCCCATCAATTTCACTTACCTCAATTCACACCTCTCACTTTAAAACCTTGAATTCTTACCCAATTCTTCCCCAAATGAAGAGCAACACTCACTAATTTGTAGAAAAAAGGTTAAATTCTAGTAGAGGGGCTCGAAATTGAAGGATTAAATGAAGAAAATTGAAGAAAAATGGAGAGGAAATGAAGGATAAGCTTCGGCCTTGGAAAAGCACAAAGAAGAAGGCAGAAAATGTGAGAGACTCCCAGAAAATTCTCCATTTATTTTGCTATTTATAGTGGTAGGTGTGGGTTGGTTTGACTTTCCACTTGGTCCAAACAAAAGATAAACTAAAACCTCATTTATGCAATCACAATTTAATTTTATCAATTCCCAAATTCAATTTTACTTAATTGCAATTCTATAATTCATAACATATTTTTATTAGCTTACACTTAAAATTTCAGCTCAATCGGAGACCGTTTCCCGATCCGGTAATTATTTACCTTGTCCGATAGTTGACTTTTTAATGTCATTAAAATATTAATTTATTTATACCAACAGATTCTACTCATTATTATGAGTGTGTTCATATTTTCATAATATTTTTTTGAGGTCCATAGCTCGAGATATGATCCGGTCAATACACAGGTAAAAATTAGGTCAATTCAAACTGGAGGAGCCATCAGACGCCCGTCTGAAGCCATAGACGGCCTGGTCATCCCTCCATCGATAGCCTGGCCATACCTCACCCCACATACACCTTTCTGTCACCACAGACGGCCGTCTATCAAGGACAGACGCCCCAAAACCCCTTTTCCATTATTTTGGCCATTTCGGACCTGTTTGACCTCAAATTTTCGCCTACGAACTCATCATAAACAGTATTTTCTGATGATCAGATAAAATATTTCCTACCCACGGATAAAATTTTCACCTCAGGCCCACTAATTGACCTAAAAAAATGCTGTTTACGACTAACCTAACTTCGGGCCGCTACATGTCAATCATGGGATTTTTATAGTGTAAGTTGAAAATTTGTTAAGTATAAAGTTATAAAATGAATATATGATACAAATTGAGTGTATGCTAATTTTTTTAGAATTTATTGAACATATTTGAATATTTTAGAGTATAAAAATGCATTATGTTTATATTAGAAATTATGATATATGTGGTATTTTAATGAAATTATGGCATGAATGAAGTTAGAATTAATTAAGTAATGGAATGAAGAGGTTTTAGTAAGAAAAGAATGAATTTTGTGAGAATTTACTTGTTGGCCGAATGGTATGCCATATTTATTTAATGATATAATTTAATTTAAAATGAGTATTTAATGGAAATTGAAGTAATGACATATTTTATATTGCCCTTAGTAGTAGTCTGGTGGTCAAATTTAGCTCAGGATATAGTTGGCTAGCCATAGGGACACCTATACCGCGGTGTGAGTCATGACGACTCACTTAATGTAGGCCAATGACTATCTACTAAATGAATGAATGTTGAAATGTCAAAATGTAAATCTATGGGTGGCCTTTCGAGATCACTCTAAAATGTTGTGGATCTTTAGGGTCCACATCCAGTGTATCCGGTTCGGAGATTTCTACTGAATTGATACTAGGGGCAAAACGGTGAAAATAAATAAAATTGAGTAAATAAGGGTTATTATAAGAAAAAGAATGGAAAAGGACTAAATTGTAATAATTTAAAAAGATTTAGGGACTAAATAGTAATAATATAAATAGTAGTTAATGAGACTAAACAAAAGAAAATATGAATAAATTGGTAAAATAAGGGATATAACAATAGTTTAAGGATTAAAATGTAATTTAATGCGACAATAGTAATTAGAGGACTAATTGGTAATTTGTAAGTAAAATAATGAATTAAATGAGAAAATTAAGTTAACTAGTGGTATTTATGTAATTAAGAGAAAAAGAAGGGCAAGATGGTAATTTGATAGAAATTTAGGGACTAAATTATAGTTTGGTTATAATAAAGTTAAATTGAGGATTAAAGTGCAATTGAGTGATAATGTAAGATTTAATTCAGTAAATAAATGATTAAAGACAATTCAATGAATAAATAATAATAATAATAATAATAATAATAATAATAATAATAATAATAATAATAATAATAATAATAATATAAAACTAGAATAATTAGTGAGTAATTATTTATGGATTAATATTAGATTAGATTATTGAATTAAGAAATTAAAATATGTATATAATGGAAAATGACTAAGTATAGATTTAATGACTTAAGTGAATAAATGGTATGCATATGTGTATGAAACTTTAGGATAGTGGAAATCTTTTGATTTGTAACCACCACTGAGCATATTTAATACTCAGCACGTAGTTTCTGTTAACTACGTGTAGATACGAAATAGGACCGCGAAGCAAGCATACCACACTTTGGGTGTCGAGTTGGATACGCTTAGAATGATGGAGTATTTTTTTATATAAAGACATTGGCATGCATATGTAATAATATGGATTTATGGTTATGTAATTATGGCATGTATATGGACTTTATAAATATTATGGATGACTTTAGACAGTAATTGGTGTGGTGGCATGTTTGACTATAATATTAGTATATTGTGGATTATACTGTTGTTGTGCCCCTGTGAGAGCCGTGAATTGTTTGAATTGCAGGATGGATATGTTAAAATTATAGCTATCATACTGCCGAAATTTTTACCAAATGAATAGTAAACTGGACAATTATAGGTCATCGGCAAAAATCTTGTATAATATGGGTATTTGAAATGTAATTAACCAAGTTAATGTTTTTATCTGCATTTACATCAATGAATTTCAATTGGTAATCCAACAATCATAGTAATTGCACAGTGACCGTCATAATAAGTTAAACGCACGTAAAGTAAATAATGTTATAAGAGTGTTACAATTAAACTATTCTTATTACTATAATTATTCATTTATTCCTCTTATTATTATTTTTATTATTTTTATTACCATCATGTGACGGGCGCCGAACCCCGTAGGACGCCCCGAAGGCCCGCTATTAGGGCTTTTGAGAGAGGTTCATGAAAACTTGTAAGGTATTACAAGTGCATCTATTTTGGGCAAAAAGGAGGTTTCTTGGAGTCGCCACCCAATAGAACATTGGGAAAGGTCGTCTAGCCTCGGTGAGCCTAAGACGGCTCATAATATCCATTTTGGGCAAACCAAAGGGATCTTGGAGATATCACCCCAATAGAACACTGGAATGACTCTCTAACCCCGTGGAGCCTAGGATTGTAAATTTAAGTCTTTTGGTGGGACACAAGAGGTGTCTTGGAGACGCCATTCCAATAAAACATCAGAATGATCCTCTCGCCTCGTTGAGCCCAAAGACCAGAGATGGTTCGGGACTTCTCATTTATTCATACCTTGGTTATTTTATGATTAAGTTTTGAATTTAATTTTTCATCCCTTTTCTCATACATTTCGATGCAATAATTAGAGCGCAAGTTTGATCATTCAAGGAAAGCAATAAATAAAATAAAATACATGAAAGTAAATACCACAAAACTAGTGGCGGAATACAACCCCCATTGTAAATAAAATACAAATCATGCATAAATCAGGATATTCATTAATGGTGAGGACATTGGTCCTCGCATGCATATTTATTATGAAATAATTTTGATGTGATGGTTTTGGTTTGGAGAAAAACTAGGACATTGGTCCCATTTTATTTAGGAAAAATACCAAATTAATTAATAAAAAACGTTTAGTGACTTTCTTTCTAGCGAGCCTAAATAAACAATTTTATAAGAAAATTACATGGCAAAATAAATGGAAAAGCCAAATAAATAAAATATTACAATTAAATAAAATAAATATTTAATCCAAACGAGCCTTCTGGATCTCCCCGTGTGCTCGCAAAAATGCCAAGTAAAGAAAGATAAGTTTTGACATAAAAACAAAATATAAACAAAATAATGTTAAAACAATTAAATCAATAATAAACGGTAAAATGAAATAAAATAAGATAAAAAATATGACATCAAAATGACAATTGAATTAATATGTTAACAATAAAAATAAATGATAAAAATGCATTGTAAATGACAAATTAAATAAATGATGTGATTGAAATAAAATGTAACATTTTAATTAAATAATACATAAAAATATGAACATGACTATGATAAAGAATGAAAGTAAATAAATAAATGGATGACAATAAATAAAACATGTAACAATGATAAAAAGAGTGATAAAGAATAAAGAATAAAAGAATGATGAAAATAAATAAAACAATAAAATGATTAATTAATATGTTCATTATTAACATAAACCATTTTTCATGGTCAAAATATCAATTAAAATGGATTTATTAATTACATGTTAAAAATAATGAGAAATCAAACAAAATAAATTATTACATGTTAGGAATTAAAAGAAATCAATATTTACATGAATAAGAATAAAATCATATATAAACAAATTAAATAAAACAAATCTGAAATAAATAAATAAATAAATGAAGTTAATAAAAATATACATGAATAAATTAAACATGAACAAAAATAATAAAAAAGAAAAAATAAGCCCAGAATGTTTACTCTCAGAGTTTCGGATTCGATGAACGTAAAATGATGATCGATTTCTTTGTTTGATGATTTGCAATATTAGAGTGAAATATGATAAAAATGTTGGAATTTTATTCCAAGAAAAATAGACTTAAAAAAAACTAATAAAAAACTCTTTGAGAACAAAAAATTAATTTCTTTGCTCAAAGGAATTATTTTTATTGACTAAACAAAAAAAAACTTTGAAAAAGACTTAATTGAAAAGAAATAAAAGGTTAAAGAGCTGAATTTTGAGAGCAAATATTTGATTGATTTGTCTCAAAAAAAATCCATCAAACAAAATTCCATCCAAAAAATATGTTTTTGAAGAAATTGTGTTGGAAAAAAAAGAAGAACAATAACTATCTTTGTTATTTTTTTTGGGAAAAAATCTGAAATTTTTTGGGAGCTTTTGGGAGGAGGAAGAAAAAGAAAAGATGAAGAGAAAACCCTAGAAAAAGTCCTCCTTTTAGGTTTTCATCTCATTCTTTTATATGAAGAAAAAATAGAAAATAAAATTAATTAAAGGGATAAAATTTAATAAAATCAGATATTATCTATTTGAATTTTTAAAAATGGAAAAAATCCCTTAAAACCTTAAAAAGGGATAAAAAATTGATTTTTAGGTCCAAAAATCGAAAAAAATGATTTTGGGGCCAAAAATACCATTTGCGGCATAACAGATGCTACGGATGCTCGTCAGCGCGGTCGACGGGCATTCGTAGCGCACGCTGGGCGAGAGCGCGCGACGCTGCGTGCATTCACAGACAATCGTGCGTCACGACCTCACGCGCGACGCGCAGCAGCGCAGCGCGGTCGACGCTCCAAAAAAAATTAATTTTTTTTTATTTTCTAATTTAACTAAAAATATGGTAATTTCAAGCCCCCATTTTTCAAAACTAATTTTAAAAATATTTTTTATTATTTTTCAATTTTTTACTCTAAAATGCAAATTTTACAAGGAAATCATCACTTTTAACTTTTTTAGCCTATGAAGGCAATTGTCATTATCGGGTAACTTCGATCTATGCTGACTCAGGACCCAGTGTCTACACATCACTAAAGGGCACATGGCTGACCGAGAAGCAGAATGTAGAGTATTTCTGCCTTAGTTTGGTGGGTCCGGCAGTAGACTGGTATCACGGGTTGGATAGGAGGTCTAAGGAGGATTGGAACCTTTTAACTGATGAATTCATGAAGCAGTATGACTACAGCACTATAATGGAGGTCACCCTAAAGGACCTCGATCTTTTGCAGCAAAGGAGTGCTGAGACATTCCACGAATACCTCACCAGATGAAGAAATAGGGTCATGGAGATGAAGCAGAAGCAGAAGCCTGACACTGCTGACCAAATTAGACTATGCATCAGGAACTCCTGCCCTTACTTAAGGGACTTGCTCAGGTTTAAGGGGCTCAGAGATTGGGAGTCGCTTAAAGACATTGCTGTAGAGGCTGAGGCGGCTTACCTAGCAAAGAAAGCAAGATAAAATAACTTTGCTGGGAGGAACTTTGGGAACCAGTCAGGATACAGATCAGGTAATGCTGGAAGCAGTAATGGTAGAAATGGTAAGACGGTCGAGGTTTCAGCTACCGGAGTAGGACAAGGCCAGAGACACTTTTCTAATTTGGGTCAGTCCCTATCCTTGGTGTTGGAGAGACTAATGAAGGAGGGTAAGCTGAGACCACTGCCACCTAGGCCAGCTGTGAATCAGGGATAGCTGACGCATAGAGATGATCAGTACTGCACCTACTAGCAGCACACTGGGCACCTGACAGATTATTGCCGAACTTTGAGGAACAAGGTCTAGGATCTCATTGGCTCTAAAAAGATCAACGACTCTGAGAAGAGAGAGAAGAAGAAGAAGGCAAGCTGTAATGCAGTTCCCCCACCATGCATCTGATCGGGTCTGGGAAGATGAGTACATCGCTGTCACCCATTAGAAAATGGTTGAAGAAGGGATCCTCATGGCGGCGGGTGGAGAAGAAGATAATGTTATGTTTTTAGGTGCTTTGTTTTTATTTTAAGAACTTAGTGTGACAATATTTGCAAATTTAATATGATGGACAATTTTTGCTTATTTTTATGGTGTTTCTAATGATTTCATTTCTTATGATTACAATGCATTCATTCATTTTTGACATTAACCTAATTAATATTACTTTATCTAATATAAAAACTTTGGAAAATCCAAACAAAATCTTGATAGCATATGATATGACTCTTGAAGAGAGAAAAATTATGAATGATAAAGTCAAGAAGATAAAAAGAGCCTTTGCCTGGACAAGGCATGATATGCTGAAAATTTACAAGGATATTGTTGAGACAATGTTGCTTCCACATGCCAACATGACGACAAACAGAATTTTGAAAGCCATTCCTTTACATCCTCAACGTTTAGGATGCGTACGGTGCTACCAAACAAAATCATACTCCGAGGGCTACATCAGAAGTTGGACAAATGAAACACAGGACCTTCACTGGGAATATACGACTCATTAGAACCCAGCATTATGATTCCTTTCTCTGAACCATTTGAGAAATTCACTACAAAAGCCAATCAAGAGTGACCTTTGGTCACCTAGGACCCTTATAGCAAAACATAGAAGGGCAGCTCATTACCTTTATAACCTGTAAAACAAAAGAGAAAAGAAACAAAAAAGAAAAAAAAAAAACAACAAAAGAGCAAAAAAAAAAAAAAAAAAAAAAGAGAAGAAAAAAAGCACAAAAAAAAAAAAAGAAAAAAAACCAGACCCACAATTTTGCCCTAAACCATCTGAGCCTAACCTGTAACCCAATCTCAACCACTAAAGCCTAACTTGTAACCCAATCTCAGCCACTCTCAACCCAATCTCAACCACTACAGGATACTTTAGGAATTGAGCCACCAAAGCCAGCATCAGGAATATGCAGACTTTTACGGTGAAGATTCCAGCAAAGAAACTCACTACCTCAGCCAGTTTGCTCGAGGCCAAGAACAAGACTTTGGTGCTAAAAAGAACCAGTCTCTGAAGGAGCAGCCTCCCCGTCTAACGAAGATGAGAGAAAATTCAATCAACACCAACGGACCGAAGGAGGGTTCATGACAAAGGCTAAAAAAGAAAAAAAAAGGGCCGACAGAAAGTCTTCAATCGTGAAAACCCAAGAGGGCTGATTGATAACAGGAGTTTGATGCTCTCAGGATCTATTCCGAAATTAGATGAGGCCTCGTATTTTTCGAGTTAATGCCAAATAATGATCATGCATTATGAAATCAAATTAAAATATATGCATTTATGTAATGATATATTGATGTGACCAGAGCAGTTCATTTTGCACACTCAAAGTTGTCTAGTCCCGGTATAAAACCAACACATAGTTACTATCTACCCTTCGATACTCTCGGCACTCAAACAGTCGACTCATCCTGCTATCAACTATGAGGCCAATCCTACAGAACCTTCATGATAGGAATCAAACCCATACAACCATAATCTGAGACATAAGTACATGCCGATCATACCTGAAAGTTCTTTGGCAACAACTTCAGTCTCTCTTACAAAAAAAAATAAAATAAAATAGAGGC
Source organism: Excoecaria cochinchinensis (assembly GCA_947683425.1). Taxonomy (NCBI): domain Eukaryota; kingdom Viridiplantae; phylum Streptophyta; class Magnoliopsida; order Malpighiales; family Euphorbiaceae; genus Excoecaria; species Excoecaria cochinchinensis. The sequence goes on along the minus strand of CANTUQ010000021.1, from coordinate 2,707,202 downwards.
CGTCAGAGACAAAAACCGTAATTGGCACTCTAAGCAAAAGTTAGGCCAAATGGCATAGTGAAAACCTGGAAATAGGCAGTCTGTCCTACAAAAAATGAAATGAATAAAAGCTGCTAGATTGGGTTGGGTCCATTCCAGGCAAAAAGATAAGGCACAGGGTTATGTGAAAATCAGAAAGGACACATTTTTCGCTAAGAAAAGCTAGTGTAAAAATCCACAAGGGACGCACTACCTTAAAAGAATGACTATAGGTATTAGAGGAGAACCTCATATTCCCCAAAGGCATGAAATTCAAAAGCAATTCTAGAGGGCACCGATCCTACTGCAAATTGCGACCAAACCGGCTGTCGCCTCCAAATCCACTCAGATTAATTCTTATCCTGCATTCCTGCATGACACATACATTTCACGTGCATGCTCACTAATTTTCCTACAAATTTAGCTTTCTAGTTTTGCAGTAAGAGAGATTCGATGCGGTCACTAACAAAAGGCGAGTGACGACATCAGTCAAAATACCAATACAAGAACCAACCAAATACCTCTAAAGGGGCACCACTTCAAAAGGGTTAGCACAATGATGGCACTACAATTCTACAGAAGGTTAGCACGATCACGGCACTACCACTTCGAAACTCAAAAGGGTTAGCACGATGGTAGCACTACTATTCTATGAAAGGTTAGTACGACCACAACATTATCACTTCAGAAGGGTTAGCACGATGACGGCACTACCACTTCAAAGTTCGGAAGGGTTAGCACGATGGCGGCACTGCTATTCTACAGAAGGTTAGCACGACCATGGCACTACCACTTCAAAGCTCGGAAGGGTTAGCATGATGGCAGCACTATAATTCTACGGAAGGTTAGCACGACCACGGTACTACCACTTCAAAGCTTGGAAGGGCTAGCACGATGGCGGCACTATTATTCTACGGAAGGTTAGCACGACCACGGCACTACCACTTCTAAACTCAAAAGGGTTAGCATGATGGTGGCACTACTATTCTACGGAAGGCTAGCACGACCACAACACTACCACTTCAAAACTCAAAAGGGTTAGAATGATGGCAGCACTACTATTCTATGGAAGGTTAGCACGACATTGGCACTACCACTTCAGAACGGTTAGCACGATGATGGCACTACCACTCCACGGAGGGTTAGCACGATCACGGCACTACCGCTTCAACAAAAGAAAATACGCCGACAACATGGCAACAACCACTCCAACAATATCATCCAGTCTGGAAAAGCGATCGCCTCAGGTATGTGTCTCGTTTCTTCTTTTCTTAATTTTGGCTCACCCAGGTACCTAAGTTCTATCTTACCCAAAATTGGGGGCAACTGTAGACACCGGGTCCCGTGGCGGTCCAAGATAAGGATTACTCGATGATGAAAGCGTCGCCTATTCACAGGCAAAAATGTCGAAGATGATGTTTCCCTTGTCGAGACCCTCATTTTTTTAAATAAAAATAGACAAATATATATATATATATAATAAAAAATTATTATTATAAAAAATTATAAAAAAATTAGGAAGTATTAATTTTATATACATTAAAATCTTTGATTAATATATATATATATATATATATATATATATATATATATATATATATATATATATATTTAAAAGGAATTAAATTAATAATTAAAAGTAATAAAAAAATTGATTAAAAGATTTAAAAAAAAAAGATAAGAAAAAAAGGATAAGTTAAAAAAAAAATAGAAAAACGTGAAAGAGGGAAATGCATGTGGACAATTCCACATGCGGCCTACCATGGGGAGGCTGCATGTGGAAAGGTCCACTTGCGGTGGCCTCCGCCTTTTGCCCTGTCCTTTTCTCACCTGCAAAATGTATTTTTGGGACCCTAAAAAATCAATTTTCTTTCACATTTTAGTGTTATTTTGAAAAAATAAAAATTAAAAAATTAGTTTTGTTTTTTTCCATTTTGGGAAGGCAATGAATTAAAAGGGTTTGGCCTTCATTTTTCTCAGAGGGGGTTTGGCTTTTAAGAAAATAGGGTTTTCTCTCTAAAAAATAGTAGACGAGAGGATTATAAAAAAAATTCTAATGATTTCAAGATTCAGCTTTTTTCTTCATTCTTTCTAAAATATTTCACTCTTGGTTTCACTTGAGCAAGGAAGATTAATTTCTTTTGCTTGATCATCTCATCAAAATCATTTTTTATTTGTTTAAAAACTTAGATTTTCTCAAGCTTTTTTTGCGTTTACTATCACAAACTCGACAAAAAGTGGACGGATTAAGACATTATTTTTCCGATCTATAAACTCCGAGGGTAAATATTCTTGGATCTATTCTCACCATTTTATTTTGTTTCATTTTTTATTATTATTGTTAATATTATCCCTATTGCCATTATTATTCGTATTGCTCTTGGCACTTTGATTATTATTATTATTATTATTATTATTATTATTATTATTATTATTATTATTATTATTATTGTGAATATATTGCTTGTTTCGTCATTCTGCCATTACTCTTATTATTATTATTATTATTATTATTATTATTATTATTATTATTATTATTATTATTATTATTATTATTATTGTTGTTATTGTTGTTGCTGTTGTTGTTGTTACTGTTGTGTGTACTGTTATCACTATCATTTATTTTACTACTATTATTATTACTCATTATGTTATTGCATTCTATTATTATTATTATTATTATTACCTTTACCATTGTTTTCATTAAGGTTAACGCTGGCATATTAATATTGTTTGCTGTTATTACCCTTTACTTTTATCATTCTTTTTATGATTATCAGTATTAAGCCACTGTTACTACTACTACTACTACTACTACTATTATTATTATTATTATTATTATTATTATTATTACTATTATTATTACTATTATCATTATCATCATTAGTATTGTTTTCCAGTTACTTTCATTATTATTACTATTATTATTAAATTATTATTATTATTATTATTATTATTTTATTATTATTATTATTATGCCATTATTTTTTTTGTCGCTATTATTTTTGTCATCGTTATGGTTATTATTATTATTATATTCTTGCATGATTAATTTTTCTTTATTTTTCTCTTGTCTTTATATGTATGTATTTAATGTTAGACCTATCACTAATATTTTTACTATTGTTTTTCTTGTGTCGGGATTTAATTGTAATTTGCCTCGCGTGAGTATTTTCGTGACCACATGGAGGGGTCATGATGCGTAGGAGACTACATTGTATGGGTGAGACCTTTCTTATCCCATTTTTGTGTTTGTGTTTGCTTAAAAATAAATATTTTATTTTATGCACGTGTAAGGTAAAAAATCACAAACATGTTTTATAACTAAATTGGGATTATATTAATAAAATTGGGATCAATGTCCCTCATTTTAGCCAAGGAATGAAAAATGTTGCGAATGAAATGAAGAGTTAAGTTTTCCAAAAATGGGATCACTCATCCCGGTTTTCAATCCAACAATCGAACAACTCTTCGATCCCTCTTTAAGTGAGCGTGAAGGAACCAATGTTCCTAACTCGAATGAATGCCTTGATTTATGTATGTCACTTTTTATGTTTGACTTTATTTGTTTGTTTAAAATTTATGTTCATATTCGTGGGCCCTTGTAATTAATTATTTTTGGGGCAATGTTATTTAACTTTCATTTGGGATTGTATTATTTCCTAATTTCCACTTTAATTCTATTTGGCTTCCTTTCATTTGGGATTGTATTCTGTCCCAATTTTCAATCTTGTAATTGTGTGCTTGGCGTGTTTACCGCTTTTCTTTATCGCTGTCTTTACAGCTTTTATTTACTGCTTTCGAATTCCTGCAATGCACTTTTAAATTAAATGCATTAATTGCGTGAGAAAAGAGATAGAATTTTATAAATTTAAACACTCATTTATAATTAACCAAGAAATAAATAAGAGTGAAGTTCCGAACACCATCTTTGGTTTAGACCATATAGGTTAGATGACCTTTCCCAATTTCTCGTAAATTGGGTGGCGACTCCAAAATACCTCAAAGGTGCCTAAAGGTATCATGAGGCTAGATGAACTCCCCAATGTTCTATTGGGTAGGGATTCCAAGATGTCTCATGGGACCTAAGATCAAAAGACGCAAACCAATCCCTCGAGCCCTAAAAGCGGGTCTCGCCTACGAGAGCTTTTTCTAGGTTCGGCATGCGTCACACCAGGGTTGCGAGAGCATTGTCTCTATGGACGAAATGAAAAGTACATGTTTCAAATTGGCCACTTAACATATTTAAGTGTTCTATATATGGCATAAGTCGTTCTTCTTTCACATACCACTCACCTCGGACCTGATGTATTACCTGTGATGAATCCCCAAAAATTTTTGCATTCTTTGCCCCAGAGGCTAAGACTGCTTCCAACCCAAAAATGCATGCTTCATATTCAGCCTCATTATTTGTAGCCTTATATCTCAACTTTTTAGCTAATGGAAGTTTTTCATTGTCAGGATGATTCTTGCTCTTACCCCCTTATTATTAATTACCCCATCGAAATACATTTGCCAACCTTGCATTGTAATGGACATAATGTCTTCATCCAGAATGTTATACTCAATTTGATCTCCTTCGATGGGAAGCTCAGCCGGGAATTCTGCTATAGATCGCCCTTTGATAGTCTTCCTAGTGATATATTCTACATCAAATTCTTGCAGTAGTATTAACCATCTTCCCATCTTTCCTAGTAAGGAGGGTGTGTAACACCCCAACTCATACGTAGGCGAACCCATCCGCAAGGGAGTAGGAAGCCGTACGAGTAGGTGTGTTACCGAACAGAAACGATACAAAGCGTATATAATTATGAAAGAATTAAAACTTTTATGGAGCAAAAATCTGAACATACATATTCATAAACGCGCATATTTTAAACGAAAACATACACATCTACAATTTTACAATCATACAATAGGAGTCTGAAATATTACATCGTTCTCTTTACATATTATTACTTATACATATAACACAGATTTACAAAAATTCTAAATTACAAAAGCTGAACAAGATACAAAACTTCTAGCTTCTATGTGGCCGACTCTGCAGATGCGCGACTCGAACAAAAGAAAACCTGCCACCTGCACGGGGAAAAGAGCCCGTGCTAAGCGATAACGCTTAGTGGGGAAAACAAACATAATAATATGGACGGCCATTCACAATGGTCGTCGAGGCAAAATACATTCAAATGGCAATTGCGGATATTCAAAACACATATCTAAACAGACTTGCATAATAAAGGCATTCATTCGTAAACTCACACACATAATCATATACATATATCAGGAATGGGCCAAAACAGTCATAACCCAAAACACGACACCAGTGTTATCATGCTGAGCCACATACCCAAGAAAATCATCCAAAACACCACACTTCTGCTGCACAACTCTAATACATAGCATATCATGCTGTAAACACTCCCATAACGGAGACGGAAGGCATAATCACATCACTTCACATTCATATCAAAACCATGCCGAAAGTACGATTACATCTTATATACTTACCCTCACAACCAATCTGATTCACATGCTTATACACAATAAAACCATGCTTAACTCATATACATAAATACATCGATCGAATCATTTCAAAGCATTCAGAAACTAATAACAAATCACATGCCAAGTACGGATAATCATGTTAACTGAAAAGTCATGTTTACTAAATACAGATTTACCTTCTGAAGCCCGTAGTCATATTCATATACACATAAACTGATTCTTGCTCATTCAGATATCACATTCTGATAGCTATTTCAAAACAGAATAAAACAAACCATCAAAATACCTGCTGACTCATAATAGTGGATAACGAGTGAACTGATTAGTACCTTACGGGTACAAGTCGGCCAGAGAGTACCTTACGGGTACTAATCGAAAATCATTTTATTTTGTCACAAAAGCATTTTACTGATGAGGGATCTTAACCCGATCCAACCACATTAAAAAAGGATCGCGAGGATCCGTACTGATAGGGGTTCGCGAGGAACCAGTCGTGGGACCTGATCAGGGTCCAAATCGTTCAAAGGGCGCTGCAGCTACAAAGACTCTATTAGGCATGCCTAACTATCCACTACACTGACTCTCGCAGGTCATGCATAATACAAATCATATTTCAAATCACATACTTTATATCATTGTACATAATCAGCAATAGTTGAGACATATGAATAAGTTCATAAAGTCAAACATGCATCATACAATTTACACTTTGAACATAACATGATAATCTTAGAAAAGATCATAAGTATAAATATACATAATACATTCAATTATATTAACATACTTCATAAAATAGTCAAAGAATAAACCTAAAGGCATCACAAGTTTGGAATTCAAACATTGGAATCACTAAAGAAAACTCATTCAACACAACACAACTGTCGCGCTCGCGATCCCTATCGCGCTCGCGACAGAGACCATAGTCTCTTCGCTGCGCGCGCGCGACGGGCTTCGCGATCGCGGGAAGGAGAGAAGGGCCCAGCTCTGTCGCGCTCGCGATATTGTCGCGGTCGCGACAGAGGGCAAGTATTGCTATCGCGGGGTCGCGACAAGTCGCGTGCTCGCGATGGCACAGGCCAACAATGTGCTCTGTCGCGATCGCGACGGTTGTCGCGCTCGCGACAGAGAGCAGACAAGCTATTGCTATCGCGGGCTCGCGATAGCACAACATCAAAATCATCGGTCTCTGTCGCGCTCGCGACAGTGTCGCGATCGCGACAGAGTCATGATTCCAAAAATCTGCAAAATTTTGCAAGATCTTTCCTTCCTCAAACTCACCCACAACGCACGAAACACATCCAAAGGTCTCTTACCTCATCTCCAGCCAGTCACACATCATTGACAACATAAATCCAACATTCGTATCAAGTATTTCAATAAAACATGCCATTATCAATATCCATATACACAATCTATAATAACAACATTATTCGTCAATCATTTCAATCGCACCCACATTAACTGCATTCATACATACGGTACATCATGTTAAGGTTACTCATGAGACTATCACATAATAGCACTCATTCACAAACAATCCTTCATAGGATTATATCTATGTTTAATTACTAGTTAAATCACCAATCTTAAACGTACTCCTAAGTTTTCCCAACGATAATTGCTTGTATAGCCAATTAATTACCCTAAACATGCGTAATAACTGATGGGAAAGATACGGGATTGATCCGGGTCACCCCTAGACTCAAAAATAAGGAAGAAAAGGCTCAAAACATATTTTTCTGTCGCGAGGTCGCGACAGAGGCTCGCCTCAGCTACCAAAACGGACTGCTTTCTACTATAAACTAGTATCGCGAAAACCGACCTCTAAACCTCGTTTTTAGGAAAAGTGGTCTTCTTAACAAATGTTCTCCTACGTCTTAGCGTTCAAATAAAACAAGTTTCACATCAATTGGATATCTACAACTCCAGATATGCACTCCAAAACCCATACTGGTCAAACAACCCGTCACAAAAAGAAACACTACGGTATTATCAAAAATTCAGGGTCTTAGAGCAAGAATTTGCCCAAGGCTATTTCTAATACTTTTAAAGTAATGGAATTCATGGTTCTAAAGGTTCAAGAATCGCATGATTTGGAGTTCTAAAACTCCCAATACAGCCTAATTACTAAAGAGAGGTCAAGTGCATTCCAACCCAGTTTCACCCAAAAACCTACTCACATGCACAATTGAGCAATTTAAACCAACACTCACTACCATCACCATCTATCATCAACCACACAATCAAGAACTTATATCATACATGAATATATAAACAGAAATTCATATAGATACAATAAATTTCCCAAACCTGGAAATCAAAAATCCACAGTCCCTTTCTAGCTTCTATCTACAATCGTTTCCTTGCCCTTGAGCTTCCTCTTGTTACCACCAACTTACACAAACCAAGAATCCAGAAATTACTTTTAATTCAAAACCCTAACTCACATAAAATCAAAAGAAATAAAAAGAGAGAAAGGAGAACCCAACCATAGGAACCCCGAAACTCCAACTTACCTTAACAATCTTGCTTCCAATCTCCACTAAATCACTTCTAATTCATTCAAAACCAAAAGATGGAACAAAGAAAGGGAAGACAAGAAAAGGAAATGGAAAATCGGGAAGATGAAATGAAACAAACGTGGACTCCTCTTTTTCTTTCACTTTGTTTTTCTTTTTCACACTTAATGCACACCTACCACAAGCCATGTGTCCTAATCTTATTGGTTCCTTAATCCATCTTTTGACTTGTTCCACCTTGCACCATACTCCACACACACACAAACAATTCTTGAATAAATATCTTCAATACACCAAACACCACTCACACCATATCATTTCTTAGCCCACTCACATCCTACTTCTATATACTTCAAGCATACTCTAACAATTCCTTATAAGCCACTTGTCATCATCCTACAAACCCAAGTGTCACAATCTTATCCAATCACTTCCTACATACCATACACATGTTCCACTAGATAATTCCTCACTTAACATTTTATTAATTAATTATTTTCTTTGCACTTTAATCCTAATTAACCAAACTTTCTCAAGCACAATTTACCGAAATACCCTTCACTTAACTGACTTAGCTTTCCGATTCCGACTAGGCCCGATTTGGGGTGTTACAGGGTGGCTCTTGGAGATCTCTGAAAGTGCTTAACAACAGCTTGTACCTTGTAAGAATGAAAGTAATGCCTTAATTTCTTAGAAGCCCAAATTATTGCTAGGAAGATTTTCTAAACCTCGGCATACTTGATTTTATAAGGGAGAAAATTCTTACTAAGGTAATAGATAGCAAACTTGTAACAACCCAAAAAGAGCTTAGTCGGAATGTGCATGATAAGTCGAAAAAGTAAGGGTATTTCAGTAATTTAAGCATGAGAAAAATTGGATGATAAGGATTTAATTGCAAAGAAATTAATTAAATATGTTAAGTGGAGGAATTATAGGGTGTGCATGTAGTGTATGGTAAAAGGATGTAAGTGAGTTAAGAGATTATATTGTGTTTTTGGAGTATGGTGCCATGTATGCAAAGTGCTTTATAAGAAGTGATCAAGTGGATTATGTGTATGGTGTTTAGTTGGGAAGTTATTTGAGTTTTGGACACATGGGATCTTTAGATGAGTGACACATGGCAAGGAAAGTGAATAATCAAGATGGAATTTTTCCCTCTATAATGAGAGAGATATCTATTGGGCCCCTCGATAAGTAGGACTGTAAAATGCATGGCCATGCTCGAATTAATTGATAGTGTCATTAATGTCATTTGAATTTATCAGTCCACTTAGTGATCGGGAAATTAAATATTTGAACAATATATAAGTTTGACATGGACCATGACTTATGTTCAAACAAGATATTGTGTGACAAAAGGATAATAGCCTATTCTGTTGTCAGGTTAAAATCAGATTAACGATAATTATATTATTTGGGTAGTCATAATGTCTTGCTAGAGACCAATTATGACTTGTGGGCTTATTATGAGATTAGGCCCACTGCCAACTTAATATAAACCTATTGGGTCACACACCAAGACCAAAATGAACAAAATGGATTTTATTAGGGTATTTCGGAATAATATAAATATAGGTATTTTTATTTGATTTTGAAATTACATACATACATACATACATACATATATATATATATATATATATATATATATATATATATATAAATAAATAAATCCCGTATTTTGAATATGAGATAATTATATGTATTATACAATATTTCTTATGATTTAGAATAAGAAATATATATATATATATATATATATATATCTTATTTTGAATTAAGAGATAATATCCTTATTTATCTCTTTAGAGTTTGAAATATATTCAGAAATATAATTGGATATATAGGTTAATAAAGTGATTAACCTAATCACGTTTTTCCTAAGGAGAATAGGATAAAGAGTGGCAGATTTTCCTAAGAGAAATAGCTAATCACGTTTTCCTTTACCTAAGAGAAAAAGGATTGAGAGTGGATATATTTTTTCTTAGAGAGAAAAAACTAGCCACCACCTTTTCTTTGAGAAAGAAAACTTAAAAATCCAGTCACAACATAAGGGAGCTAGCACCCCTGCGAATTATGTGCAATTGGTTCGTGCGTATGGATACCGGTAGAGGACGTTCGTGTTAAAGCAGCATCTATAGTTCGAATTAAAGGAGTTTATTTCGACTTCCTACGTCGGAGAAAGGTTGGTAAATCTTATCTCTTCCTTTTGAATCAGTCGAAAATACATGTATCCTATTTCGAGTTTCTATTTTATTCCGCTGCGTTAATGTTGAATTATTCCGAAGAAACCCAACAGCACTTTGCCGTTATTTTTTGCCATTGGAACTATATTCGTCAACGAAGTCGGATATTGAACCTCTATATGGAACATAGCCTCAATTTGCTTATGGATCTCTTTTTTAACCTTTTCTGCCCATTCTGGTCTAAGCGTTATGAGTTTTTGCTTGACCGGTTTGATATCTGGATATGTAGGTATGGCATGTACAGCAATTTCATGATTTATTCCTGGCATGTCCTCGTAGGTCCAAGCAAAGACTTTTTCAAATCTTTTTCAGGGTTCTTTCAAACTTTAATCTCTCTTCAAGAGTTACATTAGATGCTATCAAGATTTCCTTTTGATTTTCTAAAGTTTTGAGATTAAATGGAGTTGGATCAGTTGAATTAATGTCAACTATGAATGAATCATGTTCATGATTATGCATGGTGAAATCATTAAAAACATCACACAAGTACGCAAAATTATTCATCTTATTAATGAAAATAGAGTCAAAAAAATCATTATTAAAAAGTTCTTGAACAAAACAAAAATCTAAATCGCTATCATCTTCTTTCTCCATCAACGCAAATGTTGCAGTCGACGGTTGGGTAATATCTTGGCATTTTGGAGGCTCTATGGTAACCTCCTGTAGAAACTTGTCTTGCTTCTCTGCAGCTTCATCTTCCACCTTCTCCTTTCCATTTCTTCTGATCTTCTGTTCATCTCATCAGTAATAAATGCAGGAGTCGCATTGGATTCTCTTGATGGGTTAGCCATATTGACCTCTATTGAAAATTTTGAACAATAAGTCTCGCTGCTATCTGAGAGCGATTCTAACCCCAACCTGTCACCCTTTTCGGTAAATCGAAGAATGGGTTCCTGATTAATCGACTGTCGGGATCCTGGGACCACCTGGATAGATCTATGATGGCTGCACAAAATACCTTGTTAGGGTGATACATGAATGACATATAATGCATGGTCATGCTTTATGCAGCATCCACAATCACACACAACCAAATAAATCCTTCAAACCTTGTTGCTCCCATATAAGAGGTCATATTATCTCTTTCCTAGGTGGGATTAACTCTTGGGTTATTGGGGAACCTAATGGGCACATATGGTGCACGGTAAAAAAAAATTCGTCAGCATAACACTCTAAAATAAGGCACATACATGTGGGTTTTGACCATTACGTAACTAAATAACTCAAATGGAATCAAATAGACCTATTGACATATTGATAAAGTGACCATTTAATTTGCTCGAGTTTATTCAGTACATAGTGGTCTATAGAGCAGGCACAGTATTAAGGTTCATATTACCTAGGGAAAGTATCTATTTCCACTACATGGGCTTCAGATAGGGTAATGATATTTTGGGGTTACCCAAGCATGATCCCTGCCGATAGGTCTAGCATATCATGAGCATAGTGATCGGTCAGGTCATTATTTGATATACAAAAATGGTACGAGGCCTGAGCTAGTGATTATTCCTAACACTTCCCTACATTGAGTGAACGTAGGATCATGCTTTGGGAACGCACCGAGGTAAAAATAGGACAAACTAGCGTAGATCTAAGGCTCTATAATGAAATGCAATGCAGCTCAAAAAGGAAAAAAAATTTAGTTTAAAAACTCCATTATATATTTTTACGAAGGTATTTTCGAAGCAATGTCTTAAAAGTCCCTAGTTGAGTCGCCACTGTGACGTGTGCCAAACCCCATTGACCTCAAAAACCCGCTTTTAGGATTCGAGAGAGGTTCATAGAACTCGTGAAGATTAGGGGGGCATCTATTTTGGGCAACAAGAGGTGTTTGGGAGTTGCCACACAATAGAATATTAGGTAAGTTCATCCGTCGCGCTTGAGACAGTGAGCGGCCACTAAGGCTGTTGCGAGCATGCGCAACAGAGAGTGCCCAACAGCTCGACAGCTGAGCACTCTGTCATGTTCACAACATGTGTCGCGCTCACGACAGTGGGCTCTGCTGTGCCGCTCGGCAAAATCGCCCGCTCGGCAGCTAAATCCGCTGGGCAACCAAGCGCCCTGTCACACTCGCGACATTCATTGCTATCGTGACAGTGAGCTCTGCTGTGATCGGCGCAGCTGCCCACATCCGCTCGGTCATGTGGAGGAGCTGGCTTCACCGAGCCCTATCGCGACGTCGCGACAGTGTCTGGATTTCCAGTTCTTACGCGATTTCTGCTGAAATTTTTCCAAATTCAAGGCACCTAAACCCTCAATCTCAACTACAACTCAACCCAAACATCAACTTGCCTCAAATCTAGCAACCCAAACATCATTAACAACCTAAAATACAACCTTTATGCAAATAATTTCAATTAAATCATGCCAATAACAAAATCAATTTACATAATTTAAATCTCTGTACTATTCATTCATCAACTCAATCAAATACACAATTGGGTTTAATAACTCACATTCAAGGCTTCATTAATCATCTAAATCAAAACCCATAACATAGAAACCATTATAAACATCAAGAAACATCAGATTTTCCAAAAATTCAGCCAAACATGCAAAACCCATAGAATGCATTAAACACAATAACTCCCAAACCTGAAACTCCTATGCTCCAGATCACTTGGTGCCACTTCCTCCCGCCTTCTCCTTGCCTTTAGGATCGCGAGGAGGCTCAACTAACAACCAAACCAACAAATCACACAAATAACAAACCCTAGATCAAATTCAAACCCAGAAACGTGAAAAGAACATGAAGAAGGAGAAGAAAAAGATGGAAATGCAGCAACTTACCCAATAAACTCCTTAAAATTACCAAGATCCACCAATAGTCCAACCAAAAAGGAGGAAACGAAGGTGAGTAAGAGAAAGAGGAATAGGAGGAGAATGCAAAGAGAGGGGAAGAGAAGAACGGGAGAGCAGTAATTCAATTTCTGCCCTCTCTTATTTCTCTTTCCTCACTAATACCCTCCACTATTCTCCTTTCCACATGGCACCCCAAGATTGGTGGGTTTTAATAATTCACACCCTACAAGTAAACACCATAATGCACACAAGGCTATCTAACTTATTCACATCCTACAATAGTGTGAGCGTGCGCGCACACACACACACACTAATGCAACTCTACTTACATACACCCTAATATCATATATGTACCGACACCATAACAAAAACCATAAAACATGCATTTTTCTCAAAATGCCCTTATCACATGCCAACACACACAATTCACATACACAAACATGGTTCAAACTTCTAGGGGGCAAATGGGGTGTTACAACTCTCCACTACTAATAAGAATTTCGTCCTCGAAATTCTCACCTGAACTGAATAGCTATGGATACTGAGCTCTCATCGTTGCCTCTGGCTCCCAAGTCACTTCTTCTACCCCGTGATAATTCCATAACACTTTGACCAAAGGGACTTACTTATTCCTTAGCTGTCTTACTTCCCGAGCTAAAATAGCCTTCACTTCCTCATCATACGAATAATTTGGCTACACTTGCACATCTTGAACCGACAACACATGCGACGGATCCGATCTATACTGACAGAGCATGGAGACATAAAATACATCGTGCAACTTCCCTAACTCCATCGGTAAAGCCAACCTATAGGCTACCGGACCAACCTTAGATAACACCTTATACGGTCCAATAAATCGAGGACTAAGTTTACCTTTCTTGCCAAATCGAAGCACTTTCCTCCAAGGTTAAACCTTAAGGAAAACCTTATCCCTGGCCTGAAATTGAACATCTTTCCTCTTAAGGTTAGAATAGGACTTCTGCCGATCTTTAGCCACTTTCAGATTCTGTTGCACAACTCTGATCTTCTCCTCGGTATCCCTGACCAACTCTGGCCCAATAACTGAACGCTCGGATAACTCTGTCCAACATACTGGAGTCCTACACTGATGACCATATAAAGCCTCATACGGTGACATACCAATGCTCGCCCGATAACTGTTGCTGTAGGCAAATTCCATTAACTGCACATATCTGTCCCAACTACCCAGAAAGTCTAATGCACAAGCCCTGAACATATCCTCCAAGATCTGTATAACCCGCTCTGAGTGACCATCTGTCTGGGGATGAAATGCCATACTGAAATTCAACTTGGTACCTAAAGCTCTTTACAATTCCTTCCAAAACTTAGATGTAAACCTTGGGTCCCGATCTAATACTATGGACAATGGCACTCCATGCAATCTGACTACGTAATCCACATAGATACTGGCCAACTTATCCATCAGATAATCCACTATAACCGGTAGAAAATGAGCAGACTTCGTAAGCGGATCCACAATCACCTAAATCGAGTCATGCTTCCTCTGAGTCAATGGCAAACCAGATACAAAATCTATAGCAATATCATCTCATTTCCACTCTGGAATGGATAAAGGAGCGAGCAATCCCGAAGGAACTTGATGCTCAGCCTTTACCTGCTCACAAGTCAAGCACTTAGCCACAAAATCCACAATGTCTCTCTTCATACCCGACCACCAATAGAGCTGCTTCATGTCCCGATACATCTTCTCACTACCGGGATACATAATGAAAACCATAGTGTGCCTCACTCAAAAGCTGCTTCCTTAACTCATCATTCTCGGGCACACACAAGCAATTTTTATACGTAAGCACCCCATCCAGAACTGAGAACTCTGACTGCTTACCAGATCGAACCTCTTGTACAACCCACTGCAACCTCTCATCAACCTTTTGAGCATCTACAATCCTCTATCTCAAAGTAGGCTTCACTCTAAACTGAGCAACCAAAGCCCCATCAAAATCAAACCTCCACCTAAATCGCCTCAAGAACAAAGCAGAAACCAACTTCTGACTCAAAGCATCAGCCACTACATTGGCCTTACTAGGATGGTGATCTAATATGCAGTCATAGTCCCTGAATAACTCTAACCAACGGTGCTGTCTCATATTCAACTTCTTCTGTGTGAGGAGATACTTCAAACTCTTATGATCCGTAAAGATCCTACACTTCTCCCCATACAGATAATGCCGCCAAATCTTCAAAGCAAAGATCACTACTGCTAACTCCAATTTGTGTGTCAGATAATTCCTCTCATGTGGCTTTAACTGACGGGAAGCATAAGCCACAACTTTCCTCTCTTGCATCAACACACAACCAAGACAGACACCGGAAGCATCGCTGTACATCACAAACTCTTTACCCGAGATGGGTTGAGTAAGCATAGAAGCTTCGACCAACAACCTCTTCAACTGCTCAAAATAAGCCTGACACTTATCTGACCACTCAAATCTGACTCCTTTCCTTAACAATCTCGTCATCGGAGTAGCAATAACTGAGAAACCCTTCACAAACCTACGATAGTAACCCGTAAAACCAAGAAAACTCCTCACTTCTTGAACATTCCTAGGCGCTTTCCAATCAACAATCGCCTCAATCTTAAACGGATCAACTTGAATCCCTTAGTCAAAATAATATGACCCAAGAATGACACTTCCCGAAGCCAGAAGTCACACTTATTGGGCTTTATAAATAACTTATGCTCTCTCAAAACTTGCAAGGCTAACCGGAGATGCTTCTCATGCGCACTCTCATCCTTCGAGTAAACCAAGATATCATCTATGAACACCACTACAAATCGATCAAGATATGGCCTAAACACTCGGTTCATCAAATCCATGAAGGCCGCCGGTGCATTAGTCAAACCAAACGGCATCACTAAAAACTCATAATGGCCATACCTAGTTTGAAATGCAGTCTTAACCACATCAGCATCCTGAACTCGAAGCTGGTAATACCCCGACCGAAGATCAACCATCGAAAAGACACCAGTACCCCTGAGCTGATCAAACAAATCCTTGACTCTAGGCAATGGATACATATTCTTCACTGTGACCTTATTAATTTGCCTATAGTTGATACACATCCTCAAAGAACCATCCTTCTTCTTAACAAACAAAATCGGAGCTCCCCATGGAGATATGTTGGGTCTGATAAACCCCTTATCCAATAACTCTTGTAGCTGAGTTTTGAGTTCTCTCAACTCTACAGGAGCCATCCGATAAGGTGCTTTCGAAATAGGCAAAGTACCCGGCACTATCTCTATGGACAACTCCACTTCCCTCTCAGGAGGCAAACCAGGCAACTCACTTGGAAAAACATCTCCAAACTCTCGAACAACTGGGATGTCCTCAATTCTAACTTGATCTCGCTTAGAATCCAATATCACTGCCAAAAAAGCCTCATAACCCTTCCTAATGAATCTCTTCGCTTGCATAGCGGAGATCACATTATTCAAAGAATTCGAACCTAAACCTTTAACAACCATAAGAGACTGATTTCTATCCCGAAGAACAACCATCTTCCTATGACAATCAATCACTGCCTGATGCTTACCTAACCAGTCCATGCCTAAGATCAGATCAAACTCTCTGAACGGCAACTCAATCAAATCTGCTGGAAACTCAACTTCCTCAACCAACAGGGGACAATTCCTATATACTCCACTAATATTGACACTATGCCCTAATGGGCTGGTCACACAAATCTCATAGTCTAACTGATCCACCTCATGCAACTTATCAATTATCTTATCGGTGCACAAATACGAGTGTGTTGAACTAGGGTCACTTAGATCATATAATTCAGTGTCATGGAGTAGGAACTTACCGGCTATCACATCCGGAGCATCCTGCTCCTCCCGAGCTCTCACTGCATATGCTCTAGCTGGGATAGGCAAATGATGCTCAACTGACTCTGATGCAGCTCCCTCTCGACCTCTTCCACGGCCTCTACTGCGACTAGCTTGAGTAGCATTCGAACCAACTCTACTGGCCTCTTGCTAATCACCCGAAGCCTCATTCGATCTTGTACAATTGGGTAAAAAATGCTCGGTGCTCCCGCAGCGGAAACACCCACCTGTGAGCCACCTGCACTCACCTCTGTGCCACTTACTACAATGAGAACATTCCGGTAACATCTCAGTCCTTCCACCCGGATTACCTCTACAAGAACCAGACACCATGGTTGAACCTTGTCTTCGACCTGTCGTAGCCAGGCCTGCAGATGACTCATCCTGCGGGTTCCTTGACCTCTTACTCGAGGATGAAGAAGATGAACCTCCACAAGAGGGGTTCCTCCTTAGAGCCCTCTCTCTCAAGACTGATTCGGACCTCTCAGCCCGCACTACAACTTGCACAATCTGGTAGTACCCCACTCCTAGAGTACCAATCAAAGAAATCAACATCGCCCGCAATGACTCAATCAAACAGGCCTCGAAATGCCTACACTTGAACTCCTCTGTCAAAATACCTTCTAGTGCATACTTCACCAAACGGTTGAACTCTTTGTCAAATTCAGATACTATCATGGCTCGCTGCTTCAAACTCAAGAACTGTGCCCACTTCACATCCCTGTAGGTCTGAGTCACATACTTATTTGTGAACTCCCTCTCAAAGAACTCCCAAGAAACCAAGTCAGGCAATTGGGGATGCCTACAGTCTAACTCCCACCAGTCAAAAGCAAATCCTTGGAGCAATACCACTGCACACTCCACTCGCTGATCAGGAGGACACCGGACCTCCCTCAGAGTACACTTCACCTTATCTAACCACTTCTTAGCATACTCTGACTCATCCAAACCGGTCCCAAAAAAATCCTCAGCACTAGCTCTTCTCATACTCTTAATCGGGGCCTTAGGGGCTGTCACTCTCTCTAAGACTCGAGCCATGTACTGAGATATCTTAAGCATCGCCTCGAAGGGCATGGCTGCAGCCTTGGACTGTACCCTAGCAGGTTGAGCCGACATATAAATAGCAGGATCAACAGCTTGAGGGTTCACACTTTCGGCAGACTCCTCAAGTGACCCACGCACGGAATCAGAAGCCATCTAAACAAACAAAGACAATCGCATCAGCCAACACAGTCCTAGACATATATACGCATCCATGCACAACAACACCCAAAAATGCCTAAACCTAGGCTCTGATACCAAAAACTGTAACACCCCCTACCCATACGTATGCGAACCCATCCGGATCGGAGTGAGATGCCGTAGGAGCAGGGGTGTCACACCAAATAGATGGATACAAGCAAGCACTCACACATAAAAAACATACGAAAATACAGCGGAACTTAAAACTTTTGAGAAACATCATCATGATCATGCATTAATATAACAACATTCATTACAATACTGTTCTGATCAAACCGATGTTACAAAATAATTATATATCCAAAATATACAAGCGGAAGCTTACAACAATGTTGATACAATGAGAGTTCTATTATAAAAGAATATCAACAAACCACAAAAATAAGCCCTAGCACTAATACCTCTGTGTTGGCTTGACTGGCAGCGACTCTCCCAAAGCAAAAATGCCTTCCGCACCTGCACGGATAAAACACCGTGCTAAGCGATAACGCTTAGTGGGGAACACACAAAAAAAGAGTGGACGGCCATTTACAATGGTCGTCAAACCATAACACATACGATATGACATATGCAGAGAATCATATCACATATATAATCATACTTGAGTCACACATATATGTATATATAACATTCGAAAGCTCGTAAATACATTCATATACATATAATCTGATGGCTCATACTTGTTATCATAGTCATTCGGATATCACATTCATATAATCATATCAAAATAAACAAAGCAAAACATAACACCTACTGACTCACAATAGTGGATAACGAGTAAACAGTGACGGTACCTTACGGGTATGAATCGAACAGTGACAGTACATTATGGGTACGAATCGAAAACCATTTTATTTTATCACATTCAAAACATTTTACAGAGGGGACCTTAAACAAGATCCAAAACCTTTCAGGGATCGCGAGGATCCAAACGAAGACCTGATCGGGGTCCAAATGGAATGGAGGGCTGCAGCTAAGAGACTCTATTAGGCATGCCTAACTATCCACTAGACTGACTCTTGCAGGCCATGTATAATCCAAATTATGCTCAAGGGGATCATATAATTTATCATAAAAAATCATAATAGTGCACATATATAAACATAATTATTCCCATACAGTAGTAGAAACTCAAAGAGAAGTGATACAAAATTCATTTTGGAAGGAAAGGCAAAATCGAAAAAATAGGGCATGAAGAAGGTAAGTGTCGCGATCGCGACAGTGAGAAGCCACAAAGGCTGTCGCGACCCCACGCAGGTGCACATGCTTGCGACAGAGAGTGCCCAATGGCTTGGCAGCTGAGCACTCTGTCGCGCTTACGACATGTGGTGCGATCGTGATAGTGGGCTCTACTGCACCGCTTGTCAAAATTTCCCGCTCGGCAGCCAAATCTGCTCTATAACCGAGCGCCCTGTCGCGCTCGTGACATTCATCGTGATCACGACAGTGACCTCTGTTGTGATCGGCTTGGCTGCCCACTTCTGCTCGGTCATGCGCAGGAGCTGGCTTCACCGAGCCTTATCGCAACAGTGTCGGGATTTCTAGTTCTTACGCAATTTCTGCAGAAATTTGTCCAAATCCAAGGCACCAAAACCCTCAATCTCAACTACAACTCAACCCAAACATCAACTTACCTCAAATCCAGCAACCCAAACATCATTAACAACCAAAAATACAACCTTTATGCCAAGAATTCCAATTAAATCATGCCAATAACAACATCAATTTACACAATTTAAATCTCAGCACTATTCATTCATCAACTCAATCAAATACACAATTGGGTTAAATGACTCACATTCAAGGCTTCATAAATCATCTAAATCAAAACCCATAACATATAAACCATTATAAACATCAAGAAACATAAGATTTTCCAAAAATTCAACCAAACATGCAAAACCCATATAATACATTAAACACAATAACTCCCAAACCTGAAACTCCTATGCTCCAAATCATTTGGTGCCACTTCCTCCTGCGTTTAGGATCACAAGGAGGCTCAACTAACAACCAAACCAACAAATCACACAAATAACAAACCCTAGATCAAACTCAAAACTAGAAATGTGAAAAGAAGAAGAAGAAGGAGGAGAAAAAGATGGAAATGCAGTAACTTACCCAATAAACTCCTTAAAATTACCAAAATCCACCAATAATCCAACCAAAAAGGAGGAAACCAAGGTGAGCAAGAGAAAGAATAAGAGGAGGAGAATGCAAAGAGAGGGAAAGAGAAAAACGGGAGAGCAGTAATTTAATTTCTGCTCTCTCTTATTTCTCTTTCCTCACTAATACCGTCCACTATTCTCCTTTCCACATGGCACCGCAAGATTGGTGGGTTTTAATAATTCACACCCTAAAAGCAAACACCACAATGCACACAAGGCTATCTCACTTATTCATATCCTACAATGGCGTGAGCACATACACACACACACACACATACACTAATGCAACTCTACTTACATACACCCTAATATCATATATGCACCCACACTATAACAAAACCCATAAAACATGCATTTTTCCCAAAATGCCCTTATCACATGCCAACACACACAATGCACATGCACAAACATGGCTCAAACTTCTACGGGGCAAATGGGGTGTTACATATCTGCTCGTCATGCTCAGAGCATATGAAACATCTGGTTGAGCGCATAACATGGCATACATGATTGATCCTATACCCGAAGCATAAGGAATAATACTCATGCGATCTCGCTTATCAGATGTTATTGGACACTGAGTCTTGCTAAGAGTAATGCCATGAGACATTGGCAAAAATCCTCTTTTGGAATTTTGCATACTGAATCTATTTAGCACCTTATCTATATAAGTGCTTTGAGTCAGAGCAATTATCCTTTTAGATCTATTCCTATAGATCTTAATCCCAAGGATATAAGTAGCTTCACCCAAATCTTTCATTGAAAAAGATTTCCCTAACCATTCTTTTGTCTTTTGCATGATAGGGATGTCATTTCCAATGAGTAATATGTCATCGACATATAACATAAGAAACATCACAGCGCTCCCACTAATCGTCTTGTATACACAAGGTTCATTCTCATTTTTAATGTACCTAAACTCTTTGACTATTTTATCAAAATGAAGATTCCAGCTCCGAGAAGCTTGCTTCAATCCATAAATGGATCTTTGCAGCTTACATACCTTTCTAGAATTCTCAGGATGGACAAAACCCTTAGGTTGTCTCATATACACATCCTCAAGTAAGTTTCCATTAAGAAATACTGTTTTGACATCCATTTGCCATATCTCATAGTCATAATATGCAGCAATGGAGATAAGAATTCTTATTGATTTAAGCATTGTGACTGGTGAAAAGGTTTCATCATAGTCAATACCATGAGTTTGTTTGAACCCTTTTGTAACTAGCCTTGCTTCAAAGTTATTTACTTTGCCATCCATGTCGGTTTTCTTTTTGAAAACCCATTTGCACCCAATGGTTTTAATTCCTTCAGGTGGATCAATCAAGTTCCAAACTTGATTATCATACATGGATTGCATCTCAGATTTCATGGCTTCTAGCCATTTCTCAGATTCTGGACCTGACACGGCATCTTGATAGGTAGTAGGCTCATCTTGATCCATGAGCATTACTTCACGACTATCTATCACGAGAAATCCATATCTCTCAGGTTCGTGTCGTATCCTATCAGATCTACGTGGTACTTGTGTAACAGGTACATGTTCCACAACAGTTTGTGAACCTTGTTGAGTTTCCATCGATGGTTCTATGTTTTCTTGTGGTTCTCGAATTTCTTCAAGTTGTACTTTACTCCCATTGGTTCTTTTAGAAATAAATTCCGTTTCTAGAAAGACACCATTTCAAGCAACAAAAATTTTATTCTCAAAAGGGTTATAAAAGTAATATCCTTTAGTTTTCTTAGGATATCCCACAAAAAGACATTTATCAGACTTTGGTGCTAATTCATCCGAGACCTGTCGTTTGACATAAGCCTCACAGCCCCAAATCTTTAGAAAAGATAAACTAGGAGTTCTCCCAGTCCATATCACATATGGTGTCTTTTCAACTGCTTTAGATGGAACTCGATTCAAAGTGAATGCGGTTGTTTCTAATGCATAACCCCAAAAGGATAACGGAAGATCTGTTTGACTCATCATTGATCGAACCATATCTAATAAAGTTTGATTTCTCCTTTCAAATACACCATTCCATTGTGGTGTTCCTGGCGAAGTTAATTGTGAAACAATTCCACATTCTCTTAGATGATTGTCAAACTCTTGGCTCAAATATTCACCACCTCGATCGAATCGAAGTGCTTTAATAGTTTTACTAAGTTGATTTTGTACTTCATTTTGAAAGGTTCTTAACATTTCAAATTATTCATGTTTATCTTTCATTAGATAAACATAGCCATATCTACTGAAATCATCAGTGAATGTAATGAAGTACTGAAATCCTCCCCTGGCATTTATGCTTAATTGGCCACATACATCAGAATGTACAAGGCCTAATAAGTATATGGCCCTTTCACTATGTCCAGTAAAAGGATCCTTTGTCATCTTGCCTAATAAACAAGATTCTCAATTATCAATTCAAAATCAAATGATTGCAAAAGTCCATCTGAATGGAGTTTAGCTATGCGTTTCTCATTTATATGACCAAGGCGGCAATGCCATATATGTGTTGTATTTAAATCATTTGGTTTAGATTTCTTTGTATTTATGTTGTATATATCATGATTTTTGGATGTTGCTAGATTTATGACATAAAGCCCACAATATGAATCCGCAATACCATAAAGCATTTCATCATAATAAATAGAACATTTCTTATTCTTAATAAGAAAAGAAAAACCGTCATCATCCAAACTTGAAACTGAAATAATATTCCTACCCAAACTAAGAGCATAATAGCAATTGTTCAAAACTAACAAAAGCCCATTGGGCAAAGTCAATTCATAAGATCCTACAGCTAAAGCAGCAACTTTTGCTCCATTTCCCACTCGTAGCTCCACTTCGCCCTTTCTCAGTTTCCTACTCCTTTTGAGTCCCTGTACATTTGTACAAATGTGAGATCCACGTCCAGTATCTAATACCCAAGAAGTAGAAGTAGATAAATTAATTTCTATAACATACATACCTGAAGATGTAGTCTCACCACTCTTCTTCTTCTTCAACTCTTCCAAGTAGAGCTAGCAATTCCTCTTCCAATGACCAGGTTCATTGCAGTGGAAGCAAACTCCCTCCTTTAGAGGTTTAGCCTTGGGCTTGGGTTTGGGCTTAGGCTTACCACCAACTTTTGCCTTAGCCTTAGCATTACCCTTAACTTTCATGCCTTTCCCTTTATTAACCATCAGAACATGGCCAGGCTTCTTATTGATGCTTTGCTCAGCTGTTTTTAGCATGGCATGCCACTCAGCTATAGATTTCTCCATATTATTCATGTTGTAGTTCATGACAAAATGGTCATAACTATCAGGTAATGAATTAAGGATCAAATCTGTTGCTAGTTCTAAATTGAGGGGAAATCCAAGCCTCTCAAGGTGATCAATATAGCCCTTCATTTTCAAAACATGAGAGCAAACTGAAGCGCATTCAGCCATTTTGCAAGAACGCAAAGCTTTGGTAGTCTCATACCTTTCTTGGCTTGCCTGCTGTTGGAAGGTTTGCTTGAGATGAGTACTCAACTCATAAGCCTCCATATTTTCCAGATGCTTCTGAAGCTCTGGATCCATGGTAGCTAACATAAGACAGCCAACATCCACAGAATCATCAATATGTTTATTCTGTTTCTCTTTGACCGCTCTTGTAGCATCAGCAGGTTGGTCATTGGGAATAGGCTCATCCAGCACATATAGCTTCCTTTCTTGCTTGAGGACAATTCTCAAGTTTCTGAACCGGTCAAGGAAGTTTGTGCCAGTTTCCTTAAGTTTGTCCTTCTCAAGGACTAATCTCAGTGACATATTAGAAATATTATTTGATGCCATTAATCTACAAACATGCAAGATAAATAATAATAGTACCAATTTCATTTTAGGTTTTCTTATAAACTCCCACTAAAATAATAACCCTCAATAAGAATTACAATAATTATAACAATTTAGTGGGCTACGATCCATATTTCACCTAACTCGAAGACAGCTTTGGCATGACACTTATAGTTAATTTATTTAGGTAGGTAGCTCATTTACCAATTATATCTTATAGAACTCTTAGATCATTGATGGGATTTTGACATCATATGTCCCAGTATATTATAATCCCATCTTATGCCCTTAGGCCCAAAACCATTTTGATAGCCTAATTAAGTCTAACCATTTTAAAAATATGAGTAGCATCATTACCCATCTTGCCTTACTAGGATAACCTAATGTACTTCGCTTTAGCAGAACCCACATTTTGGTTATCTTAGTCTTGACATGTGTAATTCATAATGGGTGGCATATGACTTAAAATTATGGTGAGGGATTTAATTTTAACTTATGATGTCTAACTATTTATATACGTCATGCATTAATTCATACATGCCATCTCATACACATATATAATCATTCATCGCATCATATACAAAGAAGATATGCATAATATATATAAAACCGTGTCATAGCATGGCCAAATATATTTTGATCCTCATAAGCCAATACGAAGATCAAAGGTCAATCCTAGGTGTAAATAAATCGACTTGATCAATAGCTTCCATCTTGCATCTCCATCGCCATGGATTTGGATTGATCTCCATTATTGCTCTTCGTCTTCATTACAATAATAATACAAAGGTATTCTACTACAACTATTGAATAAAATAAAGATTACAACAAAATTAACAACACGTGGGTCGTATTTGAAAATTACAAACCCTTAAAATAGATAAAATAAAACTCATCCACATGAGGTTCAATTGGCCATGCTATGCACCATGAAAAGACATCATACATACATAAAATAAATCATGTTATTTCATATCATACATAATATACCTTATTTCATAAAATTGATATATTATAATTATAGAGTGATAATTATTAACGACATATAAGGCACTACGAAGACATAGAATGACTACCCTACTGGCCAATCAGCGGGCGGGGTTAAGGGGCAGCGCCCCTCGAAACTTTTTTAATATTGTCAATCTTATTAACGATTTCCTGCACAAAAAAAATCCTATTCTTTATCTATGAAAAAATGATTCTGCTGATCATATCAGCCATCGTTTAATCACATTAAACAATTTAGTAGACACAAAATACCATCATAAACAATTTCGTATTAAACATATTAATACTATTAGTTAATCATATTAACAGAATCATATTAACACTTAATTGAGTTTTTTATCATATTAACATTAATTAATTTCGTAGCCCTTTAATATACCAGATTAAACATTATAAAATTGATTTTATTTATATCACATAAAATTTGTTCATTTTTAACAATTAAAATCGAAACCAATTTCCATGTATCAGCATACAAATCGATCAACAGAATCATATATATATCACATACATACATAAAATATTTGAATCAATCGAATATGCAAGTGGCTATGATACCACTGTTGGGTTTCATCGCAATAATTCAAATTAACCTAGCGGAATAAAATCGAAACCCAAAACAGGATTCATGTATTTTTAATTGATTCAAAAGGAAGAGATTAAGATTTACCAACCTTTAGAATGAAATTAACTCCTTACCTCGGACTACAGGCGCTGTCTCAATCACGAACACCCTCTATCGGTATCCACAAGCATGAACCGACGAACAAAATTCGCACGGGTGCTAGCTCCCATACGCCGCGATTGAATTTTATGCTTTTTTCTTTCTCAAAGAAAATATGGCGGCTAGGTTTTTCTCTCTTAAGAAAATCAGCCACTCTCTATCATTTTCTCTCTAGGAAAAACGTGATTAGGGTTAATCACCTCTTAACATATATATATCCATATATATATATATATATGCATACATTCGAAACCCTAAGAGATAAATAGGAATACTATCTCTTATTCAAAATAAGATATATATATATATATATATATATATATATATATATATATTTATTTATTTCTTATTCAAATTAATACGAAATAAATCATATATATATAATTTCGAAATTAAATATAAATACCTATAGTTATATTATTCTGAAATAACGTAATAAAATCCATTTTGTTCATTTTTGGTCTTGGTGTGTTACCCAATAGGTTTATATTAAGTTAGCAGTGGGCCTAATCTCATAACAAGCCCACAAGTCATAATTGGTCTCTAGCAAGACATTATGACTACCTAAATAATATAAATATCATTAGTCCGATTTTAACCTGACAATAGAACATGCCATTATCCTTTTGTCACACGATATCTTGTTTGAACGTAAGTCATGGTACCTGTCAAACTTATATTGTTCAAACATATAATTTCCCGATCACTAAGTGGACTGATAAATTCAAATGACATTGATTACACTATCAATTCATTCGAGCATGGCCATGCATTTTACAGTCCTACTTATCGAGGGGCCTAACAGATATATCTCTCATAGGAGAGGGACAAATTCAATCTTGATTATTCACTTTCCTCTGCATAATTCTCATTATGTCCGATCATAAACTTTATAATTATCCGATTAAAGATAACGTTTGATTATGTCAAAACATAATGTTCCTTATGTAGGAAACCGTGATAACCTCGGGTCAAAGGATTTAATAACATATCTATTATAAGATCACTTATGACACTATCCCATGTAGTGATCTTACAGTGGGTCTATCTAGTACTTTGTTCTCTAATAAATACCTATAGATTTGATTTATATCATCATATATAATCATCCCATGATTATCAATGCAAATCTATACTAGTCTTAATTTATCTTTATGCACTTTAGTGATAAATGACTAGGGACGACATGAATAACATTGTTATTCATAAACATTACAATAATGTAACATGCTAATAATATTAATGTGAACAAAACCATTATATATAAATAAAAATGTAATGATTACATCAAGGTCCAAATGTTTGGCCTAGGGTATAACCACTAACAATTATCGGAGCGAGGTTTCCTTATAGCACACCACCTTGCATCCTAAGCTGTGGTTTGATTCATGCGAGGGACATCGCATTGGCCTTAGGTATTTCTCCCTCAGCGACAGATAGATTGACCCCCATGGTACCATTTTTTCTTTAGAATCGCTTATCGAGGTATTAAAAGGGTTTTCTGAAGTGCTCATATATCAAGCCAGTGTTGTCCTACTATTTTGCCTTTGTAGATACTTGACAGTGATTTCTGAGGGGTTGATTGGTGATTTTTAGCTATTCAGGATTGTGGATGGCATCTGTTGTGGGCTATCTCCATTTCCCTTGATTCTTGTTGAGACCATTCTGTGCTTGGATTCTGTCTGTGTTAACCCTTCTGCTGCTTTCACTAGAAGCCCCTTATTACTCCAGGTATGTCATTATTATAATGGCTCGAATCATACCTTAGTAGTAATTGGTTTAATTCATCACATTGAGGAGGTGTGTGTGTGTGTACTAATTTGTGATGTGGACTAAATTGAAATTGAAATGAATGACTTAATTGAATAACTAAAAGAAAGTTAAGTGACTCATTGGTAATTGTACATGATTAATACTAAGATGGATTAATTAGCTTAAATAATTTAGAATTGAGTTAAGTGAGATTAGGGATGCTAGGGTGGAATCAACGTGTGGGTATAGGAGAAAGACAACTCCCTCTTTTCATGCAATATAGGCTTTTGGTGGAGAGAGAAAGTTCATGGAATTACATGAGTTTTCAGCCATCTTCATCTCTCTCAATTTTGCTTCTTCTACCCTTCTTTCCCCTGTGATTTCCCTTTAGAATTCTCTATTTGGTCCAATAAATTTTGCTATGTTTAACAAGTATTAAGAGGTGGTAATTGATAGGTAAGTGATTTAGTTGGATTACTCTTCATCTTCTCTTTTTGTTCTTTGATTTTGAATTGGTATGGAATTTGATGTTGTGTTCCAATTCTGAAAATTGGACTATGTGTGTAGCTGAGAAATCAAACAAAGACAAAGGGAAAGCTAAGATTCGAGAACCTAGCTCAAAATGAGATTTTTAGGAGCATAGGAGAAGAGGTTTGGGAAACTTACCTTGTTTTGCTATGTGATAGTTGTTTTTGTTATATTGAATGTTAAATGTTGGCATAAGGATATTTGCTATGTGAATGGTATGGAAATGTTGGTTGGTATGTGTTTGCTTGAGGAGCTCTAAGGGCATGTGAATAGGAGATGCTTACAACATGATAAACTATAATTAGGTTTGTGGAACTTGTAATGTGCCTAATTCTATGCACCTTGAATTGAGTTAAGTTGAATGGAAATTGTGCAGTATGCTAGTTAATAAGTTAATTTGCTTAATGGTATGTGGATGAAATAGCGGAGTGGTAAGTCTTGTGAATGACATGAGAAATGAGGTGGTTTGCACAACTGTGATTTGCAACTCATGCTTAGGTCACGGCGACAACAAAGAGATTACCATCGTGAGGTATGCAAAGTTGCATTTTGTCTAGTTGTGATTGGTATATCGCGGTGACAACCAAATGGTTATGACCGTGAGGTACCATGAATTTGGTATGTCATTGTGACAACCAAAATGGTTGTGACCATGAGGCACCTTGATTTACATTCTGCCTTGCAACAAGGGAGAATGTCATGGTGACAACAAAAATGGTTGTGACCGTGAGATACTCAAGAGTTGCATTCTGTTCGGGTAATTGGTGTATGTTACGATGACAACCAAAATGGTTGTCACCGTGAGATACCCTAGATTACATTCTGTTCTGAAACCTGTGGTATGTCATAGTGACAATAAAAATGGTTGTGACAGTGAGGTACCCTGTTTTTGTGCAAACTTCTTAGTCATTTGTGGTTGATGTCCAAATGGTAAAGCAATGATTAATTAAGTATAATAACGGTTATTAAGTGTTTAATGTTGATAACAAATGGGATGATCTTATGTGATTAATGAGTTATATGGTTGTTATATTATAATCTATGCCATGTTATTCCATAAAATATATGATGAGATGAAAGAATGGCATGATGGTAGCTAAGAATGTAATTTATCATTAGTTTATAAATGCGTGTAATGGAGGAACAATATTAATATTTGCTCTAATGACTTATTGCAACTGCTGGATCATGTGATTAAATAATTTGATAATCGAATTATATAATTATAGCCTGCGAGTCAAGTAGTGGATAGATAGGCATACCTATAGGGTCTAAGTGCTGCAGCCCAATACGTTCGATTCCTCTAGAATCACAATACGATAGGAATCCTTACTGGATTTTACAATGTGAAACATTGAGTATGTTGAATTTTACTGTACCTTAGGGTACAAATGCAAATGCGAGTATCTACGAAAACACTAAATTTACTGTACCCATGGGGTACCAATGCGATACCCCTTATTCGCATCATTGAATTGCAGGCAAGACTAAACTAATAATAGTATTAAGTGAACAATGTGTTATACGAAATAAATAACTGTGGATTGAATGTGAATGAGTACACCATTACAATGAATATTATTATACATGATTTGAACTTTTTAACTATATGACTGAGGCATATGCATCTATATGATACATGAATCTTGATAAACTGAATTGATGGTTACTCTGCTTGTAATATGTTATACCTTGTAACTGAGTAATTATTGTATTGTATGCTATATATATGTATATATATTGTTTCCTCACTAAGCATTATTACTTAGCACGGGTTCGCTAATCCGTGTAGGTTTGAACGCGAGGTGATCACGAAGGACAAGTTCCATATTGCAAACGGTCAACAATAGGAGCTTATACTGTAGGTTTTGGGTTTTGGGCAATAAGTTTTTTATATATAATGTATAATCTATTTGTATCAAGCAGCAAGTACGGATGTAATAATTAAGTAAAGTATGAGTATGTGCTTGGTATATATATAGTATGTGAATGTGTCATTATATGTAGACCTACAGTATATATGTATGATGTATATAAGTAGTTGAATATGTAGATTGTGCATGAGATATCCGCTGAATGTGAATGCGTAAGTGATGAAATTTATTTGTGCAGGTTTTAACATGCATAAATGATAATGTTATATGCATGTGTTTATTGTGTGGCGATCATTCTCGACTGCTGCAGCTGAGCTGTTCCAGTGGTTGAGAATAGGCGTCACAAGTAGTGGTATCAGAGCTTAGGTTTAGTCTTTTCAGGGAAATAGGGTAGTTTAGAGTGTGTATAGTTGTGTTTACCTAATACGGATGTCCTTGTTTAATGGGTAGTATCGATGGATAATTCGAGGGAAGAGACAAGTGAAAGTGTTAACCCTCGAGAAGCGAAAGTGTCTGGGTCTGGATAGTCTAGGCTAGCCAGTTTTTGCAATGAGGTTCCAATGGTTTCGATGGAGGCCTTATTGAAGATTTCTCAGGACATGGCGAGGGTGCTTGTTCATATGACGACCCCAAAGGCTCTACTGGAATCCTTGAGGAAGCATGGAGCGGAGGAGTTCCATGGTATAAGATTAGATGAATCGAAGCAGTTGAATACTAGGTTGAGAAAGTACAAAAGGTTCTTGGAGAAATTAGGTGCCCTCCGGATCAGCGAGTAGAATGTGTTGTATGGCTACTTCAGGGTGCTGCTTATGATTGGTGGAAACTAGTCCTGCAGCATCCATTGCTTCCGGATTCGATCACTTGGGAATTTTTCAAAAATGAATTCCGGAATAAGTATATAACCAAGGCATAAAGGGAGGCGAATTGGAAGCAGTTTCCGAATCTAAAATAGAGAGCAATGTCAGTGGCATAATATGAGAAGGAGTTATGTCGCTTGAGCAAATATGCATCACCCGGTGTTCTAACTAAAGAGTTTAGATGCCAGTAATTTGAAAATGGATTGATTGAGCAAATTAAGGCATTATTGATCTCAATGACCACTAGGCAGAATATCAGTTGCTATCGGATAGTGCAAGCTGCCATGCGAGCTGAGAGGTCATTGGGGATACAAAAAGAAAGTATCTATAAGAGAAATTCTAACTGTGGTGGGTCACATTCAGGTAAGAGACTAAGAGATTCTCAGATGGCACCACCAGCTGAATATTTATTTAGTTCAGCGGCTAGGGGTAAGAAGCAAGGGACTTCTCATGTGTCTGGGACTGGTAGAGGTACATCTGGTACCAGAAGTAAAGTGCACGAATGCCCCCATTGTGGAAAAAGGTATAGGGGGGAATATTGGAGGATATTGGGTGCATAATTTAGATGCGGAAGCACTGAGCATTTCCTAGCAAGTTGTCTAAAAGCATATGAGCTAGCTGGGAATCAATAAGAGCAGAGCAGGGGTGGTTTTAATTTGCCACCGGCTAGTAGAGGAAGAGGAAGTGGCAGAGGTTGTCAGTCCAGAGGTGGAACTTAATCTAAAACAATGAACAGGACTATTGTGGCACCAACTCAGGCTTATGCAATGAAGGCTCGAGAGGAACAGGATGCACTTGAGGTTATAGCAGGTACCTTTCTACTTTATGATGTAGAGATGTTTGCATTAATTGACCCCGGCTCAACTCATTCATATGTGTGTATTAAAAGCATATGTGACAGAATGCCTAATACTGAATACTTGAAATGTGATATATGTGTATCGAGTCCATTGGGGAGTAATGTGAATGTGAATAAAGTGCATAGGGACTGTCCATTAGTAGTGCAAAGTTGTGCTTTTCCGATTAATTTGATTGAACTACCCTTTGAAGAGTTTGATTTAATATTTGGTATGGATTGGTTAAGTAAACATAATGTGATAGTTGACTGTAAGAAAAAAAGAGCAATGTCAGTGGCATAATATGAGAAGGAGTTATGTCGCTTAAGCAAATATGCACCACCTGGTGTTCTAACTAAGGAGTTTAGATGCCAGTAATTTGAAAATGGATTGATTGAGCAAATTAAGGCATTATTGATCTCAATGACCACTGGGCAGAATATCAGTTGCTATCGGATAGTGCAAGCTGCCATGCGAGCTGAGAGGTCATTGGGGATACAAAAAGAAAGTCAGGGTATTATCAGCTACCTGTGATGAAGGAAGATGTATCTAAGATTGCATTTCGAACTCGATATGGACATTACAAATTCTTAGTAATGCCATTTGGGTTAACTAATGCACCTGTTGCATTTATGGACTTAATGCGTAGAGTGTTCAGACAGTATTTAAATCAGTTTATTGTAGTGTTTATTGATGACATCTTGGTTTATTCAAGGAACGAAGAAGAGCATGAGCAGCATTTGAGAACAGTACTTCAGGTTTTGAGGAAGTATCAGTTATATGCTAAGTTAGGCAAGTGTGAGTTTTGGCTTAAGCAAGTATCTTTTCTGGGACATGTGATATCTTCTGAAGGGATTAAAGTAGATCCATCTAAAGTTGAAGCGATTGTAAATTGGAAGCCACCCAAGAATGTACTTGAAGTTTGCAGTTTCTTGGGGTTGGCTGGTTATTATAGAAGATTTGTGCAAGGGTTTTCAGTAATAGCTTCACCATTGACCAGATTACTTCGATAGGGAGTTAAGTTTGAGTGGTCAGATAGATGTCAATCGAGTTTTAATCAACTGAAGAGGATGTTGGTGGAGGCACCAATATTAACTCAACCTATTTCCGACAAATAATATGTATTATACAGTGATGCTTTTGGTATAGGTTTGGGTTGTGTATTAATGCAAGATGGGAAGGTGGTGGCATATACCTCAAGGCAATTGAAGCTGCATGAATAGAATTATCCGACTCATGATTTAGAGTTAGCAGCTGTGGTGTTTGCCTTAAAGATTTGGCGACATTACCTGTATGGTGAGAAGTGTAAGATCTTCGCTGATCATAAGAGCGTAAAGTATTGCTAACTCATAAAGAGTTGAATCTGAGATAGCATAGGTCGCTTGAACTATTTAAGGACTATGATTGTATAGTGGACTATCACCTGGGTAAAGCCAATGTGGTGGCGGACGCATTGAGTAGAAAGTTTGTTTGGGCTATGATGTTAAGACATGTGAGATGGAGACTTACTGCAGATGGGACATTGCTAGCTCACTTAAAAGCAAGACTTATTTTTAGACATGAATTGATTACAGCACAGAAAAGCGATCACAAGTTACAACTGATTTTGCAGTTAGTGATGAGTGGTGATAAGACTGACTATTAAGTGAATGAAGAAGGTGTATTATTTTATAGGAATCAGTTATGTGTTGCAAATGATAATAGATTGAGAAAAAGGTTGATGCATGAGAAAGGTTGATGCATGAGGTGCACAATACTGTTTTTACAATGCATCAAGGTGGAAAGAAGATGTATCATGACCTAAAACAACTGTATTGGTGGCCTGGTATGAAAAGGGATGTGGCGAAATATGTGTCCAAGTGTTTGACCTGTCAGTAGGTGAAAGCAGAACATCAGGTTCCACATGGTTTGCTGAATCCTCTTTCCATTCCATAATGGAAATGGGACAACATAACCATGGATTTGTTTTTGGACTGCCTATAACTTCAAAACAACAAAATGTTGTGTGGCTAATTGTGGAAAGATTTTTAAAATCAGCTCACTTCATACCGGTTCGAATGGATTTTTCGATGGACCGATTGGCTAACTTGTATGTGAAAGAGATTATCAGACTTCATGGAGTGCCATTATCTATTGTATCTGATAGGGATCTGAGGTTTACTTCTAAGTTCTAGAAGAGTCTACAAGCTGCATTGGGTACCAAGTTGAATTTCAGTACAACGTTCCATCCTAAGACTGACGAATAGTCGGAAAGGGTTATTCAGGTATTAGAGGATTTGATGAGAGCATGTGTTCTAGATTTTTCTAAGAGTTGGGATAAGTACATTCCACTAATGGAATTTGCTTATAACAACAGTTTTCAGACAAGTATTGGTATGGCACCATATGAATTGTTATATGGTAGGAAGTGTCGAACGCTGATCTGTTGGACAGAATTAGGTTAGCATAAACTTGTTGGACCGAATTTAGTAAGGGATACAGAATAAAAGGCTAGAATCATTCAACAGCAATTGAAAGCAGCTAGTGATAGACAGAAATTGTATGCGGACTTAAAAAGGAAGGATATTGAATTTAATGTGGATGAC
Organism: Excoecaria cochinchinensis; assembly: GCA_947683425.1. Lineage (NCBI taxonomy): Eukaryota > Viridiplantae > Streptophyta > Magnoliopsida > Malpighiales > Euphorbiaceae > Excoecaria > Excoecaria cochinchinensis. Next base: position 2,672,854 of record CANTUQ010000021.1, on the reverse strand, counting down.
AAGGTGTTTTTAAAAGTTTCTCCTTGGACAAAGGTATTGAGATTCTGGAATAAATTGAAATTGAGTCCGAGATTTATTAGACCATATGAAGTATTGGATAGAGTGGGTTCAGTGGCTTAACGGTTAGCTTTGCCTCCGGCTTTAGCCCAACTCCACGACGTCTTTCATGTGTCCATGTTGAGGAAGTACCGATCGAATGAGTCTATCTGTTACTGGTGCAAGAAATTGAGATTCAACCGGATTTCTCTTACGATGAGAAACCGAAAGTAATTCTGGCAAGAGAGGTGAGGTAGCTTCATAACAAATAAATTTCTCTCGTGAAGGTGCTTTGGCAACAACATGCAGTGGAAGAGGCAACATGGGAGACTGAAGCGGCTATGCGGGAACAACATCCCTACCTATTTGATTTAGGTATGAATTTCATGGACGAAATTCTTTTTATGAGGAGAGAGTTGTAATGGCCCGAATCATACCTTGGTAGTAATTGGTTTAATTCATCACATTGAGGAGGTGTGTGTGTGTGTACTAATTTGTGATGTGGACTAAATTGAAATAAAAATGAAGGACTTAATTTAATAACTAAAAGAAAGTTAAGTGGCTCATTGGCAATTGTGCATGATTAATAGTAAGATGGATTAATTAGCTTAAATAATTTAGAATTGAGTTAAGTGAGATTAGGGATGCTAGGGTGGAATCCATGTGTGGGTCTAAGATAAAGACAGCTCCCTCTTTTCATGCAATATAGGCTTTTGGTGGAGAAAGAAAATTCATAGAATTGCATGTGTTTTCAGCCATCTTCATCTCTCTCAATTCTGCTTCTTCTAACCTTCTTTCCCTTGTGATTTCCCTTTAGAATTCTCTATTTTGATCCAATGAATTTTGCTATGTTGAACAAGTATTAAGAGGTGGTAATAGATAGGTAAGTGGTTTAGTTGGATTACTCTTCATCTTCTCTTTTTGTTCTTTGATTTTGAATTGGTATGGAATTTGATGTTGTGTTCCAATTCAGGAATTTGGACTATGTGTGTAGCTGAGAAATCAAAGAAAGACAAAGGGAAAGCTAAGATTAGAGAACCTAGCTCAAAATGAGATCTTTAGGAGCATAGCATAAGAGGTTTGGGAAACTTGCTTTGTTTTGCTATGTGTTAGTTGATTTTGTTATATTGAATGTTAAATGTTGGCATAAGGATATTTGCTGTGTGAATGGTATGGAAATGTTGGTTGGTATGTGTTTGCTTGAGGAACTCTAAGGGCATGTGAATAGGAGATGCTTACAACATGATGAACTATAATTAGGGTTGTGGAACTTGTAATGTGCCTAATTCTATGCATCTTGAATTGAGTTAAGTTTAATGGAAATTGTGTAGTATGCTAGTTAATAAGTTAATTTGCATAATGGTATGCGGATGAAATAGCAGAATGGTAAGTCTTGTGAACGACATGAGAAATGAGGTGGTTTGTAGAATTGTGATTTGCAACACCTGCATAGGTCACGGTGACAGCGAAGAGATTGCCACCATGAGGTATGCAAAGTTGCATTCTGTCTTGTTGTGATTTGTATGTCACGGTGAGAATCAAATGGCTGTGACCGTGAGGTACCATGAATTCTATTCTGCCCGAAGTGAATTTGGTATGTCAAGGTGACAACCAAAATGGTTGTCACCGTGAGGTACCTTGATTTACATTCTGCCTTGCAATAAGGGAGTATGTCACGGTGACAACAAAAATGGTTGTGACCGTGAGATACTCAAGAGTTACTATAACACCCCCACCGTCGCCCCCATTGGAAGGGCGCCGGCTGGCGTGCTACCCGACACTCAATCACAATATACACACAATTCACTAAGTGGAAGCATATCAAAACAATAATAATGGCAAATTGTATATTTCATTTATCAAAATATAGAGTTATATATAATATCCAAAATATACATCAAAAGCCTTTACAAAAAGATACATGAGCCATAGTACCAAAGATATTACATTTACAAAAAAATAAAAGAAATACAGGAGGAGATAACAAAACAACACTACTCCTATGTGGCCGACCTGCAGATGCGCGATGCGAGCAAACTCCTCCCGCCACCTAAATGGGAAAAGAACCCATGCTAAGCGATAATGCTTAGTGGGGAGGAAAAACAGATAAGAGAGCACTAACAATATGCAAGTAATAACATGCATCAAGAGAATAAAGCATACACTTACTGTATTCACTATAAAAGCAGGAAAATTTGAAATACAGAACATATATAATCACTATATCCATTCACTAACATACCTGACATAATTACACTACTGAAACTAATTCACTAAGGTAAAACAATTAATTCAAATAACAATACACTACATACATATATATATATACATAACACATCACAACAGCCTGAACTTCACTTGTGGTGGATACGGGAAAAACACTACACTAAAACTGGAGGCTAACAGCATCACTAAGACCCTATTAGCGGGGTCATCGCTCAGAACCAGAGGCTAGGCCTCAACGGTATCACTAAAACCCTATAAGCGGGGTCATCGCCCTTTCGAAAAGTAAATATAGGCAGCTTCACTTACTAACCCTTTATAAGCATGCTTATCTATCCGCTACACTGACATTTCAGGCCAACCCTACTCACTCAAGTTAAAACAATTGACATACTTGGGTAAAACAAATTGAAACACACACATGCTCAAGAATTACCATTACAACTCTAATCATGCATTAATTGAAGTATTAATAAGTCTAAATCATGCACTAGAAAAGAAACATGCCGAACAAGACAAGAAGAGGACAATTCAGAATTAAAACAGGGCAAAAAAAAGGAGTCCTCCTGTCGCGATGGTGACTGGGAGTCGCGCTCGCGACAGAGGGGAAGGCGTTGCGGGAAGAAAGAGGGAAGGAGCACGACTCGTGCTCCTCAAGCACGACTCATGCTCAATATGTAACACCCCAAAACCGCCCTGGTTGTCTGAGCCTGTCTAAGTCTGAATATGCCTGTCTGTATCTATATGCGTGCGTACTTATGGGCATTTTGATGTTGCATGCATATTAATTTATTTAAGTGTATGTGTTTATGTAAATGTTATGTGTGGAGAGGGGTTTGTTAGCGTGTGTGCATACGATAGGGAAGTAGGATGTGAATAAGTGATGTTATTTGTGTGTGAGTGAGAGTATGGGAGTAGGGTATGCTAGTGGGATGATTTCCTATGAGAGAGTGACACTTGGCAAGTGGATGGGGTTGAATTTAGTGGGTGATGAGAGAGAGGACAACTGTAAACCATTTTGCTTCTCTTCCTCTTCCCGTTCTCCTCTTCCTCCTCACGCCATTCATCTTCTTCTTTCTCTTCTTCTTCTTTACTTTTTCTTCTTTACCTGTTTTTGCTCTTTATTCTTAGCCTTGAGTGATTGAATTGCTGGGTTTGTGTCTCATAAGTTCAAAGGGTGAGTTTAAGTTAGTAAAATCTTAGATTCTTTTCTTCCTCCTCTCTAGATTTGATTTTCATTTATGTGTAAATTGTTAGAATTAAACCTGGTTGTGTTTGATCTATGGTTCAGAGGAGCTTCCTAGAACATCTAAGGGGAAAGAGAAAGCGAGTGGAAGCAGAGCTCACGACTAGGAGCGAAGGAAATCAGGTTTGGGAACGTTTGTATATTTTGGGATTTTTGTTTGAGAAATTTGATTGAATTTGAACTTAATGTAATTTTTAGGGTTTGTGTTCTTGAGGGACTTGGATGTGTTTATGCATGATTTTGGTGGTGTTGATTGTGGAATTAAGTTATTTTTATGTCATTTATGATGTATGGAAGAACTATTGGAAGGTAAGATGAGATTTGAATTGTTTTGAGCCTTTTTGGAGTTAATCCTGGTGAATTTCCCGTTCCCAGTGTGTGTGAGTGACGTAATCAGCCAAGAGAAGTGAAGTCTGTCACGAGTGGTGACGACCGTGATGACTCGTGACAGAGGAGGCTTGTCACGAGTGGTGACATCCGTGAGGACTCGTGACTAGCCAAGAGAGGTCTTTCACGAGTGGTGACGACCGTGACGACTCGTGACAGAGGAGGCTTGTCACGAGTGGTGACATCCGTGACGACTCGTGACTAGCCAAGAGAGGTCTGTCACGAGTGGTGATGACCGTGACGACTCGTGAAAGAGGAGGCTTATCACGAGTGGTGACATCCGTGACGACTCGTGACCGGCCAACCTTGTTAGTCACCACCCATTTTCTGGAATTTTTGCTCAGTTTTAACTTAAATGAATTTTGTATCTCTTCTGAATGAACTTATACTATTGTATGATACATGTCATACTTTTATGTGCTTTTATATAAGTGATATCATTATTCTTTAGATGAATTGTATGCTGTACTCTGAAATATGGATTGAATGGTTTATGCATGACCCGCTAGAGTCTAGCAAGTGGATAGTTAGGCATGCCTAATAGAGTTATGTGTAGCTGCAGCCATGTGTACGATTTGGACCCTGATCAGGTCCCCCGAATGGATCTTCGTGATCTTTCTATTGAATCTTACCTAAGATTCTATGTGAAAATATTTTGGAACAAGAATAAAAAGATTGTTTTGATACCCTCGGGTATCTAAGTGTTATGAGAATATTTCTGGTACCTCCGGGTATCTATGTGTACTCGTTATCCACTATCTTGATATAGCAGGTGCAAAAGTGTCATTGGATGTTATGCATAAGTTCTGAATTATTGCTTATTAAGAATAATATAATTACAGTGCTACTACGCATTAGCTTGATTTATGACATCTTATCAAGTAACTGTGCCATTCGTTTGTGATCGTTCGTTAACGCCAATGTGAGTGGCGGTATTGCATTTTGTGTTTTTCCCCACTAAGCAATTTTGCTTAGCACGGGTGTTTTATCCGTGCAGCTGTGGAAGATTTTGGTATGCACGGTCAAGGCGTGCCGCATCGGGATGGCCATCACAACTAGGGATCGAAGTTTTATAGTATAGGCTTTCTTGTCTTTTGTATAAGATGTAATATTTTGTGTGCCCTTTAAAACAGTATGCTTTGGGCCTTTGTATATATGAAATCTTTTGTAATATGTACAGACTTTGTTTATGAACATATAATAGAAAGAAAAGAATTTATCCTGTTCAGTACCGCTCTGCTTCCCTTTATAAGCTTTATATTATCTCTGTATTATCTGTTTACTTGCTGTGATCGAATGTTTTGGTAGGTGTAATGTGACACTCCTATCTATCGGGACTCTTCTCCCTCTACCGGGGTAGAAGTCTCCATAGTATAGGTTGGGGTGTGACACAACAAGCACGACTCGTGCTCAAGGAGCACGTCTCGTGCTCCTTGTGCACGAGTGTGCACTTCTTCAACTGAGCACGACTCGTGCTCAGCAGAAATTTGCCCTCCGAGTCGTACTGAACAGCACGAGTCGGATGCCCTCTCTCTCAAACACCCAGAAATCTCGATGGGCAGGAGAAATTGCTTCTGTCGTGATCGCGATAAAGTCGCGTTCGCGACAGAAACGATTTTTCCAACCCAAAAATGCCCCAGAACACTTTGTTCAACAAGATCACTTAAACACCTATCACATAAACATGCATAGTTCATACCTCAAACCCCAATTTCAATCCCAGAACAATTCCAAAACCAAAAGAACATATTTTACACAATAATCAACGACAACTCATCAAGAATTCCATCTAAACCAAACCCAAAAATTCATTCTTCTTAAATGCTCATGTTCTTCAAATACACATGCAACATCACTTTATCACTAACAATTTAACTCAAAATCACTACTTAATCAAGACATGCCTTTACCAAAATAAAAAGCTCAAGATTTAAAGGATTAAAAGACACAACAAACACATAATCCAAATGAGAACTAGGACAAACCATCACTTGGTAGGGTAAATAATTTCAACTCATAAACAAATACAACCAACAAAACCCCCAAACCTGAAATTATAGCTTCAAACCGGGCCTCTCAAGATCCCACTTTCTCTTTCCCTTTCTTCTTTCTACACTCTTCCGATTCTTGCACAAAACCCAGGCAAAACACTCATAAATCAAACCAAGCAAACCTCTCAAAACTCAAAAAAAATGCCAAGGAGATGAAGAAGAAGGAAAACCCACATAATATCCATGAACTTACCTCTTGATTCTAGCTCAAAATTCAAAAATCTAACTCCAATCTTGAAGACCCACGTTGAGCACACACACAAGAGAGTAGAGAGAGCAGAAAAGTAAAGAGAGGGAAGAAGAGGAGGAAGAAAACGTGAAGGGAAAGCCAAAAATCTGCTCCTCCTTCCTCTCTCTTCTTTAATGCTCTTCTATCTACCCAATGCTAGGTGTCAAGCCCCCATAGGACCCAAGACTCCCCTTTGACTAACATGCCAATGCACCAAACACAACTCACACACTATAATCTCTTATAAAATATCCACATCCTTGACACCAAACCCATACTCGACTAAATCATTTCCTTAACTCAAGCTTTATTAATTAAATCCACATACCAAAATTACCAAAATACCCTTAATTTTCTGACTTAATATACAAATTCCGACTAGGCCCATTTTTGTTTGTTACAGTTGCATTATGTTTGGGTAATTGGTTATATCACGGTGATAATCAAAATGGTTGTGATCGTGAGATACCCTAGATTACATTCTGTTCTGAAACCTATGGTATGTCACGGTGACAACCAAAATGGTTGTGACCATGAGGTACCCTACTTTTGTGCAAACTTCTTAGTCATTTGTGGTTGATGTCAAAATGGTAAAGCAATGATTAATTAAGTATAATAACACTTAATAAGTGTTTAATGTTGATAACAAATGGGATGATCTTATGTGATTAATGAGTTATATAGTTGTATATTATGATCTACGTCATGTTATTCCGTGAGATATGTGATTAGTTGAACAAATGGCGTGATGGTAGCTAAGAATGTAATTTATCATTAGTTTACAAATGCGTGTAATGGAGGAATAGTATTAATATTTGCTCTAATGACTTATTGCAACTGCTGGATCATGTGATCAAATAATTTGATAATCAAATTAAATAATTATAGCCTGCGAGTCAAGTAGTGGATAGATTGGCATCCATATAGGGTCTAAGTGCTGCAGCCCAATACGTCCGATTCCACTGGAATCACAATGCGATTGGAATCCTTTCAGGATTCTTCAATGTAAAACATTGAGTACGTTGAATTTTACTATACCTTAGGGTACCAATGCGAATGTGAGTATCCACGAATACACTGATTTACTATACCCATGGGGTACCAATGTGATACCCATTATCCGCATCTTTGAATTGCAGGCAAGACTAAACTAATAAAAGTATTAAGTGAACAATGTGTTATTCGAATAAATAACCGTGGATTTAATGTGAATGAGTACACCATTACAATGAAGATTATTGTGCATGTTTTGAACCATTTAATTATATGACTGTAGCGTATGCATCTATGTGATACATCAATCTTGATAAACTGAATTAATGGTTACTATGCTTATATTACGTTATACCTTGTAACTGAGTAATTATTGTATTGTATGCTATATATATGTATATATGTTGTTTCCCCACTAAGCGTTATCGCTTAGCACGGGTTTGCTAATCCATGTAGGTTTGAAAGCGAGGTGATCGTAAAGGACAAGTTTTGTATTACCAACGGTCAACAATAGGAGCTTCTAGTGTAGGTTTTGGGTTTTGGGCAATGAGTTTTGTATATATAATGTTTAATCTATTTGTATCAAGCAGCAAGTACGGATGTAATAATTAAGTAAAGTATCAATTTGTGCTTGGTATGTGTGACGCGCGCCGGAACCTAGCAAAGGCCCTCGCTGAGCCCCGTTTTAGGGTTCAAGGGATTAGTTCGCGTCTTTTGATCTTGGGCATCATGAGTCATCTTGGATGCCTCGTTTCCAATAGAACATTGGAATGGATCATATAGACTCATAACGCCTTTAGTTACCTTTGAGGTATTTTGGAGTCCCCACCCAATTTAGAAGAAATTGGGAAAGGTCTCTAACATCTATTGCTCTAAACCAGAGATGGTGTTCGGAACTTCACTCTTATTAATGACTTAAGTCTACAAATGAGTTTTTAAGAAATCAAAATTCTATCTCTCATCTTATGCGATTGTGCATTGAGTTTAAAGCGCATTTGCAAACATATTGAAAGCGATAAAATAAATAAATTTCAAAAATGCAAAAGAAATAGGACAAAACAATCCCCCAAAAATAAATAAAAGATGGGATAGAACAATCCCCCAAAATAAAATAAGAAGCCATGAATAATAAAACTTGCCCCAAAATTAATTACATGGGCCTAAAAAGAAAAGAATAAGAATAAATAAACACGTTCAAAATAAATAATTAAAAATGCATCATACATAAATCGGGTTATTTATTATTTTTAAGAACATTGGTTCCTTATTTCTTAACTTAAAAATTAGAGAACCATTTTTTGCGCACTGATTGAAAAAACTGGGATGAGTGATACCATTTTGTGAAAATTTCATTCTCTATTTGAAAGTGAGATTTTATTAGCTAAAATAGGACATTGGTAAAATTTATTCGTAGAAAAGTCCCAATTTATTAGTTATTAAAAAAATGTGATTTTCTGTAATACGGGTAATAAAAAAAATACATTTTACATACAACAGATAAAAATAATAGAATAAAAGAAAATACAAAATTTAAAATGCAAACCCTAAATTTGAAGGCCTCTAATTCTTCCAATCCTCCGTTCGACGAGAAAACACTCATGTGCGTGGATTTATCAAATTGACAAAGTAAAAAGAGCAAAGTAATTAGTAACAAAATTAATTAATTAATTAAAAATAAATAAATAATTAATAACACTATAAACATGAATATGAATAAATAATAAAATTAGTACACAAGTAGAATATAAAATGGATTAAATGGCATGTATTAATAAGAATAAAAATGAAGAATAAACAAAATAAAAGGAAGACACATGCAGGACAAGATCCAACGTACCCAAATAATAGTAATAATAATAATATTAATATTAATCATAAATATACTAATAATATAATAATAATTGTATAATAATAATAGTGAAAGTTAAAATAATAATTAAGTAAACAAATGACAAACAAATGGGCATTATTAATTAAACTATCATGCAAAACCCAAGGCTACTCTCTTGAATACAATTAACCAAGTGAGATAAAGTGGAAATGGGAAATGGGAAATGCAAAAGGAAATGGGAAAAGGAGGTGCACGACTCGTGCACCACCTTCACGACTCGAGCATGAATGCACGAGTCGTGAAGGCCCGAGTGGGATTTGAATTATGCAAAGATGCAGGATCCGAAAGGAGAAAAATGGATCGCGACACGCGAAACAAGAACTCGACCCGAGCACGAAATGTAATTCACGAAGATAAATTATTTTGAGACAACAAAACAAAAAAATAAAATGCTAATAAAGTAAATTAAACAATTAATGAGCAAATAAATTAACTGAATAAAATAAATAATTATTAGATCAATTGAATAATAATCAGTTAAACTAATTAAATATAAACAATTAAGTGAGTGGAAATAAATAGACATAAAATAGTTGTATTAAGGAAAATAAAATAAATAAAATAAAATAAAGCAAATCATATTATGTTGTATACATTACGCTCAAATAGTCGGACAAAGCAAGGAAAAACAAAAGGGGAAAAGATCAGCCACTGCACGACTCGTGAAGGCCCGAGTGAGATTTGAATTGTGCAAAGATGCACGATCCAAAAGGAGAAAAATGGATCGCGACACGCGAAACAGGAACTCGACCCGAGCACGAAATGTAATTCACTAAGATAAATAATTTTAAGACAACAAAACAAAATAAATAAAATGCTAATAAAGTAAATTAAACAATTAATGAACAAATAAATTAATTGAATAAAATAAATAATTAATAGATCAATCGAATAATAATTAGTTAAACTAATTAAATATAAACAATTAAGTGAGTGGAAATAAATAGACGTAAAATAGTTGCACTAAGGAAAATAAAATAAAATAAAGAAAATCATATTATATTGTATACATTACGCTCAGATGGTCGGACAAAACAGGTTAAAACGAAAGGGGAAAAGATCCGGCATTGCACGAGTCGTGCAGTGCATGCACGATTTGTCCAGTCCGATCGGAGAAAAGTGATGCGACTGTCCGGGTGTGACGTGCGCCGGATCCCCGCGGCCGCCCGTGCGACCGCCAGCTTGAGGGCGATCGGGGCATTTGTGGGTCCGTTGACAGCTTGCAATAAATCGCAAGTGCGTCTATGTTGGGCAACAAGGAGGTTTCATGGAGTCGCCACCCAATAAAATATTGGCAAAGTTTCTCTCGCCTCGGAGAGCCTAAGACTGCGCTTAGTATCCGTTTTGGGCCAACCAGAGGGGTCTTGGAGGGTAAACCTCTCGCCCTAAGGAGCCTAGGATTTACGCCAGAGTCTCGTGACACAAGAGGTGTCTTGGAGGGCGAACCTCTCGCCTCTTTGAGCCCAAAGACCAGAGCTGGGTTCGGGATTTCTCATCTATTTCTACCTCGATTATTTTATGATCAAATTTTAAATATCATTAATTCGCTCTCTCTCCACACGATGCAATTGATTAAAGGCACATTTATTCAAATTTGGAAAGCCGTAAATGAGCAAGTAAATAGTGAAAGCAATAAATTACAATAATACAAGGAGCAGAATACAACTCTCTTTCATAAATGTGCGATACATACACGATCGGGGCATTGTTTATTTTGAGGACTTTGGTCCTTGCATGCATCATTATTAAAATTGGATGTTTTTGTTTGTGATTATTTTTGTCATGCATCATTATTAAAATTGGATGTTTTTGTTTGTGATGATTTTTGTTGGATAAAAATAGGATATTGGATCCTTATGTTTATGAAAACCTCTCTTTATCGAATATAAAACATTTATCAGTTTTTATATTTAGCGGGATAAAAAAAGGTATATCCATGTAGATAAAGTAATTAATGAATAAACAAATGAAGGAAATAACTAAAGAAGTTAGAAAACTAAACCGGACGGAATCCTCCGAGTATGGTAGATAGCCCCCCGAGCTCAGGACAGTTCAAGAAAATCAGTATGTGCTCACAGAAAGTTAAAAGATGTCAATATATAAAAACTCAACATAAATAAAGTCAAAAGGACTTGAAAGAGATAGAAAAGATTTAAAAACGTGGAGACAGGACCCAGCGACGGCCTCTGTTGGGTGACCGACGGGCGTCAGTCAAAGTGACCGACATGACCGTCGCTCACTCAAGTGAGAGGGCGTCTGTGAGTGGGGTGACCGATGGGCGTCGGTGAAGAAGATGACCCGTCGGTTACCACTGTCTCCGAAAATAAACAGTGAAAAACTCTCTTTTCAAAAATAAAAGCGGTTTTTATCGCAAAATGAGATACAGAGAATCAAAATAAAGAAAAATGAAGGCAGAAAAGCCGAAAGAACAGCAAAAATAAAGAATATGGATGAAATAATATGAAGAATAAGTCCGGAATATTTACCCTCAGATAATGTTTTAGCGAGATTTTTTGTGTGATTAGAGTCCCGCACGCTCCACGAGAAATGAAATGAAAGGTCAGAAAAGGCAAAATTGATGATTTCCTTCTAAACCTTTCAAAAAGAGACTGACTTTTGAATCAAAGAAAACCGAAGAAAACTAATTAGATTTAGTTCCTTTTTAATGGTTTTGATTCACAAATTAAAAGAGACTTCTTGATGAATGTGTTTGCTGGAAGAGAGAGAAAATGTGTTTCAATTTGGGCAGAGTTTCCCCTCTTGAAAATTTCTGGAACCTTTCTAAGAGAAAATCCGAAGCTTTTATAGGCCAGACACGACCGACGGGCGTCGAAAGAATTCTACTGACACAAGGATTCATCCGACGGCCCTGCCATTTCCACCGACGAGCGTCAGAAAGGTTGCATGCTCCGGGAAATCAGGTGGCGTGCTCTGGAAGAGGCGGTGACTTCTGACGGGCGTCGAAAAATACCACAAGCCCTCAGTGACCCTAAGCGACGGGCTGGCCTTCACAGATGGACTTCGCGACCGCGAGGAGGACGGAAGGGCCAGACTCTATCGCGCTCGCGACAGAGAACAATTGGTGCTGTCGCGGGCTCGCGACGAATCGAGTGCTCGCGATAGCACTTGCCCAGCATCGCGCTCTGTCGCGATCGCGACAGTTGTCGCACTCGCGACAGAGGGTTCACAACAGTTCGGCTGTCGCGGGCTCGCGACGGCGTCGCGTGCTCGCGACAGTGAAGCTCCCAACACCGCTCTCTGTCGCGATCGCGACAGCATCGGGATTTCGAAAATCTGCAGAATTCTGCAGATTTTCCTCCTCCAAAATCACCCAATCTCACATAAAATTCAATCAAGAACCTCTTACCTCAAACCCAGCCATCCATTAACATCAACAACCATAATATAACATTTATTAACAAGAATTTTCATACAATCCACTAATTTAAGCATCCAATTTCAAGAATCAATCAAAAACCCAATTTATGCTTCAAACCACATCAATTCCAAAATTATCATAATTAACTTATAATCTTGCAAGTCCCACATTCCAAAACAAAGACCCATTCCATACATACCATAACAAAAGCATATTACAACTCAATTTCTCAAGAATCATCAAGAACACATTTGCATGCAAAAACAAGAAATTCCCAAACCTCAAAATCCTTTGCTCCTATTGCTTAGTTCCACTTGGCCCAACCTTCTCCTTACCCTTCGGTTCACGAGGAGGCTCCACTAAGCACAAAACAACATAACACACAACACAAAACCCAAAACTTCAAACCCAAATCCGAAAATAAGAAAAAGAGAAGAAAATGGAGAACCAAATGAAGAAAAGGAGAATAATGCAGTAGATTTACCTCTAAAATGCTGTGCAATGATCAATTTCCACCACTAGAGGGTTGAATCTAAGTTAGCGCACTTAAGAGAGTGCAAAGGAGGAAGAAGAAGAAGGAGAAGAAGGAAAAACGGGAATAGGTTTTCAAAAATCTGATTTTCCCTTTTTCATCTTTTTCTCTTTCCCACTTTACACATGTCAATCATCTAGTGGAGGAGATTACTCACTCACACCCTAACTAAGTGCATCACATACACACAATGAGACACCCTAATAATGCATCCTACATATGTGTGAGCAACACACACAAGCATAGCCCCAAAAACACACCCTACAAACATATACATGTCCACTGTAACACCCCCTTCCCATACGTAGGCGATCCCATCCGATAAGGAGTGAGATGCCGTATGAGACAAGGTATCACCAAACAAAAGCAAAGCAAAATATACATCCATTCATAACATACATTCAGAAATACAGAATAATTAAAAACTTTACATGCAGAAAGCAAAAGCTAAACATGCATTACTATAGTTAAACTATTACAATAATGTGCTGATCCATCAGCAGAAACAAAAGAATATTACAAATATAAAATATAGTTACAGAAGCGGAAGCTGATACAGAGAGTTCTATACAAAAAGAATCAATAACTGATACAAAACTGAGCCTACACTAAAACCCTTCTGTGTTGGCTTGATGACGGCGACTCTCTCAAAGCAAAACGTCTTCCGCACCTGCACGGGTAAACACACCGTGCTAAGCGATAAAACGCTTAGTGGGGAAACACACATAATTTATGGACGGCCACTCACAGTGGTCGTCAAGGCATAACACATTCACAATGACAGAATGCAAGGACTGTTGCATAATTCATATAAACATGCTCGTATTTAAATACCATACTTTCAGAAGCTCATCATTTTATAGCATTACAGAATAAACCAGCATATATTTCATCATTAAACTCATTCAGATATTACATTCAAAGCCATATCAGATCAGAACATTTCCATTAACATTTAAAGAATACCTGCTGACTCTAGATAGTGGATAACGAGTGTACAGACAGTACTTTCCGGGTACGAGCCGATTACAGACAGTACATTACGGGTACGAACCGATTAAACCATTCTATTTTAACTTTTACAGATATTTTCAAAAGGGACCTTAAACAAGATCCAATACAGAAAAGGGTTCGCGAGGAACCAAACGGGGACCTGATCGGGGTCCGAACAGAACTGATGCTGCAGCTAAAAGACTCTATTAGGCATGCCTAACTATCCACTTACTCGACTCTAGCAGGTTATGCGGCAAACAAATCACATTTCAGGATATAGAATATAATTCCTCAGAAAATCATGCTATCACGCATATCGAAGCATTAAACAGTAAAACATGCATCGTACAATATTAAAGTCCATTCAGAAGAAATACCAAATTCAGTTCTGAGTTAAAAACCAGGAAATTTTGGAAAAACGGGCTGAACGGAGAAATTGGCGACTCAACAGGCAGGTCACGGCGTGACCGAGGGTCACGTCTCGTGACCTGCTTGCTTCCCGCCTAACGCGTTGCGTGATCCTCGCGGATCACGCAATGCCTATGCAGGTCACGGCGTGATCGAAGGTCACGCGACGTGACGCTGCTCTCCCTCGCAGATCACGTTGCGTGATCTGCCTCTTCCTCGCAGGTCGCACGACGTGACCGAAGATCACGTCGCGTGACTTGCCTGATCCTCAGCGCAACTCGCTTCTCAGCAGGCAGGTCACGCCGTGACCGAGGGTCACGCGACGTGACTTGCCTTCCTGCGTAGCGAATCGCGCGACAGAGGGAGTTTCAACAGTAAATCGTTTTTCCCAGAATTTCCAGAATTCTCAGAACACCAATTTCAATCCAAATTTGATTTTTAAACCACTCAAATCCATTCTTACCTTTCAAGGAAGATCCCAAACAATTTAAACATCATACAAACAACTCAAAACAGAATTCAATCAATCCAATTCAAGGTATTTACATTCAAATTGTTCAAGAACATATAAACCCTAGAAAAACCAGTAAACTCAAATTATGCAGATCACAAGCAATTATTCCCAAACCTGGATTCTAAGCCTCTATCACTTAGCTCCACTTGGTCCAGCAACCTCTTTCCCCTTTGGATCACGTGGAGCCTCAGCTAGAACACAAACACAGTAAATTCAACCCTAGGTTAAACCTAAACTCAAGGAAGAAGATGAAGATGCAATTTACAGTAAGACAAAGACTAGATTATACACTTACCAAGCAAGGAGTAAGAGTGACCAACTTCCACAACCACACTTGATTATCAGAGGGTAGTAATTAGGAAAGGGAAAAGGAAGAAGAAGAATGTGAAGTTTGAAAGGAAAACGTGAATCTGATTTTTGTTTCACCTTTCTTTTCCTTCTTTATTCTTTTTCCCAAACCTAATACACATGTCAATTCCTTGGGTGGTGAAACTTGCTCACTCATACCCTAACTCCACACATTACACACACCTAATGCATCCTAATTAAATACACCCTACAATGGTATATGTAAATGCACACAATTGATTCCCAACTAAAAACACCCTAATATGGTATGCTCGAGTGTACACAAGTAATTCCTAATTAATTCTCACACTAATGCCATGTATGTACCCACACAATAATAAAACCCCCAAAATCATGCATTTTACTGAAATACCCTTATGAAATGCTGAACACATGCGAATGCTGACACATACTGACAGACAGATAGACAGACAGACGGACGGACAGACAGGCTCATTCTACTAGGGGGCAAATGGGGTGTGACAACTCTCCCCTACTAATAAGAATTTCGTCCTCGAAATTCTCACCTGAACTGAATAACTGTGGATACTGAGCTCTCATCGACTCCTCTGGCTCCCAAGTCGCTTCCTCGACTCCATGATGGATCCACAATACTTTAACCAAAGGAATCAGCTTATTTCTCAACTGCCTAACCTCTCGGGCTAGAATAGCTCGCGGTTCCTCATCATAAGAGAAGTCTGGCTGAACCTGGATATCCTGAACTGACAGAACATGCGAAGGATCTGATCTGTACCGACGAAGCATCGAAACGTGAAACACATCATGCAACTTTGCTAACTCCATCGGTAACGCTAATCTGTAGGCTACAGGTCCCACCTTAGCCAAAATCTCATAAGGTCCAATGAAACGAGGACTAAGCTTGCCTTTCTTTCCAAATCGAAGCACTCTCCTCCAAGGAGAAACTTTAAGGAAAACCTTGTCCCCGATCTCAAAATGCACATCTTTTCTTTTCAAATTGGCATAAGACTTCTGTCGATCCTTGGCTGCCTTCAAATTCCACTGCACTACTCTGATCTTCTCTTCAGTATCCCTAACCAAGTCAGGTTCAATCATAGATCTCTCGGATAGCTCGGTCCAACAAATCGGAGTCCTACACTGACGACCATATAAAGCCTCATATGGTGCCATACCAATACTCGACTGGAAACTATTGTTGTAGGCAAACTCCATCAATGATACATATCTGTCCCAACTGCCCGGAAAGTCCAAAGTACAAGCCCTCATCATATCCTCCAAAATCTGAATAACTCGCTCTGACTGACCATCGGTCTGAGGATGAAACGCTGTACTGAAGTTCAACCTAGTGCCCAAAGCTCTCTGTAACTCCTTCCAAAACTTGGAAGTAAACCTCGGATCCCGATCTGACACTATGGACAAAGGCACACCATGCAGTCGAACTATCTCATCTACATAGATACTGGCTAATCTGTCCATGGAGTAGTCCACTCTAACTGGCAAGAAGTGAGCTGACTTGGTAAGTCGATCGACAATAACCCAAACTGAATCATGCTTCCTCTGAGTCAAAGGCAAGCCAGAAACAAAGTCCATGGTGATATCACTCCATTTCCACTCAGGAATGGATAAAGGCATAAGCAAACCTGAAGGAACCTGATGCTCTGCCTTCACCTGCTGACAAGTCAAGCACTTGGAAACAAAATCCACTATATCACGCTTCATACCGGACCACCAATAGAATTGCTTCATGTCTTGATACATCTTCGTACTGCCAGGATGCATAGTAAAGACTGAACTATACGCCTCACTCAAGAGCTGTCTCCTCAAATCCTCAGACTCTGGCACACACAGACGATCTCTGAACATAAGTACCTCATCCTGAACTGAGAACTCTGATGGCTTACCCGATCTAACCTCATGCACAATCCGCTGAAGTCTCACATCATCTCTCTGAGCATCCACAATCAACTGTCTCAAAGTAGGCTTCACACGCAACTGGGCAAGCAAAGCCCCATCTGAACCAAAACGCCATCTGAAACGCCTCAAGAACAAGGCTGAAACTGACTTACGACTCAAAGCATCTGCAACTACATTGGCCTTACCAGGATGGTAATCCACAATGCAGTCGTAGTCCTTAAACAACTCAAGCCATCTGCGCTGTCTCATGTTCAACTCCTTCTGTGAAAGGAAGTACTTCAAACTCTTGTGGTCCGAGAAGATCCTACACTTTTCCCCATACAAGTAGTGACGCCAAATCTTCAAAGCAAAGATTACAGCCGCCAACTCTAAATCATGCGTCGGATAGTTCTTCTCATGTGGCTTCAACTGACGAGAAGCATAAGCCACTACCTTACCCTCCTGCATAAGCACACAACCAAGACCAACTCCAGAAGCATCACTGTAAATAACAAACTCCTTACCCGAGATGGGTTGAGTAAGGATAGGAGCCTCAACAAGTAACTGCTTTAACCGATCAAAACAAGACTGACACCTGTCTGACCACTCAAATCTAACTCCTTTCCTCAACAATCTAGTCATAGGAGCAGCAATCACAGAAAATCCCTTAACGAACCGACGGTAGTAACCTGCTAAGCCAAGGAAACTCCTCACTTCCTGAACATTTCGAGGCGCTTTCCAATCAACAATCGCCTCAATCTTAGCTGGATCTACCTGGATACCACTGGCTGAAATAATATGACCCAAGAATGACACTTCTCGAAGCCAGAAATCACACTTGCTAAGCTTAGCAAACAAATGATGCTCTCTCAACATCTGCAAAACCAATCTGAGATGCTCCTCATGCTCACTCTCATTCTTGGAATACACCAAGATGTCATCAATGAACACTACTACAAATCGATCTAAATATGGCCTAAATACACGATTCATCAGATCCATAAAAGCCGCTGGAGCATTTGTCAAACCAAACGGCATCACAAGAAACTCATAGTGGCCATACCTAGTCCGAAATGCAGTCTTAACCACATCTGCATCCTGAACACGAAGCTGGTAGTACCCTGATCGAAGATCTATCTTGGAAAAGACACCCGCACCTCGAAGCTGATCAAATAAATCCTCAATCCTAGGCAAAGGATACTTGTTCTTCACAGTAACTTTATTAATCTGACGGTAATCAATGCACATCCGTAGGGATCCATCCTTCTTCTTAACAAACAGCACTGGAGCTCCCCATGGAGATATGCTCGGTCTAATAAACCCCTTATCCAATAACTCTTGTAGCTGAGATTTAAGTTCCCTCAACTCTACAGGAGCCATCCGATAAGGTGCTCTCGAAATAGGTGCAGTACCCGGCATGATCTCAATGGACAACTCAACCTCTCTCTCAGGAGGCAAACCAGGCAACTCGCTCGGGAACACATCCCCAAACTCCCGCACAACAGGAATATCCTCAATCTGAACCTGATCCCTCCTGGAATCTAACACAACAGCTAGAAAAGCCTCACAACCTTTCCTGATGAATCTCTTGGCTTGCAACACAGAAATAACATTATTCACAGAACTAGCACCCAAACCTTTCAGAAACACAAGAGACTGACTTCTATCCCGAAGTACCACTGTCTTCCTATGGCAATCCACTACAGCCCGATACTTACCCAACCAGTCCATACCCAGAATCAAGTCAAACTCTCTGAAGGGTAACTCAATCAGATCCGCTGGAAGCACAACTCCCTCAACAATCAGAGGACAATTCCTAAAAACTCTACTCACACTGACACTATGCCCTAATGGACTGGTCACACAAATCTCTTAATCTAACTGATCAACTGAATGCAATTTATCAATAACTCTATTTGTGCACAAATATGAGTGTGTGGAACCAGGATCAATTAGAGCATACAACTCAGTGTCATGGAGTAGGAACTTACCAGCAATAACATCAGGCGCATCCTGCTCATCTCTGGCTCTCAAAGCGTAAGCTCTAATGGCAGCCTGAGGAGGACGCTCAACAGTCTCAGAAGCAGCTCCATCTCTATGCCGTCCACCTCTACCTCGACCTCGGCCTCTGCCACGGGTAGCCTGAGAAGCATTCGAACCGACCCGACTGCCCTCTCTCTGGGAACCTGAATCCTCCTGTACTCTCGGACAACCGGCCAACCGATGCTCAGAACTCCCACACCTGAAGCATGCACCAGTGAGCCACCTACACTCACCATGATGCGACTTACTACAATGAGGACAAACTGGTGTAGTCTCAGCTCTACCACCCCTACCAGAACCTGACTGAGCTGTAGAACCCTGACGTCTACCTCTAGAAGCCGGACCAGATGCTGACTCATCCTGTGGGTCCCTCGATCTCTTAATCGAAGAAGATCCTCCACGGGAAGAACTCCTCCTCTGAGCTCTCTCTCTCATCACTGTCTCAGACAACTCTGCTCTCACTGCAGCCTCCACAATCTGATAATAGTGAACCCCAGGTATACACATCAGTGAAATCAAAGCAATCTTCAATGACTCATTTAACCCTGCCTCGAAATGCTTGCATCTAAAGTCATCAGTCATAACTCCTCGTGGGGCATAGCGCGATAACCTGTTGAACTCTTTCTCATAATCAGCTACTGACAAAGCTCTCTGTCTCAAACCCAAAAACTGCGCCCATCTGGAATCTCTATAGGTCTGAGTAATGTACTTCTTTATGAACTCACCCTCAAAGAACTCCCAGGTAATCGGATCCGGTAACTGAGGATGCCTACACACCAACTCCCACCACTCAAAAGCAGACCCCTGAAGAAGAGCTAAAGCACACTCTGCCTGCTGGTCGGGAGGACACCGAATCTCTCTCAAAGCACGCTTCACTTTATCTAACCATCTCTCTGCAGTCTCAGACTCATTCAACCCAGTACCATAGAAATCCTCAACTCCTGCTCTCCTCAGATTCTCCATAGGTGCTCTAGGAGCAGTCACTCTCTCCAAAACCCTAGCCATGTCCTGATGCAGTCTAAACATAGCCTCTAAGGGCATGGCTGCGGCCTCGGGCTGAACCCTAGCATGCTGAGCCGACACATTAACAGAAACAGACTGATCAACAGCGGGAGGATTCACACTCTCGGCGGATTCCTCACGCGCACCATGAGCAGAATTAGAAGCCATCTAAACAAACAAGAAACAACCGTATCAGCCAACACAGATCTAGACACATACGCATCTAAGAAACTCAGAACAATCATAACAACACCCAGAAACGCCTAAACCTATGCTCTGATACCACTAACTGTAACACCCCCTTCCCATACATAGGCGATCCCATCCGATAAGGAGTGAGATGCCGTATGAGACAAGGTATCACCAAACAAAAGCAAAGCAAAATATACATCCATTCATAACATACATTCAGAAATACAGAATAATTAAAAACTTTACATGCAGAAAGCAAAAGCTAAACATGCATTACTATAGTTAAACTATTACAATAATGTGCTGATCCATCAGCAGAAACAAAAGAATATTACAAATATAAAATATAGTTACAGAAGCGGAAGCTGATACAGAGAGTTCTATACAAAAAGAATCAATAACTGATACAAAACTGAGCCTACACTAAAACCCTTCTGTGTTGGCTTGATGACGGCGACTCTCTCAAAGCAAAACGTCTTCCGCACCTGCACGGGTAAACACACCGTGCTAAGCGATAAAACGCTTAGTGGGGAAACACACATAATTTATGGACGGCCACTCACAGTGGTCGTCAAGGCATAACACATTCACAATGACAGAATGCAAGGACTGTTGCATAATTCATATAAACATGCTCGTATTTAAATACCATACTTTCAGAAGCTCATCATTTTATAGCATTACAGAATAAACCAGCATATATTTCATCATTAAACTCATTCAGATATTACATTCAAAGCCATATCAGATCAGAACATTTCCATTAACATTTAAAGAATACCTGCTGACTCTAGATAGTGGATAACGAGTGTACAGACAGTACTTTCCGGGTACGAGCCGATTACAGACAGTACATTACGGGTACGAACCGATTAAACCATTCTATTTTAACTTTTACAGATATTTTCAAAAGGGACCTTAAACAAGATCCAATACAGAAAAGGGTTCGCGAGGAACCAAACGGGGACCTGATCGGGGTCCGAACAGAACTGATGCTGCAGCTAAAAGACTCTATTAGGCATGCCTAACTATCCACTTACTCGACTCTAGCAGGTTATGCGGCAAACAAATCACATTTCAGGATATAGAATATAATTCCTCAGAAAATCATGCTATCACGCATATCGAAGCATTAAACAGTAAAACATGCATCGTACAATATTAAAGTCCATTCAGAAGAAATACCAAATTCAGTTCTGAGTTAAAAACCAGGAAATTTCGGAAAAACGGGCTGAACGGAGAAATTGGCGACTCAACAGGCAGGTCACGGCGTGACCGAGGGTCACGTCTCGTGACCTGCTTGCTTCCCGCCTAACGCGTTGCGTGATCCTCGCGGATCACGCAATGCCTATGCAGGTCACGGCGTGACCGAAGGTCACGCGACGTGACGCTGCTCTCCCTCGCAGATCACGTTGCGTGATCTGCCTCTTCCTCGCAGGTCGCATGACGTGACCGAAGATCACGTCGCGTGACTTGCCTGATCCTCAGCTCAACTCGCTTCTCAGCAGGCAGGTCACGCCGTGACCGAGGGTCACGTGACGTGACTTGCCTTCCTGCGTAGCGAATCGCGCGACAGAAGGAGTTTCAACAGTAAATCGTTTTTCCCAGAATTTCCAGAATTCTCAGAACACCAATTTCAATCCAAATTTGATTTTTAAACCACTCAAATCCATTCTTACCTTTCAAGGAAGATCCCAAACAATTTAAACATCATACAAACAACTCAAAACAGAATTCAATCAATCCAATTCAAGGTATTTACATTCAAATTGTTCAAGAACACATAAACCCTAGAAAAACCAGTAAACTCAAATTATGCAGATCACAAGCAATTATTCCCAAACCTGGATTCTAAGCCTCTATCACTTAGCTCCACTTGGTCCAGCAACCTCTTTCCCCTTTGGATCACGTGGAGCCTCAGCTAGAACACAAACACAGTAAATTCAACCCTAGGTTAAACCTAAACTCAAGGAAGAAGATGAAGATGCAATTTACAGTAAGACAAAGACTAGATTATACACTTACCAAGCTAGGAGTAAGAGTGACCAACTTCCACAACCACACTTGATTATCAGAGGGTAGTAATTAGGAAAGGGAAAAGGAAGAAGAAGAATGTGAAGTTTGAAAGGAAAACGTGAATCTGATTTTTGTTTCACCTTTCTTTTCCTTCTTTATTCTTTTTCCCAAACCTAATACACATGTCAATTCCTTGGGTGGTGAAACTTGCTCACTCATACCCTAACTCCACACATTACACACACCTAATGCATCCTAATTAAATACACCCTACAATGGTATATGTAAATGCACACAATTGATTCCCAACTAAAAACACCCTAATATGGTATGCTCGAGTGTACACAAGTAATTCCTAATTAATTCTCACACTAATGCCATGTATGTACCCACACAATAATAAAAACCCCAAAATCATGCATTTTACTGAAATACCCTTATGAAATGCTGAACACATGCTAATGCTGACACATACTGACAGACAGATAGACAGACAGACGGACGGACAGACAGGCTCATTCTACTAGGGGGCAAATGGGGTGTGACATCCACACACTACAATAACCCACTAGTGCAAATCCTACTATGGTGCACTCATGCACACACAAATCTGTCCCAACTAATTCACACCATAGCACCATGCATGCACCCACATGCTAGCAAAACTCTTAAAACATGCAAAATTACCAAAATGCCCTTATTATACAAAACTCATGCAAATGGACACACATACATATATGGCTCATTCAACTAGGGGGCAAACGGGGTGTGACAACTCTCCCCTACTAACAAGAATTTCGTCCTCGAAATTCTCACCTGAACTGAACAACTGCGGGTACTGCAATCTCATCGACTCCTCCGGTTCCCAAGTTGCTTCCTCAACCCCGTGGTGATTCCACAAAACCTTAACCAAAGGAATCTGCTTATTCCTCAACTGTCTTACTTCTCGAGCTAGGATAGCTCTAGGCTCCTCATCGTAGGAAAAATCTGACTGCACTTGAACTTCTTGAACCGACAACACATGGGAAGGATCCGATCTATACCGACGGAGCATCGAAACGTGAAACACATCATGAAGCTTCGATAATTCCATCGGCAAAGCTAACCTGTAAGCCACTGGACCAATTCTTGCCAACACCTCATACGGACCAATAAAGCGAGGACTAAGCTTTCCTTTCTTTCCAAACCTAAGCACTTTTCTCCAAGGTGACACTTTAAGAAAAACCTTGTCCCCAACTTCAAACTGCACATCTTTCCTCTTCAGGTTGGCATAAGACTTCTGTCAATCCTTGGCCACTTTCAGATTCCGCTGCACAACTCTGATCTTTTCCTCTGTATCTCTAACCAGATCTGGCCCAATCACTGACCTCTCAGATAACTCTGTCCAAAAAACTGGAGTCCTACACTAACGTCCATACAGAGCCTCATACGGTGACATACCGATGCTAGACTGAAAACTGTTGTTGTAGGCAAACTCCATCAATGATACATACTTATCCCAACTACCCGGAAAGTCCAAAACACAAGCCCTCATCATATCCTCTAAGATATGAATCACACGCTCGGACTGACCATCTGTCTGAGGATGAAACGCCGTACTGAACTTCAGCTTGGTACCCAAAGCTCGTTGTAACTCTTTCCAGAACTTAGATGTGAACCTTGGGTCCCTATCTGAAACTATGGACAAGGGCACTCCATGCAACCGAACTATCTCGTCCACATAAATACTGGCCAATCTATGCATCGGATAATCCATCCTAACCGGCAAGAAGTGAGCGGACTTTGTGAGTCGATCCACAACGACCCACACAGAATCGTGCTTTCTCTGAGTCATTGGCAAACCGGAAACAAAATCCATGGCGATGTCATCCCACTTCCACTCGGGAACGGACAAAGGCGTAAGCAATCCTGAAGGGACTTGGTGCTCAGCCTTTACCTGTTGACAAGTTAGGCACTTGGATACAAAGTCCACTATGTCCCTCTTCATACCAGACCACCAAAAGAACTGCTTCAAATCCCGATACATCTTCACACTGCCAGGATGCATGGTGAAAACTGAACTATGTGACTCATCCAAGATCTGTTTTCTTAACTCTTCACTATTCGGTACACACAAACGGTTTCTGAACAGAAGAACCCCATCTTGAACCCAAAACTCTGACTGCTCGCCAAAACTGACTTCTTGCACAATCCGCTGAAGCTTCTCATCAACCCTCTGAGCATCAACTATCCGCTGTCTCAAAGTAGGCTTGACCCTTAACTGAGCTATCAAAGCTCCATCGGAACCAAACCTCCATCGGAACCGTCTCAAAAACAAGGCAAAAACTGACTTCCTACTCAAAGCATCTGCGACCACATTGGCCTTACCCGGATGGTAATCTACAATGCAATCGTAGTCCTTAAACAGCTCAAGCCAACGACGTTGCCTCATATTCAGTTCCTTCTGAGTTAGGAAGTACTTCAAACTCTTGTGGTCCGTAAAGATCCTGCACTTCTCCCCGTAGAGATAATGACGCCAAATCTTCAAAGCGAAGACAACCGCTGCTAACTCAAGATCATGCGTCGGATAGTTCCTCTCATGTGGCTTCAACTGTCGAGAAGCATAAGCCACAACTTAACCTTCCTGCATCAGAACACATCCCAAACCAACACCTGAAGCGTCACTATACATAACAACCTCCTTACCCAAGGTGGGCTGAGTCAGTATAGGAGCTTCAACTAACAACTGCTTCAACCTCTCAAAACAGGCTTGACACTTATCCGACAATTCGAACTTAACTCCTTTCCTCAATAACCTGGTCATCGGAGCGGCAATCACTGAGAAACCTTTAACAAACCGACGGTAGTACCCTGCTAGACCAAGGAAACTCCTCACTTCCTGAACATTCCTAGGCGCTTTCCAATCCACTATCGCCTCAATCTTGGCTGGATCCACTTGGATACCCTTAGCTGAAACTATATGGCCCAAAAATGACACTTCCCGAAACCAAAAATCACACTTACTTAACTTGGCGAATAACCGATGTTCTCTCAAAACTTGCAAAACTAACCGAATATGCTCTTCATGCTCGGTCTCATCCTTGGAAAACACCAAAATGTCGTCTATAAACACCACTACAAACCGGTCTAAGTATGGATTAAACACTCTATTCATCAAATCCATGAATGCCGCTGGAGCATTAGTCAAACCAAACTGCATAACAAGGAACTCATAGTGGCCATACCGAGTCTGCAATGCAGTCTTAACCACATCATCATTCTTAACACGAAGCTGATAATACCCAGACCGAAGATCTATCTTGGAAAACACTCCTGCACCTCGAAGCTGATCAAACAAATCTTCAACTCTGGGCAACGGATACTTATTCTTCACTGTGACCTTATTAATCTGCCTGTAGTCGATACACATCCTCAAGGACCCATCCTTCTTCTTAACAAACAGAACTGGAGCTCCCTAAGGAGATATGCTGGGTCGAATGAACCCCTTATCCAATAGCTCTTGTAGTTGAGTTTTAAGTTCTCTCAACTCTACAAGAGCCATCCGATAAGGTGCTTTCGACACCGGTGTGGTACCCGGCATAATCTCTATGGCTAGCTTAACTTCCCTTTCCGGAGGCAAACCCGGCAAGTCACTCGGAAAAACATCACTAAACTCTCGGATAACAGGAATGTCCTCAATCCTAACTTGATCCCTCCTGGAATCCAAAACCACAGCCAGAAAAGCCTCACAACCTTTTCTCATAAACCTTTTAGCTTGAATTGCTGAAATCACATTGTTCACAGAACTCGCACCCAAACCTCTAACGAACACTGGAACTAGGTTCCTATCCCGAAGCACGAAAGTCTTCCTATGACAATCAACTATAGCTCTATGCTTGCTCAACCAATCCATACCCAAAATCAAATCATACTCTCTGAAGGGCAACTCTATCAAATCCATAGGGAACTCAACACCTCCAACCATCAACAGACAACTCCTATAAACTCTACTCACACTGACACTATGCCCTAATGGATTGGTCACACATATCTCATAGTCTAACTGTTCTACCACATGCAACTTATCAACAAACTTATGCGTGCACAAATATGAGTGTGTGGAACCAGGGTCTATTAGAGCATATAATTCAGTGTCATGGAGTAAGAACTTACCAGCAATCACATCTCATCCTGCTCCTCTCTGGCTCTAATTGCATAAGCTCTAGCGGCCACTGGGGGAGGACGCTCAACAGTCTCAGAAACAGCTACATCTCTGGGTCGACCGCCTCGACCTCTACCTCTACCTCTACCTCTAGCAGCCTGCGGAGCATTAGATCCAACTCTGCTAGCACCTCCCTGAGGACCCGAGTCTTCACCCATCTGGGGACAATTAGCCACACGGTGCTCGGTGCTCTCACACCCGAAACACCCACCAGAAAGCCACCTACACTCACCCCAGTGAGTTTTACTGCAGTGCGAACAAACAGGTGCAGCATCAAACCGGCCACCTCTACCGGAACCAAATACTGCAGCTGAACCTTGCCTTCTCCCTCTGGAAGCCAAACCAGCTGCAGGTTCATCTTGCGGGTTCCTAGACCTCTTACCCGAAGATGAGGAAATGCCACTCCTGACAGAACTCCTGCGCTGAGCTCTCTCTCTAATCAAAGATTCCATCTTCTCCACCCTCACAGCAGCCTCTGCAATCTGATAATAACTTACCCCAGGCATACAAATTAAAGAAATCAGAGCAATCTTCAAAGAATCATTCAACCCGGCTTCAAAGTGCTTGCATCTGAAATCATCTATCATAACCCCACGCGGAGCATAACGAGACAACCGGTTAAACTCCTTCTCATAATCTGCAAATGATAAGGCCCTTTGCCTCAAACTAAGAAACTGCGCCCATCTTGCATCCTTATACGCCTGAGTCACATACTTATTAATGAACTCCTCACTGAAAAAGTCCCAAGTAACAGGATCAGGCATCTGAGGTTGCCTACTCACCAACTCCTACCATTCGTATGCTGGACCTTGGAGCAAAGCTACAGCACACTCAGCTTGCTGATCAGGAGGACACCTAACTTCCCTCAAAGCTCTCTTAACTTTATCAAGCCACTTCTCAGCTATTTAGATTCATTAAGTCCGGTCCCATAAAAATCCTCGACACCAGCTCTTCTCAGACTTACTATCGGAGCTTTCGGGGCAGTCACCCTTTCCAAAACCCGAGCCATGTCTTGATGCAATCTGAACATTGCCTCAAAAGGCATGGCAGCGGCCTCGGGCTGGACCCTAGCACATTGAGCCGACATCGAAACAGAGACAGACGGATCTACCGCTGGAGGGTTCACACTTTCAGCGGACTCCTCGAGCGCACCGTGAACAGAATCAGAATCCATCTAACAAACAAGAGGACAATCGCATCAGCCAAAACAGCCCTAGACATAGTCATATGCACACATAACATCATATAAACAATCACCCAGAAACGCCTAAACTGGAGCTCTGATACCACAACTTGTAACACCCCTTACCCATACTTAGGCGATCCCATCCGATAAGGAGTGAGATGCCGTATGAGTAAAGGTGCCACCACACAGATGCAGAATACACATACATTCATACATAAACATACATAACGAAATACAGGGTAATTTAAAACTTCGCACCACCAATCAAGGAATAAGCTGATCATGCATTAATATAACTTAAGCATTACATTACTGTTCTGATCAACTAAGAGATACAGTGGATAATTACAAAACCCAGAATACATATACAAAAGTGGAAGCTATTACAAGACCATAAGAGAGGTCTATACAAAAAGAATCCTCAAAAGTACAAAAATAAAGCCCTACACTAAGACCCTGCTGTGTTGGCTTCGATGGCGGCGACTCTCCCAAGACAAACTCCTTCCGCACCTGCACGGGTAAACACACCGTGCTAAGCGATAAACGCTTAGTGGGGAAACACACATATAGAATAAGGACAACCATTCACAACGGTTGTCAAGGCAAATCACATGCGTATTTCATGTACATACGATAATCATAGCATAACAATAGCATAAACTCTTGCTCACATACATAAAGCCATTCATCAGAAGATTCATATCAATAATCATATCCTCATAATAGATTATACTTCACCGTTGAATCCACACAGATACAACATATGTTTTCTCATATAATAATTCATACAAAGCACTTTAAGCACTAAAACACCTGCTGACTCAAGGTAGTGGATAACGAGTGAACAGAAAGTACTTTACGGGTACCAACCGATTACGGAAAGTACCTTACGGGTACAAATCGAAAACCATTTCAATTTTCATTCACAAACATTTTTCGGAAGGACGTTAAACAAGATCCAAACACATTATAGAAGTTCGCGAGGAACCAAATGGGGACCTGATCGGGGTCCAAACGGAAACAGAAGCTGCAGCAAAGACTCTATTAGGCATGCCTAACTATCCACTTACTAGACTCTAGCAGGTCATACATAAACCATTCAATCCATTTCATAACTTCCAAAATTTTCATCATATATGTGCATAATCATTTCATGGTTCCGTATTTATATTATTCATAAAATACCAAGCATAAATCTCATAACTGTTAAAAGAAACGGAAGTTTAAACCACACGCAATGAAAGAGAAATCAATTAGCGTATAAGGGACTGTCGCGCTCGCGACAGAGACCGAAGTCTCTTCGCTGCGTGCACGCGACGGACATCGCGACCGCAAGGAGGACGGAAGGGCCAGACTCTGTTGTGCTCGCGATGGAGAACAATTGGTGCTGTCGCGGGCTCGCGACGAATCGCGTGCGCGCGATAGCACTTGCCCAGCATCGCGCTCTGTCGTGATCGCGATAGTTATCGCGCTCGCGACAGAGGGTGCACAACACATCGGCTATCGCGGGCTCGTGACGGCGTCGCGTGCTCGCGACAGCGAAGCTCCCAACACCGCCCTCTGTCGCGATCGCGACAGCATCGGGATTTCGAAAATCTGCAGAATTCTGCAGATTTTCCTCCTCCAAAATCACCCAATCTCACATACAATTCAATCAAGAGCCTCTTACCTCAAACCCAGCCATCCATTAACATCAACAACCATAATATAACATTTATTAACAAGAATTTTCATACAATCCACTAATTTAGGCATCCAATTTCAAGAATCAATCAAAAACCCAATTTATGCTTCAAACCACATCAATTCCAAAATTATTATAATTAACTCATAATCTTGCAAGTCCCACATTCCAAAACAAAGACCCATACCATACATACCATAACAAAAGCATATTACAACTCAATTTCTCAAGAATCATCAAGAACGCATTTGCATGCAAAAACAAGAAATTCCCAAACCTCAAAATCCTTTGCTCCTATTGCTTAGTTCCACTTGGCCCAACCTTCTCCTTACCCTTCGGTTCACAAGGAGGCTCCACTAAGCACAAAACAACATAACACACAACACAAAACCCAAAACTTCAAACCTAAATCCGAAAATAAGAAAAAGAGAAGAAAATGTAGAACCAAATGAAGAAAAGGAGAATAATGCAGTAGATTTACCTCTAAAATGCTATGAAATGATCAATTTCCACCACTACAGGGTTGAATCTAAGTTAGCGCACTTAAGAGAGTGCAAAGGAGGAAGAAGAAGAAGGAGAAGAAGGAAAAACGGGAATGGGTTTTCAAAAATCTGATTTTCCCTTTTTCATCTTTTTCTCTTTCCCACTTTACACATGTCAATCATCTAGTGGAGGAGATTACTCACTCACACCCTAACTAAGTGCATCACATACACAGAATGAGACACCCTAATAATGCATCCTACATATGTGTGAGCAACACACACAAGCATAGCCCCAAAAATACACCCTACAAACATATGCATGTCCACACACTACAATAACCCACTAGTGCAAATCCTACTATGGTGCACTCATGCACACACAAATCTATCCCAACTAATTCACACCATAGCACCATGCATGCACCCACATGCTAGCAAAACTCTTAAAACATGCAAAATTACCAAAATGCCCTTATTATACAAAACTCATGCAAATGGACACACATACATATATGGCTCATTCAACTAGAAGGCAAACGGGGTGTGACAAACAGTCTGAGCTGCCTCAGGACCCGGTGTCTACAGTTGCCCCCAGTTTTAGGACCATAGTGCCTGGGTGCCAGGGTGAGCCAAAACTCAAAGAAAGAGAGAAGAGATGCGTACCTGAGGCAGTCGTCTTCTTTAACTGGGTGATGCGCCGAGTCTGTTCCAGACTTACAAAATGCGAGGATTGCTCTGCTAGGTTACACCGAGTCTGCTCTAGACTTACAAAGTGCGAGGGTTGTTCTTCCGAACTTCACTGAGCCCGTTCTAGGCTTACAAAGTGTGGGAGTGTTCTTCCGAACTGCACTGAGCCCGTTCTAGGCTTACAAAGTGTGAGGGTGTTCTTCCAAATTGGACCGAGCCCATTCTAGCCTTACAAAGTGCGGGAGTGTTCTTTCGAACTGCACCGAGCCCGTTCTAGGCTTACAAAGTGCGGGGGTGTTCTTCCGAACTACACAGAGCCCGTTTTAGGCTTACAAAGTGCGAGTGTGTTCTTCTGAATTGAACCGAGCCCGTTCTTGATTGACAAAGTGTGAGGGTGTTCTTCCGAACTACACCGAGCCCGTTCTAGGCTTACAAATAGCGAGGGTGTTCTTCCGAATGGTACTGAGCCCGTTCTAGGCTTACAAAGTGTGGGAGTGTTCTTTCGAACTTGACCAAGCCCGTTCTAGGCATATACAGTGCGGGAGTGTTCTTTCGAACGGCACCAAGCCTATTCTAGGCTTACAAAGTGTGAGAGGTGCTCTTCCAAACTGCACCGAGCCCGTTTTAGGCTTACAAAGTTCGGGGTTATTGTCTGAGCTGTGAAGTGGTAGTGCCATGGACGTGCTAACCCTCGTAGAGTGGTAGTGCCGCCATCGTGCTAACCCTCCTGAGATTTGAAGTGGTAGTGCCGTGGTCGTGCTCACCTTCCGTAGAATGGTAGTGCCACCATCGTGCTAACCGTCCTGAGATATGAAGTTGTGCCCTCTATGAGCCCTTTGATTGATTCTCGGATTGGTATTTTGATTGATGTGTGGATTAATGTCGTCACTCGCCTTCTGCTGGTGTCCGCATCGAATTTCTCTTACTACAAAATTGAAAAAACCGAATATGCAGGAAAATAGTGAGCATGCACGTGAAATGCATGA
Organism: Excoecaria cochinchinensis; assembly: GCA_947683425.1. NCBI lineage: Eukaryota > Viridiplantae > Streptophyta > Magnoliopsida > Malpighiales > Euphorbiaceae > Excoecaria > Excoecaria cochinchinensis. The sequence continues at coordinate 2,641,270 of CANTUQ010000021.1, read as the reverse complement.
GTTATGTGAAAATGCAGGATAAGAATTCATCTAAGTGGACTCAAAGATGACAGCCGGTCTGGCTGCAATTTGCGATAGGATCGATGCCTGTTGAAGCTGCTTTTACATTTTATGCCTTTGGGATCATGAAGTTCTCTTCTGATACCTGTAGTCATTCTTTTAAGGTAGTGCGTTCCTTGTGGATTTTCACACTAGCTTTTCTTAGAGGGATTTGTGTCCTTTCGAATTTTCACATAACGCTATGCCTTATTTTTTGCCTGGAAGGGACCCAACCCAATCCAGTGGCTTTTATTCATTTCATTTTTTTTGTAGGGCAGACTGCCTGTTCCCAGGTTTTAACCTTGCCTTTTGGCCTAACTTTTGCTTAGAGCGCCAATTACGATTTTCATCTTTAACCGCCTCTTTTTTTTTATATATAAAGAAGGTTGAAGCTATTGCCAAAATTTTTTCAGGCGCGATCGGCATGCACTTACATCTTGGATCATGGTTACATGAGCTTAACTCTTCTCATGAAGGTACTGTAAGATTGGTTTCAAAGTTGATAACAGGATGAGTCAGCTGAAAGACCCGAATGATGAGAGTGGCATGGAGTAGATAGTAACAATGTGCTAGACAACTTTGGGTATGCAAAATGAACTACTCTGTTCATATTATGGTGTAAATGCTCATGTTTCAGTTTGATTTCATTACACATGATCATTATTTGGCATTAATATCAAAGATACAGAACCTCATTTAATCTCGGGATGGATCTTGAAAGCATCAAATTGCTAATGTCAATTAGCCCTTTTTGATTTTCATGATTGAATATTTTCTCTCAGCCCTCAATGAATTTTTTCTTTGAATGCGGATTCTAGATGCAATGTTGGGGACGAGACTCAACTCAAATGCACGAATGCCCTAATGGCTCCCTGCTTGAAGCTCAAGAAATACCATATGCCTCTTCTTACGTACCAAACCTTATTAGAAGGTCATCTCCACTAATTGGATAAGACTGAACCAAGAATCAAGAGGTCTTACTTTGGTTGTAATGTTAGGTTTATGTAGATGGCTATCAAAGAAGGATCAGGTCGCTAGAGAAAAATGGCCGCAATATCTACTCGACTGATGGGTGAACCATTCCCAACTTAGTTGCATGTCCAAAGGTATTCTTGAATTTGGGCTCGGTAATATTTTAACTTATCAAGATCAGAATAGCAATTAAAAAGATAATCGTCGAAAGTCGTTAAGTGGTTACTATCTTGAGCCTTATTCCTTTTTTTCTTTTTTGCTTTTTTTTCTTTCTCTAACCATGTCGAGTTTGTGAATAATTAAACCCTCTTCCCTATGTGCAAACTCATCCTTGTCTGGTCGAGCTTTGATAGCCCAAAAGATTATTAATGAAGTACATCCATTCTTACCAGAGTAGCCATTCTTCTAAGGGGAGATAAAAATCATTTTAGGTGAAGGGTAGTTTTAACATATGTAACAATAAAATCGATATGCATTTAGCATACCAGAATAAAGGCTCAATGGGCTAGCAAGCGATTATAAAATAAAGGTAGGAAATGGTCATTTAGAGAGCTATACAAAGAACGGTTGCCTAAATTATTTTCTAGATTTAGCCTTATCCATGGATCACTTTGATGGGTAATCAAAAAGGTTCTAGTGCTCTCAGTGAGTTTCCATCCAATCCCCTAATTGCAACTAGTTTTTCTTTTATCACTTTTTTCCTATTTTCTCTTTTTTATTTTTAGCTCTCAGAATTTTCCTCTCTTTAGGAGTTATATCAGATGCTATCGAGATTTTCTTTTGGTTTTCCAAAGTTTTGAGATTAAATATAATCATATTAATTGAATTAATATCAAAAAATGAATGCATGGTGATCATTAGAAGTGAAATCATTAGAGACACTATACAAATAAGCAAATTTGTTAATCACATTGAAATTGCAAAGACTGTTATAAGAAGTTCTTAGAATAAAAGAACAAAGCATCTAAAACATAGTCTTCTTCTCATTTTCGCTAGCACGGGTGCTATAGCCAGTGGTCCATTATAATTAATTAGAACCTTCTTCCCCACCTCTCAGCTCCTCATCAATGAGGCCTTGAATAATCTTCTTCAGAGTTCGGCACCAATTCTTTAACGTGATCTCTCAGAGGACGGTAATAGTCTGTTCTATGCCCCATGTACTGCTGATATGCACAATACCAATCTGTTCTGTGTCTAGGCTGGCCTTGGCTTGGGGCAGGCCCAGCTGGAAAGGGTTGTAATTTCCCTTCCTTAATAAGACGAATGAAGTGCCAAGATAATGGCTTTCTCGAGATAGTGAGGTGGCGCTGAGTCGTTCCCGTGGTTGAGACTTCTGCTGCCCCAGTACTGCCACCATTATCACTGTTGTTGCGGATACCCGGACTTTCATTTATCAGAGCATATATCCTCACTGTATCTACACCCTCTTGAAGCACAATGTCCCATTCTAGATTAGACCCCATATCTCCTCTTCGCTCGACTGGTGAAACAAGTGTAACCTTGTGTCTGGGCTTGGAAGTAAAAGGAGACGCCGCGGTCATCGCTATATAGGCCTTTTCGACAGTGCCCGACCCAACTTGGTTAAGGGTAATTGCCATAAGTTGAGCCTGAAGAACTAGCGCCATGTTATCCATCCTTTTCTTAATCTTGGCCAACAACCACTTTTCGAGCTCTTCGAGCCTTCCATCTATTTCTTGGGCAATTAAGGCACGAGTCTCTTCAATCTATCGCGAAGAATTGGCCATTCTTGAAAATTTTAAATCCCTATTAACTGCCCTTGATCCTGATCCTGATCCTGATCCTAACCCCAGACAAAAGGTCCTCTAACGGTGACTGTCAGAACCCCAAGACCACTTAGACAGATGGTCTACAGTGGCTGAAAATTAAGGAGTTAGAATGATGTATGAATGTCATGTGATACATGATCGTGCTATACAGATGGTTCTCGATGTGTGAAAGATCAATATATTACAATGATACGATGTGATATATGGAAAAAATTATATACAGGATGATATGTACATGTGAAAAATAATATGCAGACGAAAGGATACGTACACACACAACATGAGAGAACAAATATTATTATTCGTATATATAATATTTGTTTATTTTATTTTTTTCGATATGCTTGAGTTACATGTGATGCATGAGCATGCTGCGCAGCATCCACACCCACATGCAAGCAGATAGATCTTTTCGACCTTATTTCTCCAACACACAGGGTAGTGTGGTCTCTTTCCTAGGTGGGCTTTATCCAAGGATTAACAAGGAACACATTGGACACATATAGTGCAGAGCGAAAAACTGGCAGCATAACATCTCTTAACTAATGTACATTAGCATGGGTGTTTGGCCATTATGTATTTAAAAAATTCAACTAAATTAAGATGGGCCCACCGAGGCATGGAAGCCTTTGATGAAGACCATTTAAGTTAATTGATTTTGTTCGATATATGACGGCCTAAATAGCAAGCACGGTATTATGGTACTTTTTACCTAGTGGGAGTATATATTGCCATTACATGGGCTTCGGTCAAAGGTGATGATAATTTAGGTCTACCTAAGCATGGTCCCTGCCAATTGGTCTAGCTCATAATGAGCATAGCGACCAATCGGGTCTCCATTTGATATACCATTTGATGGTACGGGGCTTGGACTGGTGATTATCCCGAACACTTCCCTACAATGAGTGAAAGTAGGGTCTTATTTTAGGAACGCACCGGGGTATATAGGGGGCCAACTTCTAAGGCTCTAATGTATGTAATGCAATTTCGATTAGAAATGGAATTTTTAATTCTTAACAACTCAATTATAATTTTAACTTATAGGGGTCGAGGGATTGGTTCGCGTCTTTTGATCTTGGGCATCATGAGTCATCGTGGATGCCTCATTTCTAATAGAACATTGGAATGGATCATCTAGACTTATAAGGCCTTTAGGCACCTTTAAGGTATTTTGGATTCGCTACCCAATTTACAAGAAATTGGGAAAGGTCTCTAACCTCTATTGGTCTAAACCAGAGATGGTGTTCGGAACTTCAATCTTATTAATGACTTAAGTTTATAAATGAGTTTTTAAGAAATCAAAATTACATCTCTCATCTCACGCGATTGTGCAATGAATTTAAAGCGCATTTGCAAATATATTGAAAGCGATAAATAAATAAATTACAAAAATGCAAAAGAAATGGGACAAAATAATCCCCCAAAAATTAATAAAAGATGGGACAGAACAATCTACAAAATAAAATAAGAAGGCATAAATAATAAAGCTTGCCCCAAAATTAATTACAAAGGCCCAAAAAGAAAAGAATAAGAATAAATAAACACATTCAAAATAAATAATTAAAAATGCATCATACATAAATCGGATCATTTATTATTTTTAGGAACATTGGTTCCTTATTTCTTAACTTAAAAATTAGAGAACCATTTTTTGGGCATTGATTGAGAAAATTGGGATGAGTGATCCCATTTTGTGAAAATTTAGTTCTCTATTTGAAAGTGAGATTTTATTGGCTAAAATAGGACATTAGTCCAATTTATTAGTAGAAAAGTCCCAAGTTATTAGTTATTAAAAAATGTGATTTTCTATAATACGGATAATAAAAAGAATACATTTTACATACAACACATAAAAATAATAGAGTAAAAGAAAATATGAAATTTAAAATGCAAACCCTAAATTTGAAGGCCTCTAATTCTCCCAATCCTCCGTTCGGTGAGAAAACACTCATGTGCGTGGATTTATCAAAATGAAAAAATAAAAATAAAAAAGAAATTAGTAACAAAATAAATTAATTAATTAAAAATAAATAAATAATTAACAACACTATAAACAAGAATATGAAGAAATAATAAAATTAGTACACAAGTAGAATGTAAAATGGATTAAATGTCATGCATGAATAAGAATAAAAATGAAGAATAAAGAAAATAAAGGGAAGACACATGCAGGACAAGATCCAACGTGACCAAATAATAATAATAATAATAATAAAATTAAGAATATTGATCGTAAATATACTAATAATATAATAATAATTGTATAATAATAATAGTGAAAGTTAAAATAATAATTAAGTAAACAAATGACAAACAAATGGCCATTATTAATTAAACTATCATGCAAAACCCAAGGCTACTCTCGTGAATACAATTAACCAAGTAAGATAAAGTGGAAATGGGAAATGGGAAATGCAAAAGTGGAAATGGGAAATGCAAAAGGAAATGGGAAAAGGAGGTGCACGACTCGTGCAAGGGGTGCACGACTCGTGCACCACTTTCACGACTCGTGCATGAATGCACCAGTCGTGAAGGACCGAGCGGGATTTGAATTGTGCAAAGATGCATGATCTGAAAGGAGAAAAATGGATCGCGACATGCGAAATAGGAACTCGACCCGAGCACGAAATGTAATTCACGAAGATAAATAATTTTGATACAACAAAAAAAAAATAAAATGCTAATAAAGTAAATTAAACAATTAATGAGCAAATAAATTAATTGAATAAAATAAATAATTAATAGTTCAATCGAATAATAATCAGTTAAACTAATTAAATATAAACAATTAAGTGAGTGGAAATAAATAGACATAAAATAGTTTTATTAAAGAAAATAAAATAAAATAAAGCAAATCATAATATATTGTATACATTACGCTCAGATGGTCGGACAAAATAGAGAAAAATGAAAGGGGAAAAGATCGGGCACTGCACGACCCGTGAATGCACTGTACGAGTCGTGCAGTGAATTCACGACTCGTGAATGCACTGCACGAGTCATGCAGTGAATTCACGACTCATGCATGCATTGCACGAGTCGTGCAATGCAAGCACGATTCGTGCAGTCCGATTGGAGAAAATTGACGCGACTGAGCGGGGAAAAATAGAGATGCCGTCCGATCGGGGAACCAGTAATAAAAACCGACCGGGTGATTAAGATCCGATCGGGAAATAAAGAAAAATAACTGAAAATCGCCCGATCAGAAAGAAAAGGAAGAGAAAGCAAGATCACGACTCAAACACCCAGAAAAAATGAGATGAATAGAGGTAATGATAACAGACCAACAAACGCAATATCAGGCTATCAAAACATACAAAATGACATGCGAACACTTATTTAATCATAACAGAAACGAACATCCGATAAAGAACTTAAGAAGATCAAATAAGAAATATATATACAATATGTACAATAAAACGAATTAACTAGCACAGCAAAATGAAGAAAAGAAGTAAGAAAGAATGAAAGAAGAAGAAAAAAGAAAGAAAGAAAAGAAATAGAGAGATGGCTATTTAGTATTTACCCTCAAAATGATATTTGATCTGCAGATGATGAAGTTCTGATTCTCCTCTTTGATTTTCTTGAAAAGAAGATTGAAACAGAGCCTAAAAAGCTTTTGGTGAAAGTATACGTTAAAAAGAACACAAAAGGTGATTGAATCTCCAACTCAAGAATTAATTTCCTGGGCTTAAGAGACAATCTCATAATGCCTTTTGAGAAAATGAGAATTATTTTCTTGCTTCCCCCCAAAACTCTTCTATGTGTTTTCTTTTTGGGTTCTTCCGTGCTTTCAAAAAACCATCCCCCCTTTCAGTTTTTTCTATATATCAGAGCAGATTAGGTGGTTTTTCACCCAATCAACCATAAACACATACTTTCGAAACCAATTCCCCTGAAAACAGGGAAAAGAGACGTTAGGGGGCAATGGGGCGTGTGAGGCTGTCTCTCACCTGAGAGATGGGCCTCACCCCATAGGTTCCTAGGAAACGGCCCACTAAACCCCCCCCCCCCCCCCCCCCCCCCCGTTTTTTTTAATTAAAAATGAAAAACATATTTTTCGAGGAAACCATGTAACACCCCGTTACCCCCGTTGGAAGGATACCGGGGCACCACGCTGACAAACTCAAATACAAACTCAAATACATATACATATACTCAAATAAATTAAGAAAACAAATACATTTAATCAAAAGATAACAAATCCATATATATAACCTTATAGCTTTTACAAAAGGGATATGTAAAAGATAAACATATACATATACAAAATCATTCTTTACAAAATTACATTTCTAAAATCATACTCCATATACAAAAATACAGCGAAAGGCAAAATAACTCCAATTCTAGACTTCTAGTGGCCGACCTGCAGATGTCCGACTCCAAAATGAACCTGCCACCTACACGAGAAAAGAGCCCGTGCTAAGCGATAACGCTTAGTGGGGAGGAACAACACATGCATGTACATACAATTGCAATAAACATGTATGTAAGCTTAATAATAATAATAGCATATAAACATATATTACTCATGCTTATAACAAGAATTCATCATACACTGTTGTTGCGGATACCCGGGCTTTCATTTATCAGAGCATGTATCCTCACTGTATCTCCACCCTCTTGAAGCACAATGTCCCATTCTAGATTAGACCCCATATCTCCTCTTCGCTCGACTGGTGAAACAAGTGTAACCTTGTGTCTGGGCTTGGAAGTAAAAGGAGACGCCGCGGTCATCGCTATATAGGCCTTTTCGACAGTGGCCGACCCAACTTGGTTAAGGGTAATTGCCATAAGTTGAGCCTGAAGAACTAGCGCCATGTTATCCATCCTTTTCTTAATCTTTGCCAACAACCACTTTTCGAGCTCTTCGAGCCTTCCATCTATTTCTTGGGCAATTAAGGCACGAGTCTCTTCAATCTATCGCGAAGAATTGGCCATTCTTAAAAATTTTGAATCCCTATTAACTGCCCTTGATCCTGATCCTGATCCTGATCCTAACCCCAGACAAAAGGTCCTCTAACGGTGACTGTCAGAACCCCAAGACCACTTAGACAGATGGTCTACAGTGGCTAAATATTAAGGAGTTAGAATGATGTATAAATGTCATGTGATACATGATCGTGCTATACAGATGGTTCTCGATGTGTGAAAGATCAATATATTACAATGATACGATGTGATATATGGAAGAAATTATATGCAGGATGATATGTACATGTGAAAAATAATATGCAGACGAAAGGATACGTACACACACAACAAGAGAGAACAAATATTATTATTCATATATATAATATTTGTTTATTTTATTTTTTTCGATATGCTTGAGTTACATGTGATGCATGAGCATGCTGTGCAGCATCCACAACCACTTGCAAGCAGATAGATCTTTCCGACCTTATTTCTCCAACACACAGGGTAGTGTGGTCTCTTTCCTAGGTGGGCTTTATCCAAGGATTAATAAGGAACACATTGGGCACATATAGTGCAGAGCGAAAAACTGGCAGCATAACATCTCTTAACTAATGTACATTAGCATGGGTGTTTGGCCATTATGTATTTAAACAATTCAACTAAATTAAGATGGGCCCACCGGGGCATGGAAGCCTTTGATGAAGACTATTTAAGTTAATTGATTTTGTTCAATATATGACAGCCCAAATAGCAAGCATGGTATTATGGTACTTTTTACCTAGTGGGAGCATCTATTGCCATTACATGGGCTTCGGTCAAAGGTGATGATAATTTAGGTCTACCCAAGCATGGTCCCTGTCAATGGGTCTAGCTCATAATGAGCATAGCGACCAATCGGGTCTCCATTTGATATACCATTTGATGGTACGAGGCTTGGGCTGGTGATTATCCCGAACACTTCCCTACAATGAGTGAAAGTAGGGTCTTGTTTTAGGAACGCACCGGGGTATATAGGTGGCCAACTATCATAATTTTAAGGCTCTAATGTATGTAATGCAATTTCGATTAGAAATGGAATTTTTAATTCTTAACAACTCAATTATATTTTTAACTTATAGGGGTCGAGGGATTGGTTCGCGTCTTTTGATCTTGGGCATCATGAGTCATCGTGGATGCCTCATTTCTAATAGAACATTGGAATGGATCATCTAGACTTATAAGGCCTTTAGGCACCTTTAAGGTATTTTGGATTCGCTACCCAATTTACAAGAAATTGGGAAAGGTCTCTAACCTCTATTGGTCTAAACCAAAGATGGTGTTTGGAACTTCAATCTTATTAATGACTTAAGTTTATAAATAAGTTTTTAAGAAATCAAAATTACATTTCTCATCTCACGCGATTGTTCAATGAATTTAAAGCGCATTTGCAAACATATTGAAAGCGATAAATAAATAAATTACAAAAATGCAAAAGAAATGGGACAAAACAATCCCCCAAAAATTAATAAAAGATGGGACAGAACAATCTACAAAATAAAATAAGAAGGCATAAATAATAAAGCTTGCCCCAAAATTAATTACAAGGGCCCAAAAAGAAAAGAATAAGAATAAATAAACACATTCAAAATAAATAATTAAAAATGCATCATACATAAATCGGATCATTTATTATTTTTAGGAACATTGGTTCCTTATTTCTTAACTTAAAAATTTGAGAACCATTTTTTGGGCATTGATTGAGAAAATTGGGATGAGCGATCCCATTTTGTGAAAATTTAGTTCTCTATTTGAAAGTGAGATTTTATTGGCTAAAATAGGACATTAGTCCAATTTATTAGTAGAAAAGTCCCAAGTTATTAGTTATTAAAAAATGTGATTTTCTATAATACGGATAATAAAAAGAATACATTTTACATACAACACATAAAAATAATAGAGTAAAAGAAAATATGAAATTTAAAATGCAAACCCTAAATTTGAAGGCCTCTAATTCTCCCAATCCTCCGTTCGGTTAGAAAACACTCATGTGCGTGGATTTATCAAATTGAAAAAATAAAAATAAAAAAGTAATTAGTAACAAAATAAATTAATTAATTAAAAATAAATAAATAATTAATAACACTATAAACATGAATATGAATAAATAATAAAATTAGTACACAAGTAGAATGTAAAATGGATTAAATGGCATGCATGAATAAGAATAAAAATGAAGAATAAAGAAAATAAAGGGAAGACACATGCAGGACAAGATCCAACGTGACCAAATAATAATAATAATAATAAAATTAAGAATATTGATCGTAAATATACTAATAATATAATAATAATTGTATAATAATAATAGTGAAAGTTAAAATAATAATTAAGTAAACAAATGACAAACAAATGGCCATTATTAATTAAACTATCATGCAAAACCCAAGGCTACTCTCGTGAATACAATTAACCAAGTGAGATAAAGTGGAAATGGGAAATGGGAAATGCAAAAGTGGAAATGGGAAATGGGAAACGCAAAAGGAAATGGGAAAAGGAGGTGCACGACTCGTGCAAGGGGTGCACGACTCGTGCAAGTGGTGCACGACTCGTGCACCACCTTCACGACTCGTGCAAGGGGTGCACGACTCGTGCAAGTGGTGCACGACTCGTGCACCACCTTCACGACTCGTGCATGAATGCACCAGTCGTGAAGGACCGAGGCGGGATTTGAATTGTGCAAAGATGCACGATCCGAAAGGAGAAAAATGGATCGCGACATGCGAAATAGGAACTCGACCCGAGCACGAAATGTAATTCACGAAGATAAATAATTTTGATACAACAAAAAAAAATATATAAAATGCTAATAAAGTAAATTAAACAATTAATGAGCAAATAAATTAATTGAATAAAATAAATAATTAATAGATCAATCGAATAATAATCAGTTAAACTAATTAAATATAAACAATTAAGTGAGTGGAAATAAATAGACATAAAATAGTTTTATTAAAGAAAATAAAATAAATAAAATAAAATAAAGCAAATCATAATATATTGTATACATTACGCTCAAATGGTCGGACAAAACAGAGAAAAATGAAAGGGGAAAAGATCGGGCACTGCACGAGCCGTGAATGCACTGTACGAGTCGTGCAGTGAATTCACGACTCGTGAATGCACTGCATGAGTCATGCAGTGAATTCACGACTCGTGCATGCACTGCACGAGTCGTGCAATGCAAGCACGATTCGTGCAGTCCGATTGGAGAAAATTGACGAGACTGAGTGGGGAAAAATAGAGATGCCGTCCGATCGGGGAACCAGTAATAAAAACCGACCGGGAGATTAAGATCCGATCGGGAAATAAAGAAAAATAACTGAAAATGGCCCGATCGGAAAGAAAAGGAAGAGAAAGCAAGATCACGACTCAAAGACCCAGAAAAAATGAGATGAATAGAGGTAATGATAACAGACCAACAAATGCAATATCAGGCTATCAAAACATACAAAATGACATGCGAACACTTATTTAATCATAACAGCAACGAACATCCGATAAAGAACTTAAGAAGATCAAATAAGAAATATATATACAATATGTACAATAAAACGAATTAACTAGCACAGCAAAATGAAGAAAAGAAGTAAGAAAGAATGAAAGAAGAAGAAGAAAGAAAGTAAGAAAAGAAATAGAGAGATGGCTATTTAGTATTTACCCTCAAAATGATTTTTGATCTGCAGATGATGAAGTTCTGATTCTCCTCTTTGATTTTCTTGAAAAGAAGATTGAAACAGAGCCTAAAAAGCTTTTGGTGAAAGTATACGTTAAAAAGAACACAAAAGGTGATTGAATCTCCAACTCAAGAATTAATTTCCTAGGCTTAAGAGACAATCTCATAATGCCTTTTGAGAAAATGAGAATTATTTTCTTGCTTCCCCCCAAAACTCTTCTATGTGTTTTCTTTTTGGGTTCTTCCGTGCTTTCAAAAAACCATCCCCCCTTTCAGTTTTTTCTATATATCAGAGCAGATTAGGTGGTTTTTCACCCAATCAACCATAAACACATACTTTCGAAACCAATTCCCCTGAAAACAGGGAAAAGAGACGTTAGGGGGCAATGGGGCGTGTGAGGCTGTCTCTCACCTGAGAGATGGGCCTCACCCCATAGGTTCCTAGGAAACGGCCCACCAAACCCCCCCCCCCCCATTTTTTTTTAATTAAAAATGAAAAACATATTTTTCGAGGAAACCATGTAACACTCCGTTACCCCTGTTGGAAGGATACCGGGGCGCCACGCTGACAAACTCAAATACATATACATATACTCAAATAAATTAAGAAAACAAATACATTTAATCAAAAGATAACAAATCCACATATATAACCTTATAGCTTTTACAAAAGGGATATGTAAAAGATAAACATATACATATACAAAATCATTCTTTACAAAATTACATTTCTAAAATCATACTCCATATACAAAAATACAGCGAAAGGCAAAATAACTCCAATTCTAGACTTCTATTGGCCGACCTGCAGATGTCCGACTCCAAAATGAACCTGCCACCTACACGGGAAAAGAGCCCGTGCTAAGCGATAACGCTTAGTGGGGAGGAACAACACATGCATGTACATATAATTGCAATAAACATGTATGTAAGCTTAATAATAATAATAGCATATAAACATATATTACTCATGCTTATAACAAGAATTCATCATACACGTATATCGGAAAGTAACCATTCATATCCAAGTAGTCAATATTCATGTATCAATAGGAATATAATTATAAATCCATTCATACCTGAATACAAGTATTCCATTTTATCATGTCATAACGCATATACATATACATGTAACATATATTCATTTCATATAACTAATAGCTTCATAAATCATAACTTGTATAATAACTTCAAGTAATAGCCTGATTACTCGCTAACTAGTGGATACAGGTACTAATGATACTGATAGGACATAGTATCCCAAGCATATGGAGACATGGGTCTCCAAACATTTTACCATCATGTATACCCGAAAGTATACCGGAGACCGAGGCCTCAAATATCTTATATGACACAAACGGGGCCCGTATGTAGAAAATAACACATAGCAGCTGCACTCCCACTCTAACCCTGGATAAGCGCTTATCCATCCACTACTATGACTATCAGGCTCATAAAACAACTCAATCATGTTCTAAAATAATGTTCATATAATAGAGAATAAATCAAGTATAATTATTTTGCAATTTCACGTGTACATGTATATTTACAATTTTTGAAGACATATAAATCATATAAAAATCCTAATTAACAACATGTAATTTATCATATAATTGGCCATATAAGACAAATCATGTGTCATGAAGTAAAAACCCATGTAAAATAAGCTTAAAACTCTTTCTTAACACAGGGCAGGAGAGGACTCACTGTCGCTCTCGCGACAGTGAGAGGAAGAGAAGCCAATCACGAGTCGCACATGCTGTGGCGACTCGTGATGCTAGTGCCTCCCGCTTCGCAGGAAATGGACAGTCACGAGTTGTGATCCTCCCTCATGACTCGAGACACCAACGCTTCGCAAGAAGAGGAGGTCCTGAGTCGTGATCCTCCCTCACGACTCGTGACGCCAATGCTTCCCCCCTCGCAGGAAAGGGACGGTCATGAGTCGTGATCCTCCCTCACGACTCGTGACTGCCAAGGGAAGAGGGTCACGAGTCGTGATCCTCACTCATGACTCGTGACCTTCCTACTCACAACTGCAGAGCGGTAATCCGACTAGAAGGAGAAGAGCCGGTTCTGTCGCGCTCACGACAGAATCGATTCTCCTCGATCTCAAGAAACGCAAAAACAAGATTTGAAGGAAATCAAAACCCAAATTCACCCAAACCCATAGGTCATGCAATTTCATGTAAAAGCTTACCCTTTTGGCCTCCAAATCACATTCACAATCATTATAACACAAATCACACAATATTATCACACATCAAAAAACATTTATAGAGGTTCTAAAAACCAAGAAATTCATCTCACATTCATGTATATACACTCTAAATCAACATGCAAACCACTGTAACTATCTCATAACAAATCATGTTCACAAATCAATTATACTCATGCATTTTCATATACAAAAACACACAAATAATAGAAACATTTGAACTCAAAACAGGATCCAAAACGAGAATGGATAGAACACACTCAAACAACTCCCAAACCTAGTATGGAGCTTCTAAAATCCACTGGCTTCAAAATCCAATCTTTCCTTTCCCTTTATCCTTTCTTCTTTCTTCAGATTCTTGCACAAATCCAATTAAAACAAAACCCAATCAAAACCAAAGCTTAGTTGACCCATGCAATTCAAACTTTAAAACCAAGAACAAACCATATAACCTAAAGACGCAAATGGAGAAGAAGATGGAGAATCAATGCCCTAAACAACTGCCACTTACCTCTTGGGCAACTCTTGATCACAAACCCTAGCTCAACTCTTGAAGAACACCCACATAAAAAACTTGAGAGAGCAGAAAATGGAGATGAGAGAGTGAGAGAGAGAACGTGAGAAGGGAGAGGGCAAAACCAAGTAGCTTCCATGGGAAGCTAAGAAATTTTAGCCTTCCCTCTCTCTACTACTTTCAAATCCCCATTAATGCACCCAACAACCTAGCCACTTATCACTCATTCATTGGACCTCACTTTCTTCCTTTGACTTTCTTGCTTCTTTTTCCTCTAGTCCTTTTAAATTCCCTTATAAATCCTTGGCAAATTACATATCACTCACTAACCACAATTCTTCCATTAAATACTTTAAATAACTCTTCAATTAAGTCCTTAATCCATTTGCATAAATTACCAAAATACCCTTTTATAATCCAATTACACATACAATTCTACTAGGCCATTTTTGGGATGTGACAACTCTCTCCTCCTTAAGAAATTTTGTCCCCGAAATTTCCCCGCTAACCACTTACATCCCAAAACCAATACCGACTCAAACAGAAACTTAACCAATTAAACACTTATCGGAAGGAACCGCAGCCTCCGGAGTATGTTCTTTAATCATCGCATAGACTCTAGATGTAGCATATTCTCCCGTAGTACCAGGTCGCTGCACCGATTCCGATGGGGCCCGAGGAGCTCTATTTCTGTCCTGAGTACTTCTTGTTGCATTTGATTTACCTCCGTCCACTTTAGTTTATTGTTGGCTCTTATTCTCTTGTCGATTGGGGCAACTAGTAAACCGATGCTCCATACCTCCGCACTTAAAGCACGCACCTGTGATCTTGCGACATGTTCCCCAATGGTACCTTTGGCAAAGCGCACACTCCGATGCTCTATTTCCCTTACTAACATGGGGTGCCACACTTCCTACTTCCGAAGGCACTTGAGCAGTCCCTCTAGTTCCTTTTCCTACCCGAGCACCTTTAGACTTCTTATTACTAATAAATCCACCATCCAGTGCTCTCCTCTTCTGGTTTATTCTTTTCTTTGCCATCTCGGATTCTTCCAAATTTATAACTGCAGCTACTAATGGATATTATCCAACCGGATGCATAACTGCCATTGCTGATAATGGACCTCTAATGACTTCTCTTAATCCACCTTGAAAATGCTGGCACTTAAAGTCTTCCGTCAATAGGGGTCCGGGCACATACTTGGTCAATCGACTAAATTCTTTCTCGTAGTCGCTGACAGATAAGTTCCTCTGTTTTAAATTGATAAATTCATTCCACTTTGCCTCTCGGTAGGCCTTGGCCACATATATCTGCTCAAACTCTTTCACGAAGAACTCCCATGTCAATTCAGTTGGTCTCTGAGGATTGAGAAGCACAAGGTTCCACCAATCATATGCTGATCCTTGTAAAAGCGATACAGCACAAGTAACTCGTTGATGTGGAGGGCAAGCTATCTCTTGTTGAAACCTATATATTCTCTTCAACCAGAATTCCACCACATCCGATTCGTCTAAAGAGGTTTCATGGAATTCTTCTGCTCCCCTTTTCCTTATAAGCTTAGAAGGGGCCTTAGGAGCAGTCAATCTGTCTACCACTTGTAGTAAACCTTGCACTAATGCCAGATTAAAACCCTGACCTTCTACTGGTGCACGCTCACGTGTAGGCCTATCCTGTCCGACCTGATTACTTCCAACCGAATTCACACTTTCCATCATGTCGCCCATATACTCACTTGGATCTGACTCCATCTAGACACTACACAAAACAACATCTGTATTAGGCCATGACTCTAGACAGACTCTCATGTAAAGACTCTATACTCAAACAATAACATAGAACCAGAATCAACTAAACTGGTGCTCTGATACCAAGCTTAACACCCCGTTACCCCGTTGGAAGGATACCGGGGCGCCATGGGCACAAACTCAAATACAAACTCAAATACATATACATATACTCAAATAAATTCAGAAAACAAATACATTTAATCAAAAGATAACAAATCCATATATTTAACCATATATTTTTGAGAAAAGCGATTTGTAAAAGATAAACATATACATTGTCACACCCGATTTGCCCCCTACAAGTTTGAGACTTGTTTGTGCATGCATTGTGTATGTGTATTTGTATGTCATAAGGGTATTTTGGGAGTTTCATGTTTTAGTGGGTTTTGTTATAGTGTGGGTGCACATATGATATTAGAGTGTGAACTAGTTGAGTTGCATTTGTGTGTTGTACTCACACATTTGTAGGATGTTTCTAGTTGGGAGAGTTTTGTGTGTGTGTAGTATATTGTTGTTGGGTGTGAGTGATTAGTTCCCACCACTAGGGAGAGAACACATGGCTAGATTTGGAAAAGAAAAATAGAAGAAGGGAGAGAATTGGGAAAATCTGAATTCTTCATCTCCTTTCCCGTATTCCCCTCTTCTCTTTGTCTTTCTTATCCTTTGCTCTCCATTTGTGTGCCCTAAGCTTGGATTCAAGTGTTCTTTGTGGGGATTGATCATTTCTCAACTCGTTTATGTAAGTTTGTTGTATTTCATCATCATCTCCTTCATCTTGTTCTTCTTCTTCTTCTTCTCCTTCATATTTTTGGTTTGGGGTTTCTGATCTAGGGTTTATTATCTGTGTGATTTGTGGGTTGTTGTTTAGTTGAGCCTCCTTGTGATCCTAAAGGCAAGGAGAAGGCTGGTATTAGTCGTACCATGTGATTTGGAGCTTAGGAGATTCAGGTTTGGGAAATTTCTTTGAATTGATGTTCATATGTGGGTTTTGAAATATGCATGAATTTCTGGAAATTTATGATGTGTTAATAGGCTTATATTGGTATATATGATATGGGTTTTGAGTTTTGATGAGTTATGTTGTATAATTATTGAATTATTGAATCAAATGTGAAGTTGATTGAAATTGGCTACTGAATTTTTTTGGTTTTGTGATTTTTTGAGATCTTGATTTGTGATTTGATGATTTATTTTGGAATTAATTGTGGAAGTATGTTGTTTTATGTTGATTATGGTGGTTGGAAAGCTTAATTTGAGGTAAGGTTGAATTTGGAGTGATTTGGGTCAAAATGGTTTTAGTTTGGAGGCAAATTCTGGGTTTTACGTTTTGCTGGGGACTGGAAATCCCGCTCCTATCCCGAATGCGACGTTCTCGCAAGCGCGACAGAAGAGGATTTCCAGCTCTCGCGTGTTTTGCTTGAAGATTTGATGGCCGTCCGACTCATGCTGAGAAGCACGACTCGTGCTCCCTTCCGTGTGTGCGAGTTGTGCATCTCAGTAGGGCGATAGCAGGAGGTGAGGATCAGCACGACTCGTGCTTGAGCAGCATGACTTGTGCTCATTCAGCACGACTCATGCTGGTGTGGATTCTTCTGCATGTCGTGCTTTAGAGCACGATTGGGAGGAGGGACATCCGACATGAGTCGTGTCCTTCAACACGACTCATGTCCGATGTCTTACTATCGCGAGCGTGACAGAGACCCCCCATTCTGCCCTATTTTTCTCACGTGCCCAGTTTTCCAAAAATGAACTTCAAATGTCTTTTTCTTGTCTTTTTCCTACTGTATGTATATGAACTTGTTTATACGACTATATTTATATGAATTATGCATAACAAATTATATATATTGTGAATTGAGACATGATTTGGATTATGCACGAGCTGCGAATGTCAGTCTAGTGGATAGTTAGGCATGCCTAATAGAGTCTTTTAGCTGCAGCCCTCCGTTCCTTTTGGACCCCGATCAGGTCCCCGTTTTATTCCTCGCGAACCCCTTATGTGTTTTGGATCTTGTTTAAGGTCCACTCTGTAAAATATTTTGAATGCGATAAAATAAAATGGTTTTCAATTCGTACCCGTAAGGTATGTTATGCGTTTGAGTCGTACCCAAAAGGTACGTTATGCGTTCTCTCGTTATCCACTATTTTGAGTCAGCAGGTATATGTTTTGTCTTGCTTTGGCACTATAAGAATATGATATTTGAATGAACCTGATGATGAGCTTTTGAAAGTTATGAATGTGACCCGATATATATTGTATATCCATATGTGATCTAAGTGTGTTATATTATGTATGATTATCTGTATGTGCCATATCGTGTGTGCTATTCTCTGATGACCATTGTGAATGGCCGTCCACTTTACTATTGTGTTTTCCCACGAAGCGTTTATCACTTAGCACGGTGTTTTATCCGTGCAGGAGCGGAAGGTGCTGTATTTTGGGAGAGTCGCCGCCAGTCAAGCCTACAAAGAAGGGTTTAGTGTGGGGCCTATTTTTGTAGCAGCTATGATGATTCTTTTTGTAATAGAACTCTCATGTATTAGTTTTTGTTAAGCTTCCACTATGAATATTTTTGTTATATAATTATTTTGGTATTGGCATTTTATCAGAATATTATTGTAATGATTTTGTTATATTAATGCATGATCAGTTGTGCTTTCAAAAGTTTTAATTTTCGCTGTAAATTTGTATTTATATGATGTTTGAATGTATGATTCTGTATCGTCCTGTTTGGTGACACCCCTGCTCATACAGCTTCTTACTCCGATGCGGATGGGTTTGCTTACGTATGGGTAGGGGGTGTTACATACATATACAAAATCGTTCTTTAGAAAATTACATTTCCAAAATCATCCTCCATATATAAAAATACAGCGGAAGACAAAATAACTCCAATTCTAGACTTCTAGTGGCCGACCTGCAGATGTCCGACTCCAAAATGAACCTGCCACCTACATGGGAAAAGAGCCCGTGCTAAGCGATAACGCTTAGTGGGGAGGAACAACACATGCATGTACATATAATTGCAATAAACATATATGTAAGCTTAATAATAATAATAGCATATAAACATAAACTACTCATGCTTATAACAAGTATTCATCATACACGTATATCGGAAAGTAACCATTCATATCCAAGTAGTCAATATTCATGTATCAACAGGAATATAATTATATAACTATTCATACCCGAATATAAGTATTCCATTTTATCATGTTATAACGCATATACATATACATGTAACATATATTCATTTCATATAACTAATAGCTTCATACATCAAAACTTGTATAATAACTTCAAGTAATAGCCTGATTACTCGCTTAGTGAATACGGGTACTAATGATACTGATAGGATACAGTATCCCAAGCATATGGAGACATGGGTCTCAAAACATTTTACCATCTTGTATACCCTAAAGTATACCGGAGATTGAGGCCTAAAACATCTTATATAACCCAAACGGGGCCCGTATGTAGCGAATAACACATAGCAGCTGCACTCACGCTCTAACCCTGAATAAGCGCTTATCTATCCACTACTATGACTATCAGGCTCATAAAACAAGTCAATCATGTTCTAAAATAATGTTCATATAATAGAGAATAAATCAAGTATAATTATTTTGCAATTTCACGTGTACATGTATATTTACCATTTTTGAAGACATATAAATTATATACAAATCCTAATTAACAACATGTAATTTATCATATAATTGGCCATATAAGACAAATCAGGTGTCATGTAGTAAAAACCCATGTAAAATAAGCTTAAAACTCTTTTTCAAAACAGGGCAGGAGAGTCCTCACTATTGCGCTCGCAATAGTGAGCGGAAGAGAAGCCAGTCATGAGTCGCACATGCTGTGGCGACTCGTGACGCTAGCGCCTCCCGCTTCACAGGAAAGGGATGGCCACGACTCGTGATCCTTCCTCACGACTCGTGACGCCAATGCTTCGCAGGAAGAGGAGGTCACGAGTCGTGATGCTCCCTCATGACTCGTGATGCCAACGCGTCCCGCCTCGCAGGAAAGGGACGGTCACGAGTCGTGATCTTCCCTCACGACTCGTGACTGCCAAGGGAAGATGGTCACGAGTCGTTATCCTCACTCACAACTCGTGACCTTCCTACTCACGACTGCAGAGCTGTAATTCTGCTAGAAGGAGAAGAGCCGGTTCTGTCGTGCACGCGACAGAGTCAATTCTCCTCGATCTCCAGAAACCCAAAAACAGGATTTGAAGGAAATTAAAACCCAACTTCACCCAAACCCATGTGCAATTTCATGTAAAAGCTTACCTTTTAGCCCGCCAAATCACGTTCAAATCATTATAACACAAATCACACAATATTATGACACATCAAAACAACATTTATAGAGGTTCCAAAAACCCATAAATTCATCTCACATTCATGTATATACACTCTAAATCAACATACAAACCACTGTAACTATCTCATCACAAATCATGTTCACAAATAAATTATACTCATGCATTTTGCAAAACGAGAATGGATAGAATACACTCAAACAACTCCCAAACCTGGTATGGAGCATCTAAAATCCACTAGCTTCAAAATCCAATCTTTCCTTTCCCTTTATCCTTTCTTCTTTCTTCAGATTCTTGCACAAATCCAATTAAAACAAAACCCAATCAAAACCAAAGCTTAGTTAACCCATGCAATTCAAACTTTAAAACCAAGAACAAACCATATAACCTAAAGACGCAAATAGAGAAGAAGATGGAGAATCAATGCCCTAAACAACTGCCACTTACCTCTTGGACAACTCTTGATCACACTAGCTCAACTCTTGAAGAACACCCACATACAAAACTTGAGAGAGCAGAAAATGGAGATGAGAGAGTGAGAGAGAGAACGTGAGAAGGGAGAGGGCAAAACCAAGTAGCTTCCACGGGAAGCTAAGAAATTTCAGCCTTCCCTCTCTCTACTCCTTTCAAATCCCCATTAATGCACCCAACAACCTAGCCACTTGTCACTCATTCATTGGACCTCACTATCTTCCTTTGACTTTCTTGCTTCTTTTTCCTCTAGTCCTTTTAAATTCCCTTATAAATCCTTGGCAAATTACATATCACTCACTAACAACAATTCTTCTATTAAATACTTTAAATAACTCTTCAATTAAGTCCTTAATCCATTTGAATAAATTACCAAAATACCCTTTTATAATCCAATTACACATACAATTCTACTAGGCCATTTTTGGGATGTGACAAACTATCACTTCGATCTGTCTTTTGCCTGTGAACAGGCATCATTTTCATCATAGGGTAACTTCAGTCTGAGCTGCCTCAGGGCCCAATGCCTATAGTATGCGTATAATATGTGAATGTGTCATTATATGTAGACCTACAGTATATATGTATGATGTATATAAGTAGTTGACTATGTAGATTGTGCATGAGATATCCACTGCATGTGAATGTGTAAGTGATGAAATTTATTTGTACAGGTTTTAGCATACATGAAGATAATGTTATATGCATGTGTATGTTGTGTGGCAATTATTCTCGACTGCTGCAGCTGAGATGTTCCAGTGCTTGAGAATGGGCATCACAATTATTTTAAAAGATAGTGCGTCCCTTGTGAATTTTCACACTAGCTTTTCTTATTGGAAATGCATCCGTTCATATTTTCAAATAACCCTGTGCCTTATTTTTTCCCGGAGTGGACCCTACCAACTCCAACGGCTTTTTTTTTTCTAAGCTCTCCTATATTTCAAGTATGGCTATAAGAAAAGCTAAAGCTACTATCAGAGCCTCCTCCAATGGTAATCAGCTACTATTCGTTGAGGCATTTTCTTCCCCAGCAGCGGTTGTATTCTTTTTCGTCTCCCGACGAAGGTGCTACTAGATTGGGCGAGGTGGTAGATGAGGACATGAACTTCATGTGCCTCTGGCTCCCCCTTTCTATTGTGACTCTGATGGTTCTTCAGGGTGTATTCCTTTGTGTGGATTTCAGGAGGCTACCATTTAGATTACCGCCGACTGTGCTTAACATTTTGGAGGGATTCAAGTTGTTGCGAGTCACCCTTTATCTTTTCAAGGTGGTGTCTTATCCTCGGCTTTCACCTCCAGGTACCATAGCCTATGGACACAGCTACTTGTGAAGACTGTTATAACACCGATTTGGGATTACTCCTTTGCTTCTACTAGTGCATATAAGAGATGGGTAATTAGTCTTGCAGTTGATAATAGGACCCTTCGACTTAGACATCTAGCTGGCGAGAGCAGTAGCAGGGCATAGTTACCAGATTACATACATTCAATAACGAACGATGTTTTTCTTTTTATAAACAAACTAGAAGATAATGAACACATGAGTTGAATTGCATTTGTTTTATATATTTTGCAAAGATTGTGTACATTTCAGTATAATTTCACCATACATAATCATCATTTAACATATATTCAAAATGTAAAATCACACTTAATCTCAAGACAGATCTTGAAAGCATCAAACTGCTATTACTAATCAGCCCTCTTGGGTTCTGGATTGGACATTTTCTATTAAACCTCTAATTTTTGCCTAGGGTGCCTTTTGTTAGTTTTCACCCTGATGATGCGTCCATTTTTAGTAAGGCCGCCTTTTTTCAGTTTTTGACCTGCGGGGCTTCTATTCTCTTCTTTTAATTTTTTTGTCTTTATCCATTGAACCTTTTGAGTCTGTTGATGTTGACCAGTTCTTTGAACTCATTCCCAATTTGGCCTAAATTTACTTACCTGTACATAGTAACCAATACCGTGATCCGACGGATTCACGACGATGGTTAAGGGAGTTACCGAAAAACATTTAAAACTTATAAAAATTTATGCCGGAATCTGAGTTATAAAAATTTATTTCCTTTTCAAATATGTTTGTACAGTTAATCATAAGCTTACTATGAAATCACAATTCAAAATATACTCCTTCAGAACTTATTACAAGTAGATCAATTGCATAAATAATATCGCTTTTACAAAAATTATATTTCAAAATTACAAATCTTACATACACTCTTAAGACTGTACAAATCCTATCCTAAGATCTCTTCATAAACTTGTATTGGCCTGGATTACTGCGGATGACAACAAGACCCAATCACTTGCACCTACACGGATTAAAAGAAAATTCGTGCTAAGCATAAAGATTTGTAGGAAACCCATAAATATAGATGACCACTAAGAATGGCCATCAAAAAAGGTTCAAAGAATAGCACAATATAGAAAAGTGTAATCATGCTAATAATAACAATTTAGGCACTTTCAAAGAGTTTCTCAAACATAAAGATGTACAACGCACATATAATTATTTAATTAGCATGTGCTTTAGATACATCTTAATAAGAATTTAGGATCATAACATCCATATTCAATTCAAAGTACACACATCATTCAATTCATGCTTTTATTCACATATCAATATCAATAAATCACTTACACATGATTTATACCTTTTCGCATCTTATATATGTCACTTGTTCACCAATTCACATTTATTCACAATAAAAAAATGCATCTCATACATTTCATGTAGTATCATTGTCATAATTCACATTACTCCATGTCATATTTACATAGTTATGCCTGCAAACTCAAGAAGTGGATAACGAGTGAACACATTGGTACCCCATGGGTATAACAAAAGCAATTTCTTTCCTTTTCATTCGAAAACATTTTCACATTGGGGGATCTTAAACAAGATCCATCACATAGGGGTCGCGAGTGTAATGGCCGGAAGTGTACCCTAGTGGTAAAGTGAATAATTGTGAGTAGCGAGCATGCTAAATTAAAGTGTGTTAAAATCTGGATTAATTGTAAATGAGTAAGGATTAAAGTGTAAGTGATTGAGGACCCATGTAACACCCCCTACCCATACACAGGCGTACCCATCCTCAAGGAGTGAGAAGCCGTATGAGCTGGGTGTGTCACCAAGCAAATAAAGATACAAAGCATACATTCATACATAATAACCATAAATCATTACGGGGAAATTAGAACCGTCATAAGCATCAGAATGATCAATCATTACAATAGCAAAATTCTTTACAATAATGTTCTGATCAAAAGCCATAATAAAATAATTACCTATCCCAAAAGTATATAAATGCAGAAGCTTTACAAAATAATGGTATAAAGAGAGTTCCGATACAAAAGAATCATCATGCTATCAAAAATAAAGCCCTAACACTAATCCTTCTGTGTTGGCTTGACTGGCGACGACTCTCCCAAAAGAACACCATCCTCCGCACCTGCACGGATAAAACACCGTGCTAAGCTATAAACGCTTAGTGGGGAACACAAAAACAAAAGAGTGGATGGCCATTCACAATGGTCGTCAATGCAATACACATACAATATGACAAATGCGGATAATCATATCAGCTATATAATCATACTTGCATAATAAAGACATGCATTCAGAAATTCACATCCACATTCATTTACAATTTAACTGATTTCTCATACTTATCATTATACGCATCCGAATACCATATTCTTGTAATCATATCAAAGTGGAACAAAACAAATAGAGCACCTGCTGACTCACAATAGTGGATAACGAGTAAACGCATAGTGTACCTTACGGGCACGAATCGGACGCATAGCGTACCTTACGGGTATGAATCGAAAACCATTTTATTTTTGTCGCATTCAAAACATTTCACAAAGGAGACCTTAAACAAGATCCTAAACGCATAAGTAGTTCGCAAGGAACCAAACAAGGACCTGATCGGGCTCCAAACAGAACTGAGGGCTGCAGCTAAGAGACTCTATTAGGCATGCCTAACTATCCACTTATTTGACTCTAGCGGGTCATGCATCATTCAAATCATGTTTCCAAGTGTAATACATCATTATACTCACATTTATCTCAATGAATCATAAATAAGACATGCATAACCCGATAGCATTCAATAAACTATAACATATAATATAGCATACATTACTTATTATTTGGCTAAGTTAAAATACCCTTCATATCATTTGCCAATTAAAACACATAAATGAGGACTAAGAAACTCAAAACATAAGAAAAAGGAACGACAAGGGCCCATATACGTTTGATAAAAATAGAAGGGACAGGGGCCTAGACAGGCACGAGTCGTGCTTGAGGAGTACCACTCGTGCTCCTGCTCCCAGCAAAGGAACACGAGTTGTACTCCCAGAGCACGGCCCGTGCTCGGCTTCCAGCCAGGAGCACGACTCGTGCTCCTGCTCCCAGCAAAGGAACGTGAGTTGTGCTCCCAGAGCACGGCCCGTGCTCGGCTTCCAGCCAGGAGCACGACTCGTGCTCCTGCTCTCTCTTCACACCTTGAAGAAGATTGTCACACCCCGTTTGCCCCCTAGTAGTATGAGCCTGTCTGTGTGAGCATACATTTGCATGTGTTCGGCATATCATAAGGGTATTTTGGTAAAAATACATGTTTTTGGGGTTTTATTAAGCATATGGATGTATATATTTGTCATTAGAGTGTGAATTAATTGGGAAATGATTGTATGCATTTGAGCATATCATATTAGGGTGTTTTAAGTTGAGAGTGCATAGTGTGTGTGTTCATACCATTGTAGGGTGTGCATTGGTTGGGAGTGCATTGGGTGCGTGTAGGGCATGCTTGTTGGGTGTGAATGATTGATTTCCACCAATAGGGAGATGACTTGTGCCTAGAGTTTTGGAAAAGAAAAAGAAAAAGGAAAGAAAGAAGGGGAAAGGCAGAATTTCATGTTTCCCTTCTTCCCCTCACTCCTCTTCTTCTTCTTCTTCATTTTTCTTCACTCTAAGAGCTCTTGTGTGGATTCAAATCTTTATTGGTGGAATTAATCATCTCTTTGCATCCTTTTTTGTAAGTAAATGTACTCTTTTCATTTTGTTTTCATCTCCTTCTTCTTCTTTGGGTTTAGATTTAACTTAGGGTTTATATTTTGGTTGTTCTTGGTGTGTTGTTTGTTAGTTGAGCCTCCCCAAGATCCTAAGGGCAAGGAAATTGCTGGGACTAGCGGAGCTAAGTGATTTGCAGCTTAGAATTTTAGGTTTGGGACTTTTCTCTATTTTGGGTGTGTTTGATGATTTAGTTATGCATGGGTGGGTTTTGTTATTTTAATTTATGAATATTGGATTATTTGGATGATTAATTATGTTATTGATGAGGGTGTTTGTGATTTGAGCTAGAAAGGTAAGTTCTTGGGGCGAATTGATGGTTTGGAGTGTGTAATTTGTAATGTGTGTGATTTTGGGTTCGGATTTTTGGAGTGACTTCAGCGATTTCTGGAATTTCCAGAAGTCACACGGTGGTAAGGAAATACCTCTAGCTGAAACAATGTGACCCAAGAATGATACTTCTCGAAGCCAGAAATCACACTTGCTAAGTTTGGCAAATAACTGATGCTCTCTCAACATCTGCAAAACCAATCGGAGATGCTCCTCGTGCTCACTCTCATCCTTGGAATACACTAAGATGTCATCAATGAACACTACTACAAATTGATCTAAGTATGGCCTAAACACACGGTTCATCAAATCCATAAAAGCCGCTGGAGCATTTGTCAAACCAAACGGCATCACAAGAAACTCATAGTGGCCATACCTAGTCCGAAATGCAGTCTTAACCACATCTGCATCCTGAACTCGAAGCTGATAGTACCCTGATCGAAGATCTATCTTAGAGAAGACACCTGCACCTCGAAGCTGATCAAATAAATCCTCAATCCTAGGCAACGGATACTTGTTCTTCACTGTAACTTTATTAATCTGCCTGTAGTCGATACACATCCGCAAAGATCCATCTTTCTTCTTGACAAATAGAACTGGAGCTCCCCAAGGAGATATGCTAGGTCGAATAAACCCCTTATCCAATAACTCTTGTAGCTGAGTTTTAAGTTCCCTCAACTCTATAGGAGCCATCTGATAAGGTGCTCTCGAAATAGGTGCAGTACCTGGCATAATCTCAATGGACAACTCAACCTCTCTCTCTGGAGGCAAACCAGGCAACTCGCTCGGGAACACATCACTAAACTCCCGCACTACTGGAATGTCCTCAATCTGAACTTTATCCCTCTTGGAATCTAACACAACTGCAAGAAAAGCCTCACAACCTTTCCTGATAAACCTCTTGGCTTGCATCGCAGAAATCACATTATTCACAGAACTAGCACCCAAACCTTTCAAAAACACAAGAGACTGACTTCTATCCCGAAGTACAACTGTCTTCCTATGGCAATCAACTACAGCCCGATGCTTACCTAACCAGTCTATACCCAGAATCAGATCAAACTCTGTGAAAGGCAACTCAATCAAATCTGCTAGAAGCACAACTCCCTCAACTATCAAAGGACAACTCCTAAAGACTCTACTCACACTGACACTATGCCCTAATGGACTGGTCACACATATCTCATAATCTAACTGATCAACCACATGCAACTTATCAACAATTTTATCTGTGCACAAGTATGAGTGTGTGGAACCAGGATCAATTAGAGCATACAAGTCAGTGTCATGGAGTAGGAACTTACCAGCAATAACATCAGGCGCATCCTGCTCATCTCTGGCTCTCATAGCATAAGCTCTAGTGGCTACCTGTGGAGGACGCTCAACAGTCTCAGAAGCAGTTCCCTCTCTATGCCGATCGCCTCGACCTCTACCTCTGCCTCTACCACGGGTAGCCTGAGAAGCATTCGAACCGACCCTGCTGGCCTCTCTCTGGGAACCTGAATCCTCATGTAATCTCGGACAACTGGCCAAAAGATGCTCAGAGCTCCCACACCTGAAGCACGCACCGAAGAGTCACCTACACTCACCCCGATGAGTCTTACTGCAATGAGGACAAACTGATGTAGTCTCTGCTCTACCACCCCTACCAGAACCTGACACAGCTGTAGAACCCTATCGTCTACCTCTAGAAGCCGGGCCAGAAGATGACTCGTCCTGCGGGTTCCTAGATCTCTTACCCGAGGATGAAGAAGATCCTCCACGAGAAGAGTTCCTTCTCTGAGCTCTCTCTCTAAGCAACGTCTCAGATAACTCAGCCCTCACAGCAGCCTCCACAATCTGATAGTAGCTAACCCCAGGCATGCACATCAAAGAAATCAAAGCAATCTTCAAAGACTCATTCAACCCCGCTTCGAAATGCTTGCATCTGAAATCATCTGTCATAACCCCACGCGGAGCATAGCGAGATAACCTGTTGAACTCTTTCTCATACTCTGCTACAGACAAGGTCCTCTGTCTCAAACTCAAAAACTGCGCCCATCTCGCATCTCTATAAGTCTGGGTAATATACTTCTTTGTGAACTCACCCTCAAAGAACTCCCAAGTAATCGGATCCGGTAGCTGAGGATGCCTGCAAACCAATTCCCACCACTCAAAAGCAGACCCTTGCAGTAGAACTAATGCACACTCTGCCTGCTGGTCGGGAGGACACCGAATCTCTCTCAAGGCACGCTTCACTTTATCTAACCATTTCTCAGCCATCTCAGACTCATTCAAATCAGTGCCATAAAAATCTTCAACTCCTGCCCTTCTCAAATTCTCCATAGGTGCTCTAGGAGCAGTCACTCTCTCCAAAACCCTAGCCATGTCTTGATGCAATCTGAACATAGCCTCAAAAGGCATGGCTGCGGCCTCGGGCTAGACCCTAGCATGCTGAGCCGACACAGAAATTGATGGATCTACAGCTTGAGGGTTCACACTCTCGGCGGATTCCTCAAGTGATCCACGAGCAGAATTAGAAGCCATCTAAACAAACAAGAAACAACCATATCAGCCAACACAGATCTAGACACATACACATCTAAGCAACTCAAAACAACCACAACAACACCCAGAAACGCCTAAACCAGGCTCTGATACCAAAAACTGTAACACCCCCTTCCCATACGTAGGCGATCCCATCTGCGGAGGAGTGAGAGGCCGTATGAGTTAAGGTGTCACCAAGCAAGTGCAAAGCAAAACATACATTCATTCATAACATACATACAGAAATACAGGATAATTAAAACTTTACAGAAAGGAAAGCAAAAGTTGATCATGCATTAATATAACAAACCATTATAATGATGTTCTGATCAACTAACTGAAACCAAATATATTACATATCCAAAAATCTAAGTACAAAAGCGGAAGCTGATACACAAACTGATACACGAGAGTTCTATACAAAAAGAATCATCAACTATTACAAAATTAAGCCCTACACTAAACCCTGCTGTGTTGGCTTGACGGCGGCGACTCTCAGATCAAAACTCCCTCCGCACCTGCACGGGTAAAAACACCGTGCTAAGCGATAAACGCTTAGTGGGGAAACACACATAAATTATGGACGGCCATTCACAATGGTCGTCAAGGCATATCACAATCACAATGGCAATATGCAAAGGTTATAACAGAATCCATATAAACATGCTCACATTTAAAAACCATACAATCAGTATCTCATATTCATATCCATTCCAGAATAATCCGACATGCAACTCATCATTATACTCATTCAGATATCACATTTTATATCCAAATCAGAATAGAGCAATTCAATGGAACAATAAATGAACACCTGAAGAACACCTGCTGACTCTAGGTAGTGGATAACGAGTGTACTGAAGGTACCTTACGGGTACGAATCGAATACTGAGGGTACCTCACAGGTACAAATCAAAAGTCATTTCATTTTTATCAAAACACATTATTGTATACTGAGGGGATCTTAAATAAGATCCTAATACTGATGGGATCGCGAGGAACTAAACGGGGACCTGATCGGGGTCCAAACTGAACTAAGGGCTGCCGCTAAAAGACTCTATTAGGCATGCCTAACTATCCACTTACTTTACTCTAGCAGGCTATGTGTCATTCAAATCATATTTAAGAGTACAGAATACACTTCATTTAAAGAATCATGAAATCACTCATATCAAAGTATATAAAAGTATGTCATGCATCAAACCGCAATGTAAGTCCATTCGGAAGAAAATACCAAATTCATTATTGAGTTAAAAATCGGGAAATTTCAGAAAAAAAGCTAAACGGGGGGGACGGACGAGGTTGGCTAGTCACGAGGCGTGACTGGCATCACAACTCGTGACTGGCCTCCTCACAAGGCAGGTCACGAGACGTGACTGGGGGTCACGCCTCGTGACTGGCCCCCTGGTCACGCTTGACTTGCTTAATTCTGCTGGTCACGAGTCGTGACTGGGAGTCACATCTCTTGACTGGCTTCTTTGGGCTGGTCATGCGTGACTGGCTTCCTTCTTCAGCTGGTCACGCGACGTGACATCGGTGACTGCCCTCTCTCTCAGGCCGATCACGAGTCGTGACTGGGAGTCACGTCTCGTGACTGGCTTCATCTTAGCTGGTCACGAGTTGTGACAGGCAGCCACAACTCGTGACTGGCCTCAATCTGGCAGGTCACGAGTCGTGACCGGAGGTCACGTCTCTTGACTTGCCTCTCTTTCTTGGCTAGTCATGCGACAAAACCTGGAAAACGGGATTTCTACAGTAACTCGATTCCCAGTTTTCCAGAATTTCACAGAATACAAAGATTAACCACACAAATCAGTTCTTACCTTCCAGAAGATCATTCAAGCATCAAAATGACATAACAACAACTCAATTCAACAATTAAAACAACCAAATCAAAATCAACAGTAAATGCATTCAAGATTCTAAGGAACACAAACCCTAGAATTTTACAGTAAACTCAAAATCAACGATCTTCTCAGACAAATTCCCAAACCTGTATTCTAAGCCTCTATCACTTAGCTCCACTAGGTCCAGCAACCTCCTTGCCTTTGGGATCGCGAGGAGCTTCAGCTAAACACATCACAACAAAGAACATCCAACAATGCAAACCCTAAGTTAAATCTAAACTCAAGGAAGAAGAAGAAGAAAAAAATAAATGGAAAAATAAGATGAGGAATGCAGTGACTTACCAACAGAATACTAAGGGGTTGATTGATTTCCACTAACAGTAGCTTAATCCAAGCTTAGGGTTTCAAAATTAAGAGCAAAGAAGAAGATGAGTCAAAGAGGAAGAAGAATCGGGAAGAATAAATGAATTCCAGCATTTCCCATTTTCCTTTCTCTATTAACTCTTCTTTTTCCTATCCCTACATTTGTCACTTTCCTGTTGGTGGAAACCAACCACTCACACCAAACTAATATGCACAACACACACTCTATACACTCCCAACTTATGCACACCCTACAATGGTATGAACACATGTACATAATCATTTCCCAATTAATTCACACACTAATGCCATGCATATAACCACATGCTAATAATCCCCAAAAACATGTATTTTACTAAAATATCCTTATGATATGCTAAACACATACAAATGCATGCTCACACAGACAGGCTCATTCTACTAGTGGGCAAACGGGGTGTGACACAAAATTCCCATAACAAAAATCCCCCAAAACCTACACTAGCAGCTTCCTATTGTTGACCGTTGCTATGCGGTAGCGTCCTTCAAATACCTCTCGTCCGTACCTACACGGATTAGAGTAAACCCGTGCTAAGCGATAACGCTTAGTGGGGAACACATAAACATAACAACCAAAACAACATGCAAATAGTAATATCATACATTACATGTAAAAGATCATGCTTAGCTTGTTATTATAACACTTAGGTATCATGATGAACATGGCATAATTCTTTAGCATCCACAAGCATAGAGCATTATTCAACACAATCACATAATTACAAAATATAACATACATAATGAATGTATTATTATAATTTCAATTTATTAAATTGCCTGCAATTCAAAGATGCGGATAATGGGTTTCGCATTGGTACCACTGAGGTACTGTAATCGCATTGAAATCTCAATTACGCATTGGTACCCTAAGGTACAATAATATCATTCCACATATAATAAAATCCAGCAAGGATTATACGCATTGTAATCGCATTGTGATTCCCAAGGAATCAGACACATTAAACGCATTGGGTTGCAGCACTTTGACCCTATAGGCATGCCTATCTATCCACTACTTGACTCGTAGGCTTAAGTTATTTAGTCATGTTATCAATTTCACATTAATCAATCTTCATGACACATATGTCACCCCTCATCACATTCTCTTTTCCATATGCAATTTAACACATAAACTATTCACATCAATTGAGCCTAACATACTGCTCACACGCACATATATGTCATTCCATTTGCTATCCTTCACATAATTATATATTGTTACTTTATTAGTTAAATTACCAATCTTAATCATACTCATAAGTTTTTCCCAATGATAACCACTTTTATATTCATTTAATAGCCCTAATCATGCATAATAAGTTGAGGGAAAGATAGGGAATTGATCCAGGCCAACCATGGGCTCAAAATTAAGAATAAAAGGCTTAATACATGTTGTTCTATCGGGAGGTCATGACTTTGTCGCAATCGCGGCAGTAGCTCCCCTCAAGTGCCTTACGAGACTGGTCTTCACTCCAGAATTGCATCGCAAAAACTGACCTCTAGATCTCATTTTTGGGCAAAGAGTCCTTCATAACATTTCTTCCTCTATGTGTTATATTTCAAATGGGACACGTCTCAGGTAATTTAGACTCCTAAATGAAGAGATATGCATTAAACACTACAGACTATTCAAATCAACCTGGCTAGACAGGAACATGTCCGTTTATTGCCATTTTTAGGCCTCGTAGAGACAGAATTAATTTATAGTCTCTCTTATAATTTTAAAGGAATGGAAGTTATGGTTCCAATGTTATAACAAACACTCAAATTTGAGTTGTCAAACTCCAGTTATGATCAAAACAATACACAGAGGTCTGGTAGGACATAAAAAGAATTTTCCCTGAACTAAGGTTCATGATTGCTGTATGTATTGTACATGCTAGTTTTTCATTCTCGCCACACAGCATTTATAACACTTCAATTACATGTCATCACATAGCACATAATCATGCTCAATATCTCAAATCTCACATTCACGCATCATACACATCAAAGATAAACTAATCAACATATAACACATATATTTCCCAAACCTCGTCGCCTTAGCTCCTATTTACGTTGAGTACTCGGCTCCCCGATAGTGGCTTTCCCCTTGTTCTTCGTCACCTCTTCAACTACCATCACAATAACAATTTACAAACTTAAACTCAATCCAACATTATCCCATCCAAACCAACCAAAATCATGAAGAAAGGAGTAGAAGATGAGAATATGTGTACTTAATTACTTACCTTTCAAATTTGAAACCTTAATTCTTGTTTTAATCAATTATATGCATGCAACTCTTAAAGCCTCTCTAAAGCTCACTCTCACGAAAGAAAGAAAAGAGAAGCACACAGAAAATTTGGTTGAATTACACAATTGAATCTTTTATCTTTCCTTGGATAACTCATGCATGCAAAGGTGGAGGTGGCTAATTCTCCAAGTGCCACACGGACAGCCACACTAATATCTGCCTCCACTCACATCTTCATTAGTTATTAATTAGCATTATTTTATTCTCTAATCAATCCCCCATTAAACTAATTAATCATCCACTAACTCATGCTTATTACAATCATGTAAAATTACCATTTAACCACTTAATTATTCTTCTTCTTTTCAATCAAGTCCTTCCTTTCTTTCAATTGAGTCCGAACTACACATACCATTCCACTCACTTACCAAATTAGGTCAAAGCTTCTAGGGCACATTTACGGCCATTACAACTCTCCCCTCCTTAAAGAATTTCGTCCTCGAAACTCATACCTGTGTTAAACAAATGAGGATGCTGCTCATGCATAGCAGCTTCCGGCTCCCATGTTGCTTCTTCTACACCATGATGTTGCCAGAGCACTTTCACAAGCAGTATATGCTTATTCCGAAGTTGTCTCATTTCCCTTGCCAATATTGCTCTTGGTTTCTCGTCATAAATAAAGTCTGGTTGTACTTCCACTTCGTGCATAGGTAACAAATGTGATTCATCCGATCTATACCTTCTCAACATAGATACATGGAACACGTCATGAAGCTTCGCTAAAGCCGGAGGCAGTGCTAATCGATATGCCACAGGACCCACTCTTTCAAGAACTTCATATGGCCCGATAAACCTTGGACTCAATTTCCCTTTCTTACCAAATCTTAGCACCTTTCTGTAAGGAGACACTTTCAAAAACAATTTATCACCTACCTCAAATTCAATATCTCTTTGTTTTAGATCCGCATATGACTTCTGTCTATCACTAGCTGCCTTTAATCTTTGCTGAATAAGTCTTGCCGTCTCTTCTGTATCGCGTACCAAATCTGGCCCTACAATTCTATGCTCATTCAATTCTTTCCAACAAATCGGTGTACGACATTTCCTTCCATACAAAACTTCATATAGTGCCATGCCAATACTAGTCTGATAACTGTTGTTATAAGCAAATTCCATAAGTGGAAGATACTTATCCCAACTCTTAGAGAAATCCAAAACACATGCTCGCATCAAATCCTCTAAAACCTGAATAATTCTTTCTGATTGTCCATCGGTTTGTGGATGGAAAGCAGTACTGAAGTTCAACTTCGTACCCAATGCAACTTGCAAACTCTTCCAAAACTTAGAAGTAAACCTGGGATCCCTATCAGAGACAATGGATAAGGGTACCCCATGCAGTCGCACAATCTCTCTTACATACAATTCTGCTAACTTTTTCATCGAATCATCCATCCGAACTCGTATAAAATGAGCTGACTTTGAAAATCTGTCCACTATTACCCACACTGCATCTTGCTTCCTCGAAGCCAAGGGTAAACCAGAAACAAAATCCATTGTGATATTGTCCCATTTCCATTGTGGAATAGGGAGTGGGTTCAACATTCCTTGTGGTACTTGGTGTTCTGCTTTAACTTGTTGACATACAAAACACTTGGACACATACTCCACTACGTCTTTCTTCATACCTGGCCACCAATATAGTTGTTTCAGATCCTGATACATCTTATTTCCGCCTGGCTACATTGTGAAAACTGTATTATGAGCCTCATGCATCAATCTCTTCTTCAATTCTTTATCATTTGCCACACACATTCTATTCTTGTACAGCAGTACCCCATCTTCATTCACTGAATAGTCAGTCTTGTCCATATCACTGACTGACTGCAGAATCTGTTGCAACCTCGCATCATTCCTCTGAGCAGCTATTAACTCATCTCTCAAGACCGGTCTCGCTTTTAACTATGCTATCAAAGCTCCATCCACAGAAAATCTCCATTTAATCTGCTTCAACTACAAAGCTAAAACAGATTTCCTGCTCAATGTATCCGCTACCACGTTAGCTTTACCGGGGTGGTAGTCCACAATACAGTCATAATCTTTAAACAGCTCCAGCCATCTTCGCTGTCTCAGGTTCAACTCCTTTTGAGTAAGCAGATATTTCAGACTCTTGTGATTAGTATAAATCCTACACTTCTCACCATACAAGTAATGTCGCCAAATCTTTAAAGCAAACACTACTGCTGCCAATTCCAAATCATGGGTCGGGTAATTCTGTTCATGTGGTTTCAACTGCCTTGACGCATAAGCTACTACTTTTCCATCTTGCATCAATACACAACCCAATCCTATTCCTGAAGCATCAGTGTATAGGACATACATTCTACCAGTCATAGGCTGTGTGAGTGTAACACCCCCTTCCCATACATAGGCGATCCCATCCGAGGAGGAGTGAGATACCGTATGAGTAAAGGTGCCACCAAGCAAGTACAAAATAAAACATACTTTCATTCATAGCATACATTCAAATATACAGAATAATTAAAAACTTTACATAAGGAAAGCAAAGGCTGATCATGCATCACTATAATAAACTATTACAATAACGTTCTGATCAACTAGCTGGAATAAAATAATATTACAGAACCAAAATATAATTACAAATGCGGAAGCTGATACAAAACTGATATGGAGAGTTCTATACAAAAAGAATCATCACTGATACAAAAATAGCCCTACACTAAAAACTCTTCTGTGTTGGCTTGATGACGGCGACTCTCACAAGGCAAAACTCCTTCCACACCTGCACGGGTAAACACACCGTGCTAAGCGATAAACGCTTAGTGGGGAATCACACATAAATTATGGACGGCCATTCACAATGGTCGCCTAAACATGTCACATTCAGAATGGCAATATGCAAAGGTTAGCATAATACATATAAACGTATTCACGTATAAAGGCCATATAGTAAATATCTCACAATCATATTCATTACAGAATAATCCAGCATGTGTTTCATCATTAACTCATTCAGGAATTCCATATAGTAGTCAAATCAGATCAGAACAATTCTAATTAACAAATAAAGAACACCTGCTGACTCTAGACAGTGGATAACGAGTGTACAGACAGTACTTTCCGGGTACGAGCCGATTACAGACAGTACATTACGGGTACGAACCGATTAAACCATTTTACTTTAACTTTCACAGATATTTTCAAAAGGGACCTTTAACAAGATCCAATACAGAAAAGGGTTCGCGAGGAACCAAACGGGGACCTGATCGGGGTCCAAACAGAACTATGGGCTACAGCAACAGACTCTATTAGGCATGCCTAACTATCCACTTACTTGACTCTAGCAGGTTATGCGTCAAACAGATCACATTTCAGGATACAGAATATAATTCATCAGAAAATCATGCTATCACGCATATCGAAGCATCAAACAGTAAGACATGCATCGTACAACAGTAAAGTCCATTCAGAAGAAATACCAAATTCATTTCTGAGTTACAAAACTAGGAAATTTCGGAAAAATGAGCTGAGCGGAGAAACGGGCGAGATCGGCTGGTCAATGGCGTGACTGGCCTTCCCAATAGGCAGGTCACGGCGTGACCGAGGGTCACGCGATGTGACTTGCTTGTTCCTCGCCGGTCACGTTGCGTGATCTTCACAAATCACGCAACGCCCTACGCAGGTCACGGCGTGACTGGACGTCACGACTCGTGACGTGCTTCTCCCTCTCGCAGATCACGTCGCGTGATCTCACAGATCACGCAATGCCTTCGCAGGTCGCACGACGTGACCGAGGATCACGTCGCGTAACTTGCTTGATCTTCAGCTGGTCACGCGACTGGCTTCTCAGCAGGCAGGTCACGGCGTGACCGAGGGTCACGCGACGTGACTTGCCTTCCTTCGTAGCGAGTCACGCGACAGAGAGAGTTTCTACAGTAATTCAATTTTTCCCAGAATTTCCAGAATTTCCAGAATCAAGAATTCAATCCCAATTTGATTTAAAACCATACAAACCTGTTCTTACCTTCCAGAAATTATTCCAAACAACATCGGCAATAATTATACAACTCAATTCACCAAATAATTAACCAAATCAAATCAAGAACATACACATTCAAACTTAGAAGAACATGAACCCTAGAATTACAGTAACTTCAAAACCATACAATTTCACAAGTAAATATTCCCAAACCTGGATTCTAAACTTCTATCACTTAGCTCCACTAGGTCCAGCAATCTCTTTCCCCTTTGGATCACGTGGAGCCTCAGCAAGCAAGCTAGAGAATGCAAGGAGAGATTAACTTCACCAATTCAAGCTTAAATCCACTACACAATTCTTAGAGTAAAGAAAATGAAGAAAAAGAAGAGAAGAAACGTGAGAGAAAGGAGATAACGTGAATCTGTTATCTTCACTCCTTCCTTTCCTTTTTCTTTTTCTTTCCTTTACCCTAATTATGTGTCAAATCCCTATTAGTGAAGCTAACCACTCACACCAATCTAAAATGCATTACACACACCCTAAGTAACCTCATTTAAATGCACCCTACAATGGTATGCTCTAATGTACACAAGTACTACTCACTTAATTAACACACTAATGCCATGTATGTACCCACATAATAATAAAACCCCAAAAGCATACATTTATTAAAATACCCTTATGAAATGCCGAACACATGCGAATGCTTACACATACAGACAAACAGTCAGACAGACAGACAGACTGACAGGCTCATTCTACTAGGGGGCAAATGGGGTGTGACAACTCTCCCCTACTAATAAGAATTTCGTCCTCGAAATTCTCACCTGAACTGAATAACTGTGGATACTGAGCTCTCATCGACTCCTCTGGTTCCCAAGTCGCTTCCTCGACTCCATGATGGATCCATAACACTTTAACCAAAGGAATCTGCTTATTCCTCAACTGCCTCACCTCTCGGGCTAAAATAGCTCGCGGTTCCTCATCATAAGAGTAGTCTGGCTGAACCTGGATATCCTGAACTGACAGAACATGTGAAGGATCTGATCTGTACCGACGAAGCATCGAAACGTGGAACACATCATGCAACTTTGCTAACTCCATCGGTAACGCCAATCTGTAGGCTACAGGTCCTACCTTAGCCAAAATCTCATAAGGTCCAATAAAACGAGGACTCAGCTTACCCTTCTTTCCAAATCGAAGCACTCTCCTCCAAGGAGAAACTTTAAGGAAAACTTTGTCCCCGATCTCAAATTTCACGTCTTTCCTCTTCAAATTAGCATAAGACTTCTGTCGATCTTTGGCTGCCTTCAAATTCCGCTGCACTACTCTGATTTTCTCTTCAGTATCTCTAACCAAGTCTGGTCCAATCATAGATCTCTCAGATAGCTCTGTCCAACAAATCGGAGTCCTACACTGACGACCATACAAAGCCTCATATGGTGCCATACCGATACTCCACTGGAAACTGTTATTGTAGGCAAACTCCATCAATGATACATATCTGTCCCAGCTACCCGGAAAATCCAATGCACAAGCTCTCATCATATCCTCCAAAATCTGAATAACTCGCTCTGACTGACCGTCGGTCTGGGGATGAAACGCTGTACTGAAGTTCAACCTAGTGCCCAAAGCTCTCTGTAACTCCTTCCAAAACTTGGAAGTAAACCTCGGATCCCGATCTGATACTATGGACAAAGGCACACCATGCAACCGAACTATCTCATCCACATAGATACTGGCCAATCTGTCCATGGAGTAGTCCACTCTAACCGGCAGAAAGTGAGCTGATTTTGTAAGCCGATCCACAATAACCCAAACTGAATCATGCTTCCTCTGAGTCAAAGGCAAACCGGAAACAAAGTCCATGGCGATATCATTCCATTTCCACTCAGGAATGGATAAAGGCATAAGCAAACCCGAAGGTACCTGATGCTCGGCCTTTACCTGCTGACAAGTCAAGCACTTGGAAACAAAATCCACTATATCACGCTTCATACCGGACCACCAATAGAATTGCTTCATGTCTCTGTACATCTTCTCACTGCCCGGGTGCATAGTAAAGACTGAACTATGCGCCTCACTCATAAGCTGTCTCCTCAAATCCTCAGACTCTGGCACACATAAACGATCTCTGAACATAAGTACCTCATCCTGAACTGAGAACTCTGATGGCTTACCCGATCTAACCTCATGCACAATCTGCTGAAGCCTCTGGTCATCTCTCTGAGCATCCACTATCCTCTGTCTCAAAGTAGGCTTCACACGCAACTGGGCAAGCAAAGCCCCATCTGAACCAAATCGCCATCTGAATCGCCTCAAGAACAAAGCAGAAACTGATTTCCGACTCAAAGCATCTGCAACTACATTGGCCTTACCAGGATGGTAATCCACAATGCAGTCGTAGTCCTTAAACAACTCAAGCCAATGCCGCTGTCTCATGTTCAACTCTTTCTGTGAAAGGAAATACTTCAAGCTCTTGTGGTCCGAAAAGATCCTACACTTTTCCCCATACAAGTAATGACGCCAAATCTTCAAAGCAAAGATCACAGCTGCCAACTCTAAATCATGCGTCGGATAGTTCTTCTCATGTGGCTTCAACTGATGAGAAGCATAAGCCACTACTTTTCCTTCCTGCATCAGCACACATCCAAGACCAACTCCAGAAGCATCACTATAAATGACAAACTCCTTACCCGAGATGGGTTGAGTAAGGATAGGAGCCTCAACAAGCAACTGCTTTAATCGATCAAAACAAGACTGACACCTGTCTGACCACTCAAATCTAACTCCTTTCCTCAATAATCTAGTCATAGGAGCAGCAATCACAGAAAATCCCTTAACGAACCGACGGTAATAACCTGCTAAACCGAGGAAACTCCTCACTTCCTGAACATTTCGAGGCGCTTTCCAATCAACTATCGCCTCAATCTTAGCTGGATCCACCTGGATACCTCTAGCTGAAATAATGTGACCCAAGAATGACACTTCTCGAAGCCAGAAATCACACTTGCTAAGCTTAGCAAACAAATGATGCTCTCTCAACATCTGCAAAACCAATCTGAGATGCTCCTCATGCTCAATCTCATCCCTGGAATATACTAAGATGTCATCGATGAACACTACTACAAATCAATCTAAGTATGGTCTAAACACACGGTTCATCAGATCCATAAAAGCCGCTGGAGCATTTGTCAAACCAAACGGCATCACAAGAAACTCATAGTGGCCATACCTAGTCCGAAATGCAGTCTTAACCACATCTGCATCCTGAACACGAAGCTGGTAGTACCCTGATCGAAGATCTATCTTGGAAAAGACACCCGCACCTCGAAGCTGATCAAATAAATCCTCAATCCTAGGCAAAGGATACTTGTTCTTCACTGTAACTTTATTAATCTGGCGGTAGTCAATACACATCCGCAGGGATCCATCTTTCTTCTTAACAAACAACACTGGAGCTCCCCACGGAGATATGCTAGAATAAACCCCTTATCCAATAACTCTTGTAGCTGAGATTTAAGTTCCCTCAACTCTACAGGAGCCATCCGATAAGGTGCTCTCGAAATAGGTGCAGTACCTGGCATAATCTCAATGGACAACTCAACCTCTCTCTGGAGGCAAACCAGGCAACTCGCTCGGGAACACATCACTAAACTCCCGCACTACAGGAATGTCCTCAATCTGAACCTGATCCCTCCTGGAATCTAACACAACTGCTAGAAAAGCCTCACAACCTTTCCTGATAAATCTCTTGGCTTGCAACGCAGAAATCACATTATTCACTGAACTAGCACCCAAACCTTTCAGAAACACAAGAGACTGACTTCTATCCCGAAGTACAACTGTCTTCCTATGGCAATCAACTACAGCCCGATGCTTACCCAACCAGTCCATACCCAGAATCAAGTCAAACTCTCTGAAGGGTAACTCAATCAGATCCGCTGGAAGCACAGCTCCCTCAACAATCAGAGGACAACTCCTAAAAACTCTACTCACACTGACACTATGCCCTAATGGACTGGTCACACAAATCTCATAATCTAATTGATCAACTGAATGCAATTTATCAACAATTCTATCTGTGCACAAATATGAGTGTGTGGAACCAGGATCAATTAGAGCATACAACTCAGTGTCATGGAGTAGGAACTTACCAGCAATAACGTCAGGCGCATCCTGCTCATCTCTGGCTCTCATAGCATAAGCTCTAACGGTAGCCTGAGGAGGACGCTCGACAGTCTCAGAAGCAGCTCCATCTCTATACCGTCCACCTCGCCCTCTACCTCGACCTCTACCTCGGGTAGCCTGAGAAGCATTCGAACCAACCCTACTAGCTCCTCCCTGAGGTCCTGAATCCTCAATCGACTGGGGACAACCAGCCACACGGTGCTCAGTGCTCCCACATCTGAAACATCCCCCAGTAAGCCACCTACACTCACCCCGGTGAGCCTTGTTGCAATTCTCACAAATAGGTATGGCATCAGATTTACCTCCCCTACCAGAACCTGACACAGCTACAGAACCCTGACGTCTACCTCTAGAAGCCGGACCAGATACTGACTCATCCTGTGGGTTCCTAGATCTCTTACCCGCTGAAGACCCTCCCCGAGAAGAACTCCTCCTCTGAGCTCTCTCTCTCAACACAGTCTCTGATAACTCGGCTCTCACTGCAGCCTCCACTATCTGATAGTAGCTAACCCCTGGTATACACATCAAGGAAATCAAGGCAATCTTCAATGACTCATTTAACCCAGCCTCGAAATGCTTGCATCTAAAGTCATCAGTCATAACTCCTCGTGGGGCATAGCGAGATAACCTGTTGAACTCTTTCTCATACTCAGCTACTGACAAAGCCCTCTGCTTCAAACTCAAAAACTGCGCCCATCTCGAATCTCTATAAGTCTGAGTAATGTACTTCTTTATGAACTCACCCTCAAAGAACTCCCAGGTAATCGGATCCGGTAGCTGAGGATGCCTGCAAACCAACTCCCACCACTCAAAAGCAGACCCCTGAAGAAGAGCCAACGCACACTCTGCCTGCTGGTCGGGAGGACACCGAATCTCTCTCAAAGCACGCTTCACTTTGTCTAACCATCTCTCTGCGATCTCAGACTCATTCAACCCTGTACCATAGAAATCCTCAACTCCTGCTCTCCTCAGATTCTCCATAGGTGCTCTAGGAGCGGTCACTCTCTCCAAAACCCTAGCCATGTCCTGATGCAACCGGAACATAGCCTCAAAGGGCATGGCTGCGGCTTCGGGCTGGACCCTAGCATGCTGAGCCGACACAGTAACAGAAACAGACTGATCTACAGCGATAGGATTCACACTCTCGGCGGATTCCTCACGCGCACCATGAGCAGAATTAGAAGCCATCTAAACAAACAAGAAACAACCGTATCAGCCAACACAGATCTAGACACATACACATCTAAGAAACTCAAAACAATTACAACAACACCCAGAAAACGCCTAAACCTATGCTCTGATACCACTAACTGTAACACCCCCTTCCCATACATAGGCGATCCCATCCGAGGAGGAGTGAGATACCATATGAGTAAAGGTGCCACCAAGCAAGTACAAAATAAAACATACTTTCATTCATAGCATACATTCAAAAATACAGAATAATTAAAAACTTTACATAAGGAAAGCAAAGGCTGATCATACATCACTATAATAAACTATTACAATAACGTTCTGATCAACTAGCTGGAATAAAATAATATTACAGAACCAAAATATAATTACAAATGCGAAAGCTGATACAAAACTGATATGGAGAGTTCTATACAAAAAGAATCATCACTGATACAAAAATAGCCCTACACTAAAAACTCTTCTGTGTTGGCTTGATGACGGCGACTCTCACAAGGCAAAACTCCTTCCACACCTGCACGGGTAAACACACCGTGCTAAGCGATAAACGCTTAGTGGGGAATCACACATAAATTATGGACGGCCATTCACAATGGTCGCCTAAACATGTCACATTCAGAATGGCAATATGCAAAGGTTAGCATAATACATATAAACGTATTCACGTATAAAGGCCATATAGTAAATATCTCACAATCATATTCATTACAGAATAATCCAGCATGTGTTTCATCATTAACTCATTCAGGAATTCCATATAGTAGTCAAATCAGATCAGAACAATTCTAATTAACAAATAAAGAACACCTGCTGACTCTAGACAGTGGATAACGAGTGTACAGACAGTACTTTCCGGGTACGAGCCGATTACAGACAGTACATTACGGGTACGAACCGATTAAACCATTTTACTTTAACTTTCACAGATATTTTCAAAAGGGACCTTTAACAAGATCCAATACAGAAAAGGGTTCGCGAGGAACCAAACGAGGACCTGATCGGGGTCCAAACAGAACTATGGGCTGCAGCAACAGACTCTATTAGGCATGCCTAACTATCCACTTACTTGACTCTAGCAGGTTATGCGTCAAACAGATCACATTTCAGGATACAGAATATAATTCATCAGAAAATCATGCTATCACGCATATCGAAGCATCAAACAGTAAGACATGCATCGTACAACAGTAAAGTCCATTCAGAAGAAATACCAAATTCATTTCTGAGTTACAAAACTAGGAAATTTCGGAAAAATGAGCTGAGCGGAGAAACGGGCGAGATCGGCTGGTCACTGGCGTGACTGGCCTTCCCAACAGGCAGGTCACGGCGTGACCGAGGGTCACGCGACGTGACTTGCTTATTCCTCGCCGGTCACGTTGCGTGATCTTCACAAATCACGCAACGCCCTACGCAGGTCACGGCGTGACTGGACGTCACGACTCGTGACGTGCTTCTCCCTCTCGCAGATCACGTCGCGTGATCTCACAGATCACGCAACGCCTTCGCAGGTCGCACGACGTGACCGAGGATCACGTCGCGTGACTTGCTTGATCTTCAGCTGGTCACGCGACTGGCTTCTCAGCAGGCAGGTCACGGCGTGACCGAGGGTCACGGCGTGACCGAGGGTCACGCGACGTGACTTGCCTTCCTTCGTAGCGAGTCACGCGACAGAGAGAGTTTCTACAGTAATTCGATTTTTCCCAGAATTTCCAGAATCAAGAATTCAATCCCAATTTGATTTAAAACCATACAAACCTGTTCTTACCTTCCAGAAATTATCCCAAACAACATCGGCAATAATTATACAACTCAATTCACCAAATAATTAACCAAATCAAATCAAGAACATACACATTCAAACTTAGAAGAACATGAACCCTAGAATTACAGTAACTTCAAAACCATACAATTTCACAAGTAAATATTCCCAAACCTGGATTCTAAACTTCTATCACTTAGCTCCACTAGGTCCAGCAATCTCTTTCCCCTTTGGATCACGTGGAGCCTCAGCAAGCAAGCTAGAGAATGCAAGGAGAGATTAAC
This sequence comes from Excoecaria cochinchinensis, assembly GCA_947683425.1. Taxonomy (NCBI): domain Eukaryota; kingdom Viridiplantae; phylum Streptophyta; class Magnoliopsida; order Malpighiales; family Euphorbiaceae; genus Excoecaria; species Excoecaria cochinchinensis. The sequence continues at coordinate 2,596,673 of CANTUQ010000021.1, read as the reverse complement.
TTCACCAATTCAAGCTTAAATCCACTACACAATTCTTAGAGTAAAGAAAATGAAGAAAAAGAAGAGAAGAAACGAGAGAGAAAGGAGATAACGTGAATCTGTTATCTTCACTCCTTCCTTTCCTTTTTCTTTTTCTTTCCTTTACCCTAATTATGTGTCAAATCCCTATTAGTGAAGCTAACCACTCACACCAATCTAAAATGCATTACACACACCCTAAGTAACCTCATTTAAATGCACCCTACAATGGTATACTCTAATGTACACAAGTACTACTCACTTAATTAACACACTAATGCCATGTATGTACCCACATAATAATAAAACCCCAAAAGCATACATTTATTAAAATACCCTTCTGAAATGCCGAACACATGCGAATGCTTACACATACAGACAAACAGTCAGACAGACAGACAGACTGACAGGCTCATTCTACTAGGGGGCAAATGGGGTGTGACAGTGAGAATCGGCGCTTCAACTAGCATCTTCTTTAACTGATCAAAACTTTGTTAACATCTCTCTATCCATTCATACTTAACTCCTTTCCGCAGCAATCTCGTCAATGGAGAAGCTATCACTGAAAATCCTTTCACAAACCTTCTATAATATCCAGCCAATCCTAAGAAACTACGAATCTTGACCACATTCTTAGGTGGCTTCCAATTCACAATCGCTTCTATTTTAGCCGGATCCACCTTAATACCTTCAGAAGATATAACATGAACCAGAAAAGACACCTTTCACAACTGGAACTCACATTTACTCAGTTTAGCATACAGTTGATGTTCTCGCAACGTCTGAAGCACCATTCTCAAATGCTGTTCATGTTCCTTCTCATTCCTTGAATATACCAGAATGTCATCTATGAACACTACCACAAACTGATCCAGATATGGTCTAAACACACGATTCATCAAATCCATAAATGCAGCAGGTGCATTAGTCAACCGAAATGGCATTACCAGGAACTCATAATGCCCATATCGGGTCCTGAATGCAGTTTTGGGTATATCTTATTTCTTTACTTGCAACTGATAATACCCAAAATGTCAATCAATCTTCGAGAACACCCCTGCTCCTCTTAATTGATCAAACAGGTCCTCAATCCGAGGTAGAGGATACCGATTCCTTACTGTCACCTTGTTCAGTTGCCAGTAATCTATACACATTCTCATAGTACCATCTTTCTTCTTAACAAATAAGACCGATGGTCCCCAAAGAGAAACACTAGGCCTAATGAAACCTCTGTCCAATAACTCCTGCAACTGTGTCTTTAACTCCTTCAACTCAGTAGGAGCCATCTTGTAAGGCAGTTGAGACACTGGGACAGTTCCAGGTATTACATCAATAGATAGCTTAACTTCTCTTACTGGTGGCACACCACTCAGTTCCTCAAGAAACACATCAGGGAACTCTCTTACCACAAATATATCCTGTATCTTCACATGTTCCCTTTTACTATCCAGCACAAGAGCTAAATATGCCTCACATCCTTTTCTCAAACATCGGTATGCTTGCATCGCAGATACCACATTCACAAGAGGATTCACGCCAACTCCCCTTACAGTCACTTTACCACCTTTACCATCACTGAGCACCATAATCTTTCTTTTACACTTGACCACTGCATTGTGCTTTGTCAGCCAATCCATTCCCAATATCAAGTCAAACTCATCAAAAGGCAACTCTATTAGATCCATTGTAAACACACTACCCTGAACCTCTAAGGCACAATCTCTATGCACTTTATTCACATTCACACTATTTCCCAAAGGACTGGATACACACACATCATATTTTAAACATTCCGCTTTAGGCATCTTTTCATATATCTTTTTGGAACATATTATGAATGAGTTGAACCAGGATTAATAAGTGCAAACATTTCTACATCATAAAGTAGAAAAGTACCTACTATCACCTCAGGTGCATCCTGATCCTTTCGTGCCTTCATTGCATATGCCCGAATCGGTGCTGCACTAGGCCTATCCACTGTTTCAGAATCAGCTGCACCTCTAGACTGACTACCTCTGTCACGTCCTCTTCCTCTTCCTCTATTAACAGGAGGTAAGTTTAAGCCACCCCTACTCTGCTCATGCTGATTCCCTGTCGTCTCATATGGTTTGGGGCAGTTAGCAAGAAAATGCTCAGTGTTTCCACATCTAAAGCAAGCACCCGTTACTTTCCAGCACTCTCCTCTGTGCCTTTTCCCACAGTGAGGACACTCATGTACCTCACTTCTATTACCAGACGCTCCTCTTCCAGAACCAGATACTGAAGGAGCCCCACGCTTCTTACTTCTAGCTACAGAACTATACATTGATTCTGCAGGTGGTGCCATAGAAGGATCTGTTGACCTTTTCCCCATATTAGATCCACCTCTGTTCACATTCCTTCTTTGCAATCTGTCCCGCTGAGCTCCCAAGGACCTCTCAGCTCTCATTGCTACTTGAATAATCTAAAAATAGCTCACATTCTGTTCTGTAGTTAATGAAATCAACAAAGCTTTGATCTCTTCATTCAACCCTTCTTCAAACTGCTGACACCGGAACTCTGTAGTCAGAACATCTTTCGATGCATACTTACTCAGACGGCAGAATTCCTTCTCATACTCTGCCACAGTCATAGTCCTCTATCTTAAATTCAAAAATTGCTTCAAGTTGGCCTCTCTATAGGCTTTTATCACAAACTTGCTTTTAAACTCCTTTTCAAATAATTCCCAGGTAATTGGATCTAGAAGTATCGAATTTTGCAAAACTAGCTTCCAGCAGTCCTACGCTGGTCCTTGAAGCAATGATACCACACACTCCACATGCTGATTCTCAGGACATCTAATCTCTTTCAGAATTCTCTGTACTTTCTCTAACCAATACTCTGCCTTTTCAGATTCATCTAGGCTGGTACCATGGAACTCTTCAGCCCCATGCTTTCTCAAGGATTCTAATGGAGCCTGTGGTGCAGTCATACATTCCATAACCCTTGCCATATCTTGCGACATTTTCAACAGAGCTTCCATAGGACTCGCTGGCATTTCATTCCCAATACTGACTGGCCGAGACTGACCAGACCTCGTCACTTCTACTTCTCGGGGATTTACGCTTTCAGCAGTATCTTCTCTGGTGTCGCGTTCAGGATCCATCGTTACTACACAGATTAACAAGGATGTTCGCATTAGGTCAACATAACTATACACAACCTAGCTACCCAATTTCCCAGAAAAGACTAAACCTAAGCTCTGATACCACAACTTGTGACGCCCATTCCCAACCGACGGACTAGCTCAGCTAATCTAGTTAGGAACGACCGTTCACAATAGACAAATGCTTGTATTTCATTAATATTAAACTTATATCAAAACCTGTACAATAAAATTTCTCATTTCACACACAGCATCATACATCTCATGCCAATCATCTTAGGTCTTTTTTGTATTCACTCACTTATCAAGCATACACTTATAAACTTTAAGTTCACATGCTGAGTTATTATATCTTTACATGCCTTAACATACTTATATGCATATTAGTTATACAAAAACCTTTTCATAGATATACAAAATTCCCATAACAAAAATCCCCCAAAACCTACACTAGTAGCTTCCTATTGTTGACAGTTGCTATGCGGTAGCGTCCTTCAAATACCTCTTGTCCGTACCTACACGGATTAGAGTAAACCCATGCTAAGCGATAACGCTTAGTGGGGAACACATAAACATAACAACCAAAACAACATGCAAATAGTAATATCATACATTACATGTAAAAGATCATGCTTAGCTTGTTATTATAACACTTAGGTATCATGATAAACATGGCATAATTCTTTAGCATCCACAAGCATAGAGCATTATTCAACATAATCACATAATTCCAAAATATAACATACATAATGAATGTATTATTATCATTTCCATTTATTAAATTGCCTACAATTCAAAGATGCGGATAACGGGTTTCGCATTGGTACCACTGAGGTACTATAATCGCATTAAAATCTCATTTATGCATTGGTACCCTAAGGTACAATAATATCATTCCACATATAATAAAATCCAGCAAGGATTATACGCATTGTGATTCCCAAGGAATCAGACACATTAAACGCATTGGGCTGCAGCACTTTGACCCTATAGGCATGCCTATATATCCACTACTTGACTCGCATGCTTAAGTTATTTAGTCATGTTATCAATTTCACATTAATCAATCTTCATAACACATATGTCACCCCTCATCACATTCACTTTTCCATATGCACTTTAACATATCAACTATTCACATCAATTGAGCCTAACATATTGCTCACACACACATATATGTCATTCCATTCGCTATCCTTCACATAATTATATATTGTTACTTTATTAGTTAAAGTACCAATCTTAATCATGCTCATAAGTTTTTCCCAATGATAACCACTTTTATATTCATTTAATAGCCCTAATCATGCATAATAAGTTGAGGGAAAGATAGGGAATTGATCCAGGCCAACCATGGGGTCAAAATTAAGAAGAAAAGGCTTAATACATGTTGTTCTGTCGCGATCGCGATAGTAGCTCCCCTCAGGTGCCTTACGAGACTGGTTTTAACTCCAGAATTTCATCGCAAAAACTGACCTCTAGATCTCATTTTTGGGCAAAGAGTCCTCATAACATTTATTCCTCTATGTCTTATCTTTCAAATGGGACACGTTTCAGGTCATTTGGACTACAAAATGAAGAGATATGAATTAAAAACTACAGACTGTTCAAATTAACCCGGCTAGACAGGAACACGTCCATTTATTGCCATTTTTAGGCCTCATAGAGACAGAATTTATGGTCTGTCTTATAATTTTAAAGGTATGGAAGTTATGGTTCTAATGTTGTAACAAACACTCAAATTGGAGTTGTCAAACTCCAGTTATGATCAAAACAATACACAGAGGTCTGGTAGGACATAAAAAGAATTTTCCCTGAACTAAGGTTCATGATTGCTGTATGTATTGTACATGCTAGTTTTTCATTCTCACCACACAGCATTTATAACACTTCAATTACATGTCATCACATAGCACATAATCATGCTCAATATCTCAAATCTCACATTCACGCATCATACACATCAAAGATAAACTAATCAACATATAACACATATATTTCCCAAACCTCGTCGCCTTAGCTCCTATTTACGTTGAGTACTCGGCTCCCCGATAGTGGCTTTCCCCTTGTCCTTCGTCACCTCTTCAACTACCATCACAATAACAATTTACAAACTTAAACTCAATCCAACATTATCCCATCCAAACCAACCAAAATCATGAAGAAAGGAGTAGAAGATGAGAATATGTGTACTTAATTACTTACCTTTCAAATTTGAAACCTTAATTCTTGTTTTAATCAATTATATGCATGCACCTCTTAAAGCCTCTCTAAAGCTCACTCTCACGCAAGAAAGAAAAGAGAAGCACACAGAAAATTTGGCTGAATTACACAATTGAGTCTTTTATCTTTCCTTGGATAACTCATGCATGCAAAGGTGGAGGTGGCTAATTCTCGAAGTGCCACACGGACAGCCACACTAATATCTGCCTCCACTCACATCTTCATCAGTTATTAATTAGCATTATTTTATTCTCTAATCAATCCCCCATTAAACTAATTAATCAGCCACTAACTCATGCTTATTACAATCATGTAAAATTACCATTTAACCACTTAATTATTCTTCTTCTTTTCAATCAAGTTCTTCCTTTCTTTCAATTAAGTCCGATCTACACATACCATTCCACTCACTTACCAAATTAGGTCAAAGCTTCTAGGGCACATTTACGGCCATTACAGATATCAAATCCTTCTATAAATAACCATATAGTTTTACAAAAGGGGATTTGTAAAAGATAAACATTTACATATACAAAATGATTCTTATACAAAAATTACATTTTCCAAAATCAGTCCCCATATACAAAAATACAAAATATAGCGAAAGACAAAATAAATCCAACTAAAGATTTCTAGTGGCCGACCTGCAGATGTCCTACTCCAAGAAGAAACTGCCACCTACACGAGAAAAGAGCCCATGCTGAGCGATAACGCTTGGTAGGGAGAAACAACACAAACAGAACATGCATATACAACAACTACTATAACAACTCATGACTCATATGACAATAGAACATGTAAGCAATATTCCATTTATAAACATACGAAACATCAATCCTATTGATAAACATGGCATAATATCATCCATCATACCTCATATGTATTCTTATAATATAAATAAGTAATTAATCGAATCGTATTTAACTTTAGGTATTGCAACATAACCAATTATATTTCATATACGTCACATATTAACATATAAGCCTGATATTCATTAACTAGTGGATATGGGACTTCGATACTGATAGGACATAGTATCCAAGCATATAGAGACATGGGTCTCAAACATCTTATGTGACACAAATGGGGCCAAATCAAAGGCCCAAACGGGGCCGAATCAAGACCCAAACGGGGCCTGCATATTGTAGCTACACTCACACATATTACTCAACCCTATATAAGCACTTATCTTATCCCCTAACTATGACTGATCAGGCTAAAAATTGTATTTATACTACAATAAATACATATATATAACTCCTTTCAATATAGAGGTATAAACTACCAAATTATTCATGTAACTTAACCACACATGTATATAGATCATAAGTAAAGTCATGTAAATCATTTACAGGTATAATCAACATAAAACTCTCAAATGAATAACTAATATACATATACCATTTATCATGCTATGAAAACTTATTTAGATATGTTAAACCTATTATGAAAGCCAATAATCCTCATAATTAACATTTGAGAATGCAAAAAGGAGAAAAATTACATATTGAAGATACCTCACGGTGGCAACCAAATGGTTATGATCGTGACATGCATAACAAACAAAACAGAATGCAAGACTGAGGTACCTCACGGTGGCAATCAAAGTGGTTGTCACCGTGACATACCTCGGAACTCAAAAACAGAAAGCAAAACTGGGTACCTCACGGTGGCAATCAATGTGGTTGTCACCGTGACATACCAACTACATGCGGGCAGAATGCAATCCTAACATACCTCACGGTGGCAACAAAACTGATTGTCACCGTGACCTATGTTAAATTCCCATTCCACAGCACCCAAACATTTATTCAAGCCTTCCCAAACCATCACAACCCTAAATAATCATACATAATCATTCATTCCTTTGATCATATCCTTAGCATATACCATAATGAACTCATATCCATGCTACACTTATAATGCTTAGAACAACATAACTCACTTACACAATAATTACACAAATCAAAACAACATATATTAAGGTTGCACAAACCCTGAAATTCATCATATATTCCTGCATATAAACTCTAAATCAACATGCAAACCACTGTAACTATCTCATCACAAATCATGTACACAAATCAATTATACTCATGCATTTTTATATACCAAAACTCACAAACAACAACAATATTTGACTCAAAAACATGATCCAAAGTGATGATGTAAAACACTCCCAAACCTGGAATGGAGCTCAAAAATTCCACTGACTTCAATCTACAACTTTTCCATTCCCTTTATCCTTCCTCTTTTCTTCAGATTCTTGCAACCAATCAAAACAATAATTCTATTAATCCATGAACATAACCTTTAAAAACGCAATTAATCCCTAGAAGGAGAAGAAGAAGAATACCCAAAGCAACTACAGCTACTTACCTTTTAGAATCCTTCAAAACTCAAACCCTAACTCAAAGATGGAAGAATACCCACATGCAAGACTTGAAAGAGTAGAAAATGGAGAAGAGGAGAAGAGAGAGAGGACGTGAGAAGGGAGAGGGCACTTCAAAAATGGCTTCCACGGGAAGTTTCACTTCCTTACTCCCCTCCCTCTACTCCCTCAAATCACAATTAATGCTCCTAACAACTCTCACACATGTAACTCTACCATTGGCCCTTGATCTCATCTTTGACTAACAATCCATAGCACCAAACTAGACTCACACCATATAATTTCCTTATAAAACACTTCTTACATCCAAGTTACCATGCACACATACTACTAGATTATCCCACAACAAAAGTACCCTACATCCATACATCACATGTATACCATATAATTCCTTCATTTAACTTAACTAAATTAATTCTTTGCAATAAAGTCCTTATTATCCAAATTTTCTTTTGCTAAAATTACTGATATGCTCTAAATATTCTGACATACCACACAGATTTCGATTAGGCCTATTTTGGGTTGTTACAATGTAAATTCAGTGTAACACCCCAATGCCCCCGGGAAGGAATATCGGGGCGCTACGCGCTCACTAAAATGCATACATACATAATTAAACTCAAAAGCGGAAGCAATAACAATAAATAATTAGAATATCTTTAGGGCGAAACAAACATCTCTTACCAATATACATATTGTACATATTACAAAAGCTTTATACTTAATACATTTTCATCCTCGGTACATGTACAAAACCGTAAACATTTACACTTCGATACTATACTTTATATATACATAATGATGTTACTTAAAACCCCAGAAAACTCTATCTTATACAAAAGGTTCTTCATCAAGCCCCTAGTGGCCAAGACCTGGAGATGCAAACTCTCTAATCCCATCCTATAAACCTACACGAGAAAAAAACCCGGGCTAAGCGATGCCGCTTAGTGGGGATAAATAAAAACAATTGACTTCGAATGAAGTCACAGATATAACACATGCATATTGATAGTCATGCCATATACATATAATCATGTACACAATCTTGTAAGCAACTAACATCATGCTTTAACCCATTCATGTGCAAAATCCAGACATGGTAAACGATATCGGTACCATGTCATACTATGTTTATATACATAAACAAGTCTTTACTTTACCTCTTATACACTACAGAATATACATTAGCAGCCTGAATTCTCAACAACGGTGGATACAGGTACTATGGATACTGTATAAACTTTAGATAACTAACTCACACTACAATAAATTACACCTTTTATAACACAAAAAATTATCATGAAAGATTCATTTTTTGTCGCTGAAAAAATAAGGTGACGAATTTTTATCGTTACAGAGAACGTAACGGTAGGCGCGTAACATAAAAGTTTATGTGATAATTTAGTTATTTGTCACCGTAAGTATATTTTTTGTGACGAAAATAATTATCGTCATCTTTGTTTCTTACTTTTCATGACCAAAATTATGTAACAAATAAAATTTTATTTCGTCACATTATATTGTTTATCGTCACAAAAAATTGGCATTTTTTATGACAATTTTAAAATTCGTCACGAAATTAAACATTTTTAATGACGAAACTCTACTTCTAGTTAAAACCATTAAGTATTGGTTACGTAATTGACGTCACAAATAAATATAACTTTGGTCATAAAATATTTTATGTCGTCATTAAATCTAATACTTTAAGTGACGAAAAATGATTTCGTCATTAAATTAATGTATATTAATGATGAATATAAATCGTCATATTATTTTAAAAATTAGTGACATAAATACGGAAAAAAATAATTGTCACAAAAAATAGTTTTAGTGATAATTTTTTATTGTCATTAAATTATATTTTTTTTATTATAATATTAATATCGTAATTGTAAACATTATATCATCATTTATGAACTAAAAAGTTGACAAACTATGACAAATATACTTATCACATATGCGCTGTATTAAAAATGGCATATTTTAAATTTAATATTTTACAATCAATTAAATTTCAAAAAAAAATTATCAATCAACTAATATAAAGTATTTATTTAAACAATAAGTCAATTAAATAAAAAGATACTACTTAATGCAAAAAAAAATTAAAATATCCTAATTCATAATTCAAAAATAAGAAGTTAATAGCCTTGCTGGCAAAATGGAATCCTAGTCAAGAAACTGGTATGTGATCTCACAAAAGATGTCTCGTGAGTAAGCCAGAATCTTGAAAGATCTGCAAATAAAATCAATGTCCAATTAAGAAAATGAGATGACTTACAGCCATGGAAGATCCCACCCAAAATGACAAATATAATAGGAGAAATTTTTTTATAAAGTTCTACATTATCGATACTAATGATCCAACTGACATAAAAACACAACAGAAATAAAACCTGAGAGTAGAGTTTATAGCTTTCAGTTGTATTTGGAAAATCAAGATCCACTACCTATTAGGTTCAAGACAACGAAGGCAAATGTTAAAAGCAAGTACCAAAACAAAGCAAATGATTTCTTTAGCAATATAATACATAGTGGAAGTTAGATCAGAATTTCAATGACACAGTGACATAAATTGATGGTGATTTAACTTAAGAAAACTAAAAAAAGATTTTAAAAACTTTCAAATTACTACCCTATCTCATTTAAAGCACATAATAAAGATATATCACGGCTTTGATAGCACTGATTAATCTAATGACTTCCTGCCAAAAGCTGAAATTAGCATAAGAACTACTAAATAGAATAGATGAAGTGTACTTACATGCGTCCACATTGTCTTCTTTATTTGACACAAAAATAGACTATATCCCACATGTTCTGTTACCATCAATTAAGTTTCTACCATATGATTAGTTATAATGATCATATTAAGTTTCTGTAATAAGAAGTGAAGACATTAGGAAGGTAAAACAATTGGATGCATGGAGTCCATATATACTGCTTGAATGATCTCTAAATTAAATAAGCACAGCTCCTCACACTTGAGAATGGCCACAACATTAATAATGACAATGAAGCCTACATGGTTAGCACAACAAAGCGTATAAACCAATAAATGCCCATACCTTAAGATCATGAATCAACTGTGCAAGGTCTTCAATAGAATAGATATCATGATGAGGAGGAGGACTGATAAGTCCTGCTGCAGCTGTAGAATTTCTAGTAACAGCAATATCTCCTATGACCTTGTGACCAGGAAGCTCACCTCCTTCCCCAGGCTTGGCATCCTGTGAACCATAACAGAGCATAGCCAGAACAAAATAAATCATAGGTTTACAAAACAATTCAGCTTGTGTTTAGTCTCACCAAATGTCAAAGTAGGTATCAGTTAAAGATGCAAATGCACTCGTGGGTGCTTTGCAACACAGCATTATTCTTATACATTTAAGGACCATGCTTTCAACACCATAATTGCAGATAACATACTAAAACAAAATTAACAAATAAAATTAGAGATGATACATAAATTACCAGAGTCCTTAACTGCACTACCAAAGCATAGAAAGAACCTAATTACTTTGCTTATCCAATCCCATTTACAAATTGTAACATCCAAGTAAAATAATTTCTATCACTACAAACATCGAATAACTAAAATCAAATCAGTACCTTTGGATTTGATATGCAGAGGATGCCGAGAGATAAGGAACTGCACGATGAATATGTTGTTCCCCACACTATAAAAGATGCTCCAGTGAACGAATTGCCATTTCAAGCCCCAATTCCTTGGCCATTGCTACCATAGCAATCCCAAGCACAACTAGTTGCTGGTGGGTTTCACCCTTCTCAAGATCTCCTATCTACACTAACCATCAAAAACTATAATTGTAAATCCATAAACCCCATGAAGATCATAACAATTTTGCAACAATTAGGACACCATTTATGAGTTAAATCACTGGACGTATCTTTTGTATTTCAAGGAACCCAAATCAAATTTGAGAATTTAACAAGAGATAAATTGGGCACTGGATCGAGCATAGCAAACACAGATCAACGATGCACCACAATAAAAAAAAATTATTCAAATAAGAAGTCACTCGATACCCAAAAAAATTAAAGAAAGAAAATAATTAAATCCATTAACAAATAGAGAGAGGCATAACCAGATTGAAGAATGAGCTATTGATATTGAGAGAGAGGAATGTGGCAAAGACTGCAAGTGAGAGAGATAGGCACGCGGCGGAGACGGCGGCTGAGATAGAGCGAACTGTGGCGGAGACGGGGAAGTCACCGAGAGAGGATTGCAGCGGAGAAGGGGAGTCACCGAGTGACAAGGGCAGCGGAGACAGATTGATTTTGCGAGAGAGAAAAGGAGTTAGGGGGAAAAATGTATTTTGGATTTTTTGTTACAATTTTTACAATTTTTTAATTTACAATAAAATATTTTATTTTAAATTATTATTATTATATTCTTAATTAATTAACTTTACTGTATAATTTAGTTATTTTTGTAAAAAAGTAGATGACAAACTACTTTTGGTCATTAAAACATTTATTGGTGATATTTTTATTTATAATATAAAATAAATTATTTATAACATAATCTAATTATAGTGATAAAATATTATGGTCACACAAACTGGTTGTGTTAGTAATAAATTTATACTTTATCACAATATATTCATTTTTTTATAATATATTTGTTTGTCATAAATTAAATTTATATTTTATGACATAATTTATTTATCGTATATTAATATTATAACTAATTATGACATAATATTATTATTGTCATAAATAGACTGTACCGGTGACGAAAGTGTATTTCGTCATAATATATTCATTTTTTGTTACATATTTATTTGTCATAAATAAAATTACTATGACGAAATAATTTTATCGTCACTAATTTATTAAATTGTAACAAAAATAATTCATGTCACAAAAAATAAGCATTTCATGACGAATTTATATATCGTAAATAGTAATTTTTTTTCATTAAATTTTTTTCCCACCAAAAGAAAAATGTTGAAATTTTTCCCTTAATATCAAAGGTGGCGAAATTGTACCTCATCACCTTATATTAATTTTTTGTGACACATTTAATTATCATAAATAAAATTATTTTTTAAACTAAAATTTAAAAAAAAATAATTAGAAGTTTTTTTATCGATATCTTATTTGTGACACAATGATTTTATTGTCACTAATTTATTAATTATGACAAAAATAATTCGTCAAAAAAAATAAATATTTTGTGACGATTTTATGCATTGCAATAAGTTATTATTTTGTCATTAAATTCTTTCCCTCCAAAAAGAAAGGTGGGAAATTTTTCCTCCTAAACAAATCATGACGAAATATATTTTTCGTCACAAAATTAATCTATTAGTGACGAAAATTAAAACATAAAATGACGCAAAATAATTTTGTCACAGTAATAAATAGTATGGTGACGTTTTAAAAAATTTATCATTGTAATTTATAATTAGTGACGAAATTTTATGCATTATTAAAAAATTTGTCACAAAAAGTAAAATTTCTTGTAGTGTCAATAGCGTTGAATACACTAAGTATTCATCAAGTAGACATAACTAAGGTCACTGTAGCAGCCGCCTCTAACCATTTATAAGCATGCTTATCTATCTACTACTATGACCATTCAGGCTTAACATAAAGACTCTATACACTCTATCATATACATTAAAATCACTCAAGCATTATCATGATTCAAGTGTGTATAATTAATATCACATGTCAAGTAATTTTCAACAATTAAAAAGCATGAATACGTTTAATTCCATTATTAAACTCTTATGCCATAGAATTAGTTTATCTGTAATTCCAATTAAAAACCTCTCATATACTCATTTCATAAGGTTGGATATGAGTTGGACAAGCTATAGGAACTTACAATGAAGTTCGGGTGCATTTCGGGAAGAAAAACCCTCAAAATATGCAAAGTAGGGGATGGTCACGGTGGCAACCACTTGGTTGTTACCATGAGGTCCAAAAATATTCAATTCTCCCTTGTCTTTGCATTGGTCAAGGTGGCAACCATTTGGTTGTTACCGCGACATACTAAAAATAGCAAAATAGAAGCGAAAATTCAGGACGGCTTCACTACTCTATTTTGTGCAGCCCATACCAACATTTAACCTCACTTTTAGGAAAAACACTCTTCTTAACAATTATTCCCTGGGATGTCAAATTTCAAATGGGACAAGTTTCAAGTCAAATGGATATATATAACGTCAGATATGATCTAAATAATCTTAACTTGTCAAGTGAACCGGCCAAGGTAGAGATACCTCTGTTTTGGACAATTTTTAGGGTCTTAGAGCAAGAATTCGTGCAATGTCAACCAAGACTTTTCTAAGAATGGAAGTTTTGATTCTAACGGAAGAATAATCACTCAATTTTGAGTTGTTGAACCCCACTTATGAACAAAACATCACACGGAGGTCAGGTGAAAACATGAGCAGAGTTTTCCAAAAGTTTAGGGTTTCTATTTTATAGTTAAAAAGTATATGGCAATTCATATAGCATCATCCGCACACATATATATACATGTTAAACTTTGAAATCTATCAATTTGCACTTAATCACATATAAAATCTCAATTATACAATCATGTATCAAACAAACAATCAAGTATAATAATAGCTCAAACATGCATCTAACCAAACCACACACACGATCCCGACATTTAGATAGCTTGACCACGTCTCTCTAATCGGTTCCTATCTTCTCCTTGCCTTTGTCCAATCTCTTATTGAAAGCTTTAACAAAATCATACAAAAACACTTGAATCAATCCTCATCTCACTTTAGATCAAAAACAGAAGCACAACCAGAAGAAGAAGACCAATACAACATCATTCACTTACCTCTACTCAAGAACCAATTCAGACCCTTCTCTTACTCTTCAAACCAATCCAAGTGGACCAAAGTAAGGGAACCAACCAAAAGAGAAGAAGAAGCACGGCAAAAACCAAGAATAAGGAAAAAGAAAGAGAGAAGAAAGGAAGAAGATGAGGCCAAGTGTAGAAAATAAAGAGAGACACAAGGGAGTGGCCGGTCAATCCCTCATCCAAAGCCAACCAACCCAACTTAATGCCACCTAAAAGCCTTTAATGCCACTTACCACATATAATTGCTCAAAACAAAACTCATGCCAAATGTCCATGCCCTACAATGCCACTTTTCAAAACCCCTATAGACACTCCTAAGCTGACACGTGTCCGATGCACATCAATTAAACTGACCTTCTGTTGGAGGGTTCTGTCGTTCTTGTGACGCTTATCGCGCCCGCGACATAACTCTCACACACACAAACACTCTTAAACATGTTAAAATCCGACAAAATTTGCCAACACTTCTAGGTTCTAAATCGGGTCATTACAAATCTCTCCCACTTATGAAATTTCATCCTTGAAATTTCCCCCAAACTATATAGAATATTATATTATAAATTCTTGTATACCCAACCAAAACAATATAAAATACCAAAAGAACTTACCGGAAGAACCAACAGGGGCATCTACAGCTTCTGCAACCATTGCATAGACTCGTGGTTGTCCCTCGGTAGGAAATGGCTTTTCTACCATTTTCGATGGCGGTCTATTAGCTCCAATTCTACCTCTTCCACTTCTAACGGTTCCAGATGCATTCAGTCTATCTTTGCCTGCTTGAGAGGCAAAATTCTCCCTTGACTTGGGGCATTTAGCAAGCATGTGCTCCATGCTACCACACCTAAAACAAGCTCCGGTGAGTTTCCTACACTCACCGTAGTGGTGCCTCTCACAATGAACACACTTTGGTGCTACACTTCCTCTACTAGTAGGTGACACTACACTCCCAACTGATGTTGGCACTTGCACTGATTCTTGTTCATCGCTTCCTCGCATCACTTCTCTGGCTCTTTTACCAGTATCTTCATTTCTTTTCGGGAACTTTCTCTTTTGCTTCAATAACTCCGAATCCTCTAATTTTATGGCTGCCAGTATCAATATATAGTACTTCATTGGTTGAAAAGCAACCATGGCAGATAGAGGTCCTCTAATACTTTCTCTTAGCCCATCCTCAAACTGTCGGCACTTAAAATCCTCTGTTAACAGAATATCAGGCACATATTTACTCAACCGGGTGAACTCTTTCTCATATTCCTCGACTGTCATATTCCTTTGCTTAAAGCTCACGAACTCCTTCCACTTTACCTCTCTATATGCTTTAGTCACATATTTCTCTTTAAACTCATGGACAAAGAAATCCCACGATAAATCCACTGGCCTCTGCGGGTTTCTCAGTACCAACATCCACCAGTCATATGCTGCACCCTGCAGCAATGGCATAGCACAAGCTACTCTCTGATTCTGTGGGCAATTAATCTCTTGCAGGATCCTTCCAGTTCTTTCAAGCCAGAACTCTGCTATGTCTGATTAGTCAAGTGAGGTTACATTAAACTCTTAAGCTCCTCTTTTTCTTATTAGGTCCATGGATTCTTTAGGAGCTGTCAGTCGATCTAAAATCTGCACTAGCCCTTACATCAGCACCGAGTTATCCTGAACTGGATCAGCTCTTTCATCTCTATCTTATTCTTGCACAAGCGGATCCCCACGAACCGCATTCACACTACCTGTCATCTCTCTTAGTTCTCACTCGGATCCGACTCCATCTATACTCTACAAAATAAATAACATCTGCATTGGGCCACAACTCTAGACAAACTCTGACATTTAATCTATACTCTATATCTTATAGACCAGAATCTCTAACCTATGCTCTAATACCACTAAATTATAACACCTTAATACCCCCGGAAGGAATATCGGGGCACTACGCGCTCACACAAATGCATACATACATAATTAAACTCAAAAACGGAAGCAATAACAATAAATAATTATAATATCTTTAGGGACAAACAAATATCTCTTAATAATATACATACTGTACATATTACAAAAGCTTTATACTTAATACATATTCATCCTCGGCACATGTACAAAATAGTGAACATTTACACTTCGATACTATACTTTCTATATATATAATGATGTTACTCAAAACACCAGAAAACTCTATCTTATACAAAAAGTTCTTCATCAAGTCCCTAGTGGCCAAGACCTGCAGATGCAAACTCTCTAATCCCATCCTATAAACATACACGAAAAAAACACTTGTGTTAAACGATAACGCTTAGTGGGGATAAACAGAAATAATTGACTTTGAATGAAGTCAAAGATATAACACATGCATATTGATAGTCATGTCATATACACATAATCATGTACACAATCTTGTAAGCAAGTAACGTCATGCTTCAACCTATTCATGTACAAAATCCAGACATGGTAAATGATGTCAATGACATGTCATACTATATTCATATAAATATACAAGTCTTTACTTTACCTCTTATACACTACAGAATATACATTAGCAGCCTGAATTCTCAACAACGGTGGATACAGTTACTATAGATACTATATAATCTTTGGAGCACTAAATCAATAGCATTTAATACACTAAGTATTCATTAAGTAGACACAACTAAGGTCACTATAACAGCCGCCTCTAACCCTTTATAAGCATGCTTATCTATCCACTACTATGACTATTCAGGCTTAACATAAAGACTCTATACACTCTATCATACATATTACAATCACTCAAGCATTATATTATGATTCCAGCATGTATAATTAATACCACATGTCATGTAACGCCCCATTTTCGCCTTGGTAGTTTGAGGCTTTTATATGTGTGATTGTGTGTGTGTTAAATTGTAGTATGTGTTATTTTTGTATATATATATGTATATATATGCATGATTTAAGTTTAGTGTTATCTAAGTTTCTTTGGGTGCGAGAGTGTGTAGGGAACTAGGGTGTGTGCAAGTGAGGTTTGGTTTGAGTGTGGGTATGAGGATGGGCTTTGTGTATATTTAGAGGGAGCTTTCCTATGGGGAGTTTCCTTGTGGCAAGGAAGTGGATAAGTTTAGTGAGGAGAGAGGAGAGAGGGTCAGATTTTTCCTTCTCTTTTTCCCGTTCTTCTTCTTCTTCCTTTTCTTCTTCTTTGCTTCCTTCTTTCCTTGGAATCCTTCCTTCAAATTAGCAATTGTAGTGGGTTTTGGGTGATCTTAAGTGGAATTTGGTAAGTAATAGCTAATTGTTCTTCCTTATCCCCTTATTTCTTCTATTTTGGTCAATTTAAGTTTTTGGGTATTTTAGGGGTTTGAGTTCTAACCTGGTTGTGATGGTTGTTTTGTTTAGAGATCCCTCCTAGAGAGCCCAAAGGCAAGGAAATCGCAAGTGGAAGCAGAGCCCGTGATTAGAGTCCAAGTATTCAAGGTTTGGGAATGTTGTGATTTTTTTGTGTGTTTTGTATAATTCTTGTATTTTGTGTTAAATGTTGGAATAGATGGGACATAATATGAGTATTTGTATTTAATTGATATGGGTATTGATTATTTTTACTTAAGGTGCATGATTGGTGAGGAATTGAGTTGTGGCATGCGTTTGTGTGTAATTTTATGAGAAATTGCTGGTTTAACAAATTCTTGAATTTGATCTTGCAAATTTTATGATTTCATGATGATGATTAGTTTATAAGTTGAGTTTTGTGTGGTCTAAGGCATTGTGAATGAGGTATTTGTGTGGGGTTGTATTTTGAAGCCAACTGAGGATTTGGGTGAATTTTGGAAGTGGAAATCTGCAAGTTTTTCGTTTATGGGCTGGAAATCCTGACCCTGTTACGAGCGCGACCCTGTCTCATGGTCGCGACAGAGCTCGGTGATTGCAGCCTTCGCACGAGCTATATGCGCGCTGCCGAGCAGCCTTAATGAGAGCTCACTGTCGCGAGTGCGACAGAGTGCCCAGCCGCCGCCCGATTTTCGAATAGTCTTCTGTCGCGAGCGCGCACCTATGCGCGAGGGCGACAGAAGCTGCTGGCCGTTCACTGGCATGAGCACGATAGTGAGGTGTGTATCTATCCCCATGCCAGTGAGAGGGCTTTCGCCACCGCGACTTAAGGCAGATCTTCGCCTCTATCGTGAGCGCGACACCTCCTGGCTTCAAAAAGTAAATTTCTTTTTATGCTTCTAGAGTTTGATTTCAGACTTGTTATGCTTTCTTATTTATAAATAGAAAATTTTAAGAATGATATGAATGTACATTAGTTGAACTATACTTGACCTGCAAAAGTCTATAAGTGGATAAATAGGCATGGCTATAGAGGTCAGTTTGCTACAGCCATTCGAATGCATTTTGGACCCTGATCAGGTCCCTGAATGGGACCCACGTGATTCCCATTTGACTTGAATCTTATGTAAGATTCCATGCGAAAACATTTTGAAATAAAAAGAAAAAGATGATTTTGAGGGCCTCGGGTATCCATGTGTTTCGAATAAATTATGCGTTACTCGCTATCCACTACTTTGAATAAGCAGTTTTTTTTTTCTATGTGAATATGAGTTTTGATTTGGCAATGTATGCTTGATTGGATTACCTATAGATATCCTTATCCTCAGTATGTTAAGTGGTTTAAGTATGATTTACATATGTGCCATGTGTATGCGATTTGTATTAACGTCCACTGTGAGTGGTCCTTTTTCTTTGTGCTTTTCCCCACTAAGCGTATTCGCTTAGCACGGGTGTTTCATCCGTGCAGGTGTGGAAGATGTTGGAGTCCGTGAACAGGGTGATCAGTTTCAGAAGGGCCAACACAACTAGGAGAGAGATTTTATAGTTCTGAATTTGTACTTCTTTTTTTGTATGTAATAGTTTAGTGATTTTGTAGTGAGAACTATAGATGTCAGTTCTTCTTTCGTAAGTGATGTGACACCAAGTTTGTAAGCGGCCTTTTGTGCTACGACACTTTTGTAAGATTATATGGAAAGACTATTTGATACATTAATAATATCCTATCTTTTGTTTTCAGCCTTGATCTTTTGATTGTAAATTTTATTTTTACTGTTTTGAGTATGATTTATTATTACATATTTGTGTTTGTGGTTTTGCGTGATAGCCCTCATCTATCGGGGCCCTTCATCCTCTTCCAAAGGATGGAGCTTCCCACGTATAGGTAAGGGGTGTTATATTTTGTGGTATCAGAGCGATAGGTGTAGATGTTTTTGGGCTAGAGTAAGGTAGAGTGTATGTCTAGTGTTATGTTGGCCTGATACGAATCATTGTGTATGTTTTATAGTTTGATGGAGTCTGCTCGTGGATGACTTGAGGGGTCAGCTGAGAGTGTGAATCCCTGAGAGCAAGATCCATCTTTTTTCGGTATGGCTCAGCCACCTAGGGTGCAACCCGAGGCCCTTGCGGTCCCTTTTGATGCTATGCTCAAGATATCCCAGGATATGGCCAGGGTGTTAGAAAGGGTTACTGCTCCTAGAGCTCCGATAGAGAATATGCGAAAGTATGGAGCTGAGGATTTCTTTGGAACTATATTTGATGAATCGAATAAAGCTGAATTATGGATTGAGAAAGTTAGACGGGTGTTAAGGGAGATTCATTGTCCTCCAAAGAGTGAGGTGGAGTATGTGATATATCTGCTGCAGGGATCAGCTTTTGATTGGTGGACTTTGGTTCTTAGGCATCCGCTGCTTCCTGAGCCTGTGACATGGGAATTCTTCGAGAGGGAATTTCAGAACAAGTATGTGACTAAGGCATTCAAGGAGGCTAGATGGGTGCAATTTTTGAGTCTCCATCAGAGAGTGTTGTCTGTAGCAGATTATGAGAAGGAGTTTAATCAACTCAGCAAGTATGCACCGCCAGGAGTTCTCACTGAGGAGTTTCGGTATCAATAGTTTGTGGCGGGGTTGAATGAGTCCTTAAAGGTAATGTTGGTCTCGTTGATGTCGGCCCTGGATGTCAGTTATTATTAGATTGTGCAGGCAGCTTTGAGAGCAGAGCGATCTGAGAATGTGCTAAGAGAGAAGGCTTAGAGGAAGAAGGCTTCTAGAGGAGGTTCCTCTTCAGAAAAGAGGTCACGTGAGTCTCAAGGGAACCCCTCTAGTGAGTCGTATCTCAGTCCAGCTACTAGAGGGAGGAGGCAGGATTCTTTTAGAGGGCCTGGCACGGGTAGAGGAGCCTTGGGTGGTCGAGGTGATGGTGTGCCCCAATGTTCTCATTGTAACAAGTGACATTGGGGTGAGTGTCAGTGGTTGACTGGGGGGATGTTTTAGATGTGGTAGCACCAACCATTTTCTTGCCAATTGCCCGAATTTGTATGAGAATACCCAAGGTCAGCAGGAAGTAGGTCGAGCGGGATCAAATGTCCCTCAAGGCAGTCGTCTTAGAGGTAGAAGACGGGGTCATAGTGAACGGCCTCGGGAAAGAGATTCTTCTGAGACAGTGGATCGTCCAGTGCTTGCGACTACATGAGTCTATACGATGAGAGCCCGTGATGACCAGGATGCTCCGAAAGTTATTGCCAGTAAGTTTTCACTTTATAGTACTGAGATGTATCCTTTCATAGATTCGGGTTCTACCCATTCTTATCTGTGTTCTAATAAGTTGAGTTAAGAATTGTCTAATGAGGATGTATTAGATTATGAGATTTGTGTCACTAGTCCGTTAGGGCAGAGTGTAAGAGTAAGTACGGTATGTCGGAATTGTCCTCTGAGGGTGCAAGGTAAGGAGTTCCTGGTTGATTTGATTAGGCTACCATTTCATGAGTTTGACCTTATTTTGGGCATGGATTGGCTGTCTAAGCATGGAGCTATAGTGGGTTGTCAGAGAAAAATAGTTGTGCTCAAGGGTAAGGATCAGATGCCTGTGGTTGTAAGAGGTATAGGAAGTAACTCGCTGCATAATGTGATCTCAGCTATGAGAGCAAAACAGTTCATGAGGAAGGGATGTGAAGCGTATTTGGCTTGGGGTGCTCCGGTTGGAATTAAAAGAGTTAAAAAGTCAGTTGCAAGAGCTCTTTGATAAAGGTTTCATTCGACCGAGTGTGTCACCATGGGGTGCTCCGGTTCTATTTGTCAAAAAAAAGGACGGCACTCTGAGAATGTGTATTGATTACCGCATGATCAACAAGGTTACGGTGAAGAATAAGTATCCGTTGCCACGTATTGAGGATCTTTTTGATCAACTTCAAGGAGCTGGAGTGTTTTCAAAGATAGATTTGAGATCTGGTTATTTTCAGTTGAGGGTCATTGATGCAGATGTGGCAAAGATGGCTTTTCGGACACGTTATGGTCACTATAAATTTTTGGTAATGCAATTTGGTCTGACTAACGCGCCCGTAGCTTTCATGGATTTAACGAACAGGGTATTCAGTTAGTATTTGGATCATTTTGTTTTAGTGTTCATCGATGATATCTTGGTATATTCCAAGGATGAAAAGGAACATGAGGAACATCTAAGATTGGTGTTACAAGTGTTGAAAGACCATCAGTTGTACGCCAAGCTTAGTAAATGTGAGTTTTGGTTAAAAGAAGTGACATTCCTTTGACACGTGGTTTCGGTAGAATGTATTCGAGTAGATCCATCCAAGATTGAAGCTATTGTGAACTGGTTACCACCGAAGTCTGTACCAGAAGTTAGGAGTTTTCTAGGAATGGCTGGGTATTATAGACAATTTGTGAAGAGATTTTCAGTGATAGCTTCACCTCTGACTTGGCTTCTCAGAAAGGAGGTTAAGTTCTTATGGTCTGATAGGTGCCAAGCGAGCTTTGATCAGTTGAAAGAGATGTTGACTAAGGCTCCTGTACTTACTCAACCCGTTTTGGGTAAAGAGTATACTATGTACAGTGATTCTTCGAGTGTAGGATTGGGTTGTGTTCTTATGCAAGAAGGTAAAGTGATTCCCTATGCTTCCAGGCAGCTGAAACCTCATGAGCAACACTACCCGACGCATGATTTGGAGCTAGCAGCGGTAGTGTTCGCTCTTAAGTATGGCGGTATTATTTTTATGGAGAGACTTGCAGGATCTTTACAGATCACAAGAGTCTAAAGTATTTGCTCTCTCAGAAGGAATTGAACTTAAGAAAGCAAAGATGGTTAGAGCTATTGAAAGACTATGATTGTATCATTGATTATCATCCAGGCAAGGCTAAGGTAGTAGCAAATGCTCTGAGTAGGAAATCAGTATCAGCTTTGTCTCTGAATAGAGGAAGGTGGAGGTTTAATTCAGAAGGAGCGCTAATAGCTCAGTGAAAGGCTAGACCGAACTTGAAGCAAGTGATAGTGGATGCACAGTTGAGTGATCCTGTGTTACAGCGTGCTTTTCTCATGGTTAGAGATGGTAAGCGGACTAAATTTTCTGTAGATAGTGAGGGAGTGCTCAGATTTGGGAATCTATTGTATGTGCCCAATGTGGAGGAAGTGAAAAGAAGGCTTTTGCAAGAAGCTCATTCATCAGTTTTCACGATGCATCCAGGAGGAAACAAGATGTATAGAGACCAAAAACAATTCTATTGGTGGCCAAGTATGAAGAGGGATATAATAGATTTTATTTCGAAGTGTTTAGTGTGCCAACAAGTGAAAGCTGAACATCAAGTCCCAACTGGATTATTGCATCCCTTACCAATTCCTCTATGGAAGTGGGACGATGTTACGATGGACTTTGTAGTCGAATTGCCTTTGTCGCAATGCAAACATGATTCGATTTGGGTGATCGTTGACCGATTGACAAAATCAGCACACTTTTTACCAGTTCGGATAGATTATTCTATGGACAACCTGGCTGAGATTTATGTCGATGGAATAGTGAGGCTTCACAGAGTTCCAGTCTCTATTGTGTCTGATCGAGACCCGAGGTTTACGTCCAAGTTTTGGAAAGCGTTACAGTTAGCTTTGGGTACTCGGTTAAATTTTAGCACTGCATTTCACCCTCAGATGGATGGTTAGTCGGAAAGAGTTATTCAGATTCTAGAAGACATGCTTAGGGGATGTGCTTTGAAGTTCTCCAGTAGTTGGGATAGATATGTGCCCTTAATGGAATTTGTATACAATAATGGTCATCAAGCGAGTATCGGGATGGCTCCTTATGAAGCTCTTTATGGACGGAAATATAGAACCCCGGTATGTTGGACAGAGTTATCGGAAAGATCAGTTGTGGGTCCGAAATTGATTAGGGGTGTTACATGTCAAGTCATGTTCAACAATTAAAAAGCATGAATGCGTTTAATTCCAATATTAAACTCTTATGACATATGTCACACCCCAAAAGTGGCCTAGTTGGAATTAGTAAGTTTAATTGGACATTATGGGTATTTTGGTAATTTATGCAAGTGAATTAAGGGCAATCGGGCAATTTTATAAGTGAAATGAGGGCATAATTGTAAAGGAATAAAAGTATTAATTGGTAGATTTTTTATATGGTGAGTAAAAAGTAATTTGTTAAGGATCTATTAGAGAATTAGAAGGAGCTGAAGGTAAAAGTGTAGTTAGTGGAAGTGATGGTCCAATAAGTGGCTGACATGTGGAGAAGTTGGTGAGTGCATTAATGGGTTTGGGTAGGGGATTAGAGAGAGAAAAGACAGAATTTTTGACTTCTTGTAGAAGCCATCAGATTTGCCCTCTTCCTTACTCTCTCTCTCACGTTCTCTCCTCTCTTTCTTATCTCCATTTTCTGCCTTCTTCATTTGCATGTGCTATTCTTCAATCTAAGAGTTAGGGTTGAGATTTGCGTTGCTACAAAGAGGTAAGTTTGTTTGGGTTTCTTCTTCTTCTCCTTCTCACGGGATTGATGGGTTTAAGGTTATATGCATGGGTTAATTTGAGTTATGGTTTTGGATGTTTGCAAGTGATTGAGGAAAGGAAGAAAGACAAGGGAAAAGGAAAGATAGAATCTTGAAGATAGAAGGATTGGCAATCAGGTTTGGGAGCTTTGGTTGCTTATATGTTGTTAGGGATATATATCTGGTTGTGTGTAGTTTTGCTTATTTGATGTGTGATTATATGGATATGGAAATTGTGTGTGAATATGTGTTAATTTATAGATGATATAGATGATATATATAGTTGAATTTTCTTGGAAATTTTTGGTTGTATTGTTATGAGATCATTGATAAAGTATGAACCCTAGTTTAGGGAAAATCCTGTTTATGTCATAACAGACCTCTGTGTGTTGTTTTGATCATAGCTGGCGTTAGAAAACTCCAAATTGTATGATTATTATGCCATTCGAACCATAACATATGTAGCTTTAAAATTCTAAGAGGAACCATAAATTAATTCTGAATCTAAGAGGCCTCAACATGGCAAAAACCGGACGTGTCTCTGTCTAGCCGGGTTCATTTGAACAGTCTATAGAGTTTAAAGAATATCTCTTAATTTAAGAATCCAATTGACATGAAAATTTCTCCATTTGAAATCTAAGACGTAGAGGAACAATTTTTAAGAAGACCACTTTTCCCAAAAATGAGGTCTAGAGGTTGGTTATGGCGATACAAATATGTAGTAAAAAGCAATCTCGTAAGGCACCAGAGGTGAGCCTCTGTCGCGAGCGCGACATAGATTGCGACCTCACGATAGAACAATACATATAAACCATTTTCTTCTGCTTTTTGAGCCCATGGTTGGTATGGATCAACGCCCTACCTTCCCTCTCATCTAAATTGTATATTTTTATATGTTTGTCTTCCCTAATTGAACCCGTAATACACCGAAACATTCCGGGGGTTATCTAATACATGTTTAGGATTATTAATTGATTATGATAATAGATATCACTTTGATAATACAAATGAATATGATTAGGACTAGTGGTAAACTAATAATGTACAATTATATGAAATGGGATTTAGTAAAGTTAAATGACATTCAAGGATTATAATGCCTTAATCCATATAAGCTTGTATTCTAGTAACAAGTATATATATATGATTATGGGTTGAGACTAAGTGTTACACATATGAAGGGTATTAAATGAAGTGAGTTTGCTTAATGTGAATGTGAACCATAGGTATGCATGTATTGAAGTTGGATTATATATGAGGAAATTATGGGTATGATTGAGGTGAATGAGATACGTGAAAGTATGACTATATGTTCAATAAATGTGGCACGTATATAAAGAGCTATAAAAGTTGTTGAACCATTAATGATTCAAGTCTCAAGCAGTCTTATTTATAGTCCAGAATTTGTATGTGATATTAAGATTATATTAAATAATTGTTTTAGGTGTGTCATAAACTGAAATTGAAATGAACCTTTGTAGCACAAACGGTTTTTCTATGACTGTCTGATTTCGGAATGATTCTTAATAAATGGAATGGTTAAGACACTTGCATTGAAGTTCTTGAATTTTGTGCATGAAATTGGGGGGAAATAATGTTTATGAAATTATTATCGAAATTATAAGGGTAAATATGTTCTTATGTGAAGTGGTATGCAATTGAGTATTGATAGGAATGTGATGCTTAGATCTATCACGAGCGCGACAGAGGCCATCTAGCATTCTGTCGCGGTCTGGACTGAGGCCGCGAGCGCGACTCTTTTCTATTCTATGGATGTATATTGATTGAGCTATTTGACATGGGTTTTGATTTGTGATTTACTTATAACATACCAGGATATCCCATACCATGTAAGCTATAGTTGATGTAAATGATTAAGTATGTATTAAAATTTAAAGTGAATGAAATTAAAGGATATGCTTGTTATATTCTATGTGAGCCATTGCTTTAGTTATGAATGAATTATGCGTATGATTATTTTTCGATTATAATAAGAATCTGTACTTCTGAAAAAGTATTGAAATATAACATGTACATCATTGAAGGAAACAATTATGTGTTAGCCTGCGTTAGCCGAGTCGTGGATAGATAGGCATGCCTATAGAGTTCTGTTAGCTGCAGCCCTCTGTTCCGTTTGGACCCTGATCAGGTCCCCGTTTGGTTCCTCGCGAACCCCTAATGTGTTTTGGATCTTGTTTAAGATCCCCTCAAAAAATGTTTTGGATGTGAAAATAAATTGTTTTTAAACGAGAAATGTAATATTGTTGTTTGATTCGTACCCATAAGGTACTGTCAGTATTCGATTCATACCCGTAAGGTACTGTCTGTTCACTCGCTTATCCACTCCTCTTGACTTAGCAGGCATTAAATGAACATGAATATGTGAGTTGAACGATAAGTGTGAATTGATAAAGATATGTGAATATTTGTGTAAGATTATGCACTCAATAAGAATGTGAACGCAGTGTATGCTGTGACTTATATGGGGCATGAGTTTGCGCTTCGCGCACATATGTGTTTTGGATTCGGTAAGGATCCTTATGCGAAACTGTGACAACACCTTTGAAAGCCTACATGTTCTGGATATTTCTTTTGAAATACTAACGTGAGTTAATGTCATGAAGATAATGCAATGATTTGAAGAAAGTGATTAAATAAAAGTAACTATAAGTATGGTATGCATTTGTATGCTGGAACATGAAGTTAAATTAGTCGCTGCTTACCTATGAGTCTTTGATGTGTGAGAAGTTCTGTAATTTAAAAATCGATTATAGGCTGAATATGATGATATGTGTGACATGAGATATATGAATAATTAAACATGAAAAGCATGTATTAATTAAGATTGTCACCTTGTTTGGCCTTGTGAATGATTATGGATAAAATATTTCGTTTATGATCAATTTTATGTATCGATTAAATGAGATGTTCAAGTTTGTTTGAAACATGTATTTATATTTTTAAATGATGGGATTTTGGTTATTTATTGGGTGTTGTGACTGATGACCATTGTGAATGGTCGTCCATACTATGTGTTTTTCCCCACTAAGCTTTTATGATTAGCATGGGTGTTTATCCATGCAGGTTTGGAGTGAATTGTGTTGCCGAGGATAATCCGCAGCAGTCTGGCCACCAAGTCTGTAGTAGTAGTTAGTGTTTAAAGAGTATAGTCCATATTTGTTATGTAATCCCTTATTAGTATTGTATTAAGTGTTTGAAATGTAATAAGATGTTGATGAGAAATGTATTGTCAAGTATAAATGTCTTTTGTATTGTGCAAATGCTTATGTTTGAAAAAAAAAACTTATATAATTCTGCTTATATCTTTGGTTGCTGCATGTTTTGTCGGTAGCATCCCTCTCTCAGCGTCGCATACTGCCTATGTCACCATATAGTGTGCTACACGTGGGTAGGGGGTATTACACCATAGCATTAGTTCCCTATAATTCCAATTGACAACCACTCATATACTCATTTTATAAGGTTGGATATGAGTTGGACAAGCTATAGGAACTTACAATGAAGTCCCGGTGCATTTCGAGAAGAAAAACACTCAAAATATGCAAAGCAGGTGATGGTCACGGTGGCAACCACTTGGTTGTGACCGTGAGGTCCAAAAATATTCAATTATGCCTTGTCTTGGCATTGGTCATGGTGGAAACCATTTGGTTGTGACCGTGACATACCAAAATTAGCAAAACAGAAGCGAAAACTCAGAACTGCTTCACTACTCTATTTTGTACAGCCTGTACCAATGTCTAAACCTCACTTATAGGCAAAACTCTCTTCTTAACAATTATTCCCTAGGATGGTAAATTTCAAATGGGACATGTTCTAGGTCAAATGGACATTTATAACGTCAGATATGATTTAAATAATCTGAACTGGATGAGTGAACCGGCCAAGGTAGAGACACATCAGTTTTGGACAATTTCTAGGGTCTTAGAATAATAATTTGCTCAAGGTCATTTCTGATACTTTTATAGGAATGGAAGTCCTGATTCTAACGGAAGAACAATCACACAATTTGGAGTTGTGAATCCCCCTTATGAAAACAACATCACACGGAGGTCATGTGAAAACATGAGCAGAGTTTTCCAAAAGTTTAGGGTTTCTATTTTATAGTCAAAAACTATATGGCAATTCATCTAGCATCATCCACGCATATACATATACATGTTAAACTTTGAAATCTATCAATTTGCACTTAATCACATATAAAATCTCAATTATACAATCATGTATCAAACAAACAATTAACTATAATAACAGCTCAAACATGCATCTAACCAAACCACACACATAATCCCGACCTTTAGATAGCTTGATCACGTCTCTCTAATCGGTCGCTATCTTCTCCTTACCTTTGTCCAATCTCTTATCTACAACTTCAATAAAATCATACAAAAACACTTGAATTAATCCTCATCTCACTTTAAATAAAAAATAGAAAGCACAACCTAAAGAAGAAGACCAACACAACATCATCCACTTACCTCTACTCACGAACCAATTCAGACCCTTCTCTTACTCTTCAAACCAATCCAAGTGGACCAAAGTAAGGGAACCAACCAAAAGAAAAGAAGAAGCACGGCAGAAACCAAGAACAAGGAAAAAAAAAGAAAGAAGAAAGGAAGAAGATGAGGCCAAGTGCAGAAAATAAAGAGAGACACAAGGGAGTGGCCGGTCAATCCCTCATCCAAAGCCAACCAACCCAACTTAATGCCACCTAGAAGCCTTTAATGCAACTTACCACATTTCATTGCTCAAAACAAAACTAATGCAAAATGTTCGTTCCCTACAATGCCACTTGTCAAAACCCCTATACACACTCCTAAGCCGACACGTGTCCGATGCACATCAATTAAACTGACCTTCCACTGGAGGGTTCTGTCGTGCTCGTGATGCTCGTCGCGCCCGTGATAGAACTATCACACACACAAACACTCGTAAACTTGTTAAAATTCGACAAAATTTGCCAACACTTCTGGGGTCCAAATCTAATCCCAACCTATAAAACTACACGGGAAAAACATCCTTGCTAAGCGATAAAGCTTAGTGGGGATAAATAGAAGCAATAGACTTAACACGAATTCTCGAATATATCAATGGCATATCAATAATCATGTCATATACAAAAAATCATATATACCATCATGTGAGCAATAGCATCATGCTTCATCCCATTCATGTGCAAAACAGAAATCATATATGGCAAACGATATCGGTAACATGTCATACTATGTTCATGTACATATACAAGTCTCTACTCTACCTCTTGTACACTACATAATATACATTAGCAGCCTGAATTCTCAATAATGGTGGATACGGGTATGATGTATACTATATAAACTTTAGAGAACTAACTCAATAGCATTGAATACACTAAGTATTTATCAAGTACACACAACTAAGGTCACTGTAGCTGCAGCCTCTAACCCTTTATAAGCTTACTTATCTATCCACTACTATGACCATTCAAGCTTAACATAAAGACTCTATACACTCCATAAAATACATTACAATCACTCAAGCATTATATCATGATTCAAGCATGTATAATTAATATCACATGTCAAGTCATGTTCAACAATTAAAAAGCATGAATACGTTTAATTTCATTATTAAACTCTTATGCCATAGCATTAGTTACCTATAATTCCAATTGCAAACCACTCATATACTCATTTCATAAGGTTGGATATGACTTGGACAAGTTATATGAACTTACAATGATGTTCGGGTGCATTTCGGGAAGAAAAACACTCAAAATATGCAAAGCAGGGGATGGTCACGGTGGCAACCACTTAGTTGTGACCGTGAGGTCCAAAAATATTCAATTCTATCTTGTCTTGGCATTGGTCATGGTGGCAACCATTTGGTTGCGACCACGACATACCAAAATTAGCAAAACAGAAGCGAAAACTCTGGAGTGCTTCACTACCCTATTTGGTATAGCCTATACCAACGTCTAAACCTCACTTTTAGGCAAAATTATCTTCTAAACAATTGTTCCCTAGGATGTTATATTTCAAATGGGATAAGTTTCAAGACAAATAGACCTTTATAACATCAAATATGATCTAAATAATCTTAACTGGTCAAGTGAACTGGCCAAGGTGGAGACTGTCACACCCCGTTTGCCCCCTAGTAGAATGAGCATGTCTGTATGTTTAAGCATTCGCATGTGTTCGGCATATCATAAGGGTATTTTAGTAAAATGCATGTTTTTGGGGTTTATTAGCATATGGTTATATGTATGACATTAGTGTGTGAATTAATTGGGAAATGGTTGTGTGCGTTTGAGCATATCATATTAGAGTGTTATAAGTTGGGAATGCATAGTGTGTGAGTGCATACCATTGTAGGGTGTGCATTAGTTGGGAGTGTATTGGGTGTGTGTGGTGCATGTCTAATTGGTGTGAGTGATTAGTTTCACCAATAGGAAATTGACACATGTTTAGGGCAAAAGAAAAGAAAAAGAAAAAGAAAGAAGAAGGGAAAAATACAGAATCTGCTTTTCTTTACATTCTTCCCTCTTCGCATCTTCTTCTTCCTTTTCTTTTCTCCAAGAACCCTAGTGTGGATTCAAGTCTTGTTGGTGGAATTAATCATTCCTTTGCATCCTGTCACACCCCGTTTGCCCCCTAGTAGAATGAGCCTGTCTGTCTGTCTGTATGGGTAAGCATTCGCATGTGTTCGGCATTTCATAAGGGTATTTTAGTAAAATGTATGTTCTTTGGGTTTTGTTAGTATGTGGGTGCATGCATGGCATTAGTGTGTTAATTAATTGAGAAATAATTGTGTGCACTTGCTTATATCATTGTAGGGTGTTTTATTTAGGAATGCATTAAGTGTGAGTGTTGTGTGTGGAGTTAGGGTGTGAGTGAGCAAGTTTCACCACCAAAAGGATGACATGTGTATTAGGTTAAGGAAAATGAAGAAAGAAATGAAGGAAGTGTGAAAGGAAATTAGATTCACGTTTTTCCCTTCAACCTCCATCTCCTTCTTCCTTTTTCCTCTCCTAATTACTGCTTGCTATCTGTTAATTAAGTGTGGTTGTGGAAATTGGTCACTCTTGCTCCTAACTTGGTAAGTGCATATCCTTGTCTTTGTCTTACTGTAATTTTCATCTTCTTCTTCTTCCTTAAGTTTAGGTTTAACTTAGGGTTGCATTATTGTGTTTGTGTTCTAGCTGAAGCTCCTCGTGATCCAAAGGGTAAAGAGGTTGCTGGACCTAGTGGAGCTAAGTGATAGAAGCTTAGATTTCAGGTTTGGGAATTATTGATTGTGATTGTGTGATTTTGAGTTTACTGTAAAATTTTAGGGTTTATGTTCTTGAATAGCTTCAATGCATGTATTCTTGATTTGGTTGTTTAATTGCTAAATTGAGGTGTTTGTATATTGTTTATGTTAATTGGGATGTCTACTGGAAGGTAAGATCAGGTTTGATTAGTTTTGAATCAAGTGTGGGATCGATTTCTGGGTTCTGAGAATTCTGGAAATGGGAAAAATCGCGTGACGTATGAATTTTCCCGTTTCCAGATCGATGTCGCGTGACTCGCCAAAAAGAGAGGCAAGTAACGAGACGTGACCTCAGGTCACGCCTCGTGACCTGCTAGCTTGAGGCCGGTCACGAGTTGTGGCTGCCTGTCACAACTTGTGACCAGTTGAAATGAAGCAGTCACGAGACGTGACTCCCCGTCACGCCTCGTGACCGGCTGAGTGTAGGCGTGTCGCGTGATCTGTTGAAGAGAGAAGCAAGTCACGAGACGTGACGTCCAGTCACGTCGCGTGACCTGCAAGAGCGCCGCGTGATCTGCGAGATCACGTCGCGTGATCAGCGAGAGACGAGGCGTGATCCACGAGGAACAGAGCAAGTCACAAGGCGTGACCCTCAGTCACGTCTCGTGACCTGCCTTGTGAGGAGGCCAGTCACGCCTCGTGACCAGCCAATCTCGCCCGTTTCCCCCGTTCTGCTCTTGTTCCGAAATTTTCCCAGCTTTTGACTCAGAAATGAATTTGGTGTTTCTTCTGTATGGATTTATATTGTGGTATGATGCATGCCATACTTTTATATGCTTTCATATAAATGATACCATGAATTTCTGATGAATTCTATTCCATACTCTGAAATGTGATTTGAATGATGCTTAGCCTGCTAGAGTCAAGTAAGTGGATAGTTAGGCATGCCTAATAGAGTCTTTAGCTGCAGCCCTCAGTTCAGTTTGGACCCCGATCAGGTCCCCGTCTGGTTCCTCGCGAACCCTTCAGTATTAGGATCTTGTTTAAGATCCCCTCAGTATAAAATATTATGCTTTGATAAAGTGAATGACTTTTGACTTGTACCTGTGAGGTACCCTCAGTATTCGATTCGTACCCGTAAGGTACCTTCAGTACACTCGTTATCCACTATCTAGAGTCAGCAGGTGTTCTTTAAATGTTAATGGAATTGTTCTGATATGATTTGGCTATTAAATGGAATATCTGAATGAATTTAATGATGAAACATATGTTGGATTATTCTGAAATGGATACGATTATGAGATACTAATTGTATGGCTTTTAAATATGAGCATGTTTATATGGATTATGTTATAGCCTTTGCATTCTGCCATTGTGAATGTGTTATGCCTTGACGACCATTGTGAATGGCCGTCCATTATTTATGTGTGTTTCCCCACTAAGCGTTTATCGCTTAGCACGGTGTTTTTACCCGTGCAGGTGCGGAAGGAGTTTTTCTTTGAGGGAGTCGCCGTCATCAAGCCAACACAGAAGAGTTTACTGTAGGGCTTAATTTTGCAACAGTTGTTGTTTCTTTTTGTATAGAACTCTCATGTATCAGTTTTGTATCAGCTTCCGCTTTTGTATCTATATTTTGTATATGTAATATTATTTTGTTTCAGCTAGTTGATCAGATCATTATTGTAATAGTTTAATTATAGTAATGCATGATCAGCTTTTGCCCTCTGCATGTAAAGTTTTTAATTATTCTGTATTTGTGAATGTATGTTATGAATGGATGTATGTTTTGCTTTGCTATTGCGTGGTGATACCTTGACTCATACGGCATCTCACTCCTTATCGGATGGGATCGCCTACATATGGGTAGGGGGTGTTACAGTTTGTGGTATCAGAGCATAGGTTTAGGCGTTTCTGGGTGTTGTTGTGATTGTCCTGAGTTTCTTAGATGTGTTTGTGTCTAGATCTGTGTTGGCTGATGCGGTTGTTTCTTGTTTGTTTAGATGGCTTCTAATTCTGCTTGTGGATCACTTGAGGAATCCGCCGAGAGTGTGAACCCTCAAGCCGTAGATCCATCGATTTCTGTGTCGGCTCAGCATGCTAGGGTCCAGCCCGAGGCCGCAGCCATGCCCTTTGAGGCTATGTTCAGGTTGCATCAGGACATGGCTAGGGTTTTGGAGAGAGTGACTGCTCCTAGAGCACCTATGGAGAATTTGAGGAGGGCAGGAGTTGAGGATTTCTATGGCACTGGTTTGAATGAATCTGAGATGGCAGAAAAATGGTTAGATAAAGTAAAGCGTGCTTTGAGAGAGATTCGTTGTCCTCCCGATTAGCAGGCAGAGTGTGCACTAGCTCTTCTGCAAGGGTCTGCTTTTGAGTGGTGGGAATTGGTTTGCAGGCATCCTCAGCTACCGGATCCGATTACTTGGGAGTTCTTTGAGGGGGAGTTCACAAAGAAATACATTACTCAGACTTATAGAGATTCGAGATGGGCGCAGTTTTTGAGTTTGAGACAGAGGGCTATGTCTGTAGCAGATTATGAGAAGGAGTTCAATAGGTTATCTCGTTATGCCCCACGTGGAGTTATGACTGATGACTTTAGATGCAAGCATTTCGAGGCAGGGTTAAATGAGTCTTTGAAGATTGCTTTGATTTCTCTGATGTGCATACCTGGGGTCAGTTATTATCAGATTGTAGAGGCTGCTGTGAGAGCTGAGTTATCTGAGACTGTGATGAGAGAGAGAGCTCAGAGGAGGAACTCTTCTCATGGAGGATCTTCTTCGGGTAAGAGATCTAGGAACCCACAGGACGAGTCATCACCTGGTCAGGCTTTTAGAGGTAGACGACAGGGTTCTACAGCTGTATCAGGTTCTGGTAGGGGTGGTAGAGCTGAGACTACATCAGTTTGTCCTCATTGTAGTAAGACACATCGGGGTGAGTGTAGGTGGCTCTCCGGTGCATGCTTCAGGTGTGGGAGTTCGGAGCATCTGTTGGCCAGTTGTCCGAGATTGCATGAGGATTCAGGTTCCCAGAGAGAGGGCAGTAGGGTCGGTTCGAATACTTCTCAGGCTACCCGTGGCAGAGGCCGAGGTAGAGGTATAGGTGGTCGGCATAGAGATGGGGCTGCTTCTGAGACTGTTGAGCATCCTCCTCAGGGTGCCATTAGAGCATATGCTATGAGAGCCAGAGATGAGCAGGATGCGCCTGATGTTATTGCTGGTAAGTTCCTACTCCATGACACTGAGTTATATGCTCTAATTGATCCTGGTTCCACACACTCATATTTGTGCACAGATAAAATTGTTGATAAATTGCATTCAGTTGATCAGTTAGATTATGAGATTTGTGTGACCAGTCCATTAGGGCATAGTGTCAGTGTGAGTAGAGTCTTTAGGAGTTGTCCTCTGATTGTTGAGGGAGCTGTGCTTCCAGCGGATTTGATTGAGTTACCCTTCAGAGAGTTTGACTTGATTCTGGGTATGGACTGGTTGGGTAAGCATCGGGCTGTAGTTGATTGCCATAGGAAGACAGTGGTACTTCGGGATAGAAGTCAGTCTCTTGTGTTTCTGAAAGGTTTGGGTGCTAGTTCTGTGAATAATGTTATTTCTGCGATGCAAGCTAAGAGATTTATCAGGAAAGGTTGTGAGGCTTTTCTAGCAGTTGTGTTAGATTCCAAGAGGGATCAGGTTCAGATTGAGGACATTCCAGTAGTGCGGGAGTTTAGTGATGTGTTCCCGAGCGAGTTGCCTGGTTTGCCTCCTGAGAGAGAGGTTGAGTTGTCCATTGAGATTATGCCAGGTACAGTACCTATTTCGAGAGCACCTTATCGGATGGCTCCTGTAGAGTTGAGGGAACTTAAAACTCAGCTACAAGAGTTATTGGATAAGGGGTTTATTAGACCTAGCATATCTCCTTGGGGAGCTCCAGTTTTATTTGTCAAGAAGAAAGATGGATCCCTGCGTATGTGTATTGACTACAGGCAGATT
This sequence comes from Excoecaria cochinchinensis, assembly GCA_947683425.1. Classification (NCBI taxonomy): domain Eukaryota; kingdom Viridiplantae; phylum Streptophyta; class Magnoliopsida; order Malpighiales; family Euphorbiaceae; genus Excoecaria; species Excoecaria cochinchinensis. The sequence goes on along the minus strand of CANTUQ010000021.1, from coordinate 2,561,038 downwards.
AATAAAGTTACAGTGAAGAATAAGTATCCGTTGCCTAGGATTGAGGATTAATTTGATCAGCTTCGAGGTGCAGGTGTTTTCTCTAAGATAGATCTTCGATCAAGGTACTATCAGCTTCGAGTTCAGGATGCAGATGTGGTTAAGACTGCATTTCGGACTAGGTATGGCCACTATGAGTTTCTTGTGATGCCGTTTGGTTTGACTAATGCTCCAGCGGCTTTTATGGATCTGATGAATCGTGTGTTTAGGCCATACTTAGATCGATTTGTAGTAGTGTTCATTGATGATATCCTGGTGTATTCCAAGGATGAGAGTGAGCATGAGGAGCATCTCAGATTTGTTTTGCAGATGTTGAGAGAGCATCAGTTATTTGCTAAGCTTAGCAAGTGTGATTTCTGGCTTCGAGAAGTGTCATTCTTGGGTCACATTGTTTCAGCTAGAGGTATTCAGGTAGATCCAGCCAAGATTGAGGCGATAGTTGATTGGAAAGCGCCTCGAAATGTTCAGGAAGTGAGGAGTTTCCTCGGTTTAGCAGGTTACTACCGTCGGTTCGTTAAAGAATTTTCTGTGATTGCTGCTCCGATGACTAGATTGTTGAGGAAAGGAGTTAGATTTGAGTGGTCAGACAGGTGTCAGGCTTGTTTTGATCGGTTAAAGCAGTTGCTTGTTGAGGCTCCTATCCTTACTCAACCCATCTCGGGTAAGGAGTTTGTCATTTATAGTGATGCTTCTGGAGTTGGTCTTGGATGTGTGCTGATGCAGGAAGGAAAGGTAGTGGCTTATGCTTCTCGACAGTTGAAGCCACATGAGAGGAATTATCCGACGCATGATCTTGAGTTGGCAGCTGTGATCTTTGCTTTGAAAATTTGGCGTCATTACCTGTATGGGGAAAAGTGTAGGATCTTTTCGGACCACAAGAGCTTGAAGTACTTCCTTTCACAGAAAGAGTTGAACATGAGACAGTGCCGTTGGCTTGAGTTATTTAAGGACTACGACTGTATTGTGGATTACCATCCTGGTAAGGCTAATGTAGTCGCTGATGCTTTGAGTCGGAAATCGGTTTCAGCTTTGTTCTTGAGGCGATTCAGATGGCGATTTGGTTCAGATGGGGCTGTGATTGCTCAATTGCGTGTGAGGCCTTCATTGAGACAGAAGATAGTGGATGCTCAGAGAGATGACCAGAGGCTTCAGCAGATTGTGCATGAGGTTAGATTGGGTAAGCCATCAGAGTTCTCAGTTCAGGATGAGGTACTTATGTTCAGAGGTCGCCTGTGTGTGCCAGAATCTGAAGATTTGAGGAGACAGCTCATGAGTGAGGCGCATAGTTCAGTCTTTACTATGCATCCGGGCAGTGAGAAAATGTATCGGGACATGAAGCCATTCTATTGGTGGTCCGGTATGAAGCGTGATATAGTGGATTTTGTTTCCAAGTGCTTGACTTGTCAGCAGGTAAAGGCCGAGCATCAGGTTCCTTCGGGTTTGCTTATGCCTTTATCTATTCCTGAGTGGAAATGGAATGATATCGCCATGGACTTTGTTTCTGGTTTGCCTATGACTCAGAGGAAGCATGACTCAGTTTGGGTTATTGTGGATCGGCTTACGAAATCAGCTCACTTTCTGCCGGTTAGAGTGGACTACTCCATGGACAGATTGGCCAGTATCTATGTGGATGAGATAGTTCGGTTGCATGTGCCTTTGTCCATAGTGTCAGATCGGGATCCGAGGTTTACTTCCAAGTTTTGGAAGGAGTTACAGAGAGCTTTGGGCACTAGGTTGAACTTCAGTACAGCGTTTCATCCTCAGACCGATGGTCAGTCAGAGCGAGTTATTCAGATTCTGGAGGATATGATGAGAGCTTGTGCTTTGGACTTTCCGGGTAGCTGGGACAAATATGTATCGTTGATGGAGTTTGCCTACAACAACAGTTTTCAGTCGAGCATCGGTATGGCACCATATGAGGCTTTGTATGGTCGTCAGTGTAGGACTCCGATTTGTTAGACCGAGCTATCCGAGAGATCTATGATTGGGCCTAACTTGGTTAGAGATACTGAAGAGAAGATCAGAGTAGTGCAGCAGAATTTGAAGGCAGCCGAGGATCGACAGAAGTCTTACGCCAATTTGAAAAGGAAAGATGTGCATTTTGAGATCGGGGACAAGGTTTTCCTTAAGGTTTCACCTTGGAGGAAAGTGCTTCGGTTTGGCAAGAAAGGCAAGCTTAGTCCTCGTTTCATTGGACCTTATGAGATTTTGGCTAAGGTAGGACCTGTAGCCTATAGATTAGCGCTACCGATGGAGTTAGAAAAGTTGCACGATGTGTTTCACGTTTCAATGCTTCGTCGGTACAGATCAAATCCTTCACATGTTCTGTTAGTTCAGGATATTCAGGTTCAGCCAGACTTCTCTTATGATGAGGAACCGCGAGCTATTCTAGCCCGAGAGGTGAGATAGTTGCGAAGTAAGCAGATTCCTTTAGTTAAAGTGTTGTGGATCCATCATGGAGTCGAAGAAGCGACTTGGGAACCAGAGGAGTCGATGAAAGCTCAGTATCTGCAGTTGTTCAGTTCAGGTGAGAATTTCGAGGACGAAATTCCTTTTAGTAGGGGAGAGTTGTCACACCTCGTTTGCCCCCTAGTAGAATGAGCCTGTTTGTCTGTCTGTATGGGTAAGCATTCGCATGTGTTCGGCATTTCATAAGGGTATTTTAGTAAAATGTATGTTCTTTGGGTTTTGTTAGTATGTGGGTGCATGCATGGCATTATTGTGTTAATTAATTGAGAAATAATTGTGTGCACTTGCTTATATCATTGTAGGGTGTTTTATTTAGGAATGCATTAAGTGTGAGTGTTGTGTGTGGAGTTAGGGTGTGAGTGAGCAAGTTTCACCACCAAAAGGATGACATGTGTATTAGGTTAAGGAAAATGAAGAAAGAAATGAAGGAAGTGTGAAAGGAAATTAGATTCACGTTTTTCCCTTCAACCTCCATCTCCTTCTTCCTTTTTCCTCTCCTAATTACTGCTTGCTATCTGTTAATTAAGTGTGGTTGTGGAAATTGGTCACTCTTGCTCCTAACTTGGTAAGTGCATATCCTTGTCTTTGTCTTACTGTAATTTTCATCTTCTTCTTCTTCCTTAAGTTTAGGTTTAACTTAGGGTTGCATTATTGTGTTTGTGTTCTAGCTGAAGCTCCTCGTGATCCAAAGGGTAAAGAGGTTGCTGGACCTAGTGGAGCTAAGTGATAGAAGCTTAGATTTCAGGTTTGGGAATTATTGATTGTGATTGTGTGATTTTGAGTTTACTGTAAAATTTTAGGGTTTATGTTCTTGAATAGCTTCAATGCATGTATTCTTGATTTGGTTGTTTAATTGCTAAATTGAGGTGTTTGTATATTGTTTATGTTAATTGGGATGTCTACTGGAAGGTAAGATCAGGTTTGATTAGTTTTGAATCAAGTGTGGGATCGATTTCTGGGTTCTGAGAATTCTGGAAATGGGAAAAATCGCGTGACGTATGAATTTTCCCATTTCCAGATCGATGTCGCGTGACTCGCCAAAAAGAGAGGCAAGTCACGAGACGTGACCTCAGGTCACGCCTCGTGACCTGCCAGCTTGAGGCCGGTCACGAGTTGTGGCTGCCTGTCATAACTTGTGACCAGCTGAAATGAAGCAGTCACGAGACGTGACTCCCCGTCACGCCTCGTGACCGGCTGAGTGTAGGCGTGTCGCGTGATCTGTTGAAGAGAGAAGCAAGTCACGAGACGTGACGTCCAGTCACGTCGCGTGACCTGCAAGAGCGCCGCGTGATCTGTGAGATCACGTCGCGTGATCAGCGAGAGACGAGGCGTGATCCACGAGGAACAGAGCAAGTCACAAGGCGTGACCCTCAGTCACGTCTCGTGACCTGCCTTGTGAGGAGGCCAGTCACGCCTCGTGACCAGCCAATCTCGCCCGTTTCCCCCGTTCTGCTCTTGTTCCGAAATTTTCCCAGCTTTTGACTCAGAAATGAATTTGGTGTTTCTTCTGTATGGATTTATATTGTGTTATGATGCATGCCATACTTTTATATGCTTTCATATAAATGATACCATGAATTTCTGATGAATTCTATTCCATACTCTGAAATGTGATTTGAATGATGCTTAGCCTGCTAGAGTAAAGTAAGTGGATAGTTAGGCATGCCTAATAGAGTCTTTAGCTGCAGCCCTCAGTTCAGTTTGGACCTCGATCAGGTCCCCGTCTGGTTCATCGCGAACCCTTCAGTATTAGGATCTTGTTTAAGATCCCCTCAGTATAAAATATTATGCTTTGATAAAATGAATGACTTTTGACTTGTACCTGTGAGGTACCCTCAGTATTCGATTCGTACCCGTAAGGTACCTTCAGTATACTCATTATCCACTATCTAGAGTCAGCAGGTGTTCTTTAAATGTTAATGGAATTGTTCTGATCTGATTTGGCTATGAAATGGAATATCTGAATGAATTTAATGATGAAACACATGTTGGATTATTCTGAAATGGATACGATTATGAGATACTAATTGTATGGCTTTTAAATATGAGCATGTTTATATGGATTATGTTATAGCCTTTGCATTCTGCCATTGTGAATGTGTTATGCCTTGACGACCATTGTGAATGGCCGTCCATTATTTATGTGTGTTTCCCCACTAAGCATTTATCACTTAGCACGGTGTTTTTACCCGTGCAGGTGCGGAAGGAGTTTTGCTTTGAGGGAGTCGCCGTCATCAAGCCAACACAGAAGAGTTTAGTGTAGGGCTTAATTTTGCAACAGTTGTTGTTTCTTTTTGTATAGAACTCTCATGTATCAGTTTTGTATCAGCTTCCGCTTTTGTATCTATATTTTGTATATGTAATATTATTTTGTTGCAGCTAGTTGATCAGATCATTATTGTAATAGTTTAATTATAGTAATGCATGATCAGCTTTTGCCCTCTGCATGTAAAGTTTTTAATTATTCTGTATTTGTGAATGTATGTTATGAATGGATGTATGTTTTGCTTTGCTATTGCGTGGTGATACCTTGACTCATACGTCATCTAACTCCTTATCGGATGGGATCGCCTACGTATGGGAAGGGGGTGTTACACATCCTCTTTGGTAAGTCATGACATTCCTCATCTTTGTTTTCCATTTGTTTTCATCTTCTTCTTCTTCTTCCTTGAGTTTAGATTTAACTTAGGGCTTTATTTTTGGGTGTTCTATGATTTGTTGTGCTTAGCTGAGGCTCCCCGCGATCCTAAGGGCAAGGATATTGCTGGGACGAGTGGAGCTAAGTGATTGAAGCTTAGAATCTCAGGTTTGGGATTTTTGTTTGTGAATTGTGCTTGATTTGAACTTACTGTAATTTAGGGTTTATGTTCTTAAGAAGTTTGAATGCATTTATGCTTGATTTGGTTGTTTTAATTTATGCATTGAGTTTTATTTATGTTGATTATATTGTATGAGATGTCTTCTGGAAGGTAACAATAGATTTGTATGGTTTTGAACCAAATTTGGGATTGATTTCTGAGTTCTGGGAATTCTGGAAATGGGAAAATCGTGTTACTGTTGAATTTCCCCATTTCCAGAATGTTTGTCGCGTGACTAGCCACGAAGAGAGGCCAGTCACGAGACGTGACTCCCAGTCACGACTCGTGACCAGCCAGAGAGGCCAGTCACGAGTGGTGACTGCAAGTCACAACTCGTGACTAGCCCAGAGGAAGCCAGTCACGAGACGTGACTCCCAGTCACGACTCGTGACCGGCCAGAGAAGGCAGTCACGGGTGGTGACTGCCAGTCACGACCCGTGACCAGCAAAAAGAAGGAAGCCAGTCACAAGGCGTGACTCCCAGTCACAACTCGTGACCAGCGAGAGGTAAGGGACAAGTCACGTTGCGTGACCAGCAAAGGACGAAGCCAGTCACGAGGCGTGACTCTCAGTCACGACCCGTGACCAGCTTGTGAAGGAGGCCAGTCACGAGTTGTGATGCCAGTCACGACCCGTGACCAGCTCACCTTGTTGGTCACCCCTGTTTGACCCATTTTCTGAAATTTCCCGGTTTTAACTCAAAAATGAACTTCCGTACTTCTTCTGAATGGACTTATACTGCTGTATGATGCATGTCATGCTTTTATATGCTTTGATATAAGTGTTATCATGATTCTTCAGATGAATTATATGCTATATCCTGAAATATGATTTGAATGACGCATAACCTGCTAGAGTCAAGTAAGTGGATAATTAGGCATGCCTCATAGAGTCTTTTAGCTGCAGCCCTCAGTTCAGTTTGGACCCCGATCAGGTCCCCCGTTTGGTTCCTCGCGAACCCTTCATTACTAGGATCTTGTTTAAGATCCCCTCAGTAAAAATATTGTGTTTTGATAAAAATGTAATGACTTTTGATTTGTACCTGTGAGGTACCCTCAGTATTTGATTCGTACCCGTAAGGTACCTTCAGTACACTCGTTATCCACTACCTCGAGCCAGCAGGTGTTCTTTAAGTGTTCGATTGAATTGCTCTGTTCTGAATTGGCTATATAAATGTGATATCTGAATGAGTATAATGATGAGATATATGTTTGATTATATTGGAATGGATATGAATCTGAAATGCGGAATGTATGGCATTAAATTGTGAGCATGTTTATATGGATTATATTAAAGCTATTGCATTTTGCCATTATGAATGTGTTATGCCTTGACGAGCATTGTGAATGGCCGTCCATATTTTATGTGTGATTCCCCACTAAGCGTTTATAGCTTAGCACGGTGTTTTTACCCGTGCAGGTGCGGAAGGAGTTTGATTTGTGAGAGTCGCCGCCATCAAGCCAACACAGAAGGTCTTAGTGTAGGGCTCAGTTTTTGTAATCTGTGATGATTCTTTTTGTATAGAACTCTCCTGTATCAGTTTTGTTATAGCTTCCGCTTTTGTACTTATATTTTGGTTATTAAATATTTTTGGTATCAGCTAGTTGATCAGAACATTATTGTAATGGTTTTGTTATATTAATGCATGATCAGCTATGGCTTTCTTTTCCTTTAAAGTTTTTAATTATCCTATATTTCAGTATGTATGGTATGAATGAATGTATGTTTTGCTTTGTATCTGTTTGGTGGCACCTTTGCTCATACGACATCTCACTCCTTATCGGATGGGATCGCCTACGTATGGGTAGGGGGTGTTACAGAGACACCTCCGTTTTGGACAATTTTTAGGGCCTTAGAGAAAGAATTTGCTCAATGTCGTTTCTGTGACTTTTATAGGAATGGAAGTCTTTATTCTAAATGAATAACAATCACTCAATTTGGAGTTTTTAAACCCCACTTATAAAAATAAATCACACGGAGGTCAGGTGAAAACATGAGCAGAGTTTTCCAAAAGTTTAGGGTTTATATTTTATAGTCAAAAACTATATGGAAATTCATCTAGCATCATCCACACATATATATATACATGTTAAAATTTGAAATCTATTAATTTTCACTTAATCACAAATAAAATCTCAATTGTATAATCATGTATCTATCAAATAATCAGGTATGATAACAGCTTAAACATGCATCTAACCAAACCACACGCACGATCCCAACCTTTAGATAGCTTGACCACGTCTCTCTAATTTGTTCCTATCTTCTCCTTGCCTTTGTCCAATCACTTATCAATGGCTTCAACAAAATCATACAAAAACACTTGAATCAATCCTCATCTCACTTTAAATAAAAAATAGAAAGCACAACCAGAAGAAGAAGACAACACAACATCATCCACTTACCTCTATTCAAGAACCAATTCAGACGCTTCTCTTACTTTTAAAACCAATCCAAGTGGACCAAAGTAAGGGAACCAACGAAAAGAAAAGAAGAAGCACGGCAGAAGCTAAGAACAAGGGAAAAAAAAGAAAGAAGAAAGGAAGAAGACGAGGCCAAGTGCAGAAAATAAAGAGAGACACAAGGGAGTGGCCGGTCAATCCCTCATCCAAAGCCAACCAACCCAACTTAATGCCACATAAAAGCCTTTAATGCCACTTACCACATTTAATTGCTCAAAATAAAACTCATGCCAAATGTCCATTCCCTACAATGCCACTTGTCAAAACCCCTATACACACTCCTGAGCTAACACGTGTACGATGCATATCAATTAAACTGACCTTCTGTTGGAGGGTTCTGCCGCTCTCGCGACACTTGTCGTGCCTACAACAGAACTCTCATAGACACAAACACTCTTAAACTTTTTAAAATCCGATAAAATTTGCCAACACTTCTAGGGTCCAAATCTAATCTCAACCTGTAAACCTACATGGGAAAAACAACCGTACTAAGCGATAACGCATAGTGGGGATAAACATAAGCAATAGACTTGACACGAAGTCTCAAATATATCAAAGGCATATCGATAGTCATATCATATACATATAATCATATATACCATCTTGTGAGCAATAACATCATGCTTCATCCCATTCATGTGCAAAACAGAGATCATATATGGCAAACGATATTGGTACCATGTGTTACGGACTCATTTGTGGGCCGCGTGTATGTTAGGCGTGCCAATTAATTATTTGATTTATTTGCTTAATTGTTTGCTTTATTTATTTATTTCTTATTTAGGAGTTTGCTTAAATTTAGTTCCTAAATTATAGGTTTCCTATTTGTAATAAACTTGTCCTATTTAAAGGACGAGAGATTTAATAAAAAAGGAAGAAGAATTTTATAGTTAACCTAGAGATTGGAGCTCTCTCTTAACGAGGTCCAAGGTTTCAGTCTCCCTTTGACGAGCTGATAAATTATTCAAAATACGTCGAAGAAATAATAACAAGGGTAAGGGAAAGTTAGTGGGGTTAGATTTTTCAGTTAATCGCCCTGTGACAAGATCCTTGGCTAAGGAACGTAACAAATTGGTATCAGAGCCAAACACCATGGGCGAATCTCAATCAGAAGAACGATTAAGGATTCTGATTCAAGAAGTGCAGGCGGCAAGTGAGGCTAGGATCGCCGCAAGTGAGGCTAGGGCTGCCGAAACAGAAAATCAGTTGGGAAGACAGATGCAAGAGCTGTCGCTACAGTTCAAGGAATTGATGACGGGTCTTCAGCGAGGGTGGCATGCGGAATCAGAGGCCACAGCAAGTCATCATCCACCACCAGTTCGCAACCCAAACGCGACTCATACGGGCAATTTAGCCCATCCAAACGGTGCTGCAGGTAGTGGAGGAATGGTACCCCATTATACGAAGCTGGATTTTCCCACTTATGATGGCACAAACGATCCCCTGATCTGGATTCACCGGTGCGAGCAATTCTTCGCCAACCAGCGTACTGCAGAGATTGACAAGGTAGGGCTGGCAGCGTTCCATCTTCTTGGGGAGGCACAATTATGGTATCACCAGCTACAATCTGAGCGGCCAACAGTCAATTGGATAGGGTTCAAGGAGTATTGCTCACTTCATTTTGGACCTCCGGCACGTGGCAACCCGTTAGGGGAACTGGTCAATCTGAAACAGACAGGGTCAGTGGAGGATTATCAGCGACAATTTCAAGAACGCTTGGCGCGCGCTACTAAATTTGTCATAGTGGAGCAACATGTCAATTTATTCACTGCTGGGCTGTCCGACTCTATTCGGTTGGATGTGGAACTTCATGCACCACCTGATTTAGCCAACGCCATGAATTTAGCTAGAGCTTTTGAGGCAAAACATAAAGCATTGCTCGAACTGCCACCAAAACGAGGAACGGCATGGCAGGACAGCCGTGGCTTCAATTCACCTCACATGCCACCAGCAAGAATTAATAGCCATAAATCGGACAACAAAATTGTAAGTACTCCTCCACCTTACTTTAAGAAACTGACGAGAGCTGAAATGGCAGATAGGAGGGTCCGAGGGCTTTGTTATAATTGCGACGAGCCATATTCCATGAATCATCAGTGCAAAAAGCTTTTTTGGTTAGAGTTGGATGAGTTGAATGAGGAAGAACCGGAGCATGGGGATGGGGTAGAACCAGAAATTTCCCTCAATGCCATAACGGGGCAAAAAGGAGCAACCACAATGCAAGTCGGGGCTCTCATTCAGAACCTACCTTTGCGAGGGCTAGTGGATTCAGGGAGTACCCACAATTTCATCAGTTCAACAGCAGCCCACTCTCTTCAAATACAAGTGCAGCCCAAGTCAGGAACTACTGTGTCAGTGGCAAATGGGGACAACGTGAGCAGCCCGGGTGTGTGCCGACGGGTTGTTTTTGCAAATGAGGGTAATAATTTTTCTGCTGATTTCTTTGTGCTTCCTTTGGCTGGCTTCGACATGGTATTGGGCATTCAATGGCTGAAATCATTAGGGCCCATTCTTTGGGACTTTGTCTCTCTAACTATGTCTTTTGATGTTGGTGGGAAACGGCTTACACTTCATGGGCTACACAACTCCGCTCACCTTCAGTTACATGCTCTCCAAACTACCGATCCTCACAATGACCAGCTTGGTCACTTATTGTCCGAATTTGCTGATTTATTTCAAGAGCCAACAGGGCTGCCCCCACTTCGCCAATGTGATCATCGCATATGTCTTGAGCCAGGCTCGGGTCCAGTGGTAGTAAGACCATACCGTTATCCACATGTTCAAAAAGATGAAATTGAACACCAATGTGCACAAATGTTACAACAAGGGATCATCCGACCAAGTCGATCTCCCTTCTCTTCACCGGTACTTTTGGTTAAGAAGCATGATGGGTCTTGGAGATTTTGTGTCGACTACCGTGAGCTGAATGCCAAAACAGTGAAGGATAAGTTCCCCATTCCAGTAGTTGATGAGTTACTGGACGAGTTACATGGGTCTCAATTCTTCACCAAGTTGGACTTGAAATCAGGCTATCATCAGGTGCGAATGTGTTCGTTAGATGTTGAAAAGACAGCCTTTCGCACACATCACGGGCACTTCGAATTCTTGGTTATGCCCTTCGGGTTGTCCAATGCACCCTCTACTTTTCAAGCTCTTATGAATGAGGTATTTCGTTCCCATTTGCGTAAATTCATCTTGGTTTTCTTTGACGATATACTGATTTACAGCCGCACTTGGGATGACCATTTGTCACATTTGCAAATCGCATTTGAATTGTTGCGTGCTCATCAATTGTATCTCAAGAAATCTAAATGCTCATTCGGGGAGGTGCAAGTTTCTTATCTGGGCCATGTCATTTCGGCTTCCGGGGTGTCGGTGGATAATAGTAAAATTCAAGCCATCATTGATTGGCCACAACCTCAGTCAGTTACTGCATTGCGAGGATTTTTGGGCTTAACGGGGTATTATCGCAAATTTATCAAGGATTATGGGCCGTTGGCATCTCCTCTCACGAGTATGTTGAAGCGAAACTCATTTCAGTGGACTGAGGCAGCTATGCAGTCCTTTACGAAGCTCAAACAGGCACTTGCCACAGCTCCGGTTTTACAATTGCCCAACTTTGAGGCACGATTTATTGTGGAATGTGATGCGTCTGATGCTGGTATTGGGGCTGTCCTTCAGCAAAACAGCCATCCCATTGCATTTTTCAGCCGCCAGTTGGCCCCCCGCCATCATAAACTAGCTGCATATGAAAGGGAGCTGATCGGGTTGGCCAAAGCTGTGAAACATTGGCGGCCATACTTATGGGGTCGACGCTTTCTTATTCGTACAGACCACTATAGCTTGAAGTTCTTGCTTGACCAACGCATAACCACTTCTCCTCAACAACATTGGATGAGCAAGCTGTTGGGTTTTGATTTTGAGGTAGAATATCGCGCGGGCCAGTTCAACAAAGCTGCTGATGCCTTGTCCCGCTGCTTCCAGGATGAACCCCAGTTGAATGCCATCAGTCAGCCCCGTCCCTTGTTTCTTGATGCTGTCCGGGCTGAACTGACCCATGATCCATCCTTACAGGAGCTATTTCGAAAGGTTGCAGATGGTGAGTTGACTGCTCCTTGGTCTATTCATGATAATCTTCTTCTTTACAAGGACAAAATTTATTTGCTGGCATCTTCACCCATCATTGCCGCCATACTCTCCAGTTTCCATGATAGCACGCATGAAGGGGTCCAAAAAACCTTGCACCGGATTCGTAGTGATTTTTATTGGAAGGGCATGAAATCTGCCATTGCTGAATATGTAGCTTCTTGTCCCATATGTCAGCGTCACAAGTCTGCACATCTAAGTCCTGCTGGTCTCCTTCAGCCATTGGCCCTTCCTTCGCAAATCTGGGCTGATATTTCCATGGATTTCGTCGATGGGCTGCCTAAGGCATGGGGAAAGTCAGTCTTGTTTGTCGTGGTGGATCGTTTCTCAAAATACGCACACTTCATTCCTATGGCTCACCCTTATACTGCTTATCGGGTTGCCCAAATATTTTTTGAGCACATTGTTCGTTTACATGGCATTCCGGAATCCATTACTTCTGATCGAGATGCGGTGTTCACAAGTATTTTTTAGAAGGAACTTTTCCGTTTGAGTGGCACTAAACTTGCATTTTCTTCAGCTTACCACCCACAGTCCGATGGGCAAACTGAAGTTGTCAACCGCACCATTGAGATGTACTTGAGATGCTTTGTGGGGGACCATCCAAAGTCTTGGGTTGATTGGTTGCCATGGGCTGAATATTGCTATAATACTTCCTTTCATTCATCTCTACAAGACACTCCTTTCCGTGTGGTGTATGGGCGTGATCCTCCTCATTTGTTATCATATATTGCTGGTTCCTCTCGTGTTGAGGCAGTTGATCAAGCTTTGGCAAACCGTGACTTGGAACTTCTTCAGATTAAAGGGCAGTTGTAGAAAGCTCAAGCTCGTATGAAGGAATATTATGACAAGGGGCATCGTGATGTAGAATTTCAGGTGGGCGATCTGGTTTGGTTACGTTTACAGCCTTATCGTCAGAGGTCGATTTCGGGTTCCCAACGTCACAAGTTTATTCCCAAGTTCTATGGCCCTTTTGTCATTTTGCAGCGTATTGGGTCCGTAGCTTATAAACTTCAACTCCCTGCTGATTCTAAGCTCCACAATGTATTCCATGTTTCTCTTTTGAAACCGTTTAAGGGGGATCCACCTTCATCGGTTCCGTCGCTGCCTCCAGTTGACAATGGCCATGTGATTCCCACTCCTGCTGAGATAATTCGTGCCCGTTTAAATCGTGGCACTTGGGAGTTGTTGGTACATTGGATAGGTGCATCTGCAGCTGATTCTACTTGGGAAACTCTTGATCATTTCCGCCAGCCATATCCGACTTTTGAGCTTGCGGACAAGCTCTTTCTTGAGGGGGAGGGTGATGTTACGGACTCATTTGTGGGCCGCGTGTATGTTAGGCGTGCCAATTAATTATTTGATTTATTTGCTTAATTGTTTGCTTTATTTATTTATTTCTTATTTAGGAGTTTGCTTAAATTTAGTTCCTAAATTATAGGTTTCCTATTTGTAATAAACTTGTCCTATTTAAAGGACGAGAGATTTAATAAAAAAGGAAGAAGAATTTTATAGTTAACCTAGAGATTGGAGCTCTCTCTTAACGAGGTCCAAGGTTTCAGTCTCCCTTTGACGAGCTGATAAATTATTCAAAATAGGTCGAAGAAATAATAACAAGGGTAAGGGACAGTTAGTGGGGTTAGATTTTTCAGTTAATCGCCCTGTGACAAGATCCTTGGCTAAGGAACGTAACACCATGTCATACTATGTTCATGTACATATACAAGTCTCTAATCTACCTCTTGCACACTACAGAATATACATTAGCAGCCTGAATTCTCAACAACAGTGGATACGGGTACTATGGATATTGTATAAACTTTAGAGAACTAACTCAATAGCATTGAATACACTAAGTATTCATCAAGTAGACACAACTCAGGTCACTTTAGCAGTCGCCTCTAACCCCTTATAAGCTTGCTTATCTATCCGCTACTATGACAATTCAGGCTTAACATTAAGACTCTATACACTCAAGCATTAAGACTCTATAAAATACATTACAATCACTCAAGCATTATATCATGATTCAAGTGTGTATAATTAATATCACATGTCAAGTCATATTCAACAATTAAAAAGCATGAATACATTTAATTCCATTATTAAACTCTTATGCTATAGCATTAGTTACCTATAATTCCAATTGACAACCACTCATATACTCATTTCATAGGGTTGGATATGAGTTTGTCAAGCTATAGGAACTTACAATGAAGTTCGGGTGCATTTCGGGAAGAAAAACACTCAAAATATGCAAAGCAAGGGATGGTCACGGTAGCAACCACTTAGTTGTGACCATGAGGTCCAAAAATATTCAATTCTGCCTTGTCTTGGCATTGGTCATGGTGGCAACCATTTGGTTGTGACCGTGACATACCAAAATTAGCAAAATAGAAGCAAAAACTCAGGACTGCTTCACTACTCTATTTTGTACAGCTTATACGAATGTTTAAACCTCACTTTTAGGCAGAACTCTCTTCTTAAACATTATTCCCTAGGATGTGAAATTTGAAATGGGATAAGCTTCAGGTCAAATGGACATTTATAACATTAGATATGATCTAAATAATCTAAACTGGTAAAGTTAATTGGCCAAAGTAGAGACACCTCTGTTTTGGACAATTTTTATGGTCTTAGAGCAAGAATTTTCTCAATGTAATTTCTAAGATATTTATAGGCATGGAAGTTGTGATTCTAAAGGAACAATAGTCACTCAACTTGGAGTTGTTAAACCCCACTTATGAAAAAAGCATCACAAGGAGGTCAGGCGTAAACATGAGCAAAGTTTTCCAAAAGTTTAGGGTTTCTATTTTATAGTCAAAAACTATATGGGAATTTATCTAGCATTATCCACACATATATATATACATTTTAAACTTTGAAATCTATCAATTAGCACTTAATCACATATAAAATCTCAACTATACAATCATATATCAAACAAACAATCAAGTATACTAACAGTTCAAACATGCATCTAACCAAACCACACACACGATCCCGACCTTTAGATAGCTTGACCATGTCTCTCTAATCGGTTCCTATCTTCTCCTTGCCTTTGTCCAATCTCTTATCCACAGGTTCAACAAAATCATGCAAAAACACTTGAATCCATCCTCATCTCACTTTAAATCAAAAATAGAAAGCACAACTAAAAGAAGAGACCAATACAACATCATCCACTTACCTCTCCTTAAGAACCAATTCAGACCCTTCTCTTACTCTTTAAACCAATCCAAGTGGACCAAGGTAAGGGAACCGACCAAAAGAGAAGAAGAAGCACGGCAGAAACCAAGAACAAGGAAAAAAAAGAAAGAAGAAAGGAAGAAGATGAGGCCAAGTGCAGAAAATAAAGAGAGACACAAGGGAGTGGGCAGTCAATCCCTCATCCAAAGCCAACCAACCCAACTTAATGCCACCTAAAAGCCTTTAATGCCACTTACCTCATTTAATTGCTCAAAACAAAACTCATGCCAAATGTCCATTCCCTAGAATGCCACTTATCAAAACTCCTATACACACTCATAAGCTGACACGTGTTCGATGCATATCAATTAAACTGACCTTCCACTGGAGTGTTCTGTCGTGCCCGCGATGCTTGTCGTTCCCGCAACAGAACTCTGACACCCACAAACACTCTTAAATTTGTTAAAATTCGAAAAAATTTGCTAACACTTCTAGGGTCCAAATTGGGTCATTACATTCTGGCTAATGTATTGAATTTGTACTTGCATTGATATTAGGAGATGTGTGTATATATATGAGAACTGCTTATAGTAGTATTTTGCCTTTGTTCGTTATCTCTGCTAATCATTGTACTGTAAATGAATATGTTTATTGCATTACTGTAACAACCTGTTCTCCCCCTAGTAGTTTGAGCCATGTTTTCCATGTGTATTGTTGCATGTGTGATATTTTTGGCAAGTGTTAAGGGAATTTTGGGCAAAATGCATGTTTTATGGGCTTTATTAGAGTGTGGGTGCATTTATGTTAGTAGGGTGTATGTGTATTGGGTTGTGTTAGTGTGTGCATGTTCACATGGTTGTAATGTGTGAATTATGTGGGTTAGTCTTGTGTGTATTGTCAAGCATGAGTGTAGGGTGTGAGTGGTCAAGTTTCGCCAACCAAAGGGTGACATGTGGCTAGAGCATTTTGAAAGGGGGTATAAATAGAAGAGAGAGAAAATGGACAATCTTTCCCGTTTCCTCTTCTTCCCTTTACTCCTTCTTCCTCTTTTCTCTTCATTTAGGTGCCCTATCTTCGATTCAAGTGTGGTGGTGGAAATTGATCATTCCTTGAGCTTAGATTGGTAAGTATTGTGGGTTTCTTCTTCTTCTTCTTCATCTTCTTCCATTGTTCTTATTTTTGCTTACATTGGGTTTTAATTAGGTTTTTGTGTTTGCATGGATTTTGGGTGTTCTTGATTAGTTGAGCCTCCTCGCGATCCGAAAGGAAAGGAGAAGGCTAGTGGGAGTGGTGCTAATTGATTTTGAGCATAGGAGTTTGAAGTTTGAGATTTTGTTTGAGAATTTGTTTGGAAATTGATTGATTTTGATGTTAATGTGTGATTTGGGCTTTGCATGAGATTTTTGGAAAATTCATGTTTGATGAGGTTTATTATAGTGTTAATGTTATGGGTATTCAATTGATTTGAGTTATAATACATGAATGTTGAAATATTGAGCAAAATTTGATGTTAAATGAATTTTTGCTGTAAAATTCTGGGTTTCTATTCTTGATAAGCTTGATTTTGTTGATGCATGATTTTGATTGTGTTAATTGTTGAATTAAGTTGTGTTTTATGTTGTTTATGATGAGGAAAAAGGTTGGTTTGAGGTAAGATGATGTTTGGGTTGATTGTGTTTGAGAATGGAAACTTGGGTGTTTTGGAATTGTGAAAATCTGCTGAAAATTCATGCAAGAGCTGGAAATCACGACGCTGTCGCGAGGTCGCGACAAGGCTCGGTGATTTCAGCCCTTGTACGAGGCCGAGCGAATTTGCGTGGCCGAGTGGCTGGGCTGCCGAACGCTCGCAACGATAGCTCTCTATCGCGAGCGCGACGCTTGTCGAGAGCACGACAGGGTGCTCCGTTACCGAGTGGATTGGACTACCGAGCGGGCGCAGCAAGAGCTATCTATTGCTAGCGTGATAGAGTGCTCGGCTGCCAAGCAGTTTTGCAAAGTCCCTTGTCGCGAGCGAGCACCTGCGTGCGAGCGCGATAGCCTCTGTTGGCAGCTCACTGTCGCTAGCGCGAGAGTGAGATGTGTTTCTGTCTTCGTACGAGCGCGAGCACTGCTGCGATCACGACAGGGGGCAAGTTATGCCTCTGTCGCAAGCGTGACACACCTGGTTTAAAAATTGTGTTTTCTTTTGTAATTTTTATGTTTATTTTCCGAACTTGTGATGCTTTTAGATTTATTCTTGGACTATTTTATGAAGTATATGAGCATAATCAGATGTATTATGCATGGTTAATTATATGAATTCTATAAATGTGATTTGATGGATTATGCATGACCTGCAAGAGTCAGTCTAGAGGATAGTTAGGCATTCCTAAAAGAGACTTTAGCTACAGCCCTCTGTACTATTCTGGAGCCTGATCAGGTCCCCGTTTAGTTCCTCGCGAACTTCAATGTGTACGGATCTTGTTTAAGATCCCCTTTGTAAAATGTTTTGAAAAGAGAAAATATGATATTGTTTTCCAATTCGTACCCGTAAGGTACCGCCATGCATTCACTCGTTATCCACTACTGTGAGTCAGCAGGTGTTGTGAATTGTTATGATTTGTTTTGATATGCCTATGAGAATATGTGAATCCGAATGATTATGAATATGTATACGAATGTGATCTTGACTCTATTGATGAGCATATGAATCAGTTGGCATATGAATATTATTATGAACCTTTGAATGGTTATGAATGTGATTCGTTTATGATTATATCTTATGATATTTAGCATATGCCATTATGTATGTGATTTGCCTTGATGTCCATTGTGAGTGGCCGTCCATATTATTGTTGATTGTTTCGCCACTAAGCGTTATCGCTTAGCGCGGTGTTTTCACCCATGCAGGTGCGGAAGGTGTATAGCTTTTGAGAGTATCGCCACCAGTCAACCAACACAGTGGGATTGTTGATATGACTTAACGTATTTTTATATCATGATTATTTTGTAATACTGACCTCTCTTGTATTTAGTCTTTTGTTAAGCTTCTGCTATGTCGCTCTGAAAGTTGTAATTATGTTGGTATCAGAAAAGTTGTAATGAATATTGTTATTCTATGAATGAATGTTCAGTTGGTTTAAAGTTTTAATTTTCGCTATTTATATGTATGTTTATATTATGTGAATGTATGTTTTGTACCGTTATATTTGGTGTGACACCCCTGCTCGTACGGGTTCTCACTCCCTCGCGGATAGGTTCCCCTATGTATGGGTAGGGGGTGTTACAATTACTTGCTTTATTATTGGAGTGACTAAAATATGTTGATGCTTATGAACTCCACATGCTCTGCTTTTGAATATTCATGAGTTAATGTTATATTGTATATGTTTCTGTTCTTGCCTATTAACCGTTCTCGCTTAGCACGGGTATTTTCCCGTGTAGGTGGCAGGTTCATTTGGTGTGGAGCATCTGCATGTCGGCCACTAGGAGTCTGAGTGGGTTCTTTTTGTTTTTAATCCAATATTTTATAGAGCTCAGTTTAAGTTTTGTACAGAATACTTGGTTTATGTAAATTGCATATTGTATAAGGATATTTTTATAATATGTGAATTAATTATTATATTTTAATTTATGTATTAAATTATTCATTTTTGTCTTAATTTACTGCTTTGCTTACGTATGTATGTATGTTTTGTCCATTGCATGTGGCGCCTTTATATCCTCCCAAGGCGTATTGGGGTGTTACATTTAGTGGTATCAGAGCACAGGTTTAGGCAGTTTTGGTCTATTGGTTGTCACAGTATAAAGTCTTTATATGCGAGTCTATCTAGAATTGTGGTCTAATGTAGATGCTGTCTAGAATTATTGCCTAATGTAGATGTTGTGTTGTGTAGTGTTATGGAGTCTGATTCGAGTCAGGATGTGGGTGAGACAACTGGTAGTGTGAACCCGGTAAGAGTTGATCGGCCTGCTCCTGAATGAGATCTAGCATGTATATGAGAATTCGGCATTAGTGCAAGGGTTGTTACAGTTGGTGGATAGACTGATAGCTCCTAAGGCTCCATCGGAGCTTTTGAGAAAGAGATGAACGAAAGAGTTCAATGGAACTTCTTTCGACCAATCAGACTTGGCCATGTTCTGGTTAGAGAAGATTGATAGAATTTTGCAAGAAATTGGGTGTCCCTCGAACCACAGGGTAGCCTGTGCGGTAACGATTTTGCAAGGAACGACCTATGATTGGTGGAAGCTTGTGCTTTGCAATCCTCTAAGGCCAGCTGAGTTGACTTGGGAATTCTTCATGCAAGAATTCGAGAACAAGTATGTTACCAAGGCCTACCGGGAAGCAAAATGGAAGGATTTTATTAGTTTGAAGTAGAGAAATATATCAATGAGTGAGTACGAGAAAGAGTTCAGCCGGTTGAGCAAGTATGTGCCGGATGTGTTATTGACAGAGGACTTCAAGTGTCAGCACTTTGAGGATGGTTTGAGAGAAGTTGTTAGAGGACCCTTATCGGTCAATTATCCCTCTAAGTCCCTCAAATCCACTTCTTCCTTCACTCAACTAATATTCTATTCAATTAAGTCCTTACTAATACTTAAACTGGCACAAATATAGAAATTTGCACTACCAATTCTACTGGGGTGCAAATCAGGTCGTTACATGCCTAGACCCGCACCAGGGAGGGATGAAATTTTCTTCATCATATTTAGCACCTGAGGGCTTCCTTCCATATGTTCCTCTTTGTCCATCATAGCAACATAAAACCCTCTGAAAGGATGTCTCACAATTTCCAATATTGACATTTGATTCTCCCTTGTGGCCCTTATAGTCAAGAGTTGACCCTCATGAGGAATCTTAACCATTTGGTGTAGAGTGGAGGGTACCCCTCCCAGCTTAGGAAATCAAGGCCTGCTTAAGAGGGCTAAGAAGTTGGCAGGAATGGGTAAGACCACAAATTCTACTTCAGTTTTCGCTGGCCCCGTCTTAAATGTCCTAGACGCCTACCTCCGTGACTTGTCATAGGCCGTGATCGTTGGATCAGACTTAGCCAGCATATCCTCAGTCACCCCAAAAGCTGCCATTGCCACCAGGGGGCATACATTGATGAATCATCGTCTACCATGACACACGTTGTATGCTTTTGATTTATCTGAGCCCGTATGTACAAGGGGCGATTGTGATTGCGGCCTTCTGCCGCCAAGTCAGCACTTGTAAACACCACATTTTCACTGGCTCTTCCCCTTTACTACATCCAGCAACTCTATAGGCGAGATGGTTGTGGCCACCGTAGTCTCACACAAAGCCTCCACTAACTTTTGTCTATGAGATAGAGACTACCTCTATAGATCCCATATTAAAATTTGAGCCGGCGTATTTTTAAGTTGCCTCATTATCAGATCGTCCTCCAGCTCTTTTTCTTTTTGGCCTGTCACTGGGTCTTGTGGCCTCTCAGCTTCCTGAGCTACCCTTCCACTCCGGGTCACCGCTCTAACCTTCTTCTCTTCATTCTTCTCTTCTTCCTCCTCCGAACCCCACAGGTCGGGAAAGGCTTCAACTTTTGAGTAATCATTTTCATCTCCACTTTCATCAATGGACCAGCAATCGATCACTGCCACGGGAAGCCCTTCTTTACTTACCTCATGGAGGCGCATGATAGCAGTGTGGCCATCGACGCAGTACAAATCTCTCAACACAAACCATTCGGGTAAACTGGACCCGATCATGAACATAGGCAGGGGCACATTATTATACCTGGACTTTATCTGATTCCCTCTTTTCTCGGGATCTATAATCTGCTTTGAATCAATCAGATCCTGAATCGCATATCTCAATACCTTACATTCGTCAGTTGTGTGTCAAATATGCTGATGGTATGCACAGTATTCATTATCTTGGTGCCCTAGCAAACCCTATGTCCTAGCCGGTCGGGGCGATAAAGGCTGCAATTTCCCTTCCCTCATCAGCCTTCCGAGCACCAACGAGAGGGATCTTCCTAGATTGGAAAAATGTCTTGGGGAAGTACTAGTGGCTGAAACTTCGGGCGTCTTCCTTGTGCCACTACTGGAGCCTGCTGACTTACTTGCCCCCTGGCTATCACTGCCTTTGTGAACATAACTCTCATTATTTGCTCTTCTTGAGAGGTACTCTCCTTCCGCCTCAATAGCGATATCCTTCAAAGATTACCATTCTCTCAGACCCTTTATTTTCAGCCCGTCCCTCAGATGTGGGCTAGCATTTTTGATGAACAGTCGGATCTGATCTTGAGTATCTTGCTTCCTTTTCATTTCCATTACTCGGTTCCTCCATCTGGTAAGATACTCATGGAAGGACTCACCTGACTTCTATTGTAGCAACTCCAAGTCCTTCAGGGTCACCTCCATCCTAGTGCTGCAATCATATTGCCTGAGAAACTCTTTCATCAGTAAGTCCCAGTCCTCTTTAGTCCTCTGGTTTAGACTATGGCCCCAATCCACCGCCGAGCCGGTCAAGCTCAGACAGAAGTATTCAATTTTCTGCCTCTTCGTCAAAGTAGTACCCTTCATTACCAACGATTACTGCTTTATGTGGGTGGTAGGATCGGAAGTGCCATCAAATTTTGGGACATCCGGCATTTTAAGGTTAATAGGGATCAAATCTTCTCCCTCTAGCTCCTTATCTTCGAGGTTCATCCCTTTCCACCTTGCCAGCAACCTTGTCATCGCCTTAAATTTTTCTTCCATCTTCTTCTAGATGGCTTCCTCTGTCTGGGGTGCCTTCTCTCTTAGCGACACACACTCTTCATAATCATCCTCATCCTCTAACTCCTCTATCCTACGGGCAGGCCCCCTTCTTTGTGCTACTAATACATTGGCCCTTAGGTCTACTGGTGGTGGGTGAACCTCTTTTTGTGGGTCTTCTCTGACTTCCTCCTATTCATTTTATCTCATAGGAGGAGGAACTGGGTTCTGTGGTGCAGCAAGCTGGGCCATATTTGCCATCATGGCCATCATCCGATTTTCAAACTCTTTAAACCTTCTGCCCACTTCCTCTGCTATCATGGCCCTAGTGGCATCTGCCCCTGTTAGTGAATTAGCCATCTCACTGTGTAGGGAGAACTGAGATGATGTAGCGTGACTGGTTTCGAAAATTGTGTCCGAATACTCTACCCTTTTCGGCAGTTCAAATAATGGGTTTCTGTGCAAGCGCCCTTGAGGACCTCTTGACCACCTGGGTAGATCTATGATGGCTGTAAAATACGTTATGTTAGGATGATGCATGAATGCCATAAGATGCATGGTCGTGCTATGCAGCATCTGCAAATCACATGCAAGTACATAGGTCCTTCTAACCTTGTCACTCCTGCACACGAGGTCATAGTCTCTTTCTTAGGTAGGCTTGGTCCATGGGTTAATAGGGAACCCGATGAACATGGATGATGCATGATGAAAAACCGGCAGCATAACCTCTCCTAACTAATGCACAGACGCATGGGTTGGGATCGTTGCGTACTTAGGCAGTCCGAATAAGTTGACATGGGCCTATCGGGGCATGAGAACTTTTTATTAGGTGACCAAACAATCTATTTGGGTTTGTCCAATACGTAATGATCCATACAGCAAGCATAGTTGTAACACCCCCAACTCCCACACGTAGCATATCGAAGGACAGAGAGCTACGGTGAGTGAAGGGTGCTACCGGACGAGAACACTACTTAACAAAACGGAACACAGAGTAATAAAATTTCTAACTTCTAGAATCGAAATCTCAAGACATGCACATCCTAAACCTATGTCATCAACACACCATTATTCGCACTATAGAATATTAGAACTCATTACAAATACTAAATAAATGAAATTTAATTACATGCCAAAATCAAAAACACTTCCTATAAAAATCTAGCGACTCATTGGCCAAAACTCAGTGGACCGCTGCGCTACTCTGATCTCCTAACCTGCACGGATAAATAACTGTTCTAAGCGATAATGCTTAGTTGGGCAAAATAAATAATGGGCAGCCACTCACAGTGGTTGCCGAGGCAAACACATGCAAATCAATATATATATATATATATATATATATACATAAACATAAAGGAATGTCGGCTAAAGTTATTTCAAACGACTATCATTATTTTGTTACGAAAACTTAAGCAATTACACATACATTAGAGTCTTATAAACTATAAACAGAAATACTTATTAACTTTTTTTTAATCAAAAAAAGATATATTATACAAAACTTATCGTAGACTTTAAATCACTTAATGGCCCTATAGATAGTTATACTTCATAAATTTCCAAAATACGTTTTAAGGTTCGAAATATAAAGTTCAGAAATTTCCATTATTACAAATATTTCAAAATCATACAAATTACAGTATCAATACTTAAATCAAAACATTTCATTTTAATCAAACCGTTACTTGTTCAAAACTAAACTAAACATTTTAATACTCAGATTTGGTTCGGGCTTGAAACTGTTATTCCAAGCTTCTTACGTATCCCTATGGTTGGGAATTAGAACCACGTAGTTATGTAGAAAACTTTTATACTTAAACAATCCAAAATTAACTCTAAATCCTTTCTTAAATTCAGTTATCTATTTCATTCTTACCACTTTATTTCCCTTTAACTATAAATCAATATGCAATCATCATATGCATCGAAAACTAACAAACATTACACAAAGATTCATTAACCACATACTTACATTGGTCATCCAAGCTAATGTTTAGAAGATAAGCAATCACATAACATACCTGTGTTCTCAATTCAAACATGTAAATGAATATATACATAAAATTCATTCATTGATTATTCAACTATAGAAAACATGCATATAAATTATTCTAATTATTCTTTACAAAGAATTCATACAGACCATCATACTCTTAACCTTTAAATAGATTTATAGCATGTATTATCCACATACGAATTCACATGAAATCAGGATTTATACACACACACTTATTTGAATAAACATTATTTATTTTATCTCTTAACATTTAATAGACATTGCCTTAATACACAAAACATAAAGGTACCCGAAGATGCTACACATTTCACATTCGAGTCCATGAAGGATCCAGAACATTTGAGTGCGTAAAGCACAAGCTTAACATTTCCATAAACACTTTCAAATGCTTATTCACATAGTTCTTTGCGCATTATTACAAAACTTATCAATTCATTCACATTTTGTTATTCTTTTAATTGCCTGCTAAGTCAAAGGGTGGATAAGCGAGCAATAAAAGACATTGGGGGTAACCGAGGGTACAATTGAAAAGCAATTTCTTATTATCTCATAAAAATGATTTCACATTTGGGGATCTTAAACAAGATCCATACACATTGAGGATCGCGAGGATCCGAATAGGGACTTGATCAGGGTCCAAATAGAACAAAGGGGCTGCAACATAAGAACTCTATAGGCATGCCTATCTATCGACAACTCGACTAACACAGGCTAAATTTTAACTCTGTCATACAATATTTATAACATTTCTTTATTTCCACACAGATTCGTATATCCATAAACATGCATATCATTACGCAAATCACACTTATCATATTACAACTAAACATATATTCTTTCATCGGTTAAGTAATTCATATTTTTGCATATCACATGTACTAATTACATTGCTCACATTTAAAAGTAATTATTAAATAATAATAGTAGATAAAATCACATAATTCAATTATTTTCATGCATAAAAGCATTTGAATGACTCATTTAAATTTATAGCGACAAAAAAAGTGAGAAACCAGGCAAAGGAGAAGATTTTCAAAATAATTTTAAGACAGAGAGGTCTATCGTGCTCGCGATAGACAAGTCCCAGGAGGCGATCACGAGTCATGCTCACTGTTACAACTCATGAAGGCAACCCATCAAAGCATAACAAAAGAATAGAGGAAGGTAGGAACAGGGGCGGGAGTTGTTACGACTCGTGCTAGCCAGCATGAGTCATGCTTCCCAGCACTAGTCGTGCTCCCGAGCACGGGTCATGCTTCCCACGTCGAATGGGCTCTCATGCCGAACATGCTTCCCAGCACGAGTCGTGCTCCCCATGCTAAAATGTGCTCTCATATCGAGCGGAATCTCATGCCGAGCGAGATCTCATGTCGAGCGCTCGGATACTCGACATTCAACGCGAGGGACGGGCCTCCCACACGAGCGATGGGCATCGCTCTCGTGAGGGATGAAAGCCGCCTTACGTGAGCAACTGGCGCTGCTCACGTGAGAGGAGGGCCCTCCATGGAAGCGAGTGACGGGCATCCCCCGACCGATGGCATGCCCGTCTATGGAGCAAAATGTAATTTTTCAAAATAAGAACTCCTCCTGACGTCCAAAAACCTCCTATCACCAAGAGAAATCCTCAATCCTCATAAAATCCGGGAATGAAAACTCACAACTTTCATCCACTTGTCTAGAAATAGACATTGATGTCTTTATCAAGAAACTCTGATCTGGACTGCCTCAGGACCCGTTGTCTATAGCGACCTATTGAGTTATCATGGGACTTTTTTATCCAAGAGTTTGAGAAGAGGTATATCAAAAAGGAATATAGAGAATCAAAATGGAAGGAGTTTATAAGCCTAAAATAGATGAATATGACTGTGGGTGAATATGAGAGGGAGTTTAGTACATTGAGCAAGTATATGGCTGATGTATTGCTAACAAAAGATTTTAAGTGCCGATAGTTTGAGGATTGATTGAAAGAGAGTATTGGAGGACCTTTATTGGCCATAGCTGCAATGCATATGGTGAACTATTATCAATTGGTTTCAGCAGCAATGAAATTAGAAGAGTCTAAAATACTAAAGGAAAGAAAGGAACAGAAGAGAAAGGTAACTGAAAGTGGTGTGACTGGTGGCAAGAGAGCCCGAGAAGATGTAAGCGGGCAGGTTACCCAAGGGTCGGGTCTTGTGCTAACATCGAAAGGAAGTGTTATGGCACCCTCCAGTAGGGAAAGTACTATGCCGAAGCGTGATCATTGCCAGAGATGCCATTGGGGCACTTGTAGAAAGCACACGGGAGCTTGTTTTAAATGTGGCAGCATGGAGCATATGCTTGCAAATTTCTCGAAATTGAAAAAGAGTATGGTACAGAAGGGAAGTAAAGATAATATTGATGTGACTAGATCTGCTAGAAGTGGAAGAAGAAGAGGTAGAACTGCACAAGTACCATCGAAAACGGTTGAGAAGCAAGTTGCATCTGGTTGTCCGGCCAGAGTCTTCGCAATAATCAAATAGGATGTGGATGAACCAGTAAGTCCACCAGGTCAGTTCGTTAAGTGCTTAGGTTATGTTGTATAAGTTATTGGTAAAGTATAGTATGATCGTATGTTAGTAGCGAGAGAAATTTCGAGGATAAAATTTCTTAAGTAGGGGAGAATTGTAATGGCCCAAAGCGTACCGTAGTAGAGTTGGTACTATAATTGTATTGTAAGGGTACAAGAGTAGATGGAATAAGTGGGAGTTACAAGTAAAAGAGGATGTAATTAAAAGAAATTAAGAGTAATTAGAAGAAAGAAATTGATTAGAGGGATTAAAAGGGAGTTGACCAAAGGATTAAGTGGGAAATTTTTTATGAGTGGGTCATGTGGGAAGAAGAGGACATGTGGCTTGTTGTGGGCATGCCATCTTGGCGGCCACATGCAATAAAAGGGCTTAGTGGAAGAAATTTGTCCCATTCTTCCTCCATGCATTCCGGTTTCCCTCTCTCTCTCAGTTTCTCTTCATTCTTCTCCTTTATTTTGGTCCTTTGTTTTTCAATTATGGCTAATTTTTCTACTATTGGATTGGTTTAAAGAGGTTTAGTAAGAGATTTAAAAGGTAAGTGTGGATTAGATCTAGTGTATGATTCTTCTACTCCTTCTTCTTGTACATGGTAACTTGGATATGTTTTGAGTTGTTTGAGTATTGGATTAAGTAAATGTTCTTGGTTGATTTTGTGTAAGAAGCATTGGACAAGAGAAAGGAGAAAGGCAAGGAAATGATTTGAGCAAGAGGAAAGTTGATCAAGCTACACTTTTGAGGTTTGGGATCATGTGTTATTCTTGTTAAAATGCATGTTGTTTGGGTTAAGATTGTACTTGATTTTTTGTTAGATGCATGCTTGAGTAGATGGAAAATTGTGAGCTTTGAATTAGTTCAATAGCTCTTTTACTTGTTGAAATCAACTTCGTTTTTGTTGCATGTTTGATTTTTTGGGAAATTATGGGTTTTAAAGAGTTCCATAACTCTTCTAGCATTAAACATTTTATGGGATTGAAAAAGTAGATTGTTAAGTCTTGTTTAGATGTATTTTGTATGATTATTATACGGTGATTATGAGTATGTTATAGGTTGTACATGAAAATTATTTGTATATGGTTATATTGCTTGAAGGCCATTTTGGCTGGTATACATGTTTGATTATTGTCAAAGATGAGTTTTAAAGCCTTGTTGTGTATGTAGCATGTCTTGAGGTCGATCATAGTAGTCATGCATGTGAATATAGGGATGTATGTGAAAGGTTTGGGCTAGTGATTTTGAGTATTTTTGGAGTTTGAACTCATAGTACAGGCTCTATCACGAGTGCGATAGAGTGCTCTGTAGGCAACGATTTGCCAGGCAGTGTTCTGTTGTTAGCACGAGCTTCATCACGGGCATGACAGAAGTCTTTCACTACAAGAAAATGTAAAAATAGCAACGGAATTAATTCCGTCGCTAAATTAGCAACGGAACCTTATTTTCGTTGCTAAAAAGCAACGAAAATTAGTTTCCGTTGCTAAAATTGGTGGAATTTTGAAAATTTAGCAACAGAAATATATATGGTGATATTTTATCGCTAAAAGTGGAGGGAATTTTTAGCGCCAAAATTTTGCAACGAAATTTAGCAATGGAATATATTTTCCGTTGTTAAATAATGCGCCAACACATAGGGGGGGAAAATTTGGAACAAAAAATAGCAACGGAATATTATTTCCGTTGCTAATTTAGCAACGGATAAAGAATTCCGTGGCTATTTAGCAACGGAATCTATTTTCCGTTGCTATTTAGCAACAAAAATTAGATTCCGTTGCTATCAATTTCTAAATATTCGGGCAGAAAAAATCGGGTTCTAAAATAGCAACAGAAAACTTACACCGTTGCTATTTAGCAACGGAATGTATTTTCCATTGCTATTTAGCAACGGAATGTATTTTCCATTGCTATTTAGCAACGGAATATATTTTTTGTTGCTATTTAGCAATGGAAATTATATTCCGTTGCTACCAATTTCTAAATATTCAGGTTGGAAAAATCGGGTTCTAAAATAGCAATGAAAAATTTTTTTCCGTTGCTATTTAGCAACGGAAATTAGATTCCATTGCTACCAATATCTAAATTTTCAGGCTGGAAAAATCGAGTTCTAAAATAGCAACGGAAAACTTATTCCATTGCTATTTAGCAACGGAAATTAGATTTCGTTGCTATCAATTTCTAAATATTTAGACAGAAAAAATCGGGTTCTAAAATAGCAACGGAAAATTTATTCCGTTGCTAATGTATTTTTCGTTGATATTTAACAACGGAAATTAGATTCCATTGCTATCAATTTCTAAATATTCAGCTGAAAAAATTGGGTTCTAAAATAGCAACAGAAAATTTATTCTGTTGCTATTTAGCAACGATAATTAGATTACGTTGCTATTTAGGAACGTAAAATACATTCCGTTGCTATTTGTGTAACACCCCCTTCCCATACATAGGCGATCCCATCCGAGGAGGAGTGAGATACCGTATGAGTAAAGGTGCCACCAAGCAAGTACAAAATAAAACATACTTTCATTCATAGCATACATTCAAAAATACAGAATAATTAAAAACTTTACATAAGGAAAGCAAAGGCTGATCATGCATCACTATAATAAACTATTACAATAACGTTCTGATCAACTAGCTGGAATAAAATAATATTACAGAACCAAAATAAAATTACAAATGCGGAAGCTGATACAAAACTGATATGGAGAGTTCTATACAAAAAGAATCATCACAGATACAAAAATAGCCCTACACTAAAAACTCTTCTGTGTTGGCTTGATGACGGCGACTCTCACAAGGCAAAACTCCTTCCACACCTGCACGGGTAAACACACCGTGCTAAGCGATAAACGCTTAGTGGGGAATCACACATAAATTATGGACGGCCATTCACAATGGTCGCCTAAACATGTCACATTCAGAATGGCAATATGCAAAGGTTAGCATAATACATATAAACGTATTCACGTATAAAGGCCATATAGTCAATATCTCACAATCATATTCATTACAGAATAATCCAGCATGTGTTTCATCATTAACTCATTCAGGAATTCCATATAGTAGTCAAATCAGATCAGAACAATTCTAATTAACAAATAAAGAACACCTGCTGACTCTAGACAGTGGATAACGAGTGTACAGACAGTACTTTCCGGGTACGAGCCGATTACAGACAGTACATTACGGGTACGAACCGATTAAACCATTTTACTTTAACTTTCACAGATATTTTCAAAAGGGACCTTTAACAAGATCCAATACAGAAAAGGGTTCGCGAGGAACCAAACGGGGACCTGATCGGGGTCCAAACAGAACTATGGGCTGCAGCAACAGACTCTATTAGGCATGCCTAACTATCCACTTACTTGACTCTAGCAGGTTATGCGTCAAACAGATCACATTTCAGGATACAGAATATAATTCATCAGAAAATCATGCTATCACGCATATCGAAGCATCAAACAGTAAGACATGCATCGTACAACAGTAAAGTCCATTCAGAAGAAATACCAAATTCATTTCTGAGTTACAAAACTAGGAAATTTCGGAAAAACGAGCTGAGCGGAGAAACGGGCGAGATCGGCTGGTCACTGGCGTGACTGGCCTTCCCAACAGGCAGGTCACGGCGTGACCGAGGGTCACGCGACGTGACTTGCTTGTTCCTCGCCGGTCACGTTGCGTGATCTTCACAAATCACGCAACGCCCTACGCAGGTCATGGCGTGACTGGATGTCACGACTCGTGACGTGCTTCTCCCTCTCGCAGATCACGTCGCGTGATCTCACAGATCACGCAACGCCTTCGCAGGTCGCACGACGTGACCGAGGATCATGTCGCGTGACTTGCTTGATCTTCAGCTGGTCACGCGACTGGCTTCTCAGCAGGCAGGTCACGGCGTGACCGAGGGTCACGCGACGTGACTTGCCTTCCTTCGTAGCGAGTCACGCGACAGAGAGAGTTTCTACAGTAATTCGATTTTTCCCAGAATTTCCATAATTTCCAGAATCAAGAATTCAATCCCAATTTGATTTAAAACCATACAAACCTGTTCTTACCTTCCAGAAATTATCCCAAACAACATCGGCAATAATTATACAACTCAATTCACCAAATAATTAACCAAATCAAATCAAGAACATACACATTCAAACTTAGAAGAACATGAACCCTAGAATTACAGTAACTTCAAAACCATACAATTTCACAAGTAAATATTCCCAAACCTGGATTCTAAACTTCTATCACTTAGCTCCACTAGGTCCAGCAATCTCTTTCCCCTTTGGATCACGTGGAGCCTCAGCTAGAACACAAACACAGTAATGAACATCAACATGCAACCCTAAATTAAAACTCAACCTAAAGAAGAAGATGAAGATGTAAAGTTACAGTAAAACAAAGACAAGGACATACACTTACCAAGCTAGAGAATGCAAGGAGAGATTAACTTCACCAATTCAAGCTTAAATCCACTACACAATTCTTAGAGTAAAGAAAATGAAGAAAAAGAAGAGAAGAAATGTGAGAGAAAGGAGATAACGTGAATCTGTTATCTTCACTCCTTCCTTTCCTTTTTCTTTTTCTTTCCTTTACCATAATTATGTGTCAAATCCCTATTAGTGAAGCTAACCACTCACACCAATCTAAAATGCATTACACACACCCTAAGTAACCTCATTTAAATGCACCCTACAATGGTATGCTCTAATGTACACAAGTACTACTCACTTAATTAACACACTAATGCCATGTATGTACCCACATAATAATAAAACCCCAAAAGCATACATTTATTAAAATACCCTTATGAAATGCCGAACACATGCGAATGCTTACACATACAGACAAACAGTCAGACAGACAGACAGACTGACAGGCTCATTCTACTAGGGGGCAAATGGGGTGTGACAACTCTCCCCTACTAATAAGAAATTCGTCCTCGAAATTCTCACCTGAACTGAATAACTGTTGATACTGAGCTCTCATCGACTCCTCTGGTTCCCAAGTCGCTTCCTCGACTCCATGATGGATCCATAACACTTTAACCAAAGGAATCTGCTTATTCCTCAACTGCCTCACCTCTCGGGCTAAAATAGCTCGCGGTTCCTCATCATAAGAGTAGTCTGGCTGAACCTGGATATCCTGAACTGACAGAACTTGTGAAGGATCTGATCTGTACCGATGAAGCATCGAAACGTGGAACACATCATGCAACTTTGCTAACTCCATCGGTAACGCCAATCTGTAGGCTACAGGTCCTACCTTAGCCAAAATCTCATAAGGTCCAATAAAACGAGGACTCAGCTTACCCTTCTTTCCAAATCGAAGCACTCTCCTCCAAGGAGAAACTTTAAGGAAAACTTTGTCCCCGATCTCAAATTGCACGTCTTTCCTCTTCAAATTGGCATAAGACTTCTGTCGATCTTTGGCTGCCTTCAAATTCCGCTGCACTACTCTGATTTTCTCTTCAGTATCTCTAACCAAGTCTGGTCCAATCATAGATCTCTCAGATAGCTCTGTCCAACAAATCGGAGTCCTACACTGACGACCATACAAAGCCTCATATGGTGCCATACCGATACTCGACTGGAAACTGTTGTTGTAGGCAAACTCCATCAATGATACATATCTGTCCCAGCTACCCGGAAAATCCAATGCACAAGCTCTCATTATATCCTCCAAAATCTGAATAACTCGCTCTGACTGACCGTCGGTCTGAGGATGAAACGCTGTACTGAAGTTCAACCTAGTGCCCAAAGCTCTCTGTAACTCCTTCCAAAACTTGGAAGTAAACCTCGGATCCCGATCTGACACTATGGACAAAGGCACACCATGCAACCGAACTATCTCATCCACATAGATACTGGCCAATCTGTCCATGGAGTAGTCCACTCTAACCGGCAGAAAGTGAGCTGATTTTGTAAGCCGATCCACAATAACCCAAACTGAATCATGCTTCCTCTGAGTCAAAGGCAAACCGGAAACAAAGTCCACGGCGATATCATTCCATTTCCACTCAGGAATGGATAAAGGCATAAGCAAACCCGAAGGTACCTGATGCTCGGCCTTTACCTGCTGACAAGTCAAGCACTTGGAAACAAAATCCACTATATCACGCTTCATACCGGACCACCAATAGAATTGCTTCATGTCTCTGTACATCTTCTCACTGCCCGGGTGCATAGTAAAGACTGAACTATGCGCCTCACTCATAAGCTGTCTCCTCAAATCCTCAGACTCTGGCACACATAAACGATCTCTGAACATAAGTACCTCATCCTGAACTGAGAACTCTGATGGCTTACCCTATCTAACCTCATGCACAATCTGCTGAAGCCTCTGGTCATCTCTCTGAGCATCCACTATCCTCTGTCTCAAAGTAGGCTTCACACGCAACTGGGCAAGCAAAGCCCCATCTGAACCAAATCGCCATCTGAATCGCCTCAAGAACAAAGCAGAAACTGATTTCCGACTCAAAGCATCTGCAACTACATTGGCCTTACCAGGATGGTAATCCACAATGCAGTCGTAGTCCTTAAATAACTCAAGCCAACGCCGCTGTCTCATGTTCAACTCTTTCTGTGAAAGGAAATACTTCAAGCTCTTGTGGTCCGAAAAGATCCTACACTTTTCCCCATACAAGTAATGACGCCAAATCTTCAAAGCAAAGATCACAGCTGCCAACTCTAAATCATGCGTCGGATAGTTCTTCTCATGTGGCTTCAACTGACGAGAAGCATAAGCCACTACTTTTCCTTCCTGCATCAGCACACATCCAAGACCAACTCCAGAAGCATCACTATAAATGACAAACTCCTTACCCGAGATGGGTTGAGTAAGGATAGGAGCCTCAACAAGCAACTGCTTTAACCGATCAAAACAAGACTGACACCTGTCTGACCACTCAAATCTAACTCCTTTCCTCAACAATCTAGTCATAGGAGCAGCAATCACAGAAAATCCCTTAACGAACCGACGGTAATAACCTGCTAAACCGAGGAAACTCCTCACTTCCTGAACATTTCGAGGCGCTTTCCAATCAACTATCGCCTCAATCTTAGCTGGATCCACCTGGATACCTCTAGCTGAAATAATGTGACCCAAGAATGACACTTCTCGAAGCCAGAAATCACACTTGCTAAGCTTAGCAAACAAATGATGCTCTCTCAACATCTGCAAAACCAATCTGAGATGCTCCTCATGCTCACTCTCATCCCTGGAATATACTAAGATGTCATCGATGAACACTACTACAAATCGATCTAAGTATGGTCTAAACACACGGTTCATCAGATCCATAAAAGCCGCTGGAGCATTTGTCAAACGAAACGGCATCACAAGAAACTCATAGTGGCCATACCTAGTCCGAAATGCAGTCTTAACCACATCTGCATCCTGAACACGAAGCTGGTAGTACCCTGATCGAAGATCTATCTTGGAAAAGACACCCGCACCTCGAAGCTGATAAAATAAATCCTCAATCCTAGGCAAAGGATACTTGTTCTTCACTGTAACTTTATTAATCTGGCGGTAGTCAATACACATCCGCAGGGATCCATCTTTCTTCTTAACAAACAGCACTGGAGCTCCCCACGGAGATATGCTAGGTCGAATAAACCCCTTATCCAATAACTCTTGTAGCTGAGATTTAA
This sequence comes from Excoecaria cochinchinensis, assembly GCA_947683425.1. NCBI lineage: Eukaryota > Viridiplantae > Streptophyta > Magnoliopsida > Malpighiales > Euphorbiaceae > Excoecaria > Excoecaria cochinchinensis. The sequence continues at coordinate 2,526,965 of CANTUQ010000021.1, read as the reverse complement.
GTTCCCTCAACTCTACAGGAGCCATCCGATAAGGTGCTCTCGAAATAGGTGCAGTACCTGGCATAATCTCAATGGACAACTCAACCTCTCTCTCAGGAGGCAAACCAGGCAACTCGCTCGGGAACACATCACTAAACTCCCGCACTACAGGAATGTCCTCAATCTGAACCTGATCCCTCCTGGAATCTAACACAACTGCTAGAAAAGCCTCACAACCTTTCCTGATAAATCTCTTGGCTTGCAACGCAGAAATCACATTATTCACTGAACTAGCACCCAAACCTTTCAGAAACACAAGAGACTGACTTCTATCCCGAAGTACAACTGTCTTCCTATGGCAATCAACTACAGCCCGATGCTTACCCAACCAGTCCATACCCAGAATCAAGTCAAACTCTCTGAAGGGTAACTCAATCAGATCCGCTGGAAGCACAGCTCCCTCAACAATCAGAGGACAACTCCTAAAAACTCTACTCACACTGACACTATGCCCTAATGGACTGGTCACACAAATCTCATAATCTAACTGATCAACTGAATGCAATTTATCAACAATTCTATCTGTGCACAAATATGAGTGTGTGGAACCAGGATCAATTAGAGCATACAACTCAGTGTCATGGAGTAGGAACTTACCAGCAATAACGTCAGGCGCATCCTGCTCATCTCTGGCTCTCATAGCATAAGCTCTAACGGCAGCCTGAGGAGGACGCTCGACAGTCTCAGAAGCAGCTCCATCTCTATACCGTCCACCTCGCCCTCTACCTCGACCTCTACCTCGGGTAGCCTGAGAAGCATTCGAACCAACCCTACTAGCTCCTCCCTGAGGTCCTGAATCCTCAATCGACTGGGGACAACCAGCCACACGGTGCTCAGTGCTCCCACATCTGAAACATCCCCCAGTAAGCCACCTACACTCACCCCGGTGAGCCTTGTTGCAATTCTCACAAATAGGTATGGCATCAGATTTACCTCCCCTACCAGAACCTGACACAGCTGCAGAACCCTGACGTCTACCTCTAGAAGCCGGACCAGATACTGACTCATCCTGTGGGTTCCTAGATCTCTTACCCGCTGAAGACCCTCCCCGAGAAGAACTCCTCCTCTGAGCTCTCTCTCTCAACACAGTCTCTGATAACTCGGCTCTCACTGCAGCCTCCACTATCTGATAGTAGCTAACCCCTGGTATACACATCAAGGAAATCAAGGCAATCTTCAATGACTCATTTAACCCAGCCTCAAAATGCTTGCATCTAAAGTCATCAGTCATAACTCCTCGTGGGGCATAGCGAGATAACCTGTTGAACTCTTTCTCATACTCAGCTACTGACAAAGCCCTCTGCTTCAAACTCAAAAACTGCGCCCATCTCGAATCTCTATAAGTCTGAGTAATGTACTTCTTTATGAACTCACCCTCAAAGAACTCCCAGGTAATCGGATCCGGTAGCTGAGGATGCCTGCAAACCAACTCCCACCACTCAAAAGCAGACCCCTGAAGAAGAGCCAACGCACACTCTGCCTGCTGGTCGGGAGGACACCGAATCTCTCTCAAAGCACGCTTCACTTTGTCTAACCATCTCTCTGAGATCTCAGACTCATTCAACCCTGTACCATAGAAATCCTCAACTCCTGCTCTCCTCAGATTCTCCATAGGTGCTCTAGGAGCGGTCACTCTCTCCAAAACCCTAGCCATGTCCTGATGCAACCGGAACATAGCCTCAAAGGGCATGGCTGCGGCTTCGGGCTGGACCCTAGCATGCTGAGCCGACACAGTAACAGAAACAGACTGATCTACAGTGGGAGGATTCACACTCTCGGCGGATTCCTCACGCGCACCATGAGCAGAATTAGAAGCCATCTAAACAAACAAGAAACAACCGTATCAGCCAACACAGATCTAGACACATACACATCTAAGAAACTCAAAACAATTACAACAACACCCAGAAACGCCTAAACCTATGCTCTGATACCACTAACTGTAACACCCCCTTCCCATACATAGGCGATCCCATCCGAGGAGGAGTGAGATACCGTATGAGTAAAGGTGCCACCAAGCAAGTACAAAATAAAACATACTTTCATTCATAGCATACATTCAAAAATACAGAATAATTAAAAACTTTACATAAGGAAAGCAAAGGCTGATCATGCATCACTATAATAAACTATTACAATAACGTTCTGATCAACTAGCTGAAATAAAATAATATTACAGAACCAAAATATAATTACAAATGCGGAAGCTGATACAAAACTGATATGGAGAGTTCTATACAAAAAGAATCATCACTGATACAAAAATAGCCCTACACTAAAAACTCTTCTGTGTTGGCTTGATGACGGCGACTCTCACAAGGCAAAACTCCTTCCACACCTGCACGGGTAAACACACCGTGCTAAGCGATAAACGCTTAGTGGGGAATCACACATAAATTATGGACGGCCATTCACAATGGTCGCCTAAACATGTCACATTCAGAATGGCAATATGCAAAGGTTAGCATAATACATATAAACATATTCACGTATAAAGGCCATATAGTCAATATCTAACAATCATATTCATTACAGAATAATCCAGCATGTGTTTCATCATTAACTCATTCAGGAATTCCATATAGTAGTCAAATCAAATCAGAACAATTCTAATTAACAAATAAAGAACACCTGCTGACTCTAGACAGTGGATAACGAGTGTACAGACAGTACTTTCCGGGTACGAGCCGATTACAGACAGTACATTACGGGTACGAACCGATTAAACCATTTTACTTTAACTTTCACAGATATTTTCAAAAGGGACCTTTAACAAGATCCAATACAGAAAAGGGTTCGCGAGGAACCAAACGGGGACCTGATCGGGGTCCAAACAGAACTATGGGCTGCAGCAACAGACTCTATTAGGCATGCCTAACTATCCACTTACTTGACTCTAGCAGGTTATGCGTCAAACAGATCACATTTCAGGATACAGAATATAATTCATCAAAAAATCATGCTATCACGCATATCGAAGCATCAAACAGTAAGACATGCATCGTACAACAGTAAAGTCCATTCAAAAGAAATACCAAATTCATTTCTGAGTTACAAAACTAGTGTAGACACCAGGTCCCGAGCTCAGTATAAAATGGCAATGGTAATTTTAGATCCTTGATAATTTCCTCCAAAAAAAAAAATATATATATATATATGTGATAATATATAAATATGTGTGCGTAAAATTTAATTAGTTAATGTTGTTTGTTAATTAATTAGTTAATTAGTTAATATTATTGTATTAATTAAGATGCATGTAAAATTAAAGATTAATTAGTTAATTAATTAGTTAAAATGTAGAATGTTTAATTAATTAGATAAATTATATATTAAGTAGATTAATTAATGTATGTAATGTTTAATTAAATTAGTATGTGTGTATTAGTTTTAATTAAGTTAGATTAATTAAGAAAATAGAAAAGGAGGGAATTGAGTGGGAAATTATCCTTGTGCCCTTAGCCCTAATTTAGGGGTATAAAATGAAAATGATGAGGAAATTAGAAGGGGGCTCTCTCGGCTGGATGAAGAGATTGAAAGAAAAAAAAATAGAGAACAAGAGAGAGCAGGGGATGGGTCGAAGAACCAGGAAAGGAAAATAAAAGAAAAAGAAAAGAAAAGAGATAGGAAGAGAGAAGAGGTAGCCAGCCATAGAAACAAAAAAATTGAAAGGAAAGGAAAATAAAGGAGCCGAAGAACAAGAGAGAGAGCAAGCAAGAAGGAGAGTGCAAGGCATAGAAAATAGAAAGGAAATATAAAAGAGAGAGCAAGTGAGTGAAACCAAGATCAAAGAAATAAAAGAAGAAGTAAGGGAAATTAAAAACAAAGCAAAGAAACAAAAGCCAAAGGAAATAGAGGGAAGAAGCAAGAAAATAAGGGAACCAGCAGGGAATCAACGGCGCCGGAGGAAAAAGAAAAAGGAAGAAAAAAAAGGGAGGAGGGGCGTTGCCTCCGCCGGCCAGCCGCGGCCGCCGATCGCCGCACGCGCCACACCGGGAGAACCGCCGCATCCAGACGCTTCAGGCGACGCAACCGCTCCTCCATCGGACTCCGGCAGACGGCGCGTGGAGGAGATCGGCGGCAAGGCATCATTCACGGTTTTTGGCGATTTCCGGCGAACTGGTAGCTCTTCCCGGCGCGTGACCACCGCCGCCGCCTTCCTGGTGCGCTGATCTATCGTCCGGTGGTGGAAGTGTCGACCACCCCCCTCCGACGGCGGCTCCGGCGAGGTAAGTCCCTATTGTTATTATTATTATTATTATTATTATTATTATTATTATTATATATTTAATTAATTTCTGTTATTATTATTATTAATTTCTGTATTATTATTATTATTATTATTATTATTATTATTATTTATTTATTTTCTGTTTTTATATTTATTTTTATTATTATTATTATTATATATTTATTTATTTTCTGTTTTTATATTTGTTGTTATTATTATTATTATTATTATTATTATTTGTCATTATTATATATTTATGCATTTTATGTCTATTATTATTAATATCATTATACTTATTTATTATTAATTATTATTCTGTGTTCATCTTATTACTATTATTATTTTATTATTATTATTATTATTATATGTTTATTATTATTATTATTGTTATTATTATTATTATTATTATTATTCTGTTTTTACCATCATTAGTATTATATGTTTATTTTATGTTTGTTGATGTCATATTGTTATTATTATTGTTATTATTATTATTATTATTATTATTGTGGTTAGTTATTATTATTTTAATGTCATTATTATTATTATTAGGATTGTGTTAATGTTATTACTATGTTTATTATTGTTGATGTTATTATTTTATTGCTTTAATTAATATTGTCATGGTCATTATTATTATATTATTTTACAGCATTATTATTATTATTATTATATTATATCATTGCTATTAATATCATTATTTATTTATATTATTATTATTATTTTACCTATCTATTATTGTCATTTTATGTTTATTTATTATTTATTATTATCATTATTATCATTTTATGGTATTATTATTAGCATCATCATTTTTATTGCATTTGATTATTATAATTGCCATTGTGTTTTACATTGATTAATCCTCTCAATTTGTTTGATTCAATTAATTATTTATTTGTTTATTTATTCGTTCAATTATTTATTCATTATTAACCAATATTGTTTTCTGTCTTTACCGCGATGCGAGTGGCATGTGACTCGCTCACGGAGTTAGGCGGAGCACGGTCGAGGTGAGTAGATTAGGATTTATTTATTATTATGAAATATGTAATTATTATTTTATTTTATTTTATTCGCTTGCGGTCTGTAATAACAAATGATTTTTCGACCGCATTAAAAAGAATCACCACACAAATGTTTTCTACAAAATGAAATTTGTCAATAAAACTGGACCAATGTCCACGTTTTCATTCCAAAACCAAAAGATTTAAATTGATTCAAGAATTTTATACTTTTCATAAAAAGTAATTGGGAATCAACGTTCCCGCCTAAAAGGATAGCCCGATTTATGTATGTATTCTTATTATTATATCTTCCTTTTATGATTTCATACTTATTTCTGGATAACTGTAAATATATTTTATTTATCGCTTTATTTGTTATTTTATTATTTTTTACTTGTTTGAATGCGCTTTAATTTATGGCATAACTCGTGTGAGAAGAGAGATAAAATAATTGATCCCAAAAACCCTTTTACATAATATTAACCAAAGGTATGAATAAGAGTGAGGTCCCGAACTCTCTCTGGTTTTGGCCTCATAAGGTTAGATTTATTTCCCGATGTTCTATCGGGTGGCGACTCCGTGATCCTGCCTTATGATAACCCAATAGACGCTCTCGTAAGTTGATTGCCAACAATGGGTTTGGATATATTTTTGTCCATTGCGAAGCGATCAGCTTTCACGAGTTTTAATGAACCTCCATCCGGTCTCGGGTCCTAAAAGCGGATTTCCGAGGGCTATCCGGATCGCGAGCGGGGTTCGGGCGCGTCACAGTGGCGACTCCACTGGGGATATCATGAGATTTTGCTCCGAAAGTACCTTTGGTTAATCTAATGTAAATGGGTGTAGGATCAAGAAATTTTATCCCTTTTCGAAAAATTGCATTGCATCATGCTAGAGCCTTAGAATTATGTTAGTTTGGTCCCTCTATTAGCCCCGGTGCGTTCCCGAAGCACGACCCCATTTTCACTCAATTTGGGGAAGTGTTAAGGATAATCACCAGCCCAAGCCACGTACCTCAATGGTATATCAAATGGTGACCCGATCGGTCGTTATGCTCGTGATGAGCTAGACCCGTCGGCAGGGATCATGCTTGGGTAGCCTCAAAGTAACATCACCTTTTGACCAAAGCTCATGTAATGGCAATAGAAATCTCCCCTAGGTGACATGTACCATAATATCGTGCTTGCTATTTGGGCCGTCATGTACTGAACAAAATCAATTGAATTAGATGATTTTCATCAAAGGCTTTCATGCCCCGATGGGCTTATCTTGATTTAATCGAATTGTTTAAATATATAATAGCCAAACATCCATGCGCATGTGCTTTAAATTAAGAGTTGTTAAGCTGCCGGTTTTTCACCGTGCACTATACGCGTTCATTGGGTTCCCTGTTAACCCTTGGATAAAGCCCACCTAGGAAAGATACCGCACGACCTCGTGTGTGGGAGAAATAAGGCCGGAAGGTTCTACCTGCTTGCATGTGGCTGTGAATGCTGCATAACATGCACATACATCACATGTCATTCATGTCAAAAAAAAAAAAATAAATCAAAAATAAAAAAAAATATATAAAAAATAAAAAAAAAATATAAAAAATACATTTCATATTGTGTATATATCCTTTTGCCTGCATATTATTTTTCACATACATATACAATCACGTGTATATTTTCATGCATTGCATCGCATAATTACAATTTGTTGATTTTTTTTAACTCCATCCGCATAATTCACGATCATGCATTGTATATTATCATACACGCATCATACTAACAATTTAAATTTTTAGCCATCATAGATTCTTCCAAGTGGGTTAGAGGTCCTGACGGTCGATTAGTAAGGACAGACTCGCCTTTTGGATTGCTCGAATTAGTGCTCGATTGGGATCCTGAGCCACTCTCGACATCTAGTACCTCATCCTCCATGGCAGACGAAACTGGAAACCTAACCACTCAAGACCTCGCCCGGAGGTTGGATGAATTTGAGCGGCGAATGCTAGACATGATGGGTGTCATGGCCGAAAGAATTGCCCATCCCCCTGCTGCACAAGCACCTCCTATTCTGCAGCCGCCTATTGCTCAACAAGTACCGGCAGTCCCTCATCGGGGGCAAGTTGAACCGCCTGCTGGTGGGGAGGCTCCCTTCGCTGGAGTGGCTGCTCGCCAACCTATTAATGAGAATGAAGCTGCACCTGTTGAGCCAAGAAGGGCAAGGGTTAATAATCCCGAAGAGGATTTTGTGGAAGAAGATGAGATTGAGGAAGTAGCAGCCCACCAACCTGTGAGGGGTAGAGCACCCAAGGTGGAGGATGAAATTATGAGGGCAATGAGACAGCAGATTGAGGCCATCACCCGGATGTTGTCAGCTGGAAAAGGGGTCAACCCTGAAGATAGAAATTTGGGAGATGAAGAATTGCTGCCCCAGAGATTTAAAATGCCTGAGCTGCCAAAGTTTAACGGTACTTCAGATCCTTCTGCGCATATCAAGCAGTACACTTTAGTGATGAAGGGTACAGGACTGAGCAAGAAGCAAAAGGTGGAGTATTTTTGCCTCAGCCTGTCGGGTCCTGCAGTCGATTGGTACCATGGGCTGGATCGAAGGTGTAAAGAAGACTGGGATCTGCTGACCGATGAATTTATGAAACAGTATGATTGCAGTACTAGAATGGAGGTCACCCTGAAAGACCTTGAACTCCTGCAGCAAAAGTCCGATGAATCATTCCACGAGTATCTCACAAGGTGGAGGAACAGGGTGATGGAAATGAAACGAAAGCCTGACACAGCTGATCAGATTAGGCTATTTATCAGAAATTCCTGTCCTTACCTGAGGGATCTGCTGAGCTTCAAAGGGCTTAGAGATTGGGAATCATTAAAAGATATTGCTGTAGAAGCTGAGGGGGCCTATCTGGCGAAGAAGGTGAGTCAGAATAATCTTCCTGGAAGGAACTTTGGGAACCAGTCTGGATACAGATCAGGCGGGGCTGGAAGCAGCAGCAATAGAACTGGCAAGGCAGCCGAGGTCTCAGCAACCGGGGTTGGACAGGAGCAAAGGCACTATTCCAATTTGGGTCGCCCTTTATCTTGGGTACTGGAGAGGCTTATGAAAGAAGGCAAGATACGACCCTTAGCGCCTAGGCCCGCCATGAATCAGGGGCAGCCAGGACATAGAGATGATCAGTACTGCGCTTATCACCAGCATACAGGGCACCTAACGGATTTCTGCCGAACCCTGAGGAACAAGATCCAGGATCTCATCGACACCAAACAGATCACTGATCCTGAGAAGAGGGGAAAAGATAAGAAGCCGGGCTACAACGCAGTCCCTCCACCAAATATATGATCGGATCCAGTCCACCAGGGTGGCATTTTTGCAAGAACTACAAGGAGATATTATGTATTATGTCTCTGTATTTTGAAAACTACTTATAACATTTTGGTTATGTAATATAATGAACAATGTTTTTGCGTACTCATATATTATTTCTAATGATTTCATTTCTTATGATCATGATACATTCATTCATTTTGACATTAATTCAATTAATACTACTACATTTAATCTTGGAACTTTGAAAAATTCAAAGAAAATCTTGATAGCATCTGATATAACTCCTGAAGAGAGAGAGATTCAAAGAGAAAATAAAAAATAATAAGAAAGAAAAAAACTAGTTGCAATTAGGAGATTAGATGAAAACTCACTAAGAGCACTAGAACCTTTCTGATTACCCGTCGAAGCAATCTCTGGATAAGACAGAACTTGGAAAATGATTTAGGCAATCTTTTCTTTGTATAGCTCTTTAAATGATTACTTCCTACCCTTATTCTGTAATCGCTTGCTAGCCCATTGAGCCTTTATGCTGGTATGCTGAATGCGTGCCAATTTTGTTGTTACACACATTAAAACTACCCCCTCGCCTAAAATGATTTTGGCTTCCCCTTAGAAGAGTGGCCGCTCTAAAACTGATGGATGTACATTTGAACAATTTTTTGGACTATTAAAAAGTTGCCTTGATGAAAGCAAGTTCAGACTTTAAAAAAAAGGGTTTAGTCATGCATGAAAGGCATGAGCTCAAAAAAAAAAAAGCGAAAGCAAAAAGAAGAAAAAGAAAACGAAAAGCGAAAAATCCAAAAAGAAAAAAATGAATGAAAAATGAAAGAAAAAGAAGCGAAGAAAAAAGAAAAAAAAAGAATCAAAAAGAGAGCTCAAAATGGTGACCAATTGACTAGTTTTAATGATTGCCCTTCTGATCTGAAGGAGCTAAAAATGTTATCAAGCCCAAATTCAAGAATAATTTTGAGCCGAGAACGGTTCATCCATCAGTCGAGAAAATATCGCGGCCATTTTTCTCTAGCGACCTGATCTTTCTTTGACAGCCATCTACCCAAACCTGACATTACAACCGAAGTAAGACCTTTTGATTCTGGGTTCAGTCTTATCCAATTAGCGGAGATGACCTTCTAGTAAGGTTTGGTACGTAAGAAGAGGCCTATGGTGTTTCTTGAGCTTCAAGCGAGAAGCCATGAGTGCATTCATGCATTCGAGTTAAGTCTCGTCTCCGACGTTGCTTCTAGAATTTGCATTCAAAAGATTAAATGAGAGCAGAGAGAAAATATTCAATCATGAGAATAAAAAAGAGAGCAGATTGATAACAGGAGTTTGATGCTTTCAAGATCCATTCCGAGATCGGATGAGGTTTTGTATCTTGAAATTAATGCCAAATAATGATTATATATTATGAAATCAAATTGAAATATGTGCATTTATGCAATGGTATTGATGTAACCAGAATAGTTCATCTTATGTACAAAAGAAAAAAAAAAGAGAAAAAGAAAAAAAAAACAAATAAGAAAAAAGAGAGAAAAAAGGCCGTTAGAGATGAAAACCGTAATTGGCGCTCTAAGCAAAAATTAGGCCAAAGGGCAGGGTGAAAACTTGAAAACAGGCAGTCTGTCCTAAAAAAAAAAAAAAAGAAAAAAAAAGAAAAAAAAAAAAGAGCCGCTGGATTGGGTTGGATTCCTTCCAGGCAAAAATAAGGCACAGGGTTATGTGAAAATCCGAAAAGACGCATTTCCCGCCAAGAAAAGCTAGTGTGAAAATCCACAAGGGACGCACTACCTTAAAATAATGACTACAGGTTTCAGAAGAGAACCTCATGATCCCCAAAGAGCATGAAATTCAAAGGCAATTCCAGAAGGCACTGATCTTACTGCAAATTGCAATCAAATCGGCTGTCGCCTCAAAATCCACTTGGATGAATTTTTATACTGCATTGCTGCATACACATGCATTTCACTTGCATGCTCACCTATTTTTTCCTGCATATTTGCCTTTCTAAGTCTTGCAGAAAGAAAAAGAGACTCGATGCGGACACCGGTAGAACCCGAGTGACTTCAATCAACCAAAGACCTCTCAGGGGGCACATAATCAAATCCAAGACCTCTCAGGGGGCAGATCTCAACCCAAGACCTCTCAGGGGGCAACCGCTTCTCAAAGGGCTCATAGACAGCACCACTTCATCATCTAATCGAAGGGTTAGCACGATGGCGGCACTACCACTCTGAGGAGGGTTAGCACGACCACGGCACTACCACTTCACCAAACGGAGGGTTAGCACGATGGCGGCACTACCACTCTGAGGAGGGTTAGCACGACCACGGCACTACCACTTCACCAAACGGAGGGTTAGCACGATGGCGGCACTACCACTCTGAGGAGGGTTAGCACGACCACGGCACTACCACTTCACCAAACGGAGGGTTAGCACGATGGCGGCACTACCCCTCTGAGGAGGGTTAGCACGACCACGGCACTACCACTTCACCAAACGGAGGGTTAGCACGATGGCGGCACTACCACTCTGAGGAGGGTTAGCACGACCACGGCACTACCACTTCAATCAACCAAAGACCTCTCAGGGGGCACATAATCAACCCAAGACCTCTCAGGGGGCAGATCTCAACCAAAGACCTCTCAGGGGGCGCCACTCAACAGAACGGCTAGCACGATGACGGCACTACCACTCTATGGAGGGTTAGCACGATCACGGCACTGCCGCTTCTGCAATCACAACAACAGCACTTAATTCAAGAAGGTTTCCGCCGCAGGTATGGAATCCTCTCTCTCTCCCACTTTGAATTTTGGCTCACCTAGGTGTCTATGCACTAGCTTCTCCAAAATTGGGGGCAACTGTAGACACCAGGTCCCGAGCTCAGTATAAAATGGCAATGGTAATTTTAGATCCTTGATAATTTCCTCCAAAAAAAAAAATATATATATATATATGTGATAATATATAAATATGTGTGCGTAAAATTTAATTAGTTAATGTTGTTTGTTAATTAATTAGTTAATTAGTTAATATTATTGTATTAATTAAGATGCATGTAAAATTAAAGATTAATTAGTTAATTAATTAGTTAAAATGTAGAATGTTTAATTAATTAGATAAATTATATATTAAGTAGATTAATTAATGTATGTAATGTTTAATTAAATTAGTATGTGTGTATTAGTTTTAATTAAGTTAGATTAATTAAGAAAATAGAAAAGGAGGGAATTGAGTGGGAAATTATCCTTGTGCCCTTAGCCCTAATTTAGGGGTATAAAATGAAAATGATGAGGAAATTAGAAGGGGGCTCTCTCGGCTGGATGAAGAGATTGAAAGAAAAAAAAATAGAGAACAAGAGAGAGCAGGGGATGGGTCGAAGAACCAGGAAAGGAAAATAAAAGAAAAAGAAAAGAAAAGAGATAGGAAGAGAGAAGAGGTAGCCAGCCATAGAAACAAAAAAATTGAAAGGAAAGGAAAATAAAGGAGCCGAAGAACAAGAGAGAGAGCAAGCAAGAAGGAGAGTGCAAGGCATAGAAAATAGAAAGGAAATATAAAAGAGAGAGCAAGTGAGTGAAACCAAGATCAAAGAAATAAAAGAAGAAGTAAGGGAAATTAAAAACAAAGCAAAGAAACAAAAGCCAAAGGAAATAGAGGGAAGAAGCAAGAAAATAAGGGAACCAGCAGGGAATCAACGGCGCCGGAGGAAAAAGAAAAAGGAAGAAAAAAAAGGGAGGAGGGGCGTTGCCTCCGCCGGCCAGCCGCGGCCGCCGATCGCCGCACGCGCCACACCGGGAGAACCGCCGCATCCAGACGCTTCAGGCGACGCAACCGCTCCTCCATCGGACTCCGGCAGACGGCGCGTGGAGGAGATCGGCGGCAAGGCATCATTCACGGTTTTTGGCGATTTCCGGCGAACTGGTAGCTCTTCCCGGCGCGTGACCACCGCCGCCGCCTTCCTGGTGCGCTGATCTATCGTCCGGTGGTGGAAGTGTCGACCACCCCCCTCCGACGGCGGCTCCGGCGAGGTAAGTCCCTATTGTTATTATTATTATTATTATTATTATTATTATTATTATTATATATTTAATTAATTTCTGTTATTATTATTATTAATTTCTGTATTATTATTATTATTATTATTATTATTATTATTATTTATTTATTTTCTGTTTTTATATTTATTTTTATTATTATTATTATTATATATTTATTTATTTTCTGTTTTTATATTTGTTGTTATTATTATTATTATTATTATTATTATTTGTCATTATTATATATTTATGCATTTTATGTCTATTATTATTAATATCATTATACTTATTTATTATTAATTATTATTCTGTGTTCATCTTATTACTATTATTATTTTATTATTATTATTATTATTATATGTTTATTATTATTATTATTGTTATTATTATTATTATTATTATTATTCTGTTTTTACCATCATTAGTATTATATGTTTATTTTATGTTTGTTGATGTCATATTGTTATTATTATTGTTATTATTATTATTATTATTATTATTGTGGTTAGTTATTATTATTTTAATGTCATTATTATTATTATTAGGATTGTGTTAATGTTATTACTATGTTTATTATTGTTGATGTTATTATTTTATTGCTTTAATTAATATTGTCATGGTCATTATTATTATATTATTTTACAGCATTATTATTATTATTATTATATTATATCATTGCTATTAATATCATTATTTATTTATATTATTATTATTATTTTACCTATCTATTATTGTCATTTTATGTTTATTTATTATTTATTATTATCATTATTATCATTTTATGGTATTATTATTAGCATCATCATTTTTATTGCATTTGATTATTATAATTGCCATTGTGTTTTACATTGATTAATCCTCTCAATTTGTTTGATTCAATTAATTATTTATTTGTTTATTTATTCGTTCAATTATTTATTCATTATTAACCAATATTGTTTTCTGTCTTTACCGCGATGCGAGTGGCATGTGACTCGCTCACGGAGTTAGGCGGAGCACGGTCGAGGTGAGTAGATTAGGATTTATTTATTATTATGAAATATGTAATTATTATTTTATTTTATTTTATTCGCTTGCGGTCTGTAATAACAAATGATTTTTCGACCGCATTAAAAAGAATCACCACACAAATGTTTTCTACAAAATGAAATTTGTCAATAAAACTGGACCAATGTCCACGTTTTCATTCCAAAACCAAAAGATTTAAATTGATTCAAGAATTTTATACTTTTCATAAAAAGTAATTGGGAATCAACGTTCCCGCCTAAAAGGATAGCCCGATTTATGTATGTATTCTTATTATTATATCTTCCTTTTATGATTTCATACTTATTTCTGGATAACTGTAAATATATTTTATTTATCGCTTTATTTGTTATTTTATTATTTTTTACTTGTTTGAATGCGCTTTAATTTATGGCATAACTCGTGTGAGAAGAGAGATAAAATAATTGATCCCAAAAACCCTTTTACATAATATTAACCAAAGGTATGAATAAGAGTGAGGTCCCGAACTCTCTCTGGTTTTGGCCTCATAAGGTTAGATTTATTTCCCGATGTTCTATCGGGTGGCGACTCCGTGATCCTGCCTTATGATAACCCAATAGACGCTCTCGTAAGTTGATTGCCAACAATGGGTTTGGATATATTTTTGTCCATTGCGAAGCGATCAGCTTTCACGAGTTTTAATGAACCTCCATCCGGTCTCGGGTCCTAAAAGCGGATTTCCGAGGGCTATCCGGATCGCGAGCGGGGTTCGGGCGCGTCACAACTAGGAAATTTCGGAAAAACGAGCTGAGCGGAGAAACGGGCGAGATCGGCTGGTCACTGGCGTGACTGGCCTTCCCAACAAGCAGGTCACGGCGTGACCGAGGGTCACGCGACGTGACTTGCTTGTTCCTCGCCGGTCACGTTGCGTGATCTTCACAAATCACGCAACGCCCTAAGCAGGTAACGGTGTGACTGGACGTCACGACTCGTGACGTGCTTCTCCCTCTCGCAGATCACGTCGCGTGATCTCACAGATCACGCAACGCCTTCGTAGGTCGCACGATGTGACCGAGGATCACGTCGCGTGACTTGCTTGATCTTCAGCTGGTCACGCGACTGGCTTCTCAGCAGGCAGGTCACGGCGTGACCGAGGGTCACGCGACGTGACTGGCCTTCCTTCGTAGCGAGTCACGCGACAGAGAGAGTTTCTACAGTAATTCGATTTTTCCCAGAATTTCCATAATTTTCAGAATCAAGAATTCAATCCCAATTTGATTTAAAACCATACAAACCTGTTCTTACCTTCCAGAAATTATCCCAAACAACATCGGCAATAATTATACAACTCAATTCACCAAATAATTAACCAAATCAAATCAAGAACATACACATTCAAACTTAGAAGAACATGAACCCTAGAATTACAGTAACTTCAAAACCATACAATTTCACAAGTAAATATTCCCAAACCTGGATTCTAAACTTCTATCACTTAGCTCCACTAGGTCCAGCAATCTCTTTCCCCTTTGGATCACGTGGAGCCTCAGCTAGAACACAAACACAGTAATGAACATCAACATGCAACCCTAAATTAAAACTCAACCTAAAGAAGAAGATGAAGATGTAAAGTTACAGTAAAACAAAGACAAGGACATACACTTACCAAGCTAGAGAATGCAAGGAGAGATTAACTTCACCAATTCAAGCTTAAATCCACTACACAATTCTTAGAGTAAAGAAAATGAAGAAAAAGAAGAGAAGAAATGTGAGAGAAAGGAGATAACGTGAATCTATTATCTTCACTCCTTCCTTTCCTTTTTCTTTTTCTTTCCTTTACCCTAATTATGTGTCAAATCCCTATTAGTGAAGCTAACCACTCACACCAATCTAAAATGCATTACACACACCCTAAGTAACCTCATTTAAATGCACCCTACAATGGTATGCTCTAATGTACACAAGTACTACTCACTTAATTAACACACTAATGCCATGTATGTACCCACATAATAATAAAACCCCAAAAGCATACATTTATTAAAATACCCTTATGAAATGCCGAACACATGCGAATGCTTACACATACAAACAAACAGTCAGACAGACAGACAGACTGACAGGCTCATTCTACTAGGGGGCAAATGGGGTGTGACAATTTGTCTTGCCCTAGGTATAAATACTCCCCGTTAATTCTCCCTCTGCCTCGCCCTCTTCGTCTCTCTTTCCCTCTCCCTTCAAATGCCCAATGGGCAAGCTTTATTACCCCCCACAAGCTCTATTCCATTCGCCAAACCCCACAAACCCAAGAATCCGCCGTTAATGAATAGAATCAGCAACAAACTCATGAGCTCGCCATTGTTCCTTCACAGTCGCCATTTGCTACTGCCTCTATCTCTCTCTCTTTATCCACAATTCTTCCTACCCACTTCTGCAATCAGCAAAAAATAACTCGTTGTCGCTGAAATTTGTTGGTGGCCAGGTCATCTTTAGATCTCTATTTCCCTCTCTGTTTAGGCCCTCGCCGTCCCTCTGACCCCTTCAATTGCTGCTTTAGTTTGCTGAGGCTGCTGATTTGCTTAAGGAGTTAGAGAGTATTGTATTGATGGCTAAACTTGATGCTAGAAGACATCGAAAAGCAGCTTCAGTGCTTGACGTTAAAGGGTTTCCTACTCTGCTTCTTTTTGCCAATGGAAGCTCTGTGGTCTATACCAGTGGATTCACTGTGTAAGTCTCCTTCTTTTTACCTTATATATCTTTGGTTCTTTAAACTTATACTTTATATATCCAAAGAGTAATTGAGGAAAATGATTAGCTTGAACTGGCTTCTTGAACCCTCGTATGCTATTGGTAGTTATTGAGATTTAGTTAATGGTTATACATTAGTAATTTTTCAAGTATATAAGGTTGATTTTTCTTTGGTCTTTACTGATTAGTTGACTATTGTTGCTTTGCCATCAGGGAAGATATAGTGATCTTGACTAGGAAAATTCGTGGTATGTATAGTTTACTTGTTTTTCATTTTTCTTTTTTTTTATTATTTTTCAATTTGCTTAAGGATTTGGAAAACCTAATTTTGAAATTTGGAGTTTAACTGGTACTAGTCTCTGCCTTAGTATTAGTTTCCATTAATGCAAGCTCCTTCCCTCTCAAAAATTTGAGATTGACGCTACTTCCTGTTATGCTTTTTGATCCTCAACGTTGCTTCATGTTGTTCTTTTTTGTCTTCCATCTTCAATCTTCAGATCATATTCTTTTAACATTCAGAATCGTGAGTAGTTGATTGCCTTTGGATTTAACATTCAGAAAGTTTTTCGGACTCAAAGACAGATTAAACACCATTAATTTTAAGTAATTCAAACCAAATGTCTGATTAATTGCAAATTTCATATTATTTTAATTTTTACTTATCAAATTATAGTATCCCAAAATTTCATATTCTTAAGTTTGATGAACTCTGAGAATTGCTGATATGAAAATATGATAACTATAAATAAATTCCCAAAATCGTTGTTATCAAATTGTAACTAAAACCTGTTGTTTCATTTGTTGTATACAAAGTGTTTTTGAATAATTCTCACAAATTAGCTGCTGTTATAGAAGATTTTATGATGTTGTCAATTCATTGAGCAGGTTTTGACACATCGATCATGTTCAGCTGCTATGCTTTCACTTGATGAAGGTGAGTTCCCCATTGATTTTGTTTTCCTTTTGCGTAAATAGTTCTAGAATTTAATTGATAGGGATTTGGTAAAATATAGACTCCGCTTGCTTAATTATGGTGAAATGGATTGGATAAACGTGGTTTCTTTGTGGCATTGTCGGAGATGGAGCAGATTAATTATCCTTCTGGCAGTTAATTCGTATTTATTGGATTCAAGGATGAATATTGTTTTTCATCGAATTTGTGCATGGAGGAAAAAGCAATCACTACGAGTAGAATATTTATTTTTTTAGCACTAACTGAATTCGTAGTTAAGTGTTGATCATCAAAATTTCATTTGGTTTCAAGTATATATTCAGGTTATATAATTTTTAGCACAAATTTAATTTATGATTAAGTGTTTATTGTGAAGATTTCATTCAGTTTTAGTGCCCTTTGGTAGTCAATTAAGGACTAAGGTAGATTCTTTAGTTGAAAGCTTAAGTAGCCAATAATTAGCGTTTCACTTATAATTAAATGATTTAACAATGAATTATAATAAAAGAGCAATAAACTATTATAAGATACGTACACACTCAATTTTAAATGCAATACATTAATTAATTTATGATAAACTTAGGCACAAAATTTACCAATCAATTAACCAATGAAATTTCATTTTCTAGAGTAGTATAATTTATAGTTAAAGATTATTACCATACTATATATCAGATAATTTTATATCATTATAATGATAATCATAGAGTGGGATATATATTTGAGCTATTACACCTAATTTAGGGGCAAATTTAAGCTTTAATCAAATAGAAAAAAGAAATTGATATTGCTCATTCACCAAACACTTTATAATAGTGATTGGAAAATCTGTCCCATAAAACCCAATTAATTTAATTTCACTCGTAGCATGCAGTTAGACACCGCACTCGCCTTGTTGATGGATACTGTAACCCAGCTAAAGAATTGGGTAGAAGATTTGGAAACCAAGGGTGCTCAGCAGCCAGATCGTCCTCCTTTATCTCCACCTATATAGCATAAATTTGTAATTTTCGTTATTTAAACTAAATTTATGTTGTTTTTGTGATAGTTTACAAGGATTTTTACTTTACAATGTTATTTATACTGAATTTATGTTGTATTTGTGATAGCTTTCAAGAATTTTTATTTTATAATTATATAATATATTTTTAGGATTTTAATTATTGTGCATTATAATTTTTATATTATATTATCAATAAGCATATTTTTTCAGGATTTGAATGATATTTATTTATGAACAACAAATTTTATAAAAATTAAAAATAGCAACGGAATCCAAAATTCGTTGATATATTTAGCAATGAAAACATTATTTTGTTGCTATATTTAGCAACGGATAAGAATTTCCGTTGCTAAACTTCTCCAAGGCGGTTACTATAAACACTATATTTAGCAACGGAAATGAGTTCCATTGCTATATTTATCAACGGAATATTTGTTTCGTTGCTATAAATTATTTTTCGTTGCTAAATTTAGCAACGGAATATATTTCGGTTGCTAATATTGACAAATTCACCAAAACGAATGTTGGTTAAATTTAGCAATGGAATAAGGTTTCTAGCAACGGAACTAGAATTCCGTTGCTAAATTTAGCAACGAAAATGAATTCGATTGCTAAAAATTACCCACCGCCAAATTTGCAACCGTTTTTTCCGTTGCTATTTTTGATTAGCAACGAAAAATCAACAAATATGGTTGCTAATTTCCGTTGCTATTTCCAGATTTTCTTGTAGTGTTTTGGTCAACCTGTCACGAGTACGATGTAGGCCGCGAGCGCGATGGTAGGATATTTTTGGTACTGTCGCGAGCGTGACATAGTTAAGTGCATGAATACTAGTTAGTTGACCTAATTGTGTGTAATTTTGCTTTGGATATTGAATGATATGATTGGTGTACTACATGAATTAAAGATACGCATGTATATTATATGAAAAAATGATATGATGATGAGTATAATTTGTAGTTATAGTCTTGGCATGATGATAGACAAATATGTATGCATGCTCATGTTTACAAGGTAAATTCATGATGTGAATTAAATGTACAATGCGTGTTAAACTACTTGAGTAAGTGTAAAGTATATGATATAGCAAATAGAATATATATAATAAGCCTGAAGGATTCATAATAGTAGATAGATAAGCATGCTTATAAAAAGCTATAATTTGCAGCTGCTACAATTGGCCCCGTTTGTGTCTAGAGTGGGCCTATATGGGTCAAGAGCTTGTTACCTTCGGGTATCTAAAGATTTGAGACTTCGGTCTCTAAATGTTTGATATTGCTAGTCAGTATCTAGAGCACCCATATCCACCATCAATGTGAATTCAGGCTATAGTTATTTTATGCTGGTGAATGAATAAGTAGAGTTATGATCTAGTATATGTATTTGAATGTACATGTTTTTGACCATATGTGAGATGTAGTGATTTGTTATCACTTATCGTATTTGATAAAGGTTAAAGTTACAGAATATGTACATGCTGAGGTAAACATAAATGTTAAGGCATGTTCATATGTTAAAGCTAAAGATATATGCATGTGTAAGTCTATACGAGAGAAATTGTGATAAGCTATTAATGATCATATGTGATAATTATTAGAGCTAGAAGTTTTATATATGAAAGGTTATATGTTATTGTATCTCTATAAGTGATAAGCACAACTATTAATATGCATATTATGTTATGTTTGTGACTTCGATAGAAGTTTATTGCAATTGTTTATCCCCACTAAGCGTTATCGCTTAGCATGGGTGTTTTCCCATGTATGTATGCAGGTTTGGTTCAGTTTAGAAAGTGTTCATCTGCTGGCCACTAGGAGTGTGAAGTGGAGTTTTTGTATATGTATAAGCTTCATTTTGTAATGTTTTGTATAATGATTTTGTAAAGTGATCTATTTGTATATGAAATGTAAGGGTTAATTAGAGGCACATGATCATTTAATTAATAGATGATGTCATTTTGTAACATGAATATTTAAAGTTAATTATGAGAAGTATGTTGTTTTCTATTGATGATTTCTTTTCCACTATACACTATAAAAAACTAGTAAATTAGCAATAGAAATTTACGTCGCTAATAAGGATATTTTAGTCGCTAATTACTTTTAGCGACGCGACGACTAACTGTTGCTATTTGTTCTGTCGCAAGGAATTTTGCGACTAAAACATAAAACCGTCACTAAAAATAGCAATGGCAAATTCCGTCGCTAAAAATAAAATTTTCTTCATTAAATAACCCCTAAAATTAATCACCATAAATATTAAAAATTTATTAGCGATGAAAAATCCGTCGCTAAAAATATTATATTTTTTAATATTATTTTCAAATTAATTTTTTATTATAATTTTCAATTTAATTTTTTATTACAATTTCCAATTTAATTTGTCAATATTATTATTATTATTATAATAATAATAATTATTATTATTATTATTAATGTAACATCCAAAATTTAATTTATATAAATAATTCTACAATATTATTAATTTAAAAAATATAAAAATATTATATCATAGAAGTACATTAAATTGAAACCGTACTTAAAAAGTATTTAGAAAATTAAAAATATCCCATACAATTCAAATTCAAATATTTATAAACATTCCATACAATTATGATATAAACATTATCTAAAATAAAACCAAATATAAAAATTAACTTTTATCTAAAATGTTGATATAAACATACATCAACTTTAAGTTTTGCATCCCCATTATGAATATATCACATCAATTAAAAGTCCCACAAGACTCTCAACATCACTTCGAGATCATTCTTTCAATTTGGTCAGAATATACATGACAATATCATCAACAAGTATGAATTCCAGCCTGTCAAACATGATTAGCTAACATTCCACCTGTAAGTTTACATGGTAAGTAATTCTTCAGATATAAACTTCAAAGACCAATGACTTATTATCAAGCAACACACTGGAATTGATTGTTTCAAATTTACGCAAGTGTCTAGACCATGACCACTTACCAATCTAAAACTTCCCTACACTGAAACTGACAAGATTCAGTTTTGTGGTTTGTATAAAAGAGGTAATGTCAAGAGATCATGCATACATTATAAACACTTGGTCAATTGATTGATGAATCAACAAATTCTTTTATAAGTTTCTAAATTTAACTCTTTTATCAATAAGATATATAAAACTCAAGAATGACAACAACAAATGAAATACACAACCATCCAAATAGCTCACAGCTCACAATCTAAATAATTTCATGTTTTGAGGCCTATGAACTAATTCAAACAATAATACCATAGCAGACAAACAACTTAAATAGGTTAATGCATACAAAAATAAGTCTTACGATAGCTTTTTTTAGAGAAAGAAATTAGATCACCAAGTAAATAACTAAAAGAAACCTCATTTTGCAAGCTTTCTAGACTAACTCGCAATTAACAAAGAAAGAAAATCAAAATCTAGACTAACTCACGAATTAATCATGTATAACGTAAGAACACCAACATATAGACAAAAAAATTAAATATAAAAACATCAAAAAAGATAGATTGCAGATGATTACAGAGTATTGGCGTGCTAAATATCAGCTTCGACAGCAATGAGTGAATCCTTAGAAGACAACTTCCCCATGGCAGAAAAAAATTCCGAGCAAAAAACCTAAAATCGAATTAAATACATAACTGAAAATAATACAACATATCAAACTCATAAATAGGTAGAGAATACAAATAAGAACCTGTAAGAATAGAAAATTGAAATAGCTATACATTTCACTGGATCTGTTATTCATCAAAGCATAACAAGCCAAGTCACAAATTTAATGATTCATCTTTATTTTCAAATAAAAACCTTCACAAACTAACTCTCTTAATAAAAACCTTAATAAACTAACCCTTTGTTCCTCACGTTTTCTTCTTCCTCTTTACATATGCACACAACAATTCAACCATAAACTTAATAAATCTTAATAAAAATGTAATTTAACTTGATTATATTAATTAAAAATTAAAAATCTAACTTATTATATGCTTAAAACATTAAATTCCTAAAATTATAATTTTAAATCCCTAAACTCCCAAAATCTACACTTAATTATTTTTCCTCAAACCTCCAGATTTCAAGTCAAGATCACTCACCTTAGGGGGGCTAATGGTGCAACCGGTGGCCGGCGACGAGGAGGCATCGGGCGAGGCTACAAATCCCAACTCCAAACGAGCAAGGAGGAGGGCAGCAGCTGCTGCCGTCGTGCCAGGAGGAGGGGGAAAGAGAGGAGGTGACGTGGCCGGCTGACAGCGGGGATAGGGGGGTCGGGCGGCAGGGAGCGACAAGGGGCAAGAGCAAATCAAGGGGGGGGGGGGAGGCTTGAATGAGATCAGGGCAGAGAAAGGGAAAAGAAGGAAAAGAAAGAAAAAGGAAAGGAGAGAAGGAAGGGGAAGCCCCAAAATGACGTAGTTTTCGGTTTTCTTCTCTTTTTTTCATATTAAATTACTATTTTATCCTTCCCAACACACCCACACACCAATATTTACCCCCAAATTAAACCCCTAAATTTTAATATTTTACACTTGCTCCCTTTTTAAATTATTCTATTTATTTGCCTAAAATATCGGGTTCATTATCCCCACTATTTGGGTCCATTATTTCAGGGCGTTACATTCTCTCTCTCATTTTCTATCGGGTTATTTTTTATTTTTTTATCGATATATATCCATATGTATATTAATTTAATTATTTATTTGTATATATAATTCATTTAGTCAAAGTTATTAATTCAAAAACCGAAAATAATATCAATACATATTCTATAATAAATTTCTTTATTAATATTAATTTCAGTTTGCCCATCTAATTAATATTTTCATTAAATTTTTAAATAATTAAATATAAAAACATTTATTTTAGACAAATTAAAAATAAAATTCATAATATAAAATGATTCCAAGCTAAAAAAAATTACAATTATAAAATTTATCTTAATCAATGAAAGTACTAAAAAATTATTAAATTTTGTTTACAATTGGTTTAATTATATATTTTCAAGATTAAATGTTAATCTTATCGGAATTAGCAAAGGGAATGAATTTCAATATAATTTCAAGTGTAAAGGAAAAATATTAAAAATAATTAATAACTATAAGTATGTATGCATACTTTTATTAATATTATAATCAATTTTACCGATAAAATAGTGACGGAATAAAGTATCACTTCAATTTCTAAAATATTGTTTTAATAAATAACAAATTTGAAAAGTTTTTTGTGACGAAAAAATCCGTCGCTAATTTAAGTGTGTTTAGCGACAACAAGTTTAGTCGGTAAATCCATCGCAAACAAAATCGCTGAAATTGCCTCCAAATTTAGCGACTAATATTTTTGTCGCTATTTTAGCGATGACTTTTTTAGTCATTGAATTAGTTGCAAAAATTAGCGATGAATTTTTTAGTCGCTAAATAATCGCAAAAAAAAGCGCCATAAATTGCCGCCAAAATTTAGCGACGAATTCTTTATTTCCATCGCTAAAATTGAAAAAATGGTCTTTCACGACCAATTCTGAATTTTGTCGCAAATTTGTCGCTAATTAGCAACAAAAAAAGTGTCCGTCGCTAATTTGGGTTTTTTTTTGCAATGATAGTATCGGATAGTATTGTATGCGTATGTGTGCGTAGCGACTCTGATATCCTTCCAAGGGGTATTGGGGCGTTACATTTAGGGATAAAATCTAATCTTTTCAATTAAACATATCCCAAAAATTAGGATTTTGAATTAATATAAATCCGCAAATTTCCTGTTGAGGGAAATTTGGAAATTGGATTCAGATCATGACGGATGGGCATCCCTCACGTCGGTCTCAAGAAGGCGGGAATTCCTGATTTGCCCCCTCACAGTCCATCCCACTAGACGATGAGTGCACCTAACGCGCGAGGGACGGGTGTCCCTCATGAGGGACGGGCATTCGTCAACTAGAAAAAGGCTATTTTTGCAATTTTGACCCTTTTTCGAATCCGGTGAAGGCATAAAAGAATTTTGTGTATAGAAAAACTTCAAAACTTATGAAATTCCAAGGCGAAAACTAACATTCCAACTCTTCACCTGTAAAATAGATATCAGTAATCCTCATTGGGTAACTCTGATCTGGGCTGCCTCTGGAACCAGTGTCTACAGTTGCCCAAAATTTTAGAAAGGCTAGTGGTGAGCCAAAATTCATATCGAAGGAAAGAGACATGTACCAGAGGCAGCTCTTACCATTGGTGATGTGATTATCGCCATTTAATCGACATGAAAACTAAGATTGATGATTATGTGATGATTGCCATTTAATCGGCTTGAAGACCACAGTTGATGATGCTGTGATGATTGCCATTTAATCGGCATGAAAACCACAGTTGATGATGGTGTGATGCTCGCCATTTAATCGGCATGAAAACCACGGTTGATGAGGATGTTATTATCGAAATTTAATTGGCATAAAGACCACTATTGATGAAAATGTGATTATCTCCATTTAATCGGCATGAAAGCCACGGTTGATGAGGATGTGACTATCGCTATTTAATCGGAATGAAAACCTCGGTTGATAATGATGTGATTATTGCTATTTAATCAGCATGAAGATCGCTGCGATTCTCGCCATTTTGTCGGCATGATGACCACTACTGATTGTGATTATCACCATTTTGTCGGCATGAAGATCACTGTGATTATCACCATTTTGTCTGCATGAAGACCACTATTGAGAAGTTTTTTCTGTTGAAGGGACCTTATTGATGTAATCTCTACGAGTTCAAAGAATTTTGTTAACATGTTGCTTCAACATAATTTTTTTGTCATGCTGTTGTGGATTAATTTTCTTTACGTCTTTTTTTTATATATATTTTCTTTTGTTGTCCATTTTGTTGTTTCACTTTTAAAAATTTGAATGAGAAGAAGTATAATAAGCATAAAAAACATGACTAAATATAATAAAATGAAAAGTTTGTACATCAAAAACATATAAATATACAATCTCCTCGAAAAGTGATCTCTTTAGGGAACAAGACACATAGTCCTCAAAAGGGTCCGATGAGGACGATGATGAAGACAAACTGATCGGCACTGTCGGGGCTTTAGAGGTCGATGACTGAGCTCTAGAGGTTGATAGGTCAGCTCTGAAGGTTGATGGTCAGTCAGTAATGTCGTCCAAAGGGGATCGGCGAGCTATTGCATGCTGTGATAGTAAGGGCTGCTGAATGCTATGACTGTAGGGCTTCCTGGAACTGGACCTTGTCCTGTCTCTACAAGAATGGGCGATCACAAGTCCCTAGAAATTCTATGAGCTTCTAGATGCTCGCCTTTAGGTCTGTAATGGACCAGGTCTACTCCATCACATCATCCCTTGCACGTGTGAATCAAGTCTCCACCTCCTCACGTAGGTCTTTCACTACCTCTGACATACCTGGTATAGTCCCTTCAAGCATTATGACCTGCAGTCTAACGGTGTGGATGGACTCGTCCATTAACAGGAGGCCCTCATCCACTCTTTGAGCTACCACAGCCTGTGAGGTCCTCAAAGTCTCTCTCAGCCCCTCGATGCTCTCCCCCTATCTATCCAGGTGTTCTCCTTGTCTGGACACTGCCCCATCTAACACCCGAACCTCTCATCCATACACCAGCCTAATGTGGCTATAGCTGGTATAATCTCCTGCTTATGGGCTGGGCAGATGCCTGTGCAGCCTCTGTTTAGGGCTCAGGTGTTGGTGGAGTAGGCATATCGATGCGCCCGAGTGGCCTGGGGATAAAGGCAAAACCTCCTATCGGCTCGGACCTTTAAGTGATTAACTCACTATGGTGGCAGAGTATGACTGTAACACCCTGATACCCCCTTTGGAAGGATACAGGAGCGCTATGCAAATAAATACATATACAAACTCAAATGCATATGCAAGTACTCAATTAAGTTAAGAAAAGCTAACACATTTAATCAAAAAGTTATCAAATCCATAAATAAATAATCATATCGTTTTACAACAGGGATTTGCAAGCCTGTAACATAAACAAAATCATTAAAATCCATATACAAATAAGCGAAAGACAAAAAAACTCCAACTATAGACTTCTAGTGGCCGACCCGCAGATGTTTGACTCCAAACTGAACCTGCCATCTACACTGGAAAACAACCCGTGCTAAGTGATAATGCTTAGTGGGGAGGAACAAAACAGACATAGATATGCATATACAAATAATTACAATAACAACTTATTAACTTAACATAGAAACAAAACATATAAGTAATATCCTACTCATGTTTATATCAACTATCGAACAAATAATTATAAGCATGTAAACATTACTTATTCATCATATGCATACTCGCAATATAGCACAAATAATCATTCGTGTCCAACTACAAGTATCACAACATCTTGTCTTATCTCAAATACATATACATATATCATATATCCATTTCATATTACTGATAACACATACAATAGTCACATATAATAGCCTGAATACATATTAGAGGTGGATACAGTCAATTTTGATACTGATAGGACATAGTATCCAAACATATGGAGACAAGAGTCTCAAAACATTTTATAATCATGTATACCCGAAGGTATACTAGAGATTAGAGTCTCAAATCTTGTGTAAGCATGTATACCCGAAGGTATACCGTAGACCGAAGTCTCAAATCATGTGTAACCATGTATACCCAGAAGTATACTGGAGGCCGAGGTCTCAAATGATGTGAAATGACCCAAACGGGCCGAGACAAGGACCCAAACGGGGCCCGCATATGGTAGCTACACTCACACCCTGCCCTTGATAAGCACTTATCTATCCACTACTATGACCATTCAGGCTCAAAATAGCAACTCATCTATTCTATAACAATATTACCATACAATATAGTATAATGCAAGTATAATCACATAATTCATGTATACATATACACTGATCAATCTCGGAGACATGTAAATCATATACAAATCTTATCATGAACATATACCTTATAATTAAATAATCCATATATAAGACAAGCCTAAGCCAAATCATGTACCATGCAGTAGTGAGAAACCATGCAGAAAAGAAATCTGACAAAAACATTTCCAGGCTGATCGGGCCTCTACATGCCGAGTGAGGCTTTTCATGCCGAGCCGGGCTCTACATGTTGAGCGAGGCTTTACATGCCTAGCGAGCTCTGAAGAAACTGAAATCACGCGGCTCTCTCGCGCTCCTGACAAGCATCGCGATCGCGATAGAGGCACACTTCTCAGTTCCTCAGCACAAAAAATACAATCAAAACTTTCAATAACAACTCAAATTACATAATAGTAATACCCATCCAAATAAAATATACGGAGGTTTTAATAGTTCATCAAAAACCCCGAAATTCATCTCATATTCATGTACGTTCACTCAAAATTGACATGTAAACAATTGTAACTCTATCATCTCAAATTATTACACAAATCTACTAAACACATGCGTTTACATGTATCAAAACACATAATTAATAGTAAAAATCAAAACTCAATAACTGATCCAAAATGAAAAGGACGAAAACACTCCCAAACCTGAAATGGAGCTCAACAAATGTAACACCCCCAACTCCCACACGTAGCATATCGAAGGTTGAAGAGCTACAGTGAGCGGAGGGTGCTACCAAACACAGACATACATGGCAATACAGAAATCAGAGTAATAAAATTTCTAACATCAAGATCCTCAACCACATACACATCCTAAACTTATCTCACACACAACATGATTCGCACTAAAGATTATTACATCTCATTACAAATGCTAAATAAATAAACTTAACTACAAACCGACAATCAATAAAAACATTCTATAACTTCTACTGACTCATTGGCCAAAGTAACAGAGAACCGTTGTGCTACTCTGATCTCCTAACCTGCATAGATAAACAACAGTGCGTAGCGATAACGCTTAGTCTGGCGAAACAAATAATGGGCAGCCACTCACAGTGGTTGCCGAGGCAAACACATGTAAATCAATATATATGTGTGTATATATATATATACATAAACATAAAGTACACCGGTTAAAGCTATCATAAATTCATATTCTTTTTCTCAAACGAACTTAAACAATTTATTATAAACGAATGTTTACATATCATAGCAAGAATTTACATTATTACCTTAGTAATTTACAATGACATTATGCATACTTATTGTTTGCTTAATTCACTTAATTAACTATGTGAATAGTTATACCTCCTAGATTACCAAAGATACATTTGGTTGCAAGGCAAATTAAGTCATATCGATTCCCATTATTACTAACATTTCACAAAACCATGTAGATTACAGTATTAGTACTTACGTTAGAACATTTCATTTGTTAAAACCATTCATTGTTCGAAGCTAACCAAAACACTTAGATTTCAGATTTGGTTCGGGCTTGGAATGTTATTCCAAGCTTCCTACGTATCCCTATGGTAGGGAATCAGAACCACATAGTTCTTACAGAAAACTTCATTAACACAAGTTCTAGAATTAATCCTAACATCTTTCTTAAATCCGGTTTCTATCTCATGCTTACTAATCGATACGTACTTAATACATTCATTAAAAGTCATCAAACAACGCACATAATTTCTTACCGATACGCTTACCCAGGCCTACATCCAAAAGGCAGATAACATATTATATACCTATATACTCATTTAAACATATAAACATATATATATATACACATTCATAAAGTACATTTTCCAAGCTCTCAACGATATCAAACATGCATATCAAGTATTTCAATAATTCTTTCTATAGGCATCATGTAGACAAGCATACTCATAACTCTTGAACAGGTTAATAATATGCAGTATTCACATACTAACTCTAATGCATTTAGGATCTTTGCATACATGTCTATTCGAACAAACACTACGTGATACATTTCTTTTCATTTAACATCTATCGGCTTATTATACAAAACACAGGGGTATCTGAAGATACCACACCTTTCCACATAAGTGTCCATAAAGGATCCAGAACAGAGGGGTGCGTGAAGCACCGGTCAATTTTCATTTATCACAAATGCATCAAATATTTATTCACATAACTTTTGCACATCATTACAAATTTTATCAATTCATTCACATACTTTTATCTTCATTAATTGCTTGCTAAGTCATAGGGGTGGATAAGCGAGTGAACACATGGCGGTACCATACGGGTACGAATCGAACTAAATGCATGGCGGTACCTTACGGGTACGAATCGAAAAGCAACATCACATTTTCTCAGTCAAAAACATTTTACAGAGGGGATCTTAAACAAGATCCATACACATTGAGGTTCGCAAGGAACCAGACTGGGACCTGATCGGGGTCCAAATAGAACAGAGGGCTGCAACTAACAGAACTCTATAGGCATGCCTATCTATCCACGACTCGACTAATGCAGGCTAAATTCCCATATCATTATTAAATTCTTTCACATTTTATGTATGTATACCCATTTCATCAAACACTAGCATTATTCTTTTATGATCACATGGATACATGTATCAATATATATATGCCTATCATATGCACTAATTTCATTTATCGTATCCAACCTAGTCATATGTAGTTTCATAGATTAAGATATTCGCATGAACATATTAAACGTAATCATGTCATTATTCATTATGCATTCACTTGTTTTCATATCACATGTACTAATGATATTTATCATATGCATATGAACATACTGAACATAGCTATATTATTAACATCATGCACTCATATAGACTTAACAAATAAATTACAGTACTTTATACACAACCAGCCATTAAATAATAATGGTAAACAAAAGTCTCATAATTAAATTACTAACATGCATAGAAGCATTTGAATAATTCACAGATTAAAGTACTCATTTTAATTTAAAGAGACATAACACAAGTGAGAAACCATGCAGGGGAGAAGACTTTCAAAACACATTTTTTTTTAGAACAGAGAGGTTTGTCGCGCTTGCGACAGACGAGTCCCAGGAAGTGATCACGAGTCGTGCTCACTGTCACTACTCGTGAAGGTGAACCAAATAGATCATAACCAAAGAACAGAGGAAGGGGCAGGAGTTGTCAAGACTCGTGCTTACCAGCATGAGCCATGCTTCCCAGCACGAGACGTGCTCCCTCAAGCCGATCAGCTTCCATGCCGAATGGAGTCCCTTGCCGAGCGAAATCACCAGCACGAGTCGTGCTCCACCAGCATGAGACGTGCTTCCGAGCCGAACGGACTTCCAGCCGAACGAGCTCCCAGCACGAGTCGTACTCCCATGCCATGCCGAGCGAGATCTCATGCGCCGAATAAATCCTCATGCCGAGCAGGCTCTCACGCCAAGCGGAATCCTTATGTCGAGTCGTGAAGCTTGGCATGACTCGTGCATTCCTCCGCTCAAAACGTGGCCGATCAGGAGATACTGAAATCACATGGTTCTGTCGCGATCGCGACAATGTCAAGTTTCTAGATCTCAAGCGAACTGCATAATTTCTTTTCTTTCAAACTCAAACCCAAAAGCTCCTAATCAATTCAAACTTTAACACAACTCAAATGCTTCATTCAAAACCTCTTAATTAACATAAAACCCATAACGTTTGAACAAATCTAAACAACTTTAACTCCATAAATTTCTAGAAAATCCAAATCAAGCAAAAAAATCAGAATATGGATCAAAAATAACAAAATCCCTAACCTTATCTCCTTTGCTCCTAATCAGTTTCCTTGGTTGATCTTTCTTGTTCCAAAACCTATCCAAAGTCTTTCTCATCCAAAATCCTCAGCAAAACACACAAATTCACAAAACATAAATCTAAGGTTCCAAAAACCACTCAAAGAAATGGAAGAAGAAATCAAACTTAAACTTACCGCTTCAAACCTAGCTCAAATCACGAACAAAACACCCATCACCTTGCAATAACTCAAGCCAA
Organism: Excoecaria cochinchinensis; assembly: GCA_947683425.1. NCBI lineage: Eukaryota > Viridiplantae > Streptophyta > Magnoliopsida > Malpighiales > Euphorbiaceae > Excoecaria > Excoecaria cochinchinensis. The sequence goes on along the minus strand of CANTUQ010000021.1, from coordinate 2,495,736 downwards.
AAGAAGATAGATCAAGATAAAACAGGAGGAAGAAGAAGAAGAGAAGAGGAAGTAGCGTGAGGAGGAGAGAACCGGAGAATAAGGCAGCTAAAAATGTTGCTCTCTCTCTTTCTCTCCCCTTACTATTTATACCCCCCTCTAATTACTTGCCACATGTCATCTTTCCATAGGTCCAATTTAGATATTTGTGTCCAATTCTCCTTTTTAATCCTCCTACTTCTCATATCCTTATGCACTGGGATTTTATAACATAATAATCCTTCGCATAGGCCCACATAATTAAATTTTATTCATTTCAATCATGTCTGACTTCCACACTCCACAATTTTACCATTGGCCGCACTTGCCGAAACCTTTACTTAAATCATTAATTTGTCCATTTGGCAATACCTAACCCGTCAAACTGCACAACTTTGATCATTACTCATCCACAATATGCCCAAATTCTCCTAGGGTACATTTTGGGGTGTGACAATTCTTCCCTCCTAAAAGAATTTCGTCCTCGAAATTCACTTATATCGAAAAAATCCAAACGCTATATTCCAAATCAATAGCATTCACACTGATCATTTTCGTATCATCATATAACACTTACGTTCTACATTTATAATACATACATTTCACTTATCACAATACACCTTTACTTGTAATATACTTACTTGCTATAACTTATTCTCATCACTATACTCTCAAACCACTTCTCTTTAATCCAAAGAGATTACGCAACTCATAACTTTCTCTTGTCCATACCTAAACCCAAACTCGTAAAATCGATTTAAAGAAATCCAATAATTCACTTTCCATTATCTTATGCTTAAATCAATCACATTCATCAGAACAATCATTACTTTAACCACCACTCGGAAGCCCAAAGCACCTACACTTCACATATAAATCATTTACTGATAAAATTTGCTACATAATTCCTCATTATTTCAAAAGCATCCGGCACATACGTTGCTTTCTTTACTGATAATACCCGTATCTTACTCCAAAAATCCTTTCCCATACATCGGTAAAAAATTCCAAAATACTCTTTCTATTCCGCTCTAGCTATACACACAATACATTTCCATAACAATTGCTATGCTCGTAATTCACATGCTTAGTCTCAATATCAAACACTCAATTTACACCCTGTCAGCTTGCTCGCCATCAAAACTCATATGCGAATGTTTCTCACATGTGATCAAAGGGAGGATGATGAAATGAGGATGCAGTAGTTCATGTATGCAAAATAATGCAGATATGCGATTGATGCTATGATAATGTGTAACACCCCCTACCCATACGTAGGCGAACCCATCCGCATCGGAGTGGGAAGCCGTACGAGCAGGGGTGTCACCAAACAGGAAGATACAATATCATACATTTAAACATCATAAACATACGAAATTATAGCAGAAATTAAAACTTTTGAAAGCAAAACTGATCATGCATTAATATAACAAATCATTACAATAATGTTCTGATCAATTACCAATACAAAATAATTACATAACCAAAAATATTCATAGCAGAAGCTTGACAAAAACTAATACATGAGAGTTCTATCACCAAAAGATTCATCATAACTGATACAAAAATAAGCCCTACACTAATCCCTTCTGTGTTGGCTTGACTGGCGGCGACTCTCCCAAATTACAGCACCTTCTACACCTGCACGGATAAAACACCGTGCTAAGCGATAAACGCTTAGTGGGGAAACACAACAGTAAAGTGGACGGCTATTCACAATGGTCATCAAAGAATAACACATACGATATGGCACATGCAGATAATCATACATAATATAACACACTTAGATCACAAATGGATATACAACATATATCGTGTCACATTCATAACTTTCAAAAGCTCATGGTTACGTTCAAATAACAGTTGATTCATATACTCATCATTATGCTCATTCGAATATCATATTCTTATAGCATGCCAAAGCAAACCAAAACAAATACCTGCTGACTCAAAATAGTGGATAACGAGAGAACGCATAACGTACCTTACGGGTACGAATCGAACGCATAACGTACCTTAAGGGTACGAATCAAAAACCATTTAATTTATATCACATATAAAAATATTTTTCTGAGGGGATCTTAAACAAGATCCAAACACATTGAAAAGGATCGCGAGGATCTGAACACATAAAAAGTGTTCGCGAGGAAACAAACAGGGGACTTGATCGGGGTCCAAGCGTCCAAAGGTGCTGTAGCTAAAGAGACTCTATTAGGCATGCCTAACTATCCACCAGACTGACTATTGTACGACATACATAATCCAAATCATGTTCCAAAAGATATCATATAATTATTACTGGATAACATGTTATTTGTCATGAAGAAATCATGATATTACACATATAAGCAAAATAATGTAACACACAGCAGTGAAAAGCCAAGAGAAGACATTTAAAATCCATTTTAGAAAAACAGAGTACGTGAGAGAACAAGGCAGAGTCACTGTCGCAATCGCAACAAAGTCGCGCTCGCTATAGAATGCTCATGGGTCGTGAGCATGGCTCACATCTCGTGAGCATGGCTCACGACGCTCACCTTACAACTCGTGAGCATTGCTCATGCTTTCTCAGCCTTCAGGCGTGAGAGCTGGAAATTCCCAGCATCGGGATTTCTATTTCTCAGCAAAAACGCAAGAAGCCCAGAAAAATTAAAAATAAAACCATTTTGGCCCAAATCAAACTTGAATTCAATCTTACCTCAAAATAGGCCTTCCAAACACCATAACAAACATAAAACAACATATTTCCGCAATTAATTACAAATAAATCAACAATTCACAAATCAATATCTCAATAATTCATAAAACCAAAAAATTTTGCAGCTAAGTTCAATCAACTTCACGTTTGATTCAATAATTCAATAATTATGCAACATAACTCATCAAAACTCAAAACCCATATCATATATACCCATATAAGCCTATTTACACATCATAAATTTCAAGAAATTCATGCATATCTCAAAACCGATATATGAATGTCAATTCAAAGAAAGTTCCCAAACCTGAATCTCCTAAGCTCCAAATCACTTGGTGCCACTAATACCAACCTTTTCCTTACCTTTAGGGTCATGAGGAGGCTCAACTAACCAAGCAAACCCGCAAATCACACAAACAACAAACCCTAAATCAAAACCTTAAACCTAGAAAATGAGAAGAAGAAGATGAGCAAGATGAAAATGCATAAAACTCACCAATAAGAATGCTAGGAGATGATCAATTCCCACCAACTATGACTTAAATCCAAGCTAGGACACAAAATGGGAAGAGAAGAGGAAGAAGAGAAATGAAGAGAAGAGAGAAACGGGATTGAGGGAGCAAAATTTCTGCTTCCCTTTCTCTTTCCTCTTCTAAATCCCCTCTCTCCTAACCCTAGCCATGTGTCCTCTTCCTAGTGGTGGATTTTGATCACTCACACCCAACAAGAATGCACTACACACACATAATGAAATCCCAACTTATAATACCCTACAAATGTGTGAACACACACACACTAGCACAACCCAACAAACACATCCTACTATAGTATGCTCAAGCACACACAATCACAACCCAACTAACTCACACCCTAATACCATGTGAGCACCCACACTATAATACAACCAACTAAAACATGAAATTCCCAAAATACCCTTATGACATGCAAATACACATACTCAAAGCATGCACAAACATGGCTCGAACTTCTAGGGGGCAAATGGGGTGTGATATAATGCACTTTTCCAATCCCCATGGTTCAATATGCTTATTTTCAATTAAAATTTCCGGAGATAGCTGACAGGCATACCGAGCAACACTATAATCTTACAAAATCCTCATACTCTTCCATCTCAAAATACCAAAACATCTATTCTTCCAAGGCAACCACATATCAATACACTTCAAAAACTTCTACAAACCTTTTCTTTAACCACATAGAATCGAAAAAAAATTCCTAACAGAATCTCTAATAACTCATCTAACAAACACATTCCAGATTGCACATACACATAACAATTCAAGGCAGGTAAATCGTGACCTACCGAGCCAACACTTAACTAAACACTTTATCAAATCGGAAGGTTTCCCTTCCCAAAACATATCTAAAGGACAAGGTCGTCCGCTTTGGCCAATGCTAAACTATACAGACACTCTTCAAAACACCTAGTTAACCAGAACTGACCAAACCGGAGCTCTGATACCAAATTGTAACACCCCCAACACCCACACATAGCATATCGAAGGATGAAGAGCTACAGTGAGCGGATGGTGCTAACAGACAAAGACATACATGGCAATACAAAAATCAGAGTAATAAAATTTCTAACATCAAGAACCTCAACCACATACACATCCTAAACTTATCTCACACACACCATCATTCGCACTAAAGATTATTACATCTCATTACAAATGCTAAATAAAGAAACTTAATTACAAACCGAAAATCAATAAAACATTCTATAACTTCTACCGACTCATTGCCCAAAGTCACAAAGAAATGCTGCGCTACTCTAATCTCCTAACCTGCATGGACAAACAATCGTGCTAAGCGATAACACTTAGTCTGGAGAAACAAATAATGGGCAGCCACTCACAGTGGTTACCGAGCCAAACACATGTAAATCAATATATATGTATATATACATATACATAAACATAAAGTACACCGGTTAAATCTATCATAAATTCATATTCTTTTTCTCATATGAACTTAAACAATTTCTTATATACATTCGTTTACATATCATAGGTAGAATTTACATTATTACCTTAGTAACTTACAATAACATTATGCATACTTATTATTTGCTTAATTCCCTTAATTAACTATGTGAATAGTTATATCTTCTAGGTTACCAAAGATACATTTGCTAGCAAGGCAAATTAAGTCTTATCGATTCCCATTATTAATAAGATTTCCAAAATCGTGCAGATTACAGTATTAGTACTTACGTTAGAACATTTTATTTGTTCAAACTATTCATGATTCGAAGCTAACCAAAACATTTAGATTTCAAATTTGGTTCGGGCTTGGAATATTATTCCAAACTTCCTACGTATCCCTATGGTAGGGAATCAGAACCACGTAGTTCTTACAGAAAACTTCATTCACACAAGTTCTAGAATTAATCCTAATATCTTTCTTAAATCTGGTTTCTATCTCATGCTTACTAATCGATACGTACTTAATACATTCATTAAAAGTCATCAAACAACGCACATAATTTCTTACCGATATGCTTGCCCAGGCTTACGTCCAGAAGGCAGATAACATATTACATACCTGTATACTCATTTAAACATATAAACATATATATATATATATATATATATATATATATATATATATATATATATATACACATTCATAAAGTACATTTACTAAGCTCTCAACGATATCAAACATGCATATCAAGTATTTTAATAATTCTTTCTACAGGCATCACGTTGACAAGCATACTCATAACTCTTGAACAAGTTAATAATATGCAGTATTCACATACTAACTCTTATGCATTTAGGATCTTTGCATACATGTCTATTCGAACAAACACGACGTGATACATTTCTTCTCATTTAACAGCTATCGCCTTATTATACAAAACACCTGGGTATCAAAAGATACCACACCTTTCCACATAAGTGTCCATAAAGGATCCAGAATAGAGGGGTGCATAAAGCACCAGTCAATTGGCATTTATCACAAATGTATCAAATATTTATTCACATAACTTTTGCACATCATTACAGAATTTATCAATTCATTCACATACTTTTATCTTCATTAATTGCCTGGTATGTCATAGGGGTTGATAAGCGAGTGAAGATATGGCGGTACCTTATGGGTATGAATCGAACTGAACGCATGGCAGTACCTTATGGCTACGAATCAAAAAATAACATCACATTTTCTCATTCAAAAACATTTTACAGAGGGGATCTTAAACAAGATCCATATACATCAGGGTCCACAAAGAACAGAGGGCTGCAGCTAATAGAACTCTATAGGCATGCCTATCTATCCATGACTCAACTAACGCATGCTAAATTCCCATATCATTATTAAATTCTTTCACATTTTACGTATATATACACATTTCGTCAAACACTAGCATTATTATTATTTTATGATCGCATCGATACATGTATTGATACATATATGCCTATCATATGCACTAATTTCATTTACCGTATCCAACCTTATCATGTGTAGTTTCATAGATTGAGATATTCGCATGAACATATTAAACGTAATCATGTCATTATTCATTATGCATTCACTTGTTTTCATATCACATGTACCAATGATATTTATCATATGCATATGAACATACTGAACATATCTATATTATTAACACCATGCACTCATATAAACTTAACAAATAAATTACAGTACTTTATGCACAACCAGCCATTAAATAATAATGGTAAAGAAAAGCCTCATAATTAAATTACTAACATGCATAGAAGCATTTGAATAATTCACAGATTAAAGTACTCATTTTAATTTATAGAGACATAACATAAGTGAGAAACCATGCAGAGGAGAAGACTTTCAAAACACTTTTTTTTTTAGAACAGAGAGGTCTGTCGCACTCCCGACGGGTGTCGTGCTAGTGACAAATGAGTCCCAGGAAGCGATCACGAGTCGTGCTCACTGTCATAACTCATGAAAGCGAACCAAACAGAGCATAACAAAAGAACAAAGGAAGGGGCAGGAGTTGTCACGATTCGTGCTTACCAGCATGAGTCGTGCTTCCCGACAGGAGTCGTGCTTCCCAGTACGAGACGTGCTCCCTTAAGCCGATTAGCTTCCATGCCGAACGGAGTCCCTTGCCAAGCAAAATCACCAGCACGAGTCGTGCTCCACCAGCACGAGACGTGCTTTCGAGCTAAATAGACTTCCAGCCGAATGAGGTCCCAGTCGGTCGGGCTCCCAACACTAGTCGTGCTCCCATGCCATGGAGAGCGGGAACTCACACGCCGAACAAATCCTCATGCCGAGTAGGCTCTCACACCGAGCGAAATCCTGATGCGGAGTCATGAAGCTTGACACGACTAGTGCATTCCTCCGCTCAAAACGTGGCCGATCGGGAGATGCTGGAGTCACTTGGTTCTGTCGCGACCGCGACAATGTCGTGCTCGCAACAGAGTCACATTTCCAGATCTCCAGTGAACTGCAGAATTTCTTTTCTTTCAAACTCAAACCCAAAAGCTCCTAATCAATTCAAACTTTAACACAACTCAAATGCTTCATTCAAAACCTCTTAATTAACACAAAACCCATAATGTTTGAACAAATCTAAACAACTTTAACTCCATAAATTTCCAAAAAATCCAAATCAAACACCAAAATCAGAATATGCATAAAAAAAAATGAAAACCCTAACCTTTACTCCTTTACTCCTAATAGGTTTCCTTGGTTGATCTTTCTTGTTCCAGAAGCCATCCAAAGTCTTTCTCATCAAAAATCCTCAGCAAAACACACAAATTCACAAAACATAAATCTAGGGTTCCAAAAACCACTCAAAGAAATGAAGAAGATATAACAACCCAAAATGGCCCTAGTCGGAATTTGCATGCTAAGTCGGGAATTTAAGGGTATTTCAGTAATTTGTGCATGAGGTAATTGGATAATAAGGACTTAATTGCAAAGTAATTAATTAAATAAGTTAAGTGGGAGAAATTATTTGGTGTGCTTGTGGTGTATGGATGTAGGGTATTTGTTGTAGTTTTATCTAGTGGATTGTGTGTATGGTACTAAGGATTGAAAATATCGACTTAAGAATTATCTAGTGAGGTAGGAGTATGGTGCCATGGAATGAAAGTCAAAAAAGTGGAATTATTGGTCCAATAGGAGGCTGCCATGTGGCTGGTGGGTGTGTGCAATTAGTGAGGAGAGAAGAAAAAGAAAAAAGAAAGAGAGAAGGAGGCAGATCACGTTCTGCCCTCTCCTCCTCCCCTTCACGTTATCCTTCTTCTTTCTTCTCTCTTCTTGCTCTTCATCCCCTGGTTTTGTGCGTGAGCTGGAGTTGTTTGGGAAGTCTTAGAAGCTGCTTTGAAGAGGTAAGTGTGGCATTTAGGGTTTCCTACGTTTGGGTTCTTCTTCTTCTTCTTCTTCTTCTTCTTCTTCTTCTTCTTCTTCTTCTTCTAGTTTTATTTGAGTTAGGGTTTGGATTAAGAAGTTTTTGGGTTTTTGTTTGTGCAAGCTTTGGGTGGCAAGAAGAAGAAGAATAAGGGCAAGGAGAAGATTGAGGATTGAAGCTTGAAGTGGGATTTTGGATCTTCATTTCCAGGTTTGGGAATTTTGTGTTATCTCTGCCCTAACTCTCACTTTGATTGTGTATGCGTATGTGTGTTTGATTTCTAGAATTTTGAGAGTCTTGGCATGTGTATATGTATGTTTTTGGTTGGGTAATTGTATTGGTAATGCATGATTAAGGATTGAAGTGTATATATGTGAGAATTGAAAGTGAAATTGCATGAATTGGGTAACCTCTGTTCTTGGCATTTGGTCTGCAATTTTTTGTTTTCCTTGAATTAATTGTTGAATCTTGTCATAATTGAGTGTATTTGATCATGTGCATGTTGTGTTATGCATTTGAGTGATAAGGTAAGAGTTTGTGCATGATTGAATGGATTTTGAAAGGTTTTAAAAAGGATTTCTGGAAAATGATGAAGTTCTGCATTTTTACTGTCCATCGCGATATGACCAGGAGAGAGAGGAAGAGCACGAGTCGTGCTCAAGACCATGAGTCGTGCTCCTCCCCCCTTCAGCTTATTTGGTTTCATCCAGAGGAAGAGCACAAGACGTGCTCCAAGAACACGAGCCATGCTCTTTAACCATGACTCACACACATGAGCACGAGTCATGCTTATGTGCACGAGTCATGCCCCATTCTGCTCAGCATCCCCCTTGTTCTGCCTGTCTTGTTTTCTATCTGGTTTTCGAAAATGATCCTATTCTTTCACTCGGCATGGTTTCTTACTATTGTATGGGACATGTTTTTGCCTAAATTATTCTAGTATTTGTATTCTGAAGTGGGTGATTATTGAATCGATAGTATGCTATCATTTCACTAAGATATGCTTAGTAATAGTGATCTCGGGTAGACTAGTAATTCATGTAAATTGTACGTGTTGGTTTATTAACGTTAATTATTGTAATTCGTATCGCATATTGCATGTGGAATACAAGTGAGTTGAATGCCATGTTCATGGTTACTATTATTATGAGCATGTTATATTAAAATGTGAAAGGTGTTATGCGTAAATTTACTCATAAACTTTCTTTCAGAATAATATGCTATGTTTAAGTGTAAATTGTATCATTGCATGATTAAGATTATGCATTGTTAATCGTTGGCAAAATATTGTTCTATGTTTGACTCTAATATGTTTTAGAATACTGAATAGTGCTAAAGTGTGTTGATTGAATTATATTGTATGCTTCATAATATGAATTGTACGAGGTATGACTGACATTATGAACATATGTATACGTCTCCTATACTCTGGATTATGTATGATGATATATATATTGTATGATTCGACACATGATTTGAATGATGCATGACCTGCTAGAGTCAAGTAAGTGGATAGTTAGGCATGCCTAATAGAGTCTCCTTAGCTGCAACACCTTTGGACGTTTGGACCCTGATCAGGTCACCGTTTGGTTCCTCGCGAACCCTTTTTAATGTGTTCGGATCCTCGCGATCCTTTTTAATGTGTTTGGATCTTATTTAAGATCCCCCTCAGTAAAATGTTTTAAATGTGATAAAATTAAATTGTTTTCAATTCGTACCCGTAAGGTACCCTTTGGCCGATTCGTACCCGTAAGGTACTGTCCGTATACTCGTTATCCACTATTGTGAGTCAGCAGGTGCTTTGTTGTTTTGTTTTGTTTTGAAATAACTATAAGAATGTGATATCCGAATGAGCATGATAATGATTTGAAGAATCAGTTTATATGTATATGAATGTGAATATGAGCTTTGGAATGTTTGTCTTTATTATGCAAGCATGATTATATATCTAACACGATTATCCGCAATTGTCATATGATGCATTATAATTTTCAGAATGCTATGAATGTGATTCGAATATTATGTATATACGTATGTGACTCAAGCATGTTTTCATTGTATATAAGCACGTGAATCGGATCAGTGATGGCTAGGAGTATCTGAATTAATATGTTTAAGATTGTGAACTTGACCCCTTGAATGCTATGAAGGTAGAGCCATGATATATGTTTCCTTGGTTTATGCCATCATAGTGATTTCGGTATGTTGACATGAGTTTACATTGCATGGTGTGATAATATGTGTATTGTGTACTGTTATGGAGTATTACTGTGTAACAACCCCATCGTTGCCCCCGTTGGAAGGGCGCCGGCGGGTGCGCTACCCGACACTCACTCACGTACTTGCACATATACACTAACCGGAAGCAAAACACATTCATACAATGACGACATATGAAAATTCAGCGTAAATTAAAACTTTAAAGAAACAATAGTTGAACACACATTAACTCGCATATATACAAACCATCATATAGCGAAAGCATAAGGCGAAAGAGAAAATGAAGGAATAACTGAAAACTTAATTACAATAAGATCCTTACATGACAAAATACATAAGCAAAAAGCTACAAAATTACAAAATCCGAATACAGGAGCTAAAGCCAAAAATGACAAAACACTTTTAACTCCGATGTGGCCGACCCTGTAGAAGCTTGACTCGAACCAAAACAAAACCTGCCACCTACACGGGGAAAGAACCCGTGCTAAGTGATAACGCTTAGTGGGGAGTAACAAAGACAACCAACACTAAACAAATGAACATATACCATCGTGTAGAAATGCATATAAACTCATATGCAAACACTTACCGATTCCACCGAAGTATCAGATATCAGAAGGCGAATCATGCAAAGACCCAAATTATATAAACACACAGATGTCATATCAAAATACCCATATACCAACCAAAAGCTGATTCATACACAATGCAACTATCATGCAGAGGTGCACAAACACATTAACTAATACCCGAATTACGAAATTGATACATTATACTACCATACAATGATGTACACACATATCATGCAATGCCACTAGAGGTCTAAACATACGATTATCATGCCATAATACACGCACCCTAACCGAGAACTGATTGACAAGGTCAAAGCACCACACTTCCGCTGCGCCACTCTGATATAAATAATATCATGCCGAAGACACTCCAAAGCAGAGACCAAAATAATAACATAACATCACATCATCATGCGAAAATACGAATAAATCTTACATACACTAACTCAGATCCATTAAGTATCAACGCATAATCTCTGACTATCTAAACATGCATAAGACCGTCACCCAATAATGCTCATTCACTAACGAAAACCACTTACAAAGCTAATACACCATACCCTCACATTACTACATCAATACACGTAGCAGCATACAGAGAAACGTAGAAACCTAACAACATGCTGAAATTACTACAACAGCAGAGACCGGCATAACATATACACAACAATACTCCATAACACTGCACAATATAAATGCTACCACACCATGAAATGTAAACACATGTCAACATGCCGAAATCATTATGATGGCATAAACCAAGGAAACATATATCATGGCTCTACCTTCATAGCATTCAAGAGGACAAGTTCATAAGATTAAACATATTAATTTGCATACTTAAAGCCACCACTGACCCGATTCACATGCTTATATACAATAAAAACATGCTTGAGTTACAAAAGTAAATGCATTAGTCGAATCACATTCAAAGCATTTGAAGCTTTAACACATCGTATAACAAATGCAGATAATCGGGTCAGATATAAAATCATGCTTACATAATAAAGACACACATTCCGAAGCCCAAGTTCACGTTCGTATACATATAAACGAATTCCTCAAATCCTTATCATCCTCATTCGGATATCACATTCTCATAGTCATTTCGAAACAAAACAAACCAACAAAGCACCTGCTGACTCATAATAGTGGATAACGAGTGTACGGGCAGTACCTTACGGGTACAAATCGGCCAAAGGATACCTTACGGGTACGAATCGAAAACCATTTCATTTTATTTAAAACATTTTACTGAGGGGATCTTAAATAAGATCCATACACATTAAAAAGGATCGCAAGGATCCGAACACATTAAAAGGGTTCGCGAGGAACCAAACGGGGACCTGATCAGGGTCCAAACGTCCAAAGGTGCTGCAGCTAAAGAGACTCTATTATAGGAGAGGTATACATATACATATACATATACATATATATATCATCAAGCATAATCCAGATTATAGGAGAGGTATACATATATCTATAATGTTAGTCATACCCCGCACAAATCGTATGATGAAACATACAATATAATTCGATCAATACACTTTAGCACTATTCAGAATTCTAAAACATATTAGAGTCAAACATAAGACAATATTCTGCCAACTATTAATAATACATAATCTTAAACATGCAGTGATACAATTTACACTTAAACATAGCATTTTATTTTGAGAGGAAGTTCATGAGTAAATGTATGCATAGCACCTATCACATTTTAATATAATAAGCTCATAAAAATAGTAACCATGAACATGGCATTCAACCCACTTATATTCAATATGCATCGCACGATACGAACCACAATAATTAACATAGATAAGCCAAATCATACTGTTTAAATAAAACAATAGTCTAACAGAGATCCCATTACTAAGCATATCAGAGTCAAGTATAGTAGCACTATCATGCCCGTGATTATCAATACAAAATCCTAATCATGCAATAGATAAGGATAACTAAATATAACCCATGCATAATCCAAATTACATTTAAGCATAACACATTAAGTTCAACTGCTAAAGCATAATAATGCATTCAGACATCAACAATAGTATTCAAATAAATTTGGCATAGCATAATACCAACACATGTTGAGTTCATAACTTAAAGCATAAATAATTCATTCCATAATTTAGCATAGAAAAACATACCATTAACTGCTATGAGATATGTAAAATGAAACTAAATAATGTTTAAAACAAAACATAAGTAAAGAAGCAGTGAAAAAGAAGAGGATCAAAAATCTGCAAATTTGGGGGACAGTAGCGTTTTACACGGCAGTATGACAAATTCATACCGCCGTGTAAGACACTTACACGGGGGTATGGCGTAACCCATACAGCCGTGTAACATGTCCAATACGGTGCTGGACAGAGGCATTTTACACGGCTGTAAGGGAAACCCTTACCGCCTTGTAAAACTCCCAGTACAGACATACCTGGGCAGCAACGTTTTACACGGCGGTATCGGTATATCCTTACTGTCGTGTAAAACCATGGCCTTGCATTTCTGAGGAGTTTCCTCGATTCACACGGCGGTGAGCCAATTCCTTACCGCCATGTGACTTCTGGAAATTCAAGAATTTGCAGAAAATCACTCCATTCGAAACCCAAACAACACAACACCAAAATTGCACGATATACCATGTTAATCACCCGAAAACTCACCTTCTTTGCTTGCCATTCACAACCAACATGCAATTTCAGACCTCAATCAATAACTTAATTGCATCAATTTAACATACATAATCTAACAATCTTACTTAAGCATGACTCACATAATCACAATCTGATATTCACAATGTAAGTTCTAAACTTAACATGCTCAAAACCTCAAGTCATATACACCATTTAAACACCAAATGTCATGCAATTTTCCAGAATTTCATTAACATATAAAATCATAAATACACAAATTATTCCCAAACAAATCATGGATAAACTCATATCAACACTCAAAATTCTTGAAATCACACACAAATACACATCCATGATCCAAGAAGAATGATGGCAGAGACAAATTAAAACTCCATTGTAAAAAAAATCAAACTCCCAAACCTCTTGTTGCACAATCAGCTTCTCTCTTCAAGCTTCAATCTTTAATCTTCTCTTTTCCTTTACTTTGCTTCTTCTTATCACCAATTACTTGCACAAACAAAACCCACAATTCTTAATCCAAACCCTAACTCAAAACCAGCAAAACCAGAAAAAGGAGAAGAGGAGAAACCCAAAAATGCAGGAGCCCTAAACCCAAACACATACCTCTTCAAAGCTGATCCCAAACTCAACCAAGGCACCAATAATCACCAACCATAAGAATGACAAGGAGGAAGGGCAGAAAATAGAGAAGAAAAGAGATGGAAGAGCTGAAGAAGAGAGGAGAACAGGAAGCAACCCCTTTCCTGCATTCTCTCTCTTTTCTTTTCCCCATTTCTTTCTTCTCATTTAATGCACATACCTAACAAGTCCACATGGCAAACTCCCATAGGCTCAAATCAAAATATCTTGTTTTATTACTCTTTGGTCCTTGGCAAATCCTACTTAAATCCTTGGCAATCTTACACTTCACTCACTAACACAATAATTCCTCACCTGAACTTTAATTAATTCTTCAATCGGGTCCTTAATACTCAAATTTCATAAGCGCACACTACCAAAATATCCTCACTAATCCCAACTTAGCATGCACATACCGACTAGGGCCATTTTGGGGTGTGACAACTCTTCCCTCCTAAAAGAATTCATCCTCGAAATTCACCCGCTAAACACTTGCATACAAATAACCCAGACAAACAAAACTAACTTGAATAAAAGCTTGCAATGCAACTTACCAGAAGAACCTGCGGTCTCAATCGCATCCTTGCCATACGCTAAAAACTCCGTGGGCGCTCGACAAGCTTTGAGCAAATCCTCCACATCCTTTCTAGCTTGCCGAGCTAGAATCTCACTCATCTTCTTAGGACAATCAGCGATCTGGTGTCCCATGCTGCCACATCTGAAACAAGCTCCAGTCATGAGCCGACACAAACCCTGATGTCGCTTCTGACAGTGCTGACATATAGGCGGTACCCACTTCTTACACTTGTCCCAATGTTGCTTCTGACAATGTTGACACATCGGAGGTTCTCGAATCCTCTTACCCGTTGACATTTCTCTTCCCGATCCTTTTCTCTTTTGGGGAACATGCCAAACAAATTCTTGAGAAGCTCGAGGAGCAGTCAATCTATCCGAAATCCGAATCAACCCTTGCACTAAGGTCCTATCATCGGAAATAAGACCAGAATCTCCAACCGAAGGATGCTCGAAAACACTCTGATCAGCACTAACTGGGCTCACACTTTCTGTTGTCTCGCCCACCTTCTCACTCGGATCAGACTCCATCTAGACACGACACAAGACAAGACACGTCTACATTAGGCCACGACACAACCGACTCGCATGCAAAAACACGACACAAACCAACTAGCATACCAAGACTTGACACTCAAACAAACAAAGGTAATCAGAACCGCCAAACCGGCGCTCTGATACCACAACTTATAACACCCCCATTGTCGCCCCCGATGGAAGGGCGTCGGCCAGCGCGCTACCCGACACTCACTCACGTACTTGCACATATACACTAAGCAGAAGCACAACACATTCATACAATAATGACATACGAAAATTCAGCGTAAATTAAAACTTTAAAGAAACAATAGCTGAACACACATTAACTCGCATATATACAAACCATCATATAGCGGAAGCATAAGGCGAAAGAGAAAATGAAGGAATAACTGAAAACTTAATTATAATAAGATCCTTACATGACAAAATACATAAGCAAAAAGGTACAAAATTACAAAATCCGAATACAGGAGCTAAAGCCAAAAATAACAAAACACTTTTAACTCCGATGTAGCCGACCCTGCAGATGCTCGACTCAAACCGAAACAAAACCTGCCACCTACACGGGGAAATTACCCGTGCTAAGCGATAACGCTTAGAGGGGAGGAACAAAGACAACCAACACTAAACAAACGAACATATATCATCATGTAGAAATACATATAAATTCATATGCAAACACTTATCGATTCCACCGAAGTGTCAGATATTAGAAGGCGAATCATGTAAAGACCCAAATTATATAAACACACAGATGTCATATCAAAATACCCATATACCAACCAAAAGCTGATTCATACACAATGCAACTATCATGCAGAGGTGCCAAGACACATTAACTAATACCCGAATTACGAAATTGATACATTATACTACCATACAATGATGTACACACATATCATGCAATGCCACTAGAGGTCTAAACATACGATTATCATGCCATAATAAACGCACCCTAACTGAGAACCGATTGACAAGGTCAAAGCACCACACTTCCGCTGCGCCACTCTGATATAAATAATATCATGCCAAAGACACTCCAAAGCAGAGACCAAAATAATAACATAACATCACATCATCATGCGAAAATACGAATAAATCTTACATACACTAACTCAGATCCATTAAGTATCAACGCATAATCTCTGACTATCTAAACATGCATAAGACCGTCACCCAACAATGCTCATTCACTAACTGAAACCACTTACAAAGCTAATACACCATGCCCTCACATTACTACATCAATACACGTAGCAGCATAAAGAGAAACATAGAAACCTAACAACATGCTGAAATTACTACAACAGCAGAGACCGGCATAACATATACATAGCAATACTCCATAACACTACATAATATAAATGCTACCACACCATGAAATGTAAACACATGTCAACATGCCGAAATCACTATGATGGCATAAACCAAGGAAACATATATCATGGCTCTACCTTCATAGCATTCAAGAGGACAAGTTCATAAGATTAAACATATTAATTTGCATACTTAAAGCCACCACTGACCCGATTCAAATGCTTATATACAATAAAAACATGCTTGAGTTATAAAAGTAAATGCATTAGTCGAATCACATTCAAAGCATTTGAAGCTTATAACACATCATATGACAAATGCGGATAATTGGGTCAGATATAAAATCATGCTTACATAATAAAGACACACATTCAGAAGCCCAAATTCACGTTCGTATACATATAAACTGATTCCTCAAATCCTTATCATGCTCATTCGGATATCACATTCTCATAGTTATTTCGAAGCAAAACAAAACAGAAAAGCACCTGCTGACTCACAATAGTAGATAACGAGTGTACGGGCAGTCCCTTACGAGTACAAATCGGCCAAAGGGCACCTTACAGGTACGAATCGAAAACCATTTCATTTTATTTAAAACATTTTACTGAGGGGGATCTTAAACAAGATCCAAACACATTAAAAGGGATCGCGAGGATCCGAACACATTAAAAGGGTTTGCGAGGAACAAAACAGGGGCCTAATCAGGGTCCAAACGTCCAAAGGTGCTGCAGCTAAAGAGACTCTATTAGGCATGCCTAACTATCCACGAAACTGACTCGCACAGGTCAGGCATAAAACAAATCATATTTCGAATCACATAATACATATACATATATATATCATCAAGCATAATCCAAAGTATAGGAGAGGTATACATATATTTATAATGTCAGTCATACCCCGCACAAATCGTATGATGAAACATACAATATAATTCGATTAATACACTTTAGCACTATTCAGAATTCTAAAACATATCAGAGTCAAACATAAGACAATATTCTGCCAACTATTAATAATACATAATCTTAAACATGTAGTGATACAATTTACACTTAAACATAGCATTTTATTTTGAGAGGAAGTTCATGAGTAAATGTATGCATAGCACCTATCACATTTTAATATAATAAGCTCATAAAAATAGTAACCATGAACATGGCATTCAACCCACTTATATTCAATATGCATCGCATGATACGAACCACAATAATTAACATAGATAAGCCAAATCATACCATTTAAACAAAACAATAGTCTAACAGAGATCCCATTACTAAGCATATCAGAGTCAAGTATAGTAGCACTACCATGCCCCTGATTATCAATACAAAATCCTAATCATGCGATAGATAAGTATAACTAAATATAACCCATGCATAATCCAAATTACATTTAAGCATAACACATTAAGTTCAACTGCTAAAGCATAATAATGCATTCAGACATCAACCATAGTATTCAAATAAATTTGGCATAGCATAATACCAACACATGTTGAGTTCATAACTTAAAGCATAGATAACTCATTCCATAATTTAGCATAGCAAAACATACCATTAACTGCTATTAGATATGTAAAATGACACTAAATAATGTTTAAAACCAAACATAAGTAAAGAAGGAGTGAAAAAGAAGAGGATAAAAAATCTGCAAATTTGGGGGACAGTGGCGTTTTACACAGCGGTATGACAAATTCATACCGCCGTGTAAGACACTTACACGGGGGTATGGAGTAACCCATACAGCCGTGTAACATGTCCAACACGGTGCTGGAGAGAGGCATTTTACACGGCTATAAGGGAAACCCTTACTGCCGTGTAAAACTCCTAGTACAGACATACCTGGGCAGTAACGTTTTACACGGCGGTATCGGTATATCCTTACCGCCGTGTAAAACCTCGGCCTTGCATTTCTGAGGAGTTTCCTCGATTCACATGGCGGTGAGCCAATTCCTTACAGCCGTGTGACTTCTGGAAATTCCTCCATTCGAAACCCAAACAACACAACACCAAAATTGCACATTATACCATGTTAATCACCCGAAAACTCACCTTCTTTGCTTGCCATTCACAACCAACATGCACTTTCACACCTCAATCAATAACTTAATTCCATCAATTTAACATACATAATCTAACAATCTTACTTAAACATGACTCACATAATCACAATCTGATATTCACAATGTAAGTTCTAAACTCAACATGCTCAAAACCACAAGTCATATACACCATTTAAACACCAAATGTCTTGTAATTTTCCAGAATTTCATTAACATATAAAATCGTAAATACACAAATTATTCCAAAAGAAATCATGCATAAACTCATATCAACACTCAAAATTCTGGAAATCACACACAAATACACATCCATGATCCAAGAAGAATGATGGCAGAGACAAATTAAAACTCCAATGTAAAAAAAATCAAACTCCAAAACCTCTTGTTGCACAATCAACTTCTCTCTTCAAGCTTCAATCTTTAATCTTCTCTTTTCCTTTACTTTGCTTCTTCTTATCACCAATCACATGCACAAACAAAACCCACAATTCTTAATCCAAACCCTAACTCAAAACCAGCAAAACCAGAAAAAGGAGAATAGGAGAAACCCAAAAACGCAGGAGCCCTAAACCCAAACACATACCTCTTCAAAGCTGATCCAAAACTCAACCAAGGCACCAATAATCACCAACCACAAGAATGACAAGGAGGAAGGGCTAAAAATAGAGAAGAAAAGAGATGGAAGAGCTGAAGAAGAGAGGAGAACGAGAAGCAACCCCTTTCCTGTGTTCTCTCTCTTTTCTTTTCCCCATTTCTTTCTTCTCATTTAATGCACATACCTAACAAGTCCACATGGCAAACTCCCATAGGCTCAAATCAAAATAGCTTGTCTTATTACTCTTTGGTCCTTAGCAAATCCTACTTAAATCCTTGGCAATCTTACACTTCACTCACTGACACAATAATTCCTCACCTGAGCTTTAATTAATTCTTCAATCGGGTCCTTAATACTAAAATTTCATAAGCGTACATTACCAAAATATCCTCACTAATACCAACTTAGCATGCACATACCGACTAGGGTAATTTTGGGGTGTGACATGCTGTGTATATGTTATGCCGGTCTCTACTGTTGTAGTAATTTCAGCATGTTGTTAGGTTTCTATGTTTCACTGTATGCTGCTGCGTGTATTGATGTAGTAATGTGAGGGTATGGTGTATTAGCGTTGTAAGTGGTTTTAGCTAGCGAATGAGCATCGTTGGGTGACGGTCTTATGCATGTTTAGATAGTTAGAGATTATGCATTGATACTTAATGGATCTCAGTAAGTGTATGAATTTTTTTTTGTATTTTTGCGTGGTGATGTGATGAATGTGATGTTATGTTATTATTTTTATCTCTGCTTTTGGAGTGTCTTCGGCATGATATTATATATTAAAGTGGCATAGCGGAAGTGTTGTGCTTTGACCTTGTCAGTCGATTCTCGGCGAGGGTGCGTGTATTATGGCATGATAGTTGTATGTTTGGACCTCTAGTGACGTTGCATGATATTTGTGAGCATCATTGTATGGTAGTATAGTACATCAACTTCGTAATTCGGGTATTAGTTAATGTGTTTGTGCATCTCTGCATGATAGTCGCATTGTGTGTGAATTAGCTTTTTGTTAGTATATGGGTATTTTGGTATAACATCTACGTGTTTATATAATTTGTGTCTTTGCTTGATTCGCCTTCTGATATCTGAGACTTCGGTGGGACCATTAAGTGTTTGCATATGAGTTTATATGTATTCCTGCATGATGATATATGTTTGTTGTTTAGTGTTGGTTGTCTTTGTTCCTCCCCACTAAGCGTTATTGCTTAGCACGGGTTCTTTTCCCATGTAGGTGGCAAGTTTTGGTTCGCTTCGAGTCGAGCATTTGCAAGGTCGGCCACATAGGAGTTAAAAGTGTTTTGTTATTTTGTTTTCAGCTCCTGTATTTTGGATTCTGTAATTGTGTAGCTTTTTGCTTATGTACTTTGCTTTGTAAGGATCTTATTGTAATTAGGTTTTCAGTTATTCCTTCGTTTTATCTTTCGCCTAATGCTTCCGCTAAATGATTATATGTATGTATGTGAGTTATTGTATGTTCAGCTATTATTTCTTTAAAGTTTTAATTTACGCTGTAATTTCGTATGTCGTTATGTATGAATGTGTGCTTCCGCTTGGTGTATGTGTGCATGTATGTGAGTGAACGTCGGTAGCACTCTCCGGCGTCCTTCCAACGGGGACGTAGGGGGTGTTACAGAAGAAATCAAACTTAAACTTACGTCTTCAAACCTAGCTCAAATCACAAACGAAACACCCATCACCTTGCAATAACTCTAGCCAAAAGAAGATGGATAAAGATAAAATAAAAGGAAGAAGAAGAAGAAGAGAAGAGGAAGTAGCGTGAGGAGGAGAGAATGGGAGAACAAGGTAGCTAAAAATGCTGCTCTCTCTCTTTCTCTCTCCTTGCTATTTATACCCCTCTCTACTTCCTTGCCACTTGTTATCTTTCCATAGGTCCAATTTAGATATTTGTGTCCAATTCTCCTTTTTAATCCTCCTACTTCTCATATCCTTATGCACTAAGATTTTATAACATAATAATCCTTCACATAGGCCCACATAATTAAATTTTATTCCTTTCAATATGTCCGACTTTCACACATCATAATTTTACCATTCACCGCACTTGCCGAAACCTTTACTTAAATCCTTAATTTGTCTATTTGGCAATATCTAACCCATCAAATTGC
This sequence comes from Excoecaria cochinchinensis, assembly GCA_947683425.1. NCBI lineage: Eukaryota > Viridiplantae > Streptophyta > Magnoliopsida > Malpighiales > Euphorbiaceae > Excoecaria > Excoecaria cochinchinensis. Next base: position 2,474,357 of record CANTUQ010000021.1, on the reverse strand, counting down.
AAAAATTTGATAATTACTCATCCACAATATGCCTAAATCCTTCTAGGGTACATTTCGGGGTGTGACAACAAATCCACTTTCTTCAAGATCCCACTTTCCCTTTTCCTTTATCTTTCCTCCTCCCTTCAGATTCTTGCATATATTCAACAAAAACACATATTCAGTTAACCCATGAACAAAACCATCTAACCCAAAATAGACCCATATGGATGAAGAAGGAGAAGAAGAAGAAGCAAGCCACTAAACCCAGCCAATTACCTCTTGGAACAATTCTTGATCTCAAAACCCTAACTCAATCTTGAAGAATAACACATGCAAAAGCTTGAGAGCAGAAAATGGAGGAGTGAGGGAGTGAGAGAACGTAAGAGTGCAAGAAAGAGGAGAAAAAGATGGCTTCCACGGGAGGCAAACTCCTTTCTGCTCTCCCTCTCTCTACTCTTTTTCAAATCCAATTAAATGCTCTTAACTACCCATCCACATGTCCATCTCTCATTGGACCCCTTACACAACTTCTTTGACTTTCTCTTTTAGTCCTTAACAAAACTCTTATAAGTCCTTACTCAATTACCAAATGATCACTAATAAAAAATTCTTCCATTAAATACTTTAAATCCCATCAATTTAGTCCTCAATTCATTTCCAAATCCACTTATAAAATACCAAAATACCCTTAATGTCTAATTAAACCTGCAATTTTTCAACTATGCCATTCTTGGGATGTTACAATTCTCTCCCCCTTATGAAATTTCGTCCACTAAATTTCCCCGCTAATCATTCACATCCTAAGCTACCAAAACTGAACTCAACACTCATATTAACAATTCAGAGCTTACCGGATGGACCTGCGGGTTTAGGAGTATCCTCTCTGATCATTGCATACACCCATGGCCTGACATACTCTTCCATCTTCGGGGGCCGATGCATGATTTCAGGAGCTCTACTTCTTTCTCTACCACTTCTTGCTGCATTGGATTTACCTCCACCAGCTTTACTCTCTTGTTGGCTCTTATTCTCCCTCCGGTCGGGGCAATTAGCAAACCGGTGCTCCATACTTCCGCACTTGAAGCACGCTCTTGCGATCTTGCGACACGTACCCTAATGTTGCCTTTGGCAATTCTCACACTCTGGTGCCCGACTTCTCTTACTAGTAAGCGGTGCCACACTTTCCACTTCCGAAGGCACTTGAGCAGTCACTCTAGTCACTTGTCTGCTCGGAACACCTTTAGCTCTCTTATTACCGACAACTCCACCATCCAGAGCTCTCCTCTTCTGCTCTATTCTCTGCTTCACCATCTCATATTCTTCTAACTTAATTGCCGCTGCCACTAACTGATAATACCCAACTGGTTGCATAACCGCCATAGCCGACAACGGACCTCTAATCACTTCTCCTAACCCGTCTTGAAAATGCCGACACTTAAAATTCTCAGTCAATAATGTAGTAGGCACATACTTACTCAAGCGACTGAACTCTTTCTCATAGTCGCTGACTGACATGTTCCTTTGTTTTAGACTTATAAACTCCTTCCACTTTGCCTCTCGATAGGCCTTGCTAACATACTTTTTCTCAAACTCTTGCACGAAAAACTCCCATGTCAACTCAGCCGGTCTCTAAGGGTTGAGAAGCATAAGCTTCCACCAATCATATGCTGATCCTTGTAAAAGCGATAGGGCACAAATAACTCGTTGATGCGGAGCGCAACCAATCTCTTGTAGAATCCGATCAATTCTCTCTAACCAGAATTCTGCCACCTCTGATTGGTCCAAAGAGGTTCCATGGAACTCTTCTGCTCCCCTTTTCCTCATAAGCTCAGAGGGAGCCTTGGGAGCAGTCAGTCTATCCTTTAGTTGCAATAGCCCTTGCACTAATGCCGAATTCTTCAAACCCAAAACTCGGACTTTCCGCTGGGGCACACTCATGTGCAGGCCTATCATGTCTGACCGGATTAATACTTCCTACCGGATTAACACTTCATAATTTTACCATTGGCCACACTTGCCGAAACCTTTACTTAAATCCTTAATTTGTCCATTTGGCAATATCTAACCCGTCAAATTACACAACTTTGATCATTACTCATCCACAATATGCGTAAATCCTTCTAGGGTACATTTCGGGGTGTGATAATAAATCCACTATCTTTAAGATCCCACTTTCCCTTTTCCTTTATCTTTCCTCCTCTCTTCAGATTCCTGCATATATTCAACCAAAACACACATTAAGTTAACCCATAAAGAAAACCATATAACCCATAATAAACCCATACGGATGAAGAAGGAGAAGAAGAAGAAGTAAGCCACTAAACCCAGCCAATTACCTCTTGGAACAATTCTTGATCTCAAAACCCTAACTCAATCTTGAAGAATAACACATGCAAAAGCTTGAGAGCAGAAAAAGAGTGAGGGAGTGAGAGAACGTAAGAGTGCAAGAAAGAGGAGAAAAAGATGGCTTCCACAGGAAGCAAACTCCTTTCTGCTCTCCCTCCCTCTACTCCCTTTCAAATCCAATTAAATGCTCTCAACTACCCATCCACATGTCCATCTCTCATTGGACCCCTTACACAACTTCTTTGACTTTTTCTTTTAGTCCTTAACAAAACTCTTATAAGTCCTTACTCAATTACCAAATGATCACTAATAAAAAAATTCTTCCATTAAATACTTTAAATCCCATCTATTTAGTCCTTAATTCATTTCCAAATTCACTTGCAAAATACCAAAATACCCATAATGTCAAATTAAACCTACAATTTTTCAACTAGGCCATTTTTGGGATGTTACAATGACTCTGTGCCGCAGAATGACCCTGCTATGATGCCAAGGTGCGAATCAGATCATCCACAACTATATTAAGGTCTATGCCCTGGGGTGTGTGAGGCCGTTCCTCCTCTGGCTGATGCTGGTGAGGATGCTACTCCTCTAATTGATGCTCGTCTACCGTGGTGAGAAAAGGTGGTAGATGTAGCACCCTATACCCGTATGTGATACGGATACCGGGTGGTACAACAATGAACTGACATACACTCTAATACTTTACATTTCGATTACTTAACTGTTCATTTTAATCCGGTTAACCTAATTAAGACTAATCGGGTTATTAAATATACAATTAATTAAAACCGATTTTTTTTAATAGTACCGTATACGTGAATAGTACCGTATGTATAATACTGTATGAATAGTACTATATGAATATTCAACTTACTTAAGTCTATTAATACTTATTAATTAATTATCAAACTTAATATTTACTATTTTTATTTCACTATTAACTATGCCGATTGACCTAGAACTGTCTAAATTACTATTTATTTATTCAATTTTCCTTTAACTTGAAAATCTATATTTTTATTTTACCAATGGTATTAACTTAATTTCTACCAATTATTAGGCATGCCAATCATAATATACTAGAGACAGTTTTAATAGTTTATTACAGACCAAAACCCAAAAGTAGTAATATTATAAGACACATACATGCCAAAATCTTAACATACTTAATTATTCCAAATAATACTCTTCAATACCACTTTCCAAGTGTGAGGTATGCTCTGCTCCCAAACTCCTACGGAGTACCTCCACGCAGTCAAGTAAAACTACGTGCTGAGCATTAAATATGCTCAGTGGTGATTGCAATTCCATAAATTTCCACTTAATTTAATTTTTCATGCATGAATGATATTCAATAAATAATATCATTTAAATATTCATAATTAAACATAATTGATTTAATTACCAATTATTCATGCAATATTTTATTTAATTATTCTTAAATCACATAATTTGTGCAATTACACAATTAATGCACATAAATCATTTTAATTACCATTTTATCATTTACTTATGGTAATATTTCATTTATACCCTTAAACTTTTTCAAAATGACAAAAATGCCATTAGTTCAATTATACTTTACCATAATTACATTCATGCCATTAGTTCATTCTAATTTCATTATATTACCATTATGCCACTAGTTCATTCTAATTTCAATAATATTATAATTATGCCACTAATTTATTTTTAATTCAACAATATTTCCATTTTATCATTAAATTGCATGCCAAAGATATCATGTGTCATCTTTCTAATGTATCCTAATTTTATGCTCATATACATATGCTCATACTCATGTACATGTGCCTTTTATATACATATAGCATGCAACTTATCATACCTTTTAAACTCATGCAATATAACACCATTTCATGCACACATCACATACAATATCATGTCTTTACTTCTTTTACATTTTCATACATACATCTAGACATTTGAAATACTTATAACATACCTTATACAAATAGCAATTTCTCGTGTGCATGTATAGGATCATATAAACATTTCTTGTATACTATAATCATATACTTCTATATGCTTCTCTAGCTATGTGCTATAGCGCTTTAACATTTATACATCATCCCTTGTACATTTACATAGTATAATTAGCCCAATGTCATAACATAAGTGGATACGGGTACATATAGATACCAAATGATAGTACCAAATCATCTAGAGACCGTAGTCTCAAGTCATCTAGAGATCGGAGTCTCAAACACCTAAATACTTTATAGTATCAACATCTAGACATCCGTCGATGCCAAACATATAGACACCCGTCGGTGCCAAACATCTAGACACCATTGGTGCCAACATCTAGCAGCTGCAAAACATCTAACCCTTTATAGGCATGCCTATCTATCCACTTATATGAACATCTTAGGCTTATAACTATTATTCATAACAAAGCATATACACATTCTCATATACATTTACTTTAATCTTTACTATATACACAGGTAACTTATAGCATATATCAACTAGAACATTCATGCACTCTCATCATTTCTTACTACTTATGCATACATGTCATCCTAAACTCATTCACATACAGCACTTTATATATATATATCATTGCATACTCACTTATACATGTTATTACATATTAACACATACGTGTTTATACGCATTCGCATCCATGGTTCATCATACTTGAGATACCCATAGCTCACACACATATTTATCATTCCATTTGCTATCCTTCACATAATTATATATATATTATTACTTTACTAGTTTAATTTCCAATCTTAATCATACTCATAAGTTTTTCCCAATGATAACTACTTTTATACTCATTTAATAGCCCTAATCATGCATAATAAGTTGAGGGGAAAGATAGGGGATTGATCCATGATAACCATGGGCTCAAAATTATTAAGAAAAGGCCTTATATGTGTTGTTCTATCGGGAGGTCGCGACTCTATCGCGCTCGCGACGGTAGCTCACCTCAGGAACCCTTTGAGACTGGTTTTCACTCCAGACTTGCATCACAAAAACCGACCTCTAGACCTCATTTTTAGACAAAGTGGTCTTCTTAACAATTATTTCCCTACATCTTTGCTTTCAAATGAGACAAGTTTCAGGTCATTTAAACTCTTAAAGTAAGAGATATGTATTAAACACTACAGACTATTCAAATCAACCCGGCTAAACAGGAACACGTCAGATTATTGCCATTTTTAGATCTCTTAGAGACAGAATTAATTTATGGTCTCTCTTAGACTTTTAAAGGCACAATAGTTATGGTTAAAATAGCGCAACAATCATTCAATTGGGAGTTCTCAAACCCCAGTTATGATCAAAACAATACTCAAAGGTCAGGTAAGACATAAACAGGATTTTCACTAAACTGGAGTTCATGCTTGATTATCATCATGCTCATGCCAAATTTCCAATCCCATCACATAGCAACTATAACAGTTCACTTATTTTCCATCTCATGGCACATAGTCATGCTTATTATCTCAAGTCGGATACACAAACATCAGTTACACATCAAGTTCAACCTAATCCACATGCATACACAAGAGAATTCAACATATTTACATAAGTATCCCAAACCTCAAAAAGCAGGTTGCTGGCCACTCTTTACTCAACTAAAGCTTCTCCTTTCCTTTTGCTTTTCTCTTGTCCAAATCTTACACAAACATGCAGAATATAATTTCTTAGTCCATTACTCATATCAATCCAAATTCAAAACAGAAATTGAGATGAAGAAGACAAACACAAACTTGCTAATTTACTTACCTTCTCAACTTACTTCAAACCAAACCAAATGCAGATTTCCAAACTCAAGCATTAATTGATAGAAACCAAGCTTAACTCATGAAAAGAAGAAGATGAATTTTCAGAAAATGGAGAGAGAGATGGCCGGCTCATGATACACAAAATCCCATTTTCTACCTCTTCATTTCACCTAAGTTGCATGGGAAGTAGTTGGTTGGCAAGAGGTGAGATTCACACGTGGAATCCACTTACCTCTTCCACCAATTTCCCACTACAAATCTGCCTCTAATCCACTTTACATTTGCATGTGGAGAGTTGGCTGGCTCAAGGGAAAATTGACACGTGGATTCCACTCTCTAGCCATTCCAAAACTGCACCTCAATCCATGGCAACTTCCAACTTAGTCCCTCTTATATATTCTGTCTTTTAATTATACTTTCTTTCTTTCAATTACACCCTTACACATACAATTACTCACTAATCCCATATTTATTCCAATCACATTTGTACCCTTACGTGAGATTGACACTACAATCCGACTAAGGTACACTTTGGTGTATTACAGAGCACCTACCTCTTGAGTGCATTAGTGGGAGTAAAGGAACAATCCCTGATGGATGGTATGATAATCTTCACCGGCAGCTTGCCTAAAGGCCATGATAAAAGCCAAAGTCAAAGGTCCACCTTGGAAAGATAAGGGATGCCTCACTACATCGTTAATCCCTCCGAATTATCAAGCACAATGGGTGGTAATGTAAAAGGCAGCCTCATGAAGTCCTAAAGAACCTGATCCTCATCTGCTACCTCACCCAATCTAGCAACACATTCATCAAGGGAGGCCATGGAATGCAACTAATGCCTAGAGAGAAATACCTCAGAGAATAACTACTGATTACCCTAGGAAGGGCTTTGATAGTAGCTTCAACTTTTCTTATAGTCGTACATGAAAGGCAAGAGAGTCTAAAAAAAAAGGCCGTTAGAGATAAAAACCGTGACTGGCTCTCTAAGCAAAAGTTAGGCCAAAGGGCAGGGTGAAAACCTAGGAACAGGCAGTCTGTCCTTTAAAAAATGAAAATGAATAAAAGCCGCTGGAGTGGGTTGGGTCCATTCCAAGCAAAAATTAGGTATAGGGTCTTGTGAAAATCCCCAAAGGGATGCATTTCCCGCTAAGAAAAGCTAGTGTGAAAATCTACAAGGGACGCACTGCCTTTAAAATAATGACTTTGGAAGCCTGAAGTGATAAGGCGGCATTACTCCAAATAAGTTTCCCTTAGGCAGCTGGTACATAATGCAGAATTTGATTCAAAGTCATGGGGGGTAAAATGTTCATTGATCGAGGGGCAAAGATGCGCATGAGTCAGTTCTCTTTAAAAAGGTTATGGGTCAGAGTCCGTAAAGCCAAGACAATGCTTTTCTAGATCCTTGAGAGGATCAAACAATGTGAGCAGCCGAATAGTACCCTCAACGAATCCCTTAACCACCTGGGATGTGGTCTATTCATTTTTGCATATCACATACATGTCACGTGCATTCAGTCTTAGATATGCACACATAATTCTTGTACATTAATCCTTTGCATGTGTTTCTTATATATAGTTTTGTATATATATTTCACACACATGATTCCATACGCACACACAATCTTTTGTATATATTGTTGTGCATATGACTCAGAAGGAAAGATCCGAATAGACCTCATGGGCAAGGATAATCCAAGGGATGGGTTCAGTTAAACATGATCGACCACTGTATCCGGCATAAAATCAAGTAAATATGTACTGAGGTGGAAAGCCAAAAGAACAAGCCTATCCGGGCACGCCTTGCTAAGGGCAATCCGGAATCACACAAATCTACAGAAAAGAAGATCCTTTGAGAAGCTGGACTACCCACACATACTTTAGTTGGAGGCAATCAGACGCAAGAGTGGACCGAGGTACATCTTCAGCTCTATATTGGTGCTCATCCATGCCGAACAATCAGATCAAGATGAAGTCCTCGTGAGAATGGAATTTCGTGGACCCGCTCCCAAGAAGACATTTAAAAGAGTGAGCCTACTCATGCACGCCATACCAGGAGCAACCAGGCAAGCAACAAAAACTCCAATCTAATTTTCCTTTTAGGAGGCTCAAATTTATTTTTCTCTTTAGAGGCTCAAAATTAAATTCTCTCACCCTCTTGAGAAGTACGCAGGTCTTTTCAACAAGGAGGCTACGTTGGAGATGATAGAGGAGTCGATATTTGGGGAAAAACCAACCATCATTCAGGGGGACACCCGTCTGACATCGGCCCCAATAGGTAGGTATTGCCACAGGTAAGTACCTCTTTTATATACCCTATGTATTTGCATTGTCCTTTATTGTAGCAAAAAGGTTCATGATAAGCACTAGTAAAGACAATAACGAGTGAGTCACCACACCGACCTAAGAATGGTCGACAGTCAGATATTGCACTAGCGGGATGGGGGTTAGCAGATCAGACATTGTACTAGCCGGATAAGGGTTAGCAGATCAGAATATTGTACTAGCCAGATGGGGATTAGCAGATCAGACACTGTACTAGCCGGATGGGGGTTAGCAGATCAGAATATTGTACTAGCCGGATGGGGGTTAGCAGATCAGACACTGTACTAGCCAGATGGGGGTTAGCAGAACAGAATATTGTTTTAGCCGGATGGGTGTTAACAGATTAGAATGTTGTACTAACCGGATTGGGGTTAGCAGATCAGACATTGTACTAGCCGGATGGGGGGTTAGCAGATCAGAATATTATACTAGTCGGATGGCGATTAGCAGATCAGAATATTGTACTTGACGGATGGGGGTTAGCAGATATGAATATTATACTAGCCGGATGGGGGTTAGCAGATCAGAATATTCTACTAGCCGGATGGGGGTTAGCAGATCAGACATTGTACTAGCCAGATTGGGGTTAGCAGATCAGAATATTGTACTGACCGGATTGTGGTTAGCAGATCAGATATTGTACTGACCGGATGGTGGTTAGCAGATTAGATATTGTACTGACCGGATGGTGGTTAGCAGATCAGATATTATACTAACCGGATGGGGGTTAGCAAATCAGACATTATACTAGCCTGATGGGGGTTAGCAGATCAGATATTATACTGACCGAATGGTGGTTAGCAGATCAGATATTGTACTGACTGGATGGGGGTTAGCAAATAAGATATTATACTGACTGGATGGTGGTTAGCAGATCAAATATTATACTGATCGGATGGTGGTTAGCAGATCAGATATTGTACTGACTGGATGTCACACCCCGTTTGCCCCCTAGTAGAATGAGCCTGTCTGTATGTGTAAGCATTCGCATGTGTTCGGCATATCATAAGGGTATTTTAGTAAAATGCATGTTTTTGGGGTTTATTAGCATATGGTTATATGTATGACATTTATGTGTGAATTAATTGGGAAATGATTGTGTGCATGTGTTCATACCATTGTAGGGTGTGCATTAGTTGGGAGTGCATTGGGTGTGTGTAGTGCATGTTTGTTGGGTGTGAGTGGTTAGTTGCACCAATAGGAAATTGACACATGCTTAGGGCAAAGAAAAGAAAAAGAAAAAGGGAAGAAAGAAAGGGAAAGGGCAGATTCACGTTCCTTCTTCCCCTCACCTTCTTCTTCTTCATTTTCTTTAATCTAAGAACTCTTGTGTGGATTCAAGTCTTCATTGGTGGAATTAATCATCTCTGTGCATCTCTTTGGTAAGTAATTGTATTCTTCTCATCTTGTTTTCCATTTGTTTCATCTTCTTTTTCCTCTTTGGGTTTAGATTTAACTTAGGGCTTGCATTGATGGATGTTCTTTGTTGTGTTGTGTTTAGCTGAGGCTCCTCGTGATCCTAAGGGCAAGGATATTGCTGGGACGAGTGGAGCTAAGTGATTGAAGCTTTGAATTTCAGGTCTGGGACTTTTGCTTGAGTTAATTGTTTGAATATGAATTTACTGTAATTTTTAGGGTTTATGTTCTTGAGAAGCTTGAATTCATTTATGCTTGATTTGGCTGTTTGAATTTCTGAATTGAATTGTATTTATGTTGTTAATATTGTATGGGATGTCTTCTGGAAGGTAAGAACAGATTTGTATAGTTTTGAATCAAATTTGGGATTGATTTCTGAGTTCTGGGAATTCTGGAAATGGGAAAAGCACGTTACTGTTGAATTAACCCGTTTCCAGAATGCTTATCGCGTGACTAGCCAAGAAGGGAGGCAAGTCACGAGACGTGACTCCCAGTCACGACTCGTGACCAGCCAGAGAGGCCAGTCACGAGTGGTGACTGCAAGTCACAACTCGTGACCAGCCAAGAGCAAGCCAGTCACGAGGCGTGACTCCCAATCATGACTCATGATCGGCCAGAGTAGGCAGTCACGGGTAGTGCCAGTCACGACCCGTGATCAGCCCAAAGAAGGAAGCCAGTCACGAGACGTGACTCCCCGTCACGACTCGTGACCAGCAAGAGGGCAAGTCAAGATCCGTGACCAGAAGAAGCTAGTCACGAGGCGTGACTCTCAGTCACGACTCGTGACAAGCTTTGTGAGGAGGCCAGTCATGAGTTGTGATGCCAGTCACGACCCGTGACCAGCCAACCTCGTTGGTCACCCCTTTCAACTTATTTTCTGAAATTTCTCGGTTTTAACTCAACAATGAATTCCGTAATTCTTCCGAATGGACTTATACTGCTGTATGATGCATGTCTTTGATATGGGTGATACCAGGATTCTTCAGATGAATTATATGTTATATTCTGAAATATGATTTGAATAACGCATAACCTGCTAGAGTCAAGTAAGTGGATAGTTAGGCATGCCTAATAGAGTCTTTTAGCTGCAGGCCTCAGTTTTGTTTGGACCCCAATCGGGTCCCCGTTTGGTTCCTCACGAACCCTATTATGTGTAAGGATCTTGTTTAAGATCCCTTTTCAAAATGATTTGTGAAAGTTAAAAGTAAAACGGTTTTCTCGATTCGTACTCGTAAGGTACTGTCTGTAATCGGCTCGTACCCGTAAAGTACTGTCTGTACACTTGTTATCCACTACCCAGAGTCAGCAGGTGTTCTTTTGGTGTTCGATTGGTTTGCACTACTGTTATGACTATATACATGTGATATCTGCATTAGTATATTGATGAAATGTATGTACAACTAATATGCATAGGGATATGAATTTGAGATGCAGAATGTATGGCTTTAATTTGTGAGCATGTTCTTATAAATTATGTTATGAGCTATTGCATTTTGGCATTGTGAATGTGTTATGCCTCGACGACCATTGTGAATGGCCGTTCATATTTTATGTGTGTTTCCCCTCTAAGCGTTTATCGCTTAGCACAGTGTTTTTACCCATCCAGGTGCGGAAGGAGTTTTTCTTTGAGAGAGAGTCGCCGTCGTCAAGCCAACACAGAAGGAGTTAGTGTAGGGCTTAGTTTTGTAATCGTTGATGATTCTTTTTGTATAGAACTCTCTTGTATCAGTTTTGTTTCAGCTTCCGCTTTTGTATTTATATTTTGGTTATGTAATATCTTTTGTTTCAGCTAGTTGATCAGAACATTATTGTAATGGTTGGTTATATTAATGTATGATCAGCTATTGCTTTCTTTTTCTTAAAGTTTTTAATTATCTCATGTTTCTGTATGTATGATATGAATGAATGTATGATTTTCTTTGTATCTGTTTGGTGACACCTTTACTCATACGGTGTCTCACTCCTTATCGGATGGGATTGCCTACGTATGGGTAAGGGGTGTTACAGTTTTTGGTATCAGAGCATAGGTTTAGGCATTTCTGGGTGTTGTTGTTGTTGTTGTTTTGAGTTGCTTAGATGTATATGTGTCTAGATCTGTGTTGGCTGATGCGGTTGTTTCTTATTTGTTTTAGATGGCTTCTAATTCTGCTCGTGGATCACTTGAGGAATCCGCCGAGAGTGTGAACCCTCAAGCTGTAGATCCATCAATTTCTGTGTCGGCTCAGCATGCTAGGGTCCAGCCCGAGGCCGCAGCCATGCCTTTTGAGGCTATGTTCAGATTGCATCAGGACATGGCTAGGGTTTTGGAGAGAGTGACTGCTCCTAGAGCCCCTATTGAGAGTTTGAGAAGAGCTGGTGTTGAGGATTTTTATGGGACTGGGCTAGATGAGTCTGAGTTAGCTGAGAAGTGGCTTGATAAGGTAAAGAGAGCTTTAAAAGAAGTCAGGTGTCCTCCCGATCAGCAAGCTGAGTGTGCTGTGCCATTGCTTCAGGGGTCAGCCTATTAATGGTGGGAATTGGTTAGTAGGCAACCTCAGATGCCTGATCCGGTTACATGGGATTTCTTCAGTGAGGAGTTCACTAGAAAGTTTGTGACTCAAGCTCATAGGGATGCAAGATGGGCACAGTTTCTGAGTTTGAGGCAGAGGACTTTGTCAGTATCGGATTATGAGAAAGAATTCAACCGGTTGTCTCGCTATGCTCCGCGTGGGGTTATGACAGATGATTTCAGATGCAAGCATTTTGAAGCAGGGTTGAATGAGTCTTTGAAGATTGCCTTGATTTCTTTGATGTGTATGCCTGGGGTAAGTTATTATCAGATTGCAAAGGCCGCCATGAGGGCAGAGAAGTCGGAATCTTTGCTTAGGGAGAGAGCTCAGCGAAGGAATTCTGCTCGGGGCGGTTCTTCCTCATCTTCGAGTAAGAGATCCAGGAACCCACAAGATGAGCCAGCAGCTGGTTCAGCTTCTAGAGGTAGAAGACAGGGTTCTGCAGTAGTATCTAGTTCTGGCAGAGGTGGTAGATCTGATGTTGTACCTGTTTGTGCGAATTGCAGCAAGGCTCACCGGGGTGAGTGTAGGTGGCTCACTGGTGGATGTTTTAGATGTGGGAACACTGAGCACCATGTGGCTAGTTGTCCTCAGATGAGTGAGGATTCAGGACCTCAGGGAGGAGCTAGTAGAGTTGGATCGAATGCTTCTCAAGCTGCTAGAGGTAGAGGTAGAGGCGGTCGGCCTAGAGATGGAGCTGCTTCTAAGACTGTTGAGCGTCCTCCTCAGGTTGCAACTAGAGCTTATTCTGTGAGAGCCAGAGAGGAGCAGGATGCGCCTGATGTTATTGCTGGTAAGTTCCTACTCCATGACACTGAATTGTATGCTCTAATTGACCCTGGTTCCACACACTCATACTTGTGCACAGATAAAATTGTTGATAAGTTGCATGTGGTTGATCAGTTAGATTATGAGATTTGTGTGACCAGTCCATTAGGGCATAATGTCAGTGTGAGTAGAGTCTTTAGGAGTTGTCCTTTGTTGGTTGAGGGAGTTGTGCTTCCAGCAGATTTGATTGAGTTGCCTTTCAGAGAGTTTGATCTGATTCTAGGTATGGACTGGTTGGGTAAGCATCGGGCTGTAGTTGATTGCCATAGGAAGACAGTTGTGCTTCGGGATAGAGGTCAGTCTCCTGTGTTTATGAAGGGTTTGCGTGCTAGTTCTTTGAATAATGTGATTTCTGCGATGCAAGCCAAGAGGTTTATCAGGAAAGGTTGTGAGGCTTTTCTAGCGGTCGTGTTGGATTCCAAGAGAGATCAAGTTCAGATTGAGGATATTCCTGTAGTGCGGGAGTTTAGTGATGTGTTCCCGAGTGAGTTGCCTGCTTTGCCTCCTGAGAGAGAGGTTGAGTTGTCCATTGAGATTATGCCAGGTACCACACCTATTTCGAAAGCACCTTATCGGATGGCTCCTGTAGAGTTGAGAGAACTTAAGACTCAGTTACAAGAGCTATTGGATAAGGGGTTTATTCGACCTAGCATATCTCCTTGGGGAGCTCCAGTTCTGTTTGTCAAGAAGAAAGATGGATCTTTGCGGATGTGTATTGATTACAGGCAGATCAATAAGGTCACAGTGAAGAATAAGTATCCGTTGCCTAGGATTGAAGATTTGTTTGATCAGCTTCGGGGTGCAGGTGTTTTCTCCAAGATAGATCTTCGATCAGGGCACTATCAGCTTCGAGTTCAGGATGCAGATGTGGTTAAGACTGCATTTCGGACTAGGTATGGCCATTATGAGTTTCTTGTGATGCCGTTTGGTTTGACCAATGCTCCAGCGGCCTTTATGGATTTGATAAACCGCGTGTTTAGGCCATACTTAGATTGATTTGTAGTAGTGTTCATTGATGATATCTTGGTGTATTCCAAGGATGAGAGTGAGCATGAGGAGCATCTCCGATTGGTTTTACAGATGTTGAGAGAGCACCAGTTGTTTGCCAAGCTTAGCAAGTGTGATTTCTTGCTTCGAGAAGTGTCATTCTTGGGTCACATTGTTTCAGCTCGGGGTATTCAGGTAGATCCTGCCAAGATTGAGGCGATAGTTGATTGGAAAGCGCCTAGAAATGTTCAGGAAGTGAGGAGTTTCCTTGGTTTGGCAGGTTACTACCGTCGGTTTGTTAAGGGCTTTTCTGTGATTGCCGCTCCGATGACTAGATTGTTGAGGAAAGGGGTCAGATTTGAGTGGTCAGATAGATGCCAGGCCTGTTTTGATCAGTTAAAGCAGTTGCTTGTTGAGGCTCCTATTCTTACTCAACCCATCTCGGGTAAAGAGTTTGTCATTTATAGTGATGCTTCGGGTGTTGGCCTTGGATGTGTTTTGATACAAGAAGGTAAGGTTGTGGCTTATGCTTCTCGTCAGTTAAAGCCACATGAGAGGAACTATCCGATGCATGATCTTGAGTTGGCGGTTGTTATCTTTGCCTTGAAGATTTGGCGTCATTATCTGTATGGAGAAAAGTGTAGGATCTTTTCGGACCACAAGAGCTTGAAGTACTTCCTCACACAGAAAGAGTTGAACATGAGAAAGCGCCGTTGGCTTGAGTTGTTTAAGGACTACGACTGCATTGTGGATTACCATCCTGGTAAGGCCAATGTAGTTGCTGATGCTTTGAGTCGGAAGTCAGTTTCAGCCTTGTTCCTGAGACGATTCAGATGGAGATTTGATTCAGATGGGGCTTTGCTTGCCCAGTTGCGTGTGAAGCCTACCTTGAGATAGAGGATTGTGGATGCTCAGAGGGATGATGTGAGACTTCAGCGGATTGTGCAAGAGGTTAGATCGGGTAAGCAGTCAGAGTTCTCAGTTCAGGATGAGGTGCTTATGTTCAGAAATCGCTTGTGTGTGCCAGAGTCTGAGGATTTGAGGAATCAGCTTATGAGTGAGGCACATAGTACAATTTTTACTATGCATCCTGGCAGTGAGAAGATGTATCGGGACATGAAGCAGTTTTATTGGTGGTCTGGTATGAAGTGTGATATAGTGGATTTTGTTTCCCAGTGCTTGACATGTCAACAAGTAAAGGCCGAGCATCAGGTTCCCTCGGGATTGCTTACGCCTTTATCCATTCCTGAGTGGAAGTGGGATGATATCGCCATGGACTTTGTTTCTAGTTTGCCTTTGACTCAGAAGAAGCATGATTCAATTTGGGTAATAGTGGATCGGCTTACGAAGTCAGCTCATTTTCTGCCAGTTAGAGTGGACTACTCGATGGATAGATTGGCCAGTATCTATGTAGATGAGATAGTTTGGTTGCATGGGGTGCCTTTATCCATAGTTTCAGATCGGGATCCGAGGTTTACTTTCAAGTTTTGGAAGGAGTTATAGAGAGCTTTGGGTACTAAATTGAACTTCAGTAAAGCATTTCATCCTCAGACAGATGGTCAGTCAGAGCGGGTCATTCAGATTTTTGAGGATATGATGAGGGCTTGTTCTTTGGATTTTCTGGGTAGTTGGGACAGATATGTGTCGCTTGTGGAGTTTGCCTACAACAATAGCTTTCAGTCGAGTATCGATATGTCACCATATGAGGCTTTGTATGGTCGACAGTGTAGGACTCCGATTTGTTGGACCGAGCTATCCGAGAGATTAGTGATTGGGCCAGACTTGGTTAGAGATACCGAAGAAAAGATCAGAGTGGTGCAGCGGAATTTGAAGGCAGCCAAGGATCGACAAAAATCTTATGCCAACTTGAAGAGGAAAGACGTGCATTTTGAGATCGGGGACAAAGTTTTCCTTAAAGTTTCACCTTGGAGGAAAGTGCTTCGATTTGGAAAGAAAGGCAAGCTTAGTCCTCGTTTAATTGGTCCTTATGAGATTTTGGCTAAGGTAGGACCTGTAGCCTATAGATTGGCGTTACCGATGGAGTTAGCAAAGTTGCAAGATGTGTTCCATGTTTCGATGCTTCGTCGGTACAGATCAGATCCTTCTCGTGTTCTTTCAGTTCAGGATATTCAGGTTCAGCAAGATTTTTCCTTTGATGAGGAACCAAGAGCCATTCTAGCTCAACAGGTGAGGCAACTGAGGAGTAAGCAGATCCCTTTGGTTAAAGTGTTATGGAACCATCATGGAGTCGAGGAAGTGACTTGGGAACCAGAGGAGTCGATGAGAGCTCAGTATCCGTAGTTGTTCAGTTCAGGTGAGAATTTCGAGGATGAAATTCTTTTTAGTAAGGGAGAGTTGTCACACCCCGTTTGCCCCCTAGTAGAATGAGCCTGTCCGTATGTGTAAGCATTCGCATGTGTTCGGCATATCATAAGGGTATTTTAGTAAAATGCGTGTTTTTGGGGTTTATTAGCATATGGTTATATGTATGACATTAGTGTGTGAATTAATTGGGAAATGATTGTGTGCATGTGTTCATACCATTGTAGGGTGTGCATTAGTTGGGAGTGCATTGGGTGTGTGTAGTGCATGTTTGTTGGGTGTGAGTGGTTAGTTCCACCAATAGGAAATTGACACATACTTAGGGCAAAGAAAAGAAAAAGAAAAAGGGAAGAAAGAAAGGGAAAGGGCAGATTCACGTTCCTTCTTCCCCTCACCTTCTTCTTCTTCAATTTCTTTACTCTAAGAACTCTTGTGTGGATTCAAGTCTTCATTGGTGGAATTAATCATCTCTGTGCATCTCTTTGGTAAGTAATTGTATTCTTCTCATCTTGTTTTCCATTTGTTTCATCTTCTTTTTCCTCTTTGGGTTTAGATTTAACTTAGGGTTTGCATTGTTGGATGTTCTTTGTTGTGTTGTGTTTAGTTGAGGCTCCTCGTGATCCTAAGGGCAAGGATATTGCTGGGACGAGTGGAGCTAAGTTATTGAAGCTTTGAATTTCAGGCCTGGGACTTTTGCTTGAGTTAATTGTTTGAATATGAATTTACTGTAATTTTTAGGGTTTATGTTCTTGAGAAGCTTGAATGCATTTATGCTTGATTTGGCTGTTTGAATTTCTGAATTGAATTGTATTTATGTTGTTTATATTGTATGGGATGTCTTCTGGAAGGTAAGAATAGATTTGTATAGTTTTGAATCAAATTTGGGATTGATTTCTGAGTTATGGGAATTCTGGAAATAGGAAAATCGCGTTACTGTTGAATTTCCCCGTTTCCAGAATGCTTGTCGCGTGACTAGCCAAGAAGGGAGGCCAGTCACGAGATGTGACTCCCAATCACGACTCGTGACCAGCCAGAGAGGCCAGTCACGAGTGGTGACTGCAAGTCACAACTCGTGACCAGCCAAGAGGAAGCAAGTCACGAGGCGTGACTCCCAGTCATGACTCGTGACCGGCCAGAGTAGGCAGTCACGGGTAGTGCCAGTCACGACCCGTGATCAGCCCAAAGAAGGAAGCCAGGCATGAGACGTGACTCCCCATCACGACTCGTGACCAGCAAGAGGGCAAGTCACGACCCGTGACCAGAAGAAGCCAGTCACGAGGCGTGACTCTCAGTCACGACTCGTGACCAGCCTTGTGAGGAGGCCAGTCACAAGTTGTGATGCCAGTCACGACCCGTGACCAGCCAACCTCGTTGGTCATCCCGTTCGACCTATTTTCTGAAATTTCCCGGTTTTAACTCAATAATGAATTGCGTAATTCTTCTGAATGGACTTATACTGCTGTATGATGCATGTCTTTGATATGGGTGATACCAGGATTCTTCAGATGAATTATATGTTATATTCTAAAATATGATTTGAATAACGCATAACCTGCTAGAGTCAAGTAAGTGGATAGTTAGACATGCCTAATAGAGTCTTTTAGTTGCAGCCCTCAGTTTTATTTGGACCCCGATCAGGTCCCCGTTTGGTTCCTCGCGAACCCTATTATGTGTAAGGATCTTGTTTAAGATCCCTTTTTAAAATGATTTGTGAAAGTTAAAAGTAAAACGGTTTTCTAGATTCGTACCCGTAAGGTACTGTCTGTAATCGGCTCGTACCCGTAAAGTACTGTCTGTACACTCGTTATCCACTACCCAGAGTCAGCAGGTGTTCTTTTGGTGTTCGATTGGTTTGCTCTACTGTTATGACTATATACATGTGATATCTGCATGAGTATATTGATGAAATATATGTACAACTAATATGCATAGGGATATGAATTTGAGATGCAGAATGTATGGCTTTAATTTGTGAGCATGTTCTTATGAATTATGTTATGAGCAATTGCATTTTGCCATTGTGAATGTGTTATGCCTCGACGACCATTGTGAATGGCCGTTCATATTTTATGTGTGTTTCCCCACTAAGCGTTTATCGCTTAGCACGGTGTTTTTACCCGTGCAGGTGCGGAAGGAGTTTTGCTTTGAGAGAGAGTCGCCGCCGTCAAGGCAACACAGAAGGAGTTAGTGTAGGGCTTAGTTTTGTAATCGTTGATGATTCTTTTTGTATAGAACTCTCTTGTATCAGTTTTGTTTCAGCTTCCGCTTTTGTATTTATATTTTGGTTATGTAATATCTTTTATTTCAGCTAGTTGATCAGAACATTATTGTAATGGTTGGTTATATTAATGTATGATCAGCTATTGCTTTCTTGTTCTTAAGGTTTTTAATTATCTCATGTTTCTGTATGTATGATATGAATGAATGTATGATTTTCTTTGTATCTGTTTGGTGACACCTTTACTCATACGGTGTCTCACTCCTTATCGGATGGGATTGCCTACGTATGGGTAGGGGGTGTTACACTGGATGTGTCACACCCCAACCTATAACATGGATACTTCTACTCGCAACTAGAGCGAGAGGGATCCAAGATAGATAGGAGTGTCACACCCCACTAGTACACACCTTCAAACATTACATACAGAATAACATATCCGGTATAAATAAAAACTTTAAGAGAAAGAAGAGGGATACAGAACAAAATGGATACTTTGATTAATATACAAAAAGAAAGTCTTTACATGTTACAATAGGTTACAAAAAGAACCAATTTACAAAAGCCCAAGATACATTGTTCCAAAGGGCTAACAAAATATTATATCAATTACAAAAGAAAGGAAAGCCTATACTATAAAACTTCCAATCTCTAGTTGCGTTGGCCTTCCCGATGCGACACGCCCAACCCACGGTAATCAAAACCTTCCACACCTGTACGGATAAACACCCGTGCTAAGCGAAATCGCTTAGTGGGGAAACACCGAATGCATAACCGCCACTCACAGTGACGATGACAGAAAACATATGATAACAATACAATTATGGGCATATAATCATACATAGTTAATTCAAATATTTGCATTCTCATCCAAAGATTCTTGTACAAAACACAATGACACCTGCTTAATCATAATAAGTGGATAACGAGTACACATAGATACTTGAGAGTATCGATATCATATTTTAAACACATAGATACCCGGAGGTATCAAAATATTCTATTTGTTTTATTCCAATTTGTTTTCACATAGAATCTTAAGAAAGATTCAAACAGAAGGATCGCGAGGATCCGATCGGGGGACCTGATCAGGGTCCTAAGTCGTACACATAGCTGCAGCGGCACATAACTCTATACGGCATGCCTAACTATCCACTTATCCGACATTAACAGGTTATGCAAAATCTTATCATGTTTACATATATATTATCCCTGTAAATAGATAGTCAAATCTTTAATGAAACTGCATGCAAAAGAAATTAAGTCCTTAAGCAAAAAGGAAAAGAAATCAAATTTGGAAGCTGCGTCTGTCGCGCTCGCAACCACTGTCGCGCTCGCGACAGAGACCGAAACACATCTCCCCGCCAATTCTCGCGGTCGCGAGAGAGTCTCGCGCTCGCGAGAGGGCGAAGGCGTCACTCTCTGTCGTGCTCGCGACAGAAGGCAACCTTCCAAGTCTATCGCGCTCGCGACTACCGCGCGCTCGCGACAGAGAGGTCCTGCACATACTCAGAGGTTAAGCGCTCTGTCGCGCTCACGACAGAGAGTCCCCTTTCGAGCTCTCGGCGCGACACTTCTCGCGCCAGCTCGAGGACTGAAACCTCCGCGCTCTGTCGCGCTCGCGGCGGAAACGGGTTTTTCAACTCTTACGCCCAAAATCTGCAGAAATCTCATACAATTCACATCCAAACATCCAAATTGATTCTAAACCTTAAAATTAAGCATCGCAAGCATTCACAACTCCTAACATGATTAAAAACCCAGCTTTACCACCATTTATCTCAATTAAATCAAGTCGATTACATGTCCAATTGCAAGAATTTCCAAAACAGCACATTTAACAACAATTACCACTATTCACATAATTTCTCACAAATCCTTCAACAATATTCATTCTCTAGCATCCCATATCATGTTTAATGTAATTTAAATTACAATAACACAACTTACAACCCCAATCAAAACCAAAAGCATAATTATCCAACTCAATTCACATATATACACAAAAGATGAACATTCCCAAACCTTCTCTCCTTAGCTCCTATTCGCGAGCTCCGCTCCTGCTAGTGATTTCTTTTCCTTTCGCCGGTCTAGGAGCCTCCTCTGAACCACAAACCCACCATAACCAAGATCAATTCTAAAACAACCCATAAACAAATACATATAAACTAAAACCTAGAGAAGAGGAAGAAGAAGAATCTAAAACACCCATAACCCCAACTCACCTTTAAACTTCAAAAATCACAAGCTAAGCAACTCAATCTACTCAAGAAAAGGAGAGGGAGCAAGATCGGGCCAAGAAGAAGGAAAACAAAGAAGAAGAAAAGAGGAAAATGGTGTGAAGAAGAGAGGGAGAACGGGAAACCACAAGGAAAGACTTCTCTCTCACCAAACCCATTAAAAGCCCATTTATCCCCTTTGCCACATGTCACACTCTCCTTAATACAAATGTCCCCCAACATATCCTACTCCCATACTCTAATATACAATCTAGGCTATCTCTTACTCACACCCTACCTCCATACATTCACTCATACATTAGTTTAATTCCTCCTCTCATACTAATACACACATATATACAACAATTAAACCAATTTAACACATACATGCAACACAGAGAAATACACACATACAGACACGGACAGGCTCAAACTACTGGGGTGGTTTTGGGGTGTTACAGGATGGTTGTTAGCAGATATTACACTGACGAATAATGGTTAGAAGATAGGATGTTACACGGATCGGTTGGAGGTTACCAAGGTTATGCTGTGTAAGCCCAGAAGCGGCTACCAAGACAGAACGTTCAATCACATGCGATAGAACATATCGCAACCGGGATTGTAGTTAGAGCGCGAGCCAAGACGAGGCCAGCAGAACACATGCGGTAGAACATATCGCAACCGAGTTGCAGTTAGAGAACAGTCACACCCCAACCTATACCATGGAGACTTCTACTCAGATTAGAGGTAGAAGGATCCAGATAGATAGAAGTGTCACATCCCACTAGTACAATATGAAAACATTGCATACAAAATGACATATCAGGGATAAAGTAAAACTTTGAAAGAAAGAAGAGTGATACTGAACAAAATGAATACTTTATTAATATACATAAAAGAGGTCTTTACATCTTACAACCGATTTCAACAAAACAAATATACAAAAGCCCAAGGTACACTGTTCCAAAGGGCCAACAAAACATTATATCTGCTACAAAAGAAAGGAAAGCCTCTGCTATAAAGCCCCGATCTCTAGTTGTGTTGGCCTTCCCGATGCGACACGCCCAGACTATGCGTACCAAAACCTTCCACACCTGCACGGTTAAACACTCGTGCTAAGCGAAATCGCTTAGTGGGGAAAACAAAAAATGCATAACCGCCACTCACAGTGACGATAACAGAAAACACATGATGTTGGTATAATTATAGATATAACATCATACATAGTTAATCCAATTATACATCATTAGCTAAGAGTTCACAGCACATACACATATATATCATCCAGAATACATGCACCGAAAGCACATTAATATCTTAGCACCTGCTTAATCAAAATGAGTGGATAACGAGTACACATAGATACCCGAGGGTACCGATATCGTATCATGAACACCTAGATACCCGAATGTATCAAAAGGTTCTATTGATTTCTGTTCCATCTGTTTTCACATAGAATCTTAAGAAAGATTCGAGCAGAAGCATCGCGAGGATCCGATCGGGGGACCTGATCAGGGTCCAAAAGCGTACACATAGCTGCAGCAACACATAACTCTATTAGGCATGCCTAACTGTCCACTTATCCGACATTAACAGGTTACACAGAAGTTTATTAAGTTAACATACATGTTATTCCTTTAAATAAGTGGTCAAGGCTTTAATAAAAGAGTGCATGCAAAAGAACTCAACTCATCAAGCAAAAAGGAGAAGAAACCAAATTTGGAAGTCACGTCTGTCGCGCTCGCGACGGAAGCCAAAATACACCTCCCTGCCTCGTCTCGCGATCGTGAGTGACCTCGTGGTCGCGAGAGGATGCAGGTCATGCTCTCTGTCGCGCTGGCGAGGGTTGTCGCGCTCGCGACAAAAGAGAGCCTTGCACATGCTTGGAGATCGAGCACTCTGTCGCGCTCGCGACAGAGAGCTCCCTTCGAGCTCCTCGGCGCGACACCTCTCGCGCCGGCGCGAGGGCTGAAACCTCCACACTCTGTCGCGCTTGCGACAGTGTCGCGATCGTGACAGATACGGATTTTTAAGTTCTTACGCCCAAAATCTGCAGAATTCTCACACTAAACACATTCAAACTTCCAAAATTGATTCTAAACCTCAAAATTAAGCAAGACAAGCATCAACAACTCATAATATAATTAAAACCCAGCTTTATCACCATTTATTTCAATTAAATCAAGCCAAATACATGCTCAATTTCAAGAAATCCCAAAACAACAATTTTAACAATAATTGCAACTATCCACATGATTTCTTGCAAATTCTTCAAACAATACACACCCTCTAGCATCACATATCATGCTTAATTCAATTTAAGCCATGCTTACACAATTCATAACTCCAATCAAAGCAAAAGTGCAAATATCTAACTCAAATCACAAATATGTGCAAAAGACAAACGTTCCCAAACCTGATCTCCTTTGCTCCTACTCGTGAACTCCGCTTCCGCTAGCTATCTCTTTCCCTTTTGCCGGTCTGGGAGACTCCTCTGAACCACAAACCCACAACAACCAAGATCAATTCTATGACAACCCACATATACATATAATTATATAAAACCTAGAGAAGAGGAAGAAGAATCTAAGACATCGCTAACCCATACTCACCTTTGAGCTTCAAATTCACAAGCTAAACAACTCAAACTACTCAAGGAAAGGAGAGGGAGCAAGATCGGGCCAAGAAAAGAAAGAACAAAGAAGAAGAAAGAAGAAAAGAAGAGAATAGCGTGAAGGAGGGAAGAAGAACGGGAAACAAAAAGGGAATGGCTGTCCTCTCTCTCTCTCTCTCTCTCTCTCACCAAACCCATTAAATGCTAACTTATCTTTTATGCCACATGTCACTCTCCCCATAAGACAATTGCCCCATAACACACCCTACTCTCATACACTACTATACACACTAAGTTATCTCTTATTCACACCCTACTTCCATATACCCACTCATACACTAGCCTATCTCCTCTTCTCATACTAATACACATACAAACACATAAATTAAATAAATAATCCAAATTAACATATACATGCAACACATAAAAATACACATATACAGACACGGACAGGCTCAAACTACTGGGGTGGTTTTGGGGTGTTACAAGAACACTGCATCTCACAGATACTACGCGAGCCGAGACGAGGCTAGCAGAACACACGTGATAGAACAGATCGCAATGGGACTGTAGTTAGAGAGTACTGCACCCACAGACACCGTGCAAGCTGAGATGAGGCTAGAAGGACAGATCAGCCGCCATGCATGCCGAGATAAGGACAGCGGCGCACACCCGATAGAACAGATCGTAATGAGACTATGGTTAGAGAATACCGCATCCCACGGACACCGTGCAAGCCGAGATGAGTCCATCGAGATAGATCAACCACCGTGCACGCCGAGACGAGGACAACGGGGCATACGTGATAGAATAGATCGCAACAGGACTATGGTTAGAGAATACCGCATCCCACAGACACCGTGCAAGCCGAGATGAGGCCAACGGGACAGATCAGCCACTATTCAGGCCGGGATGAGGCTAGCGGGACACCAGCGATAGAACAGATCGCAAACAGAGGTTGTAGTTAGAGTACTGCATCTCACAGGCTCCGTTCAGGCTGGGATGAGGCTAGTGGGACACCAGCGATAGAACAGATCACAAACAGAGGTTGTAGTTAGAGTACTTCATCTCACAGGCTCCGTGCAGGCCGGGACGAGGCTAGTAGGATACCAGCGATAGAACAGATCGCAAATAGAGGTTATAGTTAGAGTACTGCATCTCACATGCTCCGTGGGGACGAGGCTAGCGGGACACCACCGATAGAACAGATCGCAAACAGAGGTTGTAGTTAGAGTACTGCATCTCACAGACTCCGTGCAGGCAAAGACGAGGTTAGCAGGACACCAGCCATAGAACAGATCGCAATGAGGTTGTAGTTAGAGAGTACTGCATCTCACAGACACCATGCAAGCCGAGATGAGGCCAGTGGGATAGATCAGCCACCGTGCATGCCGAGATGAGGACAGCGGTGCACACGCGAAAGAACAAATCTCAATGAGGTTATAGTCAGAGAGTACTATATCTCATAGACACCGTGCAAGCTGAGATGAGGCCAGCAGGATAGATCAGCCACCATGCATGACGAAACGAGGACAGAGGGGCACACGCGATAGAACAGATCGCAACGGGATTGTCGTTAGAGGACACCGCATCTTACAGACTCTGTGCAAGCCGACCGGAGGCGAGCGGGACAATGCGATAGAAAAGAATGCAAACGAGCCACAGTCGGATAACACTACAGCTCAATGACAACAAGTCGCAACATTCCACATGGCAAAAAGGTAAGGGCAGCCTCAGGTACGCATCTCTTACCTTCTTCTCTGAATTTTGGCTCATCTAGGCACTAGTGCACTAGTTTCCCCAAAATTGGGGGCAACTGTAGACATCGGGTCCTGAGACAGCATAGATCGGAGTTACCCAATGTTGATAAGATGCCTTGTCATAGGTAAAAAGGTTGAAAGTGGTGATTTCTTTGTCAAATTTGCATTTTAGAGTGAAAAAATAAAAAATAATAAAAAATATTTTGATGATATATACAAAATATTCGGACCTTTCCCATGAGTCACGTACATGGCAATATATACAAAATATTGTGTGTATTTATGGACTCATGTGTGTGAAATGTACATACATAAAGCTATATACACAAAACACGAGCAAAGGATTAATGTACAAGAATTGTGTGTGCAGAACTATAAGTGTAAAGGATTAAACACACGAAATATGCAGGGAGACATGCAAAAGATCTATGCATGTGAGATGCATAAGAGATATAAAAGTGGATAGACCATGTCCTAGGCGGTTAAAGGATTCCGTGAGGGTACTGGCTCGGCTACTCTGATGCCCCCTCGAAAAATCTAGAAAAGCGTCGCCTTGCTTCATGGACTCTGACCCATAATCTTCTGACCCGTGTGCATCTTGAAGTTCAGAGAGGTTAGATCCTCCCCATCCAGCTCTTTGTCCTCGAGGTTTATCCCTTTTCCCATTATTAGCATTCGGGACATCGCCTCGAACTTTTCTTCCATTTTCTTCCAGATGGCCTCTTCTGTTTGGGGTGCTTTCCCTCTAATAGATTGGCGTTCTTCGTGTTCATCCTCTTCTAAGTCATCTTCTAACCTTTGGGCTAGCCTTTTCCCTTGGGCCCTGGATGTGGTAGCTCTCAAATCCATTGATGGTGGGTGAGTTTCCTCTTGTAGGTTCTCTCTGTCCTCCTCCATTTCATTATTTCTCACAAGAGGCGGCGGAGGGTTCTGCTGAGCAACTGGTTGACCCATTATGGTTACCATGGCCATCAATCGTGTAACAACCCCGCCACCGCCCCCGTTGGAAGGGCACCGGCGGGCGCGCTACCCGACGCTCACTCACGACGCGATAAAACATACAGCAGAAGCATACATGCGCTAAGCGGAAGCATTCAATAACCAATAATAAAAATCATAGAAAAAAATACTTCATTACTATAAAAATAAAATACAAAACTATATACAAACCCAAAATATTATAACTTAGAATCCTTACAAAAATAATTCATATACAAAAAGAATTACAGGAGGAGACAGAAATAAATAACTCGACTCCTATATGGCCAGCCTGCAGATGTGCGACACGAGCAACTCCCAAAAATCCTTCATGCTACTTGCACGGGATAAAAGCCCGTGCTAAGCGATAACGCTTAGTGGGGAGAAACAAACACAACAGAACACTATACAAGAAAAACATGCACTAACATACTTAATTCATTATGAATCAGAGTACAGAGATATAAATAATACAAAACACTAAACCATTACACTATTCAGAGTCACACAATAATCAGAACACTTCACTAAATCAATACCAGACAGTTCACACAATAGCCTGAAATCAATGGTGGAGGATACGGGAACACGGCACGGGAAACCGAAGCCTCAAAAACACATTAATACCCGAAGGTAGCGCAGGAGACCGGAGTCTCAAAACATTTTATCACTACACGGACGATGACCATTTCGGAGGTCGACCGCTTCGCCCAAACGGGGCAGACTGAACAGCTGTACACTAAACCTTCTTAAGCATGCTTAATTATCCTATACCTTGACACTTCAGGCTCGACAACACATTGACTCAAACAACATTACACAATCAAAAGCAAGATTCAATTCAAGATTCTAATGTTAAAATAAATTCCTAACTAAACACTAGTACATTGACATCCCGAATCAATAAGCACGAACATATTTCATGCAATAGTGAGAAACCGTGGAAAGTGGAACAAAAGAAACACATTCAAAAAATAAGGCATGCAGGAAGGGTCTCTGTCGCGATCGCGACAAGTGTCGCGCTCGCGACAGAGCACGGGGTACTTCCTCGCGATGTTGCGCCAGGGGGCCTACTCGCGACGAAGCACTCGCGGCAGAAATTAACGGAGCCGAGCTCTGTCGCGCTCGCGACAAGCGTCGCGATCGCGACAGAGACCAATTCCTTCCTCCTCGCGCGCACACACCCGCGGAGGGTTCCGCTACCGAGCTCTCTGTCGCGCTCGCGGTAAACGTCGCGATCGCGACACAGGGCTCATCAAGAACAAGGGGCCAAGTCCGCCTTCTGTCGCGATCGCGGCACTTGTCGCGATGGCGACAGAACCCAGATTCGCCCAATTCTGCACTTTTCCTTCACTAATCACACACAATTCTTCATACATGCACACAACATGCTCAAGCACTTACCTCTCACCTCCAGCACATCACCGCATCAGTCTCAAGCCACATAAACACATTTACACAATAGTCAAATATAAATTCAACATGAAATCACTCACAACCAAACTCAAATACACTAACGTGGCACGTTCAAATTCCGAAAACACATAATATCCTCACTATATCACTAACACTTCACTAATCACTACTAAATTTAAACATGCACTCATGAACACTCAATAATACCAATAACATGCAATCACAACATAGAGTCGATCCAAGGAGGAAATTAGGGGAAACACAAAATCCACAACTTAGCTCGCAATCACTTGCATGCATTCAAAACCCATTCCCAATAAGCACTTAAGAACACATCTCCCATACCTGGAAAACGTAGCTTCAAACCGAGCCCCTCATGAAACCACTTTATCCTTGCCCTTGCTCTTCCTTCTCTCTTCCGATGCTTGCACAAAACCCAGCCATAACACACTCAAATCAGACCCAAAACCACTATCAAAGCCAGAAATGAATGAAACAGAAGAAGAACCCAAGATTATACTCAAGAAATCCAAACACTTACCTCTTAGAATCCTACTCAAAGCTCAAGGAGAACACAAGAGATGGGGTTGAGAACAGAAAAATGGAGCAAGAGGGAGTAGGGAGAACGGGAAATGGAAAACAAGGGAGTAGCTTCCACGGGAAGCTTTTCTAAAAGCTGTCCTCCCTTCCTCTCTTCCTTTCATTTAATGCTCAACAACCCTATGCCATGTGTCACAATCCTATTGCACCAAAGATCCCACTATCTTGACTTGCTCACCCAAGCACCATAACTCAACACACACTAACATTTCTTGCATAAATATCATCAATGCACCATACTCCATCCACACTCTAATATTTCTTTTAAACCACTTTCATCCTGGGCACCATGCACCACAAACCACACAATAAAAGCCCCAAGTCCACTTATATCCTACAACCATACACTATAAGCACACACTATTATTTCCTCTTCTCTTAATTAATTAATTCCTTATTATCTTATTTTCCTCATACTTACATTACGAAAATACACTCACTTAACCGACTTACCGCGCAAATTCTGACCGGGCCCTATTTGGGTTGTTACAATCACTCCCCCTTGAGAAATTTCGTCCTCGAAATTTTACCGCTAATCACTTAAATCCAACAACCCAAAACTCAAACCGAAACTTAACCGAAAACTAATAACATAACTTACCAGAAGGTCCCGCTCGATCTGCTGTATCCCCAAGTTGCATCGCATAAACTCTTGGATGTGCGGGCACTTCTTCAGTTAGCGACTTCTGCACTGTCTCTCACGGTGCTTGCGAAAGACGTCCACTGCCTCTTCCACTCTGATTCCCTCTCGCTCTCTGACCACTGGCTCTACTCTCAGGTCTATCCTGAAGCTCTCTGTGATCCGGACAATTTGCTACCATATGCTCTTGGCTGCAACATCTAAAACACGCTCCAGAGATCCTTCTGCACTCGCCCCAGTGGCGCTTATAACAATGCTCACACTCCGGGATCACACTTCCCTTGCTAGAGGGTGGCGCTACACTCCTGACTTCCGAATGCACCGGAACCGAACTCTTCCCACTTTGGCCACTCGGAACTCCTCTCGATTTCTTGCCACTTCCAATCCCATCACTCGGTGCTTTCCTCTTGCTCTCGATCCTCTGCTTGATCACCTCCGATTCCTCTAACTTCATTGCCGCTGCCACAAGCTGATAATACCCCACGGGTTGCAAAACTGACAATACCGACAAAGGACCTCTGAATACCTCACGCAGTCCCTCAAGGAAATGCCTACTTCTAAACTCATCCGTCAACAAAGCCTCAGGCACATACTTACTCAACCGGTTGAATTCCTTATCATACTCACTCACGGTCATACCCCGCTGCTTCAGACTGATGAACTCTCTCCACTTAGCTTCCTGATATGCCTTCGTCACATACTTCTGCTCAAATTCTTGCTTAAAGAAATCCCAAGTAAACTCGGCTGGTCGTTGCGGATTTCGCATCACCAATTCCCACCAATCGTACGCTGACCCTTGAAGCAACGACACTGCACAAAGAACCCTCTGTTCTGCAGGACATCTAATCTCTTGCAAAATCCGGCCTACCCTCTTAAGCCAAAACTCGGCCACATCAGATTGATCCAAAGCAGTCCCATGAAAATCCTCTGCTCCTCTTTTTCTTAATAACTCAGTCGGGGCTTTAGGGGCAGTCAGCCTCTCTACCAACTGAAGCAAACCATGCAACAAGACCGGATTCTCTTGACCAAAACCCATACCAGGAATCTCTTCTCGCTGATGCTGCGGAGCAGGTTGCTCACCTCTCACTACACTTGCACTACCAACCGTCTCACCCACGTTCTCACTTGGATCGGACTCCATCTAAACACTACACAAGACAAGACACATCTACATTAGGCCACGACACAAAACCAACTCGCATGCAAAGACTCGACATATAATAAACAAGGACAACCAGAACCGCCTAAACCAGGGTTCTGATACCACAACCTGTAACACCCCCACTACCGCCCCCGTTGGAAGGGCACCGGCGGGCGCGCTACCCGATGCTCACTCACGACGCGATAAAACATACAGCGGAAGCATACATGCGCTAAGCAGAAGCATTCAATAACCAATAATAAAAATCATAGAAAAAAATACTTCATTACTATAAAAACAAAATACAAAACTATATACAAACCCAAAATATTATAACTTAGAATCCTTACAAAAATAATTCATATACAAAAAGAATTACAGGAGGAGACAGAAATAAATAACTCGACTCCTATGTGGCCAGCCTGCAGATGCGCGACACGAGCAACTCCCAAAAATCCTTCACGCTACCTGCACGGGATAAAAGCCCGTGCTAAGCGATAACGCTTAGTGGGGAGAAACAAACACAACAGAACACTATACAAGAAAAACATGCACTAACATACTTAATTCATTATGAATCAGAGTATAGAGATATAAATAATACAAAACACTAAACCATTACACTATTCAGAGCCACACAATAATCAGAACACTTCACTAAATCAATACCAGACAGTTCACACAATAGCCTGAAATCAATGGTGGAGGATACGGGAACACGGCACGGGAGACCGAAGCCTCAAAAACACTTTAATAACTGAAGGTAGCGCGGGAGACCGGAGTCTCAAAACATTTTATCACTACATGGACGATGACCATCTCGGAGGTCGACCGCTTCGCCCAAAGGGGGCGGACTGAACAGCTGTACACTAACCCTTCTTAAGCATGCTTAATTATCCTATACCTTGACACTTCAGGCTCGACAACACATTGACTCACACAACATTACACAATCAAAAGCAGGATTCAATTCAAGATTCTAATGTTAAAATAAATTCCTAACTAAACACTAGTACATTGACATCCCGAATCAATAAGCACGAACATATTTCATACAATAGTGAGAAATCGTGCAAAGTGGAACAAAAGAAACACATTCAGAAAACAAGGCATGCAGGAAGGGCCTCTGTCGTGATCGCGATAAGTGTCGCGCTCGCGACAGAGCACGGGGTACTTCCTCGCGATGTCGCGCCAGGGGGCCTACTCGCGACGAAGCACTCGCGGCAGAAATTCACGGAGCCGAGCTCTGTCGCGCTTGTGACAAGTGTCGCGATCGCGACGGAGACCAATTCCTTCTTCCTTGCGCGCACGCTCGGCAGCACGCACGCGCGGAGGGTTCCGCTACCGAGCTCTCTATCGCGCTCGTGGCAAACGTCGCGATCGCGACAGAGGGCTCTTCAAGAACAAGGGGCAAAGTCCGCCTTCTGTCACGATCGCGGCACTTGTCGCGATCGCGACAGAACCCAGATTCGCCCAATTCTGCACTTTTCCTTCACTAATCACACACAATTCTTCATACATGCACACAACATGCTCAAGCACTTATCTCTCGCCTCCAGCACATCACCGCATCAGTCTCAAGCCACATAAACACATTTACACAATAATCAAATATAAATTCAACATGAAATCACTCACAACCAAACTCAAATACAATAACGTGGCTTGTTCAAATTCCGAAAACACATAATATCCTCACTATATCACTAACACTTCACTAATCACTACTAAATTTAAACATGCACTCATGAACACTCAATAATACCAATAACATGCAATCACAATATAGAGTCGATCCAAGGAGGAAATTAGGGGAAACACAAAATCCACAACTTAGCTCCCAATCACTTGCATGCATTCAAAAGCCATTCCCAATAAGCACTTAAGAACACATCTCCCATACCTGGAAAACGAAGCTTCAAACCGAGCCCCTCACGAAACCACTTTATCCTTGCCCTTGCTCTTCCTTCTCTCTTCCGATGCTTGCACAAAACCCAGCCACAACACACTCAAATCAGAACCAAAACCACTATCAAATCCAGAAATGAATGAAAGAGAAGAAGAACCCAAGATTAAACTCAAGAAATCCAAACACTTACCTCTTAGAATCCTACTCAAAGCTCAAGGAGAACACAAGAGATGGGGTTGAGAACAGAAAAATGGAGCAAGAGGGAGTAGGGAGAACGGGAAATGGAAAACAAGGGAGTAGCTTCCACGGGAAGCTTTTCCAAAAGCTGTCCTCCCTTCCTCTCTTCCTTTCATTTAATGCTCAACAACCCTATGCCATGTGTCACAATCCTGTTGCACCAAAGATCCCACTATCTTGACTTGCTCACCCAAGCACCATAACTCAACACACACTAACATTTCTTGCACAAATATCATCAATGCACCATACTCCATCCACACTCTAATATTTCTTTTAAACCACTTTCATCCTGGGCACCATGCACCACAAACCACACAATAAAAGCCCTAAGTCCACTTATATCCTACAACCATACACTATAAGCACACACTATTATTTCCTCTTCTCTTAATTAATTAATTCCTTATTATCTTATTTTCCTCATACTTACATTATGAAAATACACTCACTTAACTGACTTACCGCACAAATTCCGACCGGGCCCTATTTGGGTTGTTACAAATCGACTCTCAAAGTCCTCAAGCATTTGGCTTACTTCCTCTGCTATCAAGGCCCTGGTAGCATCTGTGTCTCTTGGTGAATCGGCAATTTTTGAAAATTTTCTGAATGCCTGTTAATTATGCTTCAAAACACCCTCCGATAAGGCAACTGTCGGAATCCCTAACCAACTAGGATGTGGTCTATTGATGGCTGAAAAGCAAAAAGTTATAATGATGCATGAATAATATGCAATGTATGGTCGTGTTGTACAACAAATAGTATACAATATCTAAAAGAGATTATAATAATATATGTGAAATTATACACGAGATGATATGTGCATGTAATAATTATGTGCAAAGAAAAGGATGTATATATAAGGAGGAAATAAATGAAATAAATTATTTGTGCATGAATGACATGAATATGCAATGCATCATCCACAACAACATGCAAGCAAGTAGATCCTTCCAACCTTATTGCCCCCACACATGAGGTCGTGCAGTCTCTGTCCCAAGTGGGCTTAGCCCATGGGTCAACCGGGGACCCGATGGACGCGTGTGGCGCACGGTAGAAAACCGGCAGCATAACCTCTCCTAACTAATGCACAGGCGCATGGGTTATGATCATTATCTATTTAGGTAGTCCAGATAAATTGATAAAGGCTTATCGGGGCATGAAAGCTTTTGATTAGGTGACCAATCAAATTATCTGGGTTGTCCAATACACGATGATCCACATAGCAAGCAATGGTATTATGGTTCATACTACCTTGTGGAAGTGTCTATTGCCATTACATGGGCTTTGGTCAAAGGTGACGTTTTAGGTCTACCTAAGCATGGTCCCTGCAAATGGGTCTAGCTCATCGCAAGCGTAACAACCGATTGGGTCACCATTTAATATATCATGATGGTACGAGGCTTGAGCTGGTAATTATCCTTAACACTTCCCTACATTGAGTGAACATAGGGTCGTGCTTCGGGAATGCACCGGAGCTGATAGGGGACCAAACTAGCATAAATCTAAGGTTCTAATGCGATGCAATGCAGTTTTGAAAGAGGGTGAAATTTATAAACTAAAACCTAATTGTAAATGTTAATCAAGATACTTTCGAATCAAAATCTCGAGTATGTCCCCAACGGAGTTGCCACTGTGACGCATGCCGAACCCCGTGGGCTTCCCGAAGGCCCGCCCGCTTGAGGGCAATCAAGCAAAATGAGGTTCGTTGACAACTTGTAAGGTAATTACAAGTGCGTCTATTTTTGGCAACAAGAAGGTTTCATGGATTCGCCACCCAATAAAACAATGAGAAAGTTCGTATCGCCTCAGTGAGCCTAAGACGGCGCATATATCCATTTTGGGCAAGCCAAAGGGGCTTGGAAGCAATCACCCTAATAGAACATTGGGAATGACCCTCTAACCCTATCGAGCCTAGGATTATTAGTTAAGTCTTTTGGTGGGACACAAGAGGTGTCTTGGAGATCCTATTTCAATGAGTTATCGAAATGGACCTCTCACCTCGTTGAGCCCAAAGACCAGAGATAGGTTCGGGACTTCTCATTTATTCATACCTTGATTAGTTTTACAATTAGGTTTTGAATTTATTATTTCTCCATCTTTCCACACGATGCAATTAATTAAAAAGGCGTAATCATTCATATAAAAGCGGAAACATAAAATAATATTAAAATAAAGCACATAAAATAATTTACAATAACACTAGGGGCGGAATACAACCCCTATTGTAAAAAAGTGTGAAACTACATAAAACGGGATATTCGTTTATTTTGAGGACTTTGGTCCTCGCATGCATTTATTATAAAAATAATTTTTATGTGACATTTTTATTGGTTAAAATGGAACTTTGGTCCTTTATTTGCAAAAGTCACCAAATTAATCACTATAAAAACATTTGTCCATTTTTATATTAACGAGATAAAAATAATTTTACAAAGGAAAACAGATAAATAAACATAATAAAGATAAAGGTTAAAGGGAAAAAATCGGGTAGACATCCTTGGATTTGGGCGTCCATCATCATTCTTAATTCTAACCCATCCAGAAATAATTAAATAATATCTCACGAAAATAAACAAACATATTAGTGCTAAAGTCCACAAGTGGAATTAAATAAAATAAGAGAAAAAGCTGAAAAAGGGAATTTTGAAGAAAAAGGGGTAAATAATAAATAAATAAATAAACAAATGAATGATTGAATAAAGTAAATTGAGAAAAATGAATGATTGAATAAAGTAAAAAATGAATAAGATTGATAATGGATCAAATTAAATTAAACGATAAATAAATAAATAATTGAATGAAATAAATTGAGAATTAAAAAATATAAAAACACAGATGACAATTATAATGATTAATGCCAATAAAAATAATATCATAAAATAATAATGAATAATAAATAAACATAAAATAATAATTCAATTTAATGATAGGAACGTGGACCAAGTGATAATAATGATACTAATATACTAATAACAATAATAGCTATAAAATGCATTAAACATAAAATAATAATAGTAATAACAATAAATAATAGTAATAATAATAATATAACAATAATAATAAACAATTAATAACAATAATAATAACATAATAATAATAATGAAATAAATAAACATAACATAAATAATAAACAATAATAATCCCAATAATAATATCAACACAACAATAATAATAATAATGATAATAACAATAACACAAAATGATTAAATGTAACATAATAATAATGACAATAATACTAATAACATAGACAAATACTCAATAATAATCACCAATAAATGTAAAATAAACATAAACTAAATAAAATTAATAACAATAATACATAATAACACTAACAATAAAATAAATCAAATAATAATAATAAATAAAAAAGAAAATAACAATGTAAAAACAGAAATCTAAATAAGAATAAACAAACATAATAATAATAATATTAATAATATTAATAATAATTATTATAATAAAACAGAATATTAACTAATAATAATAATGTAAACCATAATTAATTAACAATAATACTAAAACTAATAATAATAATAAACTAAATAAACCTAATAACAACAATACAAAATAATATTAATTAATAAAAAATAAAAAAATAGAATAATAAATAATAATAATAATTAATAATGATTAATTATAAATGTTAATAATAAAAGAAAAACAGAAAACAATAGGGGGAGGAAGCTCACCGGACTTATCTCGCCGGAGTCGCTGTCGGTGGGAGGTGGCCGACACAGCCACCACCGGAAAATAGATCGGCGCGTCAGGGTTCTTCCGACGAAGGTCACGCACCGGAGGGAGTCGCCGAATTGCTGAAAAACGCGTCGGAGCGTCGCTGGTCCTCCTCGCCGTTCCGCCTCACGCCGGCGAGTGGGGGAGGCCGGTGGGTGGCCGTCTGAGCGTACAGATCTCCCCGTCCCTATGGTGGCACGCGTGTGGCTGGCCAGCGGAGGCTCTGCCTTCCCCCTCTCTCTTTCACTTTCTTCGTGCGTCACCCCTGTGCCTTTTCCGTTGGTCCTCTCCTCTCTTGCTTATTCTTTCCTTTTGCTCTCTTTGTTTGGTCTTTCTTTGGTTTTCCTTTATTCCCTTTTTAGTTTTCTTTTGTTCTTTCTCCTTGATCTCTCTTTGGCTTTCACTCTTTTTTTTCTTTTCTCTTTGGTTTCCACTCACTATTCTCCGTTGGTCTCCTCCTCTTGCTCTTCATCTTATTCTTTTTATACCCTAAAATTAGGGTTGGTTTTTGGGTCATAATAATCTCCTCCATTTTTCCATTTTATAATTTTAATTCATTTACTTAAACTAACACACTAACTAATTAAACACTCTATTAATTAAATACTCTATATTTTTATACCTATTTAATATAATTAATCTCACATATATTTTATCTAATCAAACCCTATATTTATTTACTTTTTCAATTTTAATTATCCTAAAATATTAACTAATTAAATTAACCTAACCTTAACTTCTAATTTTTTTTATTTTTTTAATTTATTTATTTTTTTGTTATTATTTTTGTATATATATATATATATATTTTAAGGAATTTATTAAGGACCCAAAATTGCCATCACAACCTGACTCAGGACTCGGTGTCTACAGTTGCCCCCAATTTTGGAGAAGATAGTGCATAGACACCTAGGTGAGCCAAAATTCGAAGAAGAAAGGCAAAATTTAGAGAAGGAAGAGAGAGAAATACATACCTGAGGATGCTGGACCTTACCTTGTTGACATTGCGTAGGAGCAAACGGTTGTCTGTCTTCGCCTGGCAGGCCTCGTCTCGGTCTACTCAGCGGTGAATGAATTTGATACAGGTGCCCCTATCGGTCTCGTCTCGACCTGTAAGGTGTTTGTGAGATGTAACGTTCTCTAGCTACGATCCCGTTGCAAAGCGCAGTGTTCTTTCACTATAACCTCAATTATTTCTGCTGGCCCCGTCTCGGCTCGCGCAGCTTTGATGAGATGTAGTACTCTCTGACTAAAAATCTCCATTGCGAGATGTGGTATTCTCTAACTGCAGTCTCGTCGCTATGTGTTCTATCGCTAATCCCTCTGCTAACCTCATCTCGGTCCGCATGGTGGCTATGAGGTGCATTACTCTCTGACTACAACCTTGATCTGTGGTTTGTTCTACCACGAGTGTTTCGCTAGCCTCGTCTCGGCCTGCACAGAGTTTGTGAGATGTAGTACTCTCTGACTACAACCTCTATTTGTGATATGTTCTATCGCTGGTGCCCCGCTAACCTCGCCTCGGTCTGCACGGTGGCTGGTCTGTACCGCTAGCCTCATCTCGGCTTGCACGGTGTGAGGTGTAGTTTCTCTAACTCCAACCTCTGTTTGCGATCTGTTCTATCGCTGGCGCCCCACTAACCTCGTCTCGATCTACACGGTGGCTGGTCTGTACCGCTAGCCTCGTCTTAGCCTGCAGGTGTGAGGTGTAGTGCTCTCTAACTACCACCTCGATGTGAAGAGCAGTGTTCTCTAACTGCAACTCCGATTGTGAAATTCCCCTGTTAACCCCCATTCGATCTGCAAGGTGTGTAGTACTCTCTGACTACAACATGAACTATGAGATACAGTACTCTCTGACTACAGTCTCAAGGTGAAGAGCAGTGTTCTCTAACTGCAACTTCGATTGGTGAGATGTGGTACTCTCTGACCACAGTCTCCAGGTGAAGAGCAGTGTTCTCTAACTGTAACTTCGATTGGTGAGAAGCGAAAACAGTCTCGAGGTGAAGAGCAGTGTTCTCTAACTACAACTTCGATTAGTGAGAAGCGGTGTTTTCTAACCACAGTCTCGAGGTGAAGAGTAGTGTTCTCTAACTGCAGCTTCGATTGGTGAGATGCTGTACTCTCTGACCACAGTCTTGAGGTGAAGAGCAGTGTTCTCTAACTGTAGCTTCGATTGATGAGATGCGGTGTTTTCTAACCACAGTCTCGAGGTGAAGAGCAGTGTTCTCTAACTGCAACTTCGATTGGTGAGATGCGGTACTCTCTGACCACAGTCTCGAGGTGAAGAGCAGTGTTCTCTAACTGCAACTTCGATTGGTGAGAAGCTCCCCTGCTAACCCCCATCCGATCTGCAAGGTGTGTAGTACTCTCTGATTACAACATGAGCTGTGAGATCCAGTACTCTCTGACTACAATCTCGATTTGTTAGAGTTCCCTTGCTAACCCCCATCTGAACTGTAAGGTGTGTAGTGCTCTCTGACTACAATGTGAATTGTGAGATGCTCCCTTGCTAACCCCCATCCGATCTGCAAGGTGTGTAGTACTCTCTGACTACAACATGAGCTACGAGATGTGACTACAATCTCGATTTGAAGTTGCCTTGCTAACCCCCATCCGATCTGCAAGGTGCGTAGTACTCTCTGACTATCGCGTGAACTATGAGATGTAGCACTTTCTGACTGCAGTCTCGGTTACTGAAACTTCCTTGCTAACTCCCATTCGATCTGTAAGTTGGTTTTGGTTGAATATGATCTTGAAGGACATAGTGTTTGCTGTCTTTATCCTCCTTTTTGATTATTGGTCACTAGACTGATGTGAAGCCAAGTTCCTGTATGGTAAATGATTTTTGTTAATTCTTGTGCAAAATAATCTGATTGTTAGGCTTATGAATATTTTATGTTGTCATTGTTACTTATCATTTTCTTGTTATGATCATATGATCAGTTGTCTTTATAGAAGAAAATCAAGCAATAACAAATATAAAGAATTTACATGCAAATGTAATAATAAACATGTTCCACTAGTAAAATAAATTCTGTACAATATATACAAATATGACAATAATAATAAAAATACAAAATGTAATGTCAAAAATGACTCCCTGAATAGTCTAAAGTGGTGGATAATTCGAAGGCTCCTCTGCCGATCCATTATCATCGTCTGATATATGAACTGTCTGAGACCGAGATGAAAAGGCAGAAGGTCCAGCTCCTGAGGTAGATGGCTGGCTGGGAGGAGCTGATGGTCCGGACTATGGAGCTGCTGAAGACCCAGGCTGCGGGCTGGCTGAGAATCCAGGCTGCTGGCAAAATCGAGGAGGAATGCCTCCTCAGAGGACCTTGAAGGTTGTACCTCCTCAGAGGACTTAGAGATTTACAAGAACTTTGAAATGATTAACCCTTGAGAGGTCTTTGAGATTTGCCCCCTAAGAGGCCTTTGAAATTTGCCCCCTGAGAGGCTTTCGAAATTTGCCCTTTAAGAGCACTTTGAACTTGTGCTTCCTCAGAGGGCTTGAAAGGGTTTGCCTACTCAAGAGGACTTTGAGATTGTACCGCCTCAGAGGGCTTGAGAAATGTCGACATGTGCAGTCACGAGGTTGAGATTGATGTACATCATTTAGTAGACACATGACACTTTGTATGCATGGAATGCATTTGAAAAGCAATGTATGCATGGAATGCCTGCAAAAAGCCATGTATGTATGAGATGGCAAACAAAGTTATGCATGTATGAAATCTAAGAGTTATGCATGTATGAAATGACATGCAATGTTATGCATGTGTGAAATTTAAGTGTGTAGCGTGTGTACTATACATGGATTACGAATATGATATGCATGCAGAGAATTGTGTACATGACATATATGCCACAGTCACGTGCATGATAAAAAATTATGGAATGTGTGCAAAGAGTCGTGTTCTATAAATGTTTGTAAATGATAATGAATGAGAAATACATGTAAAAGATCAAGCATAAAATATGTGCAAGGGGATTATGAGCGTGAAATATATACAGATGATCATACCTGTGAGGGTAAAGAGTCCTTCACTGGCATAGGTGTGAAGAATCACATGCAAAGATAGGGGGAAGCCATTATATACACGAAGGCTATGTGAAGAATTGGATGTGCGTGATATGTGTATGGATAACTATGTACATGAAACAAACGCAGAAAAAATTTTTGTATACATGTACAAAATGCATGCAAATAATGTGCATGTGAGATACGTGCAAAAGATATGCCCACGAAATGCGCAAAACAAATGGACCTTAGAGAGGCACGTGTGCGAAAGTATCTATGAAATATGCTCGCTAACAATTTTTATGCCAAAAGACATGCACCAAGAATTATACATGTAAAACTATTTTATAAGAATGTTTGCTATAGTTATGCGTAAAAACATTTGCAGAAAGCACATATACAAAGAATATTGTTGGGAGTGTTTCATGGGTAGTGATAAGAAATACCCAAAGATTGTAAAATGAGTGCAACCTATTAGGTACCCCAAACTCGAATTTTCTATCTGCCTTTGAAAGTACTGAATGAACCACATTCTCAACTGATTCAATCTCAGCAAAAGAATTTGTGAGTCATTCCCAATGAAGGGCAAGAAGATAAATGTGTAGACATCAAGGTTTACTAAACCAACATGTAAATACGAGGCATACCACGCAATCCCTGTGTGTATATGCAAAAGGCCAAAACAAGATTTTTTCATTTTTCAAAAGCACATTTTAGATGCAATGTCGAGGACAAGACTCAACTCGAATGCATAAATGCACTCATGACTTCTCGCTTGAAGCTCAAGAAACACCATATGCCTCTTCCTACGTACCAAACCTTATCAGAAGGTCATCTCCTCTAATTAGATAAGGCCAAACCAAGAATCAAGAGGTCTTACTTTGGTTGTAACATTAGGCTCAGGTAGATGGTTATCAAAGGAGGATCAGGTTTCTAGAGAAAAATGGCCGCAACGTTCATTTGGATGATGGAATCATTTTCAAACTAATTTCATGCTGTCTAGAAATTCTCGAATTTGGACTCGGTAATACTCTGACTTATCAAGTTCAACATAACAATTAAGCTAAGAAAGATAGCTTCTGAACTCATCAAGGGGTATTATCTTGGGCCCTACTATTTTTCTTCTTTTTTCTTCTTTCTTTTTTTTCTTTTTTTTTTCTTTTTCTTTTCTTCTTCTCTCTTGTTCTTCACAAATTTATGTCTCTAATTACCCAAAAGATTTATTGGTGATTTAAACCCCTTTCCTGAAGTGTAGCCCAAAAATTATCGATGATCGCAAATTCATTTTTCAAAGGGTAGACCCATCCTTATCAGGGTGATTTTTGGTGACCTAAAAATTATCAATGGTTGAAATTCCCTTCTCGAAATGTAGACCCATTTTCATCAGGGCAAATTTTTGATGGCCCAAAGGATTACCAATGATCAAGCCTCATAGATCATCAATGATTAAAAATCTCTTTCAGAAGTGTAAACCCACTTTCAATAGGGCAATTTTTGGATAGCTCAAGCGGATTTCGTAATATACATCTATCCTAACTAGAGAGGCCATTCTTCTAAGGGGAAGCCAAAATTATTTTATGCGAAAGGTAGTTTTAATGTATGTAACAATAAAATCGGTACGCATTTAGCATACCAAAATAAAGGCTCAACGGGCTAGCAAGCGATTTTGAAATGAGGGTAGGAAATGGTCATTTAGAGAGCTACACAAAGAAATTGTGCCTAAATCATTTTCTAGATTCAGCCTTATCCAGGAGTCGCTTTGACGGGTAATCGGAAAGGTTCTAGTGCTCTTAGTGAGTTTTCATCCAATCCCCTAATTGCAACTAGTTTTTTTCAGTTTATTTTCAGTTTATTTTCAAAACAGGCCAAATGTGCTCTGAACTTAGAAATTATATGGTATAGTCAAATATTTTCATGTGATCCAGCTCTCAGCGATCTAACATATCTACCCCTTACTTAATTCAAAGTGGAATGAAATGCAGATTTCTAAAGTTAAGATCAAATCCATTCATAGTTGAGAACTAATTAGGCTGAGTCAAACCTTGAATCAGAGGTACCTCAATAAGGTGCAAACATGCCAGCATTTTAGGGTACGGCTTAACACAAAAAAATTGACTCTATCAAAATGTATATACCCAAAAATCATTTAAGCAAATAGAGAAATTTTTTTTCTTCTCTCTCTTTTTTTTTATAAAATATGCACGGACTATGCATTAAAAATTATGTATATGGAATGGCATATGCAATAGCGTTATGTATATTAGCAATGCGTGTAAGGAACTGTATGTGCGAAACATGTGTAAAAACATTTTGTATAAAAATGCGTACATGAAATATGTGCAAAGATGTGTGTGTGTAAAACACCTGCGAAAAAATATGAGTGTGTAAACACTGCATGACAAATGATGTGCATGCATAAATTTGCAGTGTACAAGTAAGCAGTATACAATGAAGTCATAAATGCAAGATATGACACAACATGAAAATGAATGTTCATAATACAGGGTGTATGTGCATATGGTGTTATTTTAGACATGATAGAGATATGTATGTAAGATGAAGATGTGATGTAGGATGAAGATGATCTGGCACGAAAATGTGCGCCAATGAGTTGCGAGGAGTGGCAAAACTCACATATATAGAAGTGCAAAACATATACAAATAATGCACATGAGATGGGACATAGCATAAGAATGATTGTGTACAGTGAGCTTCTATGGTGTGCGATACAAGACATGGGATAAAAGTGGTCGCAAGAAATGAGTGGCCCCTACAAAGTACGTGTATTTACATGGTATGCGCACACAAAATGTGGCATGGTATATATGTAATGACTGACATGCATGATGCAGGATTCATATGTGCATGGCACAACGCGTGCATGATAATGCATGTTCATGATATGGCACACAATGTGAGAGATGCAAAGTGTCATGATGTGTATAATGTCTAGTCTAATGAAGTATGGTAATGTGTGCACACTATGACATGTAGCAGTATATGTATGTTCCAGTGCACAATGTTTATGTACATGTGTAATGTGAGCATACGGATATGTACATGCTATGACACATGGTGAATGCATTATTTTGATTTGATATTATTTTTTTATTATTTTTTTTATACATGTCATGGTGATAGTATGTCTGTGTGTGCTATGATGCATGTCGATACGTACCTTCGGGGATGTATGCTGTATGTACTGGTTATGGTGCATGATGGATGTTATGGATGTCATAATTTTAGTGTGAGTCATGACAAGCACTGCTATGTATGTATGTATATGCAAAACAAATACATGTTATGTTCATATTCACAAATTATGATACAAGCAATTTTATATGCAAAGTGCACAGGTTCTATTATTGTATGGAAAGAATTATACATGAGACAAAATGCATGTGTTTTATTTACTATTATTGCTCATAAAAAAAATGCACAACCACATACACATGTAAGAAAAAAAATTCTCCCAACCGTATTTCTATCACACAGGAGGTCGTGCTGTCTCTTTTCTTAGGTGGGCTTGGCCCATGGATTAACGGGGAACCCAATGGGCGCGTAAAGCGTGCTTCGAAGCACAAACTCTCATTACTAAAGAAACGCATGCAGATGAATTTTTGGTTATCGTGTATTTAAACAATCCAAATAAACCACAACACGCCACTCAGGGTATGAGAACCCTTAAGGAGTGAACATCTAAATTTATTTGAATTTTGTACATTTATTATGCGATGTGGGTGAGCATGCCTCTTATGATAGAGAAACTCACCCG
The DNA here is from genome assembly GCA_947683425.1 of Excoecaria cochinchinensis. Classification (NCBI taxonomy): domain Eukaryota; kingdom Viridiplantae; phylum Streptophyta; class Magnoliopsida; order Malpighiales; family Euphorbiaceae; genus Excoecaria; species Excoecaria cochinchinensis. The sequence continues at coordinate 2,430,578 of CANTUQ010000021.1, read as the reverse complement.
ATTGCCCCCCTGGCACAACGTGGATAGGCTTGCTTTTCTGGGTAGTGTCTGACAACGTTGAGCTGAACCCATCATCTGGATCACCTTTAAGCATGGTATCTATTCGGACCTTTCCCCTAAGTCACGTACATGGCAATATATACAAAATATTGTGTGTAATTATGGACTCATGTGTGTGAAATGTACATACATAAAGCTATATACACAAAACACGAGCAAAGGATTAATGTACAAGAATTGTGTGTGCAAAAATATAAGTGTAAAGGATTAAACACACAAGATATGCAGGGAGACATGCAAAAGATCTATGCATGTGAGATGCATATTGACCGGCGTCCAGCAAGTGTAATAAATCGACAAGTAATAAAGTGGGGTATAGTTAGGACCCCGAGTTATCGTAGCCAAGGGAAAAAGGATTGTCACGTTAAATATCTATAGATGGGTGAATTTGAGATATTCCCGGTTTGTTTGGTGGAGAAAACTAAGCTAAGCAAGAAAAATAAATTAACAATTAAAAATAAAATTGTTCATCAAGAAATTACTCAAGGATGAAATTAAATGCTTAGGAAATTCTATCCTCATAAATGTAATTGGAAATTGGTAAAACAATATAAACATGAAATTCTGGACAACCCAACTAAACCCAGGCTTCCCAATCCGGAGTCAGCCACTCTAATTATATGACATCCCAAACCGGAGTCAGCCACATAACTAGCCTATGCACGGGTCTAAAATCCTAAGTTCGGGTTATTTTCCCAATACGGAGTCAAATAACCCAGAACCCATCCATTCCTCACATTTCTAAAAATTATAAAACTAACATATATAAATCAAGCATCCAATTCCGGAGCAAGCAAAACCGATAGATGCAGAGATATAAGAACAGAGCAAAAACAAATTACAACAAAAATCAGATTTGAAATTAATCATCATTCCGGACTAAATCATAATCAAACCCAATAATCAACATAATTGGATAAAATATAACGAGAGAAATAAAAGAAATCATGAAAATATTCATTAAATCCAAAAATCCAAAAAACAAAGTATCATTCAAGAACCCCTAAACATGAATAACTACTCGAACATCAAGAATATAAACATAAAATATGAAAAATTCAAGTTTAGAATACACCCTTAATGAGAGAGAAAATAGATCTTGAAGCCTTTGATCTTCAACCTTTGAATCTTCTTGAATCCCCAAAACTATAAATTTAAACTAAAAATAATCTAAATTAATTAAGAACAAAATTGCAATTTAAAATTAAATCTATCTAAAACATAATTTTAAAATGAAAATTAAAGCCTAAAATAAAATAAAAGACTGCTGGAAAACTAAAAGAAAATAAAAACCTAAGTCTAATCCTAATTAGCTCCCCCTGGTGATGAAGCGATGTTTTCCTTTTAACCTGACAAAAAGCACAGCTGTGCTTTGTAAAGCACAGCTGTATTTTTTAACACATTGGGCGCTAGGTTTGCATCGTGTGCACGAGTTGGCGGAAAAAGGCGCAGCACAGTTGTGCTTCTCGCATAAGCACAGCTGTGCTTCTGGGCGAGAGAGTGCGCGAAGCTATCCTCCGTGCGCGCGCCTTGCTCTGTGGCACAGCTATGCCTTGCGCGATAGCACAACTTTGTCTTCGTTGCTCCACGCTACCACGGGACTGAGCTAAAATACAGCTGTGTTCTTAGAAACACAGCTGTGCTTTTCTGGCAGTTTGGCTGTTCCTTCACCATTTGCCACTAAATTCAACCCGAACCTCCAATTTAGCTCAAGATTAAAATAAAATGCCTGAAAACATCCCAAAACTTATTAAAAATTATAAAAACATGCTAAACTAATAAAATGACAAAAACTAATTAATTAGTATTAAAATTAAATAAATAAAACACATAATTATGCCAAGAATTAATCTAAAATATCAATATAATTGTAACTTATCAACTACCCCAAACTCAAACCTTTACTCGTCCTCGAGTAAACTGAATGAACCACATTCTCAATTACTTCAATCTCAGTAAAAGAAAATAAGGAGTCATTCTCAATTAAGGAATAAGAAAATAGGCTTGTAAATACCAATGCTTACTAAATAATAAATAAACACAAGAACATACCAAGCAATTTCTCTGTGTGTGTACAAAAGGCCAAAACAGAATTTTTATCATTTAAAAACAAAACTTCTAGATACAATGTTGGGAAAAGGAATCAACTCGAATGCATGAATGCACTCATGGCTTTTCACTCAAAGCTCAAGAAACACCATATGCCTCTTCTTACGTACCAAACCTTACTAGAAGGTCATCTCCACTAAATAGGACAAGACAAAACAAAGAATCAAGAGGTCTTACATTTTGGTTATAACGTTAGGCTTAGGTAAATTGGCTAACAAAGAAAGATCAAGTCATTAGAGAAAAATGGCCACTACCTAAACAAAACCACAACCACCCAACTAGACTAGTGAAAATTCCCAACTCAATTACATACCATCAAAATAAAATTGGTCTTAAAGACACTTTAGCATCGTCAAACTCAGCTCACAATAGCAAATGCCACATAATATTCAACACTGATCTTCACAAGGCACTAGTTTAAGTCTTACTAAATTTTGTACCCCAAACTCACATTTTGCTCAATTAGCTAGGAAAAACTTGCAATGCTTCTTCCTTTTCAATTTTTTATTTTATTTATTTATTTATTTATATATATTTTTTTTAAAAGAAGCATAAAAAACAACTAGCCATTAACAAGTAATAAAGCACTTAATAAATCCAAAAATATCAATAAGAACTAAAATTGAGCTCTAATTTTCAAAAGACCAATAAACCATATAAATCACATTCCTCTTTGTCAACCCCAAACTGATATCTTTAAATGGGCTCAACTCTCCATTACACACACCAATCAATCCTCAAACAGAAATTTACATCAAAAATTTACAAAAACTAAACTCCTTTTTACCCAAAATATAAACCCAACCTTCCTAGAGTGGCCACTCTTCAAAGGGGAGGCAAAAATCATTTAAGACTAAAGGTAGTTTTAATATGTGTAACAATAAAACAAGCACGCATTTAGCATACTAAAATAATAGGCTCAACGGGCTAACAGGAGACTATGAAATTAAGGTAGGAAAAGTCATTTAAAAGAGCTATACAAAGAAGGATTGCCTAAATCATTTTCTAAGTTATGTCTCATCCGAGGGTAACTTCGATGGGTAATCAGAAAGGTTCTAGTCCTCTTAGTGAGTTTTCATCTAATCCCCTAATTGCAACTAAATTTTTCTCAATTTTTAAAAACAGGCCCAAAGTGCTAAAAATTTAGAAATTGCAAGGTATAATCAAGGTTTACATGCAGTCTAACAAACAAAGATACAAACAGGACTAGTTCTCACTCAACTTAAAATTGAATGAAACACAGATTTCTAAAACTGAGATCAAAATCATCCACAATTGAGAACTACTAGGACAAAATAAAAATTTAAATCGAAGGAAAATAAAAAAAAAACAGCCATAATAATAGCCAGATAAAAACTTGGCAAAAACACACCATAAACAAAACAAAACTAACTAAAAACTACCCACACACAACAAACTAAGAAGACACATACAAAACAAAACTGGTTTTGGTTTGAAAAATATGAAATAGTACTCCACCCCAAACTCGAAATGTTGCACTGTCCTCAGTGCAAAGAAATGAAGTACAAAAATAAATTTCTCAAAAATTTTCCCTTACTGTGCAAAAGCTCATTGCAGCTTAAAAATTATTGCAATCATCTCAAAATGGCAAACATAAAACAATTACTGTGCAAAACTAAAAACAATCAAAAATTCCTACATGCCACTTGTGCAAAACAAAGAAACTCAAAACCTGTGCACAAATACAATAATCCCTGTGCAAAATGAAATATTCTGAATTATATGAAATGCATAGCCAACATAAATAATATATCTATCCTATCACACGGCATTGGCTCAGCCACATAATTTCAAAATATAACAAAGTAAATAAAATCATACATTGCTTGACTACATCAATTTCATTAACTACAAAATAAATAAATAGATTACAAAATCTGTTATGAAAGAATCACTTCCTCAAAGATATACAATATACCATAGTGGTGGTCGTCTCAAATGTGGAGGAAATACAATGGAAACAGGTGTAAAAAATCCGCGAATCTCACTGCTCAACCTGTCCAACTGTGTCATAATCCGGTGCTAAAACGCTCCCAAGAATGCGTCTCTCTGCTCAGCTCCCAGGACCATGTCTCTGCGCACCTGCTCCATCTGCACCTCAATGGAAGACAAACGCTCCCAAGCTCTCTGCACTGATAGGTCCATGCCAGAGATCAACTGGTCACTCTGAGAGGTAGGTGCCCTAACCTTTGCCAAGTCTCTGCTCAACACATCCAATCTCTCCCACACCCTCTCTTGGAAGGCTGCCTGCTCCCTCCTCGACTCACTAAACAAATCATGAAGCATGCCGACTGTAGTCTCAAACCGTGTCATCATAGCAGTCATAGATCGCATCTCTGAAATCAAAGTCTGGACCATCGAAGCATCTAAATACGGAGCTGAGGGTGGAGGGGCTGTGGAAGAAGACGGCTCATCATGCCCCAAAGCATAACGACTCATGTTTAGAGGAGAGAATGGTATGTCACTCCTCTGTCTCACCCTCCTACTGGAAGTACTAGTTGTCGGTCTCTGTGGCGGAGGTGGTGGTGGAGCATCAACATCATGATCAGCTGGCAGGTGGGCATCATCGGAATCGCCCTCTCCATCATCACCCAAGTCATGGGCCTCCAACTCCTCTGCTCTCCTCAATCTATATCCACTCTCGGAAGATGGATCCTCTATAGCTATCCTACATCTGAGTACTACCTCCTCATCAATCAAATAAGATGATGTCAAGTGTCGTCCCATATCAGCAGTAGGCAGATGTAGGGCTCTCATGATTATGGTGATCGACCCCAATCCCGATCCTCTTCTCGGAGGTGGCTGTAGCTCTCTTCAGCTGCTTACATAACCAGGGTACGGCATTGACTCGAATCCCAGCCTCCATAGCATAAAGGAAAAACAAATCTGGTGTAGTCACATTACTGGGACACCTTTGTCGCATAAACACTAAGGAAGTCATTACTCTGTGCAGGTACTGATAGACTGGAGAGCAGAGTTTTGTTGACTTGGTGTTTCTTGCATGAAAGTCCATGTTGGGCTTCCCAATAATAGCCCAATGCACAGCTCATTCACCAACTATTTGCACCTCTCCATCCACCGGCAGTCTCAAATATGTAGCCAAATCTGAAATCGAAAGATGATAAGGAATATTGCGCACTCTAAACTAAATGGTATTCCGATCATCCTTAGATAACCTTGGAGAGTACTGAAATGTACTAAGAAACTCCAATGTTATCTGAGGATAAGTCGGACCATTCAGAGAAAAGAACTACTCCCATCCGATGTTCCTCAGCAAAAATAGCACCCTCTCTTCAATGCCCAGTTCCATGAGTGTTTTCCTACTCATGAACCTACTGGAGATAATGATCTTTGAAGCTAACTTGTTGAACAGGGTGCGCTGTGCTGCAGTCAACCACTCAGGAGGCACAATAGGCGCTGAAGGTTGCTCATCTCTGTTGTGAACCATGGTCCTGAAAAAGAAAGTATAAACTTTACTCAAAACATCCTTAGGTTCATGAAGTGCAAACCACATCTATAACTAAATTGGAAGAATAATATCAAAACTCACCAAAACTTCACAACAGAAATTTGCAAAATAAATATACTTTCTAGCTAATGATGATGCAAAAATTGAAACATTAAGCATAAGGAAAATGTATAAACATATTGAAGTACAAAGTCTATGCACAAAATAGTAAAAATTGGAAGATTGCACAAAGTAGAATTTAAAGAAATTAAAGATGAAAAGCATAAGGTGGAGAATAAAATATGCACAAGTAATTCATCATTGAAATGCAATTGCCAAGAATAAAATAAATGCAATTTAATGGAGAATAATAGAGAACAATGCACAGTTTTCTTAATCAATGCTCTATTCATAGCAAAAATATGTAGGAAAAATTCAAAGTTGCATGTAAATAAGAATTTGAAAAATTGGCATCCATTACAACTTATCCTAATCCCATCAAGTCGGGAACTGGCAAACATGCAATTATCTCAACACAATCAAACACAATATCAATTGCATCTAAATTAAAAACTAAAGGCAGCAGCAAATGCTTCTAAAATAAAATAAATGCCAAGCGTAATCTCAAGCAATTTGAATTTAATTTGCAAAATATTTCTTTCCATATTCAGGCCATGCATAATGCCCAAATTATCTCAAAACACTTAATTCAGAATTTTAAAGCCCAAACTCCCAATTTCCAGCAGCAATATTTCAAGATAAAGTGCAAGAATATACCCCATTTAACACAATGATTTTTAAGCTCAAATTCAATTATAATGGCACCCATCAACTCAACACTGTCATAAGAGCAATTCAGCATAAACATATATATGAAATTAAACTCAATAATGCAATTGCTCAGTATACAGTATCCTCAGATAAATTCCAGCTGATGAAAATCCCAGATCAGCAGGGCACATGCCACATTGACTTATTTGCCTATTCAAACAACCTGATTTATGCAAAGGAAATTTGAGAATAAGCTCAACATATCATATTCACAGGTTTGGGAAGAACAAATTAACAAATTGCTGAATTAGTCACGTTATAAGTCCATTAATTGACATGCATTTCTCATTCAGGCATTTCATCAAACAGCTGGTGAGCATGATTATAATTAGATTTTTAAGCACAATCTTTTCAATCCTAATTGCCCATGTCTGTTCACGTTGGCCCGAAGAAGCAAAACACATCAAAATTCACAACTAACAGAACAAAATTGCCATTTGAGGATCAAGCACAGTCAATTAAAATGAGAAAATAAAATGCGAAGATTGAGGAAATTACATACCTGAAAATGTTGAATTTAGCTACTGACTTAAGAAAATTGGAAGATGAATAACGGGAAAGAGAGAGAGAACGCTTAATTCTCTTAACCCAAAAATATGGAATTTCTTGCAGAAAAATTCGGGAGGATCAGAATCGGCATAAAAGAGAAAAATAAAGAAATAAGATGAAAAGAATTCCATTAAGCTCTATGAAAATGTATAAAATCAAAAGTACCTGAGATTACCTTGGGTTGTCAGTGAAGATCGAAGAGAAGATTGAGAGAAAATTTTAATTTTTGAAGAACAGGGGGAGCAGAGGTGAAGGAAAGAGAAAAGAGCGGCAAAAATAAGTACAGGTGTGTTTTAAGAGGGCTATACGGAAAGCACAGCTGTGCTTTTGAAAGAGGCACAGCCGTGTTTTACACAGCGCTATGTTTTGGCATGTTTCTTAAACGAAAGCACAGCTGTGCTTTTGAAAAGCACAGCTGTGTTTTCGTACTTTACCTAATGCTACTGCCCTGATGTACCACATCTCACGGTGACAATAATTTTAATTGTCACCGTGAGATAACTGTTAAATGCTGCTGCCCCACTTCTTCAGTGCACAATTGTGGCTGCAAAATTTTTGAATTTTCATGTTGTTCTCCCTTTTAAATTCCAAAACCAATTAGAACCAAAATTAAAAATCAACAAATTAAACATTAAAAACAACAAATTAACTTTCTAACACACCAAAAATTTAAGGAAAATTATAAAGACTCAAAAATAAACGATTAAAAATTTAAAACATAAAACACAAAAAAACATATAAATGACATATAATTAAATAGAAAGGGTTAAGACGAAAAGTTCTGGTTTAATGAGTCCCAGCTCGACTCATGTTACTCTCGGGTGGACGAGCTTGTGAACCAAATAATGGTCTTTCCAGTTTTTGCTCCTCATTTTCCCCCATCAGTAAGAGAAAATCATCGAAAGCCACCAAGGTGGGAAATTCCATGTCTTCGATGAAGTATGACTCCACCTTGGGTTCACTATAAACAAACTCTACCGGCTCTTCCAGCCTAAATAAATCCTTCAAATGGACTGAATCCAGTGCTTCCATTTGAGAATCGCATAACTCTTACTCCTTTGGTGCACTATCCTGCACAGAAAAATTGAAATTAGTTTCCAAACAAACAAAAGATGTGTCTTCAATAATGATTGGCTCCTTTTTTCCTTCATACAACCGATCCTCAAAAATTTCAAAATTCTTGTTAATCTCTATAGGTGCATGACTCAATTCACCACCATCTCTCTGATCACTCGAAGAGACAATTAAAAGCTCCAACTTGGATTCCAACTTTTGGATCCAAAATTCTTGACTTCTCAATTGATTCTCTTGACCCTTGATCCTCTCCTCTTGATAATTAATTGTAGCCTGCAACTCCCCCTTTTCTGCATAAAATTGCTTCTCTCTGTAATATATGTAGTCTAGAAAACTTTTGATTTGGGCAACGTTAGACTCTTTTGATACCCATGAAGAGTAAGGATCTTCAAAGGATGGTGAATAGGTGACTGGTGAAGTTGGATACAATTGTTGTAACTCTTGCATCTCCCTCCTCATATCATTTACTTGAGCTCGTAAAAGGACCAACTCATAATCTTGAACACTATCTTGCATCATTTTGAAAAGACCTCAAAATTTTTCTGCAAAGATAAACACAAAATTAAAACAAAGAACAAAAAAAAATCAAAATCTCAAACTAACACAACTAAAAATATAAAACAAACAACACCGCCGATGCCAACAACTTGACCGGCGTTCAGCAAGTGTACTGAATAGACAAGTAATAAAGTGGGGTATAGTTAGGACCCCGAGTTATCGTACCCAGGGGAAAAAAGGATTGTCACGTTAAATATCTATAGATGAGTGAATTTGAGATATCCCCGGTTTGTTTGGTGGAGAAAACTAAGCTAAGCAAGAAAAATAAATTAACAATTAAAAATAAAATTGTTCATCAAGAAATTACTCAAGGATGAAATTAAATGCTTAGGAAATTCTATCCTCATAAATGTAATTGCAAATTGGTAAAACAATATAAACATGAAATTCTGGACAACCCAACTAAACCCAGGCTTCCCAATCCGAAGTCAGCCACTCTAATTATATGACATCCCAAACCGGAGTCAGCCACATAACTAGCCTATGCACGGGTCTAAAATCCTAAGTTCGGGTTATTTTCCCAATACGGAGTAAAATAACCCAGAACCCATCCATTCCTCACATTTCTGAAAATTATAAAACTAACATCTATAAATCAAGCATCCCATTCCGGAGCAAGCAAAACCGATAGGTGCAGAGATATAAGAACAGAGCAAAAACAAATTACAATAAAAATCAGATTTGAAATTAATCATCATTCCGGACTAAATCATAATCAAACCCAATAATCATCATAATTGCGAAAATATAACGAGAGAAATAAAAAAAATCATGAAAATATTCATTAAATCCAAAAATACAAAATACAAAGTATCATTCAAGAACCCCTAAACATGAATAACTACTCCAACATCAAGATATAAACATAAAATATGAAAAATTCAAGTTTAGAATACACCCTTAATGAGAGAGAAAATAGATCTTGAAGCCTTGGATCTTCAACCTTCGAATCTTCTTGAATCCCCAAAACTATAAATTTAAACTAAAAATAATCTAAATTAATTAAGAACAAAATTGCAATTTAAAATTAAATCTATCTAAAACAGAATTTTAAAATGAAAATTAAAACCTAAAATAAAATAAAAGACTGCTGGAAAACTAAAAGAAAATAAAAAGCTAAGTCTAATCCTAATTAGCTCCCCCTGGTGATGAAGCAGTGTTTTCCTTTTAACCTGACGAAAAACACAGCTGTGCTTTGTAAGGCACAGCTGTATTTTTGAACACATTGGGCGCTAGGTTTGCATCGTGTGCGCAAGCTAGCGGAAAAAGGTGCAACACAGCTGTGCTTCTCGCATAAGCATAGTTGTGCTTCTCGCAAAAGCATAGTTGTGCTTCTGGGCGAGAGAGTGCGCGATGCTGTCCTCCGTGCGCGCGCCTTGCTGCGTAGCATAGCTGTGCCTTGCACAATAGCACAGCTGTGTCTTCGTTGCTCCATGCTACCACCGGACTGAGCTAAAACACAGCTGTGTTCTTAGAAACACAGCTGTGCTTTTCTTGCAGTTTGGTTGTTCCTTCACCATTTGCTACTAAATTCAACCCGAACCTCCAATTTAGCTCCAGATTAAAATAAAATGCCTGAAAACATCCCAAGACTTATTAAAAATTATAAAAACATGCTAAACTAATAAAATGACAAAAACTAATTAATTACTATTAAAATTAAATAAATAAAACACATAATTATGCTAAGAATTAATCTAAAATATCAATATAATTGTAACTTATCACATATGAGATGTAAAAGTGGATAGACCGCATACTAGGCAGTTAAAGGATTCCTTGAGGGTACTAGATCAGCTACTCTGATGCCCCCTGAAAAATCTAGAAAAGCGTTGTCTTGCTTCATGGACTCTGACCCATAATCTTCTGACCCGTGTGCATCTTGAAGTTCAGAGGGGTTAGATCCTCCCCATCCAGCTCTTTGTCCTCGGGGTTTATCCCTTTTCCCATCATTAGCATTCGGGACATCGCCTCGAACTTTTCTTCCATTTTCTTCCAGATGGCCTCTTCTGTTTGGGGTGCTTTCCCTCTAATAGATTGGCGTTCTTCGTGTTCATCCTCTTCTAAGTCATCTTCTAACCTCTGGGCTAGCCTTTTCCCATGGGCCCTGGATGTGGTAGCTCTCAAATCCATTAATGGTGGGTGAGTTTCCTCTTGTAGGTTCTCTCTGTCCTCCTCCATTTTATTATTTCTCACAGGAGGAGGCGGAGGGTTCTGCTGAGCAACTGGTTGACCCGTTATGGTTACCATGGCCATCAATAGACTCTAAAAGTCTTCAAGCCTTCGGCTTACTTCCTCTGCTATCAAGGCCCTGGTAGCATCTATGTCTCTTGGTGAATCGGCCATTTTTAAAAATTTTCTGAATGCCTGTTAATTGTGCGTGAAAACACCCTCCCATAAGGCGGCTGTCGGAATCCCTAATCAACTAGGATGTGGTCTATTGATGGCTGAAAAGAAAAAAGTTAGAATGATGCATGAAAAATATGCAATGTATGGTCGTGTTGTACAATAAATAGTATACAATATCTAAAAGAGATTAGAATAATACATGTGAAATTATACACGAGATGATATGTACATGTAATAATTATGTGCAAAGAAAAGGATGTACATATAAGGAGGAAATAAATGAAAAGAAATTATTTGTGCATGAATGACATGAATATGCAATGCATTATCCACAACAACATGCAAGCAAGTAGATCCTTCCAACCTTATTGCCCCCACACATGAGGTCGTGCAGTCTCTGTCCTAAGTGGGCTTAGCCCATGGGTCAATCGGGGACCCGATGGACCCGTGTGGCGCACGGTAGAAAATCGGCAGCATAACCTCTCCTAACTAATGCACAGGCGCATGGGTTATAATCATTATGTATTTAGGTAGTCCAGATAAATTGACATAGGCCTATCGGGGCATGAAAGCTTTTGATTAGGTGATCAATCAAATTATCTGGGCTATCCAATACATGATGATCCACTTAGCAAGCAATGGTATTATGGTTCACACTACCTAGTGGAAGTGTCTATTGCCATTACATGGGCTTTAGTAAAAGGTGACGTTTTAGGTCTACCCAAGCATGGTCCCTGCCAATGGGTCTAGCTCATCGCAAGCATAACGACCGATTGGGTCACCATTTAATATACCATGATGGTACGAGGCTTGAGCTGGTGATTATCCTTAACACTTCCCTATATTGAGTGAACATAGGGTCGTACTTCGGGAATGCACCGGAGCTGATAGGGGACCAAACTAGAATAAATCTAAGGCTCTAATGCGATGCAATGCAGTTTTGAAAGAGGGTGAAATTTATAAACTAAAAACTAATTGTAAATTTTAATCAAGATACTTTCGAATCGAAATCTCGAGTATGTCCCCAGTGGAGTCGCAACTGTGACGTGCACCGAACCCCGTGGGCTTCCCAAAGGCCTGCCCGCTTGAGGGCAATCGAGCAAAATGAAGTTCATTGACAACTTGTCAGGTATTTACAAGTGTGTCTATTTTGGGCAACAAGAAGGTTTCATGAAGTCCCCACCCAATAAAACATTAGGAAAGTCCGTCTTGCCTCAGTGAGCCTAAGACGACGCATATATCCATTTTGGGCAAGCAAAAGGGGTCTTGGAAGCAATCACCCCAATAGAACATTGGGAATGACCCTCTAACCCTATAGAGCCTAGGATTATTAGTTAAGTCTTTTGGTGGGACACAAGAGGTGTCTTGGAGATCCTATTTCAATGAGTTATCGAAATGGACCTCTCACCTCGTTGAGCCCAAAGACCAGAGATAGGTTCGAGACTTCTCATTTATTCATACCTTGATTAGTTTTACAATTAGGTTTTGAATTTATTATTTCGCCATCTTTCCACACGATGCAATTAATTAAAAAGTCGCAATCATTCGTATAAAAGCGGAAACATAAAATAATATTAAAATAAAACACATAAAATAATTTACAATAACACTAGCGGTGGAATACAACCCCCATTGTAAAAAAGTGCGAAACATACATAAAACGTGATATTCATTTATTTTGAGGACTTTGGTTCTCGCATGCATTTATTATAAAAACAATTTTTATGTGACATTTTTATTGGTTAAAATGGAACTTTGGTCCTTTATTTGCAAAAGTCACCAAATTAATCACTATAAAAACATTTGTCCATTTTTATATTAACGAGATAAAAATAATTTTACAAAGGAAAACAGATAAATAAACATAATAAAGATAAAGGTTAAAGTGAAAAAACCGGGTATACATCCTTGGATTTGGGCGGCCATCATCATTTTCAATTCTAACCCATCCAGAAATAATTAAATAATATCGCACGAAAATAAACAAACATATTAGTGCTAAAGTCCACAAGTGGAATAAAATAAAATAAGAGAAAAAGCTAAAAAAGGGAATTTTGAAGAAAAAGGGGTAAATAATAAATAAATAAATAAACAAATGAATGATTGAATAAAGTGAATTGAGAAAAATGAATGATTGAATAAAGTAAAAAATGAATAAGATTGATAATGGATCAAATTAAATTAAACGATAAATAAATAAATAATTGAATGAAATAAATTGAGAATTAAAGAATATAAAAACACATATGACAATTATAATAATTAATGCCAATAAAAATAATATCATAAAATAATAATGAATAATAAATAAACATAAAATAATAATTCAATTTAATGATAGTAACATGGACCAAGTGATAATAATGATACTAATATACTAATAACAATAATAGCTATAAAATGCATTAAACATAAAATAATAATATTAATAACAATAAATAATAGTAATAATAATAATATAACAATAATAATAAATAATTAATAACAATAATAATAACATAATAATAATAATGAAATAAATAAACATAACATAAATAATAAACAATAATAATCCCATCAATAATATCAACACAACAATAATAATAATAATGATAATAACAATAACATAAAACGATTAAATGTAACATAATAATAATGACAACAATACTAATAACATAGACAAATACTCAATAATAATCACCAATAAATGTAAAATAAACATAAACTAAATAATATTAATAACAATAATACATAATGACACTAACAATGAAATAAATCAAACAATAATAATAAATAAAAAAGAAAATAACAATATAAAAACAGAAAGCTAAATAAGAATAAATAAACATAATAATAATATTAATAATAATAATAATTATTATTATAAGAAAATAGAATATTAACTAATAATAATAATGTAAACCATAATTAATTAACAATAATACTAAAACTAATAATAATAATAAACTAAATAAACCTAATAACAACAATACAAAATAATATTAATTAAAAAAAAAACAGAATAATAAATAATAATAATTAATAATGATTAATTATTAATGTTAATAATAAAAGAAAAACAGAAAACAAGAGGGGGTGGAAGCTCACGGAACTTGTCTCGCCGGAGCCGCCGTCGGTGGGAGGTGTGTCACACCCCATAAGTGGCCTAATTGGATTTAGCAATTTTAATTGGACATTTAAGGGCAATTGGGTATTTATACAAGAGGAAAGAGGATTTAATTGCAAGGTATTATAAGTATTAATTGCAAATTTTTACTTTAGTGAGTAAAAAGAAATTTTTTTAGGACCTATTAGAAGATTTGAAGGAGCTGTCAGTAATTTGTTTAAGTGGACCGTGCATGTGTGCCAAGTGGAGAGTGAGTGTGTGCATGTGGGTGAGAGAAAAGAGAGGTCTCAATGTTTTTAGTTCCTGGAAACTAAAGACGTGAGGTTTTCTCTCTTTTGCTCTCTCTCACGTTAGCCATCCCTTCCCTCTCCATTTTCTGTTCTTTCTCTCTTTTGCATGCGTGTTCATCTGTTGTGAGCTAGGGTTTTGAGCCTTGAAGGGATTTCCAGAGGTAAGTGGCGATAGTTTTCTTGGTTTTTATGGTTGAATCTTCTTCTTCTCCTTTGGGTTTATAGAGATTCTGTTCTTGGGTTAATGGAATGTGGTTTTATCTGTTTACAAGCATCTGAAGATAAGAAGAAAGAGAAGGGAAAAGGAAAGATTGTGGATTGAAGAGTACAGTGGACATTTTGAACTTCATTACAGGTTTGGGAGTGTCTGTCCTTCCTCATGTTTGGATCCTGTTTGCTATACTGATATGAACATTGTTTCTGTGTGTTTGAATATCAAAATGCATGAGTAGTGTAATGTGTATATATGATTTCTGTAGAAAAGAATAACTTTGTGTATGTTAATGGGATGAATATGCATGAGTTTGAATGTGGATTCCTGGGAAGTTGATGTTCTGGCATTGCTTCTCTTTTGATTGTAAAATGGTATAATTGGTATTAAAATTGCTGTAAATGTGCTCTGGAGACTTGAAGGTACGTATTCGAATATTTATTGCATGAAAAATGGTTCTAGACAACTGGGGTTTTGAGTTTTAGTTGTACTCTGTTTCACGATTTTCTGGTTTCGACATTTTTTGGAAATTTTGGAGTTTTGAGAAGAAGAAGCAGAAGTGAGGGAAGAGATCACGTGACGTGAGGGAGCATCACGCCGTGACCTCTTCTCTGAAGAAGGTCACGAGACGTGATGCTGCATCACGCCGTGACCTGCTTCCCCTCCCTGCGTGTCACGAGTCACCTCTGCCCAGTGACTTGTGACCTCCCCTCTCTTCTCTAGCGTCACGTGGCATGACGGATGGTCACGACCCGTGACTGCCCCTGCTTGGCGTGGCGCTCGCGTGAAGCCAGTGTCACGAGACGCCACTGCCTAGGTGTCTCGTGACTGGCCTTCCCTCCCTGCTGCCCTGTTTTCACATAACAAAGTTTTTAAGCTTCTGTACTTGGGATTTTCACTGTTTGACTCAAGATCAAGTCCAAATCTGTTCTTTAATGTTATAATTGTTTAATTATGAGATTTGTGGTCATAATTAGTATTAATGTACATGATTTACATGTTTATAATTTACATGAGTATGGATTATTTTTAATGTGAGTTATAGGTCCTTTTAACTTCTATAGTTAATATTTATATTTACGTGTTTCGAATATGATCAGTATACATGTATACATGGATGATAGATTAGTATTAATTGCTATTGTCATATTGAGATTGGTGCTTGAATTGATGGTTTGTGTTTTTAAGCCTGAATAAGTCATAGTAGTGGATAAGTAAGCGCTTACTTAGGTCAGAGTGTGTGTGCAGCTGCTATATGATAAAACGTTATACATGGGTCCGTTTGGATCCTTGTTTCGATCCTGTATGGGTCTATATGGATATAAATGCGAGACTTCGGTCTCTATATGAAAAATCACATGTTTGAGACTCATGTCTCTATATGCTTGGGATACTGTGTTCTATCAGTATCCAAATGACCGCATCCACTTCTAAATGGTTTTTCAGACTAATCAGGCTATATGTTAAATTGTGTGGCACATGTTGAGATGCATATTGACACGATTACAAGTATATGATGCACATGAATTCTAGCATAACTTTATGATATGCACCTAGTATCTGTATACTTAGAATGGTGAGAATTACATTAATCCTAGTATGAATTGAGTAATTAATTGCTTGTAATGTATGTTTATGCATGCCATGCATGCCAAGTAAAGAACATGGAGTATCTTTATATGTAATTTTGATGCCTTTGATTTTGAATCATAATTCTATTGCACGTTTATGTTACGGTGAGATTATATTATTGTTATAAATATTGTATTTGTATATTGTTAGTTGTTTTGTTCCTCCCCACTAAGCGTTATCGCTTAGCACGGGCTCTTTTCCCGTGCAGGTGGTGAGTGCGATTTGGAGTCAGATATCTGCAGGTCGGCCACTAGAAGTCTTTTTGGAGGAAGTTTTTTTTTTTTTTGAGTCTTCCGCTGTTATTTTGTACATGGCTTGTTAATAGCAAAGTGAATCTTTGTAAAGGAACAATTTTTTTTTTTGTATATGTATTTGCTTACGAGCCTCTTTTTGTAAAACGATATTGATATATATATATATGTTAAAGGTTTTATTATTGTATGATTAAAAGTTTCTTTATATTTCATCTTTTATTTTATTTACAAGTATGTACTTTGGATTCGTTTATATGTTTGTCCGCGTGACATTCCGGTATCCTTCTAACGGGGATAACGGGGTGTTACAGCTTGGTATCAGAGCCCAGGTTTGGTGGTTCTGGGTTATGTTGTGATTGTTTGAGTGTAGAGTCAAGTCTATGCATGAGAGTCAGTTTTGTGTAGTGGCCTAATGCAGATGTCTTGTGTTGTGTAGTGTTTGTATGGAGTCGGATCCAAGTGAGTATATGGGCGACACCATGAGCAGTATCAATGTGGGTCGAAGAGAGAATCCAATCAGAGGAGGTGATCCAGTGGGACAGGATAGGCATGAGCGGGAACCTGCACCAGCTGTGGGTGCAAATAGAGGAGTTGGTTTTGATCCAGCATTAGTACAAGGGTTACTGCAAGTGGTTGATAGGTTGACTGCTCCTAAGGCTCCAACTGAGTTGTTAAGAAAGAGAGGAGCAGAAGACTTTCATGGGACTGCCTTGGATGAATCGGATGTGGCTGAGTTTTGGCTGAAGAGGGTAGGTAGAATTCTGCAAGAAATTAGATGTCCTGCAGATCAGAGAGCTTCATGTGCAATATCGTTGCTTCAAGGATCAGCATATGATTGGTGGGAACTTGTGATGAGGAATCCGCAACGACCAGCTGAACTGACTTGGGAATACTTCAAGCAAGAGTTTGAGCAAAAGTATGTGACGAAGGCTTACCAAGAAGCTAAGTGGAGAGAGTTCATCAGTTTGAAACAGCGGGGTATGACTGTGAGTGAGTATGACAAGGAATTCAACCGGTTGAGTAAGTATGTGCCCGAGCAGTTGTTGATGGATGAGTTCAGATGTAGGCACTTTCTTGAGGGACTGCGTGAGGTTTTTAGAGGTCCTTTGTCTGCGATGATTGTCTTGCAACCGGTGGGATATTATCAGCTTGTGGCTGCAGCAATGAAGTTAGAGGAATCTGAGGTGATTAAACAGAGAATGGTTAACAAGAGAAGAGCACCAGAAGGGGGAGTTGCGAGTACTAAGAAGTCCAAGGGTACTCCAATCGAGCAAGGATCTAGAGAGATTGTTCAAGTGCCTTCAGAAGTAGGCAGTGTAGCCCCTCATGGTAATAAGGGAAATCGGGCACCGGAGTGTAAGCATTGTCATAGGTACCATTGGGGTACATGTCGCAAGATCACCGGTGCATGCTTTAAGTGCGGGAGTATGGAACATCGGTTTGCAAGTTGCCCTAATCGACAAGAGGACCAGAATCAACAAGAAAGTAGAAGATCCAATGTCACTCGAGGTAATCGGGATGGAAGTAGAGATCCGAGAGCACCATCAGAGACAGTGCAATGACCTGGTGCTACGGAAGATCATAACCGGCATAGAGCTTATGCTATGATTGCTGAAGATGCGACCGTTGTCGCGGGTCCTTCGGGTAAGTGTTGATATGTTAAGCTTCATTTTGTTTCGGTTTTGATATTTGAGATGTATATGATAAGCAAGGAAATTTCGAGGACGAAATTTTCTTAAGGAGGAGAGAGTTGTCACACCCCATAAGTGGCCTAATTGGATTTAGCAATTTTAATTGGACATTTAAGGGCAATTGGGTATTTATACAAGAGGAAAGAGGATTTAATTGCAAGGTATTATAAGTATTAATTGCAAATTTTTAGTTTAGTGAGTAAAAAGAAATTTTTTTAGGACCTATTAGAAGATTTGAAGGAGCTGTCAGTAATTTGTTTAAGTGGACCGTGCATGTGTGCCAAGTGGAGAGTGAGTGTGTGCATGTGGGTGAGAGAAAAGAGAGGCCTGAATGTTTTTAGTTCCTGGAAACTAAAGACGTGAGGTTTTCTCTCTTTTGCTCTCTCTCACGTTAGCCATCCCTTCCCTCTCCATTTTCTGTTCTTTCTCTCTTTTGCATGCGTGTTCATCTGTTGTGAGCTAGGGTTTTGAGCCTTGAAGGGATTTCCAGAGGTAAGTGGCAATAGTTTTCTTGGTTTTTATGGTTGAATCTTCTTCGTCTCCTTTGGGTTTATAGAGATTCTGTTCTTGGGTTAATGGAATGTGGTTTTATCTGTTTGCAAGCATCTGAAGATAAGAAGAAAGAGAAGGGAAAAGGAAAGATTGTGGATTGAAGAGTACAGTGGACATTTTGAACTTCATTACAGGTTTGGGAGTGTCTGTCCTTCCTCATGTTTGGATCCTGTTTGCTATACTGATATGAACATTGTTTCTGTGTGTTTGAATATCAAAATGCATGAGTAGTGTAATGTGTATATATGATTTCTGTAGAAAAGAATAACTTTGTGTATGTTAATGGGATGAATATGCATGAGTTTGAATGTGGATTCCTGGGAAGTTGATGTTCTGGCATTGCTTCTCTTTTGATTGTAAAATGGTATAATTGGTATTAAAATTGCTGTAAATGTGCTCTGGAGACTTGAAGGTATGTATTCGAATATTTATTGCATGAAAAATGGTTTTAGACAACTGGGGTTTTGAGTTTTTGTTGTACTCTGTTTCACGATTTTCTGGTTTCGACATTTTCTAGAAATTTTGGAGTTTTGACAAGAAGAAGCAAAAGTGAGGGAAGAGATCACGTGACGTGAGGGAGCATCACGCCGTGACCTCTTCTCTGAAGAAGGTCACGAGACGTGATGCTGCATCACGCCGTGACCTGTTTCCCCTCCCTGCGTGTCACGAGTCACCTCTGCCCAGTGACTCGTGACCTCCCCTCTCTTCTCTGGCGTCACGTGGCGTGACGGATGGTCACGACCCGTGACTGCCCCTGCTTGGCGTGGTGCTCGCGTGAAGCCAATGTCACGAGACGCCACTGCCTAGGTGTCTCGTGACTGGCCTTCCCTCCCTGCTGCCCTGTTTTCACATAACAAAGTTTTTAAGCTTCTGTACTTGGGATTTTCACTGTTTGACTCAAGATCAAGTCCAAATCTGTTCTTTAATGTTATAATTGTTTAATTATGAGATTTGTGGTCATAATTAGTATTAATGTACATGATTTACATGTTTATAATTTACATGAGTATGGATTATTTTTAATGTGAGTTATAGGTCCTTTTAACTTCTGTAGTTAATATTTATATTTACGTGTTTCGAAATATGATCAGTATACATGTATACATGGATGATAGATTAGTATTAATTGCAATTGTCATATTGAGATTGGTGCTTGAATTGATGGTTTGTGTTTTTAAGCCTGAATAAGTCATAGTAGTGGATAAGTAAGTGCTTACTTAGGTCAGAGTGTGTGTGCAGCTGCTATATGATAAAACGTTATACGTGGGTCCGTTTGGATCCTTGTTTCGATCCTGTATGGGTCTATATGGATATAAATGCGAGACTTCGGTCTCTATATGAAAAATCACATGTTTGAGACTCATGTCTCTATATGCTTGGGATACTGTGTTCTATCAGTATCCAAATGACCGCATCCACTTCTAAATGGTTTTTCAGACTAATCAGGCTATAT
Organism: Excoecaria cochinchinensis; assembly: GCA_947683425.1. Classification (NCBI taxonomy): domain Eukaryota; kingdom Viridiplantae; phylum Streptophyta; class Magnoliopsida; order Malpighiales; family Euphorbiaceae; genus Excoecaria; species Excoecaria cochinchinensis. The sequence goes on along the minus strand of CANTUQ010000021.1, from coordinate 2,410,390 downwards.
GTTAAATTGTGTGGCACATGTTGAGATGCATACTGACACGATTACAAGTATATGATGCACATGAATTCTAGCATAACTTTATGATATGCACCTAGTATCTGTATACTTAGAATGGTGAGAATTACATTAATCCTAGTATGAATTGAGTAATTAATTGCTTGTAATGTATGTTTATGCATGCCATGCATGCCAAGTAAAGAACATGGAGTATCTTTATATGTAATTTTGATGCCTTTGATTTTGAATCATAATTCTATTGCACGTTTATGTTACGGTGAGATTATATTATTGTTATAAATATTGTATTTGTATATTGTTAGTTGTTTTGTTCCTCCCCACTAAGCGTTATCGCTTAGCACGGGCTCTTTTCCCGTGCAGGTGGTGAGTGCGATTTGGAGTCAGATATCTGCAGGTCGGCCACTAGAAGTCTTTTTGGATGAAGTTTTTTTTTTGAGTCTTCCGCTGTTATTTTGTACATGGCTTGTTAATAGCAAAGTGAATCTTTGTAAAGGAACAATTTTTTTTTTGTATATGTATTTGCTTACGAGCCTCTTTTTGTAAAACGATATTGATATATATATATATATATGTTAAAGGTTTTATTATTGTATGATTAAAAGTTTCTTTATATTTCATCTTTTATTTTATTTACAAGTATGTACTTTGGATTCATTTATATGTTTGTCCGCGTGACATTCCGGTATCCTTCCAACGGGGATAACGGGGTGTTACAAGGTGGCCGACACAGCCACCACCGGAAAATAAATCGGCGCGTCAGGGTTCTCCCGACGAAGGTCACGCGCAGGAGGGAGTCGCCGAATCACCGAAAAACGCATCGGAGCGTCGCTGGTCCTCCTCGCCGTTCTGCCTCAAGCAGGCGAGTGGGGGAGGCCGGTGGGTGGCGGTCTGAGCGTCCAGATCTCCCCGTCCCTGTGGTGGCGCGCGTGTGGCTGGCCGGCAGAGGCTCCGCCTTCCCCCTCTCTCTTTCCCCTTCTTCCGGCGTCGCCCCTATGCCTTTTCCGTTGGTCCTCTCCTCTCTTGCTTATTCTTTCCTTTTGCTCTCTTTGTTTGGTCTTTGTTTGGTTTTCCTTTATTCCCTTTTTAGTTTTCTTTTGTTCTTTCTCCTTGATCTCCCTTTGGCTTTGACTCTTTTATTTCTTTTCTCTTTGGTTTCCACTCACTGTTCTCCGTTGGTCTCCTCCTCTTGCTCTTCATCTTATTCTTTTTATACCCTAAAATTATGGTTGGTTTTTGGGTCCTAATAATCTCCTCCATTTTTCCATTTTATAATTTTAATTCATTTACTTAAACTAACACACTAACTAATTAAACACTCTATTAATTAAATACTCTATATTTTTATACCTATTTAATATAATTAATCTCACATATATTTTACCTAATCAAACCCTATATTTATTTCCTTTTTCAATTTTAATTATCCTAAAATATTAACTAATTAAATAAACCTAACCTTAACTTTTATTTTTTTTTAATTTTTTTAATTTTTTAATTTTTTTGTTATTATTTTTTTGTATATATATATATATATTTTAAGGAATTTATTAAGGACCCAAAATTGCCATCACAACCTGACTCAGGACCCGGTGTCTGCATCCATCTGGTAAGCTTCTATTTATGAGTTGACTGGCATGATTTTCTTTTTACTATAGTGAAAATTTCGAGGATGAAATTTCTTAAGGGAGAGAGAATTGTAATACCCCAAAGTGTACCCTAGTCGGATTGTAGTGTCAATCTCATGTAAGGGTACAAATGTGATTGGAATAAGTATGGGATTAGTGAGTAATTGTATGTGTAAGGGTGTAATTGAAAGAAAGAAAGTATAATTAAAAGACAAAATATATAAGAGGGACTAAGATGGAAGTTGCCATGGATTGAGGTGAAGTTTTGGAGTGGCTAGAGAGTGGAATCCACGTGTGGATTTTCCCTTGAGCCAGCAAACTCTCCACATGCAAATGTAAAGTGGATTAGAGGCAGATTTATAGTGGGAAATTGGTGGAAGAGGTAAGTAGATTCCACGTGTGAATTTCACCTCTTGCCAACCAACTACTTCCCATGCAACTTAAGTGAAATGAAGAGGCAGAAAATGGGATTTTGTGTATCATGAGCCGGCCATCTCTCTCTCCATTTTCTGAAAATTCATCTTCTTCTTTTCATGAGTTAAGCTTGGTTTCTATCTATTAATGCTTGAGTTTGGAAATCTGCAATTGGTTTGGTTTGAGGTAAGTTGAGAAGGTAAGTAACGTAGCAAGTTTGTGTTTGTCTTCTTCATCTCAATTAATGTTTTGGATTTCGATTGGTATGAGTAATGGACTAAGAAAGTATATTATGCATGTTTGTGTAAGATTTGGACAAGAGGAAAGCAAAAGGAAAGGAGAAGCTTTAGTTGAGTAAAGAGTGGCCAACAACCTGCTTTTTCAGGTTTGGGATACTTATGTGTATATGTTGAATTCTCTTGTGTATGCATGTGGATTAGCCTGAACTTGATGTGTAACTGATGTTTGTGTATCCGACTTGAGATAATAAGCATAACTATGTGCCATGAGATGGAAAATAAGTGAACTGTTATAGTTTCTATGTGATGGGATTGGAAATTTGGCATGAGCATGATGATAATCAAGCATGAACTCCAGTTTAGTGAAAATCCTGTTTATGTCTTACCTGACCTTTGAGTATTGTTTTTATCATAACTGGAGTTTGAGAACTCAAAATTGAATGATTATTACGCTATTTTAACCATAACTTTTGTACCTTTAAAAGTCTAAGAGAGACCATAAATTAATTCTGTATCTAAGAGGCCTAAAAATGGCAATAATCGGACGTGTTCCTATCTAGCCGGGTTGATTTGAATAGTATGTAGTGTTTAATACATATCTCTTAATTTATGAGTTTAAATTACCTGAAACTTTTCCCATTTGAACGCTAAGACTTAGGGGAACAATTGTTAAGAAGACCACTTTGCCTAAAAAGGAGGTATAGAGGTCGGTTTTTGCGATGGAAGTCTAGAGTGAAAACCAGTCTCAAAGGGTTCCTGAGGTGAGCTACTGTCGCAAGCGTGACAGAGTCGCGACCTCACGACAGAACAACACATATAAGGCCTTTTCTTCGTAATTTTGAGCCCATGGTTATCATGGATCAATCCCCTATCTTTCCCCTCAACTTATTATGCATGATTAGGGATATTAAATTAGTATAAAAGTAGTTATCATTGGGAAAAACTTATGAGTATGATTAAGATTGGAAATTAAACTAGTAAAGTAACAATATATATATAATTATGTGAAGGATAGCAAATGGAATGATAAATATGTGTGTGAGCTATGGGTATCTCAAGTATGATGAACCATGTATGCGAATGCGTATAAACACGTATGTGTTAATATGTAATAACATGTATAAGTGAGTATGCAATGATATATATATATAAAGTGTTGTATGTGAATGAGTTTAGGATGACATGTATGCATAAGTAGTAAGAAATGAAGAGAGTGCATGAATGTTCTAGTTAATATATGCTATAAGTTACCTGTGTGTATAGTAAAGATTAAAGTAAATGTATATGAGAATGTGTATATGCTTTGTTATGAATAATAGTTATAAGCCTAAGATGTTCATATAAGTGGATAGATAGGCATGCCTATAAAGGGTTAGATGTTTTACAGCTGCCAGATGTTGGCACCAATGGTGTCTAGATGTTTGGCACCGACGGGTGTCTATATGTTTGGCACCGACGGCTGTCTAGATGTTGATACTATAAAGTATTTAGATGTTTGAGACTCCGATCTCTAGATGACTTGAGACTACGGTCTCTAGATGATTTGGTACCATCATTTGGTATCTATATGTACTCGTATCCACTTATGTCATAACATTGGGCTAATTATACTATGTAAATATACAAGGGATGATGTATAAATGTTAAAGAGCTATAGTACATAGCTAGAGAAGCAACATACTCCAGCCGACCAGATCACGTACGAATTTTTCCTGGAGCAGTTTGAGAAGAAATATATTGGTGCTGAGTGTAAAGTCTCGATGAGGATGCTTTTTGGATGCTGAGACAGGGGAACAAGACAGTGGTTGAATATGAAAGAGATTTTGAGAGATTGAGTGCCTATCTAGATGATGTATTGACGACAGAGGCTAGACTGATGGAGAGGTTGGAGTGGGGTCTCCATAACCGTATTAAGCAGCTTGTTAGTGGTCAGAGGCACTAAGACTTGAGATGCTTTCTAGCAGCAGCCATTGAAGTTGAGACAGATCAGTCTGATGAGTTAGAGAGATAGGCTCGGTTTCAATAGAAAAGGAAACCGGGTCAGTCTAGTGGCATAGGTCGTCAGAGTAAGAGATCCAGAGGACCACCACAATCCCAGAGTAGGGGATCAGCAACACCAGCTCGCAATAAGAAGAATTCGGCTAGCAATGGTGCTCCAGCTTCATCTGTAGGCAGTGTATCCCGAGGCAGAGGCAGAGGCACCCCACAGTAGTGTAATCATTGCGGTCGATCTCACCATGCCGAGTGTAGATATCTATCTTGTGCTTGTTTTAAGTGTGGGTCCAAGGAACATCTAGTAAAAGATTGCCCAAATGCAGTGCCACAGTAAGTGACATCTCCAGCACGGGGTGCAGGTCCTTCAGCACCCAGAGGGTGAGGCAGGGGGAAGCCTCTCAGACTTCAGCCAAAACTCCCATACCATCATCTCAGGGATAGGGTCGCCCCACAGGTTGAGCATATGTTGTGAGGGCCCGTGATCAGGAGGATGCACCAGACGTGATAGTAGGTAAATTTTCTTTGTTTTCATATTTAGTGTATGCACTCATAGATCCCGAGTCCATGCATTCTTATGTTAGCACGGATATTGCACGGGATAATGGGTTAGATAGCTCACCTTGAGATCATGACATCTTAGTGAGTAACCCATTGAGCCATAGTGTTATAGTGAACCGAGTGTATAGAGATTATCCTATTACCGTCCAGAATTGTGTTGTTTCTGCCAATTTGATTGAACTCCCCTTTAAAGAGTTTGATGTTATCTTGGGAATGGATTGGTTGGCCGCTCACCATGTGATGGTTAACTGTAAAAGGAAGAGAGTGACCATTAGAACTTTAAATGATCGAGAGATAACAGTAGTGGGCCAGAGATCAGACTGATGTTATCTCAGCCACAACAGCAAAACAGTTGATTAGAAAAGGTTGTGTGGCTTACTTATGTTATGCAATGGAAGCAAAGAAGGGGACATCCAATGTATCAAACGTGCCTACAGTGTGTGAATTCCCAAATGTGTTTCTTGAAGATCTTTCAGGCTTGCCACCAGATAGAGAGATTGAGTTCTCCATTGATTTAGCCCCAGGCACTGCACCAGTTTCCATTGCTCTATACATAATGGCACTAGCAGAGTTAAAGGAACTAAAGATTCATCTGTAGGAATTGCTTGAAAAAGGCTTCATTAGGCCGAGTACATCGCCATGGGGAGACCCAATGTTGTTTCTAAAAAAGAAGGATGGGTCACTCAAGCTATGTATCGATTATAAGCAGCTGAACAAATTGACAATCAAGAACAAATATTCTTTGCCAAGCATTGAAGACTTGTTTGATCAATTGAAGGGCACTACTGTATTTTCAAAGATTTACTTGAGATCGGGCTACCATCAGGTAAAGATAAAAGAAGCAGATGTGCCCAAGACAGCTTTCTGTACCAGATATGGTCACTATGAGTTTCTGGTGATGCCTTTTGGGCTCATGAATGCACCAGCAGCTTTTATGGACCTTATGAAAAGGATTTTCCATCCATATTTAGTTTAGTTCGTAGTGGTCTTCATTGATGACATTCTATTGTATTCGAAGACTCCAGAAGAATATGATAGACACTTGAGAATTATTTTGTGGACTCTCAGAGATAAGAAGTTGTATGCCAAGTTTAGCAAGTGTGATTTCTGGTTGAATGAAGTGTCATTTTTGGGCCACGTCGTGTCAGCAGAAGGTATCAAAGTGGATCCAAAGAAGATTAAAGTAGTTTTACAGTGGAGAACACCCAAGAATGTCACTAAAATTAGAAGTTTATTGGGTTTAGTAGGCTACTACAGGAGGTTTAATAAAGGCTTTTCCATCATTGCAGCACCTTTAACACGCTTACTGCAGAAGAAAGTGAAGTTCAAGTGGACTAAAAAGTGTCAAGATAGCTTTGATAAGCTTAAAAAGATGTTAACATAAGCTCCAGTGCTAACCCAACCCGAATCTAATAAAGACTTCACAATCTACAATGATGCATCTTTAAATGGTTTGGGTTGTGTATTGGTGCAAGACAGCAAAGTGATCGCATATGCCTCCCGCCAACTTAAGAATCATGAGAAAAATTATCCTACACATGACCTTGAGCTTACAGCCATAGTGTTTGCATTGAAGATTTTGAGGCATTATCTATATGGTGAAAAGTGCTATAGCTTTACTTGTCGTAAAAGCTTGAAATACTTTGTAACACCCCGATACCCCCGGTGGAAGGATACCGGAGCACTACGACAAAACATGATGATAAACATATACATACATAAGCGGAAGCATACAATAAGGCAAAAGATAATCTTAATACATATATATAAATACTTATAACAATTACAAAAGGGTTTTTATTTAAAAAACAATTACATATACCATAATTCAAAATTTCATAATACATATACAAAAATACAGGAGCTGAATACAAAATAAAAACTTTAACTCCTAGTGGCCGACCCTGCAAATATGCGACACGAACTGAACAAACCTGTCACCTATATGGGAAACCCGTGCTAAGAGATAACGCTTAGTGGGGAGGAACAAAGACACTAGAGAACAAGCACACTAAACACGAATACAATAAGTCATGCAAATACGAATACTTACACATACCGAAATACTTACCATGGCAACACGCGAGATATCACATGCACGACATACCAAAATCATATCAAAACATAATCACTATTCCAAGCCATTCATTTAATTATAACACTACACTGAATATACACTTATACATCTCAAACATTAGCCTGAATCTCACTAGCTGTGGATACGGGAGCACTACGGACAGTATCAATTGTGAGAGACTGAAGCCTCGATCACAGACTACACTGGAGATCGAAGCCTCGAAACATTTTTATACCCAAAGGTAGCAAGGGAGACCAAACTCTCAAAACATTTTCACTACACTGAGAATGACCATCTCAGAGGTCGGCCGAAAGACCCAAACGGGGCCATCATAGGTAGCTGCACTCATATATCCCTTTATAAGCATGCTTATTTATCCACTACCATGACACTTCAGACTCAACTCACTCACTCTAAAAACATCACTTGGCAAGACCAATCCACAAGTCAAAACACTAATCATATTCATAATCACTAAGTCCAACCATATCATAATTAAAATCAAAACACTATTACACCAATAAACACTAACTCAAGGTATATAAGAAACAGGAATCAAAACACTACCATATCATACTTATTCATGCAATTCAAGAACAATATCACTAATAGGGCATAAGCAAATACATGAGCCATGCAATAGTGAGAAACCATGGAAATGGGGCAAAATCAATTCGAAAAAACAGGGCAGGCAGAAAGGGCCTCTATCGCGATCATGACGTGTGTCGTACTTGCAATAGAGCGCAAGGTACCTCATCGCGTGCACACACAAAATGGCGCACTCGCGATGAAGCTTCGTACGGTAGACGCTCATAATAGAGAGCTCTATTGCGCTCGCGATAGAGACCGAGCGCTTCCCCATCGCGTTCGTACTTACAGCACGATTACGTTGGGGCTTGGCTCAATGAAGCTTGGTGTCATGGCCGGATTTGTACCCTAAGAGAATTAACCTAATTTGGCATGTGTGTGAGTGGATTGAATGTGTAGGATTGGACCTAATTGAAAGAAAGCAGTATAGTTAAGGGGTTAAATGGTAATTACGAATGTTTGTGCTAAGCATGAGTTAAAGGCTGATTAACTAGTTAATGGAGGGTTAATTAGGAATAAAATAAAGTAAGGAATTGGTAAGTGGAGGCAGGTTTTCTGAAGTGGATTCCGTGTGGCTTTGTAAGGTTTTGCCACCTCCTTCTTTGCATGCATTTGCCTAGTGAAGTGAGAGGTGAGTGTGTGTTGGCCTCATTCTTCATTTTCTGCATTTGGCTTTGGCTTTTTTCTTGTTTCCGTGAGTAAGGATGAGAGTGGTTTAAGTGGATGTGAGCATGTAGCTAATTGGAACAAGAATTAAGTGTTAAGACCTTAAGGTAAGTGGTTTTGTGTGCATATTTTCATCTTCTACTCTTCCTCCTGGTTTTGATATAGTTTGGAATGAGGATTGATGGATTGTGCTCAATTCTGGAATTTGAACTGGTTTTGCTAGCTGAAGAAGTGAAGAAAGATAAGGGAAAGGCTGTAATCGGCGAACCGAGCGTCCGTCGTAACTAGGAGCTAAGGCGACGAGGTTTGGGAACAAACCCTAATTGTATGAATATGTGATTAGTGTTGGTTAAATAGGGTTTTGAACTGAATTGCATGATATGTGAAATTGAAGGTGGAGCATGAGTTATGTGATGCTAAATTGTATGATTATAGTAGCAATATGATTATGATTTGTACTATTATTGAATGCCAAACAAGAAGGGAAAATCAGGTATGTGTTATTGATTGTGTGGTTGTTGCATTTGGGTTGATTGCCAAACAAATAAGAATGAGATTTGAGGTCTAGGCGTAAAAGGAGAAGTGGACTGAAAAAGCACAGCCGTGCTAGTGATAAACACAGCTGTGTTTTGGTATTTTTGCATAGGTCACGGTAACGATGAAATTGATTGTGACCGTGACATATGCTGAGTTCAATTCTGCCTAGAGGAATTTGGTATGTCACGGTGACAATGGAATTCAGTGTGACCGTGACCTACCCAGGAAGGCATTCTGTTTTGCAAATGAGAATATGTCACGGTGACAATGAGATTCATTGTGACCGTGACATACCCTCAGGTTGCATTCTGCCGAGAGTTGGGAACACATCACGGTGACAATGAAATTGGTTGTGACCGTGACATGTCCCCAATTTGCATTCTGTTTTGGACTTCAATATGTCACGGTGACAATGAAATCCATTGTGACCGTGACCCACCCTATTTTGGCAATATAATCCTAATGTGTTCGGTCATTCAAATGGCATGGCTTTAAGCTGAAATGAAGGACAGCATGAGTAAGTAATGTATATGTGTTAAGTGATCTACAAATGCATACAACTATGATGACTTCTGAATGTGATAAGTTATGTGAATATTAAATGGGAAGACTGAATTTGAAAGCATATTGAATATGCAAATGAAATATATGGCTGTGTGCTAATACAAATGTGTAAAGTGAAAAGTGAACTGAATAACGTGTTTAACAACTTAAGCCTGCAAGTCAAGTAGTGGATAGTTAGGCATGCCTATAGGGTCAAGTGCTGCGGCCCCATGCGTTAAATGTGTCTGATTCCATGGGAATCACAATGCGAATATCCTTACTGGATTGTGTTATGTGAAATGATGAAAGGTACCAGAAGGTACTAATGTGATAAGAAGCACCAGAAGGTGCTAATGTGAAAAAGTAGTCTCGATGAGATTACTGGTATCTGAGAGATACCGATGCGATACCCGTTATCCGCGTCATTGAATTGCAGGCAAAGTGGCAGAAGGGCTAATTGGTTAATCGACTAAAAGTTAATAAAATATAAACAGAAGTGATTGTGATACAAGAAAGTATGGAAATGTGAATAAGTAATTAATGCCTTATGATTGAATATAGTAATGGTTGATCTGGCATGTTTATTAGCATGTTATGTATGATGATTCTGATGTGTGATATATTACATGCTATGTGTATGAGTTCCCCACTAAGCGTTATCGCTTAGCATGGATTTACTCTAATCCGTGCAGGTACGGACGAGAGGTGACTGAAGGACGTCCCCCGCATTTTGGTACGGTCAACAATAGGAAGTATATAGTGTAGGTTTGGGGGCTTGTTATTCGGGACTTTTGTATAAGTTTTATATGGTTAATATGTATTTTGAATATGTAAAGGCATGTAATAATGTAGTAATCACGGATGTAACCTCCCACATGTATGTGTGTCATGTGAATAGCTAAGGCGTGTGATTAATAGTAGTTGGCATGTGATGCATGAATTAAAATAGTGTGTGATGAAATTTTATTATTCAGTTTCCGCATGTGTTCTGGGTGTGTGTGCGACCTTCTCTAACTAAGATTAGCTGAGCTAGTTTGTCGTTAGGGAACGGGCGTCACAAGTTGTGGTATCAGAGCCTAGGTTGAGTCTTTTCTGGGAATTGGGTAGATAAGATGTGTATAGTTTGTTGACCTAATGCGGAAGTCCTTGTTTAATCTGTGTAGTAAGATGGATTCTGGAAGGCATACCGGGGAGGAATCTGCCGAAAGTGTGAATCCTCGTGAAGCTGAGGTGACAGGGTCTGGGCAGTCTAGATCGGTTGGCTATGGGAATGAGATTCCATTCGGGCCTATGGAAGCCATGATGAAAATGACACAAGATATGGCGAGAGTGATGGAACGTATGATGGCGCCAAGAGCTTCAATAGAATCTTTGAGGAAGCATGGTTTGGAGGAATTTCATGGAACAAGGTTAGATGAGTCAGAAAAAGCAGAGTACTGGATTGAGAAGGTGGAAAGGATTCTTAAGGAGATACGATGTCCTCCAGATTAGTGGGTTGAATGTGTGGAGTCATTACTCCAAGGTCCTGCATATGATTGGTGGAAGCTGGTCCTGCAGAATCCGATGCTTCCTGAACCATTAAACTGGGAGTTCTTTGAAAGAGAATTCAAGAACAAGTATATTACTAAAGCACATCGAGAGGCAAATTGGAAGAAGTTCTTGAGTTTGAGACAGAGGACTATGACAGTGGCGGAGTATGAAGCAGAATTCTGTCGCTTAAGCTAATATGCGCCGAAAGGTGTGTTAACTGATGTGTTGCGATGTCAACAGTTTGAGGATGGATTGATTGAGGAAATTAAAGCTTTGCTGATTTCTTTAACAACAGAGCAGAATATAAGTTACTATCGAATTGTACAAGCAGCTTTGAGAGCTGAAAGGACTTTGGGAGCCCAAACAGAATGGAGACAAAGGAAGAATGCGAATAGAGGTGGTTCCCAGACGGGGAAAAGATCAAGAGATTCTCATGTGGCATCACCTGCGGAATCAGGGTTCAGTTCTGCAGCGAGAGGTAAGAAGCGAGGCGCTCCCTCAGCATCTGGTTCTTGAAGAGGAACATCTGGTAATAGAAGTGAGGTTCATGAGTGTCCTCATTGTGGTAAGAGGCATAGAGGAGAATGCTGGAGAGTGTCGGGTGCTTGTTATAGATGTGGGAGCACTGAGCATTTCATTGCTAATTGTCCGAATACCTATGAGATGTCAGGAAATCAACAAGAGCAGAGTAGGGGTGGTTCAAACTTGCCTTCTACAAACAGAGGAAGAGGAAGAGGACGTGGCAGAGGTAGTCAGTCCAGAGGTGCAGTCGATTCTGAGATTGTGGATAGACCTGATGAGGCTCCAGTGCGGGCTTATGCTATGAGGGCACGAGAGGATCAGGACGCGCCTGAGGTGATAGCAGGTACTATTCTACTTTGTGGTGTGGAAATGTTTGCACTTATTGATCCTGGTTCAACTCATTCATATGTATGTGATAAAAAGATATGTGAAAAGATGCCTAAAGTTGAATGTTTAAAATATGATATATGTGTGTCTAGCCCTTTGGGAGGTAATGTTAATGTGAACAGAGTGTATCGAAACTGTGCACTAGAAGTTCAAGGTAGTGTGTTTCCAGCGGATTTGATTGAACTACCGTTTGATGAGTTTGATTTGATTCTGGGTATGGATTGGTTAACTAAGTATGATGCGGATGTTAAGTGTAAGAAGAAAATGGTTATACTCTCTGATGGTAAGGGAAACAGAGCGACAGTGAGAGGAGTGTGCACTAATCCTCTTGTGAATGTGATATCTGCTATGCAAGCCTGTCGGTGTATGAGAAAAGGATGTGAAGCTTATTTGGCCCTGGTATTAGATAGTAAGAGAGAACAGGTAAAGATGCAAGAGATACCAATAGTCAGAGAGTTTCCTGACGTGTTTCCTGAAGAATTGAGCGGTGTACCACCAATAAGAGAAGTTGAGTTATCAATTGATGTGGTACCAGGAACTGCACCGGTATCTAAGGCACCCTATAGAATGGCTCCAACTGAGTTGAAGGAATTGAAAGAGCAGTTGCAAGAAATGAAAAGGAACATGAACAGCATTTGAGAGTTGTACTTCGGACTTTGCAAGAACATCAGCTGTATGCCAAACTCAGTAAGTGTGAGTTATGGCTCAAAGAGGTATCATTTCTGGGTCATGTGATCTCATCTGAAGGAGTTAAAGTGGATCCAACTAAGATAGAAGCAATTGTGAATTGGAAACCGCCTAAGAATGTGTTAGAGATTCGCAGTTTCTTAGGGTTGGCTGGATACTACAGAAGGTTTGTGAAAGGATTTTCAGTAATAGCTTCACCGTTGACAAGATTGTTACGTAAAGGAGTGAAATATGAGTGGTCTGAAAGATGTCAAACAAGTTTTGATCGGTTGAGGAAGATGTTAGTAGAAGCACCGATTCTTACACAGCCTATGACTGGTAAAGAGTATGTATTGTATACCGATGCTTCAGGTGTCGGATTGGGTTGTGTATTGATGCAAGAGGGGAAGGTGATAGCGTATGCGTCAAGGCAATTGAAACCGCATGAGCAGAATTATCCGACTCATGATTTGGAATTGGCTGCAGTAGTGTTTGCTTTAAAGATTTGGCGACATTACCTGTATGGTGAGAAGTGTAGAATTTACACGGATCACAAGAGTTTGAAATATCTGCTTACACAGAAGGAACTGAATTTGAGACAGCGAAGGTGGCTCGAGTTATTTAAAGATTATGATTGTATTGTGGATTATCATCCGGGAAAAGCTAACGTAGTGGCCGATGCTTTGAGTAGGAAGACAATTTCAGCATTACAGTTAAAGCGGATTGAGTGGAGGTTTTCTGCAGATGGAGCTTTATTAGCACAGTTGAAAGCAAGACCGGTTCTGAAAGATGAGTTAATAGTTGCTCAGAGAAGTGATGGGAGATTGCAACAAGTTCTGCAGTCAGTTGGTGATATGGATAAGACTGACTATTCAGTGAATGAAGATGGAATACTGCTGTATAAGAATAGAATGTGTGTGGCCAACAATAAAGAATTAAGAAAGAGATTGATGCACGAGGCTCATAATACAGTTTTCACTATGCATCCAGGTGGAAACAAGATGTATCAAGATATGAAACAGTTGTATTGGTGGCCAGGGATGAAGAAGGATGTAGTGGAATATGTGTCTAAGTGTCTTGTCTGTCGACAAGTTAAAGCGGAGCATCAAGTGCCCCAGGGAATGTTGCATCCACTCCCTATTCCCCAATGGAAATGGGATAATATCACGATGGATTTTGTTACTGGATTGCCTCTGACCTCAAGACAGCAAGACGCAGTATGGGTTATTGTGGACAGGTTTTCGAGATCAGCTCACTTTATACCTGTTCGGATGGATTATTCCATGGAAAAGTTGGCTGAATTGTATGTAAGGGAAATTATCCGATTGCACGGGATACCTTTGTCTATTGTTTCTGATAGGGATCCCAGATTCACTTCTAAATTTTGGAGGAGTTTACAGGCAGCGTTGGGTACGAAATTGAATTTCAGTACTGCTTTCCATCCACAAACAGATGGACAATCGGAAATAATTATTCAGGTTTTGGAAGATTTGATGCGAGCGTGTGTTTTGGATTTCTCTAAGAGTTGGGATAGGTATCTTCCACTTATGGAATTTGCTTATAACAACAGTTATCAGACCAGTATTGGTATGGCACCGTATGAAGTTTTGTATGGAAGGAAATGTCGTTCACCGATTTGCTGGACAGAATTGAATGAAAGCAGAGTCATAGGGCCAGATTTGGTTCGTGATACAGAAGAGAAAGCTAAAATCATACAGCAAAGATTGAAAGCAGCAAGTGACAGACAAAAGTCGTATGCTGATTTGAAGAGAAGAGATGTTGAGTTCAGTGTTGGTGATAAAGTGTTTCTGAAAGTGTCTCCTTGGAGGAAGGTACTGCGATTTGGTAAAAAGGGGAAGCTGAGTCCAAGGTTTATTGGGCCATATGAAGTGCTTGAAATAGTAGGTTTTGTAGCTTATCGGTTGGCTTTGCCTCCGACTTTGGCTAAGCTACATGATGTATTCCATGTGTCTATGTTAAGAAGATATAGGTCAGATGATTCCCATGTGCTATCTCTACCAGAAGTGGAAGTGCAGTCAGATTTCACTTATGATGAAAAGCCAATAGTGATCTTAGCAAAAGAAGTCAGACAACTCCGGAACAAGCAGATACCACTTGTAAAAGTACTCTGGCAGCATCATGGTGTTGAAGAAGCAACTTGGGAACCAGAAGCGGCTATGCGAGAACAGCATCCACAACTATTTCACTCAGGTATGAATTTCGAGGACGAAATTCTTTAAGGAGGGGAGAGTTGTCATGGCCGGATTTGTACCCTAAGAGAATTAACCTAATTTGGCATGTGTGTGAGTGGATTGAATGTGTAGGATTGGACCTAATTGAAAGAAAGCAGTATAGTTAAGGGGTTAAATGGTAATTACGAATGTTTGTGCTAAGCATGAGTTAAAGGCTGATTAACTAGTTAATGGAGGGTTAATTAGGAATAAAATAAAGTAAGAAATTGGTAAGTGGAGGCAGGTTTTCTGAAGTGGATTCCGTGTGGCTTTGTAAGGTTTTGCCACCTCCTTCTTTGCATGCATTTGCCTAGTGAAGTGAGAGGTGAGTGTGTGTTGGCCTCATTCTTCATTTTCTGCATTTGGCTTTGGCTTTTTTCTTGTTTCCGTGAGTAAGGATGAGAGTGGTTTAAGTGGATGTGAGCATGTAGCTAATTGGAACAAGAATTAAGTGTTAAGACCTTAAGGTAAGTGGTTTTGTGTGCATATTTTCATCTTCTACTCTTCCTCCTGGTTTTGATATAGTTTGGAATGAGGATTGATGGATTGTGCTCAATTCTGGAATTTGAACTGGTTTTGCTAGCTGAAGAAGTGAAGAGAGATAAGGGAAAGGCTGTAATCGGCGAACCGAGCGTCCGTCGTAACTAGGAGCTAAGGCGACGAGGTTTGGGAACAAACCCTAATTGTATGAATATGTGATTAGTGTTGGTTAAATAGGGTTTTGAACTGAATTGCATGATATGTGAAATTGAAGGTGGAGCATGAGTTATGTGATGCTAAATTGTATGATTATAGTAGCAATATGATTATGATTTGTACTATTATTGAATGCCAAACAAGAAGGGAAAATCAGGTATGTGTTATTGATTGTGTGGTTGTTGCATTTGGGTTGATTGCCAAACAAATAAGAATGAGATTTGAGGTCTAGGCGTAAAAGAAGAAGTGGACTGAAAAAGCACAGCCGTGCTAGTGATAAACACAGCTGTGTTTTGGTATTTTTGCATAGGTCACGGTAACGATGAAATTGATTGTGACCGTGACATATGCTGAGTTCAATTCTGCCTAGAGGAATTTGGTATGTCACGGTGACAATGGAATTCAGTGTGACCGTGACCTACCCAGGAAGGCATTCTGTTTTGCAAATGAGAATATGTCACGGTGACAATGAGATTCATTGTGACCGTGACATACCCTCAGGTTGCATTCTGCCGAGAGTTGGGAACACATCACGGTGACAATGAAATTGGTTGTGACCGTGACATGTCCCCAATTTGCATTCTGTTTTGGATTTCAATATGTCACGGTGACAATGAAATCCATTGTGACCGTGACCCACCCTGTTTTGGCAATATAATCCTAATGTGTTCGGTCATTCAAATGGCATGGCTTTAAGCTGAAATGAAGGACAGCATGAGTAAGTAATGTATATGTGTTAAGTGATCTACAAATGCATACAACTATGATGACTTCTGAATGTGATAAGTTATGTGAATATTAAATGGGAAGACTGAATTTGAAAGCATATTGAATATGCAAATGAAATATATGGCTGTGTGCTAATACAAATGTGTAAAGTGAAAAGTAAACTGAATAACGTGTTTAACAACTTAAGCCTGCAAGTCAAGTAGTGGATAGTTAGGCATGCCTATAGGGTCAAGTGCTGCGGCCCCATGCGTTAAATGTGTCTGATTCCATGGGAATCACAATGCGAATATCCTTACTGGATTGTGTTATGTGAAATGATGAAAGGTACCAGAAGGTACTAATGTGATAAGAAGCACCAGAAGGTGCTAATGTGAAAAAGTAGTCTCGATGAGATTACTGGTATCTGAGAGATACCGATGCGATACCCGTTATCCGCGTCATTGAATTGCAAGCAAAGTGGCAGAAAGGCTAATTGGTTAATCGGCTAAAAGTTAATAAAATATAAACAGAAGTGATTGTGATACAAGAAAGTATGGAAATGTGAATAAGTAATTAATGCCTTATGATTGAATATAGTAATGGTTGATCTGGCATGTTTGTTAGCATGTTATGTATGATGATTCTGATGTGTGATATATTACATGCTATGTGTATGAGTTCCCCACTAAGCGTTATCGCTTAGCATGGATTTACTCTAATCCGTGCAGGTACGGACGAGAGGTGACTGAAGGACGTCCCCCGCATTTTGGTACGGTCAACAATAGGAAGTATATAGTGTAGGTTTGGGGGCTTGTTATTCGGGACTTTTGTATAAGTTTTATATGGTTAATATGTATTTTGAATATGTAAAGGCATGTAATAATGTAGTAATCACGGATGTAACCTCCCACATGTATGTGTGTCATGTGAATAGCTAAGGCGTGTGATTAATAGTAGTTGGCATGTGATGCATGAATTAAAATAGTGTGTGATGAAATTTTATTATTCAGTTTCCGCATGTGTTCTGGGTGTGTGTGCGACCTTCTCTAACTAAGATTAGCTGAGCTAGTTTGTCGTTAGGGAACGGGTGTCACACTTGGCCTACAGAGCGCGATAGAGGGCTCCTCAGCAATAAGAAGGCCATTTCGCAGCCCGACAGAGCCTTGAATTGCCCAGAATCAGCACTTCTCTGCACTTCTTCCCCACTCAACCAACACCCAAACCACTCAATCATGCACTAACACTTACCTCATCACTCCCATGCATACCAAGACATGATTATCATCAATATACACTCAATTGACAATAATTTGTAAAAGAAATCACAATTAATTTACAAGAGCATGCAAATCATAATTTACACTATCTCATGCTATTTCACTTCCAACATTTCATGCAAATCACTATAACTTAAACCATGCCAAACCAATAATCCAACTCAAGCAATTACATGCATTTACACATAATTTAACTCTCAAGGTCACATAAAAATAAAGCATAACACATAGAAGAACTGAAAAGAGAAGAGGGCAAAAAAAAAACACTCCCAAACCTCAAAATAAAGCTTCAATTTGACCACTTCAACATCCCACTTTCTCTTTTCCATTGCTCTTCCTTCGCTCCTCCGATTCTTGCACAAAACCCAGCCAAATACACACTTTAATCAATCCATTCATTCACTCTTCCAAAACCAGAAAATAAAGAAGAAAAAGATGAAGAAGAACCCAAATCAAAACCCAAGCACTTACCTCCTCAACCATCAGCTCTAAAACTCAGGAAATCCAACCTCAAAACTCAAAGAAGCACACAAGGGAGGGTGGAGAGCAAAAAATGAAGAAAGGGAGAGTAGAGAGAACAGGAAAGAGTGAAGAAAGAGGGGAAAGGGACAACTTCCACGGGAAGCTTCTCCTATTTCTGCCCTCCCTTCCCTCTCTCTTCCTTTTTCATTAAATGCCCTCAACAACCATGCCATGTGTCACTCTCTAAGGGTCCCAAATGTCCAATATCTAAACTATACACTTCTCCTTGGTACCAAACACCACACACACTAGATAAACTCCTCACTTAACACTTTAATTAATCTTGAAATTTAGTCCTTAATACTCAAATTCCCATAAGCACAAATTATTGTAATACCTTTAAATCCCGACTTAGTATGCAAATTCTGACTAAGCCCTTTTTGGGTCGTTACATACTTGCTCATGCAGAAGGACCTTAATCTCAAACAGCGAAGATGGCTTGAATTGATAAAAGATTATGAATGCTTCATCGACTACCATTCAGGAAAGGCTAACATTGTGGTTGATGAACTTAGTCGAAAGTTCATGGCAGCATTGAAGGCTATGAATGTAAACTTGATGTAGCTGACAGTGGGGCATTGATAGTAGAGTTACAAGCGTAGCCTGACTTTATGCAGCAGATAAAAGATGCCCAGAAGCAAGATGACAAGTTGATTGCAGTAATAGATCGAGTGAATGATAGTGATAATAGTGATTATACAGTGGCTTCTGATCGCAGTGTATATTACAAATAGAGATTAGGTGTGCCTAATCAACCAGAGTTGAAGAAGAGTGTTCTGACAGAAGCGCATCACAGTAGCTATTCAATGCACCTAGGGGGTAATAAAATGTATTAAGACTTGAGGATGCACTATTGGTGGCCAGTAATGAAGCGGGATGTATCATATTTTGTGAGAAAGTGTTTGATATGTCAGCAAGTGAAAGCATAACACCAAGTGCCATTCGGGTTACTCCAGCCCATTGCTATACCCGAATGGAAGTGGGATCAAGTAACAATGGACTTTGTGATAGGGTTACCTCTCACCCGAAGGAAGCATGATGCAATTTGGGTAATCGCTGATAGACTCACTAAATCCACCCACTTTCTATCTGTGAGGATGGCTTTTTCATTGACCAAATTGGCGGAGTTGTACATCAATGAGATAGTAAGATTGCATGGTGTACCCACCTCTATTATTTCAGACAGAGATCCTCGCTTCACTTCCCAGTTTTGGAAGAAGCTACAAGAATCCTTGGGTACTAGATTGTATTATAGTACGACTTTTCAACCACAAACGGATGGACAATCAGAGAGAGTTATCCAAATGCTCTAAGATATGCTCAGATGTTGTGTGCTTGAGTTTAAGAACAGTTGGGAAAGGTATTTACCCTTGGCAGAATTTGCATACAACAACAGTTATCATTCAAGTATGAAGCTTTATATGGCAGAAAGTGTAGGACTCTTCTATGTTGGACAGAGTTGAGTGAAAATAAGCTAGTGGGGTCAGATTTGATCAAAAAAACAAAAGAGAAGGTTCGAGTGATCAAGCAGTGGTTAAAGGAAGCCTGTGATCGACAGAAGTCATATGCTGACTTGAAGAGGAAAGATATAGAATTTCAAGTGGGAGACAATGTCACACCCTATTTGCCCCCTAGTAGAATAAGCCTGTCTGTATGAGTAAGCATTCGCATGTGTTCAGCATATCATAAGGGTATGTGGGTGCATATATGGCATTAGGGTGTGAATTATTTGGGTAACAGTTGTGTGCACTTGAGCATACCATTGTAGGGTGTATTAAGTTTGGATATGCTTATGTGTGTGTGTTCATACCATTGTAGGGTGTGCATTAGTTGGAAAGTATTAGGTTTGTGTAGTGCATGTTAATTTGGTGTGAGTGGTTGGCTTCACCAATAGGAAATGGACACATACTTAGGGCAAAGAAAAGAAAAAGAAAAAGGGAAGAAAGAAGAGAAAGTAGCATATTCACGTTTTCTCCTTCCCTCACCTTCTTCTTCTTCATTTTCTTCATTCTAAGAATTGTGGTGTGGATTCAACCTTGTATTGGTGAAGTTAATCATCTCTTTGCATTTTGTTGGTAAGTCACTGCATTTCTCATTTTATTTTCCATTCGTTTCATCTCCTTCTTCTTCCTTGGGTTTAGAATTAACTTAGGGTTTACATGGTTGTATGTTCTTTGTTGTGTTGTTAGTTGATCTCCCTCGCGATCCAAAGGGCAAGGAGGTCGCTGGTCCTAGTGGAGCTAAGTAATTGAAGTTTAGAATCTCAGGTTTGGGAATTATATTTGTGAATTGTGGTTGAATTGAACTTACTGTAAATTTCTAGGGTTTATACTCTTGTATTTGGTTATGTATGATTTTGGTTGTAATGAGTGTTGAATTAAGTTGATTATATGTCATTTTGATGCATGAATGATTTTCTGGAAGGTAGGAACTGAATTGTGTGATTTTGATACAAGTTTGGAGTTGAATTCTGAGTTCTGGGAAATTCTGAAAAAAAAATCGGCTACTGTAGAAAAATTCCCGTTTTGCTGTCTGTCGTGTGGCTAGCTAAAGAGATAGGCAAGTCACGAGACGTGACTTCCAGTCACGACTCTTGACCTGCCAGAATGAAGCCAGTCACGAGTTGTGGCTGCCTGTCACAACTCGTGACCAGCCGAGGAAGGCAGTCACGAGGCGTGACTTCCAGTCACAACTCATGACCGGCCTGAGAGAGAGTCACGATAGACAGTCACGCGTGACCAGCCTCAAAGAAGCCAGTCACGAGACGTGATACCCAGTCACGACTCGTGACCAGCAAGAGAGAAAGGTGTGACCAGCAAAAGACGAAGCCAGTCACGTCTCGTGACTAGCCTTGTGAGGAGGCCAGTCATGAGTTGTGATGCCAGTTACGACCCGTGACCGGCCAACCTTGTTGGTCACCTCCGTTTGGCCTATTTTCTGAAATTTCCCAGTTTTAACTCAACAATGAATTCCGTAATTCTTCCGAACGAACTTATACTGCTCTATGATGCATGTCATTTTTTTATATGCTTTGATATGAGTGTTACCATGATTCTTCAGATGTATTATATGTTATGTTCTGAAATATTATTTGAATGACGCATAACCTACTAGAGTCAAGTAAGTGGATAGTTAGGCATGCCTAATAGAGTCCTTTAGCTGCAGCCCTTTGTTTCGTTTGGACCCCGACCAGGTCCCCGTTTTGTTCCTCGCGAACCCTTTATGTGTAAGGATCTTGTTTAAGGTCCCCTTGAAAATGATTTGTAAAAGTTAAAAGTAAAATGGTTTTCTCGATTCGTACCCGTAAGGTACTGTCTGTAATCGGCTCGTACCCATAAAGTATTGTCTGTACACTCATTATCCACTACCCAGAGTCAGCAAGTGTTCGATTGGTTTGCCCTACTCTTATGACTATGTACATGTGATATCTGTATGAGTATATTGATGAAATGTATGTTCAACTAATCTCGATATGGATATGAATTTGAGATACAGAATGTATGGCTTTAAATTGTGAGCATGTTCTTATGAATTATGTTATGAGCTATTGCATTTTGCCATTGTGAATGTGTTTTGCCTTGACGACCATTGTGAATGGCTATTCATATGTTATGTGTGTTTCCCCACTAAGCGTTTATCGCTTAGCACGGTGTTTTTACCCGTGCAGGTGCGGAAGGAGTTTTTTCTTTGAGAGAGTCGCCGCCGTCAAGCCAACACAGAAGGTTTAGTGTAGGGCTCAGTTTTGTAATCTGTAATGATTCTTTTTTGTATTGAACTCTCTTGTATCAGTTTTGTTTCAGCTTCCGCTATTGTACTTATATTTTGGATATGTAACATCTTTTGTTTCAGCTAGTTGATCAGAACATTATTGTAATGGTTTTGTTATATTAATGTATGATCAGCTATTGCTTTTCGTTTCCTTTAAAGATTTTAATTATCTCATGTTTCTGTATGTATGATATGAATGAATGTATGATTTGCTTTGTATCTGTTTGGTGACACCTTTACTCATACGATGTCTCACTTCTTATCGGATGGGATTACTTACGTATGGGTAGGGGGTGTCACAGTTTTTGGTATCAGAGCATAGGTTTAGGCATTTCTGGGTGTTGTTTGTTCTATTAATGTGTTGAAGTGTATAAATGTGTATGTGTCTAGATCTCTGTTGGCTGATACGGTTGTTTCTTGTTTGTTTAGATGGCTTCTAATTCTGCTCGTGGATCACTTGAGGAATCCGCCGAGAGTGTGAACCCTCAAGCTGTAGATCCATCGATTTCTGTGTCGGCTCAGCATGCTAGGGTCCAGCCCGAGGCCGCAGCCCTGCCTTTTGGAGGCTATGTTCAGATTGCATCAGGACATGGCTACGGTTTTGGAGAGAGTGACTGCTCCTAGAGCCCCTATTGAGAGTTTGAGAAGAGCTGGTGTTGAGGACTTTTATGGGACTGGATTAGATGAGTCTGAGTTAGCTGAGAGGTGGCTTGATAAGTGTGACGCGCGCCGAATCCCGATGCGGCCGCCAGTTCGACCGCCCGCAAGTGGGCGATCGGGGCATTTGCGGGTCCGTTGGCAGCTTACGATAAATCGTAAGTGCGTCTATGTTGGGCAACAAGGAGGTTTCATGGAGTCGCCACCCAATAGAACATTGGGAAAGTTTCTCTCGACTCGGAGAGCCTAAGACTACGCTTGGTATCCATTTTGGGCTAGCTAGAGGGATCATGGAAGGTGAACTCCTCACCCTAAGGAGCCTAGGATTAGCGCTAAAGCCTCGTGACTCAAGAAGTATCTTGAAGGATGACCTCTATCCTCTTGAGCCCAAAGACCAGAGTTGGGTCCGGGATTTCTCATCTATTTCTACCTCAATTAGTTTATGATCAAATTTTAATGTCATCAATTTGCTCTCTCTCCACACTATGCTGTTTGATTAAAAGGCGCATTTATTCACATCTTGAAAGCGATAAATGATCAAATAGATAATGAAAGCAATAAATTACAATAATACAAGGAGCGGAATACAACTCCCTTTCGTAAATGCGCGGATCATGCATAAATCGGGACATTGCTTATTCTGAGGACTTTGGTCCTCGCATGCATCATTATTAAAATTGGAGATTTTCATTGTGATGATTTTATTGGATAAAATAGGACATTGGTCCAGTTTTGTGTAAACCTCATTTTATTAAATATAAAACCATTGAGTCAGTTTTATACATCAACGGGACATGAAAATGGTACATCCATATACATAAGATAATCAATGAAAGAAATGAAATAAGAGGATTAGGAAACTAAACCAGACGAGATCCTCCAATCATGGTAGATAGCCGCTCAAGCTCGAGATAATCCAGGAGGACCGATATATACTCACAGAAAGTTAAGAGAGGTTAATATACATAACATTAACATATAAGAAATCAAAGAGACTGGATAGAGATGAAAAATGACTTAAAAAGATGGAGACAGAACCCACCGACGGCCTTTCTTGGTTGACCGACGGGCGTCGGTTCGGGTATCCGACATGCCCGTTTGTCACTCAAAGAGGGGCGTCTGTAGGTGGGTGACCGATGGGCGTCGGTGATAAAGATGACCCGTCGGTCACCTCTGTCTCCGAAAAAATAGAATGGAGAGAAAGAGAGAGAAACCCTTTTGAAGTCAAAAAAATGTTTTATCCCAAAAGAAGATAAGAGAGTCAAGATAAAAGAAAATAACGACAGATATTTAAAAATTTCATAAAATGAGAAATAAATGTAAAGATAAAATGGAGAAAGAATCCGGAATATTTACCCTCAGATATTCGCTTTGGGTGAGATTTTGGTGTTGGTTAGAGCCCCGCGCGTTCCACGTGAAGCAAAGATGAAAGATTAAAGAGAGAAAATGAGATATTTCACCTTTAATCCTTCAGAGAATCGATTTTTGGAGTCAAAATCTAAAGAAAACTAATTAGCTTTTAGTTCCTTTTGATTGATTTGATCCTTGATCAAAAGATTTCTTTTATAAATGTGTTTTGTTGGAAGAGAGAGAAAATGTGCTTGAAATTGGGCAGAGTTTTCCCTTCTGAAAATTTTTCCAACCCTTTTCTAATGAAAATTCGGGGCTTTTATAGCCAGACACGACCGACGGGCGTCGGTGTATAGAGGCGGGCATCGGAAGAATCCTTCTGACACAAGGATTAGTCCGACGGCCCTTCCTCATCCACCGACGGGCGTCGGAAGGGTTGCGTGCTCCATGAAACCAGGCGGCAATTTGACAGGGGCGGTGATTTTCCGACGGGCGTCGGAAAATACCCAGAGCCGTCGGTGGCTCGGAGCGACAGGCCGGCTCTACAGACGGGCTGGCTGTCTGTCGAGGACAAAAAGCCCCTCGACTAAAAAAAAACCTCTGTTTTCCCTTCTCTGCCCGAGAACGATAAAAAAACTTCATCTCTCATGGGACGCGGGGCTAAAACCTCTAGATCCAACCTACCATACAGGCCTGGACACCGATTTCATCATAGGGTAACCTCTGATCCGGACCGCTCCGAGACACGGTGCTTACAGTTGCCCCCAGTTTTGGGGAAACTAGTGCACAAGCGCCTAGATAAGCCAAAACTCAGAGAAAGGTCAGAAAGGAAGCGTACCTGCGACGGCTTTTCACCCTCCGTGCCTTCTGCCGGGTGGACTTTGTCTCGATCCACTCGGCTATGCGAAAATACTCTCCTCGGTCTTATCTCGACCTACGGGTATTTGGTGAGGTGCAGCAGGCTTTGGCCACGACCTCGATCTGGTGAAGTGCGGTATGCTTTGACCACAGCTCCGATTTGTGAGATGCAGCATGCTTTGGCTACAATCTTGGTCTGGCGAAGTGCGGTATGCTTTGACCGCGGCTTCGATCTGGTGAAGGGCAGTGTTTCTTCAACTGCAGCTTCGATCTGTGAGATGCAGCATGCTTTGGCTACAACCTCGGTTTGGTGAAGAGCAGTGTTTCTTCAACTGCAGCTTCGATCTGTGAGATGTAGCACTCTCTGGCTACAACCTCGATTTGGTGAAGAGCAGTGTTTCTTCAACTGCAGCTTCGATCTGTGAGATGTAGCACTCTCTGGCTACAACCTCGATTTGGTGAGATGAGGAAACCCCACCGGGTTCCTTGTCCCAAAAGGGATCTTTTTAATCGATGTCTGTGTTCAGATTGGTATTTCTCTATACCTGTGTGATGAAAAAAATTTCGTTAGCTCATGCTTGAGTGGTCGTCGTTTATCCTGTCTATTGATGGCATGATTTTGCTTTATTTGCTATGCCATGTTTCGCCTTTTGTTCATTTTTTCTTATTGAGATGTTATTGATTATCATTCTTTTTATTGTTTGTTTTCTTTTGTTATATCATCATTTTTATCGACATACAAGTAAATATGAGAACATACACTTTCTGTGATGTGATTAAGCAATTAATCGAATAATCATGCAATAATGAGGCAAAAGTTTCACTAGAAATGTCATTTTTGTACAGTGCATATACAAAATATAAATATACAAAAGATACAAAAATAACTCCCTGAAGATCAGAGGGGTGTGTAGTCTGAGGGCTCATCTGGATCCTCGTCGTCCGATATATGCATGGTCCCTGGCGGAGGTGGACGGGCCGGAGGCAGTGGCGGAGCTGTGGAGGGTCCTGCCTCATGATCATGGGCCTGCCTGAACCGGATCTGAGCGTAACTGTCCAAGAAGGGCTGGGTGCAGGTGCTCATAAACCCTAAGGTCTCAGAAACCTTCTCTCCCAACTTCTTGAAGGCCTGGCTCAACTGAATAGTCTGCTCGCTGGCGGCCCTCCTCCTCTGCTCCAGGCTCTGCTCCATCTGCTCCCTAAACTCCCTCATGGTCTCAGAAAGAGGGGGGAGAATCCCCTCCATCGCCTGGACGCAGGATCTCAGAGAGCCAAGTGACTCATCAATCATCTGTAGGGTCATATCGACCCTCTGAGACTCCTGGTCCTGTGACGTCCTCACATCATGAGCGAGCTGCTGTCTCAACTCCCTCTGACCCTGAGCAATCTGCTCAATCAGCCTCATCTGCTCTCCTCTGAAAGCCTCCAGGACCCGAGTCTGCTCATCCCTAAAGGCATCCATGGCCCGAGTCTGCTACCGAGTCGTGTGCTCAATGTAGTCGGCCTGCTCCCGAGCCAAGCGCTCCACCGACTGGAACTGCTCTAAAATGGCAGCCTGCTGGCGATTTAACCTCTCGTGGATAGCCCTGTCCCTCTCATCCGGCCGCCGCTCCAAAGCTGTAAACATAGAGGAGAGGAGCTGGGAGAAGTCTGGCTGCACAGGCTGCTGCGGTGCTGGCTCTGGTGGTGGTGCCGAGGAGGTGGATGCTCCTGGGTCGCCTCGGGAGTATGGATGGTATCTCTCGGAGGGCCCGTGGGTAGTCCTACGTACCCTGGCGCTCGGTGATGGGACTGGAGTGGGCGCTCTGGATGCCGGTGAAGCGGCAAAGACGTCGTCCATCGTGATCTCAAAGTCAAAATCTTAGGGGGTCCTAGGTGGCTCCTGCTGCTATGGTGGAGGCACCGTCCGCAGCTGAGGAGGCTGAGGAGGCTGGTGCTCCGGCTGAGGCTCTGGCTGCGGAGGCTGAGGCTGGGGCTGTGGCTCGGGCTCTGGCTGTGGAGGCTGCTCCTCCTGGTGCTCTGGGTGATCAGGATCTGCCCCCAAGGGTGGAAGCGAGAACAGCTGCCGGGTCTCATGGATAGTCAACACCCTGTAGGCCTCTGCCTGGCCAGCAATCGGGGAGATCATCACCATCTGAACTGCCACTGCGGCGTCGACGTGGATCCCCTCCGGCAAGGGTCCTCTCAACCTCTCGGGGTTAAACCCCAATCTCAACAGTAAACGGGTGATGACTCCTCCTACCATCACCACCGGTGTCAACCCTCTGCCGACTCTGGTCAAGTTGGCCAAGATCTCGTGGCTAATGTTGAGATGCTGGCCTGCCACCATAGCCCAGAGGCTCCAGATCTCGGCCGCATTAAGTGACCCTGGATTACCAGCTCGACCGAGGTACGAGCTGGAAAGCACTATGTGCAAATACCGGAGTGCCTGAGACACCAGTACGGTGCTCTTCGCTGTATCGTGATCGTACAGCACTCCTGGTATAGCAATGGCCGCCCAATGGGCGCGTCTCACCACTCGCCGCGGGATCTCGACCCCCTCCTCCGTAGGGAGCCCCATGGCCTGAGCAAACCTCTGCCTAGTGATGCTAACATGGTCGCCATCGAACCAAAACTGAATCACCCCCGGGTCGGTATCTGCACTCTGAAAGCCGGTGTAGCGGAGAGTGCCCAAGACCTGGCGGGTAGCCTCTAGAAATGTCTGGAAGGCGGGCTCAAGGAACTATGTCCAACCAGCACCCTCGGCAAGTAAATCAAACTCTGGGGCCAACCCAAGGGCCTCTAGAAATGGGCGAGATACAAAACGGCTGGCCCGAAACTCTACCTGAGCCAACGCTCTGTACCTCCGAGCGGACTCATCATCCATCCAAGCCGGAGCTATAAGCTCGGGCTGGGCCTGTGGTGCTCTACGTCTGGGAGGCATCCTGCAAAAGGAATAGGTTAAATATCGGAAATTATAAAACAAATATTCTCAAATCTATTTTCAAGGTGAAGGCCGATTTAGACCTCACCGGGGCAATGGCGACCCAAAAATAAGATAGAAAGAAAGATAATAAATTTAAAGGGCAAAAACAGTATGCAATTATCATACAAATAATTTAAAATGAGTAAAGAAATGGGCCTTCTAGGACTCGAGGCATGCATTACACATGAAAAATATTCAATTCTAGAATAAATAATAAAAATTTGGGCAGCATCCCGGCAGGGATATGCCCGACCTCCTGCACAAAAGGATAAAAACATAGGCCTCAGGCCTCAACAATAGTGTACACATATAGATGGGACGCACCCCGGCAAGAGTGTGCCCCCAACGATACAAAAATAATGGCCTCAGGCCGCAAAAGCAAATAATGCACAAAATGGTGCGCTAAAAGGATGCAATTCTAAAGCACCGAGATTATGGAAAAATTCTACTTCTATGTGATCATGTAAAAAGTTCAGATTTAATAATAATACAGAAAAAATGGGCAGCATTCTCCCTAAATTCCTAAGGCATCTAAGGCATCCTAAAGTTAAAAGGAAAAGAGATGGAGAGATAAATAAAATACAAAAAAAGAAGTAGTTATTTACTTACTTGTAGTCGCGGGAAGTGTAGAAACTGGAAAAAAATATGAATATCAAAGTGCCCGGTGGGTAGAAAATGCAAAAATATGAAGAAATCACGAAAAAATAAAGAGAAAAGCTTTAAAAACCGCTAAAAAACGCTAAGAAACCATTTGAGAGAGGAAGAAGAAAGGGACAACAACGTCAAACCGTCTGTCACTCGCCCTTATATAGAAATTCTTGACCGACGGGCAGGGCGTCTGTACAAGCGACCGACGGGCTGGCCGTCTGTCATGCAATAAATGCTAGTTAATGCGCGTGATGAATGCAATGCTGACGTATGCATCTGCCAGGTGGATCTATACCGACGGTCAGGCCGTCTCTGTGGGGAGGCGGGCAGGCCGTCCCTGTGTAGAGGCGGGCAGGCCGTCTCTGTGAAGAGACGGGCAGGCCGTCGGTGACGCTTGCCTATAAAATGTTGTAAAATTCTTGTCTCTTCATTTTCCCACATCTTGAGTCCTTCATTTTTCTCAAAATGTCCTCTCCTCTTGCCCAAAGGATGCACCGCATTTTAGATGACAAACACACTTGGGGAGAAGGCGCCCTTTCCTCTTTGTCCGGGCTGAAATATCTGTGCCGGGTGAAAATCGACCAGAACCTCCTCCTGGCAGCGACCCACTTCTGGAACCCCAGGTTCCACGTTTTCCAATTCACCTATCAGGAACTGTGCCCCTTGCCTGAAGAGTTGGCCTCCATTCTGGGAGCTCGGTTCCCTCCTGGCGCTCTGCCTTGCGTCCCCCACTGTGGCCTACTTCAGACCCGGGATGTAGCCCTGGCTTTGGGCATATCCTCTTCGGAGGCCAACCAGCTGATTCCTCTGAGCTCTTCCTTTGCTTTGGAGCCACTGATCGAGGCTCTGGATCGGTTCACTGACATCCCCACATACCGGGTAAGCATCACATTCTTATTCTGCATGGTGAACTTCCTTACTGTTGCTCCGGGGGGTTTGACCAGTGACTCTCATCTGTTCGGAGTCCTGAGCGACTTTCATCTGGGACTGTCTCCCCTACCACTTGTCCTGGCCGAAACCATCCTGGGTCTGGATGCTGTGAGCTCTGGGTCCACTACAACCTTCGCCGGCAGCCCCTTATTACTCCAGGTACGTCATTATTTTAAAGGTAGTGCGTCCCTTATGGATTTTCGCACTAACTTTTCTTAGCGGGAGGTGCGTCCTTTCGGATTTTCGCACAACCCTGTGCCTTATTTTTGCCTGAAGTAAACCCTACTTACCCCAGCGGCTTTTTTTTTTTTTTTTTTTTTTTTAGATCTGGCTACAGGAAAAACTGAAGATGTTGTCTGAACCACCCTCTCGCGTTACCCCCCAGTACTCGCCGAGCCACTTCTTGTCTCGTCGACGATTGCATGGGTGTGTCACCGCTGGTGAAGGCATTACCAGATTTGGCGAGCTGTTAGATGACGATATCAGTTTTACATCCGCCTGGCTCCCGTTGTCTCATGCGGTCACTGATGGGCCATCGGGCTGCGTTCCCCTCTGCGGCCTCCGTCAGGCTACCTTCTGCATCACCTCTCGATGTAAACGACAGCTCGGGATGACCCAGGATATAGTGAGGGTTCCCCTGTCCTTCTGAGGAGGAGATCTCTCGGCCCCGTTTGCTTCTCGGTATCATGAGCTGTGGGGTAGACTACCCATGAAGACCGTTATCCCGAGGTTTGGCAATCATTCTGCATCTTCAACTAGCGGGTACAAGAAGTGGATCCTTAGTCCAACCTCTGATAACAGGACCCGAGGGGTCAAGCATATGATCGGCGAGAGCAGCAGCAGGACTTAGCTTAGCCTATATGTGTATTTCTTTTGGTGCTACATTTCTTTTTAATGCAGAACTAGAAAATGACAAAAGTGAAAAGAATAATATTCATCCTTTTTCACGAGTTTTGTGTACATTTCCATATAATTTCAGCATACATGATCAGTTTTGGCATTTACTCAGCTGCTTACGCGCCATTAATACATGAAACCAAATTTTAACAGCATCAACTCCTGTTACCAATTGGCCCTCTCGGGTTTTCACGATCGGACATTTTCTCTCATGCCTCTAATTTTTGCACAGGATGCCTTTTTTCGGTTTTCATCCTGTCGAGGTGCCCAATTTTAGCATAGCCGCCTTTTTTCGGTTTTCGACTTGCAGGGCATTTTATTCTCTTCTTTTTATTTTGGGTCTTTAGCCGTGGAACCTTTTGAGTCTGTCGACATTGATCGGCTCTTTGAATTCATTCCCATCACTATCTGATAAGATTGCAGCCCCTTTGGACAGCAGCTTCTTAAGGATATAAGGCCCTTCCCAGGTAGGTCTGAATTTCCCCCTCATGTCTGGTATCCCTGGCCTCATCTGTTTGAACACCAAGTCTCCTTCTTTCAGCGGGTGCTTCCTCACTTTCTTTCCGAAAGTTCTCGCTAATCTCTTCTGGTATATCTGATTATGATAATAAGCTTTCAGCCTACTCTCATCTAGTAAGTTCAAGTGCTGCAACCTCTGCTGCGCCCATTCGGCTTCCGGGATTTGGGCCTCCATGACCACCCTTAGTGATTTAAGTTCTATCTCTACTGGCAATACTGCTTCTGTTCCGTATACCAGGGAAAACAGTGTAGCGCCTGTAGATGATCTTATCGTCGTCCTGTATCCCCACAGAGCAAAGGGTAACTTCTCAGCCAAGTCCTTGTAGGTTTGGACCATCTTGGACAAGATCTTCTTCACATTCTTATTAGCGGCTTCTACTGCTCCATTCGCTTGCGGTCGGTAGGGAGAGGATTTATGATGCTCAACACCATATTTCTCGAGAAGTTTTCTGGTTTCTCCCATGAATTGCACCCCATTATCAGACACTATGTGATGAGGGAGGCCATATCTGCAGATCAAATTCCTCTCTATGAACTTGGCCATGTCACTTGCGTCAATTTTCTTGAAAGATTCTGCCTCGACCCATTTGGTGAAATAGTCGATTGCGACTATGATGTATCTGTGCCCATTGGACGCCGTAGGGTGAATCTCTCCAATGATATCTATCCCCCAAGCAGCAAACAGCCAAGGTGATGTCAGGTTATGTAGTTCTGATACCGGCAGGTGTCTCAGACCTGCGTACTGCTGGCATAACTGACATTGTTTGACATACTTCGAGCAATCAGTGTCTATCGTAAGCCAATAAAAGCCTTGTCTCATGATCTTCTTGGCCAAGGTCAAACCATTCATGTGGGCCCCACAGACCCCTGCATGGGTTTCTTCCATTATTTTGCGCGCTTCTCTTTCATTCAAGCACCTGAGCTGGAACCCGTCTGACCATCTTTTGTACAACACCCCTTCTAAGGATATGAACTGAGTAGATAACTTACGTATCATCCTCTGGTCTTTTTCAGTGGCTTCTTCTGGAAATTTATCGTTTTCCAAGTAATTCATGATATCAAAGTACCATGGCTTCCCATCTGATGCCTCTATCTCCAATACTGGCTCGGTTTCAAAACTAGGCTTATCAGAGCTCGAAATTAGCACCGGTTTCATTGCCACTCCCTCAGGGTTATCCCACATTGACACTAAGGTTGCCAACGCATCAGCCAGACGGTTCTCATCTCTGGGCACAAAGTGGAAAGTGCAAGTCTCAAACTGCCCACACATCCCTTTCAAATATTGAACATAGGGGACCAGTCGTTCTTCTTTTACAGCCCACTCACCTCGGATCTGGTTGATTACCAAGGACGAGTCACCAAATACCTCTACGTTCCTTGCCCCCAACACAGCTAGAGCCTCTAACCCGAAGGTGCACGCTTCGTATTCAGCTTCATTGTTGGTTGCTTTGTATCTCAGCTTCTTAGCAAGAGGAAGTTTTTCATTGTCTGGGGTCGTCAAGATAATTTCGACTCTGGCTCCCCTGTTATTCACTGCCCCGTCAAA
Source organism: Excoecaria cochinchinensis (assembly GCA_947683425.1). NCBI lineage: Eukaryota > Viridiplantae > Streptophyta > Magnoliopsida > Malpighiales > Euphorbiaceae > Excoecaria > Excoecaria cochinchinensis. The sequence goes on along the minus strand of CANTUQ010000021.1, from coordinate 2,378,453 downwards.
GTGCAACTGCCATCCTTGAACAGAAATCGTGCCTATGCTCTCGTCAGGAAAGGTAAACTCGGGGGTGTCCCCTTGGATAGGATGCTCAGTAAGAAATTCGGCTACAGCTCGCCCCTTAATAGTCTTGCGGGTGATGTATTGCACATCGAACTCTTGTAGCAAGAGCAGCCACCTCCCCATCTTTCCAAGCAAAGACGGTGCCTCCTGCAAATATCTTAATGGATTTTGCTTGGCTACTGCCTGAACCTTGTATGGGTGGAAGTAATGTCTCAGCTTCTTTGATGCCCAAATCACTGCGAGGCAGATCTTCTCCACTTCAGCATATTTTATTTCATAAGGCAAGAACTTCTTACTAAGGTAGTAAATCGCAAACTCCACCCCAAATTCATCCTCTTGAGCCATCATGGCGCCCACTGAACCGTCTTCTACTGCCAGGTACAGAATAAGCGGTTTGACAGGTTGCGGAGGCCTTAGCATTGGCGGATTTAACAGATATTCCCTGATATTATCAAAGGCTCTTTGGCAGTCTTCATTCCAGACTACGGGCTGATTCTTTCTAAGCAGCTTGAAAACAGGTTCGCATATCGAAGTGAGCTTGGCAATAAACCGGCTAACATACTGCAGCTTGCCAAGGAAGCTCCTTACATCCTTTTCTTTTTGCGGCACAGGCATCTCTCTGATAGCTTTCACCTTGTCTGGGTCGATTTCTATCCCCTCTGGCTGACGACATGTCCCAACAGCTTCCCTGAAGTCACTCCGAAAATGCACTTCTTGGGGTTAAGTCGCAGATTATACTTATCGATCCTAGTGAAGAACTTCTCTAGAGCCTCAAAGTGCCCCTCTCGGGTGGCTGACTTGACCATCATGTCATCGACATACACCTCCACCTCTTTGTGAATCAGGTCACTTAAGATCTTGGTTGCCATCCTCTGGTATGTGGCCCCTGCATTCTTCAGGCCGAAAGGCATGACCCGATAGGCATAGGTGCCCCATTCCGTAATAAAAGCAGTTTTAACCCGGTCAGCTATCTTGTTCAGGATCTGGTTGTAGCCCACATAGCCGTCCCCAAAGCTATACATCGCGCAATTGGCGGCACTGTCTATCAATACATCAATATGGGGTAGTGGAAAATCATCTTTAGGGCAGGCTTTGTTAAGATCTCGATAATCCACACACACCCTGACCTTTCCGTTCTTCTTTGCCACAGGAACCACATTTGCCAGCCATGTAGGATACTGGACTTCCACAAGGAACTTAGCTTCAATCTGCTGTCGAATTTCCTCCTTAACCTTGTCAGCCCATTCTGGTCTTAGCCTTCTCAACTTCTGCTTCACAGGCTTGCAATCCGGGTAAGTTGGGATGGCATGCTCCGCCACGTCTCGGTCAATTCCCGGCATGTCCTCGTAGGTCCAGGCAAAGACTTTTTCATGTTTTCTTATTATTCTCTCAAAATTTTTTCTCTCTTCAGGAGTTATGTTTGATGCTATTAGAATTTCTATCGGATTTTCCGAGGTTCCAAGATTAAAAGGCGTTGTGCCAGTGGAGTCAATGTCAAAAATTGATGGAATATGATCATGTTCATGCATGTTGAAATCATTAGAAACATCGCACAAATAAGTGAAATTGTTTATCTTATTAATAATATTATAGTTATCATTTACATCATAAAAGAGTTCTGGAATAAAAAGACAATCTAGGCTAGAGTCTTCTTCTGCCACTCCCGAGGTTGATGCCGTTGCAGCTTGCTCACTAACTTTCTGACTTAGCAGAGGCCCCTCAGGCGCGTCGGAAGAAATCTTCAAATCCCCCATTTTCAGCTCTAATTCTGCTATCTTCTCTTTCCCTTTCAGCCTGGCAGCTACCATCTTTTCAGTAACGACCTCCTCAAGCTCGCACTTGTCCCAAGTGATACCCTGAGTCATGACTTCCTCATCCCAAAAGTCTACAGCACTCTTGACGAACCCGACGCGCCAGTCATACACATCATTAAAGATCTCAAAGCCAGGGACAATCCTCCCATCTACCCATTGCGGCTCATCTTCACCAGTATACGCACAGACTGAGGATGCTGGCACAAAGCTCTCTGAAATGTGGGGGATCTTGTCTGTCACCCTCTTCTTGCCGAAGCCACCTCTATACCCCAGGCCTTTTCGGTTCTTCTGCCCTCGAGTGGTGATCGCGGTCTGCAACCCTTGGGAGCTTCTGCCCAATCCAGCCCCGGGAAGATAGTGCATCTTCTTCATCATATTAACCACAGCTGGGCTATCCGCTGATCCGCGCTCTTCCCTTATCATAGACACGTGAAAGCCGCTGAAAGGTTGATTGGCAATCTCCAGCGCTGAGACCTGGTTCTCCCTGGCCGCTTTGATAGTCACCACCTCCCCTTCGTGTGGGAACTTTATCATCTGATGCAGTGTGGATGGCACTCCTCCTAATTTATGAAACCAGGGCCTCCCAAGCAAAGCCGAGAAGTTAGCAGGGATGGGCAGAACTACAAATTCAACCTCCACTTCGATAGGTCCTGTCTTGACCAAAGTCTTGAAGGTTCCCGAAGCTTGCCTCCTCAAGTTATCGTAAGCTGTGATGGTCAGATCTGATCCGCTGAGCATATCCTCGCTTAAACCAAAAGCTTGCAAAGCTATCAGAGGGCACACGTTTATAGAAGACCCGTCGTCCACCATAACGCAAGCAGTGTGCTTACTGTTAATCTGTGCTTTAATGTACAAGGATCGGTTGTGGTTGCGGCCTTCAACAGGTAGGTCGGCGTCGAAAAAGACCAATTTCTCCTCGGATCCTCCCTTAATTAAACCCAAAAGTTCCGACGGGGAAATAGTGGTGGCGACTGTGGCCTCAACCAAAGCTCCTACTACCTTCTGCCTATGAGAGGGGGATTGCCTCAACAGATCCCAAATGGATATCTGAGCCGCGGTCTTCTTCAATTGCCTAACAATCTGCTCCTCCTCTGGCTCTTTCTCTGCTGATGGCTGTACCGGCTCAGGTAGCTTTGTAATCTCGGGGATCACCCTTCCACTTCTCGTGACAGCGCTTACCTCCCCCTCGTCTCCATCGGAGCCCCACAAATCAAGGTTCAACCCTTCTTCACCCTCGGCTTCTCCACCGCTTTCACTGCTAGACCAGCAATCAAGGGTCGCCACAACTGCTTTCTCCTTCCTATCCTCGGAATTACCAACAGCGGACTCCTCACTCCCATACAGATCTTGTAGCACGTACCACTCTGGCAGGCTAGATTGGATCATAAACACGGGTGGTGGTACGGCATTGTAACCGGGCTTCTTCTCAGTTTCTCTTTTCTCAGGGTCAGAGATCTGCTTGCTATCAATCAAGTCTTGGATAGAGTGCCGGAGTGCCTTGCATTTATCAGTGATATGGCCCGAGTGCTGGTGGAATGCACAGAATTCGTTATCCTTATGTCCTGGTTTCCCTTGTGTCAAAGCTGGCCTAGGAGTCAGAGGGCGCAATTTTCCCTCCTTCATCAACCTCCTCAGGACCCAAGATAATGGTCTTCCCAAGTTCGAAAACTTCCTATGGGTGGTTACCTCAGTAGCAGACACTTCACCCATTCTTCTAGTGCTGTTACTTGGACCCGCCGGCCTACTGGTTCCTTGACCGGGGTTAGCCCTTTTGGCGAAATTGTCATTGTTAGCTTTCCGGGTTAAAAACTCTCCCTCCGCTTCGATGGCTATATCTTTGAGAGACTCCCAATCCTTTAACCCCTTCATCCTCAATCCCTCCTTCAAGTACGGGCTCGCGTTCTTAATGAATAGACGAATCTGATCTTGGGTGTCAGGCTTTCGGCGCATCTCCATTACTCGGTTCCGCCATCGGGTAAGATACTCATGGAAAGATTCCCCGATTTTCTGCTGAAGTAGCTCAAGGTCTTTCAGAGTCACCTCCATTCTGGTATTACAGTCATACTGCTTCAGAAACTCCTCAGTGAGCAGATCCCAATCTTCCTTAGTGCGGCGGTCAAGGCCATGATACCAGTCTATAGCATGAGAGGTCAAACTCAGACAAAAGTATTCCACTTTCTGCTTCTTGGACAATGTGGTCCCCTTCATGACCAGAGAATATTGCTTCACATGTGCGGTGGGGTCAGAAGTACCATCAAACTTCGGCACATCCGGCATTTTGAAGTTATAAGGAATCGGGTCCTCTCCGTCCAGCTCCCTATCCTCAGGATTCATCCCATGAGCTCTGCCTATCATACGAGCCATAGCCTCGAACCTCTCTTCCATCTTTTTCAGAATAAAGTCATCAGCTTGAGGCGCCTTCCCCTTCTCAGATGCCAAGCTCATCCTATCATCCTCGATATCTCTATCGTCATCAATTCTTAACACTGGCCTGCTTCTCAACTCTCCCGAAGCCACTGATCTTAACTCTACCGGCGGCGGCCTAACGGGCTCTTCTCGCCTCTCAACCCTTTCTTCTTCAGGCTCATTCTGTCTCATTGGAGGAGGAGGAGGATTCTGTGGAGCGTTCTGCTGTGCCAAGGCGGTCAACATATTCATCATCCTGCCTTCGAATTCCTCAAAACGGCGGCCCACTTCTTCCGCAATCATGGCCCTGGTGGCGTCTTCCCCCCTAGGCGAGTTTGCCATCTGAGATACTGTACCACTAATTTCTGATAAGATCTCCGGTAGGCCCTCTCTATCTGATAGCTCAGGAGTAAGAACTCGGATCAGTCATTCGGTTGGTGATCTAGTCCACCTGGGCAGATCTATGATGGCTGCAGGGGCAAAAGTTAGAATGATGCATGAAATGTAGGTATAATGCATGATCGTGATATGCAACACTTACAGAGCACAAGCAAGCAAGTAGGTCCTTCCACCCTTATTTCTCCTACACACGTGATCGTGCAGTCTCTTTCCTAGGCGGGATTAGCCCAAGGGTCAACGAGGGACCCGATGGATGCGTATGGTGCGCGGCGGAAAACCGGCAGCATAACACTCCTATGCTAATGTACAAGCGGATGGACCATGATCGTCACGTATTTGGACGTTCCATAAATTTCGACATGGCCCCACCGGGGCATGATAGCCTTTGGCTAGGTTACCAAGCGAGACATTTGGATTCATCCAATACATGAGGATCCATACAGCAAGCATGAGATTAAGGTTCATATCACCTAGGGAAAGTAACTACAGCCATTACATGAGCTTTGGACAAGGGAGATGTTTCTTTAAGGCTACCCAAGCATGATCCCTGCCGACGGGTCTAGCTCATCGCGAGCATAACGACCGATCGGGTCACCATTTTGATATACCATTTGAGGTACGTGGCTTGGGCTGGTGATTATCCTTAACACTTCCCCAAATTGAGTGAAAATGAGGAGGTGCTTCAGGAACGGACCGGGGCTAGAAGAGGGACCAAACTAGCGTATTCTAAGGCTCTAATGATATGCAAATGCAAATTTGAGAGAAAGCGAATTTATGAATTAAATTTTAATCATAAATGTAAAAAAAAAGGTATTTTCGAATCGAAATCTCGAACCATAAACGTCCCCAGTGGAGTCGCCACTGTGACGCGCGCCGGATCCCGATGCGGCCGCCCGTTCGACCGCCCGCACGTGGGCGATCAGGGCATTTGCGGGTCCGTTGGCAGCTTACGATAAATCGTAAGTGCGTCTATGTTGGGCAACAAGGAGATTTCATGGAGTCGCCACCCAATAGAACATTGGGAAAGTTTCTCTCGCCTCGGAGAGCCTAAGACTGCGCTTGGTATCCATTTTGGGCTAGCTAGAGGGATCATGGAAGGTGAACTCCTCACCCTAAGGAGCCTAGGATTAGCGCTAAAGCCTCGTGACTCAAGAAGTATCTTGAAGGATGACCTCTAACCTCTTGAGCCCAAAGACCAGAGCTGGGTCCGGGATTTCTCATCTATTTCTACCTTAATTAGTTTATGATCAAATTTTAATGTCATTAATTCGCTCTCTCTCCACACTATGCTGTTTGATTAAAAGGCGCATTTATTCACATCTTGAAAGCGATAAATGATCAAATAGATAATGAAAGCAATAAATTACAATAATACAAGGAGCGAAATATAACTCCCTTTCGTAAATGCGCGGATCATGCATAAATCGGGACATTGCTTATTCTGAGGACTTTGGTCCTCGCCTGCATCATTATTAAAATTGGAGATTTTCATAGTGATGATTTTATTGGATAAAATAGGACATTGGTCCAGTTTTGTGTAAACCTCATTTTATTAAATATAAAACCATTGAGTCATTTTTATACATCAACGGGACATGAAAATGGTACATCCATATACATAAGATAATCAATGAAAGAAATGAAATAAGAGGATTAGGAAACTAAACCAGACGAGATCCTCCAATCATGGTAGATAGCCGCTCAAGCTCGAGATAATCCAGGAGGACCGATATATACTCACAGAAAGTTAAGAGAGGTTAATATACATAACATTAACATATAAGAAATCAAAGAGACTGGATAGAGATGAAAAATGACTTAAAAAGATGGAGACAGAACCCACCGACGGCCTTTCTTGGTTGACCGACGGGCGTCGATTCGGGTATCCGACATGCCCGTTTGTCACTCAAAGAGGGGCGTCTGTAGGTGGGTGACCGACGGGCGTCGGTGATAAAGATGACCCGTCGGTCACCTCTGTCTCCGAAAAAACAGAATGGAGAGAAAGAGAGAGAAACCCTTTTGAAGTCAAAAAAAAGTTTTATCCCAAAAGAAGATAAGAGAGTCAAGATAAAAGAAAATAACGACAGATATTTAAAAATTTCATAAAATGAGAAATAAATGTAAAGATAAAATGGAGAAAGAATCCGGAATATTTACCCTCAGATATTCGCTTTGGGTGAGATTTTGGTGTTGGTTAGAGCCCCGCGCGTTCCATGTGAAGCAAAGATGAAAGATTAAAGAGAGAAAATGAGATATTTCACCTTTAATCCTTCAGAGAATCGATTTTTGGAGTCAAAATCTAAAGAAAACTAATTAGCTTTTAGTTCCTTTTGATTGATTCGATCCTTGATCAAAAGATTTCTTTTATAAATGTGTTTTGTTGGAAGAGAGAGAAAATGTGCTTGAAATTGGGCAGAGTTTTCCCTTCTGAAAATTTTTTCAACCCTTTTCTAATGAAAATTCGAGGCTTTTATAGCCAGACACGACCGACGGGCGTCGGTGTACAGAGGCGGGCGTCGGAAGAATCCTTCTGACACAAGGATTAGTCCGACAGCCCTGCCTCATCCACCGACGGGTGTCGGAAGGGTTGCTTGCTTTGGGAAACTAGGCGGCAATCTGACAGGGGCGGTGATTTTTTGACAGGCGTCGAAAAATACCCAGAGCCGTCGGTGACTCGGAGCGACGGGCCGGCTCTACAGACGGGCTGGCCGTCTGTCGAGGACAAAAAGCCCCTCGACTCGAAAAAAACCTCTGTTTTCCCTTCTCTGCCCGGGAACGATAAAAAAACTTCATCTCTCATGGGACGCGGGGCTAAAACCTCTAGATCCAACCTACCATACAGGCCTGGACACCGATTTCATCATAGGGTAACCTCTGATCCGGACCGCTCCGAGACACGGTGCTTACAATAAGGTAAAGAGAGCTTTAAAAGAAGTAAGGTGTCCTCCCGATCAGCAAGCTGAGTGTGCTGTGGCATTGCTTCAGGGGTCAGCATATGAATGGTGGGAATTGGTTAGTAGGCAACCTCAGATGCCTGATCCGGTTACATGGGATTTCTTCAGTGAGGAGTTTACTAGGAAGTTTGTGACTCAAGCTTATAGAGATGCAAGATGGGCACAGTTTCTGAGTTTGAGGCAGAGGACTTTGTCAGTTTCGGATTATGAGAAAGAGTTCAACTGGTTATCTCGCTATGCTCCGCGTGGGGTTATGACAGATGATTTCAGATGCAAGCACTTTGAAGCCGGGTTGAATGAGTTATTGAAGATTGCCTTGATTTCTTTGATGTGTATACCTGGGATAAGTTATTATCAGATTGCAGAGGCCACCATGAGGGCAGAGAAGATGTAATCTTTGCTTAGGGAGAGAGCTCAGCGAAGGAATTCAGCTAGAGGTGGTTCTTCTTCATCTTCGGGTAAGAGATCTAGAAACCCGCAAGATGAGCCAGCAGCTGGTTCAGCTTCTAGAGGTAAAAGACAGGGTTCTGCAGCAGTATCTGGTTCTGACAGAGGTGGTAGGTCTGATGTTGTTCCTGTTTGTGCGAATTGTAGCAAGGCTCACCGAGGTGAGTGTAGGTGGATCACTGGTGGATGTTTTAGATGTGGGAGCACCGAGCACCGTGTGGCTAGTTGTCCCCAGATGAGTGAGGATTCAGGACCTCAGGGAGGAGCTAGCAGAGTTGGATCGAATGCTTCTCAGGCTGCTAGAGGTAGAGGTAGAGGTAGAGGTCGAGGCGGTCGGCCTAGAGATGGAGCTGCTTCTGAGACTGTTGAGCGTCCTCCTCAGGTTGCCACTAGAGCTTACGCTGTGAGAGCCAGAGAGGAGCAGGATGCGCCTGATGTCATTGCTGGTAAGTTCCTACTCCATGACACTGAATTATATGCTCTAATTGACCCTGGTTCCACACACTCATACTTGTGCACAGATAAAATTGTTGATAAGTTGCATGTGGTTGATCAGTTAGATTATGAGATTTGTGTGACCAGTCCATTAGGGCATAGTGTCAGTGTGAGTAGAGTCTTTAGGAGTTGTCCTTTGATGGGTGAGGGAGTTGTGCTTCCAGCAGATTTGATTGAGTTACCTTTCAGAGAGTTTGATCTGATTTTGGGTATGGACTGGTTGGGTAAGCATCGGGCTATAGTTGATTGCCATAGGAAGACAGATGTTCTTTGGGATAGATGTCAGTCTCCTGTGTTTATGAAGGGTTTGGGCGCTAGTTCTTTGAATAATGTGATTTCTGCCATGCAAGCCAAGAGGTTTATCAGGAAAGGTTGTGAGGCTTTTCTAGCAGTTGTGTTGGATTCCAAGAGAGATCAGGTTCAGATTGAGGATATTCCTGTAGTGCGGGAGTTCAGTGATGTGTTCCAGAGCGAGTTGCCTGGTTTGTCTCTTGAGAGAGAGGTTGAGTTGTCCATTGAGATTATGCCAGGTACCACACCTATTTCGAGAGCACCTTATCGGATGGCTCCTGTAGAGTTGAGGGAACTTAAGACTCAACTACAAGAGCTATTGGATAAGGGGTTTATTCGACCTAGCATATCTCCTTGGGGAGTTCCAGTTCTGTTTGTCAAGAAGAAAGATGGATCTTTGCGGATGTGTATTGACTACAGGCAGATCAATAAGGTTACAGTGAAGAATAAGTATCCGTTGCCTAGGATTGAGGATCTGTTTGATCAGCTTCGAGGTGCAGGTGTTTTCTCCAAGATAGATCTTCGATCATGGTACTATCAGCTTCGAGTTCAGGATGCAGATGTGGTTAAGACTGCATTTCGGACTAGGTATGGCCACTATGAGTTTCTTGTGATGCCGTTTGGTTTGACCAATGCTCCAGCGGCTTTTATGGATCTGATGAACCGTGTGTTTAGGCCATACTTAGATCGATTTGTAGTAGTGTTCATTGATGATATCTTGGTGTATTCCAAGGATGAGAGTGAGCATGAGGAGCATCTCAGATTGGTTTTGCAGATGTTGAGAGAGCATCAGTTGTTTGCCAAGCTTAGCAAGTATGATTTCTGGCTTCGAGAAGTGTCATTCTTGGGTCACATTGTTTCAGCTAGGGGTATTCAGGTTGATCCGGCCAAGATTGAGGAGATTGTTGATTGGAAAGCACCTAGAAATGTTCAGGAAGTGAGGAGTTTCCTTGGCTTGGCAGGGTATTATCGTCATTTTGTTAAGGGTTTTTCTGTGATTGCCGCTCCGATGACTAGATTGTTGAGGAAAGGGATCAGATTTGAGTGGTCAGGTAGGTTCCAGGCTTGTTTTGATCAGTTGAAGCAGTTGCTTGTTGAGGCTCCTATTCTTACTCAACCCATCTCAGGTAAAGAGTTTGTCATTTATAGTGATGCTTCAGGTGTTGGCCTTGGATGTGTTTTGATGCAAGAAGGTAAGGTTGCGGCTTATGCTTCTCGTCAGTTAAAGCCACATGAGCAGAACTATCCGACGCATGATCTTGAGTTGGCAGCTGTGATCTTTGCTTTGAAGATTTGGCGTCATTACCTGTATGGAGAAAAGTGTAGGATCTTTTCGGATCACAAGAGCTTGAAGTACTTCCTGTCACAGAAAGAGTTGAACATGAGACAACGCTGTTGGCTTGAGTTGTTTAAGGACTACGACTGCATTGTGGATTACCATCCCGGTAAGGCCAATGTAGTCACAGATGCATTGAGTAGGAAGTAAGTTTCAGCCTTGTTCCTGAGACGGTTCAGATGGAGATTTGGTTCTGATGGGGCTTTGCTTGCCCAGTTGCGTGTGAGGCCTACCTTGAGACAGAGGATTGTGGTTGCTCAGAGGGATGATCAGAGGCTTCAGCGGATTGTGCAAAAGGTTAGATCGGGTAAGCAGTCAGAGTTCTCAGTTCAGGATGAGGTACTTATGTTCAGGGATCGCTTATGTGTGCCAGAGTCTGAGGATTTGAGGAGACAGCTTATGAGTGAGGCGTATAGTATAGTTTTTACTATGCATCCTGGCAGTGAGAAGATGTATTGCGACTTGAAGCAGTTTTATAGTGTGGTCTGGTATGAAGCGTGATATAGTGGATTTTGTGTCCAAGTGTTTGACTTGTCAGCAGGTAAAGGCCGAGCATCAGGTTCCTTCAGGATTGCTTACGCCTTTATCCATTCCTGAGTGGAAGTGGGATGACATTGCCATGGACTTTTTTTCTGGTTTGCCTCTGACTCAGAAGAAGCATAACTCAGTTTGGGTAATTGTGGATCGGCTTACGAAGTCAGCTCATTTTCTGCCAGTTAGAGTGGATTACTCGATGGATAGATTGGCCAGTATCTATGTGGATGAGATTGTTCGGTTGCATGGAGTGCCTTTATCCATAGTTTCCGATCGGGATTCGAGATTCACTTCCAAGTTTTGGAAGGAGTTGCAGAGAGCTTTGGGCACTAGGTTGAACTTCAGTACAGCGTTTCATCCTCAGACAGATGGTCAGTCAGAGCGGGTCATTCAGATCTTAGAGGATATGATGAGGGCTTGTGCTTTGGATTTCCCGGGTAGTTGGGACAGATATGTGTCGCTTATGGAGTTTGCCTACAACAACAGTTTTCAGTCGAGCATCGGTATGTCACCGTATGAGGCTTTGTATGGTCGACAGTGTGGGACTTCGGTTTATTAGACCGAGCTATCCGAGAGATCAGTGATTGGGCCAGACTTGGTTAGAGATACTGAAGAAAAGATCAGAGTGGTGCAGCGGAATTTGAAGGCAACCAAGGATCGACAAAAGTCTTATGCCAATTTGAAGAGGAAAGACGTGCGTTTTGAAATCGGGGACAAAGTTTTCCTTAAAGTTTCACCTTGGAGGAAAGTGTTTCGATTTGGAAAGAAAGGCAAGCTTAGTCCTCGTTTCATTGGTCCTTATGAGATTTTGGCTAAGGTAGGACCTGTAGCCTATAGATTGGCTTTACCGATGGAGTTAGCTAAGTTGCACAATGTGTTCCATGTTTCGATGCTTCGTCGGTACAGATCAGATCCCTCGCATGTTCTTTCAGTTCAGGATATTCAGGTTCAGCCAGATTTTACCTATGATGGGGAACCGCGAGCTATTCTAGCCCGAGAGGTGAGGCAATTGAGAAGTAAGCAGATTCCTTTGGTAAAAGTGTTGTGGATTCATCATGGAGTCGAGGAAGCAACTTGGGAACCAGAGGAATCGATGAGAGCTCAGTATCCATATTTGTTCAGTTCAGGTGAGAATTTCGAGGACGAAATTCTTATTAGTAGGGGAGAGTTGTCACACCCCGTTTGTCCCCTAGTAGAATGAGCCTGTCTGTATGAGTAAGCATTCGCATGTGTTCGGCATATCATAAGGGTATTTTAGTAAAATGCATGTTTTTGGGTTTTGTTAGTATGTGGGTGCATATATGGCATTAGGGTGTGAATTATTTGGGTAACAGTTGTGTGCACTTGAGCATACCATTGTAGGGTGTATTAAGTTTGGATATGCTTGTGTGTGTGCGTTCATACCATTGTAGGGTGTGCATTAGTTGGGAAGTATTAGGTGTGTGTAGTGCATGTTAGTTTGATGTGAGTTGTTGGCTTCACCAATAGGAAATGGACACATACTTAGGGCAAAGAAAAGAAAAAGAAAAAGGGAAGAAAGAAGAGAAAGTAGCAGATTCACGTTTTCTCCTTCCCTCACCTTCTTCTTTTTCATTTTCTTCATTCTAAGAATTGTGGTGTGGATTCAAGCTTGTATTGGTGAAGTTAATCATCTCTTTGAATTTTGTTGGTAAGTCACAGCATTTCTCATTTTATTTTCCATTCGTTTCATCTCCTTCTTCATCCTTGGGTTTAGAATTAACTTAGGGTTTACATGGTTGTATGTTCTTTGTTGTGTTGTTAGTTGATCTCCCTCGCGATCCAAAGGGCAAGGAGGTCGCTGGTCCTAGTGGAGCTAAGTGATTGAAGTTTAGAATCTCAGGTTTGGGAATTATATTTGTGAATTGTGGTTGAATTGAACTTACTGTAAATTTCTAGGGTTTATACTCTTGTATGTGGTTATGTATGATTTTGGTTGTAATGAGTGTTGAATTAAGTTGATTATATGTCATTTTGATGCATGAATGATTTTCTGTAAGGTAGGAACTGAATTGTGTGATTTTGATAGAAGTTTGGAGTTGAATTCTTAGTTCTGGGAAATTCTGGAAAAAAAAATCGGCTACTGTAGAAAAATTCTCGTTTTGCTGTCTGTCGCGTGGCTAGCGAAAGAGAGAGGCAAGTCACGAGACGTGACTTCCTGTCACGACTCGTGACCTGCCAGAATGAAGCCAGTCACGAGTTGTGGCTGCCTGTCACAACTCGTGACCAGCCGAGGAAGGCAGTCACGAGGCATGACTTCCAGTCATGACTCGTGACCGGCCTGAGAGAGAGTCACTATAGACAGTCACGCGTGACTAGCCTCAAAGAAGCCAGTCATGAGACGTGACACCCAGTCACGACTCGTGACCAGCAAGAGAGAAAGGCGTGACCAGCAAAAGACGAAGCCAGTCACGAGACGTGACTCCCAGTCACGTCTCATGACCAGCCTTATGAGGAGGCCAGTCACGAGTTGTGATGCGAGTCACGACCCGTGACCGGCCAACCTTTTTGGTCACCTCCGTTTGGCCTATTTTCTGAAATTTCCCAGTTTTAACTCAACAATGAATTCCGTAATTCTTCCGAACGGACTTATACTGCTCTATGATGCATGTCATATTTTTATATGCTTTGATATGAGTGTTACCATGATTCTTCAGATGTATTATATGTTATGTTCTGAAATATGATTTGAATGACGCATAACCTGCTAGAGTCAAGTAAGTGGATAGTTAGGCATGCCTAATAGAATCCTTTAGCTGTAGCCCTTTGTTTCGTTTGGACCCCGATCAGGTCCCCGTTTGGTTCCTTACGAACCCTTTATGTGTAAGGATCTTGTTTAAGGTCCCCTTGAAAATGATTTGTAAAAGTTAAAAGTAAAATGGTTTTCTCGATTCGTACCCGTAAGGTACTGTCTGTAATCGGCTCGTACCCGTAAAGTACTGTCTATACACTCGTTATCCACTACCCAGAGTTAGCTGGTGTTCTTTTGGTGTTCGATTGGTTTGCCCTACTCTTATGACTATGTACATGTGATATCTGTATGAGTATATTGATGAAATGTATGTTCAACTAATCTCGATATGGATATGAATTTGAGATACAGAATGTATGGCTTTAAATTGTCAGCATGTTCTTATGAATTATGTTATGAGCTATTGCATTTTGCCATTGTGAATGTGTTTTGCCTTGATGACCATTGTGAATGGCCGTTCATATGTTATGTGTGTTTCCCCACTAAGCGTTTATCACTTAGCACGGTGTTTTTACCCGTGCAGGTGCGGAAGGAGTTTTTTCTTTGAGAGAGTCGCCGCCGTCAAGCCAACACAGAAGGTTTAGTGTAGGGCTCAGTTTTGTAATCTGTAATGATTCTTTTTTGTATTGAACTCTCCTGTATCAGTTTTGTTTCAGCTTCCGCTATTGTACTTATATTTTGGATATGTAACATCTTTTGTTTCAGCTAGTTGATCAGAACATTATTGTAATGGTTTTGTTATATTAATGTATGATCAGCTATTGCTTTTCTTTTCCTTTAAAGATTTTAATTATCTCATGTTTCTGAATGTATGATATGAATGAATGTATGATTTGCTTTGTATCTGTTTGGTGACACCTTTACTCATACGATGTCTCACTTCTTATCGGATGGGATTACTTATGTATGGGTAGGGGGTGTAACAGACAAAGTATTCTTGAAGGTTTCTCCATGGAAGGGAGTTCTCTGATTTGGAAAGAAGAGCAAATTGTCTCCAAGATTCATTGGGCCATATGAAGTGATTCAGCGAGTGGGTCCAGTGGCATATAGATTGAAGCTTCCACTGGCTTTGGAAAATACCCATAATGTGTTCCACGTGTCAATGTTGTGGAAATATTGATCAAATACAAGCCACGTGATTGAACCAGCAGAAGTACAACTGCAACCTGACCTGACTTGTGAAGAGTATCTAGTGAAGATCTTAGCCAGAGAGGTCAGGCAGCTCAGGAACAATCAAATTCCTCTAGAGAATGTGCTCTAGAACCATTAAAATATGGAAGAAGCGACGTGGGAGCCTGAGGTAACCATGCAACAGCATTATCCACAGCTCTTCGGTTCAAGTAAATTTCAAGGACAAAATTTTTCTTTTAGTGGGGTAGAATTGTAGCTGCCCAAATATCGGCCTAGAAGTGTCAGTGTATAATTTCAGTATTATCATGACGATCACAGTGTTAAATAGTGTAGGGAGTGAGTTCGCTATTGTTAAAGTTTAGTGTTAAGTGTGTCAGAAGTATAGTGATTCTAGGACGGGTAACCCCGAGGTAGCTATACAGCGAACGCGGTTGTCCGTTTTCAAAATTTTTACTATTTTGCAAAAATGATCTATAGGCTGTCAAGATTCTATAATTTGAGTTGAAAATAGAGTTAAATTGACCTCCAAAGTCATTCTGAAGTTGGCCTCCGGTTCGGTTCAATTTGAACTAGGGTTTGACTGAGGTTTGACCAAAGGGTTAAAAATGGTTAGTGGGTTGTAATGGATGTTGTGTGTGTAGAATAAGTGTATGGGATAGTTTTCTATGAATTTTGACAGCTTTAGAGTTGAATTTTATGGCAGAACAAAAAGTGATTGAATCGAACTGGTTTAAGTGAATCGGGGACTAAATTGACTTAGATTGTGCTGAAAATTTTGCAGGGAGACTATTTTTTATATTTTAAGAACAATGAAATTGGTTAGAAGTAAAAATAATATGAGGAACATAGAGCTCCTTTGAAAAAGTGCAATTGAATCGAAAAACAAAAATTTTGGTTTAAATCGGTCGGACCAACTTGATTGAACCAGTTTGGTTCATTAGAGGGGTATATAAGATGAGAGGAGGCCATATTTCTCTAGAGAAATCCAGCTAAAACTGCCTCTCTTCTTCTTCCTCCAAGCCGAATTGGCTCCTCCATCTTTCTCCTCCATTTTCTTCACTTCTCCTCCAATTTCTCCCTAAATTTTAGCTCCATAGAAAAATTTTAGCTCCTCTACGATCCTATAGTAGTGATTGGAGTCCATTGCGTTCATAGAAAGTTGGAAAAATCTTATATGCAAAGTTTAGGGTGAGTTTTGTGGTATGAGATTTAAGGGTTTAAAATTTGGATAGGGGTTTTTGAGGGTTTAGAACACATTTATGATGTTAGATTTCATATTAGAAGCTTTGTTTTAATGATATGAGCTCTTTAGTATTCAGTCATGGTAGGTGATCCAAGACAAGAGGGAGTTTCTCAAGCAAAAGGAAAAGACAAGGAAGCCTAAAGTGATCTAGAGCTTGGGATTGAGGTTTGTGGTTAATAAATCTATACTTTTCCTCTGATTAATGTTGGCTTTTAGGTTATGTTTAAATATAGGTATATGAAAATGATGTGTTTAATTAAATCTAATGTGATATTCATGATTAGTGGACTTAATATAGTGTATAAATATGATTAGATGAAATTAAATCAAAGTGGTGTGAAAAACCTAAGGTTGGCCGAATAGTAATTTAAGGTAACCATGAATATTTAATGGGTTTTAAGGCATGTAATTGATTTTATAATGTGTTTAACATATGTAAAGCATGATGGATTGATTAAAAGTTTTAAAAGAAATCATAAGTAGAGATGTTAGTTTGGCCGAATGGTTTAATGTGAGTATACATGAGATATATGATGAATATTGGCATAATAATGGTATTTATGATATGTTTAACATGAAATAAGCATGATTGAGTGGTTAAATAAAATTATAGTCATGATATAAAAAGTTGAACCTTTGGCCGAATGGTAAACCTAATAATATTTATGTGTATTTTAATAATTAATGTAACTTGATGGCATAATATGATTATATATTGATAAATGAGTGAATATACAAAAGTGCATGTGAAAATAATATGTGTGCCAAAATATGCATGTTGGTATAATGTGGTAATTTTATGAATTTTGATGAAATATTGCCCTTAGTAGTTATCTGGTAGTGAAATCTAGTCCAGGATATAATTGGCTAGCCATAGGGATGCCACACCGCAGTACGAGTCATGGCGACTCGTTATCGATAGGCGAATGGCCGCTTATCGCAATGCTCAGTGTATTTTCAGTGTTCAGTGTAGTGCAGTGCAGTGAAAATGGTCCTATTGGGATCATTTTATAGTGCAGTGGGTCTGTGGGGCCCATGTCCCGCATATCCGGTTAATAGATTTTCTACCGGTTCCATACTAGGGCCATACTGGTAAATATGCAACAAAAATGGTTAAAATAGTGAAAATGGTGAAAACTGGACTAAAATGTGATAAATAGAAAGTTTAGAGGCAAAACGGTAATTTTACAAAAAATTGGTAAAAAGTGAGAATTTTAGCTAAAAAGAGTAAGTGTAAGGGTAAAATTATAATTTTGGCAAAATAAAAGGTTAAAATGGTAATTTAGTGAAAAAGTAATAATTTAGGAACTAAAGTGTAATTTTGCTAAGTTATAAGGTTAAAAGTGTAAATTAAGTATAAAAAGGGTAAAATAGTAATTAGAAGAAATAAGAAAGGGTAAAAGTGGAAATAGAGAATAAATAAGGTTACTAGTGTAAATATTGAATAAATAAGGGTATTTTGGTAATTATGTGAAAAGTAAGGACATAAGTGTAATTTAGATAAAAGATGGGACATAATTAGTATTTATGCAAATGTGGGGACATAAAGGTAATTATTGGAAAAGATGAGGGCGTAAGTGTAGTTAATGAAAAAGTTAGGGACTCCAAAACATACAGCCAATTAAACTCCAAAACCTGAAATGGAGCTCAAGTCTTCACTTCCTTCTGTCAACAACTTTTCCTTTCCCCTTATCCTTTCTCTTTTCTTCAACTTCTTGCAACCAAATCAAATCAAAACTCCATCAACCCAAGAACATAACCTTTAAAACCCACTCAAATCCGAAAAAGGAGGAGAAGAAGAAGTATACTAAAAGCAAAACAGCTACTTACCTCCTTTAGAACCTTCAAAGCTCAAACCTAGACCAATGGTGGAAGAAAACCCACATGCAAGGAAGAGAGAGCAGAAATTGTAGATGAGAAAGAGAGAGAGGCATGAGAGAGAGGAGAGGGAAAAAAAAACTCAAAGGCTTCTACGGGAAGCTACTCTTCCCTTTCCCTCTCTCTTCTCCTTTCAAATCCACAATCAATGTTGCCACCAACCCATACACATGTCACTCCACTATTGGTCCCTAATCTCATCTTTGACTAACAATCCTTGGCACCAAACTCAACTCACACCATATAATTTTCAATAAATTACTTTTACATCCTAGTTACCATGCACCAATACCACTAGATCATGCCAAAACCAAAGTACCCTACATCCATACATCCCATGTATACCATATAATTCACTCAATTACCTTAATTAATTAATTCCTTGCAAATAAATCCTTATTATCCAATTTTTGTTTTGCTAAAATTACCGATTCGTTCTAAATATTCCGACTTACCATGAAGATTCCGACTAGGCCTATTTTGGGTCGTTACAGTATTGGTTTATATGTATTGGATTAGTTTATAGGAATTAAGATTTGAATGAGTATTGAATTATGATTGTTATGCCCCTGAGTTGGGCTGTGTGGTTGTTGAATTGCAGGTTTCGGATTAGTTAAGTGGTAGCTGTTATGCTGCCGAAAATTTATTAAATGAATAGAATTAGTGGCATGTATATGTAAAAGTTTAGCCTTGATTATGTATCATTTAATATGGACATGTTAACACTACAAGAAATTACACCTTTTATGACGCAAAAAATTGTCATGAAAAATTCATTTTTCGTCGCTAAAAAGATAAGGTGACGAATTTTTATCATCACAGACAACGTAACGGTAGGCACGTAACATAAAAGTTTACATGATAATTTACTTTTTCGTCACTGTAAGTATCATTTTTTGTGACGAAAATGATTTTCTTCATCTTTAATTCTTACTTTTCACGATAAAAATTATGTCATAAGTAAAATTATATTTTGTCACATTATATTGTTTATCGTCACAAAAAAATTGACATTTTTTATGACAAATTTAAAATTCGTCACGAAATTAAATATTTTTAATGACGAAACTCTGCTTCTAGTTAAAACCATTAAATATTGGTTACATAATTATTGTCATAAATAGATATAATTTTCGTCATAAAATATTTAATATCGTCATTAAATCTAATACTTTAAGTGACGAAAAATGATTTCGTCATTAAATTAATGTATATTAATGATGAATATTAATCATCATATTACTTTAGAAATTAGTGACATAAATACGGGCAAAAATAATTGTCACAAAAAATAGTTTTAGTGACAATTTTTTATTGTCATTAAATTATATTTTTTTATTACAATATTAATATCATAATTGTAAACATTATATCGTCATTTATAAACTAACAAGTCGATAAATTATGACAAATAAACTTGTCATATATGCATTGTATTAAAAATGACCCATTTTAAATTTAATGTCATACAATCAATTAAATTTATAAAAAAAATGTCGATCAACTAATATCAAGTATTTATTTTAACAAAAAGTCAATTAAATAAAAAGATACTACTTAATGCAAAAAATTAAATGTATTTGTACTAACAAAACAAATATAAACTATTGTTTAACTGTTATAACCAACATAGGGCTTGTGCATACTCAAATTAGCTCCTAATCAAACAAGCAGAATCCTATGCCGTCATCACTCTTTTCATGAGGCTCTTCCTGTAAAATCATCAAAAAAAAAGTCACATAACAATCAAAAATTTCCAACCTGCGAAAACAATTTGAAACTGTGTGCCTACTCAACTAAAACTCAAGAGTGATTATTCATAATTACCTTCTTCTTCTCCCCGAGTGGAGGAGCCGCTGCATCAACCCCATCAGCAGCTGCATCACAATCTGAGGCAGCAACAGATATGCCTATTGACCCACTTAAAGTCGTATCTGTTGCATCACTTTAGAAGCCATCCTTGAAACACAGAAAATTTTAATCAATAGCCGACTCATGCAGCTTATTATATTTTAATAATCAACAAGCAGCAAAAATTATGACAAAAAAATTAGTAACAAAACACATTTTAGAAAAATTCACAAAATGTGATATCAAAGCTAATAGGCAGTTAATAATATCAGTATTCATCATATTACTCAATTGTCAGACAGCTACAAATGAGCAAATTGATACATTAGACCATAACAATGACATGCGGTATATATATATAAAGCCACAACTGAAAAACTCATTAACCAACAATTATGAACATTTTTTTCATTTGCAATTTTGGCAAGACTATAAGAAAAAGTGGCATTCGCATCTTCCATAGGAATGAACTTAGCATCAGTAGCAGCTTCTCTTGAAGATTGTTGTTGGTAATAGATGCTTAAAAAGGTAAAAATATAAATAAATAGAGAAACTTCATACAAAACAGTGTCAGATTTATGATTGGTTATATGCCCTCTTGGTTTCTTGCAAGACCAAGATTAAAATGAAGAAGAATAAGCTAGAATTGGGATAATTTTGAACAAATTAACTCAAAATCACAAATATTAATTCTACCATTTATTATGGTTTGAACTATAGCTGGTAGAGTAATGCCAGCGTAGGAGTCCCCTGCTATATACACTGGATTTCTCACAAATTCTGGATGTTCCCTTAGCCACTATATTATACAAGTAAGGGCATACAAAAATAAATAAATAAATAAATAAATAGATAAATAAATAAAATTTCATAACAAAAACCACAAACTTCGTAATTTATATATGTATATTACCTTTCTGAGAAATTTGTAGGCTTGATTAACTTGCATAAGATCAGTTAAATGAGAAGCAAGCGATGATCTTGCATAGGAAAATCCAGTTCCTACTGGAATATCTATAAATATTATGCTGGCAATCTGAAAATTAATTATCCATGTCAATCGCTATTCTACTATTTTGTTAGAACTGAATAAATCACCGGATATAATCGGTTGAATAGCTAAAAAATAAATAAAATAAAAAAATCCAAATGGGTTTTTCAGAATCTAGAATATATTAACATTGCTATCCATAAAGTCTTGAAACTAAAGGTACACAAATAGAGGAAGCTATAGTAAATTAAAACTAAGAAGTTAAGACTACTTTTTCTAACAAATTTTTAATCTAATTTGCGACTAGATCACATGTTTAATTATCTAGAATATATCAGATCACACAAAAATTAAAGGCCAAAAACACAACTATATCTATATATTTCTATTAAAAGTTTTCATAGAACTTGCCTCGGAGATCCTCAAGAAAGGACCACTATTATTGCGGCGAAGATCAAAGAAGAATCTCTTCTGGTCAGCTTATCTCCTGTAGCAAAAGTAAGAAAATAATAGGCATATACAAAAATCATCCAAAAGAACAAGTTAACAAGAATCCACAGTGAAATGTCAACCATCCCACCAGGACTCTATGACAGACAAAGTTAGGCGTTGAAAAGTACCCATAAAAGAGATGATAAGATATAATATGAAGAGCATGAAAAAAGAATCAAAAGATTGATTCAGCAAAAAATAAATGAAAGAAAGTGATCCCATTGCTGTAAATTTCCACTAGGGACATTTGAATATTATCATACACACTTATATATATCTGTAATACATGAAAGAGATATTGGATTTGAGAAACTACTTCCTTAGCACTGAGTAGCCTAAAGCTTAAAAAGTATTATAAGCATTCTCCTAGACGGATCAACTTAAGCAAATAGGCAGTGGGGAAACAGCAATTTAGCAAACAAAAATTAATTTCTTTACCCCTAATTATCCAATTTAACAACAAAATCCATAGATAGTTCACAAAGAAGAGGCAAATAAAGGGAACCAAAATGTCAAACACCTAATCAGTGAGAAACAAACTGCAACAAGTTTAGAACCCTCATATCAGCAAAAAAAAAAAAATAGCAATTTCACCAATCGTAGCTAATATAGTGAAGAGAAACAAATTACTTATTTATGTAAAATTAAGTAATGAAAAGCATATGAGTATAAAAAATTAAATACCTAGGATTGTTAGCCAATAGGAAATCAGAAGAGGTCGTGGCTTCCTTTATAAAGTTATAATCAAGAAAGTCACAAGAATAACCTTCTTCCAATGAATTCATATCTCTACATTCTTGTTTGAGAATGAATCAGATGATTAGGTTACGATCCCTCCTCTTTTTTTTTTGTTTAAAAAAATAGAGATGAGATGAATTGGGGATTTTGGGAAATTGAATTTTGGAAGGAACAGAAGTAGTGTGGTTAGAAAGAGAGCGAGATTGAAACAAAGAGAGTGAGATTGGGACAGAGAGAGTGAGATGGAGATCGAGAGGCTGCAAGTCCCGACTCGCGCGGAAGGGGGGGGGAAAGAGAGGAGGCGACACGGCCGACTGACAGTGGGGACAAGGGGGCTGGGCGACGGGGAGCGACGGAGAGGAGGAGCAGATTGAGGGAGGGGAGCTTGAACGGGATCGGGGCAGAGAAAGGGAAAAGGAGGAAAAGAAAGAAAAGGAAAGAGAGAATGATGGGGAAGCCCAAAACGACGTAATTTTAGGTTTTCTTCTTTTTTCTTTTTTAATATTAGATAATCATTTTATTTTTCCCAACACACCCACACACATCAATATTTACCAACAAATTAAATACCTAAATTTTAATATTTTACACTTGCTCTCTTTTTAAACTATTTTATTTATTTGCCCAAAATATCGAATTTATTATCCTCACTATTCGAGTCTATTATTTCAGGATTTTTTCGTCGCAAATTTTCGTCGTTAATATGGATTTTTTTTTTGTAGTGAATTACTATTTACAGCATCAAAAATTTTCAAAAAATTCTTAATTTTTCAAAAAATAACAAAGTTAACCTATAATTTAATTAAATTAGTTGTAAAAATTAGTGATGGATATTTTAGTCGTTAAATAAGTCGCTAGAAGTTGGAGCCATTTATGCATGTGTGCATTGGGTGTGTGATGGCATGTGATAAGGGCATTTTAGGTAAAATGCATGTTTTGTGGGTTTTATTATAGTGTGAGTGCATGTAGAGTTGTAGGATGTGAGTGTGTGGGTTGCATTAGTGTGTGCATACTCACATGTTGGTGGGGTGTGCATTAGTGAGGATAGCATTGTGGGTGTGTGTAGTGCATGCTTGTTGGGTATGAGTGGTCAATCTCCACCAATGAGGAAATGATTTTGGAAATGTAATTTTATAAAGAATGATTTTTTATATGTATATGTTTATCTTTTATAAATCCCTTTTGTAAAAACTATATGGTTATATATATGGATTTGTTATCTTTTGATTAAATGTATTTATTTTCTCAATTTATTTGAGTATATGTATATGTATTTGAGTTTGTGCGCGTGGCGCCCCGGTATCCTTCCAACGGGGGTAACGGGGTATTACAATTAACATGGGGAAAATATGGTCTAATTGGTTTATTTACTAAGTGTAAAAGCATACAATGACTATAGGATAATAATGGAGTCTATGATCATTTATTTGGAATTTATTATGCATAAATGAATATTTTAGAGTAAATTAGTGTATTATGTTTATAATGGAAATGGAATTAAATAAATAGTTGAAATGGAATTATGTTATGAATGATTATGTAATTAAATAAGTAATGGAATAAAAATGGTTTAGCAAGAAAAGAATGAATATTATAAAGTTTGATAATGTTGGCATAATGGTATTTTATAATATAGTAATGTGATAAATTATTGTATCTTGCCCTTAGTAATAGTCTAGTAATTAAATCTAGTTCAGTATATAATTGGCTAGACATAGGAATATTAAAACCGCGGTGTGAGTCATGGCGACTCACTATTAGTAGGCCAATGGCGGTCTATAAAATAAATGAATGTTTAAAATGTCAAATGAAATGAAATGTAAATGTATTAGTGGTCCCACGGGGTCACTTTGGAATGATTTGGATCTGTGGGGTCCACGTCCCGCATATCCGGTTTGGAGATTTCTATTGGAACGATACTAGGGGCAAAATAGTAAAAATGAATAAAATTAACTGAACCCGTACTAATGTGTGAAAAAGGACTAAAAAGAAATAAATTATGTAGTTTTAGGGACTAATTGCTAAAAAAATATGTTAACATGCTAAATATAGCTAAATTAAAGGAAAAGAAGTTTAATTGGTAAGAATATTAAATTAAATATTTAATTGAGGACTAAAATATAATTAGCCCTAAAAATAGTAAAGTGAGGAATAAATAATAATATGTTGGTTAAATAATGATTTAAATTAGGAAATTAGGACAAATAATGGTAAATTGGTAAAATGTGCGTAATAGAAGGGCAAAACCGTAATTAGAAAGAAATTCAAGAACTAAGTTCTAAATTGACACCAAAACAATTAAATTAAAAATACTATACTATAATGTAATATGTTAGCAATGTAGTAAGTAATTGAAATAATTAATTAAATAGGTTATTATATAAATAATGATTTAGAATATAATAAGATAGAATATTAATATGAGAAATTATAATTGATTAAGTAAATAAATTAATTAAGTAATAGAATTATATTGTAATAATAATAATAGTAATAATAATAATAATAATGATGATATGATTATACAGTGAATAAATTAATTAATGAGTTTAAAAGTAAGCTAAATGATTTTTACAATTGGGGATTTATTAAACAATATTAAAGTTTATATCGGTTAGAAATTATAATTTAAATATTTTATTATTGATTGAATATTAGGAAGGTAGATGGAAATTTTTAGAATTGTAACCACCACTCAGCATATTTAATACTCAGTACGTAGTTTTCTGTGACTGCTTGTAGGGACAGGCTAGGAGTTGGAGCAAGCATACGCTGGTTTGGAAGCTACTTGGATAAAGCTTGCAGAATAATATTTTGATGGTTGTGAATATTGGCATGTATATACTTATGTTAAATGATGTAGTGTAACACCCTTATACCCGTAAATGATGCGGATACCGAATGTCAACACACTGCACTGCATCACTAATGATACACTTGAAAACTCTAAATTTTATTTTTTAACAAACATAACAATACATACACAATAACATAACAATACATTAACACATAAATTACCTACCCATACTATAGCTTTCCCCAACTATGCTTGTATACATGCCATGCAAATCCTTCGGTTCTTGCTGTTGCTCAATCTTCAATTCCTTCTATGTCTTCGGCCACATCTAACTATTATAACCTGCGTGCATTTAACACACTACACGCTGAGCATTAAAATGCCCAGTTGTGGATACTTATCCTAAGTTTTCCATACTAATCCTACATACTTGATCACTTAATTGTTTTATTGTATTTAGATTTTGGAGACTATTATTTCTATATCTTTTAAATAGTTCATAACATACTATTTTTATCTTTATCACTGTCACTATTATCACTAATCAATGTCTTTACCTTTATCACTACTCTTCAATTCGTTATTCGCTAACATACCATTAACAATTTCACTATCACTTACACTGTTAACCATTACACTTATCGATTTCACTATAATTTGCACTGTTAATCTTTAATGTTGTCAATTTTACTATTATTTGTCAATTTCGGTGCTTTACCTTATTTATTGGTTCTATTCTTTTCATTACTATTATCACTAACTTTATCATGTGCACTAATGACTCTTGTCGCTTAACACCTTGTTTAGTTTCTCATTTACGATCAATTTCATATGTATCTCTTTTTTAATACTTTTATCTTTGTAAATAACCTATTAGATTCTTTCCTTAATTTGGATGCTCAATTATAATATAATTTCGGACACTAAATTATTTATCAACTTACTTAATAATTTGTCATTATTTCGCTACTAGTAACACTGATCAAATACTATTACTTTCTTTATGTTTCTAACATTTCCTTTACTCTTTTACACTACACTAACTCTCTTACGTTAATATCATTTACTATGTTAAATCTTCCGATAAGTCATTTACTTAAATTAATTTCGATTGCATTTATTCTTGTGTGGTTATCACTATACTTTAATCACTATCTTATTTCTTCCTTTACTATTTCGATTCTACACTTATCAACAATTTTTCTTTACAATATCACTTATCAATTTCATTTCACTTAGACACTCATTTTGCTTAACAATTTTCACTTATCACTTAGCTATTGCTTGACCTATAACTGTCTCCTTTTTACTATTCATTTTGTTCACATATATGTCATTATAAATTTCATTACTAATATGTTATTTCATTATAAATTTCATTACTAATATGTTATTTCTTATTCGGACTTTGGTCACTTATATTTTTATTCACAATAATGGCCCGTCTATTTTCTTTTTATCTTAACACTATTTATTAGTCGCTCTATCCTTTAACACTTTTACTATGAAAATCTTTATTTCCCAATATACTCAATTAGGCACTTCTAATAATCTAATTATTTTGGCTACACTTAATTTGCCAATCCTACTTATTACCTTTATTCAATCAATTTATACTGTACTTTTATTCACTATAGCCTCTCAATAATTAACTTTGCAATTTAATCTCTCTATGTTTCTTACAATTTAAAACACTATTTTTCTATTTCACTTGACTTATATTGTCATTATTATCTACCTTATTATTTATTTATTTCCAAATATCATCTCTTAATTTACACACACAAAACCAATTTATTCCTTTACTTAGTAGTCTATTTCTTTTCCATTTACACTTAAATATTATTACTAGCATTGTGTTTAAATCCAATAAATTTCACTTATTTACAATAATGCCACTAATGTACCTATTTATCCTTCATTGTCTCTAGCATATTAATTCAATCATTAATTTATTTAAATCACATACTCATAACTAGCCATTGTATACACAAATCAATTAAATTCAATACACGTTTAATAATTAATCAAACAATGTAATTCTATAATTCTTAATTGTCCGTTCACTAATTATCAAATACGCACAATTATTATCTCTCTTATTGCATAATTATATTTTAATCCCTTCCTTAGCCTTATTATCGTCAATTTGCAACTTAGTCCTTTACTTTATGCTAAATTATAATTTAGCCTTTAATTATTTTATATTTACGAAATTGCCACTACTTAATTTCATTATTACATTACTTTATTATTTAGCATACCAATTTCCACCTAGTCTATACCATAATATTTTCCTCGCATTACACTTTAGTCCCCACATTATTCATTAATTTCAATATTACCACTTTAATTCACTATAATTACAATCATAGCACTAGTTATAATTAATCTCACTATTAATTTTATTATTAACTCACAAATCACATTTTAATCCTTAAATCAGTAATTTAAATCATTCATTCACTTATGCATAAATTTTCACTAACTACAATATAATTAATTAAATATAATATTTTACTCACTATTTTCTCAATATAATAATCCACTTAATTTCATTAATTCATTAAATATGTTACTATTTTGTCAATTAACGTATTCTATTACTAATTCATTAATTAATCCCATCTTAATCATATTATTTATTAAATCACTTTAATTACATTATATATATAAATATTCCATATTTACTCCACCAATTATAATTACCTACACTTAAGTCCTTAATCTTTTCACTTAATTCCATATACGTCCCTAGCTTCTCCATTAATTACATCTATGTCCCATCTTTTACATTAATTACATTCATGTCCTTACTTTTACCATAATGCCATCCACGTTCTTTCTTTTTCGCTAATTCCCTTTATGTCCTCATTTTCCACTTAATTACCATTTTGCCCTCACTTATTCAATAATTATCCTTTTAACCTTATTTACAATCTATTTTACACTTTTACCCTTATTTACTTATTTAATTACTATTTTATCCTTTTTACACTTAATTACTAACCTTATTTTTTTCACTAAATTACAATTAGATCCTTATTTTATCACTTTTTTCACTAAATTACTTTTTTAACCTCATATTTTGCCAAAATTACAATTTTACCCTTACACTTACACTTTTTACCTAACTTCCTCACTTTTTACCAACTTTTTGTAAAATTACTTTTTTACCCCTAAACTTTCTATTTACTTCATTTTAGTGCTGTTTTCACTCATTTTCACTTTTTATCACCATTTCAATTATTTTTATCACATATTTACCATTATGCCCCTAGTATGGACCCGATAGAAAATCTAATGATCGGATATGCGGGAAATGAATCCCACATACCCATTATACTATAAAATGATCCCAGTAGGACCATTTTCACTGCATTGCACTACACTAAATACTGATTTATACTGGACACTAATATAAGTCGTCACTGGCCTATTAATATTGAGTCATCATGACTAATCCCTATGGCTAGCCAATTATATCCTGAACTAGATTTCACTACTAGACAACTACTAAGGGCAGTATTTCATCATTATTCATAAAAAACATCACATTGTACCATCACACTTATTTTGTCCTACACTTCATTTTCACTTACCACTTTACATACACACTCATTAATCATCACTTAATCATATTATGCTATTACATTACATTAATTATCAAAATAAACACTTTATTCCTTATAAATACCATTCGGCCAATGAATCACTTTTTCACATCATGCACTTTAATTTCATTTAATCACTCATTCATACTCTTTACATATTAAACATGCTATAAATATTATTTATATGGCACAATTCATCATATATCTTAATTAAACCCCTTATATACCATTCGGCCACTGCCTTACCATTTCATTATAATTTCTTTTTATTCCTTTAATCACTCTATTATGCTTTAAACATATTATATACACTATATCCATCATTTATATACCATAATCATCATTAGATCTTGAGGAAATCCTTTAATAACCATTCGGCCTACACTAGAGTTTTCATTCCAATATATTTTAATTTTATCTAATCATATTTATACACTACATTAAGTCCATAGATTATGAATATCACATTAGATTTAATTAAACATGCCTAAATCTCATTTTTACACTTAAACATAACATAAAATTCACACATAATCAATGGAAAAGGAAGGATAATGTATCCACTCACCTTAGATTCTTGTTCTCCACATCATAAACATGCTTCACATGCCATAACTCCTTAAAATTCCATCATTCCCTTTTATTCCCTAAGGTGGTCGAATTAAAAAATCCACATAACTTTAAAACCAAACTTCCAATATGAAATCTAACATTATTAATGTGTTCTACACCCTCAAAAACCCCTACAGGGACAAATAAACTAAATTAAAAATCCTTAAATCACATACCTCAAATCATGACATAAACTTTGCACACTTGATTTTCTCAACTTCCAGTGCACCAAATGGACTCCCACAACTTCTATATGATTGTAGAGGGGCTGAAATTTGTCTCGGAGGTTGAATTTTGGGGAAAGATTGGAGAAATGAAGAAGAAAAATGGAGGAGAAGTGAACAAAAACCATTCGGTTTTGAAGAAGAAGAAGAAGGTTGGTTTTTGCTGGATTTCTCTAGAGAAATCTGGTCTCCTATCTTCTTATATAGCCCTCTAATGAACTGAATCAGTACAACCAAGATGGTCCAACCGATTTAAACCAAAATTTTGATTTTCCGGTTCAATTGCACTTTTCCGATGTTCCTCTCATTATTTTTACTTCTAACAAATTCCATTGATCTTAAAACATCAAAAATAGGCTCCTTTCAAATTTCCAGCTAAATAGGAGTCCATTTGTGCCTTAGTTCACTTAAACCGATCCGATTCAATCAATTTTTCTTCTACCGTAAAATACAACTCTAAAGCTGTCAAAATTCACAGATAACATTTCTATTGTCCTATTCTACACACTCAACATCCATTAGGCCTTATTTACTATATATAACCCCTCGGTCAAACCTCGGTTCAAATTGAACCGAATCGGAGGCCAACTTTAAAATGACTTTCGGAGGTCAATTTAACTCCGTTTTCAGCTCAAATTTCACCAATAGACTCCTGAATACCCATAGATCATTTTCATGAATTTAAAATTTTTTTGATGCCAAACAGCCGGGTTCGCTGTATAGCCACCCCGGGTTACCCATCCCTGATCGCTATACTTTCGGCACACTTATTATTAAACTTTGACACTGGCAAACTCATTCCCTACACTGTTCGACGCTGCGATCATCATGTAATCACTAAAATTATTCACTAATACTTCTAGACCGGTATTTGGGCCATTAAATGTAGATTATAGTTTATGTACTTATGGATTGTAATTCGACACTATACTCAGTAGATGTTATGAGACTATTTGTGTTGGATAGATAATGAGAATACATTTTATTTTGTGATTGTGCCCTGTGTGGGGCTGTGGTGTGTTCATTTGCAGGTTGGGTAGGTTAATATTATAGCCGTCATACTACCGAAATTTTTATGGATTGGAATAGTCATTTAGACAGTTATAGGTCATCGGCTAGCATAATAAGTTATAATTAAAATTGTTAAGAATAATTGAAAGGGAAATTAGTTGACCCAAGAAATGTTAGTTAAGTCACATATTGGCTGAATGAAATAAATTTATTCGCATACCCACATAAGTAACACTATTAGTAACCGTTATAACCGCTAACGTACGTTAGAAAAGCTATATAAGGGTGTTACATTTTATTGGTATCAAAGCGGGGTTTAGTCAATTCTAAGATCGGAGTGGGGTTATTAGAATTTGGTTGAATGTATATACATGCCAATATGGAATGTGTTATTAAACTAATGTATGCTTGCTCCTTTTTGTTAGAGTTATGGCATCTGAGGAAAGGCACCGTGAAGGTGATGTGCAAAGCGCAGATTCAATTAGTGCTGGGTGAGCGGAGATGCCACAGTCTCAGGCTACTCCATCAGCTGTGCCTCCGCCTCCTCGACCTGAGCCAGACTTCTTAAATATGATAGTGTTAGGCGTATTTCTACATGTTAATTCCACAAGTATATGGAGTACTGATTATAGTACAAAAGATGTCGATCCCACGAGGAATGTAGATTAATATTACACACTATTACTACTCAATTTTAATCTTATTTACAATATTCATTAATTTGTAAGTTAATTCTATACTACTCTTATCATTTAAATTAATTAAATCAAGTTAATGATAATCAAAGAAGACAAAGTATATAATGAAGAACTAATGATTATGAAACTTGATTCCATCATTTTAATTATAATTTTAGTCTTATAAGCAAGCCAAGTTGGAATATTGTTCTAATCCACTCTCTCGACCATGAACTAGAATGCCTAAAATATACAATTGAAATGCTAATCCTTAACTCTCATTAATGAACTAGATAATTCCAATTAGTTATTTTAAGAATAATCACCAACCTATAGCAATTATCTCAACATACTGTTCTCTCTAGTTATATTTTAATAATGAATTCCTATTAGATGTAAGTTAAAATGAACCTCTCAATTCTACCTTAACTTATAATGATCATGCAATAATACTAATAGAAAATTCTGCATAACATAGATGGACATAGAAAATAACAATAGTATCAAGTTCATTAAATAACATTAATTTAAATTACAAAGAAGAAAGTAAAAGATAAGAGTAAGTAGAAAGAAATCTCTCAACCCTTTTCTCAAACCCTTGTAATAAATTTTCTCCTCCTTGGTCTTCTTCTTCAAAACATAAAATCTAACTTAGAACCTTAACTCTATATAAAACTGTTCTTCCAACTTACAGAAAATAAATTAGTTATAATCCCATCATCTAAAAATTACAGTTAAAATTAACATTTACAATGTTCTGAAGGTCATGTCCTTTCTTTAAACAGTTGCACAACTTGGTGGAAAGTGTAACGCCCCAATGCCCCTTGGAAGGACAAGGGAGCGCTACACGACACTAAGCATACAATTACCATATTCAATTAACATTACTTAATATCACTATCACTATTAGCATACACTAAGGACTATAAGCTATACATTACCACTAGCTCATACACTATTACTAGTACATTATAGTTCCCATATTACAAGTTACAGATTTGACTTCTTAACTTACATATTACTATACAGATTACAAAAAGAATAGTTATTACAAAAATGGAGCTTTAACTCTATAAAATCATTACACTCAAAATGACACTTTCCGCTCCTAGGGTGGCCTGCAGAACTTCCTTCAAAACTACGACTCCAATTCACAACCTACACGGGACATAAGCACTCGTGCTAAGCGATAACGCTTAGTGGGGATGTAAGTAAACAAATACCAATATAAACATTCACAAGACACCATGCAATAACATAAAGGAAATATGCTTAAACCATATACCACTTCAAGTAACAATCACTAAGTCATTATTGCTTTAGCATGCCAATATCCATTAGTACATGTTAAGCAAGAAGGTTACAATAACTATAAACCGCTATAAGTCAATAATCACATACCATGCTCAATAATCACTACACTATGCCAGCGGAAAGCTTCACTATCAATATCAGTATATCACTTAGTATGGCATTGATATTACACGATCAATAGGAACAATATTATCAATATATGTATGAAACACAATACATTCTTTAACACATTATCAATCATACACACACATTTGTCATTGTTAGCCTGAATCATCTTAGAGGTGGATACGGGTACAATAAATATTAATCACTAAAGACCGAAGTCTCAAACTCTTTATCTCTAGATACCCGTCGATATCGATCACTAGACACTCGTCGGTGTAACACTAGCAGCCGTAATTCACTAGCCCTTCATAAGCATGCTTATTTATCCACGACTCGACTACATGTTTATCAGTTTATTCAGGCATTAAGCATTTACTCTCATGGCATTACCTATTCGCATAATACTCAATCGCATAGTAATAGTTGTTATTATAATGTGGCTCATTTCCATAATATTATTTATTCGCATGATTTTATTCACATATTAAGATCCAATCGCATAAGTACATACTCATCACATATTAATAATCTCACATAGTAATGCAATCAAGCTTAGTTAGGCTTTGTCAAGCATCCCAAGATCTCATGATGTTTTAGAAAAGAAAATAATGTTGAGGTACCTCACGGTGACAACCAATCAGGTTGTGACTGTGACACACACCAATTCTCAAAGCAGAATGCATAATTTCATACCTCACGGTGACAACCAATCTGGTTGTGCCATGACATACAAAATAGTTCCTGGACAGAATGCAAATTGGGGTATCTCACGGTGGCAACCAGATTCATTGTCACCGTGACATACCACTTCTATCCGATTAGAATGCAATCTCTCTATGCCTCACTGTGACAACCAAATGGTTGTGACCGTGACCCATGCAAAATTGCCAATACACAGCTATGTTTACTAAGACACAGCTATGCTACCAAGACAGCTGTGCTATTTACACACATTACATTCTTGCATTCACTATCTTTTGTCTAACTCACTCACAACTCAAGCACACTTTACCACATCACTTGACATGCTATAATACACAATTAAACTCCTATATGCATCTTTTTAAACTCACTATACAATTTAGCATAAACAATCATACAAGGTATCAAGATCAACTTACCAATCTTGGCATGTCAATAGCATCTATTTTCCACTACATGTCAATATCACTATTCCATTTCAGTCATCAATTTACACTAATTCACTATCCAATTCAAATTAATTAACCATATACACACAATAAACACATACTTTAACACATCAAAGCATATCAATTCACACTCAATCCCTAACCTCTTGGAGCACTCCTTCCTTTCTCTCTATACCACCTTCTCTTTACCCTTGGCAGCTCTACTTGGCTCTTCACCTCATAAATACATACAACACATGTGCAATTCCATTAGACTATACTCATAGCTTAAAATTCAAATCAGAAATATAAGGAGATGATGATGACAAACTCTATACCAAGACTTATCTTTCAAGCTAAGTACTTAATCTTCTTAACTATCACTACTTAATTCTCATAAATCCACGGCAATTTGAAGAACGAGAGAAAGAGAGAGATGGATGAGGTATTGAAGAACAAAGAAGAAGATATCAAAATGACAGAATTTTCCATTCTCTCTCTCATCTAAACCCTTATATGTGCATGCAAGGAGGAGGTGTGAAATTCCCATCCCTTCTCATGCTAGGTGGCCGGCTCCCTTTGCAACACCTAACTTCCACTAATTCTTAATTCGGATTAATTAAGTTCACTTAATTAACTTCATCCATCACTTAACATTAATCCTGCATTATTACCTTGTAATCGCTACTATACTTTATTTTTTTTCAATTCAGTCCCTAGTTTTACATTTTCAATTAGGTCCAAATCTGTAAACCCTAATTAACACTCACTTATTTACACTAATCACACTCAATACTACTAGGGTGATTTTCGGGGTGTTAAAGAAAGACCCAACTTTTCAAGTGACTTTTCAAGGCAAACTGTCCAATGGCTCTCTCTAATGCGCTCGCGACAGAGCACGGTACATCACTTCTTTCAGCTGCGTGATCTTCCTCTTCCTCCGCATCTTGCCACGCTCGCGATACCTATCACGCTTGCAACAGTGCGTGGCTTCCTTCCTTTGCTCTTCTTTTCTTCTTTTCCTTTGGCTTCTCTTGGCTATCCTCTATCGCGCTCGCGACAACAGCTTCTTTTCTTGCTCATTTCTGCTCCTTCTCCACATTTTCTCCCTTTTTCTCCTATATTAGCAAAACTTAACACAAAATATCAAACACTCCTAATTCTAACATATTTAATCATAACTAAACATAATTTTAACCACAAAACATAAGCTAAATATGAGCTATTTAGGCTCATATCAAGCCCCCACACCTAAACATTTGCTTCTCCCCAACTAAAAGATAACAATCAAGCAAGCAAACAAACACATAACATAAAGTAACATGCACATAATTTTGGAGCTCACATCTATATTTGGCAAACATTTGGTAATAACATGCATAACCTTTCATCTCTCAACACATTAGCCTAAATATGCAAATTCTCAAACAATATCATCCTCCTTTAAACTTGAACAACCATGCACATTTGGAAAATCATGAAGTTGCAAAACACAAGAATGTTTGAACTCAAGAATTTGAATATCTTAACACATGTAAAGATTATTTCACACAAAATATTGCCTAAAATAATTCTCACTCAAACACTATGTTCTTAAATCTCTCAATGTGTTTATGGGGTAGTGTTTCTCTCATTCCTTAAATATGCCATTGCATACCATAAGCTTGTAATGGGTAAACCTCTCCACTACTAGTATAAAGTAGTACATGAAATCAAAAAGGTCGTATTAAAGGTTGTAGCTTTGCTTAGGTTAAGGTAAGACAATTTGGTTTAAGTAGCTTATAATGTGCAGAGAGAAAGTATCACTATATCTAAGAGACTTAAAAGCTAAGTATAGCATGATCTCATGATATTCTAATCTTTCTGTTCTAACTCCCTTCTTAATATCCACATTTTCTACTAGTTTCTTTTTTTCCACACTTTTTTTTCTTTTTTTATTTTTTTTTTATTTTTTTCTATTGTGGGTACATTTACAAGAGCTTCCTTTAATGTGCCAAAAGCTTCCATACATGCATTAGAAAATTCAAAAGGCACATCCTTTACCAACAAGTTAGTTAGAGGCTTAGCAATTGATGAAAAGTCCTTTATAAACCTTCTATAGAAACTAGCATGTCCTAGAAACTATCTTACACCTTTAAGTGTAGTAGGTGGAGGTAACTTCTCTATCAATTCAGTTTTAGCTCTATCTACCTCTATACCTCTACTTGAAATCTTATGGCCTAGAACTATCCCCTCATCCACCATAAAATGGCATTTTTCCCAATTGAGTACCAAGTTGGTCTCCTTACATCTAGCCAACACTTTATCCAAATTACTAAAACACAACTCAAATGAATCACCTTAAATAGAAAAATCATCCATGAAAACTTCCATGATATCCTCTTTCATATCCCCAAAAATAGAAGTCCCCAAAAATATAAGTCATACACCTTTAAAAAGTTGTTGGTGCATTACATAGCCCAAAAGGCATCCTTCTAAAAGCAAAAGTCCCATATGGACAAGTAAAGGTGGTCTTTTCTTGATCAGTAGGGTATATGAATAATTAAAAATACCCCGAATAGCCATATAGAAAACAATAATGAGAATGTCTAGCTATCCTTTCTAACATTTGATCAATGAATGGTAAAGGAAAGTGATCCTTCCTAGTAGCTGAATTCAATTTCCTATAGTTAATGCAAACCCTCCAACCTATGGTGGTTCTAGTAGGAATGAAATCTCTATTCTCATTTCTAATTACAGTCATTACCCCTTTCTTAGGTACATAATGAATTGGACTCACCCATGCACACTCCGAAATCGGATAGATAATCCCAGCATCTAACAAGTTAATGACTTCTTTTTTAACTATTTCCTTTATATTGGGATTAAGCCTCCTTTGTCTATCAGCCTTAGGTTGACACTCATCTACCGTTTTTATTCTATGCATGACAATGTTTGGACTAATTTGCCAACCTATACTCTTGATTCTCTTTCTAACAGCTTCTAATAATAAAGACTCTTACTTACTAGTTAGCTTGTTAGAAATAATGATAGGTAAAGTATTCTTTGAACTAAAAAATGCATACCTCAAATGATTAGGTAGCTCTTTCTATAACAATTCCTACCCATACATAGGAGAACCCATCCTCTAGGGAGTGAGAAACTGTATGAGCAGGGGTCTCACCAAACAACAGAACAACATGCATATACATAACATATAGAAAACAGCGAAAATTAAAACTTAAAATCCATTTATTGATATCCAAAGGGGTTTATTACAAAAATATAATCAGTACATTACTAATATTACAAAATTACATTCTTTCGAAAGATTACATAGCGGAGCCAGTACAAAAGAATAATACAATGAGAGCTCAATATTACAAAAAGAATCTTAAGTACAACTAAGCCCTAACACTTAAAAACTTATGTGTTGGCTGGACCTGCGGAGACTCTCCCAAAAGCTCAAAACGTTTCGCACCTGCACAGATGAAACACCCGTGCTAAGCGATAACGCTTAGTGGGGAAAACACACAATAATATGAACGACCAATTCACAATGGTCATTGAGGCAAAACACAATCAAAATGGCATATACTTATAATCATAGATATATATATAAATCATAGCTTAAATGCCTTCACTTGGATTCAAAGCTCATAATCGATTCATATACCAAACTTATTTCACATGCTTATAATCATAGCAAGACAAACACACAAAATGCCTGCTGACTCAAAATAGCAGATAATGAGTAAACACATTGGGGGGACCCAAGGGGACAATCGAAAAGCGACATAATCATTTTCTCATTCGAAATATTTTCACATTGGGGGATCTGAACAAGATCCAAACACATTGAGGATCGCGAGGACCCAAACGGGGACTTGATCAGGGTCCGAAGCACATTGGGGCTATAGCTACTAAACACTATTAGGCATGCCTAACTATCCACTAAATTGACTCTTGCAGGCCATGTATAAAACATTCCATAACCGAAACATAACATTCATTATAATTCGATGAAGCGAAAATAATTACAGTTAAATATTATTTAAAAGCTGAGATGACACTAAATAAACATTAAAGACCAAAAACAAGTATAAATGGAACGAAAAAGATGAAATCAGAACTTCAAAAAAATTCAAAACAGAAGACTTTTACATGGCGGTATGACCAACCCTTACTGCCGTGTAAGACATTCTACATGGTGGTAAGGAAAAGCCATACCGCCGTATAGCATGCCAAGCGAGAACCCAACAGGAAATAGAATGCATTTACACGGCGGTATGGAAACTCCTTACCCCCGTGTAAAATGCTCAACCCAAAAATCCTTCAAAGCAGAATGACCTTACACGGCGGTATGAAAAGTCCTTATGCCGTGTAAAATCATGGACAAGGAAACCAAAGAACAGAATATGATCACACGGTGGTATGCCCACCTCATACCACCGTGTGGATCATCCCAAACCAAGAAAATTCCACCAAAATCAACCCAGCTCTCAACCAAACTCTAACATACCTCAAATCCCACTTTCTAACCATTATACACAACACAAAACCCAACTTTTATACCACTAATTACCCTTAAAACATGCAATTAACATAACCAAAAATCCCCAATTTATCAAAACCAGAAATTTCCTACATCAACTAATTCAACAAATAATTTTACTTCAAGAGCTCATCAACAAAGCATCTTAACTCAATTCCAACAAAACTCATAACATATGAACCAACATAAACATCACTAACCACATAATTTTTCCAGTAAATCAAGTCAAGGTATAAAATCATGTATTGCATCAAAATCACAACAATCCCAAACCTAGAATCCTTCGCTCCTAATTAAAGAGCACCACTCCCACTAACCTTCTCTTTGACCTTAGGTTCTTGAGGAGGTACCACTAAACAAAAACACCCAAACCACATAACCAACAAAACCCTAGATCAAAACACACACTAAGAAGATAAAAGAAATAGATGAACAGGAAGAGGAAAACCCACTAGAAAGCTTACCAATTAACACTTGCGTTGATCAATCTCCACCAATATGCACTTGAATCAAGTCTAGGGCACAAGAAAGGAAGAAAAAGGAAGAACAAGGGGAAGAGAGGGACGACAAGGAGAGGCGAAATGGGAGAGAGCTGAATTGGTTCTCTCTCATTTTCTCTCTCCTAGCTATATATACCATTTTCCAATTCTCGCCACATGTCAACTAGGGATTGGTGAGATTTGATCACTCACACCCTACAACCATCCACTACACAACATCCAATTCTAACTACACTAATACACACACTAACTCCATACACACATCCACACTATAATAAAGCCTAAAACATGCATATAACTCAAATTCAAATATACACATGCTAAAAATA
Organism: Excoecaria cochinchinensis; assembly: GCA_947683425.1. Classification (NCBI taxonomy): domain Eukaryota; kingdom Viridiplantae; phylum Streptophyta; class Magnoliopsida; order Malpighiales; family Euphorbiaceae; genus Excoecaria; species Excoecaria cochinchinensis. Next base: position 2,339,779 of record CANTUQ010000021.1, on the reverse strand, counting down.
CACATACACACAAATGCAAAATGGCTCGAACTACTAGGGGGAAAATGGGGTGTTACACTTTTAATTCCACATTAGGAGGACTTACAATAGAAGGTGGCAAAGGTGCGTCATCTCTATGCAAAAGTTCTTGCTTTGAACTCTCTTGCTCTACCTCTTCATGAACTTCCTCCTCAATATAATCCTCTTCTTAACCTGCATTATCCAATACTTCCAAAACACAAGCATCAATGACATCAATTTTCATGCATACATTCTCATCCATGGGGTATTTGAATGCTTTATCCATGTGATACTCTACACTATCTTCCCCCACTCTTAAAATCAAAGTGCCTTCATAAACATCAACTAAAGCCCTACCAGTTCTCATGAAAGGTCTTCCTAATATCAATGGGCATTTAATGTCATAAGCAATGTCTAAAATGACAAAGTCAGCAGGCAAGATAAATTTATCCACTTTAACAAGCATATCTTCCACTATTGCATATGGTTTCTTAATAGATTGGTCAGCTAATTGCAAGACCATTGAAGCAGGTTTAACATAATCTAATCCTAACATTTTAAAGATAAACAAAGGCAAAAGATTAATACTTGCCCCTAAATCACATAAACACTTAGGAAAATCAATATCCCCCAAAGTACAAGGAATAGTAAAATTCCCATTATCTTTAAGTTGAGTGGGCAAATTATTTGTTATTATTGAACTACATGCCTCAGTTAACTCAATAGTAGATATGTCTTTCCAACTTCTTTTCTTAGAAATTAAATCTTTAAGAAACTTTGCATAGTTAGGAATTTGAGTTATAGCCTCAATTAAATTCAAATTGATATTTAAATGCTTTAATTTATCAATAAAAGTTTAAAATTGCTTATCTTGGTTCTGCTGCTTTAGGAGTTACGAAAAAGGTGGACGAGGTTGGAAAATTTTTGAAGAATTTGCCTTAGTAGCCCTTTTTGTCGCGCTCGTGACAGAAGGTAGATTCTCCTTTTGCGTGCTCACGAAGGGTATCACGCTCGCGATGTTAGCCGATCTTTCCTCTATCATGCTCACGACAGGCGTCGCGCTCGCGACAGAAGACTCATCCTTCTGAAAAAAATATTTCTGCACATCATCATCCTTGTTAATAGAAACAAATTCACTAGTATAGGATTTACCTGACCTCAATTTAATTGCCTTCAAATGTTCCCTTGGATTTTCCTCTGTATTACTTTGTAAATTCCCTTATAATCATGAAGGTAAAGCTTTAGCAATTTGCACTATTTGCACCTCCAAGTTATGGATCGATGGGGCTTGATTTTTAGTGATTTGATCAAACTTTGTCTCTAGCCTCTTTTGGTTCTCTTCTTGTCAACTAAACTCCACAGTACTCCCTTCTTAAAACCTATCCATCTTAACCTCTAAAGCTCCAAACCTATCTTGAGGTTGCTGAAATCCTACACCCCTATTTTGATTGTTACTTGTAGACATTGGGTCCCGAGGCGGTCCAAAATCAGAATTACCCGATGATGAAAATGATACTTGCCACAAGTAGAGGTGTCAATAATGATGTTTTCCTTATCGAAAATCCCCTTAATTCTTCTAAAAATTTTAATTCAAAAATTTGCATTTTTACTTTTATTTTTATTCCTTTTGTTTTTATTGTTATTTTTATTCTTACTCTTTTTTATTTTTATTTTTATTATTTTATTTTATTTTTTATCTGCACGCTGCGAATTTGAGTCGGGTCACACGCTTGCGGGCCGTGCCCACGCAGGTGCAGCATGCGCCTGCTGGTGCTGCGTGCGCCCGCCTGGCGACGTGTGCACGCATGGGCGTATGTCGCCAGGGGCGACATGCGCTGTGCGCCCATAAGAGCACACGTTATAATACCCCGTTTTCCCCCTAGAAGTTGGAGCCATTTGTGCATGTGTGCCTTGGGTGTGTGATGGCATGTTATAAGGGCATTTTAGGTAAAATGCATGTTTTGTGGGCAATTTTATAGTGTAAGTGCATGTAGAGTTGTAGGACGTGAGTGTGTGGGTTGTATTAGTCATACTCACATGTTGGTAAAGTGTGCATCAGTGAGGATAGCATTGTGTGTGTGTAGTGTATGCTTGTTGGGTAAGAGTGGTTAATCTCCACCAATGAGGAAGTGACATGTGTCTAGGGTTAGGAAAAGAGTAAATAGATGTAACACCCCCTCCGTCTCCCTCGTTGGAAGGGTGCCGGTGGGCGCGCTACCCGACACTCACTCACATACACGCACACATATACTGGGCGGAAGCGTACATTCATACATGAAAACATACGAAAATTTAAAACTTTAGAGAAACAATAACTGAACATACATTAACTTGCATACATACAAATAATCATTTAAATGAAAGCATAAGGTGAAAGATAAAATGAAGGATTAACTTAAAACGTAATTACAATAAGACCTTTCCATAATAAAATACATAAACGAAATGCTACGAAATTACAGAATCCGAAATACAGGAGCTGAAACAAAAAAAATAGCAAAACACTACGAACTCTTACGTGGCCGACCTTGCAGATGCTCGACTCGAACCAACCAAAACTTGCCACCTACACGGGAAAAGAACCCGTGCTAAGCGATAACGCTTAGTGGGGAGGAACAGAACAAAAGGACACTAAACAAACAAACATATAACATCATGCAAAGATACATATAAACTCGCAGGCAAACACTTACCGATTCTACCGAAGTCTCAGATATCAGAAGGCGAATCATGCAAGGACCCAATAATAATAAACACGCAGAAGTCATACCAAAATACCCGTAGATGCACACAATTAACATGCAACGGCACTAGAGATCCAAACATACAACTATCATGCCATAATACACGCACCCTAGCTAAGAACCGACTAACAAGATCAAAGCACAACACCACCGTTGCGCCACTCTGATATATAATATCAGACCAAAGACACTCCAAAAGCAGAGACCAAAATAATAACATAACATCACATTCATCACATCATCATGCGAAAATACCAATAAATCTTACATACAGTTACTGAGATCCATTAAGTATCAAAGCATAATCTCTAACTATCTAAACATGCATAAGACCGTTACCCAACGATTCTCATTCACTAGCGGAAACCACTTACAAAGCTAATACACCATACTCTCACATTACTACCTCAATACACGTAGCAGCATACAGAGAAACATAGACCTCTAACAACATGCTGAAATTACTACAACAGCAGAGACCGGTATAACATATACACAGTAATACTCCATAACATTACACAATACATATGTTATCACACCTTGCAATGTAAACACAAGTCAACATACTGAAATCACTATGATGGCATAAACCAAGGAAACATATATCATGGCTCTACCTTCATAGCATTCAAGAGGTCAAGTTCACAATCTTAAACATATTAATTTACATACTTATAGCCAAAACTGATTCGTTTCACATGCTTATATATAATGAAAACATGCTTGAGTCACATACGTATATACATAATATTCGAATCACAATCATAGCATTCTGAAGCTTATAACACATCATATGACAAATGCGAATAATCGTGTTAGATATAAATCATGCTTGCATAGTAAAAACATACATTCCGAAGCTCATAACCACGTTCATATACATATAAACTAATTCCTCAAATCATTATTATGCTCATTCGGATATCACATTCTTATAGTTATTTTAAAGCAATACCAAATAACAAAGCACCTGCCGACTCACAATAGTGGATAACGAGTATACGAACAGTACCTTACGGGTACAAATCGGCCAAAGGGTACCTTACGAGTACGAATCGAAAACCATTTTATCTTATGACATTTAAAACATTTTACTGAGGGGGATCTTAAACAAGATCCAAACACATTAAAAAGGATCGCGAGGATCCGAACACATAAAGGGTTCGCGAGGAACCAAACGGGGACCTGATCAGGGTCCAAACGTCCAAAGGTGCTGCAGCTAAAGAGACTCTATTAGGCATGCCTAACTATCCACTAGACTGACTCTCGCAGGTCATGCATAAACGAAAGCATGTTTCAAATCATATGACATAGTTCATCATGCATAATCCATAGTCTAATAGACAAATACATATGTTCATAATATCAATCATACCTCGTACAATTCATATTATAAAGCATGCAATATAATTTAATCAACATGCTTTAGTACTATTCAATATTCTAAAACATATCAGAATTAAATGTGGAACCATATTATGCCAACAATTAACGACGCGTAATCTTAATCATGGAATGATACAATATATTCTTAAGCATAGCATGTTATTCTTAAAGAAGGATCTGATTAAAGATATGCATAACATATTTTAATATAACATGCTCGGGACTAAACCATCATGAACTTGGCATTCATAATTCCTTCGCATTCAAAATACGACATGCAATACAAATCACAACAATTAACATATCTAAATCAAAACCATACAGTTTAAATCCAACAATCATTTAACAGGATCACTATAATCCAGAACTTATTCTAAAATACCACATATAACTTATCATGGATAACATATTATTAATCGAAATTAAATTAAGATAATCATTCATATAAGCAAGGTAACATAGCACACAGTAGAGGAAAAAGCCATAAAAAGCATTTGAAAATCATTTTATAAAAAAAACTGGTCACGTGGGGAATAGGGCAAAACAGAAAAGAGGGAGTCCTGAGCAACCTTCACGAGTCATGAAGGTTGCTCACGACTCATGAGCAATTGCTCACGACTCGTGAGCATGGCTCACGACTCGTGAGCCTTGCTCACGCATCATGAGCATTGCTCACGTCTCGTGAGCTACTCACTTGCCTTCTTCCACCCCGATTCTAATTCCGAAAACGCAAACATCGTGAAATTCATACAGAACCCAGAAAATTAACAATAAACTCATTCCAAACTCAAGGTTCTAATACTTATGCATTAACCACAATCAACACCCATTCATTCAAATCCCATCATGCAATATCAACACATCAGATTAATCATCCAAAGGAATCAAACAAAACCAATACACAGCAAATAATCAAACTCAGCAAACCCAGTAAATGCAAAATTCCCAAACTCACATACCTTCCATTCAATCCTTATCATGCATTACTAACACATCTACCCACATAAATCATGCATATACACATGCCAAAACACTCAAAATTCCAAAGATTAAACAATACAAACACATTTACAACCTAAGTGAGAATTAGGGCAAAATAACCCAAAAGCTCAAATGCAGAAATCAAAGCTCCCAAACCTGGTAATGATGACCCAAAATCACTCTTCTAGCTTCAATATTCTGTCCTTTCCTTGCCTTTACTTTGCTTCTTCTTATCACAAATCACTTGCACAAATAAAACCTGTGACGCCCGTTCCCTAACGACAGACTAGCTCAGCTAATCTTGGTTAGAGAAGGTCGCACACACACACAGAACACATGCGAAAACTGAATAATAAAATTTCATCACACACTATCACTATTTTAATTCATGCATCTCATGCCAACTACTATTAGTCACACGCCTTAGCTATTCACATGACACACATACATGTGGGAGGTTACATCCGTGATTACTACATTATTACATGCCTTTACATATTCAAAATACATATTAACCATATAAAACTTATACAAAAGTTCCAAATAACAACCCCCATACCTACACTATACACTTCCTATTGTTGACCGTCCCAAAATGCGGGGGACGTCCTTCAGTCACCTCTCGTCCGTACCTGCACGGATTAGAGTAAATCCATGCTAAGCGATAACGCTTAGTGGGGAACTCATATGTATAGCAACAATTATCACACATCAGAAACATCATACATTACATGTTAGTAGACATGCCAGAACATTCATCATTAAAGCACGTACCATTTCAAGCATTGTTTTATCCATTACTATATTCAATCATAAAGCATCAATCGCTTATTCACATATCCATACCACATACTTTCTTGTATCACAGTCACTTCCATTTATTATTTGATTAATCAGTTAGCCTGCAATTCAATGATGCGGATAACGGGTAACGCATCGGTACCTCCTAGGTACCCAGAATCTCATCGAGATCACTTTTACACATTAGTACCTTCTGGTACTTTTCATCATTCCACAATTAACTGAATCCAGCAAGGATAATCGCATTCTTATTCCCATGGAATCAGACACATTTAACGCATGGGGCTGCAGCACTGAACCCTATAGGCATGCCTAACTATCCACTACTTGACTCGCAGGCTTAAGTTATTGACAAATTATTCAATTCACTTTTCACTTTACACATTTGCATTAGCACATAGCTAACATTTCACTTGCATATTCAGTATGCTTTCAAATTCAATCTTCTCATATAATATTTACATAACTGATCATATTCAGAAATCACCATGTTTGTATGCATTTGTAGATCACTTAACACACATACAATACTTACTCATGTTGTCCTTTATTTCAGCTCAAAGCCTTGCCATTTGAATGGCCAAACACATTAGGATCATATTGCCAAAACAGGGTGGGTCACGGTCACAATGGATTTCATTGTCACCGTGACATATTGAAGTCCAAAATAGAATGCAAATTGGGGACATGTCACGGTCACAATCAATTTCATTGTCACCGTGATGTGTTCCTAACTCTCGGCAGAATGCAACCTGAGGGTATGTCACGGTCACAATGAATCTCATTGTCACCGTGACATATTCTCATTTGCAAAACAGAATGCCTTCCTGGGTAGGTCACGGTCACAATGAATTCCATTGTCACCGTAACATACCAAATTCCACTAGGCAGAATTGAACTCAGCATATGTCACGGTCACAATCAATTTCATTGTCACCGTGACCTATGCAAAAATACCAAAAACACAGCTGTGTTTATCACTAGCATGGCTGTGCTTTTTCAGTCCAATTCTCCTTTTACGCCTAGACTTCAAATCTCCTTCTTATTTGTTTGGCAATCAACCCAAATACAACAACCACACAATCAATAACACATACCTGATTTTCCCTTCTTGTTTGGCATTCAATAATAGCACAAATCATAATCATTCTCAAGCACTTTATCACAATCATATTGCTACCATAATCATACAATTTAGCATCACATAATTCATGCTCAAACTCCAATTTCACATATCTTGCAATTCATTTCAAAACTCTATTTAACCAACACTAATCACATAATCACACAATTAGGGTTTGTTCCCAAACCTCGTCGCCTTAGCTCCTAATTACGACGGTCGCTCGGTTCTCCAATTACAGCTTTTCCCTTATCTCTTTTCACTGCTTCAGCTAGCAAAACCAACACAAATTCCAGAATTGAACACAATCCGTCAATCCTCACTCCAAACCAAATCAAAACCAAGAAGAAGAGTAGAAGATGAGAATAAGCACACTTAACCACTTACCTCTTAGGTTTAACCCTTAACTCATGAGCAACTAAACATCAATATGCTTACCCTTCTTTAACACTCACTCCCACGCAAGAAAGAAAAGAGAAGAACACAGAAAATTGCTAGATTACACAAATGAAACTCTTCCCTTCCCTTAACTCACTCTTGCATGCAAAGGTGTAGGTGGCACACCCTCACTAAGCCACACGGAAACCACTCACAAAAATCTGCCCCCACTATCCAATTTCTTACATTATTATATTCCTAATTAAAGCATCATTAAACAACTAATCAACCATTAGCTTAATGTGACTCAATTACTCATTAGCCACTAAACAATTCCTCTTTCTTCAATTAAGTCCAATCCTACACTTCAATTACACTTTCACCCCAATTAGACCAATTATAACTAGGGTACAATTCCGGCCATGACAACTCTCCACTCCTTAAAGAATTTCGTCCTCGAAATTCATACCTGAATGGAACAGTTGTGGATGCTGCTCACGCATAGCCGCTTCTGGTTCCCAAGTTTCTTCTTCAACACCATGGTGTTGCCAGAGCACTTTCACAAGTGGTATCTGCTTATTCCGAAGTTGCCTTACTTCTCTTGCTAAAATCACTATTGGCTTCTCATCATAGGTGAAATCAGACTGCACTTCCACTTCTGGTAGAGATAGCACATGGGAATCATCTGACCTATATCTTCTTAACATAGACACATGGAACACATCATGTAGCTTAGCCAAAGCCGGAGGCATAGCCAACCGATAAGCTACTGAACCTACTCTTTCAAGCACTTCATATGGCCCAATAAACCTTGGACTCAGTTTCCCTTTCTTACCAAATCGCAGTACCTTCCTCCAAGGAGACACTTTCAGAAACACTTTATCACCTACACTGAACTCAATATCTCTTCTCTTCAAATCAGCATACGACTTCTGTCTGTCACTTGCTGCCTTTAATCTTTGCTGTATGATTTTAGCTTTTTCTTCTGTATCACGAACCAAATCTGGCCCTATGACTCTGCTTTCATTCAATTCTGTCCAGCAAATCGGTGAACGACATTTCCTTCCATACAAAACTTCATACGGTGCCATACCAATACTGGTCTGATAACTGTTGTTATAAGCAAATTCCATAAGTGGAAGATACTTATCCCAACTCTTAGAGAAATCCAAAACACACGCTCGCATCAAATCTTCCAAAACCTGGATAATTCTTTCCGATTGTCCATCGGTTTGTGGATGGAAAGCAGTACTGAAATTCAATTTCGTACCCAAAGCCGCTTGCAAGCTCCTCCAAAACTTAGAAGTGAATCTGGGATCTCTATCAGAAACAATAGACAAAGGTATCCCATGCAATCGAACAATTTCTCTTACATACAATTCAGCCAACTTCTCCATAGAATAATCCATCCGAACAGGTATAAAGTGAGCTGATTTCGAAAACCTGTCTACGATAACCCATACTGCATCTTATTGTCTTGAAGTCAGAGGCAAACCCGATACAAAATCCATCGTAATATTATCCCACTTCCATTGGGGAATAGGGAGTGGATGCAACATTCCCTGGGGCACTTGATGCTCCGCTTTAACTTGTTGACAGACAAGACACTTAGACACATATTCCACTACATCCTTCTTCATCCCTGGCCACCAATACAACTGTTTCATATCTTGATACATCTTGTTTCCACCTGGATGCATAGTGAAAACTGTATTATGAGCCTCGTGCATCAATCTCTTCCTTAATTCTTTATCGTTGGCCACACACATTCTATTCTTATACAGCAGTATTCCATCTTCATTCACTGAATAGTCAGTCTTATCCATATCACCAACTGACTGCAGAACTTGTTGCAATCTCCCATCACTTATCTGAGCAACTATTAACTCATCTTTCAGAACCCGTCTTGCTTTCAACTGTGCTAATAAAGCTCCATCTGCAGAAAACCTCCACTCAATCCGCTTTAACTGTAATGCTGAAATTGACTTCCTACTCAAAGCATCGGCCACTACGTTAGCTTTTCCCGGATGATAATCCACAATACAATCATAATCTTTAAACAACTCGAGCCATCTTCGCTGTCTCAGATTCAGTTCCTTCTGTGTAAGCAGATATTTCAAACTCTTGTGATCCGTGTAAATTCTACACTTCTCACCATACAAGTAATGTCGCCAAATCTTTAAAGCAAACACTACCGCAGCCAATTCCAAATCATGAGTCGGATAATTCTGCTCATGCGGTTTCAATTGCCTTGACGCATACGCTATCACCTTCCCCTCTTGCATCAATACACAACCCAATCCGACACCTGAAGCATCGGTATACAACACATACTCTTTACCAGTCATAGGCTGTGTAAGAATCGGTGCTTCTACTAACATCTTCCTCAACCCATCGAAACTTGTTTGACATCTTTCAGACCACTTATATTTCACTCCTTTACGTAACAATCTTGTCAACGGTGAAGCTATTACTGAAAATCCTTTCACAAACCTTCTGTAGTATCCAGCCAACCCTAAGAAACTGCGAATCTCTAACACATTCTTAGGTGGTTTCCAATTCACAATTGCTTCTATCTTAGTTGGATCCACTTTAACTCCTTCAGATGAGATCACATGACCCAGAAATGATACCTCTTTGAGCCAGAACTCACACTTACTGAGTTTGGCATACAGCTGATGTTCTTGCAAAGTCCGAAGTACAACTCTCAAATGCTGTTCATGTTCCTTTTCATCTCTTGAATATACCAAAATATCGTCTATGAACACGACCACAAATTGATCCAAGTACGGTCTGAACACCCGATTCATTAAATCCATGAATGCAGCTGGCGCATTGGTTAACCCGAATGGCATTACTAGAAATTCATAATGCCCATAACGAGTTCTAAACGCGGTCTTAGGTACATCTTCCTTCTTCACTTGCAACTGATAATACCCTGAACGCAAGTCAATCTTTGAGAATACACCGGCTCCCCTTAACTGATCAAACAAATCTTCAATTCGTGGTAAAGGATATCGATTCTTTACTGTCACTTTATTCAACTGTCGATAATCAATACACATTCTCATTGAACCATCTTTCTTTTTAACAAATAACACTGGTGCTCCCCAAGGGGAAACACTAGGTCTAATAAAACCCCTGTTCAGTAATTCTTGCAACTGCTCCTTCAATTCCTTCAACTCAGTTGGAGCCATTCTATACGGTGCCTTCGATACCGGTACAGTTCCTTGTACCACGTCAATTGATAACTCAACTTCTCTTATTGGTGGTACACCGCTCAATTCTTCAGGAAACACGTCAGGAAACTCTCTGACTATTGGTATCTCTTGCATCTTTACCTGTTCTCTCTTACTATCTAATACAAGGGCCAAATAAGCTTCACATCCTTTTCTCATACACCGACAGGCTTGCATAGCAGATATCACATTCACAAGAGGATTAGTGCACACTCCTCTCACTGTCGCTCTGTTTCCCTTATCATCAGAGAGTATAACCATTTTCTTCTTACACTTAACATCCGCATCATACTTAGTTAACCAATCCATACCCAGAATCAAATCAAACTCATCGAACGGTAGCTCAATCAAATCCGCTGGAAACATTATACCTTGAACTTCTAATGCACAGTTTCTATATACTCTATTCACATTAACACTACCTCCCAAAGGGCTAGACACACAAATATCATATTTTAAACATTCCACTTTAGGCATCTTTTCACATATCTTTTTATCGCATACATATGAGTGAGTTGAACCAGGATCAATAAGTGCAAACATTTCCACACCACAAAGTAGAATAGTACCTGCTATCATCTCAGGCGCATCCTGATCCTCTCGTGCCTTCATAGCATAAGCCCGCACTGACGCCGCATCAGGTCTATCCACAATCTCAGAATCGACTGCACCTCTGGACTGACTACCTCTGCCATGTCCTCTTCCTCTTCCTCTGTTCGTAGAAGGCAAGTTTGAACCACCCCTACTCTGCTCTTGTTGATTTCCTGACATCTCATAGGTATTCGGGCAATTAGCAATGAAATGCTCAGTGCTCCCACATCTATAACAAGCTCTCGACACTTTCCAGCATTCTCCTCTATGCCACTTACCACAATGAGGACACTCCTGAACCTCACTTCTACTACCAGATGTTCCTCTTCCATAACCAGATGCTGAAGGAGCGCCTCGCTTTTTACCTCTCGCTGCAGAACTAAACCCTGACTCAGCAGGTGGTGTCACATGAGAATCTCTTGATCTTTTCCCCGTTTGGGAACCACCTCTATTTGCATTCTTCCTTTGTCTCCATTCCCTTTGAGCTCCTAGAGTCCTTTCAGCTCTCAAAGCTGCTTGAACAATTCGATAGTAACTTATATTCTGCTCTGTTGTTAGAGAAATCAGCAAAGCTTTAATTTCCTCAATCAATCCATCCTCAAACTGTTGACATGGCAACACATCAGTTAACACACCTTTCGGCGCATATTTGCTTAAGGGACAAAATTCTGCTTCATACTCCGCCACTGTCATAGTCCTCTGTCTCAAACTCAAGAACTTCTTCCAATTTGCCTCTCGATGTACTTTAGTAATATACTTGTTCTTGAATTCTTTTTCAAAGAACTCCCAGTTTAATGGTTCAGGAAGCATCGGATTCTGCAGGACCAGCTTCCACCAATCATATGCAGGACCTTGGAGTAATGACTCCACACATTCAACCCACTGATCTGGAGGACATCGAATCTCCTTAAGAATCCTTTCCACCTTCTCAATCCAGTACTCTGCTTTTTCTGACTCATCTAACCTTGTTCCTTGAAATTCCTCCAAACCATGCTTCCTCAAAGATTCTATTGGGGCTCTTGGCGCCATCATACGTTCCATCACTCTCGCCATATCTTGTGTCATTTTCATCATGGCTTCCATAGGCCCAAATGGAATCTCATTCCCATAGCCAATCGATCTAGACCGCCCAGACCCTGTCACCTCAGCTTCACGAGGATTCACACTTTCGGCAGATTCCTCACCGGTATGCCTTCCAGAATCCATCTTACTACACAAATTAACAAGGACTTCCGCATTAGGTCAACAAACTATACACATCTTATCTACCCAATTCCCAGAAAAGACTCAACCTAGGCTCTGATACCACAACTTGTGACGACCGTTCCCTAACGACAGACTAGCTCAGCTAATCTTGGTTAGAGAAGGTCGCACACACACACAGAACACATGCGGAAACTGAATAATAAAATTTCATCACACACTATCACTATTTTAATTCATGCATCTCATGCCAACTACTATTAGTCACACGCCTTAGCTATTCACATGACACACATACATGTGGGAGGTTACATCCGTGATTACTACATTATTACATGCCTTTACATATTCAAAATACATATTAACCATATAAAACTTATACAAAAGTTCCAAATAACAACCCCCATACCTACACTATACACTTCCTATTGTTGACCGTACCAAAATGCGGGGGACGTCCTTCAGTCACCTCTCGTCCGTACCTGCACGGATTAGAGTAAATCCATGCTAAGCGATAACGCTTAGTGGGGAACTCATATGTATAGCAACAATTATCACACATCAGAAACGTCATACATTACATGTTAGTAGACATGCCAGAACATTCATCATTAAAGCACGTACCATTTCAAGCATTGTTTTATCCATTACTATATTCAATCATAAAGCATCAATCGCTTATTCACATATCCATACCACATACTTTCTTGTATCACAGTCACTTCCATTTATTATTTGATTAATCAGTTAGCCTGCAATTCAATGACGCGGATAACGGGTAACGCATCGGTACCTCCTAGGTACCCAGAATCTCATCGAGATCACTTTTACACATTAGTACCTTCTGGTACTTTTCATCATTCCACAATTAACTGAATCCAGCAAGGATAATCGCATTCTGATTCCCATGGAATCAGACACATTTAACGCATGGGGCTGCAGCACTGAACCCTATAGGCATGCCTAACTATCCACTACTTGACTCGCAGGCTTAAGTTATTGACAAGTTATTCAATTCACTTTTCACTTTACACATTTGCATTAGCACATAGCTAACATTTCACTTGCATATTCAGTATGCTTTCAAATTCAATCTTCTCATATAATATTTACATAACTGATCATATTCAAAAATCACCATGTTTGTATGCATTTGTAGATCACTTAACACACATACAATACTTACTCATGTTGTCCTTTATTTCAGCTCAAAGCCTTGCCATTTGAATGGCCAAACACATTAGGATCATATTGCCAAAACAGGGTGGGTCACAGTCACAATGGATTTCATTGTCACCGTGACATATTGAATTCCAAAACAGAATGCAAATTGGGGACATGTCACGGTCACAATCAATTTCATTGTCACCGTGATGTTTTCCCAACTCTCGGCAGAATGCAACCTGAGGGTATGTCACGGTCACAATGAATATCATTGTCACCGTGACATATTCTCATTTGCAAAACAGAATGCCTTCCTGGGTAGGTCACGGTCACAATGAATTCCATTGTCACCGTGACATACCAAATTCCACTAGGCAGAATTGAACTCAGCATATGTCACGGTCACAATCAATTTCATTGTCACCGTGACCTATGCAAAAATACCAAAAACACAGCTGTGTTTATCACTAGCATGGCTGTGCTTTTTCAGTCTAATTCTCCTTTTACGCCTAGACTTCAAATCTCCTTCTTATTTGTTTGGCAATCAACCCAAATACAACAACCACACAATCAATAACACATACCTGATTTTCCCTTCTTGTTTGGCATTCAATAATAGCACAAATCATAATCATTCTCAAGCACTTTATCACAATCATATTGCTACCATAATCATACAATTTAGCATCACATAATTCATGCTCAAACTCCAATTTCACATATCTTGCAATTCATTTCAAAACTCTATTTAACCAACACTAATCACATAATCACACAATTAGGGTTTGTTCCCAAACCTCGTCGCCTTAGCTCCTAATTACGACGGTCGCTCGGTTCTCCAATTACAGCTTTTCCCTTATCTCTTTTCACTGCTTCAGCTAGCAAAACCAACACAAATTCCAGAATTGAACACAATCCGTCAATCCTCACTCCAAACCAAATCAAAACCAAGAAGAAGAGTAGAAGATGAGAATAAGCACACTTAACCACTTACCTCTTAGGTTTAACCCTTAACTCATGAGCAACTAAACATCAATATGCTTACCCTTCTTTAACACTCACTCCCACGCAAGAAAGAAAAGAGAAGAACACAGAAAATTGCTAGATTACACAAATGAAACTCTTCCCTTCCCTTAACTCACTCTTGCATGCAAAGGTGTAGGTGGCACACCCTCACTAAGCCACACGGAAACCACTCACCAAAATCTTCCCCCACTATCCAATTTCTTACATTATTATATTCCTAATTAAAGCATCATTATACAACTAATCAACCATTAGCTTAATGTGACTCAATTACTCATTAGCCACTAAACAATTCCTCTTTCTTCAATTAAGTCCAATCCTACACTTCAATTACACTTTCACCCCAATTAGACCAATTACAACTAGGGTACAATTCCGGCCATGACAACTCTCCACTCCTTAAAGAATTTTGTCCTCGAAATTCATACCTGAATGGAACAGTTGTGGATGCTGCTCACGCATAGCCGCTTCTGGTTCCCAAGTTGCTTCTTCAACACCATGGTGTTGCCAGAGCACTTTCACAAGTGGTATCTGCTTATTCCGAAGTTGCCTTACTTCTCTTGCTAAAATCACTATTGGCTTCTCATCATAGGTGAAATCAGACTGCACTTCCACTTCTGGTAGAGATAGCACATGGGAATCATCTGACCTATATCTTCTTAACATAGACACATGGAACACATCATGTAGCTTAGCCAAAGCCGGAGGCATAGCCAACCGATAAGCTACTGAACCTACTCTTTCAAGCACTTCATATGGCCCAATAAACCTTGGACTCAGTTTCCCTTTCTTACCAAATCGCAGTACCTTCCTCCAAGGAGACACTTTCAGAAACACTTTATCACCTACACTGAACTCAATATCTCTTCTCTTCAAATCAGCATACGACTTCTGTCTGTCACTTGCTGCCTTTAATCTTTGCTGTATGATTTTAGCTTTTTCTTCTGTATCACGAACCAAATCTGGCCCTATGACTCTGCTTTCATTCAATTCTGTCCAGCAAATCGGTGAACGACATTTCCTTCCATACAAAACTTCATACGGTGCCATACCAATACTGGTCTGATAACTGTTGTTATAAGCAAATTCCATAAGTGGAAGATACTTATCCCAACTCTTAGAGAAATCCAAAACACACGCTCGCATCAAATCTTCCAAAACCTGGATAATTCTTTCCGATTGTCCATCGGTTTGTGGATGGAAAGCAGTACTGAAATTCAATTTCGTACCCAAAGCCGCTTGCAAGCTCCTCCAAAACTTAGAAGTGAATCTGGGATCTCTATCAGAAACAATAGACAAAGGTATCCCATGCAATCGAACAATTTCTCTTACATACAATTCAGCCAACTTCTCCATAGAATAATCCATCCGAACAGGTATAAAGTGAGCTGATTTCGAAAACCTGTCTACGATAACCCATACTGCATCTTGTTGTCTTGAAGTCAGAGGCAAACCCGATACAAAATCCATCGTAATATTATCCCACTTCCATTGGGGAATAGGGAGTGGATGCAACATTCCCTGGGGCACTTGATGCTCCGCTTTAACTTGTTGACAGACAAGACACTTAGACACATATTCCACTACATCCTTCTTCATCCCTGGCCACCAATACAACTGTTTCATATCTTGATACATCTTGTTTCCACCTGGATGCATAGTGAAAACTGTATTATGAGCCTCGTGCATCAATCTCTTCCTTAATTCTTTATCGTTGGCCACACACATTCTATTCTTATACAGCAGTATTCCATCTTCATTCACTGAATAGTCAGTCTTATCCATATCACCAACTGACTGCAGAACTTGTTGCAATCTCCCATCACTTCTCTGAGCAACTATTAACTCATCTTTCAGAACCCGTCTTGCTTTCAACTGTGCTAATAAAGCTCCATCTGCAGAAAACCTCCACTCAATCCGCTTTAACTGTAATGCTGAAATTGACTTCCTACTCAAAGCATCGGCCACTACGTTAGCTTTTCCCGGATGATAATCCACAATACAATCATAATCTTTAAACAACTCGAGCCATCTTCGCTGTCTCAGATTCAGTTCCTTCTGTGTAAGCAGATATTTCAAACTCTTGTGATCCGTGTAAATTCTACACTTCTCACCATACAAGTAATGTCGCCAAATCTTTAAAGCAAACACTACCGCAGCCAATTCCAAATCATGAGTCGGATAATTCTGCTCATGCGGTTTCAATTGCCTTGACGCATACGCTATCACCTTCCCCTCTTGCATCAATACACAACCCAATCCGACACCTGAAGCATCGGTATACAACACATACTCTTTACCAGTCATAGGCTGTGTAAGAATCGGTGCTTCTACTAACATCTTCCTCAACCCATCGAAACTTGTTTGACATCTTTCAGACCACTCATATTTCACTCCTTTACGTAACAATCTTGTCAACGGTGAAGCTATTACTGAAAATCCTTTCACAAACCTTCTGTAGTATCCAGCCAACCCTAAGAAACTGCGAATCTCTAACACATTCTTAGGCGGTTTCCAATTCACAATTGCTTCTATCTTAGTTGGATCCACTTTAACTCCTTCAGATGAGATCACATGACCCAGAAATGATACCTCTTTGAGCCAGAACTCACACTTACTGAGTTTGGCATACAGCTGATGTTCTTGCAAAGTCCGAAGTACAACTCTCAAATGCTGTTCATGTTCCTTTTCATCTCTTGAATATACCAAAATATCGTCTATGAACACGACCACAAATTGATCCAAGTACGGTCTGAACACCCGATTCATTAAATCCATGAATGCAGCTGGCGCATTGGTTAACCCGAATGGCATTACTAGAAATTCATAATGCCCATAACGAGTTCTAAACGCGGTCTTAGGTACATCTTCCTTCTTCACTTGCAACTGATAATACCCTGAACGCAAGTCAATCTTTGAGAATACACCGGCTCCCCTTAACTGATCAAACAAATCTTCAATCCGTGGTAAAGGATATCGATTCTTTACTGTCACTTTATTCAACTGTCGATAATCAATACACATTCTCATTGTACCATCTTTCTTTTTAACAAATAACACTGGTGCTCCCCAAGGGGAAACACTAGGTCTAATAAAACCCCTGTTCAGTAATTCTTGCAATTGCTCCTTCAATTCCTTCAACTCAGTTGGAGCCATTCTATACGGTGCCTTCGATACCGGTACAGTTCCTTGTACCACGTCAATTGATAACTCAACTTCTCTTATTGGTGGTACACCGCTCAATTCTTCAGGAAACACGTCAGGAAACTCTCTGACTATTGGTATCTCTTGCATCTTTACCTGTTCTCTCTTACTATCTAATACCAGGGCCAAATAAGCTTCACATCCTTTTCTCATACACCGACAGGCTTGCATAGCAGATATCACATTCACAAGAGGATTAGTGCACACTCCTCTCACTGTCGCTCTGTTTCCCTTATCATCAGAGACTATAACCATTTTCTTCTTACACTTAACATCCGCATCATACTTAGTTAACCAATCCATACCCAGAATCAAATCAAACTCATCGAACGGTAGCTCAATCAAATCCGCTGGAAACATTATACCTTGAACTTCTAATGCACAGTTTCTATATACTCTATTCACATTAACACTACCTCCCAAAGGGCTAGACACACAAATATCATATTTTAAACTTTCCACTTTAGGCATCTTTTCACAGATCTTTTTATCGCATACATATGAGTGAGTTGAACCAGGATCAATAAGTGCAAACATTTCCACACCACAAAGTAGAATAGTACCTGCTATCATCTCAGGCGCATCCTGATCCTCTCGTGCCTTCATAGCATAAGCCCGCACTGACGCCGCATCAGGTCTATCCACAATCTCAGAATCGACTGCACCTCTGGACTGACTACCTCTGCCACGTCCTCTTCCTCTTCCTCTGTTCGTAGAAGGCAAGTTTGAACCACCCCTACTCTGCTCTTGTTGATTTCCTGACATCTCATAGGTATTCGGGCAATTAGCAATGAAATGCTCAGTGCTCCCACATCTATAACAAGCTCTCGACACTTTCCAGCATTCTCCTCTATGCCACTTACCACAATGAGGACACTCCTGAACCTCACTTCTACTACCAGATGTTCCTCTTCCATAACCAGATGCTGAAGGAGCGCCTCGCTTTTTACCTCTCGCTGCAGAACTAAACCCTGACTCAGCAGGTGGTGTCACATGAGAATCTCTTGATCTTTTCCCCATTTGGGAACCACCTCTATTTGCATTCTTCCTTTGTCTCCATTCCCTTTGAGCTCCTAGAGTCCTTTCAGCTCTCAAAGCTGCTTGAACAATTCGATAGTAACTTATATTCTGCTCTGTTGTTAGAGAAATCAGCAAAGCTTTAATTTCCTCAATCAATCCATCCTCAAACTGTTGACATGGCAACACATCAGTTAACACACCTTTCGGCGCATATTTGCTTAAGCGACAAAATTCTGCTTCATACTCCGCCACTGTCATAGTCCTCTGTCTCAAACTCAAGAACTTCTTCCAATTTGCCTCTCGATGTGCTTTAGTAATATACTTGTTCTTGAATTCTTTTTCAAAGAACTCCCAGTTTAATGGTTCAGGAAGCATCGGATTCTGCAGGACCAGCTTCCACCAATCATATGCAGGACCTTGGAGTAATGACTCCACACATTCAACCCACTGATCTGGAGGACATCGAATCTCCTTAAGAATCCTTTCCACCTTCTCAATCCAGTACTCTGCTTTTTCTGACTCATCTAACCTTGTTCCATGAAATTCCTCCAAACCATGCTTCCTCAAAGATTCTATTGGGGCTCTTGGCGCCATCATACGTTCCATCACTCTCGCCATATCTTGTGTCATTTTCATCATGGCTTCCATAGGCCCAAATGGAATCTCATTCCCATAGCCAATCGATCTAGACCGCCCAGACCCTGTCACCTCAGCTTCACGAGGATTCACACTTTCGGCAGATTCCTCACCGGTATGCCTTCCAGAATCCATCTTACTACACAAATTAACAAGGACTTCCGCATTAGGTCAACAAACTATACACATCTTATCTACCCAATTCCCAGAAAAGACTCAACCTAGGCTCTGATACCACAACTTGTGACGACCGTTCCCTAACGACAGACTAGCTCAGCTAATCTTGGTTAGAGAAGGTCGCACACACACACAGAACACATGCGGAAACTGAATAATAAAATTTCATCACACACTATCACTATTTTAATTCATGCATCTCATGCCAACTACTATTAGTCACACGCCTTAGCTATTCACATGACACACATACATGTGGGAGGTTACATCCGTGATTACTACATTATTACATGCCTTTACATATTCAAAATACATATTAACCATATAAAACTTATACAAAAGTTCCAAATAACAACCCCCATACCTACACTATACACTTCCTATTGTTGACCGTACCAAAATGCGGGGGACGTCCTTCAGTCACCTCTCGTCCGTACCTGCACGGATTAGAGTAAATCCATGCTAAGCGATAACGCTTAGTGGGGAACTCATATTGTAACACCCTTTTTACTGTACATAATAACTTAATTGTCTTAAACTATTCTTAAAATCATTACGAAAATCCGGAAATTTTTTTTTTTTTTTTTTATCACTAATAAACTTTACTATTCACACAATCATTCTCAAATAGGCTACTTAAATTCTACCAAAATTTCGGCAGAGTTTCCTCTATAATATTGCCTATCCCCCTGTAAACAGAAAGTCTTTACACTTCTATAATCAAATACATATTCATCCGTCCTACTCCATTTCAAACTCCAACACAATTTTGCCCATCCTCCAATTTAATTCCAATTACATACTTATATAATAGCTCACAATGTCATCAGCTCACTATTACATCAATTATACAAAATACAAGAACATAATATCAATACATCAACTATTTACTATGAATAATTATCTAATACAATTTCTTTGATACAATAGTATCCTAATTATCTAGGGAGTGTACATGCCACAAGAACCAATATTGGAATTATCAAATACAAAAATTCCATTTCTTTCGCTTCCTTTCCAGACTTACCATTTCATATTTCTTCTATGAAGCGGTGCTGATATTCACTTGATTTCTGTCTTATACCTGCGCGAGGATAAACCACGCGCTAAGCTTTACGCTTAGTGGTGACTACCAAATTTACTTATCCAAAACATAAATATAATATATACACATATAATTGATCATTCATACGTTAATATCGCAAATTACTTTTTCTTTTTATAATCAATATAATACTTTATAAATAATATACCAATAGCTATTTAACTCCAAATTAAGTATGAATGATTTGCAAGATAAAACCATATTTATGCAAAGTATTCAATATTCTTTTAAAAATGCTGAAATTTCTTAAACTTGCATATTCAAGTTTTCAAATCCATAACTGAAATTTCCTAACATTTTGACAATGTACAAATCATGCTTATCATGCATCGCTAATCAAATTCCATGAATTATTAACCAGTCAATATGCTTCTGACATAACAGTTAATATTTCATTTTTACATAACAATTATTATGGCTTCCCTCTAGTCACTAATACCCACTAATATATGTATGTATGTAACACTCAATCGCGATTATGAAGTTTATATACATATATGTACATAAAGCTATTTCATTATATTACCAATTTCATGGAATCATTAACTGATATCATTTACTCAATTAAAGTTTTTATCACAGGACCATCAGCTTTATCATACTTCGAAGTCATAAGATACATTAGTTAACTTTCAGCCAAATATATATATACACATATATACATATGTATCAAACTTTAAATTTCACTATTATCTATTAGTATCCTTCAACTGTATTTCTGTCATTAAGTTATTTTATGGCTTTTAATCCACATTTACTTTCACACTTGCCATCTAACTTCTTAAGTTATACATTTAATATGGATTATAAATTATTTATATAAACCCACCAGTTTATCTCACTTCATTTATTCATCATTAAATTTCTTGATTCACACAATTATTTCACATTCATAAATTCACTTTGCAATTTATTGTTTTGCCCATAGTACAATGCTGGCAGACTCTAAGCACAGGATAAACGGGATGTGAACCCATAAGAGTTCACCATAACCTGGAGAGACCTCTGAGAGATCACTCCAGTCTTACAAACCTGAAGGAACCCCGAAGGATTACCCCCAGTCTTTCAGATACCAGTGGAGTCCTGTGTGACCACCACTGTCTTACAATACAGAACAGTACACTTCGGATATTCAGATACAGATATTCGGATACAGAAGTAGGACCATCATTGGCCTACAAAAAAGTGAGTCGTCATGCTCACATCCGCGGTCTTATGTCCCTATGGCTAGCCACTATATCCTAAACTAGACTTGACTACCAGCTCATCGAATAGGGCCACCTTATTGAATATTATTTAAATAAATCAAAACTTTGATCTTTACATAAAATAAGATCAATATACATTTCAATTCAATTTTTCATAAATAATCCCGGTATCATCCATCATCATTTTCTCATACAATTTCATTACTTATCACATTCCACTGATTTTGCTTCACAGGAAGCCATTAATCATATTTATATAATTAAAATGTGTTAACAATAATAATATACCTCATTTATATCAGTATACATTCTGACACTACTCTTTCTTTCCATTTCAATTCATTTTCATCTTATTTCGTCAAATTAAGTTTATTTCATACCATACCATTAATACATTATTGTTTAAATAGGGATTCACTATTTTTCATTTATCCAATTCTTCTTACAAATTACCCCATTTAAACACGTATAACCCATTTTTACTTTTATTTATAGCCTGATATTCTGACTTCCTTAACAGACTAATTTACTTTATTGTTATAATTGTCTTTAGGCATACTTAACTATACTCTTAATTTGTTAAGTACACTCACTTTCTATAATTCATTCACTTAACATGATTCCGCTTAAAATACTTTGTCCTTTACTCATAACTTTTTATACTAAATTACACTAAATTTCATTTACTTTAAATGACACGTATTATAAGTCCGCAACTCTATCATATTATTCGTAACATTTAACAAAATTGTACTAAACAAATTTTCACAAGTCGACCCATACATAGCGACTGAATTAATTACGGTAGTAATTCATCACAATATATATATTATTCATTCTTAGTTTATAAATCCAAATGCACAATTCAAGTGAAATTCCATGATGTACCCAAAAACAGAACACAATTACCAAGCCCTACTTGCTTCTATTTCATTGATTTAGCTCAATTCATTAGTTTAACTTAATTTGCTTAATTTATTTAAGCTTTAATTGACCACTCCAAATAAATAACTAAACTAAATCAAATTCACTAAGCAGTCTAAAGCATTATTACAACACTTACTATTGTGTTTATATTATTTCACACTTATATATATGTAAGAACACGTGCTTCTAATTTAATCTTAACAGTAATTTAATATTATGAATAATGGAAATCATACACAACCAGATTTTAATATAGTCACATCACATACCTTCAATCCAGTTCGTTGAGTTACCTTTAATTCAAACTTCCGATGAGTATATTCGGATTTCCCATTTAACATTTCAAATTTCCATCAATTCTTCGGGCATTACCAATTACACTACCATCACCTAGCTATGCACATTATAATACCCCTTTATATATATCAACATTTAATTACTAATCTGATTTACGTGTCATAATTTATCCATTACCAGCATTATATACGTATTTTAAGTCCTATCTTACAATTTAACCTATAATTCTTCAATTACAATTACTGGTCTACTTCCCAATTACTGTCAGTTTCTAATTCTTTTCATTCAATTAGAAATCGACAAATCTTAATTTAGGTTCTATTCAACTAAGCCAATACTCAAGACAACACTGCCAACGAATCAATGAGCCAACAAACATATTATTCACATACTGTGTTTAGCAAAATCACTCTTAATAAATTTTTAACTTGTGCAAAATCACTTAAGAAAGTAATTTTGGTGGCCACATACCGGATTTTCTGCTATTTTTGGTCCCTTCACCGTCGCCGGAGCCTCACCGGAGTCTCGCCGGAGCTCCACCAGAGACACCGAAACCACCGGGAGAGAGCTTGAAGCCTCGAGTTTCCATTTCCGGTGATCACGCGCCGTGACTGCTCTCCGTTTCGCCGGAATCGACGTCGGCAGCTTCGGTTCTTCCCAACACCGATCTCCTCATCGCCGGCGAGTGAGGATGATCCGCAGCCACCGGGATGTTCGCCTGCCCACCAGGAGTCCCGTCGTGCCGTTCGTGTCGCCTCTCGCCGTCGGAGCTCGCCGGAAAACGCAAGAGAAACTTCGGTTCCTCTCTCTCCGATCTGCTCGTCACCGGCGATTGAGGAGGATCCATGGCCACCGGAAGATTCGTCTGCTCACCAGGAGTCCTCCGGTGCCACTCGTGTCGCCGTTCGTCGCCGGAGTTGGCCGGAAAACGCTGAGGAAGCTTGCGGGTTCCTCCCGCTCTCCTTGATCGGCGACGCCTCGGGTCGGAGGAAAACGCCACGGGAACGGCGCTGCGGGTTGCGACGGTCCGATCGCCACCTCCGATCGCCTTCAGTGGTCGCCGGCGCTGCCTTCCGCCGCCCCCTCTCCCTCTCTTCCTCTCTCTTTCTTCCTTCGGTTTCTTCCCTTCCCTTCACCGTGTTTTCCCTTTCTTTTCATTCCCAATAATTCTAGCTTGCACTAGTCCCACTTGTCTAGATAATTCTAGACCCATAACTAAAATTATATGCTATAATTTATTTAATTGTCCATTTACGGATTATTTCTTTGTTTAATATTTTCTTAATTATTTGTATGTAAACACACACTCATATATATATATATATATATATATATATATATGTAGACTTAAAATTATTTAAATAATTAAATTAAACAACTTTAAGAAAAATTCTACTCTTATGCGTTAAAATTAACATTTAACGAATTTTTAGCCTGTCAAGTTATTAAATAAAAACAATGAAATTTTTTTGGGACATTACAATTCTCCCTTCCTTAAAAGAAATTTCGTCCTCGAAATTTTTCTGGACTTGCACAATAATCACGATTCATCCTTTCAATCAGTTTGCATTCCCAATGCAAATTTGCAAACAATTCAATTGTATTCGTCCATCTCACGGAAGTTATTATCTCATTATAATTAATAATACTTTGTGTGCCATTTGTGGAGACAGTAGAGGAAAAATCCGTTAAACAAAGTGACCAAATGCATAATTCACCATTTTTCTTTGCAGCACTGAACACATTTTAAAATCAATAACTTCCAACTCCACTTCAATAAAAACCAAGATATAGTGTTCCAAACTCCATTAGGAGCAGGTACTACATTTTCATAATAGAGATAAGGTGGCCCAATAACAGTTTCTAATATGGTTCTTTTAGTTACAAACTCTGAAACAATGGGGACTCCAAGTCGAATCATTGTATTTGAGAGGCATAGCCTATCATCATCTCTAGACGGCAGATTATTTTCCAATTTCAATTACTTTTTCCTTCACACCTATTATATTCATAAAAGCTCCTCTTTTTGTGTTTAGGGTAATCGACATCAGACTGCTTGATCTTTGACTTCTCCATTTGTGCAGCACATGTGAAATCTATAAGCTCTACCATTGTTACATGTGGTCCACATCTCTTTAGAGCTATCAATGCCTTGTCCTTAGAGTACCCCATCCTCATCAGAAACAATAAAACGTTTCCCTCATTATCAGACTCAAATTTAACAATTTACCTCATTTCCAGAACTCTCATTACCAGAAAAATCATTAAGAAAGTACCCATCATATCTAAAGACCGATAATCAGAATCAACATGCAGCTCTTACGTGATTTTTAAATCACGGAGTATGCGAGAAAAGTCTAAAATTGAATCTGTATTTCTTTTCCCGTTTTCCTGAATTACTTTAAACACCGTTTCCACATTCAACTCCGTTCCAACAAAATGATCAATTACCTTAGAGCTAGAAAAGCTAGAAGATAATCTTGTCGAATGTTTAAGAAGTGTTTTATGTGTCCAAAAGTGCACTTTCTTCTTAACTTACGCGTTAATCAGGCGCAAGTTACATCATACTTGAGCCAATAACATATCCATTCTAGAGATCATATCATTTCTTTATTTTCCATCTTTGGCATGTACACTCTATTCGAAAACCAATTGTACACACATCTTATTACTTACTTACCTTAATCCTTACTTAATTCCCTTCTCCTAAGATACATTATTTTCTCAATACAGAATCGCTTACACATTCAATAAACTCTTTCTTTAATCAAAATAACTATAACATTTCCTTCTTAGTTTACCAGTATCACTAGTCACAATTTGTCCATTTCTGAAACATCACATATATATCTTGCAGTACTTATTACTTAACAATCTTATACAAAAGTTCACAAATTCCATTCACTCTTATAAGCCAATTCAAGCTATAATCAATTAGTCAATCTAATCAGATACAATTCCATTCCATAGTATGTTGAAATCTTATCACATTCTATACCTTAATTTACTAACAAGAAGGATCAAACCCACAAATTACACAGATACAAATCTCTTACTCATACTTATACACATTTAGTGATCCTTCACCCCTTTCTTTTTCAATTCCAAGATTGAATTTCAAATTTCTTATTTTACTTACTCAACTTTGTTACACTCCTTATTACTTCCAATGAAGGTACATCTACCTCACTTTCATACACTTACTATATTCCACGCCAGTTTCCTTTCAATTAGGGCATATGCATAAAACTTGATGTTTTTCATGAATAGTCATGTGATGCCGATACAATGAATGTATGATGTTTGATGTATGCAGTATGATGCAAATGTGCGTATCATATAAGAACAGTGCATAGTGACCCAGCCCATGCATAAAATATTCAATGATTGCCCCTCTATCAAGGATAACTGACAGGTACCTCAAGTATCACAACCTTCGTACCACTTTCATATACTTTAAACCTCATAATTTTTGAACATCTCAATTTCTTACCTCTAATCTTCTATTCAACTCTTTCCGAATTATCTCTACTTAGAACTAAATAGAAATGTCCATAATAAACAACACATTCATTTCTCATAAACAATATCACATATTCTCCAAATATCTTATTGGCCAGAACCGCCTAAACCTTTGCTCTGATACCACTAATTGTAACACCCTTTTTACTGTACATAATAACTTAATTGTCTTAAACTATTCTTAAAATCATTACGAAAATCCGGAAATTTTTTTTTTTTTTTTTTTTATCACTAATAAACTTTACTATTCACACAATCATTCTCAAATAGGCTACTTAAATTCTACCAAAATTTCGGCAGAGTTTCCTCTATAATATTGCCTATCCCCCTGTAAACAGAAAGTCTTTACACTTCTATAATCACATACATATTCATCCGTCCTACTCCATTTCAAACTCCAACACAATTTTGCCCATCCTCCAATTTAATTCCAATTACATACTTATATAATAGCTCACAATGTCATCAGCTCACTATTACATCAATTATACAAAATACAAGAACATAATATCAATACATCAACTATTTACTATGAATAATTATCTAATACAATTTCTTTGATACAATAGTATCCTAATTATCTAGGGAGTGTACATGCCACAAGAACCAATATTGGAATTATCAAATACAAAAATTCCATTTCTTTCGCTTCCTTTCCAGACTTACCATTTCATATTTCTTCTATGAAGCGGTGCTGATATTCACTTGATTTCTGTCTTATACCTGCGCGAGGATAAACCACGCGCTAAGCTTTACGCTTAGTGGTGACTACCAAATTTACTTATCCAAAACATAAATATAATATATACACATATAATTGATCATTCATACGTTAATATCGCAAATTACTTTTTCTTTTTATAATCAATATAATACTTTATAAATAATATACCAATAGCTATTTAACTCCAAATTAAGTATGAATGATTTGCAAGATAAAACCATATTTATGCAAAGTATTCAATATTCTTTTAAAAATGCTGAAATTTCTTAAACTTGCATATTCAAGTTTTCAAATCCATAACTGAAATTTCCTAACATTTTGACAATGTACAAATCATGCTTATCATGCATCGCTAATCAAATTCCATGAATTATTAACCAGTCAATATGCTTCTGACATAACAGTTAATATTTCATTTTTACATAACAATTATTATGGCTTCCCTCTAGTCACTAATACCCACTAATATATGTATGTATGTAACACTCAATCGCGATTATGAAGTTTATATACATATATGTACATAAAGCTATTTCATTATATTACCAATTTCATGGAATCATTAACT
Source organism: Excoecaria cochinchinensis (assembly GCA_947683425.1). Lineage (NCBI taxonomy): Eukaryota > Viridiplantae > Streptophyta > Magnoliopsida > Malpighiales > Euphorbiaceae > Excoecaria > Excoecaria cochinchinensis. Next base: position 2,311,758 of record CANTUQ010000021.1, on the reverse strand, counting down.
GATATCATTTACTCAATTAAAGTTTTTATCACAGGACCATCAGCTTTATCATACTTCGAAGTCATAAGATACATTAGTTAACTTTCAGCCAAATATATATATACACATATATACATATGTATCAAACTTTAAATTTCACTATTATCTATTAGTATCCTTCAACTGTATTTCTGTCATTAAGTTATTTTATGGCTTTTAATCCACATTTACTTTCACACTTGCCATCTAACTTCTTAAGTTATACATTTAATATGGATTATAAATTATTTATATAAACCCACCAGTTTATCTCACTTCATTTATTCATCATTAAATTTCTTGATTCACACAATTATTTCACATTCATAAATTCACTTTGCAATTTATTGTTTTGCCCATAGTACAATGCTGGCAGACTCTAAGCACAGGATAAACGGGATGTGAACCCATAAGAGTTCACCATAACCTGGAGAGACCTCTGAGAGATCACTCCAGTCTTACAAACCTGAAGGAACCCCGAAGGATTACCCCCAGTCTTTCAGATACCAGTGGAGTCCTGTGTGACCACCACTGTCTTACAATACAGAACAGTACACTTCGGATATTCAGATACAGATATTCGGATACAGAAGTAGGACCATCATTGGCCTACAAAAAAGTGAGTCGTCATGCTCACATCCGCGGTCTTATGTCCCTATGGCTAGCCACTATATCCTGAACTAGACTTGACTACCAGCTCATCGAATAGGGCCACCTTATTGAATATTATTTAAATAAATCAAAACTTTGATCTTTACATAAAATAAGATCAATATACATTTCAATTCAATTTTTCAGAAATAATCCCGGTATCATCCATCATCATTTTCTCATACAATTTCATTACTTATCACATTCCACTGATTTTGCTTCACAGGAAGCCATTAATCATATTTATATAATTAAAATGTGTTAACAATAATAATATACCTCATTTATATCAGTATACATTCTGACACTACTCTTTCTTTCCATTTCAATTCATTTTCATCTTATTTCGTCAAATTAAGTTTATTTCATACCATACCATTAATACATTATTGTTTAAATAGGGATTCACTATTTTTCATTTATCCAATTCTTCTTACAAATTACCCCATTTAAACACGTATAACCCATTTTTACTTTTATTTATAGCCTGATATTCTGACTTCCTTAACAGACTAATTTACTTTATTGTTATAATTGTCTTTAGGCATACTTAACTATACTCTTAATTTGTTAAGTACACTCACTTTCTATAATTCATTCACTTAACATGATTCCGCTTAAAATACTTTGTCCTTTACTCATAACTTTTTATACTAAATTACACTAAATTTCATTTACTTTAAATGACACGTATTATAAGTCCGCAACTCTATCATATTATTCGTAACATTTAACAAAATTGTACTAAACAAATTTTCACAAGTCGACCCATACATAGCGACTGAATTAATTACGGTAGTAATTCATCACAATATATATATTATTCATTCTTAGTTTATAAATCCAAATGCACAATTCAAGTGAAATTCCATGATGTACCCAAAAACAGAACACAATTACCAAGCCCTACTTGCTTCTATTTCATTGATTTAGCTCAATTCATTAGTTTAACTTAATTTGCTTAATTTATTTAAGCTTTAATTGACCACTCCAAATAAATAACTAAACTAAATCAAATTCACTAAGCAGTCTAAAGCATTATTACAACACTTACTATTGTGTTTATATTATTTCACACTTATATATATGTAAGAACACGTGCTTCTAATTTAATCTTAACAGTAATTTAATATTATGAATAATGGAAATCATACACAACCAGATTTTAATATAGTCACATCACATACCTTCAATCCAGTTCATTGAGTTACCTTTAATTCAAACTTCCGATGAGTATATTCGGATTTCCCATTTAACATTTCAAATTTCCATCAATTCTTCGGGCATTACCAATTACACTACCATCACCTAGCTATGCACATTATAATACCCCTTTATATATATCAACATTTAATTACTAATCTGATTTACGTGTCATAATTTATCCATTACCAGCATTATATACGTATTTTAAGTCCTATCTTACAATTTAACCTATAATTCTTCAATTACAATTACTGGTCTACTTCCCAATTACTGTCAGTTTCTAATTCTTTTCATTCAATTAGAAATCGACAAATCTTAATTTAGGTTCTATTCAACTAAGCCAATACTCAAGACAACACTGCCAACGAATCAATGAGCCAACAAACATATTATTCACATACTGTGTTTAGCAAAATCACTCTTAATAAATTTTTAACTTGTGCAAAATCACTTAAGAAAGTAATTTTGGTGGCCACATACCAGATTTTCTGCTATTTTTGGTCCCTTCACCGTCGCCGGAGCCTCACCGGAGTCTCGCCGGAGCTCCACCAGAGACACCGAAACCACTGGGAGAGAGCTTGAAGCCTCGGGTTTCCATTTCCGGTGATCACGCGCCGTGACTGCTCTCCGTTTCGCCGGAATCGACGTCGGCAGCTTCGGTTCTTCCCAACACCGATCTCCTCATCGCCGGCGAGTGAGGATGATCCGCAGCCACCGGGATGTTCGCCTGCCCACCAGGAGTCCCGTCGTGCCGTTCGTGTCGCCTCTCGCCGTCGGAGCTCGCCGGAAAACGCAAGAGAAGCTTCGGTTCCTCTCTCTCCGATCTGCTCGTCACCGGCGATTGAGGAGGATCCATGGCCACCGGAAGATTCGTCTGCTCACCAGGAGTCCTCCGGTGCCACTCGTGTCGCCGTTCGTCGCCGGAGTTGGCCGGAAAGCGCTGAGGAAGCTTGCGGGTTCCTCCCGCTCTCCTTGATCGGCGACGCCTCGGGTCGGAGGAAAACGCCACGGGAACGGCGCTGCGGGTTGCGACGGTCCGATCGCCACCTCCGATCGCCTTCAGTGGTCGCCGGCGCTGCCTTCCGCCGCCCCCTCTCCCTCTCTTCCTCTCTCTTTCTTCCTTCGGTTTCTTCCCTTCCCTTCACCGTGTTTTCCCTTTCTTTTCATTCCCAATAATTCTAGCTTGCACTAGTCCCACTTGTCTAGATAATTCTAGACCCATAACTAAAATTATATGCTATAATTTATTTAATTGTCCATTTACGGATTATTTCTTTGTTTAATATTTTCTTAATTATTTGTATGTAAACACACACTCATATATATATATATATATATATATATATATATATATGTAGACTTAAAATTATTTAAATAATTAAATTAAACAACTTTAAGAAAAATTCTACTCTTATGCGTTAAAATTAACATTTAACGAATTTTTAGCCTGTCAAGTTATTAAATAAAAACAATGAAATTTTTTTGGGACATTACACATATGTATAGCAACAATTATCACACATCAGAAACGTCATACATTACATGTTAGTAGACATGCCAGAACATTCATCATTAAAGCACGTACCATTTCAAGCATTGTTTTATCCATTACTATATTCAATCATAAAGCATCAATCGCTTATTCACATATCCATACCACATACTTTCTTGTATCACAGTCACTTCCATTTATTATTTGATTAATCAGTTAGCCTGCAATTCAATGACGCGGATAACGGGTAACGCATCGGTACCTCCTAGGTACCCAGAATCTCATCGAGATCACTTTTACACATTAGTACCTTCTGGTACTTTTCATCATTCCACAATTAACTGAATCCAGCAAGGATAATCGCATTCTGATTCCCATGGAATCAGACACATTTAACGCATGGGGCTGCAGCACTGAACCCTATAGGCATGCCTAACTATCCACTACTTGACTCGCAGGCTTAAGTTATTGACAAATTATTCAATTCACTTTTCACTTTACACATTTGCATTAGCACATAGCTAACATTTCACTTGCATATTCAGTATGCTTTCAAATTCAATCTTCTCATATAATATTTACATAACTGATCATATTCAAAAATCACCATGTTTGTATGCATTTGTAGATCACTTAACACACATACAATACTTACTCATGTTGTCCTTTATTTCAGCTCAAAGCCTTGCCATTTGAATGGCCAAACACATTAGGATCATATTGCCAAAACAGGGTGGGTCACGGTCACAATGGATTTCATTGTCACCGTGACATATTGAATTCCAAAACAGAATGCAAATTGGGGACATGTCGCGGTCACAATCAATTTCATTGTCACCGTGATGTTTTCCCAACTCTCGGCAGAATGCAACCTGAGGGTATGTCACGGTCACAATGAATCTCATTGTCACCGTGACATATTCTCATTTGCAAAACAGAATGCCTTCCTGGGTAGGTCACGGTCACAATGAATTCCATTGTCACCGTGACATACCAAATTCCACTAGGCAGAATTGAACTCAGCATATGTCACGGTCACAATCAATTTCATTGTCACCGTGACCTATGCAAAAATACCAAAAACACAGCTGTGTTTATCACTAGCATGGCTGTGCTTTTTCAGTCTAATTCTCCTTTTACGCCTAGACTTCAAATCTCCTTCTTATTTGTTTGGCAATCAACCCAAATACAACAACCACACAATCAATAACACATACCTAATTTTCCCTTCTTGTTTGGCATTCAATAATAGCACAAATCATAATCATTCTCAAGCACTTTATCACAATCATATTGCTACCATAATCATACAATTTAGCATCACATAATTCATGCTCAAACTCCAATTTCACATATCTTGCAATTCATTTCAAAACTCTATTTAACCAACACTAATCACATAATCACACAATTAGGGTTTGTTCCCAAACCTCGTCGCTTTAGCTCCTAATTACGACGGTCGCTCGGTTCTCTAATTACAGCTTTTCCCTTATCTCTTTTCACTGCTTCAGCTAGCAAAACCAACACAAATTCCAAAATTGAACACAATCCGTCAATCCTCACTCCAAACCAAATCAAAACCAAGAAGAAGAGTAGAAGATGAGAATAAGCACACTTAACCACTTACCTCTTAGGTTTAACCCTTAACTCATGAGCAACTAAACATCAATATGCTTACCCTTCTTTAACACTCACTCCCACGCAAGAAAGAAAAGAGAAGAACACAGAAAATTGCTAGATTACACAAATGAAACTCTTCCCTTCCCTTAACTCACTCTTGCATGCAAAGGTGTAGGTGGCACACCCTCACTAAGCCACACGGAAACCACTCACCAAAATCTGCCCCCACTATCCAATTTCTTACATTATTATATTCCTAATTAAAGCATCATTAAACAACTAATCAGCCATTAGCTTAATGTGACTCAATTACTCATTAGCCACTAAACAATTCCTCTTTCTTCAATTAAGTCCAATCCTACACTTCAATTACACTTTCACCCCAATTAGACCAATTACAACTAGGGTACAATTCCGGCCATGACAAAACCCACAATTCATAATCCAAACCATAACTCAAAACCAGCAAAACCAGAAAAAGGAGAAGAGGAGAAACCCAAAAACGCAGGAGCCCTAAACCCAAACACATACCTCTTCAAAGCTGATCCAAAACTCAACCAAGGCACCAATAATCATCAACCACAAGAATGACAAGGAGGAAGGGCAGAAAATAGAGAAAAAAAGAGATGGAAGAGCTGAAGAAGAGAGGAGAACGGGAAGCAACCCCTTACCTGCGTTCTCTCTCTTTTCTTTTCCCCATTTCTTTCTTCTCATTTAATGCACACACCTACCAAGTCCACATGGCAAACTCCCAAAGGCTCAAATAAAAATATCTTGTCATATTACTCTTTGGCAATCTTACACTTCACTCACTAACACAATAATTCTTACCATAATAACTTAATTATCTTTCAATTAGGTCCTTAATACTCAAATTTCATATGCGCCAAAATATCCTCACTTATCCCAACTTAGCATGGATATTCTGACTAGGGCCATTTTGGGGTGTGACAATAGAAGAAGAAAAAGGAAAAAGGAAAGAAGATTTTTGCTTCCTCTTTCCCGTTTCTCCTCTTCTCACTATTTCTCTTCTTCCTTTTCTCTTCTCTAGAGTGCCCTAGCTTGGATCCAAGTAAGTGTGGTGGAAATTTATCATCTCTTAACCTTCATTTGGTACGTTTTATTGCATTTCTTTATCTTCTTCATCTTTTCTTCTTCTTTGTTGGTTTGGAGTTTTGATTTAGGTTTGTTGTGTTTGTATGATTGTTGGGTGTGTTTGTTAGTTGTGCCTCCTCACGATCCCAATGGGAAGGAGAAGGCTAGTGGTAGTGGCACTAAGTGATTGAAGCAAACGAATTTCAGGTTTGGGATTTTTGTTTGAGAATTTAATTGATTTTGAGCATTTTTGTGATTCTTGTGTTTACATGAGAACTTCTGGAAAAATTGATGTTTGATGAGGCATTTTATGGAGTCAGTGTTATGGATAATTATTTGATTTGAATTATGATGCATGAATGTTGATGTATTGAACAATTATTGAAGTTTGATGAATATTTACTTAAATTTATGGGTTTGTGTGTTCTTGAGGAGTTTGATTGTGCTAAGCATGATTTTGATTGTGTAAATTGTGGATTTAAGTTATGTTTTATGTTATATGTGATGGTGGAAGACTTATTTGAAGGTAAGATGAGGTTTGGGTAGATTTTGGGTCAAAATGATTTTATGGTTGGAAATCTGGGCTTTCTACGTTTTGCTGGAAAATTGGGAATCGCGATGCTGTCGCGAGTGCGATATCTTCGCGAGCGTGACAGAAAGGAGAATTCCAGTTCTTCACGACTTGCTTGTTGTTTTGTTCCTCCTCCTACTCGTGATTGAGAATCACGACTCATGAAGCCTTGGCACACGAGAGGTGAGGTAATTACGTGTCGGGATAGAAGAGTAGAGATTCATGACACGTGAATCGTGTTCACGAGTCGTGAACTATTGTTCACGAGACGTGAACAATGTTCACGCAACGTGAACATCGGTCATGAGTCGTGAACCTAGTTCACGAGTCGTGAACTATTGTTCACGAGACGTGAACAATGTTCACGCAACGTGAACATCAGTCATGAGTCGTGAACAATCTTCACGAGTCGTGAAGATTGTTCAAGACCCATGATAGTACCGCATGAGTTGCGTGCCTTCACCCTCCCTTTGCGCAGGCCAATCGGCCACTGTCACGAGCGCGACACTGGTCGCGATCGCGACAGTGACCCTTTTTGCCTGTTTTTTCGATTTTGCCCCTTTCCTTCAAAAATGAATTTGTATCACTTCCTTTTGGGTTTTTAATACTGAATGAGAATAATTATGCTTATATGTGTGTACTATTATGATTTCTCCATGATAAATTATATGTTACGCTTTAAGCATGATTTGTATTATGCATAACTTGCGAGAGTCAGTCTAGTGGATAGTTAGGCATGCCTAATAGAGTCCTTTAGCTGCAGCACCTCTGCACTGTTCTGGACCCTGATCAGGTCCCTATTTAGTTCCTCGCGAACTTCTACGTGTTCGAATCTTGTTTAAATTTCCTTTGGAAAATGCTTGGAAAGAGAAAATATGATACTGTTGTCCCGATTCGTACCCGTAAGGTACCGCTATGTGACAATTCGTACCCGTAAGGTACCTTTACGCGTTTACTATCCACTATTGTGAGTCAGCAGGTGTATTATTTGTTTTTGATATGTTTCTGAGATTTTCAATCCGAGTGATTCTGATTATTTGAATCTGATTGACTCTACTTACGAGCTTTTAAATGCTATAAATGTGATTCGATTATAATTATATGAGATGATATTCAACATATGCCATTTTGAATGTGTATTGCCTTGACAACCATTGTGAATGACCGTTCATATATTATTATTTGTTTCCCCACTAAGCGTTATCGCTTAGCACGGTGTTTTCACTCGTGCAGCTGCGAAAGGTGTATAGCTTTTGGGAGAGTCACCGCCAGTCAAGCCAACATAGAGGGATTAGTGTTAGGGCTTTATTTTTTGTAGCATGATTCTTTTATAGTAGAACTCTCTTTGTATTTTGTATTTTATTAAGCTTTCGCTAAGTATCTCTGACAGTTGTTATAATTTTATAATATCAGTTTTTTATCAGAACATTATTGTAATGAATGTTATTATATTAATGCATGATCATTCTGATGTTTCCTAAGTTTTTAATTCCCGCTAATTGTATGGATGTTTATATTATGTGAATGGATGTTGGTGTACCATTCTGTGTGGTGGTACCCTTACTCATACGAGTTCTCACTCCCTTGCGGATGGGTTCTCCTACGTATGGGAAGGGGGTGTTATGGTTTTTGGTATTAAAGCCCCGATTTAGGCATTTCTGGGTGTTGTTGTGTATAGATATATGTTTAGGACTGTGTTGGCTGATGTGGTTGTCTTTGTCTTTCTTTTAGATGGATTCTGATTCCGTTCGAGGGACGCTTGAGGGGTCCACTGAATGTGTGAATCCCCAAGCAGTTGATCCTTTAGTGTTTGTATCAACTCAACCTGCTAAGGCGAAACCTGAAGCTGTAGCCATGCCCTTTGAGGTCACATTGAAGATTTCACAGGACATAGCTAGGGTTATTTAGAGTGTGACCGCTCCTAGAGTACCTACTTAGAGTCTGAGGAAGGTCGGTGCATAGGACTTTTATGGGACTGGTTTAGATGAATCAGAATTTGTTGAGAAGTGGTTAGAGAAGGTAGAGCGAGCTTTAAATGAGATTCGGTGTCCTCTTGAGAGGCGGATAGAGTGTGTAGTGGCTCTGTTGCAGGGATCCGCCTACGACTGGTGGAAGTTGGTTCGAAGGCATCCTCAGTTTCCTGACCCAGTTAATTGGGAGTTCTTTGAGAGGGAGTTCACTAGTAAGTATGTGACTCGGGAGTATAAGGATGCAAAGCGGGCTCAGTTTCTAAGTTTGAAAGAGAGGGCGACGACGTTTTTAGAGTTTGAGAAGGAGTTTAACAGATTGGCCAAGTATGCTCCTGAGGGTGTTCTGACTGAGGAGTTTCGATGTAGGCATTTTGAGGCTGGGTTGAATGAGTCTTTGAGGGCTATCTTGATTTCGCTGATGAGTACTCCTGGTGTTGGGTATTGTCAGATTGTGCAAGCTGTAGTGCGAGCTGAGAGGTTAGAGTCAGTGTTGAGAGAGAGGGCTCAGAGGAGGAATCCCCCTCGTGGAGGATCTAGATCATCATAATCCTCGGGTAAGAGGTCTAGGAACCTGCAGGATGAGTCTTCTTGAGGCCCTACTTCGAGAGGTAGGAGGCAAGGTTCTACTAGAGGTTCTGGTTCTGGCAAAGGTGGTTCTGGTTCGAGGACTGATGTGTTACCCTAGTGTTCCTATTGTAGTAAGCGCCATTGGAGTGAGTATAGGTGGCTCACGGGTGGTTGTTTCAGGTGTGGTAGCACTGATCATTTCTTGGTTAACTGTCCGAAGTTGAGTGAGGTTTCTGGTGATCAGAGAGAGACCAGTAGAGTGGGATCGAATGCTCCATAAGCTAGTCATGGTAGAGGTCGAGGTAGAGGTTGAGGCAGTCGACCTAGAGATGGAGCTACATCTGAGTCAGTTGAGCATCCCATGGCAGTGCCAGCTAGAGCTTACGCTATGAGAGCTCGGGAGGAGCAGGATTCTCCAGATGTTATAGCCGGTAAGTTTCTACTCCTTGACACTGAATTATATGCTCTAATTTACCCTGGTTCCACACACTCATATTTGTGTACGGATAAGTTAAGTGATAATTTGCATGATGTAGATCTGTTAGACTATGAGATTTGTGTAACCAGTCCCTTAGGGCATAGTGTCAATATGAGTAGGATGCATAGGAATTGTCCTCTTTGGGTTGAAGGAGCTGAGTTTCCCGCAGATTTGATTGAGTTGCCTTTTAGAGAGTTTGATTTGATCTTGGGTATGGATTGGCTTGGTAAGCATCGGGCTGTAGTGGATTGTCATAGGAAGGTAGTTGTGCTATGGGATAAAGATCAGTCTTCTATAGTTGTTAAGGGCTTAGGTCCTAGTTCTTTGAGTAATGTGATTTCTGCCATGCAAGTGAAGAGGTTTATGAGGAAAGGGTGTGAGGCATTCTTAGCAGTTATTTTGGATTCGAAGCATGATCAGGTTGAGATTGAGGATATTCCCATTGTTAAGGAGTTTAGTGATGTGTTTCCGAGTGAGTTGCCTGGTTTGCCTCCAAAGAGAGAGGTGGAGTTGTCCATAGAGATTATGCCGGGTACTTTGCCCATTTCAAAAGCACCTTATCGGATGGCTCCTGTAGAGTTCAGAGAACTCAAAACTCAGCTACAAGAGTTATTGGATAAGGGGTTTATAAGACCCAGTATATCTCCATGGGGAGCTCCGGTGCTGTTTGTAAAGAAGAAAGATGGTTCTTTGAGGATGTGTATTGACTATAAGTAAATCAACAAGGTCACAGTGAAGAACAAGTATCCCTTGCCTAGAGTAGAGGATTTGTTTGATCAGCTTAGAGCTGCGGGTGTCTTTTCCAAGATTGTCCTTTGGTCAGATTACTATCAGTTGCGAGTTCAGGATGCAGATGTGGTTAAGACTGCATTTCGAACTCGGTATGGCCATTATGAGTTTTTAGTGATGCCGTTTGGTATGACCAATTTACTTGCGGCTTTCATGGATTTGATTAACCGAGTGTTTAGGCCATACCTTGATCGATTTGTAGTGGTGTTTATAGATGACACCTTGGTTTACTCCAGAGATGAGAGTGAGCATGAGGAGCATCTCCGGTTGGTTTTGCAAGTGTTGAGGGAGCACCATTTGTTTGCGAAGCTTAGCAAGTGTGACTTTTGGCTTCGAGAGGTGTCTTTATTGGGTCATATTGTGTCGGCTAAGGGTATTCAGGTAGATCCAGCTAAGATTGAGGCGATTGTGGATTGGAAAGCACCTAGGAATGTTCCGAAAGTGAGAAGCTTTCACGGTTTGGCAAGCTACTACCGTCGGTTTGTTAAGGGTTTCTCGGTCATTGCTGCTTCGATGACTAGATTGTTGAGAAAAGGAGTTAGATTTGAATGGTAGGATAAGTGTCAAGCCTATTTTGAGAAGTTGAAGAGGTTGTTAGTCGAAGCTCCTGTACTTACTCAACCCATCTCGGGTAAAGAGTTTGTGATGTACAGCAATGCTTCCGGCATTGGGCTTGGTTGTGTGTTGATGCAAGAGGGTAAAGTGGTGGCTTATGCTTCCCGACAGTTAAAGGCACATGAGAGGAATTATCCGACACACGATTTGGAATTGGCGGCTGTGATCTTTGCTTTTAAAGATTTGGCGGCATTATCTGTAAGGGGAGAAATGTAGGATCTTTACGGATCACAAGAGTTTGAAGTATCTCCTCATGCAGAAGGAGTTGAATATGAGGCAACACCGATGGTTAGAGTTGTTCAAGGACTACGACTACATTGTGGATTACCATCTTGGTAGAGCTAATGTGGTTGCGGATGCTTTGAGTAGAAAGTAGGTTTTGGCTTTGTTCTTGAGACGGTTTAGATGGATATTTGATTCAGATGGGGCTTTGGTTTCCCAATTGAGAGTGAAGCCTACCTTGTGACAGTTGATAGTGGATGCTCAGAAGGATGATGTTAGATTGCAGCGGGTTTTGCAAGAGGTTCAATAGGATAAGCAGTCAAAGTTCTCGGTTTTGGATGGGGTGCTTATGTATAGGAATCGTCTGTGTGTGCCCGAGAGTGATGAGTTAAGGAGACAGCTTTTGAGTGAGGCACTTTCAAGAGTGAGGCAGCTTTTGAGTAAGTATGTGCCCGAGCCATTGCTGACGGATGAGTTTAGATGTAGGCACTTTCAATAGGGATTGCGTGAGGTGATCAAAGGTCCTTTTTTTTGCAATGTCAGTCATGCAACCAGTGGGGTATTATCAGCTTGTGGTAGCAGCAATCAAGTTAGAGGAATCCGAGTTGATCAAACAGAGGATTGAGCACAAGAGGAAAGCACAGGATAGTGATTATGGTAGTGGTAAGAAGTCAAGAGGAGCCCAGAGTGGTCAAGGTGTGAAGAGTTCAGTTCCGATACGTTCGGAAGTTGGGAGTGTAGAGCCACCCTCTAGCAAGGGAAGTGTGATCCCGGAATGCGAGCATTGTCAGAAGCGCTATTGGGGCGAGTGCAGAAGGATCTCTGAAGCATGCATTAGATGTGGGAGTCAAGAGCATATGGTAGCTAATTGTCCGGATCAAAGTGAGCTTCAGGATAGATCGAAGAGTAGAGCGAGTGGTCATAGATCGAGAGGGAACCAGAGTGGTAGGGGCAGCGGACGACCTTCTTAAGCGCCGTCAGAGACAGTGCAAAAGTCACCAACTGAAGAAGTGTATGCGCGCCCGCGAGTATATGCCATGTTAGGAGAGGATGCCGCGGATCGAGCATGACCTTCTGGTAAGTTGTGTTAGTAGCTTTTTTTAAGTTCGGTTTTGAGTTTCGGGTTGTATTTGGGTAGTTGGATTTTCGAATAGCGGGGAAATTTCGAGGACGAAATTTCTTTAAGGGGGAGCGATTGTAACAACCCAAATCGGGCCTAGTCGGAATTTGCATGTTAAGTCAGAATATTAAGGGTAATTTGGTAATTTTGGTTTGTGGATTAATTAATAAAGCTTGAGTAAAGGAAATGATTTAGTGGATTATGGGTTTTGTGCAAAGGATGAGGATATTTTTTTTAAGAGGTTATAATGTGTGGGTTGAGTATGGTGCCAAGGGCAAGTTAGTCAAAGTGGGTTTTGTTGGTCCTTTAGGAAGGTGCCATGTGGCATGGGTAGGTGATGGTAATTAATGTGAAGTGAGGGAAGGAGAGAGGAAAGGAAGAAAGCAGATTTTTCTTCTCTCACGTTTTCTCCTCTCCTCCTTCCTCTTATTCACTTCTTTTTGCTCTCTCTTGCTTATTGCCAACGTGGATCTTCAAGTGGTAGTGGATTTCTGAGTTGTTGAGCTGGGTTTTGAAGGTAAGTGCTTGGATTTCTTGAGTTTATCTTGGGTTCTTCTTCTTCTTCTCCTTCATCATTTCTGGTTTTGAATGTGAAGTGCATGGCTTAACTTGATTATGTTCTTGGCTGGGTTTTTGTGCAAGAAAGGGAAAGAGAAAGTGGGGCCTTGAAGGAGAGGAGTTAAGTTGCAATTTCAAGTTTGGGAGCTTTGTTGGTTGTGTTTGATTATGAGTTGAAGTTGCTTACTCTGTTAACTGATGGTTTTTGCCCTAGTTCTCATTTGGATTGTGTATGTTTGTGTCATTTTAATTCTGAAATTAATTGAGTGATTTTCTTGGGTAAATACATGTGTTGTTAGAGTGAGGAATAGTGGTTCACATGCTAGTGTTTTGTTGTTAGGGCATGTGCTATTGTGGATTATGAACATGTGATGTAAATGAGTTTTTGGAATTGTACATCATTGAGATGAGCTGGTGATAATGTTTGATTATTGTGTTAATTGTGTTTTGAGCATGTTTTGGAAGCTTGGGAGGTAAGAATTTACATGTGTTTGCATGTCAAATGATTTTGGGTCAAATGAGTTTTGTTTTGGTTTGCTGTGAACTGCGTGTTTTGGCTGTGGAAGTGGAAAACACAATGCTGTCGCGATCGCAACAGAATCGCGTTGTCCACTCCGTGTGCCGAGTCATGATGATGGCCTTTCCTGTGAGTGGGAAGTCACAAGTCGTGATTGAGCATTACGACTCGTGACCTCTCTCTCTTTTGTGAGAGTCCCGTCATGAGTCGTGATGGGGGATCACGACTCGTGACCCTCTTCTCTCTGGTGGGCGTGAAGCGGCTTCATCACGAGTCATCACTGCGTGTGCAACTCGCGACTGGGTTGTTCCCCGCTTGGCTGCTGTCGTAAGCGTGACACAAGTAGCGATCGCGACAGTGAGCCCTTTTTCCTACTATTTTGCCCTGTTTTGCCTATATGTTTTCTTCTTTCTGTTTCGCATGGCTTTTCACACTGCGTAAGTTATGTTTTGTAATTTTATACTCATGTATTAATGTTTTGACGTGTGTTAGTGATTAATGGCATTTGTCTACTGTTAAGTGTTTAGAATAAGTGTCTTGAGCCTGAAGTGTCAAGGTAAAGGATAATTAAGCATGCTTAAGAAGGGTTTGTGAGTGCAGCCGCCCGTGTCCGCCCTGTTTGGGCGAAGCGGCCGACCTCCGAGATGGTCATTTTCCGTGTAGTGATAAAATGTTTTGAGACTCCGATCTCCAGCGCTACCTTCGGGTACTAAAATTATTTTTGAGGCTTCGGTCTCCCGTGCCGCGTTCCCGTATCCTCCACCAGTGAATTTAAGGCTATTGTTTGAAGTGTTTGGTATGTGTCTAGTGAAGTGTTTTAATCATTATGTGATTCTAGTTAGTGTAGTGGTTTTGTGCTATCTATTATTTTACTCTGAATTATATATCTCTGTGCTCTGATTCATAGTGAATTATGTATGTTGATGCATGAATTTATTGTATAGTGTTCTGTTGTATTGTTACTCCCCACTAAGCGTTATCGCTTAGCACGGGTTCTTGTCTCGTGTAGGTGACAGGATTTTGGGAGATTGCTCGTGTCGCGCATCTGCAAGTCGGCCACATAGTAGTAGAGTTGTTTTTGTTATCTCCTCCTGTAATTCTTTTTGTATGTAGTATTTTTTTGTATAGTGGCTCTTGTAACTCTTTGTAAGGTTTTTGATGTAATATTTTGGATATTGTATCTAACTCTATATTTTGATTATATGAGATGTTTATGATTTGCTATGTTTATGGATGTTATGGCCTGCTTCCGCTTAGTGTATGTATGTATATTGTGAGTGAGCGTCGGGTAGCGTGCCGGCTGGCGCCCTTCCAACGGAGGCGACGGTGGGGGTGTTACACCACGAGTCGTGAACTATTATTCACGAGATGTGAACAATGTTCATCGTTCACGAGTCGTGAACAATCTTCACGAGTCGTGAAGATTGTTCAAGACTCGTGAAAGTGCCGCACGAGTCACACGCCTTCGTCCTCCCTTCGCGCAGGCCAATCGGCCACTGTCACGAGCACGACACTGGTCGCGATCGCGACAGTGACCCTTTTTGCCTGTTTTTTCGATTTTGCCCCTTTCCTTCCAAAATGAATTTGTATCACTTCCTTTTGGGTTTTTAATACTGAATGAGAATAATTATGCTTATATATGTGTACTATTATGATTTCTCCATGATAAATTATATTTTACGCTTTGCGCATGATTTGTATTATGCATAACCTGCGAGAGTCAGTCTAGTGGATAGTTAGGCATGCTTAATAGAGTCCTTTAGCTGCAGCACCTCTGTACTATTCTGGACCCTGATCAGGTCCCTGTTTAGTTCCTCGCGAACTTCTACGTGTTTGGATCTTGTTTAAGATCTCTTTGTAAAATGCTTGGAAAGAGAAAATATGATACTATTTTCCCGATTCGTACCCGTAAGGTACCGCTATGTGACAATTCGTACCCGTAAGGTACCTCTACGCGTTTACTCGTTATCCACAATTATGAGTCAGTAGGTGTATTATTTGTTTGTGATATGTTTATGAGATTGTGAATCCGAGTGATTCTGATTATAAGTATTTGAATCTGATTGACTCTACTTATGAGCTTTTGAATGCTATAAATGTGATTCGATTATGATTATATGATATGATATTCAGCATATGCCATTATGAATATGTATTGCCTTGACGACCATTGTGAATGACCGTTCATATATTATTGTTTATTTCCCCACTAAGCGTTATCGCTTAGCACGGTGTTTCCACCCATGCAGGTGCGAAAAGTGTATAGCTTTTGGTAGAGTTGCCGCCAGTCAAGCCAACACAGAGGGATTAGTGTTAGGGCTTTATTTTTGTAGCATGATTCTTTTGTAATAGAACTCTCTTTGTATTTTTTATTTTATTAAGCTTCCGCTAAGTATCTTTGACAGTTGTTATAATTTTGTAATATCAGTTTTTGATCAGAACATTATTGTAATGAATGTTATTATATTAATGCATGATCATTCTGATGTTTCCTAAGTTTTTAATTCCCGCTAATTGTATGGATGTTTATATTATGTGAATGGATGTTGGTGTACCGTTCTGTGTGGTGGCACCCTTACTCATACAAGTTCTCACTCCCTTGCAGATGGTTTATCCTATGTATGGGAAGGGGGTGTTACACATGTCACCGTGTGTGATATACACCCGCTGGAACGCACGTCGCCGCGCGCGACGTGCGCTGTGCGCCCGAAGGGGCGACGTGCGGCCTGCGCCCGCAAGACCTCTCAGGGGGCACCAGCCAGTCAAAGACCTCTCAAGGGGCACCAGCCAGTCAAAGACCTCTCAGGGGCGCTAGCCAGCTGAAGACCTCTCAGGGGGTAGCCGGAAAGCCAAAGACCTCTCAAGGGGGCACCACCTCGGAAAGGATAACAAGCCAACAATATCATCAAGTCTGGAGAAGCGACCGCCTCAGGTACGTGTCTCTTTCCTTCTTTTTTGCATTTTGGCTCACTTAGGCATCTATGTTCTAAGTTCCCCTAAATTGGGGGCAACTGTAGACACTGGGTCTCGAGGTGGTCCAAGATCAGAATTACCCGATGATGAAAGCGATACTTGCCAGTAAAGGTGTCAAAAAATGACGTTCCCCTTGTCGAAAATTCCCTTTGTTTCAGTGCAAAAATTTGCTTTTTATTTTATTTTTATCTATTTTCACTTTTACTTTTGTCTTTTTTTCCTTTTCGCGTGTCGCGCGTATGGGCTGCGCCTGCCGCGGAGGCTGCAAGCGTGTAGCAAAGATTGCGTGCGGTAGGGGGCTGTGTGTGCGCTGCCGCGTGCACGGCAGAGGCTGGGCGCGTCCCGTGGGAGCTCGCGCGCATCGCACCCTCCCACACGCGGCCATTTTTTGGCCTTTCTCCGTGCATTTTTTGGTCAGTCTTCAACTGTTTTATAGTTTAATTTTTCCCGTTTCTTTCACTCTTTTGGTTTCTTTGAAGAAATAAAATTAAGAAATTAATTTTTTCTCTTTTCCATTTTGCAAAGACAGAAAATTAAAAGGACTTTCATCCTTCATTTCCAGGGAGAGCTGCAATTTTCTCACAAAGCAAAAAGAGAGAGTTTTCTCTCAAGTTTCTAGAGCAGCCAAAGGTTTTCAAAAAAGCCAAGAAAAAATATTTAGATTTTTAAAAGTCTAGTTTTCTCTTCTTATTTTTTTCTTCAAGGCATTTTTCAATGGGAGATTTATTTCAAGCAAGGAAAATCAATTTCCTTTGTTTTGTATTACCTCTCCAAAAATTGTTTTATTTGTTTAAAACTTGTTTTTTTCTCAAATATTCTTGTATTTTATTATCGAAAAATTGACAAGGAGGACGGATCAAGGCATCCTATTTTTCGACTCATAAAATTCTGAGGGTAAACATTTTTGGACCCATTCTCATTTAATTTCGTATGTTATTTATTGTTGTCAGTATTGTTATTTTTTGGTTGTTGTTACCATGTTTCATTGTCATCTTTCTTGTCTTTCTATTGTTATAGTTGTTTGAACTCACTGTCAACGTGTTTTTATTAGTATTACCATTAGCATTGTTTCCAGTTGTCTCCATTGTCTTCACTATATTATTATTATTGTGTTCACTGTTTGCCTTTTTACCTATTATTATTATTATTATTATTATTATTATTATTATTATTATTATTATTATTATTATTATTATTATTATTATTATTATTATTATTATTGTCATTACATTTTGCCATCATTTTTATTATCATCTTTTTCTTTGGCTTGATTTATTTTAATCCTATTTTGCATGTAGATTTTTTGTTCATTAAATTAATTTGCCCAATATTTATTTCGTCTGTACTTGATTAATTTTAGAATTATTACTAATATTTTTGATATTATTTTTTGTCTGAGATTTAATTTGAGTCGCATTATGTGGGCATTCCCGTGACCTCTCGGATGGGTCACAACGCACAGAGGATCACGTCGGTTTGGTGAGACCTTCCTTATTTCTCTCCTTTTTGTTGTTCTTGTTTGCAAATAATTGTTTTATTTATGCACGCGTGAGATAAAAAATCACAAAAATATTTTTATAATTAAATTGGGTTTTTACTAATAAAATTGGGACCAATGTCCCTCATTTTAGCCAAGCAATGGAAAATACCAAGTTTTCTCCAAAAATGGGATCACTCATCCCAGTTTTTAATCCAATGATCAAAATAACTCTTCGAACCCTCTTTAAATAAACACGAAGGAACCAACATTCCTAAACCTTCAAACAACCGCAAAGGAACCAATGTTCCTAAAATTAAATGAATGTCCAGATTTATGTATGTCGTTCTTATATTTGATTTCGTTTGTTTGTTTTAGAATTTATGTCCATTCTCTTTTGGGCCCTTGTAATTAATTTTGGGCCAATATTATTTAATTTTGGGATTGTGTTCCGTCCCAACCTATATCTTTAGCCTTCTTTTCATTAGGGGTTGTATTTCGCCCCTGTCTCTCGTGTAATTGTGTGCTTATGTGTTTACCGCTTTCCTTAGTTACTTCATTTACCACTTTCTTTATCACTTTTCTTTATTTTCTTTACGTGCTTTTAATGCGCCTTTAATTTAAATGCATAAACCGTGTGAGATAAGAGGTAGAATTTTAGGGAGTTAAAAACTCATTTATAATTAACCAAAGCATGAATAAGAGGAGAGTTCTGAACACCAATCTCTGGTCTTGACCAATAAGAGGTTAGAGACCTTTCCCAATTCCTTGTGAATTGGGTGGCGACTCCATGATACCTCAAAGGTGCCCAAAGGTGCCATGGGGCTAGATGTTCCTTTCCAATGTTCTATTGGGAAGGAAGCATCCAAAATATCTCATGATGCCCATGATCAAAAAGACGCGAACCAGTCCTTCGAATCCTAAAGGTGGATTTAATGAGGGCCCTTGCTGGGTTCGGCGCACGTCACAGGTACCAAACTCTGAGAAAGCTTATTCAAGGCCTCATTGATGAGGAAATGAGGAGGCAAGAGAATGGTTCCCGAATATGATAATAGATCGTCGACCATAACACCCATGTTGGCAAGGAAGGAAGAAAATAGCTATTTAGATGTTCTCCTTTTATTTTTGAACTACTTAGTGACGATGTTTTAATTCTAATTTTTATGAAGTAGAATGAATGTTTCTATTTATTTGTGTGATGTTTCTTGTGACTTCGCTATGCATGATCATGACACATTCATATTTAATAATGATTCAAATGATGCCATTCCATTTAATCTCGAAACTTTGGGAAACCCAAAGAAAATCTTGATAGCATCTGTTATAACTCCTGAAGAGAGATTAAAAAGAGAAAAAGAAAAAAAAAATTAAATAAAAAGTCTTTGCCTGGACCTATAAAGACATGCCAGGAAATAATTATGAAGCCGCCAAACACGCTATGCCAGCGTATCCCGAGCATGAACCAGTAGAAGCTCAGAAGACTCAAGACAGGAGGGACAGGAAAGGTAAAAAGGGGGGAACCCACAAACAGAACCAGGGCTAAATTTTTTACTGAAGCACAATGCCTAACTGGGTGGATCAACGACATCCGCAATGGTTAAGAAGAGAAGTGCGTGTATGTGTAAATTATCAGAATTTGGACGAAGCTTGTTGGGGAGCAAAAAAAATGTACGCAAAAAAAAAGAAAAAAAACAATAAAGAAAAAAAAAAGAAAAAAAAGTAGCACAAAAAAAAAGAGAAAAAAAAAGAAAAAAAAAATTGATCATCGACATAGGGATAGTTATCTAGGGGCAAGCTTTGTTCAAATCCTATTGATCTATACATACCTGTATTTTGCCATTCTTCTTGGCTACTGAAAAGGACCTAAAGACTGATTCACAGGCTATCCACCCAGTTCATCAATATAGAGGGTGCACAGTACGAGAGGTGTGCTAATGACATACGGCTAAGGGGCATAGACGAGAAGAAGGCCAATAAGGTTATGAAGGAGACCCATGTTGGAGTCTACAATCGGAACCCTTACAAGAGTCACGCTTTACTCCTTGATGCATGAGGCGAAAGCACTACTGCCCGTGGAAGCACGTCAAATCTTTAAGGGGCAGTCATGGAAGCAACGGCTATAGTAGCTAAGCACGTTAAACGAAAATAGGTTTTGGGATTACTATCACAATTAGATCTATTAGAAAACACCTTATTCAATCGTTTGGGAAGAAAGTCAGAAAGTACCCACTGAAAGAGTGAAATTTGGTCCTCAAGCAAATAGGCCCGAGTGTTCCAGACGGACGAGGTAAATCCAGGACGACGTATGAAGACCCATTTATTCTTGAAAAGTTGTTATCCAAGGGAGCAGCATTCCGACAGACAGCAAGGGAAGCAAGTTCAAAGAACCAATCAGTATCAACGGACCCAAGAAAGCCCATGGCTAAAGACTAAAAATCAAAAGAAGAGAATAAATGCCCCGCGGGTTGAAAATCGAAAAAAGGCGGCCTTGCTAAAATTGGGCGCCTCGTCAGGGTGAAAATCGAAAAAGGCATCCTGGTAAAAAATTAGTGGCTCGAGAGAAAATATCCAATCAAGAAAACCCGAGAGGGCTGATTGGAAATAGGAGTCTGATGCTTACAAGACCCACTCCGAGATTAGATGTAATTTTTCACTCTGAATCTATGTTAAATGGTGATCATGGATGGGGAAATCACACTGAAATGTGCATAGTTTTGAGGAAAAACATAAAGCAAAAGTGGTTTAACTCATCATTTCCTAGTTCTTTTATAAAAAGAGAAACACCATTCATTATGGAATGTGTGAAATCTAAATGGCTATACTCTACTTCTGCTCTCACCAACCAGATGCCTAAGCTGATGGGTCCTATTATCTACTGCGGGGCTAAGTACCCTTCTCTTACATGCACTTATGGAGGCGAGGGTGTAGTCTCTGACCAGAGCCATTCATTTTGCACACTTAAAGTTGTCTAGTCCCGGTATAAGATCAGCACATTGTCACTATCTACCCTCTGCTATTCTCGCTACTCAAGCGCTTCAGTTGACTCATCTTGTTATCCACTGTGAAGCCAATTCTACAGCATTTCCATGATAAGAACCAAGCTTAAGCAACCATGATCTAGGATGTAAAGTACACACCGATTATACTTGAATGATCTTTGACGACAGCTCCAGCCTTTTTTACAATCTAGAAAGAAAAGGGCCGTTAGAGATGAAAACTGTAATTGGCGCTCTAAGCAAAAATTAGGCCAAGGGGCAGGGTAAAAACTTGGAAATAGGCAGTCTGTCCTACAAAAAAAATGAAATGAATAAAAGCCGCTAGATTGGGTTGGGTCCATTTCAGGCAAAAAATAAGGCACAGGGTTATGTGAAAATCAAAAAAGGACGCATTTCCCGCTAAGAAAAGCTAGTGTGAAAATCCACAAGGCACGCACTACCTTAAAAGAATGACTACAGGTATCAGAGGAGAACCTCGTGATCCCCATGGCATGAAATTCAAAAGCAATTCCAGAGGGCACCGACCCTATTGCAAATTGCGACCAAACCGGTTGTCGCCTCCAGATCCACTCAGATGAATTCTTATCTTGCATGACACATGCATTTCACGTGCATGCTCACTAATTTTCCTGCATATTTAGCTTTCCAGTTTTGCAGCAAGAGAGATTCAATGCGGACACTGATAAAAGGCGAGTGATGACATCAGTCAAAATACCAATACAACAACCAACCAAAGACCTCTCAGGGGGCCCTATCTCACAAAGGTTAGCACGATCACGGCACTACCGCTTCAAAGCTAAGAAGGGTTATCACGATAGTGGCACTACCATTCTACAGAAGGTTAGCACGACCATGGCACTACCACTTCGGAAGGGTTAGCACGATGACATCATTACTATTCTATGGAGGGTTAGCACGATGTCGGCACTAGCATCTACGGAAGGTTAGCTCGACTACGGTACTACCACTTCAGAATGGTTAGCACGATGATGGCACTACCATTCTACAGAGGGTTAATACGATCACGGCATTACCGTTTCAAAGCTCAGAAGGGTCAGCACGATGGCGGCACTACTATTCTACGGAAGGTTAGCACGACCACGGCACTACCACTTCAGAAAGGTTAGCACGATGACGGCACTACCATTCTACGGAAGATTAGCACGATCACGGCACTATCGCTTCAGAGCTCTGAAGGGTTAGCACGATGGTGGCACTACTATTCTACGGAAGGTTAGCACGACCACAGCACTAACAATTCAGAAAGGTTAGCACGATGACGGCCCTACCATTCTACGAAAGGTGAGCACGATCACGACACTACCGCTTCAAAGCTCAGAAGGGTCAGCACGATGGCGGCACTACTATTCTACGGAAGGTTAGCACGACCACGGCACTACCACTTCAGAAAGGTTAGCACGATGACGGCACTACCATTCGACAGAGGGTTAGCACGATCACGGCACTACCACTTCAAAGGTCAGAAGGGTCAGCACGATGGCGGCACTACTATTCTACGGAAGGTTAGGACGACCACGGCACTACCACTTCAAAAAGGTTAGCACGATGACGGCACTACCACTCCACAGAGGGTTAGCACGATCACGGCACTACCGCTTCAATAAAAGACAATACGTCGATAACATGGCAACGACCACTCAAATAATATCATCCAGTTTGGGAAAGCGATCGCCTCAGGTACGCATGTCTTCCCTTCTTTTTGGAATTTTTGCTTACCCAGGCACCTAAGCGCTAGGTTCACCAAAATTGCGGGCAACTATAGACACCGAGTCCCGAGGCTGTCCAAAATCAGAATTACCCGATGATAAAAATGATACTTGCCACAAGTAAAGGTGTCAATAATGATGTTTTCCTTATCGAAAATCCCCTTTGTTCTTCTAAAAATTTTAATTCAAAAATTTTCATTTTTACTCTTATTTTTATTCCTTTTGTTTTTGTTTTTATTTTTATTCTTACACTTTTTTATTTTTATTTTTATTTTTATTTTTTATTTTATTTTATATATGCGCGCTGCGCGTGAGAGTCGGGTTGCACGCGTGCGGGCCTACCTGCACAGGTGCAGCGTGCGCCCGCAAGCGCAGCATGCGACAGCAGGCGGCGTGCGACTGCAGGTGTGGCATGCGCCCGACAGTCGCCGCGCGCGATGTGCATTGTCCGCCCATAGGGCCACATGTCGCCAGAAGCGACGCGCGCCCGCAGGGGAGCACATCGCTAGGGATGACACACGCCCCCAGACGACGCGTCGCCCAGGGCGACCTGCAGGCATACCCGCAGGCAGCCCTGAGCCTGCCCCTGCTGCGTGCTGTCCCTTTCACCTGTTCAAATTTCTTTTTAAGTCTTTTTGGTTTCATGTTTTAGTGCTAATTTGGATTAATGGGATTAAAAGAGTTTTTGTCATTTCACATTTTGGGACAAAGACAAAAAATCAAATAGGGTTTTTGGGGTTCATTCATAGGGGGGCTAGATTTTTTATTCAAAAAAAAAGGGGTTTTTTCTCTCTTAGCCAAAGAGCATCCGTAGGTTCTTCCAAAGAAAAATCTTAAAAATTCAAAGCTTTAATTTTTCTTCTTCTTTTTTCTTTTCTCTTCAAGAACATTTAATTCCCGAATGATTTTGAGCTTGGAAAATTAATTCCTTTTGCACAAACTTCCACCAAAAATATTTCTCCTTTCTTCATAAACATATTTCATTCTTGGATTGATTTTTGAGCAAGAAAAATTAATTTTCTTTGCTCAATCATCCACCAAAAATGTTTTCATTAAAAATATTTTCTTTAGATAACCTATTTTCAAGCACAGATTTTCATATTTTTTTCAAGCATTTATCACCATAAATTTCGACAAGGAGAAGGGATCATGACATCCTATTTTCCGATCTATAAATTCTGAGGGTAAACATTTTTTGGAGTCGTTCTCATTTATTTTTGTTCATCATTTATTATTGTTAATATTATTATTTTTGTTATTATTATCATGTCTGCCATTTATTTTTTGCATTTTAATGTGTTAATATTACTATTGATATATTATTTGTTGGTTTTAATTTTATTTCTTTGTGACTTCCCGTTGCTATTATTATTATTATTATTATTATTATTATTAGTATTTGAGGGTATTATCATTATCATTATTATTATCTGGTGTTTATTTTCTTATATTATTGTTATTATTATCATTATTATTATTATTATTATTATTATCATTATTATTATTATTATTATTTTTATTATTATTATTACTATTATTATTTAATTGTCACCATTATGCCATGATTATTCATTGTTATTGTCACTATAATTTTGTTGTCATGATTTTTTCATTATTCTTATTTTTGGCATAACTTGTTTTTTACTCTTATTGCATGTAAATCATTTTGTATATCAAATTAACATGTCATATGTTTATTTTATCTTTACTCGATCAATTGTTAGAATTATTACTAATATTTTTGATATATTTTCTGTCTGAGATTTAATTTGAGTCGCGTTATTTGAGCTTCCTGTGACCTCCCAGGTGGGTCACCACGCGTAGGAGACCACGTCGGTTTGGTGAGACTTTTCTTGTTTCCCTCTCTTTATATTGTGCTTATTCGTAAATAATTATTTTATCTATGCACGCGTGAGATAAAAAAGGTCGCAAAAATATTTTTATAATTAAATTGGGATTTTCACTAATAAAATTGGGACCAATGCCCCTCTTTTTAGCCAAGGAATGTAAAATGACACAATAAAATGAAGAGTTAAATTTTCTCCAAAAATGGGATCACTCATCTCGATTTTTCAAACTAGCAATCAATTAACTCTTCGATCCCTCTTCAAAATAAGCGCGAAGGAACCAATGTTCCTAAACTAAACGAATGCCCTGATTTATGTATGCTTTTCTTATATTTGTTTTTGTTTGTTTGTTTAAACTCATGTTCATACATTTTGGGCCCTTGTAATTAATTTTGGGGCAATATTATTTAGCTTTCATTTCGGATTGTATTCCATCCCAATTTACATTTTTAGTCCTCTTTCATTAGGGATTGTATTCCGCCCCTATTTCTCTTGTAATTGTGTGCTTGACGTGTTTATTGCTTTCTTTTATTTATTTACCGCTTTCTTTATCGCTTTCCTTTATCGCTTTTGAGTGCTTGTAGTGCGCTTTAATTAAACGCATAAATCGTGTGATATAAGAGATAGAATTCTAGGAAGTTAAAAACTCATTTATAATTAACCAAAGCATAAATAAGAGTGAAGTTCTGAACACCAATCTCTGGTCTAGACCGATAAGAGGTTAGAGACCTTTTCTAATTTCTTGTAAATTGGGTGGCGACTCCAAAATACCTCAAAGGTGCCTAAAGGTGTCGTGAGGCTAGATGATCCTTTCCAATGTTCTATTGGGAAGAAGGCATCCAAGATGTCTCATGGCACCCAAGATCAAAAAGACGCGAATCAATCCCTCGAATCCTAAAAGTGGGTTCAACGAGAGGGCCTTTGCTAGGTTCGACGCTACTATTTCCCCATGAAAAATTTGAATGGCTTTTCCAACCAGAGTTATAGGTATTTGAATATGGATTTCCACGCCCTTGTCCTTGGATAAAGCTCACTTGTTCTTCTGTACTAGCTATTCCCAAATTACACACTTCACTAGTATGACCTTTTTTGACCACAAATGGTACAAGCATTTGGTGGACTTCCTCCCATACCTAGGCTATTAATCTTATGAGTCAAAGCCTCAACTTGGGCTTGCAATGCTACCACAGAATCAATTGAATGTACCCCCCTAGCATTAGAAGAATTTGATTCCCTTATTCTTTCGATTGGCCACATGCAATTATTCATGGACATCTCTTCTAATAACTCAAATGCAGCTTCCATTGTTTTCTCATAAGAGAACCACCGGCCGCAGCATCTATTGTACCTCTAGTAGTGGGGTTTACTCCATTGTAAAATGTTTGCATTAACAACTCCCTTGGAAGGTTGTGATGTGGATAACTTCTCTGCAATTCTTTAAACCTTTCCCAAGCTTTATACAAAGATTCATTATCATGTTGAATAAAAGTAGTGATATACATAATATTTTTTGCTGTTTTGGCTAGAGGAAAATATTTAGATAAAAATGCTTGGGATAATTTGTCCCAAGTTGTTATAGATCCTCTAGTAAGTGAATTCGACCAAGCCTTTGCCTTATCCTCCAAAGTACAAGGAAAAAGCCTAAGTTTAATTGCATCTGCTAAAACTCCATTAATTTTAAAAGTATCACAAATTTATAAGAAATTTGTCAAATGAGCATTTGGATCCTCATTTGCCAAACTATAAAACTGAATACTATTTTGAATCATTTGTAAAAGAGATGGCTTAATTTTGAATTGATTACCATTTACCGTTGGTCTTACCACCCCTTGTTGAGCCCCGCTCAACGCTGGCATAGCAAAATCCATTAACCTTTGTGGATTCTCTTCTTCAGCCATAATTGGTCTCGTAGTTTTATTCTTCTTCTTGTTGGATTTACGGTTACTTGAAATAAATCTTTCTATTTCTGGATTCAATGGTTCAAGTTCTTCTTAAGAACTCCTTGTATTAGGCATATACTTGAACTATCCAATCCTGTAAAAATAAAACACAACAAACAAGCAACTAATTAAGTCTTGTAATCCAAAATAATAAATCAAGATTCATAATGGCAATAAATTTAATCATAACATTCCCCGGCAACAGGGTCAAAAACTTGTTAGGCATATTTCTACACGCTAATTTTGCAAGTATACGGTGTACCGATTATAGTACAAAAGATGTTGATCCCATGAGGAATGTAGATTAATATTACACACTATTACTACTCAATTTTAATCTTGTTTACAATATTCATTAATTTGTAAGTTAATTCTACACTACTCTTATCATGTAAATTAAGTAAATCTAGTTAATGATAATCAAAGAAGACAAAGTATAAAATGAAGAACCAATAATTATGAAACTTGATTCCATCATTTTAATTATAATTTTAGTCTTATAAGCAAGCCAAGTTGGAATATTGTTCTAATCCACTCGCTTGACCATGAACTAGTATGCCTAAAATATACAATTGAAATGCTAGTCCTTAACTCTCATTAATGAACTAGATAATTCAAATTACTTATTTTAAGAATAATTACCAACCTATAGCAATTATCTCAACATACTGATCTCTCTAGTTATGTTTTAATAATGAATTCCTATTAGATGTAAGTTAAAATGAACCTCTAAATTCTACCTTAACTTATAAAATGAACCTCTCAATTCTACCTTAACTTATAATGATCGTGCAATAATACTAATAGAAAATTATGCATTCAATGACTACTAACATAGATGGACATAGAAAATAACAATAGTATCAAGTTCATTAAATAACATTCATTTAAATTACAAAGAACAAAGTAAAAGATAAGAGTAAGTAGAAAAAATCTCTCAACCCTTTTCTCAAACCCTTGTAATGAATTTTCTCCTCCTTGGTCCTCTTCTTCAAAACATAAAATCTAACTTAGAACTTTAACTCTATATAAAACTGTTCTTCCAACTTACAGACAATAAATTAGTTAAAATCCCATCATCCAAAAATTACAATTGAAATTAACATTTATAGTGTTCTAAAGGTCATGTCCTTTCTTCAAAGAGTTGCTCAACTTGGTGGAAAGACCCAACTTTTCTGTAAAATTATCCAATGTCTCTCTCTGTCACTCTCGCGACGCCTGTCATGCTTGCGACAGAGCATGACACTTCACTTCTTTCAGCTGCATGATCTTCCTCTTCCTCCTCATCTTGCGGCGCTCGCGACAGCGCTCGACTTCCTTCCTTTGCTCTTCTTTTCTTCTTTTCCTTTGGCTTCTCTTGGCTGTCCTCTATCGCGCTCGTGATGCCAATTATACTCGTGACAGCAGCTTCTTTTCTTGCTAATTTCTGCTCCTTCTCCACATTTTCTCCCTTTTTCTCCTATATTAACAAAACTTAACATAAAATATCAAACATACCTAATTATAACACATTTAATCGTAACTAAACATAATTTTAACCACACAACATAAGCTAAATATGAGCTATTTAGGCTCATATCAGATAGAGGAGTATATTCAGCAGAGGTTGCAGGCTCAGCTGCCTCAGCCTCAGGTTCCTGTCCATCCCCCAGCATCGTTAAAAAGAAAACAAATTTTGGAGCAGTTAAAAAGATTGGGAACAGATGATTTTTATAGGAGGGATCCTATGACTCCAGAAGAGGCAAAGGCTTGGTTATTCAAAACAAAGAGGCTGTTCGAGATCACTCACAGCCCACTAGAGGAGATGTTTGAGGGGCAGTTGCTCTTCTTCAAGGCCCCGTATATGTATGGTGGGATTCAGTACTAAAGCACATCCCCGCAGATCAGTTGACATGGGAGCGATTGTCTTCTATTGAGACATAGATGGAGCAGGTGCGCCGAGATATGGTCCTAGGAGCTGAGCAGAGAGACACATTCTTGGGAGCCTTTCAGCAGAGGATTATTGCACAGTTGGACAGGTTGAGCAGTGAGATTCGTGGATTTTTTACACCTGTTTCCACTGTATTTCCTCCACACTTGAGACGACCACCACATTGATATATTGTATATCTTTTAGGAAGTGATTCTTTCATAACAGATTTTTGTATATTATTTATTTTATAGTTAATGAAATTGATGTAGTAAGGCATAATGTTATTTTTTATTTCCTTTGTTATATTTTGAAATTGTGTGGCTGAGCCAATGCCGTGTGATAGGATAGATATATTATATGTGTTGGCTATGCATTTCACATAATTCAGAATATTTCATTTTCCACAGTGATTATTGGATTTTTGCACAGGTTTTGAGTTTCTTTATTTTTGCACAGGTGGCATGTAGGAATTTTGGATAGTTTTTAGTTTTGCACAGTAATTGTTTTATGTTTGCCATTTTGAGATGATTGCAATAATTTTTAAACTGCAATGAGCTTTTTGCACAGTAAGGGAAAATTTTTGAGAAATTTATTTGTGTACTTCATTTCTTTGCACTGAGGACAGTGCAACATTTTGAGTTTGGGGTGGAGTACTATTTCATATTTTTCAAACCAAAACCAGTTTTGTTTTGTATGTGTCGTTTTAGTTTGTTGTGTTTGATTGGTTTTTAGTTAGTTTTGCTTTGTTTGTGGCGTGTTTGTGCCAAGTTTGTATCTGAATATTTTTATGGTTGTTTCTTTTTTATTTTCCTTCGATTTAAATTTTTTATTTCGTCCTAGTGGTTCTCAATTGTGAATAATTTTGATCTCAGTTTTAGAAATTTGTGTTTCATTCAATTTTAAGTTGAGTGAGAATTAATCCTTGTCGTATCTTTGTTTGCTAGACTACATGTAAACCTTGATTATACTTTGCAATTTCTAAATTTTGAGCACTTTGGGCCTGATTTTTTAAAATTGAGAAAAATCTAGTTGCAATTAGGGGATTAGATGAAAACTCACTAAGAGCACTAGAACCTTTCTGATTACCCATCGAAGCGACCCTCGGATGAGACATAACTTAGAAAATGATTTAGGCAACCCTTATTTGTATAGCTCTTTTAAATGACTTTTCCTCCCTTGATTTCATAGTCTCTTGTTAGCCCATTGAGCCTATTATTTTAGTATGCTAAATGTGTGCTTGTTTTAATGTTACACATATTAAAACTACCTTTAGCCTTAAATAATTTTTGCCTCCCCTTTGAAGAGTGGCCACTCTAGTAAGGTTGGGTTTGTATTTTGGGTAAAAAGGAGTTTAGTTTTTGTCAATTTTTGATGTAAATTTTTGTTTGAAAATTGATTGGTATGTGTAATGGAGAGTTAGCCCATTTAAAGATATGAGTTTGGGGTTGACAAAGAAGAATGTGATATATGTGGTTTATTGGTCTTTTGAAAATTAGAGCTCAAGTTTTGTTCTTGTTGATATTTGTGGATTTATTAAGTGCTTCATTAATTGTTAGTGGCTAGTTGGTTTTTTATGTTTTTTTTTTTTAAAAAAAAGAGAAAAAAATTTGAAAAGGAAGAAGCATTGCAAGTTTTTCCTAGCTAATTGAGCAAAATGTGAGTTTGGGGTACAAAATTTAGTAAAACTTGAACTAGTGCCTTGTGATGATCATTGTGGAATATTATGTGGCATTTATAATTTTGAGCTAAGTTTGATGAGGTAAGGTATCTTTAAGACAAATTTTATTTTGATGGTATGTAATGGAGTTGGGAATTTTCACTAGTCTAGTTGGGTGGTTGTGGTTTTGTTTAGGTAGTGGCCATTTTTCTCTAGTTACTTGATCTTTCTTTGTTAGCCAATTTACCTAAGCCTAACGTTACAACCAAAATGTAAGACCTCTTGATTCTTTGTTTTGTCTTGTCCTATTTAGTGGAGATGACCTTCTATTAAGGTTTAGTACGTAAGAAGAGGCATATGGTGTTTCTTGAGCTTTGAGTGAAAAGCTATGAGTGCATTCATGCTTTCGAGTTGATTCCTTTTTCCAACATTGTATCTAGAAGTTTTGTTTTTAAATGATAAAAAATCTGTTTTGGTCTTTTGCACACACACACAGAAATTGCTTGGTATGTTCTTGTGTTTATTTGTTATTTAGTGAGTATTGATATTTGCAAGCCTATTTTCTTGTTCCTTAATTGAGAATGACTCCTTATTTTCTTTGGTTGAGATTGAAATGATTGAGAATGTTGTTTATTCAATTTACTGGAGGACAAGTAAAGGTTTGAGTTTGGGGTAGTTGATAAGTTGCAATTATACTAATATTTTAGATTAATTCTTGGCATAATTATGTGTTTTATTTATTTAATTTTAATATTAATTAGTTAGTTTTTGTCTTTTTAGTAATTTATAATGTTTTTATATTTTTTAATAAGATTTGGAATGTTTTCAGGTGTTTTATTTTAATCCGGAGCTAAATTGGAGGTTGGGGGTTGATTTTAGAAGAAATTGGTGAAAGAGGGAAAGATTTGCCTAAAGCACAGCCGTGCTTTTACAAACCACTATGTGCTTTTGAGGGAAGCGCACAACAGCAAGTGCACGCCAGAAGCACGGCTGTGTTTCTACGAGAAACACAGCTGTGTCACACAAGAGGAGGCACGTGCGCACGGAGCAACTCGCCCAGAAGCACAGCTGTGCTGCACCTTTTTCCACCAACTCGCGCGTACATGATGCAAACCTAGCGCCCAATGTGTTAAAAAAACACAGTTGTGCTTTATAAAGCACAGCTGTGCTTTTCGTCATGTTAAAAGGAAAATGCCTCTTCATCACTAGGGGAGCTGGTTAGATTTAGGAAAATTTTCTTTTAGTTTCCAGCAGCCTTTTATTTTTATTTTAGGTTTTAATTTTCATTTTAAAATTCTATTTTAGATAGATTTAATTTTAAATTGCAACTTTGTTCTTAATTAATTTAGATTATTTTTAGTTTAAATTTATATTTTTGGGGATTAAAGGAGATTCCAAGATTGATGAACAAGAGCTTCAAGATCTATTTTCTCTCTCATCAAGGGTGTATTCTAAACTTTAATTTTTCATATTTTATGTTTATACTCTTGATGTTAGAGTAGTTATTCTTGCTTAGGAGTTCTTGAATCATATTTGTATTTTGGATTTTTGGATTTAATGAATATTTTCATGATTTCTTTTATTTCTCTCATTATATTTTCTGCATTTATGATGATTATTGGATTTGATTATGATTTAGTCCGGAATGATGATTAATTTCAAATCTGATTTTTGTTGTAATTTGTTTTTGCTCTGTTCTTATATCTCTACATCTATCGATTTTGCTTGCTACGGAATGGGACGCTTGATTTATAGATGTTAGTTTTATAATTTTCATATATGTGGGGAATAGATGGGTTTTGGGTTGTTTGGCTCCGGAATGGGAAAGCAAACCGAATCTAGGACTTTACACCCGTGCTTAGGCTAGTTGTATGGTTTGCTCCGGAATGGGACGTCATGCAATTAGAGTAGCTTGCTCCGGAATGGGATGCTTGGGTTTAGTTGGGTTGTCCAGAATTTCATGTTTATATTGTTTTACCAATTTCCAATTACATTTATGAGGATAAAATTTCCTAAGCATTTAATTTCATCCTTGAGTAATTTCTTGATGAACACTTTTATTTTTAATTGTTAATTAATTTTCTTGCTTAGCTTAGTTTTCTCCACCAAACAAACCGGGGATATCTCATATTCACTCATCTATAGATATTTAACGTGACAATCATTTTTCCCTTGGGTACGATAATTCGGGGTCCTAACTATACCCCACTTTATTACTTGTCGATTCGGTACACTTGCCGAACACCGATCATTAACTTAATTTCTAACAATTATTAGGCATGCCAAACATTGATAGGCTGGTGACAGTTTTAGTAATTTATTCCAAACCAAAACCCAAATATAATATTATAAGACATATACATGGCAAACTTTTTAACATACTTAAATTTTCCAAATAAGTTCTTCAATACCACTTCCAAAATGTGAGGTATGCACTGCTCTAAAATCCTACGGAGTACCTACACGCAGTCAAATAAAACTACGTGCTGAGTATTAAATATGCTCAGTGGTGATTGCAATTCAAGAAATTTTCACTTAAACTAATTTCTCATGCATGAATAATATTCAATAAATAATAACATTTGAATATTCATAAGTAAACATATCTAATTTAATTACCACTTATTCATGCAATATTATATTTAATTATCTTTAAATTACATAATTAGGGCAATTACACAATTAATCACATAAATAATTTATTTTATCATTTTATCCTTACCTTATGGTAATATTTTATTTATACCCTTAAACTTTTTCAAAATGACAAAAATACCCTTAATTCATTTATACTTCACCAAAATTACATTTATGCCATTAGTTCATTTTAATTTCACTAATATTACAATTATTCCACTAATTCATTTTAAATTCAATAAAATTACTATTATGCCACTAGTTTATTATTTTCGCTAATATTACAATTTTATCAATAATTTACATGCCAAATTACAATTTTACCCTCCAATTACCATTTTCATGCCAAATTATATTTTTTTCCCTAAAAAGTGGCCAATTTTCATATTTAACCATTTATTTATATTTTTACCATTATTAACCATTCTTAACACACATATGCACAAAATTACCATTTTGCCCTCAAACTTTTTATATAATGATATTTATGTCCTTTTTTCACATAAATATTATTTTAATCATATTTTAACCATTTTAATCTTATTTTTACCATTATGCCCCTGTA
This sequence comes from Excoecaria cochinchinensis, assembly GCA_947683425.1. Classification (NCBI taxonomy): domain Eukaryota; kingdom Viridiplantae; phylum Streptophyta; class Magnoliopsida; order Malpighiales; family Euphorbiaceae; genus Excoecaria; species Excoecaria cochinchinensis. The sequence continues at coordinate 2,278,538 of CANTUQ010000021.1, read as the reverse complement.
ACACACTGGCGGACTCTATATGCAAGATAAACGAGACGTGAACTCCAGAAGTTCACAAAAATACCAGAGGAGTCATGTGGGACCATTACTGTCTTTAAATACAGTACAGTATAATAAAATATTCAGATACAGTGAAATAGGACCATCATTAGCATATTAAAAAGTGAGACGCCATGCTCACACACCCGCGGTCTTATGTCCCTATGGTATGCCAACATATGCTGAACTAGACTTGACTACCAGATCACTACATAGGGCAATATTATTTTATTTTTCACATTATTAATGTGATATACATATGTTTCATGGTATATCATCATAATATCTTATTCTTTTTTCATACCATTTCATCATTACACATGTGATTATCATCATTACATCATCACATGCCATGTAAACTCATTATTTCATCATGGTACACATGCATACATACATACATACATACATACGACCCACATACCAAATTTATTTACATTAATTATTTTTATCAATTTTATCATTTATTTAGGCCAATTACATGTTGTATAACATCATCATACCATCAATTTCCATGAAAACACATCAAAATCATGACTTTACACATGATATACAGTCGGGCATACATACATCACATACCTCATGATCTGTTTGCATGCTCTAACACATACCATTCATTAGTTCACATGCCAAATACCATAGTTCAATCATAAACATGCATAAAACATCATGAAAACACATGAAAATCAGATGATTCACATTCGACCAAAGAAGGAATTTTTCACACAAAATTTATCTCTTCATTTTAATCATCCATACCATCATTTTTAACATCCCTAAGCATGAATATCATGTTATGCTTAATTAAACATGCATAAATCACATACTTTCTTCACAATTATAACCTAAATCCATACTTTTACCATGGAATTAAATGGAAATTGCAATTACAAACCTCAAATTCTTGTAATACACCTCCCAATTATCCTTTTCCTTGCCCTTAGCTTGCTTAGAGGTTCCTTCACCTAGTGTACATATTTATGTCTAAACATAAAAATTAAGATTTCATCAAAACCAAAGTTTCTTTCAACAATTAAACTTCATAAACATCTTATTAACATCCTAAAGTACCCTTAGGAACCTTAAAACCAAATTAAAAACACCTAAATCACTTACCTCAATTTTACACCCAAACTTTCAAGTCTAGTTTTCACCCACTTTTACTCCTTCAAATGAAATTCTAAGACCACCAATGGATTCTAGAGAAGTTATATTATGTTAGAGAGGTTTGATTTTGAGGTGAGATGAAGAAACAATAAAATAAAAATGGTGGAGGAGGGAGGAGAAGCACTTCATCCAAGAGAGGAAGTGTAACGCCCCCGACTCACCTTTGTTAGAAGGATGCCGGTTGCGCCACGTGCACACATACATATGCATATACTCAAGCATGCTAAAAGAAAATACATTTAATCAAAAGATAACAAATCCATATATAAATAATCATATCATTTTACAAAAGGGATTTATAAACAATAAACATATACATATACAAAATCATCCTTTACAAAAATTACATTTCTAAAATCATACTCCATATACAAAAATACAGCGGAAGACAAAATAACTCCAACTATAGACTTCTAGTGGCCGACATGCAGATGTCCGACTCCAAAATGAACCTGCCACCTACACGAGAAAAGAGCTTGGGCTAAGAGATACTGCTTAGTGGGGAGGAACAACACATGCATGTACAAATAATCGCAATAAACATATAATAAGCTTGACAATAACAAAAGCATATAAACATATATAACTCATGCTTATAACAAGTATTCATCATACACATGCATATAAAATATATATTCATATCCAAACAATCAATATTCATATGCATCTACACAAAACAAAAATTAACCATTCATGTCCGAATACAAGTATTATATTTCATCGTGTCATAACGTATATACATATACATGTAACATATATTCATTTCATATAAATAACGGCTTTATATACCAATCTCATGTAATAACCTCAAGTAATAGCCTGATTACTCGCTAACTAGTGGATACGGGCACTAACGATACTGATAGGACACAGTATCCCAATCATATGGAGACATGGGTCTCAAAACATTTTATAATCATGTATACCCGAAGGTATACAGGAGACCGAGGTCTCAAACATCTTATATGACCCAAATGGGGCCCGCATATAACATGTAACATATAGCAGCTGCACTCACACCCTGACCCTTGATAAGCGCTTATCCATCCACTAACTATGACTATCAGGCTCGAATAACAACTCAATCATGTTCTATTACTATTATCAAATAACCGAGAATAAATCAAGTATAATCATATAATTTCATATATACATGTATATTGATCAATTTTACGGACATATAAATTATATACAAATCTGAATAAGGACATATAATTTATCAATTAATAGGCCATAAAAGACAAATCATATGTCATGTAATGAAAACCCATGTAAAATAAGCTTGTGAAATTCATTTTCAAAATAGGGCAGGAAAGGCGTCACTGTCGCGCTTGCGACAAGGAGTTACGCTTGCGATAGTAGCCGATGAAAAGAGAGGCCAGTCACGAGTCGCGACTCGTGATGCTAGCGCCTCGCAGGAAAGGGGCGGTAATGAGTCATGATCCTCACTCACGACTCGTGACTGCCAAGGGAAAAGGTCGTGTCCTCCCCCCCCCCCCCCTCATCTTCACGTGTCTCCTCATAACTCAGACGATACGTCCCAGCACACTGCGCATGTAGATGAACTACGCAATTCTGTCGCGACGACAGCATCGTGTTTTCCAATTCCCAGCAGAAAACGTGAAACTCAGAACTTAACAAAATCAAAACCCATTTTTTCCCAAAATCATATAGCATGCTAAATCACATAAAAACGTACCTCCAGTGCCTCTAATCATGCTTATAACAAATATAACTCAATTTACACAACAATTACACAAATCAAAACAACATATATTAAGGTTGCACAAACCCAGAAATTCATCTCATATTCACGTTCAAACTCTTCAAGAATTGACATGCAAAGCCTTATAATTCTTATATCTCAATTCATATACACATATCTATGAACACATACATTTACATGTAACAAAACACACAAATAACAAATAATCACATATCAACCCAAGATCCAAAGAGAAATGAACAACCACTCTCAAATGTACACAACTAAATACAAACTCCCAAACCTAGAAATGAAGTTCAACCCGCTAGCTTCAAAATCCAATCTTTTCCTTTCCTTTACTCTTTCTCCTTTCTTTAGATTCTTGCAAATAATCCAATCAAAACAAAATCCCAATTAACCCATGCAATCAAAACCATATCACCATTACAAATCCAAATGGAGAAGAAGCCACCTAAAACAAACACAGCACTTACCTCTTGGATAAGTCTTGTGATCTCAAAACCCTAGTCCAAACGTGAAGAATAACTCATGCAAGAGCTTGAGAGCAGAAAATAGAGATGTGATGGGGTAGGAGAACGTGAAATAGCAAGAGAGAACAAATGCAAATGGCTTCTATGGGAAGCTTCATTTCCTGCTTTCCCTCTCTCTACTCCCTTCAAATCACATTCAATGCTCTTAACAACTCATACACATGTCACTAATTCATTGGACCACCTTACAACTTTCTTGAGTTTTACACTTAGTCCTTGGCTTTTCCCTTTATAAATCCTTGGAAAATTACATATCACTCACTAGCAACAATTCTTTCATTAAATACTTTAAATAACTCTCTAATTAAGTCCTTAATTCACTTGCATAAATTACCACTATACCCTTTTAATAATCCAATTCCACATGCACTTCTACTAGGCCATTTTTGGGATGTGACAGGAAGGAGGATGGCTAAAAAAAAAAGGAATCCAAGGGATTTCCAGAAATTTGAATGTATTTATATGGGTTCAATTGAACCAAACAAGGTCCAACCAAAGTGGTTGAGCCGATTTGGTCCGATTTTCAGTTTTCAGGTCATTTTTCACTATTTTGGTGTAATTGAATGCTCCAAAACTCATTTTCACTCATAACTAATTCCATCATTCTTATAATATTAAAATTAGTCTCTTTACAAAATTTTAGCTCAATCAGAGTCCATTTGGGGTCCGGTTCACTTAAACCGATCCAATTCGGTTCAGTCCGATTTTTCCCTCAAATACAATTCTAATGCTGTAAAAAAATTCTAAAAATCATTCTAAGCCTTTAATCCTCTTACAGTAGATCCTTTTATCTACTCGAACCATTTATAAAAATTTGGTCAAAGTTCAGTCAAACTTCGGTTTAACCGAACCGAACCAGAGGCAACTTTAGACTGACTTTTGCGGGCCTATTTGACCTCGTTTTTACACCAGATTATACCATTATCCTCCATTTAGCATCCTCTTTCTAATGGTGAAATAAAATATTTTTAGGTACTGTTCACCCTGAAGTCACTATTTGTGGGACCCACAGTTACTATTCACGAGACCCACAATCACTATTCATAGACCAATTAAAGATGCTATCACTATTCATGAGACCCAGTCAATGATGATATTACTATTCATGGGACCCAGTCAATGATGATAATACTATTCATGGGCCCCACCTGGGCCCACTTTTACTATTCACCGAAGTAAATATTTTTGGGCCATTACAATCACCCAAGGAAGGCAAATGTGGTTGCTATGCACTTAGCAGGAAATTCATGGAAGGTAATGTTATTACTTCAAATAATTTTCTTTTCTACATGTTAAAGGTATAAATGACTGAAATATGAGTGTGTGTGCAGCCCTTCGGGCTATGAATGTCAAATTAGGCGTTGCCCAGGATGGGGCCTTAATAGCTGAAATGTTGGTAAAACCAGATTTTCTACAAGAAGTAAAAGTTACCCAGAATCAAGATAACCGTCTATCTTCTATCAGGGACCGAGTAAAGGAGAAAGGCAATGATAACCATTCGTTAGGCACAGATGGGAGCTTATTTTACAAGTAGAGATTGTGTGTTCCTGACCAGGCGAAATTGAAGAAGAAGATATTAACTGAAGCGCACCACAACAGTTATGCCATGCACCTTGGTGGTAACAAGATATTCCAGGACTTGAAAGGGCAATACTGGTGGCCCGACATGAAACAAAATGTAACAGAATTTGTAGGCAAGTGCCTTATTTGCCAACAAATCAAATCAGAACACCAGGTACCATTAGGTTTACTTAAACCTATCTCGATACGAGAGTGGAAATGGGACAGAGTGACAATGACCTTTGTGACTGGGCTTCCACTCTTGAGCAAGAAGCATGACTCCATCTGGGTAATCATTGATCGACTGACTAAATTAGCTTGTTTCTTGCCGGTCATAATGGATTTCCCAATAACTAAAATGGCCGAAATTTACATAAATGAGATAGTGAGACTGCATGGAGTACTCTCATCTATTATTTCTGACAGAGATTTGAGATTTACATTCTAGTTTTGGAAGAAGTTACAAGAAGCACTGGGAACAAGGCTTCATTTCAACACAACGTTCCATCCCCAAACTGACGGATAGTCCAAGCGAGTGATACAGGTACTGGATGACATGTTGAGTTGTTGCATCCTTGAGTTTGGAAACAATTGGGAAAGTACCTGCCATTGACATAGTTTGCATATAATAACAGCTATCAATCTAGCATTAAAATGGCGCCATATGAAGCATTATGTGGAAGGAAATGTAGAACTCCACTATGCCGAAAAGAACTGAGTGAAAGGAGATTAGTGGGATCAAATCTGATTCAGGAAACCAAAGAAAAAGTGTGGGTAATCAGAGATAGATTAAAAGAAGCTTCGGATCGCCAGAAGTTGTACGCTGATTTAAAAAGGAAAGATATTGAATTTCAGCTTGGCGACAAAGTATTTCTAAAAGTATCCCTGTGGAAGAAGGTTTTGAGGTTAGGAAAAAAGGGTAAACTCAATCTCAGGTTTATTGGTCCGTATGAAGTTATTTAACGACTAGGACCTGTTGCCTAGCGATTGAAATTACCTCAAGAACTGGAGAGGCTCCATGATGTCTTCCACGTATCCATGCTTCGAAGATATCGGTCTGATGCCAGCCATGTCATCACACCTAAAGTGATTCATATTTAGTCTGATTTAACTTATGAAGAGCACCCGGTGAAGATTCTAGATAGGGAAATCAGACAGCTTTAAAATAAGCAAATTCCATTGGTCAAAGTGTTATTGAATCACTACAATGTAAAGAAACCACGTGGGAACCAAAAGCTACAATCAAGCAACAGTATCCGGAACTTTTTAATATAGGTAAATTTTTGGAAAATAAAAATTAATTTTACGGTAACACCAAAAATTGTCAAATCGGACCGATCAGAGTGAGCCAGTCCCAGAAACGGAATCCGATTGGGATAAAAATTTTTGTGGAGGCTTAATTTATTATTTGAGGAATTTTGGATCTAATTTGGAGTGAATTGGAGGTCGAAAAGGAAGGGAATTAAATTGGGTTTGGTTGATGGGCTTAAAATTTAAAATGGGCTTAATGTTGGGTCCAACCACCTTGGTTGGACCGGCCCAGTCCAAAAATGAGCATATAAAAGGGCTGAAAAATCAGAAATGTAGAGAGAATTCCAGATTTTTTCAGCCTTTTCCACCCCTTTCATTGGCCTAATCCCATTTTCCCATTTTCTCTCCACAATTCACCTCTCTTCCAATTTCTCCCTAAATTTAAGTCTTCATCATATAATTCAGCCCCTCTACAACATTATTGCACTCTCTAATCTCCATTTTGAGTGGAAGAATTGGAAGAATTCTAGTGTACAAATATTAGGGTTCAATTGGAGGTAAGAGGAATTGTGTAACGCCCATTCCCGACCACTAGATTAGCTCCGCTAATGCAGTCAGAAACGGCCGCTACATAGACGCACATGCATGTTTTACTATCTCAATTTCGTGCCAACACTCTGAACAATAAAATTTCATCATCAAATATACATTCTCATGCATCATATGTCATAGGTTCTCATGCTTTCCAACATACACACTGTAACACCCCGATACCCCCGTTGGAAGGATACAGGAGAGTTACGCAAGCAAAAGCATATACGGATACATATACAATATTTATAAAGGCAAACATTTATAAAACCGAGAAATATCAAAATCCATATATTCATAAATATCATCTTATCATTTTTCAAAAGGGATTTGTAAGTCTTTTACATATACATATACAAGATATTCCTTTACAAAAATTACATTTCCAAAGTCAAAATCTGAGTATAAACAATAACAAAAGATGCACAAAAAGATTCAGGAGCTAAACACAAAAAGAATCTCATTATGATTGATTTCAAATCTGATTATTGTTGTAATTTATTTATTCTCTGTTCTTATATCTCTGCATCTATCGGTTTTGCTTGCTCTGGAATGGGACGCTTGATTTATAGATGTTAGTTTTAGAAAGTTCATAAATGTGAGGAATAAATGGGTATTGGATTAATTGGCTCCGGAATGGGAAATTAATTCATACCTAAGATGTTAGACCCGTGCTCATGCTAATCATAAGGCTTGCTCCGGTATGGGATGCTTTGTGATTAGAATAGCTTGCTCCGGAATGGGACGCTTGGGTTTAGTTGGGTTAACCAGAAATTCATGTTGGTATTATTTTATCCATTTTCAAATACATTTATGAGGGTAGAATTTCCTAAGCATCCAATTTCAGCCTTGAGTAATTTCTTGATGAACAATTTTATATTTAATTCGTTAATTTATTTTCTTTCTTAGCTTAGAATTTTCAACCAAACAATTTGGGGATATCTCAATTTCACTCAACCATAGATGTTTAACGTGACTGTAACACCCCTTACCTATACGTAGAGAACTTCACCCTATGAAGAGGATGAAGGTCCCCGATAGATAACGGTTGCCACCCACAGACGTTCACACAGAACCAATTGCACACCAATTATATATGCAAATGAATAAATTAAAATTTTATAATTCATCAGAGAATAGGCCATAGAGCAAAATATTGCATTTCATTAATATAACAAAGGTGGTTTTACATATTCCAAAAGATACAAAAGTGCCTCAACACAACTGAATAGTTACATATAACTAATATCAAAATGATTTACAAAATATTCTTTACATAGTTTCAAAAGTACAAAACTATAACACATACAAAAAGAATACAAGGCCTAAACTACATAATCTTCTATCCACTAGTCGTGTTGGCCCTGCTGATGCGAAACCCGCTGTCCAACCCTCCAAACCTTCTACACCTGCACGGATAAAACACCCGTGCTAAGCAAAATCGCTTAGTGGGGAAACAAAGATGCACAACGACCACTCACAGTGGCGTCAACAAATAATCACAAGCGAATAGCACAGTCAAATGTTAAGATTTCATAAGTTAACTTAAAGCATAACAGCATTATAATCATATTATTCCCAATATGCAATATTCCAGAATTCACGTATAATAACAAATAACATTATTGCACCTGCTTTATCAAAACAGTGGATAATAAGTACGCGTAGATACCCAAAGGTATTAACATTATTCTCATAACACATAGATACCCGAGGGTATCAAAACAATCTTTTTAATTTTGTTCCAAAAACATTTTCGCGTAGATTCGGTACATAGGGATCACGAAGATCCAGTCGGGGAACTTGATCAGGGTCCAAATCATACACTAGCTGCAGCAACAGTAACTCTATTAGGCATGCCTAACTATCCACTTATTTGACTCTAACAGGTCATGCATAAACCAAATCATGTTTCAATTCGCAATATATATAAGTTGTCATGCATAATTCATATAAATATAGTGATATAGCAATTCATATAACAAACACTAAGAGAAAAAAAAAACAAGAAAAAGACATTTAGAGTTCATTTTCGGAAAACTAGGTACATAAGAAAACAAGGCAGAATGGGGGGTCTCTGTCGAGCTCGTGACTAAGTCGCGCTCACGATAGAAAGGCATCGGACACGAGTCGTGATGAGGGACATGACTCGTGTCGGATGTCTCTCCACCCCAGTCGTGCTTCAGAGCACGACATGCTGAGAAAGCCATAACAGCACGAGTCGTGCTAAAGCAGCACGAGTTGTGCTGTTCAAGCACGAGTCGTGCTTCATCAGCACGTGTCGTGCTGATCCTCTCCTGCTGCTATCGCCCTGCTGAGATGCACAACTCGCACGCACCGGAAGGGAGCACGAGTCGTGCTTCTCAACATGAGTCGGACAACCAACATTTCTTCAAGCTAAACACGCGAGAGAAGCGAGATTTCCAGTCCCTAGCCAAATGTAAACCCAGAATTTCCCTTCAAACCAAAACTAATTTAATCCAAATCACTTCCAACTCCATCTTACCTCAAATTAAGCCTTCCAAACACCATAACCAACATCAAACAACACATTTTTCACAATTAATTCCAAAATAAAACATCAATTCACAATTCAAGAATCACCAAAAGCAGGAAATTTTAAAGCCAAGTTCAATCAACTTCATATCCGATTCAATAATTCCATAGTTATGCCACCTAACTCATCAAAACTCAAAACCCATATCATATTTACCAATACAAACCTATTTACACATCATAAATTCCAGAATTTCATGCATATTTTAAAACCCATACATGAATATCAAATCAAAGCAAATTTCCAAACCTGGAATTAGTGAACCTCCAATCAAGGGGCTCCACTCCCACTTGCTACTTCCTTGCCCTTGGGTTCTCTAGGAGGATTCTCTGAACCACAAAACCCAACAACACCAAACAAGTTTAAACCCTAACTCACAATTACAAAAGCTCATCTAGAGAAAAGGAAGAAGAATTATTACTTAACACTTACCACACCAGCTTAGGCTACCCAAAACTCACTAGAATTTACAGCAAAAGGAAGAATTCAAGAAGAAATAAAAGAGAAAGGAAGAAAAGTAGCAACGTAACGGGAAAGGGGAAGAAGAAGAAGAAAGGAAACCAGCTGAAGTCTCTCTCTCTCTTTTCCCAATACTTATCCTCTCACTTGCCACATGTCACTCTCTCCAGAGGGAAAACACACCCAACTCTTATTCTCCATAACTTACCCAATTCTAGTCTCCTAACATACACTACTCGCATATACACACTTCACACTAGAACATAACCCAATGCACACACATAATAACTTAATTTAATTAACATAACACATACTCAACATAAACCACTTACACACGCATAAGGCTCGCTCTACTAGGGTGGTTTCGGGGTGTTACAGTAACAATCCTTTTTCCCTTGGGTTCGATATTCATGGGTCTTTAATTATACTCGCTATATTACTTGTCGATTCAGTACACTTACTGACTACCGGCCAATCACCATAAGCATGACCGGGACCCTCTGCTAGAGCACGCTCAAGTACAGGTCCATCTGTAATGGCCCAAATATCGGTCTAGAAGTGTCGGTGGATAATTTTACTGTTACCATGATTATCGCAGCGTTAAATAGTGTAGTGAGTGATTTTGCCGGTTTTAAAGTTCAGTGTTAAGTGAGCTGAAAGTATAGCGATTCTGGGGTGGGTAACCCCGGGGTGGTTATAAACCGAACCCGACCGTCTATTTTAAAAAAAAAATTATTCCAAAAAAATGATCTTTGGGCCGACAGAAGTCTATCGGTAAAATTTAAGCTGAAAACGGAGTCAAATTAACCTCCGAAAGTCATTCTGAAGAAAGCCTCCGGTTCTATTCAAATAGTAACTAGGATTGACCGAAGTTTGATTGAGGTTCTAAATATAGTAAACGACCTCTGAAAAATGATATAAAAGTATAGATGTACTCATAATAGTGGGTAGAATAGTTTGGTGGTGAAAAAAAAAATTTATGGAGACACTGAAAAATTAGTGAACCGGACCGGTTTAATTGAATCGGACTGAATAGTGACCCTAATTGAGATGGAATCAAGGTTCAATGGACTTATAAGAGTGAAATTGATATTAAGGGTGAAAAGTAAACCGAACCGGTTCAACCAGTGAACCGGACCAGTCGGACCAGACCTGTTGACTTTGGTTTGACTAGGTTTGATCAAAGTTTGACTGGACTCTAAATGGAGTTCTGGACCTCAGAAAAATAATCTGAAAGTATGGTTATGCTTGAAATATTATTGAGAATCAATTGGTAATGAAAAATAAATTTTACAGTGAGACAGAAAATTGAGTTATCGGACTAATAAGAAATTAACGGACTGAGAAACGGTCTCCGATTGAGCTAAAATGCTATGTAAAGGCTAAATTATATATTTAGAGAATTATGAAATTGATTTTGGGAGAAATTGAACTTGAAAAGTGACAAAATTAACTTTTGAATGGAAAATGGGATTAATAACCTAAATGGGCTTTTGGGTTGGCCCAAATTGGTTGGGCCTTGGCTTGGCCCATTAGATGAGACTATATAAAGGATGATAGATAAGATTTCTCTAGAGAAAACCCTAGAAATCCAGCAACCTCCTCCTTCTCTCCCTAAGGCATAATTGTTCATCTTGATTCTTCCTCCATTTTCATCAATTCTCTCTTTATCTCTCCCCAAATCCAAGCATCATAAGCAAATTTCAACCTCTCTAGAATCTGATGGTGGTGATTAGAGCTCATTTGAAGTGGAAAAAGTTAGAGAAAATAAGTGGAAAAGTTTATGTGTCAAATTGAAGTATGCAAAGTTGGTATTTTTAAATTGGTTCAATGGTTCCTGTAGGTACTTTAGAACGTGTAGATCATGTTTATGAAGTTATATTGTAAAAAGGAAGTAAATTTATAGTGGTTTCTTTGATGGTTCTATTCGGCCACTTAAGGAACATAAGGAAAGTGATGGTGTTTCAAGGAGCTATGGCTATAAAAGGAAGATCTAAGTGTAAAAAGCTTGAGAATGAGGTTAGTGGATACAATATCCTTCTTTTTCCATGTTAAGAGTATGATTTTAGGTTATGTTTAAACATAAAGTATAAGAAATATGCATGTTTAATTGAAAATAACTTGATATTTATGCTTAAGGATTTTAAAAATGATGGAATAGTAAAGAAATAAATTATGTGTCAAAAGTTACTTCTTGGGCCGAATGGTATATATGGAATTTTCATGTGTTTTAGTGATGATTAATGTATGTTTATGATGGTTTTATGGTATTTGGCATGTGACTTAATGAATGATATGTGTTATACCATGTGAAAGACATATTATGTATGTGGTTAGTATGTGGCCGAATGGTATATGCATGAAAAGATGAGATTTTGATGTGTTTTAATGGAAATAAATGGTATAGTGATGTTATACAACATGTAATTGGCTTAAATAAATGTTAAAGTTGATGAAAAGAATTTAGAGTGAAAGATTAGTATGTAGGTCGAATGGTATATATGGCTTTTCATGATGTATGATGATGTTAAAGACATGTTTATGGTATAAACATGGTATTTTGCATGAAAACTAACAATTGGCACGTGTTATAACATGAAAAGTTGCATGATGTATGATGTACATGTGAGGCCGAATGAGTTATGTAGGTAGATGTATGATTTTGATTTGTTTTAATGTGAAACAATGACATGGCTATGTTATTTAACATGTAAATAACAAAAATAAATGTTAAAGTTGATAAAAAGAATTAATGGTCAAAAGTTAGTATGTTTGCTTAAGTGTGTACATGTATGTATACATGCGTATCATGATGGAATAATGAGCTTTTATGACATGTGATGATATGATGATGGTAATCACATGGATAATGGTGGAATTGTATAAAAAAGAAGGGAATAGAATGATGAAGTTCCATCAAAAGAATGACTGGTAACTTAAAAATGTGAAAAGTGGAATTGTGATGCCCTGTGTAGTAATCTGGTAGTCCAGTCTAGTTCAGGATATGATGGCTAGCTATAGAGACTTAAGACCGCTGGAGTGAGCATGACGTCTCACTATTTTATAGGTCAATGATGGACCTATTCTGTATTATTGTATTTTTTTTTAAAGTCTCTGTATTGGAATGTACTGGAGTAATCCTTCGGGGTTCTTTAGGTTTGGAATGTACTGGATTGATCATTTGAGGTCTCTCTAGGTTATTGTGGGCCTTTAGGGGTTCACGTCTCGTTTATCTTGTACGTATGGTCTGCCAGCATTATATAGGGGCAAATGGCAAAATAATGATATAAATTAAAATGATATGAATATAAAGTATGAATGATTAAATAAGGTATGGACGTGATTATGTGGTAAAGACAAGATATGCATGTGATTATGTGGTAAAGACAAATATATGGTAATGATTTTATGATAAAGATGAGATATGGTAATAATTAAAGAAAAAGGAAGGGCAAAATCGTAATATGCAAAATGTTAGGGGTAATATGGTAAATATGTGCTTTAATTGGTTGAATTGCGATTTAAAAATGTTATTTGTGTGAAAAAGGATATAACTGTATTTAATAAAAAGTTTTGAGGGCATAATGGTAATAATGAGCTTTAAATGGCTAAAATGTGATTTAATTGATGATTATGTGTAAAAAGGACATAATTGGAATTATATAAAATGTTAGAGGGCAAAACGGTAATTTTATGCCTATGTGTATGTGTGATGGCTAATTCTGCATTATGCACCACCTGCCCAAAGGAAATTTATTTGGAGTAATGCTGCCTTATCACTCCAGGCTTCAAAAGTCATTGTTTTAAAGGTAGTGCGTCCCTTGTGGACTTTCGCACTTGCTTTTCTTAGCGGGAAATGCGTCCCTTTAGGGATTTTCACATAACCCTGTGCCTAATTTTTGCCTAGAATGGACCCAACCCAATCCAGCGGCTTTTGTTCATTTCATTTTTTATAGGACAGACTGCCTGTTCCCATGTTTTCACCCTGCCCTTTGGCCTAACTTTTGCTTAGAGACTTTCTTGCCTTTTAGGTACGGCTTCAAGAAAAGTTGAAGCTGCTATCAAAGCCCCTTCCTAGAGTAATTCGTAATTATTCTCTGAGGCATTTTCTCCTTAGGCATCGATTGCATTCCATGGCCTCCCTTGATGAATGTGTTGCTAGATTGGGTGAGGTAGCAGATGAGGATCGGGTTCTTTAGGGCTTCATGGGGCTGCTTTTTACATTACCACCCATTATGCTCGATAGTTCAGAGGGATTAACGATGTAGTGAGGCATCCCTTATCTTTCCAAGGTGGACCTTTAGCTTTGGCTTTTACCTCCATACATCATGGCCTCTAGGCAAGATGCCAGTGAAGACTATTATACCATCGATTGGGGATCGTTCCTTTACTCCCACTAATGCATTCAAGAGGTAGGTGATTAGTCTCGCAGTGAATAACATAACTCATTGACTTAGACATCTGGACGGTGAGAGCAGGAGCAGAGTGTACTCATTTAGATTTCATGCATTCAGCAATGAACTATATTTCTCTTTTTATAAATGAACTTGAAAATAATGAACACACGTAATTGCAAAGATTGTGTACATTTCAGTATGATTTCTCTATACATGATCATTATCTAACATCAATTCAAAAAGCATAGCTACATCTAATCTCAGAGTAGATCTTGTAAGCATCAAACTCCTGTCTCCAATCAGCCCTCTCGGGTTTTCTTGATTGGAAATTTTCTCTCAAGCCTCTAATATTTGTCCAGGGTGCCTTTTTTCGGTTTTCACCCTGACAAGGTGCCCATTTTTAGTAAGGCCGCCTTTTTTTGATTTTTGACCCACAGGGCTTTTATTCTCTTTTTTTGATTTTTAAGTCTTTAGCCATGGACCCTCTTGAGTTCGTCGACGTTGATCGGTTCTTGAAGCCATCTTCATTGCTGCCTATTGCTGTTGTCTTAGATACAATCTCTGAAGAACAAGGGGTCCTCTCAAGTTAGCCCACGAAACACCTGGTCTCATTTGCTTGACAATTGAATCTCCCTCTTTCATCGGATGCTTTTTGGCCGTCTTTCCAAATGATCAAGCAAAATGTTTTCTGATATATCTGACCGTGGTGATAATCCCATAACCTGTCCTTGTCTGACTTATTCAATTGTTGCTGCTGTTGCTGTGCCTTGTAAGCTTCCAAAATTTTGGCTTTCATGACTGTTCTTAAAGATTTGAGCTCTATTTTGATCAGCCATACTGTTTCTGCCCCCTGTATCGAGGAATAAAAAGTGACTCTTGCAGAGGTTCCGATGGCAGTTCTCTAGCTTCAAAGTGCAAAAGGCCATTTCTCTGTCCAGTCCTTGTAGTTTTGAACCATCTTGATCAAGATCTTCTTTTTAGCAGTCTCTCCTGCCCTATTAGTTTGGGGGCAATACAGAGAGGACTTGTGGTCTTTAATGCCATAACCCTGGAGCAACTTCCTATCTATAAATTATCCTTCCGTCCTTGAACCCTGCGTGGTTTAGGAGACCATATCGACATGTTAGATTCCTTTCGATGACCCTGTCCATTGGATGCCATAGGACGCCCCTTCCCTATGATATATATTTCCAAGCTCGAGCAACTCGTATCCATTATAAGTCAATATAACCTTTTTAGAGGTCAAGAAAAATGGCAAAGTATGGGCATGTGTAGATCAATGGGATTTGAACAAAGCTTGCCCCCAAGATGACTTTCCAATCTACATATTAATTCTTTTCCTTCTCTTTTTTTGTATTTTATTTTTCTCTTTTTTTTTTTCTTTGTTCTTTTGTTCTTTTTCCTGTTCTCTCTCTCTCTTTTTTTTTTGGTCAAGTATAAGCTTTGTTCAAATGCTAATAGTTTACACATACATGCACTCCTCCCCTTCTTGATGTGGGACCACACTGACCAACTAAGTTGGGTGTTGAACTTAGACGAGAAATTTTGGCTTGAACTTTGCTTGTGGATCCCTTCTTTAACCTTTTCTGCCCCTTCCAGCTTCAATCTTCTGAGCTTCTACGTGGCCGATTTATGATTGTGGTGTGTTTGAACGATGTGCCTATTGATTCCACGATCAACTCTCAGCGTGTCTTCATATGTCCAGGCAAAGACCTTTTTTATATTTTGTTGAAATTCTCTCAAGTTTTGATCTCTTTTCAGGAGTTACATTAGATACTATCAAGATTTTCTTTAGGTTTTCCAAAGTTCTGAGATTAAACGAAGTAACATCAATTGAATCAATATCAAATAGGGATGAGTCATGATTATGCATAATGAAATCATAACAGATACCACACAAGTAAGCGAAAACGTTCATCTTATTAATGAAACCAGAATGTCATTATTAAATAGTTCAAAAATAAAAAGAACATTCTGAATAGCTAATCATTTCCCATTTTTGCCAACATAGCTGTTGCAGTCGATGGTCCATTATCATCCCTAAGAACCGTCCTATCTTTCCACTTAGGCACTTAGTCCATCTTATTCTTTCCCTCTCGCTTTTCTGGGTCGGAGATCTTCTTAGAATCAATCAGATCTTGAATGGCATGTCTTAAGGCCTTGCAATAATCTATGGTATGCCCTGTGTGTTGGTGGAAGGTGCAATACTCATCCCCTTTGTGATCGGGCTGTCCCTGGCTTCTAGCAGGCCTAGCCGGCAATGGCTATAATATCCCCTCCTTCATCAGGCTCTTGAGGACCCAGGACAAAGATCTGCCCAAATTAGAAAAATGCCTTTGCTTTAAATCCGTGGTTGGCACTTCTACAATCTTTTCCCTTTCTGGGCCTGGCATCAGTTCTTGAATGCGATCTCTCAAGGGATGGCAGTCGTCCATTCTATGCCCTGAATACTGGTGATACGCTCAGTACCAATCTGCTCTATGTCTAGGGCGTCCTTGACTTGGGGTAGGCCCAGCCGACAAGGGTTGTAACTTCCCTTTCTTGATGAGACGGGTGAAGTGCCAAGATAATGGCCTACCCGAAACAGTGAGGTGGGACTGAACTGCCTTAGTGGCTGAGGCTTCTGTAACCTTAACATTTGCCTCACTGATGTTATGGCTTCCTGAGCTTTCATCTTTAGGCGTGATTGTAAGGGCCCCATCCTCTTCAGGCACAGTGCTACATTCTAGAGTAGGCCTCCTATTTCCTCCTTGCGCAACTGGTGAATCAAGTGGCCCCTTGCCTCTAGTTTTGAAAGAAAATGGAGGTACTGTAGCCGTTGCTGTATGAGCCTTGTCGACTGTGGCCGGCTTCGCTTGCTCGAGAGCTGTTACCATAAGCTAAGCTTGGAGAACTAACGCCATGGCATCCATTCTTTCTTTGATCACAGCTAATAGCCTTTTTTCAAGCTCTTCAAACCTTATATCCATCTCCTGGTCAATCAAGGCACGAGTCTCTTCAGTTTATTGCGAAGGGACAACCATTTCCACTGCCTTTAAATGCTCTCGGAAGAATGCTAAATCTTTGTCAACCAACCCACACTCTGATCACTCTTTAGACAACTGTTGGGATCCCTAAAACACCCAAGCAAATGGTCTACATTGGCTGAAAAGCAAGGCTTAGAATGATGCATAAATAATATGCAATGCATGGTCGTGCTGTGCAACAAATGGTATACAGTGACTAAAAGAGATTACAATGATACATGTGAAACATTTGAAAAACTATACACAGGATGATATGTACATGTAATAAAAAAAATTATTTGCGCATGAATAACATGAATATGCAATGCATTATCCACAACCACATGCAAGCAGATAGATCCGTCCAACCTTATTGCCCCCACACATGAGATCGTGCGGTCTCTATCCTAGGCGAGCTTAGCCCATGGGTTAACAGGGAACCCGATGGACGCGCATGGTGCACGGTGAAAAACCAGTAGCATAACTTCTCCTAACTAATGCGCAAGCGCATGGGTTATGATCGTTATGTATTTAGGCAGTCCGAATATGTTGACCTGGGACTATCGGGGCATGAAAGCCTTTGATTAGGTGACCAATCAAATTATCCGGGTTTGTCCAATACATAATGATCCATACAGCAAGCAGAGTATTAAGGTTCATACCACTTAGGGGAAGTAACTATTTCCATTACATGAGCTTTGGTCAAAAGTGATGTTACTTTAGGGCTACCCAAGCATGGTCCCTACCAATGGGTCTAGCTCATCACTAGTGTAACGACCGATCGGGTCTCTATTTGATATACCATGATGGTATGAGGCTTGGGCTGGCGATTATCCTTAACACTTCCATATATTGAGTGAACGTAGGGTCGTACTTCGGGAATGCACTAGGGTCAAAAGAGGGACCAAACTAGCATAGATCTAAGGCTCTAATGAGATGCAATGTAGTTTTGAAAAAGGATGAAAATTTTAAATTAAAACTCAATTCTAAATTTTAACCATGGCACTTTTGAAGCGAAGTCTCGAGTATTGTCCCTAGTGGAGTCGCCACGGTGACGTACGCCGAACCTCGAGACGCCCCGAAAACCCTCTTTCAAGGCCTTTGGGAGGAGGTTCATAAAAACTTGTAAAAAATTACAAGTGCATCCATTTTGGGCAATAAGGAGGTTTCATGGAGTCGCCACCCAATAGAATATTGGGCAATGTCATCTAGCCTCAGTGAGCCTACGACAGTGCTTCCATTTCCATCATAGGCAAGCCTAGAGGTGTCTTGGAGGCTTCCACCCTAATGATAGGATGGTCCTTTAGCCTCACGCTTTGGCAAACCAGAGGTGTCTTGGAGGCATCCACCCTAATAGAACATTAGGATGGCCTTCTCGTCTCATGGCACTTAGGACTGTGCAATTTTGAGCCTTTTACGGGACACAAGAGGTGTCTTGGAGGTTCCATCCCAATAGAACATTGAGATGGCCCACTCGCCTCATTGAGACCAAAGATTAGAGAAGGTTCGGGACTTCCCAATTATTCATACTTTGGTTAGGTTTACAATTGAGTTTTGAATTTAATGTTTCATCCCATTTCTCATTCAATTTAATGCAGTTAAATTAAAGCACAAATGTCCATTCAGGGAAAGCGCTAAGCAAGTAATGTATAATCAAAATAAAGTGCGCAAAATAAATTACAACAATACTAGGGGCGGAACACAACCACCATTATAAATTGCAAGCGATTCATACATAAATCGGGATATACATTAAAGATGAGGACATTGGTCCGCGCATGCATATTTATTACAAAATGGTTTTGAGGCGTTGGTTTTTCTTTGTTGGAAAAAACAGGACATTGGTCCTCAATTTATAAAGAAAATCCCAATTTAATTAATAAAAAACATCTAACCATTTTTATATTAGCGGGAAAGTATAAAAAGAACATTATTCACAATAATAATATAAAAAAAACAAAGTCTAGAGAATGACCCCGGGAGAAAATCCTTAAGTCTTCACAGTAGCCTCTACACCAAACGACTCCAAATCCACCCAATAATTCAAAATAATAACTCACAAAATAAAGAACATGTTAGTGTAAAATTAAAAAAATAAAATAAATATGAAATTAAATGATAAGGAGGAAAATGGAATAAATTGAATAAGAAAGCTATTTGAAATAAAAGAAGAGAAGAAAAGCAATCAAATGGGAAAAGTGGCCCAGGGATGGCCAGAGACCTGTGACCGACGGGCATCCTTGGGAGCGACAGAAGGGTGTAAGGGCAACCCTCGACGTCCCGTCGCTCACTTGAGCGACGGCCGTCAGTGATCCTTATGCCCGTCGGTCGCCTCTGTTTCCGAATAGCAACCCAAAATTAAAATTTTTATTTTTAATTTAAATAAAAAACGAATTTGTACAAAAAATCACCATAATAATTTAATTCAAAGGAATGAGTCCAGAATGTTTACCCTGAGATTTTTACCTCGTGAAGGTGAACGTAGCAAGATTTTGACTCCTTGAGTTCTATAAGGACCGAATTGTGATCATGCGATCGGGAGAGATTTTTGGTTTTAAAAATCCCACTTTGAAAAATAAACCAAGAGAAGGAAATTATTTTCTCTTTTTGGAATTTGGATAGCAATAAATATCTGAATTAGCTAGATGTATGAAAACAAATGGATCTCACTTCCTCGGATTAGCGTAATTCGAGAATAAAATAAAAAGAAATTTTGAAAGAAAAATTATTTTTGTAGAAATTGAAGATGAAATCTTTTGTGGAAAATTGCTATGCTTTAGTTTTCTAATCAATAATTTCTCAGCAAAATTTTCCAACCCTGAAAACTGAATCCCCTTCTCCTATTTATAGATTTAGGAAGAAATTTCAAATAGGTTTAAATTTTAAATTCAGATTTGAAGAGGATTTTTTGAAACCAAATCAAAACCAAACGATTTTCAGAATATTTCAAAATCAAATCTAATATTTAAAAATATTTGAAAATATTTAGGAAATTCAAAACGATTTCAAAGATATTTTGTGAAATCCTTCAAAATTTGGAGAATCCGGCGGTTGAAACAACCAGATCACCGACTGACGGGCCCTACAAATGGCACGGAAGTGAGAGACGGCCGTCTCTCGCCAGGAGCGGGCGTCGCTCAGGCGAGTGATGGGTGCCGCTCAAACGAGTGATAAGCGTCACTCAATCAAGTGATAGCCCCGTTCCCAGACGGGCGTCTTTCACTAGAGCGACGGGCTCACTTCCTTGAGTGACGGCCGGCGCTCGATATGAGAGACGGGCCTCACGCGTGAGCGACGGGCCATCTGCCACCGACGGGATGCCCGTCCATGGAACCAAATGCCAATTCTCAAAGTTGAACTCTCCCTGACTATCCGAAATCCCCGTTTACCCAGAAAACTTCTGATCCTTATAAAACTGGAGGATGAACATCTTAAACTTTTGTCCCTTATTCGAAAATCGATGTCAATTTCTTCATCAGGTAACTCTGATCTGGACTAGCTCAGGACCTAGTGTCTACAGTTCATCTTGATTCTTCCTCCATTTTCTTTAATTCTCTCTTCATCTCTCCCCAAATCCAAGCCTCACAAGCAAATGTCAGCCTCTTTAGAATCTAATGGTGGTGATTAGAGCTCATTTGAAGTGGAAAAAGTTGGAGAAAATAAGTGGAAAAGTTTATGTGTCAAATTGAGGTATGTAAAGTTGGTATTTTTAAATTGGTTCAATGGTTCCTATAGGTACTTTAGAACGTGTAGATCATATTTATGAAGTTATATTTTAAAAAGGAAGTAAATTTATGGTTGTTTCTTTGATGGTTCTATTCGGCCACTTAAGGAACATAAGGAAAGTGATAAAGTTTCAAGGAGCTATGGCTATGAAAGGAAGATCTAAGTGTAAAAAGCTTGAGAATGAACTTAGTGGATACAATATCCTTCTTTTTCCATGTTAAGAGTATGATTTTAGGTTATGTTTAAACATAAAGTATAAGAAATATGCATGTTTAATTGAAAATAACTTGATATTTATGCTTAAGGATTTTAAAAATGATGGAATGAATGATTAAAGTAAAGAAATAAATTATTTGTTAAAAGTTACTTCTTAGGCCGAATGGTATATATGGAATTTTCATGTGTTTTAGTGATGATTAATGTATGTTTATGATGGTTTTATGGTATTTGGCATGTGAATTAACGAATGATATGTGTTAGACCATGTGAAAGACACATTATGTATGTGGTTAGTATGTGGCCGAATGGTATATGCATGAAAATATGAGATTTTGATGTGTTTTAATGGAAATAAATGGTATAGTGATGTTATACAACATGTAATTGGCTTAAATAAATGTTGAAGTTGATGAAAAGAATTGAGAGTGAAAGATTAGTATGTAGGCCAAATGGTATACATGGGTTTTTCATGATGTATGATGATGTTAAAGACATGTTTATGGTATAAACATGGTATTTGGCATGAAAATTAACAATTGGCACGTGTTATAACATGAAATGTTGCATGATGTATGATGTACATGTGAGGCCGAATGAGTTATGTAGGTAAAGGTATAATTTTGATGTGTTTTAATGTGAAACAATGACATGGCTATGCTATTTAACATGTAAATGACATAAATAAATGTTAAAGTTGATAAAAAGAATTAATGGTCAAAAGTTAGTATGTTGGCTTAAGTGTGTACATGTATGTATACATGCGTATCATGAGGGAATAATGAGCTTTTATGACATGTGATGATATAATGATGGTAATCACATGGATAATGATTGAATTGTATGAAAAAGAATGGAATAGAATGATGAAGTTCCATGAAAAGAATGACTGGTAACTTAAAAATGTGAAAAGTGGAATTGTGATGCCCTGTGTAGTAACCTGGTAATCTTGTCTAGTTCATGATATGATGGCTAACCATAGAGACTTAAGACCGCTGGAGTGAGCATGGCGTCTCACTATTTTATAGGTCAATGATGGACCTATTCTGTACTATTATTTTTTTTAAAGTATCTGTATTGGAATGTACTGGAGTAATCCTTCGGGGTTTTTCAGGTTTGGAATGTACTTGATCGATCATTTGAGGTCTCTCCAGGTTATTGTGGGCCTTTAGGGGTTCACGTCTCGTTTATCTTGTACGTAGGGTCTGCCAGCATTATACAGGGGCAAATGGCAAAGAAAAATAATAAAATAAATTAAAATAATATGAATATAAAGTATGAATAATTAAATAAGGTATGGATGTGATTATGTGGTAAAGACAAGATATGCATGTGATTATGTGGTAAAGACAAAGATATGGTAATGATTTTATGATAAAGATGAGATATGGTAATGATTAAAGTGATAAGGATAAAGTTAAGTTCAGGGTGAAAATGACATAATTGTAAATAAAAGAAAAAGGAAGGGCAAAATCATAATATGTAAAATCTTAGGGGTAATATGGTAAATAAGTGCTTTATTTGGTTGAATTGTGATTTAAAAATGTTATTTGTGTGAAAAAGGATATAACTATATTTAATAAAAATTTTTGAGGGCATAATGGTAATAATGAGCTTTAAATCGCTAAAATGTGATTTAATTGATGATTATGTGTAAAAAGGACATAATTGGAATTATATAAAATATTAGAGGGCAAAACGATAATTTTATGCCTATGTGTGTGTGTGATGGTTAATAAGGGTAAAAATTTCATTAAACGGTTGAATATAAAATTTGGTGACTTTTTAGGGGTAAAAATGTAATTTGGCATGAAAATTATAATTGGTGGGTAAAATAGTAATTTTACATGTCATATAGTGTAAAATGGCTAAAGAAAATATAAGTGATGGCATTTTGGTAATTATGAGTAAAGACAAATAAGTTAATGGCATAATTGTAATATTAGTGAAAAATAAATTTAACTAGTGGCAAAATGGTAATATTAGTGAAATAAAAAATGAACTAATGGCATAAATGTAATTTTAGTAAAATGGAAATGAACTAAGGGCCTTTTCGTAATTTTGGAAAAGTTCAAGGGTATAATTGTAATTTTGTCATAAGTTATGGTACGTATGACTTTTATGTGTATTGTTTGTGAATATATGGTTGTCATATGTACTAAATGTGTAAATGAATTGAAAATGTAAGGTTAAATTAATAATTGAGCATAAAAGTGATAAAGTAGGGACCAAAAAGTAATTTAGTGAAAAGTTAAGGGATAAAAATAGTAATAAGTGTAAGTGAGGGCTATCTGGTATTTAAGAATAATTATAGGGCATTTTGGTAATTATGTGATCATAAAAGGACATAAACGGCATTAATGTAAAAGAATAGACATAGACATGATTACTGTAAAAGTTAAGGGACCTAAATGCGAATATGAAATTTTATGTGTGCTATAAATGTATATGCCTTTAAAAGGGTGATTTAATTAACACTAAGAATATTAGTGTATGTTAGATAATGCAATAATAATAATAAAAATTTAAATAATGGCATTGTGTTAAATAAGTGGAAAGTAAAAGGGTAAAACTGTAAATTGATGGAAGTCTGGGAATTTAAATGTAAAATTGTCAATAACAAAGTAATTGAGGGATATTAATGATGAATGATAGGCAATCTGATTGTTAAATGTATAACTAAGTGACAGTAGAAAAGATAATGATATTTGTGTTAATATTAATGGAAATGTTATTGTTAATGTCAATATCATGGAAATGGCAATAGGATTAATGTAAGAAAATAGATGAGTAATATTAGTATTAAAAAAAGAATAGGAATGTTTGGGGAATTTTTAAGGATTATTATAACTGATTAAAAATAATCAGCATTCAGATTCAAATCTGTAATATTAATTGGGGATAGATAATGTGGTTAGGATAAAGATTAATATGTGAAATGAATTTAACTGAGAGTCGCAATTACCTAAAAGTGTGTAATGTAATATGTAAAGACATTGTTATAGAACCGATATAAGTATTAAAGATTGGATTAGTTATCTAAGTATTGACTATGATAATTAATGTTCTTATAGTGTTGCATGTGTAGAATTTAGCAATGGGGGTTGCCCAAGAATGTTAGTAATGAAACTAAAGACACGAAAGAACTAGAACTGTCAGTAAATATTGAAAGTTAATAGTGAACGATAATTACTGGAATAATGGTTGTTTCACAGATATGTCAGTAATTAATCTACACTCAATTTAGACTGTAACTGATGTAATTAAGTTCTAACAACTAAAGAAAAACAAATGAAAACGATAATCATGAATATTGTTATATGACTGGTAATTGAATTAGTAAAATGAACATAATAGTATTTAAGTTAAAGTTAACAGTTTAAATAATAGTGGCTCTGATGATAGTAACAGTAACGTGAAAGCATAGTTATTAAAGAAAGATAAAGATAAATAATAAATGATTACAGGAAAAGTAAGTTATGACTATTTAAAAGACTGTGAAAGAAATGTTCACATAATGGGATTAAAAGTAAATGTTTGTGTGTGCATGCATGTTGTTTTAGTGTGGAAAATTTAGGATATGTATCCACCACTGGGCATTTCAATGCTCAGCGCGTAGTGGGATTACTGTGTGCAGGTTATAGAAAGAAAAGATGTGATAGTGGCCGATGTTACTGATGATTGGAAGAATTTATGGGGCCGCAAGGATATTGAGAAAGGCATGGCATATATACGACTACGATGGATGAACTCGAGGTTATACAGGTTAAGTATATTAGTATTGTGTTAGTGTAATTGTTTGTTATTGTTGAAAAAAAAATTTTAACTGAATTTGAGGAGTGTAATGCAATACAGTGTGGTGACATTCGATATCCGTATCATTTGCGTCATTTGCGGGTATAGGGTGTTACACTATCAACCCCTACCGGATGCACACTGGTTGTTGTCTCGCCCACATTCTCACTCAAATCCGACTCCATCTAACTCTACACAAAATGACATCTGCATTAGGCCACGACTCTAGACAGGCCCTCATACATATATG
The DNA here is from genome assembly GCA_947683425.1 of Excoecaria cochinchinensis. NCBI lineage: Eukaryota > Viridiplantae > Streptophyta > Magnoliopsida > Malpighiales > Euphorbiaceae > Excoecaria > Excoecaria cochinchinensis. The sequence continues at coordinate 2,253,272 of CANTUQ010000021.1, read as the reverse complement.
CTAGACTCAAACATCAAATAGACTAGAACCGACTAAACCGATGCTCTGATACCACAAACTGTAACACCCTGTTACCCCCGTTGGAAGGAGATACTGGAGTGCTATGCAAACAAACACAAATAAAGATGCATATAATGATAGCGGAAAACATTAAATATCAAAAAGAGATTTAAACATCTAATAATATTAGGAAACGGTACATTATTACAGAAGAGATTTGTAAACCTTTTTATATACATATACTAGAATATTCCTTTACAAAAAGTTACACTGTTGAAATGAAAATCTCTTTACAAAACATAAGCATATACATGGGCAATTGTAATAACAAAAGACAAAAAGAACTTCATCTATAAACTCCTAGTGGCCGACCTGCAGATGCCCAACTCTAAACAAAACCTGCCACCTACACGGGAAAACAACCCGTGCTAAGCGATAACGCTTAATGGGGAGGAACAAAACGTAGAGAAACATGTCTACCATAATAATAATATTCCAAAAGCATAACCATTAGCTTACCACACATGAGAACTGTATCAGCCGGTGGCAGCCGACCGAGGGCTATCCCCGGAACATATCCCATCGGGCCTTCCCAGCGCGTCTCACTAGTACCACCGCGTTGTACTCACGATCTTTACACTTCCCCTTGTGCATTTTTGCCTTTTATGGGATTCGAACCAAGGACCTAGGGAATAAGTCCTTAATTCATAGAATCCCACTACCATTAGGCTAGTCTAGCCTAATGGTAGTTGCATTCTATTAATTAAGGACTTATTCCCTAGGTCCTTGGTTCGAAAGCCTAATGGTAGTTGCATTCTATGAATTAAGGACTTATTCCCTAGGTCCATGGTTCGAATCCCACGAAAGGCAAAAATGCACAAGGGGAAGTGCAAAGATTGTGAGTACAACGTGGTGGCACTAGTGAGATGCGTTGGGAAGGCCTGTCGAGATATGTACCGGGGATAGCCCTCGGCCGGCCGCCACAGGTTGTTACAAAAAAGGTACCTTTTTTCTAACAACCTGTGGCGGCCGACCAAGGACTATCCCTGGAACATATCCCGTCGGGCCTTCCCAGCGCGTCTCACTAGTGCCACCGCATTGTACTCACGATCTTTGCACTTCCCCTTGTGTATTTTTGCCTTTCATGGGATTCTAACCAAGGGCCTAGGGAATAAGTCCTTAAATCATAGAATCCCGCTACCATTAGGCTAAAGTGGGATAAGTGAAATGTATGCATTATAGGTGAAGAACGCAAGTGTTATATGATGATACGGAAATGATCAGTGTGAATGATAGTGATTTGGAATATAGCTTTTGCATTTCTCCAAGAAAAGTGAATTTCGAGGACGAAATTCTTTTAGGAGGGAAGAGTTGTCACACCCCAAAAAGTACCCTAAAAGGATTGAGCATATCGGGGATGGGTAGTGAACAAAGTTGTGCACAATTGGAGTGTTTGGTATGCCAATTGGACAACTTAAGAGTTAATGTAAAAGTTTCGATAAATGTGGCCAATGGTAAAATTGTGGAATATAAAATTAGGATTTAATTGAAAGATAATTAAAGTTAGAAAAAAGAAATTATTTTATTTAGTGACCAAGTGGAAATTGTCTAGGATCAATAAGAGTTTTGCCAAGGATCAAGGTGAAATAAGTGAAGATTTTTATTTGAGGACCAATAGGGGCTTGACATGTGGCTTGGTTGGTGTGGGCATTTAATGGAAAGGAAAGAAAAGGGAAAAAGGAAGAGAGAGAAAAGGAGGGAGGCAGACAATCTGCTCTCCTCCTCCTCCCGTTCTCCCAATCTTCCACTTCTTCTCTTCTTCTTCTTCTTCTTCTTCTCCTTCTTGTCTCCACGCCATCCACTCGCTTTTAAGATTAAAGCCCAAGATTTGATACTAGAGTTTGATAGATCAAGTGATTCAAATGAAGAGGTTGTTTAGAGAGGTAAGGTTTAGTTTTGATTCCTTCGGTTTGTTTTGATTTGGATAAAACCCTAGATTTATGTTTTGTATTTATGTGTGTTATTGTGGAGGATTTTGGATGAGCAAGATTTTGGATGGGTTTTGGAACAAGAAAGATCAACCAAGGAAAGCAATTAGGAGGAAAGGAGTTAAGGTTAAGGATTTTGTATTTTGATGCACATTTTGATCTTGGGGTTTCGATTTGAGTTTTTGGAAATTTATGGAGTTGAGGTTGTTTAGATTTGTTCAAATGTTATAGGTTTTGCGTTAATCATGAGGTTTTGAGTGAGCAATTTGTATTGTGTTTTGGGAAAAATTTGGGTATGACTTTCAAATAAAAGAATTTCTGCAGATTTGGTCCGATAATTGGGAAATCATGACTCTGTTGCGAGCCAGAAGCTTGTCGTGATTGCGACAGAGCTCAGTGATTCTAGCACCTCCCGATTGGCCAAGCTATTAGCGGAGGAATGCACGAGTCGTGTCAAGCTTCACGACTCGGCATGAGGATCCCGCTCGGCGTGACATTTCATTCGTAATGAGAGCACGTCTTGGCATGGGGAGCACGACTCGTGCTGTGAAGCATGACTCGTGCTGAGATCCCGCTCGGTTGAAAGCTCGGCCACTTGGGAGTCCGTTCGGCATGAGGGCACGTCTCGTGCAGGTGGAGCACGACTCGTGCTGGTAGAGCATGACTCGTGCTGGTGATTCAGCTCAGCAAGGGATGCCGTTCGGCTTGGGGGAGCACGTCTCGTGCTGGGAAGCACGACTCGTGCTGGTAAGCACGAGTCATGACAACTCCCACCCCTATTCTTGTTTTCCTCTGTTCTTTTGTTATGCTCGGATGGGTTTGCCTTCACGAGTCGTAACAGTGAGCATGACTCGTGATTGCCTCCTAGGACTCGTCTGTCGGGAGCATGACAACCGTCCCGAGCACGATAGACCTCTATGACCTAAAAATGTTTTGGAAATCTTCTCCTCTGCATGGTTTCTCACTTGTGTTATGTCTGTATAAATTAAAATGAGTGCTTCAATCTGTGAATTATTCAAATGCTTCTATGCATGTTAGTAATTGAATTATGTTAGTAATTGAATTATGAGATTTTTGTTTACCATTATTATTATTTGATGGCTGCTTGTTCATAAAGTATTGTAATTTTTTTGTTGAGTCTATATGAGTGCATGGTGTGAATAATATAGTTATGTTTAGTATGTTCAGATGGATATGATAAATATAATTAGTACATATGATATGCAAATAAGTGAATGCATGATGAATAATAATATGATTACGTTTAATATGTCCATGTGAATATCTTAATCTTTGAAACTACACATGACTAGTTTTGAATATGATAAATGAAATTAATGCAAATGATAGGCATATATATATATTGATACATGTGTCTATGTGATCATAAAAGAATGGTGCTAGTAATTGATGAAATGGGCATATATGTGTAAAATGTGAAAGAATTTAATAATGATATGGGAATTTAGCCTGTGTTAGTCGAGTCGTGGATAGATAGGCATGCCTATAGTGTTCTGTTAGCTGCAGCCCTCTGTTCTGTTTGGACCCTAATCAGGTCCTCGTTCGGATCCTCGCAATCCCTAATATGTATGGATCTTGTTTAAGATCCCCTCTATTAAAATGTTTTGAATGAGAAAAATATGATGTTGCTTTTCGAATCGTACCCACGGATACCGCCATGTGTTCACTCACTTATCCACCCCTTTGATTTAACAGGCAATTAAAAGAGTGAAAGCATGTGAATTAATTGATAAGCTCTGTGATGATTTATAAATGATTATGTGAATAAGCATTTGATGCATTTGTGATAAATGCCATTTGACTTGTGCTCTACACACTTCTCTGTTCTGGATCCTTTATGGACACCTATGTGGATATGTGCGGTATCTTCGGATACCTATACGTTTTGTATAATTAACCAATATCTGTGAAATGGAAAGTGATAAAGCAAGCAACGTTTGCTCTAACGAATGTGTATAAATGAATATTGACTGTCTAAGAAATTGTATGTGAATAAGGCATGTTATGAAACTGTTCAAAAGTTACGAGTATGTTTGTATATATGAAGTTTATGTAAAGAATTATTGAAATATTAGATATGCATGTTTACTATGGTTGAACATTCAGTAAATAAACTTTGTATATGTATATATATATTTGTTATATGTTTAAATGAGAACACATGTATGTTATGTGCTGTTTACCTACGGAACTTTAGCCTGTGCAATTTCAGTAAGTATATTGGTAAGGAATTCATATGTATTTGTTTGTGGTTTTAATGAATACGATGAATGATGTATTGATTTGTAAGTAAGATAGATAATAAGCATTATGCATGAGATAGATAACTAAATTTAGAAAATGATTTAAGATTAATTCTTAGATCATTTAAGTATAAAGGTTTTTGTAGAACTATGTGGTTCTGATTCCCTACCATAGGGATATGTAGGAAGCTTGGAATATTTATTTCAAGCCCGAACCAAATCTGTAAGTCTAAATGTTTTGTTTGGTTTTGATCAATTAATAGTTTGAACAAATGAAATGTTTTAAGTAAGTGCTAATACTGCAATTTTGCATGATTTTGGAAATGTTAGTCATAATGGGAATTTCCAGACTTTAGATTTTGATTTGTAAACCGTATTCCTGAACTTCATGAGGTATAACTATTTATATGATTAATTAAATGAGTCAGGCAAACAATAAGTATGTCTAATGTAATTGTGAATCAAATGTAATACAGTATTTTCTGGTTATGGTATATGAATGAATATGCATATGAAATTGTTTAAGTTTTTGTATAAAAGTCACGATATGAGTTCACGTTAACTGAAGCCAGTTTCCTTTATGCTTATGTCTGTGTGTGTGTGTGTGTGTGTCTATATATATATATATATATATATAAATATATATATATATTGATTTGCATGTGTTTTCCTCGGCAACCACTGTGAGTGGCTGCCCATTATTTGTTTTGCCTGACTAAGCATTATCACTAAGCACGGTTATTTCTCCATGCAGGTTCGGAGATCAAAGTAGCGCAGTAGTCCGCTATAACTTTGGCCAACAAGTCGGTCGATATGTATAGGAAGAGTTTTTGATTTTGGAATGTAATTAAGTTTTAATTATTAGCGTTTGTAATAAGTTGTAATATCTTATAGTGCGAATGCTGGTGTGTTAATGACATAGGTTTAGGATGTGCATGTCTTGAGGTCTTGTGTTAGAAATTTTATTATTCTGATTTTTGTATTGCCATGTGTGTCTTTGTCTGGTAGCACCCTCCGCTCACCATAGTTCATCGTTCTTCGATATGCTATGCGTTGGAGTTGGGGGTGTTACAATTTGGTATCAGAGCCAGGTTTAGTCCGTTCTGGTTGATTAGGTGTTTCGAAGTGTGTCTGTGTAGTTTAGCATTGGCCAAAGCGGATGATTTTGTTTTTCAGGATTGAGTTGGGAATGAGATTTTCCCGATTAGATGCAGTGTCTGGTTAAGTGTTGGCTCGGTAGGTCACGATCTACCTGCTCTGCATTGTAATGTGTGTGTGAGTGTATTTTGAATGTGTTTGTTAGGTGAGTTATTAGCGATTCTGTTAGGAATTTTGTTTGGTACTAGGTGTTTAAAGAGAAGGTTTTGTAGAAGTTTTGAAGTGTATTGATATGTGGTTGACTTGGGAGAATAGATATTTTGTAATTTTGAGATGGTAGAGTATCTGGATTTTGTGAGGTTTTGGTGATGCTCTGTATGCCTGTCATCTATCTCCCAAAAAGTGTTTGAATAAAAAGCATAATGAACCATGGGGATGGGAAAAGTGCATTATCACAACATCAATCGCATTTCTGCATCATCTTGCATACATAAATCATCGCATCCTCATCACACCATCCTCCCTTTGATCACATGTGTTGCATATGTGTTTGATGGAGAGAAAGCTAACAGGGTGTACATTGAGTATTTAATATTAAGACTAAGTATGTGATTTATGAGCATAGTAATTGTTAAGGAGAATGTACTGTGTGTATAGTTAGAATTGAGTAGAAAGAGTATTTTGGAACCTTTCATGAATGAATGTGGAAAGACTTTGGATTATAAAGGAATTGTGTAGCCGATGTTGTGAATTAAATAGCTTAGGCATGAAGTGTATGTGTTTTGGTTTCCGATTGGCGGTTAAGTAATAATTGTTCTGATAAATGTGATCGATGTAAGCATCAGATAATGAAAAGGGAATTATGGAATTTCTTTAAATCGATTTTATGAGTTTAGGTTTAGATATGTAGAAAAGAAAGTTGTGATTCATATAGCCATTCGGATTTTTAAGGAACTGGTTTGAGATTATAGTGATGGGAATAGGTAACAGCAAGTAAGTATATTAAAAGTAAAGGTGTAGTGGGATAAGTGAAATGTATGCATTATAAGTGAAGAATGTAAGTGTTATATGATGATACGGAAATGATCAGTGTGAATGATAGTGATTTGGAATATAGTGTTTGGATTTCTCCGACGTAAGTGAATTTTGAGGACGAAATTCTTTTAGGAGGGAAGAGTTGTCACACCTCGAAAAGTACCCTAGAAGGATTGAGCATATCGGGGATGGGTAGTGACCAAAGTTGTGCACGATTGGAGTGTTTGGTATGCCAATTGGACAATTTAAGAGTTAATGTAAAAGTTCCAATAAGTGTGGCCAATGGTAAAATTGTGGAATATGAAATTAGGATTTAATTGAAAGATAATTAAAGTTGGAAAAAAAAATAATTTTGTTTAGTGACCAAGTGGAAATTGTCTAGGACCAATAAGAGTTTTGCCAAGGATCAAAGTGAAATAAGTTAAGATTTATATTTTAGGACCAATAGGGGCTTGACATATGGCTTGGTTGGTGCGGGCATTTAAAGAAAAGGAAAGAAAAGGGAAAAAGGAAGAGAGACAAGAGGAGGGAGGCAGACAATCTGCTCTTCTCCTTCTCCCGTTCTCCCAATCTTCCTCTTCTCCTCTTCTTCTTCTTCCTCTTCTTCTTCTCCTTCTTGTCTCCACGCCATCCACTCGCTTTCAAGATCAAAGCCCAAGATTTGATACTGGAGTTTGATAGGTCAAGTGATTCAAATGAAGAGGTTGTTTAGAGAGCTAAGGTTTAGTTTTGATTCCTTCTATTAGTTTTGATTTGGATAAATCCCTAGATTTATGTTTTGTATTTATGTGTGTTATTGCTGAGGATTTTGGATGAGCAAGACTTTGGATGGGTTTTGGAACAAGAAAGATCAACCAAGGAAAGCAATTAGGAGCAAAGGGGTTAAGGTTAGGGATTTTGTATTTTGATGCACATTTTGATCTTGGGGTTTCGATTTGAGTTTCTGGAAATTTATGGAGTTAAGGTTGTTTAGATTTGATCAAATGTTATGGGTTTTACGTTAATCACGAGGTTTTAAATGAGCAATTTGTATCGTGTTTTTGGAAAAATTTGGGCATGAGTTTCAAAGAAAAGAATTTCTGCAAATTTGGTTGGAGAACTGGGAAATCACAACTCTGTCACGAGCGCGACGGTCCAGCGTGTAACAACCCAAAGTTAAGGGTATTTCGGTAATTAGTGCATGTGAAAATTGGATTTATTAAGGATTTAAGTGTTAAGTGAGGAATTATCTAGTGGAACGTGTGTGTTGTATTAAGGATTTTATGGTTATTATGGAAGTTATCTAGTGTGTGTGGGTATAAGGTGCTTAAGAAGTGAATGGACAAGATTGTGACACTTGGGTCCGTAGGATGGTGACAAGTGGCATGGTTGGTGTGTGCAATTAATGAGAAAGAAGGAAAGGAAAAGAAAAGAAAAGAAAGGGAAAGGAAAATGTTCACGTTTTTAACTTCCTCTCCTTCCCGTTCTCTCTTTTCTTTTTCCCTTTCCCGTTTCTTGCTTTTCCTCTATTGATTGTGTGTGAAGTGGAGCTGATTTGGGAGTGTTTGGGAGCAAGATTTATGAGGTAAGTGGTTTGGTTTTGGTTATTTGTGCTTGGATCTTCTTCTTCTCCTTCTAGTTTGTTTTGATTTTGGGGAATCTAGGGTTTTGGATTAAGGATTTTGGGTTTGTTTGTGCAAGATTTGGATGGCCAGATGGAGAGCTAGGGCAAGGATAAAGTTTTGTTTGAAGATGAGTTGGCTTTTTGTCTTCAAGAGGTTTGGGAGTTGATTTTGTCAGTCTTTTAGTTTGATGATTTTGCTCTAGTTCTCTTTTGGATTATGTGTTTGTTTGTGTGTTCTTCAAATTCTGGAAATCTTGATTGGTTGTAGGGTAAATGTATGTATGTGTTTCTTAAAAAGTGATTATGAGTCTAAATGCTAGTGATATAGTGATGTTTGTATGTGTATTTGAAGAATAAGAACATTTAAGAGGAATGAAATTCTGGGCTTCATTATTGATGGTGTGTGTAACGCCCAAATGTCCCTTAGAAGGATAAGTGGATGCTACACAACACTAAGCATGCAATTATTTTATTAACCTTACTTTAATTTTAACATTCACTAATACTTATGATCCATGCATTCCACTACATTATACTTCATTACTAGTACCTCACTATTCACTATTACAAATTACAAGCTTCACTACAATAAGCCACTTATAACACTATATATGTTCAAAAAGAACAACTATTACAAAAATGGAGCTTAATATACAAAATCTTTACACTCAAAAGACCCTTCACGCTACTACGGTGGCCTGCAGAAACCTTCCAAAATGCGTCACCAATCTACAACCTACACGGGAGACAAGCACCCATGCTAAGCGATAACGCTTAGTGGGGATGTACAAACAAGCACTAACACAATAATCACAAAGCACTACACAATAGAGAGCATGCTTAACACATATGGCATATCATGTACACTCACTAGATCAATATTACACTAGCATGCCAATATACCGTAGTTCATGTTAATCACAAATCATACATTGTCTATAACATACTTTAAATCACTATTCACTTGCCAAGTTCAATATTCACTTCACTATGTCAATGAAGAACAATAAGTCACTATCAATCAACAATCATGTACACTGCTCATTAGGCACTACGCTAAGCCATTTGTAGGCTCACTGCACCATCACTAATTCAATAGCATGGCATAAATATCACACTATTGTTAAGAACAATAATACCAATACATATTTACCACGAACACATACAATATCTTTGTCATTCATTAATAGCCTGTATAGTCTTAGAGATGGATATGGGTACACTATTCAATAAACGCTAGAGACAGAAGTCTCGAACACTATATCACTGGATACCCGTCGGTATCAATCTCTAGACACCCGTCGGTGTCACACTAGCAGCCGCAAATCACTAGCCCTTCATAAGCATGCTTATTTATCCACGACTCGACTACAGGCTTATAGGTTCATTTGTTCATTCACTACTCATACATGCTCATGGCATCACTCAGTCACATACTAATTAAACACACGTATAATAATTCACAGAGTATAATTCATACTCATGGCATTGTACGTTCTCATGACAAGGCTCCTTCTCATGTTAAAATCAAAGCACATAAGTCATTTATCGCATATGTAATTAATTCACTTTATGATGCAATCAAGCTTAGTTAGGCAAATCATGCATCTCTAATTCGCATAGTCACATGTTCGCATGATGATGCATTCAAGCTTAGTTAGGCTATCATGCATCTCTAATTCGCATAGTCATCTTAGTTGTATGCATATAAACTTCATTTAACTTTAATATAATGCTCATACAATAAGGTCCTCAATCATGGATATAGTTTCATCAAATACACACACATATATGTCGATCCATTTGCTAACCTTCACATACTTATAGATTGTTACTTATTTAGTTTAATTACCAATCTTAATCATACTCATAAGTTTTTCCCAATGATAACTACTTTTATACTCATTTAATAGCCCTAAACATGCATAATAAGTTGAGGGAAAGATAGGGAATTTATCCATGCCAACCATGGGCTCAAAATTATGAAGAAAAGGCTTTATACATGTTGTTTTGTCGTGAGGTCGCGACTCTGTCGCAATCGCGACAGTAGCTCCCCTCAGGTGGAGTATGAGACTGGTTTTCACTCCAGATTTGCATGGCAAAAACTGACATCTAGACCTCATTTTTTGGCAAAGTTTCCTTCATACTATTTGTTCCTCTATGTCGTTAATTTCCAATGGGACAAGTTTTAGGTCAATCGGATTTAAAATTGAGGAGTTATGGTAAAAATAACACAACTGGTACCAGAAGCCCTCCTACAGAATTCCATCTACAATTATGGTAAATTTTGAAGACCTTAGAGTACTCAAATCAACAGATCTATTTCTAGGAAATTTAAAGACACGGATCATATGGTTCTAATACAATTGGTATCACCCCTTTTGGAGTTGTAAAATTCAACTTACACAATAAACAAGTGACGGGGGTCAGTATGGGCTTCTAAGACAGGTTAACACAATCAATAGTTAGAGCTGGTTCACTTACTCATCATATGGAAATACACATTCAAATACACTTCCATCAAAGTTCATAATCATGCTCAATTCCATAAATCACATATTCAATATCAATAACACATTTAAGCTAAACAGCCATCACATACGCTTGAGCAAAATTAACACATAACACACATACATATCCCTAACCTCTCGAAGCACTCCTTCCTTTACTCTTCTATATCACTTTCTCTTTCCCCTTTCCAGCTCTACTTAGCTCTTGAACTCATAACACATACAATACATACAATACATACGAATCCATTAGATTATACTCATAATCTTAACAATCAAAATCAGAATTAGAAGAAGATGAAGGAGATACACTACATACTACATACCTTTCTAATCAATACTCTTCTTATAACTTATCTCTACCCAAATCTTAGTAACTCATGATCAATTAGAGCAAATGAAAGAAGAGCAAAAGAAGTGTAACTTTGATAAGGTAGCTGAATATCAGATTTTTCTCAACCTCTCCACCTCATGCTTGCATGAAAATATGAGGTGTCAAGTTGAGGTAACTTCAAGCTAGGTGGCTGCCCTAACACATTCCACCTGGACTCCACTAATATACAGCTGATCCCACTAACTTTTGATTAACTTAATTAATCTCCACTACACTAATTAATCTTCACTTGCTAATTAATCATGCAAAGTGCAAGTCAGCCAGTACAATACTTTATTTCCCTTCAATTAGGTCCCTAGTTTCGTATTTTAATCAAATCTAATACTATAACCCCTAATTGTCATACACACAATTACACTAATGACACTTTATTCTACTAGGGTGATTTTTGGGATGTTCTAGTGTGCATTTTGAATTATTGTTTGATTATTGTGTAAAATGTGTTTATTTGGCTTTGGGAATGTTCTGGAGGTGAAATCGGGGTTCGAGGTAAGAATTATACATGTTTATGTGATGGTTATTTGAGTGATTTTGAAGAGCAGAGTGATACACGGCTTCCTGGGGTTGGAAAAATCGTTTCTGTCACAAGCGCGACTTTGTCGCGAACGCGACAGAAGCAATTTCTCCTGCCTCTCGAGTTTTCTGCGCCTTTGAGAGAGAGGGCGTCTGACTCGTGCTTTCCAGCACGACTTGGAGGGCAAGATTTTGGCTGAGCACGAGTCGTGCTCAGATGATGTTGTGCACACTCGTGCGCAAGGAGCACGGGACGTGCTCCTTGAGCACCAGTCGTGCTTGAGGAGCACGAGTCGTGCTCCTCCCCTCTATTTTCCCGCAGTGTCTTCTCCTCTGTCGCGAGCGCGAGTCCCAGTCGCAATCGCGACAGTAGGACTTCTCTTTTGCCCTGTTTTGATTCTGAATTGTCGTCCTCTTGTCTTGTTCTGCATGTTTTCTTTTTAGCACATAATTTAGACTTATTTATACTTCAATTATTACATGATTAGAGTTTGTAATGATAATTCTTGGGCGTGTATATGCTTTGATTTGTTTTACATAATTATGTCAAATATTTTAACTTGATTGAGTGAGTTTAGCCTGAAATGTCAGTGTAGTGGATAGATAAGCATGCTTATAAAGGGTTAGTGAGTGCAGCTATCTATAATCACTTTTTAAAAGGGCGATGACCCAGCTGATAGGGTTTTAGTGATACCGTTGAGGCCTAGCCTCCGATTTTGAGGGATGACCCACTAATAGGGTCTTAGTGATGCTGTTGAGGCATAGCCTCAAGTTTTAGTGTAGTATTTTTCCCGTATCCACTGCAAGTGAAGTTCAGGTTGTTGTGTAGTGTTATGTATATATATAAATATATGAAGTGTATTGTTATTTGAGGTAATTGTTTTACCTTAGTGAATCGGTTTCGGTTAGTGTAATTATGCCATGTACGCTAGTGGATTGGATGTAGTGATTATATATTTTGTCTTTCTAATTTTTCCTGCTTTTATAGTGGATTCAATTAGTGTATACTTTACTCGTTTTACGTATGATATTATTTGTATATTGTTATTGCTCTCTTGTCTGTTTTGCCTCCCCACTAAGCGTTATCGCTTAGCACGGGCTATTTTCCCGTGTAGGTGGCAGGTTTGTGGTTCGGTTCGCGTCGCGCATCTTCAAGGTTGGCCACATAGGAGTTAGAGTTTTATTTTGTTTTCAATTCTTGTATTTTTGTTTATGTATTATGTAATTTTGTAAAATGGCGTATGTAAATGTTTAAGAACTCTTTTGTAATTATTGTAAGTATTTGTATATGTATTAAGATTATCTTTTGCCTCATAGTATGTTTCCGCTTATGCGCATGTATGTATGTTTGTATGTATGTGTTTATCGTAGTGTTTTATCGGGTAATGCTCCGGTGGCTTCCAATGGGGGTATCGGGGTGTTACATTTAGTGGTATCAGAGCATCACTTTAGTCGGTTCTTGTAACACCCCCATCGCCGTCCCCGTTGGAAGGACGCCGACGGACGCGCTACCCGACGCTCACTCATACAGATATGCACGTGCACAATGCAGAAGCACACATTCACACATAGCATACATACGAAAAAATGGGTCAACTAAAAACTTACCTTACCTGCAGGCACGGACTGATCATGCAATAACTCACGCACACGCAGACACTAAGCAGAAGCATACACAGAAGCATACATATGACCAAACAACGGAAGCATAAGCAAAATAATAAAACAAAGGAATAACTAACATAAAAACATACTAACTATTACATTCCCAAAAGAAAATTCAAGAACGAAACATAATTAATTACATATACAATACTACAGAATTACAAAAGCTGAAATACAGAAACTGAACCAAATACAGAACTTCTAACTCCTATGTGGCCGACCCTGCAGAAGCGCAACTCGAACAGAACCAAACCTGCCACCTGCACGGAAAGGAAATCCGTGCTAAGCGATAAACGCTTAGTGGGGAGAACACACAAGAGTATGGACGGCCATTCACAATGGTCGTCAAGGCAAAACACATTCAGATGACAAATGCAGATATTCATAACATATAAATAATCAGGCTATATAATAAAGGCATTCATTTCAATACTCACAATCAAACCATAAACTCATGTCCAGGATAGCCCAAAACAGACATAATACAATACACGTTACAAGCATCATCATGCTGAACTACTTACTATATCACATGCATAAATTTACATGGGTCGCAAAAATCAACATCTTACCGTGCGGAGTCACATGAGCTTAACATATGCAATTGACATAACTAAGTACCCATGCATGAACTGACAATCAAACCATCATGTTAAGAATGCTAGCCATTTAACATACTTAGACATGCCAAACACATACATTAGTCAAATATCCAAAGGATAACATTTAGAGCATCACAATACCGCTGCGCAACTCTAATATATATATTCAAGCGAAAACACTCTAATAGCGGAGACTGAAAGCATAATCACATAACATTACATTCATATCATTAGCATGCAGAAAGTACAGTAATCATCACATACTTACCATCACAACTGCTTCGGTTCACACGCTAATATATATAACAAAATTATACTTAAGTCATATTCTTAAATCCATCAATCGAATCATTTCAAAGCATTCAGAAACTTATAATAAATCACATGATAAATACGGGTAATCATGTTAGATATTAAATCATGCTTACTTAAAACAGACATACATTCTGAAGCCCATAGTCACATTCATATACATATAAACTGATTTCAGAAATCCTTATCATGCTCAAACGGATATCACATATTGATAGTTATATCAAAGTAACAAGTACAATATGCAAAGGCTAGAATATACTCCATATAACATGCTCGTAATAATAAAGCCATACAACCAATATTTCAATAATCATATTCATTCAGAAATAATTCGATATATATATTACATCGATATACTCATTCAGATAACCCATTTATAGCCAAATCAGATCAGAGCAATTCAAATAGACATTCAAAGAACACCTGCTGACTCTAGGTAGTGGATAACGAGTATACAGACAGTACTTTCCGGGTACGAGCCGATTACAGACAGTACGTTACGGGTACGAATCGATTAAACCATTATACTTTAACTTTCACAGATATTTTCAAAAGGGACCTTAAACAAGATCCAATACAGAAAAGGGTTCGCGAGGAACCAAACGGGGACCTGATCGGGGTCCAAACAGAACGATGGGCTGCAGCAACAGACTCTATAGGCATGCCTAACTATCCACTAGACTGACTCTCGCAGGTCATGCATAATACAATTCACGCTTCGAATCGCATAACGCATAAATATGTAAATATCATGCATAAACCGGAGTACAATAGACATATAAATATGCTCATAAAGTTGATCATATCTCATACAATTCCCATTGTAAAACATAATACAGTCAATATACTTTAACATTTAAACAATGTTCTAAAGCATACCAAGAATCAGGTATAAAAGCACTAACATACCAAACACTGTCAATACAAAACCTAATCATGCATCAGGTGACGATAACTAAATATAAATCAAGCATAGTCCAAATTACATTTAAACATAACACATTGAGTTCAAAGGCTAAAGCATAATATCAAACAAAGCTCATACAAGTCATATTCAGAAGCATGCAATAATTCCCTTAATCACATTTTAGCAATACTCATCAAATTAAAGCATGTCAGAAACACATGTGGAGTCATATTATGCTAATGATCAAAAACGCATAATCTAAATCATGAAATGATACTATATATTTCTAAGCATGGCAGATTATTCTTAGAGAAGAAATTCAATCAAAGATATGCATAACATATTGCTAATCATAACTGAAATAGGCTAACCACTCAGATGAGCAAAATAAGATAGCACACAATAGAGGAAAAAGCCATAAAAGCATTTGAAAGTCATTTAATAATAAAACTAGTCACGGTGAACAAAGCAAAACAGAAAAGGCATACATGAGCATATAACAGTATGACATAATTTATACAGCAGTGAAGACCCATACAGAAGAAATAGGAAATTCATTTTGGTTAAATCTGGGCGAAATCGGAAAAAGGAGTTGAAGAGGGGTCGGTCACGAGTCGTGTCACGACTCGTGACTGACCTCAAAGGGGTCACGAGACGTGACCTAGTGTCACGTCTCGTGACCTGCTAGAGAGTCACGGGACGTGACTCTATGTCACGCCTGGCCTTCATAAGAGTCACGCCGTGACTCTAAGTCACAAGACGTGACTTTCCTCTCACAGAGAGAGGCAGTCACGCTTCGCGACGGGAGTCACGCCTTGCCCCTTTACCAGAGTCACGTCGTGACTCTAAGTCACGAGACGTGACTTTCCTCTCACAGAGAGAGACAGTCACGCTTCGCGACTAAGGGTCACGCCTCACGACTTCATCCTGTCTGCTGAGAAGTCACGCGTAGCGACTGGGAGGCAGAGTCACATGGCGTGACTGAGAGTCACACCTCGTGACTTGTCTCTCTCAGGGAAATCACGACGCACTGGAAATGGAAAATTATACAGAAACGCGATTTCCCATTTCCAGCTTACCCAGAATTCAAAGAACTCGATAAAATCATTTTCAATCTGATTCAAAACACATCCAAACTCATCTTACCTTACAGTCGACCTTCCAAACATCATAAACAGGATAATTGCAATTAATTCCACAATCAAACAATCAAAATCATGCATAAAGCCATTTAAGAATATAAACCCTAAAAGTTACAGTAGGTTCAAAACACCAATTCAGAACTTCCAAATCAATACTTGTCATGCATTACCAACACATCTACTCACTTAATCATGCATATACACATTCTAAAACACACCAAATTCCAGAAATTAGACCGTGCAAACACATCATAAGTCTAGTGAGAAATAGAGCAGAGACATTCAACTAAGATTGAAGAACAGAGAAGTTCAAAACGTTGCATGCATTCAAACACTCCCAAACCTGGAAATGACGATCCAAAATTACGCTTCAAGATCACTGCTCAATCCTTTCCTTGCCTTTACTTTGCTTCTCCTTATCATCAAACACTTGCACAAACAAAACCCACAATTACTCTTCAAAACCCTAACTCAACCAAAACCAGGAAAAGATGAAGAAGAATAGTACGTAGAAACCTTAACCCAACTTACCTCTTCAAGCAAAGCACAACACCACCAAGAAACCCAAACACAACTCCAAGCCAAAGCCAAAGAGAATGAAAGGAAAAGCAGAGAAAGAAGAGGAGAAGAAGAAGAAGGGAAGGCGTGAGAGGGAGAACGGGAATGCAATCTGTGTTCCCTCTCTCCTCCTCTTTCCTTTCTTCTTTTTCTTCTTTCAATGCTCACCTAACAAGCCACTTGGCAACATCCAATTGGACCCCAAACTCCACTAAGACTATTCCAAATCCATTAATGCTCTTAAGTCCTTAGACAAATAACACTTCACTCACTTACACATTTCTTTCCTTACAAACTTAATTATCTTATCAATTAGGTCCTTAACACTCCAACTTTCTCAAGCACAAATTACTGAAATACCCTTCCGATCCCGACTTAGCATGCACAATCCGACCAGGGCTATTTTGGGGTGTGACAGTTCTGGTCCATGTGATTGTTTGAGTGTCGAGTCTTTGTATGTGAGTCTTTCTAGTGTTATGGCCTAATGCAGATGCAGTTGTGTAGTGTATGTTTGTGTAGTGTATAGATGAAGGATTAGTGAGATGTCGGATGTAGTGAGTGATATAAGATTATGTGTATAGAGTGAGTTTGAGGTGTCACTCTGTATACCTGTCAGCTATTTCCTTTGAATCGAGTGAACATAAGCATAGTGAATCATGGGGATGGGAAAAAGTGCATCACTACAGCTCACGTTGCATTTTTGCATCATTTTGCATACATAAATCATTACATAGCCATTTCATCCGCATCCCTCATCTGTATGTGAAAAGCATTATTGTATACGATTTATTGAGAAAAACTGACAGGGTATACATCGAGTGATTGATGTTAAGAAGAAGTGTTTGGATAAGAGTATAGTGCGATAAGAAATGTGAAGTGCTAGTGGTTAGAGTTAAGAAGAGATGAGTGTTAGGGAATCGTGTGCTAGTGAAGGAGTTAAGATTTTATTTGAGTCTTGAGTGTTTTATGTATGAGGATAGTGATGTGTGTATCGAAGGAATTCGAGGTATTAGAATTGAGATGTTATGTGTAGTTTGGTTCTCTGGTCTAAAGTGTATTTGTTTTGAGATTTGAATGGTATGAGTGATAGCAATTTGGAGATTTTTTTAAGGACTTCCTGTGTAAGTGGTTATCGGTGAAATTTCGAGGACGAAATTTCTTAAGGGGGAGTGATTGTAACAACCCAAAAAGGGCCTAGTCGAAATTTGAATGCTAAGTCAGAAAAGTTAAGGGTATTTCGGTAATTAGTGCATGTGAAAATTGGATTTATTAAGGATTTAAGTGTTAAGTGAGGAATTATCTAGTGGAACGTGTGTATTGTATTAAGGATTTTATGGTTATTATGGAAGTTATCTAGTGTGTGTGGGTATAAAGTGCTTAAGAAGTGAATGGACAAGATTGTGACACTTGGGTCCGTAGGATGGTGATAAGTGGCATGGTTGGTGTGTGCAATTAATGAGAAAGAAGAAAAGGAAAATAAAAGAAAGGGAAAGGAAAATGTTCATGTTTTTGACCTCCTCTCCTTCCCGTTCTCTCTTTTCTTTTTCCCTTTCCCGTTTCTTGCTTTTCCTCTCTTGATTGTGTGTGAAGTGGAGTTGATTTGGGAGTGTTTGGGAGCAAGATTAATGAGGTAAGTGGTTAGGTTTTGGTTATTTGTTCTTGGATCTTCTTCTTCTCCTTCTAGTTTTTTTTTGATTTTGGGGAATTTAGGGTTTTGGATTTAGGATTTTGGGTTTGTTTGTGCAAGATTTGGATGGCAAGATGGAGAGCTAGGGCAAGGATAAGGTTCTAGTTTGAAGATGAGCTGGGTTTTGGTCTTCAATAGGTTTGTGTGACGAGCGCCGGATCCTCGCGGCCGCCCATGGGACCGCCCGCTTGAGGGCGATCGGGGCATTTGTGGGTTCGTTGACAGCTTGGAATAAATCGCAAGTGCATCTATGTTGGGCAACAAGGAGGTTTCATGGAGTCGCCACCCAATAGAACATTGGAAAAGTTTCTCTCGCCTCGGAAAGCTTAAGACTGCACTTAGTATCCATTTTGGGCCAGCCAGAGGGATCTTGTAAGGTAAACCTCTCGCCCTAAGGAGCCTAGGATTAGCGCTCAAGTCTCGTGGCACAAAAAGGTGTCTTGGAGGGTGGACCCCTAGCCTCTTTAAGCCCAAAGACCAGAGCTGGGTCCCGGATTTCTCATCTATTTCTATCTCGATTATTTTATGATCAAATTTTAATCATCATTAATTCGCTCTCTCTCCACACGATGTAATTAATCGAAGGCACATTTATTCATATTTGGAAAGCCGTAAATGGGCAAGTAAATAGCAAAAACAATAAATTACAATAATACAAGGAGCGGAATACAACTCCCTTTTGTAAATGTGCGATACATACACGAATCGGGATATTATTTATTTTGAGGACTTTGGTCCTCGCATGCATCATTATTAAAATTGGATTTTTTATTGTGATGATTTTTATTGGATAAAAATAGGACATTGGGTCCTTGCGTTTATGCAAACCTCATTTTATTGAATACAAAACTTTTATCAGTTTTTATATTTAATCGGGAGAGAAAAAGGCATACTCATGTACATATAAGCAATTAATGAATAAACAAATGAAGTAAATAACCAAGGAAGTTAGAAAACTAAACTAGACGAAATCCTCCGAGTATGGTAGATAGCCTTTCAAGCTTAGGATGGTCCAAGAGAATCAATATACACTCACAGAAAGTTAAATGATGTCAATATATATAAACTCAACATAAATAAAGCAAAAAGAACTTGAAAGATATGGAAAAGATTTGAAAACGTGAGAACAGGACCCAGCGACGGCCTTTCTTAGGTGACCGACGGGCATCAGTCGAGTCGACCGACATGTCCGTCGCTCACTCAAGAGGAAGAGCGTTTGTGAGTGGGGTGACCGACGGGCGTCGATGATGGAGATGACCCGTTAGTCACCACTATCTCCGGAAAAAAATAGCAAAAGAAAACTCTTTTAGAGCTAAAAAGAGGTTTTATCACAAAATGAGATAAAAGGAGTCAAAATAGAGAAAAATAATGCCAACAATTGGAAGAACAACAAAATAAGGAGCAAAGATGAAATGATATGGAGAATGAGTCCGGAATATTTACCCTTAGATAATGCTTAAGTGAGATTCTTGATGTTAATTAGAGCCCTGCGCGTTCCACGAGAAGCAAAATGAAGGATCAAAAAAAGGAAATGGATTATTTCCTCCTTAACCCCTCAAAAGATTGACTTTGGAATCAAAATCTAAAGAAAACTAATTAGCTTTAGTTTCTTTTTTATGATTTGATCCTCTAATTAAAAGAGATTTCTTTATGAATGTGTTTGTTGGAAGAGAGAGAAAATGTGCTTGAATTTTTGCAGAGTTTCCCCTCTTGAAAATTTTTGGAACCCTTTTTAGGTAAAAATCCGAAGCTTTTATAAGCCAGGCACGACCGACGGGCGTCGATGTATGGAGACGGGTGTCGAAAGAATCCTTCTGACACAAGGATTCATCAGACGGCCCTGCCACTTCCATCGACGGGCGTCGAAAAGGTTGCGTGCTCCGGGAAATCAGGCGGCGCTCTGACAGAGGCAGTGCCTTCCGACGGGCGTCGAAAAATACATCAGGCCGTCTGTGACCCTAAGCGACGGGCTGGCCATCACAGACAGTCTGGCCGTCTGTGGAGGAAAATATACCTTTTTGACTCGAAAATACCCTGTTTTCTCCCCCTCTTCCTATGAAAGGTGAAAAGACTCATTTCTCGTGGAGCATGGAACTAAAACCTTCAAATCCAAACAATTTATACAGGCTTTGATACTGATTTCATCACGGGGTAATATCTGATCCGGACCGCTCCGGGACACGGTACTTACAGTTGCCCCCAGCTTTGCGAAAACTAGTGCACAAGCACCTAGATAAGCCAAAACTCAAAGAAAGGACAGAAAGGAAGAAGGTGTACCTGCGACGGTTCTTACCTTCCGTGCCTTTTGCCGGGTAGACCTCGTCTTGGTCTGTTCGGCGATGCGAAGATACCCCTATCGGTCTCATCTCGACCTATAGGTGTTGGTGAGACGTAGCTTCCTCTAGCCACAATCCCAATGTGAAGAGCAGTGTTTATCTAACTGCAGCTTCGATCTGAAGTTCCCTTGCTAACCCCCATCCGATCTGCAAGGTGCGTAGCGCTCACTGGCTGCCGCGTGAACCGTGAGATGTAACACTCTCTGGCTACAATCCCGATGTGAAGAGCGGTGTTTCTCTAACCACAGCTTCGATCTAAAGTTCCCTTGCTAACCCCCATCCGATCTGCAAGGTGCGTAGCACTCTCTGGCTGTCGCGTGAACCGTGAGATGCGGCACTCTCTCGCTACAATCTCGGTCTGCAAAGAGTAGTGTTTCTCTAACTGCAGCTTTGACTTCTGCTGGCCTCGTCTCGGCTTGCGCAGGGTTGAAGAGATGTAGCGCTCTCTGGCTACAAACTCGGTGTGAAGAGCAGTGTTTCTCTAACTGCAGCTTTGGCTTCTGCTGGCCTCATCTCGGCTTGCGTAGGGTTGAAGAGATGTAGCGCTCTCTGGCTACAAACTCGTTGTGAAGAGGAGGGGACCTTGTGGGGTTCCTCGTTCTAAAGAATCTTTGGCGCCCTTGTTCGGACTTTTAATCGATGCCTGTGTTCGGATCGATGTTTCTCTGTACCTGTGTGATAAAAGGTTTTGTTAGTTCATGTTTGAGTGGTCATCTTTTAACCTGTTTATTAATGGCGTGATTTTGCTTTATCTGTTATGCCATGTTTCATTTATATTCTTGTTATTGAGTTGTTATTCATCATCTTTCACCATTTTTTGGTTTTCCTTGTTTTGGAATATGAGTAAATGTGGAAGCATACATTTATCTGTGCTATGAATGAATCATAAATACCTGCATAAATGCATAAATCTGAAAACAAAAGTTTTTCACTAGAAATATCTATTTTCGTAAAATGTATATACAAAATGTAAATGTACAAAAATGTAAAAGTATGACTCCCTGAATGTCAGAGGGGTGTGTAGTCAGAGGGCTCATCGGGATCCTCATCATCTGATATGTGCACTGTCCCTGGCGGAGGTGGAGGCAGAGCTGGCCTTGCCGGAGGTGGAGGCTGAGCCGTGGAGGGTCCTGCTCCAGCATCATGGGTCTGCCTGAAATGGATCTGAGCATAGCCATCCAAGAAGGGCTGGGTGCAAGTCCTCATGAACCCTAAAGCCTCTGATACTGTGCCTCCTAACTTCTTGAATGCCTGGCTCATCTGGATGGTCTGCTCGCTGGCGGCCCTCTTCATCTGCTCTAGGCGATGCACTGTCTGCTCTTTGAACTCCCTCATGGTCTGAGACAAGGGTGGGAGGATCTCCTCTATCGCCTGGACCCGGGATCTCAGAGAGTCGAGTGACTCGTCGATCATCTGTAGGGTCATATCAACTCTCTGAGACGCCTGGTCCTGAGACGTCCTCAAATCATGAGCGAGCTGCTGCCTAAGCTCCCTCTGACCCTGGGCGACCTGCTCGATCAGCCTTGCCTGCTCAACTCTGAAGGCCTCTATGGCCCGAGCCTACTCATCTCTGAAGTCCTCTATGACCCGAGCCTGCTACCGTGCAGTGTGCTCGATGTAACCGGCCTGCTCGTAGGCTAGCCGCTCTACAGACTGGGACTGCTCCTAAATAGTAGCCTGCTAGCGGTCCAACCTCTCATGTATAGCTCTATCCCTCTCATCCTGTCGTCGCTCTAGTGCTGTGAACATGGAAGTGAGGAGCTGAGAGAAGTCAGGCTGTGCTGGCTGCTGCTGTGGTGGCTCTGGCGGCGGTGCTGCGGAGGTGGATGCCCCTGGGTCACCTCGAAAATAAGGATGATATCTCTCGGGGGGCCCGTGGGCAGTCCTCTGTACCCTGACACTCGGCGACGAGATAGGAGTCGGCGCTCTCGATGCCGGTGACGCGGCAAAGAGCTCATCCATCGTGAACTCCATGTCTAAATCCAACGGGGTCCTACGCTGCTCCTGCTGCGGTGGCGGTGGCGCTGTCTGAGGCTGAGGCTGGGAAGGCTGCGGAGGCTGCTGCTCCAGCTGAGGCTCGGAAGGCTGAGGAGACTGATGCTCTGGCTGAGGCTCGGGCTGAGGCTCGGGCTGTGGAGGCTGATGCTCTGGCTGAGGCTCGGGCTGTGGAGGCTGATGCTCTGGCTGAGGAGGCTGCTGCTCTGGTTGCTCCGGGTGGTCTGGATCTAGACCCAAAGGTGGAAGTGAGAACATCTGCCGGGTCTCGTGGATAGACATCACCCTGTAGGCCTCTGCCTGCCCTGGTATCGGGGAGATCATCCCCATCTGCACTGCCGCCGCGGCATCAATGTGTATCCCCTCATCCAGGGGTCCTCTCAACCTGTCTAGGGCAACTCCCAACCTCAAAAGCAACCGGGTGATAACTCCTCCCACTATCACCACCGGTGTAACACCCCCATACCCCCGGTAAGGAATATCAGGGTGCTACGCGGACACTTACGTATACATGTACATACATTAGCGGAAGCGATAGCCTTATAAATATCAAATTAAGAATAATAAAATAAATTAGTACTACACTAGGGCCCAACATGGATTTCATATTAACTACATATACATTTACATGTTCATATTACATTTGTTTCCATTTAGCTTTACATATACATTTACATGTACCTTTACTTGTGATTTTTCTACTTATATTACATAATGATGTTACTCAAAATGTAAAACTCTAACTCTTTCTTATACAAAAAGCTATAGCAAAAACTCCTAGTGGCCTTGACCCGCAGATGTCCGCTCACTAATTCAAACCTGTATACCTACACGGAAATAAACATCCGTGCTAAGTGATAACGCTTAGTGGGGATAAAATAATGCAAAGGACTTCTTTACGAAGTCACAGATAAATCACACAATCATATATCTCATGCATATAACTCTTATACGTCTATAGGTTGCATGCTTAAATATCAAATACTCTGAACTCACATATAAGTAACATCTACTCTTTCACTAATTCCTGTACACTACATCCTGTACATTTCATTTATTCAATTATACATTATCATGTAACCACATTCATGTCAATACACTCATGTAATCATTTACTTGTATACAGAACTGTAATGTACTTAAACATTACTTTCGTGTACTATAGCTTTATTCGAAGCAACACTATAATCATCTCAAGTTCACTGCACAACATTTAACAAAACAAGCCTGAGTTCCTCTCATGGTGGATATGGGACGCTCTATAAAAAACATTTTCGGTAGACCGAAGTCACAAAACTTTTTCATATATCTCTATTAATGACCATTCTCAGAGGTCGACCCGCTTCGCCCAAACGGGGCGGAACATGGGCAGCTGCACTCGGTAATCCCTTTATAAGCATGCTTATCTATCCACTATAACGGTAATCAGGCTCAATACCAACTCACACACTTTACACAGACATCAACTCATCAACTAAAATTCAAGTGCATTTATCACATTCAGAGACATTTAATTCATATACAATCTTTATTAATCTTGTTCAACAACTAAAAGCATGTAACATTTAAATTCATTACATAAATATATAAATCATGCAAGCAAGACAAAAGGAAACACTCTTTAAAACAAGTAAAACAGGTCGAGAAGGGGTTCTCTGTCGCGATCGCGACTAGAGGTCGCGCTCGCGACAGAAGACAGATTACATAAAGGTTCTATACTCTATACCAAATGCATTATATAACAATTCATATCACATGGCATCACATGGTCAATGCTAACTCTTATGCCGTAGCATTGGTTACATAGATAACTAATCCTATAATCATTTGATAACCCTAAACATGTAGAGTATAAATCACGAAAACATTCAGGGGTAATACGGGTTCATTCCGGGGAGTAAAACATCAACAAAATATACAATTTAGTCAAGGGGAAGGGTAAGGGGTTGACCCGTGGCAACTAGGAACTCAAAAATAAGGAGAAAAATCCTAAAATGAGTTGTTCTGTTGTGAGGTCGCGACATGTGTCGCGCTCGCGACAGAGGCTCCGCTTTGGTGCCTCACAAGACTGCTTTTTACCCTAAACTTGTATCGTCTAAATGAACCTCTAAACGTCTTTTTTTGGAAAAATGTTCTTCTTAACAATTGTTCTCTAGGATGGTATCTTTCAAATGGGATAATTTCAGGTCGTTTAGATATCCATCAAAAAAGATATGATCTAAACAATATATACTGTTCCAGTGAACCCGCCAGAACAGGGTCACCTATGTTTTAATTACTTTTTGGGATACTTAGGGCCAGAATTAGATTAAGCACCCTCTTAGACATTTTTAGACACGGATCTTATCTTTCATATGCAATTGGAATCACCCAAATTGGGATCCCATAACTATACTTATAACAAATACTATACACTGGGGTCTAATGACAATTAAGCAGAATTTCGCAACATCAAACTCTATCATCAACACAAACACTCAAATGATCAAGTTACATACTTTAAACATATATACACTTGTCATGAGCACTGTAAGCAATCAAAATGAACATCTTGAGCTAATTAAAGCTCATCAAGCATCTCTTTATTTCTACATGTCTTTGTTCAAGCATTTCTCATATAAACACATGCAAAGTTAAAACAGTTACACTCGATCCCTACCTCTAGGAACTCGATCACAGTTCTCTACTCGTTCCGATATTCTCTTTTCCTGTATCGACTCTCTTTGCCTCCAACTTGCACCAAAACCACACACAAAACACTTGGGGTTACTCTTCTTTTTTTACTTTAAATCAAAATAGAAACCAAGTAGTAGAAGAAGACTAAATAATAGTACTACTTACCTCTTCTCAAAAATCTACTCTCTTCATCCCAACCTAAATGAGTCTCTTTAGGAGCAAATGGAAAATAGAAGAAAAGAAAGGAAAGTGGAGCACGACAAAACCAAGGAAAAGGAAAAAGGAGGAAAGCCAAAAGCAAAAGGGCCAAAAGCTAGGAAATGAATAAAATGAACAAATGTTGGCCGGTCAAACCCAAAGAAACCAAATCCTCTCACATAATTGCCACCAAACCAAATAAATGCCAACCACTTCAATTAATCCATCCATATCTTAAGCCAAGCCAAGCTAAGCCAAGCCAAGCCAAACTAAGACAAGTCAAGCAAAGCCAAACCAAGTGTCTCTTCCCTACAATGACACTTGGCACACTCCTACAATGCCACTTGTCACTCTCATATGACACCATGTGTCAACTCCCTACAACTCCAAGTCTCTTAGTCCCACTTATGCACACATCTCGCGAGGGGGTTCTATCGCGCTCGCGAACGAACGCTCACGCCCGCACCAAGCAGCTGAAGTTCAAAAATCGCTAGAGGGCTCTGTCACACCCGCGACACTTGTCGCGCTCGCGACAGAATTCTCGCACAAAAACTTACCTTTTTCGAGCAAAACTCTGCAATTCTTCTAGGGCCACTTTGGGGTGTGACAACCGGTGTCAATCCTCTGCCGACTCTAGTCAGGTTAGCCAAGATCTCATGGCTAATGTTGAGGCGCTGGCCTGCCACCATAGCCTAGAGGCTCCAGATCTCGGCCGCATTAAGCGACCCTGGATTACCAGCTCGACCAAGGTACGAACTGGATAGCACTCTGTGCAAATACCGGAGTGCCTGAGACACCAGTACGGTGCTCTTCGCTGTATCATTATCATACAGCACTCCCGGTAGGGCAATGGCTGCCCAGTGGGCGCGTCTCACCGCTCGCCGTGGGATCTCGACCCCCTCCTCTATATGGAGCCCCATGGACTGTACGAATCTCTGCATGGTAATACTGTAATGGTCGCCGTCGAATAAAAAACTGGACCACCCCTGGCTCGGTATCTGACCTCTGAAAATTGCCATAGCGGAGGGTGGCTAGGACCTGGCGAGTAGCATCTGGAAAAGTCTGGAAAGAGGGGTCAAGGAACTCTGTCCAGCCGGCACCCTCGACAAGCATATCAAACTCTAGGGCCATCCCCAGGGCCTCTAGGAACGGCCGGGACACGAAGCGGCTAGCCCGAAGCTCTACCTGAGCCAACGCTCTATATCTCTGAGCTGACTCATCGTCCATCCAACCCGGAACTACGACCTCGGGCTGGGCTTGCGGTGCTCTGCGTCTAGGAGGCATCCTGCAAAGGAGAAAAAATTAGATAGCGAAAATTCGACAAAACAAGCATTATTAGACTTATCCTCAAGGTGAAAGCCCATTCAAGCCTCACCAGGGCAATGGCGGCCCGAAAACGAGATGAAAAATTGACAATAAATAAAAAGGGGCGAACATCCTGTCAAAGGAAGTTGCCTAACACGCTTCGCACGTATCAAAGCAAAAGAAACATGCAATCAGCATGGAAATATTTAAAGCGGATAAAATTGGGCTTTCTAGGCCCCAAGGCATGCATTATACCCAAAAATATTCAATTTCAGAATAAAAAATAAAAATTTGGGCAGCACCCCGGCAAGGGTGTGCCCAACCTCCTGCATAAAAAGCATCAAACTGGGCCTCAGGCCTCAACAACTATATATGTACATAAGTGGGACGCACCCCGGCAAGAGTGTGTCCCCAACAACACAAGAAATAATGGCCTCAGGCCTCAACAATACAGAAAAGTGCGCTAGAGAACACATTTCTAAAGCAACAAATTTATAGAAAAATTATATTCCTACGTGATCATGCAAAGGTTTAGATTAATTGCTCCACAAAAATAATAAATGAATAAATAAGGAAAACGGGCAGCATTCTCCCTAAATTTTTAAGGCATCTAAAGCATCCTAACCATTTTTAAGGTTAAAGGAAAAAAATGAAGAAATAAATTAAATTAAACAAGGAAGGTAGTTATTTTACTTACTTGCAGTCGCGAGAAGTGTAGAAAAACTGAAGAAAAAATGAATATCCAAGCACCCGGTGAGTAGAGAATGCGAAAATATGAAGAAATCGCAAAAAAATAAGAAGAAATGCTTGAAAAGCACTAAAAAAAACAAAAAAAACCGTTTGAGAGAGAAAATGAAAGGGACAGCAGGCGCTGCACCGTCTGTCACTCGCCCTTATATAGAATTTCGTGACCGACGGGCTGAGCGTCTGAAGGAGCGACCGACGGGCTGGTCGTCTGTCTCTCAATAAATGCGAGTTAATGCGCGTGATGAACGCAATGCTGACGTATGCGTCTGCCAGGTGGATTTTTACCGACGGGCAGGCCGTCCCTTAGGAGAGGCGGGTAGGCCGTCAGTGACACCTTCCTATAAATTCTTACAAAATTTTGCTCCTCTTGTATCTCTTCATTTTCCAACATCTTGAGCCTTTCATCTTTCTTAGCATGTCCTCCTCTCTAGCCCAAAGAATGCACCGTATCTTAGATGACAAACACACTTGGGAAGAAGGCGCCCTTTCCTCTCTGGCTGGGCTGAAATACCTGTGCCGGGTCAAAGTTGATCAGAACCTGCTTCTGGCGGCGACCCACTTCTGGAACCCCCGATTTCACGTCTTCCTGTTCACCTACCAGGAACTGTGCCCCTTGCCTGAAGAGTTAGCTACCATTCTTGGAGCCTGGTTCCCTTCTAGTGCTTTGCCTTGCGTCCCCCATTGCGGCCTATTTCAGACTCGAGACATAGCTATGGCTCTTTGTATACCTTCTTATGAGGCCGCCCGGCTGATTCCTCCGGGCTCTCCCTTTGCTCTGGGGCCACTGATAGAGGCTCTGGATCAGTTCACTGACATCCCCACCTACCGGGTAAGCATCGTATTTCTGTTTTGCATGGTAAACTTCCTCACTGTTGTCCCAGGGGGTTTGACAGGTGACCCTCGCTTGTTCGGAGTTCTGAGCGACTTTGATCTGGGATTATCACCCTTACCACTCATTCTGGCTGAGACCATTCTGGGCTTGGACGCTGTGAGCTCTGGATCCACTACTACTTTTGCTGGCAGCCCCTTATTGCTCCAGGTACGTCATTATTTTAAAGGTAGTGCGTCCCTTATGGATTTTCACACTAACTTTTCTTAGCGGGAGGTGCGTCCTTTCGGATTTTCACACAACCCTGTGCCTTATTTTTGCCTGAAGTAAACCCTACTTACTCCAGCTGCTTTTCTTTTCTTTTCTTTTCTTTTTATTTTCTTTTTTTTTCTTTCTTTTTTTTCTTTCTTTTTTTTCAGATCCGGCTGTAAGAGAAACTGAGGATGCTGTCCGAGCCACCTCCTCGAGTTACCCCACAATACTCGCCGAGCCATTTCCTTCCGCGTCGAAGATTGTACGGGTGTGCCACTACTGGTGAAGGCATTACCAGATTTGGCGAGCTGTCAGATGATAATATCAGTTTTACGTCTGCCTGGCTCCCACTATATCACGTGGTCATTGATGGGCCGTCGGAGTGTGTTCCCCTCTGTGGGCTCCGTCGAGCCACCTTCTGCATCACTTCTCGATGCACGCATCAGCTTGGGATGACCCAGGATGTGGTGAGGGCTCCCTTATCTTTCTGGGGAGGAGCTCTTTCGGTTGCGTTCGCTTCTCGGTATCATGAGCTGTGGGGCAAACTACCAGTGAAGACTGTTATCCAGAGGTTCGGCAATCATTCTGTGTCTTCAACTAGCGAATACAAGAAGTGGATCCTTAGTCAAGCATCTGATAACAGGACACGAGGGCTTAAGCATCTGGTCGGCGAGAGCAGCAGCAGGACTTAGCTTAGCTTACACATGTATTTCTTTTAGTGTTACATTTCCTTTTAATGCAGAACTAGAAAATGACAAAAATGAAAAGAATAATATTCATTCTATTTCACTAAATTGTGTACATTTCCAGATAATTTAAGCATACATGATCAGTTTTGACATTTACTCAACCGCGTACGCCCTATTAATACATGAAGCCAAATTTTAACAGCATCAACTCCTGTTACCAATCGGCCCTCTCGGGTTTTCACGATCGGACATTTTCTCTCATGCCTCTAATTTTTGCACAGGATGCCTTTTTTCGGTTTTCACCCTGTCGAGGCGCCCAATTCTAGCACAGCCGCCTTTTTTCTATTTTTGACCTGTAGGGCATTTTATTCTCTTCTTTTTATATTGGTCTTTAGCCAGGGAACCTTTTGAGTCTGTCGACATTGATTGGCTCTTTAAATTCATTTCCATCACTATCCGACAAGATTGCAGCTCCTTTGGACAACAGCTTTTTAAGGATATACGGCCCCTCCCAGGTTGGTCTGAATTTACCTCTGATATCTGGTATGCCTGGCCTCATCTGCTTGAACACCAAGTCCCCTTCTTTCAGCGGATGCTTTCTCACCTTCTTTCCGAATGTCCTGGCCAATCTCTTCTGGTAATTCTGATTATGATAATAAGCTTTCAGCCTACTTTCGTCCAGTAAGTTTAAGTGTTGTAGCCTCTGTCGTGCCCATTCGGCCTCCGGAATTTGGGCTTCCATGACCACTCTCAGCATATTGAGCTCTATCTCAATTGGCAATACTGCTTCCATTCCGTATACTAGAGAAAATAGCGTAGCGACTATAGACGTCCTTACCGTCATCCTATATCCCCACAGGGCGAAGGGTAGCTTTTCAGCCCAGTCTTTGTAGGTTTGGACCATCTTGGACAGGATCTTCTTCATATTTTTATTAGCGGCCTCTACTACTCCATTTGCTTGTGGCCGGTAGGGAAAAGATTTATGATGTTCGACGCCATACTTCTCGAGGAGCTTCCTGGTTTCCCCCATGAACTGTACCCCATTGTCAGACACTATGTGGTGAGGGAGGCCATATCTACATATCAGATTCCTTTCTATGAACTTGGCCATATCCCTTGTGTCAATCTTTTGAAGGATTCCGCCTCTACCCATTTGGTAAAATAGTCAATTGCGACTATGATGTATCTGTGCCCATTGGACGCCGTAGGGCGAATCTCTCCAATGATATCTATGCCCCAAGCAGCAAAAGGCCAAGGCGATGTCAAGTTATGTAGCTCTGATACTGGTAGGTGTCTTAAGTCTGCGTACTGTTGGCATAACTGGCATTGGTTGACATACTTCGAGCAATCATTGTCTATCATAAGCCAATAGAAGCCTTGTCTCATAATCTTCTTAGCCAAGGTCAAACCGTTTATGTGAGCCCCACAGATGCCTGCATGGGTCTCCTCCATCACCTTACGGGCTTCTTTTTCATTCAAGCACCTGAGCTGAATCCCGTCTGACTGTCTTTTGTACAACACCCCTTCTAAGGATATGAACTGAGTAGATAGCTTCTGAATCATCCTCTGGTCTTTCTCCGTAGCTTCCTCTGGAAACTTATTGTTTTCCAAGTAATTCATGATGTCAAAGTACCATGGTTTCCCATCTGCCACTTCTACTTCCATTACAGGCTTGATCTCAAAGCTAGGCTTCTCAGAACTCGAAATTAGCACTGGCTTCATAGCTACTCCTTCAGGATTATCCCACATTGACACTAGGGTTGCAACACATCAGCCAGACGATTCTCATCTCTCGGCACGAAGTGGAAAGTGCAAGTTTCAAACTGCCCACATACCTCTTTCAAATATTCAACATAGGGTACCAGCCGCTCTTCCTTTACAGCCCACTCACCTCGGATCTGGTTAATCACCAAGGATGAGTAACTAAAGACTTCTACATTCTTTTCCCCCAGTGCAGTTAGAGCTTCCAACCCGAAAGTGCATGCTTCATATTCGGCTTCATTATTGGTTGCTTTGTACCTCAGCTTCTTGGCTAAGGGGAGTTTCTCATTATCTGGGGTTGTCAAGATGATTCCAACTCTGACCCCTCTATTATTCACTGCCCTGTCGAAGTGTAACTGCCATCATTGAACAAAAATCGCGACTATACTCTCATCTGAAAAGGTGAACTCGGGAATGCCTGTCACACCCCAACCTATACCATGGAGACTTCTACCCCGGTAGAGGGAGAAGAGTCCCGATAGATAGGAGTGTCACATTACACATACCAAAACATTGGATCACATCAAGTAAACAGATAATACAGAGATAATATAAAGCTTATAAAAGAGAAGCACAGCGATACGGAACAGGATAAATTTTTTTTTCTTTCTATTATATATTCATAACCAAAGTCTATACATATTACAAAAGATTTCATGTACAAAGGCCCAAACAATACTGTTCCAAAGGGCACACAAAATATTACAATCTTATACAAAAGACAGGAAAGCCTATACTATAAAACTGCGATCCCTAGTTGTGATAGCCTTCCCGATGCGGCACGCTTTGACCGTGCATACCAAAATCTTCCACACCTACACGGATAAAACACCCGTGCTAAGCGAAATCGCTTAGTGGGGAAAAACATAAAATGCAATACCGCCACTCACAGTGGCGTTAACAAACAATCACAAACGAATGGCACAGTTACTTGATAAAATGTCATAGATCAAGCTAATGCGTAGTAGCACTGTAATTATATTATTCTCAATAAGCAATAATTCAGAACATATGCATAATATCCAATGACACTTTTGCACCTGCTATATCAAGATAGAGGATAACGAGTACACATAGATACCCGGAGGTACCAGAAATATTCTCATAACACATAGATACCCGAGGGTATCAAAACAATCTTTTAATTCTTGTTCCAAAGTATTTTCACATAGAATCTTAGGTAAGATTCAACAGAAAGATCATGAAGATCCATTCGGGGGACCTGATCAGGGTCCAAATCGTACACATGGCTGCAGCTACACATAACTCTATTAGGCATGCCTAACTATCCACTTATTCGACCCTAGCAGGTCATGCATAAACCATTCAATCCATATTTCAGAGTACAACATACAATTCATCTAAAGGATCATGATATCACTTATATAAAAGCACATAAAAGTATGACATGTATCATACAATAGTATAAGTTCATTCAGAAGAGATACGAAATTCATTTAAGCTGAAACTGAGCAAAAATTCCAGAAAAATGGGTGGTGACTAATAACGTTGGCCGGTCACGAGTCGTCACGGATGTCACCACTCATGACAAGCCTCCTCTGTCACGAGTTGTCACGATCGTCACCACTCGTGACACACATCTCTTGGCTAGTCACGAGTCATCACGGCCGTCACCACTCGTGACAAGCCTCCTCTGTCACGAGTCGTCACGGTCGTCACCACTCGTGACAGACCTCTCTTGGCTAGTCATGAGTCGTCATGGCCATCACCACTCGTGACAAGCCTCCCCTGTCACGAGTCATCACGGTCGTCACCCCTCGTGACAGACCTCTCTTGGCTAGTCACGAGTCCTCACGGCCGTCACCACTCGTGACAAGCCTCCTCTGTCACGAGTCGTCACAGTCGTCACCACTCGTGACAGACTCTCTCTTCTCTTCTCTTGGCTGGTCACGACACACACACACACACTGGGAACGGGAAATTCATCAGAATTAACTCCAAAATGGCTCAAAACAATTCAAATCTCCTCTTACCTTCCCATAGATCCTCCATACATCATAAATGACATAAAAACAACTTAATTCCACAATCAACACAACCAAAATCATGCATAAACACATCCAAGTCCCTCAAGAACACAAACCCTAAAATTTTCATTAAGTTCAAATTCAATCAATTTTCTCAAACAAAAATCCCAAATTACACAAACATTCCCAAACCTGATTTCCTTTGCTCCTAGACCTGAGCTCCGCTACCACTCACTTTCTCTTTCCCCTTAGATTTTCTAGGAAGCTCCTCTAAACCATAAATCAAACACAACCAGGTTTAATTCTAACAATTAACACATAAATGAAAATCAAATCTAGAGAGGAGGAAGAAAAGAATCTAAGATTTTACTAACTTAAACTCACCCTTTGAACTTATGAGACACAAACCTAGCAATTCAATCACTCAAGGCTAAGAATAAAGAGCAAAAACAGGTAAAGAAGAAAAAGAAAAGAAGAAGAAGAGAAAGAAGAAGATGAATAGCGTGAGGAGGAAGAGGAGAACGGGAAGAGGAAGAGAAGCAAAATGGTTTACAGCTGTACTCTCTCTCATCACCCACTAAATTCAACCCTATCCACTTGCCATATGTCAATTTCTCATAGGAAATGATCCCACTAGCATACCCTACTCCCATACTCTCACTTACACACAAATAACATCACTTATTCACATCCTACTTCCCTATCTTATGCACACACGCTAACAAACCCCTTTCCACACATAACATTTACATAAACGCATACACTTAAATAAATTAATATGCATGCAACATCAAAATGCACACAAGTACGCACACATATAGATACAGACAGGCATATTCAGACTCAGACAGGCTCAGACTACCAGGGCGATTTTGGGGTGTTACAATACTCCCCCACTTAACAGAATTTCGTCCTCGAAATTCTCACCTGCTCCAAATAACTGAGGATACTGTAATCTCATAGCTTCTTCCGGTTCCCACGTAGCTTCCTCAACACCGTGATACTGCCATAGGACCTTAACAAACGGTATCTGCTTATTCCGAAGCTATCTGATTTCTCTATCCACGATCCTTTTTGGCTCTTCATCATACGAAAGATCTGACTGAACCCGGATATCTTGCACTGATAATACATGAGAAGGGTCTGATCGATAACGACGAAGCATTGACACATGGAAGACATTATGTAGTCTGGCTAACTCCAAGGGCAAAGCTAACCGATATGCTACTGGACCCACTTTTCCTAAAATCTCATATGGTCCAATAAAGCGCGGGCTTAGCTTGCCTTTCTTTCGAAAATGAAGAACTTTTCGCCACGGTGACACTTTCAAGAAAACCTTATCACCCACTTCATACTGGATATCTCTGCGCTTCAGATTGGCATAAGAGCATTGTCTATCTTTAGCTGCTTTTAGATTCTGCCGAACAATCCTTACCTTCTCTTCAGTATCTCGTACTATATCCGGACCTATCAAAGCCTTCTCTGACAATTCAGTCCAGCAAACTGGTGTCCTGCACTTCTGCCCATACATCACCTCATAAGGAGCCATACCAATACTCACCTGGTAACTATTATTATAAGCAAACTCCATCAAAGATACGTATCGATCCCAGCTTCCCGAGAACTCTAAAACACAACCTCGAAGCATATCTTCTAACACCTGGATAACTCTTTCTGACTGCCCATCGGTCTGTGGGTGGAATGCAGTACTCAAGTTTAACCGAGTCCCTAAAGCTGCCTGGAGTTCCTTCCAAAACTTGGACGTAAAATGGGGATCTCGATCAGATACAATGGATAGCGGAATCCCATGAAGTCTAACTATTTTATTCACATAAAGCTCCGCCAACTTGTCCATGGAGTAGTCCAACCGAACTGGCAAAAAGTGTGCTGACTTGGATAACCGATCCACTATAACCCACACAGAATCATGCTTACGCTGTGTCATTGGCAAACCAGACACAAAATCCATCGTAATATCATCCCACTTCCACTAAGGAATGGGTAAAGGATGAAGTAATCCCGATGGTACTTGATGCTCCGTTTTCACTTGCTGACACGTAAGACACTTTGAAACAAACTCCGTTATACTTCTTTTCATGCCTGGCCACCAATAAAACTGCTTCAGATCCTGATACATTTTGTCACCTCCCGGATGCATGGTGAAGACCGATGAGTGGGCCTCTTGCAATAGCTTTTTCCTTAACTCGCCCACATCGGGTACACACAAACGGTCTCCATGCCTAAGCACTCCATCACTATCAACCCTGTACTCGGACTGCTTACCATCTTTCACTGCTTGACATACCCGCTGTAGCACATGATCATCTAACTGAGCTTTCACAATCTCCTGCCTCAGACTTGGCTTAGCTTTAACCCGAGCAACTAAAGCACCTTCAGAATCAAACCTCCATCTACCTCGACTAAGGAGCATTGCAGACATAGATTTCCTACTGAGGGCATCTGCCACCACATTAGCCTTGCCCGGATGGTAGTTGATGATGCAATTATAGTCTTTAAATAGCTCTAACCATCTTCGTTGTCTCAAATTCAGCTCTTTTTGTGTCAACAAATACTTGAGACTCTTGTGGTCGGTAAAAATTCGGCATGTTTCTCCATACAAATAATGCCGCCACACCTTAAGCGCAAATACTACTGCTGCTAATTCCAAGTCATGAGTCGGGTAGTTCTGCTCATGAGGCTTCAACTGTCTCGACGCATAGGCCACAACTCTACCCTCTTGCATCAAAACACAACCCAAACCAATCCCGGAAGCATCACTGTACATGATAAATTCCTTACCCGAAACCGGTTGTGTAAGCACAGGAGCTTTAACTAACATCTCTTTCAACTGATCAAAACTGGCTTGACACTTTTCAGACCACACAAACTTAACTTCCTTCCGAAGTAGCCTAGTCAAAGGAGAGGCTAATACTGAAAATCCTTTAACAAAGCGTCGATAATAACCTGCCAAACCCAGAAAACTTCTAACCTCAGGCACATTCTTCGGAGGCATCCAATTAACAATTGCCTCAATCTTACTCGGATCAATTCGGATACCATCTTCAGAAACTACGTGTCCAAGAAAAGCCACTTCCTTTAACCAAAACTCACACTTGCTGAGTTTCGCATAAAGCTGATGATCTCTTAGCATTTGCAGTACTAACCGAAGATGCTCCTCATATTCCTTTCTATCTCTAGAGTATACCAGAATATCGTCGATGAACACCACAACAAACTTATCCTAATACGGTCGAAAAACTCTGTTCATCAAATCCATAAAGGCTGCAGGCGCGTTGGTCAATCCAGAAGGCATCACTAGGAATTCATAATGACCATAACGCGTCCGGAAAGCCGTCTTCGCTACATTTGCCTCTTTTACTCTCAACTGATAATAACCCGATCTCAGGTCTATCTTGGAGAACACACCAGCTCCTCGCAACTGATCAAAGAGATCCTCAATTCTCGGTAGGGGATACTTATTCTTTACAGTCACCTTATTAATCTGTCTGTAATCAATACACATTCGTAACGTTCCATCTTTTTTCTTGACAAACAATACTGGAGCACCCCATGGTGATACACTAGGCCGAATAAACCCTTTATCCAACAATTCCTGCAACTGACTCTTCAACGCTTTTAATTCCATCGGAGCCATCCGGTAAGGAGCCTTAGAAACTGGAGCTGTCCCTGGCACAATCTCTACTGACAGTTCAACCTCTCTTTCCGGAGGTAATCCAGGTAATTCTTCTGGAAAAACATCCACAAAATCTCTGCCCACAGGAATGTCCTGGATTTTCACTTGTCCTCTCCGAGAATCTAACACCAATGCAAAAAATGCTTTACATCCCTTTCTAATGAACCTTCTCGCTTTCATTGCCGAAATCACATTATGTAAAGTGCTGCTCCCAATACCCTTCACAATCACCGGCAACTGATCCCTACTATTCAGTACCATCACCTTTCTATGGCAATCCACTACAGCCCGGTGCTTATCTAACCAATCCATACTCAGGATGATATCAAACTCATGGAACGGCAAATAGATCAAATCCACAGCAAACTCTATACCCTGAATCTTTAAAGGGCACGCTCGACACACCCGATCTACCATAACACTTTGTCCCAACGGGCTAGATACACAAATCTCATACCCCAACTTCTCCTCATTACCCAAACTATCCCATATCTTACCAGAACATACATAAGAATGGGTGGAACCCGGGTCAATCAAAACATAAACTTCAGAGTCAAGCAAAGCGAACTTACTGGCAATCACTTCTGGGGCATTCTTTTCCTCTCGGGCCTTCATAGCGTAAGCCCTACCAGTCGTCGGCACAGGACAGTCCACTGTTTCAGAGGATTCTCTCTCACGAGGCCGTCCACCACGACCCCTTCCTCTACCTCTATTACGACTGCCTTGGGGTATATTGGACCCAGCTCAACTGACTTCTTGTTGCCCCACAGGACTCTCATACCGACTTGGACAATTCGCAAGGAAGTGGTCCGTGGAACCACATCTAAAATAACCTCCCATTAACCACCGACACTCGCCCCAATGTAGCTTATTACAATGGGCACATCGGGGAGTACCATCACCTCTACCTGCGCCCGATCCCTTAGAAGAGCCCTATCTTCTCCCTCTAGAGGCCGGACTAGCAACAGACTCATCAATAGGATTTCCTTGCAACTCCTTGGGTCTTTTTCCAGAAGAAGATCCACCCCTAGAAGACTTCCTTCTCTGAGCTTTCTCTCTCAAGATGTTCTCTGAACGCTCCGCCCTCAAGGCTTCTTGAACCAACTGATAATACCTAACATTCGGGGCCGACATCAGAGAAACTAACATCACTTTCAAGGATTCATTCAACCCTAACTCAAAGTGTTGACATCTGAACTCATCTGTAAGAAGCCTTGGCGGTGCATATTTGCTAAGCTTAGTGAACTCATTTTCATACTCAGCCACTGACATCGTCCTTTGCTTCAGACTTAGAAACTGCGCACACTTGGTGTCTTTATAAGCCTTAGTCACAAACCGATCCTGAAACTCGTTCTCGAAGAACTCCCAGGTCCTAGGTTCAGGAATCTGAGGTTGACTAATCACTAACCTCCACCAATTATAAGCAGAGCCTTGCAACAAAGACTCAGCACATTCCACTTCTTGGTCAGGTGGGCACTTAATCTCCCTTAACACCCTTTTTACCTTTTCAATCCACATCTCCGCTTTATCAGACTCATCCAAACCCGTACGAAAGAAATCCTCCGCTCCATGCTTTCTCAGCTTCTTGATAGGTGCTACCGGTGCCGTCACTCTTTCAAACATTCTGGCCATATCCTGCGAGACCTTAAGCATCGCCTCCAACGGAACCATAGGCACTTCAGGTTGCCCCCTAGGAGGCTGAGCTGGACCCCCAACTGATGGTTCTCGCTCAAGAGGATTCACACTCCCAGCTGAACCCTCCGGCGTCTCATGCGAGGACTCCATCAACTACAAAACATAGATGCAATGCGCATCAGGCCAACACAACTCTAACAGACTCACTAACATACTTAGACCCAGAAACATCCAAACCAAATGCTCTGATACCACCAAATGTCACACCCCAACCTATACCATGGAGACTTCTACCCCGGTAGAGGGAGAAGAGTCCCGATAGATAGGAGTGTCACATTACACATACCAAAACATTGGATCACATCAAGTAAACAGATAATACAGAGATAATATAAAGCTTATAAAAGAGAAGCATAGCGGTACGAAACAAGATAAATTTTTTTTTCTTTCTATTACATATTCATAACCAAAGTCTGTACATATTACAAAAGATTTCATGTACAAAGGCCCAAAGAATACTGTTCCAAAGGGCACACAAAATATTACAATCTTATACAAAAGACAGGAAAGCCTATACTATAAAACTCCGATCCCTAGTTGTGATGGCCTTCCCGATGCGGCACGCCTTGACCGTGCATAACAAAATCTTCCACACCTGCACGAATAAAACACCCGTGCTAAGCGAAATCGCTTAGTGGGGAAAAACATAAAATGCAATACCGCCACTCACAGTGGCGTTAACAAACAATCACAAACGAATGGCACAGTTACTTGATAAAATGTCATAGATCAAGCTAATGTGTAGTAGCACTGTAATTATATTATTCTCAATAAGCAATAATTTAGAACTTATGCACAACATCCAATGACACTTTTGCACCTGCTGTATCAAGATAGTGGATAACGAGTACACATAGATACCCGGAGGTACCAAAAATATTCTCATAACACATAGATACCCGAGGGTATCAAAACAATCTTTTAATTCTTGTTCCAAAGTATTTTCACATAGAATCTTAGGTAAGATTCAACAGAAAGATCACGAAGATCCATTCGGGGGACCTGATCAGGGTCCAAATCGTACACATGGCTGCAGCTACACATAACTCTATTAGGCATGCCTAACTATCCACTTATTCGACTCTAGCAGGTCATGCATAAACCATTCAATCCATATTTCAGAGTACAGCATACAATTCATCTAAAGGATCATGATATCACTTATATAAAAGCACATAAAAGTATGACATGTATCATACAATAGTATAAGTTCATTCAGAAGAGATACGAATTTCATTTAAGCTAAAACTGAGCAAAAATTCCAGAAAAATGGGTGGTGACTAATAAGGTTGGCCGGTCATGAGTCGTCACGGATGTCACCACTCGTGACAAGCCTCCTCTGTCACGAGTCGTCACGGTCGTCACCACTCGTGACACACATCTCTTGGCTAGTCACGAGTCGTCACGGCCGTCACCACTCGTGATAAGCCTCCTCTGTCATGAGTCGTCACGGTCGTCACCACTCGTGATAGACCTCTCTTGGCTAGTCACGAGTCATCACGGCCGTCACCACTCGTGACAAGCCTCCCCTGTCACGAGTCGTCACGGTCGTCACCACTCGTGACAGACCTCTCTTGGCTAGTCACGAGTCCTCACGGCCGTCACCACTAGTGATAAGCCTCCTCTGTCATGAGTCGTCACGGTCGTCACCACTCGTGACAGACTCTCTCTTCTCTTCTCTTGGCTGGTCACGACACACACACACACTGGGAATGGGAAATTCATCAGAATTAACTCCAAAATGGCTCAAAACAATTCAAATCTCCTCTTACCTTTCCATAGATCCTCCATACATCATAAATGACATAAAAACAACTTAATTTTACAATTAACACAACCAAAATCATGCATAAACACATCCAAGTCCCTCAAGAACACAAATCCTAAAATTTTCATTAAGTTCAAATTCAATCAAATTTCTCAAACAAAAATCCCAAATTACACAAACATTCCCAAACCTGATTTCCTTTGCTCCTAGTCCTGAGCTCCGCTTCCACTCGCTTTCTCTTTCCCCTTAGATGTTCTAGGAAGCTCCTCTGAACCATAAATCAAACACAACCAGGTTTAATTCTAACAATTAACACATAAATGAAAATCAAATCTAGAGAGGAGGAAGAAAATAATCTAAGATTTTACTAACTTAAACTCACCCTTTGAACTTATGAGACACAAACCCAGCAATTCAATAACTCAAGGCTAAGAATAAAGAGCAAAAACAGGTAAAGAAGAAAAAGAAAAGAAGAAGAAGAGAAAGAAGAATATGAATAGCATGAGGAGGAAGAGGAGAACGGGAAGAGGAAGAGAAGCAAAATGGTTTACAGCTGTCCTCTCTCTCATCACCCACTAAATTCAACCCTATCCACTTGCCATATGTCAATTTCTCATAGGAAATGATCCCACTAGCATACCCTACTCCTATACTCTCACTTACACACAAATAACATCACTTATTCACATCCTACTTCCCTATCCTATGCACACACGCTAACAAACCCCTTTCCACACATAACATTTACATAAACGCATACACTTAAATAAAT
Source organism: Excoecaria cochinchinensis (assembly GCA_947683425.1). NCBI lineage: Eukaryota > Viridiplantae > Streptophyta > Magnoliopsida > Malpighiales > Euphorbiaceae > Excoecaria > Excoecaria cochinchinensis. The sequence continues at coordinate 2,212,286 of CANTUQ010000021.1, read as the reverse complement.
TAATATGCATGCAACATCAAAATGCACACAAGTACGCACACACATAGATACAGACAGGCATATTCAGACTCAGACAGGCTCAGACTACCAAGGCGATTTTGGGGTGTTACAATGCCTCCTTGAATAGGATGCTCAGCAAGAAATTCGGCTACGGCTTGCCCCTTAATAGTTTTGCGGGTGATGTATTGCACATCGAACTCCTATAGCAAGAGCAGCCACCTCCCCATCTTACCAAGCAAAGACGGCGCTTCCTGCAAATATCTTAACGGATTCTGCTTGGCTACTGCCAGAACTTTGTATGAGTGGAAGCAATGTCTCAATTTCTCTGATGCCCAAATCACTGCGAGGCAGATTTTCTCTACTTCAGCATATTTTATTTCATAAGCCAAGAACTTCTTGCTGAGGTAATAAATTGTGAATTCCACCCCAAATTCATCCTCTTGAGCCATCATAGCGCCCACAGAACTGCCCTCTACTGCCAGATACAGGATAAGCAGTTTGATTGGTTGCGGCGGCCTTAGCACTGGCGGATTCAACAGATATTCCCTGATGCTGTCAAAGGCTTTCTGGCAGTCTTCATTCCAGACTACAGGTTGATTCTTTCTAAGCAGTTTAAAAACAGGCTCGCATTTTGACGTGAGCTTGGCAATAAATCGGTTGACGTACTGCAGCTTGCCCAGGAAACTCCTTACATCCTTCTCCTTTTGCGGCACAGGCATCTCTCTGATGGCCTTCACCTTGTCCGGGTCAATTTCTATTCCCCTCTGGCTGATGACATGTGCCAATAGTTTTCCTGAAGTCACTCCGAAAATGCACTTCTTGGGGTTAAGCCGCAGACTATACTTATCAATCCTGGTGAAGAACTTCTCTAGAGCTTCAAAGTGTCCGTCTCGAGTGGCTGATTTGACCATCATGTCATCGACATACACCTCTACCTCTTTGTGGATCAAATCGCTCAGAATCTTGGTCGCCATCCTCTGGTATGTGGCCCCTACATTCTTCAGGCCAAAAGGCATAACTCGGTAGGCGTAGGTCCCCCATTCTGTGATGAAAGCGGTTTTAACCCGGTCAGCTATTTTGTTCAAGATCTGGTTGTAGCCCACATAACCATCTCCAAAGCTATACATCGCGCTGTTGGTGGCACTGTCTATCAACACATCAATATGGGGTAGTGGAAAATCATCTTTAGGGCAGGCCTTGTTCAGATCTCGATAATCCACGCACACCCTGACCTTCCCATTCTTATTCGCTACAGGGACCACATTTGCCAACCATGTAGGATACTGCACTTCAACAAGGAACTTGGCCTCAATCTACTGCCGAATTTCCTCCTTGACCTTGTCAGCCCATTCTGGCCTGAGCCTTCTCAACTTCTATTTTACAGGCTTATAGTCTGGATAAGTTGGGATAGCATGTTCTGCTACGTCTCGGTCAATCTCTGGCATGTCCTCATAGGTCCAGGCAAAGACTTTTTCATGTTTTCTTATTATTCTCTCAAAATTTTTTCTCTCATCAGGAGTTATATTTGATGCTATTATAATTTCTTTCGGATTTTTTGAGGTTCCAAGATTAAAAGGCATTGTATCAGTGGAATCAATGTCAAAAATTGATGGAATATGATCATGTTCATGCATGTTGAAATCATTGGAAACATCGCACAAGTAAGAGAAATCATTTGCCTTGTTAATAATATCATAATTGTCATTTACATCATAAAAAAGTTATGGAATAAAAAGACAGTCTAAGCTAGAGTCTTCTTCTGCCTCTCTAGAGGTTGATGCTGCCGGAGCTTGTTCATTGGCTTCCTGATTCAGCAGAGGCCCCTCAGGCATGTCCGAGGAAATCTTTAAATCCCCCATCTTCAGTTCCATTTCTGCTATCTTCTCTTTCCCTTTCAGCCTGGCAGCTATCATCTTCTCGGTGACAACCTCTTCAGGTTTGCATCCGTCCCAAGTGATACACTGAGTCATGACCTCTTCATCCCAGAAGTTCTCAGCAGTCTTGATAAACCCGACATGCCAGTCAAATACATCGTTAAAGATCTCGAATCTGGGGACAATCCTCCCCTTCACCCATTGCGGCTCATCTTCGCCAGTATAAGCACATACTGAGGATGCTGGCACAAAGCTTTCTGAAATATGAGGAATCTTATCCATCGTCTTCTTCTTGCCAAAATTGCCTCTGTACCCCAGACCCTTCCGGCTCTTCTGACCTCAAGTGGTGATCGCAGTCTGCAGCCCTTGAGAGTTTCTACCCAAACCAGCCCCAGGGAGATAATGCATCTTCTTCATCATATTAACCACAGCTGGGTTATCCACTGACCCGTGCTCTTCTCTTATCATGGACACGTGGAAGCCACTAAATGGCTGATTTGCTATTTCCAGCGCTGAAACCTCATTCTCCTTGGCTGCCTTGATAGTCACCACCTCCCCTTCATGTGGGAACTTTATCATTTGATGCAGCGTGGATGGCACTCCTCCTAATTTGTGAAACCAGGGTCTCCCGAGCAGGGCTGAGAAGTTGGCTGGAATGGACAAAACCACAAATTCTACTTCCACCTCAATGGGTCCCGTCTTGACCAGGGTCTTGAATATTCCAGAGGCTTGCCTCCTTGAATTATCATAGGCTGTGATAGTCAGATCTGATCCACTGAGCATATCCTCATTTAAACCAAAAGCCTGCAGAGCTATCAGGGGGCATATAACACCCCAACTCATACGTAGGCGAACCCATCTGCAAGGGAGTAGGAAGCCGTACGAGTAGGTGTGTTACCGAACAGAAACGATACAAAGCGTATATAATTATGAAAGAATTAAAACTTTTAAGGAGCAAAAATTTGAACATACATATTCATAAACGCGCATATTTTAAACGAAAACATACACATCTACAATTTTACAATCATACAATAGGAGTCTGAAATATTACATCGTTCTCTTTACATATTATTACTTATACATATAACACAGATATACAAAAATTCTAAATTACAAAAGCTGAACAAGATACAAAACTTCTAGCTTCTATGTGGCCGACTCTGCAGATGCGCGACTCGAACAAAAGAAAACCTGCCACCTACACGGGGAAAAGAGGCCGTGCTAAACGATAACGCTTAGTGGGGAAAACAAACATAATAATATGGACGGCCATTCACAATGGTCGTCGAGGCATAACACATGCAAATATCATACACACATAGTTCTTACCGAGAAATATATATATGCTTATATATAATAGCTGTGCATTCAATTGTTTCTTGTCATATTCATATCCTTATGTGCGACACAAACCAAATCAACATCATCATAAAAAAGGTAAGTATATTCATGCATAACTACATATAACTTCACATGCAAGCGCCTACCTATACCTTACAGGTCAGTGTTAATACACCTATATGCCAATACTTGTATCGTTATACCAGTACAGGTCCTCATTTGCATACATTTACCGAACACGTTGGGGAATCAAGCTTTTGAAAGTACATCATGCATAGTTACATAATCATAATACCATCACACTTCCGTTGCGTAACATTAATCTTTGACATAAACAACTATATGATATTGCATTCCAATCACGGTGTTTCAGAGAGCCAATAAATCTGCACTTATCAATTCACATATCTATAATCATAACTGATCAGAACCGCATGCTTATAAACACAACATAACAAATCATACACCTGCTGACTCACAATAGTGGATAACGAGTACTGAGGAGGAAACCTCATGAGGGAACATATAGCCCGATCTCTGACCGGGTAAACCTCAGAGGGAACATATAATATAATGTACCATACAGGTACAAGTCGAAAGGCAACATTTCATTGAGCAGGACCTTAAACAAGATCCATACACATACACATAATAGGGGTTCGCGAGGAACCATTCGGGGACCTGATCAGGGTCCAAATCGTTCAAAGGGCGCTGCAGCTACAAATACGTAGACTCTATTAGGCATGCCTAACTATCCACTAGACTGACTCTCGCAGGTCATGCATAATACAAATCATATTTCAAATCACATACTTTATATCATTGTACATAATCAGCAATGGTTGAGACATATGAATAAGTTCATAAAGTCAAACATGCATCATACAATTTACACTTTGAACATAACATGATAATCTTAGAAAAGATCATAAGTATAAATATACATAATACATTCAATTATATTAACATACTTCATAAAATAGTCAAAGAGTAAACCTAAAGGCATCACAAGTTCGGAATTCAAACATTGGAATCACCAAAGAAAACTCATTCAACACAACACATCTGTCGCGCTCGCGACAGAGACTATAGTCTCTTCGCTGCGCGCGCGCGACGGACTTCGCGATCGCGGGTAGGAGAGAAGGGCCCGGCTCTGTCGCGCTTGCGATATTGTCGCGGTCGCGACAGAGGGCAAGTATTTCTATCGCGGGGTCGCGACAAGTCGCGTGCTCGCGATAACACAGGCCAACAATGAGCTCTGTCGCGATCGCGACGGTTGTCGCGGTCGCGACAGAGAGCAGACAAGCTATTGCTATCGCGGGCTCGCGATAGCGTCGCGTGCTCGCGACAGCACAGCATCAAAATCACCGGTCTCTGTCGCGCTCGCGACAGTGTCGCGATCGCGACAGAGTCATGATTCCGAAAATCTGCAGAATTTTGCAAGATCTTTCCTTCCTCAAACTCACCCACAACACACGAAACACATCCAAAGGTCTCTTACCTCATCTCCAGCCAGTCACACATCATTGACAACATAAATCCAACATTCGTATCAAGTATTTCAGTAAAACATGCCATTACCAATATCCATATACACAATCTATAATAACAACATTATTCGTCAATCATTTCAATCGCACCCACATTAACTGCATTCATACATATGATACATCATGTTAAGGTTACTCATGAGACCATCACATAATAGCACTCATCAATAAACAACCTTCATGGAGTTATATCTATTATTGATTACTAGTTAAATCATCAATCTTAAGCATACTCCTAAATTTTTCCCGACGATAATTACTTATATAGCCATTTCATTACCCTAAACATGCATAATAACTGATGGGAATGGCACGGGATTGATCCGGGTCAATCCTAGACTCAAAAATAGAGAAGAAAAGGCTCAAAACATACTTTTCTGTCGCGAGGTCGCGACCCTTGTCGCGCTCGCGACAGAGGCTCGCCTCAGCAACCTTAACAGACTGCTTTTTACTACTAACTAGCATCGTGAAAACCGACCTCTAAACCTCATTTTTAGGAAAAGTGATCTCTTAACAAATGTTCTCCTACGTCTTAACTTTCAAAAAAGACAATTTCAGGTCAATTGGACATCTATAACTCGAGTTATGAACTCCACAACCTATACTGGTCAAATAACCCGACATAAAAAGAAACACTACGGATTTATCCAAATTTCATGATCTTAAAGCAAGAATTTGCCCAAGGATATTTCTAAGACATTTAAAGTAATGGAATTTATGGTTCTAAGGGTTCAAGAATCGCATGATTTGGAGTTCTAAAACTCTACTTATGACTAAAACGTTATGCAGGGGTCAGATGAGAACTAAACAGAGTTTACCTCATCAAGCTTTACACTTCCAATTCTCACACTCCTTCAATTTAATCAATATCATGCATTACTAATAAATTTATCTAAACAAATACATGCATAAGACTCATAACAAAACACTCAATTTACTGGAAATCATATACCAACGGACATTCATAATCCAAAAAGAATTTAGAGCATAGACAAATTAAAACTCAAAAGTAGGAATCAAACTCCCAAACCTCTTGTTGCACAATTAGCTGCTTTCTTCAATCTTTGATCTTCTCCTTTCCTTTACTTTACTTCTTCTTATCACAAACCACTTGCACAAATGAAAACCAGAAAATTATTCTTAATCCATATCCTAGATCCCACATCAAAAGTAAATCTAGAAAGAAAATAAGATCAAAGCATAAATAACTAAACACTAACCACTTACCTCTTCAATCTTACTTCTTAAGCCCCACCAAATCACTTCTAATTCACTCAAAACCAAGAGATTGAGCAAAGAAAGGGAAAAAGGAAAAGAAAATGGAGAATATGGAGGATGAGAGGATCAAAAACGGGGACTCCTTTTTCCTTACACTTAGTCTCACTTTAACATTAAATACATACCTACCAAAGCCACTTGTCCAGTTACTATAGACCCACATGTCAATATTACAAGCCCACTTTGACTTACTCCTACATGCACCATACACTAAACACACACAAACAATTCTTGAATAAATATCTTCAATACACCAAACACCACTCACACCATATCATTTCTTAACCCACTTACATCCTACTTCCATACACTTCAAGCACACTCTAACAATTCCTTATAAACCACTTGTCATCATCCTACAAACCCAAGTGTCACAATCTTATCCAATCACTTCCTAAATACCATACACATGTTCCACTAGATAATTCCTCACTTAACATCTTATTAATTAATTACTTTCTTTGCACTTTAGTCCTAATTAACCAAACTTTCTCAAGCACAAATTACCGAAATACCCTTCACTTAACTGACTTAGCTTTCCGATTCCGACTAGGCCCGATTTGGGGTGTTACAAATCTACCTTCCTTAAAAGAATTTCGTCCTCGAAATTCACTTATATCTGATTTTCTGAATTTCAAAATCTTTATTACTAACATTCACACACTAACATTATACTATTCAAGTCATTTTTACTAGTATCAGGACATATAGTAGAAATCCTTCTCACTAAATAAACATCTCCATAATTTTTTTGAGTTACAGATCGTTTGCATTCTATCTCTATCATGTCAATCTTTTCACTTAACTCCTTCCTCATAACACCTCTCGTCTTTTAAATACAGAATCGTTCACACATTCACTATACTCTTTCCTTGATCAAAATGACTATAACATTCCCTCCTAGATTACTAGCATCACTAGTCACAATTTGGTTTTCACTTTCAAACTATCACATAAATCTTACAGTACTTATTATTTAATCATCTTATACAGAAGTTGGCAATTCTATCCACTTACTTGCTTATACTTATCACTACTACTCTTTTTCCTAATAGAAAATAGTACACGTACACCCTGTCAGCTTTCTCTCAATCAAAACACATATACAAACGTTTTTCATGTATGGTCAAAGGGATGATGATGCAATGAAAATGTGATGGCTCATGTATGCAGAATGATGCTGAGGAAATGCAAGTAATGCTGTAATGATGCATTTAGTCCCATCCCCATGGTAATATGCTTTTATTCAAATACTTTTCTGGAGATAGTTGACAGGTATATAGAGTACTACCAAAACCTTATGGAATCCAAATACCCTTCTACCTCAGATTACTAAACAATTTTACTCGAACACTTCAAAATAAAACTTACCAGAAGGTTCTACAGGCTCTGTCACTACACTACGGTGCTCAATAAACCTTGTTGGCCCACGAGTGGTTCTAAGCAATTCCTCCATATCCTTCCTAGCTTGCCTAGCTAGATTCTCCCTTGACTTCGGACAATTGGCAAGCTGATGGGCTTTGCTACCACATCGGAAACAAGCTCCAGTGAGTTTTCGACAAGGACCCCAATATTGCTTCTGACAGAATTGGCATACCGGAATTTCTCGAATTCTTTTCCCTGCCGACCCCTTCCCTGCCCGAAACTTTTCTTTTCTGAGGTCTCTTCCGAACAAAATCCTGAGGAACGCGAGGGGTAGTTAATCTATACAAAATCTGAATCAACCCTCGCACTAGAGCCCTATCGTCAGAAACAAAACCAGAATCCCTAGCCAAAGGATGCTCGGAAACACTCTGATCAACACTAATTGGATTCACACTATCTGTCGTCTCGCCCACCTTTTTACTAGGGTTAGACTCCATCTAACCATTAAACACACACAGGACAAAACACATCTGCATTAGGCCACGACACAAAACTGACTCTCAAACAAAGACTCGACACATAACAAGTAACAGACAAAGACCCAATACTCAAACAAATAAGGCAACCAGAATCTTGTGCTCTAATACCACTAAATGTAACACCCCAACTCATACGTAGGCGAACCCATCTGCAAGGGAGTAGGAAGCCGTACGAGTAGGTGTGTTACCGAACAGAAACGATACAAAGCGTATATAATTATGAAAGAATTAAAACTTTTAAGGAGCAAAAATTTGAACATACATATTCATAAACGCGCATATTTTAAACGAAAACATACACATCTACAATTTTACAATCATACAATAGGAGTCTGAAATATTACATCGTTCTCTTTACATATTATTACTTATACATATAACACAGATATACAAAAATTCAAAATTACAAAAGCTGAACAAGATACAAAACTTCTAGCTTCTATGTGGCCGACTCTGCAGATGCGCGACTCGAACAAAAGAAAACCTGCCACCTGCACGGGGAAAAGAGCCCGTGCTAAGCGATAACGCTTAGTGGGGAAAACAAACATAATAATATGGACGGCCATTCACAATGGTCGTCGAGGCATAACACATGCAAATATCATACACACATAGTTCTTACCGAGAAATATATATATGCTTACATATAATAGCTGTGCATTCAATTGTTTCTTGTCATATTCATATCCTTATGTGCGACACAAACCAAATCAACATCATCATAAAAAAGGTAAGTATATTCATGCATAACTACATATAACTTCACATGCAAGCGCCTACCTATACCTTACAGGTCAGTGTTAATACACCTATATGCCAATACTTGTATCGTTATACCAGTACAGGTCCTCATTTGCATACCCTTACCGAACACGTTGGGGAATCAAGCTTTTGAAAGTACATCATGCATAGTTACATAATCATAATACCATCACACTTCCGTTGCGCAACATTAATCTTTGACATAAACAACTATATGATATTGCATTCCAATCACGGTGTTTCAGAGAGCCAATAAATCTGCACTTATCAATTCACATATCTATAATCATAACTGATCAGAACCGCATGCTTATAAACACAACATAACAAATCATACACCTGCTGACTCACAATAGTGGATAACGAGTATTGAGGAGGAAACCTCATGAGGGAACATATAGCCCGATCTCTGACCGGGTAAACCTCAGAGGGAACATATAATATAATGTACCATACAGGTACAAGTCGAAAGGCAACATTTCATTGAGCAGGACCTTAAACAAGATCCATACACATACACATAATAGGGGTTCGCGAGGAACCATTCGGGGACCTGATCAGGGTCCAAATCGTTCAAAGGGCGCTGCAGCTACAAATACGTAGACTCTATTAGGCATGCCTAACTATCCACTAGACTGACTCTCGCAGGTCATGCATAATACAAATCATATTTCAAATCACATACTTTATATCATTGTACATAATCAGCAATGGTTGAGACATATGAATAAGTTCATAAAGTGAAACATGCATCATACAATTTACACTTTGCACATAACATGATAATCTTAGAAAAGATCATAAGTATAAATATACATAATACATTCAATTATATTAACATACTTCATAAAATAGTCAAAGAGTAAACCTAAAGGCATCACAAGTTCGGAATTCAAACATTGGAATCACCAAAGAAAACTCATTCAACACAACACATCTGTCGCGCTCGCGAAAGAGACTATAGTCTCTTCGCTGCGCGCGCGTGACGGACTTCGCGATCGCGGGAAGGAGAGAAGGGCCCGGCTCTGTCGCGCTCACGATATTATCGCGGTCGCGACAGAGGGCAAGTATTGCTATCGCGGGGTCGCGACAAGTCGCGTGCTCGCGATAGCACACGCCAACAATGTGCTCTGTCGCGATCGCGACGGTTGTCGCGCTCGCGACAGAGAGCAGACAAGCTATTGCTATCGCGAGCTCGCGACAGCGTCGCGTGGTCGCGACAGCACAACATCAAAATCACCTGTCTCTGTCGCGCTCGCGACAGTGTCGCGATCGCGACAGAGTCATGATTCCGAAAATCTGCAGAATTTTGCAAGATCTTTCCTTCCTCAAACTCACCCACAACACACGAAACACATCCAAAGGTCTCTTACCTCATCTCCAGCCAGTCACACATCATTGACAACATAAATCCAACATTCGTATCAAGTATTTCAGTAAAACATGCCATTACCAATATCCATATACACAATCTATAATAACAACATTATTCGTCAATCATTTCAATCGCACCCACATTAACTGCATTCATACATATGATACATCATGTTAAGGTTACTCATGAGACCATCACATAATAGCACTCATCAATAAACAACCTTCATGGAGTTATATCTATTATTGATTACTAGTTAAATCAACAATCTTAAGCATACTCCTAAATTTTTCCCGACAATAATTACTTATATAGCCATTTCATTACCCTAAACATGCATAATAAATGATGGGAATGGCATGGGATTGATCCGGGTCAATCCTAGACTCAAAAATAGAGAAGAAAAGGCTCAAAACATACTTTTCTGTCGCGAGGTCGCGACCCTTGTCGCGCTCGCGACAGAGGCTCGCCTCAGCAACCTTAACAGACTGCTTTTTACTACTAACTAGCATCGTGAAAACCGACCTCTAAACCTCATTTTTAGGAAAAGTGACCTTCTTAACAAATGTTCTCCTACGTCTTAACGTTCAAAAGAGACAAGTTTCAGGTCAATTGGACATCTATAACTAGAGTTATGAACTCCACAACCTATACTGGTCAAATAACCCGACATAAAAAGAAACACTACGGATTTATCCAAATTTCATGATCTTAGAGCAAGAATTTGCCCAAGGCTATTTCTAAGACATTTAAAGTAATGCCATTTATGGTTCTAATGGTTCGAGAATCGCATGATGTGGAGTTCTAAAACTCTACTTATGACAAAAACGTTATACAAGGGTCAGATGAGAACTAAACAGAGCTTACCTCATCAAGCTTTACACTTCCAATTCTCACACTCCTTCAATTTAATCAATATCATGCATTACTAATAAATTTATCTAAACAAATACATGCATAAGACTCATAAAAAAACACTCAATTTACTGGAAATCATATACCAATGGACATTCATAATCCAAAAAGAATTTAGAGCATAGACAAATTAAAACTCAAAAGTAGGAATCAAACTCCCAAACCTCTTGTTGCACAATTAGCTGCTCTCTTCAATCTTTGATCTTCTCCTTTCCTTTACTTTACTTCTTCTTATCACAAACCACTTGCACAAATGAAAACCAGAAAATTATTCTTAATCCATATCCTAGATCCCACATCAAAAGTAAATCTAGAAGGAAAATAAGATCAAAGCATAAATAACTAAACACTAACCACTTACCTCTTCAATCTTACTTCTTAAGCCCCACCAAATCACTTCTAATTCACTCAAAACCAAGAGATTGAGCAAAGAAAGGGAAAAAGGAAAAGAAAATGGAGAATATGGAGGATGAGAGGATCAAAAACGGGGACTCCTTTTTCCATACACTTAGTCTCACTTTAACATTAAATGCATACCTACCAAAGCCACTTGTCCAGTTACTATAGACCCACATGTCAATATTACAAGCCCACTTTGACTTACTCCTACATGCACCATACACTAAACACACACAAACAATTCTTGAATAAATATCTTCAATACACCAAACACCACTCACACCATATCATTTATTAACCCACTTACATCCTACTTCCATACACTTCAAGCACACTCTAACAATTCCTTATAAACCACTTGTCATCATCCTACAAACCCAAGTGTCACAATCTTATCCAATCACTTCCTAAATACCATACACATGTTCCACTAGATAATTCCTCACTTAACATCTTATTAATTAATTACTTTCTTTGCACTTTAGTCCTAATTAACCAAACTTTCTCAAGCACAAATTACCGAAATACCCTTCACTTAACTAACTTAGCTTTCCGATTCCGACTAGGCCCGATTTGCGGTGTTACAAATCTACCCTCCTTAAAAGAATTTCGTCCTCGAAATTCACTTATATCTGATTTTCTGAATTTCAAAATCTTTATTACTAACATTCACACACTAACATTATACTATTCAAGTCATTTTTACTAGTATCAGGACATATAGTAGAAATCCTTCTCACTAAATAAACATCTCCATAATTTTTTTGAGTTACAGATCGTTTGCATTCTATCTCTATCATGTCAATCTTTTCACTTAACTCCTTCCTCATAACACCTCTCGTCTTTTAAATACAGAATCGTTCACACATTCACTATACTCTTTCCTTGATCAAAATGACTATAACATTCCCTCCTAGATTACTAGCATCACTAGTCACAATTTGGTTTTCACTTTCAAACTATCACATAAATCTTACAGTACTTATTATTTAATCATCTTATACATAAGTTGGCAATTCTATCCACTTACTTGCTTATACTTATCACTACTACTCTTTTTCCTAATAGAAAATAGTACACGTACACCCTGTCAGCTTTCTCTCAATCAAAACACATATACAAACGTTTTTCATGTATGGTCAAAGGGATGATGATGCAATGAAAATGTGATGGCTCATGTATGCAGAATGATGCTGAGGAAATGCAAGTAATGCTGTAATGATGCATTTAGTCCCATCCCCATGGTAATATGCTTTTATTCAAATACTTTTCTGGAGATAGCTGACAGGTATATAGAGTACTACCAAAACCTTATGGAATCCAAATACCCTTCTACCTCAGATTACTAAACAATTTTACTCGAACACTTCAAAATAAAACTTACCAGAAGGTTCTACAGGCTCTGTCACTACACTACGGTGCTCAATAAACCTTGTTGGCCCACGAATGGTTCTAAGCAATTCCTCCATATCCTTCCTAGCTTGCCTAGCTAGATTCTCCCTTGACTTCGGACAATTGGCAAGCTGATGGGCTTTGCTACCACATCGGAAACAAGCTCCAGTGAGTTTTCGACAAGGACCCCAATATTGCTTCTGACAGAATTGGCATACCGGAATTTCTCGAATTCTTTTCCCTGCCGACCCCTTCCCTGCCCGAAACTTTTCTTTTCTGAGGTCTCTTCCGAACAAAATCCTGAGGAACGTGAGGGGTAGTTAATCTATCCAAAATCTGAATCAACCCTCGCACTAGAGCCCTATCGTCAGAAATAAAACCAGAATCCCTAGCCAAAGGATGCTCGGAAACACTCTGATCAACACTAATTGGATTCACACTATCTGTCGTCTCGCCCACCTTTTTACTAGGGTCAGACTCCATCTAACCATTAAACACACACAGGACAAAACACATCTGCATTAGGCCACGACACAAAACTGACTCTCAAACAAAGACTCGACACATAACAAGTAACATACAAAGACCCAATACTCAAACAAATAAGGCAACCAGAATCTTGTGCTCTGATACCACTAAATGTAACACCCCAACTCATACGTAGGCGAACCCATACGCAAGGGAGTAGGAAGCCGTACGAGTAGGTGTGTTACCGAACAGAAACGATACAAAGCGTATATAATTATGAAAGAATTAAAACTTTTAAGGAGCAAAAATTTGAACATACATATTCATAAACGCGCATATTTTAAACGAAAACATACACATCTACAATTTTACAATCATACAATAGGAGTCTGAAATATTACATCGTTCTCTTTACATATTATTACTTATACATATAACACAGATATACAAAAATTCTAAATTACAAAAGCTGAACAAGATACAAAACTTCTAGCTTCTATGTGGCCGACTCTGCAGATGCGCGACTCGAAAAAAAGAAAACCTGCCACCTGCACGGGGAAAAGAGCCCGTGCTAAGCGATAACGCTTAGTGGGGAAAACAAACATAATAATATGGACGGCCATTCACAATGGTCGTCGAGGCATAACACATGCAAATATCATACACACATAGTTCTTACCGAGAAATATATATATGCTTACATATAATAGCTGTGCATTCAATTGTTTCTTGTCATATTCATATCCTTATGTGCGACACAAACCAAATCAACATCATCATAAAAAAGGTAAGTATATTCATGCATAACTACATATAACTTCACATGCAAGCGCCTACCTATACCTTACAGGTCAGTGTTAATACACCTATATGCCAATACTTGTATCGTTATACCAGTACAGGTCCTCATTTGCATACATTTACCGAACACGTTGGGGAATCAAGCTTTTGAAAGTACATCATGCATAGTTACATAATCATAATACCATCACACTTCCGTTGCGCAACATTAATCTTTGACATAAACAACTATATGATATTGCATTCCAATCACGGTGTTTCAGAGAGCCAATAAATCTGCACTTATCAATTCACATATCTATAATCATAACTGATCAGAACCGCATGCTTATAAACACAACATAACAAATCATACACCTGCTGACTCACAATAGTGGATAACGAGTACTGAGGAGGAAACCTCATGAGGGAACATATAGCCCGATCTCTGACCGGGTAAACCTCAGAGGGAACATATAATATAATGTACCATACAGGTACAAGTCGAAAGGCAACATTTCATTGAGCAGGACCTTAAACAAGATCCATACACATACACATAATAGGGGTTCGCGAGGAACCATTCGGGGACCTGATCAGGGTCCAAATCGTTCAAAGGGCGCTGCAGCTACAAATATGTAGACTCTATTAGGCATGCCTAACTATCCACTAGACTGACTCTCGCAGGTCATGCATAATACAAATCATATTTCAAATCACATACTTTATATCATTGTACATAATCAGCAATGGTTGAGACATATGAATAAGTTCATAAAGTCAAACATGCATCATACAATTTACACTTTGAACATAACATGATAATCTTAGAAAAGATCATAAGTATAAATATACATAATACATTCAATTATATTAACATACTTCATAAAATAGTCAAAGAGTAAACCTAAAGGCATCACAAGTTCGGAATTCAAACATTGGAATCACCAAAGAAAACTCATTCAACACAACACATCTGTCGCGCTCGCGATCCCTGTCGCGCTCGCGACAGAGACTATAGTCTCTTCGCTGCGCGCGCGCGACGGACTTCGCGATCGCGGGAAGGAGAAAAGGGCCCGGCTCTGTCGCGCTCACGATATTGTCGCGGTCGCGACAGAGGGTAAGTATTGCTATCGCGGGGTCGCGACAAGTCGCGTGCTCGCGATAGCACAGACCAACAATGTGCTCTGTCGTGATCGCGACGGTTGTCGCGCTCGCGACAGAGAGCAGACAAGCTATTGCTATCGCGGGCTCGCGACAGCACAGCATCAAAATCACCGGTCTCTGTCGCGCTCGCCACTGTGTCGCTATCTCGACAGAGTCATGATTCCGAAAATCTGCAGAATTTTGCAAGATCTTTCCTTCCTCAAACTCACCCACAACACACGAAACACATCCAAAGGTCTCTTACCTCATCTCCAGCCAGTCACACATCATTGACAACATAAATCCAACATTCGTATGAAGTATTTCAGTAAAACATGCCATTACCAATATCCATATACACAATCTATAATAACAACATTATTCGTCAATCATTTCAATCGCACCCACATTAACTGCATTCATACATATGATACATCATGTTAAGGTTACTCATGAGACCATCACATAATAGCACTCATCAATAAACAACCTTCATTGAGTTATATCTATTATTGATTACTAGTTAAATCATCAATCTTAAGCATACTCCTAAATTTTTCCCGACGATAATTACTTATATAGCCATTTCATTACCCTAAACATGCATAATAACTGATGGGAATGGCACGGGATTGATCCGGGTCAATCCTAGACTCAAAAATAGAGAAGAAAAGGCTCAAAACATACTTTTCTGTCTCGAGGTCGCGACCCTTGTCGCGCTCGCGACAGAGGCTCGCCTCAGCAACCTTAACAGACTGCTTTTTACTACTAACTAGCATCGTGAAAACCGACCTCTAAACCTCATTTTTAGGAAAAGTGATGTTCTTAACAAATGTTCCCCTACGTCTTAGCTTTCAAAGAGACAAGTTTCAGGTCAATTGGACATCTATAACTCGAGATATGAACTCCACAACCTATACTGGTCAAATAACCCGACATAAAAAGAAACACTTCCAATTCTCACACTCCTTCAATTTAATCAATATCATGCATTACTAATAAATTTATCTAAACAAATACATGCATAAGACTCATAACAAAACACTCAATTTACTGGAAATCATATACCAATGGACATTCACAATCCAAAAAGAATTTAGAGCATAGACAAATTAAAACTCAAAAGTAGGAATCAAACTCCCAAACCTCTTGTTGCACAATTAGCTGCTCTCTTCAATCTTTGATCTTCTCCTTTCCTTTACTTTACTTCTTCTTATCACAAACCACTTGCACAAATGAAAACCAGAAAATTATTCTTAATCCATATCCTAGATCCCACATCAAAAGTAAATCTAGAAGGAAAATAAGATCAAAGCATAAATAACTAAACACTAACCACTTACCTCTTCAATCTTACTTCTTAAGCCCCACCAAATCACTTCTAATTCACTCAAAACCAAGAGATTGAGCAAAGAAAGGGAAAAAGGAAAAGAAAATGGAGAATATGGAGGATGAGAGGATCAAAAACGGGGACTCCTTTTTCCTTACACTTAGTCTCACTTTAACATTAAATGCATACCTACCAAAGCCACTTGTCCACTTACTATAGACCCACATGTCAATATTACAAGCCCACTTTGACTTACTCCTACATGCACCATACACTAAACACACACAAACAATTCTTGAATAAATATCTTCAATAAACCAAACACCACTCACAACATATCATTTCTTAACCCACTTACATCCTACTTCCATACACTTCAAGCACACTCTAACAATTCCTTATAAACCACTTGTCATCATCCTACAAACCCAAGTGTCACAATCTTATCCAATCACTTCCTAAATACCATACACATGTTCCACTAGATAATTCCTCACTTAACATCTTATTAATTAATTACTTTCTTTGCACTTTAGTCCTAATTAACCAAACTTTCTCAAGCACAAATTACCGAAATACCCTTCACTTAACTGACTTAGCTTTCCGATTCCGACTAGGCCCGATTTGGGGTGTTACAGGGCATACATTGATAGAAGACCCGTCGTCCACCATAACGCAAGTGGTGTGCTTATCGTTAATCTGCGCTTTGATGTACAAGGGTCGGTTATGATTGCGGTCTTTGACCGGTAGGTCGGCGTCAGAAAAAACCAATCTCTCCTCCGATCCTCCCTTAACTAGACCCAAAAGCTCTGATGGGGAAATTGTGGTGGCGACCGTGGCCTCGACCAAAGCCTCTACTACCTTCGGCCTATGAGAAGGGGACTGTCTCAAAAGATCCCAGATGGATATTTGAGCTGCAGTTTTCTTCAACTGCTTAACAATCTGATTCTCCTCTAGCTCTTGTTTCGCTGACGTCTGCGCTGGTTCCGGTAGCCTTGTAATCTCAGGGACCACTCTTCCACTTCTCGTTACAGCCCCTATCTCTTCTTCGTCCTCATCAGACCTCCACAAATCAAGGTTCATCTCTCCCTCCTCTTCGGCCTCTCCATCGCTCTCGCTGCTTGACCAACAATCAAGGGTCGCCACAACTGCTCTCTCCTTATCCTCGGAACAATCAATAGCAATATTCTCGCTCCCATAAATCTTGTAGCACATACCACTCTGGCAAGCTGGATTCGATCATGAACACTGGTGTTGGCACGGCATTGTAACCGGGCTTCTTCTCAGATTCCCTCTTCTCAGGGTCAAAAATTTGCTTGCTATCAATCAAGTCTTGGATAGAGTGCTTCAGCGCTTTACATTTGTCTGTCAGATGGCCTGAGTGTTGATGAAACGCACAGAATTCATTGTCCTTGTGCCCAGGCTTCCCTTGCGTCATAGCAGGCCTAGGAGCTAAGGGCTGCAATTTCCCTTCCTTCATCAACCTTCTCAAGACCAAAGATAGTGGTCTCCCTAAGTTTGAAAACTTCCTCTGGGTAGTTGCTTCAGTAGCAGACACCTCAATTGTTCTTCTGGTGCTACTACTGGGACTAGCTGGCCTACTGGTTCCTTGACCGGGGTTAGCCCTTTTGGCGAAATTATCGTTGTTAGCCTTCCGAGTCAAGAACTCTCCCTCCGCTTCAATGGCTATATCCTTGAGAGACTCCCAGTCCTTCAACCCTTTCATCTTCAAGCCATCCTTCAAGTACAGGCTTGCGTTCTTGATAAACAAACGGATCTGGTCTTGGGTGTCTGGCTTCCTTCGCATCTCCATTACTCGGTTTCGCCAGCGGGTGTAATAATCATGGAAAGATTCCCCAGCCTTCTGCTGGAGTAGTTCAAGATCTTTGAGAGTCACCTCCATCCTGGTGTTGCAATCATACTGTCTCAAAAACTCCTCTGTGAGCAGATCCCAGTCTTCTTTAGTCCGACGATCGAGACTATTATACCAGTCGATGGCATGAGCAGTCAGACTCAGACAAAAGTATTCTACCTTCTGCTTCTTAGACAGCATGGTCCCTTTCATGACCAGAGAGTATTGCTTCACATGCATGGTCGGGTCAGAAGTACCATCAAATTTCGGCACGTCTGGCATCTTGAAGTTGTAAGGAATCGGGTCCTCTCCCTCCAATTCCTTATCCTCTGGGTTCATCCCCTGACCCCTGCTCAGCATACGGGCCATAGCTTCAAACTTCTCTTCCATCTTTTTTAAAATGAAATCATCAGTCTGAGGTGCCTTCCCTCTCTCAAATGCAACGCTCATCTTGTCATCCTCGATATCCCTATAATCATCAATCCTCAGCACTGGCCTTCTTCTCTGCTCTCCTGAAGCCACTGACCTCGAGCAGTCAACATATTCATCATTCTGCCCTCGAACTCCTCAAATCACCGGCCCACTTCTCCGCGATCATGGCCCTGGTGGCGTCATCCCCTCTAGGTGAGTTTTCCATCTCAGATACAGTGCAAGTGATTTCTGGTAAAATTTCTGACAGGCCCTCTCTATCTGACAGTTCAGAAGCAGGAACTCGGATCAATTGTCCGGTAGGTGATCTAGTCCACCTGGGTAGATCTATGATGGCTGTAGGGACAAGGGGTTAGATATGATGCATGAAATGCAGGTGTAATGCATGGTCATGATATGCAACATTCACAGAGCACAAGCAAGAAAGTAGGTCCTTCCACCCTTATTTCTCCCACACACGTGGTCGTGCAGTCTCTTTCTTAGGCGGGATTAGCCCAAGGGCCAACGAGGGACCTAATGGGCACGCATAGTTCACGGCGAAAAAACCGGCAGCATGACACTCCTATGCTAATGTACAAGCGGATGTATAGTGATCCTCATGTATTTAGACGTTCCACAAATTTCGACATGGCCCTACCGGGGCATGAAAGCCTTTGGCTAGGTTACCAAGCGAGACATCTGGACTCACCCAATACATGAGGATCCATACAGCAAGCATGGAATTAGGGTTCATATCACCTGTGGGAAGTAACTACGGCCATTACATGAGCTTTGGACAAGGGAGATGCTTCTTTAAGGCTACGCAAGCATGATCCCTGCCGACAGGTCTAGCTCATCACGAGCATAACAACCAATTGGGTCATCATTTTGATATACCATTGAGGTACGAGGCTTGGGCTAGTGATTATCCTTAACACTTCCCCAAATTGAGTGAAAATGGGGTCGTGTTTCAGGAACGCATCGGGGCTAAAAGAGGGACCAAACTAGCATATTCTAAGGCTCTAATGAGATACGAATGCAAATTTGAAAGAAAGCAAATTTATGAATTAAATTTTAATCATAAATGTTAAACGATGTATTTTTAAATTGAAATCTCGAACCATATCATCCCCAGTGGAGTCGCCACTGTGACGCGGGCCGGATCCCCGCGGCCGCCCATGGGACCGCCTGTTTGAGGGCGATCGGGGCATTTGTGGGTCCGTTGATAGCTTGCAATAAATCGCAAGTGCGTCTATGTTGGGCAACAAGGAGGTTTCATGGAGTCGCCACCCAATAGAACTTTGGGAAAGTTTCTCTCGCCTTGGAGAGCCTAAGACTGCGCTTGGTATCCATTTTGGGCCAGCCAGAGGGGTCTTGGAAGGTAAACCTCTCGCCCTAAGGAGCCTAGGATTAGCGCTAAAGTCTCATGGCACAAAAAGGTGTCTTGGAGGGTGGACCTCTAGCCTCTTTGAGCCCAAAGACCAGAGCTGGGTCCGGGATTTCTCATCTATTTCTACCTCGATTATTTTATGGTAAAATTTTAATCATCATTAATTCGCTCTCTCTCCACACGATGCAATTAATCGAAGGCGCGTTTATTCATATTTGGAAAGCCGTAAATGGGCAAGTAAATAGCAAAAATAATAAATTACAATAATATAAGGAGCAGAATACAACTCCCTTTTGTAAATGTGCGATACATTTACGAATCGGTATATTATTTATTTTGAGGACTTTGGTCCTCGCATGCATCATTATTAAAATTGGATTTTTTATTGTGATGATTTTTATTGGATAAAAATAGGACATTGGGTCCTAGCGTTTATGCAAACCTCATTTTATTGAATAAACAAATGATGTAAATAACCAAGGAAGTTAGAAAACTAAACCGGACGAAATCCTCCGAGTATGGTAGATAGCCTCTCAAGCTCAGGATGGTCCAAGAGAATCAATATACACTCACAGAAAGTTAAATGATGTCAATATATATAAACTCAACATAAATAAAGCCAAAAGAACTTGAAAGATATGGAAAAGATTTGAAAACGTGAGAACAGGACCCAGCGACGGCCTTTTTTAGGTGACCGACGGGCGTCAGTCGAGTCGACCGACATGTCCGTCACTCACTCAAAAGGTAGAGCGTCTGTGAGTGGAATGACCGACGGGCATCGGTGATGGAGATAACTCGTCGGTCACCACTGTCTCCGAAAAAAAACAGCAAAAGAAAACTCTTTTAGAGCCAAAAAGAGGTTTTATCATAAAATGAGATAAAAGGAGTCAAAATAGAAAAAATAATGCCAACAATTGGAAGAACAAGAAAATAAGGAGCAAAGATGAAATGATATGGAGAATGAGTCCGGAATATTTACCCTCAGATAATGCTTAAGTGAGATTCTTGAAGTTGATTAGAGCCCCACGCGTTCCACGAGAAGCAAAATGAAGGATCAAAAAAAGGAAATGGATTATTTCCTCCTTAACCCCTCAAAAGATTGACTTTGGAATCAAAATCTAAAGAAAACTAATTAGTTTTAGTTTCTTTTTAATGATTTGATCCTCTAATTAAAAGAGATTTCTTTATGAATGTGTTTGCTGGAAGAGAGAGAAAATGTGCTTGAATTTTGGCAGAGTTTCCCCTCTTGAAAATTTTTGGAACCCTTTTTAGTTGAAAATCCGAAGCTTTTATAAGCCAGGCACGACCGACGGGCGTCGGTGTATGGAGACTGGCGTCGAAAGAATCCTTCTGACACAAGGATTCATCCGACGGCCCTGCCACTTCCACCGACGGGCGTCGAAAAGGTTGCGTGCTCCGTGAAATCTGGCGGCTCTCTGACAGAGGAGGTGCCTTCCGACGGGCGTCGGAAAATACATCAGGCCGTCTGTGACCCTAAGCGACGGGCTAGCCCTCACAGACGGTCTGGCCGTCTGTGGAGGAAAATATACCTTTTTGACTCGAAAATCCCCTGTTTTCTCCCCCTCTGCCTATGAAAGGTGAAAAGATTCATTTCTCGTGGAGCATGGAACTAAAACCTTCAAATCCAAACCATTTATACAGGCTTGGATACTAATTTCATCACGGGGAAATCTCTGATCCGGACCGCTCCGGGACACGGTGCTTACAGTTTGGGAGTTGATTTTGTCAATCTTTTAGTTTGATGATTTTGCTCTAGTTCTCTTTTGGATTATGTGTTTGTTTGTGTGTTCTTCAAATTCTGGAAATCTTGATTGGTTGTTGGGTAAATGTATGTATGTGTTTCTTAAAAAGTGATTATGAGTCTAAATGCTATTGATATAGTGATGTTTGTATGTGTATTTGAAGAATAAGAACATTTAAGAGGAATGAAATTCTGGGTTTCATTATTGATGGTGTGCATGTTGAATTATTGTTTGATTATTATGTAAAATGTGTTTATTTGGCTTTGGGAATGTTCTGGAGGTGAAATCGGGGTTCGAGGTAAGAAATATGCATGTTTATGTGATGGTTATTTGAGTGATTTTGAAGAGCAGAGTGATACGGGGCTTCCTAGGGTTGGAAAAATCGTTTCTGTCGTGAGCGCAACTTTGTCGCGATCGCGACAGAAGCAATTTCTCCCGCCTCTCGAGTTTTCTGCACGTTTGAGAGAGAGGGCGTCCGACTCGTGCTGTCCAGCATGACTCGGAGGGAAAGATTTTGGCTGAGCACGAGTCGTGCTCAGATGATGTTTTGCACACTCGTGCGTAAGGAGCACGGGACGTGCTCCTTGAGCACGAGTCGTGCTTGAGGAGTATGAGTCGTGCTCCTCCCCTCTATTTTCCCGCAGTGTCTTCTCCTCTGTCGCGATCGCGACAGTAGGACTTCTCTTTTGCCCTGTTTTGATTCTGAATTGTCCTCCTCTTGTCTTGTTCTGCATGTTTTCTTTTTAGCATATAATTTAGACTTATTTATACTTCAATTATTGCATGATTAGAGTTTGTAATGATAATTCTTAGGCGTGTATATGCTTCAATTTTTTTTACCCAATTATGTCAAATGTTTTAACTTGATTGAGTGAGTTTAGCCTGAAATGTCAGTGTAGTGGATAGATAGGCATGCTTATAAAGGGTTAGCGAGTGTAGCTGCCTATAATCACTTTTTGAAAGGGCGATGACCCCGCTTATAGGGTTTTAGTGATACCGTTGAGGCCTAGCCTCTGGTTTGGAGCGATGACCCCACTAATAGGGTCTTATTGATGCTGTTGAGGCCTGGCCTCCAGTTTTAGTGTAGTGTTTTTCCCGTATCCACTGCAAGTGAAGTTCAGGTTATTGTGTAGTGTTATGTATATATAAAAATATATGAAGTGTATTGTTATTTGAGGTAATTGTTTTACCTTAGTGAATCGGTTTCGGTTAGTGTAATTATGCCATGTACGCTAGTGGATTGGATGTAGTGATTATATATTTTGTATTTCTAATTTTTCCTGCTTTTTTAGTGGATTCAATTAGTGTATACTTTACCCGTTTTATGTATGATATTACTTGTATATTGTTAGTGCTCCCTTGTCTGTTTTTCCCCCCCACTAAGCGTTATCGCTTAGCACAGGCTATTTTCCCGTGTAGGTGGCAGGTTTATGGTTCGGTTCGCGTCGTGCATCTGCAAGGTTGGCCACATAGGAGTTAGAGTTTTATTTTGTTTTCAATTCTTGTATTTTTGTTTATGTATTATGTAATTTTGTAAAATGGCGTATGTAAATGTTTAAGAACTCTTTTGTAATTATTATAAGTATTTGTATATGTATTAAGATTATCTTTTGCCTCATAGTATGCTTTCGCTTATGCGCATGTATGTATGTTTGTATGTATGTGTTTATCGTCGTGTTTTGTCGGGTAACGCTCCGGTGGCTTCCAACGGGGGTATCGGGGTGTTACATAGCGCCTCCCGATCGGTCGAGCTATTAGCGGAGGAACGCACGAGTCGTATCAAGCTTTACGACTCGGTGTAACACCCCCTAACCACCTGTAGAGATTTACTAAGGTGACTATGGAGTGTTACAACACAAACACATGCGCATCAAATAGTTTTACAAACAAAGTTCATGATTAATAAAATTTCTTTAACATACAATACTAGATTACGTTTTGAAAATCCAAACATTACATTTCATAACATTCATAGTCTTACATCAGCTGTGACTTTACAAAATACAACATCTTTGTTACAAACACTTCAGTTCTTATGCACATATCAATTATATTTACACATCTTATACTATTACAAAATAGCCTACTATTGCAGCGGTTCCTAATGTGTTGGCCGTTGGCGATGCTGGACTGTCTTCCAAAAGCTCCATCCTCAAAAACCTACATGGATAAAATATCCATGCTAAGCGATAATGCTTAGTGGGGAACAATAGCATAACATTCTTATACAAAACAATCATTTGATTAAGTCCTATCATGTCTTGAATTAACACCTCTATATACAACAAATAACTTTCTTATCAATGCAATCATAAATAATTACGCATATACGTCCCATACTCAAGTTCTCTTATTGTATAATTCTTGCATCATGCATAAACTTACATTGCTATACTCATAACATAACATTCATTTTATACTCTATATTCATCACTTCTAGGAATGGATAACGATATGTTACCATGCACATAAGAATAATTTTTCACATATATACCTGAACACACATACACTTTGGGATCAACTTAGTATAAACATAGCATATCACACATCTTGGTTTACTCATAGCCTTACTAATGAATCATATTCATATGGCTGTATCACGAGTCAGAATTTAACGCATCACATTCACATTTCCAATAATATAACATTCTTTTAAAATGCTCAATGTTATTATTAACCTTGCCTGCAATTCAATGACGTGGATAACGGGTATCGCATTGGTACCACTCAGGTACTAGAATCGCATTGAGATCTCATTTATGCATTGGTACCCTCAGGTACATATTATCAATCCACTTATAATAAAATCCAGCAAGGATTATTCGCATTGTTTTCGCATTGTGATTCCCATGGAATCAGACACATTTAACGCATGGGGCTGCAGCACTTGACCCTATAGGCATGCCTAACTATCCACTACTTGACTCGCAGGCTTAAGTTGTTAAACATTTTATTCATTTCACATTGAACACATTTCGCATCACATATGTTGTTGACCAACATCACATTCGCTTTATACATTTGCATTAGCACATAGCTATTCTCTTCACTTGCATACCCATAGCATTTCCAATCTCATTCTTTCATAGTTAATAATCACATATTTGATTGCATTCAAAAGTCATCATGTTTATGCAAATATACATTACTTTATACACACATAATACTTACTGATAATGTCCTTCATTACAGCTTAAAGCCTTGCCATTTAGAAGTCTAACCATTTTAGGGTTATATTGCCAAAACAGGGTAGGTCACTTCATAATTCACTATCATAGTTAACATATACGCATGGTATAACTCATTCATATAGTCATATGAAATAGCTCATAACGCATAATAGCTCACACATGTTTGTAAGCATACAATCATGTTCACATTCCTCTCCAAAGTATACATTCATATAATTCATAATCACTTCACAAGCTAAAAGCATTTAATCACATTTATCATTATCATAATATACAATCACTCATTTATCCACATGAACCAATATAACATCCTTAAATATCTTGCATAATAATTCATTCTAGTAACGTCTATATCAGTTCACACCTCACATAATAATGCTAGGCCAATACTTCAATCACACATTCATTGAACATATCACATTTAGCAAACTCATTTCATTTGATATCCTTCATGTGTGTATAACTTAATCTCAATTCATAATTATGTACACTTGTTCATATTATACATGCTCATATAGATTAAGGTATTATAATCCTCAATAATGTCATTAAACTTGACTTGGTTCTATTACATACAATTACCCATCATTACTTCATTAGTTTGCTATGGATCTTAGTCTTATTCATGTTTATTTTCCAAGTGATAACTATTCTTATACCCATTTAATGGTCCTAAACTTGAATCAAATAGATCCGAGAAAGTCTCGGCGCAATAAGGGTTCAATTCGGGAAGAAAAACCCATAAAATGGTCAAAACAGAAGGGGTCATGGTGGTAATGACTTTGTTGTGACCGTGAGGTCCATAAATAGGCATTCTGCCTTCTATAAACATATGTCACGGTGGCAATGAATTTCATTGTGACCGTGACATACCAAAATAAGCAAAACAGAAGCTAAACTTCAGGACTGCTTCACACCATAATTTTGTACAACCCAAACCGAAGTCTTGAACTCAATTTTTGGCCAAAGTCCCTTCATAACATTTCTTCCTCTTTGTCTTATCTTTCAAATGGGACAAGTTCCAGGTCCACTGGATTTGTGAAACATCAGATATGAATTAAACAATATAGACTATTCCAATGAACCCTACTAGGTACAGACACGACTGTTTGTGCTATTTTTAGGGTCTTTGAGCCAGAATTAGCTCATACTCGTTTCTGTAAAATTTATAGGTATGGAAGTCATGGTTAAAATAGCGCAACAATAACTCAATTTGGAGTTCTCAAACTCTGGTTATGACCAAAACACTACACTGAGGTCTGGTGACATATAAACAGAATTTTTGCCTAACTAGGGTTTATACTTAAATTAAGCACACAACAATTCAATCATCAATTTCAACAAAACTAAACCATATATTTCAACTATATCATCTTTCAATTGTCACAAGATAAACTAATTTACACACATATAATAATGGTTAGTTCCCAAACCTCTCTATCCTTTGCTCCAATGCTCACTTGATACTTGACTCATCAACCTCCATCTTTCCTTTTCTTTTATCATAACCACCTCCACATGTACAACCAAATTCCAGAATTTTAACACCATAATCAATCCTCAATCTCATAAATTCCAAAATAAAAAGAAGTAGAATATGAAGGACTATAATTAGTCACTTACCTTTGCAATAATCAACAGTTTAATTAACCAGCTAGACATATGATTAACCAGCAGAATTTGTAGAACAAAATGGTAACTTTGAAAGGAAATTCACGTTGAAGAAGAAGAAGGAATAGCAGATTTTAGAGAGAGGAAAGAATGACTGAATACACATGCAAAACTAGTGGGTTTTCTCTCTCATTAAGCTTTACATTGCATGAAAATGCTGAGTTGGCACCTCCAGCAATCTCCACTTAGAATCCACTCCCACAATCTTAATTGAGATTAACTTAATTAATCCCCACTAACTCTTGATTAATCCCTCATTAATTTAATCATACATATTTACCCATAAGTCACTTAAACTTATTTACTTTCTTCAATGAAGTCCTCCATTTCCCAATTACTCTTAAATCTGATTTCTTCCACTTAATTATTCCATATTAATTCAAATCAATTCACTTAACTTATATGCACATTTACAAATTGGCCACTTAAACTTATCTATCTTATACAATTGGGTCCTTGATTTCTTAATTACACTTATGTCCAAGTTAGCAACACACTATTAAATTCACCTAATTACCTTAATCGGCCAATATACCACTAGGGTAGATTTCGGGGCGTTACACTCGACATGAGTGTAATGGCCGGAAATGTACCCTAGTTGTAATTGGCTTAATTGGATCAACTAAGGGTGTAATGTGGACTTGATTGTAATGGAAGAGGGACTTCATTGAATAACCAAAGAAAGTGAAGTGGCCAAGCTGTAATTTAGCATCATTAAGTTAATTGAGGATTTACTTAATACCAA
This sequence comes from Excoecaria cochinchinensis, assembly GCA_947683425.1. Classification (NCBI taxonomy): domain Eukaryota; kingdom Viridiplantae; phylum Streptophyta; class Magnoliopsida; order Malpighiales; family Euphorbiaceae; genus Excoecaria; species Excoecaria cochinchinensis. The sequence continues at coordinate 2,184,749 of CANTUQ010000021.1, read as the reverse complement.
GTTAATACTAAGTGGAGATTAATTAGGCTAATAAGGGACAGTATGGGATGTGAAATCCGGGTGGCATTTGATAGTGCTGCCACCTACACTAGTACATGTATATACATAGAATTGAGGAGAGAGAAAGGGCCACAATTGTATGAACCTTCATTTTTAGCCTCAACTCTGCACTTTCTCCTCTTCTCATTTCTGCGTGGTTCCTTAGAGTTCTCATATTGATTCTATGAATATTGCTAAGTGGAATAAGAACTAAGTTGATAAGATTGAAAGGTAAGTGGTTGTTCGTAATTCATCTTCTACTCTTCTAGTTTTGGTTTGATGTGGATCGAGGATTGATGAATTGTGTCCAATTCTGGAAATTGGAATGGTATTTGTAGAGGAAGGAGTAAAGAAAGATAAGGGAAAGGCAAAAATCGGAGAAGCTAGTGCTCAGTGAACGTTAGGAGCACAGGCGACGAGGTTTGGGAACTAACCCTATGTGTGTAATGGCATGATTGTATTTGCTTGTGTAATTTGATTAAACATGAACTAAATTGGTAATTGGAATTCTTAATGACATAAATGAATGAGTTGATTAGGTTTAAAGACTAGAAGTTTGTATCTGTGGAATAGGCTAGAGGCTACTGTTGTGTTTATGATATTTGAATGGAATGTTGAGTATTGAGCTTATGTATGTGTTAAATTTTATGCATATTGTATGAGATTGGCTTAGTGGAAATCAGGTATGTGTTAGTTGTTATACTATTGAAGAATGAGTTAGCTTGAACGACTAAAAAGGGAATTGGTTTTGAGGTCTTGAAAGTGATATGAGAATTGAGACAGGGAGCACAGTTGTGTTATGGTGTTTTTGCATAGGTCATGGTGACAACTAAAGAGATTGCCACTATGAGGTATGCAGGAGCTCCATTCTGCCTGGTGAAGCATGGCATGTCATAGTGACAACCAAAATGGTTGTGACCATGAGGTGCCATAGATGGCATTCTGCCGGAAGTGTGATGTATCTCACGGTGACAACCAAAATGGTTGTGACCGTGAGATACCTCATTTTACATTCTGTTTTGGGAGTGCATGGTATGTCACGGTGGCAACCAAATTGGCTGTGACCATGAGGTACCTTAGATTGCATTCCGTTTTGAAGACCTCAGTATGTCACGGTGACAACTAAACTAGTTGTGACCGTGAGGTATCCTGTTTTTGCAAGGAACCCCAATTTATTTTGGATTATTAATTGTGTGGCTCTTAGCCAAACTTGTTGGCATTTTATATGAGTGTGATACCAAGGTTATATGAAGCAAATATACATATTTGTAAGATGATTAATGAATTCAATTACTTGTTAGTTAATGATTTGATTGCAAGTTGTCCGAGTGTTATGTGATGTGTAAAGGAGTAATGTGGATTAGTTAATGCTTTGTGAGTATGCAAAGAGGAGAACTTGGTGTTGGTTTATGTATGTGCTATTGGAATTAATAATTATGAAATCAATAATGACATTAATCAACTTTAGCCTACGAGTCAAGTAGTGGATAGATAGGCATGCCTATAGGGTCAAGTGCTGCAGCCTAATGCGTCCGATTCCTCTGGAGTCACAATGTGAAATAAAGCCTTGCTGAATTCTTTAATGTGGAATATTGATCTTGTTGAGTCACTGTAGCTTAGGGTACAAATGCATATATGTGTATCCACGGATACATTGAAATTATAATGAAATTATAGTACCTCAGGGGTACCAATGCGATACCCGTTATCCGCGTCTTTGAATTGCAGGCAAACCTAAATATAAAAGATAAAGATAATCCTAACTGTTCAGTTGATATGTGTGAATGCTTTATACTTGATGAATTTATGCAAAACCTATGTAAACTATTCAGTCATATGATTAAGTATTATGTATACACCAAGCAAATGCATGCTCTATAAAAATGTGAATTAGTAACAATGCTATGAATATAATGATACATAAATGTTCTAGACTTGTTTACTTAGGCATGAACCTTAACATGATGCATATATAATATTAATGTTGTGTTTATCTATATACTGTAACACCCCCTTCCCATACGTAGGAGAACCCATCTGTGAGGGAGTGAGAACCCGTACGAGAAGGGGTGTCACAGCAAACAGGACGGAGCAAACATACATTCACATAATAATAAACATACATATAATCAACGAAAATTAAAACTTTAAAACCAACTGAGCAATCATTCATAGAATAAAAATATTCAATTACATAACTGTTATGATACCATCATAATTACATCATTCAGAGATATATAGCGGAAGCTTACGAAATACTATATACAATAGAGATCACTATTACAAAATAATGATAATACAAAAAGGAAACTAAGTCCTATCAACAATCCCACTGTGTTGGCTTGACTGGCGTCGACTCTCCCAAAAGCTATACACCTTCTGCACCTGCATGGGTGAAAACACCGTACTAAGCGATAACGCTTAGTGGGGAAACAAACAATAATATATGGATGGCCATTCATAATGGTCGTCAAGGCAAATCACATACGAAATGGCATACTGAATATCATAAGATATAATCACAATAGAATTCCATTCATAAACATTCAAGGTTCAATAACATATTCATATGTCAACAGATCATATACTCATAATTAGAGTCATTCAGATTCAAATACTTATAATCATACTCATTCGGATTCACATACTTATATTCATGACAGAACAAATCATAAAACCTGCTGACTCACAGTAGTGGATAACGAGTAAATGCGTAGCGGTACCTTACGGGTACGAATTGATACATACCGATACCTTACGGGTACGAGGAAAACAATATCACATTTTCTCTTTACAAAACATTTTACAAAGGGAATCTTAAACAAGATCCGTACACGTAGAAGTTCGCGAGGAACTAAACGGGCACCTGATAAGGGTCCAAAACAGTACAGAGGCTGCAGCAAAATGACTCTTTTAGGCATGCCTAACTATCCACTAGACTGACTCTTGCAGGTCATGCATAATACAAATCATGCTCAAGGAATATCATATAATTCATTATGAAGAAATCATAATAGTACACATATATAAGCATAATTATTCCCATACATTAGTAAAAACTCATGGAGAAATGATACAAAAATCATTTTAGAAGAAATGGATAAAATCGGAAAAATAGGGCGACAAGAGGTCACTATCGCGATCGTGACAGTGGCCGGATGGCCTTCGAGAGGGGGAAGGGGCAAAGAGGTCATTGTCATGATCGCGACCAGTGTCGTACTCGCGACAGTGGCTGATAAGCCTGCACGAGGGGATGGGCGAAGAGGCGAAGGGCGCACGAGTCGTAAGACAATGTTCACTACTCGTGAACGATGTTCATGATTCGCGAACAATTTCCAAGACTCATGAACTGTGTTCACGACTCGTGAACTCTCAGCCTTCCCTCGCCAACATGTGATCGGCTGCACCACTCGCGCACGCGGAAGCTTCACGAGTCATGCTGCACAATCACGAGTCGGACGCCTAACAACAACGGAGCAAAACTCATGTAAAACTGGAATTCACCATTCTGTCATGCTCGCGAGGATGTCTTGTTCGCGACATCATTGCGATTTCCAGTTTTCCAGCAAAACGCAGAAAACCCAAATTTCCAACCACAAAACCATTTTGACCCATTATCAAACCAAACCTCAACCTACCTCCAAATAGGCCTTCCACCATCACATATAACATAAACACAACTTAAATCAATACTTGACACAATCAAAGTCATGCATTATCAAAATCAAACTCCTCAAGAACACAAACCTAGTAATTTACAGCAACCATTCATCAAACTTCAATAATTGCTCAATACTTCAACATTCATGCATGATACCACAAATCAATTAAATATCAATACTATTAACACTATAATATGCCTCATCAAACATCAATTTTCCATAAAACACATACAAAGGCATAAATCAAAATATGAACATCAAACAATCAAATTCCAACAAAGCTCAAACAAAATCCCAAACAAAAAAATCCCAAAACTAAAATTCCTTTGCTCCTACTTAGTGAGCACCACTACCACTCGCCTTCTCCTTTCCTTTGGGATCACGAGGATGCTCAACTAAGTACAACACCCAAAATCACACAAAACAACAAACCCTAGATCAAAACTTAAATCAGCAAAGAAGGAGAAAAGACGAAGAAGAAGAAGAAATGCAGCAAAACTTACCAAATGGAAGTTGAGAAGTGATCAATTCCCACCAAAGCCACTTGAATCCAAGCTAGGCACACTTGAGAGGAGAAAGGAAGAAGAGGAATAGAGAAAAGAGGGGAAACGGGAAAGAGATAAAAAATTCTGCTTTCCCTTTTCTCTTTCTTCTTCTATTTACTCTTTTCCTAACCCAAGCCACATGTCAACTCCTTAATGGTGGAATTTGATCACTCACACCCTACCAACACACACGCTATCACACACAATGCCAACCCATATAACTCACACCCTACAACCCTATTCTCATGCGCACACACTAACACAACCCAAAGCACATACACCCTACTAACATATATGCACCCACACAATATTACAGCCCATAAAACATGAATTTTACCCAAAATGCCCTTAACACATGTCAAAACTCTCATACATGCACGCATACACATGGTAAACATGGCTCAAACTGATAAGGGGGAATCGGGGTGTTACAACTCTCCCCTACTAACAAGAATTTCATCCTCGAAATTCTCACCTGAACTGAATAAATGCGAATACTGAATCCTCATCGTCGCCCCTGGTTCCCAAGTCGCTTCCTCAACTCCGTGATGTTGCCAAAGAACCTTGACTAGAGGGATTTGCTTGTTTCTCAACTGTCTCACTTCCCAAGCTACAATAGCCTTCGACTCTTCATCATAGGAGTAATCCGACTGAATCTGAACATCTTAAATTGACAATATATGTGACGAATCCGATCTATACCGATGAAGCCTGGAGACATGAAAGACGTCATGCATCTTAGCCAACTCCATCGGTAAAGCAAACCTATAGGCTACCGGACCAACTCTATCCAAAATCTCAAAAGGTCCAATGAACCGAGGACTAAGTTTACCTTTCTTGCCAAACTGCAATACTTTCATCCAAGGTGAAACATTAAGGAAAACTTTGTCCCCGACCTCAAACCGAATATCCTTTCTCTTTAGATTGGCATAGGACCTCTGCCTATCCATAGCCACCTTCAGATTCCGCTGCACAACTCTGATCTTCTCTTTGGTATCTATAATCATCTCTGGCCCAATAAAAGATCGTTCGATCAACTCTGTCCAACAAACTGGAGTCCTACATGGCCGACCATACAAAGCCTCAAATGGTGACATCCCGATGTCCGACTGACAACTGTTATTGTAGGTAAACTCCATAAGCCACACATACTGATCCCAACTTCCAGAGAAATCCAAAGCACAAGCTCGAAGCATATCCTCTAAAATCTGGATAACTCCTTCGGACTGACCATCTGTTTGAGGATAAAACGCTGTACTTTTAACTTGGTACCCAAAGCTCTCTGCAATTCCTTCCAAAACTTAGATGTGAACCTTGGATCCCGATCTGAAACTATCAACAAAAGCACACCATGAAACCAAACTACCTTATCCACATACACACTGGCCAACTTATCCATTAAGTAATCCACTCTAACCGGCACAAAATACGCTGACTTCGCAAGCCAATCCACAATAACCCAAATCGAGTTATGCTTCCGCTGAGTCACTGGCAAACCCGACATAAAATCCATGTGTGACGCGCGCCGAACCTCGCGGCCTCCTGAAAGCCCTCTTTAGGGCAATCAGGAGAGGTTCATAAAACTTGTAAGGTATTTACAAGCTGCGTCTATTGTGGGCAACAAAGAGGTTTCTTGGAGTTGCCACCCAATAGAACATTGGGAAGGGTCGTCTAGCCTCATCGAGCCTAAGACGGCGCATACATATCCATCTTGGGCTAGCCAGAGGGATCTTGGAGGCCTCATCCTCTACCCCCCTGGAGCCTAGGATTGTGTATTTAAGCCTTTTGGTGGGACTCAAGAGGTGTCTTGGAAGTCCTAGACCTCTCGCCTCATTGAGCCCCAAAGACCAGAGTGAGTTCGGGACTTCTCATTTATTTATACCTTGATCAATATTATAATTGAGATTTGAGTTTATTGTTTCATTGACTTTCAACACGATGCAATTTAAATTAAAGGCACAATCATTCATATCAAAAGCGGTAAATGGAAGATAAATCCAAAAATAAAAATTCAAAAATATTACAATAACACTAGGAGCAAAATACAACTCCCATTTATAAATGAAATGCAAATCAAGCATAAATCGAGGTATTCATTGATGATGAGGATATTGATCCTCGTATGCATATTTATTATGAAATAGTTATTAATGTGATGATTTATTTGAGTACGAAAAACTAGGACATTGGTCCCATTTTTTTTATTTAGAGAAAATGCCAGGTTAATTAATAGAAAGGTTTTGGTCTTTTTTACTTCAACGATATTAAAACCATTTTCATAATAACATGAATAAAAGGTTAAGAAAAAGAAGGAACCTGAATAAAAGTCCTCGGATTGGCGCAATCACCATCTTTCATAACTTCAACTCCAAATGGTCAGAAAATATCTCACAAGGATAAACATGTTAGCATCAAAAAAACGTGAATAAAATAAAAATAAAAATAAAAGAACGAGAGAACCCTAACAGAAATAGGTTAAAAGATAGAATTTTATAAATCAAAAACGTGAAAGCCTGCCTAGGGAAAACAAGTAAAAAAGACCTTTTAGCTCTTTTGTAAAAGAATGATAAAATACATAAAAAATCAATGTGAATCAAATTAAATTACACAAATGTTAGTCCAGAATGTTTACCCTCGGACTTTAACTTTTAGGGTGATTGTCGGATGATTTCGTCCCCGTATGCTTCGCAAAGATCGAGTAAGAATCAGATCAAAGAAAGAAAATTTATGTTATTCTTTCCTTGAAAATTTGATAGTAATCGAGTGTTCGAATTAGTTATATTGATGGAGACGAATGAATTTCGTTACCTCAAATTGACTTAATTCGCAAGAAAAATTGAAAGAAATCAATTAATTGGAAAAAATTTATCAAAATAAAATTCTGCAAATAAAGCAGAGATTTTATAAACTTTTGAGTAAATTGCTCACAGAAACTTTTCTAAAAATCAATTTCCCAAAAATATTTGATAGCCTTTTTTTCAAAATAAATTGCTCTACAATTTCCCTCTTTTCTCACCAAAATTCCCAAATTTTCTCCCCAAATTTTCTCTCCAAATTTTCTAACCCAATTTTCCCTCCAAATTTTCTAACCCAATTTTCCAACCCCAAAATTGAAATTTGATCCTCTATTTATAGGATTTTAGGGGATAATTAAGATAAGCCTCCATCTAAAGTTTAAATTTTAAAAGGACTTTAAAATTCAAATCTTAGATAAATCCTATCCTCCATTTGAAAGAAAACAGATCAGATTTCATCCAATTCGGCGTGATCCGGTCAGTTACCGTACCGACGGGCTTCCCTGCATATACCGACGGTCGTCCCTACTAAGGGCATATGCGGAAAACTAACTAGGGACGGGGCGCGATACTAGGGACGGGCGTCCCTACATCGCCACATGTCCATCCCCACTACGCCTAGAGACGGGGATCACCCCAAGTGGGGACGGGCGTCCCTACACAGACGGGCATCCCGTCTGTAGAGCAAAGCTCCCAATTTTACCCAAAATTTATCCAATTCTTTCAAAACTCCATGCCATAGAAAAAAGATTTTAATTCTCACGAAACCGAAAGACGAAAACCTCCGAATTTTATCCCCTTATCCGAAAACTGACATTAATCTCTTCATCGGGTAACTCTGATCTGGACTGCCTCAAGACCCAGTGTCTACAGTTGGCCCAAATTTTGGGGAAAGTAGCGCACTAGTGCCTAGATGAGCCAAAATTCAGAGAAGAAAGGAAAGAGACGCATACCTGAGGCAGTCCTTACCTTTTCATCGGGGAAGTGGCAATGCGTCGAGTCTGTTATGGACTTACAAAACGTGAGGTTTGCTCTTCTGAGCTGCACCGAGTCTTCTTCGGACTGTACAAAGTGCAATAATTGGCTCTCCAGAGCTGCACCGAATCTTCTTCAGACTATACAAAGTGGAATGATGGGCTCTCCTGAGCTGCACGAGTCTTTTTCGGACTGTACAAAGTGCAATGATGGGCTCTCCTGAGCTGTACCGAGTCTTCTTCGGACTGTACAAAGTGCAATGATGCGCTCTTCTGAGCTGCACCGAGTCTTCTTCGGACTGTACAAAGTGCAATTATGGGCTCTTGAAATGGGCATCCTTCTGGCCTGGGTGTCCTCAATTTGGCGGCTTCATCATGCCCCAAGGTATAATTCTGACCTTTTGATTTCATGTGATCCCGAAGGACATGATGCTTAATTTGTTTATTCTTCCTTTTGACTGTGGGTCAATTTCGAATCGGTGTAAAACCACATTCCTGTATTATAAGAGATTCTCGTTAATTCTCGCGCCAATTAATTTGACTGATAGATTTGTGGATATTTTTATATCATTTATCATCCTTTTGATCACATGATTAATTATCCCTTTTTCTTCTTCTTCTTTTCTTTTCTTTTCTTAAGAGAGTTAAATAATGAAGAAATAACATGCAAATTTAACAGGATAACTATAAATGTTTTCCACTAAAAGGTTAAATTTTGTACAATGTAATGTAAATATGGTAATATAAGATACAAAAATAATATTATGACTCCCTGAAGGGCTATAGGGGTGGATAGTCCGTGAGCTCCTCTTTCGGATCATCATTATCATCTGATATCTGGACTGTCTGAGACCGTGATGAAGATGCAGAGGGTCCCGCATCTGGAGCAGACGGCTGCCTAGGAGGGGCTGATGGTCCGGCCTACTGTGTAGCCGAGGCTCTGGCCTGTCGCTGGTATCTAGGAGGGACGGCCACTGGTATAGATAATGGATGCGCTCTCGCCGGGTCCTACTGCTGGAACTGGACCTGAGCAAATCCATCTAGGAAAGGCTGTGCACGTACTGTCATAAACTGCAGCATATCAATGACAACTCCGCCTAACTCCCTGAAAGCATCGCCTAGGCGGAGGGTCTGATCTGTGGAGGCGGTCCCCATGTTCTGCAGTCTGTCCTCTGTCTGCTCCCTAAACTCTCGAATGGACTGGGCGATAGGAGGTATGGCACCATCCAGAACCTGAACTCTGAACCTGAGAGGCTCAACCGACTCCTCTACTGCCTGTACGGACACATCCACCCTCTGGGCCACCCCATCCTGGGAAGTCCTCATCTCCTGCCTCAGTTGAGCCACGAGCCTCTCCTGCTCCTGCCTCAAAAAAATCAATGAGCCTCCCCTGCTCCTGGATAATACTCTGCTGTTGCTCCAGCCGATCTAATATGACTCTATCTCGCTCTGCAAGCTGCCCGAGAAGGGCTCTGTCTCTCTCCTCCAACCTGTGCTCGAAAGATACAAACATAGCAGTCAATAGTTTAGTAAAATCTGGCTGCGCTGGGAAAGCTGATGATGAGGGCGGAGGGGGAGTTGAATCTGGTGCTGGCTCAGGTGGCGGAGCTGTAGAAGTAGATGCTCCCGGATCCCCTACCCTAGCATACGGACTAAACCTCTCGTGAACCCGGGGAACTTCCCAATGTACTCGCGATGGTGGAGGTGTAGGACTCTGTACTCTCTGCCCTGAAGGAGTAGCAAGTAGCTCATCCATAGTAAACTCGATCCCCATATCATAAGGTGTACCTGGCTGCTCCTCGTGCTGCGGCTGCGGAGGCTGACCCTCTGGATGCTCTGGCTGTCGGGGAAGCTGGTCTTCCTAGTGCTGATGGTGCTCGGGAAGCTGCTGCTTCTGATGCTCTGGGTGCCCGGGAGGCTGGTGCTGAGGCTGGTCCTCTACTGGCTCTAACGAAGGCAAGCTAAATGCGCGTCTAGTCTCATGCACAGTGCGAAGCCTATACGCTTCGGGCTGGCCCGGTATCGGCAATATCATAGCCATCGTCATAGCTGCTGGAGCGTCCACATAAACCCCGCTATCCCCGTTGGAAGGATGCCGGAGTGCCACGCGGGCAAACACATATAACAAATCCATATTCACATGTATAAACAAAAACCAAAAGAGATTTAAAGAAACTTTTAATCATGTAATAGTAATTCCTTTTTACATATAACATATATCGATACTGTTTTACAAAATGAGGCTTGTAATCAAATACATATACAAAAATAATATTTGTTCCTTTACAAAAGATTTACTTTGCTATACACAAGCCATATACAAAAATAATTACAGCGGAAGACTTCAAAAATAACTTCATCAAAAGACTTCTAGTGGCCGACCCGCAGATATCTGACTCCAAATCCAAACTCGCCACCTGCACGGGAAAAGAGCCCGTGCTAAGCGATAACGCTTAGTGGGGAGGAACAAAACAAACTAACAATATGCATATACAAAATTTACAACAATACTATAATCTCATCCCAACCATAAACATACATTACAAGTCATTAACTATTAAAACATAATTAAAATCTACATATTTCTCACCATTGCAAATACATATACACTCAAGGTGTATAAACACAAAGTTATACTATATTTCATATACAACATATACCTTTAATCTTGTCAATAAACATCTCAACATATATATACATATATCACATATAAACATGTAGCCTGATTAGTCTGAAATACTCTCTAGAAGTGGATACGGTCATTTGGATACTGATTGAACACAGTATCCCAAGCATATAGAGACATGAGTCTCAAACATGTATTTTCCATATAGAGACCAAAGTCTCGCTTTATTTTCATATAGACCAAACATGGTCGAAACAAGGATCCAAATGGACCCGCATATATCGTTTTATCATATAGCAGCTGCACACACACTCTGACCTAAGTAAGCGCTTACTTATCCACTACTATGACTTATTCAGGCTCAAAGAATACAACTCAATAATTCATGTATTCATGTATATTAATCAAGAATCAGAAACATATACATATGTTCAAATATTAATTACTGAATGTAATATGAACTTATAATTCATCTAGAAATAATCCATGTATACATATATACTGTTCACATTTTGGAAACATGTAACTTTAAATATTAAAATACAACTAAATACAAATACATATTTCACGTATACATGTATCTAGATCAAATTCAGAAACAAGTACAAATAATTCACATTCAAGACCATTTATGTTCATGTAAAATATAAACTAGTAAGTTATGTACATTAATTATTTAATCAAATATACGACTCAATAATTCACGCATCATATCATGTGAATTTCATTAAATACTAACTTATATTTCATATATACATATATATTGATCCAATTCAGAACATTTAAATATATAAATATCAATTACAGGAGGTAATAAGAACAAATAGTTCATATTGAAAAAGTCCATGATAAATAAATTATAAACATGTAACTCCTGTAGATTAATCATTAATCAAGTATACAAAACCAAATATTATGCAATTATCCAAAATACAATACAATTTTAACTCAAACATTTGTCATGTAGTGCAAAAACCCTTAAAACATAAGTTAAAACCCCAATTTAGAAAAACAGGGCAGCAGGTAGAGGCCGGTCACGTCGTGACCACCAGTCACGTCCCGTGACGCCGGCTTCACGCGAGCGCCAGGCAAAAGAGCAAGGCAGTCACGGCGTGACCATCAGTCACGTCTCATGACGCCTGAGAGGAGAGGGGAAAAGAAGAAAAATCACAAGAAGGAAACAGGCGAGGTCGCGAGGCGTGATGCTTCATCACGTCGCGACTTCCCACTAGGAGGAAGGTCACGGCGTGATGCTTCATCACGTCTCGTGATCTTCCTCTCACAGACTTCTCCTTCTCCCAACTTCTCAGATAAGGGGATCACGGCGTGATGCCCCATCACGTCTCGTGATCCTCTTCTCACACTACTTCTTCTTCTCCAACAGATTTCCAAAAATTCCCAGAAAGAAAACGTGAAAACCAGAAAATCCAGAAAACAGAGTATTTCTAAAATTCAAAACTCCTCTTTATCTAAAACCATTTTTCATGCAATCGGGATTCGAATACGTACCTTCAAGTCTCCAGAGCACATTCACAACAATTATAACACAAATAACACATTATTACAATTATAACAGAGGCAATATCAGAAAATCAACTTCCCAGGACTCCACATTCAAACTCATACATATTCATCTTCTTATAAAACTCACATTATTCTTTTCTACAGGAATCATGTATACACAGTACATATTTTATGCATTTTTATATACAAACACACAGCAACCACGTTCATATCAAAACTGCAAACAGGATCAAAACACAATAAGGGACAGACACAATCCCAAACCTGTACTGAAGCTCAAAACGTCCACTGAATTCTAATCCACAATCTTCCCTTTATCCTTCTCTTTCCTCTTAACTTCAGATGCTTGCAACAAATGAAACCACAACTCATTAACCCAAGAACAGAATCTCTAAAACCTTAAGAATAAGAAGAACACACGAAATCTGACAGCCACTTACCTTCTGAAGCTTCTAAAACATCCAAAACCCTAGCTCACAGCAGATGGACACACATGCAAATGGGAAAGAATCGAAAACACAAGAGAGGAAGAGTGGTTTTCGTGAGAAAGAGAAAGCAAGAGAGAAAACCTCATGTGTTTAGTTTTCCAGAAACTAAAACACTCAGACCATTGCTTTCTCTCACCCACGTACACACACACTCACTCACCACTTGGCACACATGCACAGCTTCACGTTCCACTCACTCTTCTTTTACCATTTAATCCTTGTCAAATTACCTTTCACTCACCAAACCAATATTTGCCAATAAATACTTTTATTCCTTTGCAATTTAATCCTCAATCAATAGCAAATTACTCAATTACCCTTAATTGTCCAATTAAAATTGCTAAATCCAATTAAGCCACTTATGGGGTGTGACAACTCTCTCCCCCTTAAGAAAATTTCGTCCTCGAAATTTCCTCGCTTATCACTTGTAGGTAAATCTTTAAACAAATCTCTGAATCGCTATCACTTATACCATACAACTATCACATCATGTACACTCCACACTTTCCTTAACACACTACACTCTAATCCATATACCTCTTCTAATCATCAAGTACTCGATGTATATCCTGTCAGCTTCTCTCAGTGAAGTGCATACAATGATGCTGTTTACATACAAATGAGGGATGCGGATGAAATGATCATGTAATGATTTATGTATGCGAGATGATGCGAAAATGCAATGTAAGCTACTATAATGCACTTTTCCCATCCCCATGTTTCACTATGCTTATGTGCACATGATTTCAAGAAGATAGCTGACAGGAATACAGAGTGTCACCTCGAACTCTAATCAATTCACATATGCCACTGCTTCATCTATGCTCTCACGCGAGTCGGACTCCATCTATACTTTACACAACCGACATCTGCATTAGGCCACTGTACAAAATGACTCTCATGCATAGACTCAACTCTATACTCAAACAATCACAACATAACCCAGAACCACCAAACCTGGGCTCTGATACCAAGCTGTAACACCCCGCTATCCCCGTTGGAAGGATGCCGGAGTGCCACGCGGGCAAACACATATAACAAATCCATATTCACATGTATAAACAAAAACCAAAAGAGATTTAAAGAAACTTTTAATCATGTAATAGTAATTCCTTTTTACATATAACATATATCCATACTGTTTTACAAAATGAGGCTTGTAATCAAATACATATACAAAAATAATATTTGTTCCTTTACAAAAGATTTACTTTGCTATACACAAGCCATATACAAAAATAATTACAGCGGAAGACTTCAAAAATAACTTCATCAAAAGACTTCTAGTGGCCGACCCGCAGATATCTGACTCCAAATCCAAACTCGCCACCTGCACGGGAAAAGAGCCCGTGCTAAGCGATAACGCTTAGTGGGGAGGAACAAAACAAACTAACAATATGCATATACAAAATTTACAACAATACTATAATCTCATCCCAACCATAAACATACATTACAAGTCATTAACTATTAAAACATAATTAAAATCTACATATTTCTCACCATTGCAAATACATATACACTCAAGGTGTATAAACACAAAGTTATACTATATTTCATATACAACATATACCTTTAATCTTGTCAATAAACATCTCAACATATATATACATATATCACATATAAACATGTAGCCTGATTAGTCTGAAATACTCTCTAGAAGTGGATACGGTCATTTGGATACTGATTGAACACAGCATCCCAAGCATATAGAGACATGAGTCTCAAACATGTATTTTCCATATAGAGACCAAAGTCTCGCTTTATTTTCATATAGACCAAACATGGTCGAAACAAGGATCCAAATGGACCCGCATATATCGTTTTATCATATAGCAGCTGCACACACACTCTGACCTAAGTAAGCGCTTACTTATCCACTACTATGACTTATTCAGGCTCAAAGAATACAACTCAATAATTCATGTATTCATGTATATTAATCAAGAATCAGAAACATATACATATGTTCAAATATTAATTACTGAATGTAATATGAACTTATAATTCATCTAGAAATAATCCATGTATACATATATACTGTTCACATTTTGGAAACATGTAACTTTAAATATTAAAATACAACTAAATACAAATACATATTTCACGTATACATGTATCTAGATCAAATTCAGAAACAAGTACAAATAATTCACATTCAAGACCATTTATGTTCATGTAAAATATAAACTAGTAAGTTATGTACATTAATTATTTAATCAAATATACGACTCAATAATTCACGCATCATATCATGTGAATTTCATTAAATACTAACTTATATTTCATATATACATATATATTGATCCAATTCAGAACATTTAAATATATAAATATCAATTACAGGAGGTAATAAGAACAAATAGTTCATATTGAAAAAGTCCATGATAAATAAATTATAAACATGTAACTCCTGTAGATTAATCATTAATCAAGTATACAAAACCCAATATTATGCAATTATCCAAAATACAATACAATTTTAACTCAAACATTTGTCATGTAGTGCAAAAACCCTTAAAACAGAAGTTAAAACCCCAATTTAGAAAAACAGGGCAGCAGGTAGAGGCCGGTCACGTCGTGACCACCAGTCACGTCCCGTGACGCCGGCTTCACGCGAGCGCCAGGCAAAAGAGCAAGGCAGTCACGGCGTGACCATCAGTCACGTCTCGTGACGCCTGAGAGGAGAGGGGAAAAGAAGAAAAATCACAAGAAGGAAACAGGCGAGGTCGCGAGGCGTGATGCTTCATCACGTCGCGACTTCCCACAGGGAGGAAGGTCACGGCGTGATGCTTCATCACGTCTCGTGATCTTCCTCTCACAGACTTCTCCTTCTCCCAACTTCTCAGATAAGGGGATCACGGCGTGATGCCCCATCACGTCTCGTGATCCTCTTCTCACACTACTTCTTCTTCTCCAACAGATTTCCAAAAATTCCCAGAAAGAAAACGTGAAAACCAGAAAATCCAGAAAACAGAGTATTTCTAAAATTCAAAACTCCTCCTTATCTAAAACCATTTTTCATGCAATCGGGATTCGAATACGTACCTTCAAGTCTCCAGAGCACATTCACAGCAATTATAACACAAATAACACATTATTACAATTATAACAGAGGCAATATCAGAAAATCAACTTCCCAGGACTCCACATTCAAACTCATACATATTCATCTTCTTAGAAAACTCACATTATTCTTTTTTACAGGAATCATGTATACACAGTACATATTTTATGCATTTTTATATACAAACACACAGAAACCACGTTCATATCAAAACTGCAAACAGGATCAAAACATAATAAGGGACAGACACACTCCCAAACCTGTACTGAAGCTCAAAACGTCCACTGAATTCTAATCCACAATCTTCCCTTTATCCTTCTCTTTCCTCTTAACTTCAGATGCTTGCAACAAATGAAACCACAACTCATTAACCTAAGAACAGAATCTCTAAAACCTTAAGAATAAGAAGAACACACGAAATCTGACAGCCACTTACCTTCTGAAGCTTCTAAAACATCCAAAACCCTAGCTCACAGCAGATGGACACACATGCAAATGGGAAAGAACCGAAAACATAAGAGAGGAAGAGTGGTTTTCGTGAGAAAGAGAAAGCAAGAGAGAAAACCTCATGTGTTTAGTTTTCCAGAAACTAAAACACTCAGACCATTGTTTTCTCTCACCCACGTACACACACACTCACTCACCACTTGGCACACATGCACAGCTTCACGTTCCACTCACTCTTCTTTTACCATTTAATCCTTGTCAAATTACCTTTCACTCACCAAACCAATATTTGCCAATAAATACTTTTATTCCTTTGCAATTTAATCCTCAATCAATAGCAAATTACTCAATTACCCTTAATTGTCCAATTAAAATTGCTAAATCCAATTAAGCCACTTATGGGGTGTGACATGGACAAATATCCAAATCCAGGAGCAATCTAGTAATGACTCCCCCAACATACGCCACAGGGGCTGCCCCCCTGGATACCCTCACCAGGTTGACCAAAATCTCGTGGCTGATGTTGAGCCTCTGGCCTGCCACCATGGCCTATAAACTCCAGATCTCTGCAGCATTGAGGGAACCTGGGTTACCAACTCATCCCAAATATGAGCTAGATAAAACTCGGTGAAGATATCGCAAGGCCTGTGATGAAAGTACTGTACTTTTCACCGTGTCATGATCATACGGCACTCCCGGCAAGGCTATAACCGCCCAATGCTGACGTCTCACTGATCTCTTGGGCGTTATGACATCCTACACAAATGGAAGCCCCATGGCCTCTGTAAATCGCTGACGGGTGATACTGTAATGGTGGCCCTCAATCCAAAACTGGATGACACCCACCTCCGTGTCAGATCTCTGATATCCGCCGTAGTGTAGCGTAGCAAGGAACTGCCGCACCATCTCTGGGTGAGTCTGGAAAGCAGGTATCAAAAATTCTATCCAACCCACGCCTGCCATCAGTATATCAACCTCATCTGCCATCCCCAGAGCCTCAAGGAACGGCCTAGAAACGAAGCGACTAGCTCAGAACTGCACCTGAGCCAGTGCTGCGTATCTCTGTCTAGCCTCGTCACTCATCCAACCTGGGGACTCAGGCTCAGGCTGATCATGCGGAGCATATCGTCGTGGTGGCATCCTGTAAATAAGGTAAATAGTTAGTTTTGCATTGTAGGTATAAACGGATAAAAATTTAGGCAGCATTCTAACTGGATATGTCTAAACCAAAAAGATTTTAAAAAATTTGTGTAGCACCCCGGCAAGGGTGTACCCAACCTCCTGCATAAAAAAAAACAAAAAAAAGGACAGGCCTCAGGCCCCGATACAATATATTCACATTTGCTAAAAAAATTTGGGCAGCACCCCGGCAAGGGTGTGCCCAACCTCCTGCATAATAAAGAGGAAATAGAAAGGGAATAGGCCTCAGGCCCCAAACAACAATGCAATATATTTGCTTTCTAATTCTTAAGTTATTGGCTTCAAAGCATATGAATTCCTAAGGCCATATTTATGCACCTAACACTAATTGTTCTCGAAATAGCAATACATTCATGCATTTTATATTCACTAAAAAAAAACTTCATCCTATTAATTCATACACAATGTCAACCGGTATTAACAAGGCCACTAATTACATTAATTCAAAAGAAAAGGAAATTGCCTTGTTTATAATAATAATAAAACAAAGAAAAATGGGGGTATCTTACTAACCTGGAAGTTGAGACCCACTGAAGAAGTCAAAAAACTGAAAACTGGTGCGAAAAAATGCAATTTGAAAAGACAAAAACGAAAGAAAACTGTTGGAAACAAAGGAAACGGCGTCGGTGTGAAGAAGAAGGAAAAGAAAGTGGATTCCCGTCGGTACCTGCATCTTTATATAGATTTTAAGTACCGACGGGATCCCCGTTCATACAGAGACAGACAGGCATTCCGTCTGTCTCTCTAGATTTCACTTTAAACCCTAATTAATGCGCGTGGTATGCACGATGCAAAATTCGCCAGGTGGACAAGTACAGACTGGTTCACCGTCTGCCTATAGGGACGGGTTAGCCGTCTGTAAGCCAAATCTATAAAACTCACCCCCTTTTTCTTGGATTTCGTGCCTCTTCCTTATTTTAGCTTCATAATAGGCTCTTTTCTCTAACTTTTTCCCTTCTTCCTCTTTTATTCCCCTTAGCAACTGTGACTGCCGAGACATGAATTCTCCTTTTCTTTCCAAAATGTAACGTATCTTAGACGATACTCAAATTTGGGAACACAACACTCTTGCCCCCCTTTCTGGGCTGAGGTTTCTACGAAGAGTCAAGATAGACAACAACCTTCTTTTGGCTGCGACCCACTTTTGGGACCCTCGTTTTCACGTCTTCAGGTTCACCTATCAGGAAATATGCCCCCTACCTGAAGAATTTGCTGCTATCGTCTGGAGTTGGTATCCTCTTGGTGCTTTGCCTTGCATACCTCGCTGCGGTTTGATCCAAATCCGGGATATTGCTTTGTCCTTAAGCATAGCTCCTTCTGACGCTGCTCGTCTAGTTCCTCAGGGCCCAGTATTTTCTTTGGAACCTCTGATTGAAGCAATGGATGAATTCTCCAACATTCCCTCATACAGCGTGAGTGTCATCTTCCTTTTCTGCCTTATGAAGTATCTAATTGTGACCTCAGCGGAACTGCTCGGAGACCCCTGTCTGTTTGGAATTCTAGACGACTTTCACCACGGGCTGACCCCTTTTCCTCTCATTCTGGCTGAGACTATCTTGGGTTTGGACTCTGTTCGTGCCGGGCCTACCACTTCATTGTTTGGGAGCCCCTTATTACTCCAGGTACTTCATTGTTTTAAAAGGTAGTGCATCCCTTGTGGATTTTCACACTAGCTTTTCTTAGCGGGAAGTGCGTCCTTTTGGATTTTCACACAACACTATGCCTAACTTTTGCCTGAAGTAAATCCAACTTACTCCAACGGCTTTTCTTTGCCTTTTATTTTATTCTCTTTGGCTTTTATTTTTTCTTTGTTTCCTCTTCCAGATTTGGTTGCAAGAGAAACTGAAGCTTTTGTCAGAGCTGCCTCCTAGAGTCATTAATCAGTATTCTGCGAAGTGTTTTCTTCCTCGCCGGCGTCTGTACTTACATAGGACCCCTGATGAGGGCATTACAAGATTCAGTGAGATATCAGACGAGGATATTAGCTTCACGTATGCTTGGCTTCCCTTGTCCAGTGCAGTTATTGATGGGTCTTCAGGATGCGTTCCCTTATGCGGGCTCCGTGAGGCAACCTTCTACATCACGGCTCGTTGCTCTCGTCAACTCGGAGTGACTCAGGATATGGTGAGACTCCCTTTATCTTTTTGAGGTGGAGCCCTTTCTGCGGCTTTCATCTCCCGCTATCATGAGGTTTGGAGCCTACTTCCATTGAAGACTATCATTCCTTCATTTGGGAACCATTCGGCTATTTCTACCAGTGCATACAAGAGATGGATACTTAGCCCGGCGTCTGATAACCGAAAATGACGACTGAGGCATTTGGCCAGCGAAGGTAGTAGTAGGGGATAGTTTAGCTTTACATGCGTTTTGAGCAGTATATTTCTTTTTTAAAGCAGAATTGGACAATAATGTAAATGAATAATTCAAATCTTATTTCATTTAACAAAATTGTGTACATTTCAGTTCGATTTCAGCATACATGATCATTTTTTATACTAATTCAAATGTGCAAGAGTATATTTATTCATTGGAACTAAATTTTTACAGCATCAAACTCCTGTCTCCAATCAGCCCTCTCGGGTTTTCATGATTGGATATTTTCTCTCAAGCCTCTAATTTTTGCCCAGGATACCTTTTTTTGATTTTCACCCTGACGAGGCACCCAATTTTAGCAAGGCCACCTTTTTTCGGTTTTCGACCCGCGGGGCTTTTATTCTCTTCTTTTGATTTTGGTCTTTAGCCATGGAACCTTTTGAGTCTGTCAACATTAATCGGTTCCTTGAATTCATTACCATCGCTATCCAATAAGATTGCAGCTCCTTTGGACAACAGCTTCTTGAGGATAAACGGTCCTTCCCAGGTTGGTCTAAACTTTCCTCTAATATCTGGTGCACCTGGTCTCATCTGTTTGAACACTAAATCCCCCTCCTTCAGCGGATGCTTTTTCACCTTTTTCCAAATGATCTGGCCAGCCTTTTCTGATAGATCTGATTATGATAGTAAGCTTTCAGTCTATTCTCATCCAATAAGTTTAAATGCTATAACCTCTGTTGTGCCCATTTGGCCTCCGGAATTTGAGCTTCCATGACTACTCTCAGCGATTTGAGCTCTACTTCAACTGGCAACACTGCCTCTGTCCCATAAACTAGAGAATACGGCGTAGCGCCTGTAGATGTCCTCACCGTCGTTCTGTAACCCCACAGTGCAAAGGGAAGCTTCTCTGCCCAGTCTTTATAGGTTTGGACCATCTTTGCTAGGATCTTCTTCACATTTTTATTGGCGGCCTCTACTGCCCTGTTAGCTTGTGGTTGATAGGGAGAGGATTTATGGTGCTCGATTCAGTACTTCCTAAGAAGCTTCTTGGTTTCCCCCATGAACTGCACCCCGTTATCAGACACTATATGATGTGGGAGGCCATATCTGCAAATCAGATTCCTTTCAATGAACCTGTCCATATCTCTTGTGTCAATCTTCTTGAAGGACTCTGTCTCTACCCATTTTGCAAAATAGTCGATTGCGACTATTATGTATCTGTGCCCATTGGATGCCGTAGGGTGGACTTCTCTAATAATGTCTATTCCCCAGGCGGCAAATGGCCAAGGTGATGTTAAGCTGTGTAGCTCTGACACTGGTAAGTGCCTTAAGTCCGCGTACTGCTGGCATAACTGCCACTACTTCACATACTTTGAGCAATCGTTATCCATCGTAAGCCAGTAGAAGCCTTGTCTCATGATCTTCTTGGCCAATGTCAGCCCGTTCATATGGGCTCCGCATACTCCAACGTGTGTTTCTTCCATTACTCTCTTGGCCTCTTTCTCATCCAAACACCTCAATTGGATGCCATCAGCTTGTCATTTGTATAACATTCCATTTATACAGATGAATTGAGTAGACAGCTTGCGAATCATTCTCTGATCCTTTTCAGTAGCCTCCTTTGCAAATGTCGCATTCTCCAAATAGTTCAAAATATCATAATACCACGGCTTCCCATCTTCCACTTCTACCTCCATAACTGATTTGGATTCAAAGCTAGGTCTTTCAGAGCTATAGATCAAAACTGGCTTCATGACCATTCCTTCAGGGTTGTCCCACATTGATACTAACGTGGCGAGCGCGTCGGCTAACTGATTCTCATCCCTCGAAAAGAAATGGAATGTACATACTTCAATCTGACTGCTCAGGCCCCTCAAGCGCTGGATATATGGCATTAGCCTCTCTTCTTTTACAGCCCATTCATCTCGGATTTGGTTGAGCACCAAGGAGGAATCACTGAACACCTCTACATTCTTTGCTCCTAAGGCTATTAATGCCTCCAATCCAAAAATACACGCTTCATACTCAGCTTCGTTATTGGTGACCCGGAACCTCAACTTCTTCGCCAAAGGAAGCTTTTCGTCGTCCGGGGTTATCAGAATGACTCCCACTCCTGCCCCTTTGTTATTCACAGCTCCGTCAAAGTGTAATTTCCAACCTTGAATCCCGATAGCTGCTACATCCTCATCTGGAAAGTTATACTCGTATGAGTCTCCTTGGATCGGGTGTTCTACTAGAAATTCTGCCATTGCACGCCCTTTAACGATCTTCCGAGTCATATACTCTACATCGAATTCTTGAAGTAATAGCAACCACCTACCCATTTTCCCAAGTAAAGACGGGGCCTCTTTCAAGTATCTCAAGGGGTTTTGCTTCGCGACTGCCTGTACTTTGTAGGCATGAAAGTAATGTCGTAGTTTCTTAGAAGCCTAGATTACCGCGAGGCAGATCTTTTCTACTTCTGCGTATTTGACCTCATAGGCGAAGAATTCCTTGTTGAGATAGTAGACAGCAAATTCCACTCCAAATTCGTCTTCTTGGGCCATCATAGCACCAACGGAACTGTCCTCTATGGCCAGGTATAGGATTAGTGGCTTGGCCGGCCGTGGCAGTCTCAATACTGGTGGTTTAAACAAGTATTCCTTGACAGTATCAAAAGCTTTTTGACAGCTCTCGTTCCATACTACTGGTTGGTCTTTTCTGAGTAGTTTGAAGATAAGTTCCCAGATCGAAGTAAGCTTAGCGATAAACCTACTGATGTATTGCAACCTGCCCAGAAAGCTTCTTACATCCTTCTCTTTCTGCGGTATTGGCATTTCTCTGATGGCCTTAACCTTATCCGGGTCAATCTCAATCCCCCTCTTACTAACTATGTGTCCCAGGAGCTTCCTTGAGGTAACACCGAAGATACACTTTTTAGGATTCAACCGCAGGTTGTACTTATCTATCCTCCGGAAGAATTTTTCCAAGGCTTCAAAATGGCCTTTTCTAGTGGCTGACTTAATCATCATGTCATCCACGTATACCTCCACTTCTTTATGGATCAAGTCGTCCAGTATCTTTGTTGCCATCCTCTGATAAGTGGCTCCTGCATTTTTCAAGCCAAAAGGCATTACCCGATAAGCATAAGTCCCCCATTCCGTGATAAAGTCGTCTTGATCCGATCAATTATTTCATTGAGAATTTGATTGTAGCCAGCATAACCATCTCCGAAGCTATACATCTCACAAGCAGCGGCGCTATCTATCAGCACGTCTATATGAGGCAATGGGAAATCATCTTTTGGACATGCCTTATTCAAATCCCGATAATCCACGCATACCCTTACTTTGCCGTTCTTTTTGGCTACAGGGACAACATTGGCTAACCAAGTTGGGTATTGTACCTCGATAAGAAACTTGGCTTTGATTTGCTGGTGAATCTCTTCTTTCACTTTCTCCGCCCATTCCGGTCTAAGCCTTCTCAATTTCTTTTTAACGGGTTTATGGTCTGGATACGTGGGGATAGCATGCTCTGCCACCTTCCGATCGATTCCTGGTATATCTTCGTAGGTCCAGGCAAAGACTTTTTCATATTTTTTTAAAATTCTCTCAAATTTTTCTCGCTCTTCAGGAGTTATATTTGATGCTATCAAAATTTCTTTTGGATTTTCTATGATTCCAAGATTAAATGGGGTAGCATCAGTTGAATCAATATCAAATATAGATGGATGATGATCGTGATCATGCATAGTGAAATCATCAGAAAACATCACACAAGTAAGCAAAATCATTCAATTTATTAATAAGATTGAAATTGTCATTAACATCATTGAAAAGTTCTGGAGCAAAAAGAAAATCTAAACTATTTTCGTCTTCCTCCTCTACTGGCATATCTGTCGCGATCGACGATCCTGCATCACTTCGGCTCTTCGGAGGCCCCTCCTTCACCTCCTGCACAGCTTCCTCTATCTTGGCTTTTCCTTTCAGCTGGGTGGCTACCATCTTCTCAGTAATTACCTCTTCCGGCATCTCGCGGTCCCAAATTGTCCTACTGGTCATGATTTCTTCATCCCAAAAGCCCTCTACTGGTTTGATTGATCCAATATCCCAGTCATAGACATCATTAAAGACCTCGAACCCTGGCACAATTCTCCCATGTAGCCACTGTGGTCCATATTCCCCTGCATAGGCACATGCTGCGGTTACTGGCACAAAAGTCTTCCGGATATGAGGAATTTCCATTTTCGATTTCTTACCCTGCTCTACCGCACCTGTATATCCTAGACCCCTCCTATCCTTTTGACCCTTAGTGGTAACAGCTGTTGGTATCCCCTGAAAATTCTTGCCCAGTCCTGCACCAGGGAGGAATGACATCTTTTTCATCATATTCAATACTTAGAGGCTTTCTTCCCTCTGCTCTTCTTTGCCTATCATGGCGACATGAAACCCACTAAACGGCTACCTGGCTATCTCCAGCACTAACACCTGATTCTCCCGTTCAGCCTTTATAGTCACAATCTGGCCTTCGTGAGGTATCTTTACCATCTGGTGCAATGTTGAGGGGACTCCTCCCAATTTATTAAACCATGGTCTGCCTAGCAAAGCTGAGAAATTGGCGGGTATAAGAAGCTGTAACACCCCGCCATCCCCATTGGAAGGATACCGTAGTGCCACGCGAGCAAACACATATACGAATCCATATACACATGTATAAACAAAAACCAAATGAGATGTAAAGAAACCTTTAAACATAATATAACAAGTCCTTATACATATATCGTATCAATATTGTTTTACAAAAAGGCTTGTAAGCAAATACATATACAAAATAATTGTTCCTTTACAAAAGATTCACTTTACTATTAACAAGCCATGTACAAAAATTACAGCGGAAGACTCAAAACAACTTCATCCAAAAAGACTTCTAGTGGCCGACCTGCAGATATCTGACTCCAAATCCAAACTCGCCACCTGCACGGGAAAAGAGCCCGTGCTAAGCGATAACGCTTAGTGGGGAGGAACAAAACAAACGAACAATATGCATATATACTATTTATAATAACACAATAATCTAATAATTCAAAATCAAAGGCATTCAAATTACATGTAAACATATCTCCAAAATCTTTACTTGACATGCATAATTATATATATACACGACAAGTAATTAAGTACTCAATTCATAAATTTCATCATTCCAAGTATACAGATACAAGGTGCAAACTATAAGGCTATGCAAGAATTCATGTGCATCATATACTTGTAATCATGTCAAAAATACATCTCAACATATGCAACACATTTAAACATATAGCCTGATTAGTCTAAAATACTCTCTAGAAGTGGATGCGGTCAAATGGACACTGATAGGACACAGTATCCCAAGCATATAGAGACATGAGTCTCAAACATGTACTTTTCATATAGAGACCGAAGTCTCGCATTAAATCCATATAGACCAAACATGGTCGAAACAAGGATCCAAACGGACCCACGTAAAACGTTTTATCATATAGCAGCTGCACACACACTCTGACCTAAGTAAGCGCTTACTTATCCACTACTATGACTTATTCAGGCTTAAAGAATACAACTCTACAATTCATGTATCAAATCATGAGAATTTCATTAAATATTAGCTTATAAATATGTTCATATAAATTATAAACATGTAAACCATGTACATTAATTATTAGTCATATATATACAAACTCAATATTATTCAATTATTAAAATACAAATCAAATTTTAAACCCAAACATTTGTCATGTAATGCAAAAACCCTTGAAACCAGGAGTTAAACTTTGTTTTTAAGAAAACAAGGCAGCAGGGGAAGGCTGGTCACGAGTCACCCAGACAGTGGTGTCTCGTGATGCAGGCTTCACGCGAGCGCCAGGCAAGAACAGGCGGTCACGAGTCGTGACCATCCGTCAAGCCTCGTGATGCCAGAAAGGAGGGAGAGATCACGAGACGAGATTTCGTGACCCGCAGGGAAACAGGCGAGGTCGCGAGACGTGATGCTCCATCACGTCGCGTGACTTCCTAGGGAAGGAGGTCACGGCGTGATGCTCCATCATGTCTCGTGATCTCCTTCTCACAAACTGCTTCTCCTTCACAAAGCCTTCAGAATTTCCAGAAAACATAAAAACCAGAAAGATCGAGAAAACAGAGTACAACCTAACTCCAAACCCCATTTTGTCTAAAACCAATTTTTCATGCAAAAATCATGCTAACACGTACCTTTAAGTCTTCTGAGCACAATTACAGCAATTTCACTCACATTATCATATAATCACAGTAAATAAACAGAGAGAGTCACAACTCAGAACCTCACATTCAAATACATGTGTAAACGTCTCATCTGCAAACTCATAATCCTTCTTTCTCTACCTAAATCATGTATACACAATACATTTCTCATGCATCTATATAAATGAACACACACATAGCTAAAATTAACATCAAACAGCAACTAGAATCCAAGATTGAGTAAAGACAGACACTCCCAAACCTGTATCGAAGTTCAAAAACGTCCACTGCACTCTCAGTCCACCACTTTATCTTTTCCTTTATCTTTCTTCCTCTCTTCAACAGATTCCATGAACCGACAAATAAAACCCGATATTAATCCAAAGAAATAGCAATGAACATCCTTAAGATGGAGAAGATGATGAACTAAACAAAAACTGACAGTCACTTACCTTCTGAAGCTTCTACCAAACCCAAACCCTAGTTCCTCAACAGAAATACACACATGCAAATGGAAAAGAACAGCAAATGGAGAGGGGAAGGAATGGCTAACGTGAGAGAGAGCAAGAGAGAAAGAAACTCAAATCTGATGGCTTCATTCAGAAGCTACTAAGATTTCTGAAGTCCTCCTTTCTCTCTCCCACACGCATACACCCACCTCTCCACTTGGCACACATGCACAGTTTACTAATCCTTTAATTACTCTTTTACCATCTGATCCAATAAATATTGCTAATAAGTCCTTGTCAAATTACCTCTTACTCACCAACTAAAACTCTGCAATTGAAAATACTTTTATTTCCTTGCAATAATCCTCTTTCCTCTTGTAAAATACCCACTTGCCCTAAAATTGTCCAATTAAAATTGCTAATTCCAATTAAGCCACTTATGGGGTGTGACAGAAGCACCACAAACTCCACTTCTGATTCTATCGGTCCCGTCTCCACCACTGCTGTGAATGTCTCTGAGGCCTACCTGCGTTAGTTGTCATATGCCGTGATGGTAAGATCAGATTTTCGTAACATATCCTCTGTTACCCCAAAAGCCGCCATTGCTACCTGTGGGCACACATTTATCGAAGAACCATCATCTACCATTACACAAACGGTGTGCTTTTGGTTAATCTGCGCCCTTATGTACAGAGGGCGATTGTGGTTGCGGCCTTCTGCCGGCAGATCCGCACTAGTAAAAATGACATTTTCTCCCGATCCTCCCTTCACTACATCCAGAAGTTCTGTAGGTGAGATGGTTGTAGCAACAGTTGCTTCACACAAAACCTCCACCACCTTCTGCCTATGCGATGGTGACTGTCTCAAGAGATCCCATATCGAAATCTGAGCTGGCGTCTTTTTTAGTTGCTTAACA
The DNA here is from genome assembly GCA_947683425.1 of Excoecaria cochinchinensis. Lineage (NCBI taxonomy): Eukaryota > Viridiplantae > Streptophyta > Magnoliopsida > Malpighiales > Euphorbiaceae > Excoecaria > Excoecaria cochinchinensis. The sequence continues at coordinate 2,157,474 of CANTUQ010000021.1, read as the reverse complement.
ATCGAATCTTCTTCCGGTTCCTTTCCCCTTCTGTCCTCGATCGGCTCTTGTGGTTTCTCAACTTCCAGGGCTACCCTTCCGCTCCGGGTCACGGCTCCTACTTCCTTCCTCTTTGGCTCTTCTTCTTCCTCCTCCAAACCCCAAAGGTCGAAAAATACTTCAGAATCATCATTTTCATTTCCACTATCATCAGTGGACCAGCAATCGATCACTGCAGCGGGAAGCCCTTCTTCACTCCCCTCATAGAGGTTTGTGACAGCAGTGTGGATATCGTTGCCGTATAATTCCTTCAACACAAAGTTCTCGGGCAAGCTGGACCCGATCATATTCACTGGCGGAGGCATGTTATTGTACCCAGCTTTCTTTTGACCCCCTCTCTTCTCTTGGTCTGTGAGCTGCTTTGAATCAATCAAATCCTGAATTGCATGCCTCAGAGTCCTGCAGTTGTCGGTTATATGCCCAGTGTGCTGATGATATGCACAATACTCATCATCCTTATGCCCTGGCATGCCCTGAGTTCTGGCAGGTCTGGGTGATAGAGGCTGCAGTTTATTCTCCTTCATCAGTCTTCTTAGTACCCATGATATGGACCTCCCAAGACTGGAAAAACGTCTCGGAGCAGCATTTGTAGTCGACACCTCAGCAGTCGTCCTTGTGCCACTACCAGAACCCGTTGGTCTACTGACCCCTTGACTGCCACTACTCCTCTTAGGATAATTCTCATTTCCTGCTTTCCTAACAAGGTACTCTCCCTCGGCCTCAATGGCGATGTCCTTCAGGGACTCCCAGTCTTTTAGTCCTTTTATCCTTAATCCATCTCTCAAATATGGGCTCGCATTTTTAATGAATAGCCGTATTTGATCCTGGGTATCCGGTTTCCTCTTCATTTTCGACACCCGATTCCTCCACCGGGTTAAATACTCATGGAAGGACTCACCTCTCCTCTGCTGTAACAGCTCCAGGTCCTTCAAGGTCACCTCCATCCTTGTACTGCAGTCATATTGCCTCAAAAACTCCTCTGTCAATAAGTCCCAGTCTTCTTTAGTTCGACGATCGAGCCCATGGTACCAATCCACTGCCGGGCCTGTCAAGCTCAAGCAAAAGTACTCAATTTTCTATTTTTTCGTCAAAGTGGTGCCCTTCATCACCAGCAAATACTGCTTTATATGTGCTAGGGGATCAGAAGTACCGTCAAACTTAGGCACAACTGGCATTTTAAAGTTCATTGGGACTAGATCCTCTCCTTCTAACTCTTTATCCTCAGGGTTCACCCCTTGCCCCTTTGTCAACATTCTCGTCATAGCTTCAAATTTCTCTTCCATCTTCTTCCAGATGGCCTCTTCAATTTGAGGGGCTTTCCCTTTCTCAGACATATGTTCCTCATATTCTCATCTTCCCAGTCATCATCTAGCCTTGGGACAGGTCTTCCCTTCTATGCCCCTGAAGTAGTAGCTCTTAGGCTCATAAGTGGTGGGTGAGTTTCCTCTCGTGAGTCCTCTCTGACCTCCTCCCTTTCATCATTTCTCATAGGAGGAGGCTGTGGGTTATGCGGGGCCGCTTGCTGACGCGGCTATCATTACCATCATTCTGTTTTCAAATTCTTCCAACCTTCGGCCCGCTTCCTCTGCTATCATTGCCCTGGTAGCCTCTGCCCCTCTCAGTGAGTTTGCCATTTCTTCGGGTACAAAAAACTGATCTGAAGTAGCATAACTGGTTTCAGAAGAAGTGTCCGGATACTCTACCCTTTTCGGTAACTCAAAGAACGGATTTCAGCGTAGGCGCCCCAGAGACCCTCTTGTCCACCTATGCGAATCTATGATGGCTGTTGAAACACAAGGGGTCAAGATGATGCATGACTGTGCTAAAAATGCATGATCGTGCTATGCAACACTCACAAGCCACATGCAAGCACATAGGTCCTTCCAACCTTATTACTCCCGCACACGAGGTCGTAGTCTTTTTCCTAGGTGGGATTGGCCCATGGGTCATTTGGGGACCCGATGAACACGTATGGTGCACGGTGAAGATCCGGCAACATAACCTCTCCTAACTAATGCACAGGCGGATGGGTTATGATCATTATGTATCTAAGCAATCCAAATAAGTCATCTTTGGCCTATCGGGGCATGAAAGCCTTTGATTAGGTGACCAGTCAAACCATATGGGCTTGTCCAATACATAATGATCCATACAACAGGCATAGTATTAAGGTTCATATCACTGAGGGGAAGTAACTATTTCCACTACATGAGCTTTGGTCAAAGGTGGTGTTGCTTTAGGGCTACCCAAACATGGTCCCTACCAACAGGTGTAGCTCATCACGAGCGTAACGACCGATTGGGTCACCATTTAATATACCATGATGGTATGAGGCTTGGGCTGGTGATTATCCTTAACACTTCCCTAAATTGAGCGAAAATAGGGTCTTGCTTCGGGAACACACCGCGGCTAAAAGAGGGACCAAACTAGCGTGATATAAGGCTCTAATGAGATGCTATGCAGTTTTGAAAGAAGATAAAAATTTTAAATTAAAACTCAACTATAATTTTTAATCAAGGTACTTTCGAATCGAAGTCTCGAGAAAGTCCCCAGCGGAGTCGCCACTGTGACGCGCGCCGAACCTCGTGGCCTCCCAGAAGCTCGCTTTAGGGCGATCAGGAGAAGTTCATAAAACTTGTAAGGTATTTACAAGTTGCGTCTATTCTGGGCAACAAAGAGGTTTCTTTGAGTCGCCACCCAATAGAACATTGGGAAGGGTCGTCTAGCATCATCGAGCCTAAGACGGCGCATATATATCTATCTTGGGCTAGCCAGAGGGATCTTGGAGGCCTCATCCTCTACCCCCCTGGAGCCTAGGATTGTGTATTTAAGCCTTTTGGTGGGACTCAAGAGGTGTCTTGGAAGTCCTAGACCTCTCGCCTCATTGAGCCCCAAAGACCAGAGTGAGTTCGGGACTTCTCATTTATTTATACCTTGATCAATATTATAATTGAGTTTTGAGTTTATTGTTTCATCGACTTTCCACACGATGCAATTTAAATTAAAGGCACAATCATTCATATCAAAAGCGGTAAATGGAAGATAAATCCAAAAATAAAACATTCAAAAATATTACAATAACACTAGGAGCGGAATACAACTCCCATTTATAAATGAAATGCAAATCAAGCATAAATCGAGGTATTCATTGATGATGAGGACATTGATCCTCGCATACATATTTATTATGAAACAGTTATTAATGTAATGATTTATTTGAGTACGAAAAACTAGGACATTGGTCCCATTTTTTTATTTAGAGAAAATGCCAGGTTAATTAATAGAAAGCTTTTGGTCTTTTTTACTTCAACAATATTAAAACCATTTTCATAATAACATGAATAAAAGGTAAAGAAAAAGAAGGAACCCGAATAAAAGTCCTTGGACTGGCGCAATCACCATCTTTCATAACTTCAACTCCAAATGGTCAGAAAATAACTCACAAGGATAAACATGTTAGCATCAAAAAAACGTGAATAAAATAAAAATAAAAATAAAAGAACGAGAGAACCCTAACAGAAATAGGTTAAAAGATAGAATTTTTTAAATCAGAAACGTGAAAGCCTGCCTAGGGAAAACAAGTAAAAAAGACCTTTTAGCTCTTTTGTAAAAGAATGATAAAATACATAAAAAATCAATGTGAATCAAATTAAATTACACAAATGTTAGTCCAGAATGTTTACCCTCAGACTTTACCTTTTAGGGTTATTGTCGGATGATTTCGTCCCCGTATGCTTCGCAAAGATTGAGTAAGAATCAGATCAAAGAAAGAAAATTTATGTTATTCTTTCCTTGAAAATTTGATAGTAATCGAGTGTTCGAATTAGTTATATTGATGGAGACGAATGAATTTCATTACCTCAAATTGACTTAATTCGCAAGAAAAATTGAAAGAAGTCAATTAATTGAAAAAATTTTATCAAAATAAAATTCTGCAAATAAAGCAGAGATTTTATAAACTTTTGAGTAAATTGCTCACAGAAACTTTTCTAAAAACCAATTTCCCAAAAATATTTGATATCCTTTTTTTCAAAATAAGTTGCTCTACAATTTCCCTCTTTTCTCACCAAAATTCCCAAATTTTCTCCCCAAATTTTCTCTCCAAATTTTCTAACCCAATTTTCCCTCCAAATTTTCTAACCCAATTTTCCAACCCCAAAATTGAAATTTGATCCTCTATTTATAGGATTTTAGGGGATAATTAAGATAAGCCTCCATCTAAAGTTTGAATTTTAAAAGGACTTTAAAATTCAAATCTTAGATAAATCCTATCCTCCATTTGAAAGAAAACTGATCAAATTTCATCCAATCCGGCGTGATCCGGTCAGTTACCGTACCGACGGGCTTCCCTGCATATACCGACGGCCGTCCCTACTAAGGTCATATGCGAAAAACTGACTAGGGATGGGGCGCGATACTAGGGATGGACATCCCTACATCGCCACGTGTCCGTCCCCACTACGCCTAGAGATGGGGATCACCCCAAGTGGGGACGGGCATCCCTAAATAGATGGGCATCCCGTCTGTGGAGCAAAACTCCCAATTTTACCCAAAATTTATCCAATTCTTTCAAAACTCCATGCTATAGAAAAAATATTTTAATCCTCGCAAAATCGAAAGACGAAAACCTCCGAATTTCATCCCCTTATCCGAAAACCGACATTAATCTCTTCATCAGGTAACTCTGATCTGGACTGCCTCAAGACCCGGTGTCTACACCATGGCAATATCATCCCATTTCCACTGGGGAATAGACAAAGGAGTGAGCAATCTCGAAGGGACTTGATGCTCAGCCTTTACCTGTTGACACGTTAAACACTTTGCCATGAACTCCACAATAGCTCTCTTCATCCCAGACCACCAGTAGAACTGCTTCAAATCCCGATACATCTTTTCACTACCAGGATGTATAGTGAAGACCGTAGTATGTGCCTCACTCAAAAGTTTCTTCCTGAACTCATCATTCTCAGGCACACACAAGCGATCCCTATACATAGGCACCCCATCCAAAACCGAAAACTCAGACAGCTTACCCTGCTGAACCTATTGCAAAATCCGTTGCAATTTCAAATCATCCTTCTGAGCATCCACAATAGACTATCTCAAAGTCGGTTGCACTCTCAATTAGGCAACCAAAGTACCATCTGAATCAAATCTCCATCTAAAATGCCTTAAGAACAAAGCCGAAACTGACTTTCGACTTGTGACGTGCGCCGAACCTCGTGGCCTCTCGAGGGCCCGCTTTAGGGTGATCAGGAGAGGTTCATAAAACTTGTAAGGTATTTACAAGTGCGTCTATTTTGGGCAACAATAAGGTTTCTTTGAGTCGCCACCTAATAGAACATTCGGAAGGGTCATCTAGCCTCACCGAGCCTAAGACGGCGCATACATATCCATCTTGAGCTAGCCAGAGAGATCTTGGAGGCCTCTACCTCTACCCCCTGGAGCCTAGGATTTTAAATTTTAGTCTTTTGGTGAGACTCAAGAGTTGTCTTGGAAGTCCTAGACCTCTCGCCTCATTGAGCCCTAAAGACCAGAGTGAGTTTGGAACTTCTCATTTATTTATACCTTGATCAATATTATGATTAAGTTTTGAATTTATTGTTTCATCAACTTTCCACACGATGCATTTAATTAAGGCGCAATCATTCATGTCAAAAGCAATAAATAAAGCATTATTAAAATAAACATCCTCAAAATAAATTACAATAAAACTAGGGGTGGAATACAACCCCCATTATAAAAACAGTATATAAATCATACAAAAAATGGGATATTCGTTGGAGTGAGGACATTGGTCCTGCCATGCATATTTGTTACAAACTAATTTTAAGAAGTGTCAATTTCGTTGGTTAAAAATAGGACATTGGTCCACAGCTTTCAAGAAAACCCCAAATTAATTACTATAAAATATTTGGCCCTTTTTACTTTAACGACATTGAAATAATCTTGATAATAGGATGAATAAAAAAGCAAGGGTAGAGAAAGAAACCCGTATGGAGATCCTCAGATTGGCTCGACCCTCATCATTTACAACTCCAATTCCAAATGGTCAGAAAATAACTCATAGGAATAAACATGTCAGTGCCAAAATTGGTGAACAAAGTAAAAAAAGGAAAATAATAGGAAACTGTAAAAGAAATGAGTTAAAAGATAAAAAAAAGTAAAAAATGAAAACCATTAATATAAGTTAATTAAATCACACAAGTATTAATCCAAAATGTTTACCCTCGAATTTTACCTTTTTGGGTGAATATCGAATGGTTTCGGTCCCCGCACTCTCCACAAGGATTAAATAAAAATATATCAAAATAAGAAAATTTGTATTTTCCCTTCTTGAAAATTTGATAGCGATTGAATGTTTGAATTAACTGTATTGATGGAAACGAATGAATTTCGTTACCTCAAATTGGCTTAATTCCAAGAAAGATTTAAATAAATCAATTAATTGGAAGAATCTTTATCAAATAAAATTCTGAAAATAAATAGAGATTTTATAGATTTTTGATAAATTGCTCACAAAGAAATCTTTTATAAAAAAAATTTCCAATCTCTCAAAAAGTGTTTAATTTTCTCCACCAAAAATTGGTCAAATTTTCTAACCCCAAATAATGAATTTTACTTCTCAATTTATAGAATATTTGGAGATAAAATCAGATAAGCATTAGTTTAAAGTTTGAATTTTGAAAGGAGTTTTAAAATTCAATTTTTAACCAAATCTCACCCAAAATTTGAAAGATAAGAGATAAAATTTTATCAAAACCGGCGTTATCTGATCAGATCCACTACCGACGGGCATCCCTGCAACTACCGACGGGCGTCCCTACTAAGGGCACACATGGAAATCTAGATACAGACAGGCCGTAACGCGGGACTAGGGACGAGCTTCCCTGCTCAGACGCGTGTCCGTCCCTAGCTATAGACGTGTCGTCCCTACTATGTATAGAGACGGTGATCACCCCAAGTAGAGACGGGCGTCCCCACTTCAGATGGTCATCCCGTCCGTGGAGCAAAACTTCCAATTTCAAGCAAAATTTCCCAAACCCTTTCAAAACCTCACGCTATAGAGAAAAAGATTTTAATCCTTATGAAACTGAAAGACGAAAACCTCTGAATTCCATCCATTTATCCGAAAACCAACGTGGATCTCTTCATCGGGTAACTCTATCCTGGACTGCCTCAAGACCCGGTGTCTACAGTTGCCCCCAATTTTGGGGAAACTAGTGCACTACTGTCTAGATGAGCCAAAGTTCAGAGGAGAAAAGAAAGAGATGCATACATGAGGCAGTCCTTACCTTTTTGCCGGGGAAGTGGTGATGCGTCGAGTCTACTTCAGACTTACAAAACGCGAGGGTTGCTCTCCTGAGCTGCACCGAGTCTGCTCCAAACTTACAAAATGCGGATGGCGATGCGTTGAGCCTGCTCTAGACTTACAAAACCTGAAGATTGCTCACTTGAGTTGCACCGAGTCTGCTCCACTTACAAAGTGCGGATGGCGATGCGTCGAGTCTGCTCTAGACTTACAAAATGCGAGGATTGCTCTCTTGAGCTGCATTGAGTTTGCTCCACTTACAAAGTGCAGATGGCGATACGCCGAGTCTGCTCCAGACTTACAAAATGCGAGGATTGCTCTCTTGAGCTGCACTGAGTTTGCTCCACTTACAAAGTACGGATGGCGATACGTCGAGTCTGCTCCAGACTTATAAAACACGAGGTTTGCTCTCCTGAGCTGCACCGAGTCTGCTCCAGAATTACAAAGTGCGGATCCGTTCTATCGCGTGCGCCCCGCTGTCCTCGTCTCGGTATGCGCGGTGACTAAACTGTCCCGCTAGCCTCATCTCAGCCTGCGTGATGTCTGATTTATTTCGCTAGTCCCTTTTTAAATTTGCGAACTTTCCTTGCTAACCTCCATTTAATCGGCAAGGTACGATTCTGATCTATTGATTCTCATCTAACATTGGATGCGATCTTGAAGGACATAATGTTTGATCTGTTTATCCTTCCTTTTGACTGCTGGTCATTTACGAATCGATGTGAAACCATGTTCCTGTATTGTAAGAGACTCTTGTTAATTCTCGTGCAAATTAACTTGATCGGTAGATTTATGAACATTTTTATGTTGCCCTTTATTATTTATCATTCTGTTTACTATATGATCAATTGTCTTTTTTCTTCTTTTCTCTCTCTCTTTTTTTAAGAAATTTAAATCATGAAGAAAGAACATGCAAATTTAACAGGTTAATCCATAAATATTTTTCCACTAAAAGGTTAAATTTTGTACAATATACAGATGTGATTACAACAAAAAGTATAAATACAATGCTAGAAGAACTCCCTGAACAATCTATAATGGCATATAATCTGAGAGCTCCTTTGGATCATCATCATCATCTGATAGATGAATCGGCTGGCCTCATGATGAAGAAGCTGATGGTCCCGCATCTGGAGCAGATGGCTGCTTGGGAGGGGCTGATGGTCCGGCCTGTTGAGCAGCCGAGGCTCTGCCCTATCGCAGGTATCTGGGAGGTACAACCACTGGTACTGATAACGGCTGCACTCTCGCTGGGTCCTGCTGCTGGAACTGGACCTGAGCATATCCATCAAGGAAAGGCTGTGCGCATACTGTCATGAACTGCAGCGTATCAGTGACGACCCCCCCTAACTCTCTGAAAGCGTCGGCCGGGTGGAGGGTCTGATCCGTAGAGGTAGTCCCCATACTCTTTAGCCTATCCTCTGTATGCTCTCTAAACTCTAGCATGGACTGGGCGATGGGAGGTATGGCACCCTCTAGGACCTGGATCCTTAATTTGAGAGCCTCAACTGACTCATCCACCATCTGTACAGATGCGTCTATCCTCTGGGTCGCCTCATCCTGGGAGGCCCTAATCTCCTGCCTCAGCTGACCCACGAGTCTCCCCTGCTCCTGTCTCAAATGGTCAATAAGCCTGCCCTCATCCTAGATAATACCCTGCTGCTGATCTAGCCGGTCTAAGATGACTCTATCTCTCTCCCTGAGCTGCTCGAGAAAGGCCCTATCTCTCTCCTCCTGTCTGTGCTCAAAGGATGTGAACATAGAGGTCAAAATCGCAGACAAATTTGGCTGTACCGGGTGAGTCGATGGTGTGAATGGAGGGGGAGCTAACTCTGGTGCCCGCTCTGGAGGTGGAGTTGTAGAAGTGGATACCCCCGGGTCCCGTACCCTAGCTTATGGACTGAACCTCACAATTGCCCGAGGAGCTGTCCGATGTACTCTCGATGGCGGAGGTGGAGTAGGACTCTATACTCTCTGTCATAGAGGAGTAGCAAATAGCTCATCCATGGTGAACTCAATCCCCATGTTAGAGGGTGTACCCGGGTGCTCCTCCTGGTGGTGCTGGGGCTCGGGAGGCTGGTGCTCCATCTGAGGCTGCACCTCTACCGGCTCTAGTGAGGACAGGCTAAATGCACATCAAGTCTCGTGAATGGTGCGGAGTCTGTACGCCTCGGCCTGACCCGGTGTCGGCAATATCATAGCCATCATAATAGCTCCCGAAGCGTCCACATAAATGCTCTCATCCAAGGCAGGCCTCGGGATGTCTAGATGAATACCCAAACTCAAAAGTAGTCTGGTGATGACTCCACCAACATACACTATAGGGGCTGCCCCCCTAGATACTCTCACCATGTTAACCAGAATCTCATGGCTGATGTTGAGCTGCTGGCCTGCCACCATGGCCCATAAACTCCAAATCTCAATGGCGTTGAGAGACCCTGGGTTACCAGCTCATTCCAAATAGGAGCTGGATAAAACTCTGTGAACATATCGAAGGGCCTGTGACGAGAGTACCGTGCTCTTTGCCGTATCATGATCATACGGCACTCTCGGCAATGCAATAATCGCCTAATGGTGGTGTAAGCACCGTGTCCCGAGGCGGTCCGGATTAGAGATTACCCGATGAGGAATCAACGTCCGAGTCCATACAAACAGTTGAGATTCGGAAGTTTTGGTCCCCTGCTTCACGAGAAATGTGTTCTTTCAGTCTTCATAGGAAAGAGGGAGGAAACGGGGAATTCTTGGGGTCAAAAGGTGTATTTTTCTCCACCGGCGGTCTGCCTGTCTGTCAAAGGCAAGACCGTTGCTCGCTTCGGGTCACCGATGGCCTATGTGATTTTTCGACGCCCGTCGGAGGGACCTGATTTTTCGGAGCATGCAACCTGATTTTTCAGAGCACGCAACCTCTCCGACGCTTGTCTGTCAGAGTTGCAGGCCCGTCGGTTGAATACTTGTGTCAGTAGGATTGAACCGATGCCCGTCGATCAGAGTTGCAGGCCCGTCGGTTGAATCCTTGTGTAAGTAGGATTGAACCGACCCCCGTCTGTTGAACCAACGCCCGTCGGTCACCCCTGGCCTATAAAAGCTTTCATTTCCCACCTAAAAAAGGGTTGGAAAAATTTATAAAAGGGGAAACTCTGTCAAAATCTACACTTGTTTCTCTCTCTTCTAGCAAACACCAATCTTAAGAAATCTCTTTTAGTTTAAGAATCAAACCATTAAAAAGAAGCTAAATCTAATTAGTTTCCCTAAGGTTTTGATTCCAAAATCCAGTCTTTTGAAGGATCAAGAAGGAAATAATCTATTTTCCTCATTCTTGACCTCTCATTTTGTCTTCTCGTGGAGCGTGCGGGACTTTAATCGATACCAAAATCCAACAAAAATATTATCTGAGGGTAAATATTCCGGACTTGTTCTTGTTATTTTTCGACTTTTTGCTTTTATCTTTCTTTATTTTGATTCTTTTCATCTCGTTTTGTGGTAAAAATCTGTTTTTGCTTTGAAAAAATAGTTTCGCCATCATTTTTTTAGAGACAGCGGTGACCAACGAGTCATCTGTTTCACCGACGCCCGTCGCTCACCCACCCACAGATGCCCTCTCTCGAGTGAGCGACGGGACACGTTGGTCACCTTGACTGACGCCCGTCGGTCACTCGGTAGTGGCCGTCCTTGGGTTCTTTCTCCATATTTTCAAACCCCCATTTTTCTTTCCCTTTTTTCTATTTCTCTCAAGTTTTAGAGCTTTATTTATATTGAGCTTTTGTACATTAACTCCCATTAACCTTTTGTGAGCATTTATGATTTTCTTGGACTGTTCTGAGCTCGAGGGGCGATCTAACATGCTCGAAGGATTCCGTCCGGTTTAGTTTTCTAACCTTCTTAGTTATTTCATTCATTTATTTATTTATTAATTATTTTATGTACATGAATATACCTTTTTGTATCTCGCTAAATATAAAAATTGATGAATGTTTTATATTTAATAAAGAGAGATTTTCATAAAATTAAGGACCCAATGTCCTATTTTTCATCCAATGAAAAATTTCCACAATAAAAACATCATTTTTATAATAAATGCATAGGAGGACCAAAGTCCTCAAAATAAATAATCTCCCGTCTTATGTATGTATTGCACATATATAAATGGGAATTGTATTCCGCTTCTAGTGTTATTGTAATTTTTTGACTTGATATTCCTTTATTTATCTATCGATTTAATACGTGAATAAAATGCGCTTTTAATTAAATTGCATCGTGTGGAGAGAGAGAGAATTAATGAGTTCAAAATTTAATCATAAAATGATCGAGGTAGAAATAGATGAGAAGTCCCAAACCCAGCTCTAGTCTTTGGGCTCAAAGAGGCGAGAGGTCTATCCGATCACTCGTTGGAACTAAGACCTCCAAGACACCTCTTGTGTCACGAGACTTAGGCGTTAATCCTAGGCTCCTTTGGGAGAGAGGTTTACCCTCCAAGAACCCTTTGGTTGGCCCAAAATGGATAATAAGCGCAGTTTTAGGCTCTCCGAGGCGAGAGAAACTTTCCCAATGTTCTATTGGGTGGCAACTCCATGAAACCTCCCTATTGCCCAAAATAGACGCACTCACAATTCATTGCAAGTTGCCAACGGACCCACAAATGCCCCGATCGCCCTCGAGCGGGCGATTGCACGGGAGGCACGCGGGGCCCGGCGCGCGTCACAGTGGCGACTCCACTGTGGACGATGGTTCGAGACTTTGATTTGAAAATACCTTGGTTAACATTTATGATTAAAGTTTAATTCATAAATTCGCTTTCTCTCATTTTCATATACATCCCATTAGAGCCTTAGAATATGCTAGATTGGTCCCTTCTTCACCTCAGTGCATTCCCGAAGCACAACCCTACGTTCACTCAATATGGGGAAGTGTTAAGGATAATCACCAACCCAAGCTTTGTACCTTTTGGTATATAAAATGATGACCCGATCGGTCGTTATGCTTGTGATGAGCTAGACCCTTCGGCAGGGATCATGCTTGGGTAGCCTTAAAGTAATATCTCTCTTGACCAAAGCTCATATAATGGCCGTAGATACTCTACCTAGGTGATATGAACCGTAATATCATGCTTGTTGTATGGGTCATTATGTATTGGATGAATCCAGATGTCTTGCTTGGTAACCTAGCCAAAGGCTTCCATGCCCCGGTAGGGCCATGTCGTTATATTTCGGATGTCTAAATACATGATGATCATTATCCATGAGCTTGTACATTAGCATAGGAGTGTTATGCTGCCGGTTTTTCACCGTGCACCATACGTGTCCGTTGGGTTCCCCGCTGACCCATGGGTTAATCCCGCCTAGGAAAGAGAATGCACGACCACGTGTGTGGGAGCAATAAGGGTGGAAGGACCTATCTGCTTGCTTGTGATTTGTGGATGTTGCATATCACATCCATGCATTTCATTTGCATTTCATGCATCATTCTAACACCTTATCTATGCAGCCATCATAGATTTGCCCAGGTGGACGAGAGGACCGACCGGACGATTAATCTGAATTTTTGTATTTGAGCTGCAAGAAAGAGAGATTCCTCTAGAAACCCATTCAGAAACCATTGGTACCGTATCAGAGATGGCAAACTCACCAAGGGAAAATGACGCTACCATGGCTTTGATTGCTGAATAAGTGGGTAGAAGGTTTGAGGAGTTCGAAGGCCGTATGATGAATATGTTAGCTGCAATAGCTCAGCTGGCTACTCCGCAAAATCCTGCTCCTCCTCCCATGAGACAAAATGAGCGGGAGGAGGAAAGAGAAGAAAGACAGGAGGAACCGATTCGACCACCACCTATTGATCTGAGATCAGTGGCTTTCGGGGTCCAGAGAAGGAGACAAGCGCTGAGATTAGAAGATGACTGGGAGAATGAAGATGACAAAATGAGCATTGTATCTGAGAGGGGGAAGGCACCCCAAACCGAAGAGTTCATCTGGAAGAAGATGGAAGAGAAGTTTGAGGCTATGGCCCGCATGTTGGGTAGAGGCCAAGGGATGAACCCAGAAGATAAGGAGTTGGAGGGAGATGACCCAATCCCGTACAATTTCAAGATGCCTGATGTTCCCAAGTTTGACGGCACTTCTGACCCGACCGCCCATGTAAAGCAGTATTCCTTGATCCTAAAAGGGACTACCTTGTCCAAGAGGCAGAAAGTGGAGTACTTTTGCTTGAGCCTAACTGGCCCTGCCATAGATTGGTACCACAGCCTCGATCGCCGAACCAAGGAGGATTGGGATATGTAACACCCCCACCGTCGCCCCCGTTGGATGGACGCCAGCGGGCGCGTTACCCGACACTCACTCACATACATGCATACATACACTATATAGAAGCATACATTCATACATAATCATACATGCATAAATACAGGATAATTAAAAACTTACCTTGCGGGCAAAAACTGGTCATGCATTAACTCACACACACGCAGGCACTAAGCAGAAGCATAAGCACATGCCTAACCCTATTCACTCATTCAATCAACGGAAGCATAAGGCGAACAATAAAACCGAGGAACAAATTTAAACATAGATATAATAACATTTACATAGGCCAAACATTACATCCAGATCCTTACATATAATTACATATACATAAGACTATAGAAATACAAAAGCCAAAATATAGAAGCTGAACAAAGTATAAAACTTCTAACTCCTATGTGGCCGACCTTACAAATGAGCAACTCAACAGAACCAAACCTGCCACCTGCACGGGAAAAGAACCCGTGCTAAGCGATAACGCTTAGTGGGGAAAACACACAAGCAATATGGACGACCATTCACAATGGTCGTCAAGGCATAACACATTCACAAAGGCAAATACGGACATTCATAACACACATATATGATCATGCTTGCATAGTAAAGGCATTCATTCGAAAACCCACATTCATATCCATATACTTACGTCGAAAGCAAGCCAAAGCAGATATAATACCATACACGATACAAGTATTATCATGCAGAACTACATACAATCTCACATGCATATACTTATACATAGGTATCAAATATCAGTACCGTACCGTGCATAGTCACATGAGATATTACACATGCAACTATCATGCCAAAGTACCCATGCATTAACTAAACACCCATTAACATGTGACATAATTACCATATAATAACGTACCCAACTATCATGCTAAGAACACTAGCTATCTAAACATACTGTTGTTATGCCATAATACACGCACTAGCCAAACTAAAGGGGAGACGTCAAACACTACACTTCCATGTTATTACGTAACATAAGCATATTACCACCTCCACTACATTTATCAGTACATCATGAAAAGTAAATACATGTACAATACAAGGTCACTAACCATCTAGTCATATAGCCATCCCACATTACCACACCTGCACCTACTGGAGCCGCTTCACATGCATTGCACCCCAAATATTAAACATATAATCATTCAATAGTCCAGGTCGCCTTATTATGCATACTAATTCACATGCTACCATAATAATTAACAATACAGAATCACATTCATATACATACTAATTAACCATATCAATCCGTAATTTAAGCTCACATTCGTATACATATTTTTTCATATGCTTATAACCTAACTAGTCGAATTCACATTTTCATAAGAATAACATAACAAAATGTATTCATGGCATTTGAAAGATTATGGTCACAGTCAGGAACGTTTTAATTTCAGTACTTATATCCATAACTGATGGTATATGAATACATTCACAATATGATATACATATATATGTATACAGATAAATATGTCCAATTCACCTGTTTCAGTCACATTCAACCAATTCAGAGGTTCATAATCACATTTGAGTACATAACTGATTCACATGTCCAGAATTATGCTCATTCGAATATTACATTCTCTTGTTCATATCAGACAAAACAAATAGAATACCTGCTGACTCAAAATAGTGTATAACGAGTGTACTGAGGGTACCTTACGGGTACGAATTGAAAAGCAACATCATTTTTCACATTCAAAAACATTTTCTGAGGGGACCTTAAATAAGAACCTAACACATTAAAGGTTCGCGAGGAACCACACAGGGGACCTGATCAGGGTCCAAACGTCCAGAGGGCTACAGCTAAAGAACTCTATTAGGCATGCCTAACTATCCACTAGACTGACTCTCGCAGGTCATACATAAGCGACAGCATGTTTCAAGTCACATGTCATAGTTTATCATGCACAATACTGAGTATAACAGGCATATAAATAAGTTTACACTGTCCACATGCATCATCCAAGTCATGTGTCGATTAATAAAATGTATATATATATCTACATATATATACACACAAGTATGTCATCATGCATAATCCGGAGTCTAATAGACAAATACATATGTTCATAATATCAATCATACCTCATACTATCACACCCCAAAAGTGGCCTGGTTGGAATTAGCAATTTTAATTGAACAATATGGATATGTTGGTAATTTTTGCAAGAGTAATTAAGGGCAATTGGGTAATTTTACAAGTGAAAGAGGATTTAATTGCAAGGAATTAAAAGTATTAAATTGTAGATTTTTATTTAGTGAGTAAAAAGTATTTTGACAAGGATATATTAGTAATTGAAAGGAGCTATTGGAAAAAGAGTTATTAGTGGATTTGGGGGTCCAATCAGAACATGACAAGTGGAGAGGTGAGTGTGTGCATGTGGGAGAGAGAAAAGAAGGTTTCAGAATTTTTCTGTAGCTTCCAAAAGAAGCCATCAGATTTCACTCTCTTTCTCTCTTGCTCTCTCTCACGTTAGCCACTGTTCTCCTCTCCATTTTCTGTTCTTTCCCATTTGCATGTGTGTTCATCCATTGTGGAGCTAGGGTTTGAGTTTGGAAGAAGTTTCAGGAGGTAAGTGGCTGTAAGTTTATTTGTGGTTCTCCATCTTCTCCTTCTTTTGGGTTATACGTTACTGTTTCATTGGGTTGATATTGTGTTTTATTTGTCGGTTCATGAAAACTGCTGAAGAGAAGAGGAAGGATAAAGGAAAAGGAAAGGTTGTGGATGGAAGATTGCAGTGGACGTTTTGAACTTCATTAATAGGTTTGGGAGTGTCTGCCCATTCTCATTTTTTTTTGGATTCGGTTTGATGTTCAGTTGTTAATGTTATTTATGTGTATTTGTATATGGAAAATGCATGAGTAAGATAAATTTATATGTATGATTTGTAGAGGTGAAGTTCTGATGTTTTGTACGTTAAATGGAAATGTATATGCATATATGTGAGAGATGAAATTCTGGGCCTTTGAATCTCTATAAAAGCCATTTGATTGTGTGATATTATTGTTAATGTGCTTTAGAAGCCAAAAAGATAAGTTTTTACATGTTTTAGCATGAAAAATGGGCTTGGGTATAGTTGGGTTTTGATTTTACTTCAATTTTTCATTTTTGCGTTTCTGGAGATCGAGAATTCTGTCGTGTCACGCCTGGATGGTTGTGAGAGGAAGGTCACGAGTGGTGAGTGAGGATCACGACCCGTGTCCCTCTTCTCTTGGATGTCACGAGTCGTGAAGAAGAATCACAACTCGTGACCTCCTTTCTTGCAGCTTTGGCGTCACGAGTCGTGAGGGAGGATCATGACTTGTAACCGTCCCTTTTCCTTTGAGGCAGGAGGCGCTAGCATCACGAGTCGCCACTACATGTGCAACTCGTGACCGGCTCTCATGCCCTATTTTGAAAAAGAGTTTTAAAGCATATTTTCCAAGGGTTTTTACTACATGACACATGATTTGTCTTATTTGGCCTATTATTTAATAGATTATATGTTCTTAATTAGATTTGTGCATAATTATATGTCTCCATCATGATTAAATACTTACTGTGTACACGAAATGGTGCATTTATACTTGATTTCTTCTCTATTATATGAATAATATTTTAGAACATGATTGGGTTTTAAATCTGTATTACAATTTGATAATTGTTTAATTATGAGATATGTATACATGATTAATAATGATGTACATGATTTAAATGCTTATAATTTACATGAACATGGAGTATTTCAATGTGAGTTATATGTTCTTATTACCTCCTGTATATGATATATATATATATATATATATATTTTCGAACTTGATTGATATACATGTATACATGAGTTATAAGTGCATATTTAATTCAATTCACATGATATGATAATGATACGTGGGTTTTTGAGTTGTGTTTTTAAGCCTGAATAGTCATAGCAGTGGATGAGTAAGTGCTTACTTAGGTCAGGGTGTGTGTGCAGCTGCGATATGATAAAACGTTATATGCGGGTGCCGTTTGGATCCTTGTTTCTACCCCGTTTGGGTCTATATGGAAATAGAGTGAGACTTCGGTCTCCATATGAAAATCACATGTTTGAGACTCATGTCTCCATATGCTTGGGATACTGTGTTCTATCAGTATCCAATGGACCGCATCCACTTCTAAAGAGTTTCTTCAGACTAATTAGGCTATATGTTATTATGTGTTGCATATGTTGAGATGTATATTGAGGATTAAATGTTTAAGATGAGTAAGAATTCATGAATAACTTTATGATATGTACCTTGTATCTGTGTACTTAGAATGGTGAGAAGTATGAATTCAATAGTTAATTGCTTGTAAAGTATGTTGATGCATGTCTTGTAGAATCATGAAAATATGCTTATATGTAATTTTGATGCCTTCAATTATTGAATCAAAACTTAATTGCACATTTATGGTTACGATGAGTTTAAATTATTGTTGTAAATATTGTATATGCATATTTCCGTTTGTTTTGTTCCTCCCCACTAAGCGTTATCGCTTAGCACAGGTTCTTTTCCCGTGTAGGTGGTGAGTTCGGTGTGGAGTCAGACATCTGCAGGTCGGCCACTAGAAGTCTTTTTGGTTGAAGTTTATTTTTGTGTCTTCCGCTGTTATTTTGTACTTGGCTTGTTCATAGCAAAATGAATCTTTTGTAATAGAACAATTATTTTGGTATATGTATTTGCTTACAAGCCTGTTTGGTAAAATGATATTGATTTGATGTATGTTCAAGGTCTTGCTATACTTTGTATAAAGGTTTCTTTATATCTCATTTTGGTTTTGTTTATTAGTGTGTATTTTGATTTGTATATGTGTTTGGCCGCGTGGCGCTCCGGTATCCTTCCAACGGGTGTATCGGGGTGTTACACATACAATTCATATTATGAAGCATGCAATATAATTCAATCAACACACTTTAGCGCTATTCAATATTCTAAAACATGACAGAATTAATTGCAGGACCATATTATGCCATTACTTCACATGGAGTGAGACAATATACACTTCCTCTGAAGAGATCGTGGTATTACTCATATAAAGGCATATAAAAGCATGACATGTATCATACAGTAGTGTAAGTCCATTCAGAAAAGATACGAAATTAATTTTTGTGTTAAAACCGGGAAATTTCAAAAAATAGGCCGAACGGGGTGACCAACAAGGTTGGCCGGTCACGAGTCGTGACTGGCATCACAACTCGTGACTAGCCTCCTCCTCCTGGCTAGTCACGAGTCGTGACTGGGAGTCGTGACTGGGAGTCATGACTCATGACTGGCCTCTTCCTTTGGCTGGTCATGGGTCGTGACTGGCCTTCTCCTTCTGGCTGGTCACGAGTCGTGACTGGCCTCTTCCTTTGGCTAGTCACAGGTCATGACTGGCAGTCACCACCAGCGACTGCCTTCTCTGGCCGGTCACGAGTCGTGACTGGCAGTCACTACTCGTGACTGGCCTCCTCTTGGCTTGTCACGAGACGTGACTGGCATCACAACTCGTGACTGGCAATCACTACTCGTGACTGGCCTCTCTGGCTGGTCACGAGTCGTGACTGGCAGTCACTACTCATGACTGGCCTCTCTTCTTGGCTAGTCATGTGACAGACACAAACTGGAAACGGGAAATTCAACAGGGTCACGATTTTCCATTTCCAGAATTCCCAGAACTCAAAAATCAATTCCAAAATTGAGTCAAAACCATACAAATCTCATAATACCTTCCAGAAGATGTCCCATATAGCATAAATAACATAAATGCAACTTAATTCAGAAATCAAAACAACCAAAATCAAGCATAAACACATTCAAGTTTCTCAAGAACATAAACCCTAAAAATTACAGTAAACTCAAATCAAGCACAATTCACAAACAAAAATCCCAAACCTGTAATCCTAGATTCAAAACCACACTTCAAGCTTCAATCCCCATCCTTTCGTTGCCCTTAAGCTTCCTCTTGCAACCCAAAGCTTGCACAAACAAAAACCGACAAATTACTCTTCCAAAACCCTAACTCAAAATAGCAAAACCATGAGAAGAGGAAGAAGAAGAACATGCAGGAAACCCTAACCCAAACTTACCTCTTCAAGCAATCTTCAAGCTCTACCAAGACACCAATTCACATATAGCTAAGGAAGGGAGAACAAGAAATGGGAAAGGGAAAGAAAGAAGAGCAAGGAAGAGGAGAGGAGAGAGCAGAACGTAAAACGTGATCTGCTCCTCCCCTTCATTCTTTTCCTTTTTCTTCTTTTTCCACTAATTGCCCACCTACCAAGGCACATGGCAGCCTCCTATTAGCTCAAACCAAAATATCTTGTCTTATTACTCTTTAATCCTTTGATAAACTTGCACTTTACTCACTTGCATAATTCTTTCCTTACAAACTTTAATTATCTTTTCAATTAGGTCCTTATCATCCAAATTCCACATGCACAAATTACCAAAATATCCATTACTTATCCGACTTAACTTGCCAAATCTGACTAGGCCCGATTTGGGGTGTGACAGGATATGCTCACAGAGGAGTTTTTAAGGCAGTACGACTGCAACACAAGGATGGAGGTGACCCTCAAGGATTTGGAGTTACTTCAGCAAAAGGCCGGGGAATCCTTCTATGATTACCTAACCCGCTGGCAGAGTAGAGTAATGGAGATGAGGAGAAAGCCAGA
Source organism: Excoecaria cochinchinensis (assembly GCA_947683425.1). Lineage (NCBI taxonomy): Eukaryota > Viridiplantae > Streptophyta > Magnoliopsida > Malpighiales > Euphorbiaceae > Excoecaria > Excoecaria cochinchinensis. The sequence continues at coordinate 2,137,156 of CANTUQ010000021.1, read as the reverse complement.
CACTCAAGACCAGATCCGTTTGTTCATCAAAAATGCGACCCTGTACTTGAAAGAAGGTTTGAAGATGAAGGGTCTAAAAGACTGGGAGTCCTTGAAGGACATAGCCATAGAAGCGAAAGGGGAATACTTAGCCCAAAAGGCGAGCAATGACAATTATGCCAAGAGAGCTAATACCAGTCAAGGGATAAATAGGCCGCCCGGTCCGAATGTTAGCACTAGAATAACGGTTGAGGTGTCTGCTACTGACGCAACTACCCCGAGGAAGTTTTTGAACTTAGGAAGACCACTGTCTTGGGTTTTAAGAAGGTTGATGAAAGAAGGGAAGTTGCAGCCATTGCATCCCAGGCCTGCTATGACGCAAGGGACGCCGAGGCACAAAGATAACGAGTACTGTGCCTTCCATCAGCATACGGGCCATTTAACGGATAATTGTAAAGCGCTGAGGCACTCAATCCAGGATTTGATTGATAGCAAACAAATCACTGACCCCGAGCGAAGAGAGGAGAAAAAGAAGCCTAACTATAATGCTGTGCCGCCACCTGTTTTCATGATTGGATCTAGCCTACCAGAATTGTACGTGCTGCAGGACTTGTATGGGAATGAGTATGTTGCTATTACTCGCCCTGAGGCCAAGGGGGAAAGGATGTCTGTAGCGACAATTGATTGTTGGTCTAGTAGCGAAAGCGGTGAAGAAAATGAGGAGGAAGGTGAAATATCTTTGGATCTGTGGAAGTCAGATGAAGAGGGAAAAGAAGTAGGAGCTGTAACCAGAAGTGGAAGAGTAGTCCCAGAGATAGAAAGGTCACCAAAACCAGCGCAGGCATCAACAGAGAAAGAGCTGGAAGAGAATCAGATAGTCAAACAATTGAAGAAAACCACGACTCAAATATCTATATGGGATCTTTTGAGGCAGTCCCCTTCTCACAGACAAAAGTTAGTAGAAGCTTTGACTGAGTCTACTGTGGCTACTACAATCTCTCCATCAGAATTGTTAGACCTTATAAAAGGGGGATCAGGAGAGAGATTAGTGTATTCTGATGCCGACTTGCCAGTCGAAGGCCGTAATCATAACCGACCGCTGTACATTAAGGCGCAAATCAGTGGGAAGCACACTGCTTGCATTATGATAGACGACCGGTCATCTATAAATGTTTGCCCTCTGGTGGTGCTTCAGGCTTTCGGTTTGGATGAGAGTATGCTTAGTGAGTCAGATTTGACTATTACAGCTTACGATAATTCTAGAAGGCAAGCTTCGAGGATGTTCAAGACTTTGGTTAAGGCTGGACCCCTTGAGACGGAGACAAAATTTGTAGTTTTGCCCATTCCGGCCAACTTCTCGGCGTTGCTTAGGAAGCCCTGATTTCATAAACTAGGGGGAGTGCCGTCTACGCTACACCAGATGATAAAATTCCCACATGAAGGCGAGGTGGTAACAATCAAGACGGCCAAGGATAATCAAGTATCGGCCCTAGAAATTTCTAATCAGCCATTCAGTGGTTTTCATGTATCGGTGATAGTAGAAGAGCAGAGGTCATTGGATAGCCCTCCAGTGGTTAATATGATGAAGAGGATGCACTATCTCCCTGGGGATGGTCTTGGTAGAAATTCGCAATGGTCGCAATCTGCAATCACTACTCGAGGTCAGAAAGATCGGAAGGGTTTGGGATAGAAAGACGGACTTGGCAAGAAGAAGACGACGAAAAAGATCCCTCACATTTCAGAAAGCTTTGTGCCCGCATCCTCAGTACGCGCGTACACTGGTGAAGATGAGCCACCGTGGGTGAATGGAAAGATTGTCCCTGGATTCAAGATCTTCAGTGATGTTTTTGACTAGGATGTGGGAGTTATTAAAACGGCTAATGACTTATGGGATGAGGAAGTTATGACCCAATGCATTGCCTGGGGTAGGGATGAGCCCGAAGAGGTTGTCACCAAGAAGATGTTAGCTTCCAGGCTGAAAGGGAAGGAAAAAATGGTAGAGTCAGAACTGAAGATTGGGGATTTGAAGATTTCCTTAGGGATAGCTTGCCAAGCCAGGAAGACGAGGCACAAGTTGCTGCAGCATCAACCTCAACGGAAGCTGGAGAAGATACTAGCTTAGATTGTCTTTTTATTCTGGAACTTTTTTATGATGTAAATGACAATAATAATATTATTAGTAAGATGAATGATTTCGCTTATTTGTGCGATGTTTCCAATGATCTCAACATGCTTGAACATGATAATATCCCATCTATTTTTTATATTGATTACACTGACACCACGCCTTTTAATCTTGGAACCTCGGAAAATCCGAAGGAAATCTTAATAGCATCGAATATAACTCCTGATGAGAGAGAAAAATTCGAGAGAATAATAAAAAAATATGAAAAGGTTTTTGCCTGGACCTACGAGGACATGCCAAGAATTGATCAGAACATCGCAGAGCATGCTATTCCAACGTATCCAGACCATAAGCCTGTAAAATAGAAGTTGATGAGGCTTAGGCCAGAATGGGCAGACAAGGTTAAAGAGGAAATTCGGCAGCAGATCGAAGCCAAATTACTAGTTGAAGTGCAGTATCCTACATGGCTAGCAAATGTAGTTCCTGTAGCCAAGAAGAACATAAAGGTAAGGGTATGTGTGGATTATCGAGATCTAAACAAGGCCTGCCCTAAACATGATTTTTCGCTACCCCACATTGACGTGTTAATAGATAATGCCGCCAACTGCGCGATGTACAGCTTTGGGGATGGTTATGTAGGCTGCGACCAGATCCTTAACAAGATAGTCGACCGGATTAAAACAGCTTTCATCACGGAATAGGGGACCTACGCCTATAGGGTAATGCCATTCGGCCTAAAGAATGCGGGGGCTACCTACCAGAGAATGGCAACGAAGATCCTAAGCGACTTGATCCACAAAGAAGTGGAGGTGTACGTAGATGACATGATGGTCAAGTCAACCACCAGGGAGGGCCATTTCGAAGCTTTGGAGAAGTTCTTCACTAGGATTGATAAGTACAGCCTGCGGCTTAATCCCAAGAAGTGTATCTTATGAGTAACTTCAGGAAAGCTACTGGGGCATATCGTTAGCAAGAGGGGAATTGAAATGGACCCGGACAAGGTGAAGGCCATCAGAGAGATGCTCGTGCCACAGATGGAGAAGGAGGTGAGAAGCTTCCTAGGTAAGCTACAATATGTCAGCCGGTTCTTTTTGAAACTCACTTCGATATGCGAGCCAATCTTCAAGTTGCTCAGAAAGGATCAGCCTGTGGTTTGGAATGAAGACTGTCAGAGAGCTTTTGATAGCATCGGGAAATATCTGATGAATCCGCCAGTGCTGAGGCCATCGCAACCGGTCAAGCCGCTTATCTTGTATCTGGCAGTGGAGGGTGGTTCCGTGGGAGCCATGATGGCTCAGGAGGATGAGTTCGGGGTGGAATTCGCAGTTTACTATCTCAGCAAGAAGTTCCTGGCCTATGAGATAAAATATACTGAAGTACAGAAGATCTGCCTGGCAGTGATTTGGGCGTCAAAGAAGCTTAGGCACTACTTCCATTTGTATAAAGTTCAGGCAGTGGCAAAGCAGAATCCTTTGAGGTATTTGCAAGAAGCGCCGTCTTTTCTTGGTAAGATGGGAAGGTGGTTGCTATTGCTACAAGAGTTCGATGTCGAATACATTACTCGCAAAACTATCAAGGGGCGAGCAGTAACGGAGTTTCTTGTTGATCATCCCATTCAGGGCGACTCACCTGAATTCAATTTTCTTGATGAGAGCATAGCAACAATTTCTGTCCAAGGATGGCAGTTATATTTTGATGGGGCTGTAAATAACAAGGGGGCAGGAGTCGGGATCATTTTGACGACCCCAGATGATGAGAAGCTCCCGTTGGCCAAGAAGTTGAGGTACAGGGTCACCAACAATGAAGCTGAATATGAAGCGTGCACCTTCGGGTTAGAAGCCTTGGCTTCCTTGGGGGCAAAGAACATAGAGGTTTTTGGTGACTCATCCTTGGTAATCAGCCAGATCTGGGGTGAGTGGGCTATAAAGGAAGAACGGCTGGTACTTTATGTTGCATATCTGAAGGAGCTATACAGGCAGTTCGAGACCTGTACATTTCGCTTTGTACCGAGAGAGGAGAACCATCTGGCTGATGCATTGGCAACTCTAGTGTTGATATGGGATAATCCTAAAGGGATAGCTATGAAGCCTGTCCTGATTTCGAGTTCTGAGAGGCCCAACTTCGAGATCAAACCAATAATGGAAGTAGAAGTAGCAGATGGAAAGCCATGGTACTCTGACATCATTAATTATTTGGAAAATGCGAGATTTCCAAAGGAAGCTACCGAGAAAGATCAGAGGATGATCCGAAGGTTATCCACTCAGTTCATATCCTTAGACGGGGTGTTACACAAAAGGCAGGCAGATGGTATCCAGCTCAAGTGCTTAGACGAAAGGAACGCCATGCAGGCGTCTGTGGGGCTCATATGAATGGGTTAACCCTGGCGAAGAAGATCATAAGGTAAGGCTTCTATTGGCTTACGAGGGACAACGATTGCTCAAAATATGTCAAGCAGTGCCAGCTATGCCAGCAGTACGCAGATTTAAGGCATTTGCGAGTGTCAGAGCTACACAGCCTAACATCACCTTGGCCATTCGCTACTTGGGGAATAGACATTATTGGAGAGATCCGCCCTACGGCATCCAATGGGTATAGATACATAATAGTCGCAATCGACTATTTTACAAAAAGGGTAGAGGCGGAATCCTTCAAGAAGATCGACGCGAGAGACATGGCCAAGTTCATTGAAAGAAATCTGATTTGTAGATACGGCCTCCCACATAACATAGTGTCTGATAACGGGGTGCAGTTCATGGGGGAAACCAGGAAGCTTCTTGAGAAGTACCGAATTGAGCACCATAAATCCTCTCCCTATCAACCACAAGCTAACGGGGCAGTAGAGGCCGCCAATAAGAATGTGAAGAAGATCCTAGCTAAGATGGTCCAAAGCTACAAAGATTGGGCAGAGAAGCTACCCTTTGCACTGTGGGGTTACAGAACGAAGGTGAGGACATCTACGGGTGCTACGCCGTATTCTCTGGTTCATGGGACAGAGGCAGTGCTGCCAGTCGAGGTAGAGCTCAAATCACTGAGAGTAGTCATGGAAGCTCAGATTCCGGAGGCCGAATAGGCACAACAGAGGTTATAGCATTTGAACTTGTTGGATGAGAGTAGGCTGAAAGCTTACTATCATAATCAGATCTAGTAGAAGAGGCTGGCCAGATCATTTGGGAAGAAGGTGAAAAGGCATCCGCTGAAGGAGGGGGACTTGGTGTTCAAACAGATGAGGCCGGGTGTACCGGATATCAGAGCAAAATTTAGACCAACCTGAGAAGGGCCGTTTATCCTCAAGAGGCTATTGTCTAAAGGAGCTGTAATCTTATCGGATGGCGATGGTAATGAGTTCAAGGAACCGATCAATGTCGATAGACTCAAAAGTTTCCATGGCTAAAGACCAACAATAAAAAGAAGAAAATAAAACGCCCCGCGGGTCGAAAATCGAAAAAAGGCGGCCTTGCTAAAATTGGGCGCCTCGACAGGGTGAAAACTGAAAAAAGACATCCGGTGCAAAAATAAGAGGCATGAGAGAAAATGTCCAATCATGAAAACCCGAGAGGGCCGTTTGATAACAGGAGTCGATGCTGTTAAATTTTGGTTTCATGTATTAATAGGGCATGCACAATCGAGTTAATATCAAAACTGATCATGTATGCTGAAATTCTATGCAAAATGTGCACAATTTCGTGAAATAAAATAAGAATTATTTTTCTCATTTCCATCATTTTTTAGTTCTGCATTAGAAAGAAATCTAATACTCAAAAAGTGTACATATGTAAACTAAGCTAAGTCCTTCTGCTGCTCTCGCCAGTCTGATGCTTGAGCCCTCACGTCCTATTGTCAGATGCCAGGCTAAGGACCCATCTCTTGTACTCGCTAGTGGAAGCCACAGAATGAGCTCCGAACCGAGGAATAACAGTCTTTACCGGTAGTCGGCTCCACAGTTCATAATACCGAGAAGCAAAGGCATCAGAAAGAGCTCCTCCTCGAAAAGATAATGGGACCCTCACCACATTCTGGATCATCCCAAGCTGGCGAACACACCGAGCTATGATATGGAAAGTAGCCTGACGAAACCCACAGAGGGGAACACACCCCGATGGTCCATCAATGATCGCATGGGACAGAGGAAGCCAGGCAGACATGAAACTGGTATCATCGTCCGACAACTTGCTAAATCTGGCAATCCCTTCATCAGCAGTGGAGCATGTATACAATCGTTGACGCGGGAGGAAGTGTCTCGAGGAGTACTGTGCAATGACTCGGGGAGGTGGCTCTGACAGCATTCTCTGTAACAACCAAAAAAGGGCCTGGTCGAAATCTGCGTGGTAAGTCGGTAAAGTAAGGGTATTTTTGTAATTTGAGCAAGAGAAAATTTGGATAATAAGGAATTAGTTATTAAGGAATTAATTAATTAAGTGAAGAGAAGGAATTATAGTGTGTGCTTGGAGTGTATGGTGGTAGGGTGTAAGTGGGTTAAGGGATTTTATTGTGTGGTTTTTTGTGCATAGTGCCTTGGATGATTAGTGGGTTATAAGAAATATTATGGTGTGAGTGAAGTTTGGTGCATTGGAGATATTTGTGTAAGAGAAGCTTGTGTGTGTTTAGTGTATGGTGCCAAGAGTGGATAAGTCAAAGTGGATGGTTTGATTCTCTAGGATTGTGACAAGTGGCAAGGGTAGGTGAGCATTAATGGTAAAGTAAGAGAGAGTGAAGGGAGGGGCAGAATTTTTCCTAGCTTCCCGTGGAAGCTAGCTCTCTCTTTCTCCTTTCTTCTTCTTTCCCCGTCCTCTCTCTCTCTTGCTTCCATTTTTCTGCTCTCATCTCCTTTTCTCTTGTGTTTTGTTTGAGCTTTGAGTGGGAATATTGAGTTTTGAGCTGGGTTTTTGAAGGTAAGTGGTCTGGAGTTCTCTGGTTATTTCGGTTCTTCTCTTCTCCTTCTTTTTCTGATTTCGATTGTGGAATTTTGGGTTTGATTTGAGTGAGTTTTGATTGGGTTTGTGCAAGAATCGAAAGCTAGAAGAAAGAGCAAGGGAAAAGAGAAAGCGGACTCGTGAGGGGCTCGGTTTGAAGCTGTAATTTCCAGGTTTGGGAGCTGCGTTTTTGAGTGTGTGTATGTGTTTGGGAGTTTAATTTGATTGTGATTGGGAGCTGTGCTTGTGGATTACGTTTTTCCCCTAATTTCTCCTTGGATCAATTCTATTTTGTGATTGCATGTCACTTGTTACCTTGAGTGTTTTGTTAGATGAATGCATGTTTAAATTAAGTAGTGATTTATAGTAAAATGTGAGTGATATAGTGAGAATAGTATGTGTTTTCGGAATACGAACATGTTATGTTAATGAATTTTGAGTTAGGTTTTGAGTGAATTCATGATGAATTGATGTTTGATTATTGTGTAAAATGTGTTTATGTGGCGTTGAGAATTATGCGGTGAAGTACGAGAGGCTTGAGGTAAGTGTTTGTGCATGACTGATTTAGTGTATGAAGGATTGTGTGTGAAAAGGGTAGGAAAAGTGCAGATCTGGGCAATTCTGGGTTCTGTCGCGAGCGCGACACTGTTGCGATCGCAACAGAATACGGATTTGGCCCCTTGTTCTTGGAGAGCCCTCTATCGCGACTGCGATAGAGAGCTATATAGCCGAGTCCTCCGCGTGAACATGTTGCCTAGCGTGCGCGCGGGGAGGAAAGAACTGGTCTCTGTCGCGAGCGTGACAGAGTTCGGTTGCGCGAATCTGCCTAGCGGGCTTCATCGCGAGCAGGCCTTCTGGCGCGAGCTAGCGAGGAGGTGCCCCGTGGTCTATCGCGATCGCGACAGAGGTCCTTCCTGCTTGCCCTGTTTTTTGAATGTGTTTCTTTTGTTCCACTTTGCACGGTTTCTCACTATTGCATGAAATATGTTTGTGCTTATGACTCGTGATATCATTGCACTAGTGTCTTAGTTATGAATTTATTTGATGTTAGAGTCGTGTGTCGAACCTTACTTTGATTTGGTATTGTCGTGTTAGTGAATGTGTTGTCGAGCCTGGAGTATCAAGGTATTGGATAATTAAGCATGCTTAAGAAGGGTTAGTGAGTGCAGCTGCCCGTGTCCGCCCCGTTTGGGCGAAGCGGTTGACCTCCGAGATGGTCATCTTCCGTGTAGTGATAAAATGTTTTGAGACTCCGGTCTCCCGCGTTACCTTCGGGTATTAAAACTGTTTTTGAGGCTTTGGTCTCCCGTGCCGTGTTCCCGTATCCTCCACCATTGAATTCAGGCTATTGTGTGAAGTGTCTAGTATGTGATTAGTGAAGTGTTCTAATTATTGCATGATTCTGATTATGATTATTGCTTCATGTTTTTTGTTTTAGTGCTGATATTCATATAGTGACTCTTGAGCTGTGTATATATTTCTGCCCTCTGATGTTTAGTGAATTCTGAATTTTATGCTCAATATCTTGTATAGTGTTCTGTTATGTTTGTTCCTCCCCACTAAGTGTTATCACTTAGCACGGGTTCTTGTCCCATGTAGGTGATAAGATTTTTGGAGATTGCTCGTGTTGCGCATCTGCTGGTTGGCCACATAGGAGTAGAGTCTATATTTTTTTGTTATCTCCTCCTGTAATTCTCTTTGTATGTAATATTTTTGTATAGTGGCTTATGTAACTTTTTATAAAGGAATGATGTAATCTTTTTGGGTTGTATCTAACTCTTTATTTTGATTATATGGGATTTATGTTTTGCCTTTGTTATTATTGTTAGTGAACGCTTCCGCTCAGTGTATGTATCTCTGTATGTATGTTGTGAGTGAGCGTCAGGTAGCGCTTTCGCCGGCGCCCTTCCAACGGGGGCGGCGGTGGGGGGTGTTACATTCTCAGCTTCTCTTGCAGCCAAACCTGAAAAAAAAAAAAAGAAAAGCCGCTAGAGTAAGTAGGATTTACTTCAGGCAAAAATAAGGCATAGGGTTGTGTGAAAATCCAAAAGGACGCGCTTCCCGCCAAGAAAAGCTAGTGCAAAAATCCATAAGGGACGCACTACCTTTAAAATAATGACGTACCTGGAGCAATAAGGGGCTTCCCGTGAATGTGGGCCTGGATCTGGAGCATACAGCATCTAAGCCTAGAATGGTCTCAGCTAGAATAAGTGGAAAGGGAGATAGCCCGCGGTGGAAATCGTCCAAAGCCCTAAACAGGCGAAGATCGCTGATCAAACCCCCTGAAGCCACAGTCAAGAAGCTCATCATGCAAAATAAGAATACGATGCTTACCCGGTAGGTGGGGATGTCAGAGAATCTATCTAGACCCTCGACCAACGGCTCCAAAGAGAAGGTAGAACACGGGGGAACCAACTGCGCAGCCTCAGAAGGGGCTATGCCTAAAGACAGAGCAATATCTCGAGTCTGGAGTAAACCGCAACGTGGGATACAAGGCAGAGCGTTAGGGGGATACCAGGCACCGACAATGGCAGCTAACTCCTTAGGTAGGGGGCATAACTCCTTGTACGTGAACTTGAAGACGTGAAAACGGGGATTCTAGAAATGGGTTACAGCCAGAATAAGGTTGTGGTCTACCTTAGCCCTGCGCAGGTGTTTCAGGTTGGAAAGAGGAGAAAGAGTGTCGATTTACCAAGTGCGGTTGTCGTCTAAGATGCGGTACATCTTCTAGAGGAGAGGAGATGACATCTTGTGAAAATCAGGGGATGAAAGCTAGAGAAATGTTGAGAAAATGAGAAAACACAAGAACTCAGAAAAGTTGACAAAATATATAGGGAAGCGCGACAGACGGCCTACCCGTCGGTAGTCATCCACCTGGCAGTTTGCATACGTCAGTATTGCATCACGTGCATTAATTTCGCGTTTAATGGGGAATAGTGAGCGATAGACGCCCAGCCCGTCGGTCGCCCCTAGCGGCGCCCAGACCGTCGGTCACAAAATCTATATAATAGCCTTGTGACCGACGAACAAACAGTTTTGCCATTTTCTCTTTTCCTCTCCCTCTCGTTTTTTGTCGTTTCCACACTCTTTTTCTTTCTTTTTTCTTCATTTTTCTTGCGTTTTTGGCCCTTTTCGCTCGACCGGTCATCCCAGGAAGTACTTTTCTTCATTTTTTACATTTTTCTGCAAATTATAGGTAAGTAACCAATCACTTTCTCTTTTAATTTTTGTTTATTTCCTTTTCTTCTTCTTCTTTTTGCTTTTAGAATGAGTAGATTGCTTTAGTTTGCCTTAGAAAATAAGGGTAGATGCTGCTAGTTTTTATATAATTTTGGCATGCTAATTAGTCAAACCTTTGCATGATATTGCCTATAAAACATGTTCCCTTAGAAATAGGAATTCCTATGCATGCTAGCAAATGTATTTAAGTATGGTATACATGTGCTGCTGTTGGGGCCTGAGGCCTATCCCTTTTGTGATGGAAGTGGGGCACACCCTTGCCGGGGTGCTGCCCATTTCTTATGAATATCTATATACAATTATTTTGTTGGGTCTTGAGGCCCGTTCTGTGTTTTTTCCATGCAGGAGGTTAGGCACATCCCTGCCGGGGTGCTGCCCGATTATTTTATTTTATTTTCAATTCTTTGTCTTTCTCTACTCATACTCGGGCCGCTATCGCCCGGATGGGGTCCAATGTGCTTTTTGTCTTGGAAATTGGGCCTATTAATGCCCGCTCCATTAAATTAATTTATATAATCTTTTCTTTTGCAGGATGCCTTCGAGACGACATGTTCCCAAGGCCCGGCCCGAGGTAGAGGCCCCGATCTGAATGGATGATGAGTTCGCCCAGAGATACAGGGCACCGGCCCAGGTCGAGATTCGGGCTAGCCGTTTTATATCTAGGCCATTCCTAGAGGCCCTAGGGATGGCCGTCGAGGTAGACGCACTGATAGAGGGTGCTGGATGGAAAGATTTTCTGACTGCCGCATTTCAGACGTTCCCCGAGGCTACATGGCAGGTGTTAGCCACTCTACACTATGGAGGGTATCAGAGATCGGACACCGAGCCGGGCGTAGTGCAGTTTTGGTTTGACGGCATGTATGTCAGTATCACGAGGCGTCGGTTTGCGGAAGCGATGGGGTTCCCGATAGGTGATGGAGTTATAGTCCCGTAGAGAGCGGTGAGGTGCGCCCATTGGGAGGCTATTGCGTTGCCAGGGGTGCTGTATGATCACGATACAGCGAAGAGTACCGTACTGGTCTCTCAGGCACTCCGGTACCTGCACAGAGTGCTTTCCAGCTCGTAACTCGGTCGGGCTGGTAATCTAGGGTCGCTTAACGCGGCCAAGATCTGGAGCCTCTGGGCTATGGTGGCAGGCCAGCGCCTCAATGTTAGCCATGAGATCCTGGCTAACATGGTTAGAGTCGGCAGGGGGTCAGCCCCAGTGGTGATAGTCGGAGGGGTTGTCACAAGATTACTTTTAGGCTTAGGAGTCGCCCCAAATAGGCTCAGAGGACCCTTGGACGAGGGGATCTATGTTAACGCATCAGCTGCAGTTCAGATGGGTATGGTCTTGCCGTTGCCGGAGCAACCTGAGGCCTTCAGACTGCCCACCATCCACGAGACTAGGCGAGCTTTTGCTCTTCCGCCTTTGGGACTAAAGCCAGAGCAGGAGTAGCAGCAGCCACCTCCTCAGCCTCCCCAGCCCCCACAGGACCAGGTACCACCTCAGCCTCAGACCGCGCCACCGCCATCACAGCAGGAGCAGCCCAGGACTCCGTCGAATTTCGACGTGGAATTCACCATGGATGAGCTTTTCAGCACCCCACCGGCGTCTAGGGCACCGACTCCTGTTCCCTCACCGAGCACCAGAGTACAGTGGTCCACCCTCAGGCCCTCCGAGAGGTTTCATCCTTACTTCGGGAGTGACCCAGGGGCATCCACTTCTGCAGCTCAGCCATCGGAGCCGACTCAGGAGCCATCGCAGCTGCAGCCAGACATTTCGCAGCTCCTGAACTCCATGTTCACAGTGTTTGAGCGCTGATTAGAGGAGAGGGACAGGGCTACCCGTGAGAGACTGGACAGATAGCAGGCTGCTATCCAGGAGCAGTCCATAGTCATTGAGCGTCTGACCCAGGAGCAGGTCGAGCTCATTGACCATATGGTGCAGGAGCAGACCCAGCTTATGGAGAGCACCAGGGATGAACAGGCTAGACTTGTGGAGCAGGTTGTATAGGGATAGAGAGAGCTCAGAGAGCAGCTTGGTCAGGATCTGAGGATGTCCCAGGATTAGGCATCTCAGAGGATTGATGCGACTTTGCAGATGATTGACGAGTCACTTGATTCTCTTAGGGGGTCCAGGCGATAGAGGGGATCGTTCCTCCCCTGTCCCAGTCCATGAGAGAGTTCAGGGAGCACACTGAGCAGAGACTGGAGCAAACGAGGAAGGCTGCCAGTGAGCAGACCAGCCAGATGAGCCAGGCCTTCAAGCAGTTAAGGGGGACAGTTTCTGATACCATGAGCTTCATGAGGACGTGCACCCAGCCCTTCCTGGATGGCTACGCTCAGGTTAGGTTCAGACAGACTTACGCTTCTGGGGCCGACCATCTACGCCTCAGCATCCACCTCTGACTCAGCCAGTTCCACCTCCACCTCAGCCTGAGCCGATTCACCTCTCGAATGCCGTTGGTTGATAGGAGGTTGCCTCAGATGTGGTAGCACGAAGCATTTTTTTGCTCACTGCCCTAAGTTGATCGAGAATACTCAAGAGCAGGAAGAAGTCAGTCGAGCGGGATCTAATGCCCCTTAAGCTAACCGTGGTAGAGGTAGAGGAAGAGGTCGCGGTGGACGGCCTAGAGATGGAGCTTCTTTTGAGACAGTGGATCGTCCTCCTGTGGCACCAGTTAGATCATATTCGATGAGAGCTCGGGATGAGCAAGATGCATATGAAGTGATTGCTGGTATGTTAGTAATGGCCCAAAAATGGCTACTTTTATGAATAGTAATTGTGGGGCCGTGAATAGTAACTCTGGGGCCATAAATAGTTACATCATGGTGAATAGTGCCACCCTATGTTAAAAAATATTTTATTAAACCATTAGAAATTAGGAGTTAAAGGGAGACTAATGGTATATTTTCGTGCAAAAATGAGGTCATGTATGTTACACCCCGTTACCCCTGTTGGAAGGACACCGGAGCGTCACGCACACAAAACACATATACATACTCTCACACATGGCATGAAGCAAAAACATCTAAGCGAAAAGATGCCAAAACCATATATATACAGATATAACAAAATAAGTTTTACAAAAGAGGTTTATAAACTTTTTACATAGCCATAAATAAAAATCTAAACCTTTAACATATACATATACAAAATCCTTCCTTTACAAAATTACATTGCCAAAACCAAAATCCATGAACAAAACTTATGGCAATACAAAAATATAAGCAAACAACAAAAAGGAACTCCATCTATAGACTTCTAGCGGCCGACCTGCAGATGACTGACTCCAAACCAAACCTACCACTTACACAGGAAAATAACCCATGCTAAGCGATAACGCTTAGTAGGGACGAACAAATACCAAAGAAACATAGACAAACAATATAATATAACAACCTCTACTATAAAATTAGCTATGCAGTCATGCCAATAATTATCATCATATAGTTGTACATTTACAACATGTGCATGATCATATAATAATACATACAATCATAAGTACATATTCACGAACGTCAACTACACAAACATCAATCTACTAGAATCATTTACAACATCTCATTTACATATGCATATAAGTATAAGCATTATCGATTCAACGTATGCATACTTATGAACATAAAGTAAGTAGCCATCAACGTCCAACTACAAGTATTGCATCATAATTAGTCATATCAAATATATAAACATGTAGCTTATATCCAATTACCACATCATTGGAAACATAAAATAGCCTGATACTCACTAAACTAGTGGATACGGGTACTAATGATACTAATAGAACACAGTATCGGAAGCATATAGAGACATGAGTCTCGAATCATATAATCATGTATACCCGAAGGTAGAAAGGGGAGACCGGAATCTCAATTCAGATAGACCCAAGCGAGTTCGACTTATAATGACCCAAATGGGGCCAGCGTGTAGCAGCTGCACTCACTCCTTAACCCTTAATAAGCATGCTTACTATCCACTAAAATGACTGATCAGGCTCAAAAGTAACAACTCATCTATGCTCTAGTATTTTGCTATATAATAAAATATAATTCAAGTATAATGACATAATTCATGTATTCATATACACTGATCAATTATGAAGACACATAAATTATAACTTATAATCAAAAATACCATAATATAATACAAGCCTAAATAAAATCATGTACCATGTAGAAGTAAGAACCCATGTGAAGAAAAACATGAAAACCATTTTCGAGAAACAGGGCAGGTAGAAGGGTCACTGTGGCTCTTGCGAGGGGAAGTCACGCTCACGACAGTAGCCAAAACGCCCGGTGCATGCTGTCATGATTCATAATGAAGAAGCCTCGTAGGAGAGAGCTGGCACGAGTCGTGTCCTTGTGTACGACTCGTGACGAAGCCCCACAGAAGGAAGATGGCATGAGTCATGTCATATTACCAGACTCGTGTCATAGTCCCTCCAATCTTCACGAGTTGTGCTGGCCATCTTGACGTCTCATGAAAGGCTTCATGACTCGTGAAGATGTCAGACAATCTCGCTGAGTCGATCTAATCTTCACGAGTCATGCTGGCCATCTTCACGACTCTTGAAGATGCCAGACAATCTCACCGAGTCGATCTAATCTTCACAAGTTGTGCTGGCCATCTTCATGACTTGTGAAGATGCCAGACAATCTTGCCGCGTCGTACTACCCAATTCTGTCGCGATCGCAACAAGCATCGCGCTCATGACAGTATCGTGTTTTCCAATTCTCAACTGAAATGCAGAAAAATCAGAGCTATCAAAATCAATTCCAAACTTACCTAAAGCCATTTTCATACAAAATCATGTAAAAGCATACTTTTAAAGCTCTCAAAATATGCTTATAAAAATAACAACTCAAATTGGATAATAATTATACACAATCAAATGTCTTGACTAGAAATTTCAACAGTTCATCAAAACCCAAAAACTCATGCTCATATTCATGATCATTCACTTCTAAAAATTGACATACAAACTGTTATAACCCTAACATATCAAAGTATATACGCTAATCTACTAAACCCTTGCATTTACATGTATCAAACATACGATATCAACACCATCAAAACTCAACAATTGATCCGAAATGAGAAAGGGAAAAAACACTCCCAAACTAAACACAATCAAAAGCAAACTCCCAAACCTGGTTGCAGCTCAACTACTATCTTCAAGACCCAATCTTTTCCTTGCCTTTACTCTTCCTTTTCTCTTCAGATTCTTGCATAATCAAACCCAAAAAAATACTCAATTAACCTATGCAATCAATACCATAACCCAAATCAAATCTGAATGGAAGAAGAAGAAGCAACTCATAATAAACCCAGCCACTTACATCTTGGAACTGTTCTTGATCTCAAAATCCAGCTCAAGCTCAATGATCAGCACATGCAAAGAATAACTAGAGAGCAGAAAAGGAAAAAGAAGCAGAGAAAGAGGGAGGAACGGCAAGAACAGTAAGAGGAACCAGCTTCCACGGGAAGCAAACCAGTTCTGTAACACCCCTAACTCCCACACGTAGCATAACGAAGGACAGAGAGCTACGGTGAGCGAAGGGTGCTACCGGACGAGACACTTACTTAGCAAAATAGAAGACAGAATAATAAAATTTCTAATATCTAGAACCTCAACCACATACACATCCTAAACTTATCTCACACACACCATCATTCGCACTAAAGATTATTACATCTCATTACAAATGTTAAATAAATGAAATTTAATTACATGCCAAAATAAAAAACACTTCCTATGAAAATCTAGCGACTCGTTGGCCAAAACTCAGCGGACCACAGCGCTACTCTGATCTCCTAACCTTCACGGACAAACAACCATGCAAGCGATAACGCTTAGTCGGGCGAAACAAATAATGGGCAGCCACTCACAGTGGTTGCCGAGGCAAACACATGCAAATCAATATATATATATATACATAAACATAAAATACACTGGTTAAAGCTATCATAAATTCATATTCTTATTCTCATACGAAAGCCTAAACAATTTCGTAAACACACTCGTTTATATACCATAACTAGAATTAACTTTATTACCTTTTTAAATCACAATAATATTATACTTACTAATTGTTTACCTAATTCATTTAATTAACCATATTAATAGTTATACCTCATAGGTTACCAAAAATACATTTTGCTAGTCAGAAATATTAAGCCTTACCAATTCCCATACTTATTAGTAGTTGCAAAATCATGCAGATAATAGTATTACCACTTAAGTAAAAACCTTTCATTTGTTCAAATCATTACGTATTCAAAACTAAACAAAACATTTAGATTCTCAGATTTCGTTCGGGCTTGAAATAAATATTCCAAGCTTCCTATGTATCCCTATAGTAGGGAATTAGAACCACATAGTTCTACAGAAAACTTTATGCACACATATTCTAAATTTAATCTTAACTCATTTCCTAAATTCAATTATCTATATCATGCTTAACACTTTATTATTCCTTACTTACCAATCATTACATAATTTACCGTATTCATTAAAATTAACAAAAAGGCACATGAATTCCTTACCAAAATACTTACAGTAATTATCCAGGCTAAGGTCTAGAAGGTAGATAACACAATACATACCTATATTCTCAATTTAAACATATAAACGGATATATTCATAGAGTTCATTTACTGAGTACATAACTATAGCAAATATGCATATCAATCATTTCAAAAATTCTTACACAGACTTTATATAAACAATCATACTCAACTTATGAACAGATTAATAACAGGCATTTCTCACATACGAATTCTTATGCAAATAATATTTATTCATACATACTTATCATAACAACATTATCAGTTACATCTCTTTTTGATTAACTGACATTAGATTCACATACAAAACCATTTAGGTATCCGTAGATACCACACAATTCCACATTTGAGTTAAAAAGGATCCAGAACACTTTAGTGCATGAAGCACAAGCTCATCATTTCAACAAACACTTTCAAATACTTAATTCACATAAGTATTTGCACATCATTACAAAACTTATCAATTCATTCACATCCTGCTATTCTTTTAATTGCCTGCTAAGTCAAAGGGGTGGATAAGCGAGTAAACAAAACACATTGAGGGTACCCGAGGGTACAATTGAAAAGCAACATCGTATGTTTCTCATTCAAAACATTTTCACATTGGGGATCTTAAACAAGATCCGTACACATTGAGGTTCGCGAAAAACCAAACCGGGACCTGATCAGGGTCCACACAAAACAAAGGGCTGCAGCATCAGAACTCTATAAGCATGTCTATCTATCCACGACTCGACTAACACGGGCTAAATTTTCCATATCATTATTGAATTCATCACGTTTCACTTTTATATATATATACATTCCATTAAATACTTGTAACATTCTTTTATGATCACATACATTCATATATTTGCATATCATATGTAAAATTACATTTATCATATTCAAAACTAATCACGTGTGGTTTCATAGATCGAAGTATTCATAGGTACATATTAAACGTAATCATATTATTAATCATCATGCATTCATTTAAACTTAACAGATAAGGTTACATTTCATTATACCTATACATTTATAACACAATAATAGTAGATCAAATTCTCATATTTCAATAATTACTATGCATGGGAACACATTGAATAATTCACATTTTAAATCATATATGCATAGCATAAATGAGAAACCTTGCAAAGAAGAAGATCTTTCAAAACCATTTTGAAATAGAGAGGGGACTGTCGCGATCGCGACCAAAGGTCGCGCTCCCGACAGTGGCCAAGCTTGCTCTGCGGGCAAGGAATCGAGCATGAGTCGTGCTCAGAGACATGACTCGTGAAGGCGAATCATAGAGGAGCAAAGCAGGTGCAAGAGGGAGAGGAGACTGTCACGAGTCGTGCTCAGCTGCACGACTGGTGCTCCAAGTGCGCTACTCATGCACCATATGCATGACTCGTGCACGACTCGTGCACAACTCGTGCACACGTGCACGGGCACCACGTGCACGACTCATGCACAAGTGGACTACTCGAGCACCCCCTCGCAAACTATCAGCTGGTAGGTTTTTCTCGCGATAGAGTCGCGTTTTCCAGATTATTGCAGAACCCAGTTTTTCCAAACTTCAACATAACTCAAAACAAACTTTCAAATCATCAAAAGAAATATAAAACCCAACTTTTAAACCATTTAGAAACCTCATTAATCACATACTTTTCCAGAATTCCAAATCAAAAACCAAAATAACAAAATAAATCAAATATACCAAAAATCCCTAACCTCAACTCCTTTGCTCCAATAGCTCACGTAGATGATCTGTCACACCCCATTTGCCCCCTAGTAGAATGAGCCTGTCTGTCTGTCTATCTGTCTGTCTGTATGTGTAAGCATTCCCATATGTTCGGCATTTCATAAGGGTATTTTAGTAAAATATATGTTTTTGGGTTATTATTATTATTATGTGGGTGCATACATGGCATTAGTGTGTTAATTAAATGAGAAATATTTGTATGCATGTGTTCATACCATTGTAGGGTATGCATAAGTTAAGAGGGTTTTAGGTGTGTGTAGTGTAGGTTATTTTAGTGTGAGTGATTAGCTTCACCAATAGGAAATTGATACATATTTAGGATAAAGAAAAGAAAAAGAAAAAGGAATGAAAGAAAAGGGACTTAGAGATTTACGTTTCTTTTCTCACTCACTTTCTTCTTCTTCACTTTCTTTATTTCAAGTACTGTATTATTGATTCAAGGTCTTATTGGTGAAATTAATCCTCTTCTTGCATTCTCTCTAGTAAGTAATTGAATTCCCTCATCTAGTTGCTTCATTTACTTCTTCTTCTTCCTTAGGTTGAGATTTAACTTAGGGTTTGTTTTGTGAATGTTCTTGTTGTGATGTGTTTAGCTGAAGCTCCTCGTGATCCAAAGGGGAAAGAGGTTGCTGGACCTAGTGGAGCTAAGTGATAGAAGTTTAGAATCCAGGTTTGGGAATATTTATTTGTGAAATTGTGTGATTTTGATTTTACTGTAAAATTCTAGGGTTTATGTTCTTGTGAGTTTGAATGCATATGTTCTTGATTTGATTTGATTAATTAGTTGATGAATTGAGTTGTATAATTGTTGCCTATATTGTTTGAGATAATTTCTGGAAGGTAAAAACAGGTTTGTATGGTTTTAAATCAAATTGGGATTGAAATTGTTGTTCTGAAATTTCTGGAATATCTGGAAAATCGAAGTACTGTTGAAGTTCTTCTTTGTCGCGTGACTCGCTACGGAAGAAGGCAACTCACGAGACGTGACCTGCCTGCTGAGAAGCCAGTCGCGTGACCAGCTGAAGAACAAGCAGGTCACGTGACGTGATCTTCGGTCACGTCGTGCGACCTGCGAAGGCGATGCGTGATCTGCGAGATCACGCAACGTGATCTGCGAGGGAGTAGCACGTCACGAGACGTGACGTCCAATCACGCCGTGACCTGCGAGAGCGTTGCGTGATTTGTGCAGATCACGCAACGTGACCGGCGAGAAAAAAGCAAGTCACGTCTTGTGACCCTCGGTCACGTCGCGTGACCTGCCTGTTGGGAAGGCCACTCACGCCTCGTGACCAGCCAATCTCGCCCGTTTCTCCGCTCAGCTCGTTTTTCTGAAATTTCCTAGTTTTTAACTCAGAAATGAATTTGGTATTTCTTCTGAATGGACTTTACTGTTGTATGATGCATGTCTTACTGTTTGATGCTTCGATATGCGTGATACCATGATTTTTCTGATGAATTATATTCCGTACTCTGAAATGTGATCCGTTTGACGCATAACCTGCTAGAGTCAAGTAAGTGGATAGTTAGGCATGCCTAATAGAGTCTTTAGCTGCAGCCCTCAGTTCAGTTTGGACCCCGATCAGGTCCCCGTTTGGTTCCTCGCGAACCCATCAGTATAGAATCTTGTTTAAGATTCCCTCAGTATATAAATAACATGCTTTGATAAATGATATAATATTTGATTTGTACCTGTGAGGTACCCTCAGTATTCGATTCGTACCCATAAGGTACCTTCAGTACACTCGTTATCCACTGTCTAGAGTCAGCAGGTGTTCTTTATTCGTTAATTGGAATTGTTCTGATCTGATTTGACTACTATATGGAATTTCTGAATAAGTTAATGATGAAACACATGCTGGATTATTCTGTAATGAATATGATTGCGAGCTATTGACTATATGACCTTTATACGTGAATACGTTTATATGTATTATGCTAACCTTTGCATATTGCCATTCTGAATGTGACATGTTTAGGCGACCATTGTGTATGGCCGTCCATAATTTATGTGTGTTTCCCCACTAAGCGTTTATCGCTTAGCACGGTGTGTTTACCCGTGCAGGTGCGGAAGGAGTTTTGCCTTGTGAGAGTCGCCGTCATCAAGCCAACACAGAAGAGTTTTAGTGTAGGGCTATTTTTTGTATCAGTTTTGTATCAGCTTCCGCTTTTGTATCTATATTTTGGGTTATGTAATATTATTTTCGTATCAGCTTGCTGATCAGTACATTATTGTAATAGTTTAATTATAGTAATGCATGATCAGCTTTTGCTTTCTTTATGTAAAGTTTTTAATTATTCTGTATTTTCTGAATGTATGTTATGAATGATTGTATGTTATACTTTGTACTTGCTTGGTGGCACCTTTACTCATACGGCATCTCACTCCTTCTCGGATGGGATCGCCTACGTATGGGAAGGGGGTGTTACAGTTTGTGGTATCAGAGCATAGGTTTAGGCGTTTCTGGGTGTTGTTGTGATTGTTTTGAGTTTCTTAGATGTGTATGTGTCTAGATCTGTGTTGGCTGATACGGTTGTTTCTTGTTTGTTTAGATGGCTTCTAATTCTGCTCATGGTGCGTGTGAGGAATCCGCCGAGAGTGTGAATCCTCTAGCTATAGATCCGTCTGTTTCTGTTACTGTATCGGCTCAGCATGCTAGGGTCCAGCCCGAAGCCGTAGCCATGCCTTTTGAGGCTATGTTTAGACTGCATCAGGACATGGCTAGGGTTTTGGAGAGAGTGACTGCTCCTAGAGCACCTATGGAGAATCTGAGGAGGGCAGGAGTTGAGGATTTTTATGGTACTGGTTTGAATGAATCTGAGTTGGCAGAGAGATGGTTAGATAAAGTCAAGCGTGCTTTGAGAGAGATTCGGTGTCCTCCTGATAAGCAGGCGGAGTGTACACTAGCTCTTCTGCAAGGGTCTGCATTTGAATGGTGGGAATTGGTTTCCAGGCATCCTCAGTTACCGGATCCGATTACCTAGGAGTTCTTTGAGGGTGAGTTCATAAAGAAGTATATTACTCAGACTTATGGAGATTCGAGATGGGCGCAGTTTTTGAGTTTGAGACAGAGGGCTATGTCTGTCGCAGATTATGAGAAGGAGTTCAATAGATTGTCTCGCTATGCCCCACGAGGAGTTATGACTGATGACTTTAGATGCAAGCATTTCGAGGCAGGGTTAAATGAGTCTCTGAAGATTGCTTTGATTTCCTTGATGTGTATACCTGGGGTTAGCTACTATCAGATAGTGGAGGCTGCAGTGAGAGCTGAGTTGTCTGAGACTGTGATGAGAGAGAGAGCTCAGAGGAGGAGTTCTTCTCGTGGAGGATCTTCTTCGAGTAAGAGATCTAGGAACCCACAGGATGAGTCATCTTCTGGCCCGGCTTCTAGAGGTAGACGATAGGGTTCTACAGCTGTGTCAGGTTCTGGTAGGGGTGGTAGAGTTGAGACTACACCAGCTTGTCCTCATTGTAGTAAGACACATCGGGGTGAGTGTAGGTGGCTCTCCGGTGCGTGCTTCAGGTGTGGGAGTTCTGAGCATCTTTTGGCCAGTTGTCCGAGATTGCATGAGGATTCAGGTTCCCAGAAAGAGAGCAGTAGGGTCGGTTCGAATGCTTCTCAGGCTACCCATGGCAGAGGCTGAGGTCGAGGTAGAGGTGGTCGGCATAGAGAGGGAGCTGCTTCTTAGACTGTTGAGCATCCTCCTCAGGGTGCCATTAGAGCTTATGCTATGAGAGCCAGAGATGAGCAGGATGCGCCTGATGTTATTGCTGGTAAGTTCCTACTCCATAACATTGAGTTGTATGCTCTAATTGATCCTGGTTCCACACACTCATGCTTGTGCACAGATAAAATTGTTGATAAATTGCATTCAGTTGATCAGTTAGATTATGAGATTTGTGTGACCAGTCCATTAGGGCATAGTGTCAGTGTGAGTAGAGTTTTTAGGAGTTGTCCTCTGATTATTGAGGGAGCTGTGCTTCCAGCGGATTTGATTGAGTTACCCTTCAGAGAGTTCGATTTGATTCTCGGTATGGACTGGTTGGGTAAGCATCGAGCTGTAGTTGATTGCCATAGGAAGACAGTTGTACTTCGGGATAGAAGTCAGTCTCTTGTGTTTCTGAAAGGTTTGGGTGCTAGTTCGTTGCATAATGTGATTTCTGCGATGCAAGCTAAGAGATTCATCAGGAAGGGTTGTGAGGCTTTTCTAGCAGTTGTGTTAGATTCCAAGAGGGATCAGGTTCAGATTGAGGACATCCCTGTAGTACGGGAGTTTGTTGATGTGTTCCCGAGCGAGTTGCCTGGTTTGTCTCCTGAGAGAGAGGTTGAGTTGTCCATTGAGATTATGCCAGGTACAGCACCTATTTCGAGAGCACCTTATCGGATGGCTCCTGTAGAGTTGAGGGAACTTAAATCTCAGCTACAAGAGTTATTGGATAAGGGGTTTATTCGACCAAGCATATCTCCTTGGGGAGCTCCAGTTCTGTTTGTCAATAAGAAAGATGGATCCCTGCGGATGTGTATTGACTACCGCCAGATTAATAAAGTTACAGTGAAGAATAAGTACCCTTTGCCTAGGATTGAGGATTTATTTGATCAGCTTCGAGGTACGGGTGTCTTCTCCAAGATAGATCTTCGATCAGGGTACTATCAGCTTCGTGTTCAGGATGCAGATGTGGTGAAGACTGCATTTCGGACTAGGTATGGCCACTATGAGTTTCTTGTGATGCCGTTTGGTTTGACAAATGCTCCAGCGGCTTTTATGGATCTGATGAATCGTGTGTTTAGGCCATACTTAGATCGATTTGTAGTAGTGTTCATTGATGACATCTTGGTGTATTCCAAGGATGAGAGTGAGCATGAGGAGCATCTCCGATTGGTTTTACAGATGTTAAGAGAGCATCAGTTGTTTGCTAAGCTTAGCAAGTGTGATTTCTGGCTTCGAGAAGTATCATTCTTGGGTCACATTGTTTCAGCTAGAGGTATCCAAGTAGATCCAGCTAAGATTGAGGCGATAGTTGATTGGAAAGCGCCTCGCAATGTTCAAGAAGTGAGGAGTTTCCTCGGTTTAGCAGGTTACTACCGTCGGTTCGTTAAAGGATTTTCTGTGATTGCTGCTCCTATGACTAGATTGTTGAGGAAAGGAGTCAGATTTGAGTGGTCAGACAGGTGTCAGTCTTGTTTTGATCGGTTAAAGCAGTTGCTTGTTGAGGCTCCTATCCTTACTCAACCCATCTCGGGTAAGGAGTTTGTCATTTACAGTGATGCTTCTGGAGTTGGTCTTGGATGTGTGCTGATGCAGGAAGGTAAAGTGGTCGCTTATGCTTCTCGTCAGTTGAAGCCACATGAGAGAACTATCTGACGCATGATCTTGAGCTGGCAGCTGTGATCTTTGCCTTGAAGATTTGGCGTCACTACTTGTATGGGGAGAAGTGTAGGATCTTCTCGGACCACAAGAGTTTGAAGTACTTCCTCTCACAGAAGGAGTTGAACATGAGACAGCGGCGTTGGCTTGAGTTATTTAAGGACTACAACTGCATTGTGGATTACCATCCGGGTAAGGCCAATGTAGTCGCCGATGCTTTGAGTCGGAAGTCAGTTTCAGCTTTGTTCTTGAGGCGATTCAGATGGAGATTGGATTCTGATGGGGCTTTGCTTGCCCAGTTGCGTGTGAGGCCTACCTTGAGACAGAGGATTGTGGATGCTCAGAGAGACGATGTGAGGCTTCAGCAGATTGTGCATGAGGTTAGATCGGGTAAGCAGTCAGAGTTCTCAGTTCGGGATGAGGTACTTATGTTCAGAGATCGCTTGTGTGTGCCAGAATCTGAGGATTTGAGGAGACAGCTCATGAGTGAGGTGCATAGTTCAGTCTTTACTATGCATCCGGGCAGTGAGAAGATGTATAGAGATATGAAGCAATTCTATTGGTGGTCCGGTATGAAGCGTGATATAGTGGATTTTGTTTCCAAGTGCTTGACTTGTCAACAGGTAAAGGCTGAGCATCAGGTTCCTTCGGGTTTGCTTATGCCTTTATCCATTCCTGAGTGGAAATGGGACGACATCGCCATGGACTTTGTTTCTAGTTTGCCTTTGACTCAGAGGAAGCATGACTCAGTTTGGGTTATTGTGGATCGGCTTACGAAATCAGCTCACTTTTCTGCCGGTTAGAGTGGACTACTCCATGGATAGATTGGCCAATATCTATGTGGATCAGATAGTTCGGTTGCATGGTGTGCCTTTGTCCATAGTGTCAGATCGAGATCCGAGGTTGACTTCCAAGTTTTGGAAGGAGTTACAGAGAGCTTTGGGCACTAGGGTGAACTTCAGTACAACATTTCATCCTCAGACCGATGGTCAGTCAGAGCGAGTTATTCAGATTCTGGAGGATATGATGAGAGCTTGTGCTTTGGATTTTCCGGGTAGTTGGGACAGATATGTATCATTGATGGAGTTTGCCTACAACAACAGTTTTCAGTCGAGCATCGGTATGGCACCATATGAGGCTTTGTATGGTCGTCAGTGTAGGACTCCGATTTGTTGGACCGAGTTATCCGAGAGATCTATGATTGGACCAGACTTGGTCAGAGATACTGAAGATAAAATCAGAGTAGTGCAGCGGAATCTGAAGGCAGCCAAGGATCGACAGAAGTCTTATGCCAATTTGAAGAGGAAAGACGTGCAATTTGAGATCGGGGACAAAGTTTTCCTTAAAGTTTCTCCTTGGAGGAGAGTGCTTCGATTTGGAAAGAAGGGTAAGCTGAGTCCTCGTTTCATTGGACCTTATGAGATTTTGGCTAAGGTAGGACCTGTAGCCTACAGATTGGCGCTACCGATGGAGTTAGCAAAGTTGCATGATGTATTCCACGTTTCGATGCTTCGTCGGTACATATCAGATCCTTCGCATGTTCTGTCAGTTCAGGATATCCAGGTTCAGCCAGACTTCTCTTATGATGAGGAACCGCGAGCTATTCTAGCCCAAGAGGTGAGGCAGTTGAGGAATAAGCAGATTCCCTTAGTTAAAGTATTGTGGATCCATCATGGAGTCGAAGAAGCGACTTGGGAACCAGAGGAGTCCATGAGAGCTCAGTACCCTCAGTTATTCAGTTCAGGTGAGAATTTCGAGGACGAAATTCTTATTAGTAGGGGAGAGTTGTCACACCCCATTTGCCCCCTAGTAGAATGAGCCTGTCTGTCTGTCTATCTGTCTGTCTGTATGTGTAAGCATTCCCATGTGTTCGGCATTTCATAAGGGTATTTTAGTAAAATATATGTTTTTGGGTTATTATTATTATGTGGGTGCATACATGGCATTAGTGTGTTAATTAAATGTGAAATATTTGTATGCATGTGTTCATACCATTGTAGGGTATGCATAAGTTAAGAGGGTTTTAGGTGTGTGTAGTGTAGGTTATTTTAGTGTGAGTGATTAGCTTCACCAATAGGAAATTGATACATATTTAGGATAAAGAAAAGAAAAAGAAAAAGGAATGAAAGAAAAGGGACTTAGAGATTTACGTTTCTTTTCTCACTCACTTTCTTCTTCTTCACTTTCTTTATTTCAAGTACTGTATTATTGATTCAAGGTCTTATTGGTGAAATTAATCCTCTTCTTGCATTCTCTCTAGTAAGTAATTGAATTCCCTCATCTAGTTGCTTCATTTACTTCTTCTTCCTTAGGTTGAGATTTAACTTAGGGTTTATTTTGTGAATGTTGTTGTTGTGATGTGTTTAGCTGAAGCTCCTCGTGATCCAAAGGGGAAAGAGGTTGCTGGACCTAGTGGAGCTAAGTGATAGAAGTTTAGAATCCAGGTTTGGGAATATTTATTTGTGAAATTGTGTGATTTTGATTTTATTGTAAAATTCTAGGGTTTATGTTCTTGTGAGTTTGAATGCATATGTTCTTGATTTGATTTGATTAATTAGTTGATGAATTGAGTTGTATAATTGTTGCCTATATTGTTTGAGATAATTTCTGGAAGGTAAAAACAGGTTTGTATGGTTTTAAATCAAATTGGGATTGAAATTGTTGTTCTGAAAATTCTGGAAATTCTGGAAAATCGAAGTACTGTTGAAGTTCTTCTTTGTCGCGTGACTCGCTACGGAAGAAGGCAAGTCACGAGACGTGACCCTCGGTCACGCCGTGACCTGCCTGCTGAGAAGCCAGTCGCGTGACCAGCTGAAGAACAAGCAGGTCACGTGACGTGATCTTCGGTCACGTCGTGCGACCTGCGAAGGCGATGCGTGATCTGCGAGATCACGCAACGTGATATGCGAGGGAGTAGCACGTCACGAGACGTGACGTCCAGTCACGCCGTGACCTGCGAGAGCGTTGCGTGATTTGTGAAGATCACGCAACGTGACCGGCGAGAAACAAGCAAGTCACGTCGCGTGACCCTCGGTCACGTCGCGTGACCTGCCTGTTGGGAAGGCCAGTCACGCCTCGTGACCAGCCAATCTCGCCCGTTTCTCCGCTCAGCTCGTTTTTCTGAAATTTCCTAGTTTTTAACTCATAAATGAATTTGGTATTTCTTCTAAATGGACTTTACTGTTGTATGATGCATGTCTTACTGTTTGATGCTTCGATATGCGTGATACCATGATTTTTCTGATGAATTATATTCCGTACTCTGAAATGTGATCCGTTTGACGCATAACCTGCTAGAGTCAAGTAAGTGGATAGTTAGGCATGCCTAATAGAGTCTTTAGCTGCAGCCCTCAGTTCAGTTTGGACCCCGATCAGGTCCCCGTTTGGTTCCTCGCGAACCCATCAGTATAGAATCTTGTTTAAGATTCCCTCAGTATATAAATAACATGCTTTGATAAATGATATAATATTTGATTTGTACCTGTGAGGTACCCTCAGTATTCGATTCGTACCCGTAAGGTACCTTCAGTACACTCGTTATCCACTGTCTAGAGTCAGCAGGTGTTCTTTATTCGTTAATTGGAATTGTTCTGATCTGATTTGACTACTATATGGAATTTCTGAATAAGTTAATGATGAAACACATGCTGGATTATTCTGTAATGAATATGATTGCGAGCTATTGACTATATGACCTTTATACGTGAATACGTTTATATGTATTATGCTAACCTTTGCATATTGCCATTCTGAATGTGACATGTTTAGGCGACCATTGTGAATGGCCGTCCATAATTTATGTGTGTTTCCCCACTAAGCGTTTATCGCTTAGCACGGTGTGTTTACCCGTGCAGGTGCGGAAGGAGTTTTGCCTTGTGAGAGTCGCCGTCATCAAGCCAACACAGAAGAGTTTTAGTGTAGGGCTATTTTTTGTATCAGTTTTGTATCAGCTTCCGCTTTTATATCTATATTTTGGGTTATGTAATATTATTTTCGTATCAGCTTGCTGATCAGTACATTATTGTAATAGTTTAATTATAGTAATGCATGATCATCTTTTGCTTTCTTTATGTAAAGTTTTTAATTATTCTGTATTTTCTGAATGTATGTTATGAATGATTGTAGTTATACTTTGTACTTGCTTGGTAGCACCTTTACTCATACGGCATCTCACTCCTTCTCGGATGGGATCGCCTACGTATGGGAAGGGGGTGTTACAGTTTGTGGTATCAGAGCATAGGTTTAGGCATTTCTGGGTGTTGTTGTGATTGTTTTGAGTTTCTTAGATGTGTATGTGTCTAGATCTGTGTTGGCTGATACGGTTGTTTCTTGTTTGTTTAGATGGCTTCTAATTCTGCTCATGGTGCGCGTGAGGAATCCGCCGAGAGTGTGAATCCTCCAGCTATAGATCCGTCTGTTTCTGTTACTGTGTCGGCTCAGCATGCTAGGGTCCAGCCCGAAGCCGCAGCCATGCCCTTTGAGGCTATGTTTAGACTGCATCAGGATATGGCTAGGGTTTTGGAGAGAGTGACTGCTCCTAGAGCACCTATGGAGAATCTGAGGAGGGCAGGAGTTGAGGATTTTTATGGTACTGGTTTGAATGAATCTGAGTTGGCAGAGGGATGGTTAGATAAAGTCAAGCGTGCTTTGAGAGAGATTCGGTGTCCTCCTGATCAGCAGGCGGAGTGTGCACTAGCTCTTCTGCAAGGGTCTGCATTTGAATGGTGGGAATTGGTTTCCAGGCATCCTCAGTTACCGGATCCGATTACCTGGGAGTTCTTTGAGGGTGAGTTCATAAAGAAGTATATTACTCAGACTTATAGAGATTCGAGATGGGCGCAGTTTTTGAGTTTGAGACAGAGGGCTATGTCTGTCGCAGATTATGAGAAGGAGTTCAATAGATTGTCTCGCTATGCCCCACGAGGAGTTATGACTGATGACTTTAGATGCAAGCATTTCGAGGCAGGGTTAAATGAGTCTCTGAAAATTGCTTTGATTTCCTTGATGTGTATACCTGGGGTTAGCTACTATCAGATAGTGGAGGATGCAGTGAGAGCTGAGTTGTCTGAGACTGTGATGAGAGAGAGAGCTCAGAGGAGGAGTTCTTCTCGTGGAGGATCTTCTTCGAGTAAGAGATCTAGGAACCAACAGGATGAGTCATCTTCTGGCCCGGCTTCTAGAGGTAGACGACAGGGTTCTACAGCTGTGTCAGGTTCTGGTAGGGGTGGTAGAGTTGAGACTACACCAGCTTGTCCTCATTGTAGTAAGACACATCGGGGTGAGTGTAGGTGGCTCTCCGGTGCGTGCTTCAGGTGTGGGAGTTCTGAGCATCTTTTAGCCAGTTGTTCGAGATTGCATGAGGATTCAGGTTCCCAGAGAGAGAGCAGTAGGGTCGGTTCGAATGCTTCTCAGGCTACCCGTGGCAGAGGCCGAGGTCGAGGTAGAGGTGGTCGGCATAGAGAGGGAGCTGCTTCTGAGACTATTGAGCATCCTCCTCAGGGTGCCATTAGAGCTTATGCTATGAGAGCCAGAGATGAGCAGGATGCGCCTGATGTTATTGCTGGTAAGTTCCTACTCCATGACATTGAGTTATATGCTCTAATTGATCCTGGTTGCACACACTCATACTTGTGCACAGATAAAATTGTTGATAAATTGCATTCAGTTGATCAGTTAGATTATGAGATTTGTGTGACCAGTCCATTAGGGCATAGTGTCAGTGTGAGTAGAGTTTTTAGGAGTTGTCCTCTGATTGTTGAGGGAGCTGTGCTTCCAGCGGATTTGATTGAGTTACCCTTCAGAGAGTTCGATTTGATTCTCGGTATGGACATGTTGGGTAAGCATCGGGCTGTAGTTGATTGCCATAGGAAGACAGTTGTACTTCGGGATAGAAGTCAGTCTCTTGTGTTTCTGAAAGGTTTGGGTGCTAGTTCGTTGAATAATGTGATTTCTGCGATGCAAGCTAAGAGATTCATCAGGAGATTGAGGACATCCCTGTAGTACGGGAGTTTAGTGATGTGTTCCCGAGTGAGTTGCCTGGTTTGTCTCCTGAGAGAGAGGTTGAGTTGTCCATTGAGATTATGCCAGGTACAGCACCTATTTCGAGAGCACCTTATCGGATGGCTCCTGTAGAGTTGAGGGAACTTAAATCTCAGCTACAAGAGTTATTGGATAAGGGGTTTATTCGACCTAGCATATCTCCTTGGGGAGCTCCAGTTCTGTTTGTCAAGAAGAAAGATGGATCCCTGCGGATGTGTATTGACTACCGCCAGATTAATAAAGTTACAGTGAAGAATAAGTACCCTTTGCCTAGGATTGAGGATTTATTTGATCAGCTTCGAGGTGCGGGTGTCTTCTCCAAGATAGATCTTCGATCAGGGTACTATCAGCTTCGTGTTCAGGATGCAGATGTGGTGAAGACTGCATTTCGGACTAGGTATGGCCACTATGAGTTTCTTGTGATGCCGTTTGGTTTGACAAATGCTCCAGCGGCTTTTATGGATCTGATGAATCGTGTGTTTAGGCCATACTTAGATCAATTTGTAGTAGTGTTCATTGATGACATCTTGGTGTATTCCAAGGATGAGAGTGAGCA
This sequence comes from Excoecaria cochinchinensis, assembly GCA_947683425.1. NCBI lineage: Eukaryota > Viridiplantae > Streptophyta > Magnoliopsida > Malpighiales > Euphorbiaceae > Excoecaria > Excoecaria cochinchinensis. Next base: position 2,106,643 of record CANTUQ010000021.1, on the reverse strand, counting down.
TGAGGAGCATCTCCGATTGGTTTTGCAGATGTTGAGAGAGCATCAGTTGTTTGCTAAGCTTAGCAAGTGTGATTTCTTGCTTCGAGAAGTATCATTCTTGGGTCACATTGTTTCAGCTAGAGGTATCCAAGTAGATCCAGCTAAGATTGAGGCGATAGTTGATTGGAAAGCGCCTCGCAATGTTCAGGAAGTGAGGAGTTTCCTCGGTTTAGCAGGTTACTACCGTCGGTTCGTTAAAGGATTTTCTGTGATTGCTGCTCCTATGACTAGATTGTTGAGGAAAGGAGTCAGATTTGAGTGGTCAGACAGGTGTCAGTCTTGTTTTGATCGGTTAAAGCAGTTGCTTGTTGAGGCTCCTATCCTTACTCAACCCATCTCGGGTAAGGAGTTTGTCATTTATAGTGATGCTTCTGGAGTTGGTCTTGGATGTGTGCTGATGCAGGAAGGTAAAGTGGTGGCTTATGCTTCTCGTCAGTTGAAGCCACATGAGAGGAACTATCCGACGCATGATCTTGAGCTGGCAGCTGTGATCTTTGCCTTGAAGATTTGGCGTCACTACTTGTATGGGGAGAAGTGTAGGATCTTCTCGGACCACAAGAGTTTGAAGTACTTCCTCTCACAGAAGGAGTTGAACATGAGACAGCGGCATTGGCTTGAGTTATTTAAGGACTACGACTGCATTGTGGATTACCATCCGGGTAAGGCCAATGTAGTCGCCGATGCTTTGAGTCGGAAGTCAGTTTCAGCTTTGTTCTTGAGGCGATTCAGATGGAGATTGGATTCTGATGGGGCTTTGCTTGCCCAGTTGCGTGTGAGGCCTACCTTGAGACAGAGGATTGTGGATGCTCAGAGAGACGATGTGAGGCTTCAGCAGATTGTGCATGAGGTTAGATCGGGTAAGCAGTCAGAGTTCTCAGTTCGGGATGAGGTACTTATGTTCAGAGATCGCTTGTGTGTGCCAGAATCTGAGGATTTGAGGAGACAGCTCATGAGTGAGGCGCATAGTTCAGTCTTTACCATGCATCCGGGCAGTGAGAAGATGTATAGAGATATGAAGCAATTCTATTGGTGGTCCGGTATGAAGCGTGATATAGTGGATTTTGTTTCCAAGTGCTTGACTTGTCAACAGGTAAAGGCTGAGCATCAGGTTCCTTCGGGTTTGCTTATGCCTTTATCCATTCCTGAGTGGAAATGGGACGACATCGCCATGGACTTTGTTTCTGGTTTGCCTTTGACTCAGAGGAAGCATGACTCAGTTTGGGTTATTATGGATCGGCTTACGAAATCAGCTCACTTTCTGCCGGTTAGAGTGGACTACTCCATGGATAGATTGGCCAGTATCTATGTGGATCAGATAGTTCGGTTGCATGGTGTGCCTTTGTCCATAGTGTCAGATCGAGATCCGAGGTTTACTTCCAAGTTTTGGAAGGAGTTACAGAGAGCTTTGGGCACTAGGTTGAACTTCAGTACAGCGTTTCATCCTCAGACCGATGGTCAGTCAGAGCGAGTTATTCAGATTCTTGAGGATATGATGAGAGCTTGTGCTTTGGATTTTCCGGGTAGTTGGGACAGATATGTATCATTGATGGAGTTTGCCTACAACAACAGTTTTCAGTCGAGCATCGGTATGGCACCATATGAGGCTTTGTATGGTCGTCAGTGTAGGACTCCGATTTGTTGGACCGAGTTATCCGAGAGATCTATGATTGGACCAGACTTGGTCAGAGATACTGAAGATAAAATCAGAGTAGTGCAGCGGAATCTGAAGGCAGCCAAGGATCGACAGAAGTCTTATGCCAATTTGAAGAGGAAAGACGTGCAATTTGAGATCGGGGACAAAGTTTTCCTTAAAGTTTCTCCTTGGAGGAGAGTGCTTCGATTTGGAAAGAAGGGTAAGCTGAGTCCTCGTTTCATTGGACCTTATGAGATTTTGGCTAAGGTAGGACCTGTAGCCTACAGATTGGCGCTACCGATGGAGTTAGCAAAGTTGCATGATGTATTCCACGTTTCGATGCTTCGTCGGTACATATCAGATCCTTCGCATGTTCTGTCAGTTCAGGATATCCAGGTTCAGCCAGACTTCTCTTATGATGAGGAACCGCGAGCTATTCTAGCCCGAGAGGTGAGGCAGTTGAGGAATAAGCAGATTCCCTTAGTTAAAGTATTGTGGATCCATCATGGAGTCGAAGAAGCGACTTGGGAACCAGAGGAGTCCATGAGAGCTCAGTACCCTCAGTTATTCAGTTCAGGTGAGAATTTCGAGGACGAAATTCTTATTAGTAGGGGAGAGTTGTCACACCCCATTTGCCCCCTAGTAGAATGAGCCTGTCTGTCTGTCTATCTGTCTGTCTGTATGTGTAAGCATTCCCATGTTTTCGGCATTTCATAAGGGTATTTTAGTAAAATATATGTTTTTGGGTTATTATTATTATTATGTGGGTGCATACATGGCATTAGTGTGTTAATTAAATGAGAAATATTTTTATGCATGTGTTCATACCATTGTAGGGTATGCATAAGTTAAGAGGGTTTTAGGTGTGTGTAGTTTAGGTTATTTTAGTGTGAGTGATTAGCTTCACCAATAGGAAATTGATACATATTTAGGATAAAGAAAAGAAAAAGAAAAAGGAATGAAAGAAAAGGGACTTAGAGATTTACGTTTCTTTTCTCACTCACTTTCTTCTTCTTCACTTTCTTTATTTCAAGTACTGTATTATTGATTCAAGGTCTTATTGGTGAAATTAATCCTCTTCTTGCATTCTCTCTAGTAAGTAATTGAATTCCCTCATCTAGTTGCTTCATTTACTTCTTCTTCTTCCTTAGGTTGAGATTTAACTTAGGGTTTGTTTTGTGAATGTTCTTGTTGTGATGTGTTTAGTTGAAGCTCCTCGTGATCCAAAGGGGAAAGAGGTTGCTGGACCTAGTGGAGCTAAGTGATAGAAGTTTAGAATCCAGGTTTGGGAATATTTATTTGTGAAATTGTGTGATTTTGATTTTACTGTAAAATTCTAGGGTTTATGTTCTTGTGAGTTTGAATGCATATGTTCTTGATTTGATTTGATTAATTAGTTGATGAATTGAGTTGTATAATTGTTGCCTATATTGTTTGAGATAATTTCTGGAAGGTAAAAACAGGTTTGTATGGTTTTAAATCAAATTGGGATTGAAATTGTTGTTCTGAAAATTCTGGAAATTCTTGAAAATCGAAGTACTGTTGAAGTTCTTCTTTGTCGCGTGACTCGCTACGGAAGAAGGCAAGTCACGAGACGTGACCCTCGGTCACGCCGTGACTTGCCTGCTGAGAAGCCAGTCGCGTGACCAGCTGAAGAACAAGCAGGTCACGTGACGTGATCTTCGGTCACGTCGTGCGACCTGCGAAGGCGATGCGTGATCTGCGAGATCACGCAACGTGATCTGCGAGGGAGTAGCACGTCACGAGACGTGACGTCCAGTCACGCCGTGACCTGCGAGAGCGTTGCGTGATTTGTGAAGATCATGCAACGTGACCGGCGAGAAACAAGCAAGTCACGTCGCGTGACCTGCCTGTTGGGAAGGCCAGTCACTCCTCGTGACAAGCCAATCTCGCCCGTTTCTCCGCTCAGCTCGTTTTTCTGAAATTTCCTAGTTTTTAACTCATAAATGAATTTGGTATTTCTTCTGAATGGACTTTACTGTTGTATGATGCATGTCTTACTGTTTGATGCTTCGATATGCGTGATACCATGATTTTTCTGATGAATTATATTTCGTACTCTGAAATGTGATCCGTTTGACGCATAACCTGCTAGAGTCAAGTAAGTGGATAGTTAGGCATGCCTAATAGAGTCTTTAGCTGCAGCCCTCAGTTCAGTTTGGACCCCGATCAGGTCCCCGTTTGGTTCCTCGCGAACCCATCAGTATAGAATCTTGTTTAAGATTCCCTCAGTATATAAATAACATGCTATGATAAATGATATAATATTTGATTTGTACCTGTGAGGTACCCTCATTATTCGATTCGTACCCGTAAGGTACCTTCAGTACACTCGTTATCCACTGTCTAGAGTCAGCAGGTGTTCTTTATTCGTTAATTGGAATTGTTCTGATCTGATTTGACTACTATATGGAATTTCTGAATAAGTTAATGATGAAACACATGCTGGATTATTCTGTAATGAATATGATTGCGAGCTATTGACTATATGACCTTTATACGTGAATACGTTTATATGTATTATGCTAACCTTTGCATATTGCCATTCTGAATGTGACATGTTTAGGCGACCATTGTGTATGGCCATCCATAATTTATGTGTGTTTCCCCACTAAGCGATTATCGCTTAGCACGGTGTGTTTACCCGTGCAGGTGCGGAAGGAGTTTTGCCTTGTGAGAGTCGCCGTCATCAAGCCAACACAGAAGAGTTTTAGTGTAGGGCTATTTTTTGTATCAGTTTTGTATCAGCTTCCGCTTTTGTATCTATATTTTGGGTTATGTAATATTATTTTCGTATCAGCTTGCTGATCAGTACATTATTGTAATAGTTTAATTATAGTAATGCATGATCAGCTTTTGCTTTCTTTATGTAAAGTTTTTAATTATTCTGTATTTTCTGAATGTATGTTATGAATGATTGTATGTTATACTTTGTACTTGCTTGGTGGCACCTTTACTCATACGGCATCTCACTCCTTCTCGGATGGGATCGCCTACGTATGGGAAGGGGGTGTTACATGATCTTTCTTGCTCCTTTGCTCCAATAGCTCACGTAGATGATCTTTCTTGCTCCCAAGCTCATCCAAAATCCTCATCAAAATACACAAATACAAAAACATAAATCTATTATTTTAAAAACCAATCAAAAGAAATGGAAGAAATCAAAACTTAAACTCACCTTTCCTTAACAATTTCCACACTTAATCCTATTAAATTAATCACCTTCATCATCAAAATCTTGGTCTTTGATCTTCAAAGGGAGTGAATGGCATGAAGCAAGAAGAAGAAGAAGAAGAAGAAGAAGAGGAGGAGGAGGAAGATCGGGAACGGGAGAGGGGAAAATCAGATTCTCTCCCTCTCTCTTCCTCTCTCTTCCTTTTATACTCCTTCTTATCCCTTGCTATTTGTCACATTCCCACTGCTCCAAAAATAGAAAGTTATGCTAATTCTCCCATCTAGTCCATCAACTCCTTTCACTTCTTACATTTAGCATCCCTCTATATAATTCTTAACATTGGCCCATAAAATTAATCTTACTCCTTCAATTAAGTTCTAAACTCACACTACATAATTTTACCATTAATTGTACTTGCCGAAACTTTCACTTAAATTCTTAAATGCTTCATTTGACATACCTAACACTACAATTTGCATAACTTTGGTCACTACTCATCCTCAATATGCACAAATCCTTCTATGATACTTTTCGGGTTGTTACAAGTTCTGCTTTACCTCTCTCTTTCTTTCAAATCCTCTTTAATGCTCTCACCTGCTAAGCCATATTTCATGCTCCTATTGGACCTCTAAGACAAATTCCTTGACTTTCTCTTTTAATCCATGGCAAATCTCTTATAAGTCCTTACTAATTACCTTATAGTCACTAACAAAAATTCTTTTCACTTAAACTTTAATTACTCTTCAATTAAGCCCCCAATTTGAAACTAATTCTCACATGCACAGTTAATAAAATACCCTTAATTGTTCAATTTACATACAATTACCAACTAGGCCCTATTTTCGGATGTTACAATGTAGGCCTCTGAAAGTCGAATTGAAGTTAACCTCTGATTCGATTCAAATAGTAACGAAGTTTGACCAAACTTTGACTTAATTTTTAAAAATAGTAAATGAAGTTTAAAAGAAGTTTTGTGGGGAATGAAATGGTTTAAAATAATTTTTAGAAATTTTTGATAGTGAAAGATTAGTAATTTAAGGCAGAACTCGAAGTATTAAATCAAACCAATTTTAGTGAATTGGACCCAAAATGAACTCCGATTGAGCTAAAATTTTGCAAGGAGACTATTTTTCATATTATAAGAATGATGGAATTTGTTTGGACTCAAAATAAGTTGAAGAACTTATAGCTACAATTGAAAAGTAAAAAATGGCCTAAAAATCGAATATTGACCCAAACCGGTTTGAACACTTTGGTTGGACCTAGTCTGATTCAATTTTCCTCATATATAATCATCTCTTCACCTAGAAATCTCCATTTCCAATAGCCTTTCTTCTTCCTCCTTAGGCCAAATTGATATTTCTTCATTTTTCTTCCATTTTCTCTCTATCTCTGCATAAATTTAAGCCTCCCTAACATAATTCAGCTAGTCTAGAATCTATTGGTTTTCTTAGAAGTTCATTTGAAGGATTAAAAGTGGGTGAAACCAAGACTTAAAAGTTTAGGTGTAAAATTGAGGTAAGTGATTGAGGTGGTTTTAAATTAGTTTAAGGGTTCCTATAGGTACTTTAAGGTATGTAGATCATGTTTATATAGTTATATTACACAAAAGAAGTAAGGATTTGATTAGATCTACATATTTTCATTAGGTGTTCATGGTGAGGAAGGTTCCTCCAAAGCTAAAGGAAGGAAAAGGGGCATTGAGAGCTGTTTTGCAAGGATCTAAGGTTTGTGATTGCAAAATCCATCCAGTTCCATGTTAAAAGTATGAATTTAGGTTATATTTATGAATAAAGTATGTGATTTATATATGTTTAATTAAATCTAACCATATAATTATGCTTAAGAAGGCTAAAATGATGGTTTGGATGATTAAAAGTAAAAAAACATAACATAGGTGATGATGATATGATGTGGCCGAATGGTATAGGCATGTTTTTCCATGGTATGTGATGATGTTAATGTCATTTTAATGATGTGTACATGATGTTTGACATGGGATCTAAGTAATTGGATGTGTAAGAGAAAGAAAAATGATCACAATGGATGTGGATCACATAGGCCGAATGGTATACATGGGTTTTACATGATGTATGATGATGTTTATGGCATGTTTATGATGTATACATGATATTTGATGTGTGATTTAATTAATAAAATGGATTAGAGCATGAAAAATTAACATGATTGATGTTAAACACGTAGGCCAAATGATATAAGTATGTAGAAATGTGATTTTAATATGTTTTCGTGTTAAATAATGGCATGGCTATGTTGTTAACATGTAAATTACCTAATTAAATATTAAAGGTGATGAAAAGAATTAAAAGTGAAAAATTAACAACATGGCCGAATGGTATGTATGTGTGTATCCATGTGTACCATGAGGAATTTATGAGTTTTATGGCATGTAATGGCATATGGATGAGATTTACATGTATATTGATCTTATAGTATGGAAAAGAGTGGAATAGTATGATAAAATTCCATGAAAAGTATTATTGGTAATTTAAAAATATGGAAAATGGAATAATAATGCCCTATGTAGTAATCTGGTAGTCAAGGCTAGTTCAGGATATGTTGGCTAGCCATAGGGACATAAGACCGCGGGTGTGAGCATTCCGTCTCACTTATTATAGGCCAATGACGGTCCTACCTCATAGTATCGAAATGCTTAAAAGTAAAATAAAATATTTTGGACGGTATTTTAAGACAGGGGTGGTCTTTTGGAGTCCCTCTGGTATGTTTGTGAGCCTTTGGGGATCACGTCTCATTTATCCCGATCATAGATGTCAACTAGTTTTATACAGGGGCAATAAGGTAAAAATGAACTTAAAATGGTTAAATTTTGATTAAAATGACATTTGTATGAAAAAGGGACATAATTGGAATTAATGAAAAAGTTTGAGGGCATAATGGTAATTTTGACCATAAATAAGTTAATAAATGTTAATAAAGGTAAAAATGTAATTAATTGGCTAAACATGAAAATTGGCCACTTTCTAGGTACTAGAACGTAATTTGGCATGAAATTGGTAGTTTCAGGGCATAACCGTAATTTATATGTTAAATAATGGTTTAATAGTTAAATTAAATGAACTAATGGTATTTTCGTAATTTTTGTAAAGTTTGAGGATTAAAACGTAATTTGGCATGAAATTGGTAGATTAGGGACTAAATGGTAATTTATTTGACAAATAATGGTTAAAAGGGTAAATAAAATGAATTGGTGGCATTTCTACAATTATGGTGAAATTTGAGGACCTAATTATAATTGTCGTGATTAGGGACAAAATAGTAATTATGGTCTATTATGTATACTAATTGTGTAAATACCCCTAATTATGTATTTTAATGGTAATTAAATATGTTATTTCATGCATAATTGATAAATGAATTAAATAATATTTTATTGTGATTATTATATTGTATTTATATAAACATTGTTTATGCATGATAATTTAATTAGTGGAAATACCAGGAATTCCAATCACCACTGGGCATCTTTAATGCTCAGCACGTAGTTTTATTTGACTGCATGTATGTACTCGTTAGGACGTGGAGTTAGCATACCTCACAATTTTTGGAAGCGGAAACGAAGAAGTTATTTGGTGAATATATGTATGTTAAGTATCTTGGCATGTATATGAACTTATGTTATGTTGGTTTTGGGTACTGGTATGTAATAGACTATTGTAGACCGGTACTAGTTTAGTGATGTGTGTAGCAATTATATTGTGTGCCTAGAAAGTCTGTGATTGTGGTAATGGTATGTTTAATAACCTATAGAAGTTAGGTTAACATAAATGGCTAAAATAAAAAGGAAAATGTGAAATGTTATGTTACCGTAAGATTGACTAAAGGAATAGTAACTTAAGACAGTTATAGGTCAATCGACGAAATGGCTAATAAGTTAAAATGAGATAAGTGAGTTTATAGATTTAACTAATGTTGTCAATAGAATCAGATAACTAAAGTAATATTATAATCGATTTTTTTATATAAAAAAAGCACCATTTTTTTTTTACTTTAATTGTCTGATTAATATATTGGTTAGATAACTGAATGAACGTAAGGTATAAGAGTGTTACAAGTGCTATGACATCCGGTATTCGTATCACATATGGGTATAGGGTGTTACAATGTTTATACTCATTGACACTAATATGCATGCTCTAATAGACCCTGGTTCCACACACTCATGTTTATGTTCTGAAAAGATATGTGATCATTTTCCTAATGCTGATCAGTTAGATTATGAGGTACGTGTAACCAGTCCTTTAGGGCATAGTGTCAATGTGAGTATAGTGTATAAGGACTATCCTTTAGTAATGCAAGGTAAAGAGTTCCCAGTTGATTTACCCTTCCATGAATTTGATCTGATTTTGGGTATGGACTGGTTGTGTAAGCATCGAGCAGTAGTTAATAGTCATCAGAAGATAGTTGTGCTTAAAGGTTGTGATCAGTCTTCTGTTGTTGTGTGAGGTTTGGGTTCTAGTTCTCTCAATGAGGTGATCTTAGCTATGCAAGCTAAGAGGTTTTTGAGGAAAGGATGTAAATCATATTTGGATTTGGTTTTGGATTCTAGGCATGACCAGGTAAAGATTAAAGATATACCTGTGGTAAGAGAGTTTATGGATGTATTTTCGAAAGAGTTGCCCGGATTACCTCTGGAGAGAGAGGTGGAGCTATCCATAGAGATTCTGCCCGGTACAGTTCCTATTTTAAAAGCTCCTTATCGAATGGCTCCCATAGAGTTGAGAGAGTTGAAAACTCAATTACAGGAGCTATTGTCTAAAGGCTTTATTAGGCCCAGTGTTTCTCCATGGGGTACTCCAGTGTTGTTTGTTATGAAGAAGGATGGTACTTTGAGGATGTGTATCGACTATCGACAGATCAACAAAGTTATAGTGAAGAATAAGTATCTGTTGCCAATGATAAAAGACGTATTTGATCAGTTGAGAGGAGCCGGAGTTTTTTCTAAGATTGATTTATGGTCCAGTTACTATCAGCTTAGGGTAAAGGATGTAGATGTGTCCAAGACTGCTTTTAGGATACGATATGTCACATCCCAAATATGGCCTAGTAGAATTGCATGTGTAATTGGATCATTAAAAGGGTATTTTGGTAATTTATGCAATTGAATTAAGGATTTAATTGAAGAGTTAATTAAAGTATTTAGAGAAAGAATTGTTGTTAGTGAGTGAATTATAACTTGCCAAGGATTTATAAGAGAATTTGCAAGGACTAGAAGCAAAAGTCAAAAGATGAATATGAGGTCCAATAGTAGAGTGACAAGTGGCTAGGGTTGGTGAGTGGATTAATGGATATTTGAAAGGAGTAGTTAGAGGGAAGGCTGAAATTTCTTAGCTTCTCGTGGAAGCTACTTGGTTTTGCCCTCTCCCTTCTCATGCTCTCTCTCTCTCTCATTTTCTCACCTCCATTTTCTGCTCTCTCTTCCTTTCCATGTGAGTGTTCCTTATTCTTTGAGTTAGGGTGTGAGATTTGAAGAGTTCCAGGAGGTAAGTGGCTGTGTTATTTTGGGTTGGGATCTTCTTCTTCTTCTCCTTCCGTTTGGTTTTGTAATGGTGATATGGTTTTGTTTTGCATGGGTTAATTGGGTTTGTTTTGATTTGATTTGTACAAGAATCTGAAGAAAGGAGAAAGGTTGAAGGGAAAGGAAAGGTTGTAGCTTGACGTCAGTGGGTTTGTTGAGCTCCATTACCAGGTTTGGGAGTGTTTTGCCATCGTCACTTTGGATCATGTTTTTGAGTTTAAATGTTGATGTTGTTTGTGAGTTTTTGGTATATAGAAATGCATGAGTGTAGTAACTTTGTGTACATGATTTGTGGTAGCAAAATACTGATGATATGCATGTTAAATTAGAGGTATATGTATGAGCTTGATGGATGAATTTTTGGGTTTTTGGAATCTCTGTAAATGATGTTTTAATGTATGATAATATGGTGTGATTTGTGTTATTATGATTGTGAACGTGATTTGGAGGCCAAAAAGGTAAGATTTTACATGTTTTAGCATGAAAAATGGGTTTGCGTAAAGTTGGGTTTTGATTTTCCTTCAATTCCCATTTTTTCATTTCTGGAGATCGAGGAGAATCAATTCTGTCTCGAGCGCGATAGAACCGGCTCTTCTCCTTCTAGCGGGATTACCGCTCTGCAGACGTGAGAAAGAAGGTCACGAGTGTGAGTGAGGATCACGACTCATGGCCCTCTTTCGTTGGCAGTTACGAGTCGTGAGGGAGGATCACGACTCGTGACCATCCCTTTTTTGAGAGGAGAGATGCGATAGCATCACGAGTCGTGAGGGAGGATCACGACTCTGACCTCCTCTTCCTCAAAGCGTTGGCGTCAAGAGTCGTGAGGGAGGATCACGACTTGTGACTGCCCCTTCCCTGTGAGGCGCTTGCGAGACGCTAGCGTAACGAGTTGCCACTACATGTGCAACTCGTGACTAGCCTCTCTTCCCTCACTATCACGAGCGCGACAGTGAGGCCTCTTCTGCCCTGTTTTGAAAAAGAGTTTTAAGCTTCTTTTATATTACTACATGACACATGATTGGGTTTAAATCTGTATTATAATTTGATAATTGTTTAATTATGAGATATATGTACATGATTAATATTATTATTATATGTGATTTAAATGCCTATAATTTATATGTACATGGGTTATTTATTTATGATTACGTGTTCTTATTGCACCCTGTATATGGTGTATATGTTCTCGAATTTGACCAACATACATGTATACCTGAAATAATATGATTATACTTGATTTACTCGTTATTTTATGAATATTATTTTAGAACATGATTGAGTTGTTAATTGAGCCTGATAGTCATAGTTAGTGGATAGATAAGCGCTTATCAAGGGTCAGGGTGTGAGTGCAGCTGCTATATGTTATTTGTTACATGCGGGCCCCGTTTGGGTCACATAAGATGTTTGAGACCTCGGTCTCCGGTATGCCTTTGGGTATACATGACTATAAAATGTTTTGAGACCCATGTCTCCATATGCTTGGGATACTGTGTCCTATCAGTATCATTAGTACCCGTATCCACTAGTTAGCGAGTAATTAGGCTATTACTTGAAGTGATTATATGAGATTGATATATGAAGCTATTAGTTATATGAAATGAAAATATTTTACATGTATAAGTATATGCGTTATGATATGATGAAATGGAATACTTGTATTCGGATATGAATGGTTATATGATTATATTCCTGTTGTTACATAAATATTGACTACTTGGATATGAATGGTTACTTTTCGATATACGTGTATGATGAATACTTGTTATAAGCATGAGTAGTATATGTTTATACGTTTATATGCTTTTGTTATTATTAAGTTTATATATATACGTTTATTGCGATTATATGTACATGCTTGTGTTGTTCCTCCCCACTAAGCATTATCGCTTAGCACGGGCTCTTTTCCCGTGTAGGTGGCAAGTTCTTTTTGGAGTCAGACATCTGCAGGCCAGCTGTAACACCCCCATCGCCGTCCCCGTTGGGAGGACGCCGACGGACGCGCTACCGATGCTCACTCACACAGATATGCACATGCACAATGCGGAAGCACACATTCATACATAACATACATACGAAAATACGGGTTAATTAAAAACTTACCTTGACTTACCTTGCGGTACAGACTGAACATGCAATAACTCACGCACACGCAGGCACTAAGCAAAAGCATACACAGAACCATGCATATGACCATTCAACGGAAGCATAAGCGAAATAATAAAACAAAGGAATAACTAAACATAAAAACATACTAACTATTACATTCCCAAAGGAAAACTCAAGATCAAAACATAATTAATTACATATACAATATTACAGAATTACAAAAGCTAAAATACAGAAGCTGAACAAAATACAGAACTTTTGACTCCTACGTGGCCGACCCTGCAGAAGCGCGACTCGTACAGAACCAAACCTGCCACCTGCACGGAAAGGAAATCCGTGCTAAGCGATAAACGCTTAGTGGGGAGAACACACAAAAGTATGGACGGCCATTCACAATGGTCGCCAAGGCATAACACATTCAAATGGTAAATGCGGATATTCATAACATATCAATAATCAGGCTGCATAATAAAGGCATTCATTTCAACACTCACAATCAACCATAAACTCATGTCCAGGATAGACCAAGACAGACATAATACAATACACGATACAAGCATCATCATGCTGAACTACATGTTATATCACATGCATAAACCTACATGGGTAGCAAATATCAACATCTTACCGTGTGGAGTCACATGAGCTTAACACATGCAATTGACATAACTAAATACCCATGCATGAACTGACAATCAAACCATCATGTTAAGAATGCTAGCCATTTAACATATTTAGACATGCCAAACACATACATTAGTCAAAATCCAAAGGATAACATTTAGAGCATCACAATACCGCTGCGCAACTCTAATATATATATTCAAGCGAAAACACTCTAATAGTGGAGACTGAAAGCATAATCACATAACATTACATTCATATCATCAACATGCAGAAAGTACAGTAATCATCACATACTTACCATCACAACTGCTTCGGTTCACATGCTAATGTATAACGAAACCACGCTTACGTCATATACTTAAATACACCAATCGAATCATTTCAAGGCATTCAGAAACTTATAACAAATTACATGACAAGTACGGATAATCATGTTAGATACAAAAACATGCTTACTTAAAACAGACATACATTCTGAAGCCCATAGTCACATTCATATACATATAAACTGATTTCTGAAATCCTTATCATGCTCAAACGGATATCACATATTGATAGTTATATCAAAGTAACAAGTACAATATGCAAAGGCTAGAACATACTCCATATAACATGCTCGTAATAATAAAGCCATACAACCAATATTTCAATAATCATATTCATTCAGAAATAATTCGATATATATATTACATCGATATACTCATTCAGATAATCCATTTATAACCAAATCAGATCAGAGCAGTTCAAATAAACATTCAAAGAACACCTGCTGACTCTAGGTAGTGGATAACGAGTGTACAGACAGTACTTTCCGGGTACGAGCCGATTACAGACAGTACGTTACAGGTACGAATCGATTAAACCAATATACTTTAACTTTCACAGATATTTTCATAAGGGACCTTAAACAAGATCCAATACAGAAAAGGGTTCGCAAGGAACCAAACGGGGACCTGATCGGAGTCCAAACAGAACGATGGGCTGCAGCAACAGACTCTATTAGGCATGCCTAACTATCCACTAGACTGACTCTCGCAGGTCATACATAAAACAATTCACGCTTCGAATCGCATAACGCATAAATATATATACATCATGCATAAACTAGAGAATGATAGACATATAAATATGCTCATAAAGTTGGTCATATCTCATACAATTCCCATTGTAAAACATAATACAGTCAATATACTTTAACATTTAAACAATGTTCTAAAGCATGCCAATGATTATCAATACAAAATCTTAATCATGCATTAATGAGGATAACTAAGTATAATCATGCATAATCCACATTACATTTAATTATAACACATTGAGTTCAAAGGCTAAAGCATGACAATGTATTCCGACATCAACCATATTATTCAAATAAGTTTGGCATAGCAGGATGCCAATCATACTTCATACAAGTCATATACTGGAGCATGCAATAACTCAATTGATAACATCTTAGCACTACTCATCATTCTAAAGCATGTCAGGAACACATGTGGACTTATATTATGCCACTGATCAGTAACGTATAATCTGAATCATGGAATGATACAATACTCTTAAACATGGCATGTTATTCTAGGTAAGAATCCGATCAAGGACAGGCATAACATAATGCTGAACACAACTAAAATAGGCTAACCAATCAGATAAGATAGCACACAGTAGAGAAAAGAGTCATAAAAGCATTTGAAAGTCATTTTATAATAAACTAGTCACGGGGAACAAATCAAAACAGAAAAGCCATACAGGAGCATATAACAGTGTGACATAATTTTTACAGCAGTGAAGACCCATACAGAAGAAATAGGAAATTCATTTTGGTTAAAACTGGGCGAAATCGGAAAAAGGAGCTGAAGAGGGGTCGGTCACGAGTCGTGTCACGACTCGTGACTGACCTCAAAGGGGTCACGAGATGTGACCTAGTGTCACGTCTCGTGACCTGCTAGAGAGTCACGGGACGTGACTCTATGTCACGCCTGGCCTCACAAGAGTCACGCCGTGACTCTAAGTCACGAGACGTGACTTTCCTCTCACAAAGAGAGGAGTCACGCTTCGCGACTGGAGTCACGCCTTGCCTTTACCAGAGTCACGTCGTGACTCTAAGTCACGAGACGTGACTTTCCTCTCACAGAGAGAGACAGTCACGCTTCGCGACTAAGGGTCACGCCTCATGACTTCGTCCTGTCTGCTGAGAAGTCACGCGTTGTGACTGGGAGACAGAGTCACGTGGCGTGACTGGAAGTCACGTCTCGTGGATTGTCTCTCTCAGGAATTCTCGACACATACTGGAAATGGAAATTCTACAGAGACGCGATTTTCCATTCCTAGCTTACCCAGAATTCAACGAAACTCGATAAAATCATTTTCAATCTGATTCAAAACACATCCACACTCATCTTACCTTACAGTCGATCTTCCAAACATCATAAACAAGATAATTGCAATTAATTCCACAATCAAACAATCAAAATCATGCGTAAACCCATTCAAGAATATAAACCCTAAAAGTTACAGTAGGTTCAAAACACAAACTCAGAACTTCAAATTCAATCCTTAACATGCATTACTAACACATCTACTCACGTAATCATGCATATACACATTCCATAACACATCAATTTCCATAAATTAGACCACACAAACACAATTATAAGCCTAGTGAGAAATAGGGCAGAGACAATCAACTGAGATTGAAGAACAGAGAAGTTCAAAACGTTGCATGCATTCAAACACTCCCAAACCTGGAAATAACGATCCAAAATCAGCTTCAAGATCAGTCCTCAATCCTTTCCTTGCCTTTACTTTGCTTCTTCTTACAATCCAAAACTTGCACAAACAAGAAACCCACAATTACTCTTCAAAACCCTAATTGAAGATAAAACCAGGAAGATGAAGAAGAACAGGAGCACGTAGAAAACCTTAAACCAACTTACCTCTTCAAATAAAGAACAATCCAAGCCAAACACAACCCAAGCCAAATGAGAAAGAAAGGAAAAAGCAGAGAAAGGAGAAGAGAAGAGGAAGAAGGAGCGTGAGAGGAGGGGACGAACGGGAATGCAATCTGTGTTCCCTCTCTCACTCTCTTTCCTTTCTTCTTTTCTTCACTCAATGCCCACCTAACAAATCCACATGGCAACTCCTAATTGGACCATAAAATCCACTCACACTTTCCAACCATGGTACCATACTTGAGTCATACCCAAACATTTCCAATAAACCACCTATATCCTACTTCCATACACCACAAGCATACACTAACACTTCTCTTCTTAACACACTTAATTAATTAATTACCATTAAGTCCTTATTATCCAAATTCTCATACACAAATTACTGAAATACCCTTTCCAATCCCGACTTAACATGCACAATACGACCAGGGCTATTTTGGGGTGTGACACCAGCCACTAGAAGTCTAGAATTGGAGTTATTTTGTCTTCCGCTGTATTTTTGTATATGGAACTGATTTTGGAAATGTAATTTTGTAAAGGATGATTTTTTTGTATATGTATATGTTTATCTTTTACAAATCCCTTTTGTAAAAACTATATGGTTATATTTTTTGATTTGTTATCTTTTGCTTAAATGTATTTGTTTTCTTAATTTATTTAAGTATATGTATATGTATTTGAGTTGTGTATATGACTTTGGGCGCGTGGCAACCGACATCCTTCCAACGGGGGTGTCGGGGTGTGACACGATATGGCCACTATGAGTTTTTAGTGATGTTGTTTGGGTTGATGAATACGCCAACAGCTTTTATGGATCTGATGAATAGAGTATTCCAGCTTATCGATGACATTTTGGTATACTCAAAGAATGAGCATGAGTAAGAGGAGCATTTGCGTGTTGTGCTTCAGGTTTTGACGGTCATCAGTTATTTGCAAAGTTGAGCAAGTTTGATTTTTTGCTAAAGGAGGTGTCCTTCTTAAGAGATTGTTTGAGTTGATCTGTCTAAGATTGAGGCGATCCTGAATTGGAAGCCTCCTCAGAATGTGCTTGAGGTGAGTAGTTTCCTGGGGTTAGCAGGTTACTTCAGGCAGTTTGTTAAGGGATTTTCGGTTATTGCTTCGCCTTTGACCAAATTGCTTCGGAAGGGAACTAAGTTTGAATGGTCTGATAAGTGCCAATCTAGTTTCAATCAGTTGAAGAGTATGTCAGTAGAAGCTCCTGTACTTACTCAACCCACTTCGGGTAAAGAGTATACCATGTACAATGATGCATCTAGCATTAGTCTGGGATGTGTTCTGATGCAGATGGAACGGTAATAACATATGCATCTAGGAAATTGAAGACTCATGAACAGAACTACCCTACGCATGATTTGGAATTAGCGGCAGTTGTATTTGCTCTTAAGGTATGGCGACATTATTTGTATGGGGAGACTTGTAGGATTTTTACCGATCATAAGAGTTTAAAGTATCACCATACTAAAAAAGAGCTGAATTTGAGATAGCGGCGATTGTAATAACCCAAAAAGGGCCTGATCGGAATTTTCGTGGTAAGTCGGTAAAGAAGGGTATTTTCGTAATTTGAGCAAGAGAAAATTTGGATAATAAGAAATTATTTGCTAAGGAAGTAATTAATTAAGTAATAAGTTAAGTGAAGGAAATGATATGGTGCGCTTGTAGTGTATGGGAGTAGGATATAAGTGGACTTAGAGATCTTATTGTGTGCTTTTTGTGCATGGTGCCTTGGATGAAGAGTAGGTTATGAGAAATATTTTGGTGTGAGTTGAGTTTGGTGCATTGGAAGATATTTGTGTAGGAGAAGTTAGTGTGTGTATAGGGTATGGTGCCATAAGTGGTTAAGTCAAAGTGGGAAGGCTTGATTTGCTAAGACTGTGACAAGTGGCAAGGGGTTGGTGAGCATTAAATGAAAAGTAAGAGAGAGGTGAGGAGGGAAGAGTTGGATGAAGCTTCCCATGGAAGCTGGCTCTCTCTTTCTCTTTTCTTCTTCTTTCCCATCCTCTCTCTCTCTCTCTTATTTCCATTTTTCTGCTCTCATCTCCTTTTCTCTTGTCTTTTCTTTGAGCTTTGAGTGGGAATCTTGAGTTTTGAGCTGGGTTTTTGAAGGTAAGTGGTGTCACACCCCGTTTGCCCCCTAGTAGAATGAGCCTGTTTGTCTGTCTGTATGTGTAAGCATTCGCATGTGTTCGGCATTTCATGAGGGTATTCTAGTAAAAATGTATGTTTAGGGTTTTGTTAGTACGTGGGTGCATACATGGCATTAGTGTGTTAATTAATTAAGTTACACTTGTGTGCATGTGTTCATATCATTATAGGGTATGCATAAGTTAGGAGTGTTTTAGGTGTGTGTAGTGTAGGTTATTTTGGTTTGAGTGATTAGCTTCACCAATAGGAAATTGATACATATTTAGGATAAAGAAAAGAAAAAGAAAAGGGAATGAGAGAAAAGGAACTTACAGATTTACGTTTCTTTCTTCACTCACTTTCTTCTTCTTCACTTTCTTTATTTCAAGTACTGTATTGTTGATTCAAGGTCTTATTGGTGAAATTAATCCTCTCCTTGCATTCTCTCTAGTAAGTAATTGAATTCTCTCATCTAGTTGTTTCATTTACTTCTTCTTCTTCCTTAGGTTGAGATTTAACTTAGGGTTTGTTTTGTGAATGTTCTTGTTGTGATGTGTTTAGCTGAAGCTCCTCGTGATCCAAAGGGTAAAGAGGTTGCTGGACCTAGTGGAGCTAAGTGATAGAAGTTTAGAATTCAGGTTTGGGAATGTTTATTTGTGAAATTGTGTGATTTTGATTTTACTGTAAAATTCTAGGGTTTATGTTCTTGTAAGTTTGAATGCATATGTTCTTGATTTGATTTGATAAATTATTTGATGAATTGAGTTGTATAGTTGTTGCCTATGTTGTTTGAGATGATTTCTGGAAGGTAAAAAAACAGGTTTGTATGGTTTTAAATCAATTGGTATTGAATTCTTTGTTCTGGAAATTCTGGAAATTCTGGAAAATCGAAGTACTGTTGAAGTTCTCTTTGTCGCGTGACTCACTACGAAAGAAGGCAAGTCACGAGACGTGTGTTAGTGGTTATGCCCTAGGCCAAACATTTGGACCTTGATGTAATCATTACTTTTTCATTTATATAATGGTTTTCTTCGCATTGATATTATTGGCATGTTACATTATTGTAATGTTTATGAATAACAATGTTATTCATGTTGTCCCTAGTCATTTATCAATAAAGGGCATAAAGATAAATTAAGACTAGTATAGATTTGCATTGATAATCATGGGATGATTATATATGTTGATATAAATCAAATCTATATGTACTTGCTAGAGAACAAAGTACTGGATAGACCCACTATAAGATCACTTCATGGGTTAATGTCATAAGTGATCTTATAATAGATATATTATTGAATCCTTTGACCTGAGGTTATCATAGTTTCCTACATAAGGATCATTATGTTTTGACATAATCAAACGTTATCTTTAATCGGATAATTATAAAGTTTATGATCGGACATAGTGAGAATTATGTGGAGGAAAGTGAATAATCAAGATGGAATTTGTCCCTCTCTAATGAGAGAGATATCTATTGGGCCCCTCGATAAGTAGGACTGTAAAATGCATGGCCGTGCTCGAATGAATTGATAGTGTCATCAATGTCATTTGAATTTATCAGTCTGCTTAATGATCGAGAAATTATATGTTTGAACAATTTAAGTTTAACATGGACCATGACTTATGTTCGAACAAGATATCGTGTGACAAAAGGATAATAACATGTTCTATTGACAGGTTAAAATCGGACTAACGATATTTATATTATTTGGGTAGTCATAATGTCTTGCTAGAGACCAATTATGACTTATGGGCTTATTATGGGATAAGGCCCACTACCAACATAATATAAACCTATTTGGTCACACACCAAGACCAAAATGAACAATATGGATTTTATTGGGCTATTGGGCTATTATCTCTTGTTATTAACTCTTATCAAAACTCAATTTCCGTTTTTCAAAAGGAATGAGAGTTTTAAGATGGTTAAAAACATTGGATACCAACATTGGATACCAACATAGGATACCAACATTGGATACCCAAGCTAGCTTAACTTCTTATTGAGAAGAAGAAAAGAAAAACTTAAGCTAATTTTCTGAAAAAGAAAAAGAGCAGCCACCATTGTTCTTCCTTGAGAAGGAAAGAAAATCATAAAATCCATTCGCATCTAAAGGGAACTAGCAACCCTGCGACTTCGGTTCAATTTTGATCGTGCGTGTGGATACCAGTAGAGGACGTTCGTGTTAAAGGCAACGTCTTCAGTCCGGATTAAAGGAGCTAATTTCATTCTAAAGGTTAGTAATTTTAATCTCTTCCTTTTGAATCAATCGAAAATACTTGGATCCTGTTTTGGGTTTCAATTTTATTCCGCTGCGTTGATGTTGATTTAATCCGTTGAAACCCAACAGTGGTATCAGAGCCACTTGTATATTCGTTTGATTGAAATATTTTATGTATGTATGTATGTGATAAATATCTATACATATATGATTATGTTGATCGTTTTGTATGTTGATACTTGGCGATTGATTTCGATTTTAAGTGTTAAAAACGAATGGATTTCATGTGATAAAACGAGATTAACTTTGTAATATTTAATCCGGTATTTTAAGGGCTACGAAATTAAATATTATTAATATGATTAATGAACTCAATTAAGTGTTAATATGATTCTGTTAATACGATTAACTAAAAGTATTAATATGGTTAATACTAAATTATTTTTTGGTGGTATTCTGTATATATTAAACTGTTTAACATATTAAACGATGGCTGACCCTGTAAGGGGCGCTGCCCCTTAACCCAGCCGTGCTACCTCTTCGTAGCGCCTTATATTTTATTCATAATTATCACTCGGTAATTTTAATATATTTATTTATGAAATAAGGTATATTATGCATGATATGATTTATTATGTTTATGTATGATGTCTTTGCATGGTGCATAGCATGGCCAATTGAACCTTTTATGGATGAATTTTATTTTATCTGTTTTAAGGGTTTGTAATTTTTAAATACGACCTGCGTGTCGTTAATTTTGTTGTAATCTTTATTTTGCTAAATAGTTGTAGTAGAATATCTTTGTATTATTAATGTAATGAAGACGGAGAGCAACAATGGAGATCAATCCAAATTCATGGCGATGGAGGTGTAAGATGGAAGATTTTGATCAAGTCCATTTTTCACACCTAGGATTGACCTTTGATCTTCATATTGGCTTATGGGGATCAATGTAGATTTGGCCATGCTATGACACGGTTTTATATATATTATGCATATATTCTTAGTATGTGATGCGATGAATGTTTATATATGTGTATGAGATGGCATGTATGAATTGATGCATGATGTATATAAATAATTAGACATCATAAGTTAAAATTAAATCCCTCACCATAATTTTAAGTCATATGCCACCCATTATTAAAACACTTGTCAAGACTAAGATCACCAAAATGTGGGTTCTGCCAAAGCGAAGTACATTAGGTTATCCTAGTAAGGCAAGATGAGTAATGGTGCTACTCATATATTTAAAATGGTTAGACTTAATTAGGCTATCAGAACGGTTTTGGGCCTAAGGGCATAAGATGGGATTATAACATGCCGGGACATATGATGTCAAAATCCCATAAATGATCTAAGAGTTATATAAGATATAATTGGTAAATTAGCTACCTACCTAAATAACTTAGCTTTAAGCGTCATGCCAAAGCTGACTTAGAGTTAAGTGAAATATGGATCTTAGCCCACTAAATTATTATAATTATTGTAATTATTAATGAGGGTTACTATTTTAGTGGGAGTTTATAAGAAAACCTAAAATGAAATTGGTACTAATATAATTTATCTTGCATGTTTGTAGATTAATGGCATCAAATAACACTTCTGCTATGTCACTGCGATTTGTTCTTGAGAAGGACAAACTTAAAGAAACTGGCACAAACTTCCTTGACTGGTTCAGAAACTTGAGGATTGTCCTTAAGCAAGAAAGGAAATTGTATGTGCTGGATGAGCCTATTCCCAATGAGCCACCTGCTGATGCTACAAGGGCAATCAAAGAGAAATTCAAGAAACATGTTGATGATTCTGTGGATGTTGGCTGTCTAATGTTAGCTACCATGGCCCCAGAGCTTCAGAAGCATCTGGAAAACATGGAGGCTTATGAGTTGAGTACTCATCTCAAGCAGACCTTTCAACAGCAGGCTAGGCAAGAAAGGTATGAGACTACCAAAGCTTTGCATTCTTGCAAAATGGCTGAAGGTGCTTCAGTTAGCTCTCATGTTTTGAAAATGAAGGGCTACATTGATCACCTTGAGAGGCTTGGATTTCCCCTCAGTTTGGAACTGGCAACGGATTTGATCCTTAATTCATTGCCTGATAGTTATGACCATTTTGTCATGAACTACAACATGAATAATATGGAGAAATCAATAGCTGAGCTGCATGCCATGCTCAAAACAGCTGAGCAAAGCATAAGCAAAAAGCCTGGCCATGTTCTGATGGTCAACAAAGGGAAAGGCATGAAAGTCAAGGGTAAGGCTAAGGCTAAGGCAAAAGTTGGTGGTAAGCCTAAGCCTAAACCCAAGCCCAAGGCTAAACCTCCAAAGGAAGGAGTTTGCTTCCACTGCAATGAACCTGGTCATTGGAAGAGGAACTGCAAGCTTTACCTGGAAGAATTGAAGAAGAAGAAGAGTGGTGAGACTACTCCTTCAGGTATTTATGTTATAGAGATTAACTTATCTACTTCTAATTCCTGGGTATTAGATACTGGATGCGGATCTCACATTTGTACTAATGTGCAGGGACTCAAAAGGAGTAGGCAGCTGAAAAAGGGTGAAGTGGACCTACGAGTTGGTAATGGAGCAAAAGTTGCTGCTCTAGCTGTAGGATCTTATGAGTTGACTTTGCCCAATGGGCTTTTGTTAGTTTTGAACAATTGCTATTATGTTCCTAGTTTGAATAGGAATATTATTTCAGTTTCAAGTTTGGATGATGAAGGTTTTTCTTTTCTTATTAAGAATAAGAAATGTTCCATTTATTATGATGATATGCTTTATGGTATTGCTGATTCATATTGTGGGCTTTATGTCCTAAACCTAGAAACATCCAATAATCATGATATTTATAACATAAGTACAAAGAAATCCAAACCAAATGATTTAAATACAACATATTTATGGCATTGTCGCCTTGGTCATATAAATGAGAAACGCATAGCTAAACTCCATTCAGATGGAATTTTGCAATCATTTGATTTTGAATCATTTGAAAATTGTGAATCTTGTTTATTGGGCAAGATGACAAAGGATCCTTTTACTGGACATAGTGAAAGGGCCACTGACTTATTAGGCCTTGTACATTCTGATGTATGTGGCCCATTAAGCATAAATGCCAGGGGAGGATTTCAGTACTTCATTACATTCACTGATGATTTCAGTAGATATGGCTATGTCTATCTAATGAAACATAAACATGAATCATTTGAAATGTTTAGGACCTTTCAAAATGAAGTACAAATTCAACTTGGTAAAACTATTAAGGCACTTCGATCTGATCGAGGTGGTGAATATTTGAGCCAAGAGTTTGATAATCATCTAAGAGATTGTGGAATTGTTTCACAATTAACTCCACCAGGAACACCACAATGGAATGGTGTATCAGAAAGGAGGAATCGAACTTTATTAGATATGGTTCGATCTATGATGAGTCAAACAGATCTTCCATTATCCTTTTGGGGTTATGCATTAGAAACAGCCGCATTCACTTTGAATCGAGTTCCATCTAAAGCGGTTGAAAAGACACCATATGAGATATGGACTAGGAAAATTCCTAATTTGTCTTTTCTAAAGATTTGGGGCTGTGAGGCTTACGTCAAACGACAAGTCTCAGATAAATTAGCACCAAAATCTGATAAATGTCTTTTTGTGGGATATCCTAAGGAAACCAAAGGATATTACTTTTACAATCCTTCTGAGAAGAAAGTGTTTGTTGCTCGAAATGGTGTCTTTCTAGAAAAAGAATTCATTTCTAAAAGAACCAGTGGGAGTAAAGTACAACTTGAAGAAATTCAAGAACCACAAGAAAACATTGAACCATTGGTGGAAACTCAACAAGTTTCACAACCTGTTGTGGAACCTGTACCTGTTACACAAGTACCACGTAGATCTGATAGGACACGACTTCAACCCGAGAGATATGGATTTCTCGTGACAGATAGTCGTGAAGTAATACTCATGGATCAAGATGAGCCTACTACCTATCAAGATGCCGTGTCAGGTCCAGAATCTCAGAAATGGCTAGAAGCCATGAAGTCTGAAATGCAATCCATGTATGATAATCAAGTTTGGAACTTGATTGATCCACCTGAAGGAATTAAAACCATTGGGTGCAAATGGGTCTTCAAAAAGAAAACCGACATGGATGGCAAAGTAAATACCTTTAAAGCAAGACTCGTTGCAAAAGGATTCAAACAATCTCATGGTATTGACTATGATGAAACCTTTTCACCAGTCGCAATGCTTAAATCTATAAGAATTCTTATTGCCATTGCTGCGTATTATGACTATGAGATATGGCAAATGGATGTCAAAACAGCGTTTCGTAATGGAAACTTACTTGAGGATGTGTACATGACACAACCTGAGGGTTTTGTTCATCCTGAGAATTCTAAGAAGGTATGTAAGCTGCAACGATCC
Source organism: Excoecaria cochinchinensis (assembly GCA_947683425.1). Taxonomy (NCBI): domain Eukaryota; kingdom Viridiplantae; phylum Streptophyta; class Magnoliopsida; order Malpighiales; family Euphorbiaceae; genus Excoecaria; species Excoecaria cochinchinensis. Next base: position 2,081,752 of record CANTUQ010000021.1, on the reverse strand, counting down.
ATTTATGGATTGAAGCAAGCTTCTCGGAGCTGGAATCTTCGTTTTGATGAAACAATCAAAGAGTTTGGGTTTATCAAAAATGAGGATGAACCTTGTGTGTACAAGAAGGTTAGTGGGAGCGTTGTTATGTTTCTTGTGTTATATGTCGATGACATATTACTCATTGGAAATGACATCCCTATTATGCAAAAGACAAAAGAATGGTTAGGGAAATCTTTTTCAATGAAAGATTTGGGCGAAGCTGCTTATATCCTTGGGATTAAGATCTATAGGGATAGATCTAAAAGGATAATTGGTCTGAGTCAAAGCACTTATATAGATAAGGTGCTAAATAGATTCAGTATGCAAAATTCCAAGAGAGGATTTTTGCCAATGTCTCATGGCATTACTCTTAGCAAGACTCAATGTCCAATGACATCTGATGAGCGAGATCGCATGAGTATGATTCCTTATGCTTCGGCTATAGGATCAATCATGTATGCCATGTTATGCACTCGACCAGATGTTTCGTATGCTTTGAGCATGACGAGCAGATACCAGTCAGATCCTGGTGAAAGTCACTGGACAGCTGTTAAGAATATCCTTAAGTACTTAAGAAGAACTAAAGATGCATTCTTAATATATGGAGGATTGGAAGATGAGCTAGTAATTAATGGTTATACAGATGCAAGCTTCCAATCTGACAAAGATGACTTTAGATCGCAGTCAGGATATGTGTTTGTATTAAATGGAGGTGTTGTAAGCTGGAAAAGTTCTAAACAAAGCACCGTCGCTGATTCTACAACAGAAGCTGAGTATATAGCAGCATCAGATGCGGCTAAAGAAGCAGTATGGATCAAGAAATTCATTGCTGAATTGGGAGTAGTACCTAGTATCAGCAACCCAGTGGATCTTTATTGTGACAACAATGGTGCTATTGCACAGGCTAAGGAGCCTAGATCTCACCAGAGATCAAAACATATACTCAGGCGTTTTTATCTCATTCGAGAAATAATTGAGAGAGGAGACGTCAAGATATGCAGAGTATCTACTGATGATAACATCGCCGATCCACTTACCAAAGCTCTCCCACAAGCCAAACATGATGGACATACTAGATCAATGGGTATTAGATATATCTATGATTGGGCCTAGTGCAAGTGGGAGATTGTTAGTGGTTATGCCCTAGGCCAAACATTTGGACCTTGATGTAATCATTACTTTTTCATTTATATAATGGTTTTCTTCGCATTGATATTATTGGCATGTTACATTATTGTAATGTTTATGAATAACAATGTTATTCATGTTGTCCCTAGTCATTTATCAATAAAGGGCATAAAGATAAATTAAGACTAGTATAGATTTGCATTGATAATCATGGGATGATTATATATGTTGATATAAATCAAATCTATATGTACTTGCTAGAGAACAAAGTACTGGATAGACCCACTATAAGATCACTTCATGGGTTAATGTCATAAGTGATCTTATAATAGATATATTATTGAATCCTTTGACCTGAGGTTATCATAGTTTCCTACATAAGGATCATTATGTTTTGACATAATCAAGCGTTATCTTTAATCGGATAATTATAAAGTTTATGATCGGACATAGTGAGAATTATGCGGAGGAAAGTGAATAATCAAGATGGAATTTGTCCCTCTCTAATGAGAGAGATATCTATTGGGCCCCTCGATAAGTAGGACTGTAAAATGCATGGCCGTGCTCGAATGAATTGATAGTGTCATCAATGTCATTTGAATTTATCAGTCTGCTTAATGATCGAGAAATTATATGTTTGAACAATTTAAGTTTAACATGGACCATGACTTATGTTCGAACAAGATATCGTGTGACAAAAGGATAATAACATGTTCTATTGACAGGTTAAAATCGGACTAACGATATTTATATTATTTGGGTAGTCATAATGTCTTGCTAGAGACCAATTATGACTTGTGGGCTTATTATGGGATAAGGCCCACTACCAACATAATATAAACCTATTGGGTCACACACCAAGACCAAAATGAACAATATGGATTTTATTGGGCTATTGGGCTATTATCTCTTGTTATTAACTCTTATCAAAACTCAATTTCCGTTTTTCAAAAGGAATGAGAGTTTTAAGATGGTTAAAAACATTGGATACCAACATTGGATACCAACATTGGATACCCAAGCTAGCTTAACTTCTTATTGAGAAGAAGAAAAGAAAAACTTAAGCTAATTTTCTGAAAAAGAAAAAGAGCAGCCACCATTGTTCTTCCTTGAGAAGGAAAGAAAATCGTAAAATCCATTCGCATCTAAAGGGAACTAGCAACCCTGCGACTTCGGTTCAATTTTGATCGTGCGTGTGGATACCAGTAGAGGACGTTCGTGTTAAAGGCAACGTCTTCAGTCCGGATTAAAGGAGCTAATTTCATTCTAAAGGTTAGTAATTTTAATCTCTTCCTTTTGAATCAATCGAAAATACTTGGATCCTGTTTTGGGTTTCAATTTTATTCCGCTGCGTTGATGTTGATTTAATCCGTTGAAACCCAACAACGTGACCCTCGGTCACGTCGTGACCTGCCTGCTGAGAAGCTAGTCGCGTGACCAGCTGAAGAACAAGCAAGTCACGGGACGTGACCCTCGGTCACGTCGTGCGACCTGCGAAGACGATGCGTGATCTGCGAGATCACGCAACGTGATCTGCGAGGGAGTAGCACATCACGAGACGTGACGTCCAGTCATGCCGTGACCTGCGAGGGCGTTGCGTGATTTGCGAAGATCACGCAACGTGATCGGCGAGGAACAAGCAAGTCACGTCGCGTGACCTGCCTGTTGGGAAGGCCAGTCACGCCTCGTGACCAGCCAATCTCGCCCGTTTCTCCGTTCAGCTCATTTTTCTGGAATTTCCTAGTTTTTAACTCAGAAATGAATTTGGTATTTCTTCTGAATGGACTTTACTGTTGTATGATGCATGTCTTACTGTTTGATGCTTCGATATGCGTGATACCATGATTTTCTGATGAATTATATTCCGTACTCTGAAATGTGATTTGAATGTCATATAACCTGCTAGAGTCGAGTAAGTGGATAGTTAGGCATGCCTAATAGAGTCTGTTAGCTGCAGCCCATAGTTCTGTTTGGACCCCAATCAGGTCCCCGTTTGGTTCCTCGCGAACCCTTTTCTGTATTGGATCTTGTTTAAGGTCCCTTTTGAAAATATTTGTGAAAGTTAAAGTATAATGGTTTAATCGATTCGTACCCGTAACGTACTGTCTGTAATCGGCTCGTACCCGGAAAGTACTGTCTGTACACTCGTTATCCACTATCTAGAGTCAGCAAGTGTTCTTTAAATGTTTATTTGAACTGCTTTGATCTGTTTTGGCTATAAAAGGATTATTTAAATGAATATGATTATGAAATACTGATTGTATGGCTTTATTACATGAGCATGTTTGTATGGATTATGTTATAGCCTTTGTATTATGCCATTGTGAATGTGTTATGCCTTGACGACCATTGTGAATGGCCGTCCATTATTTATGTATGTTTCCCCACTAAGCATTTTTCGCTTAGCACGGTGTTTTTACCCGTGCAGGTGCGGAAGGAGTTTTGCTTTGAGGGAGTCATCGTCATCAAGCCAACACAGAAGGGTTTTAGTGTAGGGCTCAGTTTTGTATTAGTGATGATTCTTTTTGTATAGGACTCTCTGTATCAGTTTTGTTTCTGCTTTCGCAATTGTAATTATATTTTGGTTATGTAATATTATTTTGTTTCAACTTGTTGATCAGATCATTATTGTAATAATTTATTATAGTAATGCATGATTAGCTTTTGCTTTCTACATGTATAGTTTTTAATTATTCTGTATTTCTGAATGTATGTTATGAATGGATGTATGTTTTGCTTTGCTATTTCGTGGTGATACCTTGAGTCATACGGCATCCCACTCCTTATTGGATGGGATCGCCTACGTATGGGAAGGGGGTGTTACAGTTTGTGGTATCAGAGCATAGGTTTAGGCGTTTCTGGGTGTTATTGTGATTGTTCTGAGTTTCTTAGATGTGTATGTGTCTAGTTCTGTGTTGGCTGATACGGTTGTTTCTTGTTTGTTTAGATGGCTTCTAATTCTGTTCGTGGATCACTCGAGGAGTCCGCCGAGAGTGTGAATCCTCCAGTTGTGGATCCGTCTGTTTCTGTTACTGTGTCAGCTCAGCATGCTAGGGTCCAACCCGAGGCCGCAGCCATGCCCTTAGAGGCTATGTTCAGGTTGCATCAGGACATGGCTAGGGTTTTGGAGAGAGTGACTGCTCCTAGAGCACCCATGGAGAATTTGAGAAGGGCAGGAGTTGAGGATTTCTATGGTACTGGTTTAAATGAATCTGAGATGGCAGAGAGATGGTTAGATAAAGTAAAGCGTGCTTTGAGAGAGATTCGGTGTCCTCCTGACCAGCAGGCAGAGTGTGCATTAGTTCTTCTGCAGGGGTCTGCTTTTGAGTGGTGGGAATTAGTTTCCAGGCATCCTCAGCTACCGAATCCGATTACCTGGGAGTTCTTTGAGGGTGAGTTCACAAAGAAGTACATTACTCAGACTTATAGAGATTCGAGATGGGCACAGTTTTTGAGTTTGAAACAGAGGGCCATGTCTGTAGCAGATTATGAGAAGGAGTTCAACAGGTTATCTCGCTATGCCCCACGTGGAGTTATGACTGATGACTTTAGATGCAAGCATTTCGAGGCAGGGTTAAATGAGTCTTTGAAGATTGCTTTGATTTCTCTGATGTGCATACCTGGGGTCAGTTATTATCAGATTGTAGAGGCTGCTGTGCGAGCTGAGTTATCAGAGACTGTCTTGAGAGAGAGAGCTCAGAGGAGGAGTTCTTCTCGGGGAGGATCTTCAGCGGGTAAGAGATCTAGGAACCCGCAGGATGAGTCGGCATCTGGTCCGACTTCTAGAGGCAGACGACAGGGTTCTGCAGCTGTGTCAGGTTCTGGTAGGGGAGGTAAATTTGATGCTTTACCTATTTGTGAGAATTGCAGCAAGGCTCACCGGGGTGAGTGTAGGTGGCTCACTGGGGGATGTTTTAGATGTGGGAGCACTGAGCACCGTGTGGCTAGTTGTCCCCAGTCGATTGAGGATTCAGGACCTCAGGAAGGAGCTAGTAGGGTTGGTTCGAATGCCTCTCAGGCTACCCGTGGTAGAGGCCGAGGAAGAGGTAGAGGTGGTCGGCATAGAGATGGAGCTGCTTCTGAGACTGTTGAGCGTCCTCCTCAGGGTGCCGTTAGAGCCTATGCCATGAGAGCCAGAGATGAGCAGGATGCGCCTGATGTTATTGCTGGTAAGTTCCTACTCCATGACACTGAGTTATATGCTCTAATTGATCCTGGTTCCACACACTCATATTTGTGCACGGATAAAATTGTTGATAAATTGCATTCTGTTGATCAGTTAGATTATGAGATTTGTGTGACCAGTCCATTAGGGCATAGTGTCAGTGTGAGTAGAGTTTTTAGGAGTTGTCCTCTGATTGTTGAGGGAGTTGTGCTTCCAGCGGATTTGATCGAGTTACCCTTCAGGGAGTTTGATCTGATTCTTGGTATGGACTGGTTGGGTAAGCACCGGGCTATAGTTGATTGCCTTAGGAAGACAGTTGTGCTTCGGGATAGATGTCAGTCTCTTGTGTTTCTGAAAGGTTTGGGTGCTAGTTCGTTGAATAATGTTATTTCTACGATGCAAGCTAAGAGATTTATCAGGAAAGGTTGTGAGGCTTTTCTAGCAGTTGTGTTAGATTCCAAGAGGGATCAGGTTCAGATTGAGGACATTCCTGTAGTGCGGGAGTTTAGTGATGTGTTCTCGAGCGAGTTGCCTGGTTTGCCTCCTAAGCGAGAGGTTGAGTTGTCCATTGAGATTATGCCAGGTACTGCACCTATTTCGAGAGCACCTTATCGGATGGCTCCTGTAGAGTTGAGGGAACTTAAATCTCAGCTACAAGAGTTATTGGATAAGGGGTTTATTCGACCTAGCATATCTCCATGGGGAGCTCTAGTGCTGTTTGTCAAGAAGAAAGATGGATCCCTGCGGATGTGTATTGACTACCGCCAGATTAATAAAGTTACTGTGAAGAACAAGTATCCTTTGCCTAGGATTGAGGATTTATTTGATCAGCTTCGAAGTGCGGGTGTCTTCTCCAAGATAGATCTTCGATCAGGGTACTACCAGCTTCGAGTTCAGGATGCAGATGTGGTTAAGACTGCATTTTGGACAAGGTATGGCCACTATGAGTTTCTTGTGATGCCGTTTGGTTTGACAAATGCTCCAGCGGCTTTTATGGATCTGATGAATCGTGTGTTTAGGCCATACTTAGATCGATTTGTGGTAGTGTTCATTGATGACATCTTGGTATATTCCAAGGATGAGAGTGAGCATGAGGAGCATCTCCGATTAGTTCTGCAGATGTTGAGAGAGCATCAGTTGTTTGCTAAGCTTAGCAAGTGTGATTTCTGGCTTCGAGAAGTATCATTCTTGGGTCACATTGTTTCAGCTAGAGGTATTCAGGTAGATCCAGCCAAGATTGAGGCGATAGTTGATTGGAAAGCGCCTCGAAATGTTCAGGAAGTGAGGAGTTTCCTCGGTTTAGCAGGTTACTACCGTCGCTTTGTTAAAGGATTTTCTGTGATTGCTGCTCCGATGACTAGATTGTTGAGGAAAGGAGTCAGATTTGAGTGGTCAGACAGGTGTCAGTCTTGTTTTGATCAGTTAAAGCAGTTGCTTGTTGAGGCTCCTATTCTTACTCAACCCATTTCGGGTAAGGAGTTTGTCATTTACAGTGATGCTTCTGGAGTTGGTCTTGGATGTGTGCTGATGCAGGAAGGAAAAGTAGTGGCTTATGCTTCTCGACAGTTGAAGCCACATGAGAGGAACTATCCGACGCATGATTTAGAGTTGGCAGCTGTGATCTTTGCCTTGAAGATTTGGCGTCATTACCTGTATGGGGAAAAGTGTAAGATCTTCTCGGACCACAAGAGCTTAAAATACTTCCTTTCACTGAAAGAGTTGAACATGAGACAGCTGCGTTGGCTTGAGTTATTTAAGGACTACGACTGCATTGTGGATTACCATCCTGGTAAGGCCAATGTAGTCGCCGATGCTTTGAGTCGGAAGTCAGTTTCAGCTTTGTTCTTGAGGCGATTCAGATGGCGATTTGGTTCAGATGGGGCTTTGATTGCTCAGTTGCGTGTGAAGCCTAAATTGAGACAGAGGATTGTGGATACTCAGAGAGACGATGTGAGGCTTCAGCAGATTGTGCATGAGGTTAGATTGGGTAAGCCATCAGAGTTCTCAGTTCAGGATGAGGTACTTATGTTCAGAGATCGATTGTGTATGCCAGAATCTGAGGATTTGAGGAGACATCTCATGAGTGAGGCGCATAGTTCAGTCTTTACTATGCATCCGGGCAGTGAGAAGATGTATAGAGATATGAAGCAATTCTATTGGTGGTCCGGTATGAAGCGTGATATAGTGGATTTTGTTTCCAAGTGCTTGACTTGTCAGCAGGTAAAGGCCGAGCATCAGGTTCCTTCAGGTTTGCTTATGCCTTTATCCATTCCTGAGTGGAAATGGGATGACATCGCCATGGACTTTGTTTCTGGTTTACCTTTGACTCAGAGGAAGCATGACTCAGTTTGGGTTATTGTGGATCGGCTTACGAAATCAGCTCACTTTCTGCCAGTTAGAGTGGACTACTCCATGGACAGATTGGCCAGTATCTATGTGGATGAGATAGTTCGGTTGCATGGTGTGCCTTTGTCCATAGTTTCAGATCGGGATCCGAGGTTTACTTCCATGTTTTGGAAGGACTTACAGAGAGCTTTGGGCACTAGGTTGAACTTCAGTACAGCGTTTCATCCTCAGACCGACGGTCAGTCAGAGCGAGTTATTCAGATTTTGGAGGATATGATGAGAGCTTGTGCTTTGGACTTTCCGGGTAGCTGGGACAGATTTGTATCGTTGATGGAGTTTGCCTACAACAACAGTTTTCAATCGAGTATCGGTATGGCACCATATGAGGCTTTGTATGGTCGTCAGTGTAGGACTCCGGTTTGTTGGACCGACCTATCCGAGAGATCGATGATTGGGCCTGACTTGGTTAGAGATACTGAAGAGAAAATCAGAGTGGTGCAGCGAAATTTGAAGGCAGCCAAGGATCGACAGGAGTCTTATGCCAATCTGAAAAGAAAAGATGTGCATTTTGAGATCGGGGACAAGGTTTTCCTCAAGGTTTCACCTTGGAGGAAGGTGCTTCGGTTTGGCAAGAAAGGCAAGCTTAGTCCTCGATTCATTGGACCTTATGAGATTTTGGCTAAGGTAGGACCTGTAGCCTACAGATTGGCGCTACCGATGGAATTAGCAAAGTTGCACGATGTATTCCATGTTTCGATGCTTCGTCGGTACAGATCAGATCCTTCGCATGTTCTGTCAGTTCAGGATATCCAGGTTCAGCCAGACTTCTCTTATGATGAGGAACCGCGAGCTATTCTAGCCCGAGAGGTGAGGCAGTTGAGAAATAAGCAGATTCCGTTGGTTAAAGTGTTATGGATTCATCATGGAGTCGAAGAAGCGACTTGGGAACCAGAGGAGTCGATGAGAGCTCAGTACCCTCAGTTGTTCAGTTCTGGTGAGAATTTCGAGGACGAAATTCTTATTAGTAGGGGAGAGTTGTCACACCCCGTTTGCCCCCTAGTAGAATGAGCCTGTCTGTCTGTCTGTATGTGTAAGCATTCGCATGTGTTCGGTATTTCATGAGGGTATTCTAGTAAAAATGTATGTTTAGGGTTTTGTTAGTACGTGGGTGCATACATGGCATTAGTGTGTTAATTAATTAAGTTACACTTGTGTGCATGTGTTCATATCATTATAGGGTATGCATAAGTTAGGAGTGTTTTAGGTGTGTGTAGTGTAGGTTATTTTGGTTTGAGTGATTAGCTTCACCAATAGGAAATTGATACATATTTAGGATAAAGAAAAGAAAAAGAAAAGGGAATGAGAGAAAAGGAACTTACAGATTTACGTTTCTTTCTTCACTCACTTTCTTCTTCTTCACTTTCTTTATTTCAAGTACTGTATTGTTGATTCAAGGTCTTATTGGTGAAATTAATCCTCTCCTTGCATTCTCTCTAGTAAGTAATTGAATTCTCTCATCTAGTTGTTTCATTTACTTCTTCTTCTTCCTTAGGTTGAGATTTAACTTAGGGTTTGTTTTGTGAATGTTCTTGTTGTGATGTGTTTAGCTGAAGCTCCTCGTGATCCAAAGGGTAAAGAGGTTGCTGGACCTAGTGGAGCTAAGTGATAGAAGTTTAGAATTCAGGTTTGGGAATGTTTATTTGTGAAATTGTGTGATTTTGATTTTACTGTAAAATTCTAGGGTTTATGTTCTTGTAAGTTTGAATGCATATGTTCTTGATTTGATTTGATTAATTATTTGATGAATTGAGTTGTATAGTTGTTGCCTATGTTGTTTGAGATGATTTCTGGAATGTAAAAAAACAGGTTTGTATGGTTTTAAATCAATTGGGATTGAATTCTTTGTTCTGGAAATTCTGACAATTCTGGAAAATCGAAGTACTGTTGAAGTTCTCTTTGTCGCGTGACTCACTACGAAAGAAGGCAAGTCACGAGACATGACCCTCGGTCACGTCGTGACCTGCCTGCTGACAACCCAGTCGCGTGACCAGCTGAAGAACAAGCAAGTCACGGGACGTGACCCTCGGTCACGTCGTGCGACCTGCGAAGACGATGCGTGATCTGCGAGATCACGCAACGTGATCTGCGAGGGAGTAGCACGTCACGAGACGTGACGTCCAGTCACGCCGTGACCTGCGAGGGCGTTGCGTGATTTGCGAAGATCACGCAACGTGATCGGCGAGGAACAAGCAAGTCACGTCGCGTGACCCTCGGTCACGTCGCGTGACCTGCCTGTTGGGAAGGCCAGTCACGCCTCGTGACCAGCCAATCTCGCCCGTTTCTCCATTCAGCTCATTTTTCTGGAATTTCCTAGTTTTTAACTCAGAAATGAATTTGGTATTTCTTCTGAATGGACTTTACTGTTGTATGATGCATGTCTTACTGTTTGATGCTTCGATATGCGTGATACCATGATTTTCTGATGAATTATATTCCGTACTCTGAAATGTGATTTGAATGTCGCATAACCTGCTAGAGTCGAGTAAGTGGATAGTTAGGCATGCCTAATAGAGTCTGTTAGCTGTAGCCCATAGTTCTGTTTGGACCCCGATCAGGTCCCCGTTTGGTTCCTCGCGAACCCTTTTCTGTATTGGATCTTGTTTAAGGTCCCTTTTGAAAATATCTGTGAAAGTTAAAGTATAATGGTTTAATCGATTCGTACCCGTAACGTACTGTCTGTAATCGGCTCGTACCCGGAAAGTACTGTCTGTACACTCGTTATCCACTATCTAGAGTCAGCAGGTGTTCTTTAAATGTTTATTTGAACTGCTTTGATCTGTTTTGGCTATAAAAAGATTATTTAAATGAATATGATTATGAAATACTGATTGTATGGCTTTATTACATGAGCATGTTTGTATGGATTATGTTATAGCCTTTGTATTCTGCCATTGTGAATGTGTTATGCCTTGACGACCATTATGAATGGCCGTCCATTATTTATGTGTGTTTCCCCACTAAGCGTTTTTCGCTTAGCACGGTGTTTTTACCCGTGCAGGTGCGGAAGGAGTTTTGCTTTGAGGGAGTCACCGTCATCAAGCCAACACAGAAGGGTTTTAGTGTAGGGCTCAGTTTTGTATTAGTGATGATTCTTTTTGTATAGGACTCTCTGTATCAGTTTTGTTTCTGCTTTCGCAATTGTAATTATATTTTGGTTATGTAATATTATTTTGTTTCAGCTTGTTGATCAGATCATTATTGTAATAATTTATTATAGTAATGCATGATCAGCTTTTGCTTTCTGCATGTAAAGTTTTTAATTATTCTGTATTTCTGAATGTATGTTATGAATGGATGTATGTTTTGCTTTGCTATTTCGTGGTGATACCTTGACTCATACGGCATCCCACTCCTTATTGGATGGGATCGCCTACGTATGGGAAGGGGGTGTTACAAGTGGTCTGGAGTTCTTTGGTTTTTCGGTTCTTCTCTTCTCCTTCTTTTTTTGATTTTGATTGTGGAATTTGGGTTTGATTTGAGTGAGTTTTGATTGGGTATGTGCAAGAATCGGAAGCTAGAAGAAAGAGCAAGGGAAAAGAGAAAGCGGACTCGTGAGGGGCTTGGTTTGAAGCTTCATTTCCAGGTTTGGGAGCTGCGTTTTTTAGTGTGTGTGTGTGTTTGGGAGCTGTGTTTGTGGATTATGCTTTTTCCCTAATTTCTCCTTGGATCAATTCTATTTTGTGATTGCATGTCACTTGTAACCTTGAGTGTTTTGTTTGATGAATGCATGTTTTTGGAGCATAGCATGTGTTTTTGGAGCATGAGCATGTTATGTTAATGAATTTTTAGTTGGTTGTGACTGATTCCATGATTAATTGATGTTTGATTATAGTGTAAAATGTGTTTATGTGGCTTGAAAGTGAGGCGGTAATGGGCAGGAGGCTTGAGGTAAGTGTTTGTATATGTTGTTTGCATGTATAAGGATTGTGTGAGAAAAGAGCAGATTTTGGGCGAATCTAGGTTCTGTCGCGATCGCGACGTTGTCGCGAGCGCGATAGAGTGCGGATTTGGCCCTTTGTCCTTGTAAAGCGCTCTGTCGTCATCGCGATGTTTTTGCGACAGCGACAGAGAGCTAGGTAGCCAAGTCCTCCGCGCGAGCATGCTAGCGAGCGTGCACGCGAGGAGGAAGGAACTGGTCTCTGTAGCGATCGCGACGTTGTCGCGAGCGCGATAGAGCTCGGTTGCGCGAATCTGCCTAACGTGCTTCGTCGCGAGCAGGCCTTCTGGCGCGAGCTCGCGAGGAGGTGCCCCGTGCTCTGTCACGAGTGCGACACTGTCGCGTTCGCGACAGAGCCCTTCCTGCTTGCCCTTTTTTCTGAATGTGCTTATTTTGTTCCGCTTTGCACGATTTCTCACTATTGCATGAAATATGTTTGTGCTTATGACTCGTGATATCATTGTACCAGTGTCTTCATTATGAATTTATTTGATGATAGAGTCTTGAGTTGAATCTTGTTTTGATCGTGCATTGTCGTGTGAGTTAATGTATTGTCGAGCCTGAAGTGTTAAGGTATTGGATAATTAAGCATGCTTAAGAAGGGTTAGTGAGTGCAGCTGCCTGTGTCCACCCCGTTTGGGCGAAGCGGTCGACCTCGGAGATGGTCATCTTCCGTGTAGTGATAAAATGTTTTGAGACTCCGGTCTCCCGCGCTACCTTCGGGTATTGAAACTATTTTTGAGGCTTCGGTCTCCCGTGCCGTGTTCCCGTATCCTCCACCATTGAATTCAGGCTATTGTGTTAAGTGTTTAGTATGTGATTAGTGAAGTGTTCTAATTATTGCATGATTCTGATTATGATCATTGCTTCATGTTTTCTGTTTCAGTGTTGATATACATATAGTGACTCTTGAACTGTGTATATATTTCTGCCCTCTGATGTTTAGTGAATTCTGAATTTTTATGCTCAATATCTTGCATAGTGTTCTGTTGTGTTTTGTTTCCTCCCTACTAAGCGTTATCGCTTAGCACGGGTTCTTGTCCCGTGTAGGTAACAGGAATTTTTGGAGTTTGCTCATGTCACGCATCTGCAAGTCAGCCACATTGGAGTAGAGTCCTTATTTTTGTTATCTACTCTGTAATTCTTTTTGTATGTAATATTTTTGTTTAGTGGCTCATGTAACTTTTTGTAAGAGAATGATGTAATCTTTTGGGATTGTACTTAACTCTATATTTTGATTAAATGAGATTTATGTTCAGCCCTATTATTCGTAGTGAATGCTTCCGCTTAGCGCATGTATGTATGTTGTGAGTGAGCGTCGGGTAGTGCTTCCGCCGGCGCCCTTCAAATGGGGGCGGCGACGGGGGTGTTACAGCGATGGTTAGAGTTATTAAAGAATTATGATTGTATAATAGACTACCATCCGAGAAAAGTGAATGTGGTTGCTGATGCTTTGAGCATGAAGTCGGTTTCATCTCAAGCATTGCAGTGGGATATGTAACACCCCCTACCCATACGTACGCATACCCATCCTCAAGGAGTGAGAAGTTGTATGAGCCGGGTGTGTCACCAAGCAGATAAAGATACAAAGCATACATTCATACATAATAACCATACATCATTACGAGGGAAATTAAAACCTCTAGAAGTATCAGAATGATCCATCATTACAATAGCAAAATTCGTTACAAAAATGTTTTGATCAAAAGTTAGAATAAGATAATTACATATCCCAAAAGTATATAAATGCGGAAGCTTTACAAAATAATGGTATAAGAGTGTTTCGATACAAAAGAATCAACATGCTATCAAAAATAAAGCCCTAACACTAATCCCTCCGTGTTGGCTTGACCGGCGACGACTCTCCCAAAAGAACACCATCCTCCGCACCTGCACAGATAAAATACCATGCTAAGCGATAAACGCTTAGTGGGGAAACACATAAGTAGTATGGACGGCCATTCACAATGGTCGTCGAGGCATAACACATTCACAATGGTAAATGCAGATAATTATAGCAAGTAAATATACATTCTTGCATATAAAAGCCATACTTTCAATAACATAAGCTCACATTCATACTCACATTCATAGTTACATTAACTGATCATTCATCTCTTTATCATACTCATTCGGATATCACATTTGTATAATCACATTGGAGCAAACTAAAGCGAACAGAACACCTACTGACTCACAATAGTGGATAATGAGTATACGGACAGTACCTTACGGGTACGAATCGAATACTGACAGTACCTTACGGGTACGAATCGAAAACCATTTCACTTTATCAATTACAAAACATTTTTCTGAGGGGACCTTTAACAAGATCCAAATACTGAGGGGTTCGCGAGGAACCAAACGGGGACCTGATCGAGGTCAAAACGGAACTGAGGTTGCAGCTTAAGACTCTCTTAGGCATGCTTAACTATCCACTTACTTGACTCTAGCAGGTTATGCATCATTCAAATCATGTTTCCAAGAGTAATACATAATTATACTCACATTCATAACAAGGAATCATAAATAAGACAGGCGTAACCCAATATCATTCAACAACCTATAACATGCAATATCGTATTACTTATTATTTGGCTAAGTTAAAATACCCATTATATCATTTGCACATTAAAGACACATAAATGAGGACTAAAGAACTCAAAACGGAAGAAAAAGGATTGAAAAGGACCCAAATACGTTTGATAAAAACAGAAGGGACAAGGGGTAGAGGGGCACGAGTCATGCTGAGGAGCACGACTCGTGCTCTTGGAGACTTGAGGGGCACGAGTCCCTCAAGCATGAGCACGGGTCGTGCTCTTCGAGCACTACTCATGCTCATGCTCCCTGCCAGAGCACGTCTCGTGTTCTAGAACACGACTCGTGCTCTGGCTCTCTCACTGCTCCCTCAAATGCATAAAAGAGAAGAACAAGAGGAAGAAATACTCACTCACACGCCCAAGCATGACCAGGACAAGCACACAGACAGCAAACAAAGCAAAACGAAATCAGGGAAGAGACAGCTAATGCAATTTTCCAATTTTTCAAAACCCTAATGTCGTGAAATTCACCCAGAACCAAGAATTCCCAGAAAATCTTCCCATCTTAAACCCAATTCAATTTTTAGCTGAAATTACACTCTTGTAGCACCTAAAACCCACGTAAAACAGTATAGAAACACCTCTTTCAACAACAACCCACTCAAAACATAGATTAACTTAATGAACAAATGCAAAAATTCCAGAACCCAAAAAAAAAAATGACAGTAACTCAAACTCATCCACATTGATTTCATCACACCTATATTCAGAAGCACAAAATGCACCAAATCAAACTCATAATAGTTATATCAACATGCAACTCATTACCCATAAAATTTCCAGCCAAACTGTAACACCCCCATACCCCCGGTAAGGAATATCGGGGCGCTACGCGGACACTTACGTATACTTGCACATGCATTAGCGGAAGCGATAGCATAAACACATCTATTTAAAAGTAATTAAATACTACACTAGGGCCCACTTGCATTTCATATTAATTACATATACATGTTCATATTACATCTGTTTCCATTTAGCTTTACATATACATTTACATGTACCTTTACTTGTGATTTTCTACTTATATTACATAATGATGTTACTCAAAATGTAAAACTCTAACTCGTTCTTATACAAAAAGGAGATTCAAAATAAAACTCCTAGTGGCCTTGACCTGCAGATGTCCGCTCACTGTTCCGAACCTGTAACCTACACGAAAATAAACATCCGTGCTAAGCGATAACGCTTAGTGGGGATGAAAATACTACAAAGGACTTCTTTAAGAAGTCACAGATAAATCACACAATCATATATCTCATGCATATAACTCTTATACGTGTACAGGTTGCATATTAAAATATCAAATATTATGAGCTCTCATGTATATAACATGTATTCATTTACTTGTTCATATACACTATCACTTGTACATATCATGTATTCAAATGTACGCTATCATGTGTCCACATTCTTATAAACACACTCATGTAATCATATACTTGTATACAGAACTATAATGTACTTAAACATTACTCTCATGTACTATAGCTTTATTCAAAGCAACACTTTAATCATCTCAAGTTAACTACACACATTAATACGACAAGCCTGAATTCCTTTCATGGTGGATACGGGTAACTCTGGATACTGTTTACAGTATCTTACATATGGAGAATTAACTCAAACTCTATGGAATAAATGAGGTATTCCGAACTCTGGGCACAATTAAGACCAACTCTAGCAGTTGCACTCTAGCCCTTTATAAGCATGCTTATCTATCCACTACAACGGTAATCAGGCTCAGATACAACTCACATACCGTACACAAATATCAACTCATTTACTTAATTCATGTATACATGTTATCACTTCATCGCATCAACATATAAATTAAGACAGAAGAAAACATATCTCAAAATAGAACAAGACGAGAAGGTTCACTGTCGCGATCACGACAAGGAGTCGCGCTCGCGACAGAAGCCAGGTTTACTGTCGCGATGGCGACAAGATGTCGCGCTCGCGACAGAAGCCAGATTGCCAAAGGAAAAACTCTAGGTATATCATACCAAATGCATATACAATCTTTATTAGTTAAATTACAAATTTTAAATATATTCTAATGTATTTCCCCGTTGATAACTATTTTATAGTCATTTGCTAACCCTAAACACGCATAATAAGCTAAGGGGAAGGGTAAGGGGTTGACCCATGGCAACTAGGAGCTCAAAAAGAAGAAGAAAAAGCTTAAAATGAGTTGTTCTGTCGCGAGGTCGCGACATGTGTCGCGCTCGCGACAGAAGACTCGCCTTTGGTGCCTCACGGCACCACTTTTTAACCTAAATTTGAATCGCAAAAACAACCATCTAGACCACATTTTTAGGAAAAATGGTCTTCATAAGAATTGTTCACTAGGATGTTATCTTTCAAATGGGACAAAATCAGGTCATTTGGACATCCACAACTTAATATATGACCTAAATAACCTCTACTGTTCGAGTGAACCCGCCATAACAGGGTCACCTACGTTTTAACTACTTTTTGGGGTACGTAGAGTCAGAATTAGCTCAAGCACCCTGTTAGACATTTTTAGCTACGGATCTTATATTTCAGATGCAATTTGAATCAACTCAATTGAAGTCTTGTAACTCTACTTATGTCAAATAAAATACACAGAGGTCTATGAACAACTAAACAGAATTTTACCCATAACACACTTCACAACTATAAAACATGTACAACTCATTTAACACTCATATAACCACAACATATACATATTCAAACATCATATATCACAACAAGCAATCAAAACAAGTAAAAGAAAAACCGCACACGATCCCTACCTCTAGGAGTTGAACCGCGCTCTCTACTCGGCTCCGACCCCTTCCTTTACTTTATCCCATTTCTTGTTCATAGCTTCCACACATCACATAGAAAATATTTTGAGTTAGACTTTTTCTCACTTTAAATTAAAAACAGAAAGAAAAAGGAGGTCAGATCGGAAAACAAATTCAACTTACCTTTAGAAGAGACCTAATCAAGTCCTACTATGCTCTCTTTAAGCCACTTCAAGTGGTTCTCCCTCAAGAAGAAATCAAATGAAGAAGAAAAGAACAAAGGGAAGAGCAAGAGAGGAGAACGGCTGAAGGCCAAAGAAAAAGAAAGAAAGAAGAGCAAAAGGGCCAAAGACAAAGCAACTAACGTAGGAAAAGAGAAAGAAAAGCAAATGAGCAGATGGTCAAACTCTATCCAAAGCCAAAGACCTCATAATTTCCCACTTACCTCATTAAAGGCTAACCACCTCACTTAATACATGTATATCTCTTTTCTTAACAAAATACATACATGTATTTTGACCAAACCAAATAATATCTTATGCCACATGTCACATCCCTACAAAGCCATGTGTCACTCCCCTAGGATGCAACTTGTCAAACTCCTATGCCGCCACGTGTCACTCTTCTTCTATGCCACTTGTCACTCTTCTACGATGCCACGTGTCCAATACACATCTCAAGGTCTCTTAAAACCCACTTATGCACACATCTCGCGAGGGAGTTCTGTCGCGCTCGCGACAGAACGCTCACGCCCGCACCAACCAGCTAAAGTTCAAAAACCGCTGGAGGGCTCTGTCGCGCCCGCGACACTTGTCGCGCTCGCGACAGAACTCTCACACATAAACTTACCTTTTTTTTTTTGAACAAAACTCTGTAATTCTTCTAGGGCCATTTTGGGGTATTACAAATCTCTCCCCCTTAAGAAATTTCGTCCCCGAAATTTCCCTGCTAATCACTTGCATAGGTAAATCCTTAAACAGATCTCTAAATCGCCATCACTTATACCATACAGCTATCAAATCGTATACACTTCATACTTTCCTTAACACACTGCACTATAATCTATACACTTCTTCTAAGCATCAAGCACTCGATGTATATCCTGTCAGCTTTTCTCAATGAAGGGCATAAATGATGCTTTTTCACATACAAATGAGGGATGCAGATAAAATGGTCATGTAATGATTTATGTATGCGAGATGATGCGAAAATGCAATGTAAGCTACTGTAATGCACTTTTCCCATCCCCATGTTTCACTATGCTTATGTGCACATGATTCAAGGAGATAGCTGACAGGAATATAGAGTGTCACCTCAAACTCTTACCTATTCACATCTGCCGCTGCCTCGTCTATGCTCTCACGCGAGTCGGACTCCCTCTATACTTTACACAAACGACATCTGCATTAGGCTACAACTCTAGACAAACTATGACATTAACCTATACTCTACACCTTCTAGTCCCGAACCAATTAACCTAGAGCTCTGATACCACTAAATGTAACACCCCCATACCCCCGGTAAGGAATATCGGGGCGCTACGCGGACACTTACGTATACTTGCACATGCATTAGCGGAAGCGATAGCATAAACACATCTATTTAAAAGTAATTAAATACTACACTAGGGCCCACTTGCATTTCATATTAATTACATATACATGTTCATATTACATCTGTTTCCATTTAGCTTTACATATACATTTACATGTACCTTTACTTGTGATTTTCTACTTATATTACATAATGATGTTACTCAAAATGTAAAACTCTAACTCGTTCTTATACAAAAAGGAGATTCAAAATAAAACTCCTAGTGGCCTTGACCTGCAGATGTCCGCTCACTGTTCCGAACTTGTAACCTACACGAAAATAAACATCCGTGCTAAGCGATAACGCTTAGTGGGGATGAAAATACTACAAAGGACTTCTTTAAGAAGTCACAGATAAATCACACAATCATATATCTCATGCATGTAACTCTTATACGTGTACAGGTTGCATATTAAAATATCAAATATTATGAGCTCTCATGTATATAACATGTATTCATTTACTTGTTCATATACACTATCACTTGTACATATCATGTATTCAAATGTACGCTATCATGTGTCCACATTCTTATAAACACACTCATGTAATCATATACTTGTATACAGAACTATAATGTACTTAAACATTACTCTCATGTACTATAGCTTTATTCAAAGCAACACTTTAATCATCTCAAGTTAACTACACACATTAATACGACAAGCCTGAATTCCTTTCATGGTGGATACGGGTAACTCTGGATACTGTTTACAGTATCTTACATATGGAGAATTAACTCAAACTCTATGGAATAAATGAGGTATTCCGAACTCTGGGCACAATTAAGGCCAACTCTAGCAGCTGCACTCTAGCCCTTTATAAGCATGCTTATCTATCCACTACAACGGTAATCAGGCTCAGATACAACTCACATACCGTACACAGATATCAACTCATTTACTTAATTCATGTATACATGTTATCACTTCATCGCATCAACATATAAATTAAGACAGAAGAAAACATATCTCAAAATAGAACAAGACGAGAAGGTTCACTGTCGCGATCACGACAAGGAGTCGCGCTCGCGACAGAAGCCAGGTTTACTGTCGCGATGGCGACAAGATGTCGCGCTCGCGACAGAAGCCAGATTGCCAAAGGAAAAACTCTAGGTATATCATACCAAATGCATATACAATCTTTATTAGTTAAATTACAAATTTTAAATATATTCTAATGTATTTCCCCGTTGATAACTATTTTATAGTCATTTGCTAACCCTAAACACGCATAATAAGCTAAGGGGAAGGGTAAGGGGTTGACCCATGGCAACTAGGAGCTCAAAAAGAAGAAGAAAAAGCTTAAAATGAGTTGTTCTGTCGCGAGGTCGCGACATGTGTCGCGCTCGCGACAGAAGACTCGCCTTTGGTGCCTCACGGCACCACTTTTTAACCTAAATTTGAATCGCAAAAACCACCATCTAGACCACATTTTTAGGAAAAATGGTCTTCATAAGAATTGTTCACTAGGATGTTATCTTTCAAATGGGACAAAATCAGGTCATTTGGACATCCACAACTTAATATATGACCTAAATAACCTCTACTGTTCGAGTGAACCCGCCATAACAGGGTCACCTACGTTTTAACTACTTTTTGGGGTACGTAGAGTCAGAATTAGCTCAAGCACCCTGTTAAACATTTTTAGCTATGGATCTTATATTTCAGATGCAATTTGAATCAACTCAATTGAAGTCTTGTAACTCTACTTATGTCAAATAAAATACACAGAGGTCTATGAACAACTAAACAGAATTTTACCCATAACACACTTCACAACTATAAAACATGTACAACTCATTTAACACTCATATAACCACAACATATACATATTCAAACATCATATATCACAACAAGCAATCAAAACAAGTAAAAGAAAAACCGCACACGATCCCTACCTCTAGGAGTTGAACCGCGCTCTCTACTCGGCTCCGACCCCTTCCTTTACTTTATCCCATTTCTTGTTCATAGCTTCCACACATCACATAGAAAATATTTTGAGTTAGACTTTTTCTCACTTTAAATTAAAAACAGAAAGAAAAAGGAGGTCAGATCGGAAAACAAATTCAACTTACCTTTAGAAGAGACCTAATCAAGTCCTACTATGCTCTCTTTAAGCCACTTCAAGTGGTTCTCCCTCAAGAACAAATCAAATGAAGAAGAAAAGAACAAAGGGAAGAGCAAGAGAGGAGAACGGCTGAAGGCCAAAGAAAAAGAAAGAAAGAAGAGCAAAAGGGCCAAAGACAAAGCAACTAACGTAGGAAAAGAGAAAGAAAAGCAAATGAGCAGATGGTCAAACTCTATCCAAAGCCAAAGACCTCATAATTTCCCACTTACCTCATTAAAGGCTAACCACCTCACTTAATACATGTATATCTCTTTTCTTAACAAAATACATACATGTATTTTGACCAAACCAAATAATATCTTATGCCACATGTCACATCCCTACAAAGCCATGTGTCACTCCCCTAGGATGCAACTTGTCAAACTCCTATGCCGCAACGTGTCACTCTTCTTCTATGCCACTTGTCACTCTTCTACGATGCCATGTGTCCAATACACATCTCAAGGTCTCTTAAAACCCACTTATGCACACATCTCGCGAGGGGGTTCTGTCGCGCTCGCGACAGAACGCTCACGCCCGCACCAACCAGCTAAAGTTCAAAAACCGCTGGAGGGCTCTGTCGCGCCCGCGACACTTGTCGCGCTCGCGACAGAACTCTCACACATAAACTTACCTTTTTTTTTTGAACAAAACTCTGTAATTCTTCTAGGGCCATTTTGGGGTATTACACAAACAAATCAACCTTTCACAACCATTCACAAAATATCAAAATACAGAATATTCCCAAACCTGTAATCCTAGCTTCAATCACTTGGTTCCACTACTCCCAGCTTTTTCCTTGCCCTTAGGATCGCGAGCAGACTCAGCTAAGCACAACACATCAAAGGAAACCCAAAATACAAACCCTAAGTTAAATCTAAACCTAGAAATCAAGAAGAAGAGGATGAACAAAAGGGAAAACAAGATGGAAAATGCAATAAGTTACCAAAGGAATGCAAGGAGATGAGTAATTTCCACCAACAGTAACTTGAATCAAGACTAGGGTTTCTAAAGAAGAGCAAAGGAAGAGACGAGACAAGGGAGAAGAAGAAAACGGGAAAGAGGAGATGAAAATCTGCTTTCCCCAATTTCTTCTCTCTCTTAACTCATCTTTCTCCTAACCCTAACACTTGTCAATTTCTTATTGGTGGAAACTAACCACTCACACACAACAAGCATACACTATTCACACACAATGCACTCCCAACTAAAGCACACCCTACCAGTGTGTGAGTAAAGCACACAGCCACCACACCACTACTCACACCCTATAATGGTATGCTCATGCACACACAAACATATCCCAACTAATTCACACCCTAATAACATACAGGCATCCACATGCTAACAAAACCCCTAAAACATACATTTCTACCCAAAATACCCTTATGACATGCCCAAAACACACAATACATGCACAAACAAATAGGCTCATACTACTAGGGGGCAAACGGTGTGTGATAACTCTCCCCTACTAAGAAGAATTTTGTCCTCGAAATTTTCGCCTGAACTGAACAAATGTGGATACTGAGCTCTCATCGACTCTTCTGGTTCCCAAGTCACTTCCTCGACTGCATGATGGTTCCATAACACTTTTACTAATGGGATTTGCTTACTCCTCAATTATCTCACTTCTCGAGCTAGGATGGCTCTTGGTTCCTCATCATAAGAAAAATCTTGTTGTACTTGCACATCCTGAATTGACAGAACATGTGACGGATCTGATCTGTACAGATGAAGCATCGAAACATGGAAAACATCATGCAACTTCGCTAACTCCATCGGTAAAGCCAATTTATAGGCTACCAGACCAACCTTAGCAAAAATCTCATAAGGACCAATGAAGCGACGACTAAGCTTACCTTTCTTTCCACACCGAAGCACTTTCCTCCAAGGCGAAACTTTAAGGAAAACCTTGTCCTTAACCTTAAACTGCACATCTTTCCTCTTCAAGTTGGCATAAGACTTTTGTCGATCCTTAGCTGCTTTCAAATTCCGCTACACATCTCTGATCTTCTCCTCAGTATCCCTAACAACTCTGGTCCAATCACTAAATGCTCGGATAGCTCGGTCCAACAAACCAGAGTCCTACACTGCCGACCGTACAAAGCCTCATACGGTGACATACCGATGCTCGACTGATAACTATTGTTGTAGGCAAACTCCATAAGTGACACATATCTGTCCCAACTACCTGGAAAATCCAAAGCACAAGCTCTCAACATATCCTCTAAAATCTGAATGACCAGTTCTAACTGAACATTGGTCTGAGGATGGAATGCCGTACTGAAGTTTAACTTGGTACCCAAAGCTCTCTGCAACTCTTTCCAAAACTTCGAAGTGAACCTTTGGTCCCGATCTGATACTATGGATAATGGCACTCCATGCAACCGAACTATTTCATCCACATAGATACTGGCCAACCTATCCATCGGATAGTCCAATCTCACTGGCAAGAAATGAGCTGACTTCGTAAGCCGATCCACTATCACCCAAACTGAATCATGCTTCCTCTGAGTCAAAGGCAAACCAGATACAAAGTCCATGGCTATATCATCCCACTTCCACTCGGGAATGGATAAAGGCGTAAGAAATCCCGAAGGAACTTGATGCTCGGCCTTTACCTGTTGACATGTCAAGCACTTGGACACAAAATCCACAATATCCCTCTTCATACCGGACCACCAATAGAACTGGTTCATGTCCCGGTACATCTTCTCACTGCCAGGATGCATAGTAAAAGCCGTACTATACGCCTCACTCAAAAGCTGTTTCCTCAACTCCTCATCCTCAGGCACACACAAGCAGTTTCTATACCTCAACACTCCATCCAGAACTGAGAAATATGCCCGCTTGGCCAATTTGACCTCTTGCATAATTTGCTGCAGCCTCTTATCATCCCTTTGAGCATCCACAATCCTCTATCTCAAGGTAGGCTTCATTCTCAACTGAGCAACCAAAGCTCCATCTGACTCAAACCTCCATCTCAACCGTCTCAGGATCAAAGTTGAAACCGACTTCCAACTCAAAGCATCAGCTACTACATTGGCCTTACCCGGATGGTAATCCACTATGCAGTCGTAGTCCTTAAATAACTCAAGCCAACGGCGCTGTCTCATGTTCAACTCCTTCTGCGTGAGGAAATACTTCAAACTCTTATGGTCTATAAAGATCCTACACTTTTCCCCATACAGATAATGGCGCCAAATTTTCAGAGCAAAGATAACAGCCGCCAACTCCAAATCATGTGTCGGATAATTCCTCTCATGTGGCTTTAACTGACGAGAAGCATAAGCGACAACCTTACCATCTTGCATCAAAACACATCCAAGACCGACACCCGAAGCATCACTATACATTATAAACTCCTTACCCGAGATGGGTTGAGTAAGTATAGGAGCCTCGACTAGCAACTTCTTCAATTGCTCGAAACAAGCCTAACACTTATCCGACCACTCAAATCTAACTCCTTTCCTTAACAACCTCGTCATCGGAGCAGCAATAATTGAAAAGCCCTTCACAAACCGATGACAATAGCCTTCTAAACCGAGAAAACTCCTCACTTCCGAAACATTTCTAGGCGCTTTCCAATCAACTATTGCCTCAATATTAACCGGATCAACTTGAATACCCCTGGTCGAAACAACATGACCCAAAAACAACACTTCCCGAAGCCAAAAATTGCACTTACTAAGCTTGGCAAACAACCGATACTCCCTCAAAACTTGCAAAACCAATCGAAGATGTTCGTCATGCTCACTCTCATTCTTGGAATACACCAAGATGTCATCTATAAACACCACTACAAACCGATCTAAGTGTGGCCTAAACACTCTGTTCATCAAATCCATGAAAGTCGCCGGTGCATTAGTCAAACCAAACGGCATCACCAGAAACTCATAGTGGCCATACCTAGTCCAAAATGCAGTCTTAACCACATCTGCATCTTTAACTCGCAACTAATAATAACCTGATAGAAGATCAATTTTCGAAAAGACACCCGCACCTCGAAGCTGATCAAACAAATCCTCAATCCTAGGCAAAGGATACTTGTTCTTCACTGTGACCTTATTATTTTTCCTATAATCAATACACATCCTCAGAGAACCATCCTTCTTCTTAACAAACAAAATAGGAGCTCCCTATTGAGATATGCTGGGTCAAATGAACCCCTT
This sequence comes from Excoecaria cochinchinensis, assembly GCA_947683425.1. NCBI lineage: Eukaryota > Viridiplantae > Streptophyta > Magnoliopsida > Malpighiales > Euphorbiaceae > Excoecaria > Excoecaria cochinchinensis. Next base: position 2,056,841 of record CANTUQ010000021.1, on the reverse strand, counting down.
ATCTAATAGCTCTTGTAGTTAAGTTTTAAGTTCTCTCAATTCTACAGGAGCCATCCGATAAGGTGCTTTCGATATAGGAGTGGTACTCGGCATAATCTCTATGGACAACTCAACTTCTCTCTCAGGAGGCAAACCCGGCAACTCACTCGGGAACACATCACTAAACTCCCACAAAACAGGGATGTCCTCAATCCGAACTTTATCGCTCTTGGAATCTAACACAACCGCTAGGAAAGCCTCACAACCCTTCCTAATAAACCTCTTAGCTTGTATCACAGAAATCACATTGTTCAAAGAACTAGCACCCAAACCTTTAACAAACACAGAAGACCGATCCTTATCCCGAAGCACCACCATCTTCCTATGGCAATCAACTACAGCCTGGTGCTTACCCAACCAGTCCATACCCAGAATCATATCAAACTCTATGAAAGGCAACTCAATCAAATCCGCTGGAAACACAACTTCCTCAACCAACAAAGGACAATTCTTATAGACTCTACTCACATTGACACTATGCCCTAATGGACTGGTCACACATGTCTCATAATCTAGCTGATCTACCACATGCAACTTATCAACAATCTTATCCATGCACAAGTATGAGTGTGTGGAACCAGGGTCAATTAGACTATACAATTCAGTGTCATTGAGTAGGAACTTACCAGTAATAACATCGGGCGCATCCTGGTCCTCTATGGCTCTCATAGCATAGGCTCTAGCTGCGACTGGCAACTAACGCTCCACAGACTCTGATGCAGCTCCCTCTCTAGGTAGATCGCCTCGACCTCTACCTTGGCCTCTACCACAAGTAGCCTATGTGGCATTAGCACCAACCTTGCTAGCCTCTCTCTTAGAACCCAATTCCTCATTCAATCTCGGACAACTAGCCAGAAGATGCTCAGTGCTCCCACACCTGAAGCGCCCACCAGTGAGCCACCTACACTCACCCCGATGAGCCTTACTGCAATGCAAACATATGGGAATAGGCTCAGATCTACCACCTCTACTAGAACCAGATACCGCTGCAGAACCCTATCTTCTACCTCTAGAGGCCGGACCAGATGATGACTCATCACGAGGGTTCCTAGATCTCTTGCCTGAGGATGATGAAGATGAACCACCGCGAGAAGGATTCCTCCTCTGAGCCCTCTCTCTCAACTCAGACTCTAATCTCTCGGCTCTAACAGCAGCTTCCAAAATCTAATAATAATTCACCCTTGGAGTGCTCATCAAGGAAATCAAAATAGCTCTCAATGACTCATTCAATCCTGCCTCAAAATGCCTAATCCAGAACTCATCCGTCACAATACCTTCAGGAGCATACCTAGCCAACCGGTTAAACTCCTTCTCAAACTCTGAGACCGACATAGCCCTCGGCTTCAAACTCAGAAACTGTGCCCACCTAGCATCCTTATAAGTCTGGGTTATGTACTTCTTCGTGAACTCTCTCTCCAGGAAATCCCAAGTAATCAGATCAGGTAGCTGAGGATGTCTATAAACCAATTCCAACCATTCAAAAGCTGACCCTTATAGCAAAGCCACTGCACACTCTGCCTGCTGGTCAGGAGGACACCGAATCTCTCTCAAGGTACGCTTCACCTTATCTAACCATTTCTCAGCTAATTCTGACTCATCCAAACCTGTGCCATAGAAATCTTCAGAACCAGCCCTTCTTAAACTCTCTATAGGGGCTCTAGGAGTAGTCACTCTCTCCAAGACCCTATCCATGTCCTGTGACAGCCTGAAGATAGCTTCAAAAGGCATGGCAGCAGCCTCAGGCTGGACCCTAGCATGATGAGCCGACACAGAAATTGAAGGATCTACAGCTTGAGGGTTCACACTCTCAGCGGACTCCTCAAGTGATCCACGAGCGGAGCTAGAAGCCATCTAAAAACAACAAGAAGACAACCGCGTCAGCCAACACAGATCTAGATATATACACATATATACACCTCAGCGCATCAACAATACCTAGAAATGCCTAAACCTAAGCTCTGATACCAAAAACTGTAACACCCCCTACCCATACGTAGGCACACCCATCCTCAAGGAGTGAGAAGCCGTATGAGCCGGGTGTGTCACCAAGCAAATAAAGATACAAAGCATTCATTCATACATAATAACCATACATCATTACGAGGGAAATTAAAACCTTCATAAGAATCAGAATGATCCATCATTACAATAGCAAAATTCGTTACAAAAATGTTCTGATCAAAAGTCAGAATAAGATAATTACATATCCCAAAAGTATATAAATCCAGAAGCTTTACAAAATAATGGTATAAGAGAGTTCCGATACAAAAGAATCAAAATGCTATCAAAAATAAAGCCCTAATACTAATCCCTCCGTGTTGGCTTGACCGGCGACGACTCTCCCAAAAGAACACCATCCTCTGCACTTGCATGGATAAAACACCATGCTAGGCGATAAACGCTTAGTGGGAAAACACACAAGTAGTATGGACGGCCATTCATAATGGTCGTCGAGGCATAACACATTCACAATGGTAAATGCAGATAATCATAGCAAGTAAATATACATTCTTGCATATAAAAGCCATACTTTCGATAACATAAGCTCACATTCATACTCACATTCATAGTTACATTAATTGATCATTCATCTCTTTATCATACTCATTCGGATATCACATTTGTATAATCACATTGGAGCAAACTAAAACGAATAGAACACCTGCTGACTCACAACAGTGGATAATGAGTATACGGATAGTCCCTTACGGGTACGAATCGAATACTGACAGTAACTTACGGGTACGAATCGAAAACCATTTCACTTTATCAATTATAAAACATTTTACTGAGGGGACCTTTAACAAGATCCAAATACTGAGGGGTTCGAGAGGAACCAAACGGGGACCTGATCGGGGTCAAAACGAAATTGAGGCTGCAGCTTAAGACTCTCTTAGGCATGCTTAACTATCCACTTACTTGACTCTAGCAGGTTATGCATCATTCAAATCATGTTTCCAAGAGTAATACATAATTATACTCACATTCATAACAAGGAATCATAAATAAGGAATCATAAATAAGACATGCGTAACCTAATATCATTCAACAACCTATAACATGCAATACCGTATTACTTATTATTTGGCTAAGTTAAAATACCCATTATATCGTTTGTACATTAAAGACACATAAATGAGGACTAAAAAACTCAAAACGGAAGAAAAAGGATTGGAAAGGACCCAAATACGTTTGATAAAAACAGAAGGGACAGGAGCTAGAGGGGCACGAGTCGTGTTGAGGAGCACGACTCGTGCTCTTGGAGACTTGAGGGGCACGAGTCGCGCTGAGGAGCACGACTGGTGCTGAATCCCTCAGGCATGAGCACGGGTCGTGCTCTTTGAGCACTACTCGTGCTCATGCTCCCTGCCAGAGCACGTCTCGTGTTCAAGAACATGACTTGTGCTCTGGCTCTCTCACTGCTCCCTCCAAGGCGTAAAAGAGAAGAAAAAGAGGAAGAAATACTCACTCACACGCCCAAGCACGACTAGGATAAGCACACAAACAGCAAACAAAGGAAAGGAAATCACGGAAGAGACAGCTAATGTAATTTTCCAATTTTTCAAAACCCTAACGTCGTGAAATTCACCCAGAACCCAGAATTCCCAGAAAATCATCCCAACTTAAACCCAATTGAATTTTTAGCTGAAATTACACTCTTCCAGCACCTAAAACCCACGTAAAACAGTATAGAAACACCTCTTTCAACAACAACCCACTCAAAACATAGATTAACTTAATCAACAGATGCAAAAATTCCAGAACCCAAAAAAAAAATGACAGTAACTCACTCTCATCCACATTGATTTCATCACACCCATATTCAGAAGCACAAAATGCACCAAATCAAACTCATAATAGTTATCAACATGTAACTCATTACCCATAAAATTTCCAGCCAAATAAATCAACCTTTCATAACCATTCACAAAATATCAAAATGCAGAATATTCCCAAACCTGTAATCCTAGCTTCAATCACTTGGTTCCACTACTCCCAGCTTTTTCCTTGCCCTTAGGATCGCGAGCAGACTCAACTAAGCACAACACATCAAAGGACACCCAAAATACAAACCATAAGTTAAATCTAAACCTAGAAATCAAGAAGAAGAAGATGAACAAAAGGGAAAACAAGATGGAAAATGCAATAACTTACTAAAGGAATGCAAGGGGATGAGTAATTTCCACCAATAGTAACTTGAATCAAGACTAGGGTTTCTAAAGAACATCAAAAGAAGAGATGACACAAGGGAGAAGAAGAAAATGGGAAAGAGGAGATGAAAATCTGCTTTCCCCAATTTCTTCTCTCTTAACTCATCTTCCTCCTAACCCTAACACTTGTCAATTTCCTATTGGTGGCAACTAACCACTCACACCCAACAAGCATACACTACTCACACAAAATGCACTCCCAACTAATGCACACCCTACTAGTGTATGAGTAAAGCACACAAGCACCACACCACTACTCACACCCTACAATGGTATGCTCATGCACACACAAACATATCCCAACTAATTCACACCCTAATAACATACATGCATCCACATGCTAATAAAACCCTTAAAACATACATTTCTATCCAAAATACCCTTATGACATGCCCAAAACACACAATGCATGCACACATAAATAGGCTCATACTACTAGGGGGTAAACGGGTTGTGACAGTGTAAGTTGAGAATTAATTCTGATGGAGCTTTAATTGTCCAGCTGAAAGCTAGGCCAAGTTTGAAGCAGGTGATTATTGATGCTCAGAAGGATGACTCTATGTTACAGCGAGCACTGCAAGTGATTAAGAGTGGCGAACGGACTGATTATTCTGAATGTGATGGGGTGCTTTATTATCGAAATCGTTTATGTGTGCCTAATAATAGTGAAGTGAGAGAAAGCTTTTGCAGGAGGCACGTGCAATGGTTTTTACTATGCATCCAGGAAGTAACAAGATGTATCAAGAGATGAAGTAATTTTATTGGTGGCCCGGCATGAAGAGGGATGTTGTGGACTTTGTTTCTAAATGCCTTATCTGTCAGTAAGTAAAGGCCGAGCACCAAGTACCATCAGGGTTGCTCAATCCTTTGCCTATTCTTTAGTGGAAGTGGGAGAATGTTACGGTAGATTTTGTATCTGGGTTTCCTTTGACACAGAGGAAGCACAATTCCATATGGGTGATAGTCAATTAGTTTACCAAGTCGGCTAATTTCTTGCCAGTTCGACTTTATTACCCTATAGATCGGTTAGCAGAATTGTATGTGAATGAAGTAGTTCGGCTTCATGGAGTTCCTTTGTCAATTATGTCAGATTGAGATCCCAGGTTCACTTTGAAGTTTTGGAAAGAATTGTAGTATGCTTTGGCTACACGATTGAATTTCAGCACGGCTTTTCATACTCAGACCGATGGTTTATCAGAAAGGGTTATTCAGATTCTAGAGGATATGCTTTGGGTTGTGTACTAGATTTTTCTGGAAGTTGGGACTTGTATATTTCTTTAATGGTGTTTTAGTCTAATAATAGCCATCAAAGGAGCATTAGTATGGCACCGTATAAGGCTCTCTATAGTAAAAAGTGTAGAACTAGTATGTTGGACAGAATTGAGTGGACACTCTTTAGTGGGTCCAGATTTGGTCAAAGATACCAAAGAGAAGATTAAACTGGTTCAGTAGAATATGAAGGCAGCAAGAGACCGACAGAGATCTTATGCAAATTTGAAATAGAAGGACAATGAGTTTGAGGTTAGCGATAAAGTTTTTCTGAAAGTGTCACCTTGGAGAAAGGTTCTTCGTTTTGGTAAAAAGGGAAAGTCGAGTCCACGGTTTATTGCGCCATATGAGATTTTGCAACGGATTGGACCAACTACATATTGGTTGGCTTTGCCATCAGAGTTAGCTAAGTTGCAAGATGTGTTTCACATGTCAATGCTTCGCAGATACCGGTCGAATGAGTCTCATGTATTATCAGTTCAAGAAGTGCAAGTTCAGCCAGATTTCTCATATGATGAGGAACCTAAGGCTATTTTGGCTCGAGACAGAAGATAGATTTAGAATAAGCAGATTCCCTTAGTCAAAGTATTATGGGGAAATCACAATTTGGAAGAGGCAACTTCACTACAAAAAAACAACGAATTTGCGACTAAATTTAGCGACTAATTTATTTTAGTCGCTAATTAGCGACAAAATTGCAACTGAATTCAGCTGCACTCGCAAAATCCTAATTTTTTCGTTAGAAGATAGATTTAGCGACTAAAAAGTGACTACAAATGAAAGTTAGTCGCTAAATATTGGCGTGAAAGAATGGCTCTCTTTTTAACGACTAAATTAACGACAGAAAAGTTAGTTGCTATATATTAGCGACTAATTTTAGTCGCTGAAAACAAGTAAAATTGCGACAAAATAGAGACTAAATGTGTTGTCACAATTTCTAAAAGTATTATAGCGTCAGTATTAGCGACTAGATGTAAGTGTCGGTAAGGGAATAGAATTAATTTTAAGTATTTAGCGACTAACACTAGTTAGTCGCAAAATTAGTAGCAATTTGTCGATTAAGAATCAGATTTCATAAAACCTAAATCCCCAAATTTTATTTCGCACCCGAATTGAAAAACGCAGAGGCATTTTCTCCAATTCCCAATTTTCCCTAATTCCCTGCATCTGGTCTCGCTTCTTGTCATCACCGACGGTGTAATTAGTGATAGCAACTCCGATTTCTTCTATTGTGTGAGAGGTAAGTTAAAAAGATGGAATCCCCTACTAATTTTTAGAGTCTGATGGCTATATGTCTTTTTCTATTTTATCATCTTTATTATTACTATATGTCATGTTCTTCTGCTCAAGTACTTGTTCGTATTCTCTTTCTTTTTTATTTTCTTGATTTTTTTTAAATAGAGTAATATTTTATTCTTTTCTTTTTGCTGAAGAATCGTAGTCTTTTATAAAAGAGTGTCTTTTCTTTTATTCTTTATGCTCAAGAACCATACTTAAGAATAAAGATTTTAATTCCATGAATGAGTCAAACTAGAAATATGAAGTTAATGTGTATTCTAGTTTGGAATAATTTCTATGTCAAGGCCAAAACGATATAAAATCTGTGATCTGTAAACTCTTGACAACTTTTATAATAAAAATATGTGTCTCTTTCTTTTTTGTACTTAATTTTAATATTAGCTGATGTTTTATAAAAAATTTTGGATCTTCCAATTTCTTTAATTATGTTCCTCACCTCTTATAAATGTATAAGAGCTTTTAAATGGGTTCTTTCTTCTAACTTTCCTAAATGATATGTATACCTAGAAATTTTATGATGCAGCTATTATTAATTAAAATACATAATTGTTGTGCAATCTATCATAATTCTAATTTTAATTTTTTTTATACTAATACATAATTCTAATTGCTGATGCCTTTTGTATTTATCAAAACTAATAGTACGTATTTAATATCAGTTTACAATCATAACAATATAAATTACTAGTGGGTTGATAAAATAGAAAAACAAAATCTAGGCAAGAAATTTTATTAGGATGTTATTAAGTAATTTAATTTTGATGGTAATTAAGCTCCTTAGTTGATTGCTTTTTTTAACTTATTAATTACAGTCAAACCACTAAAGTATCATCCACTAAAGCAACATAACAAAAAGATAACCTAATTTAGTTTCTCTACTTCTTCTTAATTTTAGCACCCAAAATAAATTAATTAATCCAAAACGTACTCATTTATCTTAATTTTATGTAATTAACATTTAATTTAAAATCTTAAACCCCCAATTATCTTTTCTCCAAATACCCTCTCTCTCTTAATTACTAAATAGGTTTTGACATTTATGAATATGACCCTTATTAAATTATTATTTAGACTTGCCCATACTGACAATTACTTTTATTTACATTGCAACCCATTGAGATAAGCGCCCCAAGAGTGACCCTTGTTTGCTCAAGTTATCTTACGGATCTGAACAACCCTCTTTAGTTCCTTGTTCTTGTTTTTCAATTTGTATACATATCTTCTTCTTGATCAAGGTAAACTTTTTAATTTTAGTTGTTTTAAAAAAACCAATGACACAAGTAGAACTTGTAATTTTTATGTGCATGTACAAGTAGATCTTGTGTTCCTTTACAACATACAACTTAATTGATTTTGCTAGTAGATAGTTAAGAAATATATTCATATTGTGCAAAAAATTTATATATATATATAATTACATGAGTGAATAACCTATAAACATAAATAGTTAAGGAAGGAGATAGTACTGAACTTAATGTATGTCCAAGTACTTGGCTATATTCTTCTGTATAAGGGGGAGACTAAACTTTTGCTTTGTTCTTATTTTATTAAAATAAAAAAGATTAGGTCAAATGGAATCTTTAGATCGAAGTTGGATGTATAATCAACGGGATGCAAGTGGAAGGACTAATTTCTCATTTGTATATGGAGTAGAGAATTTTGTTGAATTCGCCACTTCTCATCCTGAGGAAATGAGTGGTGATCATATTAGGTGTCCCTGTAAAAATTGTGTTAATCGGAAGTTTCACACAGTGGAAACTGTTATGAATCATCTCCTACGTAAGGGATTTGTTTGAGATTACTTCATTTGGAATTGCCATGGGGAGAGGCACATTGCTCCTAACCATTCCATTTGGAATCCGATAATCAATGAATCAGTGGATGGTGTAGAGGTAACAAATCCATATCAACACATGGTACTTGATAAAGCTGGGCCTAATTTTAATCCCGACACACATTGGGAACAATTTATTCCAGAAGTTCAAACTACTTATAATCATGAACAAGGCTCTATATCAAATCCTAACGAACCCGGACCATCAAATTTTTGTGCAAATACTATAGATGAGGCACAAAATCCACAATGTCAAGAATTTTATGATCTACTTGAGTCTGGTAATGTAACACCCCCTACCCATACGTAGGAGAACCCATCCGCAATGGAGTGAGAACCCATATGAGCAAGGGTGTCACCAAGTAAATTAAGATAATAAACATACATCCACAAACTATACATATACGAAAATACAGCGAAAATAAAACTTTTAACAAAATGATCATTCATAGAAGTAATAATAATAATAATAATAATAATAATAATAATAATAATAATAATAATAATAATAATAATAATAATAATAATAATAATAATAATATTCATTACAATATCTCTCTGAACATAAGCTAATATTACAAAATAATTGCTTCTTCTAAAATACAAGGTGAAGGCTGAATAAAAGACTAATACAATGAGAGTTCTCTATTACAAAGAGAATCATAATACAAAAAGCTAAGTCCTAACATCAACCCCTCTGTGTTGGTTGGACTTACGGAGACTCTCCCAAAAGATCACCACCTTCCGCACCTGCATGGATGAAGCACCTGTGCTAAGCGATAACGCTTAGTGGGGAAAACAAACAATAGAGTGGATGGCCATTCACAATGGTCGTTGAGCAAAACCACATTCATAATGGCATATGCTGATAATCATATAAAACATAATCATAATTGAATCACATTCGTAATCATTCAAAGGCTCATAATCATATTCACATATTAACTGATTCATATGCTCATAAGTAGAGTTATTCAGAATTCACATTCTTATTACACAATAAAACATAACACCTGCTGACTCACAATAGTGGATAACGAGTAACACATTGGGTACCTGTGGGTACAATTGAAAAGCATCATCATATTTTTCTCATTCAAAATATTTTCACATTGGGGATTGAGAGTATCCGAACGGGGACCTGATCAGGGTCCAAATAGAACAAAGGTGCTGCAGCTACTGAACTCTATTAGGCATGCTTAACTATCCTCTAAATTGACGTGAGGAATGCTCACGAGGCGTGAGCAATGCTCACGGCCCTTCTGTCACGAGCGCGACTTTGTCGCGATCGCGACAGTGACTCTGCCCTGTTCTCTCACGTACTCTATTTTTCTAAAATGGATTTTAAATGTTTTATCTTGGCTTTTCACTGCTGTATGCTATATTATTTTGCTTATTTGTGTAATATCATGATTTCTTCATGACAAATAACATGTTATCCATGATAAATTATATGCTGTGTTTTGGAACATGATTTGGATTATGAATTACCTATAATTATCAGTCTAGTGGAAAGTTAGGCATGCCTAATAGAGTCTCTTTAGCTGCAGCACCTTTGGATGTTTGTACCCCGATTAGGTCCCCCATTTGGTTCCTCGTGAACCTTTTTTATGTGTTCAGATCCTTGCGATCCCTTTCAATGTGTTTAGATCTTGTTTAAGATTCCCTCAGTAAAATGTTTTAAAAGCGATAAAATAAAATGGTTTTCGATTAGTTCCCGTAAGGTACGTTATGCATTCTCTCGTTATCCACTATTTTGAGTCAGCAGGTATTTGTTTTTGTTTTCTTTGGCATGCTATAAGAATATGATATTCTAATGAGCATAATGATGAGTATATGAATCAACTGTTATCTGAACGTAATCATGAGCTTCTGAAAGTTCTGAATGTGACCCGATATATGTTGTATATCCATATGTGATCTAAGTGTGTCATATTATGTATGATTATCTGCATGTGCCATATCGTATGTGTTATTCTTTGACGAGCATTGTGAATGGCCATCCACTTTACTGTTGTGTTTCCCCACTAAGCGTTTATCGCTTAGCACGCTGTTTTATCCGTGCAGGTGCGGAAGGTGCTATATTTTGGGAGAGTCGCCGCCAGTCAAGCCAACACATAAGGGATTAGTGTAGGGCTTATTTTTGTAGCAGTTATGATGATTCTTTTTGTAATAGAACTCTCATGTATTAGTTTTTGTCAAACTTCCGCTATGAATATTTTTGGATATGTAATTATTTTGTATTGGCAATTGATCAGAACATTATTGTAATGATTTTGTTATATTAATGCATGATCAGTTTTGCTTTCAAAAGTTTTAATTTTCGCTGTAATTTCGTATGTTTATGATGTTTGGATGTATGATATTATATCATCATATTTGGTGACACCCCTGCTCGTACGGCTTCCCACTCTGATGCAGATGGGTTCGCCTACGTATGGGTAGGGGGTGTTACACTCATAGCATAGGCCCTCGCTGGAACCATCAAGGGACGATCAACAGACTTTGATGGAGCTCCCTCTCTAGGCCGACCACCTCGACCTCTACCTCGGCCTCTACCTCGGTCTCTACCTCGGTCTCTACTATGGCTGGCTTGCATAGCATTAGACCCCACTCTACTAGCCTCATGCTGATCCCTAGAATTCTCGCTCACCTTCTAATAGCTAGCAAAAAAGTGCTCAGTTCTCCCAAATCGGAAACAACCACCCGTGAGCCACCTACACTCACCCCTGTGGCACTTGTGGTAGTGAGAACACTCAGGCAACACCTCAGTCCTATTACTAGAACCACCTCTTCCCATACTAGAACCCATGGCAGAATCTTGCCTCCTACCCCTCGAAGCAGGACTCGAAGAAGACTCATTATGTGGGTTTTTAGACCTCTTAGCCGATGAGGATCCTCCAAGAGGGGGATTCCTTCTTTAAGCTCTCTCCCTCAGAACTAACTCCCCTCAGAACTAACTCGGATCTGTCTGCCCGCATAGCTACTTGAACAATCTGATAATAACCAATACCCAAAGTACTCATTAAGCAAAAAAGCATAGCCCCCAATAACTCATTCAAATCGGCCCCAAAATGTCGATATCAAAACTCTTCTGTCAGAACACCCTCCGGAGCATACTTAGTAAGATGGTTGAACTCTTTCTCAAACTTAAAAACTGTCATAGCCCTCTCCTTCAGACAGAGAAACTGAGCCCACTTAGCATCCTTGTAACAACTCGAATTATACCCTAGTAGGATTTATGGTGTAATTGCATAGTAAAGGTATAAGGAATTGGACCAAGAATAAGATTAAGAGTATTTAAAGACCTAATTGAATAGGTAACTTAGATGTTAGAACAAAAGTTGAGTGGAAGGATTAATATGGAATTGAGATAAGTAGTAAGTGGGAAATTTTGACTGAGTGGAACATGTGGCAGATTTTAGACATGTGTCTTGCTGTAAGCTTACCACTTAGGCAGCCATATGCAACAAATGTTGAAGTTAGAGGGAAAATCTGTCTCATTCCACTAACAATTAGATTTCTACTTCACTTTCTCATTCTCTCATGGGTTTTTCTCTCTTCTTCCTTTCTTCATTCTAATTTGTGATTCTTCAAGTTATGTTATTGCTATAATTGGTTGGTTTGAAGAGGTTAACGTGTGAACTAAGAGGTAAGCGTATTGGATTTGTGTTTTTATTTCTACCCCCCTTCTTGTGGTTTGTTGGTTGAGTAAATGGATTAAGAGTTTGTTTTTGATTTTGGTATTGCAAGAAGCTGAGGCTAGAAGAAAGGAAAAGGGCAAGGACAAGATTTGAGATTGGGAGTTTTGGCTGCACTTCTAGAGGTAGGGATCGTGTGCCCTTTGATTTTTACATGTGTAGTGAAATTGTGATGTAGTATCAAGTGATGCATGTTTAATGTGTTAATTGATATTTGACATAATTGAATGTGAAATGGATGTGTGCTGAAGTGTTAGTTCAATTCCCATGTGTATAATATAGTGATCATGTTTGAACCTTAGTTGTAGGGGAAAACTCTGCCTAGATTGTATCAGACCTCCATGTAATGTTTTGGTGATTCGTGAAGTTTTACAACTAAAAATTAATTTATTGTTATGCCATTAAAACCATGACTTCCATATCTATATAAGTCACAGAAATGACTATGATCGAATTCTTGCTCTAAGTGTCCCAAAAATGGCCATAACTAAGTGTCTCTATTCTTGCGGGTCCACTGACATAGTATAGTTTATTTAGGTCATATCTTATGTTTTTGATATACAAATGACCTGTAATTTCTTCCATTGGAAACTTAATATCTTAGGGAAGAATTGTTAAGAAGGACGTTTTGCCTAAAAATGATGTTTAGAGGTTGGTTTCGATGGTTCAATTTTGAGGTATTAAGTAGTCCCATTGGACACCTATTGGAGCCTACTGTGGCGAGCGCGACAGGGGTCACGAGGACGATAAAACCAGTTGTACGATGGATTTTCCTTTATATTTTGATCCCATGGTTGGCTTGAATCATTTCCCACCTTTACCCCCCTCTAGTTTGAGTATTTTTGTGCGTTTAGCCTTCCCGAAATGCACCCGAACTTCTCTACAAGTTCCGATTACATATCCAATTCATGTTTAACATTATGAGATGAGTATATGAATATGTTTGAACATGCATATTATATATCATAGGTATTATTTGCTAGTAGTAATTATATATATTTATTGGATTGTTTAGCATGTACATGAATTGAGTGAGATGTGATTGTGATTGGATACGTGACTATGTGTTGTAGTAATTAGAGTGTTTGCGAGCCTGAAGTGTCAAGTGAGTGGATAGATAAGCATACTTATGAAGGGTTTTGTACGGCTGCTTTGTAGACCATTATGCTCTTTTGTTTAGAGACTCAGTCTCTTTTATTACCTTCGGGTATTCTAATGTTTTCAGACTTATGTCTTTTGTTTTAGATACCGAATTTCATCGATATCTTTTGTACCCGTATCCACAGTCCGTGAGAGTTCAGGCTTCTTATTTGTTTTTGTGATGATCGAGCTTAAGCTTTTGATAATGGAATGATTGTTTTGAGCATTTCATATTATTTCTTTTGGCTCAGTTATGTTTGTCAAGTGGACTTGATATTGTTAAGATTCCGTTAAGTGTTACGTAAATAAGAATTTTATGGTGCTTTGAGCATGTTAGGTTTGATAAAATTGAATTGTACATGTTATAATTTTGTAATTGACTTTGCGTTTACGCCTTGGTATGATATGTATATACTGTTATGCATGCTTGTACAGTTCTTTGTTTTTGTACATCCCCACTAAGCGTTATTGCTTAGCACGGATATTTGTTTCCATGTAGGTTTGCAGGATTGTTTTGATTTTGGAGTCACGCATCTGCTGGCCACTAAGAGTTGAAGTCTTCTTTTTGTACTAGTATAGGGATAAGTTGTATAGTCTAGTTTTTGGCTTGTACGTTTTGTAAGGCGTGTAATTATGATATGTAATGTAATGACTTAGTATGTATACTTTATAAGTTAAGTTATGCAGGTTTATATTATTCATGAGTGCTTCCACTTTAGCTCTTGCTTGAATGTTTATATTGTGTGTGACATCTCGATATTCCTTCCAAGGGGTATTGGGGTATTACTAGTTGTGGTATCAGAGCACCGGTTTAGTCTGTTCTAGTTCTATGTGATTGTTTGAGTATAGAGTCTGTCTAGAGTTATGGCCTAATGCAGATGTTGTCTTATGTAGTGTTTTTATGGAGTCAGATCCGAGTGAGTATATGAGTGACACGATGGAAAGTGTTAATCCGGTTGGAAGTAATCTGGTCGGACAGGATAGGCCTGCACGTGAGCGTGCACCAGCAAGAGGTCCGGGTTTTGGTTTTGATCCGGCATTAGTACAAGGTTTACTTCAAGTAGTCGATAGATTGACTGCTCCCAAGGCTCCTTCTGAGCTTTTGAGGAAAAGGGGAGCGAAAGAGTTTCATGGAACTTCATTGGACCAATCGGATATGGCAGAATTTTGGTTAGAGAGGATTAATCGGATTCTACAAGAGATGTCTTACCCTCCGCATCAGCGAGTTGTGTGTGCCGTATCGCTTTTGCAAGGGTCAGCATATGATTGGTGGAAGCTCGTGCTTCTCAATCCATAGAGACCGGCTGAATTGACATGGGAATTTTTCATGAAAGAATTTGAGTAAAAGTATGTTACCAAGGCCTATAAGGAGGCAAAGTGGAAGGAATTTAAAAGTTTGAAGCAAAGGAACTTGTCGGTTAGCAACTATGAGAAAGAGTTTGGTCATTTGAGCAAGTATCTGCCTACTGCTTTGATGACTAAGAATTTCAAATCCCAACATTTCCAAGATGGATTAAGTGAAGTGATTAGAGGTCCGTTGTCGGCCATGGTAGTTATGCATTCGATTGGATATTATCAGTTAGTGGCAGCGGCGATTAAGTTAGAAGAATCGGAAGTGATCAAGCAAATAATGGAGCACAAGAGAAAAGTAACCGATGGTAATGTGTTTAGTAGTAAGAGAACTCATGATGGAGTTAGTGGACAGCATACTCAATGGTTAGGTCCAGTGCAAGAATCTAAGGGAAGTCTCTTGGCACCCCCTAGTAAAGAAACTAGTGTGCCAAAGTGTATGCATTGCGAGAGATTTCATCGAGGCATGTGTAGGAAGATTTCAGGAGCATGTTTCAAATGTGGTAGCATGGAGCATATGCTTGCCAATTGTCCAGAAATGAAAGAGAGCAAGGTTCGGCAAGGTAATAGAGGGAACACAGGAGTGATTGGATCTACAAGAGTTGGAAGAAGAAGAGGTCGAGCAGCACATGATCTATTGGAAACGATTGAGAAGCCGATTCCATCGGTTGTTCCAGCTCGATGTTATGCTATGATTAGAGAGAAGAAAGATGAGCAAGCGGGTCCTTCTGGTAAGTCCTTATGTTATTGTGTTTTATTTGTACAAGCTTTGTTGTGATAAGTATTTTGCTATCTATGTTATCGGGTGAAATTTCGAGGATAAAATTTCTTCAGGGGGAGAGATTGTAACAACCCGAATTACACCCTAGTAGGATTTATGGTTTAATTGCCTAGTAAGGGTACAAGGAATTGGACCAAGAATAAGATTAAGAGTATTTAAAGACCTAATTGAAGAGGTAAATTAGATGTTAGAAAAGAAGTTGAGTGGAAGGACTAATAGGGAATTGAGATAAGGAGTAAGTGGGAAATTTTGACTGAGTGGAACACTTGGCAGATTTGAGACATGTGTCTTGCTGTGAGCTTGCCACTTAGGCAGCCACATGCAAAAAATGTTGAAGTTAGTGGGAAAATCTGTCTCGCTCCACTAACAATCAGATTTCTACTACACTCACTTTCATTCTCTCATGGGTTTTTCTCTCTTCTTCCTTTCTTCATTCTGATTTGTTATTCTTCAAGTTATGTTATTGCTATAATTGATTGGTTTGAAGAGGTTACAGTGTGAACTAAGAGGAAAGTGTATTGGATTTGTGTTTCTGTTTCTACCTCCCTTCTTGTGGTTTATTGGTTGAGTAAATGGATTACAAGTTTGTTTTTGATTTGCGTATTGCAAGAAGCTGAGGCTAGAAGAAAGGAAAAGGGCAAGGAAAAGATTTGAGATTGGGAGTTTCGGCTGCACTTCTAGAGGTAGGGATCGTGTGCCCTTTGATTTTTGCATGTGTAGTGAAATTGTGATGTAGTATCAAGTGATGCATGTTTAATGTGTTAATTGATATAATTGAATGCAAAATGGATGTGTGCTGAAGTGTTAGTTGAATTCCCATGTGTATAATATAGAGGTCATGTATGAACCCTAGTTGTAGGGGAAAACTCTGCCCAGATTATATCAGACATCCGTGTGATATTTTAGTGATACATGGAGTTTTACAGCTATAAATTAAGTGATTGTTATGCCATTAGAACCATGACTTCCATATCTATATAAGTCACAGAAAAGACTATGATCGAATTCTGGCTCTAAATGTCCCAAAAATGCCCATAACATAAGTGTCTTTATTCTGGCGGGTCCATTGGCATAGTATCATTTTTTTATGTAATATCTTATGTTTCCGATGTCCAAATGACGTATTATTTGTCCCATTGGAAACTCAACATTCGAGGGAAGAATTGTTAGGAAGGATGTTTTGCCTAAAAATGATGTTTAGAGGTTTGTTTTTACGGTTCACGTTTGAGGTGCAAAGCAGTCCCGTTGGGCACCTGTTGGAGCCTACTGTCACGAGCGCCACAGAACCAGTTGTACGATGGATTTTCCTTTATATGTTGATCCCATGGTTGGCTTGAATCATTTCCCACCTTTACCCCACTGTAGTTTGAGAATTTTTGTGTGTTTATCCTTCCCGAAATGCACCCGAACTTCTCTATAAGTTCCTATTATATATCAAATTCATGTTTAACATTATGAGATGAGTATATGAATATGTTTGAACATGCATATTATATATCATAGGTATTATTTGCTAGTAGGAATTATATATATTTATTGGATTGTTTAGCATGTACATGAATTGAGCGAGATGTGATTGCGATTGGATACGTGAATATGTGTTGTCGTAATTAGATTGTTAGCGAGCCTGAAGTCTCAAGTGAGTTGATAGATAAGCATGCTTATGAAGGGTTTTGTGCGGCTGCTTTGTAGACCGTTATGGTCTTTTGTCTAGAGATTCAGTCTCTTTTGTTACCTTCGGGTATTTGAATGTTTTCAGACTTATGTCTTTTGTTTTAGATACTGAATTTCATCGATATCTTTTGTACCCGTATCCACAGTCCGTGAGAGTTCAGGCTTCTTATTTGCTTTTATGATGATCGAGATTAAGCTTTTGATAATGGAATGATTGTTTTGAGCATTTCATATTAATGCTTTTGGCTAAGTTATGTTTGTCAAGTGGACTTGATATTGTTAAGATTCCATTAAGTGTTATGTAAATAAGAATGTTATGGTGCTTTGAGCATGTTAGGTTTGATAAGATTGAATTGTACATGTTATAATTTTGTAATTGACATTGCGTTTACGCCTTGGCATGATATGTATGTACTGCTATGCATGCTTGTGCAATTCTTTGTTTTTGTACATTCCCACTAAGCGTTATCGCTTAGCACGGATATTTGTTTCCGTGTAGGTTTGCAGGATTGGTTTGGTTTTGGAGTCGCTCATCTGCTGGCCACTAAGAGTTGAAGTCTTCTTTTTGTACTAGTATAGGGATAAGTTGTATAGTCCCGTTTTTGGCTTGTACGTTTTGTAACGTTTTGTAAGGCGTGTAATTCTGATATGTAATGTAATGACTTATTATATGTATACTTTATAAGTTCAGTTATGCAAGTTTATATGGTTATTCATAAGTGCTTCCGCTTTAGCTCTTGCTTGAATGTTTATGTTGTGTGTGACATCTCGATATTCCTTCCAAGGGGTATTGTGACACCCCTTACCCGTACTCAGGCGATCCTATCCCATGGGGAGTAAGATGCCGTACGAGTCAGGGTGCAACCAAACAAAGCAGAGAACAAAGCATAGATAAACATACACAAAAGCGAGGTAATTAAAAACTTTTGCGAAGTATAAGAAAGCGAAAGCTGATCATGCATTAATATAACGGAGGCATTACATTACTGTTCTGATCAACTAAGAGATACAATAGTTAATTACAAATCCCAAAATTACATAAACAAAAGCGGAAGCTATTACAAAACCAATATAAGAGAGTTCTATACAAAAAGAATCTCAAAATACAAAACTCAGTCCTATTCTAAACCCTGCTGCGTTGGCTCAGACTGCGGCGACTCTCCCAAAGCAACTCCTTCCGCACTTGCACGGGTAAACACACCGTGCTAAGCGATAAACGCTCAGTGGGGAAACACACATATATCATAAGGGCAACCATTCACAACGGTCGTCAAGGCAAAACACAAGCGTACATCATAATATACCATACACATAGCATATCAATTGCATAAGCATGCATATACTAAGCCATACATTCAGAAGCTTATAACAATATTCATATTCCTATAATAGACTATACTTTTCATTTATGAGTTCACACATATATCACATACATTTCCTCATAACACAATTCATACCAGGCACCTGCTGACTCGAGGGAGTGGATAACAAGTATACGGACAGTACTTTACGGGTACGAGCCGGTCACAAATAGTACCTTACGGGTACGAATCGAAAAACCAAGATACTTTTAACTTTCACAAAACATTTTCAAAAGGGATCTTAAACAAGATCCGAGCACATAGGGGTTCACGAGGAACCAAGCGGGGACCTGATCGGGGTCCAAATGAAACTGAGGGCTGCAGCTATAAGACTCTATTAGGCATGCCTAACTATCCACTTTCTAGACTCTAGCAGGTCATGCATAAACCATTCAATCCATTTTATAATATTCCAAAATCATCATCATACATGTACATAGTCATTTCATGGATCCGCATTCATATAATTCATAAGATATCAAGCATAAATCTCATAGACATTAAAGGAAACTGGAGTTCATAAACCGGACACAACAAAAGAAAACTCACTCAGCATGCAGGGAGCTGTCGCGCTCGCGATAGAGACCGAAGTCTCTTCGCTGCGCGTGTGCGACAGATTTCACAACCGCGAGGAGGACGGAGGGGCCAGGCTCTATCGCGCTCGCGACAGAGAACAAATATTGTTGTCGCGGGCTCGTGATAGCACTTAACGAGCATCGCGCTCTGTCGCTCTCGCGACAGAGGGTGCTCAACACTTCGGCTATCGCGGGCTCGCGACGGAATCGCGTGCTCGCGACAGCGAAGCTCCAAAACACCAATCTCTGTCGCGCTCGCGACAGTGTCGGGTTTTCCAAAATCTGCAGAATTCTGCAGATTTTCTTCCTCCCTCACTCAACCACAAACGCATGCAAAACTCACCCATGAACCTCTTACCTCAAACCCAGCCATCCGTTAGCATCAACAACCATAATATAACATTAATCAACAAGAAATTTCACACATTTCATTAATTTAAGCCTCCAATTCCAAGAATCATCCAAAACCCCAATTTATGCACAAAACCACATCGACTCCAACATTATCACAATTAACTCATGCTCTTGCAAGATCCACATTCCAAAATAAAAACCCATAGCATATACATCAAAATAAGGAACATATAACAACCTAATTCTAAGAAACCATCAAATCTCATACATAAACATATATACATGAAAACCAAGAAATTCGCAAACCTCAAAATCCTTAGCTCCTATTGCTTGGATCCACTAGTTCCAGCCTTCTCTTTGCCCTTTAGCTCGCGAGGAGGCTCAACTAAGCACAAACAAGCACCCAAACACCAAAAACACAAACCCTAACTTAGATCCAACCTAAAAGAAGAAGAAGAAAATGCATGAATAACACAAGGAAAAAGCAAGAACTTACAAAGGAAGATGTAAGGGAGTAATTAATTCCACCACTTGAGCTTTAATCTAAGTAAAGCACTTAGGAGAGTGTAAAGGAGGAAGAAGAAGAAGAAGGACCAGAGAAAACGGGAAATGGGTTTCAAAATCTGATTTTTCCCTTTTTCATTTTCTCTTTCCCATCTTTCTTTCCCCTTTACACATGTCAACCATCTAGTGGAGGAGATTACTTACTCACACCCTAACTAAATGTATCACATACACACAATGAAACACCCTAATAATGCACCCTACACATGTATGAGCAACACACACAACAATAACCCACTAGTGCATATCCTACTATGGTATGATCAATCACACATAATGTAACTCCCATGCACACACACTACAATGGTGCACTCATGCACACACAAACCTGTCCCAACTAATTCGTACCATAGTGCTACACATGCACACCCACGCATTAGAAAAACCCCAAATCATGCAATATTACCAAAATGCCATTATGATCATGCCAAAACACATACAAATACATACACACACACATGGCTCGTTCTACTAGGGGGCAAACGGGGTGTGACAACTCTCCCCTACTAACAAGAATTTCGTCCTCGAAATTCTCACCTGAACTGAACAACTGCGGATACTGAGCTCTCATCTACTCTTCCGGTTCCCATGTTGCTTCTTCGACCCCATGGTGATTCCACAAAACCTTAACCAAAGGAATCTGCTTGTTCCTCAACTGTCTTACTTCCTGAGCTAAGATGGCTCTAGGCTCCTTATCGTAGGAAAAATCAGACTGCACTTGAACCGGCAACACATGAGAAGGATCCGATCTATACCGACGGAGCATCGAAACATGAAACACATCATGAAGCTTCGATAATTCCATCGGAAAACCAATCTGTAAGCTACTGGACCAACTCTTGCCAACACCTCATACGGACCAATAAAGCGAGGTTCTTCCCAAACCGAAGCACTTTTCTCCAAGGAGAAACTTTTAGAAAGACTTTGTCCCAAACTTCAAACTGCACATCTTTTCTCTTCAGGTTGGCATAAGACTTCTGTCGATCCTTAGCTGCTTTGAAGTTCCGCTGCATAACCCTGATCTTCTCCTCTGTATCTCTAACCAGATCTGGCCCAATCACTGACCTCTCAGATAGCTCTGTCCAACAAACTGGAGTCCTACACTATCGTCCATACAAATCCTCATACGGTGACATACTAATACTCGACTGAAAACTTTTGTTGTAGGCAAACTCCATTAGAGACACATACTTATCCCAACTACCCGGAAAGTCCAAAACACAAGCCCTTAACATATCCTCTAAGATCTGAATCACTCGTTTGGACTGACCATCTGTCTGAGGATGAAATGCCATACTGAAATTCAGCTTGGTACCCAAAGCTCGTTGCAACTCTTTCCAGAACTTAGATGTGAACCTTGGATCCCGGTCTGAAACTATAGACAAAGGCACTCCATGCAACCGAACTATCTCATCCACATAGATACTGGCCAATCTATCCATCTGGTAATCCATCCTAACCGGCAAAAAGTGAGCAAACTTTATGAGTCGATCCAGAATAACCCTAACGGAATCATGCTTTTTCTTAGTCATGGGCAACCTGGAAAAAAAATCCATGGCAATGTCATCCCACTTCCACTCTGGAACAGACAAAGGCGTGAGCAATCCAGAAGGAACTTGGTGCTCAGCCTTTACCTGCTGACAAGTCAAGCACTTAGATACAAAGTCCACTATATCTTTCTTTATACCAGACCATCAAAAGAACTGTTTCATATCCCGATACATCTTGTTACTCCCGGGATGCATGGTGACAACTGTACTATGTGCCTCATCCAAAAGCTGTCTTCTTAATTCTTCATTATCCGGTACACACAAACGGTTTCTAAATAGAAGAACCCCATCCTGAACCGAAAACTCTGACTGCTTGTCTAAACTGATCTCTTGCACAATTCACTGAAGCTTCTCATCAACCTTCTGAGCATCAACTATTCGCTGTCTCAAGGTAGGCTTGACCCTCAACTGAGCTATCAAAGCCCCATCTGAACCAAACTTCCATTTGAACCATCTCAAAAATAAGGCAGAAACTGACTTCCGACTCAAAGCATTTGCAACTACATTGGCCTTACCCGGATGGTAATCCACAATGCAATCATAATCCTTAAACAGCTCAAGCCATCGACGCTGCCTCATGTTCAGCTCCTTCTGAGTCAGGAAATACTTTAAACTCTTGTGGTTTGAAAAGATTCTACACTTCTCCCCATACAAATAATGACGCTAAATATTCAAAGCAAAGACAACCGCTGCTAACTGGAGATCATGCGTCGGATAGTTCCTCTTATGTGGCTTCAACTGTCGAGAAGCATAAGCCACCACCTTACCTTCCTGCATCAGAAGACATCCCAAACCAACACCTGAAGCGTCACTATACATAACAAACTCCTTACCCGAGGTGGGTTGAGTCAGTATAGGAGCTTGAACTAACAACTGCTTCAACTGCTCAAAACAAGCCTGACATCTGTCTGACCATTCAAACTTGACTCCTTTCCTCAACAACCTCGTCATCGGAGCGGTAATCACTGAGAAACCTTTAACAAACCGATGGTAGTAACCCGCCAGACCAAAGAAACTCCGCACCTCCTGAACATTCCTTGGCGCCTTCCAATCGACTATCGCCTCAATTTTAGCTGGATCTACTTGAATACCCTTGGCTGAAACTATGTGGCCCAAAAACGACACTTCCCGAAGCCAAAAATCACACTTACTCAACTTGGCAAACAACCGATGTTCCCTCAACACTTGCAAAACCAATTAGAGATGTTCCTCATGCTCAGTCTCATCCTTGGAATACACCGGGATATCATCTATAAACACCACCACAAACCGGTCTAAGTATGGCCTAAACACTCTGTTCATCAAATCCATGAATGCGGCTGGAGCATTAGTCAGACCAAACGGCATCACAAGAAACTCATAATGGCCATACCGAGTCCGAAATGCAGTCTTAACCACATCCTCATCCTTACCACGAAGCTGATAATACCCCGACTGTAGATCTATCTTAGAGAAAACACCGGAACCCTGAAGCTGATCAAACAAATCCTCGACTCTGGGCAACGGATACTTGTTCTTCACTGTTATCTTATTAATCTGCCTGTAGTCGATACACATCCTCAAGGATCCATCCTTCTTCTTAACGAACAGAATCGGAGCTCCCCAAGGAGATAGGTTGGGTCGAATAAACCCCTTATCCAAGAGCTCTTGTAGTTGAGTTTTTAATTCTCTCAACTTTACAGGAGGCATTCGATAAGGTGCCTTCGATACAGGTGTGGTACCCGGCATGATCTCTACGGCAAGCTCAACTTTCCTTTTTGGAGGTAAACCTGGCAATTCACTTGGAAAAACATCATTAAACTCTCGAACAACAGGGATGTCCTCAATCCTAACTTGATCCCTCTTGGAATCCAAAACCACAGCCAGAAAAGCCTCACAACCTTTTCTCATAAACCTCTTGGCTTGAATCGCAGAAATTACATTGTTCACAGAATTCGCACCCAAACCTCTTACAAACACTAGAGCTCGTTTCCTATCCCGAAGCACGAAGGTCTTCCTATGACAATCAACCACAGCTCGATGCTTGCCCAACCAATCCATACCAAAAATAAAATCATACTCTTTAAAGGGAAACTCTATCAAATCCGCAGGGAACTCAACTCCCTCAACCATCAATGGACAATTCCTAAAAACTCTACACACACTGACACTATGACCTAATGGATTGGTCACACATATCTCACAGTCTAACTGATCTACCACATGCAACTTATCAATAATCTTATCCGTGCACAAATATGAGTGTGTGGAACCAGGATCTATTAGAGCATACAATTCAGTGTCATGGAGTAGGAACTTACCAGCAATCACATCAGGGGCATTCTGCTCCTCTCTGGCTCTAACTGCATAAGCTCTAGCTGCAACTGGTGGAGGACGCTCAACCGTCTCAGAAACAGTTCCATCTCTTGGTCGACCGCCTCGACCTTTACCTCTACCTCTACCTCTTGTAGCCTGAGAAGCATTCGATCCAACTCTGCTAGCTCCTCCCTGAGGTCCTGAATCTTTACCCAACTGGGGACAACTGGCCAAACGGTGTTCGGTGCTCCCACACTTAAAGCACCCACCCGTGAGCCACCTACACTCACCCCGGTGAGCCTTACCGCAATGCTCACAAACAGGTGTAGCATCCGATTGGCCACCTCTACCAGTACTAGCTACTGCAACTGAACCTTGCCTTCTTCCTCTGGTAGCCGAACCAGCTGACGGTTCATCTTATGGGTTCCTAGATCTCTTACCCGAAGATGAGGAAGAACCACCCTGAGCAGAATTCCTTCGCTGAGCTCTCTCTCTAAGCAAAGATTCCGTCTTCTCCGCCCTCATGGAAGCCTCTGCAATCTGATAATAACTTACCCCAGGCATACACATTAAATAAATCAAAGCAATCTTCAAGGACTCATTCAACCCGTATTCAAAATGCTTGCATCTAAAATCATCTGTCATAATCCCACGCAGAGCATGCCGAGATAACCTATTAAACTCTTTCTCATAATCCGAAACTGACAAGGCTCTCTGCTACAAACTTAGAAACTGTTCCCATCTTGAGTCCCTATAAGCCTGAGTCACGTACTACTTAGTGAACTCCTCACTGAAGAAATCCCAAGTGACTGGATCGGGCATCTGAGGTAGCCTACACACCAACCCCCACCATTCGTAAGCCGACCCTTGAAGTAATGCCACAGCACACTCTGCTTGCTGATCGGGAGGACACCTGACTTCCCTTAAAGCTCTTTTTACCTTGTCAAACCACCTTTCAGCTAACTCTGACTCATCAAGCCCAGTCCCATAAAAATCCTCAACACCAGCTCTTTTTAAACTCTCTATCGGAGCTTTAGGGGCAGTCAACCTTTCCAAAACCCGAGCCATGTCCTGATGCAATCTGAACATTGCCTCAAAAGGCATGGCAGCGGCCTCGAGCTGGACCCTAGCACGTTGAGTCGACACCGAAAAAAAAATAGACGGATCTACAGCTGGAGGATTCACACTTTCAGCGGACTTCTCGAGCGCACCGTGAGCAGAATCATAATCCATCTAACAAACAAGAGGACAGCCGCATCAGCCAACACAGCCCTAGACATAGACATATCCACGTATAGCATCATACAGACAATCACCCAGAAACACCTAAACCTAAGCTCTGATACCACAACTTGTGACACACCTTACCCGTACTCAGGCGATCCTAAACCATGGGGAGTAAGATGCCGTACGAGTCAGGGTGCAACCAAATAAAGCAGAGAACAAAGCATAGATAAACATACACAAAAGCGAGGTAATTAAAAACTTTTGCGAAGTATAAGAAAGCGAAAGCTGATCATGCATTAATATAACGGAGGCATTACACTACTGTTCTGATCAACTAAGAGATACAATAGTTAATTACAAATCCCAAAATTACATAAACAAAAGAGGAAGCTATTACAAAACCAATATAAGAGAGTTCTATACAAAAAGAATCTCAAAATACAAAACTCAATCCTATTCTAAACCTTGCTGCATTGGCTCAGACTGCGGCGACTCTCCCAAAGCAACTCCTTCCGCACCTGCACGGGTAAACACACCGTGCTAAGCGATAAATGCTTAGTGCGGAAACACACATATATCATAAGGACAACCATTCACAACGGTCGTCAAGGCAAAACACAAGTGTACATCATAATATACCATACACATAGCATATCAATTGCATAAGCATGCATATACTAAGCCATACATTCAGAAGCTTATAACAATATTCATATTCCCATTCAGACTATACTTTTCATTTATGAGTTCACACATGTATCACATACATTTCCTCATAACACAATTCATACCAGGCACCTGCTGACTCGAGGGAGTGGATAACGAGTATATGGACAGTACTTTACGGGTACGAGCCGGTCACAAAAAGTACCTTACGGGTACGAATCGAAAAACCAAGATACTTTTAACTTTCACAAAACATTTTCAAAAGGGATCTTAGACAAGATCCGAGCGCATAGGGGTTCGCGAGGAACCAAGCGGGGACCTGATCGGGGTCCAAACGAAACTGAGGGCTGCAGCTATAAGACTCTATTAGGCATGCCTAACTATCCACTTTCTAGACTCTAGCAGGTCATGCATAAACCATTCAATCCATTTCATAATATTCCAAAATCATCATCATACATGTACATAGTCATTTCATGGATGCGAATTCATAAAATTCATAAGTTATTAAGCATAAATCTCATAGACATTAAAGGAAACTAGAGTTCATAAACCGCACACAACAAAAGAAAACTCACTCAGCATGCAGGGAGCTATCATGCTCTCGATGTCTGTCGCGTTTACGACAGAGACCGAAGTCTCTTCGCTGCGCGTGCGCGACAAATTTTGCAACCACGAGGAGGACGGAGGGGCCAGGCTTTATCGCGCTCGTGACAGATGTCGCGATCCCGACAGAGAACAAATATTGCTGTCGCGGGCTCGCGACGAATCACATGCTCGCGATAGCACTTAGCCAGCATCGCGCTCTGTCGCGATCGCAACGAATGTCGCGCTCGCGACAGAGGGTGCTCAACACTTCGGCTATCGCGGGCTCGCGACAGAATGGCGTGCTCGTGACAGCGAATCTCCAAAACACCGATCTCTATCGCGCTCGCGACAGCGTCGGGTTTTCCAAAATCTGCAGAATTCTGCAGATTTTCTTCCTCCCTCACTCAACCACAAACACATGCAAAACTCACCCATGAACCTCTTACCTCAAACCCAGCCATCCGTTAGCATCAACAACCATAATATAACATTAATCAACAAGAAATTTCACACATTTCATTAATTTAAGCCTCCAATTCCAAGAATCATCCAAAACCCCAATTTATGCACAAAACCAAATCGACTCCAACATTATCATAATTAACTCATGCTCTTGCAAGATCCACATTCCAAAACAAAAACCCATAGCATATACATCAAAATAAGGAACATATAACAACCTAATTCTAAGAAACCATCAAATCTCATACATAAACATATATACATAAAATCCAAGAAATTCCAAAACCTCAACATCCTTAGCTCCTATTGCTTGGATCCACTAGTTCCAGCTTTCTCTTTGCCCTTTGGCTCGCGAGGAGGCTCAACTAAGCACAAACAAGCACCCAAACACCAAAAACACAAACACTAACTTAGATCAAACCCAAAAGAAGAAGAAGAAAATGCATGAATAACACAAGGAAAAAGCAAGAACTTACCAAGGAAGATGTAAGGGAGTAATTAATTCCACCACTTGAGCTTGAATCTAAGTAAAGCACTTAGGAGAGTGTAAAGGAGGAAGAAGAAGAAGGAGGAGGAGAGAAAACGGGAAATGGGTTTCAAAATCTGATTTTTCCCTTTTTCATTTTCTCTTTCCCATCTTTCTTTCCCCTTTACACATGTCAACCATCTAGTGGAGGAGATTACTTACTCACACCCTAACTAAATGTATCACATACACATAATGAAATACCCTAATAATGCACCCTACACATATATGAGCAACACACACAACAATAACCCACTAGTGCATATCCTACTATGGTATGATCAATCACACATAATGCAACTCCCATGCACACACACTACAATGGTGCACTCATGCACAAACAAACCTGTCCCAACTAATTTGCACCATAGTGCTACACATGCACACACACGCACTAGAAAAACCCTAAATCATGCAATATTACCAAAATGCCCTTATGAATACGAATACATACACACACACATGGCTCGTTCTACTAGGGGGCAAACTGGGTGTGATAGGTATTGTGGTGTTGCAATCCTTGTAAGCCCTAGTCACATACTTACTAGTAAAGTCCCGCTCGAAGAACTCCCAAGTGACCGAGTTTGGCAATTGGGGATGCCTACAAACCAACTTCCACCAATCGTAGGCGGATCCCTGCAGCAATGCCACAACACACTCTACCTACCTCTCAGGAGGGTATTGAATCTCCTCTAGCACTCACTCCACTTTCTCAAACCATTTCTCAGCATACTTAGATTCATCCAGACTAGTCCGATAAAAGTCCTCTGCTCCAGCTTTCCTCATGCTCTCTAAAGGGGCTCTCGAAGCGGTCACTCTCTCTAAGACACGAGCCATGTCCTTAGAGGTTCATTATCGGCCATGGAAGTTATGCATCCGGTTGGATATTATCAGTTAGTGGCAGCGGCAATTAAGTTAGAAGAATTAAAAGTGATCAAGCAAAAGATGGAGCACAAGAGAAAAGTAACCGATGGTAATTTGTTTAGTAGTAAGAGAACTCGTGATGGAGTTAGTGGACAGCATACTCAATGGTTAGGTCCAGTGCAAGAATTTAAGGGAAGTCTCTTAGCACCCCCTAGTAAAGAACCTAGTGTGCCAAAGTGAATGCATTGCGAGAGATTTCATCGAGGCATGTGTAGGAAGATTTCAATAGCTTGTTTCAAATGTGGCAGCATGGAGCATATGTTTGCCAATTGTCCAAAAATGAAAGAGAGCAAGGTTCAGCAAGGTAATAGAGGGAACACAGGAGTGATTGGATCTGCAAGAGGTGGAAGAAAAAGAGGTCGAGCAGCACATGATATATTGGAAACGATTGAGAAGCCGATTCCATCGGTTGTTCCAGCTCCATGTTATGCTATGATTAGAGAGAAGAAAGATGAGCAAGTGGGTCCTTCTAGTAAGTCCTTATGTTATTATGTTTGATTTGTACAAGATTTGTTGTGATAAGTATTTTGCTATCTGTGTTATCGGGTGAAATTTTGAGGATAAAATTTCTTAAGGGGGAGAGATTGTAACAACCCAAATTACACCCTAGTAGGATTTATGGTGTAATTGCATAGTAAGGGTACAAGGAATTGGAACAAGAATAAGATTAAGAGTATTTAAAGACCTAATTGAAGAGGTAAATTAGATGTTAGAAAAGAAGTTGAGTGGAAGGACTAATAGGGAATTGAGATAAGGAGTAAGTGGGAAATTTTGACTGAGTGGAACACTTGGCAGATTTTGGACATGTGTCTTGCTGTGAGCTTGCCACTTACGTATCCAATCGCGAAAAATGTTGAAGTTAGTGGGAAAATCTGTCTCACTCCACTAACAATCAGATTGCTACTTCACTCACTCTCATTCTCTCATGGATTTTTCTCTCTTCTTCCTTTCTTTATTTTGATTTGTGATTCTTCAAGTTATGTTATTGCTATAATTGATTGGTTTGAAGAGGTTACCGTGTGAACTAAGAGGTAAGTGTATTGGATTTGTGTTTCTGTTTCTACCCCCCTTCTTGTGGTTTGTTGGTTGAGTAAATGGATTAAGAGTTTGTTTTTGATTTGGGTATTGCAAGAAGCTGAGGCTAGAAGAAAGGAAAAGGGCAAGGACAAGATTTGAGATTGGGAGTTTCGGCTGCACTTCTAAAGGTAGGGATAGTGTGCCCTTTTTGATTTTTGCATGTGTAGTGAAATTGTGATGTAGTATCAAGTGATGCATGTTTAATGTGTTAATTGATATTTGATATAATTGAATGTAAAATGGATGTGTGCTGAAGTCTTAGTTGAATTCCCATGTGTACAACATAGAGGTCATGTATGAACCCTGGTTGTAGGGGAAAACTCTGCCAAGATTATATCAGACCTCCGTGTGATGTTTTGGTGATACATGGAGCTTTATGGCTACAAATTAAGTGATTGTTGTGCCATTAGAACCATGAGTTCCATATCTATATAAGTCACAGAAATGACTATGATTGAATTCTGGCTATAAGTGTCCCAAAAATGGCCATAACATAAGTGTCTCTATTCTGGTGGGTCCATTGGCATAGTATAGTTTTTTTTACACCATATCTTATGTTTCCGATGTCCAAATGACCTATAATTATTCCCATTAGAAACTCAACATCCGAGGGAAGAATTTTTAAGCTGGACGTTTTGCCTAAAAGTGATGTTTAGAGGTTGGTTTTTACGGTTCAAGTTTGAGGTGCAAAGCAGTCCCGTTGGGCACCTATTGGAGCCTATTGTCACGAGCGCAGCATAACCAGTTGTACGATGGATTTTCCTTTATATTTTGATCCCATGGTTGGCTTGAATCATTTCCCACCTTTACCCCCCTCTAGTTTGAGTATTTTTGTGTGTTTATCCTTCCCGAAATGCACCCGAACTTCTCTACAAGTTCATATTACATATCCAATTCATGTTTAACATTATGAGATGAGTATATGAATATGTTTGAACATGTATATTATATATCATAGGTATTATTTACTAGTAGGAATTATATATATTTATTGGATTGTTTAGCATGTACATGAATTGAGTGCGATGTGATTGCGATTGGATACGTGAATATGTGTTGTAGTAATTAGATTGTTAGCGAGCCTGAAGTCTCAAGTGAGTGGATAGATAAGCATGCTTATGAAGGGTTTTGTGCGGCTGCTTTGTAGACCGTTATGGTCTTTTGTCTAGAGACTCAGTCTCTTTTGTTGCCTTCGGGTATTCGAATGTTTTCAGACTTATGTCTTTTGTTTTAGATACTGAATTTCATCGATATCTTTTGTACCCATATCCACAGTCCGTGAGAGTTCAGGCTTCTTGTTTGCTTTTGTAATGATCGAGCTTATGCTTTTGATAATGGAATGATTGTATTGAGAATTTCATATTAATGCTTTTAGCTTAGTTATGTTTTTCAAGTGGACTTGATATTGTTAAGATTCCATTAAGTGTTACGTAAATAAGAATGTTATGGTGCTCTGAGCATGTTAGGTTTGATAAGATTGAATTATATATGTTATAATTTTGTAATTGACTTTGCGTTTACGCCTTAGCATGATATGTATATACTGTTATGCATGCTTGTGCAGTTCTTTGTTTTTGTACATCCCCACTAAGCGTTATCGCTTAGCACGGATGTTTGTTTCCATGTAGGTTTGCAGGATTGGTTTGGTTTTGGAGTTGCGCATCTGCTAGCCACTAGGAGTTGAAGTTTTCTTTTTGTAATAATATAGGGATAAGTTGTATAGTCCAATTTTTCGCTTCTACATTTTATAACGTTTTGTAAGGCATGTAATTCTGATATGTAATGTAATGACTTAGTATATGTATACTTTATAAATTCAGTTATGCAAGTTTATATGGTTATTCATAAGTGCTTCCGCTTTAGCTCTTGCTTGAATGTTTATGTTGTGTGTGACATCTCGATATTCCTTCCAAGGGGTATTGGGGTGTTACAATCCTTGTAAGCCCTAGTCACATACTTACTAGTAAAGTCCCTCTTGAAGAACTCCCAAGTGACCGAGTTAGGCAATTGGGGATGCCTACAAACCAACTTCCACCAATCGTAGGCGGATCCCTGCAGCAATGCCATAACACACTCTACCTGCCTCTTAGGAGGGTATCGAATCTCCTTTAGCACTCGCTCCACTTTCTCAATCCATTTCTCAGCATACTTAGATTTATCCAGACTAGTCCGATAAAAGTCCTCTGCTCCAGCTTTCGTCATGCTCTCTAAAGGGGCTCTCGTAGCAGTCACTCTCTCTAAAACACGAGCCATGTCCTGAGAATTGTTCAATATTGCCTCAAAGGGCATGGCTGCGGCCTTAAGCTGAACCCTAGGTGTTTGAGCCAAAACAACTGCTTGAGGATTCACACTCTCAGCGTGCCCCTCAAGCGACCCATGCACCAAATCAGAATCCATCTAAAATAAACACAAGAACACCCGCATCAGCCAACACAGTCCTAAACATATATCTATACATAATAACACCCAGAAAATGCCTAAACTGGGCTCTAATAGCAAAAAATGTAACCCCCCTACCCATACGTAGGAGAACCCATCCGCAGTGGAGTGGGATCCCGTATGAGCAAGGGTGTCACCAAGCAAATCGAGACTGTAAACATACATCCACATACTATACATATATGGAAATACAGCAAAAATAAAACTTTAAAATAATTGATCATTCATTGAAGTAATAATAATAATAATAATATTCATTACAATATCTCTCTGAACATAAGCTGATATTACAAAATAATTGCTTCTTCAAAAATACAAGGCGGAAGCTGAACAAAAGACTAATACAATGAGAGTTCACTATTACAAAAATAATCATAATACAAAAAGATAAGTCCTAACATCAATCCCTCTATGTTGGCTGGACTTGCGGAGACTCTCCCAAAAGATCACCACCTTCTGTACCTGCACGGATGAAGCACCCGTGCTAAGCGATAACGCTTAGTGGGGAAACAAACAATAGAGCAGACGGCCATTCCTAATGGTCGTTGAGGCAAAACACATTCATAACGGCATATGCTGATAATCATATAAAACATAATCATAATTGAATCACATTCGTAATCATTCAAAGGCTCATAATCATATTCACATATTAACTGATTCATATGCTCATAAGTAGACTTATTCAGAATTCATATTCTTATAAAATGATAAAACATAACACCTGCTGACTCACAATAGTGGATAACGAGTAACACATTGGGGTACCCGCGGGTACAATCGAAAAGTAACATCGTATTTTTCTCATTCAAAACTTTTTCACATTGGGGATCTTAAACACGATCCATATACATTGGGGATCGCAAGGATCTAAACGGGGACCTGATCAGGGTCCAAACAGAACAAAGGTGCTGCAACTACTGAACTCTATTAGGCATGCCTAACTATCCACTAAATTGACTCTTGCAGGTCATGCATAATACAAATCATATTCAGAATATAACATGTAATTTATCATGAAGAAACCATGATATAACACATATATAAGCATGTTTTTATTTTATACAGTAGCAAAAACCCATTAAGAAAAGATACGAAATTCATTTTAGAAGAAAAGGGCAAAATCGAAAAAACAGGGAATGCAGGGGGTCACTGTCGCGATCACGACAAGAGTAGCGCTCGCGATAGTGGCCAGAAGGCCATGCGCGAGGGGATGGGCGAGGGACACGATTCGTGTAGGACGACACGGCTTGTGTCCATGCCCACTGCCATGTCACCAGTCGTGCATGCTCTAGTGCACGACTCGTGACTTGGCCCCCCAACAAGCACGAATCGTGCTCTTTTCCTTCATGAGTAATGAGCATCCTTCACGACTGATGAAATGCTTCACGACTCATGAAGGTGATTGCTCCATGCCGACTCGTGACTAGCTTTGCGACTCGTGCATGCCGGAGGCTTCACGAGTCATGCTGCCTCTCACAAGTGAGAACATCATGCCTTGTAGTGCATTTTTACTGTGACAACTGGATTTCACAATTCTGTTGCACTCGCAACAGCGTCGTCACTTCCAATTCCAGCAAAAACACAGGAAAAACCTAGAATTTCAAAATTAAACTCAAACTTACCCAAATCAACCCAACTTCATCTTACCTCAAAACCAACCTCCCATTCATAAAAAAGAACATAAAACACAACTTTTATAACAATTAACGAATTCAAATCATGAATTAACATAATTAAAATTCCAAAAGCACTAAACCCAGAAAAATTGCAGTAAAACTCATCCCATTTTAATTTTGCTTCAATAAATCATCAAGCAAGCATCTCAACTCAAATCGAACAAAGCCCATAACATTTACACTAACATGAACCTCGTAATCATCAAATTTTCTGAAATTCAAGGAAGAATAAGAAATCATAAAAATGCACATAAATCCCAAACCTATAAATCTTAAGCTCCTAGTTGCAAGCTCCACTCCCACTTGCCTTCTCTTTCCCCTTGGGATCACGAGTAGGAACTTCTAAGCCAGGAAATCCAAGAAATCACACAAACACAAAACCCTAGATTAAGAACACATTCTAACAATTCAAGAGAAAGAGGAAGAAGAAGAGAAAGAAATAACTCAACAAAACTTACCCAAAACAATCTCTTTGAGTTGATCAATTTCCACCAAACTCAGCCAAAGGAAGAGGGATCAAGATGGAGCAAATAGTAAGGGAAGAAGAGAAGGAGAAGAAGGCATGAGGGAGAAAGAACGGGAGAGCTAGGGCAAAAATTTTGCTCTTCCTTTCTCTTTCCTTGCCTTTTATGCCCCTCTCTAAATCCTTGCCACATGTCATCTTATAATTTATGGAACTTGACCATTCACACCCTACACCCATGCCAGACACTACACATAAGACTAACTCCACTAACACATACATTACTTCCCTCTATGCTTGCATACTCTATCAAAACCCACACACACACACACACCCTACTATTAAACATGCAACCACATCCAACCAAAACCCGTAAAACATGCATATAACCCAAAATAAAATTAACATATGCCAACCCACACACATATGCATACATACCCATGGCTCAAACTACTAGGGCGAAATAGGGGTGTGACAGGTAATGCAAAGTTGTATCTCAGTTGTGATAACCATTCCTAGCTTTCTGAAGTTGCAAGGATGTTGTATGCCAAATCTGAATTTAATCTGCCAGAGATGTTTTATGATGCAAACATCCAACTATTTAAGAAAACTTTGCCTGAAGGCAACATTTTGCCAGATAATTTTTACCAAACAAAAAGTCTTATTAGAAGGTTGCCAGTGCAAAAAATTGATTGTTGCAACGAGGGTTGCATGTTGTATTGGTGTGAAGATGAAAACTTGATGCATTGCAAGTTTTCCAATCATCCATGATTCAAAATGTGTGTCGGGTCTCGTAAGACAGATTGAAAGCATATAAAATGACTTATTACTTTCCACTAATACCTAGGATGCAACGATTGTATCAGTCAAAAGTGACAGCAGTACATATGAGATGGCATCATAATCATGTCCAAAATGATGGGGTTATGCACCATCCTTCTGACATTCTAGCTTGGAATGATTTCATTGAAACTCATCCTTCATTTGCTATTGAGATTAGAAATGTCAGGTTGGGGTTATGTATTGACGATTTTCAGCTATTCGGACAATATGGGAGAAAATACTCGTCATGGCCTGTAATTGTTACGCCTTATAACCTACCACCTTGGATGTGTATGAAGGAGGCTTATATATTTCTAACTATTATTTTACCTGGGCCTAAAAATCCAAAGCAAAAAAATTATGTCTATCTACAACCCTTGATTAATGAGTTGAACGAATTGTGGAATAGTGGGGTGTCAACATATGATGTGTGTAATGCCCCAAAAATTTCAGTGTTTTTATTTATTAATTTGACGCGCTAAAAATTCGTCAAATGTTGATTTTAACACATAAGAGTGGAATTTTTCATTAAAGGTATGTAATTTAATTATTCAAATAATTATTGATATATGCATATATGTATGTGTGTGTAACGCATATTTACATGTAATTGGATTAGAAAATATTAATTAGAGAATAAAGGGTATATAGACGAATAAAAATAATTATAAATGTGATAATATATTATGGTCTAAATTATCTAGACAAGTGAAAATAGCATAAACTAGTTTAATGGAGATTAAACTAAATTAGTGAGAATTAAGCTAAAATTTGAGGGAATTGTATGATATAGAAATAAAATAAGAGAACAAAGACATTAGAGAAGGGAGAGGCAAAAACGGTGAGCAGTACAGGGGAAAAGAGACTGGGAAACCGAAGGAGAGAGAAAGAGAGAGGGAGCGGCTGAAGGCACCACTGGCGACGGCGATCGGGGTGGCGACCGATGCACACGGCAAAGCCGTTCCGTGGCGTCTACCTCCGGTTCGCGGCGGCGTCAGTCCAGGAGAGCGAGAGAGAGGAACCGAAGCTTCCTCAGCGTTTTTCGGCGAGCTCCGACGGCGAGAGGCTACACGAGCGGTGTGACTGGACTCACGGTGGCAAGGCGAAGCTTCCGGTGGCCGTGGATCTCCCTCAATCGCCGGCGACGAGTAGATCGGAGGAGAAGAAAACCGAACCTACCGACGGTGATTCCGGCAAAATGGAGGGCGGTCTCGGCGCGTGACCACCGGAACGGCAATCCCGACGTGGCGAGCTTTCTTCAGATGGTCTCAGCGCCTCCGGTGGAGCTCCGGCGACACTCCGGCGACGCTCCGGCAACGGTGAAGGGACCAAAAATAGACAGAAAATTGGTATGTGGCCACCAAAATTACCTTTTTAAGTGATTTTTCCATAAGTAAAATTTATTAAGAGTGATTTTACTAAATGCATTATGTGAAGAAATGTATTTGTGGGATTATTTTTTTTACAGTAGGGATCGAAAGGTATACTGACATTAATTTCTATTAAGCTGATTTTAATGAATACTTATTAAATATGCATGGTTAGACCATTTAAACAAGAACTAAACAAAGGAGACTGAAATAATTGATAGTGCTTAGAACTAAGTCTTGGCCAATTTATTTATTAATAATTTTTAGTTGAGTCTTGATAAGAAATGAACCATCGAAGCATAAAATGACTAGATGAGCATGAAATGAATGATAAATTGTAACAAAATAATTTTGATCGGTGAAAATTTAAGATGAACTAAAATGTTTAAAATGTTTGATGAATAATTTGCTAATGTACAGAGGACTTTTAGTATGTATATATATATATATATACAGGTGTCTGAAATATGAATTCATTGTATATCATTTTGTTAGAATAAGGGAAAAGTAATGAAATTAGAATTGAATATACATAAAAAAAAATGATTTAAAAATAGTAGGTAACAATATATCAGTATGTTATGTATGAAATTAAAAAGTAAGAGCATAATTTGATTTATTATGTTGTACATAAGGAATAACTGATGAGAGAATTAGAAATAAAACTTTAGGAATAGATAGTGTATTTTGACCTAATATGTGTAATTAATAATTAAAGATTTTATTTGATTTAATGCTATAATAATATTGGTGTAAAACAGTGTAGAAGAACTTGAGGTAATTATGTGATTTTGGGTATGTATATTTTGTTTAAGCAAAATTTATGCTTATATATATAATTGTATTCCAAAATGTATGTATAAATAGAGTTCTTATAATGTCAGTACTTATGTATTTACGTGTATATGTGGTCTTGAACAATGTAGATTAATTGGAAGTAAGTGTATTAAGGTGAATTGAAGTTATTATGTTATCACTTAGAGTTTGAAATACATTTAGTATGAAGGTTAAATGTTAGCATAGATAACAAGTTTTGGAGTGACAAGTAAATAACAGATGGTTAGTTGAGAACGAGTTTGAGTAAAAGAAATAAATGTAAAATAAAAGTATATAATAAAAGTTTGATTTGCTAAATTATTCTCAGGGATCATTGGACAAAGAAGTTAGAAATGAAAATTTAGTAATAATATTAGTATTTTGGCCTTAAAGATGTAAATAGCGAGTTTAGTTTTAATTTAATTTAATGTCATGACAAACCGTATAAAGAATAATATAAAAGTATGTGAATTAAATATGTAAGTTTTGGTTCAATGTGAAATAAACTTAACTTGACAAATTAAAATAAAAGTGATTTGGAATGGAAAGGGAAAGCGGTGATCGAATGTATACCTACATATATATATATATACATATACAAATGAGGTGTATTATGATTGTTAATGCATTTTAATTATATAAATAGGATTAATGGCTTGCTGTGAAGCTAAGTTAGTGAAATGTGATAAATAAATGAAATTATATGAGAAAATGATGATGGATGATATTGGGATTAATTCTGGAAAAATTGAATTTAAATGTTTATTGATCTTATTTTATGTAAAGATCAAAGTTTGGATTTGTTTAAATAACACTCATTAATGTGGCCCTATTCGATCAGCTGGTAGTCAAGTCTAGTTCAGGATATAGTGGCTAGCCATAGGGAAATAAGACCGCGGGAGTGAGCATGACGTCTCACTATCTTTATAGGCCATTGATGACCTATTCTGTATTTTTAAAAGTATCTGTACTGGAATGTACTGGAGTAATCCTTCGGGATTCTTCAGGTTTGGAATGTACTGGAGTAATCTTTCGGGGTTCTTCAGGTTTGGAATGTACTGGATTGATCCTATAAGGTCTCTCCAGGTTATTGTGAGCTCTTAGGGGTTCACATCCCGTTTATCCTGTGCATAGAGTCTGCCAGCATTGTACTATGGGCAAAATGGTAAATTGCAAAGTGAATTGGTGAATGTGAAATAATTATGTGAATCAAGAAATTGAATGATTAATAAATGAAGCATGGTAAATGGTGGATTTAAATAATAAATGTTGTAATCCGTATTAAATGTATAACCTAAGAAGTTAGATGGCATGGATAAAAGTAAATGTGGATTGAGAAGCCGTAAGGTTATTTAATGATTGAAGTAAAGTTGACGGATGAAGTAGTACAATTAGTAAAGAAATGTTAACTAAGAGGTATGAGTGAAATTTAAAGTTTAATATATATGTATATATGTATATATAGATTTGGATAAATGCTATAACAACCGATAATGTAGGAATGAAATATTACCTACTAGGTTAGAAGTATATTGTCTGTTTAATATTGCATGACATTAATAATGATGCATGATAAGTGAGTTTTACACATTATTAAAATGCAGAAAGATCTTAGTCGTTGATGTGGAAATTTGATTATAAAGGTTTATGAAGTTTCAGCATTTGAAAAGAATATGGAATGTATTACATAAATATGGTTTTATCCTACAAACCATTCATATTTAATTTGGAGTTAAATAGCTATTGGTATAATATTAATTATAAAGTATTATATTGATTATGAAAGGAAAAAGTAATTTGCTATATTAATGTATGAATGATTAATTACATGTATATATTATGTTTATGTCGTGGATAAGTAAATTTGGTAGTCACCACTAAGCGTAAAGCTTAGCGCGTGGTTTATCCTCGCGCAGGTATAAGACAGAGATCAAGTGAATGTCAGCACAGTTTCAAAGGAATAACGTGGAATGGTAAGTATGACAATAAGAGGATGAGAATGTAATTCTTGGGATTTGATAATGTGAATCTCAGTTCTAGATGGCATGTACACTCCCTAGATAATTAGGATACTATTGTATCAAAGAATTTGTATTAGATAATTATTTATAGTTGATAGATGATGTATTATCATAATAGCTTTGTATTTTGTATAATTGATGTAATAGTGAGCTGATGACATTGTGAGCTATTATATAAGTATGTGATTGGAATTAAATTGGAGGATGGGCAAAATTGTGTTGGAGTTTGAATTGGAGTAGGACGGATGAATATGTATGTGATTATAGAAGTGTAAACACTTTCTGTTTACAGGGGGATAGGCAATATTATAGAGGAGACTCTGCCGAAATTTCGGTAGAATTTAAGTAGCCTATTTGAGAATGATTGTGTGATTAGTAAAGTTTAATAGTGATAAAAAAAAAATTTACCCGGATTTTCGTAATGATTTTAAGAATAGTTTAAGACAATTAAGTTATTATGTACAGTAAAAAGGGTGTTACAGTTAGTGGTATCAGAGCAAAGGTTTAGGCGGTTCTGGCCAATAAGATATTTGGAGAATAAGTGACATTATTTATGAGGAATGAGTGTTTATTGTTTATTATGGACATATCTATTTAGTTCTAAGTAGAGATAATTTGGATGGAGTTGAATAGAAGATTAGAGGTAAGAAATTAAGATGTTTGAAAGTTATAAGGTTTAAAGTATATGAAAGTGGTACGAAGGTTGTGATACTTGAGGTACCTGTCAGTTATCCTTGATAGAGGGGCAGTCATTGAATATTTTATGCATGGGCAGGGTTACTATGCACTGTTCTTACATGATGCGCACATTTGCATCATACTGCATACATGAAACATCATACATTTATTGTATCGGCATCACATGATCATTCATGAAAAACATCAAATTTTATGCATATGCCCCAATTGAAAGGAAACTGGCGTGGAATATAGTAAGTGTATGGAAGTGAGGTAGATGTACCTTCATTGGAAGTAATGAGGAGTGTAATAAAGTTAAGTAAAATAAGGAATTAGAGATTCAATCTAGGAATTGAAAAAGAAAGGGGTGAAGGATCACTAAATGTGTATAAGTATGAGTAAGAGATTTGTATCTGTGTAATTTGTGGGTTTGATCCTTCTTGTTAGTGAATTAAGGCATAGAATGTGATGAGATTTCAACATATTTTGGAATGGAATTGTAACTAATTGGATGGACTAATTGATTATAGCTTGAATTGGCTTATAAGAGTGAATAAAACTGTGAACATTCGTATAAGATGATTATGTAATAAGTAGTGTAAGATATATGTGATGTTTCAGAAATGATAGACAAATTGTGACTAGTGATACTGGTAAACTAGGAAGGAAATGTTATAGTTATTTTGATCAAGGAAAGAGTTTATTGAATGTGTGACCGATTCTGTATTGAGAAGACAATGTGTTTTAGGAGAAAGGAGTTAAGTAAGGATTAAGAAAAGTAAGTAATAGGATGTGTATACAAATGATTTTTGAATAGAGTGTACATGCCAAAGATGGAAAATAAAGAAATGATATGATCTCTAGAATGGATATGTTACTGGCTTAAGTATGATATAACTTGGGCCTAATTAATGCGTAAGTTAAGAAGAAAGTGCAGTCTTGACACTTACAATACTTCTTAAATGTTCGGATAGATCATTTTCTAGCTCTTCTGGCTCCAAGTTAATTGATCGTTTTATTGAAATGGGGTTTGATGTAGAAACGGTGTCCAAAGTAATTTAGGGAAAACGGGAAAGGAATTACAGATTCAATTTTAGGGACTTCCCTTACATACTCGGTGATTGAAAAATCACATAAAGAAGAGCTGAATGTTGATTCTGATTTCTGTTCTTCAGATTATGATAGGAGCCTTCTCAATGATTTTTCTGATAGAGAGTTCTGAAAATAAGGAAAATTGTTAAATTTGAGCCTGATGATAAGGGGAACGTTTTGCTATTTTTGGTGAAGATGGGGTACTGTAAGGATGAGGCATCGATAGCTCTAAGTGGATGTGGACCGCATGTCACAATTGTAGAGCTTATAGGTTTCATTTGTGCTGCTCCAATGGCGGAGCCAAAGATCAAGAAGTCTGATGTCGATTGCCCTAAACATAAAAAGAGGAATTTTTATGAATATGATAGGTGGGAAGGGAAAAAGTAATTGAGATTTGAAAATAATTTGCTATCTAGAGATGATGACAGGCTATGCTTTCCAAATACAATGATTGGACTTAGAGTCCCTATTGTTTCAGAGTTTGTAACTAAAAGAACACTTTTAGAAACTGTTATTGGGCCACCTTATATCTATTATGAGAATGTAGTACCTGCTCGTAAAGGAATTTGGAATACTATATCTTGGTTGTCATTGAAGTGGAGTCGAAAGTTGTTGATTGTAAAATATTTTTCTTGTGCTGCAAAGAAAAAGGGAGAATTAGGCATTTGGTCACTTTATTTAACGGATTTTTCCTCTACTGTCTCCACAAATGGCACACGAAGCATTATCAATGATAAATAGATAATGACTTCCATGAGATGGACGAATACAATTGAATTGTTTGCAAATTTGCATTGGAAATGCAAGTTGATTGAAAGCATGAACAGTGAACCATTGTACTAGTCCAGAAAAATTTCGAGGACGAAATTTCTTTTAAGGGGGGAGAATTGTAATGCCCCAAAAATTTCAGTGTTTTTATTTATTAATTTGACGCGCTAAAAATTCGTCAAATGTTGATTTTAACGCATAAGAGTGGAATTTTTCATTAAAGGTATGTAATTTAATTATTCAAATAATTATTTATATATGCATATATGTATGTGTGTGTAACGTATATTTACATGTAATTGGATTAGAAAATATTAATTAGAGAATAAAGGGTCTATAGACGAATAAAAATAATTATAAATGTGATAATATATTATGGTCTAAATTATCTAGACAAGTGAAAATAGCATAAACTAGTTTAATGGAGATTAAACTAAATTAGTGAGAATTAAGCTAAAATTTGAGGGAATTGTATGATATAGAAATAAAATAAGAGAACAAAGACATTAGAGAAGGGAGAGGCAAAAACGGTGAGCAGCACAGGGGAAAGGAGACTGGGAAACCGAAGGAGAGAGAAAGAGAGAGGGAGCGGTGGAAGGCACCGCCGGCGACGGCGATCGGGGGTGGCGACCGATGCACACGGCAAAGCCGTTCCGTGGCGTCTATCTCCGGTTCGCGGCGGCATCAGTCCAGGAGAGCGAGAGAGAGGAACCGAAGCTTCCTCAGCGTTTTCCGGCGAGCTCCGACGGCGAGAGGCGACACGAGCGGTGCGACTGGACTCACGGCGGCAAGGCGAAGCTTCCGGTGGCCGTGGATCTCCCTCAATCGCCGGCGACGAGTAGATCGGAGGAGAAGAAAACCGAACCTACCGACGGTGATTCCGGCGAAATGGAGGGCGGTCTCAGCGCGTGACCACCGGAACGGCAATCCCGACGTGGCGAGCTTTCTTCAGATGGTCTCAGCGCCTCCGGCGACGCTCCGGCAACGGTGAAGGGACCAAAAATAGACAGAAAATTGGTATGTGGCCACAAAAATTACCTTTTTAAGTGATTTTTCCATAAGTAAAATTTATTAAGAGTGATTTTACTAAATGCATTATGTGAAGAAATGTATTTGTGGGATTATTTTATTTACAGTAGGGATCGAAAGGTATACTGACATTAATTTCTATTAAGCTGATTTTAATAAATACTTATTAAATATGCATGGTTAGACCATTTAAACAAGAACTAATCAAAGG
This sequence comes from Excoecaria cochinchinensis, assembly GCA_947683425.1. NCBI lineage: Eukaryota > Viridiplantae > Streptophyta > Magnoliopsida > Malpighiales > Euphorbiaceae > Excoecaria > Excoecaria cochinchinensis. The sequence goes on along the minus strand of CANTUQ010000021.1, from coordinate 2,013,986 downwards.
AGACTGAAATAATTGATATTGCTTAGAACTAAGTCTTGGCCAATTTATTTATTAATAATTTTTAGTTGAGTCTTGATAAGAAATGAACCATCGAAGCATAAAATGACTAGATGAGCATGAAATGAATGATAAATTGTAACAAAATAATTTTGATCGGTGAAAATTTAAGATGAACTAAAATGTTTAAAATGTTTGATGAATAATTTGCTAATGTACAGAGGACTTTTAGTATATATATATATATATATATATATATACAGATGTCTGAAATATGAATTCATTGTATATCATTTTGTTAGAATAAGGGAAAAGTAATGAAATTAGAATTGAATATACATAAAAAAAATGATTTAAAAATAGTAGGTAACAATATATCAGTATGTTATGTATGAAATTAAAAAGTAAGAGCATAATTTGATTTATTATGTTGTACATAAGGAATAACTGATGAGAGAATTAGAAATAAAACTTTAGGAATAGATAGTGTATTTTGACCTAATATGTGTAATTAATAATTAAAGATTTTATTTGATTTAATGCCATAATAATATTGGTGTAAAACAGTGTAGAAGAACTTGAGGTAATTATGTGATTTTGGGTATGTATATTTTGTTTAAGCAAAATTTATGCTTATATATATAATTGTATTCCAAAATGTATGTATAAATAGAGTTCTTATAATGTCAGTACTTATGTATTTACGTGTATATGTGGTCTTGAACAATGCAGATTAATTGGAAGTAAGTGTATTAAGGTGAACTGAAGTTATTATGTTATCACTTAGAGTTTGAAATACATTTAGTATGAAGGTTAAATGTTAGCATAGATAACAAGTTTTGGAGTGACAAGTAACTAACAGATGGTTAGTTGAGAACGAGTTTGAGTAAAAGAAATAGATGTAAAATAAAAGTATATAATAAAAGTTTGATTCGCTAAATTATTCTCAGGGATCATTGGACAAAGAAGTTAGAAATGAAAATTTAGTAATAATATTAGTATTTTGGCCTTAAAGATGTAAATAGCGAGTTTAGTTTTAATTTAATTTAATGTCATGACAAACCGTATAAAGAATAATATAAAAGTATGTGAATTAAATATGTAAGTTTTGGTTCAATGTGAAATAAACTTAACTTGACAAAATAAAATAAAAGTGATTTGGAATGGAAAGGGAAAGCGGTGATCGAATGTATACCTACATATATATATATATATACATATACAAATGAGGTGTATTATGATTGTTAATGCATTTTAATTATATAAATAGGATTAATGGCTTGCTGTGAAGCTAAGTTTGTCACACCCCAAAATAGCCCTGGCCGGATTTTGCATGCGAAGTCGGGATCGGAAGGGTATTTCGGTAATTTGTGCTTGAGAATTTTGGAGTGTTAAGGACCTAATTGAAAAGATAATTAAGTTTGTAAGGAAGAAATGTGTAAGTGAGTGAAGTGTATTTTGTTTAAGGACTAAAGAGCAATTTTTGATTTGGAAAAGTTGAGTGGGTTTTGAGGTCTTATTAGGATCTGCCATGTGGACTTTTTTAGGTGAGCATTGAAAGAAGAAAAAGAAAGGAAAGAGGAAGAGAGGGAACACAGCCCGTTCGTTCCCCTTTCACGCTCCTTCTTCTTCTTCTCCTCTTCTTTCTCTGCTTTTTCCTTTCTTTCTCAGTTGGCTTGGGTTGTGTTTGGCTTGGATTGTTCTTTGTTTGAAGAGGTAAGTTGGTTTAAGGTGTTCTACGTGTTGTATTTCTTCTTCTTCTTCATCTACTGGTTTTGTCTTCAAGTAGGGTTTGAACTAAGGATTTGTGGGTTTCTTGTTTGTGCAAGCTTTGGATTGCATGAAGAAGCAAAGTAAAGGCAAGGACAAGTTGAGATTTGAGGATTGAAGCCGGAAGTGTGATTTTTGGATCGTCATTTTCAGGTTTGGGAGTATTTTGAATACATGCAAAGCTTTGAACTTCTCTGTTCTTCAATCTCAGTTGAATGTCTCTGCCCTACTTCTCATTAGGCTTATAATTGTGTTTGCGTGATCTAATTTCTGGAAATTGATGTGTTCTGGAATGTGTATATGCATGATTACGTGAATAGATGTGTTAGTAATACATGTTAAGGATTGAATTTGAAGTTCTGAGTTTAGGTTTTGAACTTACTGTACTTTTAGGGTTTACGTTTTTAGATGGATTAAATGTGTTTATGCATGGTTTTGATTGCTTTAATTGTTAGATTAAGCGGGTTTTATGTCCATTTGATGATTGAATGAGTTCTGAGTGGTTTTGAGAGGATCTCTGGAAAACATTGGAATCTGCAAGTTTGAGATCGGGGAAGAAGAAGAGGGCGAGGAGAGTGGCTCACGCGACGTGAGCTATGCTCACGTGACGTGAGCCATGCTCACGCAGATTGCTCACGTTACGTGAGCAGATTGCTCACACGACGTGAGCAATGCTCACGCGACGTGAGCAATGCTCACGTTACGTGAGCAACCATCACGTTACGTGATGGTTGCTCAGGTCTTCCGGCTCTTCTGTTTTGCTTCTGTTTTTCTTCTCCCGACCCACCAGTTTTTATAAAACGATTTTCAAATAGTTTTTATGATATTTTCCTCTACTGTGTTCTATATTACCTTGCTGATATGATTAATTATCCCAATTTGTTTGGTATTAATAATATGTTATCTATGGTAAGTTATATGTGGTATTTTGGAGTAAGTTTTGGATTATAGTGATCCTGTTAAATGATTGTGGGATTTCAACGGTATGGTTTGGACTGTGATATGCTTATTGTTGTGATATGTATTGCACGTCATATTTTGAATGCGAAGGAATTTTGAAGGCTAACTTTCTGATTGTTTAGTCCCAAACATGTTCTGTCTTAATGTCAATTATGTTATGCATACCTTTAGTCTGTTTCTTCTTTAAGAATAATCTGTCATGCTTAAGATTATACTGTAACTTTTCTCGATTATGATGATGCGTCTTTGGTCATTAACATAATATGATTCCACATGTGTTCTTGACATGCTTTAGTATGATGAGTATTGCAAAAGTATGATTGATGGAATTTTTGCATGCTCCAGTATATGACTTGTATGAAGTATGATTGGCATCCTGCTATGCCAAACTTATTTGAATAATATGGTTGATGTCGGAATACATTGTTATGCTTTAGCCTTTGAACTCAATGTGTTATATTTAAATGTAATTTGGACTATGCATGATTTATATTTAGTTATCGTCACCTGATGCATGATTAGATTTTGTATTGTCAGTGTTTGGCATGGTAGTGCTTCTTTACCTAATTCTTGGCATGCTGTAGAACATTGTTTAAATGTTAAAGTATATTGACTGTATTATGTTTTGCAATGAGAATTGTATGAGATATGATCAACTTTATGAGCATATTTATATGTTTACCGTATTCTGATTTATGCATGATGTTTATATATTTATGCATTATGCGATCCGAAATGTGAATTGGTTTATGCATGACCTGCGAGAGTCAGTCTAGTGGATAGTTAGGCATTCCTAATAGAGTCTTCAGTAGCTGCAGCGCCCTTTGAACGTTTGGACCCTGATCAGGTCCCCCGATTGGTTCCTTGCGAACCCCCATCAGTACGGATCCTCGTGATCCTTTTTAATGTATTTGGATCTGGTTAAGATCCCCCATCAGTAAAAATGCTTTTGTGATAAATAAAATGGTTTTCGATTCGTACCCGTAAGGTACCCTTTGGCCGACTTGTACCCGTAAGGTACTAATCAGTTCAGTACACTCGTTATCCACTATTGTGAGTCAGCAGGTGCTTTACTGGTTTATGTTACTTTGAAATAGCTATCAGAATGTGATATCCGATTGTTTATGATAAGGATTTCGGAAATCAGTTTATATGTATATGAATGTGACTATGGGCTTCAGAATGTATGTCTGTTTTAAGTAAGCATGACTTTATATTTAATATGATTATCCATACCTGTCATGTGATTGGTTATAAGTTTCTGAATGCTTTGAATATGATTCGACCAGAGTATTTATGTATGTGACTTAAACATGTGCTGTTATTTATAAGCATGTGAACCGGAGCAGTTGTGACGGTAAGTATGTGATGTGATGTTTAACTATACTTTCTGCATGATGATGATATGAATGTAATACTAAGTGGTTATGCCTTCAGTCTCCGCTATCTGAGTGTTTTGCATGATGCTTAATATATATTAGAGTTGCGCAGCGGTTTTGTGATGCTCTAAATGTTATCCTTTGGATATTTGATTAGTGTATGTGTTTGGCATGTCTAAGTATGTTAAATAGATAGCACTCTCAACATGATGATGGGGTTGTCAGTTCCTGCATAGGTACTTAGTTATGTCTTTTGCATGTGCAAAGCTCATGTGACTCCGCACGGTAAGATGTTGATATTTGCTACCCATGTAGGTTTATGCATGTGATATAGTTTGTAGTTCAGCATGATGATGCTTGTAACGTGTATTGTATCATGTCTGTTTTGGTCTATCCTGGACATGAGGTTATGGTTTGATTGTGAGTTATTAAATGAATGCCTTTATTATGCCAACATGATCATATTTGTTCTGAATATCCGCACTTGCCATTAGAATGTGTTCTGCCTTGGCGACCATTGTAAATGGCCGTCCATACTCTTGTCTGTTCTCCCCACTAAGCGTTTATCGCTTAGCACGGATTTCCTTTCCGTGCAGGTGGCAGGTTTGGTTCTGTTCGAGTCGCGCTTCTGCAAGGTCGGCCACGTAGGAGTTAGAAGTTCTGTATCTTGTTCAGCTTCTGTAGTTCAGCTTTTGTAATTCAGTAGTATTGTATATGTAATTAATTATGTATTGATCTTGGGTTTTCTTTTGGGAATGTAATAGTTAGTATGTTTTTATGTTTAGTTATTCCTTTGTTTTATTATTTCGATTATGCTTCCGTTGAATAGTTATATGTATGCTTCTGTGTATGCTTTTGCTTAGTACCTGCATGTGCGTGAGTTATTGCATGTTCAGTCTGTACCGCAAGGTAAGTCAAGGTAAGTTTTTAGTTCACCCGTATTTCTGTATGTATGTTATGTATGAATGCATGCTTCCGCATTGTGCATGTGTATATCTGTATATGTGAGCGTCGTGTAGCGCGTCCGTCGGTGTCCTTCCAACGGGGACGGCGATGGGGGTGTTACAAAGTTAGTGAAATGTGATAAATAAATGAAATTATATGAGAAAATGATGATGGATGATACTGGGATTAATTCTTGAAAATTTGAATTTAAATGTATATTGATCTTATTTTATGTAAAGATCAAAGTTTGGATTTGTTTAAATAACACTCATTAATGTGGCCCTATTCGATCAGCTGGTAGTCAAGTCTAGTTCAGGATATAGTGGCTAGCCATAGGGAAATAAGACCGTGGGAGTGAGCATGACGTCTCACTATCTTTATAGGTCATTGATGACCTATTTTGTATTTTTAAAAGTATCTGTACTGGAATGTACTGGAGTAATCCTTCGGGATTCTTCAGGTTTGGAATGTACTGGAGTAATCTTTCGGGGTTCTTCAGGTTTGGAATGTACTGGATTGATCCTATAAGGTCTCTCCAAGTTATTGTGAGCTCTTAGGGGTTCACATCCCGTTTATCCTATGCATAGAGTCTGCCAGCATTGTACTATGGGCAAAATGGTAAATTGCAAAGTGAATTGGTGAATGTGAAATAATTGTGTGAATCAAGAAATTGAATGATTAATAAATGAAGCATGGTAAATGGTGGATTTAAATAATAAATGTTGTAATCCGTATTAAATGTATAACTTAAGAAGTTAGATGACATGGATAAAAGTAAATGTGGATTGAGAAGCCGTAAGGTAATTTAATGATTGAAGTAAAGTTGACGGATGAAGTAGTACAATTAGTAAAGAAATGTTAACTAAGAGGTATGAGTGAAATTTAAAGTTTAATATATATGTATATATGTATATATAGATTTGGATAAATGCTATAACAACCGATAATGTAGGAATGAAATATTACCTACTAGGTTAGAAGTATATTGTCTGTTTAATATTGCATGACTGTGACGCGCGCCGGATCCCGAGCGCCGCCCTTTCGGACCGCCCGTACGTGGGCTATCGGGGCATTCGCGGGTCCGTTGACAGCTTGCAATAAATCGCAAGTGCGTCTATGTTGGGCAACAAAGAGGTTTCATGGAGTCGCCACCCAATAGAACATTGGGAAAGTTACTCTCGCCTCGGAGAGCCTAAGACTGCGCTTGGTATCCATTTTGGGCCAGCCAGAGGGGTCATAGAAGGTGAACTTCTCGCCCTAAAGGGCCTAGGATTAGCGCTAAAGCCTCATGACCCAAGAAGTATTTTGGAGGATAACCTCTAACCTCTCGAGCCCAAAGACCAGAGCTGGGTCCGGGATTTCTCATCTATTTCTACCTCAATTAGTTTATGATCAAATTTTAATGTCATTAATTCGCTCTCTCTCCACACTATGAAGTTTAATTAAAAGGCGCATTTATGCACATCTTGAAAGCGATAAATGATCAAATAGATAATGAAAGCAATAGATTACAATAATACAAGGAGCGGAATACAACTCCCTTTCGTAAATGCACGGATCATGCATAAATCGGGACATTGCTTATTCTGAGGACTTTGGTCCTCACATGCATCATTATTAAAATTGGAGATTTTCATTGTGATGATTTTATTGGATAAAATAGGACATTGGTCCAATTTTGTGTAAACCTCATTTTATTAAATATGAAACCATTGAGTCATTTTTATACATCAACGGGACATGAAAATGGTACATCCATATACATAAGATAATCAATGAAAGAAATGAAATAAGAGGATTAGGAAACTAAACCAGACGAGATCCTCCAATCATGGTAGATGGCCGCTCAAGCTCGAGATAATCCAGGAGGACCGATATATACTCACAGAAAGTTAAGAGAGGTTAATATACATAACATTAACATATAAGAAATCAAAGAGACTGGATAGAGATGAAAAATTATTTAAAAAGATGGAGACAGAACCCACCGACGGCCTTTCCTGGTTGACCGACGGGCGTCGGTTCGGTTATCCGATATGCCCGTTTGTCACTCAAGAATGGGCGTCTGTAGGTGGGTGACCGACGGGCGTCGGTCATGAAGATGACCCGTCGGTCACCTCTGTCTCCGAAAAACAGAAAAAGAAAAAAAGAAACCTTTTCAAGGTCAAAAAGCAGATTTTATCCCAAAAGGAGATGAGGGAGTCAAAATGAAAGAAAGTAATGACAGATATTCAAAAATTTCACAGAATGAATAAATAAATAGATAAAAAATTAAATATAAGATGAAAATGGAGAAAGAATCTGGAATATTTACCCTCAGATAATCACTTCAGGTGAGATTCTGGTGTCGGTTAGATCCCCGCGCGTTCCACGAGAAGCAGAAATGAAAGATTAAAGAGAGAAAATGAGATATTTCACCTTCAATCCTTCAGAAAATCGATTTTGGAGTCAAAATCTAAAGAAAACTAATTAGTTTTTAGTTCCTTTGATTGATTTGATCCTTGATTCAATAAAATTATTTTAGAAAAAAGTGTTTTTGGAAGAAAGAGAAAATGTGCTTGAAATTTGGCAGAGTTTCCTCTTCTGAAAATTTTTCCAACCCTTTTCAAATGAAAATCCGGAGCTTTTATAGCCAGACACGACCGACGGGCGTCGGTGTATAGAGGCGAGCATCGGAAGAATCCTTCTGACACAAGGATTAGTCCGACGGCCCTGCCACATCCACCGACGGGCGTCGGAAGGGTTGCGTGCTCCGGGAAACCAGGCGGCAATCTGACAGAGGCGGTGATTTTTCGACGGGCGTTGGAAAATACCCATAGCCGTCGGTGAGTCGAAGCGACGGGCTGACTTCACAGACGGGTTGGCCGTCTGTCGAGGACAAAAAGCCGTCTGACCCGAAAAAACCTCTGTTTTTCTCTCCTTCGGCCCAGGAATGATAAAAACCTCATTTCTCATGGAACGCGGGGCCAAAACCTCTAAGTCCAACCTACCATACAGGCTTGGACACCGATTTCATCATAGGGTAACCTCTGATCCGGACCGCTCCGGGACACGGTGCTTACAGTTGCCCCCAGTTTTGGGGAAACGAGTGCACAAGCGCCTAGATAAGCCAAAACTCAGAGAAAGGTCAGAAGGAAGCGTACCTGCGACGGCTTTTCACCCCCCATGCTTTCTGCCAGGTGGACCTTGTCTCGATCCGCTCGGTGATGCAAAGATATTTCCATCGGCCTTTTCTCGACCGGTAGGTACTCATGGAGATGCAGCACGCTCTGGCTGCAACCTTGATCCGGTGAGATGCAGCATGCTTTGGTTACAGTCTCGATCTGTTGAAGTGCGGCACTCTCTGACCACAGCTTCGATTGGTGAGATGCAGCACTCTCTGGCTACAATCTCGATCTGGTGAAGTGCGGCACTCTCTGACCACAGCTTCGATTGGCGAGATGCAGCACTCTCTGGCTACAATCTCGATCTGGTGAAGTGCGGCACTCTCTGACCACAGCTTCGATTGGTGATTGGTGAGATGCAGCACTCTCTGGCTACAATCTCGATCTGGTGAAGAGCAGTGTTTCTTCAACTGCAGCTTCGACTTGGAGTGTGGAAACTCCGCTGGTTTCCTTGTTTTAAAGGAGATCTTTTTAATCGATGTCTGTGCCCAGATCGGTATTCCTCTGTACCTGTGAGATAAATGATTTTGTTAATTCACGTTTGAGTGGTCATCTTTTGACCTGTCTATTGATGGCATGACCTTGCTTTATTGTCTATGCCATGTTTCATCTTTTATTCATTTTTTTCTTATTGAGATGTTATCGATTATCATTTTTGTTGTTTGTTTTTTTTTTTGTTTTGTATTTGTATTTTTTATATTGTCATTTTTATCGACATGTAAGTAGATATGAGAACATACACTTTCTGTGATGTGATTAAGCAATTAACAATCGAAGGATCATGCAATGAGGAAGCAAAAGTTTTCCACTAGAAATGTCATTTTTGTACAGTGCATATACAAAATATAAAAAATATATAAAATATACAAAAGATACAAAAATAACTCCCTGAAGATCAGAGAGGTGTGTAGTCTGAGGGCTCATCGGGATCCTCGTCATCCGATATATGCACGGTCCCTGGCGGAGGTGGACGTGCCGGAGGCGGTGGCGGAGCTGTGGAGGGTCCTGCCTCATGATCATGGGCCTGCCTGAACCTGATCTGAGTGTAGCGGTCCAAGAAAGGCTGGGTGCAGGTGCTCATAAACCCTAAGGTCTCAGAAACCTTCTCTCCCAACTTCTTGAAGGCTTGGCTCAACTGAATAGTCTGCTCTCTGGCAGCCCTTCTCCTCTGCTCCAGGCTCTGCTCCGTCTGCTCCCTAAACTCCCTCATGGTCTGAGAAAGAGGGGGGAGAATCCCCTCCATCGCCTGGACGCGGGATCTCAGAGAGCCAAGTGACTCATCAATCATCTGTAGGGTCATATTGACCCTCTGAGACGCCTGGTCCTGTGACGCCCTCACATCATGAGCGAGCTGCTGTCTCAACTCCCTCTGACCCTGAGCAATCTGCTCAATCAGCCTCATCTGCTCTCCTCTGAAAGCCTCCAGGACCCGAGTCTGCTCATCCCTAAAGGCATCCATGGCCCGAGTCGTGTGCTCAATGTAGCCGGCCTGCTCCCGAGCCAAGCGCTCCACCGACTGGGACTGCTCCAAAATGGCAGCCTGCTGGCGATCTAACCTCTTGTGGGTAGCTCTGTCTCTCTCATCCTGTCGCCGCTCAAAGGCTATGAACATGGAGGTGAGGAGCTGAGATAAGTCAGGCTGCGCAGGCTGCTGTGGTGCTGGCTCTGGTGGCGGTGCCGAGGAGGTGGATGCCCCTGGGTCACCTCGGGAGTACGGATGGTATCTCTCGGAGGGCCCATGGATAGACCTCTGTACCCTGGCGCTCGGTGATGGGACTGGAGTCGGCGCTCTGGATGCCGGTGAAGCGGCAAAGAGGTCGTCCATCGTGATCTCAAAGTCAAAATCCGAGGGGGTCCTAGGTGGCTCCTGCTGCTGTGGTGGAGGCACCGTCCGTGGCTGAGGAGGCTGGTGCTCCGGCTGAGACTGGGGCTGTGGAGGCTGAGGCTGGGGCTGTGGCCCGGGCTCTGGCTGTGGAGGCTGCTCCTCCTGGTGCTCTGGCTGATCAGGATCTGCCCCCAAGGGTGGAAGCGAGAACAGCCGCCGGGTCTCATGGATGGTCAACACCCTGTAGGCCTCTGCCTGGCCTGGAATCTGAGAGATCATCCCCATCTGAACCGCCGCTGCGGCGTCTACATGGATCCCCTCAGGCAAGGGTCCTCTCAACCTCTCGGGGTTAAACCCCAATCTCAACAATAACCGGGAGATGACTCCTCCTACCATCACCACCGGTGTCAACCCTCTGCTGACTCTGATCAGGTTGGCCAAGATCTCGTGGCTAATGTTGAGACGCTGGCCTGCCACCATAGCCCAGAGGCTCCAGATCTCGGCCGCGTTAAGCGACCCTGGATTACCAGCTCGACCGAGGTACGAGCTGGAAAGCACTCTGTGCAAATATTGGAGTGCCTGAGACACCAGTACGGTGCTCTTCGCTGTATCGTGATCGTACAGCACTCCTGGTATAGCAATGGCCGCCCAATGGGTGCGTCTCACCGCTCGCCGCGGGATCTCGACCCCCTCCTCCATAGGGAGCCCCATGGACTGAGCAAACCTCTGCCTAGTGATGCTAACATGGTCGCCATCGAACCAAAACTGAATCACCCCCGGGTCGGTGTCTGCACTCTGAAAGCCGGTGTAGCGGAGAGTGGCCAAGACCTGGCGGGTAGCCTCTGGAAATGTCTGGAAGGCGGGCTCAAGAAACTCTGTCCAACCAGCTCCCTCGGCAAGTAGATCAAACTCTGGGGCCAACCCAAGGGCCTCTAGAAAAGGGCGAGATACAAAACGACTGGCCCGAAACTCTACCTGAGCCAACGCTCTGTACCTCTGAGCGGACTCGTCATCCATCCAAGCCGGAGCTACAAGCTCGGGTTGGGCCTGTAGTGCTCTGCGTCTGGGAGGCATCCTGCAAAAGGGAAGGAATCAAATAGCGAAAACTTGACAAAACAAGCACTATCAGGTTTATTTTCCAAAATCTAAGGTCCATCTAGGCCTTAACGGGGCAATGGTGGCCCAACACGAGATAAAAAAAAAAAGAGAAAGATAATAACAGATGAAAATAGCAAACATCCTGTCTAAGGAAGTAGCCTAACATGCCTTGCACGCATCATGGCAAAAGTAACATGCAATCCTTATGGAAATAATTAAAGTGAATAAGGATGGGCCTTCCAGGTCCCAAGGCATGCATTATACATGAAAAATATTCAATTCTAGAATAAATAATAAAATTTTGGGCAGCATCCCGGCAGGGATATGCCCAACCTCCTGCACAAAAGGATAACAACATAGGCCTCAGGCCTCAACAATAGTGCTCACATATAGATGGGACGCACCCCGGCAAGAGTGTGCCCCCAACGATACAAAGGCTCTCTGGCAGTCTTCATTCCAGACTACGGGCTGATTCTTTCTAAGCAGCTTGAAAACAGGTTCGCATATCGAAGTGAGCTTGGCAATAAACCGGCTGACATACTGCAGCTTGCCCAGGAAACTCCTTACATCTTTCTCTTTTTGTGGCACAGGCATCTCCCTGATAGCTTTCACCTTGTCTGGGTCAATTTCTATCCCCCTCTGACTGACGACATGTCCCAACAGCTTTCCTGAAGTCACTCCGAAAATGCACTTCTTGGGGTTAAGTCGCAGATTATACTTATCGATCCTGGTGAAGAACTTCTCTAGAGCTTCAAAGTGTCCCTCTCGGGTGGCTGATTTGACCATCATGTCATCGACATACACCTCCACTTCTTTATGAATCAGGTCACTTAAGATCTTGGTTGCCATCCTCTAGTACGTGGCCCCTGCATTCTTCAGGCCGAAAGGCATGACCCGATAGGCATAGTGCCCCATTCCGTAATAAAAGCAGTTTTAACCCGGTCAGCTATCTTGTTCAGGATCTGGTTGTAGCCCACATAGCCGTCCCCAAAGCTGTACATCGCACAATTGGCGGCACTGTCTATCAACACATCAATATGGGGTAGTGGAAAATCATCTTTAGGGCAGGCTTTGTTAAGATCTTGATAATCCACACACACCCTGACCTTTCCGTTCTTCTTTGCCACAGGAACCACATTTGCCAGCCATGTAGGATACTGGACTTCCACAAGGAACTTAGCTTCAATCTGCTGTCGAATTTCCTCCTTAACCTTATCAGCCCATTTTGGTCTTAGCCTTCTCAACTTCTGCTTCACAGGCTTGCAATCTGGGTAAGTCGGGATGGCATGCTCCGCCACGTCTCGGTCAATCCCCGGCATGTCCTCGTAGGTCCAGGCAAAGACTTTTTCATGTTTTCTTATTATTCTCTCAAAATTGTTTCTCTCCTCAGGAGTTATGTTTGATGCTATTAGAATTTCTCTCGGATTTTTCGAGGTTCCAAGATTAAAAGGCGTTGTGCCAGTGGAGTCAATGTCAAAAATTGATGCAATATGATCATGTTCATGCATGTTGAAATCATTAGAAACATCGCACAAATAAGTGAAATTGTTCATCTTATTGATAATATTATAGTTATCATTTACATCATAAAAGAGTTCTGGAATAAAAAGACAATCTAGGCTAGAGTCTTCTTCTGCCACTCCCAAGGTTGATGCCGTTGCAGCTTGCTCACTAACTTTCTGATTTAGCAGAGGCCCCTCAGGCACGTCGGAAGAAATCTTCAAATCCCCCATTTTTAGCTCTAATTCTGCTATCTTCCCTTTCCCTTTCAGCCTGGCAGCTACCATCTTTTCAGTAACGACCTCCTCAAGCTCGCACTTGTCCCAAGTGATCCCCTGAGTCATGACTTCCTCATCCCAAAAGTCTTCAGCAGTCTTGACGAACCCGACGTGCCAGTCATACACATCATTAAAGATCTCAAAGCCAGGGACAATCCTCCCATCTACCCATTGTGGCTCATCTTCACCAGTATACGCACAAACTGAGGATGCTGGCACAAAGCTCTCTGAAATGTGGGGGATCTTGTCTGTCACCCTCTTCTTGCCGAAGCCACCTCTATACCCCAAGCCTTTCCGGTTCTTCTGCCCTCGAGTGGTGATCGCGGTCTGCAACCCTTGGGAGCTTCTACCCAATCTAGCCCCGGGAAGATAGTGCATCTTCTTCATCATATTAACCACAGCCGGGCTATCTACTGGTCCACGCTCTTCCCTTATCATAGACACATGGAAGCCACTGAACGGCTGATTGGCAATTTCCAGCGCTGAGACCTGGTTCTCCCTGGCCGCTTTGATAGTCACCACCTCCCCTTCGTGTGGGAACCTTATCATCTGATGCAGTGTGGATGGTACTCCTCCTAATTTATGAAACCAGGGTCTCCCAAGCAAAGTTGAGAAGTTAGCAGGGATGGGCAGGACTACAAATTCAACCTCCACTTCGATAGGTCCTGTCTTGACCAAAGTCTTGAAGGTTCCTGAAGCTTGCCTCCTCGAGTTATCGTAAGCTGTGATGGTCAGATCTAATCCGCTGAGCATATCCTCGCTTAAACCAAAAGCTTGCAAAGCTATCAGAGGGCACACGTTTATAGAAGACCCGTCGTCCACCATAACGCAAGCAGTGTGCTTACCGTTAATATGTGCTTTAATGTACAAGGGTCGGTTGTGGTTGCGGCCCTCAACAGGTAAGTCGGCGTCGGAAAAGACCAATCTCTCCTCGGATCCTCCCTTAATTAAACCCAAAAGCTCTGACGGGGAAATAGTGGTGGCGTTTGTGGCCTCAACCAAAGCTTCTACTACCTTCTGCCTATGAGAGGGGGATTGCCTCAACAGATCCCAAATGGATATCTGAGCCGCGGTCTTCTTCAATTGCCTAACAATCTGCTCCTCCTCTGGCTCTTTCTCTGCTGATGGCTGCACCGGCTCAGGTAGCTTTGTAATCTCGGGGATCACCCTTCCACTTCTCGTGACAGCGCTTATCTCTCCCTCGTCTCCATCGAAGTCCCACAGATCAAGGTTCAACCCTTCTTCAGCCTCAGCTTCTCCACCGCTTTCACTGCTAGACCAGCAATCAAGGGTCGCCACAATAGCTTCCTCCTTCCTATCCTCGGAATTATCAACAGCAGACTCCTCACTCCCATACAGATCTTGTAGCACGTACCACTCTGGTAGGCTAGATTGGATCATAAACACGGGTGGTGGTACGGCATTATAACCGGGCTTCTTCTCAGTTTCTCTCTTCTCAGGGTCAGAGATCTGCTTGCTATCAATCAAGTCTTGGATAGAGTGCCGGAGCGCCTTACATTTATCAGTGATATGGCCCGAGTGTTGGTGGAATGCACAGAATTCGTTATCCTTATGTCCTGGTTTCCCTTGTGTCAAAGCTGGTCTAGGAGTCAGAGGGCGCAATTTTCCTTCTTTCATTAACCTCCTCAAGACCCAGGATAACGGTCTCCCCAAGTTCGAAAACTTCCTCTGGGTGGTCACCTCAGTAGCAGACACTTCACCCATTCTTCTAGTGCTGTTACTGGGACCCGCCGGCCTGCTGGTTCCTTGACCGGGGTTAGCCCTTTTGTCGAAATTGTCATTGTTAGCTTTTCGGGTTAAAAACTCTCCCTCCGCTTCGATGGCTATATCTTTGAGAGAATCCCAATCCTTTAACCCCTTCATCCTCAATCCCTCCTTCAAGTACGGGCTCGCGTTCTTAATGAATAGACGAATCTGATCCTGGGTGTCAGGCTTTCGGCGCATCTCCATTACTCGGTTCCGCCATCGGGTAAGATACTCATGGAAGGATTCCCCGGCTTTCTGCTGAAGTAGCTCAAGGTCTTTCAGAGTCACCTCCATTCTGGTATTACAGTCATACTGCTTCAGAAACTCCTCAGTGAGCAGATCCCAATCTTCTTTAGTGCGGCGGTCAAGGCCATGATACCAATCTATGGCATGAGAGGTAAGACTCAGACAAAAGTATTCCACTTTCTGCTTCTTGGATAATGTGGTCCCCTTCATGACCAGAGAATATTGCTTCACATGTGCGGTGGGATCAGAAGTACCATCAAACTTCGGCACATCCGGCATTTTGAAATTATAAGGGATCGGGTCTTCTCCGTCCAACTCCCTATCCTCCGGATTCATCCCATGAGCTCTGCCTATCATACGAGCCATAGCCTCGAACCTCTCTTCCATCTTCTTTAGAATAAAGTCATCAGCTTGAGGTGCCTTCCCCTTCTCAGATGCTATGCTCAATCTATCATCCTCGATATCTCTATCGTCATCAATTCTTAACACTGGCCTTCTTCTCAACTCTCCCGAAGCCACTGATCTTAACTCTACCTGTGGCGGCCTAACATGGCTGAAGTGCTATCCAAAACTTCAGCTTCGACCCAAGCAACTGACATAGCCATCGCTCCTGTTGGAATTAAATTGGATGGGACCAACTATGCACTCTGGTCTCAGGTGGTGGAGATGTACATATCCGGCAAAGACAAGTTGGGGCATCTCAACGGTGACTTGTCCCAACCTGCACCAACAGACCCAAACTTTCGTAAATGGCGCACAGATGACGCAATTGTTAAAGGTTGGTTGATCAACTCAATGGACCCATCACTAATTGGGAATTTTATCAAATTTCCGACGGCAAAAATGGTTTGGGATGCCATAGCAACAACCTATTTTGATGGGAGTGATACCTCCCAAATATATGATCTTCGACGCAAAGTCTTACGTTTAAGACAAGCAGGTGGATCGCTGGAAAAATACTACAATGACCTACAAGGGTTGCTGAAGGCCAAACCCAATGCAATGTTAGGTGGATATTTAGAGTTTTAATAAAATGGTGCAAGAAGAACGAGTGTATACTTTTTTGGATGGTCTAGATGATTGTCTAGATGGCATTAGGAAAGATATTCTACAAATGCAACCTTTTCCCACCGTAGAACAAGCATATGGTCATGTGCGACGAGAAGCAACACGCCAAGCCGTGATGGTAGGGACCACAAACGAAGAATCACAAGGTGCTGTGTTGGCATCTAAAAGCTTGAAGTTTGGAACTCCTACACCTAGTACTGATCAAAGTGGAAGGTCTAATCCGAATTATAAGAAAAATACAGATGGGCAAAAATGCTCTCATTGTGGAGGATCTAAACATACTCGGGAGACATGCTTCAAGATTCATGGCTATCCAGAATGGTGGCATGAGTTACAAGCAAAGAAAAAACGTGATGGAGGAGACAATACTAGCCTCTCTTCTTCAGGCTCATTCTGTCTCACTAGAGGGGGAGGCGGATTCTGCGGAGCATTCGGCTGAGCGTTCTGCTGTGCCAAGGCGGTCAACATATTCATCATCCTGCCCTCGAATTCCTCAAAACGGCGGCCCACTTCTTCCGCAATCATGGCCCTGGTGGCATCTTCCCCCCTAGGCGAGTTTGCCATCTGAGATACAGTACCACTGATTTCTGATAAGATCTCCGGTAGGTCCTCTCTATCTGACAGCTCAGGAGTAAGAACTCCAATTAGTCGCCCGGTTGGTGATCTAGTCCACCTGGGCAGATCTATGATGGCTGCAGGGACGAAAGTTAGAATGATGCATGAAATGTAGGTATAATGCATGATCGTGATATGCAACATTTACAGAGCACAAGCAAGCAAGTAGGTCCTTCCACCCTTATTTCTCCCACACACGTGGTCGTGCAGTCTCTTTCCTAGGTGGGATTAGACCAAGGGTCAACGAGGGACCCAATGGACGCGTATGGTGCGCGGCGGAAAACCGGCAGCATAACACTCCTATGCTAATGTACAAACGGATGGATAATGATCGTCACGTATTTGGACGTTCCATAAATTTCGACATGGCCCTACCGGGGAATGATAGCCTTTGGCTAGGTTACCAAGCGAGACGTTTGGACTCATCCAATACATGAGGATCCATACAGCAAGCCTGAGATTACGGTTCATTTCACCTGTGGAAAGTGACTACAGCCATTACATGAGCTTTGGACAAGGGAGATGTTTCTTTGAGGCTACCCAAGCATGATCCCTGCCGACGGGTCTAGCTCATCACGAGCGTAGCGACCGATCGGGTCACCATTTTGATATACCATTGAGGTACGTGGCTTGGGCTGGTGATTATCCTTAACACTTCCCCAAATTGAGTGAAAATGAGGAGGTGCTTCAGGAACGCACCGGGGCTAAAAAAGGGACCAAACTAGCGTATTCTAAGGCTCTAATGATATGCAAATGCAAATTTGAGAGAAAGCAAATTTATGAATTAAATTTTAATCATAAATGTTAAAAGAGGTATTTTCGAATTGAAATCTCGAACCATAAACGTCCCCAGTGGAGTCGCCACTGTGACGCGCGCCGGATCCCGAGCGCCGCCCTTTCGGACCGCCCGCACGTGGGTGATCGGGGCATTCGCGGGTCCGTTGACAGCTTGCAATAAATCGCAATTGCGTCTATGTTGGGCAACAAAGAGGTTTCATGGAGTCGCCACCCAATAGAACATTGTGAAAGTTACTCTCGCCTCGGAGAGCCTAAGACTGCGCTTGGTATCCATTTTGGGCCAGGCAGAGGGGTCATAGAAGGTGAACTTCTCGCCCTAAAGGGCCTAGGATTAGCGCTAAAGCCTCGTGAGCCAAGAAGTATTTTGGAGGATAACCTCTAACCTCTCGAGCCCAAAGACCAGAGCTGGGTCCGGGATTTCTCATCTATTTCTACCTCAATTAGTTTATGATCAAATTTTATTGTCATTAATTCGCTCTCTCTCCACACTATGCAGTTTAATAAAAAGGCGCATTTATTCACATCTTGGAAGCGATAAATGATCAAATAGATAATGAAAGCAATATATTACAATAATACAAGGAGCGGAATACAACTCCCTTTCGTAAATGCACGGATCATGCATAAATCGGGACATTGCTTATTCTGAGGACTTTGGTCCTCACATGCATCATTATTAAAATTGGAGATTTTCATTGTGATGATTTTATTGGATAAAATAGGACATTGGTCCAATTTTGTGTAAACCTCATTTTATTAAATATGAAACCATTGAGTCATTTTTATACATCAACGGGATATGAAAATGGTACATCCATATACATAAGATAATCAATGAAAGAAATGAAATAAGAGGATTAGGAAACTAAACCAGACGAGATCCTCCAATCATGGTAGATGGCCGCTCAAGCTCGAGATAATCCAGGAGGACCGATATATACTCACAGAAAGTTAAGAGAGGTTAATATACATAACATTAACATATAAGAAATCAAAGAGACTGGATAGAGATGAAAAACGATTTAAAAAGATGGAGACAGAACCCACCAACGGCCTTTCCTGGTTGACCGACGGGCGTCGGTTCGGTTATCCGATATGCCCGTTTGTCACTCAAGAATGGGCGTCTGTAGGTGGGTGACCAACGGCCGTCGGTCATGAAGATGACCCGTCGGTCACCTCTATCTCCGAAAAACAGAAAAAGAAAAAAAGAAACCTTTTCAAGGTCAAAAAGCAGATTTTATCCCAAAAGGAGATGAGGGAATCAAAATGAAAGAAAGTAATGACAGATATTCAAAAATTTCACCGAATGAATAAATAAATAGATAAAAAATTAAATATGAGATGAAAATGGAGAAAGAATCTGGAATATTTACCCTCAGATAATCACTTCAGGTGAGATTCTGGTGTCGGTTAGATCCCCGCGCATTCCACGAGAAGCAGAAATGAAAGATTAAAGAGAGAAAATGAGATATTTCACCTTCAATCCTTCAGAAAATCAATTTTGGAGTCAAAATCTAAAGAAAACTAAATAGTTTTTAGTTCCTTTGATTGATTTGATCCTTGATTCAATAAAATTCTTTTAGAAAAAAGTGTTTTTGGAAGAAAGAGAAAATGTGCTTGAAATTTGGCAGAGTTTTCTCTTCTGAAAATTTTTCCAACCCTTTTCAAATGAAAACCCGGAGCTTTTATAGCCAGACACGACCGACGGGCGTCGGTGTATAGAGGCGGGCGTCGGCAGAATCCTTCTGACAAAAGGATTAGTCTGACGGCCCTGCCACATCCACCGACGGGCGTCGGAAGGGTTGCGTGCTCCGGGAAACCAGGCAGCAATCTGACAGAGGCGATGATTTTCCGACGGGCGTCGAAAAATACCCATAGCCGTCGGTGACTCGAAGTGACGGGCTGACTTCACAGACGGGTTGGCCGTCTGTCGAGGACAAAAAGCCCTCTGACCCAAAAAAACCTCTGTTTTTCTCTCCTTCGGCCTAGGAATGATAAAAACCTCATTTCTCATGTAACGCGGGGCCAAAACCTCTAAGTCCAACCTACCATACAGGCTTGGACACCGATTTCATCATAGGGTAACCTCTGATCCGGACCGCTCCGGGACACGGTGCTTACAATGACATTAATAATGATGCATGATAAGTGAGTTTTACACATTATTAAAATGCAGAAAGATCTTAGTCGTTGATGTGGAAATTTGATTATAAAGGTTTATAAAGTTTCAGCATTTGAAAAGAATATGGAATGTATTGCATAAATATGGTTTTATCCTACAAACCATTCATATTTAATTTGGAGTTAAATAGCTATTGGTATAATATTAATTATAAAGTATTATATTGATTATGAAAGGAAAAAGTAATTTGCTATATTAATGTATGAATGATTAATTACATGTATATATTATGTTTATGTCGTGGATAAGTAAATTTGGTAGTCACCACTAAGCGTAAAGCTTAGCGCGTGGTTTATCCTCGCGCAGGTATAAGACAGAGATCAAGTGAATGTCAGCACAGTTTCAAAGGAATAACGTGGAATGGTAAGTATGACAATAAGAGGATGAGAATGTAATTCTTGGGATTTGATAATGTGAATCTCAGTTCTAGATGGCATGTACACTCCCTAGATAATTAGGATACTATTGTATCAAAGAATTTGTATTAGATAATTATTTATAGTTGATAGATGATGTATTATCATAATAGCTTTGTATTTTGTATAATTGATGTAATAGTGAGCTGATGACATTGTGAGCTATTATATAAGTATGTGATTGGAATTAAATTGGAGGATGGGCAAAATTGTGTTGGAGTTTGAATTGGAGTAGGACGGATGAATATGTATGTGATTATAGAAGTGTAAACACTTTCTGTTTACAGGGGGATAGGCAATATTATAGAGGAGACTCTGCCGAAATTTCGGTAGAATTTAAGTAGCCTATTTGAGAATGATTGTGTGATTAGTAAAGTTTAATAGTGATAAAAAAAAAATTACCCGAATTTTCGTAATGATTTTAAGAATAGTTTAAGACAATTAAGTTATTATGTACAGTAAAAAGGGTGTTACAGTCGCCTTTTATTGTAACGACCGGGCCCGTACAGATCAGAATTAACTCCCCGGAACACATCCCGTCGGGAGGATAGACAGAACTGGGTCCCAGCCATTACTCACAGAACTTCACACTCCCCTTGTGCATTTTTGCCTTCCGTGGGATTCGAACTCAAGACCTGGGGATAAGTCATTCAACACAACACATCTTCAATTCGAGGTAAAGGATACCTATTCTTTACTGTTACTTTATTCAGCTGTCGATAATCGATGCACATTCTCATTGTACCATCTTTCTTTTTAACAA
The DNA here is from genome assembly GCA_947683425.1 of Excoecaria cochinchinensis. Taxonomy (NCBI): domain Eukaryota; kingdom Viridiplantae; phylum Streptophyta; class Magnoliopsida; order Malpighiales; family Euphorbiaceae; genus Excoecaria; species Excoecaria cochinchinensis. Next base: position 1,993,215 of record CANTUQ010000021.1, on the reverse strand, counting down.
ATAACACTGGTGCTCCCCAAGGAGAAACACTAGGTCTAATAAAACCCCTGTTCAGTAATTCTTGCAACTGCTCCTTCAATTCCTTCAACTCAGTTGGAGCCATTCTATAGGGTGCCTTAGATACCGGTACAGTTCCTGGTACCACGTCAATTGATAACTCAACTTCTCTTATTGGTGGTACACCGCTCAATTCTTCAGGAAACACGTCAGGAAACTCTCTGACTATTGGTATCTCTTGCATCTCTACCTGTTCTCTCTTACTATCTAATACCAGGGCCAAATAAGCTTCACATCCTTTTCTCATACACTGACAGGCTTGCATAACAGATATCACATTCACAAGAGGATTAGTGCACACTCCTCTCACTGTCGCTCTGTTCCCCTTACCATCAGAGAGTATAACCATTTTCTTCTTACACTTAACATCCGCATCATACTTAGTTAACCAATCCATACCCAGAATCAAATCAAACTCATCAAACGGTAGTTCAATCAAATCCGCTGGAAACACACTACCTTGAACTTCTAATGCACAGTTTCGATACACTCTGTTCACATTAACATTACCTCCCAAAGGGCTAGACACACATATATCATATTTTAAACATTCAACTTTAGGCATCTTTTCACATATCTTTTTATCACATACATATGAATGAGTTGAACCAGGATCAATAAGTGCAAACATTTCCACACCACAAAGTAGAATAGTACCTGCTATCACCTCAGGCGCGTCCTGATCCTCTCGTGCCCTCATAGCATAAGCCCGCACTGGAGCCTCATCAGGTCTATCCACAATCTCAGAATCGACTGCACCTCTGGACTGACTACCTCTGCCACGTCCTCTTCCTCTTCCTCTGTTCGTAGAAGGCAAGTTTGAACCACCCCTACTCTGCTCTTGTTGATTTCCTGACATCTCATAGGTATTCGGGCAATTAGCAATGAAATGCTCAGTGCTCCCACATCTATAACAAGCACCCGACACTCTCCAGCATTCTCCTCTATGCCTCTTACCACAATGAGGACACTCATGAACCTCACTTCTATTACCAGATGTTCCTCTTCCAGAACCAGATGCTGAGGGAGCGCCTCGCTTCTTACCTCTCACTGCAGAACTGAACCCTGATTCCGCAAGTGATGCCACATGAGAATCTCTTGATCTTTTCCCCGTCTGGGAACCACCTCTATTCGCATTCTTCCTTTGTCTCCATTCTCTTTGGGCTCCCAAAGTCCTTTCAGCTCTCAAAGCTGCTTGTACAATTCGATAGTAACTTATATTCTGCTCTGTTGTTAAAGAAATCAGCAAAGCTTTAATTTCCTCAATCAATCCATCCTCAAACTGTTGACATTGCAACACATCAGTTAACACACCTTTCGGCGCATATTTGCTTAAGCGACAGAATTCTGCTTCATACTCCGCCACTGTCATAGTCCTCTGTCTCAAACTCAAGAACTTCTTCAAATTTGCCTCTCGATGTGCTTTAGTAATATACTTGTTCTTGAATTCTCTTTCAAAGAACTCCCAGTTTAATGGTTCAGGAAGCAGCGGATTCTGCAGGACCAGCTTCCACCAATCATATGCAGGACCTTGGAGTAATGACTCCACACATTCAACCCACTGATCTGGAGGACATCGTATCTCCTTAAGAATCCTTTCCACCTTTTCGATCCAGTACTCTGCTTTTTCTGACTCATCTAACCTTGTTCCATGAAATTCCTCCAAACCATGCTTCCTCAAAGATTCTATTGGGGCTCTTGGCGCCATCATACGTTCCATCACTCTCGCCATATCTTGTGTCATTTTCATCATGGCTTCCATAGGCTCGAATGGAATCTCATTCCCATAGCCAACCGATCTAGACTGCCCAGACCCTGTCACCTCAGCTTCACGAGGATTCACACTTTTGGCAGATTCCTCACCGGTATGCCTTCCAGAATCCATCTTACTACACAGATTAAACAAGGACTTCCGCATTAGGTCAACAAACTATACACATCTTATCTACCCAATTCCCAGAAAAGACTCAACCTAGGCTCTGATACCACAACTTGTGACGCCCGTTCCCTAACGACAAACTAGCTCAGCTAATCTTAGTTAGAGAAGGTCGCACACACACCCAGAGCACATGCGGAAACTGAATAATAAAATTTCATCACACACTATTTTAATTCATGCATCACATGCCAACTACTATTAATCACACGCCTTAGTTATTCACATGACACAAATACATGTGGGAGGTTACATCCGTGATTACTACATTATTACATGCCTTTACATATTCAAAATACATATTAACCATATAAAACTTATACAAAAGTCCCGAATAACAAGCCCCCAAACCTACACTATATACTTCCTATTGTTGACCGTACCAAAATGCGGGGGACGTCCTTCAGTCACCTCTCGTTCGTACCTGCACGGATTAGAGTAAATCCATGCTAAGCGATAACGCTTAGTGGGGAACTCATACACATAGCATGTAATATATCACACATCAGAATCATCATACATAACATGCTAATAAACATGCCTGATCAACCATTACTATATTCAATCATAAGGCATTAATTACTTATTCACATTTCCATACTTTCTTGTATCACAATCACTTCTGTTTATATTTTATTAACTTTTAGCCGATTAACCAATTAGCCTTTCTGCCACTTTGCCTGCAATTCAATGACGCGAATAACGGGTATCGCATCGGTATCTCTCAGATACCAGTAATCTCATCGAGACTACTTTTTCACATTAGCACCTTCTGGTGCTTCTTATCACATTAGTACCTTCTGGTACCTTTCATCATTTCACATAACACAATCCAGTAAGGATATTCGCATTGTGATTCCCATGGAATCAGACACATTTAACGCATGGGGCTGCAGCACTTGACCCTATAGGCATGCCTAACTATCCACTACTTGACTCGCAGGCTTAAGTTGTTAAACACGTTATTCAGTTCACTTTTCACTTTACACATTTGTATTAGCACACAGCCATATATTTCATTTGCATATTCAATATGCTTTCAAATTCAGTCTTCCCATTTAATATTCACATAACTTATCACATTCAGAAGTCATCATAGTTGTATGCATTTGTAGATCACTTAACACATATACATTACTTACTCATGCTGTCCTTCATTTCAGCTTAAAGCCATGCCATTTGAATGACCGAACACATTAGGATTATATTGCCAAAACAGGGTGGGTCACGGTCACAATGGATTTCATTGTCACCGTGACATATTGAAGTCCAAAACAGAATGCAAATTGGGGACATGTCACGGTCACAACCAATTTCATTGTCACCGTGATGTGTTCCCAACTCTCGGCAGAATGCAACCTGAGGGTATGTCACGGTCACAATGAATCTCATTGTCACCGTGACATATTCTCATTTGCAAAACAGAATGCCTTCCTGGGTAGGTCACGGTCACACTGAATTCCATTGTCACCGTGACATACCAAATTCCTCTAGGCAGAATTGAACTCAGCATATGTCACGGTCACAATCAATTTCATCGTTACCGTGACCTATGCAAAAATACCAAAACACAGCTGTGTTTATCACTAGCACGGCTGTGCTTTTTCAGTCCACTTCTCCTTTTACGCCTAGACCTCAAATCTCATTCTTATTTGTTTGGCAATCAACCCAAATGCAACAACTACACAATCAATAACACATACCTGATTTTCCCTTCTTGTTTGGCATTCAATAATAGTACAAATCATAATCATATTGCTACTATAATCATACAATTTAGCATCACATAACTCATGCTCCACCTTCAATTTCACATATCATGCAATTCAGTTCAAAACCCTATTTAACCAACACTAATCACATATTCATACAATTAGGGTTTGTTCCCAAACCTCGTCGCCTTAGCTCCTAGTTACGACGGACGCTCGGTTCGCCGATTACAGCCTTTCCCTTATCTCTCTTCACTTCTTCAGCTAGCAAAACCAGTTCAAATTCCAGAATTGAGCACAATCCATCAATCCTCATTCCAAACTATATCAAAACCAAGAGGAAGAGTAGAAGATGAAAATATGCACACAAAACCACTTACCTTAAGGTCTTAAAACTTAATTCTTGTTCCAATTAGCTACATGCTCACATCCACTTAAACCACTCTCATCCTTACTCACGGAAACAAGAAGAAAGCCAAAGCCAAATGCAGAAAATGAAGAATGAGGCCAACACACACTCACCTCTCACTTCACTAGGCAAATGCATGCAAAGAAGGAGGTGGCAAAACCTTACAAAGCCACACGGAATCCACTTCAGAAAACCCGCCTCCACTTACCAATTTCTTACTTTATTTTATTCCTAATTAACCCTCCATTAACTAGTTAATCAGCCTTTAACTCATGCTTAGCACTAACATTCATAATTACCATTTAACCCCTTAACTATACTGCTTTCTTTCAATTAGGTCCAATCCTACACATTCAATCCACTCACACACATGCCAAATTAGGTTAATTCTCTTAGGGTACAAATCCGGCCATGACAAGTATCACTAGTCACAATTTGGTTTTCACTTTTAAACCATCATATCAATCTTACAGTACCTATTATTTAATCATCTTATACAGAAGTCGGCAATTCCATCCACTTACTTGCTTATACTTACTCCTACTACTCTTGTTCCTAATAGCAAATAGTACATGTACACCCTGTCAACTTTCTCTCAATCAAAACACATATACAAATACTTTTCATGAATGGTCAAAGGGATGATGATGCAATGCAAATGTGATGGCTCATGTATGCAGAATGATGCTGAGGAGATGCAAGTAATGCTGTAATGATGCATTTAGTCCCATCCCCATGATTTAATATGCTTTTATTCAAATACTTTTCTGGAGATAGCTGACAGGTATATAGAGTACTACCAAAACCTTATGGAATCTAAATACCCTTTTACCTCAGATTACTAAACAATTTTACTCGAACACCTCAAAATAAAACTTACCAGAAGGATCTGCAGGCTCCGTCACTACACTACGGTGCTCAACAAGTCTTATTGGCCCACGAGTGGCTCTAACCAAATCCTCCATATCTTTCCTAGCTTGCCGAGCTAAATTCTCCCTTGACTTCGGACAATCGGCAAGCTGATGGGCTTTGCTGCCACATCGAAAACAAGCTCCAGTGAGCTTCCGACAAGGACCCCAATGTCGCTTCTGACAGAATTGGCATACCGGAATTTCTCGAATTCTTTTCCCTGCCGATATTTCACTGCCCGAAACTTTTCTTTTCTGAGGTCTCTCCCAAACAAAATCCTGAGGAACGCGAGGGGTAGTTAACCTATCTAAAATCTGAACCAACCCTCGCACTAGAGCCCGATCATCGGAAACAGAACCAAAATCCCTATCCAAAGGATGCTCGGAAACACTCTGATCAACACTAGCTGGATTCACACTTTTTGTTGCCTCGTCCATCTTCTCACTTGGGTCAGACTCCATCTAACACAACACACACAGGACAAGACGCATCTGCATTAGGCCACGACACAAAACTGACACTCAAACAAAGACTCGACACATAATAAATAACATACAAAGACTCGATACTGAAACAAGTAAGACAACCAGAATCGTCTAACCGCGCTCTGATACCACCTAATGTCATACCCCAACCTATATTATGGAGACTTCTTTTCGTATTAGAGGAAGAAGAATCCAAGATAGATAGGAGTGTCACGTCCCACTAGAGTAAACAAGTAAACATCACATAAATAGAGTGACATATCCAGGATAATTAAAAACTTTGAAAGAAAGAAGAGTGATACTGAACAAAATGAATACTTTATTTAATATACAAAAATAAGAAACCATACACACATGCATACTTATAATCATACAACAGCAACCTAGTACGAAAGATACATAAGTGTGTAAATATTTACATAGCTTACAATATTACATCAGAATTTTTACCTATTATTACATATACATATTACACATATGTGCAAAAATCCCAAATTACAAAAGCCGAACAAAATACAAAACTTCTAGCTTCTATGTGGCCGACTCTGCAGATGCGCAACTCGAACAAAAGCAAACCTGCCACCTGCACGGGGAAAAGAACCCGTGCTAAGCGATAACGCTTAGTGGGTAGCACACAAGAAATATGGGCGGCCATTAACAATGGTCGCCAAGACATAATACATGAAAAAGACATATACAGCCATTCATAACGCATATCGTATTATACTTACATATATTAGTCGTGCATTTAATTGATCACATTCACATTCATATATAATCATTCAATGATCAATGAGTAATTTGTACACTTACTAGTTCACCTGCTAATTCATAATAGTTAACAGTATAAAATCACATTTTCAACCATACTAATTCACATATTTATAACCACAATGGATTATGTTCAAACACAGTCACAATACGGTATACATATGAATAACTGCACATAATAGGCATGTTTGAGTCACATTAAATCCAACCAGAGATTTATAATCACATTCGAATTCATAATTGATTCACATGACCAAAATCTTACATATTCGGTTATCATATCCTCATAAGCATATCGAATAAAGCAAACGAAATACCTGCTGACTCAAAATAGTGGATAACGAGTATACAGAAAGTACTTTACGGGTACAAGCCGATTACGGAAAGTACCTTACGGGTACAAATCGAAAACCATTTCTATTTTCATTCACAAACATTTTTCGGAAGGACCTTAAACAAGATCCAAACACAATAAAGGGGTTCGCGAGGAACCAAACGGGGACCTGATCGGGGTCCAAACGATAACGGAAGCTGCAGCAGGAAGACTCTTTTAGGCATGCCTAACTATCCACTAGACTGACTTTCGCAGGTCTTACATAATACAAATCATATTTCAAATCACATAATCTATATCATTATGCATAATCAGCAATAGGTGAGACATATGAATAAGTTCATAAAGTCAAACATGCATCATACAATTTACACTTTAAGCATAACATAACAATCTTAGAGAAAGATCATAAGTATAGATATGCATAATACATCCAATTATATTAACAAACTACATAAAATAGTCAAAGTATAAACCTAAAGGTACCACAAGTTCGGAATTCAAACATTGGAATCACCAAAGAAAACTCATTCAACACAACACATCTGTCGCGCTCGCGATGCCTGTCACGCTCGTGACAGAGACCATAGTCCCTTTGCTGCGTGCGCGCGACGGACTTCGCAATCATGGGAAGGAGAGAAGGGCCCGGCTCTGTCGCGCTCGCGATGTTGTCGCGATCGCGACAGAGGGCAAACATTGCTATCGCGGGGTCACGACAAGTCGCGTGTTCGCGATAGCACAAGCCAACAATGTGCTCTGTCGCGATCGCGATGGTTGTCGCGCTCGCGACAGAGAGCAGACAAGCTATTGCTATCGCGAGCTCGCGACAGCGTCGCGTGCTCGCGACGGCACAACATCAGAATCATCGGTCTCTGTCGCGCTCGCGACAATGTCGCGATCGCGACAGAGTCCTGATTCTGAAAATCTGCAGAATTCTGCCGGATCTTTCCTTCCTCAAACTCACCTACAAACACACGAAACATATCCAAAGGTCTCTTACCTCATCTCCAGCAAGCCACACATCATTAACAACATAAACCCAACATTCGTATCAATAATTTCAATAAAACATGCCACTAACAATGTCCATTTACACAATCTACAATAACAACATTATTCATCAATCATCTCAATCGCACCCACGTTAGATGCATTCAAACATATGATATATCATGCTTAGGTTACTCAAGAGATCAACACATATTAATCCTCATCCTTCACAAGTTATATCTACTATTATTTACTAGCTAAATCACCAATCTTAATCATACTCCTAAGTTCTTCCCAACGATAATTACTTATATAGCCATTTAATTACCCTAAACATGCATAATAACTGATGGGAAAGGCACGGGATTGATCCGGGTCAACCCTAGACTCAAAAATAGAGAAGAAAAGGCTCAAAACATGCTTTTCTGTCGCGAGGTCGCGACCCTTGTCGCGCTCGCGACAGAAGCTCGCCTCAGCTACCATAACAGACTGCTTTTTACTACAAACTAGCATCGTGAAAACCGACCTCTAAACCTCATTTTTAGGAACAGTGTTCTTATTAACAAATGTTCTCCTACGTCTTAAACTTCAAATGGAACAAGTTTCAGGTCAATTGAACATCTAGAACTCGAGATATGAACTCCACAACCTATACTGGTCAAACAACCCGACACAAAAAGAGACACTACGGTGTTATCTAAAATTCAGGGTCTTAGATCCAGATTTAGTCCAAGGATATTTCTGAGACTTTTAAAGTAATGGAAGTCGTGGTTCTAATGGTTCAAGAATCGCATGATTTAGAGTTCTAAAACTCACAATAAAGCCTAATTACTGAATAGAGGTCAAGTGCATTCCAACCCAGTTTCACCCAAAACCTACTCACATGCACAATTGAGCAATTTAAACCAACACTCACTACCATCATCATCTATCATCAACCACACAATCAAGAAACTTATATCAGACATGAATATATAAACAAAAATTCATATATATACAATAAAATTTCCCAAACCTGGAAATCAAAGATCCAAAGTCACTTTCTAGCTTCTATCTACAATCTTTTCCTTGCCCTTGACTTTCCTCTTGTTACCACCAACTTGCACAAACCAAAAACCCAGAAATTACTCTTAATCCAAAACCCTAACTCATACAAAATCAAAAGAAATAAAAAGAGGAGAAGGAGAACCCAACCGTAGGAACCCTAAAACCCCCAACTTACCTTAACAATCTTACTTCCCACTCCACCAAATCACTTATAATTCACTCTAAACCAAGAGATTGAGCAAAGAAAGGGAAGACAAGAAAAGAAAATAGGGAATAGGGAGAATGAGAGAGCAAAAACGGGAACCTATTTTCCCTAACACTTAATCTTTCTTTCACATTAAATGTACACCTACCCAATGCCACTTGTCCACTTCCTATAGGTCCACATGTCATAATCTTCAATCCCACTTTGACTTACTCCTACATGCACCATACACTAAACACACACAAACAATTCTTGAATAAATATCTTCAATACACCAAACACCACTCACACCATATCATTTCTTAACCCACTTACATCCTACTTCCATACACTTCAAGCACACTCTAACAATTCCTTATAAACCACTTGTCATCATCCTACAAACCCAAGTGTCACAATCTTATCCAATCACTTCCTAAATACCATACACATGTTCCACTAGATAATTCCTCACTTAACATCTTATTAATTAATTATTTTCTTTGCACTTTAGTCCTCATTAACCAAACTTTCTCATGCACAAATTACCGAAATACCCTTTCGCTCCCGACTTCGCATGCAAATTCCGACTAGGGCCATTTTGGGGTATTATATCCGCCATATGCATGTACCTTCGAACTAAAAAAAAATATTGGTAAGAAATCAACAGTGGAGGCATCTATTTGCAATGCGTACTTACTCTTGGAATCATCTAATTTTTTCTCACATTACTTTGAACCTCATGTTAGTACCAGACACCAATGTCCTCCTCGTAATGATGATGGAGATTGTGGGGAAAACATTAGTGGAAATTTAAAAATTTTCACTTACCCAGGCCGAACAAGCTCAGAATTTGATAGCAGAGCATTAACATCAGAGGAGTACAAGGAAGCTCATACTTATATTCTACTAAATTGCAAGGAGGTTTCTCCATTCTTGAGGTACAAAATAATTATATATTTGATTATGTTACGAGATATACTAGGATTTTTGAAAATGATTAATTTGTTTTTAATTTTTTTGTAATGAAGTATATATTGCGAGAACTTACGTGAAAAGTATCCTGATCTTACACCAAGTCAAATTGATGAAAATATTGACAACTACTTTGCAGACTGGTTTGAATTATATGTAAGATAATTATAAATTTGCATTTATAACACATAAATAAAATTTAAGATTGTATTGATGATAACTTCACTATGTTTTATTTGAAGAGTAGGTTCGTTACAATGGAATTTAAAATGAATACCTCTGTAGTTTGTCATAAAAACTATTATGGAGAGTGAAGTGCTACTCGATCTACTTTGTCAATGGATACAAATTTCACACGAAAAGTCATGGTTCTGGGAGACATTCAATGAATAGTGGAGTTTGTGTAAAAGGGTCCAACTCAGTTGATAATGTTGGTGATTACTATGGATGGATGGAAGAGATCATAGAGATAGAGTACCAATCTTTACCAATAAAATGAACTGTATTATTCAAGTGTTATTAGTTTGATCCCACTTTAGACATTGGTTTGAAGATTCACAGCCAATATAGAATGGTTGATGTGAACTAGCATCGTCAGTTCAATAAATCTGAACCATTTATCCTAGCAATGCAAGCAACTCAAGTGTATTATGCAAGATATCCTGCTTTGAGATTAGATAGAGCTAACTAGTAAGCTGTGCTTTCGGTTAAACCGAGGGACTACATTGTGACATCAGATGTAAGAGATGACACTGGTACTACATATTCTAATGCATTCCAAGTTGATGAAGTTATTGTGCAAGAGATAACAATGGATGCTTGTAATGAAGATAATATAGACTTGCGTGACCCTACGGGAGTGGTAATTGAAATTGATAACACTGATTAATTTGATCAAGAACTTGAAGTGGATGAAGAAGAAGTGGAATTTACAGATTATGATAGCAATGAGGACGATGAAGAGCAATTTCAAAATTCAATAGATAGTTACTAATTGATTAATTGTAATTTTTAGAGGACGATGTGTTAACTTGTTAAACTTTTTTATTATACTTATTATTTGGAAAAAAGATTAATGCACTTATGAAATTATAAGTTAAATATGTTATATACATATATGTCTATTTTACCATTGTGTAGGTATGGGTCGTGGTAGAGGATGAGGACTTTCAGGATGAGGATGTCGGGGAGGACGATCTTGAGGGGATTTAACAACTCCACCTTTTGGAGATATGCCAGATATCCCTGGAGACCCTACATCCTAGAATGAACCATTGCCTCATGTGACATTTACAACATCTGCATCAACTCCTAGTCCGCACACATCCAACAGCAGTACATCGACTACAAGTGAAGTGTCCAGTGAAAATATTACTAGATTGTACATTACAGTCAATCAAAAGGGCTTGTGAGTATTGACCTATACAAATTGTGAATAAGTTATAAAAACATGTTTAACCACATTACTTTTATATTATATACTTTGCAAGATGGAACCTTCCTCCCAATGCTCTACGATTATCACCAGCAGCTTCCATCAGCGGACAGACATTAATGGAGTTAGTTGGAAGGAGGTTTGTAGAGAAATCAAGGAGTTTTATTAGGGAGAATTCAAGGTATATCTGTATATTTAATTGAAAATTAATGGTAATTTGTCATTAAAAATTTTAGTATTCAAATTATATTGAATTAATGTTTGATTATAATTACTAACGAACCATTTGAAATATAAATGCAGAAAAGGTGCCACTAGGATGTTGAAGTAAATGGTCTTGTTAGGGCAGGTTGGGAAACAAAGGCTGCACAAAGGTATAAGGATTATGTGTATCACATAAAGATCGCCAAGGAAAAGCCTAAAGACTTCCCAGAATTTGCATGGATTAGGTGGAATTAGCTTTTTAATCTTCCTCCACTCATTCAACTTTCTACTCAGAGAAATATCAATCGTTATGGAGCGTCTGAGGATAAGGCTCCTAGATCATACACCGGTGGTACCATTTCTATTAGTGAGCATATCTCACGACTGGTAAGTACTTTAATTATAAGAGAATTAAATTATACTTTTATATTAGTGACTTTCATTTTCATTAATGTTTGTCAATTGATATGTTCATTTCAGTACTTTTGAAATGGATTACATAGAACTAATCAACTATTAAATTTGATAGACATGATAATTGCTTGACAATATGTTGATTGTTATATGTAGAGGATTATCAAAATTGTGTTGGAGTTTGATAAGGATATTGTAGTAGATTTTTGAATTTTAAAAGTGTAAAATGTATTTTTCTTTATAGGAAGATGCCAATAATATGGGGAGGTTATGCCAAAATTTTCATTGATTTTTTGAAGATATTTCACTTTATATATTACTTTTGAAACAGTTTGCCTTTTGAATTTCTATTATATAAAAGCAATCAACTATTAAACTTGATAGACATGCGAATTGCTTGACAATATATTGATTGATATATGCAGAGGAGGATGAGAAAATTATGTTGGAGTTTGTTGAGGAGATTGGAGTAGATTTGTAATTTTTAGAAGTGTAAAATGGATTTTTCTGCACAGGAAGATGGCAATAATATGGGGAGGTTATGCCAAAATTTTTATTGATTTTTAAAAAATTTTTCACTTTCTATATTACAAAAAAATTGGATAAAAAAGGAAAATAATGCAACTGTATGTTTTAATAATACATGAAAAATTTATCTTTTTAACTCATCTTCATTTTTGTCAATAACTACTTTATACTGCACATGATATAGGAGAAGGAGTTGGGCCGGCCACCTACAATTCTCGAGGCCTATCTGCACACACATACCATAAATTATGATGGGACGACTTATGTGGCGGATCGTAGTAGGGAGGTGCATTTAAATAACATGTACTTTATTAGTTGATAATGTTTTCAATTATTCAAATGCCAAATTGTCGTAAAATTTGTATTGTTCTTATATTTACGTTTATTAAATTTTTTGTCATTCCATAGGAGAGGTATGAGCAACTCCGATATGAGAGATTGCAAGATGAGTCATCCGTCGATGAGTCGGAGTTATTTATTGAGGCTGCACGATGCAATAAAAGGAAAATAATGTACTGACTTGGCTCATATGTGCCTCCTGGTGTTTATCCATTCGGACCATCATGTGCTGCTGGTACAAGTACTGCCTCTCACTTTGGTGGTACCTACTTGACAAAGGAGGATGTCGAGGAGATTGTCACATGGACTATTCGTTCATTGCTTCCTCACTTGGCCCCTCAACCTCCATCCACTCAGCCCTACCTCAAAATGACTTTATAAATCTTTTTTTATATGATATTATTATTAGTACAATTTATTATTTAGAAAGATATTATGTGAGACGATAATCTTATTTACTTTTCGATTACTTTTAATTAGATATACACTATGTACTAATATTAATAATGTATGTTTTAAAATATATGTTTATAAATTTGATTATAATTTACATTTATATTCATATGAATTTTTATTTTTCCGTAGTGTACATATTAATTTATTTTATTGTTTAATGATATGAAAATAAAAAAAATTAAATTCATAAATTTAGCAATGGATTTGCGACATAATATTCCGTAAGTAAGAATTAATATATATAATACGACCAATTAGCGACAGAAGATAAATTAGTTGCTAATTTTTAGAGACCGATACATTTGGGCGACTGTCTGTCCCAAATTTAAAAAATAAATTGTGATAAAATTAGCAACTAAAATTTAAGTCGCTAATTGAAAAATAACATATTTGGCGACTGATTTTATTGGTTAATTAGCGACGGGCATATGTAATATTTGTGACTAAAATTAGTCGCTAGAAATAGCGACTATTTTCAATTTAGTCGCTAATTCTCTTGCGACGGCTATATTTGTGACAATTCGTTGTCTTGTCGCAATTTGTAATTAGCGACTAAAATTTATAAAATAGCGACTAAAATTGCAGTCGCTAATTACCCTTTTTTGTAGTGCTTGGGAACCTAAATCGGTGATGAGAGCTCAGTATCCTCAATTGTTTAGCTCGGGTGATAATTTCGAGGACGAAATTTCATTAAGGAGGGTAGAGTTGTAAGGACCAAGCTGGTACAGTAGTGTTTTTGAGCAATTTGGTATTCTTTTTATAAAGCTTTGTGTGCATTATTATTTGGCCTGAGGACTTTAATGCATGTTTTAATAAGTTTAGTGGGGTATAATTGTGTTTTAGATTTAAATTATGTGGTTTTTTTGAGTCTTAAGAAGAAAATAGGGACTAGAAGAGTGAATTGCCCAAGAGCCACCATAGATTTGTTACAAGTGGAGGAGAGAGAAGGAGGAGATAGGGATGGATGTTGACCAAAAGAAAGGAGAACGTGAGAGAGAGCGAGAAAGTAGTTTTGTCCTTCTCCCTCTCCCATTTTCTCTCTTTCTCATCAGCCTCTCTTCTTCTCCTCTTTGCTCATCTTCTTTCCCCCAGTTACTATGATTCTTGGTGAGTGTTGGCAATTGAAGGGTTATTCAAGTAAGTGTTTAGTTCCTTTCTTCTTCTTCTTCTTCTTCTTCTTTTCTTCTCCCTGATTCTTTGATGGTTATGTATTGAGTTTTGAGCTTTTGGTACTATTGGGTTAATTTGTTCAGAGGTTCTAGCTAGAGAGCCAAAAGGGAAGGAGAAAGTTGGTGAGACTTCAGCTAATTGATTGTTGAGGAGCTTAGGAGACAAGGTTTGGGAATTTTGTGTTATTTGTGTAATTATTGTTTGTAAGTTATTGACATAAATTTCTAGAAAATTGAGAAATTGAGTATGAGTCCATGAATGATTGAGTTGGGTTTCGTCAATTTTGTGTAGAATTTGGAAGTGATTGTGTGTATGAAAAGTTGAAGTGATTTTGTGTGATTCTATTAATTATTTGTTGGTTTGAAGTTTGATTAGGTATATTGTTTAGTTTGCTTGATTAGTAACTTTTAATTAGTGTAAAACTTAGATTGTAGGATTAAAAACATGTTTGAGTGATTTGTAATGGTTGGGTTGAAGTTATTTAGTTGATTATTTGAGTTTGGTGTGAACAGAACTGTGGAGCTTGGCAGCAGATCGTGAAACACGACTCTATCGCGATCGCGACCTCCACCACGAGTGCAACAGAGTGTGTGGAACTGAGCTCCAGCTGAGGCACTCTCGGTCACGAGCACAATAGAGAGCTTGGTAGCCAAGTTTTTGCTGGGCAGATCCCATCACGAGCGCATCTACGCACGCGAGCGCGATAGGAGCCTACCCACCCTCTATTGCGATCGCGATAAAGGCCAACATAGCTTTCCATGCGAGCGTGGCTGATCGTCGCGAGCGTGCCTTTATGTGCAATCAGTCTCTGTCACAAGTGAGACCCTACCCTATTTTTCATATGTGCATTATTTATTGCACTTTACATGGTTTCCCACTTGTAATTGATAAATATTTCAATGTGTGAGCTATAATATGCTTTATTGTTTGACAAATAATTTAGTTAATGTCTTAGCCTGCAAGAGTCACATAGTGGATAGATAGGCATGCATATAGTGTTCTGTTTGCTGTAGCCTATGCGTTTCTTGGACCCTGATCAGGTCCCTATGCGTTTGGGTCCTCGCGATCCTCTTTATTTGGATCTTATTTAAGATCCCTATGTGTTTTAAAAGAAAAGAAAGAAAATAAAAGAAATTAATTGTTTGTACCTTCCGGTATCTATACGCTCACTCGTTATCCACTTTATTGAGTTTGCATGCGTAATTTAAGTGTATATTTCTGTCTTGGAAATTATGTGAATTCATGGATAATATTATATGAAATGTGTGGGTAATACTTTTATCGATGAAAGGATTTATGGTTGGCTTATGATACTTCAGTTATATCCTTGTGCCATGTGAATGTGAATTGCATTGACAGCCACTGTGAGTGGTTGTTCACTTCTTGTTTTCCCCACTAAACTACTGGGCAAGTGTTGAGGTAGTAGGAGATTTTGGGTGGACATCGCTGTAAAACCCCGTACCCACCCTAGTAGATTGAGCCTGTATGTATGTAAACTGTGTGTATTTAATTTTAAGCATGTGTGGTTTGTTAAGTTAAATTGCTATTATTCATTATTTGGGGTTTTATTTAGGTATGAGTGTGTGTATGGGAGTAGTGTATGTTTTAGTAAGGTTGATCTTAGGTGTGTGTTAGAGGATGGTAATTGGGGGTATGATAATAGAACCTACCTATAGGAAGCTGCCATGTGGCAAGTAGGGAGAATTAATTGTGGTGGTTAAGAGTGGGGGGCAGCTGTTCTTCTTATCCCTCTCCCCCGTTTTCTTCTTCTTCTTCTTCACGTTGCTTTTGCCCTTTTCTTTCTTTTCTCCTTGCTTTCTCTCAATTTCCTCATTTGGCTGCAATCTTTGGTGAGTTTTGGGTAGTCTAAAACTAATTTGGGGTAAGTAGTAGTAATTATTCTTCTTCATCCTCCTTTTTCTCTTAATTTGGTAATATTGGTACCTTGAGCTTAGAACTTTGAAAACTTATTTTGATGGGTGTTTTACTCAAAAATCCCTCCTAAAGAGCCTAAAGGCAAGGAAGTTGCAAGTGGAAGCAAGGCCCCGTGATTAGAGTTCAAGAATTCGAGGTTGGGGAATGTTTGCTAATTCTATGTATTAATTGTGATTTTTGTGTTATTGACTTTATGGATGAGCTTTATTGTGTGAAGTTGTATATGAATGGCATGGATATTGTTTATTCTGGAGTTGTGTTGCACAAATTGTGAAGTATTGAATTTAAGCTCGTTTTTGTATGGATTTTTAAAGGAAATGATGTGTTTTGGGAATTCTTGTGTTTGATCCTATAAATTGCATGATTCAATTGTTTTAAGGAGTTTATAGGTTGAGATATAAGTGAGGTGAGAATGGAAGGAGGGGTGAGTTGTGATTTGGTATCGGTTTGAGGTGTTTTTGGTTATGCTGTGTTGCATCTGGACATGGGTCACGGTGACAACCAAGGGGTTGCCACCGTGGGCCATGCCAAAGTTTCATTTTGCCGAGATATTTGGTATGTCACGATGATAACCAAATTGGTTGTGACCGTGAGATACCAGGATTTTGCATTCTATTTTGGGTCTTAGATATGTCACGGTGACAACCAAATTGGTTGTGACCGTGAGGTATTCATGCTTTGCATTCTGTTTTGGGCTTTGGTATGTCAAGGTGACAACAAATCTGGTTGGGACCGTGAGGTACCCCAGGATTGCATTCTGCCGAGTGTTTTGGTATGTCACGGTGACAACCAATCTGGTTGTGACCGTGACCTACCCCGTTTTTGTAAATAATGTTTATTTGTTAAGGGTAATGGTTGAGTGTTAAGTTAATGATTAATCACACACAATGACACTTAATAAGTGCTTTATGCCAGTAATGTATGTAATGCTTATAAATAACTGATAAACTTAAGCTTGTGAATTCATTGTTAACTGCTATTGAACTGCGAATTTAGCTGTATGGTATTAGCCTGCAAGTCAAATAAGTGGATAATTAGGCATGCCTAATAGAGTTTCTGTAGCTGCAACCTTCTGTAATTTTGGACCCTGATCAGGTCCCCCGATCAGATCTTCGTGATCGTTCTATAAACAAGATCCCACGCGAAAGTATTTTGAATAAAATGAAAAGAATGATTTTGATACCTTCGGGTATCCATGAGTTATGAGAGTATTCCTGGTACCCTCTGGTATCCATGCGTACTCGTTATCCACTATTTTGTATAAGCAGGTTCATTATTATGATTATTATTATTAATATTATGATGGTTATCATTATTGCTGGTGTTACTGTGTGACTTCGGAGAGTTTTGCTTATTGTTACGATTGCAATAATATTATGTGAATGAATACAAATACGGTGGTACTACTATGCTTTAATGTGATAATTTGTTTATAAGATTTTATTCTCTGAATGTGTCATAAGCATGTAATTTGCATGTGATTTGTTGATGCCACTGTGAGTGGTCGTTTTCCATTGGTGTTTTCCCCACTAAGCGTTTTCGCTTAGTACGGGTGCTTCATCCATGCAGGTGTGGAAGATGTCAGAGTTTTTGAGTAAGGCGATCCATTTCAGTAGGGCCAACACAACTAGGAGAGATTTTGTAGTACAGGATTGTACTTTTTGCTTATTTATTAGTTTAATATTTTATATCGATAACTCATAGATGTAAACTCTGCTTTTGTAGTTTGATTTTGTTATCAGATATGTATATGATCTTCTATGCTATTGCACTTTCATGCTTTGATATGTAAAGACTGTTTTGTAATTAATAAAATATTGTACATTCGTTTTTAGTCTCAGTATTTTGTTTTAAATTTAAATTTTATTTTTTATTTTACCTCGTTATGGAAGAAATGGTTTATGATTATAACTGCTTCGTTTGAGGTCTTGTGTAACAACTCTTATCTATCAGGGTCCTTCTTCCTCTTTGAGGGATGAAGCTCCCTACGTATAGGTAAGAGGTGTTACAATCGCAGCAACCAAGGCCAACACAATAGGATGGGCTTTCGTTAGATGTTTAGGCTTTTGTATTTTTGTTATTGTCCTTATGTAAAGCTTTTAGTATTGTAATTATGTAATCCTTTGTAATTTGTACAGTTATGTAATTTTGTAAGACTTAATTTTTGTATGTAAGTAAAGAGGATATTGTATTGAGGTCAACAATGTAAACATTTTGTTTATGAATGAAAGAGAAATTTTTGTGAACCCCAATTCTATTTTATGTATTTTGGTATGTATGGTTATGCATGTGTTATATTGAATGTTCTCTATATGCTAGGTGTCACACCCCGATTTCCACCTAGTAGTTTTAGCCCTTATTGCATGTGTGTCTGTAAGTGTTTTGGCATGTGTTATTTTTATTTGTGGGTTATATGCATGAATTCTGGGCTAGTTAGAGTGTGCATGCTCGTAGGGTAGTAGTGTGTGCATTAGTAAGGGTTAGTCTTATGTGTAGTGTCTTGCCTGGGTGTAGGGTGTGAGTGATCAAGATCCACTAAGGATAGAGTGACATGTGGCTAGGGTTTAGGAAGTGGGTGTAAAGTGAAGGAGAGAGAAGAGAGCAGTCATTTTGCTGCCCTTTCTCGTTCTTCTTCCTCCTCTCTTTGCCTCCTCTTCCTCTTTTCTCTTCAAGTGTGCCCTATCTTTGATCCAAGTGGTTTTTGGTGGAAATTGATCATCTCTTAAGCTTTATTGGTAAGTTTTAGTGGGTTTCTCTTCTTCTTCATCTTTTCTCTTGATCTCTGTAAGATAAGTTTTTCATCTAGGGTTTTGCATCTATGTGTTTCTTGGGTTTCGTGGTTTAGAAGCGCCTACTCGTGATCCCAAGGGGAAAGAGAAGGCAAGTGGGAGTGGAGTTGCAACTAGGAGCATAAGATTTGAAGGTCTGGGAATTTATTTGTTCTTGATGCATTTTCTTATGATTTGGTGTGGTTGTATGATTTTCTAGAAATCTGATGATTATGAGATGCATGTTAGTATGAATGTTATGAGTTTTGGGTTGATTTAAGTTGTGACGCATGAATGATGATTATAGGAATAAGTTTGAGTTGGATGGATTTTACTATGATTTTCTTGGTTTGCTTCTGTCGGGATTCAATTTTGCAAATGCATGTATCGATTGTATTAAGTGTTGTAAAAGTTGTGTTGGGCTGTTGTTTGTGATGCTGGAAATGCTCATTCCAAGGTAAGTTGAGATTTGATTGGATTTTTTTAAGTTTTGGTTAAGTTTTGGAGCTACGGGAGTTTTGCAGAATTCTGCAGATTTGGAGCGTGACAAGGATCGGTGTATCCAGTCCAGATCGAACTACCATTTTCCGATTGAAAATGCCTTGAGTGCACAACGCTCGGTTGTCGATCGAAAGATGGGAAGTTCCCGATCGGGAAAGTAGATCGAACGATTTGCACTTTGCTGAGAAGCCAAGACAGGAGTTGTGCAGATGAGCATGCCTCGTGACTGGGCTCTGGGTATCGACACGAGTCGTGTCATATGGCACCACTCGTGTCCCTTGCCCTTCTCCCCTCCCGATCATCCATTCGATCTTGTGAAGGAGCGACACGAGTCATGTCGACCTACACGACTCGTGTCCTTCTCTTTATTCTCCATCGATCGGCCTTTCGGCCACGTGAAGCATCGACACGAGTTGTGTTGACCTGCACGACTCGTGTCCTTTGCTGGCCCTATTTCTCCGAACTTGTCCTGTTTTGCTAAAATGTATTTCATATCTTTTCTACATGGGTTTTTACTACTGTATGGAAATAAATATGCTTATATATGTATAATATTTTAATTTCTTCATGATAAATTATATGTTATGCTTTGAGCATGATTTGTATTATGCATGACCTGCAAGAGTAAGTTTAGTGGATAGTTAGGCATGCCTAATAGAGTTTAGTAGCTGGAGCCCTCAGTTCTATTTTGGACCCTGATCAGGTCCCCATTTGGTTCCTCGCGAACCTCAATGTGTTTGGATCTTGTTTAAGATCCCCTCTGTAAAATGTTTTGGATGAGAAAATATGATGTTGCTTTTCGATTCATACCCTCGGGTACTGCCATTTGTTCACTCGTTATCCACTATTGTGAGTCAACATGTGTGGTGTTATATTTTATTGTGTAATGAGAATGTTAATCCGAATGACTATGATTATAAGTATGTGAATCAGTTAGTATATGAATGTGATTGTGAGCCTTTGAATGCTTATGAATGTGATTCAATTATGATTATATCTTATATGATTATTAGCATATGCCATCATGTATGTGTTTTGCCTCGACGACCATTGTGAATGGCCGTCCATACTATTATTGTTGTGTGTTTTCCCACTAAGCGTTATCACTTAGCACGGGTGTTACATCCGTGCAGGTGCGGATGGTGGTTAGCTTTTGGGAGAGTCACCGCAAGTCAAGCCAATGCAGAGGGAATTGATGTTAGGACTTAGCTTTTTGTTATATGATTCTTTTTTGTAATAGTGAACTCTCATTATATTTAGTCTTTTGTTTAGCTTCCGCCTTGTAATTTTGAAAGATGTAATTATTTTGTTATATCAGATGCAATAAATTATATTATTATTGCATCTATGAATGATCATTTCATTTAAAAGTTTTAATTTCGCTGTATTTCTGTATGTAAGTATGTTTATTGTCTCAGCTTGCTTGGTGACACCCTTGCTCATACGGGTTCTCACTCCATTGCGGATGGGTTCTCCTACATATGGGTAGGGGGTGTTACACTAGGTTTTCGTGTGGTAACAACCCTCGCTTATCGGGTCACTCACTTCTCTACGTGTAACACCCCGATTACCACCCTATAAATTTTGAGCTTTTGTTTGTGTGTTAATTGCATGATGTTTATCTAATTATATGGCTTATTATGGGCTTCGATAGACTTGAAGGACTAGAGGTGAGATTTTCCCATCAGCCACTATGGAATGGTAACAAGTGGCAGGAGAGAGAAAAGAAGAAAAAGGGGGCATATAAGTTAGGAGAGAGAAAATGAGAGAGAGAGCAAATCTGTCCCTTTCTCCCATTTTCTCTCCCTCATGCCGTCTTCTTCTTCTTCTTCTTCTTCTTCTTCTTCTTCTTCTTTGCTTTCTTCTTCCTTTTTGCCCCAGATTTTCCTAAAGTTGATCTTTGGTTGAGTTTTTGCAATTCAAAGGTTAGTAAGGTTGGTGTTCTTCTTATTCTTCTTTTTTCCCTTTTCTTTGTTTTCCTCTTTATTTTCCATGGTTGTGGTTGAGTTGGGTTTTATGTTTTATTATGATTTGTGTTTTTTTTGACTAGAGATTCCATCAAGAGAATAAAAAGGGAAGGAAAAAGCTAGTGTTAGTGAAGCGATTTGAGCTTATGTGGAGCTAAGGAGTTCAAGGTTTGGGAAATTATATCTGTTTCAATTTGTGATTTTGGCATGATTTTTGACTAGATTAATGAATTGATTTGCTTGAGTTGCTTATCATGGGTTTGAACTTGTTTGAGTTGAGTTTTGATGGCATGATTTAAGTGTGGTAGTGTAGTTTTGATTTGGGGTTAAGATTTGGGAAGTGAGTAGCAGTGAATAGCATAAATTTTTGGGTTTTTCTTGATTCATCTGGCGGTAAGGAAGGTCATACCACCATGTGATCGAATTTCTATATTTAAGTTTTGGTTATCCATGAGGTTACACAGCGATAAGGGTTTGTCATACCGCCATGTAAATTCATTCTATTTTGACGAGTTGCTCTTGTGCATTTTTACATGGCAGTCAGGATTTCCATATCGCCATGTAAATGCATTATGTTTTCGGAGGAGTTTTGGCTCGATAGGCCACATAGTGATCAGGTTTACTTTACCACCATATCGAATGTCTTACACGGAGGTAAGGTTTTGTCATACCAACGTGTAAAAGCTTCCTATTTTGAAAATTTGAATTTTAGAATTCTGTCTTATTCATCTCATTTGAACTTAGCATTGCTTTTAGTTTTTTTTTATCTATCGTAATCTTGTCTAGCAAATGATAATGAATTGTAGCATTTTCATTGAGATAAGTTAATTCTTATGTGATGAGTATGAAAGTGGATATATAGGCATGCCTATAGAGTGCTATTAGCTGTAGCCCCAATGTGTTCCGAACTGTGATTAGGTCCTTTTTAGGTCCTCGCGATACTTAATGTGTTTCGATCTTGTTTAAAATCCCCCAATATGAAAATGTTTTTGGATGAAAATGAAAGAACTTGCTTTTAATTGTACCCACGGGTACCAATATGTCCACTCGTTATCTATTACTCTGAGTTTGCAGGCATATGTATGGTTATCGAATGAATCTGATTCTGTTATATAAATGTTTGTAGACTGTGAAACCCTTGTGAATGCAGCACATGATATAATCTTACTTTGCTCTTTTATGGATTTATATATATTCATGTGCCATATGTATGTGTTCACTACAAGAATTTTGTGAAATAGCAACGGAAAAATAGCAACGGAATTTTTTCCGTTGCTAAATAGCAACAGAATTCCATTTTCGTTGCTATTTAGCAACGGAAAAAAAATTCCGTTGCTATTTTCGGTTACGTTTCACACATATAGCAACGGAAATTTTTATCGATATTTTCCGTCGCTAAAAGAGGAGGGAAAGTTTGGCGCATAAATTTAGCAACGGTTATTAGCAACGGAATTCAAATACCGTTGCTAAATATCGCGCGAACAAAAATTTGGAGTGAAAAATAGCAACAAAAATGTATAACCGTTGCTAATTTAGCAACGGATATAATTTTCCGTTGCTAAATGGATAAAATTAGCAACGGAAATCATTTACGTTGCTAAATTAGCAACGGAATTTGGATTCCGTTGCTATAAATGTACAAGGAAAAAAATTGGGTCTTAAAATAGCAACGGAATTATATTTCCGTTGCTATTTAGCAACGGAAAAATAATTCCGTTGCTATATTTTTCATAATAAAAAAAATCGGGTCATAAAATTGCAACGGAAAAATTATTCCGTTGCTATTTAGCAACGGAAAAATAATTCCGTTGTTATTTTAGCAACGGAAATTATATTCCGTTGCTAAAAAATTGGGACCTCAAATAGCAACGGAAAATTTATTCCGTTGCTATTTAGCAACGGAATTTGAATTCCGTTGCTATAAATGTATAAGAATAAAAAATTGAGTATTAAAATAGCAACGAAAATATAATTCCGTTGCTAAATAGCAACGGAATATAATTTCCGTTGCTATTTAGCAACGGAAAAATTTTTCCGTTGCTATATTTTTCATAACTAAATAAGGGAGAGTAAAATAAGTTAGAATTAGTGGGTATTATGAGAAGTAAGAAAAATAGAATAGAAAGGGAAACACGGTGTGGAGAACGGGAAACCAAAGAAGAAGGAGAGAAAGAGAGGGAGTGAGGGGTGGCGGAGCACGGCGGGGGCAGCGAGCAACTGGCGGTGGTCGACGGTGAGCAGCGGCTCCTCGCAACGCCGATCTCGGCACCCTTTCTTCCTCCATCGCGATGCTACCATTCCAAGAGAAGGGAAGGAACAACCGAAGCTTCTTCAGCATTTTTCGGCCACCTCAGGCGACGGTCGGCGACACGAGTGGTGCGAATGGACTCACGGCAGACGGACGAACATTCCGGTGGCCTTGGATCTCCCTCAATCGCCGGCGACGAGTAGATCGAAGGAGAAGGAAACCGACGCTTTCGACGGCGATTTCGGCGAAACGACTGGCCTTCTTGGCGCGTGACCGCCGGAACTGCGACCACGACGCATCAAGCCTCCTTTTGGTGGTTTTCGGTGCCACCAGTGGAGCTCCGGGGACACTCCGGCAACGCTCAGGTGACGGTGAATAGGCCAAAAATATGCAGAAAGCTGGTATGTGACTGCCAAATTCACTTTTCCTACATGATTTTTAATAAACTAAATTGTTTAGGGAAGGTTTACGATCTATGTTGTGTATATTTTCTGTGATAATTCAATTGGTTGGTTATTAATGCCTGATTATTGCTTGGATTGTCAGTATATATGTAGAAGAATAAGAAATTTTGTGAATGGAATCTATACAAATCGTAAATTACGAAATCTACTATACTGTGTTATGTGATAAATTCAATTTTTGGTTTTTAACTACTAATAGGGTATATTAAAATGGTGTTTGGGTATGTAGAAAATTACCAGATGTTGAACTTATGTAAGATAGTGATTTTAGTGTAATTATGCAAGTGAATTAAATAGCCGATATATGATGCTGGTTTTATTTGCTATTAAATGACTCATTTAGCTTATTAGTAACTAAATATTGAAAATTTATAGGTTGTTACAGTGTATTTATTTCTGCCATTATAACAAGATTCTAAAATTATTTTGTTAGCTTGTTGAACTTGCATGTTAGCTAACATTACACATATGTAAAGTTACTTGGAAAAAAAAATTCATTGAAATTTTATAGTGATGCTTTCCATAATTTTGACTGCCCATCGGACATGGAAATGCATTGGAATTTTTTTGAAGTGATCGTTGCTGGCTTAGCAAGAATTATTGATGTTTGCTGAATCTGCTATATTTTTTTGTTTTGTAGTTGAAAGTTATATTATTTGCAGGTCATTGCTGAATTACTGAAGATTTGGAAACACATCGTGCTCCGTAGTCAGCCTCCTTCACCTCCACCTATGTAGCATTTGTAATATGTCATTTGTATTGAATTTATATTGTGTTTGTGATAGTTTCGCTAGTTTTTACTTTACAGTGATGTTATACTGAATTTAATTTTGTGATATTTTTTCGGATTTTTATTTTATAATATTATAATATATTTTCAGGATTTTAATTATTGTGTATTACAATTTTTATATGAGATTATATTATCGATAATCATACATTATTAATATATACAGGATTTAAATTATATTAATTAAAAAAAAAAAATTTCCACGGTTGTAAATAGCAACGGAATTGATTTTCCGTTGCTAAATAGCAACGGCATTCAGTTTTCGTTGCTGAAAATAGCAAGGGAATTCAGTTTTCGTTGCTGAAAATAGCAACGGAATTCAGTTTCCGTTGCTATTTAGCAACGGAATTCAGTTTCCGTTGCTGAAAATAGCAACGGAATTAAGTTTCCGTTGCTGAAAATAGCAACGGAATTCAGTTTCCGTTGCTAAAAATAGCAACGGAATTCCCATTGCTATTTTTAGCAACGGAAAATAAATTCCGTTGCTATTTTTAGCAACGGAAGTCATTTCCGTTGCTAAATTTAGCGTCGGCCAAAATTGCAACGGAATTTTCCGTTGCTACTTTCCGTTGCTAATTTTGATTAGCAACGGAAAATTAGCAAATTCCGTTGCTATTTTCCGTTGCTATTTCCTAATTTTCTTGTAGTGACGTTTTTCCTTAACGGCCATTGTGAATGGTCGTTCATCTTTTGTTTTCCTCACTAAGCGTTATCGCTTAGCACGGGTGTTTCATCCGTGCAGGTGTGGAAGCGGTGGAGTTTTTGGGAGATCCGCAGCAATCTAGGCCAACAAAATGGAAGGATTTTTGATAGATTTAGTTTTGTAATTGTACTCTTTTGTATAACTTTTGTTTCTGTTTCGATTTTATAATCCTTCAGCTATGTATTTTGTAATTTTGTACAGAATGATATTGTGCTCCTCTCCTTGTAATGAATGTTTTGCTTATATCAATTAAAAGATCTTCAGATTTTCGTTGGTATTTTAGAATGTGTTATTTGAGTTGCAAAATTTTTATTTGTTCTATTTATTCATGTTATTTATATGTTTGGTTGTGATTCGGTTTGGTGGCACCCTTATCTATATGGCGACTCACTCCTTTTGTGGATGAGCTCCCTTATGTATGGGTATGAGGCGTTACAATTTTTGGTATCAAAGCCTAGGTTTAGGCATTTCTGGGCGAACGTAGGATATCGATATGTTTAAGACTGTGTTGGCCTAATGTGGTTGGTTTTATGTTTATTTTAGATAGAGTCTGTGCGTGGGTCCCTCGGGGGGTCAGCCGAGAGTGCGAATCCCCAAAAGCAAAATCCATCTATATCTAGTCTTGCTCAACCAGCTAGGGTGCATCCTGAGGCTCCCGCCGTGCCTTTTCAGGCTATGCTTAAGATCCCTCAAAACATGGCTAGGGTCTTAGAGAGGTTAACCGCTCTAAGAGCCTTGATAGAAAGTATGAGGAAGTCTGGGGTGGAAGACTTATATAGAACGAGTTTGGATGAGTCTGAGTTAGCTGAGAAGTGGATTGATAAGGTAGTGATGGTCTTGGAAGAGATCCGTTATCCTCCGAAAAGGCAAGTGGAGTGTGTAGTTTCACTTTTGCAGGGTTCGGCCTATGACTTGTGGAAGTTAGCCCGTGACATCCTCAGTTGCCCAACACAGTCACATGGGAGTTCTTTGAAAGGGAGTGACTTTTGCAGGGTTTCGCCTATGACTGGTGGAAGTTAGTCTGTGACATCCTCAGTTGCTCGACCCAGTCATGTGGGAGTTCTTTGAAAGGGAGTTTAATAATAAGTATGTGACTAAGACTTATAAGGAGGCTAGGTGGGCTCAGTTTTTAAGTCTTAAGTAGAGGGCCTTGTCGGTTTTCAGTAGGCTCGATATGTATGCTCTACCGGGTATCCTCACCGAAGATTTCCATTGTCAACACAATAAAGCAGGCCTGAATGAGTCTTTGAGAGTGATGTTGATATCTCTAATGAGTGCTCTTACAGTTAGTTATTACCAGATTGTGCAGGCAGCTTTGAGAGCGGAACATTCAGAGACCATTTTGAGAGAGAGAGCTCAGAAGAGGAATCCCCTTCGTGGATGTTCATCCTCGGGTATGAGATCAAGGAACCCTCAATTAAATTCCCCGGATGAGTCCTCCAACAGTCCTGCTATGAGGGGTAGAAGGCAGGGATCTTCGTATGTGTCTGGTTCAGGTAGAGGTTGTTCAGGTGTTAGGGGCGAAGTTATGCCAGAGTTTTCTCATTGTAGTAAGCGCCATAAGGGCGAGTGTCGTTGGTTAACTGGAGGTTGTTTTTGATATGGAAGCACAGATCATTTTCTAGCCAATTGCCCTAAGTTGAGTGAGAACACCCGGGATCAGCAAGAGGCCAGAAGAGCTAGGTCTAATGCCCCTCAAGCTAGCAAGGGTAGAGGTAGAGGAAGAGGTCATGGTGGTCGGCCTAAAGACGGAGCCCCATCTGAGTCAGTGGACCGTCCACAAGTGGCACCAGCGAGGGCCTATGCAATGAGAGCTCGGGAAAAGTAGGATGCGCCCGAGGTGACTGCTAGTAAGTTCCTACTCTGTGACATTGAGTTATATGCTGTAATAGACCCTGGATCCACACACTTGTATTTGTGTTCTAATAAATTGTATGCTAAATTGCATGATATTGATCAGTTCGATTATGAGATTTGTGTGACCTGTCCCTTAGGGCATAGTGTTAATATGAGTAAAGTGCATAGGAATTGTCCCTTAATGGTTCAAGGTATTGAGTTTTCGGTTGATCTAATCGATTTGCCCTTCTATGAGTTTAATCTAATTTTTGGAATGGACTGGTTGTTTAAGCATCGGGCTGTAGTCGATTGTCTTAGGAAGACCGTGGTACTGCGGAGTGGAGATCAGTCTTCTATTGTACTGAGAGGTCTGGGTTATGGTCCTTTGGGTAAAGTAATTTTGGCTATGCAAGCTAGGCGTTTTATGAGGAAGAGATGTGAGGCATTTTTGGCTATAGTGTTGGATTCTAGGCGTAGTCAGGTAAAGATTCAGGATATCCCAGTGATTAGGGAGTTTGAAGATGTGTTTTCGGGTGAGTTGCCCGTGTTGCCTACGGAGAGAGAAGTGGAACTATCCGTAGAGATTATGCCGGGTATTGCTCCTATTTCTAGAACACCTTATCGAATGGCTCCTGTATAATTGAAGGAACTTAAGACTCAATTACAAGAACTTTTAGATAAGGATTTTATTAGACCCAGTGTATCTCCATCGGGTGCTCCGGTGTTGTTTGTCAAGAAAAAGGACGGGATGCTAAGGATGTATATTGATTACTGCCAGATCAATAAAGTCAATATGAAGAACAAGTATCCATTGCCTAAGATTGGAGACCTTTTTGATTAGTTGAGAGGGGCTGGAATCTTTTCTAAGATCGATTTATAGTCCTGTTATTATCAACTTCGAATTAAGGATATAGATGTGGTTAAGACTACTTTTCGTACACAATATGGCCACTATGAGTTCTTAGTGATGCTGTTTTGGTTGACTAACGCACCAGCAGCTTTTATGAATTTAATGAATAGGGTATTTAGGCCATATCTCGACCGATTTGTTGTGGTGTTCATTGACGACATCTTTGTATACTCAAAGAATGTAAGTGAGCATGAGGAACATTTGCGTTTGGTGCTTCAAATGTTGAGAGATCACCAGCTTTTCGTTAAGCTTAGCAAATGTGATTTCTGGTTGAAAGAGGTATCTTTTCTAGGACATATTGTTTCCTCGGAAGGTATCCGAGTGGATCCGCCAAAGATTGAGGTTATTGTGGATTGGAAAGCACCTCGGAATGTGCCTGAGGTAAGGAACTTTTTGTGTTTAACTGGATATTACAGGCGGTTTCTGAAAGGGTTTTCGGTTATTGCCGCACCGATGCCTAAACTTCTTCAGAAACGTATGAGATTTGAGTGGCCTGACAAATGTCAAGCGAGTTTTGAGTAATTGAAAGGTTTGTTGGTCGAGGCTCCAATACTTACTCAACCTATCTTGGGTAAAGAGTATACTATGTGCAGTGACGCATCAGGTGTTGGACTTAGCTGTGTTCTGATGCAAGATGGTAAGGTCATAGCCTATGCTTCCCGGCAATTGAAGCCTCATGAGTGGAATTATCCGACGTATGATTTAGAATTAGCTGCTGTTGTTTTTGCTCTCAAGATTTGGTATCATTGTCTGTATGGGGAGACGTGTAGGATTTTCACCGGTCATAAGAGTTTAAAATATCTCCTCACGTAGAAAGAGTTGAATTTAAGGCAATGCTATAGTTAGAGCTATTTAAGGATTATGATTGTATTTTGGACTATCATCCAGGAAAGGCGAATGTAGTCGTTGATGCTTTGAGTCAGAAGTTGATTTCAGCTTTAGCATTGCAGCATACTAAGTGGAGGTTTGATTCGGAAGGAGCTTTGATTGCCCAACTGAAAGTTATGCCTGTTCTGAAGCAGTTGATTGTTGATGCTTAGAGAAATGATTAGAAATTGCACCAAGTGATGCAAGTGGTTCAAAGTGGTGATCACACCGACTTTTCGGTAAGGGATGAGG
Source organism: Excoecaria cochinchinensis (assembly GCA_947683425.1). Classification (NCBI taxonomy): domain Eukaryota; kingdom Viridiplantae; phylum Streptophyta; class Magnoliopsida; order Malpighiales; family Euphorbiaceae; genus Excoecaria; species Excoecaria cochinchinensis. The sequence goes on along the minus strand of CANTUQ010000021.1, from coordinate 1,963,622 downwards.
TGCTAAGTTATAAAAATTGTTTGTGTGTACCTAAAGACGATGAATTGAAGAAAAAACTTTTGATAGAGGCACACACTACGGTTTTCACTATGCACCCTGGAAGTGAGAAGTTGTATAGAGACCTGAAGCAATTTTATTTGTGGCTCGGAATGAAGAGTAATATTGTGGATTTTGTCTCCAAATGCATGACCTATCAGCAGGTAAAGGCTGAGCACTAGGTTCCATCTGGGTTGCTCAATCCTTTACCCATTCCTTAGTGGAAGTGGGATGATGTCACTATGGATTTTGTATCGGGTTTTCCATTGACTCAGAGGAAGCATGACTGGGTTTGGATTATAGTTGATCGGCTCACCATATCGGCTCACTTTTTACCAATCTGCCTCGATTACTCGATCGATAGGTTGGCAGAAATTTATGTTAATGAGGTAGTCAGATTGCATGGGATTCTATTGTCAAATGTGTTAGATTGAGATCCAAGATTTACATAGAAATTTTGGAAAGAGTTGCAAGCTGCTTTGGATACCCGACTAAACTTTAGTACTGCTTTCCATCCTAAGACAGACGGGCAGTCAGAGAGGGTGATTTAGATCTTGGAGGATATGTTTCGGGGTTATGCATTGGACTTTTCAGGCAGTTGGGACAGTTATGTACCTTTAATGGAGTTCACATACAATAACAGTCATCAGATGAGCATAGGGATGGCCCCATATGAAGCTCTGTATGGTAGGAAGTGTAGGACCCCAGTTTGTTGGACTGAGCTGACTGAACATTCTTTTGTTGGCACTAAATTGGTTAGAGATATCGAGGAAAAGATCAAGGTTGTGCAATAGAATTTGAAGATAGCCAAGGACAAACATAAATCTTATGCTAATTTGAAGAGAAAAGATATTCAATATAATGTCAGAGATAAGGTGTTATTATAAAGTATCACCATGGCTTAAGGTCCTTTGATTTGGTAAGAAAGGGAAGCTAAGTCCTAGATTCATAGGACCTTATGAGATTTTATAAAGAATCGGACCAGTTCCCAGCAGGTTAGCTTTGCCGTGGGAGTTAGCTAAGTTGCATGATGTATTTCATGTGTCGATGCTTCGCCAATATAGATCAGACATGTCTCATGTGCTATCAATTCAGGATGTACGAGTTTAGCCTGACTATTCGTATGATGAGGAACCGAAAGCTATTCTGGCTCGAAAAGTGAGATAGCTCATAAATAAACAAATTCCTTTGGTTAAAGTATTATGGCATCATCATGCGAACGAAAATGCTACTTAAGAACCAGAGTCAGTAATAAAGTCTCAGCATCTGCATTTGTTAAGTTCGGGTGAGAATTTCGAGGATGAAATTCTTTTTAAGGAGGGTAGATTTGCAACACCTCGATTACCACCCTAGAAATTTTGAGCTTTTGCCCATCAGCCACTATGGAATGGTGATAAGTGGCAGGAGAGAGAAAAGAAGAAAAAGGGGGTATATAAGTTAGGAGAGAGAAAATTAGAGAGAGAGCAAACCCGCCAATTTCTCCTATTTTCTCTCCCTCACGCCATCTTCTACTTCTTCTTCTTTTTCTTTGCTTTCTTCTTCCTTCTTGCCCTAGACTTTCCTTCAGTTGATCTTTGGTTGAGTTTTGGCAATGCAAAGGTTAGTTAGGTTGGTGTTCTTTTTATTATTCTTTCTTCTCTTTTCTTTGTTTTCCTCTTTGTTTTCCATGGTTGTGGTTGAGTTGTGTGTTATATTTTGTTTTTATTTGGGTTTTTTTACCAGAGATTCAATCAAGAGAACCAAAAGGGAAGGAAAAAGCTAGTGGTAGTGAAGCCCTTTGAGCTTGTGTGGAGCTAAGGAGTTCAAGGTTTGGGAAATTATTTTTATTTCAATTTGTGATTTTGGTATGATTTTTTACTAGATTAATGAATTGATTTCTTGAGATGCTTATTGTGATGCGTGCCGGGCCCCACTTGCCACCCGTACGACCGCCCGCTCTAGGGCGATCGGGGCATTTGAGGGTCATTTGACAGCTTGCAATGAATTGTAAGTGCGTCTATTTTGGGCAACAAGGAGGTTTCATGGAGTCGCCACCCAATAGAACATTGGGAAAGTTTCTCTCGCCTCGGAGAGCCTAAGACTGCGCTTAGTATCCATTTTGGGCCAACCAAAGGGGTCTTAGAGGGTAAACCTCTCACCCTAAGGAGCCTAGGATTAACGTCAAAGTCTCGTGACACAAGAGGTGTCTTGGAGGTCATAGTTCCAATGAGTGATCGGATAGACCTCTCGCCTCTTTGAGCCCAAAGACGAGAGCTGGGTTCGGGACTTCTCATCTATTTCTACCTTGATTATTTTATGATCAAATTTTAAATTTCATTAATTCGCTCTCTCTCCACATGATGCAATTGAATCAAAGCACATTTAGTCATATTTGGAAAGCGGTATGAGTTTGATGGTGACTTGCAACGTTGTGTTGAGAATCTTTCCGGTGTGAGTGAATTTCGAGGACGAAATTCTTTTAGGAGGGAAGAGTTGTCACACCCCAAATCAGGCCTGGTCGGAATTGGCGCGTTAAGTTGGGAATTTAAAGGTATTTAAGTAATTTATGCTTGAGGAAAATTGGGTGATAAAGATTTAATGGCAAAGTAATTAATTAAGTATGTTAAGAAGAGAAATGTTAGAGTGTGCTTGTAGTATATGGAAGTAGGATATAAGTGATTTTAGAGGTTTTATAGTGTGGGTTTGTAGGTATGGTGACTTGGATGTAAGTGGGTTTTTAAGAAATGATTTGGTGTGACTCAAGTTTGGTGCCTTGAAGATTTTTATTCAAGAAATGCTTGTGTGTGGATGGTGTATGGTGCAAGGAGGAATAAGTCAAAAGTGGGTTTTATGGTCCAATGAGAGCCTGCCATATGGCATGGTTGGTGGGCTTTGATGGGTAAGTAAGAAAGGAAGGGAAAGAGAGAGAAAGAACACAGAAATTTACATTTCCCGTTCTCCTCCCTCTCTCGTTTCCTCTTCTTCTCTTTTGGCTTGGATTGTGCTTTGCTTAAGGTGATTTTGTTTGGGTTTGGAGCTTGATTGAAGAGGTAAGTCAAGGTTTAGGGTTCTTGTGTTTGGATTCTTCTTCTTCTTCTTTTAGTTGCTTTTGATTTTGGGAATTTAAGGTTTGGAAGAGTAATTGTGGGTTTTGGTTTTGTGCATGCTTTGGGTTTCAAGAACAAGCTTAAAGGAAAAAAGAAAGTGGGCTCTTGAAGGGTGAAGAGTGAAGCTTCATTCCAGGTTTGGGAGTTGTGTTTGAGTGTGTGTGTTTGGAAGCTTTGATTTATGAATTTGACATTATGGGTTGTTTTTGCCCTAATTCTCACTTAGGTTGTAAATGTGTTTGTATTGTTTAAATTTCTAAAATTTTAAGTGTTTTGGCATGTGTATATGCATGATTGATGTGGATAAATGTGTTAGTAATGCATGATTAAGATTGAATGGAAGGTATGTGAGTTTGGGAAATTTATTGTTGTGTATGTAAATGTGTGTGTTCTTGATAATTTCCGGAATTTTGATTGTGATATGTTCTTGATGAGGCATGTATGTTATGGGTTTTTGTTTGGGTAAAGTAATTTTGCATGAGCATGGGATTATTGTAGTGATTTTGTGGATTGTTGTGGTTTTTGCTGCAATTTTGTGTGTATTGGAAATTTATTGGTCTTGTGAGTTTGAATTGATATTTGGTGTGAAATTAATTGTTGATAAATGTTATAATGTGGTTATCGATTTTGGTGGGTGGCTGAATTTGAGGTAAGAGACCATTTGAATGTGATTTGTGTGTTGTGGGTGTGTTTTGGAAGAGGGAGAAATCTGCAGAATTTCGCAGATTTTGTGAATCCCGACTCTGTCGCGAGCGCGATAGAGACCGGTGATCTTGGCCTGTGCTGTCGTGAGCATTCGACTCTGTCGCAAGCCCGCGACATTAAAAGTTGATGTGCTCTCTGACGCAAGCGTGACATCGTCGCGATCGTGACAGAGCGCAATGCTGGCCAGTGTTGTCGTGAGCACGCGATCTGTCGCGAGCTCGCGATGGCAAAACTTAGACTCTCTATCGCGATCGTGATATAGTCGCGAGCGCGACAGAGCCCGACTTTCCCCTCCTTCCCGCGATCGCGAAGCCTGTTGCGCGCACACTGCGAAGAGACTATGGTCTGTGTCGCGAGCGCGACAGTTCAGTTGTGCTGAATGAGTTTCCTTTGGCGTACGTGTGTGGTTTTGAATTCCACGTTACTTTTTGAGTGCCCTTAAGCCTCATATCTGTTAATTTATGAGTTATTCGAATGCGAATCTATGATATGAAGATGCCTATATGTATGTATATATATATATATGTATGTAATTTAGAATATTATGGATGAATGGATTGGATTATGCATGGTTTATAATTAGTTATCCTCATCTATCGCATGATTAGGATTTTGTATTGATAATCACTGGCATGTTAGTGTTTCTATGCTTGACTCTGATATGCTTTGGAATTTTGGGATAATGTTAAAGTGTGTTGACTGTATTATATTATATGCTTTGCAATATGAATTATATGAGGCATGATTGATATTATGAACTTATGTATATGTCTACTATACTCTGGTTTATGCATGTTGGATTATATTATGTGACTCGAAACATGATTTGTATTATGCATGACCTGCTAGAGTCAGTTCAGTGGATAGTTAGGCATGCCAAATAGAGTCTCTTAGCTGCAGCACTTGTGAATGTTTGGACCCCGATCAGGTCCCCGCTTGGTTCCTCGCGAACCCTCTATGTGTTCGGATCCTCGCGATCCTTTTTAATGTGTTTGGATCTTGTTTAAGATCCCCCTCTCAGTGAAATATTTTAAAAAGCAAAAAGGTTTTCAATTCGTACCCCTAAGGTACCCTTATGGCCGGCTGGTACCCATAAAGTACTGTTCGTATACTCGTTATCCACTATTTGGAGTCAGCAGGTATTATGTTCACTTTGTCTGATATGAATATGAGAATATGATGACCGTTTGGGTAAGATTTCAATAATGTGAATCAGCTATCTTTTGGAATGTGATTATGAAAGTCTGAATGGTCTGAATGTGACTCGAGTATGTATTTGTATATGCTTTTCTGCTTATATTGTATTGTGAATGGATTTAATTGATCAGTTGAGAGTGTAAGCATGCGAACTAATATGTATAAGTACGCTGGCTTGCATCATTGAATACTATGGTTAAATGTGTGAATGAGTATTTATCCTATTATGATGCAATGCATGTGGATCGACGTCCGGTAAGTGCATAAGCCATAATGTAATGATATGTTATATGTTCCTTCGAACTCAGTTATCGCAGTGTTTTTGGTACGTTGTTGTGTGTTTGCAATTAATGGAATGATATTGTATGGATTAGAGTTGCGCAGACGAAGTGTGGTGGTTTGATGCTATACTCTTGGTTTTTATTTAGTGTATGAGTCTTGTGGCATGATAAAAGTATGTTTTAGTACCACTTAATGGTGCATGATGGTTGGGTGTAGTATTGCTTGGTAATTGTGTTGCATGTGAACGAGTTCCACTAAGATAAGGGTACCTTGGTATGATATGTGCATGTGTAAATTTTCAAGAGATTATGCATGGTGAAGTGTTGCTATCTGATACCTCGGCGAAACTAGTAAGGATATGCATGAGGGATTGTATGTAGTTCTGCATGATGATATTTGTATTATGTATGGTATTGCTTTTGCTATGGCTTATTTTAACATAAGTATATGGATATGAATGTGAGTTCTCGAATGAATGCATTTACTATGCAAGCCTGATTATATATGTGTTATGAATGTTCACATTAGCCATTGTGAGTGTGTTATGCCTTAACGACCATTGTGAATGGCCGTTCATACTCTTGTGTGTTCTCCCCACTAAGCGTTTATCGCTTAGCACGGATTCCTTCCCGTGCAGGTGGCAGGTTTGGTTCGGTTCGAGTCGCGCATCTGCAAGGTCGGCCACGTAGAAGTTAGAAGTTTTGTTATGTGATCAGCTTCTGTATTTTGGATTTTTGTTATTCCTGTAGTCTTATGTATCTGTAAGAATCTAGAGATTATTTTGGGTTATATAAATGTTATTATATTTATGTATTAAGTTATTCCTTCATTTTATCTTTCGCCTTATGCTTCCGCTGAGTGATGATATGTATGTATGTGAGTTATGGTATGTTCAGCTATTGTTCCTTTAAAGTTTTAATTTTCGCTGTATTTTCGTATGTATGCTATGTATGAATGAATGCTTCTATTTAGTGTATGTGTGCATGTGTGTGAGTGAGCATCAGGTAGCGCGCCCGCCGGCGTCCTTCCAACGGGGGCGACGGTGGGGGCGTTACATAAGCACATGCTGAGGCTGCTGGTATGAAACATTCCGAGATATGAGGGATCTTATCTGCCATTTTCTTCTCTGACCTCCTGAAGCTACTGACTTCAGCTCTATTGGTGGCAGCCAAATAGGCTTTTCTTGTCTCTCAGCTCTTTCCTCTTCTCGCTAATTTTATCTCACGGGAGGAGGAGGTGGTGGATTCTGCGGAGCATTCTGTTGTGCCAAAGCAGTTAGCATGTTCATCATTCTGCCCTCAAACTCTTCAAACTGTCGACCACTTCTTTTGCAATCATGGCCCTGGTGGCATCATTTCCCCTTGGTGAGTTTGCCATCTCAGATACGGTATAGCTGACTTCCGGTAAGATCTCTGGAAGGCCTTCTCTTTTTAGCAGTTCAGATGCAGGAACTCGGATCAACCGTCCGGTAGGCGCTCTAGTCCACCTAGGCAGATCTATGATGGCTGCAGGGACGAGGCGTTAGATGTGATGTATGGAATGCAGATGCAATGCATGATCGTGATATGTAATACCCACAAAACACAAGCAAGCAGGTAGGTCCTTCCGCCCTTATTTCTTCCACACACGTGGTCGTGCGGTCTCTTTCCTAGGCGGGATTAGCCCAAGGGTCAGCGGGGGACCCAATGGACACGCATGGTGCACGGCGAAAAACCGGCACAACGACACTCCTATGCTAATGAACAAGCGAATGGATAATGATCATCATGTATTTAAACATTCCAAAAATTTCGACATGGCCCTACAGGGGCATGAAAGCCTTTGGCTAGGGTAACAAACAAGACATCTGGACTCACCCAATACATAAGGATCCATATAGCAAGCATGGAATTACGGCTCATACCACCTATGGAAAGTAGCTACGGCCATTACATGAGCTTTAGACAAGGGAGATGTTACTTTAGGGCTACCCAAGCATGATCCCTGCCGACGGGTCTAGCTTATCACGAGCATAATGACCGATCGGGTCATCATTTGATATACCATTAGGTACGAAGCTTAGGCTGGTGATTATCCTTAACACTTCCCCACATTGAGTGAACGTAGGGTTGTGCTTCGGGAATGCACCGAGGTTAAGAAGGGACCAATCTAGCATATTCTAAGGCTCTAATGGGATGCAAATGCAAATGAGAGAAAGCAAATTTATGAATTAAACTTTAATCATAAATGTTAAATGAGGTATTTTTAAATCGAAGTCTCGAACCAAAAGTCCCCAGCGGAGTCGCCACTGTGACGCACGCCGGACCCCTCGGCCGCCCCTCTGGCCGCCCGCTTGAGGGCGATCGGGCAATTGAGGATTCGTTGGCTACTTGCAACGAATTGCGAGTGTGTCTATTTTGGGCAACAAGGAGGTTTCATGGAGTCGCCACCAAATAGAACATTGGGAAAGTTTCTTTTGCCTCGGAGAGCCTAAGACTGCGCTTAGTATCCATTTTGGGCCAACCAAAGGGGTCTTGGAGGGTAAACCTCTCGCCCTGAGGAGCCTAGGATTAGCATCAGGGCTGGCCGTCGCTTGAGAAAAACATGCTTTTTTGGACTTTAAAAACTCCCTGTTTTCCCCCTTCTGCCAACGAAAGGTAAAAAGACCCGTTTCTCATGGAGCATGGGACTAAAGCCTCTAAATCCAAACCGTTTATACAGGCTCGGATACCGATTTCATCATAGGGTAATCTCTGATCCGAACCACTCCAGGACACGGTGCTCACACACCCGCTTCCCATATGTAAGGGAATCGATCCGCAATGGAGTGAGAATCCATATGAGCAGGGGTGTCACCAAGCAAAACAGTACAAAACATTCATTCATATAATATAAACATACATATAAATAGCGAAAATTAAAACTTTAAAACCAACTGATCATTCATTCATGGAATAACAATATTCAATACATAACTGTTCTGATACCAACATAATTACAACTTTCAGAGATACATAGCACAAGTTGAACAAAAGACTAAATACAAAGAGAGATCACTATTACAAAATAATCATAATACAAAAAGAAGCTAAGTGCTATAAATAATCCCATTGTGTTGGCTTGACTGGCGGCGACTATCCAAAAAGCTATACACCTTCCGCACCTACACGGGTGAAAACACCGTGCTAAGCGATAACACTTAGTGGGGAAACAAACAACAATAGTATGGGCGGCCATTAACAATGGTCGCCAAGGCAAATCACATACATAATGGCATAATTAATATCATAAGATATAATCATAAACGGATCACATTCATAACCATTCAAAGGTTCAATATCATATTAATATGCTAACTAATTCATATGCTCATAAATAGAGTCATTCATTTTCATATACTTATAATCATAATCACTCGGATTCACATTCTCATAAGCATAACAAAATAAATCATAACACCTACTGACTCACAGTAGTGGATAACGAGTGAACGCATTGCGGTACCTTACGGGTACGAATCGAACGTATGGTGGTACCTTACGGGTACGAATTGAAAAAAAATATCATATTTTCTCTTTTCAAAACATTTTACAAAGGGGATCTTAAACAAGATCCGAACACATTGCAGTTCACGAGGAACTAAACGGGGACCTGATCTGGGTCCAGAACAGAATAGAGGATTGCAGCTAAATAACTCTTTTAGGCATGCTTAACTATCCACTGGACTGACTCTTGCAGGTCATACATAACACAAATCATGCTCAAAGCATAACATATAATTTATCATGAAGAAATCATAATAGTGCACATATATAAGCATATTTATTCCCATACAGTAGTAAAAATCCATGAAGAAATGATACAAAAGTCAGTTTAGAAGAACGGGGAAAAATCAGAAAAATAGGGCAAAGTGCGATCGCGACCAGTGTCGCCCTTGCGACAGTGGCCGGATGGCTGGCGCGAGGGGAACGGCGAAGGACCGTGCGAGTCGTGCTGCGCCAGCACAAGACAACTTTCACGACTCATGCAGGTTGTTCGCTACTAGTGAACAATGTTCACGACTCGTGAACCTTTTTCACAACTCGTGAACATGGTTCACAACTTGTGAACGTAGTTCACGACTCGTGAACGTACCTGCCGAAGCGTGATCTCCTGCACCATTCGTGCACGCCGAAGCTTCACGAGTCGTGCTTCCAAATCACGAGTCGAACGCCTCACAAACAACAGAGCAATCAAACGTAAAAAACTAGAATTCATCATTCTATCGCGCTCACGAGGATGTCACAGTCGCGATAGCATCGCGATTTCTAATTTCCAGTAAAACGCAGGAAAACCCAGATTTCCAACAACAAATCCATTTGGACCCAAAATCAAACCAAAGCTCATCTTACCTCCAAATAAGCCTTCCACCATCACAAATAACATAACACACAACTTAAATCAACAATTAACACAATCAAAATCATGCATTAACAAAATCAAGCTTCTCAAGAACATAAACCCAGAAATTTACAGTAAAAGTTCATCAACTTCAAATTCACTTCAATACTTCAACATTCATGCATTATAACTCAAATCAACTGCATACCCATAACAATAGCACTATCATAAGCCTCAACAAACATCAAATTTCTAAAAATCTCATGCGAAGACATAAATTACAAATTAACAACAAAACAATCAAATTCCCACACAAATTCCCAAACCTGATACTCCTATGCTCCAAATCAATGAGCACCACTCCCACTAGCCTTCTCCTTTCCCTTGGGATCGCGAGGAGGCTCAACTAACAAGAACACCCATAATATCATACAAACACAAAACCTAAATTAAAACATATCTAACCAAAATCAAAAACAATGGATGAAGAAGAAGAAGAAGAAGATGAAACCCATTACACTTACCAAATCAATGCTCAAGGAACGATAAATTTCCACCACAAAGCACTTGGATCCAAGCTAGGGCACACAAGTGAAAAGAAAAGAAGAAGAAGGAGTAAAGAGAAGGAAAAAAATAGGAAGAGGTAGCAAAATTGGCTATCCCATTTTCTCTCTCTTCTATTTATACCTTTTTTCAAAATCCCTAGCCACATGTTACCCTTTGGTTGGTGGAACTTGACCACTCACACCCAACAAACACACATACTACTACACACAAGACTAACCCTCATAATGGCACACTATGTAACGCCCCTGACACCCCCGTTGGAAGGATGCCGGTTGCGCTACGCGCAAATAACGTATACAACTCAAATACATATACATATACTCAAAAAGTTAAGAAAACAAATACATTTTATCAAAAGATAACAAATCCATATATATATATATAACCATATCGTCTTGCAAAAGGGATTTGTAAACATTTAACATGTACATATACAAAATAATTGGTCCTTTACAAAAATCTTTACATTTGCCAAAATTAAAATCCTTATACAAAATCAGCGGAAGACAAAAAGAGACTCCAATGAAAGACTTCTAGTGGCCGACCTGCAGATGACCGACTCCGAACTGTACCTGCCACCTACACCGGAAAATAACCCGTGCTAAGTGATAACGCTTAGTGGGGAGGAACCAAAACAAACAGAAACATGCATATACATGTAATTATAATAACAACTTATATCCCTACACAAGTAATCACATATATAAACTATCTTATTGAACTTCAAGTATTGTAGCTTGTCTAGGCATTCCTTACTTACATAATCACGTAACATATATTCGTATTTACTAGGCATGTAAAGAAATAGCAAAAAATAAGCATCTCATTATATCTGATTTAACATGAAGGCAATCATTTCAAATACACCTGTCAATAAAGTACATGCCATAAAGCTAGACCTGAATCCATGTACATCTTATCATAAAACATGTCATTGCACATCTTATTCATTCACAACGCATATTAGCCTTATATAATAGCCTGAATATACATTAGAAGTGGATACGGTCAAGTTTAGATACTGATAGGACACAGCATCAAAAGTATATGGTGACATGGGTCTCAAAACATCTTTTAATGATGTATACCCAAAAGTATACTGGAGACCAAAGCCTCAAATCATGTGAAATGACCCAAATGGGGCCCGCATATAACGTATAACTTATAACAGCTACACACACACACTGACCTAAATAAGCGCTTATCTATCCACAACTATGACCATTCAGGCTCAAAACAATAACTTATATGTACTCTAGTATTATTATCACAGAATAAAGAATAACTCAAGTATAATCACATAATACATATATACATATATGTATTGGTCAACATTCAGAGACATATAAATCATATACATTTAAACCCTATATGAGATGATTAATCATGCACATATAACTTGATATAAAGAATCCATAACTTTACACATGCATAAGCAAAATCATGTAATAACCTTATCATAACAAACCAAGTAAAATATTTGACCAACAAATATCATTTAAGGCAAAACAGGGTTTACACGGCGGTATGAAATGTTCTTACCGCCGTGTAACATGCAAGCCCCGAAAATGATACAATCCAGAGAGCAGTTACACGGCGGTATGGTCCATCCTTATCGCCGTGTGGCAGTTACATGGCGATATGGTCTATCCTTACCGCCGTGTAGCGTGACAGACCAGCAAAGTCCCATCTCCAGAGGATGATTACACGGCAGTATGGGGATGATCTTACCGCCGTGTAAATAGCCCAGACCCAGATTTTCCCAAAAAACTCATTTGCTTGCAAAACCAAACTCCATAATATTAATCTCAACATGCATATGACTTCACACAACCTCAATAATTATACATATACACTTGTTCCATTGGTCATATCTTTAGCATTTTCCATGATAAAACACATATCCAAGTCACATTTACCATGCTTAGCATATGCTCAACACTCAACTCGAATTCATGTCAAAACACATTCAAAGCACAAAACTCTAAGATCTCAATCTTATACATAAAATCTATTAAACACATGCATTTACATGTTTTAGAACACACAAATATATGAAATGGACATACCTGGTTTTCAATCTCCTTACAACGTCAAGACCCAATCTTTTCTTTTCCTTTGTTCCTCCTTCTCTCTTCAGATGCTTGCACAATTCCAACCAAAACAAAACCCAGTTATTCCCATGCAAAACAACCGTATATCCCAATCAAATCCAAGAAGAAGAAGAAGATGAAGAAAACCAAGATAACTCAGCAACTTACCTCTAGAAACTCAGTTCTTAATCTCTTAGAACAAAGCTCAATCTTAAGGAATCAACACATGCAAACCCAGAGAGCAGTAAAAAGGAAAATGAAGAAAAGAAAGAGGGAGAATGTAACACCCCCATCGTACACCCCCATTGGAAGGGCGCCGGCGGGCGCGCTACCCGACGCTCACTCACATACATGCTCACATACACAAAGTGGAAGCATACAATTATACAAAATCATGGGGAAATTAAAAACTTACCTTGAGAAGCAGAACTGGACATACATTATGTCACATCCCATTTGCCCCCTAGTAGAATGAGCCTGTCTGTCTGTCTGTATGTGTAAGCATTCGCATGTGTTCGGCATTTCATAAGGGTATGTCAGTAGAAAGGCATGTTTTGGGTTTTATTATTGTGTGGGTGCATTCGTGGCACTAGTATGTTAATTAAATGAGAAATATTTGTGTGCATGTGTTCATACCATTGTAGGGTATGCATAAGTTAAGAGGGTTTTAGGTGTGTGTAGTGTAGGTTATTTTTGTGTGAGTGATTAGTTTCACCAATAGGAAATTGATACATATTTAGGATAAAGAAAAGAAAAAGAAAAGGGGAATGAAAGAAAAGGGACTTAGAGATTTACGTTTCTTTTCTCACTCTTTTTCTTCTTCTTCACTTTCTTTATTTCAAGTACTGTATTGTTGATTCAAGGTCTTATTGGTGAAATTAATCCTCTCCTTGCATTCTCTCTAGTAAGTAATTGAATTCTCTCATCTAGTTGTTTCATTTACTTCATCTTCTTCTTCCTTGAGTTTAGGTTTAACCTAGGGTTGCATTATTGTGTTTGTGTTCTAGCTGAAGCTCCTCGTGATCCAAAGGGTAAAGAGGTTGCTGGACCTAGTGGAGCTAAGTGATAGAAGTTTAGAATCCAGGTTTGGGAATGTTTATTTGTGAAATTGTGTGATTTTGATTTTACTGTAAAATTCTAGGGTTTATGTTCTTGTAAGTTTGAATGCATAAGTTCTTGATTTGATTTGATTAATTATTTGATGAATTGAGTTGTATAATTGTTGCCTATGTTGTTTGAGATGATTTCTGGAAGGTAAAAACAGGTTTGTATGGTTTTAAGTCAAATTGGGATTGAATTCCTTGTTCTGAAAATTCTGGAAATTCGAAGTACTGTTGAAGTTCTCCTTGTCGCGTTACTCGCTACGAAAGAAGGCAAGTCACGATACGTGACCCTCAGTCACGTCGTGACCTGCCTGCTGAGAAGCCAGTCGCGTGACCAGCTGAAGAACAAGCAAGTCACGGGACGTGATCTTCGGTCACGTCGTGCGACCTGCGAAGACGATGCGTGATCTGCGAGATCACGCAACGTGATCTGCGAGGGAGTAGCACGTCACGAGACGTGACGTCCAGTCACGCCGTGACCTGCGAGGGCGTTGCGTGATTTGCGAAGATCACGCAACGTGATCGGCGAGGAACAAGCAAGTCACATCGCGTGACCCTCGGTCACGTCGCGTGACCTGCCTGTTGGGAAGGCCAGTCACGCCTCGTGACCAGCCAACCTCGCCCTTTTCTCCGTTCAGCTCGTTTTTCTGAAATTTCCTAGTTTTTAACTCAGAAATGAATTTGGTATTTCTTCTGAATGGACTTTACTGTTGTATGATGCATGTCTTACTATTTGATGCTTCGATATGCGTGATACCATGATTTTCTGATGAATTATATTCCGTATTCTGAAATGTGATCTGTTTGACGCATAACCTGCTAGAGTCAAGTAAGTGGATAGTTAGGCATGCCTAATAGAGTCTGTTAGCTGCAGTCCATAGTTCTGTTTGGACCCCGATCAGGTCCCCGTTTGGTTCCTCGCGAACCCTTTTCTGTATTGGATCTTGATAAGGTCCCCTTTTGAAAATATCTGTGAAAGTTAAAGTATAATGGTTTAATCGATTCGTACCCGTAATGTACTGTCTGTAATCGGCTCGTACCCGAAAAGTACTGTCTGTATACTCGTTATCCACTATCTAGAGTCAGCATGTGTTCTTCTAATGTTTCTTTAAATTGCACTAATATGATTTGGCTATAAATGGATTATCTGAAAGAGTATATCAATGTAATATATGTCAGATTATTCTGAATGAACATGATCATGTAATACTGATTGTATGGATTTTAATTGTGAGCATGATTATTTGGATATTGCATAAGCTACTGCATTTTGCCATTGTGATTGTGATATGCCTTGACGACCATTGTGAATGGCCGTCCATTATTTATGTGTGTTTCCCCACTAAGCGTTTATCGCTTAGCACGGTGTTTTTACCCGTGCAGGTGCGGAAGGAGTTTTGCTTTGAGAGAGTCGCCGTCATCAAGCCAACACAGAAGAGTTTTAGTGTAGGGCTATTTTTGTATCAGTGATGATTCTTTTTGTATAGAACTCTCATGTATCAGTTTTGTATCAGCTTCCGCTTTTGTAACTATATTTTGTATATGTAATATTATTTTGTTTCAGCTAGTTGATCAGATCATTATTGTAATAGTTATTATAGTAATGCATGATCAGCTTTTGCTTTCTTTATGTAAAGTTTTTAATTATTCTGTATTTCTGAATGTATGTTATGAATGAATGTATGTTTTACTTTGTACTTGCTTGGTGGCACCTTTACTCATACGGCATCTCACTCCTTCTCGGATGGGATCGCCTACGTATGGGAAGGGGGTGTTACAGTTTGTGGTATCAGAGCATAGGTTTAGGCGTTTCTGGGTGTTGTTGTGATTGTTCTGAGTTTCTTAGATGTGTATGTGTCTAGTTCTGTGTTGGCTGATACGGTTGTTTCTTGTTTGTTTAGATGGCTTCTAATTCTATTCGTGGATCACTTGAGGAGTCCGCCGAGAGTGTGAATCCTCCAGTTGTGGATCCATCTGTTTTTGTTATTGTGTCGGCTCAGCATGCTAGGGTCCAGCCCGAGGCCGCAGCCATGCCCTTAGAGGCTATGTTTAGGTTGCATCAGGAAATGGCTAGGGTTTTGGAGAGAGTGACTGCTCCTGGAGCACCCATGGAGAATTTGAGAAGGGCAGGAGTTGAGGATTTCTATGGCACAGGTTTGAATGAATCTGAGTTGGCAGAGAGATGGTTAGATAAAGTAAAGCGTGCTTTGAGAGAGATTCGGTGTCCTCCCGACCAGCAGGCAGAGTGTGCATTAGTTCTTCTGCAGGGGTCTGCTTTTGAGTGGTGGGAATTAGTTTCCAGGCATCCTCAGCTACCGGATCCGATTACTTGGGAGTTCTTTGAGGGTGAGTTCATAAAGAAGTATATTACTCAGACTTATAGGGATTCGAGATGGGCGCAGTTTTTGAGTTTGCAGCAGAGGGCTTTGTCTGTAGCTGAGTATGAGAAAGAGTTCAATAGATTGTCTCGCTATGCCCCAGGAGGAGTTATGACTGATGACTTTAGATGCAAGCATTTTGAAGCAGGGTTAAATGAGTCTTTGAAGATTGCTTTGATTTCTCTGATGTGCATACTTGGGGTCAATTATTATCAGATTGTAGAGGCTGCTGTGAGAGCTGAGTTATCAGAGACAGTCTTGAGAGAGAGAGCTCAGAGGAGGAGTTCTTCTCGTGGAGGATCTTCTTCGAGTAAGAGCTCGAGGAACCCACAGGATGAGTCAGCATCTGGTCCGGCTTCTAGAGGTAGACGTCAGGGTTCTGCAGCTGTGTCAGGTTCCGGTAGGGGAGGTAGATCTGATGCCATACCTGTTTGTGAGAATTGCAGCAAGGCTCACCGGGGTGAGTGTAGGTGGCTCACTGGTGGATGTTTTAGATGTGGGAGCACTGAGCACCGTGTGCCTAGTTGTCCCCAGTCGATTGAGGATTCAGGACCTCAGGGAGGAGCTAGTAGGGTTGGTTCGAATGCTTCTCAGGCTACCCGACGTAGAGGCCGAGGTAGAGGTCGAGGTGGTCGGCATAGAGATGGAGCTGCATCTGAGACTGTTGAGCGTCCTCCTCAGGGTGCCATTAGAGCTTATGCTATGAGAGCCAGAGATGAGCAGGATGCGCCTGATGTTATTGCTGGTAAGTTCCTACTCCATGACACTGAGTTGTATGCTCTAATTGATCCTGGTTCCACACACTCATATTTGTGCACGGATAAAATTGTTGATAAATTGCATTCTGTTGATCAGTTAGATTATGAGATTTGTGTGACCAGTCCATTAGGGCATAGTGTCAGTGTGAGTAGAGTTTTTAGGAGTTGTCCTCTGATTGCTGAGGGAGCTGTGCTTCCAGCGGATTTGATTGAGTTACCCTTCAGGGAGTTTGATTTGATTCTGGGTATGGACTGGTTGGGTAAACACCGGGCTGTAGTTGATTGCCATAGGAAGACAGTTGTACTTCGGGATAGATGTCAGTCTCTTGTGTTTCTGAAAGGTTTGGGTGCTAGTTCGTTGAATAATGTGATTTCTGCGATGCAAGCTAAGAGATTTATCAGGAAAGGTTGTGAGGCTTTTCTAGCAGTTGTGTTAGATTCCAAGAGGGATCAGGTTCAGATTGAGGACATTCCTGTAGTGCGGGAATTTAGTGATGTGTTCCCGAGCGAGTTGCCTGGGTTACCTCCTGAGCGAGAGGTTGAGTTGTCCATTGAGATTATGCCAGGTGCAGCACCTATTTCGAGAGCACCTTATCGGATGGCTCCTGTAGAGTTGAGGGAACTTAAATCTCAGCTACAAGAGTTATTGGATAAGGGATTTATCAGACCGAGCATATCTCCATAGGGAGCTCCAGTTCTGTTTGTTAAGAAGAAAGATGGATCATTGCGGATGTGTATTGACTACCGGCAGATTAATAAAGTTACAGTGAAGAATAAGTATCCGTTGCCTAGGATTGAAGATTTGTTTGATCAGCTTCGAGGTGCGGGTGTTTTCTCCAAGATAGATCTTCGATCAGGGTACTATCAGCATCGAGTTCAGGATGCAGATGTGGTTAAGACTGCATTTCGGACTAGGTATGGCCACTATGAGTTTCTTGTGATGCCATTTGGTTTGATAAATGCTCCAGCGGCTTTTATGGATCTGATGAATCATGTGTTTAGGACATACTTAGATCGATTTGTAGTAGTGTTCATTGATGACATCTTGGTGTATTCCAAGGATGAGAATGAGCATGCGGAGCATCTCCGATTGGTTCTTCAGATGTTGAGAGAGCATCAGTTGTTTGCTAAGCTTAGCAAGTGTGATTTCTGGCTTCGAGAAGTATCATTCTTGGGTCACATTGTTTCAACTAGAGGTATTCAGGTAGATCCAGCCAAGATTGAGGCGATAGTTGATTGGAAAGCGCCTCGAAATGTTCAGGAAGTGAGGAGTTTCCTCGGTTTAGCAGGTTACTACCGTCGGTTCGTTAAAGGATTTTCTGTGATTGCTGCTCCGATGACTAGATTGTTAAGGAAAGGAGTCAGATTTGAGTGGTCAGACAGGTGTCAGTCTTGTTTTGATCGGTTAAAGCAGTTGCTTGTTGAGGCTCCTATCCTTACTCAACCCATCTCGGGTAAGGAGTTTGTTATTTACAGTGATGCTTCTGGAGTTGGTCTTGGATGTGTGCTGATGCAGGAAGGAAAGGTAGTGGCTTATGCTTCTCGTCAGTTGAAGCCACAAGAGAAGAACTATCCGACGCATGATTTAGAGTTGGCAGCGGTGATCTTTGCCCTGAAGATTTGGCATCAGTACTTGTATGGGGAAAAGTGTAGGATCTTCTCGGACCACAAGAGCTTGAAGTACTTCCTTTCACAGAAAGAGTTGAACATGAGACAGCGGCGATGGCTGGAGTTGTTTAAGGATTACGATTGCATTGTGGATTACCATCCTGGTAAGGCTAATGTAGTCGCTGACGCTTTGAGTCAAAAATCAGTTTCAGCTTTGTTCTTGAGGCGATTCAGATGGCGATTTGGTTCTGATGGGGCTTTGCTTGCCCAGCTGCGTGTGAGGCCTACATTGAGACAGAGGATTGTGGATGCTCAGAGAGACGATGTGAGGCTTCAGCAGATTGTGCATGAGATTAGATCGGGTAAGCAGTCAGAGTTCTCAGTTCAGGATGAGGTACTTATGTTCAGAGATCGTTTGTGTGTGCCAGAATCTGAGGATTTGAGGAGACAGCTCATGAGTGAGGCGCATAGTACAGTTTTTACTATGCATCCGGGCAGTGAGAAGATGTATAGAGACATGAAGCAATTCTATTGGTGGTCCGGTATGAAGCGTGATGTAGTGGATTTTGTTTCCAAGTGCTTGACTTGTCAGCAGGTAAAGGCCGAGCATCAGGTTCCTTCGGGTTTGCTTACGCCTTTATCCATTCCTGAGTGGAAATGGAATGATATCGCCATGGACTTTGTTTCTGGTTTGCCTTTGACTCAGAGGAAACATGATTCAGTTTGGGTTATAGTGGATCGGCTTACGAAATCAGCTCACTTTCTGCCGGTTAGAGTGGACTACTCCATGGACAGAATGGCCAGTATCTATGTGGATGAGATAGTTCGGTTGCATGGTGTGCCTTTGTCCATAGTGTCAGATCGGGATCCGAGGTTTACTTCCAAGTTTTGGAAGGAGTTACAGAGAGCTTTGGGCACTAGGTTGAACTTCAGTACCGCGTTTCATCCTCAGACCGATGGTCAGTCAGAGCGAGTTATTCAGATTCTGGAGGATATGATGAGAGCTTGTGCTTTGGACTTTCCGGGTAGCTGGGACAGATATGTGTCGCTTATGGAGTTTGCCTACAACAACAGTTTTCAGTCGAGTATCGGTATGGCACCATATGAGGCTTTGTATGGTCGTCAGTGTAGGACCCCGGTTTGTTGGACTGAGCTATCCGAGAGATCTATGATTGGACCGGACTTGGTTGGAGATACTGAAGAGAAAATCAGAGTAGTGCAGCGGAATTTGAAGGCAGCCAAGGATCGACAGAAGTCTTATGCTAATTTGAAAAGGAAGGATGTGCATTTTGAGATCGGGGACAAGGTTTTCCTTAAGGTTTCACCTTGGAGGAAAGTGCTTCGATTTGGCAAGAAAGGCAAGCTTAGTCACGTCGCGTGACCCTCGGTTACATCACGTGACCTGCCTATTGGGAAGGCCAGTCACGCCTCGTGACCAGCCAACCTCGCCCGTTTCTCCGTTCAGCTCGTTTTTCTGAAATTTCCTAGTTTTTAACTCAGAAATGAATTTGGTATTTCTTCTGAATGGACTTTACTGTTGTATAATGCATGTCTTACTGTTTGATGCTTCGATATGCGTGATACCATGATTTTCTGATGAATTATATTTCGTATTCTGAAATGTGATCTGTTTGACGCATAACCTGCTAGAGTCAAGTAAGTGGATAGTTAGGCATGCCTAATAGAGTCTGTTAGCTGCAGCCCATAGTTCTGTTTGGACCCCGATCAGGTCCCCGTTTGGTTCCTCGCGAACCCTTTTCTGTATTGGATCTTGATAAGGTCCCCTTTTGAAAATATCTGTGAAAGTCAAAGTATAATGGTTTAATCGATTCGTACCCGTAACGTACTGTCTGTAATCGGCTCGTACCCGGAAAGTACTGTCTGTATACTCGTTATCCACTATCTAGAGTCAGCAGGTGTTCTTCTAATGTTTCTTTAAATTGCACTGATATGATTTGGCTATAAATGGATTATCTGAAAGAGTATATCAATGTAATATATGTCAGATTATTCTGAACGAACATGATCATGTAATACTGATTGTATGGATTTTAATTGTGAGCATGATTATTTGGATATTGCATAAGCTACTGCATTTTGCCATTGTGATTGTGATATGCCTTGACGACCATTGTGAATGGCCGTCCATTATTTATGTGTGTTTTCCCACTAAGCGTTTATCGCTTAGCACGGTGTTTTTACCCGTGCAGGTGCAGAAGGAGTTTTGCTTTGAGAGAGTCGCCGTCATCAAGCCAACACAGAAGAGTTTTAGTGTAGGGCTATTTTTGTATCAGTGATGATTCTTTTTGTATAGAACTCTCATGTATCAGTTTTGTATCAGCTTCCGCTTTTGTAACTATATTTTGTATATGTAATATTATTTTGTTTCAGCTAGTTGATCAGATCATTATTGTAATAGTTATTATAGTAATGCATGATCAGCTTTTGCTTTCTTTATGTAAAGTTTTTAATTATTCTGTATTTCTGAATGTATGTTATGAATGAATGTATGTTTTACTTTGTACTTGCTTGGTGGCACCTTTACTCATACGGCATCTCACTCCTTCTCGGATGGGATCGCCTACGTATGGGAAGGGGGTGTTACACATTAACTCACACACACGCAGGAACTAAGCAAAAACATATACACATGCATACATGTGATCATTCAGCGGAAGTATAAAGTGAACGATAAAACAAAGGGTTAATTTAATACAGAAATATAATAGCATTACAACCACTAAAATATTACATTTAGAATCTCACATATATGATTACAAATACAAAAGGCTACAGAAATACAAAAGCCAAAATACAGAAGCTGAACAAAATATGAAACTTCTAACTTCTACGTGGCCGACCTTGCAGATGCGTGACTCGAATAGAACCAAACCTGCCACCTGCACGGGAAGGAAATCCGTGCTAAGTGATAAACGCTTAGTGGGGAGAACACACCATAAAATGGACGGCCATTCACAATGGTCGCCAAGGCATAACACATTCAAATGGCAAATGCAGATGCTCATGGCACAAATATAATTAGACTTGCATAGTAAAGGCATTCATTCGAGGATTCACATTTATAACCACATACTTATGTCAAAATAAGTTATAGCAAAAGCAATACCATACATAATACAGATATCATCATGCATAAACTCTTGGAAATTTACACATGTAATTATCCTACCAAGACACCATTACCTTAGAGAAACCCGTTTTCATGCAACCCAATCACCAATCATTACTACAACCAACTATCATACACCACTAAGAGGTACTAAAACATACCTTCATCATGTCACAAGACTCATACACTAAATAAAACCCAGTGTAAAGCATCAAACCACCACACTTCCACTGCGCAACTCTAATTCATACAATATCATGGCCTGAATTGCAAACACACAACCACGTACCAAAAATAACTACGATAACTGAGTTCGAAAGAACATACAGCATATCATTACATTATGGCACATGCACTTACCGGATGTCGATCCACATGCATTGCATCACAATAATAAATGGGCTTATTCACACATTCAACCTTAGCATTCAAGTCGGAGTACTTATACATATTAATTCACATACTTACCATTCTCACCAACTGAATCAAACATGTTCACAATGCAATATAGGCGAAAAAGCATATACAAATATATACTTAATTCACATATAGATCACTAAGACTTTCATGATCACATTACTGGAATCTTACCCAAATGTTTATCATGTTATCATATTCATATCAGACGAAGCGAATAAAATACCTGCTGACTCAAAATAGTGGATAACGAGCAATCAGACAGTGCCTCGCTGGCACGATCAGGCGCACCTTACGGGTACGAATCGATAAATCACATAAATTCTCATTCGAAACACTTTCACAATAGGGGATCTTAAGCAAGACCCAAACACATAAAAGGGTTCGCGAGGAACCAAACAGGGACCTAATCAGGGTCCAACCGTTCAAAGGGGCTGTAGCTAAAAAAACTCTATTAGGCATGCCTAACTATCCACTAGACTGACTCTCGTAGGTCATGCGTAATGCAAATCATGTCTCACATCATGGCACATATTTTAACATATTACATTCATATAATTCATAACATTGTCCATGCATAATACATCCAATTATATTACTATACTTCATAAAATAGTCAAAGTATAAACCTAAAGGCATCACAAGTTCGGAATTCAAACATTGAAATCACAAGAGAAAACTCAATTTTGGAAACCAGGGAGTGTCGCGATCGCGACGGAGGTGACTTGCCCCAGGTCACGATCACGGCAACCTTCGCGATCTCACGAGGGAACTAGGGCATCTCGCTGTCGCCCTCGCGATATACATCGCGCTCGCGACAGTGAGCTGCCAGCCCAAACAATTCGGCAACCGAGCTCTCTGTCGCGCTCGCGATAAAGGCTCTGCTGCACGGCTCGGCTGAGAGCTCGGAAGCGTGCGAGGGCTGCTTTCACCGGGCTCTGTCGCGCTTGCGACAGAGTCGGGAATTTCAACCTTTGCCCATAAATCTGCAAAAATTTCCCTCTTCACAACACCCAAAACTCCAACAAACATCAAAACATTCACTTACCTCGTCTCCAGCAAGCCACACATCATTATCAACATAAAACACAACATCCATACCAAGAATTCCAAATAAATCATGCCACAAAGAATATCCATTTACACAATCTATAATATCAACACTATTCGC
Organism: Excoecaria cochinchinensis; assembly: GCA_947683425.1. NCBI lineage: Eukaryota > Viridiplantae > Streptophyta > Magnoliopsida > Malpighiales > Euphorbiaceae > Excoecaria > Excoecaria cochinchinensis. The sequence continues at coordinate 1,940,732 of CANTUQ010000021.1, read as the reverse complement.
CATTCATCACAATCGCACCCATGTTAATATGCATTCATACATATGGTACAACATGCCTAGGTTACTCATGAGATCAACACATATTAATACTCATCCATAAACCAACCTTCACAGAGTTATATCTATTGTTATTTACTAGTTAGATCACCAATCTTAATCATACTCATAAGTTTTCCCAAAGACAACTACTTATATAGCCATGTAATTACCCTAAACATGAATAATAAGCTGAGGGGGAAGGTAGGGGATGGAACCGGGACAACCAAGGGCTCAAAAATGAAGAAATAAAGGCTAATACAAGTTTTTCTGTCGCGAGGTCGCGACCCTATCGCGCTCGCGACAAAGGCTCATCTCAGAACCCATAAAAGACTGCTTAATGGCCCTGACTTGTGTTGCCTAAACCGACCTCTAGACCTCATTTTTAGCAAAAACTTCATTCTTAACAAATGTTCCCTAGGATGTTAACACTCAAATGCAATAAATGGCAGATCAAAAGTAAATCTATAACTCGCGATATGACCTAAACAACCTATACTACTCAAATAATCCGACACAAATAGAGACACTACGGTTTTATCCAAATTTCAGGGTCTTGGAGCAAGAATTAGCCCAAGGATATTTCTAGGACATTTAAAGACATGGAAGTCATGGTTATAATGGCTCAATAACAACACGATTGTGAGGCCTAAAACTCTACTTGTGACAAAAACAATACACGGAGGTCAAATAAAAACGAAATAAAATTGCCAAAACTCATACATTTCTAAGCCAACCATCAAATACATTTATCTCAACCAATAACATGGATTACTAACACATTTATCCAATTTAATTCATGCATAAACTCATATTAAAGCACTAAAATTTCTAAAAAAAACAAACACAACATAAACTCATGATCCAAGGAGAATAGGCATAGACAACTCAAACTCAATGTAGAAATCAAAGCTCCCAAAGATTGCATGCATTCAAAACACACTCCCAAACCTGGAATTGAAGCTTCAGTTCAGCCCTCTCACGATCTCACCTTCTCTTTCCCTTTCCTCTTTCTTCCTTCTCCAGATTCTTGTACAAAACCCAGCCAAAACACAAAATCAAACCATGAGAACCCCAAAAAAAGCCCATAAAACGCAGGAGGAGAACAAAAAGAAGAAGAAGCCATAAAAATCCATGATCTTACCTCTAGAAATCCAGCTCAACTCAGCAAATCCAACTTAACTCTTGAAGATCCACGTTAGGGCAAGTAAGGAAGAGCATAAAATGTAAGAAGAAAGGAGAGGGAAAAAGATGAAAGTGGGAAACGTAGAGAGGAAGTAGAAATTCTGCTTTCTTCCCTTCCCTCTCTCCTCATTAATGCCCTTCACCTACTCATCCTATGTGGCAAGCTTCAATTGGACCAATAATCCCACTTTTGACTTATTCCTCCTTGCACCATACACAATACACACACTAACACTGTAACGCCCCGTTATCCCCATTGGAAGGATATCGGAGTGCCACGCGGAAAAACACATATACGAGTCCAAATACACACTAATAAACAACAACTAATATGAGAAATAAAGAAACTTTTAATCATAATATAGCAAGTCCTTGAACATATATCATGTCAACATCGTTTTACAAAAAGGCTCGTAAGCAAATACATATACAAAAATAGTTGTTCCGTTACAACTATTTTTCATTTTGCTATTAACAAGCCATGTACAAAATAACAGCGGAATACTCAAAAATAACTTCATCCAAAAAGACTTATAGTGGCCGACCTACAGATATCTTACTCCAAACCGAACTCGCCACCTGCACGGGAAAAATAACCCGTGCTAAGCGATAACACTTAGTGGGGAGGAACAAAACAAACGAACAATATATATATACAATATTTACAACATTAATATAATCTCAACGCAACATAAACGTGCAATAAAGCTATGATTCAAAATCAAAGGCATTAAAATTACATATAAACATATTTCCAAATTCCTTACTTGACATGCATAAACATACATTACAAGCAATTACTACTCAATTCATACTAGGATTAACATAATTCTCACAATTCTAATTACACAGATACAAGGTGCATAATATAAAGTTATGCAAGAATTCATGTGCATCATATACTTTTAATCCTGTCAATATGCATCTCAACATATGAAATACAATTTAACATATAGCCTGATTAGTCTGAAAATACTCTTTAGAAGTGGATGCGGTCATTTGGACACTGATAGAACACAGTATCCCAAGCATATAGAGACATGAGTCTCAAACATGTGATTTTCATATAGAGACCGAAGTCTCGCATTAATTTCCATATAGACCCAAAAGGGGTCGAAACAAGGATCCAAACGGAACCCGCATATAACATTTTATCATATAGCAGCTGCACGCACACCCTGACCTAAGTAAGCGCATACTTATCCACTACTATGACTATTCAGGCTTAAAAACACATCTCCAAAACTCAAATATCATTATCATATCACGAGAATTAAAGACAACTTATAACTCATATATACATGTATATTGATCAAATTCAGAAACATATAAATATATATATATCAAAAACAAGAGATAATAAGAACATATAACTCACACTTAAAAATAACCTATGTTCATGTAAATTTATTAACATTTAAATTATGTACATTAATTATTAATCATGTACACAAATCTCATAATTAAACAATTATTAAATTATAGCACGGTTTTAAACCTGATCTTAAGTCAAGTAGTGAAAACCCCATGTAACAGAAGCTTTAAAGAAAAATACTTTGCTTTTTAAAACAAGGCAGCAGGAAGGAGGCCAGTCACGAGTCACCCAGGCAATGGTGACTCGTGACGCTGGCTTCAAGCAAGCGCCACGCCAAAAATAGGGGCAGTCACGAGTCGTGACCCTCCGTCACGCCTCGTGACGCCAGAGAAGAGAGGGGAGGTCACGAGTCACTCGGCAATGGTGACTCGTGACACGCAGGGAATGGGAGGGTCACGAGCCGTGACTCTCCATCACGTCTCGTGACTTCCCCAGGGAAGCAGGTCACGGCGTGATGCTGCATCACGTCTCGTGATCCTCTTCAGGAAAGAGGGTCACGGCGTGATTCTTCATCACGTCACGTGATCTTCTTCTCTCACTTCTGCTTCTCCTTCTCAAAACTCAGAATTTTCAGAAAACGTCGAAACCAGAAAATCGTGAAAACAGAGTACATCCAAAAATCAAAACCCCATCTTGCCCAAAACCATTTTTCATGCAATAATTATTCAAACATATACCGTCAAGTCTCCAGAGCACATTTACAGCAATAATCACTCAAATTATTCACATTATCAACCAATCAAATAATATTAACAGAGAGTCACAAACCCAGAATCTTCCCTTTTAACGTACATGTATATGGACTTCCATTTTAACATGCAAAGCAACAGAACTTTAACACTACTAATCATACATATAAATTCTATTACTCATGCATTTTGATAAACAAATACACGTAGCTAACATTAACAACATGCAGCAACCAGGATCCAAAATTGAGAAAGAACAAACACTCCCAAACCTGGTAATGAAGTTCAAAAATGACCACTGCAACTTCAATCCACAACTTTCCCTTTTCCCTTCTCTTTTCTCTTATCTTTAGATGCTTGCAAACAGACAAAGTCCACATTCCATTAACCCAAGAAAATAATCTTTATAAACCCAAAGGAGGAGAAGAAGGAGATTCAACCATAAAAACGTAAAGAACTTCTGCCACTTACCTCTTGAAATCCCTTCAAAGCTCAAAACGGAAGAACACACATGCAAACAGAAAGAAGGAACAGAGAAAGAAGAGAAAAGGAGTGGTTAACGTGAGAGAGAGAGTAAGAGAGAGAACTTTTCGTTTACCAGGAAGCTAAAACTCTCAGACATCTCTTTTCTCTCACCCACATGCACACACTCACATCTCCACTTGGCACACATGCACTGGTTCACTTAAACCAATTACTAACAGCTCCTTCAAATCTTCTAATAGGTCCTTAACAATTTCTTTTTACTCACTAAAATAAAATCTGCAAATAATACTTTTAATTCCTTGCAATATAATCGTCTTTCCTCTAGTAAATTACCCAATTGCCCCTAAATTACACTTATAACAATTACCAAAATATCCATATTTTCCAATTAAAATTGCCAATTCCAATTAGGCCACTTTTGGGGTGTGACAACTCTCTCCTCCTTAAGAAAATTTCGTCCTCGAAATTTCCTCGCTTATCATATACATCTCGAATATCAAAACCGAAACGAAACAAAACTTAACATATCAACACTTACTAGAAGGACTTGCGGTATCAGTCGCATCAGCTCCGATCAAAGCATATGCTCTATGCCGGTTATGATCTTCCGTAGCACCAGGTCGTTGCACCGTCTCTGATGGGCTTGCGGAGCTCTACTTCTATCACGGTTGCTTCGAGTGACATTGGATCTTCTGCTCTCTTATTGATTCTGGTCCTCTTATCGATTAGGGCAACTTGCAAATCGATGCTCCATGCTCCCGCACTTAAAGCATGCACCGATAATCTTGCGACATGTACCCCAATGGTACCTATGACAATGCTCACACTCCGGTGCTCGATTTCCCTTGCTAGCATGCGGTGCTACACTTCGTACTTCTGAAGGTACTTGAACAGTCCCTCTATTTCCTTGTTCGATTGGAGCACCGTTAGACTTCTTAGTACTCACAACTCCCCCATCTGGTGCTCTCCTCTTCTGTGCCATCTTCTGCTTTACCATCTCAGATTCTTCTAACTTCATTACCGCTGCCACAAGCTGATAATAACCCACTGGTTGTAAGACGATCATAGCAGACAAAGGACCTCTGAACACCTCACGAAGTCCCTCTAGAAAGTGCCTACATCTAAACTCATCCATCAACAACTGTTCGGGCACATACTTACTCAACCGGTTGAATTCCTTATCATACTCACTCACAGTCATACCCCGCTGCTTCAAACTAATGAACTCTCTCCATTTAGCTTCTTGGTATGCCTTTGTCACATACTTTTGCTCAAACTCTTGCTTGAAATATTCCCATGTCAATTCGGCTAGTCGCTGAGGATTCCTCATCACAAGCTCCCACCAATCATTTGCTGATCCTTGGAGCAACGATACTGCACATGGAGCTCTCTGATCTGCAGGACATCTAATCTCTTGCAAAATTCGACATACCCTCTTAAGCAAAAACTCAGCCACATCTGATTCATCAAAGGCAGTCCCATGAAAATCCTCTGCTCCTCTTTTTCTTAACAACTCAATTGGAGCCTTAGGAGCAGTCAACCTATCAACCATTTGCAGCAAACCTTGCACTAATGTTGGATCCATACCAACGCCCATATTCGGACCTACCGCTGGTGCATGTTCCTGTGCAGGCCTATCTTGTCCAACCGCATTACCTCCTCTGATCGGATTATCTCTACGACCCACATTGACACTGTACATTGTGTCGCCCATATACTCACTTGGATCCGACTCCATACAAACACTACAAAACACAGGACATCTGCATTAGGGCACGACACATAACTGACTCTCATGCATAGACTCGACTCTACACTCAAACAATCACAACATAACCCAGAACCACCAAACATGGGCTCAGATACCAAGCTGTAATGCCCCGTTATCCCCGTTGGAAGGATACCGGAGTGCCACGCGGACAAACACATATACGAATCCAAATACACACTAATAAACAAAAACTAATATGAGAAATAAAGAAACTTTTAATCATAATATAGCAAGTCCTTGAACATATATCATGTCAATATCGTTTTACAAAAAGGCTCGTAAGCAAATACATATACAAAAATAGTTGTTCCTTTACAAAAGATTCATTTTGCTATTAACAAACCATGTACAAAATAACAGCGGAAGACTCAAAAATAACTTCATCCAAAAAGACTTCTAGTGGCCGACCTGCAGATATCTGACTCCAAACCGAACTCGCCACCTGTACGGGAAAAATAACCCGTACTAAGCGATAACGCTTAGTGGGGAGGAACAAAACAAACGAACAATATACATATACAATATTTACAACATTAATATAATCTCAACGCAACATAAACGTGCAATAAAGCTATGATTCAAAATCAAAGGCATTAAAATTACATATAAACATATTTCCAAATTCCTTACTTGACATGCATAAACATACATTACAAGCAATTACTACTCAATTCATACTAGGATTAACATAATTCTCACCATTCTAATTACTCAGATACAAGGTGCATAATATAAAGTTATGCAAGAATTCATGTGCATCATATACTTTTAATCCTGTCAATATGCATCTCAACATATGCAATACAGTTTAACATATAGCCTGATTAGTCTGAAAATACTCTTTAGAAGTGGATGCGGTCATTTGGACACTGATAGAACACAGTATCCCAAGCATATAGAGACATGAGTCTCAAACATGTGATTTTCATATAGAGACCGAAGTCTCGCATTTCAAAGCCAACCCTAAAATACATTTATCTTAACCAATAACATGGATTACTAACACATTTATCTAATTTAATTCATGCATAAACTCATATTAAAGCACTAAAATTTCTAGAAAAAACAAACACAACATAAACTCACGATCCAAGGAGAATAGGCATATACAACTCAAACTCAATGTAGAAATCAAAGCTCCCAAACATTGCGTGCATTCAAAACACACTCCCAAACCTGGAATTGAAGCTTCACTTCAGCCCTCTCATGATCTCACCTTCTCTTTCCCTTTCCTCTTTCTTCCTTCTTCAGATTCTTGTACGAAACCCAGCCAAAACACAAAATCAAACCATGAGAACCCCAAACAAAGCCCATAAAACGCAGGAGGAGAACAAGAAGAAGAAGAAGCCATAAAAATCCATGATCTTACCTCTAGAAATCTAGCTCAACTCAGCAAATCCAACTTAACTCTTGAAGATCCACGTTAGGGCAAGTAAGGAAAAGCAGAAAATGTAAGAAGAAAGGAGAGGGAAAAAGATGAAAGTGGGAAACGTAGAGAGGAAGTAGAAATTCTGCTTTCTTCCCTTCCCTCTCTCCTCATTAATGCCCTTCACCTACTCCTCCTATGTGGCAAGCTTCAATTGGACCAATAATCCCACTTTTGACTTATTCCTCCTTGCACCATACACAATACACACACTGACACTGTAACGCCCCGTTATCCCCGTTGGAAGGATACCGGAGTGCCACTTAGACAAACACATATACGAATTCAAATACACACTAATAAATAAAAACTAATATGAGAAATAAAGAAACTTTTAATCATAATATAGCAAGTCCTAAAACATATATCATGTCAACATCGTTTTACAAAAAGGCAAGTAAGCAAATACATATACAAAAATAGTTGTTCCTTTACAAAAGATTCATTTTGCTATTAACAAGTCATGTACAAAATAACAGCCGAATACTCAAAAATAACTTCATCCAAAAAGACTTATAGTGGCCGACCTGCAGATATCTAACTCCAAACCGAACTCGCCACCTGCACGGGAAAAATAACCCGTGCTAAGCGATAACTCTTAGTGGGGAGGAACAAAATAAACGAACAATATACATATACAATATTTACAACATTAATATAATCTCAACGCAACATAAACGTGCAATAAAGCTATGATTCAAAATCAAAGCCATTAAAATTACATATAAACATATTTCCAAATTCCTTACTTGACATGCATAAACATACATTACAAGCAATTACTACTCAATTCATACTCAATTCAACCCAAAACTCGACCACATCTAATTGATCCAATGCAATCCCATGGAAATCTTCCGCTCCTCTCTTTCATAATAACTCTGTAGGAGGCATAGGAGCGGTCTGTAACACCCCTTGACCCCCGTTGGAAGGATACTGGAGTACCACACGCACAAATCACATACATATACTCGAGAATGCTAATAACAAATATGTATAATCAAAAAGATGCCAAATTCATATATAAATAATCAAACCGTTTTACAAAAAGGGGTTTGTAAATAATAAACATTTACATATATAAAATAATGCTTTACAAAATTACGCTTCCAAAATCATACTCTTTAAACAAAAATACAACAGCAAACAAAATAACTCCAACTATAGACTTCTAGTGACCAACCTGCAGATGTCCGACTCCAAAATGAACCTACCACCTACACGGGAGAAAAGCCTGTGCTAAGCGATAACGCTTAGTGGGGAGGAACAACACATGCATGCACATATAATTGCAATAAACATATATATGAGCTTAATATTAACAAAAGCATATAAACATATACTACTCATGGTTATAACAAGTATTCATCATACACATATATCGAAAAGTAACCATTCATATCCAAGAAGTCAATATTCATGTATCAACAGGAATACAATCATATAACCATTCATATCCGAATACAAGTATTCCATTTTATCATGTCATAACACATATACTTATACATGTTATATATATATATATTAATTTCATATACATTATAGCTTCATACATCAAACTCGTATAATAATCTCAAGTAATAGCCTAATTACTCGCTAACTAGTGGATACGCGTACAATGATACTGATAGGACACAGTATCCCAAGCATATGGAGACATGAGTCTCAAAACAATTTATCATCATGTATACCCGAAAGTATACCAGAGACCGAGGCCTCATGTCACACCCCAACCTATACCATGGAGACTTCTATCCAGAAGGAGGAAGAAGAGTCCCGATAGATAGGAGTGTCACATTCCAAATAAAATGGAAACACAGCAACAATACAGAGGGACAGATAATAACAAGACAATTTAAAAAAAAATTCTTAGAAGAGATATATAGCAATACAGAACAGGATAAAATTTTTCTTTCTGTTTATATCCATAAGTAAAATCTGTACATATTACAAAAGATTTCATATACAAAGGCCCAAAGACACTGTTCCAAACGGGCACACAAAATATTACATCTAGTACAAAAGAACGGAAAGCCTATACTACAAAACTTCGATCCCTAATTGCGATGGCCTTCCCGATGCGGTGCACCATGACTGAGCTTACCAAAACCTTCCACACCTGCACGGATAAAACACCCGTGCTAAGCAAAATCGCTTAGTGGGGAAAACAACATGCATAACCGCCACTCACAGTGACGTTAATAGATAAAGCATATGTTGATGGCACAATCATAAGTTAGTATTACATACAATAAATCTGAATAATTGACATCATTCATATACCATAAAAAGTTTGTTTCAAAATCTCATCATTCAGACTTCATACATAAAAACACATAAAATAACCTGCTCGATCAAAACCGTGGATAACGAGTACACATAGATACCCGGAGGTATTAATATCAAATCATATCACATAGACACCCGAGGGCATCAAGACATTCTTTTTATTCTTGTTCCGTAGTATTTTCACATAGAATCTTTGCTAAGATTCAACAAGAAGATCACTAGGATCCAATCGGGGGACCTGATCAGGGTCCAAATCGTACACATGGCTGCAGCTACACATAACTCTATTAGGCATGCCTAACTCTCCACTTATTTGGTTTGCAGGCTACGATCATCCAAATTAAATCCATCATTTTGTTCATACAGAAATCATCCATTAATCAGAAACACTATGTACTTTATCAAACTGAAGCGTTAATTCAATGTCACTGAATATGCATAATCATTAATCCCACACTTAGATCTTACATTTAACAAATAAACATTCATTACAAAAACAGGATAGGTCACGGTGGTAACCAAGTCCATTACCACCGTGACATACTGACGCTCCAAACCAAAATACAAAACTGGGGTAGGTCACGGTGGTAACCAAATCCATTGCCACCGTGACATACCAAGCTCCCAAAACAGAATGCAATATTGAGGGAGCTCACGGTGGTAACCAAATCCATTGCCACCGTGACATACCAAGCTCCCAAAACAGAATGTAAAACTGAGGTAGGTCACGATGGTAACCACATTCATTGCCACCGTGACATACCAAAATCCTGAACATAATACAAATCCGCGGTAGGTCACAGTGGTAACCACATTCATTGCCACCGTGACATACAAAAATTTTTGAATAGAATGCAACCTTGACAGACCTCACGGTGGTAACCAAATTGGTTGCCACCGTGACCCATGCCCTGTTGCGACAATTTCCAGCAAAATCTCTCCAAACCGCATCCAAAAACACAACCCAACACTTTATCCATTCTTCCTCACTTACATCCTAATATACAAGTCAATTAACATGCTCAATTTAAACAATTACATGATTAAACTTAAAATTCTCAAGAGTAATATTTCCTCTTAAGGAATTCCATACAACAATCTTAACTCATTACTCATACTTGGGAACAACTCATTTCAAATCAATATTATTCATATTATACACATACAAATCCACTTAATATTGTTCATTCATTTCACAATAATCCCAACAAACATCAATACCCAACTAAATGCATAAATCACGTAAACGTTCCCAAACCTGATCTTCTTTGCTCCTAATCGTGAGCTCCGCTTCCACTAGCTTTTTCTTTCCCTTTAGATGTTCTAGGAAGCTCTTCTGAACCACAAATCAAACACAATCAGGTTTAATTCTAAAATAACAAAAAAATGAGAATTAAACCTTAAGAAGAGGAAGAGAAGAACCTAAAACACAACTTTCATAAACTCACCCTTGAGTGCAAGGGACACAAACCCAGCTATAACAGTCACCCAAAGAAGAAGGGAAGAGCAGAATTATGTAAGGAAGGAGAAGGAAAGAAGAGGAAAAAGGAACAAGAAGCTGCAAATGGCATGAGGAAGAGGAAAGCAACGGGAAGAGGATGAAAAGGAAAAAGGTTTACAGCTGTCCTCACTCTCACTCACCCACTAAATTCATTCTTATCTTCTAGCCAAGTGAAACTTTCCCATAAGAAAGTGATCCAACATGCATACCCTACTCCCATACTCTCATATACACACAACTATCATCACTTATTCACACCTTACTTCCTTATCCTTAAACACACACTAACTCCACTCCTCTTCTCATACATCACTAGCATAAACACACACACTTAGATAAATTAACATGCATGCGACACCACAATGCACACAAGTACGCACACACATATAAACATAATCAGGCACAAACAGACTCAGACAGGCTCAAACTACTAGGGCAGTTTTGGGGTGTTACACCTCAAACATCATATATGACCCAAATGGGGCCCGCATGTAGCAAATAACATATAACAGTTGTACTCACACTCTAACCCTGGATAAGCACTTATCTATCCACTACTATGACTATCAGGCTCATAAAACAACTCAATCATGTTCTAAAACGATGATCATATAATAGAGAATAAAACAAATAATTATTATGAAATTTCACGTGTACATGTATATTTACCATTTTTGAAGACATATAAATCCTATACAAATCCTAATTAACAACATGTAATTTATCATATAATTGGCCATATAAGAGAAATCATGTGCCATGTAGTAAAAACCAATGTAAAATAAGCTTAAAACTCTTTTTTTCAAAATAGGGCAGGAGAGGCCTCATTGTCTCGCTTGCAACAACAAGTCGTGCTTGCGATAGTGAGAGGAAGAGAAGCCAGTCACGAGTCGCACATGCTATGGCGTCTCGCAGGGGCGGGGCGGTCACGAGTCGTGATCCTCCCTCGTGACTCGTGACTCCAGCACTTCTCAAGAAAGGGGCGGTCATGAGTCGTGATCCTCCCTCACGACTCGTGACTGCCTCCCAGGAAAGAAGGCATAAGGCATCCTCACATGTCATGAGGCATCTTCACGACTCTGCCGAGTTGTGATGCCTCCTCACGACTCTAATGATACATCTCAGCACACAGCGCATTGGATGAACTATGCGATTCTGTCGCAATCGCGACAAGTGTCGCGCTCGCGACAGCATCGTGTTTTTCCAATTCCCAGCAAAACGTGAAACTCAGAACTTGATAAAATAAAAACTTATTTTCCCCAAAATCATATAACATGCTAAATCACATAAAAACGTACCTCTAGAGCTTCCTTAACACATTTACAACCATATCAACACAAATCAACCAATATCATTACACATCAAAATAGCATTTACAGAGATTCTCAAACCCAGTATTCCCTCTCATGTTCATGTTCAAAACTCTTCAAGAATTAACATGCAAAGTCTCATAATTCTTATATCTCAAATCAGATACACATATTAATGAACGCATACATTCACATGTAACAAAACACACAATTATCAACCAATCACTTATCACCCAAGATCCAAAGAGGGATGGACAACCACTCTCAATTATACACAACCAAATGCAAACTCCCAAACCTGGTAATGGAGCTTCAAAATCCACTGTCTTCAAGCTATAACCTTTCCTTTTCCTTTACCCTTTCTCCTCTCTTCAGATTCTTGCAAGCAACCAACCAAAACAAAAGCCTAGTCAACCCATGCAATCAAAACCATATAACCCAAATCCAACCCTTGAGAAGGAAAAGAAAAAAAAACCCAAAGTACTTGCAGCTACTTACCTCTTGGAACCCTTCAAAACTCAAAACCCTAGCTCAAAGATTGAAGAATAGCACATGCAAAGGAAGAGAGCATAATTGGAGAAAAGAAAGAGCAAGATAACGTGAGAAGAAAGGGAGAGGGTAAAAATCCAATAGCTTCCACGGGAAGCTAAAATTTCCAGCCTTCCCACTCTCTACTCCTTTCAAATCTCCATTAATGCACTCACCAACCCTAGCCACTTATCACTCTACTATTGGACCTCATATTCATCTTTTGACTTTCTTGTTCTTTTGTCCTCTAGTGACACACAAATACCATCTTACCCTCAACCAACTCCTATAATTCCTAACACATATATCCCACTTCATTAGTCAATTACCAAAATACCCTTCTCTTATACTCCAATTACACATGCAATTTTACTAGGCCATATTTGGGATGTGACAACTCTCTCCTCCTTAAGAAATTTTGTCCTTGAAATTTTTTAGCTAACCACTTATATCCCAAATGCCAAAATCAAAATAAAAAAGAAACTTAACCAATTAATGTCACACCCCATTTGCCCCCTAGTAGAATGAGCCTGTCTGTCTATCTGTATGTGTAAGCATTCGCATGTGTTCGGCATTTCATAAGGGTATTTTAGTAAAATGTATATTTTTGGGGTTTTGTTTGTATGTGGGTGCATACATGACATTAGTGTGTTAATTAATTGAGAAATAATTGTGTACATTTGGACATACCATTGTAGGGTACATTTAAGTGAGATTACTTTGGGGGTGTGTAATGCATATTAGTTTGGGTGTGAGTGATTAGCTTCACCAATTAGAATTGAACACATACTTAGGGCAAAGAAAGGAAAAAGAAAAGGGAATGAAAGAAAGGAAATTCAGATTTACGTTTCTTTCTTTTCTTCTCATCACCTTTTTCTTCTTCTTCTTCTTCACTTTCTTTACTCTAAGCATTGTGGTGTGGATTCAAGTTGGAATTGGTGGAGTTAATCTCTCTTTGCATCTTTTGTTGGTAAGTCACTGCATTTCCTTAGCTTTCTTTTCCATTTACTTCATCTTCTTCTTCTTCCTTGAACTTAGGTTTAACTTAGGGTTTTGCATGTTGGATATTTGTGTTTAGTTGAGGCTCCGCGCGATCCCAAAGGCAAGGAGGTTGCTGGGAGCAGTGGGACTAAGTGTTAGAAGCTTAGATTCCAGGTTTGGGAACAATTGATTGTGATTTGTGTGATTTTAAGTTACTGTAAATTTTCTAGGGTTCTTGTTCTTGACAAGTTTGAATGCTATTATTCTTGAATTGATTTAGTGTTTAAATGTTGAATTGAGTTGTATAAATGTTGCATATATTGTTTGAGATGATTTCTGGAAGGTAAGAACAGGTTTTGTTGGTTTTGAATTAAATTTGGATTGATTTTTATGTTCTGGGAAATTCTGCAAATCGATACTGTCAAAAATCCCGTTCTCCAGACCGTGTCGCGTGACTAGCCAAGAAGAGAGGCAAGTCACGAGACGTGACCTCAGGTCACGCCTCGTGACCTGCCAGCTTGAGACCGGTCACGAGTTGTGGTTGCCTGCCACAGCTCGTGACCAGCATAAATGAGGCCAGTCACGAGACGTGACTCCCCGTCACGCCTCGTGACCAGCCTGAGAGAGAAGGCCAGTCGCATGACAAGCTGAAGAAGAAGCCAGTCACGGGACGTGACCCTTAGTCACGTCGCGTGACCGGCGAGAGACGTTGCGTGATCTGCGAGATCATGCAACGTGATCTGCGAGGGACAAGCAAGTCACGAGGTGTGACCCTCGGTCACGTCGCGTGACCTGCCTGGTGAGAAGGCCAGTCACGCCTCGTGACCAGCCAACCTCGCCCGTTTCTCCGTTCAGCCCGTTTTTTAGAAATTTCCCAGTTCTTAACTCAGAAATGAATTTGGTATTTCTTCTGAATGGACTTGACTGCTGTGTAATGCATGTCATACTTTTAAATGCTTCGATATGCGTAATACCATGATTTTTCTGATGTTTGTACACGATATTCTGTTATTTGATTTGAGTGACGCATAGCCTGCTAGAGTCAAGTAAGTGGATAGTTAGGCATGCCTGATAGAGTCTGTTAGCTGCAGCCCATAGTTCTGTTTGGACCCCGATCAGGTCCCCGTTTGGTTCCTCGCGAACCCTTTTCTGTATTGGATCTTGTTTAAGGTCCCTTTTGAAAATATCTGTGAAAGTTAAAGTATAATGGTTTAATCTATTCGTACCCGTAATGAATTAGCTTCACCAATTAGAATTGAACACATACTTAGGGCAAAGAAAGGAAAAAGAAAAGGGAATGAAAGAAAGGAAATTCAGATTTACGTTTCTTTCTTTTCTTCTCATCACCTTTTTCTTCTTCTTCTTCTTCACTTTCTTTACTCTAAGCATTGTGGTGTGGATTCAAGTTGGAATTGGTGGAGTTAATCTCTCTTTGCATCTTTTGTTGGTAAGTCACTGCATTTCCTTAGCTTTCTTTTCCATTTACTTCATCTTCTTCTTCTTCCTTGAACTTAGGTTTAACTTAGGGTTTTGCATGTTGGATATTTGTGTTTAGTTGAGGTTCCGCGCGATCCCAAAGGCAAGGAGGTTGCTGGGAGCAGTGGGACTAAGTGTTAGAAGCTTAGATTCCAGGTTTGGGAACAATTGATTGTGATTTGTGTGATTTTAAGTTACTGTAAATTTTCTAGGGTTCTTGTTCTTGACAAGTTTGAATGCTATTATTCTTGAATTGATTTAGTGTTTAAATGTTGAATTGAGTTGTATAAATGTTGCATATATTGTTTGAGATGATTTCTGGAAGGTAAGAACAGGTTTTGTTGGTTTTGAATTAAATTTGGATTGATTTTTGTGTTCTGGGAAATTCTGCAAATCGATACTGTCAAAAATCCCGTTCTCCAGACCGTGTCGCGTGACTAGCCAAGAAGAGAGGCAAGTCACGAGACGTGACCTCAGGTCACGCCTCGTGACCTGCCAGCTTGAGACCGGTCACGAGTTGTGGTTGCCTGCCACAGCTCGTGACCAGCATAAATGAGGCCAGTCACGAGACGTGACTCCCCGTCACGCCTCGTGACCAGCCTGAGAGAGAAGGCCAGTCGCATGACAAGCTGAAGAAGAAGCCAGTCACGGGACGTGACCCTTAGTCACGTCGCGTGACCGGCGAGAGACGTTGCGTGATCTGCGAGATCATGCAACGTGATCTGCGAGGGACAAGCAAGTCACGAGGTGTGACCCTCGGTCACGTCGCGTGACCTGCCTGGTGAGAAGGCCAGTCACGCCTCGTGACCAGCCAACCTCGCCCGTTTCTCCGTTCAGCCCATTTTTTAGAAATTTCCCAGTTCTTAACTCAGAAATGAATTTGGTATTTCTTCTGAATGGACTTGACTGCTGTGTAATGCATGTCATACTTTTAAATGCTTCGATATGCGTAATACCATGATTTTTCTGATGTTTGTACACGATATTCTGTTATTTGATTTGAGTGACGCATAGCCTGCTAGAGTCAAGTAAGTGGATAGTTAGGCATGCCTGATAGAGTCTGTTAGCTGCAGCCCATAGTTCTGTTTGGACCCCGATCAGGTCCCCGTTTGGTTCCTCGCGAACCCTTTTCTGTATTGGATCTTGTTTAAGGTCCCTTTTGAAAATATCTGTGAAAGTTAAAGTATAATGGTTTAATCTATTCGTACCCGTAATGTGCTGTCTGTAATTGGCTCGTACCCGGAAAGTACTGTCTGTACACTCGTTATCCACTACCTAGAGTCAGCAGGTGTTCTTTGAATGTTTATTTGAACTGCTCTGATCTGATTTGGCTATAAATGGATTATCTGAATGAGTATATCGATGTAATGTATATCGGATTATTTCTGAATGAATATGATTATGAAATACTGATTGTATGGCTTTATTATATAAGCATGTTTATATGGATTACGTTTTAGCTTTTACATATTGTCCATGTGAATGTGAATTTCCTTGACGACCATTGTGAATGGCCGTCCATAGTTTATGTGTGTTTCCCCACTAAGCGTTTATCACTTAGCACGGTGTTTTTACCCGTGCAGGTGCGAAAGGAGGTTGATTCGAGAGTCGCCGTCATCAAGCCAACACAGGAAGTTTTAGTGTAGGGCTCCTTTTGTATAGTTGATGATTCTTTTGTATAGAACTCTCATGTATCAGCTTCCGATTTTGTAATTATAATTTGGACATGTAATATTATTTTGTATTAGCTAGTTGATCAGATCATTATTGTAATAGTTTATTATAGTAATGCATGATCAGCTTTTGCCTTCTGCATGTAAAGTTTTTAATTATTCTGTAATTCTGAATGTATGTTATGAGTGAATGTATGTTTTTGCTTTGCTAGTGTTTGGTGACACCTTGACTCATACGGCATCTCACTTCTTATTGGATGGGATCGCCTACATATGGGAAGGGGGTGTTACAGTTTGTGGTATCAGAGCCTAGGTTTAGGCGTTTCTGGGTGTTGTTGTGATTGTTCTGAGTTTCTTAGATGTGTATGTGTCTAGATCTGTGTTGGCTGATGCGGTTGTTTCTTGTTTGTTTAGATGGCTTCTAATTCTGTTCGAGGATCACTTGAGGAATCCACCGAGAGTGTGAATCCTCCAGTTGTGGATCCGTTTGTTTCTGCTACTGTATCGGCTCAGCATGCTAGGGTCCAGCCCGAGACCGCAGCCATGCCCTTTGAGGCTATGTTCAGACTGCATCAGGACATGGCTAGGGTTTTGGAGAGAGTGACTGCTCCTAGAGCACCTATGGAAAATTTGAGAAGGGCAGGAGTTGATGATTTCTATGGCACTGGTTTGAATGAATCTGAGTTGGCTGAGAGATGGTTAGACAAAGTAAAACGTGCTTTGAGAGAGATTCGGTGTCCTCCCGATCAGCAGGTAGAGTGTGCACTAGTTCTTCTGCAAGGGTCTGCTTTTGAGTGGCGGGAATTGGTTTGCAGGCATCCTCAGCTACCGGATCCGATTACTTGGGAGTTCTTTGAGGGTGAGTTCACAAAGAAGTACATCACTCAGACTTATAGAGATGCGAGATGGGCACAGTTTTTGAGTTTGAAGCAGAGGACTTTGTCTGTAGCAGAGTATGAGAAAGAGTTCAATAGGTTATCTCGATATGCCCCACGTGGAGTTATGACTGATGACTTTAGATGCAAGCATTTTGAAGCGGGGTTAAATGAGTCTTTGAAGATTGCTTTGATTTCTCTGATGTGCATACCTGGGGTCAGTTATTATCAGATTGTAGAGGCTGCTGTGAGAGCTGAGTTATCAGAGACTGTGTTGAGAGAGAGAGCTCAGAGGAGGAACTCTTCTCGTGGAGGATCTTCATCGGGTAAGAGATCTAGGAATCCACAGGACGAGTTATCTTCTGGTCCGGCTTCTAGAGCCAGAAGACAGGGTTCTGCAGCTGTGTCAGGTTCTGGTAGGGGAGGTAAATCTGATGCCATACCTATTTGTACGAATTGCAGCAAGGCTCACCGGGGTGAGTGTAGGTGGCTCACTGGTGGATGTTTTAGATGTGGGAGCACTGAGCACCGTGTGGCTAGTTGTCCCCAATCGATTGAGGATTCAGGACCTCAGGGAGGAGCTAGTAGGGTTGGTTCGAATGCTTCTCAGGCTACCCGTGGTAGAGGTCGAGGTGGTCGGCATAGAGATGGAGCTGCTTCTGAGACTGTTGAGCGTCCTCCTCAGGGTGCCGTTAGAGCCTATGCCATGAGAGCCAGAGATGAGCAGGATGCGCCTGATGTTATTGCTGGTAAGTTCCTACTCCATAACACTGAGTTATATGCTCTAATTGATCCTGGTTCCACACACTCATATTTGTGCACAGATAAAATTGTTGATAAGTTGCATTTAGTTGATCAGTTAGATTATGAGATTTGTGTGACCAGTCCATTAGGGCATAGTGTCAGTGTGAGTAGAGTCTTTAGGAGTTGTCCTCTGATTGTCGAGGGAGCTGTGCTTCCAGTGGATCTGATTGAGTTGCCTTTCAGAGAGTTTGATTTGATTCTGGGTATGGACTGGTTGGGTAAGCATCGGGCTGTGGTTGATTGCCATAGGAAGACAGTTGTACTTCGGGATAGGAGTCAGTCTCTTGTGTTTTTGAAAGGTTTGGGCGCTAGTTCTGTGAATAATGTTATTTCTGCAATGCAAGCTAAGAGATTTATGAGGAAAGGTTGTGAGGCTTTTCTAGCAGTTGTGTTAGATTCCAAGAGGGATCAGGTTCAGATTGAGGACATTCCTGTAGTGCGAGAGTTTAGTGATGTGTTCCCGAGCGAGTTGCCTGGGTTGCCTCCTGAGAGAGAGGTTGAGTTGTCCATTGAGATTATGCCAGGTACTGCACCTATTTCGAGAGCACCTTATCGGCTGGCTCCTGTAGAGTTGAGGGAACTTAAATCTCAGCTACAAGAGTTATTGGATAAGGGGTTTATTAGACCGAGCATATCTCCATGGGGAGCTCCAGTTCTGTTTGTCAAGAAGAAAGATGGATCATTGCGAATGTGTATTGACTACAGGCAGATTAATAAAGTGACAGTGAAGAATAAGTATCCATTGCCTAGGATTGAAGATTTGTTTGATCAGCTCCGAGGTGCGGGTGTTTTCTCTAAGATAGATCTTCGATCAGGGTACTACTAGCTTCGAGTTCAGGATGCGGATGTGGTTAAGACTGTATTTCGGACTAGGTATGGCCACTATGAGTTTCTTGTGATGCCGTTTGGTTTGACTAATGCTCCAGCGGCTTTTATGGATCTGATGAATCGTGTGTTTAGGCCATACTTAGATTGATTTGTAGTAGTGTTCATTGATGACATCTTGGTGTATTCCAAGGATGAGAGTGAGCATGAGGAGCATCTCCGATTAGTTCTACAAATGTTGAGAGAGCATCAGTTGTTTGCTAAGCTTAGCAAGTGTGATTTCTGGCTTCGAGAAGTATGATTCTTGGGTCACATTGTTTTAGCTAGAGGTATTCAGGTAGATCTAGCCAAGATTGAGGCGATAGTTGATTGGAAAGCGCCTAGAAATGTTCAGGAAGTGAGGAGTTTCCTTGGTTTAGCAAGTTACTATCGTCGCTTTGTTAAAGGATTTTCTGTGATTGCTGCTCCGATGACTAGATTGTTGAGGAAAGGAGTTAGATTTGAGTGGTCAGACAGGTGTCAGTCTTGTTTTGATCGGTTAAAGCAGTTGCTTGTTGAGGCTCCTATTCTTACTCAACCCATTTCGGGTAAGGAGTTTGTCATTTATAGTGATGCTTCAGGTGTTGGTCTTGGATGTGTGCTGATGCAGGAAGGAAAAGTAGTGGCTTATGCTTCTCGACAGTTGAAGCCACATGAGAGGAACTATCCGACACATGATCTTGAGTTGGCAGCCGTAATCTTTGCTTTGAAGATTTGGCGTCATTACCTGTATGGGGAAAAGTGTAGGATCTTTTCGGACCACAAGAGCTTGAAGTACTTCCTTTCACAGAAAGAGTTGAACATGAGATAGCGCCGTTGGCTTGAGTTATTTAAGGACTACGACTGCATTGTGGATTACCATCCTGGTAAAGCTAATGTAGTCGCCGATGCTTTGAGTCGGAAGTCAGTGTCAGCTTTGTTCTTGAGGCGATTCAGATGGAGATTTGGTTCTGATGGGGCTTTGCTTGCTCAGTTGCATGTGAAGCCTACCTTGAGACAGAGGATAGTGGATGCTCAGAGAGATGATCAGAGGCTTCAGCGGATTGTGCATGAGGTTAGATCGGGTAAGCAGTCAGAGTTCTCAGTTCAGAATGAGGTACTTATGTTCAGAGATCGCCTGTGTGTGCCAGAATTTGAGGATTTGAGGAGACAGCTTATGAGTGAGGCGCATAGTACAGTCTTTACTATGCATCCGGGCAGTGAGAAGATGTATCGAGACTTGAAGCAATTCTTTTGGTGGTCCGATATGAAGAGAGACATTGTGGATTTTGTTTCCAAGTGCTTGACTTATCAGCAGGTAAAGGCCGAGCATCAGGTACCTTCGGGTTTGCTTACGCCTTTATCCATTCCTGAGTGGAAATGGAATGATATCGCCATGGACTTTGTTTCTGGTTTGCCTTAGACTCAGAGGAAACATGATTCAGTTTGGGTTATTGTGGATCGGCTTACGAAATCAGCTCACTTTCTGCCGGTTAGAGTGGACTACTCTATGGACAGATTGGCCAGTATCTATGTGGATGAGATAGTTCGGTTGCATGGTGTGCCTTTATCCATAGTGTCAGATCGAGATCCGTGGTTTACTTCCAAGTTTTGGAAGGAGTTACAGAGAGCTTTGGGCACTAGGTTGAACTTCAGTACCGCGTTTCATCCTCAGACCGATGGTCAGTCAGAGCGAGTCATACAGATTCTGGAGGATATGATGAGAGCTTGTGCTTTGGATTTTCCGGGTAGCTGGGACAGATATGTATCGTTGATGGAGTTTGCCTACAACAACAGTTTTCAGTCGAGCATCGGTATGGCACCATATGAGGCTTTATATGGTCAGTGTAGGACTCCGATTTGTTGGACCGAGCTATCCGAGAGATCAGTGATTGGACCAGACTTGGTTAGAGATACTGAAGAGAAGATCAGAGTAGTGCAGCGGAATTTGAAGGCAGCAAAGGATCGACAGAAGTCTTATGCCAATTTGAAAAGGAAAGATGTGCATTTTGAGATCGGGGATAAGGTTTTCCTTAAGGTTTCACCTTGGAGGAAAGTGCTTCGGTTTGGTAAGAAAGGCAAGCTTAGTCCTCGTTTCATTGGACCTTATGAGATTTTGGCTAAGGTAGGACCTGTAGCCTATAGATTGGCGCTACCGATGGAGTTAGCAAAGTTGCACGATGTGTTCCACGTTTCGATGCTTCGTCGGTACAGATCGGATCCTTCGCATGTTCTGTCAGTTCAGGATATCCAGGTTCAGCCAGACTTCTCTTATGATGAGGAACCGCGAGCTATTCTAGCCCGAGAGGTGAGGCAGCTGAGAAATAAGCAGATTCCTTTGGTTAAAGTATTGTTGATCCATCATGGAGTCGAAGAAGCGACTTGGGAACCAGAGGATTCGATGAGAGCTCAGTATCCGCAGTTATTCAGTTCAGGTGAGAATTTCGAGGACGAAATTCTTATTTAGTAGGGGAGAGTTGTCACACCCCATTTGCCCCCTAGTAGAATGAGCCTGTCTATCTGTCTGTATGTGTAAGCATTCACATGTGTTCGGCATTTCATAAGGGTATTTTAGTAAAATGTATGTTTTTGGGGTTTTGTTTGTATGTGGGTGCATACATGACATTAGTGTGTTAATTAATTGAGAAATAATTGTGCACATTTGCACATACCATTGTAGGGTACATTTAAGTGAGATTACTTTGGGGGTGTGTAATGCATATTAGTTTGGGTGTGAGTGATTAGCTTCACCAATTAGAATTGAACACATACTTAGGGCAAAGAAAGGAAAAAGAAAAGGGAATGAAAGAAAGGAAATTCAGATTTACGTTTCTTTCTTTTCTTCTCATCACCTTTTTCTTCTTCTTCTTCTTCACTTTCTTTACTCTAAGCATTGTGGTGTGGATTCAAGTTGGAATTGGTGGAGTTAATCTCTCTTTGCATCTTTTGTTGGTAAGTCACTGCATTTCCTTAGCTTTCTTTTCCATTTACTTCATCTTCTTCTTCTTCCTTGAACTTAGGTTTAACTTAGGGTTTTGCATGTTGGATATTTGTGTTTAGTTGAGGCTCCGCGCAATCCCAAAGGCAAGGAGGTTGCTGGGAGCAGTGGGACTAAGTGTTAGAAGCTTAGATTCCAGGTTTGGGAACAATTGATTGTGATTTGTGCGATTTTAAGTTACTGTAAATTTTCTAGGGTTCTTGTTCTTGACAAGTTTGAATGCTATTATTCTTGAATTGATTTAGTGTTTAAATGTTGAATTGAGTTGTATAAATGTTGCATATATTGTTTGAGATGATTTCTGGAAGGTAAGAACAGGTTTTCTTGGTTTTGAATTAAATTTGGATTGATTTTTGTGTTCTGGGAAATTCTAGAAATCGATACTGTCAAAAATCCCGTTCTCCAGACCGTGTCGCGTGACTAGCCAAGAAGAGAGGCAAGTCACGAGGCGTGAGACGTGACCTCAGGTCACGCCTCATGACCTGCCAGCTTGAGACCGGTCACGAGTTGTGGTTGCCTGCCACAGCTCGTGACCAGCATAAATGAGGCTAGTCACGAGACGTGACTCCCCGTCACGCCTCGTGACCAGCCTGAGAGAGAAGGCCAGTCGCATGACCAGCTGAAGAAGAAGCCAGTCACGGGACGTGACCCTCAGTCACGTCGCGTGACCGGCGAGAGACGATGCGTGATCTGCGAGATCATGCAACGTGATCTGCGAGATCATGCAACGTGATCTGCGAGGGACAAGCAAGTCACGAGGCGTGACCCTCGGTCACGTCGCGTGACCTGCCTGGTGAGGAGGCCAGTCACGCCTCGTGACCAGCCAACCTCGCCCGTTTCTCCGTTCAGCCCGTTTTTCCGAAATTTCCCAGTTCTTAACTCAGAAATTAATTTGGTATTTCTTCTGAATGGACTTGACTGCTGTGTAATGCATGTCATACTTTTAAATGCTTCGATATGCGTAATACCATGATTTTTCTGATGTTTGTACACGATATTCTGTTATTTGATTTGAGTGACGCATAGCCTTCTAGAGTCAAGTAAGTGGATAGTTAGGCATACCTAATAGAGTCTGTTAGCTGCAGCCCATAGTTCTATTTGGACCCCGATCAGGTCCCCGTTTGGTTCCTCGTGAACCCTTTTCTGTATTGGATCTTGTTTAAGGTCCCTTTTGAAAATATCTATGAAAGTTAAAGTATAATGGTTTAATCGATTCGTACCCGTAACGTACTGTCTGTAATCGGCTCGTACCCGGAAAGTACTGTCTGTACACTCGTTATCCACTACCTAGAGTCAGCAGGTGTTCTTTGAATGTTTATTTGAACTGCTCTGATCTGATTTGGCTATAAATGGATTATCTGAATGAGTATATCGATGTAATGTATATCGGATTATTTCTGAATGAATATGATTATGAAATAATGATTGTATGGCTTTATTATAGAAGCATGTTTATATGCATTACGTTTTAGCTTTTACATATTGTCCATGTGAATGTGAATTGCCTTGACAACCATTGTGAATGGCCGTCCATAGTTTATGTGTGTTTCCCCACTAAGCGTTTATCGCTTAGCACGGTGTTTTTACCCGTGCAGGTGCGGAAGGAGGTTGATTCAAGATTCGCCGTCATCAAGCCAACACAGGAAGTTTTAGTGTAGGGCTCCTTTTGTATAGTTGATGATTCTTTTGTATAGAACTCTCATGTATCAGCTTCCGGTTTTGTAATTATAATTTGGACATGTAATATTATTTTGTATCAGCTAGTTGATCAGATCATTATTGTAATAGTTTATTATAGTAATGCATGATCAGCTTTTGCCTTCTGCATGTAAAGTTTTTAATTATTCTGTAATTCTGAATGTATGTTATGAGTGAATGTATGTTTTTGCTTTCCTAGTGTTTGGTGACACCTTGACTCATACGGCATCTCACTCCTTATCGGATGGGATCGCCTACGTATGGGAAGGGGGTGTTACAATTAACACTTACCGGAAGGACTCGCAGCCTTAGGAGCATCTTCTGTAATCATCACATAGACTCTAGCCGGAGCATACTCTCCCATAGTACCAGGTCCCTGCACCGTTTTTGATGGGGCCCAAGGAGCTCTATTTCTGTCCCGGTTGCTTCTGGTTGCATTTGATCTACCTCCACCCTCTTTACTCTCTTGTTCTCTTGTCGATCGGGGCGATTCGCAAACCGATGCTCCATGCTTCCGCACTTGAAGCATGCACCTGTGATCTTATGACAAGTACCCCAATGGTGCCTTTGGTAATGCTCACATTTCGGTGCCCTATTTCCTCTACGCGTGGGCGGTGCAACACTTCCCACCTCAGAAGGCACTTGAGCAGTCCCTTTTGTTCCTTGTCCTACCGGAGCACCTTTAGACTTCTTATTACTAGCAAACCCACCTTCGATGTTCTCCTCCTCTGTTCTATTCTTTACTCTGCCATCTCGAATTCTTCCAACTTTATCGCTGCAGCCACTAACTGATAGTATCCAACCGGATGCATAACTGCCATTGCTGACAATGGACCTCTAAGGACTTCTCTTAATCCACCCTGAAAATGCTGGCACTTAAAGTCTTCCATCAACAGCAGTTGGGGAACATACTTTGTCAATCGACTAAACTCTTTCTCGTAGTCGCTGACCGACAAATTCCTCTGCTTCAAATTGATAAATTCATTCCACTTTGCCTCTCGATAGGCCTTGGTCACATATTTCTGCTCAAATTTTTTCACAAAGAACTCCCATGTCAATTCAGCTGGTCTCTGGGGATTGAGAAGCACAAGGTTCCACCAATCATATGCTGATTCTTACAAGAGCGATACAGCACAAGTAACTCATTGATGCGGAGGGCAAGCTATCTCTTATAGAATCCGATCAGTTCTCTTTAACCAGAATTTCGCCACATCCGATAAGTCCAAAGAGGTTCCATGGAATTCTTCTGCTCCCCTTTTCCTTATAAGCTCAGAAGGAGCCTTAGGAGCAGTCAATCTGTCTACCACTAGAAGTAAACCTTGCACTAATGCCGGATCAAACCCTGACCTTTTACTGGTGCACGCTCACGTGCAGGCCTATCCTGTCCGACCGGATTACTTCCAACTGGATTCACACTTTCCATCGTGTCATCCATGTACTCACTTGGTTCCGACTCCATCTAGACACTACATAAAAGAACATCTGCATTAGGCCACGACTCTAGACAGACTCTCATGTAAAGACTCTATACTCAACCAATCATATAGAACCAGAACCGACTAAATCGGTGCTCTGATACCAAGCTGCAACACCCCGTTACCCCCGTTGGAAGGATACCGGAGTGCCACACGCACAAATCACATACATATACTCGAGAATGCTAATAACAAATACGTATAATTAAAAAGATGCCAAATTCATATATAAATAATCAAACCGTTTTGCAAAAAGGGGTTTCTAAATAATAAACATTTACATATATAAAATAATCCTTTCCAAAATTACATTTCCAAAATCATACTCGATAAACAAAAATACAGCGAAAGACAAAATAACTCCAACTACAGACTTCTAGTGGCTGACCTGCAGATGTCCAACTCCAAAATGAACCTGCCACCTACACGAGAAAAGAGCCCGTGCTAAGCGATAACGCTTAGTGGGGAGGAACAACACATGCATGCACATATAATTGCAATAAACATATATATGAGCTTAATATTAACAAAAGCATATAAACATATACTACTCATGGTTATAAGAAGTATTCATCATACACGTATATCCGAAAGTAACCATTCATATCCAAGTAGTCAATATTCATGCATCAACAGGAATATAATCATATAACCATTCATATCCGATTACAAGTATTCCATTTCATCATGTCATAATGCATATACTTATACATGTAATATATATATATTCATTTCATATACATTACAGCTTCATACATCAAACTTGCATAATAATCTCAAGTAATAGCCTGATTACTCGCTAACTAGTGGATACGGGTGCAATGATACTGATAGGACACAGTAACCCAAGCATATGGAGACATGAGTCTCAAAACATTTTATCATCATGTACACCCGAAAGTATACCGGAGATCGAGGCCTCAAACATCTTATATGACCCAATCGAGGCCCGTATGTAGCAAATAACATATAACAGCTGCACTCACACTCTAACTCTGTATAAGCGCATATCTATCCACTACTATGACTATCAGGCTCATAAAATAACTCAATCATGTTCTAAAATGATGATCATATAATAGAGAATAAATCAAATAATTATTATGAAATTTCACGTGTACATGTATATTTACCATTTTTGAACACATATAAATCCTATACAAATCCTAATTAACAACATGTAATTTATCATATAATTGGCCATACAAGACAAATCATGTGCCATGTAGTAGAAACTGTAGGCACCGTGTCCCGGAGCGGTCCGGATCAGAGATTACTCTATGATGAAATCGGTATCCGAGCCTATACAAACTGTTTGGATTGGGAGGTATTAGTCCCATGCTCCACGAGAAATGAGTCTTTTCACCTTTCGTAGGCAGAGGGGGAAAACGGGAAATTTTTTAGTCAAAAAGGTATGTTTTCCTCGACAGACGGTCGGCCCGTCTTTGGGAGGCCAGCCCGTCGCTTAGGGTCAGAGATGGCCCATGGTTTTTCCGATGCCCGTCGGATGGATCTGCTTCTTCTTGAGCACACCGCCTGGTTTCCCGGAGCACGCAACCTCTCCGACACCCGTCGGTGGAAATGGCAGGGCCGTCGGATGAATCCTTGTGTCAGAAGGATTCTTCCGACGCTCGTCGCCATATCCGACGCCCGTCGGTCAACCCTGGCCTATAAAAGCTTTGAATTTCTTCCTAAAAAGGGTTCCAAAAATTTTACAAAGGGGAAACTCTGCAAAAATTCAAGCGCGTTTTCTCTCTCTTCCAGCAAACACATACACCAAGAAATTTCTTTTAATTCGAGAATCAAACAATTGAAAAGGGAACTAAAACTAATTAGTTTTCTTTGAGTTTTTTATTCCAAAGTCAATATTTTTGAAGGGTTAAGAAGGAAACAATCAATTTTCCTCTTTCCTGACCTTTCATTTCATTTCTCGTGGGGCGTACGGGACTCTAATCGACACCAAGAATCTCACTAAAACATTATCTGAGGGTAAATATTTTGGACTTATTCTCCGTATTATTTCATCTTTATTCTTTATTTTCGCTGTTCTTTTGACTTTTTGCTTTCATTTTTCTTTATTTTGATTCTTTTCATCTCATTTTGTGATAAAAACCCATTTTTGCTCTGAAAAAGAGAGTTTTTACTGTTTATTTTCGGAGACAGTGGTGACCGACGGGTCATCTATTTCACCGACGCCCGTCGGTCACCTCACTCACAGACGCTCTCTCATGAGTGAGCGACGGGACATGTTGGTCACTTTGACTGACGCCCGTCGATCACTCGACAGATGGCCGTCGCTGGGTTTTGTCTCCACGTTTCCAAATCTTCTCTATTTCTCTCAAGTCTTAGAACTTTATTTATATTGAGCTTTTGTATATTAACACCCATTAACCTTTTGTGAGCATATATTGATTTTCTTGGACTATCCTGAGCTCGAGGGGCGATCTACCATGCTCGGAGGATTCCGTCCGGTTTAGTTTTCTAACCTTCTTGGTTATTTCCTTTATCTGTTTATTCATTAATTATTTTGTGCACATGAGTACACTTTTTTTTGTATCCCGCTAAATATAAAAATTGATTAATGTTTTATATTTAATAAAGAGAGGTTTTCATAAACATAAGGACCCAATGTCCTATTTTTATCCAATAAAAATCCTCACAATAGAAATATCCAGTTTTAATAATGATGCATGCGAGGACCAAAGTCCTCAAAATAAGCAATGCCCCGATTTGTGTATGTATCATACATTTACAAAAGGGAGTTGTATTCCGCTCCTTGTGTTATTGTAATTTATCATTTTCATTATTTGTACATTTACCGCTTTCCAAATATGAAGAAATGGGCCTTTAATCAATTGCATCGTGTGGAGAGAGAGTGAGTTAATGATAATTAAAATTTGATCATAGAATAATCGAGGTAGAAATAAATGAGAAGTCCCGAATCCAGCTCTGGTCTTTGGGCTCAAAGAGGCGAGAGGTTTACCCTCCAAGACACCTCTTGTGTCACGAGACCTTGGCGTTAATCCTAGGCTCCTTAGGGCGAGAGGTTCACCCTCCAAGACCCCTTTGGTTGGCCCAAAATGGATACTGAGCGCAGTCTTAGGCTCTCTGAGACGAGAGAAAAGGATGTAAGGAGCTTCCTGGGCAAGCTGCAGTACGTCAGTCGATTCATTGCCAAGCTCGCTTCGATATGCGAGCCCATTTTTAAACTGCTTAGAAAGAATCAGCCTGTGGTCTGGAATGAAGACTGCCAGAAAGCCTTTGATAGCATCAGGGAATATCTGTTGAATCCGCCAGTGTTAAGGCCGCCGCAGCCAGTCAAACCGCTTATCCTCAATCTGGCAGTGGAAGACAGTTTTGTGGGTGCCATGATGGCTCAGGAGGATGAATTTGGAGTGGAGTTCGCAGTTTATTACCTCAGCAAGAAGTTCCTAGCTTAAGAGATAAAATATGCTAAAGTAGAGAAAATCTGCCTCGCAGTGATTTGGGCAACAAAGAAACTGAGACATTACTTCCACTCATACAAAGTTCAGGCAGTGGCCAAGCAGAATCCGTTTAGATATTTGCAAGAAGCGTCGTCTTTGCTTGGTAAGATGGGGAGGTGGCTGCTTTTGCTACATGAGTTTGATGTCGAATACATCACTCTCAAAACTATTAAGGGGCAAGCCGTAGCTGAATTTCTTGCTGAGCATCCTATTCAAGGAGACACTCCCGAGTTCACCTTTCCTGATGAGAGCATAATCGCAATTTCTGTCCGAGGATGGCAGTTACACTTCGACGGGGAAGTGAATAACAGGGGGGCCGGAGTTGGAATTATTTTGACAACCCCAGATAATGAGAAACTCCCCCTAGCCAAGAAGCTGAGGTACAAGGCAACCAACAATGAAGCCGAATATGAAGCATGCACTTTCGGGTTAGAAGCTTTAGCTGCTTTGGGGGCAAAGACATTTTGAGAAGAATGACGAGCTCAAGATGTTGGGAAAATGAAAAGACACAAAAGGAGCAAATTTTTTGGAAGAATTTATAGAAAGGCGTCACCGACGGCCTACCCGTCTCTCCCAAGAGACGGCCTGCCCGTCGGTAAAGATCCACCTGGCAGACACATACGTCAGCATTGCATTTATCACGAGCATTAAATGCGCATTAGTTGGGGAGTGGGGAATGACAGACGGCCAGCCCGTCGGTCGCTCCTAGGGATGCCCAGACCATCGGTCACGAAACTCTATATAAAGGCGAGTAACAGACGGACCAGCGGCGCTGTCACTTTTACTTCCCCTCTCCAAAACGGTTTTTTCTGCATTTTCAAGCATTTTTTCTTCTCTTTTTGCGATTTCATTATTTTTTCCGCGTTCTCCACTCACCGGACGCTCGAGCAATCATTTTTCTTCAGTTTTTTCTACACTTTTCGCGACTACAAGTAAGTAAAATAATTACTTTTTTATTTAATTCAATTTATTTCTTCATTTCTATGCTTTAGATGCCTTAAAAATCTAGGGAGAATGCTGCCCGTTTTTTTATTTCTTTAGTATTTTGCAGTGCAACTAATCTAAACTTTTGCATGATCACATAGAAATAGAAGTTTTCTATACTTTTGTTGCCTTAGAAATAGGCTTTCTAGCGCATTTTTTTTGTGTTGTTGAGGCCTGAGGCCATTATATTGTGTTGTTGGGGACACATGCTTGCCGGGGTTCGTCCCGTTTGTATAAATTATTGTTATTTTTGAGGCCTGAGGCCTGTTTTCGTGCCTTTTCATGCAGGAGTTTGGGCACATCCTTGCCGGGATGCTGCCTAAATTTTCTTTTTTTTTTATTCTAGAAATTGATTATTTTCATGTGTAATGCATGCCTTGGGGTCTAGAAGGCCCATTGTTATTCGCTTTAAATATTTCCATGTCGATTACATGTTTCTTCTGCTTTTGATATGTGCGAAGCATGCTGGGCAACATCCCTTTATAGGATGTTTGCCCCTTTTCATGTATTATCTGTTTTTTCTTACCTCGAATTCAGGCCGCTATTGCCCGGGTGAGGCCTGAATTGGCTTTCACCTCGAAAACGAGCCTAATAATGCCTATTTTGTCAAATTTTCTCCATCTAACATTTTCTTTTGCAGGATGCCTCCTAAACGCAGAGCGCCACAGGCCCAGCCCGAGGTCGTGGTTCCGGGTTGGATGGACGGTGAGTCAGCTCAGAGATATAGAGCACTGGCTCAAGTGGAGATTTGGGCTAGCCGCTTCGTGTCTCGGCCATTCCTAGAGGCCCTAGGGATGACCCCGGAGGTCGACATGCTTGTTGAGGGCGCCGGATGGATAGAGTTCCTTGACCCTGCTTTCCAGACCTTCCCAGAGGCTACTCGCCAGGTCCTAGCCACCCTACGTTATGGCAGTTTTCAGAGATCAGATACAGAGCCAGGGGTGGTCCAGTTCTGGTTCGATGGCAAGCATTTAAGCATTACTAGGCAGAGGTTCGCGCAGGCCATGGGGCTTCCCAGAGAGGACGGGGTCGAGATCCCACGGCGAGCAGTGAGACGCGCCCACTGGGCGGCCATTGCCTTACCAGGAATGCTGTATGATCATGATACAGCGAAGAGCACCGTACTGGTGTCTCAGGCACTCCGGTACCTGCACAGAGTGATATCCAGTTCGTACCTTGGTCGAGCTGGTAATCCAGGGTCACTTAATGCGGCCGAGATCTGGAGCCTCTGGGCTATGGTGGCAGGCCAGCACCTCAACGTCAGCCATGAGATCTTGGCTAACTTGGTCAGAGTTGGCAGAGGACTGACACCAGTGGTGATAGTGGGAGGAGTCATAACTCGGTTGCTTTTGGGGTTAGGAGTTGCCCCGGACAGGCTGAGAGGACCCCTGGATGAGGGGATACATGTGGATGCCACTGCAGCAGTGCAGATGGGGATGATCTCGCAGGTATCATGGCAGGTAGAGGCTTACAGATT
The DNA here is from genome assembly GCA_947683425.1 of Excoecaria cochinchinensis. Lineage (NCBI taxonomy): Eukaryota > Viridiplantae > Streptophyta > Magnoliopsida > Malpighiales > Euphorbiaceae > Excoecaria > Excoecaria cochinchinensis. The sequence continues at coordinate 1,909,367 of CANTUQ010000021.1, read as the reverse complement.
ACTGTCCATCCATGAGACCAGACGAGTTTTCTCTCTTCCACCTTTGGGTCAAGACCCAGAGCAGCCAGAGCAGGAGCCTCCTAAGTCTCCTCAGCCTCCTCAGCCAGAGCAGCAGCCTCCTCAGCCAGAGCCAAAGCCCAAGCCGGAGCAGCAGCCTCCTCAGCCGCCCCAGCCTCAGCCCCAGACTGTGCCACCGCCACCACAGCAGGAGCAGCCCAGGACTCCGTCGGATTTCGACATGGAGTTCACTACGGACGAGCTTTTTGGCGCTTCATCGGCATCCAGAGCGCCGACTCCTATTCCGTCGCCGAGCATCAGGGTATAGAGGTCTACCCACGGTCCCCCGGAGAGGTGTCACCCATACCTCCGGGGCAACCCAGGGGCATCCACCTCCACAGCCCCACCGCTAGAGCCAGTGCAGCAGCATCCAGCACAACCCCATTTCTCCCAGCTCCTCACTACTATGTTCGCAGCCTTCGAGCGATGACAGGATGAGTGAGACAGAGCTTTACAGGAGAGGTTGGATCATCAGCAGGCTGCTATTCAGGAGCAGTCTAGGATGATAGAGCGATTGGCACAGGAGCAGGCCGGCTTTATTGAGCACACGGTACGAGAGTAGGCTCAGGTTGTGGAGGCCTTCAGAGACGAGCAGGCGAGGCTGGTAGAGCAGATTGCCCAGGGCCAGAGGGAGCTCAGGCAGCAGCTCACTCATGATCTAAGGACGTCCCAGGATCAGGCGTCTCAAAGAGTTGACATGACTCTACAGATGATCGATGAGTTACTCGACTCCCTGAGATCTCGAGTTCAGGCAATAGAGGGGATCCTTCCTCCCTTTTCCCACACCATGAGGGAATTTAGGGAGCAGACAGAGCAGTGCCTAGACCAGATGAGGAGGGCTGCCGGCGAGCAGACTACTCAGATGAGCCAGGCATTCAAGAAGTTAGGAGGCACAGTCTCAGAGACTTTGGAGTTCATGAGGACTTGCACCAAGCCCTTCTTGGATGGCTATGCTCAGATTAGGTTCAGACTGGCCCATGATGCTGAGGAAGGACCCTCCACAGCTCAGCCTCCACCTCCGGCACGGCCAGCTCCACCTCCACCTCCGCCAGGGACAGTGCACATATCAGATGATGAGGACCCGGATGAGGAGCCCTTCGACTACCCGCCCCTCGGATATTCAGGGAGCCATTTTTTGTATTTCTACTTTGTATATACATTGTACAAAAGAGGATATTTCTAGTGAAAAACTTTTTGTTTTTAGTTTTGTACATTCATTCATTCACTTACGATACATTCACATTTTCTCACATGTCAAAATAACAACATGAAGGGAAATAATAACAAAAGATAACCCAAACTTAAAAAATGACAACTTAACAAAACAAAAGAAAAAGGAATTTGAAATGAAACATGACATGATAGATAAAGCAAAACCACGCCATTCATAGACATGTTAAAGGGTAACAACTCAAACATGAATTAACAAAACCTTTTATCACACAGGTACAGAGAAACATCGATCCGAACACAAGCATCGATTAAAAGTCCGAACAAGGGTGCCTAAGATTCATGTCTTCTTGGAACGGGGAACCCAGCGAGGTCTCCTCCTCTACAAAATCTAGATTACGGTTAGAGAGTACCTCATCTCACAGTTCACGCGGCAGCCAGAGAGTGCTACGCACCTTGCAGATCGGATGGGGGTTAGCAAGGGAACTTCAACAATCGAAGTTGTAGTTAGAGAATACTACTCTTCACCTAGAGACTGTGGTCAGAGAGTACCGTTTCTCACCAATCGAAGCTGCGGTTAGAGAAACACTGCTCTTCACACTGGGTTTGTAGTCAGAGGGTACTACATCTCCTCAACACTGCGCGAGCCGAGACGAGGCCAGCAGGAACAATCGAAGCTGCGGTTAGAGAAACACTGCTCTTCACATCGAGTTTGTAGTCAGAGGGTACTACATCTCTTCAACACTGCGCAAGCTGAGATGAGGCCAGCAGAAGCAGAAATTTGCGGTTAGAGAAACACTGCTCTTCATATCGGGGTCATGGCTAGAGAATGCCACATCTCACCAACACCTACAGGTCGAAACGAGACCGATAGGGATATCTTCACACGCCGAACAGACTGAGATGAGGTCTACCTGGCAAAAGGCACGGAAGGTGAGAACCGCCATAGGTACGCTTTCTTTGAGTTTTGGCTCATCGAGGCACTTGTGCACTAGTTTCCCCAAAATTGGGGGCAACTGTAGGCACCGTGTCCCGGAGCGGTCCGAATCAGAGATTACCCTATGATGAAATCGGTATCCGAGCCTGTATAAACGGTTTGGATTGTGAGGTTTTAGTCCCATGCTCCACGAGAAATGAGTCTTTTCACCTTTCGTAGGCAGAGGGGGAAAACGGGAAATTTTTGAGTCAAAAAGGTATGTTTTCCTCGACAGACGGTCGGCCCGTATGTGGAAGGCCAGCCCGTCGCTTAGGGTCACAGACGGCCCATGGTTTTTTCGATGCCCGTCGGACGGATCCGCTTCTTCCGGAGCACGCCGCCTGGTTTCCCGGACCACGCAACCTCTCCAACGCCCATCGGTGGAAATGGTAGGGCCGTCGGATGAATCCTTGTGTCAGAAGGATTCTTCCGACGCCCGTCGCCATATCCGACGCCCATCGGTCAACCCTGGCCTATAAAAGCTTTGAATTTCTTCCTAAAAAGGGTTCTAAAAATTTTAGAAAGGGGAAACTCTGCCAAAATTCAAGCGCATTTTCTCTCTCTTCTAGCAAACACATACCAAGAAATTTCTTTTAATTCGAGAATCAGACCATTGAAAAGGGAACTAAAACTAATTAGTTTTCTTTGAGTTTTTCATTCCAAAGTCAATCTTTTTGAAGGGTTAAGAAGGAAACAATCTATTTTCCTCTTTCCTGACCTTTCATTTCATTTCTCGTGGAGCGTGCGGGACTCTAATCGACACAAAGAATCTCACTAAAACATTATCTGAGGGTAAATATTCCGGACTTATTCTCCGTATTATTTCATCTTTATTCTTTATTTTCGCTGTTCTTTTGGCTTTTTACTTTCATTTTTCTTTATTTTGATTCTTTTCATCTAATTTTGTGATAAAAATCCATTTTTGCTCTAAAAAAGATAGTTTTTACTGTTTATTTTTGGAGACAGTGGTGACCGACGGGTCATCTATTTCACCGACGCCTGTCGGTCACCTCACTCACAGACGCTCTCTCTTGAGTGAGAGACGGGACATGTTGGTCACTTTGACTGACGCCCGTCGGTCACTCGACAGATTGCCCTCGCTGGGTCCTATCTCCACGTTTCCAAATCTTCTCTATTATCTCAAGTCTTAGAACTTTATTTACATTGAGCTTTTGTATATTAACACCCATTAACCTTTTGTGAGCATATATTGATTTTCTTGGACTATCCTGAGCTCGAGGGGCGATCTACCATGCTCGGAGGATTCCGTCCGGTTTAGTTTTCTAACCTTCTTGGTTATTTCTTTTATCTGTTTATTCATTAATTATTTTGTGCACATGAGTATACTTTTTTTTGTATCCCGCTAATTATAAAAATTGATTAATGTATTATATTCAATAAAGAGAGGTTTTCATAAACATAAGGACCCAATGCCCTAGTTTTATCCAATAAAAATCCTCACAATAGAAATATCCAGTTTTAATAATGATGCATGCGAGGACCAAAGTCCTCAAAATAAGCAATGCCCCAATTTGTGTATGTATCGTACATTTACAAAAGGGAGTTGTATTCCGCTCCTTGTGTTATTGTAATTTATCATTTTCATTATTTGTACATTTACCGCTTTCCAAATGTGAATAAATGCGCCTTTAATCAATTGCATCGTGTGGAGAGAGAGTGAATTAATGATAATTAAAATTTGATCGTAGAATAATCGAGGTAGAAATAGATGAGAAGTCCCGAATCTAGCTTTGGTCTTTGGGCTCAAAGAGGCGAGAGGTTTACCCTCCAAGACACCTCTTGTGTTACGAGACCTTGGCGTTAATCCTAGGCTCCTTGGGACGAGAGGTTCACCCTCCAAGACCCCTTTGGTTGGCCCAAAATGGATACTGAGCGCAGTCTTAGGCTCTCTGAGGCGAGAGAAACTTTCCCAATGTTCTATTAGGTGGCGACTCCATGAAACCTCCTTGTTGCCCAACATAGACGCACTTGCAATTTATTGCAAGTTGTCAACGGACCCATAAATGCCCCGATCACCCTCGAGCTGGCGGTCGTAAGGGCGGCCGCAGGGATCCGGTACGCGTCACAGAAACCCATGTAAAATAAGCTTAAAACTCTTTTTTTCAAAACAGGGTAGGAGAGGCCTCACTGTCGCGCTCGCGATAAGAAGTCGTGCTCGCGATAGTGAGAGGAAGAGAAGCAGTCATGAGTCGCTCATGCTGTGGCGACTCATGATGCTAGCGTCTCGCAGGGGAGGGGCAGTCACGAGCCGTTATCCTCCCTCATGACTCATGACTCAAGCGCTTCTCAAGAAAGGGGCGGTCACGAGTCGCGATCCTCCCTCACGACTCGTGACTGCCTCCCAGGAAAGAAGTCATGAGGCATAAGGCATCCTCACGTGTCATGAGGCATCTTCACGACTCGTGATGATGCCTGGCGCCGCTTCCGAGTCGTGATACCTCCTCACGACTCGAACGATACATCTCAGCACACAGCGCATGGGATGAACTATGCGATTCTAGTACCTTAGTGGTATCAATGCGTAAATGAGATTTCAATGCGATTCTAGTACCTTAGTGGTATCAATGCAATACCCCTTATCCGCGTCTTAGAATTGCAGGCTAACTAAATGATAAATGGAAGTGATTGTGATATGTGAATTTGTGAATTAAGTGGTTGATGCTTTATGATTGAATATAGTAATAGATAATGCTATGCTGGAATGGTATTTGATATGGTAATATTTATTCAAGCATGACTATTAGTATGTAATGTATGGTATCCCTATTAGCGTGTTAAACTACTTGTTATATATGTGTTCCCCACTAAGCGTTATCGCTTAGCACGGGTTTACTCTAATCCGTGCAGGTACGGGTGAGAGGTGACCGAAGGATGCACCCGCATAACAATAGTCAACAATAGGAAGCTATTAGTGTATGTTGTGGGAATTTTGTATAAGGTTCTTGTATAATTAATATGTGTATCAAGTATGTAAAGGCATGTAATAGTGTGTTAACTTCGTAAGTTAACCTAAAGGCTATATAAGTATGCATGACGAGTATGTGGTTATAGTGAATGAACTTTAAGTAGTTGGCATGAGATGTAAAATGAAATTTTATTATACAGGTTCCTTATTAATGTGCATGTGTTCTGTTGTGTGTGTACGGCCATTTCCTATAAGATTAGCTGAGCTAGTCTGTCGTTAGGGAATGGGCGTCACACACTCTTCATCCCAGACCACCAGTAGAACTGCTTCATATCCCTAAACATCTTCTCACTACCAGGATGCATATTAAAGACCGCAGTGTGTGCCTCACTCAAAAGTTTCTTCCTTAACTCATCACTCTCGGGCACACACAAACGATCCCTATACATAAGCACCCAATCCAAAATCGAAAACTCAAACTGCTTACCCTACTGAACCTCTTGCAAAACCCGCTGCAACCTCAAATCATCCTTCTGAGCATCCAAAATCGACTGTCTCAAAGTCGGCTTCACTTTCAATTGGGCAACCAAAGCCCCATCTGAATCAAATCTCCATCTGAACTGCCTCAAGAACAAAGCAGAAACTGACTTCCGACTCAAAGCATCCACGACCACATTGGCTTTACCCGGATGGTAATCCACAATGCAGTCGTAGTCCTTGAACAACTCTAACTGTCGACGCTGTCTCATGTTTAACTCTTTCTGTGTGAGGAGATATTTCAAACTCTTATGGTCCGTGAAAATCCTACACTTCTCCCCATATAGATAATGCCGCCAAATCTTCAAAATAAGAATCACAGCCACCAATTCCAAATCATGCGTCAGATAGTTCTTCTCATGAGGCTTCAACTACCAAGATGCATAAGCCACTACTTTACCCTCTTGCATCAATACACAACCGAGTCCAATACCCGAAGCATCACTGCACATTACAAACTCCTTACCCGAGGTGGCTTGAGTCAGTATAGGAGTTTCAACTAACAAACTCTTCAACCTCTCAAAGCACAGCTGACACTTGTCTGACCATTCAAATCCGATTCCTTTCCTCAACAATCTGGTCATCGGAGCAGCAATAACCGAAACCCTTCACAAACCGACGGTAGTAGCCTGCCAAACCAAGGAAGCTTCTCACTTCAAGAACAGTCCTAGGTGCTTTCCAATCCACAATTGCCTCAATCTTAGCTGGATCCACTTTAATACCCTTAGCTGACACAATGTGACCCACGAAAGACACCTCTCAAAGCCAAAAGTGACACTTACTAAGCTTCAAAAACAAACGGTGCTCCCGCAACACTTGCAACACTAACCAATGATGCTCTTCGTGTTCACTCTCATCCTTTGAGTAAACCAAAATATCATCCATAAACACTACTACAAATCGATCAAGATATGGCCTAAACACTCGGTTCATCAAATCCATAAAAGCCACAGGTGCATTGTTCAAACCAAACGGCATCACAAGGAACTCATAATGGCCATACCGCATTTAAAATGCAGTCTTAACCACATCCGCATCCTGAACTCGAAGCTTATAATAACCCGACCGAAGATCAATCTTGGAGAAGACACTCGCACCTCTAAGTTAATCAAACAAATCCTCGACTCTAGGCAAGGGATACTTGTTCTTCACTGTGACCTTGTTAATTTGCCTATAGTTGATACACATCCTCAAAGAGCCATCCTTCTTCTTGACAAACAAAACCGGGGCTCCCCATGGAGATATGCTAGGTCGAATAAACCCCTTATCCTCTTATAGCTGAGGTTTGAGTTCCCTCAACTCTACAGGAGCCATCCGATAAGGTGCTTTCAAAATGGGCGAAGTACCCAGCAAAATCTCTATGGGCAACTCCACTTTTCTCTCGGGAGGTAATCCTGGCAACTCACTCGGAAACACATCACCAAACTCCCTAACAACTGGGATATTCTCAATCTCAACCCGATCACTCTTCGAGTCCAACACAACTGCTAAAAATGCCTCACAAACTTTCCTTATAAACCTCTTAGCTTGCATGGCGGAAATCACATTACTCAAAGAACTCGAACCCAAACCTTTAACCACTACAGAAGACTGATCTCTATCTCGCAACACAACCACCTTTCTATGACAATCCACTATAGCTCGATACTTACTAAGCCAATCCATACCCAAGATCAAATCAAAGTCTCGAAATGGCAACTCAATCAAATTCGCGGAAAACTCAACACCCTGAACCAAAAGAGAAAAATTCCTATGCACTCTACTCACATTGACACTATGCCCTAAAGGACTGGTCACACAAACCTCATAATCTAACTGATCAACATCATGCAACTTATCAAACAATTTACTTGTGCACAAATATGAGCGTGTGGAGCTAGGGTTAATTAGAGCATATAACTCAGTGTCCAAGAGTAGGAACTTACCAGCAATCACATCCGGGGCGTCTTGCTCATCCTGAGCTCTCATGGCATATGCTCTAGCTGGAAATGTCAAGGGACGATCAACTAACTCTGATGGAGCTCCCTCTCTCTGCCGACCACCTCTACCTCGGCCTCTACCATGACTGGCTTGCGGAGCATTAGATCCAACTCTGCCAGCCTCATGCTGATCACAATAAGCCTCATTCCACTTTGGATAGTTAGCCAAGTAGTGATCAGTGCTCACGCATCGGAAACAACCACCTGTGAGCCACCTACACTCACCCCGATGGCACTTACTGCAGTGAGAACACTCAGGCAATAAATCAGTCCTCAAACCAGAACCAACTCTTCCAGAACCAGAACCCATGGCAAAACCTTGCCTCTTGCCTCTTGAAGCCGGACCTGAAGAAGACTCATCATGCGGGTTCCTTGAACTTTTACCCGAAGATGATGATGATCCACCACGAGGGGGATTCCTCCTTTGAGCTCTCTCTCTCAAAACCGACTCAGACCTTTAAGCCCGCACTGCTGCTTGCACTATCTGGTAGTACCCAATACCCGGAGTACTCATCAAAGAAATAATCATAGCCCGCAAAGACTCATTCAAATCGGTCTCAAAATGCCGACATTAAAACTCTTCAGTCAGAACACCTTCAAGAGCATACATAGAAAGACGGTTGAATTTTTTCTCAAACTCTGATAGTGACATAGCCCCCTGCTTCAAACTCAAGAACTGATCCCACTTGGCATTCTTATACTCCCTAGTCACATACTTATTTGTGAACTCCCTCACGAAGAACTCCCATGTGACCGGGTCAAGCAACTGGGGATGCCTGTAACACCCCGTTACTCCTGTTGGAAGGATACCGGAGCGCCACGCGCACAAACTCATAAACAAACTCGAATACATATACATATACTCAAATAAATTACGAAAATAAATACATTTAATCAAAAGATAACAAATACATATATATAACCATATAGTTTTTAAAAAAGGGATTTGTAAAAGATAAACATTTACATATACAAAATAATTCTTTTACAAGAATTACATTACCAAAATCATGCTCCATAGACAAAAATACAGCGGAAGATAAAATAACTCCAATTCTAGACTTTTAGTGGCCGACCTGCAGATGTCCGACTCCAAAAAGAACCTACCACCTACACAGGAAAAGAGCCCGTACTAAGCGATAACGCTTAGTGGGGAGGAACAACATAAGCATGTACATATAATCGTAATAAACATATATATATAAACTTAATAATAACAAAAGCATATAAACGTATAAACATATACTACTCATGCTTATAACAAGTATTCATCATACACATATATCGAAAAGTAACCATTCATATCCAAGTAGTCAATATTTATGTAACAACAGGAATATAATCATATAACCATTCATATCCGAATACAAGTCTTCCATTTCATCATGTTATAATGCATATACTTATACATGTAACATATATTCATTTCATATAACTAATAGCTTCATATATCAATCTCATATAATCACCTCAAGTAATAGCCTGATTACTCGCTAACTAGTGGATACGGGTACTAATGATACTGATAGGACACAGTATCCCAAGCATATGAAGACATGGGTCTCAAAACATCTTATAATCATGTATACCCGAAGGCATACCGGAGACCGAGGTCTCAAACATCTTAAGTGACCCAAACGGGGCCCGTATGTAACAAATAATATATAGCAACTGCACTCACACCCTGACCCTTGATAAGCGCTTATCTATCCGCTAACTATGACTATCAAGCTCAATTAACAACTCAATCATGTTCTAAAATAATATTCATATAATAGAGAATAAATCAAGTATAATCATGTTATTTTAGGTCTACATGTATGTTAATCAAATTCGAGAACATATACACCATATACAGGGTGCAATAAGAATGCAAACTCATAAATAAATAACCCATGTACATATAAATTATATGCATTTAAATCACATAGAATAATAATATTAATCATGTACATATATCTCATAATTAAACAATTGTCAAATTATAATACAGATTTAAACCCAATCATGTGTCATGTAGTGAAAAACCCTATGTAAAAGAAGCTTAAAACTCTTTTTCAAAATAGGGCAGGAGATGCCTCACTGTCGCGCTCGCGACAGTGAAGGAAGAGAGGCCAGTCACGAGTCGCACATGCAGTGGCGACTCATGACACTAGCGTCTTGCAAGCGCCTCGCAGGGAAGGGGCGGTCACGAGTTGTGATCCTCCCTCACGACTCGTGATGCCAACGCTTAGAGGAAGAGGAGGTCACGGGTCATGATCCTCCCTCACGACTCGTGATGCTACCACGTCTCTCCTCGCAGAAAAGGGACGGTCACGAGTCGTGATCCTCCTTCACGACTCGTGACTGCCAAGGGAAGAGGGTCACGAGTCGTGATCCTCACTCACGACTCGTGACCTTCCTTCTCATGTCTACAGAGCGGTAATCCCGCTAAAAGAAGAAGTGCAGGTTCTGTCGCACTCACGACAAAATCGATTCTCCTCGATCTCCAGAAATACAAAAATGGGAATTGAAGGAAAATCAAAACCCAACTTTACCCAAACCCATTTTTCATGCTAAAACATGTAAAAGCTTACCTTTTTGGCCTCCAAATCACATTCACAATCATGATAACACAAATCACACAATATTATCATACATCAAAACATCATTTACAGAGATTCCAAAAACCTAGAAATTCATCCATCAAGCTCAGACATATACCTCTAATTTAACATGCATATCATCATTATTTTGCTACCACAAATCATGTACACAAGTTATTACACTCATGCATTTCTATATACCAAAAACTCACAAATAACATCAACATTTAAACTCAAAAAATGATCCAAAGTGAGGATGGCAAAACACTCCCAAACCTGGAAATGGAGCTCAATAAAGCCACTGACTTCAGGCTACAACCTTTCCTTTCCCTTTATCCTTTCTCCTTTCTTTAGATTCTTGTACAAATCCAAACAAAATAAAACCCAATGAACCCATGCAAACAACCACATAATCCATTACAAAACCAAACGGAAGGAGAAGAAGAAGAAGATCCCAAATCAAATAACACAGCCACTTACCTCTTAGAACTCTTCAAATCTCAAACCCTAACTCAAAGAATAAGGAACACCCACATGCAAAGGAAGAGAGAGCAGAAAATGGAGGTGAGAAAATGAGAGATATAGAACGCGAGAAGGGAGAGGGCAAAACCAAGTATCTTCCACGGGAAGCTAAGAAATTTCAGCCTTCCCTCTCTCTACTCCTTTCAAATCTCCATTAATGCACTCACCAGCCCTAGCCACTTGTCACTCTACTATTGGGCCCCTTCTACAACTTTCTTGACTTTTGCTTCTAGTCCTTGCAAATTCTCTTATAAATCCTTGGCAAGTTACAATTCACTCACTAACAACAATTTTTTCTCTAAATACTTTAATAACTCTTCAATTACATCCTTAATTCAATTGCATAAATTACCAAAATACCCTTTTAACGATCCAATTACACATGCAATTCTACATGGCCATATTTGGGATATGACAACTCTCTCCTCCTTAAGAAATTTCTTCCTCGAAAGTTTCCCGCTAACCACCTACATCCCAAATACAAAAATTGAACTCAAACAGAAACTTAACTAAATAAACACTTACCGGAAGGACCCGCAGCCTCAGGAGTATCTTCTCTAATCATCGCGTAGACTCTAGCTGGAACATACTCTCCTGTAGTACCAGGTCGTTGCACCATTTCTGATGGGGACCTAGGAGCTCTATTTCTGTCCCGAGTACTTCTCGTTGCATTTGATTTACCTCCACCCGCTTTACTCTCTTGTTGACTCTTGTTCTCTTGTCGATCGGGGCAACTAGTAAACCGTTGCTCCATGCTTTTGCACTTGAAGCATGCACCTGTGATCTTACAACAAGTACCCCAATGGTGCCTTTGGCAATGCTCACATTCCGGTGCTCTATTTCCCCTACTCGTGGGCGGTGCTACACTTCCCACCTCAGAAGGCACTTGAGCAGTCCCTTTTGTTCCTTGTTCTACCGGAGCACCTTTAGACTTCTTATTACTAGCAAAATCACCTTCGATGCTCTCCTCTTCTGTTATATTCTTTGCTCTGCCATCTCGAATTCTTCCAACTTTATCGCTGCAGCCACTAACTGATAGTATCCAACTGGATGCATAACTGCTATTGCTGACAATAGACCTCTAATGACTTCTCTTAATCCACCCTAAAAATGTTGGCACTTAAAGTCTTCCGTCAATAGCGGTTGGGGCACATACTTGGTCAATCGACTAAACTCTTTCTCGTACTCGCTGACCTATAAGTTCCTCTATTTCAAATTGATAAATTCATTCCACTTTGCCTCTCGGTAGGCCTTAGTCACATATTTCTGCTCTAATTCTTTCACGAAGAACTCCCATGTCAATTCAGCTGGTCTCTAGGGATTGAGAAGCACAAGGTTCCACTCATCATATACTGATCCTTGCAAAAGTGATACAACATAAGTAACTCGTTGATACGGAGGGCAAGCTATCTCTTATAGAATCCTATCTGTTCTCTTCAACCAGAATTTCGCCACATCCAATTCATCAAAAAGGTTCCGTGGAATTCTTCTGCTCCCCTTTTCCTTATAAACTCAGACGGAGCCTTAGGAGCAGCCAATCTGTCTACCACTTGCAGTGAACCTTGTACCAATGCCGGATCGAAACCCTGACCTTCCACTGGTGCACGCTCACGTGCAGGCCTATCATGTCCAACCGGATTACTTCCAATCGGATTCACACTTTCCATCATGCTGCTCATGTACTCACTTGGATCTGACTCCATCTAGACACTACACAAAACAACTTCTGCATGAGGCCACGACCCTTGACAAACTCTCATGTAAAGACTCTATACTCAACAAATTACATAGAACCAGAATCAACTAAACCAGTGCCCTGATACCAAGCTGTAAAACCCCGTTACCCCCGTTGGAAGGATACCAGAGCGCCACGCGCACAAACTCATAAATAAACTCGAATACATATACATATACTCAAATAAATTTCAAAAACAAACACATTTAATCAAACGATAACAATTCCATATATATAACCATATAGTTTTTACAAAAGGAATTCGTAAAAGATAAACATTTACAAATACAAAATAATTCTTTTACAAAAATAACATTTCCAAAATCATGCTCCATATACAAAAATATAGCGGAAGACAAAATAACTCCAATTCTAGACTTCTAGTGGCCGACCTGCAGATGTCCAACTGCAAAAAGAACCTGCCACCTACACGCGAAAAGAGCCCGTGCTAAGCGATAACTCTTATTGGGGAGGAACAACACAAGCATGTACATATAATCGCAATAAACATATATATAAACTTAATAATAACAAAAGCATATAAATGTATAAACATACACTACTCATGCTTATAAAAAGTATTCATCATACACATATATCGGAAAGTAACCATTTATATCCAAGTAGTCAATATTTATGTAACGATAGGAATATAATCATATAACCATTCATATCCGGATACAAGTATTCCATGTCATTATGTCATAACGCATATACTTATACATGTAACATATATTCATTTCATATAACTAATAGCTTCATATAGCAATCTCATATAATCACCTCAAGTAATAGCCTGATTACTCGCTAACTAGTGGATACGAGTACTAATGATACTGATAGGACACAGTATCCCAAGCATATGGAGACATGGGTCTCAAAACATTTTATAATCATGTATACCCGAAGGCATACCGGAGATCGAGGTCTCAAACATCTTATGTGACCCAAACGGGGCCCGAATGTAACAAATAACATATAGCAGCTGCACTCACACCCTGACCCTTGATAAGCGCTTATCTATCCACTAACTATGACTATCAGGCTCAATTAACAAGTCAATCATGTTCTAAAATAATATTTATAGAATAGAGAATAAATCAAGGATAATCATGTCATTTTAGGTATACATGTATGCTGGTCAAATTCGAGAACATATACACCATATACGGGGTGTAATAAGAACGCGTACTCATAAATAAATAACCAATGTACATATGAATTATATGCATTTAAATCACATATAATAATAATATTAATCATGTACATATATCTCATAATTAAATAATTATCAAATTATAATACAGATTTAAACTCAATCATGTGTCATGTAGTAAAAAACCCCATGTAAAAGAAGCTTAAAACTCTTTTTCAAAACAGGTCAGGAGAGGCCTCACTATCGCGCTTGCGATAGTGAAGGAAGAGAGGCTAGTCACGAGTCGCACATGCAGTGGCGACTCGTGACGCTAGTGTCTCGCAGGAAAGGGGCAGTCACGAGTCGTGATCCTCCCTCACGACTCGTGATGCCAATGCTTAGAGGAAGAGGAGGTCACCAGTCATGATCCTCCCTCACGACTCATGACGCTATCGCGTCTCCCCTCGAAAAAAAGGGACAGTCACGAGTCGTGATCCTCCCTCACGACTCGTGACTGCCAAGGGAAGAGGGTCACGAGTCGTGATGTGAACACATGACTCCTGACCTTCCTTGTCACATCTGCAGAGCGGCAATCCCGCTAGAAGAAAAAGAGCCGGTTCTGTCGCACTCATGACAAACATCGCGCTTGCGACATAGTCGATTCTCCTCGATCTCCAGAAACGCAAAAATGGGAATTGAAGGAAAATCAAAACCCAACTTTACCCAAACCCATTTTTCATGCTAAAATAAGTAAAAGCTTACCTTTTTGGCCTCCTAATCACGTTCTCAATCCTATTAACACAAATCACACAATATTATCATACATCAAAACATCATTTACAGAGATTTAAAAAACCCAGAAATTCATCCATCAAGATCATACATGTACCTCTAATTTAACTTGCATATCATCATTATTTTACTACCACAAATCATGTACACAAGTTACTACACTCATGTATTTCTATATACCAAAAACTCACAAACAACATCAACATTTAAACTCAAAAACATGGTCCAAAGTGAGGATGGCAAAACACTCCCAAACCTGGAAATGGAGCTCAACAAAGCCACTAACTTCAGGCTATAACCTTTCCTTTCCCATTATCCTTTCTCCTTTCTGTAGATTCTTGTACAAATCCAAACAAAATAAAACCCAATTAACCCATGCAAACAACCACATAATCCATTACAAAACCAAACGGAAGGAGAAGAAAAAGAAGATCCCAAACCAAATAATACAGCCACTTACCTCTTAGAACTCTTCAAATCTCAAACCCTAACTCAAAGAATAAGGAACACCCACATACAAAGGAAGAGAGAGCAAAAACTGGGGTGAGAAAATGAAAGAGAGAGAATGTGTGGAGGGAGAGGGCAAAACCAAGTAGCTTCCACGGGAAGCTAAGAAATTTCAGCCTTCTCTCTCTCTACTCCTTTCAAATCTCCATTAATGCACTCACTAACCCTAGCCACTTGTCACTCTAGTATTGGACCCCTTCTACAACTTTCTTGACTTTTGCTTCTAGTCCTTACAAATTCTCTTATAAATCCTTGGCAAGTTATAATTCGCTCACTAACAACAATTCTTTCTCTAAATACTTTAATAACTCTTGAATTAAATCCTTAATTCAATTGCATAAATTACCAAAATACCCTTTTAATGATCCAATTACACATGCAATTCTACTAGGCCATATTTGGGATGTGATAATGCCTACGGACCAACTTCCACCAATCGTAGGCGGATCCCTGAAGCAATGCCACGACACTCTCAACTTGCCTGTCTGGAGGACACCTAGTCTCCTCAAACACTCGCTCCACTTTTTCAATCCATTTCTCAGCAAGCTCAGACTCATCCATACTAGTCCCATAGAAATCCTCTGCACCAGCTCTCCTCATACTCTCTAATGGGGCTCTTGGAGCAGTTACCCTATCCAAGACTTGAGCCATGTCTTCAGAAATCTTCAACATTACCTCGAAGGGCATAGCTGCGGCCTCAGGCTGAACCCTAGGTGTTTAGCCGAAACAGACACTGAAGGATCTACAGCTTGGGGATTCACACTTTCAGCGAACCCCTCAAGCGACCCATGAACAGAATCATAATCCATCTAAAAGAAAGACAAAGACAACTGCATCAGCCAATACAGTCCTAATCATATATCTATACACAACAATCACCCAGAAAATGCCTAAACCGAATCTCTGATACCAAAAACTGTAACACCCCTTCCGATACATACGGGAACCCATCTGTAATGGAGTGAGAACCTGTATGAGCAGGGGTGTCACCAAGTAAAATGGTACAAAACATTCATGCACATAATATAAACATACATATAAATAACAAAAATTAAAACTTTAAAACCAACTGATCATTCATTTATGGAATAAGAATATTCAATACATAACTGTTCTGATACCAACATAATTACAACTTTCAGTGATACATAGTGAAAGCTGAACAAAAGACTAAATGCAAAGAGAGATCACTATTATAAAATAATCATAATACAAAAAGAAGCTAAGTCCTATCAACAATTCCACTATGTTGGCTTGACTGGCGGTGACTCTCCCAAAAGATATACACCTTTCGTACCTACACGAGTGAAAACACCGTGCTAAGCGATAATGCTTAGTGGGGAAACAAACAACAATAGTATGGACGGCCATTCATAATGGTCGCCAAGGCAAATCACATACGTAATGGCATACTAAATATCATAAGTTATAAACATAAATGGATCCAATTCATAACCATTCAAAGGTTCGATATCATACTCATATGCTAGCTGATTCATATGCTCATAAATAGAGTCATTCAGATTCATATACTTATAATCATAATCATTCGGATTCACATTCCCAAAAGAATAACAAAATAAATCATAACACCTACTGACTCATAGTAGTGGATAACGAGTGAACACATGGCGGTACCTTACGGGTACGAATCAAAAAACAATATCATATTTTCTCTTTTCAAAAAAATTTACAAAGGGGATCTTAAACAAGATCTGAACACATTGAAGTTCACGAGGAACTAAATGGGGACCTAATCACGGTCTATAATAGAACAGAGGGCTGCAGCTAAAGAACTCTTTTAGGCATGCCTAACTATCCACTAGAATTACTTTTGTAGGACATACATAATAAAAATTATGCTCAAAGCGTATAATTTATCATGAAGAAATCATAATAGTGCACATATATAAGCATATTTATTCCCATACAGTAGTAAAAACCCATGAAGAAATGATACAAAAGTCATTTTAGAAGAAAGGGGCAAAATCAAAAAAATAGGGCAAAGAGGGGTCACTGTCGCGATCGCGACCAGTGTCGCACTCACGACAGTGGCCGGATGGCCTACACGAGGGGAAGGGCGAAGGGGCATGCGAGTCGTTCTACGCTAGCATGAGACAACCTTCACGACTCGTGAAGGTTGTTCACGACTCGTGAACAACTTTCACTACTCATGAATAATGTTCACGACTCGTGAACCTTATTCATGACTCCTGAACTCTCAGTCTTCCCCCGCCGACACGTGATCTGCTGCACCACTCGCGCAAACCAAAGCTTCACGAGTCATGCAGCCAAATCGCAAGTCGGACGCCTCACAAACAACAGAGAAATCAACAGTGAAAAATTAGAATTCACCATTTTGTCGCGCTCGCGACAGCATCGCAATTTCCAATTTCCAGCAAAATGCAGGAAAACCCAGATTTCCAACAACAAATCCATTTTGACCCAAAATCAAACCAAACCTCATCTTACGTCCAAATAAGCCTTGAACCATCACAAATAACATAACACACAACTTAAATCAACAATTAACACAATGAAAATCATGCATTAACAAAATCAAGCTTCTCGGGAACATAAACCCATAAATTTACAGTAAAAGTTCATCAACTTCAAATTCACTTCAATACTTTAACATTCATGCATTATAACTCAAATCAATTGCATACCCATAACAATAGCACTATCATAAACCTCAACAAACATCAAATTTCCAGAAATCTCAGGCAAAGACGCAAATCACAAATTAATATCAAAACGATCAAATTCCCAAACCTGATACTCCTATGCTCCAAATCAATGAGCACCACTTCCACTAGCCTTCTCCTTTCCCTTGGGATCACGAGGAGGCTCAACTAACAAAAACACCCACAAAATCGTACAAACACAAAACCTAAATTAAAACACATCTAACCAAAATCAAAAACAATTGGATGAAGAAGAAGAAGATGAAACCCATTACAATTACCAAATCAAAGCTCAAGGAATGATCAATTTCCACCACAAAGCACTTGGATCCAAGCTAGGGCACACAAGTGAAGAGAAAAGAGGAAGAAGGAGTAAAGAGAAGGAAGAAAATGGGAAGAGGCAGCAAAATTAGCTATCCCATTTTCTCTCTCTCCTATTTATACCTTCTTTCAAAATCCCTAGCCACATGTCACCCTTTGGTTGGTGGAACTTGACCACTCACACACAACAAACACACATGCTACTACACACAAGACTAACCCTCATAATCACACACTACAATCATATGCACATGCACACACTGACACAACCCAATAGACATACACCCTACTAACATATATGCAACCACAATCTATTAAAACCTACAAAACATGCATTTTGCCCAAAATACCCTTGACACATGCCAAAACTCTCACACATGCACACATACACATGGCATACATGTCTCAAACTACTAGGGGGAGAATAGGGTGTTACAATTGCACCCAAAAGAATTAAATAATTACATAACCAAAATGATATATAAAAAGAATATAGGAGGAGTACAAATATAACAAGACTGTACTCCTAGTGGCCAACCCTACAGATGCGTGACTCGAGTGGAACCGAAAGCCTGCCACCTACACGGGAAAAGAACCCATGCTAAGCGATAATGCTTAGTGGGGAGGAACAAAGATAACAGAACACTATACAATAATATCATACAAAAATATATATAAATAAGCATTAACCCACTGAGTTCTCTAGGTGACAAAAGCAGAGATACTTGAATCATAATCACTATAAGAAAGCAGAACATAATAATACCATGCTTAAAGGAAAAACCATAACTGGAAGCACTCAACAATCATAACACTTCACTAAGCAAAAAGCTAAACACTTCAAACTATAGCCTGAATTTCATTGGTGGTGGATACGGGAACACTACACTGGAGACTGAAGCCTCAAAACATTTTATACCTGAAGGTAGCACGGGAGACCAAGTCTCAAGATATTTTCATTAAGACCATAACGGAGGTTAACCGACATCACTAGACCCGAAGCAGGGTCAACACTGGTAGCTGTACTCACTATCCCTTTATAAGCATGCTTATCTATCCATTACTATGCAACTTCAGGCTCAACTACTCACTCACAGTTGCAAAATTTTAAATCATTCAAAGGCATGAATCAAAACACTATCATTATCATATTCATTAGTACACAAGCTAGAACAAAATATCATCAAGGCATATGCAAAACCATGTACCGTGCAATAATGAGAAATCATGCAAAGTGTGGCAAAAAGAATCACTTCGGAAGATAGGGCAGGCAGGAAGGGCCTCTCTCACGATCGCGACATGCGTCGTGCTAGTGACAGAGCGCAGGGTACCCCGTTGCACGCTCGTGATAAGGAACACTCGCGACGAATAACACTTGGCAGGCACTCACTATGCCAAGCTCTGTCACACTCGCGATAGAGATTGGGAATTTCCCCTTTGCAATCGTGCTCGGAGGCACGCTTACGCTGGGGCTCAGCTTACCACAGCTCTACCTACTGAGCTCTCTATCGCGCCCGTGACAGAGGGCTCTTCAGCACCACAAAGACCATTACGCACTCTGTCGTGCTTGCAACAAGCCTCGCACTCGCGACAGAGACGTGAATTGCCTAGAATCTGCCCTTCACTGCACTTCCTCCAACTCAACCAACACAAAACCACTCAAACATGCACTAACGCATACCTCATCACTCTTATGCATACCAAGACATGCTTAATATCAATATACACTCAATTTACACTGATTTGAACAAGAATTCACAATTAAATCACAAGAGCATGCAAATCATAATTTACACTAACTCATGATATTTCACTTCCAACTATACATGCAAATCACTACAACTTGAATCATACCAAATCAACAAATCCAACTCAATCAATTACATGCATTTATACATAATTCAACACTCAAAATCACGGGTAAATTTAAAGCATAACACACAAATGATCCAAAAGAGAGAAGAGGGCAAAACACTCCCAAAAATCAAAATGAAGCTTCAAACCGTCCACTTCAAAATCACACTTTCTCTTTTCCTTTGTTCTTCCTTCTCTCCTCCAATTCCTGCACAAAACCCAGCCAAATACACACTTTAATCAGACCATTCATTCACTCAACCAAAACTAGAAAACAAGAAGAAGAAGAAGAAGAAGAAGAAACCAAAACCCAAGCAATTACCTCTTCAACAATCAGCTCTTAAACTCAGGAAATCCAACCTCAAAACTCAAAGAAGCACACAAGGGAGGGTGGAGAGCAGAAAATGAAGAAAGGGAGAGTAGAGATAATGGGAAAGAGTGAAGAAAGAAGAGAAAGAAACAACTTCCACGGGAAGCTTCTCCTATTTCTGGTCTCCCTTCCCTCTCTCTTCCTTTTTCATTAAATGCCCTCAACAACCATGCCATGTCTCACTCTCCAATGGTTCCAAGTGCCAAATATCTTGACTAAACTTCTCCTTGGTACCATACACAACACACACTAAATAAACTCTACATTAAAAACATTAATCCTTGTACCAAACACATAATCCACTAATTAAACTCCTTACTTTAAAACTTCGCTTAAATTCTTCAATTAAATCCTTAATTATCCAATTTCCCACTTGCATAATTACTGAAATACCCTCAATTTTTCGACTAGCATGCAAATTTCGACTAGGCCCTTTTTGGGTCGTTACAATCACTCCCCCTTAAGAAATTTCATCCTCGAAATTTCCCCACTAACCATAAATCCAACAACCCAAAAACAAAACATAAATAAAAGCTTAACAATTCTGTACTTACCAGAAGGCCCTGCTCGTTCAACTGCATCTTCTCCAATCATGGCATACACTCGCGGTCGCACATACACTTCTCCAATAAGCGGTTTTGCACTATGTTGGACGGCGCCTGTAAAGGTTGTCCACTGCCTCTACCACTTTGATTCCCTCTCGATCTATGTCCACTCACTCCACTCTCGGGTTGATCCTGAAGCTCTCTTCGCTCCGGGCAACTGGCTACCATATGTTCATTGCTTCCACATCTGAAGCACGCTCTAAAGATCCTTCTACACTAGCCCCAATGGCGTTTCTGACAATGCTCACATTCTGAAACCATGCTCCCCTTACTAGAAGGCGGCGCCGCACTCCCAACTTTCGAACGCATTGGAACTTAACCCTTCGTTCCTTGGCCACTCGGGACACCTCTTGATTTCTTACCAATCCTAAGTCCGCTATCCGGTGCCTTCCTCTTTTGCTCAATCTTTTACTTAATCAACTCAGATTCTTCTAACTTGATCGCTGCTGCAACTAGTTGCTAGTAACCGACTTATTGCATGACCACCATGGCCGATAACGGTCCTCAAATCACTTCCCTCAATCCATCCTCAAATTGCCTACACTTAAACTCTTCTGTCAAAAGTAACTCAGGTAAATACATGCTTAACCGACTAAACTCCTTCTCGTACTCACTCACTGACATACCCCTCTGTTTCAAATTGATGAACTCCTTCCACTTGGCTTCACGGTATGCCTTCATCAAATACTTCTGTTCAAACTCTTGCTTGAAGAACTCCCAAGTCAACTTAGCTAGCCGTTGAGGGTTGCGAAGCACCAGCTTCCACCAATCATACGCGGGCCCTTATAGTAGCGATACTGGACAAGATACCCTATTTTTTGTGGGATAGTTAATCTCTTGCAAAATTCGATCTACCCTCTAAATCCAAAACTCGGCCACCGCGATTGGTCCAACGAAGTCAAATGAAAATCTTCCTCTCCTCTCTTTCTCAGTAACTCAGTAGGAGCCTTAGGAGTCGTTAACTTATCCAATAACTGAAGCAAACCTTGCACTAAGGCCGGATTCCCAAATCCCATACTAGGCATATTATGACGCTCATCACGCTGATGCTGCGAAGCAGACTCCTCAACTCTAACCACATTAACACTTCCCGTTGCCTCACCCAAATTCTCACTTGGATCGGACACCATCTAGACACTACACAAGACACATCTGCATTAGGCCACGACACAAAACCGACTCGCATGCAAAAACTTGACACTTAACAATCAAAGACACCCAGAACCGCCTAAACCAGCGCTCTGATACTAAACTGTAACACCCCAATACCCCCGTTGGAAGGATACCGGAGCGCCACTGCGACACTCACTCAAAACTTTCACACACCATAGCGGAAGCATACAATTACGATGATAAATCATAAATATCTTAACATATAACCAAAATATATATATATAAAATATTCCAAAGTTACAATAATTACATACGTGTCATTGCACCCAAAAGAATTACATAATTACATAACCAAAATGATATACAAAAAGAATATAGGAGGAGTACAAATATAACAAGACTCTACTCCTAGTAGCCAACCTTACAGATGGGTGACTCGAGCGAAACCAAATACCTGCCACCTACACGGCAAAAGAACCCGTGCTAAGCGATAACGCAAAATGGGGAGGAACAAAGATAATAGAACACTATACAATAATATCATACAAAAAAATATACAAATAAGCATTAACCCACTGAGTTCGCTAGGTGACAAAAACAGAGTTACTTGAATCATAATCACTATAAGAAAGTGGAACATAATAATAGCATGCTTAAAGGAAATACCATAACTGGAAGCACTCAACAATCATAGCACTTCACTAAGCAAAAAGCTAAACACTTCAAACCATAGCTTGAATTTTAGTGGTGGTGGATACGGGAACACTACACTGGAGACCGAAGCCTCAAAGCATTTTATACCCAATGGTAGCACGGGAGATCGGAGTCTCAAGATATTTTCACTAAGACCATAACGGAGGTCAACCGAAATCACTAGACCCGAAGCAGGGTCAACACTAGTAGCTGCACTCACTATCCCTTTATAAGCATGCTTATCTATCCACTACTATGCCACTTCAGGCTCAACTACTCACTCACAGTTGCAAAACTTTAAATAATTCAAAGGCATGAATCAAAACACTATCATTATCATAATTCACTAATACACAAGCTAGAACAAAATATCATCAATGCATATGCAAAACCATGTACTGTGCAATAGTGAGAAACCGTGCAAAGTGGGGCAAAAATAATCACTTCGAAAGAAAGGGCAGGCAGGAAGGGGCTCTGTCGCGATCGCGACATGCATTGCATTCGCGATACAGCACAGGGTACACTATCGCGTTCTCGCGAGAAGTCACGCTCACGATGAAGCATGCTCGGCAGACACTCACTATGCCGAGCTCTGTCCCGATCGCGATAGAGACAGGGCATTTCCCCTTCGCGTTCGCGTTCGGAGGCACGCTTGCTCTGGAGCTCGGCTTACCGCAGCTCGACCTATTGAGCTCTCTGTTGTGCTCGCGACAGAGGGCTCTTCAGCACCACAAAGGCGATTCTACACTCTATCGCGCTTGTAACAGGCATCGCGCTCGCGACAGAGATGTCAATTGCCCAGAATCTGTCCTTCACTGCACTTCCTCCAATCTCAACCAACACAAAACCACTCAAACTTGCACTAACACTTACCTCATCACTCCTATGCATACCAACATGTGCTTAACATCAATATGCACTCAATTTACACTAATTTTAACAAGAATTCACAATTAAGTCACGAGCATGCAAATCATAATTTACACTAAATCATGCTAGTTTACTTCCAACTATACATGCAAATCACTACAACTTGAATCATACCAAATTAACAAATCCAACTCAATCAATTACATGCATTTCTACATAATTCAACACTCAAAATCACTAAAAAATTTAAAGCATCACACACAAATGATCCGAAAGAGAGAAGAGGGAAAACACTCCCAAACCTCAAAATGAAGCTTCAAACCGTCTACTTAAAAATCCCACTTTCTCTTTTCCTTTGTTCTTCCTTCTCTCCTCCAATTCTTGTACAAAACCCAGCCAAATACACACTTTAATAAGACCATTCATTCACTCAACAAAAACCAGAAAATAAGAAGAAGAAGAAGAAACCAAAACCCAAGCACTTACCTCTTCAATAATCAGCTCTTAAACTTAGGAAATCCAACCTCAAAACTCAAAGAAGCACACAAGGGAGGGTGGAGAGCAGAAAATGAAGAAAGGGAGAGTAGAGAGAACGGGAAAGAGTGAAGAAAAAGGGGAAAGAAATAGCTTCCATGGGAAGTTTCACCTATTTTTGCCCTCCCTTCCCTCTCTCTTCCTTTTTCATTAAATGCCCACAACAACCATGCCATGTGTCACTCTCCAATGGTTCCAAGTGTCAAATATCTTGACTAAACTTCTTCTTGGTACCATACACAACACATACTAAATAAACTCTACATTAAACACATTAATCCTTGTACCAAACACATAATCAACTAATTAAACTCCTCACTTTAAAACTTTTCTTAAATTCTTCAATGAAATCCTTAATTATCCAACTTCCCACATGCACAATTACTAAAATACCCTCAATTTTTTAACTTAGCATGAGAATTCCGACCAGGCCCTTTTTGGGTCGTGACATGTCCAAACCTACACGGATTAGCAAAACCGTGCTAAGCGAAAATGCTTAGTGGGTAAATAACATATGGCATATACATACATACATATATAAAAACGGATATCATAGAAACAGCATACGAAAATTCTTACTTAGGTTATTAACTCATAAGCATGCATATAATTTATACGCATAGCACAATTGCTTATATCCAATTCAGATCAACATTCATATGATTATCATATACTCATCGATGTGCATAGTAAATCATACATATCAAGTTAATTGCTTAAGTTTATTTTTATCTCATTTATTTAGCTTTGCCGGCAATTGAAAGACGCGGATAATGGGTAACGCATTGGTACCCGGAGGTACAGTAAATTCAGTGTATCCGTGGATACTCGCATTCACATTGGTACCCTAAGGTACAATAAAAGTCAACATAATCAATGTTCACATTAAAGAATCCAGTAAGGATACCAATCCTATTGCGATTCCAGAGGAATCGGTCGCATTGGGCTGCAGCACTTTAACCCTATAGGCATGCCTATCTATCCACTACTTGACTCATGCATTCCTCCGCTGATAGCTCGGCAGCTCGGGAGGTGCTGGACTTACCCGGATCTCTCGCGCTCGCGATAGAGTCGTATTGCCAAATCTCCAGCGAACTGCAGAAATCCTTTTCTTTCAAAAACTTACCCAAACCTTCCGATCAAACCAAAACTCATCCAAAATCAAATAAAACATCCAATTCATCATAAACAACAAAAAAACCAACTTTTATTCCAATTATTACAATCAAATTTCAAATTAATCATAATCAAAATCTTTAAATTGACAATCAGCAAAACAACTTCAAAATTCCATTCAAAACACACTTTGGTTCGATAATCCACATACAAAACATCTTCACCCAAAGTTATTCAAACACATAACACTTGGAATATTTGTAAACAATTTTAACTCAATAAAATTTCCCAGAAAATTGAATCAAACCCCCAAATCAAAATATTCATCAAAAATAACAAAATCCATAACCTTAACTCCTTTGCTCTTAATAGCTTCCTTGATGATCTTTCTTGCTTCCAAAATCATTCAAGATCTTTCTCATCCAAGAATCCTCATCCAAAACACGCAAACATATACAAAACATAAATCTAGGGTTTAGCCAAATGAAAATAGATAGAAGGAATCCAAAACTTAAACTCACCTTTCCTAACAAAATCTTCACTTAAATCACTTGAGTCAATCAACTTCATCATCAATCTTGAGTTTAGATCATAGGGGAAACAAAAGGCATTGAAACAAAAAGGAAAAGAGGAAGAAAGAAGAACGAGAGAACGAGAAAGGGAGGGGGCAGATTTTCTGCCTTCTCTCTCCTTCACTCTCCTCTTTTATACTCCTCTTAATCCCTAGCAACTTGCCACACTCCCAATTGTCCAATTTAGACATTTATGCCAAATTCTCCATTTAATCCTTCCACCTCCATAACCTCATACAATGGTATTCATAACTTAATAATCCTTCACATTGGCCCACTTAATTAATCGTATTCTTTTAATTAAGTCCTAATTCCATATTTCACATTTTACCATTTGCCACTCTTACCGAAACTTTTACATAAATTCTTAAATTGTCCAAATGGCATACCAAACACTTCAACTGGCACAACTTCGATCACTACTCATCCTCAATATGCACAAATCCTTATAGGGTACTTTTCGAGTTGTTACAGTAGACACCAAGTCAAAGCACTTTATCTTGCATACTCAAAATGGTTTAAGTTCCAGTATAAAAAGTAGCGCATTGTTTTTTCTTCGCATATGTGCAATTTACTATAAGTGGTCCTAATTGCCATCTTCATCTTGGTGCTTCAGTAGACTTGCCCTGACATCGGCTTCGAGCTATTTGTCAGCACAAAATCTATACGACCATTATTCAAAAAGCGAAGAGGATTTTAGCCTTAAAAAAAAGAAAAAGAAAAAAAAAGGCCGTTAGAGATGAAAATCGTAACTGGCTCTCTAAGCAAAAGTTAGGCCAAACGACAGGGTAAAAACCTGAAAATAGGCAGTCTGCCCTAAAAAAAAAAAAAAAGCTGCTGGATTGGGTTGGGTCCATTCTAGGCAAAAATTAGGCAAGGGGTTATGTGAAAATCCCTAAAGGGACGCATTTCCCATAAAGAAAAGCTAGTGTGAAAATCCACAAGGGGCGCACTACCTTTAAAACAATGACTTCCAATGCCCAGATAAATAAGGCGGCATTACTTCGAATGATTTCCCTTCAAGCAGATAGTGTATGATGCAGGGACATGAGTCAGAATCCCGGGCATATGATCATTGACCGAAGGGCAAAGATGCACACTTGACGGTTCTCTCTAAAGAGTTTCGGGTCAGAGTCGCTAAGCCAAGATAACGCTTCTAGATCCTTGAAGGCATGATCAAGCCGCCAAGCTATATCCTCAACGGACCCTTAACCCCCTAGGACATGGTCTATCCATTTTTGCATGCATTTCATACAAACATCTACATATGGCCATTTACACTTGCATGCATAATCTATTGTATATATTCCTATGCACACAACTTTGCAGGAAAAGTCCAAATGAAGGCCACACACATAAAAGCTAGTCAAGGACGGCTTCAGTTCAACATTAACATCCATTTGAGCAAGGCGATCAAGTCAAGATGATGGCTACTCAGGTACATTCTCCAAGACCTCTTAAGAGGCAATCTCCAAGACCTCTTAAGAGGCAATTCTCCAAGGTCTCTTAAGAGACAAATCTCTTTTACCTGCACTTTTAGTAGTCTGTAGCAAACTCGGTACAATCCTCTGAGGAGGATATCTCATGCGTTTTGAAGTCTTATCAGCGACTCGACGCATCGTCATCTGAAGATGGCACCTACACTTTTAGTAGTCTATAGCAGACTTGGTGCAGCTCAAGAGAGCAACCTGCACTTTTAGTAGTCTTGTCAGTGACTCGGTGCAGTCCTCCTCTTGCGCTTTTCGTAGTCTTGTCAGCGACTCGGCGCATCGTCATCTGCAGATGGCACCTGCACTTTTAATAGTCTTGTA
The DNA here is from genome assembly GCA_947683425.1 of Excoecaria cochinchinensis. Classification (NCBI taxonomy): domain Eukaryota; kingdom Viridiplantae; phylum Streptophyta; class Magnoliopsida; order Malpighiales; family Euphorbiaceae; genus Excoecaria; species Excoecaria cochinchinensis. Next base: position 1,881,900 of record CANTUQ010000021.1, on the reverse strand, counting down.
AGTGACTCGATGCAATCCATCTCCTGCGTTTTGTAGTCTTGTTAGTGACTCGACGAATCGACATTTGCGGATGGCTCTTGCACTTTTAGTAGTCTGTAACAGACTCGGTGCGGCCCTCTGAAGAGGACATTTCTCGCATTTTGTAAGTCTGTAACAGATCCGGTGCATCACTGTCTTAGGATGGTTCCTGGCACTTTGTACTCTTGTCAGCGACTCAGTGCAACTCAAGAGGATGAATGACAACACTATTCTCGAGGGAGCAGCTGGAAGGTTGTCGCCTCAGGTACGCGCTTCTTTCCCTTTCTTGAATTTTGGCTCACCTAGGCACCCACACACTAGCCTCCCCAAAATTGAGGGCAACTGTAGACACCTGGTCCCGAGTAGCCTTGATCAGGATTACCCAATGATGAAATTAAATGTGCCGATTTATAGGCAAAAAGAATGAAAGTTGGAAGTGATAATTTCCTTGTCGTTTTGATTTGTTAGGAATGAATAAAAATGTATTTTAAAAATTATTTTGGGATAAAAAAGTTAGTTTTTAAATTTATTGTGTTTTATAGAAAATTAAAAAAAAAAGAAAAATTCGCGCGAATGTCGGGCTGTGGCAGTGCCCTAGTGTGCAGGCGACACCAGGGTGTCCCGTGCGCGACAGACGCCCGTCGGGCATCTCTCGCTCCCTGTCGCGCCCGTTCGCCCTTCCAGCTGCCGATTTCCGGTTTTCTTCATCTTTAAGTGTTTTTAACTCATTTTTTTTGCATAATTTAATTCTAAAACCCTTTTATCTTCTAACTATCCAAATTCTTAAGTTTTTGGCTGTTATTAGAATTCAATTATTTTTATTTTATCATTAAAAATTTGATTTTAATTTGAAATATAAAATGGTTTTTTAGTGAGAACTTGGGGGGCAATTTTCTTTAGAAAAAATATTTTCTTCTTCTTCATCTTTTTCAAGAGCAAATTCTCTCAATTCTCTAAAGGATCTTCCAAGTTAATTCTTAAAGCAAAAAGAATAATTTTTGTTCTTGGGAATTTTCTTCTTTTCATTTAACAATTTTTTACTCTGAGACAAATAAATCAATTGTTTGTTTTTGAGTAAAAACTCATTTTTAATATTTTATTTTTCTAATATTATTCTTACAAATCAAGACAACGAATTGATCATCTATCTTCATTTTTTCAAGATAAATTTTGAGGGTAAGCATTCTTGCCTTAATTTTTCATCCAATTTCTTAATTTAGTTTTTTTTTTTAATTAATTAGTATCATGTAAATTCTCTTAGATCTATTATTTTTTTACTTCTTATTTCTTATTTTTTGGTTTTTGTTTAATTGTTCATATTATTGTTGTCATTATTATTATTGTTATTTGTTTTTATCCTTTTGTTCTTATTTGATTGTTCATTTTTATTTTTATGATGATTATCATTATCATCATTATTGTTCATATAATATTATTGTTATTATCAGCATTATTACTTAACATGTTTTAGCATCATCGGTTTATTTTATTTCTTCATTGTATTCTTGCATATCTAATTTGTTTGTACATATTCCTTGATGTTATTTTGTCTTATTATTATTATTATTATTATTATTATTATTATTATTATTATGATTATGATTATTATTATATTTGATTGGTCATATTCTTTGTTATTATTGCGTTATTATTATTATTGTAGTTATTACCATCATTAGTATTATTATTATTATTATTATTATCATTATCCTTATTTAATTTTATTATTACTATTATTAATTATATTTTCATGCATGCTGAATTTTATTATTATTATTTTATGCTTGTTTATACATACATTTTTATTTGCTATATCTTTATTTCTTTTATATTATATGTTTAAATCCATTTTTTTATTACTAACATTACTTTTATTTATTTTTTTATTTCAATACTTATTTTTCATGTGTGAATCTTTTCCAATGGCAAGTGGAAGAACATGGAGATTTGAAGATCCATTTGGGAGTTGACTTGTTATTTTTATCATTTTCATTAATTTGCTTTTATTCATTTTATCATGTAATTTGTAATAATTTTTTTTATGCACGTTAATTAAAAAAATCACAAAAATATTTCTATTTAATTAATTTGATTTTTTCTAAATAAAAAGGGGACCAATGTCCTAGCTTTTTCATCCAAAATAAATTGTTACTTTAAAATTGTTTTCTTTAATTAAGCATGAGAGGACCAATGTCCTCGTCTTTAATAAATAGCCCGTTTTATATATGATTTGTTTTTTATTTATTTACAATGGGGATTGTATTCCGCCCCTAGTTTTGTTGTAATTTATTTTACTTTAATTTACTTTATCTACCGCTTTCTTTATGTGATTGACATGCGCTTTAATTAAATTGCATTAAAATTGAATGAGAAATGGGATGAAACGCTAAATTCAAAACTCAATTTTAAAATTAATCAAGGTATGAATAAATGGGAAGTCCCGAACCATCTCTGGTCTTTGGGCTCAATGAGGCGAGAGGACCATTTCAATGTTCCATTGGAATAGGACTTCCAATACACCTCTTGTGTCCTGTAAAAAGGCTTTAACTTGCATAGTCCTAGGCTCCACGAGGCGAGAGGACCATCCTAATGTTCTATTAGGTTGGGGCTTCCAAGACCCCTCTGGCTTGCCCAAAATGGGATTAGCAGCGCTGTCTTAGGCTCACTGAGACTAGATGACCTTTTCCAATGTTCTATTAGGTGGCAACTCTAAGACACCTCCTTGTTGCCCAAAATAGACGCACTTGTAATTTTTTACAAGTTTTATGAACCTCTCCCGATCGCTCTAAAGGCGTGCGTTACAGCCATGCGTTCGATTCGTACCTGTAAGGTACCGCCATGTGTTCACTTGCTTATCCACCCCTATGACTTAGCAGGCAACTGAAAGAGTAAAAATTAATGTGAATTAAATTGATAAGTTTTGTGATGATTTTCAAAATGATTATGTGAATAAACATTTAATGCGATTGTGATAAATGCCATTTGGCTGGTGCTTTACGCTCCTCTTTATTCTGGAACCTTTATGAACTCGAATGTGAAATTGTGTGGTATCTCTGATACTTAATTGGTTTTTTATCTGAACCTAATATCGGTTAATCGAAAAGAGATATAGCAAATGATCTTGTGCTAATAAGTATGCATGAAAGAATACTGTTTGCATAAGAATTTGTATGTGAGAAATGCCTGTTATTAATCTGTTCATAAGTTATGAGTATGATTGTCTATGTAAAGTCTGTGTAAGAACTTTTGAAATGATTGATATGCATATTTGCTATAGTTAAGTACTCAGTAAATGAACTCTATGAATTTAACCGTTTATATGTGCAAACTAAGAATACAGGTATGTATTGTGTTATCTATGTAGTGGTCCAAATACCGGCTTAAAAGTGACAGTGCATAATTTTAGTGTTATCATGATGATCGCAGCGTCGAACAGTGTAAGGAGTGAATTTGTCTGAGTCAAAACTTATTGATAAGTGTGCTAAAAATATAGCGGTTCCGATATGGGTAACACCGGGGTGGCTATACAGCGAACCCGGCTGTCCGGCGCCCGAAGAATTCTGATTTCGCGAAAATGATATGTGGGTCCTAAGGAGTCTAGTGGTGAAATCAGAACTTAAAACGGAGCTAAAATGACCTCCAAAAATCAGTTTGAAGGAAGCCTCCGGTTCGATTCAAATAGTAACCAAGTTTGACCGAAATTTGACCGAGACTCTAAATATAGTAAATGAACTATAAATTTTTTTTTAAGGTGTAGATGGACTCAGAATAGTGGGTAGAATAGTTGATGGTGAAAAAGAAATTTTATGGAGACACTAGGAAATTAGTGAACTGGGTCGGTTTAATTGAACCGGACAAAATAGTGAACCTAATTGAGATGGAATTAAGGTCTAATGGATATATACGAGTGAAAATGATATTAAGGGTGAAAAGTGAATCGAACCGGTTCAACCAATGAATCGGACCGGTCGGACCGGACCAGTTGACTTTAGTTCGACTAGGCTTGACCAAAGTTTGACTGGACTCTAAATCGAGTTCTGGACCTCCGAAAAATTATCTGGAAGCATGATTATGCTTGGAATATTATGGAGAATCAATTGTTAAAGAAAAATAAATTTTACGGTAAGAGAGAAAATTGAGTTATCGGACTGGTAAGAAATTAGCAGACCGGGAAACGGTCTTTGATTGAGCCGAAATTTTACGTAATGGATAAATTATATATTTTGACAATTATAGAATTGATTTTGGGAGAAATTGAGCTTAGGAAGTGAGAAAAATAATTTTTGGATGGAAAATGGGCTTAATAACCAAAATGGGCTTTAGGGTTGGCCCAATAGGTTGAACCAAGCCCAAGCCCACTCAAGACACATCTAAAAGGCAGAAAAATCTCCCAATTTCGAGAATTCTCTCCACCCTTCTTCCCCCCCTTCTTGGCCGAACTCGACCTCCTCACTTTCTCTTGAATTTTCTTCTTCTTTCTTCAAAGTTCTCCCTAAATCCAACCATTCTAAGTAAATTATAGCCTCTCTTTTCATTGATGATGGTCTCAAAAGCTCTTTTAGAGTGAAGAAAGTGGGAAAAACCAAGTGTTTAAGGTTATGCCCTAAATTTGAGGTAAGAGATTTTGGGTTTTATAATGTTATCTAATGGTTCAAATAGGTATTTTTGGGTATGTGGATGATGATTATGTAATTATATTGCAAAAAGGAAGTAAGGATTTGAGAAAATATTGATGTTTAAATTCGGCCACCTTAGGATTTTTATGGAGAAGATGGAGTTTTACAGAGATAAGGCATGGAAAGCAAGCTTAAGTGGTGGAGAGCATGGAAATAAGGTTAGTGGATACAATATCCTTTCTTTTCTGTGGTAGAGGCATGATTTTAGATTCTGTTTGTATTGTGTGTATGTGAAAAATGCATGAATAATTGAATCTAACTTAATATATGTGATTAGTGGACCTAAAATAGTGTAAAATTATGATTAGATGAAATTAAAACTAAGAGGTATGAAAAACCTAATGTAGGCCGAATAGTATATTATGGACTTTATGAAGATTAAATGAAGTTTATAGCTTATAATTGATGGTTATTATTTGTATAACATGTTTAAGGCATGATAGAGTGATTGAAAGAAATTAAAGAACACATAAAGAAAATCTAATGTTGTGGCCGAATGGGATATTAAATAAAATAATGGGATATGTTGTGTAACATGGCAAATAAATGATGTTTATGACTAATACAATATGTAAATTAAATGATTGAATGATTAAGTGGAATTAAAGTGAACTAAACAGAAAGATAGTGTAGTGGCCGAATGGTATATCAAGGGTTTATTTAAGATATGTGATGAATTATGACACATAAATGATATTTATGGTATGATTAATATATAAAGAGTATGAATGAGTGATTAATTGAAATTAAAGTGCATAATGTGGAAAAGTGACTTGTTGGCCGAATGGTAATCTAAGAGATGTAAGTATGTATATTTGACAATTAATGGAATGTGATGGCATAAAGTGATTAAGTATTGATAAACGAATGTGTATGCAAAATTATAAATGAATATAATATGTATGTTAAAATGTGCATAGTGATAATGTATGTAACACCCCCTACCCATACATAGGCGATTCCATCCGATGAGGAGTGAGAGGCCGTATGAGTCAAGGTGCCACCACACAAGTACAGAACAAATCATACATTTGCCTAAAGCATACATACTTAAACACAGGGTAATTAAAACTTTGAGATACAATATAGGGAATAGCTGATCATGCATTAATATAACAATATCGATTACATTTCTGTTCTGATCAACTAGCCGAAACAAAACGTAGTACAAATCCAAAATATACATATATATATCTGCGGAAGCTATAACAAACTGATACATGAGAGTTCTATACAAAAAGAACCATCAAGGCTACAAAAGAATAAGCCCTACACTAAACTCTACTGTGTTGGCTTGACTGCGGCGACTCCCTCAAGGAAAAATTCCTTCCGCACTTGCACGGATAAACACACCATGCTAAGCGATAAACGCTTAGTGGGGAAACACACATATAATATGGACGGCCATTCACAACGGTCACAAGAGCAAATCACATACACGAATGACATATGCGGATAATATTAGTATAACATAAACTTATACACATGCTTAGATATTAAAGCCAATCATCCAACTAGCTCCTAACCATATTCATATCACAATCATAATCATATAACGGATTATTTATCTCATCACTGAACTCATTCAGATATCACATTTATATAAACACATTGGAGCAAAGAAAAACAAACGAAACACCTGCTGACTCGAGGTAGTGGATAACGAGTGTACTGAGGGTACCTTACGGGTACGAGTCGATTACTTAGAGTACCTTATGGGTACGAAACATAGCCATTTCATTTATCATTAAAACAATATTTTACTGAGGGGACCTTAAACAAGATCCAAATACTGAGGGGTTCACGAGGAACCAAACGGGGACCTGATCGGGGTCCGAACTGAACTGAGGGCTACAGCTATAAGACTCCATTAGGCATGCCTAACTATCCACTTACTAGACTCTTGCAGGTCATGCATAACACAATTTACATTCCAATATTCATCACATAAAGAATTCATACTTGAGCCTAACTCACTTTACTATTACATATAACACATATTATTTAGCATAGCAAAACACACAATTAAATGATGTTAGATAGCTAAAATAACACTAATTAATAATTGAAACAAAACACAAGTGGAAAAGGAGTGAAAAAGAAGGAAGTCGAAAATTTGCATAAGGAGGACAGAAGCGTTTTACACAGTGGTATGGTAAATCCATACCGCCGTGTAAGACAGTTTACATGGGGGTATGGCGTAGACCATACCGCCGTGTAACATGTCCAACACAGCTAGACAGAGGCATTTTACACGGCGGTATGGAACGATCCTTTCCACCGCGTAAGATGTCTTACACAGCTCCAGAGGCGTTTCACACGGCTGTAAGGTAAACCCATACCGCCGTGTGAAACTCACAGTTCAAAAACATATCTGGGCAGTTGCGTTTTACACGGCGGTATGGTCTTTCCCTTACTGCCGTGTAAAACCACGGCCATGCAATTTCTGAAGGTTTCCCTCGATTCACACGGCTGTAAGCCTTACCCATACAGCTGTGTGATTTTTGGAAAACCCAAAAATCTACAGAATTCACTCCAATTCCGAACCCAAAACCACACACATCACAATTCGCACATTTAAACCATAACATCAACCTCAAACTTACCTTTCTTACTTGAGATGCAAAGCCAATCATGCAAAAACATTCATAATCATCTAATTAATTCTAACCTTAAGAAATCACATTCAACAATTCTCATACATGCATGAATCACCAAAATCACAATCTCAACTCATCCAACTAAATTCTAGGCTCACATTCTAAGAACATCAAAGCCCAAATACCAAATACACATAAACATCATACCAATTTTCATCGTTCAAACCACACAAAATCATCAACCACCCAACACATATAGAAAAATAATCCCAAACCTGCAACTCCTTAGATGCTAGTCACTTAGATCCACTGCAACCAACCTTCTCCTTGCCCTTAGGGTCACGGGGAGGCTCAACTAACAACACAGCCAAAGAACACACAAAATAAATAAACCCTAAATAAATCTAAACCCATAAATCACAAAGAAAGAGATGAAGAACATGAATCAAAGCAAGGCATATACACATCTATGCACATCAACACATCAACAACACCCAGAAATGCCTAAACCTAGGCTCTGATACCAAAAACTGTAACACTCCCTACCCATACATAGGCGATCCCATCCGATGAGGAGTGAGAGGCCGTATGAGTAAAGGTCCCACCACACAAGTACAGAACAAATCATACATTCCCCTAAAGCATACATACTTAAACACAGGGTAATTAAAAACTTTGAGATACAATATGGGGAACAGCTGATCATGCATTAACATAACAATATCCATTACATTTCTGTTCTGATCAACTAGCCGAAACAAAACGTAGTACAAATCCAAAATATACATATATATATCTGCGGGAGCTATAACAAACTGATACATGAGAGTTCTATGCAAAAAGAACCATCAAGGCTACAAAAGACTAAGCCCTACACTAAACTCTGCTGTGTTGGCTTGACTGCGGCGACTCCCTCAAGGCAAAATTCCTTCCGCACCTGCACTGGTAAACACACCGTGCTAAGCAATAAATGCTTAGTGGGGAAACGCACATATAATATGGATGGCTATTCTCAAAGGTCGCCAAAGCAAATCACATACACGAATGACATATGCGAATAATCACAGTATAACATAAACTTATACACATGCTTACATATTAAAGCCAATCATCCAACTAGCTCCTAACCATATTCATATTCACAATCATAATCATATAACGGATTATTTGTCTCATCACTGAACTCATTCAGATATCACATTTATATAAACACATTGGAGCAAAGCAAAACAAACGAAACACCTGCTGACTCGAGGTAGTGGATAACGAGTGTAGTTTGGGTACCTTATGGGTATGAGTTGATTATTGAGAGTACCTTACGGGTACGAAACATAGCCATTTCATTTATCATTAACACAATATTTTACTGGGGGACCTTAAACAAGTTCTAAATAGTGAGGGGTTCGCGAGGAACCAAACGAGGACCTAATCGGGGTCCGAACTGAATTGAGGGCTGCAGCTATAAGACTCTATTAGGCATGCCTAACTATCCACTTACTAGACTCTAGCAGGTCATGCATAACACAATTTACATTCCAATATTCATCACATAAAGAATTCATACTTGACCCTAACTCACTTTACTATTACATATAACATATATTATTTAGCATAGCAAAACACACAATTAAATGATGTTAGATAGCTAAAATAACACTAATTAATAATTGAAACAAAACACAAGTGGAAAGGAGTGAAAAAGAAGGAAGTAAGGAGGACAGAAGCGTTTTACACGGGGGTATGGTAAATCCATACCGCCGTGTAAGACAGTTTACACGGGGGTATGGCGTAGACCATACCGCCGTGTAACATGTCCAACACAGCTGGACAGAGGCATTTTACACGGCGGTATGGAACAATCCTTACCACCGTGTAAGATGTCTTACACGGCTCCAGAGGCGTTTCACACGGCTGTAGGGTAAACCCATACCGCCGTGTGAAACTCACTGTTCAAAAACATATCTGGGCAGTAGCATTTTACACGGCGGTACGGTCTTTCCCTTACCACTGTGTAAAACCACGGCCTTGCAATTTCTAAAGATTTCCCTCGATTCACACGGCTGTAAGCCTTACCCATACCGCCGTGTGATTTCTGGAAAACCCAGAAATCTGCAGAATTCACTTCAATTCCGAACCCAAAACCACACACGTCACAATTCGCACAATTAAACCATAACATCAACCTCAAACTTACCTTTCTTACCTGAGATGCAAACCCAATCATGCAAAAACATACATAATCATCTGATTAATTCTAACCTTAAGAAATCACATTCAACAATTCTCATACATGCATGAATCACCAAAATCACAATCTTAACTCACCCAACTAAATTCTAGGCTCACATACTAAGAACATCAAAGCCCAAATACAAAATACACATAAACATCATACCAATTTTCATGATTCAAACCACACAAAATCATCAACCACCCAACATATATAGAAAAATAATCCCAAACCTGCAACTCCTTAGCTCCTAGTCACTTAGATCCACTGCAACCAACCTTCTCCTTGCCCTTAGGGTCACGGGGAGGCTCAACTAACAACACAGCCAAAGAACACAAAAAACAAATAAACCCTAAATCAATCTAAACCCATAAATCACAAAGAAAGAGATGAAGAACATGAATCAAAGAAAGACAAAGACACGAACTTACCAAATTAGAAGCAAGAGTGACCAATTTCCACTACCAAAGCTTGATTTCTAGCTAATAATAACTAGGGAAGGGAAAAAGGAGGAAGAAGATGGAGGTAGAAGGGGAAAAACGGGAATGAGTTTTTGATTTCCCTTCTCTCCTCCTTCTTTTCTTAATTCTTTTTCCCTAACCTAATACAATACACATGTCAACCTCCTAGTGGTGGAACTTGCACACTCATACCCTAATTCCATGCATCACAAACACACCATGCATTCGCAACTAATGCACACCCCACAATGATATGCTCATAAGCACACAAACATAACTCAACTTACTCACATCCTACCAAGGTGTGAACAAAACACACCCAAAAGCAACCCAATTAATATGCACCCTAATAACCTACATGCACCACATGCTAACAAAACTCTAAAAACATACATTTCTTCTCAAAATACCCTTATGACATGCCAAACACATACCATGCAAGCACACACAAATAGGCTCATACTACTAGGAGGCAAACGGGGTGTGACAACTCTCCCCTACTAACAAGAGTTTCGTCCTCGAAATTCTCACCTAAACTTATCAAATGCGGATACTGAGATCTTATCGACTCTTCTGGTTACCAAGTCGCTTCCTCGACTCCATGATGATTCCACAACACCTTTACTAATGGGATTTTCTTACTCCTTAACTGTCTCACCTCTCGAGCTAGAATGGCTCTCGGTTCCTCGTCATAAGAAAAATCAAGCTGAACTTGCACATCTTGCACTGACAGAATGTGCAACGGATCCGATCGGTATTGATGAAGCATCGAAACATGGAACACATCATGCAACTTCGCTAATTCCATTGGTAAGGCCAACCTATAGGCCACCGGACCAAATCTGGCCAAAACCTCATACGGACCAATGGAGCGAGGACTAAGCTCGCCTTTCTTACCAAACTGAAAAACTCTCCTCCAAGGCGAAACTTTAAGGAAAACCTTGTCCCCAACCTCAAACTGCACATCAGACTTTTGTTGATCCTTAGCTGCATTCAGATTCCGCTGCACAACTCTAATTTTCTCCTCTGTATCTCTAACCAACTCTGGCCCAATCAATGATCTCTCGGATAGCTCGGTCCAATAAATTGGAGTCCTACATTGCCGACCATACAAAGCCTCATACGGTGCCATACCGATGCTCGACTGATAGCTATTATTGTAGGCAAACTCCATAAGCGACACATATCCGTCCCAACTACCCAGAAAATCCAGGACACAAGCCCTCAACATGTCCTCCAAAATCTGTATAACCCGCTCAGACTGACCATCTGTCTGCGGATGGAACGCTGTACTGAAGTTCAACTTGGTCCCCAAGGCTCTTTGCAACTCTTTCCAAAACTTGGATGTAAACCTCGGGTCCCAATCGGATACTATGGATAATGGCACACCATGCAATCGAACTATCTCATCCACATAAATGCTGGCTAACTTGTCCATCGGATAGTCCACTCTCACTGGCAGAAAATGAGCTGAGTTCATAAGCCGATCCACTATCACCCAAACTGAGTCATGCTTCCTCTGAGTCAACGGCAGACCAGAAACGAAATCCATGGCAATGTCGTCCCATTTCCACTCATGAACGGACAAAGGCGTAAGCAATCCCGAAGGAAAATGATGCTCAGCCTTTACGTGCTGACATATCAAGCACTTGGATACAAAGTCCACGATGTCCCTCCTCATACCTGACCACCAAAAGAACTGCCTCATGTCCCGATACATCTTGTCACTGCCCGGATGCATGGTGAAAACTGTACTATGCGCTTCACCCAGAAGCTGTCTCCTCAAATTCTCATCCTTTGGCACACATAAGCGGTTCCCATACATCAACACTCCATCCCGAACCGAGAAATCTGACTGCTTGCCCAAACTGACCTCTTGCACAATCCGTTGCAGCCTCTCATCAACCTTCTCAGCATCCACAATGCTCTGTCTCAAAGAAGGTTTCACCCTCAACTGAGCAATCAAAGCTTCATCTGAATTAAACCTCCATCTAAACTCCCTCAAGAAAAAAGTTGAAACTGACTTCCGACTCAGAGCATCAGCGACTACATTGGCCTTACCCGGATTGTAATCCACAATGCAGTCGTAGTCCTTAAACAACTCAAGCCAACGGCGCTGTCTCATGTTCAACTCCTTCTGCATGAGGAAATAATTTAAGCTCTTATGGTCCTTAAAGATCCTACATTTCTCCCCATACAGATAGTAACACCAAATCTTCAAGGCAAAAACTACCGCCACTAACTCTAAATTATCCGTCGGATAATTCCTCTCATGTGGCTTTAACTGTCGAGAAGCATAAGCCACAACTTTGCCTTCTTGCTTCAAAACACAACCAAGACCGACACCTGAGGCATCACTATACATGACAAACTCCTTACCCGAGATGGGTTGAGTAAGTATAAGAGCCTCAACTAACAATTTCTTCAACTGCTCAAAACAAGCCTGGCATCGGTCTGACCACTCAAATCTGACCCCTTTCCTCAACAATCTAGTCATCGGAGCGGCAATCACTGGAAAACCCTTAACAAATCGACGGTAATAACCCGCCAAACTAAGAAAACTCCTCACTTCTTCAACATTCCTAGGCGCTTTCGAATCAACTATTGCCTCAATCTTGGCCGGATCTACTTGAATACCTCAAGCCGAAACAATGTGACCCAGAAATGACACTTCCCGAAGCCAAAAATCACACTTGCTAAGCTTAGCAAACAACCGATGTTCTCTTAATACTTGCAAAACCAACCGGAGATGCTCCTCATGCTCACTCTCATCCTTGGAATACACCAAGATGTCATCTATAAACACCACTACAAACCGATCTAAGTATGGCCTAAATACTCGGTTCATCAAATCCATGAATGCTGCTAGAGCATTGATCAAACCAAACGGCATCACAAGGAACTCATAGTGGCCATACCGAGTTCGAAATGCAGTTTTAACCACATCCTCATCCTTAACCCGAAGCTGATAATACCCTGACCGAAGATCAATCTTTGAGAAAACACCTGCACCTCTAAGCTGATCAAACAAATCCTCAATCCTAGGCAAAGGATACTTGTTCTTCACTGTGACCTTATTGATTTGCCTATAATCAATGCACATCCGCAAGGATCCATCTTTCTTCTTAACAGACAAAACCGGAGCTCCCCATGGAGATATACTGGGTCGAATAAACCCCTTATCCAATAGCTCTTGTAGTTGTGTTTTGAGTTCTCTCAACTCTACAGGAGCCATCCGATAAGGTGCTTTCGATATGGGTGTGGTATCCAGCATAATCTCTATGGATAACTCCACCTCTCTCCCAGGAGGCAAACCCTGTAACTCACTCGGGAACACATCGCTAAACTCTCGCACAACAGGACTATCCTCAATCTGAACTTGATCCCTCTTGGAATCCAACACAACCACTAGGAAAGCCTCACAACCCTTTCTGATAAACCACTTGGCTTGCATTGCAGAAATCACATTATTCAAAGAACTAGCACCCAAACCTTTCACAAAAATAGGAGACTGACCTCTATCTCGGAGCACAACTGTCTTCCTATGGCAATCAACTACAGCCCGATGCTTACCCAACCAGTCCATACCCAGAATCAGATCAAACTCTCTAAAAGGCAACTCAATTAAATCCGCTGGAAACACAACTCCCTCATCTAACAAAGGACAATTCTTATAAACTCTACTCACACTGACACTATGCCCTAATGGACTAGTCACACATATCTCATAATCTAATTGATCAACCACATGCAACTTATCAACAATCTTATCTGTGCACAAGTATGAGTGTGTGGAACCAGGTCAATTAGAGCATACAATTTAGTGTCATGGAGTAGGAACTTACCAGCAATGACATCAGGCGCATCCTGCTCTTCTCTGGCTCTCACAGCATAGGCTCTAGCTGCGATTGGCAACTGACGCTTAACAGATTCTGATGCAGCTCCCTCTCTAGGTCGACCACCTCGACCTCTACCCCTGCCTCTACCACGAGTAGCCTGTGTAGCATTCGAACCAACCCTGCTCGCTTCTCTCTATGAACCCAAATCATCATACAACCTCGGACAACTGGCCAGAAGATGTTCAGTGCTCCCACACCGAAAACACCCACCAGTGAGCCACCTGCACTTACCCCGACGAGTCTTACTTCAATGAGGACATACCGATGTAGCCTCAGGTCTACCACCTTTACTAGAACCTGACACAGCTGCAAAACCCTGTCTCCTACCTCTAGTGGCTGGACCAGATGATGACTCATCCTGCGGGTTCCTCGATCTCTTACCTGATGATGATGAAGATGAACCACCACGAGAAGGGTTCCTCCTCTGAGCCATCTCTCTCAACACTGACTCAGATCTCTCAGCCCTCATAGCAGCATCTACAATCTGAAAATAATTCACCCCTGGTGTGCTCATCAAAGAAATCAACATAACCCTCAAAGACTCATTCAACCCTGCCTCAAAATGACGGCATCTGAACTCATCAGTCATAATACCTACCGGAGCATACCTAGACAACAGGTTGATCTCTTTCTCAAACTCTGAAACCGACAAGGCCCTCTGTCTCAAGCTCAGAAATTGTGCCCATCTAGCATCCTTATATGTCTGAGTTATGTACTTCTTCGTGAACTCTCCCTCAAAGAAATCCCAAGTAATCGGATCAAGTAGCTGAGGATGCCTACAAACCAATTCCCACCATTCATAAGCGAAACCTTGCAGTAAAGCCACTGCACACTCTGCCTGCTGGTCAGGAGGACACCAGACTTCTCTCAAAGCACGCTCCACCTTGTCTACCCATTTCTCAGCCAACTCTGACTCATCTAAACCTGTGCCATAGAAGTCTTCAACACTAGCCCTTCTTAAGTTCTCTATAGGGGCCCTAGGAGCAGTCACTCTCTCCAAGACCCTAGCCATGTCCTGTGATAGCCTGAACGTGGCTTCAAAAGGCATAGATGCGGCCTCGGGCTGGACCCTAACATGCTGAGCCGACAAAGAAATCGAAGGATCCACAGCTTGAGGGTTCACACTCTCGGCGGACTCCTCAAGTGATCCACGAACAGAATTAGAAGCCATCTAAAACAAACAAGAGGACAACCGCATCAGCCAACACAGGTCTAGACATATACACATCTATGCACATCAACACATCAACAACACCCAGAAACGCCTAAACATAGGCTCTGATACCAAAAACTGTAACACCTCCTACCCATACATAGGCGATCCCATCCGATGAGGAGTGAGAGGCCGTATGAGTCAAGGTGCCACCACACAAGTACAGAACAAATCATACATTCCCCTAAAGCATACATACTTAAACACAGGGTAATTAAAAACTTTGAGATACAATATAGGGAACAGCTGATCATGCATTAATATAACAATATCCATTACATTACTGTTCTGATCAACTAGCTGAAACAAAACGTAGTACAAATCCAAAATATATATATATATATATCTGCGGAAGCTATAACAAACTGATACATGAGAGTTCTATACAAAAAGAACCATCAAGGCTACAAAAGACTAAGCCCTACACTAAACTCTTCTGTGTTGGCTTGACTGCAGCGACTCCCTAAAGGCAAAATTCCTTCCGCACCTGCACGGGTAAACACACCGTGCTAAGCGATAAACGCTTAGTGGGGAAACACACATATAATATGGACGGCCATTCACAATGGTCACCAAAGCAAATCACATACACGAATGACATATGCGAATAATCACAGTATAACATAAACTTATACACATGCTTACATATTAAAGCCAATCATCCAACTAGCTCCTAACCATATTCATATTCACAATCATGATCATATAACAAATTATTTGTCTCATCACTGAACTCATTCAGATATCACATTTATATAAACACATTGGAGCAAAGCAAAACAAACGAAACACCTGCTGACTGGAGGTAGTGGATAACGAGTGTACTGAGGGTACCTTACGGGTACGAGTCGATTACTGAGAGCAGCTTATGGGTACGAAACATAGCCATTTCATTTATCATTAACACAATATTTTACTGAGGGGACCTTAGACAAGATCCAAATACTGAGGGGTTCAGGAGGAACCAAACGGGGACCTGATCGGGGTCCGAACTGAACTGAGGGCTTCAGCTATAAGACTCTATTAGGCATGCCTAACTATCCACTTACTAGACTCTAGCAGGTCATGCATAACACAATTTAGATTCCAATATTCATCACATAAAGAATTCATACTTGAGCCTAACTCACTTTACTATTACATATAACACATATTATTTAGCATAGCAAAACACAGAATTAAATGATGTTAGATAGCTAAAATAACACTAATTAATAATTAAAACAAAACACAAGTGGAAAAGGAGTGAAAAAGAAGGAAGTCAAAAATTTGCATAAGGAGGATAGAAGCGTTTTACACGGCGGTATGGTAAATCCATACCGCCGTGTAAGACAGTTTACACGGGGGTATGGCGTAGACCATACCGCCGTGTAACATGTCCAACACAGCTGGACAGAGGCATTTTACACGGCGGTATGGAACGATCCTTACCACCATGTAAGATGTCTTACACAGCTCCAGAGGCATTTCACACGGCTATAAGGTAAACCCATACCGCCGTGTAAAACTCACAGTTGAAAAACATATCTGGGCAGTAGCGTTTTACACGGCGGTATGGTCTTTCCCTTACCGCCGTGTAAAACCATTGCCTTGCAATTTCTAAAGGTTTCCCTCGATTCACACGGCTATAAGCCTTACCCATACCGCCGTGTGATTTCTGGAAAACCCAGAAATCTGCATAATTCACTCCAATTCCAAACCCAAAACCATACACATCACAATTCGCACATTTAAAGCATAACATCAACCTCAAACTTACCTTTCTTACTTGAGATGCAAAGCCAATCATGCAAAAACATACATAATCATCTAATTAATTCTAACCTTAAGAAATCACATTCAACAATTCTCATACATGCATGAATCACCAAAATCACAATCTTAAGTCACCCAACTAAATTCTAGGCTCAAATGCTAAGAACATCAAAGCCCAAATACCAAATACACATAAACATCTTACCAATTTTCATCATTCAAACCACACAAAATCATCAACCACCCAACACAAATAGAAAAATAATCCCAAACCTGCAACTCCTTAGCTCCTAGTCTCTTAGATCCACTGCAACCAACCTTCTCCTTGCCCTTAGGGTCACGGGGAGGCTCAACTAACAACACAGCTAAAGAACACACAAAACAAATAAACCCTAAATCAATCTAAACCCATAAATCACAAAGAAAGAGATGAAGAACATGAATCAAAGGAAGACAAAGACACAAACTTACAAAATTAGAAGCAAGAGTGACCAATTTCCACTACCAAAGCTTGATTTCTAGCTAGTAATAACTAGGGAAGGGAAAAAGGAGGATGAAGATGGAGGTAGAAGGGGAAAAACGGGAATTAATTTTTAATTTCCCTTCTCTCCTCCTTCTTTTCTTAATTCTTTTTCCCTAACCTAATACAATACACATGTCAACCTGCTTGTGGTGGAACTTGCTCACTTGTACCCTAATTCAATGCTTCACACACACACCATGCATTCCCAACTAATGAACACCCTACAATGATATGCTCATAAGCACACAAACATAACTCAACTTACTCACATCCTACCAAGGTGTGAGCAAAACACACCCAAAAGCAACCAAATTAATATACACCCTAATAACCTACATGCACCACATGCTAACAAAACTCTAACAACATACATTTCTTCTCAAAATACCCTTATGACATGCCAAACACATACCATGCAAGCACACACAAATAGGCTCATACTACTAGGGGGCAAACGGGGTGTGACAATGTAACACCCACTACCCATACGTAGGCGTACCCATCCTCAAGGAGTGAGAAGCCGTATGAGCCGGGTGTGTCACCAAGCAGATAAAGATACAAAGCATACATTCATACATAATAACCATACATCATTGCAGGGAAATTAGAACCTTTAAAGCATCAGAATGATCAATCATTACAATAGCAAAATTCGTTACAATAATGTTCTGATCAAAAGCTAGAATAAAATAATTACATATCCCAAAAGTATATAAATGCGGAAGCTTTACAAAATAATGGTATAAAGAGAGTTCCGATACAAAAGAATCAACATGCTAACAAAAATAAAGCCCTAGCACTAATCCCTCTATGTTGGTTAGATCCACTGCAACCAACCTTCTCCTTGCCCTTAGGGTCACGGGGAGGCTCAACTAACAACACAGCCAAAGAACACACAAAACAAATAAACCCTAAATCAATCTAAACCCATAAATCAAAAAGAAAGAGATGAAGAACATGAATCAAAGCAAGACAAAGACACAAATTACCAAATTAGAAGCAAGAGTGACCAATTTCCACTACCAAAGCTTGATTTCTAGCTAGTAATAACTAGGGAAGGGAAAAAGGAGGAAGAAGATGGAGGTAGAAGGGGAAAAATGGGAATTACTTTTTAATTTCCTTTCTCTCCTCCTTCTTTTCTTAATTCTTTTTCCCTAACCTAATACAATACACATGTCAACCTGCTTGTGGTGGAACTTGCTCACTTGTACCCTAATTCAATGCTTCACACACACACCATGCATTCCCAACTAATGCACACCCTACAATGATATGCTCATAAGCACACAAACATAACTCAACTTACTCACATCCTACCAAGGTGTGAGCAAAACACACCCAAAAGCAACCAAATTAATATACACCCTAATAACCTACATGCACCACATGCTAACAAAACTCTAACAACATACATTTCTTCTCAAAATACCCTTATGACATGCCAAACACATACCATGCAAGCACACACAAATAGGCTCATACTACTAGGGGGCAAACGGGGTGTGACAATGTAACACCCACTACCCATACGTAGGCGTACCCATCCTCAAGGAGTGAGAAGCCGTATGAGCCGGGTGTGTCACCAAGCAGATAAAGATACAAAGCATACATTCATACATAATAACCATACATCATTGCAGGGAAATTAGAACCTTTAAAGCATCAGAATGATCAATCATTACAATAGCAAAATTCGTTACAATAATGTTCTGATCAAAAGCTAGAATAAAATAATTACATATCCCAAAAGTATATAAATGCGGAAGCTTTACAAAATAATGGTATAAAGAGAGTTCCGATACAAAAGAATCAACATGCTAACAAAAATAAAGCCCTAGCACTAATCCCTCTGTGTTGGTTAGATCCACTGCAACCAACCTTCTCCTTGCCCTTAGGGTCACGGGGAGGCTCAACTAACAACACAGCCAAAGAACACACAAAACAAATAAACCCTAAATCAATCGAAACCCATAAATCACAAAGAAAGAGATGAAGAACATGAATCAAATCAAGACAAAGACACAAACTTACCAAATTAGAAGCAAGAGTGACCAATTTCCACTACCAAAGCTTGATTTCTAGCTAGTAATAACTAGGGAAGGGAAAAAGGAGGAAGAAGATGGAGGTAGAAGGGGAAAAACGGGAATTACTTTTTAATTTCCCTTCTCTCCTCCTTCTTTTCTTAATTCTTTTTCCCTAACCTAATACAATACACATGTCAACCTGCTTGTGGTGGAACTTGCTCACTTGTACCCTAATTCAATACTTCACACACACACCATGCATTCCCAACTAATGCACACCCTACAATGATATGCTCATAAGCACACAAACATAACTCAACTTACTCACATCCTACCAAGGTGTGAGCAAAACACACCCAAAAGCAACCAAATTAATATACACCCTAATAACCTACATGCACCACATGCTAACAAAACTCTAACAACATACATTTCTTCTCAAAATACCCTTATGACATGCCAAACACATACCATGCAAGCACACACAAATAGGCTTATACTACTAGGGGGCAAACGGGGTGTGACAATGTAACACCCACTACCCATACGTAGGCGTACCCATCCTCAAGGAGTGAGAAGCCGTATGAGCCGGGTGTGTCACCAAGCAGATAAAGATACAAAGCATACATTCATACATAATAACCATACATCATTGCAGGGAAATTAGAACCTTTAAAGCATCAGAATGATCAATCATTACAATAGCAAAATTCGTTACAATAATGTTCTGATCAAAAGCTAGAATAAAATAATTACATATCCCAAAAGTATATAAATGCGGAAGCTTTACAAAATAATGGTATAATGAGAGTTCCGATACAAAAGAATCAACATGCTAACAAAAATAAAGCCCTAGCACTAATCCCTCTGTGTTGGTTAGATCCACTGCAACCAACCTTCTCCTTGCCCTTAGGGTCACGGGGAGGCTCAACTAACAACACAGCCAAAGAACACACAAAACAAATAAACCCTAAATCAATCTAAACCCATAAATCACAAAGAAAGAGATGAAGAACATGAATCAAAGCAAGACAAAGACACAAACTTACCAAATTAGAAGCAAGAGTGACCAATTTCCACTACCAAAGCTTGATTTCTAGCTAGTAATAACTAGGGAAGGGAAAAAGGAGGAAGAAGATGGAGGTAGAAGGGGAAAAACGGGAATTACTTTTTAATTTCCCTTCTCTCCTCCTTCTTTTCTTAATTCTTTTTCCCTAACCTAATACAATACACATGTCAACCTGCTTGTGGTGGAACTTGCTCACTTGTACCCTAATTCAATGCTTCACACACACACCATGCATTCCCAAATAATGCACACCCTACAATGATATGCTCATAAGCACACAAACATAACTCAACTTACTCACATCCTACCAAGGTGTGAGCAAAACACACCCAAAAGCAACCAAATTAATATACACCCTAATAACCTACATGCACCACATGCTAACAAAACTCTAAAAACATACATTTCTTCTCAAAATCCCCTTATGACATGCCAAACACATACCATGCAAGCACACACAAATAGGCTCATACTACTAGGGGCAAACGGGGTGTGACAATGTAACACCCACTACCCATACATAGGCGTACCCATCCTCAAGGAGTAGGAAGCCGTATGAGCCGATTGTATCACCAAGCAGATAAAGATACAAAGCATACATTCATACATAATAACCATACATCATTACAGGGAAATTAGAACCTTCAAAGCATCAGAATGATCAATCATTACAATGGCAAAATTCGTTACAATAATGTTCTGATCAAAAGCTAGAATAAAATAATTACATATCCCAAAAGTATATAAATGCGAAAGCTTTACAAAATAATGGTATAAAGAGAGTTCCGATACAAAAGAATCAACATGCTAACAAAAATCAAGCCCTAGCACTAATCCCTCTGTGTTGGCTTGACTGGCGAAAACTCTCCCAAAAGAACACCATCCTCCACACCTTCATGGATAAAGCATCGTGCTAAGCGATAAACGCTTAGTGGGGATCACACAACAAAAGAGTGGACGGCCATTCACATTGGTCGTCAATGCAATACACATACAATATGAAAAATGCGGATAATGATATCAGCTATATAATCATACTTGCATAATAAAGACATGCATTCAGAAGTTCACATCCACATTCATTTACACTTTAATTGATTTCTCATACTTATCATTATACGCATCCGAATTCTATATTCTTGTAATCATATCAAAGCGGAACAAAACAAAAAGAGCACCTGCTAACTCACAATAATGGATAACGAGTAAACGCATAGCGTACCTTACGGGCACGAATCGAACGCATAGCGTACCTTATGGGTACGAATCGAAAACCATTTTATTTTTGTCGCATCCTAAACATTTTACAAAGGGGACCTTAAACAAGATCCAAAATGCATAAGGGGTTCGCGAGGAACCAAACGGGGACCTGATCGGGGTCCAAACAGAACTGAGGGCTGCAGCTAAGAGACTCTATTAGGCATGCCTAACTATCCACTTACTTGACTCTAGCAGGTCATGCATCATTCAAATCATGTTTCCAAGTGTAATACATCATTATACTCACATTCATCTCAATGAATCATAAATAAGACATGTATAGCCCGATAGCATTCAATAAACTATAACATACAACATAGCATATATTACTTATTATTTGGCTAAGTTAAAATACCCTTCATATCATTTGCCAATTAAAACACATAAATGAGGACTAAGAAACTCAAAACAGAAGAAAAAGGATTGATAAGGACCCATATACGTTCGATAAAAACAGAAGGGACAGGGGCTTAGAGGGGCACGAGTCATGCTTGAGGAGCACGACTCGTGCTCCTAGAGCCCTGAGGGGCAGGAGTCGTGCTTGGGGAGCACGACTCATGCTCCTGCTCCCAGCAAGGGAGCGCGAGTTGTGATCCCAAAGCATGACCCGTGCTCGGCTTCCAGCCAGGTGCACGACTCATGTTCCAGGAGCACGACTTGTGCTCCTACTATCTCTTCATGCCTCAAAGAAGATTGTCCCTGACATCGCGATTTCAACCCTAACATCGTAAAAAATAGCACAAAACCCAAAATTCCATCCTGACTTAAATCCAATTCGATCTCACCTGAAATTAGCTTCCCCAAGCACGCAAAACCAACGTAAACAATCTATAAACACTCCCCTCAACAATTACTCACTCAAAACACAGATTAGGTAAATCAGAATCCTAAAATTCCAGAACTCAGAAAAAATGACAGTAAGCTCATTCCCATCACATTGCTTTCCATTACCTCAAAATTCAGAAGCATAATTTGAATCAAGTCAAAATCATAGTAGTTTTACAACATGCAACGCATAACCCATTCAATTATCAACCAAATAAATCAACATTTCACAACATACACAAAGCATCAAAATACAGAGATTCCCAAACCTGTAATCCCTTTGCCTCAATCACTTGGTTCCACTACTCCCTGCCTTCTCTTTCCCCTTGGGATCGCGAGGAGGCTCAGCTAAATGCAACCACTGAAGAACACCCAAAAATACAAACCCTAAGTTAAATCTAAACCCAAAAATCAAGAAGAAGAAGATGAACAAAAGGAAAACAAGATGAAAAATGCAATAACTTACCAAAGGGATGCAAGGAGATGAGTAATTTCCACCAACAGTAACTTGAATCAAGGCTAGTGTTTCTAAAGAAGAGCAAAGGAAGAAGATGAGACAAGGGAGAAGAAGAATAGGGAAAAAGGAAATGAATTCTGCCTTTCCCAATTTTCCCTTCCTCTTTAACTCATCTTTTTCCTAACTCTAACACTTGCCATTTTTCTATTGGTGGAAACTAACCACTCACACCCAGCAAGCATACCCTACTCACACACAATACACTCCCAACTAATGCACACCCTACCAATGTGTGAATAAAGCACACAACCACAACTCAACTACTCATACCCTACAACCATGTGAGTAATACACTCAAATGCAACCCAACTAATTCACATTCTAATGCCATACATGCATCCATATGCTAACAAAACCCTTAAAACATATAGTTTACCCAAAATACCCTTATAATATGCCAAACACATACCATGCATGCACACACAAATGGGCTCATACTACTAGGGGACAAACGGGGTGTGACAAATCTCCCCTACTAATAAGAATTTCGTCCCCGAAATTCTCACCTGAACTGAATAAATACGGATACTGAGCTCTCATCGACTCTTCTAGTTCCCAAGTCGCTTCCTCGACTCCATGATGGTTCCATAACACTTTTACCAATGGAATTTGCTTACTTCTCAGCTGCCTCACTTCTCGAGCTAGAATAGCTTTCGATTCTTCATCATAAGAGAAATCTGGTTGCACTTGTACATCTTGAACCTACAAAACATGTGAAGGATCTGATCTGTACCGACGAAGCATCGAAATATGGAACACATCATGCAACTTCGCCAACTCCATCAGTAAAGCCAATCTATAGGCTACCGGGCCAACCTTAGCCAAAATCTCATAAGGACCAATGAAGCGAGGACTAAGCTTACCCTTCTTTCCAAACCAAAGCACTTTCCTCCAAGGCGAAACCTTACGGAAAACCTTGTCCCCGACTTCAAACTGCACATCTTTCCTCTTCAGATTGGCATAAGACTTTTGTCGATCTGTAGCTGCCTTCAGATTCTGCTGCACAACTCTGATTGTCTCTTCTGTATCCCTAACCAACTCTGGTCCAATCACTGAACGCTCGGATAGCTCGATCTAACAAACCGGAGTTTTACACTGCCAACCATATAAAGGTTCATACGGTGCCATACTGATGCTCAACTGATAGCTATTGTTGTAGGAAAACTCCATAAGCGATACATATCTTTCCCAACTACCCGAAAAATCCAAAGCACATGTCCTCAACATATCCTCCAAAATCTGAATGACCCGCTCTAACTGACCATCTATCTGAGGATAAAATACCGTACTGAAGTTCAATTTGGTACCCAAAGCCCTTTGTAATTCCTTCCAAAACTTCGAAGTGAACGTCGGATCCCGATCTGATACTATGGATAACGGCACTCCATGCAACTGAACTATTTCGTCCACAAAGATACTGGCCAACCTATCCATCGAATAGTCCACTCTAACTGGCAAGAAATGAGTTGATTTCGTAAGCCGATCCACTATCACCAAAACTGAATCATGTTTCTTCTGAGTCAAAGGCAAGCCAGATACAAAGTCCATAGCAATATCATCCCATTTTCACTCGGGAATGGATAAAGGCATAAGCAATTGTGACGTGTGCTGGAACCCAGCAAGGGCCCTAGCCGTTGAATTCGCTTTAGGATTCGAGGGATAGATTCGCGTCTTTTGATCATGGGCGCCATAAGACATCATAGATGTATCCCTCCCAGTAGAACATTGGGAAGCACCACCTAGCCTAATAGCACCTGTAGGCACCTTTGATGTGTTTTGGAGTCACCACCCAACTTACAAGAAATTGGGAAAGGTCTCTCACCTCTATTGGTCAAGACCAGAGATATGATATTCGGAACTTTACTCTTATTTATGCTTTGGTTAATTATAAGTGAGCTTTTAACTTCTTAAAATTGTATCTCTCACCTCATGTGATTAATGCATTAAAAATAAAAGCGCATCTCAAGCATCTAAAAGTGGTAAAAGGAAAGCAATAAATAAAGTGATAATTAAAGCAATAAAAGAAAGCGATAAACATGCAAGCACACAATTACAAGAGAAATGGGGGCGGAATACAACTCCAATAAAAGGAGATTGAAGATGTGAATGGGGACGGAATACAATCCCCTAAAAAATAAATAAAGTTGCCCCAAAATTAATTACAAGGGCCCAAAAGGAAATGAACATAAATTTAAAACACTCACAGAAGATCAAAATAAAAGGACATGCATAAATCGGGGCATTATTTTAGGAACATTGGTTCCTCCGTGCCTATTTGAAGGTTTTGTAACATTGGTCCCTTCGCATTTATTTAAAGAGGGTTCGAAGAGCAATTTTGATTGTTGAGTTGAAAACCGGGATGAGTGATCCCATTTTTAGAGAAAACTAACTCTTCGTTTTATTGTGTTGTTTTTATGGTTGGGCTAAAACAATGGACATTGGTCCCGATTTTGTTAGTAAAAATTCCAATTTAATTATAGAAATATTTTTGTGATTTTTTTATCCCACCTGTGCATAAATAAAATAAATATTTACAAACAAGCACAACAAAAAGAGAGGGCATAGAAAGATCTCACCCAACCGAGGGACTCATCTATGTGCTGCGACCCAAAAGGGGAGCCACGGGAAAGCTCACATAGTGCAACCCAAAATAAATCTCAGATAAAAAATAATATTAGAAACATTAGTAATAATTCTAGAAATTAATCAAATAAAGGCAAGATAATGACAACAATAAAATCATAGTGATGGTAACAATAAATAATCACGGTATAGTAACAACAATAAAATAATAATAATAATAATAATAATAATAATAATAACAATAACGAGATAGTAATAATGATAATAATAACATAATACTACTAGTAATGACAATACCATGGAATAATAATAATAATAATAATAATAATAATAGTAGTAGTAGTAGTAGTAGTAGTACAATAGTAAAAACTAGCAAACATAAAATAAGCTCAAAGTAAGTTAATCATATAAAGATAATAATAGTAATAAGAATAGCAACAACAACAACAACAACAACAACATAATAATAATAATAATAATAATAATAATAATAATAATAATAATAATAATAATAATAATAATAATAATAATAATAATAATAATAATAATAATAATAATAATAATAGCAATAATAAAAATAATAATGAATGATAATAATAATAATGATAATAATAATAAATATTTAAGACAAATAATAACAGTGGCATCATAGATTAAGACAAATAACCACAATGAAAACATCAAAGCAAACATAATACTAATTATGATGAACTGCATAAAAGCAAACATCATACTAATAATAATAAGAATAATAATAACAGTGAATGGACATAAAAATCAAATTAAAGCAAACAAATAATATATTAATAGTGATATTAACACATTAAAATGCTAAAAATGAATAATAGACATGGTAATAATAGAAAAAATAATAATATTAACAACAGTAAATATTATGCAAATAAATAAATGAGAACGAGTCCAAAAATGTTTACCTTCAGAATTTATAGATCGGAAGTAGGATGTCTCAATCCGTTCCCCTTGTCAATTTTTGAGGTGATAGATGGAAAATAAAAATGTAAAATTTGTATTTTTGAATAAACTAACTTTAGAAAATATTTTTGGTGGGGTGAAAGAGCAAAGAAAATTAATTTTTCTTGCTCAAATCAAACCCAAGATGAAATGTTACTAGAGAAGAAAAGATTAAAACTTGAGAATAAAACTTAAGAATATTTGTTTTTTGAAGAATTTTTGAACAAGAAAAAGTGTCATGGAGAGCCAAAGGAAAAAACTAGAGAGCCCCAACTCAAAAACCCTCTTTTTCTTTGAATCAATGTTGCCGTCCCCTCTTAATTCTCAGTCCTAGCCCAAAAATAAGAAGGGACAGGAAATCTTTCATTTTAGTGGATCCAAATTAGCATAAAAAAATGAAAGACTGAAAAAAATCATATTGGAAAAGAAGGAAAATCAGAAAAAAGGAGAGAAAGGGATAGCACGGGCCAAATGGCCGCGTAGAGAGGGGGAGAACGCGCGCGCCAGAGGGGGAACTGCGCGCGCGTTCCCCTGGCACGTGGAAAGGCGCGTGCGGAGCTCCCTCTGTGCGTGCAGTAACGCGCGCTCGGAGACCCTCCTCCGCGAGCGCTACTGCCTCCGCATACGGGAGACCCCCTTTCCGCGCGCACATAGCCTCCACCGCGCGCGTGGCTGCTTGCACAGTGGGACCGGCCCACACGCGAGAAAAAATAAAAATGAAAAAACTAAAAATAAAATAAAAGGAATAAAATAAATGAAAATAAAAACATAAATCATAAAAATAAGGATAAAAATAAAATTAAAACAAAGGGAGTTTTCGACACGGGGAGCATTTTTCTGACACCTTCACTAGCAAGTATCGCTTTCATCATTGGGTAATTCTGATCTTGGACCGTCTCGGGAACCGGTGTCTACAGTTGCCCCCAATTTTTGGGAACTTAGAACCTAGGTGCCTAAGTGAGCAAAAATTTAGAAGAGAAGGGGAAAGATGCGTACCTGAGGCGGTGCCAGCATGGTATATTAAATGGAGACCCAATCGGTCGTTACTTTCCATCACGTTGCTTTCCATCACCTCAAAATTCAGAAGCATAATCACCAGCCCAAGCCTCGTACCATCATGGTATATTAAATGGAGACCCAATCAATCGTTACGTTCGTGATGAGCTAGACCCATTGGCAGGGACCATGCTTGGGTAGCCCTAAAGTAATATCACCTTGGCCAAAGCTCTTGTAATGGAAATAGTTACTTCCCCTAAGTGGTATGAACCTTAATACTATGCTTGCTACATGGATCATTTTGTATTGAACAGACCCAAATAATTTGATTGGTCACCTAATCAAAGGCTTTCATGCTCCGATAGGCCCATATCAACTTATTCGGACTGCCTAAATACACAATGATCACAACTCATGTGCCTGTGCATTAGTTAAGAGAGGTTATGCTGCCGGTTTATCACCGTGCACCATACGCACCCATCGGGTCCCCTGTTGACCCATGGGCCAATCCCACCCAGGAAAGAGACTATGACCTCGTGTGCGGGAGTAACAAGGTTGGAAGGACATATGTGCTTGCATGTGATTTGTGGATGATGCATTGCATATTCATGTCATTCATGCATAAATAAAATTTTTTATTTCCTCCCTATGTATACATCCTATTCTTTGCATATAAGTATTACATGTACATATCATCCTGTGTATAGTTTTTCAAATGTTTCACGTGTATCATTATAATCTCTTTTAGTCACTGTATACTATTTATTACCCAACACGACCATGCATTACATATTATTCATGCATCATTCTAACTCCTTGCTTTTCAGCCATTGTAGACCATTTGCTTGGGTGGTTTAGGGATCCCAACAGTTGTCTAAAGAGTGATCGGATTTTGGGTTGGCTGATAAAGATTTAGCATCTTTGCCAGAGCATCTAAAGGTAGTAGAAATGGCTGCCCCTCCCTAATTGCCCAGGAGTTGGATAGAAGGTTCGAAGAGCTAGAAAAAAGGATGCTGGCCATGGTCAAAGAAAGAATGGATGCCATGGCACTTGTTCTCCAAGCTCAGCTTATGGCAACAACTCATAACCAAGTAGAGCCGGCCATGGTCAAGAAGGCTTATACAGCGACAGCTGAAGTATCTCCTTTTCCCTTCGAGATCGGAGACAAGGGGCCATTTGACTTACTAAGTGAGCAAGGAGGAAATAGAAGGCCTACTCTAGAATATAGTATTGTGCCTGAAGAGGAAGAGGACCTCGCAATCACGCATATTCTAAAAGGTGAAAGGTCATGAAGCCATAATATCAGTGAGGCAAATGTTAAGCCTACAGAAGTCTCAACCACTAGAGCAGTTCAGTCCCACCTCACTATTTCGGGTAGGCCATTATCCTGGCACTTCACCCGTCTCATTAAGAAAGGGAAGTTACAACCCTTGCCAGCCGGGCCTGCCCAAAGTCAAGGACACCCTAGACATAGAGCATATTAGTACTGCGCGTATCACCGGTATTCAGGGCATAGAACGGACTACTGTCGTTCATTGAGAGATCACATTCAAGAACTAATGCTAGGCCTAGAAAAGGAAAAGATAGCAGAAGCTCCAAACACAGAAGTGAATCGAAGGCATTTTTCTAATTTGGGCAGATCTTTGTCCTGGGTCCTTAAGAGGCTGATAAAGGAGGGGATATTATAGCCATTGCCGGCTAGGCCTACTAGAAGCCTGGGACAGCCCGATCATAAAGGGGATGAGTATTGCGCCTTCCACCAACACACCGAGCATACTACAGATGATTGTAAGGCCTTAAGACATGCCATTCAAGATCTGATTGACTCCAAGCTGATCTCTGACACCGAAGAGCGAGAGGGAAAGAATAAGATGGATTAAGTGCCCAAGTGGGAAGGAAAGGATAGTTCTTAAGGATGATGGTGGACCATGGACTGCAACAGCTGTGTTAGCAAGAACGGAAGTTGATTAGCTATTTAGAATGTTCTTTTTATTTTTGAACTATTTAATAATAACATTCTAGTTTCATTAATAAGATGAACGTTTTTGCTTACCTGTGTGGTATTTCTTATGATTTCACTATGCATAATCATGATCATGACTCATTCATATTTGACGTTGATTCAATTGATGTTACTCCATTTAATCTCAGAACTTTGGAGAACCCAAAGAAAATTTTGATAGCATCTGTCATAACTCCTGAAGAAAGGTCAAAATTTGAGAGAATTAAAACAAAATGTGAAAAAATCTTTGCCTAGACCTATGAAGACATGCCGGGAGATGATCATGAAGTCGTCGGGAGCGCTATTCCAAGTATCTGGATCATGGACCGATCAAGCAGAAGCTCGGAAGACGCAAGCCAAAATGGGCAAAGAAGGATAAAGGAGAGATCCACAAACAGAGACGAAGCCAAAATTTCTGGCCGAAGTTCAATGCCAGTCTTGGTTGGTCAATGTTGTACCAAATCGAGAAGAGGAGAAGTGCGTGTATGTGTAAACTATTAGGATTTGAACCAAGCTTATCCTCAAAAGAAAAAAAAGAAAAAAAAAATTAAAAAAAGAACAAAGAAAAAAATAAAAAATAAAAAATAAAATGCAAAAAAGAGAGAAGGAAAATAATCAATATGTAGATTAGAGAACCATCATGGGGGCAAGCTTTATTCAAATCCTGCTGATCTACACGTGCCCGTACTTTGCCATTTTTTGTTGACTTTCAAAAAGGACCACAAGAATTATATCGACTTGCAATGGATATAGGTTGCTCGAGCTTGGAAATAGACATCATAGGGGAGGTGTGCCTTACAGCCCCAACGGAAAGGGTCATGTCAAGATGGTCTTCCACACCATGCAGGGTTCAAGGACAAAAGGACACCTTATGATTAAAGCTAGGTAGTTGCTCCAGACATATGGCATTAAATACCACAAGTCCTCTCTGTATTGCCCTCAAACTAATGGGACAGTAGAGGTTGCTAACAAGAAGATCTTGATCAAGATGGTTCAAAACTACAAGGACTGGGCAGAGAAATGGCCTTTTGCACTTTGAAGCTAGAGAACCGCCATTGGAACCTCTACAAGAGTCACTTTTTATTCCTCAATACAGGGGGCAGAAGCAATATAGCTAGTTGAAGTAGAGCTCAAATCTTTAAGGATGGTCATAGAAGCCCAGATTTTGGAAGCCGACAGGGCGCGACAATGGCAGCAACAGTCCAACACGTAGAACAAGGACGAGTCATGAGATTACTACCACAGTCAGATCTATCAGAGAAAACTCTGCTCGATCATTCATGAAGAAAATCAGGAAGTGTCCACTGAAGGAGGGAGGTTTAGCCCATAAGCAAACGAGTCCAAACGTTCCAGACAAATGAGGCAAGTTCAAACCAGTGCAGGAAGGCCTATTTGTTCTTGAGAGGTTATTGTCCAAGGGAGTAGAGTTTCCAACAGACAGCGATGAAGATGATTTCAAAGAATTGATCAGCATCAATAGACTCAAGAAGTCCATGGCTAAAGATTAAAAATCAAAAGAAGAGAATAAAAGCCCCGCGGATCGAAAATCGAAAAAAGGCTGCCTTGCAAAAAATGGCCACCTCGTCAGGGTGAAAACCAAAGAAAGGCACCCTGGGCAAAAATTAGAGGCTTGAGAGAAAATGTCCAATCAAGAAAACCCGAGAGGGCTTATTGGAGATAGGAGTTTGATGCAGACCAAATATACTCTGAGATTAGATGTAGTTTTGCATTTTAAATCAATGTTAGATAATGATCATGTATAGAGAAATCATACCGAAATGTACACAATCTTTGCGACTACATGTGTTCATTGTTTTCTAGTTCATTTTTAAAAAGATAAATGTTGTTCATTCCTAAATGCATGAAATCTAAATGAGCACACTCTACTCCTACTCTCACCGTCCAGATGTCTAAGTCGAAGAGTCCTGTTATCCACTACGAGACTAATCACCTACCTTTTGAATGCATTAGTGGAAGTGAAAGAACAACCCCCGATAGATGGCATAATAGTCTTCACCGACAGCTCACCTAGAGGCCGTGATGAGGTAAGAGCCGAAGATAAAGGATACACCTTGGAAAGATAGGGGATGCCTCACTATATTGTTAATCCCTTTGAACTATCGAGCACAATGGGTAGGTAAGGTAAAAAGCAGCCTCATGAAGCCCTAAAGAACCCGATCCTCATTCGCTACCTCACCTAATCTGGCAACACATTCATCTAGAAAGTTAAAGGAATGCAACTGATGCCTAGAGAGAAATACCTCAGAGAATAACTGCTGATTACCCTGGGAAGGGGCTTTGATAGTAGCTTCAACTTTTCTTGCAGCCGTACTTGAAGGGCAAGAGAGTCTAAAAAAAATAAAAATAAAAAAGAATAAGGCCGTTAGAGATGAAAACCATGACTGGCTCTCTAAGCAAAAGTTAGGCCAAAGGGCAGGGTAAAAACTTTGGAACAGGCAGTCTGTCCTTCAAAAAATGAAAATGAATAAAAGCCACTGGAGTGGGTTGGGTCCGTTCCAGGAAAAAATTAGGCACAGGGTTATGTGAAAATCCCTAAAGGGACGCATTTCCCGCTAAGAAAAGCTAGTGTGAAAATCCACAAGGGACGCACTACCTTTAAAATAATGACCTTTGACGCCTGGAGCAATAAGGCGGCATTACTCCAAATAAATTTCCTTTAGGCAGGTGGTGCATAATGCAGAATTTGATTCAGAGTCCTGGGGGGCAAAATGGTCATTGACTGAGGGGCAACGATGCGCACGAGTAAGTTCTCCTTGAAAATATTATAGGTCAGAGTCCGTAAAGCCAAGACAACGCGTTTCTACATCCTTGGGAGCATCAGACAATGTGAGCAGTCGAGAAGTACACTCAATGAATCCTTTAACCACCTGGGATGTGGTCTATCCATTTTTGCATCTCACATGCATAAAGCTTTTGCATATCACATGCATAAAGCTTTTGCATATCACATGCATGTCACGTGCATTCAGTCTTTTACACGTATAGATATGCACACACAATTCTTGTACACTAATCCTTTGCTTATGTCTCGTGTATATAGCTTTATGTGTATATTTCACACCCATGATTCCATACACACACACAGTCTATTGTATATGTTGTTGTGCGCATGACTCAGAAGGAAAGGTCCGAATAGACCTTATAAACAAGGATGATCCAAAGGACGGATTCAGCTCAACATTATCGGCCATGGTATCCAACATAAAATCAAGTGCATATATACAGAGGTGGAACGCCCATGAGGACAAGCCTATCCGGACACACCGTGCTCAGGGCAATCCGAAATCACACAAATCTATAGCAAATAAGATCCTTTGAGAAGCCGGACTACCCACTCATACTTTAATTGGAGGCAATCAAATGCAGAAATGGGCCGAGGTACAATTTCAGCTCTATATTGGTGTTCATCCATGCCGAACAATCGCATCAAGATAAAGTCCTCACGAGAGAAGAATCTCAAGGACCTGCTCCAAAGAGGGAAAAGAATAAGCCTTTCCATGCACACCATGCCGGGAGCAAACAGGTAAGTTTCTCTGTCATAAGATGTACGCTCTCACACCACACACAAAGCGTATAAAATCCGGATTCAGAGGTATGTATATTGCACACACATGATTCCACACACGTGCACAGTGTTTTGTATACGTACATGGCTCATATGAAGGGTCCGAATAGACCTCATGCTTAAAGATGATCCAAGAGAGGAGTTCAGCTTAACATTGTCAGATTCATGTATGCCATACCGGGGGCAATCAGGTAAGTTTCTCTATCATAAGATGGACGCTCACACATATCACATAATAAGTGTATCAAAGCCAAATTCAAATGTACAAATTCTCAAACAAAATAAATGTACATGGATACAAACTCTCAAACCAAAAACAACACAAAGAAAAAATGACAAAACGACGGAACAAAATAAAAAGAAGAATATATTTTCAAGGCCTTGAAAATCCAATATACTGTAAAAGTTCAAATGCATCCAAAAATGTGAAAACACAAAAGAAACAAAAACAAAAGCAAAAACAAAAACAAAGGTCATTTTAAGAGACACCAAAGACATTGAAACCACCCATCCGCCTGTAGGCAAACAACAAAACCTCAAATCCAATTTCCTCTCTAGGGGCTCAAATATAATTTTCCTCTGAAGAGGCTCAAATATAATTTTTCTCTGAGGAGGCTCAAACCTAATTTCCTCTCTGGAGGCTCGAAATCAAAGTTTCTCAGTGAGCAACAAAGCCTCTCAGTGAGCATCAAAGCCTCTCAGTGAGCCCCAAAGCCTCTCAGTGAGCGTCAAAGTCTCTCAATGAGAATCAAAGTCTCTCAGTGAGCGTCAAAGTCTCTCAGTGAGCATCAAAGTCTCTCAGTGATCATTTAAGCCTCTCAGTGAGCACAAATTTTCAAAATCTCCCTGCGAGCACAGAGCCCTCTTAAGAGACACACAGGTCTTCCCAATAAGGAGACCCCGATGGAGATGACAGAGGAATCGGTATCTAGGGAACAACTAACCGTCGCTCAGGGGGCACACATCTGACAACGCCCCAACAGGCATGTACTGCCACAGACTTCGTGTAGGCCGGGATGAGGCTAGCAGATCACCAGCGGTAGAATAGATCACAAACGGGATTGTAGTTAGAGAACACTGCATCTCACAGATACTGCGCGAGCCGAGATGAGGCCAGCAGGACACCAGCGATAGAACAGATCGCGATAGAGGATGCAATTAGAAAACACTTCACCTCACACCGTACAAGCCGAGATGAGGCCAGCGGGACAGACCAACCGCCGTGCAGATCGAGATGACGTTAGCTGGGGACAGCGATAGAACATATCGCAACAGAGGATGCAGTTAGACAACACTTCACCTCACACCGTGCAGGCCGAGATGAGGCTAGCGAGACAAACCAGCCACCGTGCAGACCGAGATGAGGTTAGCGGGGGACAGCGATAGAACAGATCGCAACAGAGGATGCAGTTAGACAACACTTCACCTCACACCGTGCAAGCTGAGATGAGGCCAGTGGGACAGACCAGCCACCGTGCAGACCGAGATGAGGTTAGCGGGGGACCAGCGATAGAACAGATCACAACAGAGGATGCAGTTAGACAACACTTGACCTCACACCGTACGAACCGAGATGAGGCTAGCAGGACAGACCAGCCACCGTGCATGCCGAGATAAGGACAGTGGGGCACACGCGATAGAACACATTGCAATGGGATTGTGGTTAGAGGACACCGCATCTCACAGACGCCGTGCAAGCCAACCGGAGGTGAGTGGGACAGTCCGATAGAAAAGATTGCAAACGAGCCACAGTCGGATAGCACTACAGCTCAACGGCAACAAGTCGCAACATTCCACAGCAAAAAGGTAAGGGCTGCCTCAGGTACGCATCTCTTTCCTTCCTCTCTGAATTTTGGCTCATCTAGGCATTAGTGCACTAGTTTCCCCAAAATTGGGGGCAACTGTAGACACCGGGTACTGAGGTAGCCCAGCTCAGAGTTACCCAATGATGATAAGATGCCTTTTCAAAGGCAAAAGGTTGAAAGTGATGATTTCCTGGTCAAATTTGAATTTTAGAGTGAAAAAATAAAAAATAATAAAAAATATTTTAAAAATTAGATTTGAAAAATGGGACTTAGAAGTTACAATATTTTTAGTTTAATTGAAAAATTTTAAAAAATAAAATAAAATTTCGGAGCGTCGGCTGCACGTCGCGGGCGACGCGCGATTGTCCGCGCGCGCTGCATGCATTCGCGCGCAGCTCTCGCCCAGCGTGCGCTACGGACGCCCGTCGGGCACGCCGACGGGCGTCCGTATCCCCTGTCCGCCGTAAAATGGTCATTTTCGCCCCAAAACTGATTTTTTATTCGATTTTTTATCACTTTTTTAAGGGATTTTCAGGTTTTTTTCACTTTTTAAAATTTAAAATAGATAATATCTGATTTTTTTAGGTTTTATCCCTTGAATTATTTTTTTTTTCTTATTTTCTTCATATAATAATATAAAGATAAAAAATTGAGGGGGGGAATTTTTTATTTAGGTTTTCTATTCTTCTTCCTCTCCATTTTCTCTCTGAAAATTCCAAATTTTTTTCCCCACCAAAAAGAACAAAAATTCAGTTCATCTTTCATTTTTTTCCCAACATAATTTCGTCTAAACATATATTTAGAAGGAGTTTTGTTGTTTGATTAAAGTTTTGAGACAAACACTACAATTATTTGTTTTCAAAATTCTTTTTTAACCTTTTATTTGTGTTCAATAAAATTTTTTCCGTTGATTTTCGTTTGAATCTCTTTTTGATGAAAAGTTAATTTTGAGACAAACAAAATAATTGTTTGTTATCAAAATCAAATTTTTCATTTGATTTTCTAAAAATAAGATTTTTTATTTATGTTTTATTTCTTAAAACAAACAAATAATTGTTTGTTCTTGGGATCATTTTTTTTTAATCAATAAAAATCCCTTTTTGATCAATAGTATTTCTTTAGGCAAACAAATTAATTCTTTGTTCTTAAAGAATTTTTGATCATTTTTTAATCTTTTTTCTTGGAATAAAATTCCAACATTTTCATATTTCAATTTTAATCTTGCAAATCAAGAATAAGGAAATCAATATCATTTTTACCTTCATCGAATCCGAAACTCTGATGGTAAACATTATGGGATCAATCTTCCCTTTTTTATTATTTTTGTTCATATTTAATTTATTCATGTATATTTTTATTATCTTCATTTATTTATGTACTTTATTTATTTTGTATTTGTTTTGTTTAATATGTTCATATATTATTTTATTTCTTGTTCACGTAAATATTGATTATTTATTATTTTTAACATGTAATTAACTTATTTTACTTTAATTCATCATTATTTTTAACATGTAATTAAATAAATTCATTTTAATTGATATTTTTACCATGTAAATGTTTTATATTAATTGTGATTATATTGATTAACCATGTCATTCATCTAATTGCTATCATTATTTTATTATTCCTTT
Source organism: Excoecaria cochinchinensis (assembly GCA_947683425.1). Classification (NCBI taxonomy): domain Eukaryota; kingdom Viridiplantae; phylum Streptophyta; class Magnoliopsida; order Malpighiales; family Euphorbiaceae; genus Excoecaria; species Excoecaria cochinchinensis. The sequence continues at coordinate 1,845,252 of CANTUQ010000021.1, read as the reverse complement.
TTTATCATTCTTTTATCATTATCATTGCTATTTATTCATTCATTTATTTATTTTCATTATTCATCATCATTATTATCATGTTCATATTTTTACATATTAACTCATTAACATGTTTTATTTATTCGAGTTAAATCATTTAATTCTTTTATCATTTAATGTATATTTTCATTTATTTTGATTTGTTAACATTTTAATTCAATTATCATTCTTTCACATCACCTTATTTTATTTTAGTTTGTCATTCATTTATTATTATTTAATTGATTTAATCACTAACATTATTTCATCTGTGTTTTGTTTGTTTATGGAAAAACTTATTTTCCGCTTGGGCATTTTTTGCGAGCACCCGAGGAGATCCAGAAGGCTCGTTTGGGTTAGATATTTAATTGCTTTATTTGTAATATTTCATTTATTTGTATTTTTCATTTATTTTGCCATGTAATCTTTAATAAAGTTGTTTATTTTAAGCGCACTAAAAAGAAAATCACAAAAACATTTCTATTAATTAATTTGGCATTTTTTTCTAAATTAAAATGGGACCAATGTCCTAGTTTTTCATACCCAAATAAACCATCACCTTTAACACTTTTTTTTAAAAGTATGTATGCGAGGATCAATGTCCTCATTCTTAATCAATATCCCGATTTATGTATGATTTGTATTTTATTTACAATGGGGGTTGTATTCCGGCCGTAGTTTTGTTGTACTTATTTTCATGTACTTTATTTTAATCCTGTTTTATTCATCGCTTCCTTTGAATTAATAACTTGCGCTTTAATTGAACTGCACCGAATTGAATGAGAAAAGGGATGAAACGCTAAATTCAAAGCTCAATTATAAAATTAGCCAAGGTATGAATAAATGGGAAGTCCCGAACCTTCTTTGGTCTTTGGGCTTAATAAGGCGAGAGGGCCACCTCGGCAATTTATTGGGGTGGAAACCTCCAAGACACCTCTTGTGACCTGTAAAAAAGGCTCAAACTTGCACTGTCCTAGGCGCCACGAGGCAAGAGGGCCATCTTAATGTTCTATTAAGGTGGATACCTCCAAGACACCTCTGGTTTGCCCAAGCATGAGGCTAGAGGACCACTCTATCATTAGGGTGGAGACCTCCAAGACACCTCCGGCTTCCTATGATGGACATAGCAGCGCTGTCTTAGGCTCACTGAGGCTAGACGACCTTTCCCAATGTTCCATTGGGTGCGACTCCAAGAAATCTTCTTGTTGCCCAAAATAGACGCACTTATAACTTCCTACAAGTTTTCATGAACCTCATCCCGATTGCCCTGAAGACAGGCGGTTCAAGGCACCCCGGGGTTCGGCGCGCGTCACAACATGTTATATGAGCTGATAGTTAGAGTTAGAAGAATATGAACATGATATAGGTCATATGAAATTGTAGATATGTTCAAAACATGTTTGATAGTATGCCCATCGTGTTATAAGTGAGAAAAATGCTTATTTCTTTTATATGCCATAAATGAATAGCATATCAATTATTGATATGTTTGATGTTTAATGCTTATGACTTCGTTAGAAGTCTATTATTTGTGTTATCCCCACTAAGCGTTATCGCTTAGAACGGTTGATTTTCCCGTGTAGGTTTACAGGTTCAGTGAGGAGGTGGACATCTGCAGGGTCATGGCCACTAGGAGTTTAAGTTGAAGTCTTTTTGTATAAGTGATAAAGTACTTTTGTATAGTTTAGTATATGTCTATGTAAAGCCTTTTTGTATATAATATGTAAACGTTATAGTAATTGAATGTTTTTATAATGTATAAAGAACAGCAATATTATGTAATGTAAATGATTATGAGATTCTGCTTTGAGACATGTTTATTCCGCTGCATATGTTTAATGTATGTTTATGGTTTCGACTTCCGCATGATTGTTTTGTATGCATATGCGTGTGTGGCGACCCGATATCCTCCTAAGGGGTATTAAGGCGTTAGAAGATGTGAGGAATCTAATTTAGTGCTTAATTGGGAGAAATGCCACTTCATGGTTGAAGAAGGCATAGTATTGGGGCATAAGATTTCTAAGAAAGGAATTGAAGTAGAAGGGCTAAGACTAAATTAATTGAGAACTTACCTCCACCATCTATAATTAATGGTTTAGGTCATTCTTAGGGCATGTAGGTTTTTATTGAAGATTCATTAAGGATTTTTCTTCATTAGCTAAACCTTAAATAATCTTTTGGTTAAAGATGTGCCTTTTGAGTTTTCAAGTGAATGAATGGAATCTTTTAAGAGATTAAAGAAGGCCTTTGTAAGTGCACCCATTATTACTTCACTAAATTAGAGTTTACTTTTTGAATTGATGTGTGATGCTAGTGACCTAGCCGTGGGATGTGTGTTAGGTCAATGTAGGGATAAGCATTTGAATGTGATATATTATGCAAGTCACACATTGTCAAGTCCTCAATTAAATTATACAACAACTAAAACAGAGATGTTTGCTATTGTGTTTTCATGTGATAAATTTAGATCTTACTTGTTGGGGTCTAAAGTTATTGTGTACACGGATCATGCAGCTCTTAGATATCTCTTTGCCAAAAAAGATGCTAAACCTCATCTTATTCGCTAGGTTCATTTATTGCAAGAATTTGATATAGAGATAAGGGATAAGAAAGGTTCAAAAAATGTAGTGGCTGACCACTTATTAAGGTTAGAAAATGATGGGGGACCTATGGGTGATAATGATGCAATAAATGAAACATTTCCTGATGAAACACTCATGATGGTTAAGCATGTTAATGTACCTTGGTATGCAGATTTTGCTAACTACATTGTTGCGGGAATTTTTCCAATTGACTTAACTTTTTAGCAAAGGAAAAAGTTTTTTTGCAGATGTTAAGTACTACCTTTGGGAGGAGCCTTACTTGTTTAAGATTTGTGGAGATGGTGTCATAAGGCGTTGTGTTAGTGAAGAGGAGTATGCAAACATTCTTACCCATTGTCACTCAGCTTTATATTCTGGGCATAATGGAAGTACCAAAATGGCTGCTAGAGTGCTCGAGTGTGGGTTTTATTGGCCCACTTTTTTTCAAGATGCTAGAAGGTTTGTAGCTTAATGTGATAGATGCCAAAGGGTAGGCAATCTTTGGAAAAGAGATGAGATGCCTTTGTCAAACATTTTGGAGGTAGAGATCTTTGATGTATGGGGGATTGACTTCATGGATCCTCTTCCTATTTCATTTTGAAAAAACTATGCTTTGGTTAGAGTAGACTATGTGTCTAAGTGGGTGAAAGCTCAAGCAACCCCAATAAATGATGCAAAAGTGGTTGTCATGTTTTTGAAGAAATTATTTTGAAGGTTTAGAGTGCCACGAGCTATAATATGTGATAGGGGTAAACATTTCATAAACCGTTCTTTTACCTCTTTATTACATAAATATGGGGTACATCATAGGGTAGCAACACCTTATCACCCACAAACTAGTGGTCAAGTTGAAGTCTCTAATAGGGAGCTTAAATGGATCCTTGAAAAGACAGTTTCTAGTTCAAGGAAAGATTGGGCACATAAATTAGATAATGCTCTTTGGGCATACCGTACTGCATTTAAAACACCAATTGGCATGTCACCCTATAGATTAGTTTTTCGTAAAGCATATCACTTGCCTGTCGAGTTAGAGCATAAGGCCTTTTGGGCCATTAGAGATTTAAATTATGATCTCAAGGAGGCTAGTATTAAGAGAAAGTTGCAATTGAATGAACTTGATGAGTTACGCCTTAGTTCCTATGAAAATGCACGAATATATAAAGAGAGAACTAAAAAATGGCATGATGCAATATTAGGCATAAAAGTTTTAAAGTGGGAGACAAGGTACTTTTGTTTAATTGTAGGTTGAAGTTGTTTCTCGGAAAACTTAAGTCTAGATGGAGTGGGCCATTTGAGGTGACTCGTGTTTTTTACCATGGTTAATTAGAGATTAAAAATAGTAAAGGAGAATTGTTTAAGGCTAATGGTCAAAGGTGAAGGTGTATCTAGATAGAAATTTTCAGGGTAGAGAGGTCTCATATATCTCTTTATGTTTCGGTTGAAGGTAATTTGCACAATCTTTTTATTTTGTATTTATTTCATTTATAAGTTATTTTTGTGCGTTGTTAAATAGATTTCATTTTATTAATTTGTTAACACAGTTCATTTTTGTTCTAGAGGTTAAAGTTGTAAGTAGGTCTATTAATATAGTTCCAATATAGAGTTTCTTCTTCAAAACAAAAATTTATATTGTGTTTTTCATTACTGTTACAAGCACGACAAATCGCAGAAGTTGTTTAAGGTTATTTCTGTTGTAAGCGCGACAGACCGATGTAATTGTTTCTGTCAGGAGTGCGCATGCTTTCGTGAGCGCGATAAAGAGAGGAATTTGTTCCTATCGCGAACGCGACGAAATGCGGGATTTGAATTAATGAGGGGAAATCTGACCATTGCAACTTAAATTTTTACCCCATAGAAATACCTTTTGTTCCCTAATTCCCCATTTTCACTCTATTTTCAACTTCTCTCTCGTTTTTCCTTTGGTTTTCTCTCTAACTTCTTTTTCTTCCTTGGTTCTTCTTTTGTTTTTGCTTGATTTTCTTTCGTTTTTTTTGGTTTTTACTATGATTTTTCTTTGTTTTTGCTAAGCTAATCACCATGGTGCTCAAAAAGACGTTGAGGGACAAGAAAAAGAAGGCTGCTGCTAGGTCTTCCTCACAAGGCCATGATTCAATCTACCTGCAAAATAGGTATGAATGTCCTTTTCCTCTTTTGTTTGAAGAAGAGGGTAAGAAATTTGAAGCTTTTTCTAAAAAATCAATTGTAGGTAGTTGGAATCTTGATTTTGATTTGCTTAGAACATTGGGCCTAGAAAATTATATAAATAAATATTTAAAATGCATGATGTAACACCCTACATTTTAATCCGGTTAACCTAATTGAACTAGTCAGGTTATTAAATAGAAAATTAATTAAAAACGATAATTTTTTTAATAGTACCATATGAATAGTAATGTATGTATGAATAATACCGTATGTATAATACTTTATGAATAGTACCGTATGGCATAAACAATTTACTTAAGTCTATTTATACTTATTAATTAATCATCAAACTTAATATTTCTACCCTAATTCACTATTAACTATGCTGATTGAACTATAGCCGTCTAAGTTACTATTTATTTGATCGGTTTTCTTTTAAGTTGGAAATCTATATTTTACTTTACCAATCGTATTAACTTAATTTTTTACCAATTATTAGGCATGCCAAACACTCATAACCTAGTGACAGTTTTAGTAATCTATTAAACACCAAAACCCAAAATAATATTACAAAACATATACATGCCAAAATCTTAACATACTTAAATATTCCAAATGACTTCTTTAATACCACTCCCAAAATATGTGAGGTACGCTCTGCTCCAAAATCTTATGGCGTACCTACACGCAGTCAAATAAAACTACATGCTGAGCATTAAATATGCCCAGTGGTGATTGCAATTCCAGAAATTTTCACTTAAACTAATTTCACATGCATGAATAATATTCAATAAATAATAACATTTGAATATTCATAAGTAAACATATCTAATTTAATTACCAATTATTCATGCAATATTATATTTAATTATCTTTAAATTACATAATTGGGGCAATTACACAATTAATCACATAAATAATTTTATTTACCATTTTATCCTTAACTTATGGTAATATTTTATTTATACCCTTAAACTTTTTCAAAATGACGAAAATACCCTTAGTTCATTTATACTTCACCAAAATTACATTTATGCCATTAGTTCATTTTAATTTCACTAATATTACCATTTTGCCAATAGTTCATTTTAAATTTAATAATATTACCATTATGCCACTAGTTTAATTATTTTTACTAATATTACAATTTTGCCATTAATTTACATGCCAATTTACGTTTTTACCCTCCAATTACCATTTTCATGCCAAATTACATATTTACCCCTAAAAAGTGGCCAATTTTCATATTTAACCATTTATTTACATTTTTACCCTTATTGACCATCCTTAACGCACATATGCATAAAATTACCATTTTGCCCTCAAACTTCTTATATAATTCCATTTATGCCCTTTTTCCACATAAGTGTTATTTTAATCACATTTTAACTATTTTAATCTCATTTTTTACCATTATGCCCCTGTAATACACTGGCAGACTCTAAATACAGGATAAACGAGACATGAACTCCAGAAGTTCATAAAAATACCAGAGGAGTCCGGTGGGACTACCACTGTCTTTAAATACAGTACAATACAATTTCAATACAGTGAAATAGGACTTTCTTTGGCCTATTAAAAAGTGAGACGCCATGCTCACACCCTCGGTCTTATGTCCCTATGGCATGCCAACATATCTTGAATTAGACTTGACTACCAGATCACTACATAGGGTAATATTATTTTATTTTCCACATTATTAATGTGACATACATACATTTCATGGCATATCATCATAATATTTCATTCTTTTTCAGACCATTTCATCATTACACATGTGATTATCATCATTACACCATCACATGCCATGTAAACTCATTATTTCATCATGGTATACATACATACAAACATACATGCATATGGCCCACATACTAATTTATCTCTATTTTTTTACATGAGCCTTGGCTAGGGTGATGATACTTTAGATATACCTAAGCATGGTCCCTGCCGATGGGTCTAACTCATCCCGAGCATAATAACCAATCGGGTCTCCATTTAATATACCAAACAGTATGAGGCTTGGGCTGGTGATTATCCTTGACACTTCCCTATATTGAATGAATATAGGGTCGTGCTTCGGGAACGCACCGGGGCTGAAAGAGGGTACAAACTCTCATAGATCTAAGGCTCTAGTGATATGCAATGCAATTTCGAAAAGGGATAAAATTTTAAATTAAAAAATAATTATATATTTTAATTAAGGTACTTTCGAAGCGAAGTCTCATTTAAGTGTCCCCAGTGGAGTTGCTATTGTGACACGTGCCGAACCTCGGGGGCCTCAAAAACCTGCCTTTAGGGTATTCGAAAGAGGTTCATAAGACTTATAAAAATTTATAAGGTCATCTATTTTGGGCAACAAGAAGGTTTCTTGTAGTTGCCACCCAATAAAATATTGGGAAACGTCGTCTAGCCTCATTGAATCTAAGATGATGCATCTGTGTCTATTTTGGGCAATCAGAGACATTTTTGAATCCTCTGTCCAATAGAACATTGGAAAGATTCATCTAATCTCGTGAAGCCTAAGACGATGCATGTGCGTCTATTTTGGGCAAGCTAGAGATTTTTTGGAGTCCCTACCTCAATAGGATATTGAGATGGTTCGTCTAACCTCATGAAGCCTAAGACAATGCAAATTGGGCCTATTTTGGGCAATAAGAGATATTTTGGAATTTCCAATCCAATAGAACATTGGAAAGGTTCATCTAACCTCGTTGAGCCTAAGACTAGAGATGGTTCGGGACTTTCCATTTATTCATACCTTGTTCAAATTATAATTGAGTTTTAAATTTAGAATTTCATTCCTTTTCTAATTCATTTCAATGCAATTAATAAAAGCGCAAGTCGATCATGTAATAAAAGTGATAAATAAGAACAAGATTAAAATAAAGTAAATAAAAAATACAATAAATTACAACAAAACTAGGAGCGGAATACAACCCCTAATATAAAGTAAATGCGAATCATGCATAATCGGGGTATTCGTTGAAAGAGGAAGACATTGGTTTTCTCATGCATGTTTATAGAAAAAACAGTGTTAAAATATCTATTTTACCTGAACCAAAAAAATCAGGACATTGGTCCCATTTTATTTAGGAAAATCCCTTTTATGTGTAGAAATATTTAGCCATTTTTACATTAAAGGGATCAAAATAATGATTACAAAGAATTGGGAACAAAAATAAACTAAAAGGAAATAGTGTAAAGAAAATAAACCCGAATAATGTCCTCAAATCATCCCGGTGTTCTCAATTTTTAACACCCCAAATCCAAGAAAAATAGTTAAACTCACAAAAAAGACAAAGAGCATGTTAGTGAAATAATTAAACAATAAAAAGGATGAAATGAATAAAGAAAAAAATCTATAGAAAATCACCATGGAAAATAAGGAAGAATAAGGATAAAAAAAAAAGAAAAAAGGTAAAAAATAAGGAAGGAAAGGCCCAAGGACGGACCACATTACTCGAGCGATGGGTGTCCCTGGGCCAACCAACGGGTAGAGGCGGAGGTCCGCGATGGCCCGTCGTTCGGGTGAACGACGGCCGTTGGTGGACCCTTAGCCCGTCAGTCGTCCCTAATCCGAAAAAAGGCAAAAAACACTAATTAAAATTTTGATTTCCGTATTAAAAATTACTTTTTAAACAAGTCAACCACAAATAAATTAATACGAAACTATAAAATGAATTTGAGGTTGATCCAGAATATTTACCCTCAGAATATTACCTTTCGAGGGCGAACGCAGCGTGATTTTTGCCCTTGAATTCTACAAGGATTAAGCAATAATGTGCAATTTCGGAGAGTTTTTACCTCAAAATTGTATTTTTGAAATCAGATTAAGAAAAGAAAATTATATTTTTCTTCCTCGATATTTTGTAGCAATTACAAATGTCAAAAAAGCCAAATCGAGCAAGAATGAATTGATTTTAATTTCTCATATTCACCTTAGTTTCAAAGAGATTTTAAGAAAATTCTTGACAAAAATAAATAAAAAATTCTTTTGGAATTTTAGTAAGAAACCTTCAATATATGATAAAAATTGCTAACCCCTGAAAATGAACTTTAGCTCCCTATTTATAGGCTGAGGAAAATAATTTAAATTCTTTTAAATTTTAAATTTTAATTTAAAAAAGATTTATAAAATAAGAAAACAAAATTGACTGATTTATAGAATATTTTCAAAATCACATTCGAAATTTGAAAAATTTTGAAAAGATTTGGAAAATATTGAAAAATTTTGGAAGGATATCTTAAAATCTTGGGAAAATCTCAAAAAATCCTGCAGGATCACGCGCAGATCCCCGAGCGACGGGCTTCGATCACGAAAGTACGCTAGCGGCGGGCCACTCGATGAGAGACGGGTGACGAGAGACAGTCGTCGATTGCGAGGGATAGGCATCTCTTGCGTGAGCGACGGGCATCGCTCCCTACGAGAGACGGGCCCATCCCACGCAAGTGACGGGCTCCACTCGAGCGAGACCCACACGAGCGAAGGGTTCCACTTGCACGAGACCCACACGAGTGATGGGTTCCACTCGCGCGAGGAGAGGCCATCTCTCAGACCAAGCGACGGCCACCCTCTTGACCGACGGGTACCCCGTCAGTCAGCCAGAATCAATATTTCCCCTTAGCAAGCCCCTCTTAATGCCAAGGAACTCTTTATTATCGAAAATCTTTAATCCATGTGAATTCAAAGGACAAAAGTCCGTAACCTTCATCCAATTGCCCAAAAGACGGGCATTGATATCTTCATCGGGTAACTCTAAACTGGACTGCCTCAGGACCCGGTGTCTACACCGACGGCCTGGGTATGCCTCACCAACAGTCTGCCCATCCCTTTACCGATGGGATGGCTGTCTGTAGCCTTACAGACACCCCGTATGTGGAGCACAAACGCCCCAAAGCACCCTTTTCCACTATTTTTTCCATTCTGGTCCCAGTTGACCTCCAATTGACCTCAAATGTTTGCCTACGGACTCCCGCTGACAAGCTCTATCCAATGGTCTAATAAAATATTTTTTTACTTCAAAAAGTACTATTCACTTGGTGTCACTATTCACTCTTAAAAAATACTATTTACGGCTAACCCGGTATTGGGGCCGTTACATTTTTTATTATGTAAATGTACTCAGTTATTTTGCCATGTAAAAGTATATTATGTAATAACTGAACAAGATATGTAATTTAAAGTTGAAGTATGTATAAAAGTATGAGTTTTGAATGTGTATTCCATTATGTATGTGTCACACCCCAACGCCCCCGTTGGAAGGACATCAGAGCGCTATTCGACACTCACTCAGAAGCATACATACGGGACAGCGAAAGCATACATTACAATGATAAAACTCATAATCTTAACATTAAATTTAAAATATATTAAATACATCATTCAGAATTACATAAGGATCTTTAACAACATTACATATGCCACTAATCAAAAGAATGCATATACAAAAGAATACAGGAGGAGTACAAAATAAATAAGACTCTACTCCTAGTGGCCAACCCTGCAAATGCACGACTCGAGCGGAACCAAACCTGCTACCTATATGGGAAAATAGCCCGTGCTAAGTGATAATGCTTAGTGGGGAGGAACAAAGTTAACAGAACACTATACAATACTTTCATTCAATTATACATGAAATTAAGCATCACACTGAATTCATTAAGTAGAGGAAGCATGTAATGGCCTGCATGATAGCCTAGAAGTATTCAGTATTTTCTGTAGTGTCTGTTGTTAGTTTCGCAGCATGAGATTATGTCTCTGGAGTTTTATATTCAGTAAAGTTTAAAAGTTAAACATCCTTGAATTATAGTAGTTCTGGGATGGGTGACCTTCTGGGAAGGTAACAGCTATAGTAAGTAAAAAAAAATTATTGTATAGGAATAATCTGTAGAGTGAACGGAGCCGGGTGGCGCAGTTTTGTGTGAAAACAAGGTCATATAGGCCCCCGAATGTCCGTCTGAAGTTCGGTTTGATTGAACCGGAGTTTGACCGAGGTCTGATCAAATTTTTTGGAAGAGCTAGAGTGGATAAAAAGGGTCACTATGGGAAGTCTACATGTTCTGAATAATTTTTAGAATTTTTTGACAGTTTTAGATTTGAGTTTTACGGCAGAAACTGACTAAATCGAACCGGACCAATTTAGGTGAATCGGGCCCCAAATGGACTCCGATTGAGTTGAAATTTGGTGTGAAGGCTATTTTTGATATTATAAACATGATGGAATTCATTGGGAGTGAAAAAGAGGTCAGAAAAATTCAGTTTACCAAAAACAGTGCAAAATGACCCAAAAACCGAAAATTAGACCAAATCGGTCTGCCCACTTTTGTTGGTGTAGACACCGGGTCTTGAGGCAGTCCAGGTCAGAGTTACCCGATGAAGAGATCCACGTTGGTTTCCAGATAAATGGATGGAATTTGGAGGTTTTCCTCTTTCGATTTCACAAGGATTAAAATCTTTTTCTCTGTAGCGTGAGGTTTTGAAAGATTTTGGGAGATTTTGCTTGAAATTGGAAGTTTTGCTCCACAGACGGGATGGCCGTCTGAAGTGGGGATGCCCATCCCTACTTGGGGTGATCCCCATCTCTATGCCTAGTACGCGTTATGGCCCGTCTGTAGCTAGGGACGGACACGTGTCTGAGTAGGGACGCCCATCCCTAGTCCGCATTACGGCCTGTCTGTAGCTAGGGATGGACACGTGTCTGAGTAGGGACGCCCGTCCCTAGTCCACATTATGGCCCGTCTGTACCCGAATTTCCATGCGTGCCCTTAGTAGAAACGCCCGTCGGTAGTTGCAGGGATGCCCGTCGGTAGTGGATCTGATTAGTTATCGCCGGATTTGTTAAAATTTTATCTCAAATCTTTAAAATAGGATAAGTTTTGGTTAAAAAAATTGAATTTTAAAGACTCCTTTTAAAATTCAAACTCAAAAGGTGCTTATATGATTTTATCTCCAAGAATTCTAAAAATTGAGAGGTAAAATTCATTTTTAAGGGTTGGAGGGTTGGAGAAAAATTTGACAAAGAGATTTTTGGTGGAGAAAATTAAACACTTTTTGAAATATTGGAATTTTTAGAGAAGTTTTCTTTGTGAGCAATTTACGAAAAGGCTATAAATCCTTATTTTCAGAATTTTATTTGATAAAAATTCTTCCAATTAATTGATTTACTCAAATTCTTCTTGTGAATTAAGCCAATTTGAGGTAACGAAATTCATTCGTTTCCATCAATACAGCTAATTCAAACATTCGATCGCTATTAAATTTTCCAGAAGAGAAAATACAAATTTTCTTAGTTTGATCTATTTTTTATTTGATCCTTGCGGAGCGTGCGGGGACCTAAACCATTCGATATTCACCCAAAAAGGTAAAATACGAGGGTAAACATTCTGGATTAGCACTTATATGATTTAATTAACTTATTGTAATTGTTTTCATTCTTCTTTTTTATCTTTTAACTTATTTCTTTACCCTTTTTTTTGCTTTATTCATCAAATCTGATACTAACATTTTTATTCCTATGAGTTATTTTCTCACCCTTTGGAATTGGAGTTGTAAATGATGATGGTCAAGCCAACCTGAGGATTTCCTTACGGGTTCTTTCTTCACCCTTGCTCTTTTATTTATATTATTATTAAGATTATTTCAATGTCGTTAACGTGAAAAGGGTCAAATATTTTATAGTAATTAATTTGGGGTTTTCTTGAAAGCTGTGGACCAATGTCCTATTTTTTTTAACCAACAAAATTGACAACTGTTAAAAACCTATTTGTAACAAATATGCATGGCAGGACCAATGTCCTCACTCCAATGAATATCCCGATTTCTGTATGATCTGTACGTTGTTTTTTTTTACAATGGGGGTTGTATTTCGCCCCTAGTTTTATTGTAATTTAATTTGTGAGGATTTATTTTAATAATATTTTATTTATTGATTTTGACATGAATGATTGTGCTTTAAATTAATCGCATCGTGTGGAAATTTGGTGAAACAATGAATTCAAAAACTTAATTATAATATTAATCAAGGTATAAATAAATGAGAAGTCCCGAACTCACTCTGGTCTTTAGGGCTCAATGAGGCGAGAGGTCTAGGACTTCCAAGACACCTTTTGAGTCTCACCAAAAGACTTCAATTTATAATCCTAGGCTCTAGGGGGTAGACGCAGTGGCCTCCAAGATCTTTCTGGTTAGCTCAAGATGGATATGTATGCGCTGTCTTAGGCTCGCTGAGGCTAGATGACCCTTCCTAATGTTCTATTGGGTGGCGACTCCAAGAAACCTCATTGTTGCCCAAAATAGACGCCCTTGTAAATACCTTACAAGTTTTAATGAATCGCATCCTGATCGCCCTAAAGCGGGCTGTCGGAGGCCATGGGGTTCGGCATGCGTCACAGTGGCGACTCTGCTGGTGACTTATTCGAGACTTTGATTCGAAAGTACCTTGATTAAAAATTATAATTGAGTTTTAATTTAAAAATTTCACCTACTTTCAAAACTGCATTGCATCTCATTAGAGCCTTAGATCTATGCTAGTTTGGTCCCTTATTCAGCCCCGGTGTGTTCCTGAAGTGCGACCCTACGTTCACTCAATGTGGGGAAGTGTTAAGGATAATCACCAGCCCAAGTCTCGTACCATCATGGTATATTAAATGGTGACCCGATCGGTCATTACGCTCATGATGAGCTAGACCCGTTGGCAGGGACCATGCTTGGGTAGCCCTAAAGCAACACCACCTTTGACCAAAACTCATGTAATGGCAATAGATACTCTCCCTAGATGCTATGAACCGTAATAACTTGCTTGCTATATGGATCATTTTGTATTGGACAAACCAAAATAATTTGATTGGTCACCTAATCAAAGGCTTTCATGTCCCGATAGGCCCATGTCAACTTATTCGGGCTACCTAAATACACGATGGTCAAAACCCATGCGTATGAACATTAGCTAAGAGAGGTTATACTATCGATTTTTCACCGTGCACCATGTGCATCCATAGGGTTCCCTGTTAACCCATGGATCAAGCCCACCTAGGAAAGAGACTATGGCCTCGTGTGCGGAAGTAATAAGGTTGGAAGGACCTATGTGCTTGCATGTGATTTTTAAGTGTTGCATAGCACGATCATGCATCTTAGCACATTCATGCATCATCCTGACCCTTTGTGTTTTTCAGCCATCATAGATTCGCCTAGGTGGACAAGGGGGCCTCAGGGGCAGTTACGTAGGAATCCATTTTTCGGGTTACCAGAAAGGGTAGAGTATCCGGACACTTCTTCTGAAACCAGCTACTCTACTTCAACTCAGTTTTCCTTTCCCGAAGAAATGGCAAACTCACCAAGAGGGGCAGATGCCACCAGGGCAATGATAGCAGAAGAAGTGGGCCGAAGGCTTGAAGAGTTTGAGAACCGTATGATGGCAATGATGGCCGCTTTGGGTCAGCAAGCGGCCCCACAGAACCCACCACCTCCTCCTATGAGAAATAATGAAAGGAGAGAGGTCAGAGAAGATCTCCAAGAGGAAATTCGCATGCCACCTGTAAACCTAAGAGCTACTACCTCAGGGGCACAAAGGGGAAGACCAATCCCAAGGCTAGATGATGATTGGGAGGACGAAGAATATGAGGAACGTATGTCTGAGAAATGGAAAGCCCCTCAAACTAAAGAAGCCATCTGGAAGAAGATGGAGGAGAAATTTGAAGTAATGACAAGAATGCTAACAAAGGGTCGAGGAATGAACCCAGAAGACAAGGAGTTAGAAGGAGAGGATCTAGTCCTAATGAACTTTAAAATGCCGGATGTTCCGAAGTTTGACGGCACTTCCGACCCCATGGCGCATATAAAGCAGTACTCGTTGGTGATGAAGGGCACCACTTTGACAAAAAAGTAGAAGATTGAGTACTTTTGCTTGAGTTTGATTGGCCCAGCAGTAGGTTGGTACCATGGGCTCGATCGCCGAACCAATGAGGACTGGGATTTATTGACGGAGGAGTTTTTGAGGTAGTATGACTGCAGTACAAGGATGGAAGTGACCTTGAAGGACCTAGAGCTGTTAAAGCAGAAGGGAGGCGAGTCCTTCCATGAGTATTTAACCCGGTGGAGGAATCGGGTGATGGAAATGAAGAGAAAATCGGATACTCAGGATCAAATACGACTATTCATCAAAAATACGAGCCCGTATTTGAGAGAAGGATTGATGATGAAAGGATTGAAGGATTGGGAATCTCTGAAGGACATCACCATTGAGGCTAAGGGAGAGTACCTTGTCAAGAGAGCAGCTAATGAGAATTATTTCAAAAGGGGGAGCAGTAGCCAGGGGGCAAGTAGACCAATAGGTTTCGCTAGTGGCGCACGGAAGACTGCTGAGGTATCAGCTGTTAATGCTACCCCAAGGCATTTTTCCAATCTTGGAAGGTCTTTATCATGGGTGCTGAGGAGACTGATGAAAGAGGGTAAGTTACAGCCTATGCCACCCAAGCCTGCTAGAACTCAAGGCACGCCAGGACATAAGGATGATGAGTATTGTGCATATCATTAGCACACCGGGCATATAACCGATAACTGCACGATGTTGAGGCATGCGATTCAAGATCTAATCGACTCAAAGCAGATCACAGACCCAGAGAAGAGAGGAGGTCAAAAGAAGGCTGGGTACAACAGTATGCCCCCGCCAGTGAACATGATCGGGTCCAGTTTGCCCGAGGAGTTTGTGTTAAGGGAATTGTACGGCAACGATGTCCACACTGCTGTCATGAACCTTCATGAGGGGAGTGAAGAAGGGCTTCCCGCTGCAGTGATCGATTGCTGGTCCACTGATGATAGTGGAACTAAAAATGATAATTCTGAAGTATTTTCTAACTTGTGGAGCTCGGAAGAGGAAGGAGAAGAAGCAAAGAAGAAGGAGGTGGGAGCTGTAACCCGGAGCGGAAGGGTAGCTCCAGAAGTTGAGAAGCCCCAGGAGTCATTTGAGGGCAGAAAGGGAACAGAGCCTGAAGAAGATCCGATTGTCAAGCAACTAAAAAGACACCGGCTCAGATTTCCATACGGGATCTTTTGAGACAGTCGCCATCGCATAGGCAGAAGGTGGTAGAGGCTTTATGCGAGGCAACTGTGGCAACAATTATCTCCCCTACGGAACTTCTGGATGTAGTGAAAGGAGGATCAGGGGAAAGTGTTGTCTTTACCAGTGCTGATTTGCCAGCCGAATGCCGCAACCATAATCTCCCCTTGTACATAAGGGCATAGATTAACCAAAAGCACACTGCTTGCGTAATGGTAGACGATGGCTCTTCGATAAATGTATGCCCACAGGTGGCAATGGCGGCTTTTGGGGTAACAGAGAATATGTTAGCCAAATCTGATCTGACTATCACAGCTTATGATAACTCGCGTAGACATGCCTCGGGGACATTCACGGTAGTAGTGAAGACGAGGCCCATAGAGTCAGAAGTGGAATTTGTGGTACTACATATACCCGCCAATTTCTCAGCTCTTCTAGGTAGACCATGGTTTCATAAGTTGGGTGGAGTCCCCTCCACACTTCACGAGATGGTAAAGATACCTCATGAGGGCCAGATTGTGACTATAAGGGCTGCACGGGAGAATCAGGTTTCAGTACTGGAGATTGCTAGACAGCCATTTAGTGGATTTCATGTCGCCATAATAGGTGAGGAAGAGCAGAAGGAACAGAGCCCCCAAGTACTGAATATGATGAAAAAGATGTCATTCCTCCCTGGCACAGAACTGGGCAAGAATTCTCAGGGGATACCAACAGCTATCGCTACCAAAGGCCAAAAGGACAGAAGGGGTCTAGGATACACAGGTGTTGTAGAGAGGGGTGAGAAGTCAAAAATGGAAATTCCTCATATACGGAAGACTTTTGTGCCAGCAACCGCAACATGTGCCTATACAGGGGAAGATGAACCACAGTGGCTAGATGGAAGATTTGTGCTAGGGTTCGAGGTCTTCAACGATGTCTATGACTGGGACATTGGATCGATCAAGCCAGCATAGGGCTTTTGGGATGAAGAAATCATGACCAGTAGGACAATTTGGGACCGTGACATGCCTGAAGAAGTAGTGACTGAGAAAATGGTAGCCACCCAGCTGAAAGGGAAAGCAAAGGTAGAGAAAGCCATGCAGGAATTGATTGGAGAGCCTCCAAAGAGCCGAAGTGATGCAGGACCATCGACCGCGGCAGATACGCCAGCAAAGGAGGAAGAGGAGAATAGTTTAGAGTTTCTCTTTGCTCCAGAACTTTTCAATGATGTTAATGACAATTTCAATCTTATTAATAAATTGAATGATTTTGCTTACTTGTGTGATGTTTCCGATGATTTCACTATGCATGATCATGATCATCCATCCATATTTGATATTGATTCAACTGATGCTACTCCATTTAATCTTGGAACCATAGAAAACCCAAAAGCAATTTTGATAGCATCAAATATAACTCCTGAAGAGCGAGAAAAATTTGAGAGAATCTTAAAAAAATACGAAAAAGTCTTTGCCTAGACCTACGAAGACATGCCGGGAATTGATCAGGAAGTCGCAGAGCATGCTATTCCTATATATCCGGATCACAAGCCTGTTAAACAGATGCTGAGAAGGATTAGGCTAGAATGGGCAGATCAAGTGAAGGAGGAGATTCACCAGCAAGTTAAAGCCAAATTTCTAGTTGAGGTGCAGTATCCAACTTGGTTGGCCAATGTTGTCCCCGTAGCCAAAAAGAATGGCAAGGTAAGGGTATGCGTGGATTATCGGGACTTAAATAAGGCCTGTCCAAAAGATGACTTTCCATTGCCCCATATAGATGTGCTGATAGACAGCGCCGCTGCTTACGAGATGTATAGCTTCGAAGATGGTTATGCGGGCTACAATCAAATTCTCAATAAAATAATTGACCGAATTAAGATAGCGTTCATCACGGAGTGGGGGACCTATGCTTATTGGGTAATGCCTTTTGGCCTGAAAAATGCAGGAGCCACTTATCAGAGGATGGCAACGAAAATCTTGAATGACCTGATCCATAAAGAAGTGGAGGTATACGTGGACGACATGATGATAAAGTCAGCCACTAGAGAAGGACATTTTGAAGCCCTGGAAAAGTTTTTCTTGAGGATAGACAAGTATAATCTGCAGTTAAATCCTAAGAAATGTATTTTTGGTGTAACCTCAGGGAAGCTTCTGGGACACGTGGTTAGCCAGACGGGTATTGAGATTGACTCGGACAAGGTTAAAGCCATCAGAGAAATGCCAATACCGCAGAAGGAGAAGGATGTGAGAAGTTTTCTTGGTAAGTGGCAGTACATCAGTAGGTTTATTGCCAAGCTTACTTCAATATATCAACCGATCTTCAAACTACTCAGAAAAGACCAACCAGTAGTATAGAACGAAAGCTGTCAGAAGGCGTTCGATACTGTCAGAGAGTATCTGCTAAATCCACCGGTGTTGAGACTGTCGCAGCCAGTCAGGCCAGTGATTTTATATTTAGCAATAGAAGACAGTTCTGTAGGCGCCATGATGGCCTAAGAGGACGAGTTTGGAGTGGAATTTGCTGTCTACTACCTTAGCATGAAGTTTCTGGCCTATGAGGTTAAGTATACGGAGGTAGAAAAGATTTGCCTTGCGGTAATCTGGACTTCTAAGAAATTAAGGCATTACTTTCATGCCTATAGAGTACAGGCAGTAGCGAAGCAGAATCCTTTAAGGTACTTACAAGAAGCTCCATCTTTACTTGGGAAAATGGGAAGGTGGCTATTGTTGCTACAAGAATTCGATGTGGAGTATGTTACTCGAAAAACTATCAAAGGGCGTGCAGTGGCTGAATTCCTGGCAGAACACCCAATTCAAGGAGACTCGTACGAGTTTGACTTTCCAGATGTGGATGTGACAGCTATCGGAGTTCAAGGTTGGCAGTTGCACATTGACGAAGCCGTGAACAATAAAGGGCCAGGAGTAGGGATCATTTTAACAACCCCGGATGATGAGAAGCTCCCTTTGGCCAAGAAATTGAGGTTCAAGGCTACCAATAATGAAGCTGAGTATGAAGCGTCTGCCTTTGGTTTAGAGGCATTGATAGCCTTAGGAGCAAAAAACGTGGAAGTGTTTGGTGATTCCTCCCTGGTGATCAATCAAATCTGAGGTGAATGGGCCGTTAAAGAAGAGAGGCTGATGCCATACATCGAGCACTTGAGAGACCTGAGTAGTCAATTTGAAGTGTGTACATTTTGATTTGTTCCAAGGGACGAAAACCAGTTAGCCGACGCACTTGCCACTTTAGTCTCAATGTGGGATAATCCCGAAGGGATGGTTATGAGGCCAGTTTTAATTTCTAGCTCTGAGAGGCCTAGTGTAAGCACTGTGTCCCAGAGCGGTCCGAATCAGAGATTACCCCGTGATGAAATCAGTACCCAAGCCTGTATAAATGGTCTGGATTTGAAGGTTTTAGTTCCATGCTCCACGAGAAATGAGTCTTTTCACCTTTCATAGGCAGAGGGGGAGAAAACAGGGAATTTTCGAGTCAAAAGGTATATTTTCCTCCACAGATGGCCAGACCGTCTGTGAGGGCCAGCCCGTCGCTTAGGGTCACAGACGGCCTGGGGTATTTTCCGACGCCCGTCGGAAGGCACCGCCTGATTTCCCAGAGCACGCAACCTTTTCGACGCCTGTCGGTGAATATGGCAGGGCCGTTGGATGAATCCTTGTGTCAGAAGGATTCTTTTGACGCCCGCCTCCATACACCGACGCCCGTCGGTAGTGCCTGGCCTATAAAAGCTTTGGATTTTCTCTTAAAAAGGGTTCCAAAAATTTTCAAGAGGGGAAACTCTGCCAAAATTCAAGCACTTTTTCTCTCTCTTCCAGCAAACACATTCATCAAAGAATTTCTTTTATTTAGAGGATCAAATCATTAAAAAGGAACTAAAATTAATTAGTTTTCTTTGAATTTTGATTCCAAAGTCAATCTTTTGAGGGGTTGAGGAGGAAATAATCTATTTTCCTTTTTTGATCCTTCATTTTGCTTCTCGTGGAACGCGCGGGGCTCTAATCAACACAAGAATCTCACTTAAGCATTATCTGAGGGTACGTATTCCGGACTCATTCTCCATATCATTTCATCTTTACTCCTTGTTTTGTTGTTCTTTCAACTTTTTGCCATTATCTTCCTCTATTTTCACTCTTTTCATCTCATTTTTTGGTAAAAACCCATTTTTGCTCCAAAAGAGAGTTTTTCACTATTTATTTTCAGAGATAGTGGTGACCGACGGGTCATCTTCTTTACCGACGCCCGTCGGTCACCCCACTCATAGACGCCCCTTCTCTTGAGTGACCGACGGACATGTAGGTCATTCTGACTTGCGCCCGTCGGTCACCCAACAGAGGCCATCGCTGGGTCCTGTCTCCACGTTTTCGAATCTTTTTCTATTCTTTTTAAGATTTTTGCCTCTATTGAGGTTGAGTTTTCATATATTGACATCATTTAACTTTCTGTGAGCACATACTGATTCTCTTGGATTATCCTGAGCTTGAGGGGCTATCTACCATATTCGGAGGATTTCGTCCGGTTTAGTTTCCTAACTTTCTTTGTCATTTTCTTTATTCGTTTATCCATTAATTGTTTGTATGTACATGGGTATACCCTTTTTGTATCTCGTTAAGTATAAAAATTGACAAACGTTTTATATTCAATAAAATGAGGTTTTCATAAACGTAAAGACCCAATGTCCTATCTTCATCCAATAAAAATCATCACAATAAAAACATCCAATTTTAATAATGATGCATGCGAGGACCAAAGTCCTCAAAATAAGCAATGCCCCAATTTTTGTATGTATCGCACATTTACAAAAGGGAGTTGTATTCTGCTCCTTGTATTTTTTTAATTTATTGCTTTCACTATTTACTTGCTCATTTATGGCTTTCCAAATATGAATAAATGCGCCTTCGATTAATTGCATCGTGTGGAGAGAGAGCGAATTAATGATAATTAAAATTTGATCATAAAATAATCAAGGTAGAAATAGATGAGAAATCCCGAACCCAGCTCTGGTCTTTGGGCTCAAAGGGGCGAGAGGTTTACCTTCCAAGACCCCTCTGGTTGGCCCAAAATGGATACTAAGCGCAGTCTTAGGCTCTCCGAGGCGAGAAAAACTTTCCCAATGTTCTATTGGGTGGCGACTCCATGAAACCTCCTTGTTGCCCAACATAGACGCACTTGCGATTCATTGCAAGCTGTCAACGGACCCACAAATGCCCCGATCGCCCTCAAGCGGGCGGTCCCATGGGCGGCCGCGGGGATCCGGCGCGCGTCACAGTGGCGACTCCACTAGGGACGATATGGTTCAAGATTTCAATTTAAAAATACCTCATTTAATATTTATGATTAAAATTTAATTCATAAATTTGCTTTCTCTCAAATTTGCATTCGCATCTCATTAGAGCCTTAGAATATGCTAGTTTGGTCCCTCTTTTAGCCCCGGTGCGTTCCTGAAGCACGACCCCATTTTCACTCAATTTTGGGAAGTGTTAAGGATAATCACTAGCCCAAACCTCGTACCTCAATGGTATATCAAAATGATGACCCGATCGGTCGTTACGCTCGTGATGAGCTAGACCTGTCGGCAGGGATCATGCTTGTGTAGCCCTAAAGTAACATCTCCCTTGTCCAAAGCTCATGTAATGGCTGTAGCTGCTTTCCATAGGTGATATGAACCGTAATTCCATGCTTGCTGTGTGGATCCTCATGTATTGGGTAAGTCCAGATGTCTCACTTGGTAACCTAGCCAAAGGCTTTTATGCCCCGGTAGGGCCATGTCGAAATTTGTGGAACGTCTAAACACATGACGATCACTATCCATCCGCTTGTACATTAGCATAGGAGTGTCATGCTGCCGGTTTTTCGCCGTGCACCATGCGTGTCCATTGGGTCCCTCGTTGACCCTTGGGCTAATCCCGCCTAGGAAAGAGACTGCAAGACCACGTGTGTGGGAGAAATAAGGGTGGAAGGACCTACTTGCTTGCTTATGTATTGTGAATGTTGCATACCATGACCATGCATTACACCTGCATTCCATGCATCATAGCTAACGCCTTGTCCCTGCAGCCATCATAGATCTGCCCTGGTGGACCAGATCGCCTACCGGACGATTGATCCGAGTTCCTGCTTCTGAACTGTCAGATAGAGAGGGCCTACCAGAAATTTTACCAGAAGTCAGCTGTATCGTATCTGAGATGGCAAACTCACCCAGGGGGGATGACGCCACCAGGGCCATAATTGCAGAAGAGGTGGGCCGACTATTTGAGGAATTCGAGGGCAAAATGATGAATATGTTGACTGCTCTGGCACAACAGAATGCTCCGCAGAATCCTCCTCCTCCTCCTGTGAGACAGAATGAGCAAGAGGAAGAAAGAGCTGAGAGACAAGAAGAGCCCGTTCGGCCGCCGCCAGTAGAGTTGAGGTCAGTAGCTTCGGGAGAGCAGAGAAGAAGGCCTGTACTGAGGATTGATAATGATAGGGATATCAAAGATGATAGGGTGAGTATTGCATCTGAGAAAGGGAAGGCACTTCAGACTGATGATTTCATTTTAAAAAAGATGGAAGAGAAGTTTGATGCCATGGCCCGTATGCTAAGCAGGGGTCAGGGGATGAACCCAGAGGATAAGGAATTGGAGGGAGAGGACCCGATTCCTTACAACTTCAAGATGCCAGACGTGCCGAAATTTGATGGTACTTCTGACCCGACTGCTCATGTGAAGCAATACTCTCTGGTCATGAAGGGGACCACATTGTCTAAGAAGCAGAAGGTGGAATACTTTTGTCTGAGTCTAACCGCTCATGCCATCGACTGGTATCATAGTCTCGATCGTCGCACTAAAGAAAATTGGGATCTGCTCACAGAGGAGTTTTTGAGACAATATGATTGCAACACCAGGATGGAGGTGACTCTTAAAGATCTTGAACTGCTCCAGCAGAAGGCTGGGAATCTTTCCATGATTATCTCACCCGCTGGCGAAACCGAGTAATGGAAATGCAGAGGAAGCCAGACAACCAAGACCAGATCCGTTTGTTTATCAAGAACGCGAGCCCGTACTTGAAGGATGGTTTGAAGATGAAAGGGTTGAAGGACTGGGAGTCTCTCAAGGATATAGCCATTGAAGCGGAAGGAGAGTTCTTGGCTCAGAAAGCTAACAATGATAATTTTGCCAAAAGGGCCAACCCCGATCAAGGAACCAATAGGCCAGTAGGTCCCAGTAGTAGCACCAGAAGAACAGTTGAGGTGTCTGCTACTGAAGCAACTACCCAGAGGAAGTTTTCAAACTTAAGGAGGCCACTATCTTGGGTCTTGAGAAGGTTGATGAAGGAAGGGAAATTGCAGCCCTTAGCTCCTAGGCCTGCTATGACACAAAGGAAGCCTGGGCACAAGGACAATGAATTCTGTGCGTTTCATCAACACTCAGGCCATCTGACGGACAAGTGTAAAGTGCTGCGGCACTCTATCCAAGACTTGATTGATAGCAAGCAAATTTCTGACCCTGAGAAGAGGGAATCTGAGAAGAAGCCCGGTTACAATGCCGTGCCACCACCAGTGTTCATGATCGAATCCAGCTTGCCAGAGTGGTATGTGCTACAAGATTTATATGGGAGCGAGAATATTGCTATTGATTGTTCCGAGGATAGAAAGGAAAGAGCAGTCGTGGCGACCCTTGATTGTTGGTCAAGCAGCGAGAGCGGTGGAGAGGCTGAAGAGGAGGGAGAGATGAACCTTGATTTGTTGAGGTCTGATGAGGACGAAGAAGAGATAGGGGCTGTAACAAGAAGTGGAAGAGTGGTCCCTGAGATTGCAAGGCTACCTGAGCCGGTGCAGCCATCAGTAGAGAAAGAGCCAGAGGAGAACCAGGTTGTCAAGTAGTTGAAGAAAACTGCAGCTCAAATATCCATCTGGGATCTTTTGAGGCAGTCCCCTTCTCATAGGCAAAAGGTAGTAGAGGCTTTCGTTGAGACCACTGTGGCCGCCACAATTTCCCCATCAGAGCTTTTAGGCTTAGTTAAAAGAGGATCGGAGGAGAGATTGGTTTTTTCTGATGCCGACCTACCGGTCGAAGGCCGCAATCATAACCAACCCCTGTACATCAAAGCAAAGATTAACGATAAGCACACCGCTTGCATTATGGTGGACGAGGGGTCTTCTATCAATGTGTGCCCTCTGATAGCTCTGCAGGCTTTTGGTTTAAATGAGGATATGCTCAGTGGATCAGATCTGACTATCACAGCCTATGATAATTCAAGAAGGCAAGCCTCGGGAACATTTAAGACCCTAGTTAAGACGGGACCCATTGAGGTGGAAGTAGAATTTGTGGTTCTGCCCATTCCAGCTAACTTCTCAGCCCTACTCGGGAGACCCTGGTTTCACAGGTTAGGAGGAGTGCCATCCACGCTGCATCAAATGATAAAGTTCCCACATGAAGGGCAGGTGGTGACTATTAGGGCGGCCAGGGAGAATCAGGTTTCAGCTCTTGAAATTGCAAATCAGCCATTTAGTGGCTTCCATGTGTCCATGATAAGAGAAGAATGTGGGTCAGTGGATAACCCAGCTGTGGTTAATATGATGAAAAAGATGCACTATCTCCCTGGGGCTGGTTTGGGCAAAAACTCTCAAGACCTGCAGACTGCGATCACCACTCGAGGTCAGAAGAACCGGAAGGGTCTGGGATACAGAGGCGGTTTTGGCAAGAAGAAGACGATGGATAAGATTCTTCATATTTCAGAAAGCTTTGTACCAGCATCCTCAGTATGCGCTTTTGCTGGCAAAGATGAGCCGCAATGGGTGAAGGGGAGGATTGTCCCTGGATTCGAGATCTTTAGCGATGTATTTGACTGGCATGTCAGGTTTATCAAGACCGCTGAGAACTTCTGGGATGAAGAGGTCATGACTCAGTGTATTACTTGGGACAGATGCGAGCCTGAAGAGGTTGTCACCGAGAATATGTTAGCTGCCAGGTTGAAAGGGAAAGAGAAGATGGCAGAAATAGAACTGAAGATGGGGGATTTAAAGATTTCCTCGGACATGCCTGAAGGGCCTCTGGTGAATTAGGAAGCCAATGAACAAGCTGCGGCACCATCAACCTCTAGAGAGGCAGAAGAAGACTCTAGCTTAGACTGTCTTTTTATTCCAGAACTTTTTTATGATGTAAATGACAATTATAATATTATTAACAAGGCGAATGATTTCTCTTACTTGTGCGATGTTTCCAATGATTTCAACATGCATGAACATGATCATATTCCATCAATTTTTGACATTGATTCCACTGATACAAAGCCTTTTAATCATGGAACCTCGGAAAATCTGAAAGAAATTCTAATAGCATCAAATATAACTCCTGATGAGAGAAAAAATTTTGAGAGAATAATAAGAAAATATGAAAAAGTCTTTGCCTGGACCTATAAGGACATGCCAGGAATCGACTGAGACGTAGCAAAACATGCTATCCCGACTTATCCAGACTGCAAGCCTGTGAAACAGAAGTTAAGAAGGCTTAGGCTAGAATGGGCAGACAAGGACAAGGAGGAAATTCGACAGCAGATTGAGGCCAAGTTCCTTGTTGAAGTGCAGTATCCTACATAGTTGGCAAATGTGGTCCCTGTAGCGAAGAAGAATGGGAATGTCAGGGTGTGCGTGGATTATCGAGATCTGAACAAGGCCTGCCCTAAAGATGATTTTCCACTACCCCATATCGATGTGTTGATAGACAGTGCCGCCAACTGCGCGATGTACAGCTTTGGAGATGGTTATGTGGGCTACAACCAGATCTTGAACAAAATAGCTGACCGGGTTAAGACCGCTTTCATCACAGAATGGGGGACCTACGCCTACCGGGTTATGCCTTTCGGCTTGAAAAATGCAGGGGCCACATACCAGAGGATGGCGACCAAGATTCTAAGCGACCTGATCCACAAAGAGGTAGAGGTGTATGTCGATGACATGATGGTCAAATCAGCCACCCGGGAGGGCCACTTCGAAGCTCTAGAGAAGTTCTTCACCAGGATTGATAAGTACAATCTGGCGCTTAATCCCAAGAAGTGCATTTTTGGAGTGACTTCAGGAAAACTATTGGGACATGTTGTCAGCCAGAGGGGAATAGAAATTGACCCCGGACAAGGAAAAGGCCATCAGAGAGTTGCCTGTGCCGCAAAAAGAGAAGGAAGTAAGGAGTTTCCTGGGCAAGCTGCAGTACGTCAGCCGATTTATTGCCAAGCTCACTTCAATATGCGAGCCTATTTTTAAGCTGCTTAGAAAGAATCAACATGTTGTCTGGAACGAAGACTGCCAGAAAGCCTTTGACAGCATCAGGGAATATCTGTTGAATTCGCCAGTGCTAAGGCCGCCGCAACCGATCAAACCGCTTATTCTGTATCTGGCAGTAGAGGGCAGTTCTGTGGGCGCCATGATGGCTCAAGAGGATGAATTTGGGGTGGAATTCGCAATTTCTTACCTCAGCAAGAAGTTCCTGGCCTATGAGATAAAATATGTTGAAGTAGAGAAAATCTGCCTCGCAGTGATTTGGGCATCAAAAAAACTGAGACATTACTTCCACTCATACAAAGTTCAGGCAGTAGCCAAGCAGAATCCGTTAAGATATTTGCAGTAAGCGCCGTCGTTGCTTGGTAAGATGGGGAGGTGGCTGCTTTTGCTACAAGAGTTCGATGTGCAATACATCACTCGCAAAAATATTAAGGGGCGAGCCGTAGCAGAATTTCTTGCTGAGCATCCTATTCAAGGAGATAGTCCCGAGTTCACCTTTCCGGATGAGAGCATAGTCGCGATTTCTATTCAGGGATGGCAGTTACACTTCGACGGGGCAGTGAATAACAAAGGGGCCGGAGTTGGAATCATTTTGACAACCCCAGATAATGAGAAACTCCCCCTAGCCAAGAAGCTGAGGTACAAGGCAACCAACAATGAAGCCGAATATGAAGCATGCACTTTTGGGTTGGAAGCTTTAGCTGCATTGGGGGCAAAGAATGTAGAAGTCTTTGGTGACTCATCCTTGGTGATTTATCAGATCCGAGGTGAGTGGGCTGTAAAAGAAGAGCGACTGGTACCCTACGTTGAATATTTGAAAGAGGTATGTGGGCAGTTTGAGACTTGCACTTTCCACTTCGTGCCGAGAGATGAGAATCGTTTAGCTGATGCATTGGCAACCTTAGTATCGATGTGGGATAATCCTGAAGGAGTAGCTATGAAGCCAGTACTAATTTTGAGTTCTGAGAAGCCCAGCTTTGAGATCAAACCTGTAATGGAAGTAGAAGTGGCGAATGGGAACCCATGGTACTTTGACATCATGAATTACTTGGAAAACAATAAGTTTCCAGCGGAAGCTACTGAGAAAGACCAGAGGATGATCCGAAAGCTATCCACTCAGTTCATATCCTTGGAAGGGGTGCTGTACAAAAGACAGTCAGACGGGATTCAGCTCAGGTGCTTGAATGAAAAAGAAGCCCGTAAGGTGATGGAGGAGACCCATGCAGGCGTCTGTGGGGCTCACATCAACGGTTTGACCTTGGCTAAGAAGATTATGAGACAAGGCTTCTATTGGCTTACGATAGACAATGATTGCTCGAAATATGTCAAACAATGCTAGTTGTGCCAACAATACGCAGACTTGAGACACCTACCAGTATCAGAACTACACAACCTGACATCACCTTAGCCTTTCGCTGCTTGGGGGATAGATATCATTGGAGAGATTCGCCCTACGACATCCAATGGGCACAGGTACATCATAGTCGCAATTGACTATTTTACCAAATGGGTAGAGGCGGAATCCTTCAAAAGGATTGATGCAAGGGATATGGCCAAGTTCATAGAGAGGAATCTGATCTGCAGATATGGCCTCCCTCACCACATAGTGTCTGACAATGGGGTGCAATTCATGGGGGAAACCAGGAAGCTCCTCGAGAAGTATGACGTCGAACATCATAAATCTTCTCCCTACCGACCACAAGCAAATGGAGCAGTAGAGGCTGCTAATAAAAATATGAAGAAGATCTTGTCCAAGATGGTGCAAACCTACAAAGATTGGGCTGAAAAGCTACCCTTCACCCTGTGGGGATATAGGACGACGGTAAGGACGTCTACAGGCGCTACGCCATTTTCTCTGGTATACAGAACGGAAGCAGTATTTCTAATTAAGATAGAGCTCAAGTCGCTAAGAGTGGTCATGGAAGCCCAAATTCCGGAGGCCGAATGGGCACGACAGAGGCTACAGCACTTAAACTTATTAGATGGGAGTAGGCTGAAAGTTTATTATCATAATCAAATTTACCAGAAGAGATTGGCCAGGACATTCGGAAAAAAGGTGAGAAAGCATCCGCTGAGAGAAGGGGACTTGGTGTTCAAGCAGATGAGGCCAGGCATACCAGATATCAGAGGTAAATTCAGACCAACCTGGGAGGGGCCGTATATCCTTAAAAAGCTGTTGTCCAAAGGAGCTGCAATCTTGTCGGATAGTGATGGAAACGAATTCAAGGAGCCGATTAATGTCGACAGACTCAAAAGGTTCCATGGCTAAAGGCCAAAATAAAAAGAAGAGAATAAAATGCCCCGCAGGTCGAAAACCGAAAAAAGGCGGCCGTGCTAAAATTGGGCGCCTCAACAGGGTGAAAACCGAAAAAAGGCATCCTGTACAGAAATTAGAGGCGCGAGAGAAAATGTCCGATCGTGAAAACCCGAGAGGGCCGATCGGTAACAAGAGTTGATGCTGTTAAAATTTGGCTTCATGTATTAATAGGCGGTTGAGTGAATGTCTAAACCGATCATGTATGCTGAAATTATATGGAAATGTACACAATTTCGTGAAATAGAGTGAATATTATTCTTTTCATTTTTGTCATTGTCTAGTTCTGCATTAAAAGGAAATGTAACACTAAAAGAAATACATGTGTAAGCTAAGCTAAGTCCTGCTACTGCTTTCGCTAACCAGTTGCTTGAGCCCTCGTGTCCTGTTATCAGATGCTGGACTAAGGATCCACTTCTTGTATTCGCTAGTTGAAGACACAAAAATATTGCCGAACCTCGAGATAACAGTCTTCACTGGTAGTTTGCCCCACAGCTCATGATACCTTGAGGCGAACGCAGCCGAAAGGGCTCCTCCCGGAAAGATAAAGGAACCCTCACCACATCCTGGGTCATCCCGAGCTGACGCGTACATCGAGAAGTGATGCAGAAGGTGGCTCGACGGAGCCCACAGAGGGGAACACACCCCGATGGCCCATCGATGATCACATGAGATAGTGAGAGCCAGGAAGACGTGAAACTGATATCGTCATCTGACAACTCGCCAAACCTGGTAATGCCTTCCCTGGCAGTGGCACACCCATACAGTCATCGACGCGAAAGAAAATGGCTCGGCGAATACTGTGGAATCACCCGAGGAGGTGGCTCAGACAGCATCCTTAGTTTCTCTTGCAGCCAGATCTGAAAAAAAAAAGAAAAAAGAAAAAAAAGAAGAAAAGAAAAAAAGCCGCTGGAGTAAGTAGGGTTTACTTCAGGCAAAAATAAGGCACAGGGTTGTGTGAAAATCCGAAAGGACGCACCTCCCGCTAAGAAAACCTAGTGTGAAAATCCATAAGGGACGCACTACCTTTAAAATAATGACGTACCTGGAGCAATAAGGGGCTGCCGGTAAAAGTGGTAGTGGATCCAGAGCTCACAGCGTCCAGGCCCAGAATGGTCTCAGCCAGAATAAGTGGTAAGGGTGATAATCCCAGATGAAAGTCGCTCAGAACTCCGAACAAGCGAGGATCAACGGTGAGGAAGTTCACCATGCAAAACAGAAATACGGTGCTTACCCGGTAGGTGGGGATGTCAGTAAACTGATCCAGAGCCTCGATCAATGGCCCTAGAGCAAAGGAAGAGCCCGGAGAAATCAGCCGGACGGCCTCAGAAGAAGGTATGCCCAGGGCCATAGCTATGTCCCGAGTCTGGAGTAGGCCGCAGCGGGGGACGCAAGGCAAAGCGCTAGGAGGGAACCAGGCTCCCAGAATGGAAGCTAACTCTTCAGGCAAAGGGCACAATTCCTGGTAGGTGAACCGGAAGACGTGGAACCGGGGGTTCCAGAAGTGGGTCGCCGCCAGAAGGAGGTTCTGATCGACTTTGACCCGGCACAGGTATTTCAGCCCAGACAGAGAGGAAAGGGCGCCTTCTTCCCAAGTGTGCTTGTCATCTAAGATACAATGCATTCTTTGGGCTAGAGAGGAAGACATGCTAGGAAAAATAAAAGGCTCAAGATGTTGGAAAATGGAGAGACACAAAAAGAGCAAAATTTTGTAAGAATTTATAGGGAGGTGTCACCGATGGCCTACCCGTCTCTCCTAAGAGACGGCCCGCCCGTCGGTAGAGATCCACCTGGTAGACGCATACGTCAGCATTACATTTATCATGCGTATTAACTCGCATTTATTGAGAGACAGACGGCCAACCCGTCGATCGCTCCTACAGGCACCCAGCCCATCGGTCACGAAACTCTATATAAGGGCGAGTGACAGACGGATTAACGATGCTGTCACTTTCACTTCCCCTCTCCAAAACGGTTTCTTCTTCATTTTTTCTGCATTTTCAAGCTTTCTTTCTCATTTTGTCTTGCGATTTCTTCATCTTTTTGTGTTCTCCACTCACCGGGCACTCAGACATTCATTTTCTTCAGTTTTCTACACTTTTCGCGACTTCAAGTAAGTAAATAACTACTTTTTTTAATTAATGCAATTTATTTTTTTCTTCATTTCTTCTTCCTTTAGCCTTAGAAATGATTACAATGCTTTAGATGGCTTAGAAATTTAGGGAGAATGCTGCCCATTTTCTTTATTTATTCATTTATTATTTTTGTAATGTAATTAATCTGAATTTTTGCATGATCACATAGGAATAGAATTTTTCTATAACTTCGTTGCTTTAGAATATGCTTTCTAAGCGCATTATTCTGTATTGTTGAGGCCTGAGGCCATTATCTTGTTTTGTTGGGGACACACTCTTGCCGGGGTGCGTCCCACGTATGTACATATATTGTTGTTGAGGCCTGAGGCCTAGTTTGATGCCTTTTTTATGCAGGAGGTGGGGCACACCCTTGCCGGGGTGCTGCCCAAATTTTTATCCTTTTATTATTTAGTCTAAATTGAATATCTTTGTGTATAATGCATGCCTTGGGGCCTGGGAAGCCCACTTTTATTCGCTTTAAATATTTCCATGATAATTGCATGTTTCTTTTGTTTTGATATATGCGAAGCATGTTGGGCAACTTCCTTTGACAGGACGTTCGCCCCTTTTTATTTATTATCAGTTTTTTTATCTCGTATTCGGGCCGCCTTTGCCCTGGTGAGGCCTGAATGGGCTTTCACCTTGAGGATAAGTCTAATAATGCTTGTTTTGTTAAATTTTCGCAATCTAATTTTCTCCTTTACAAGATGCCTCCTAGACATAGAGCACCGCAAGCCCAGCCCGAGGTAGTAGTTTCGGGTTGGATGGACGACGAGCCGGCTCAGAGATATAGATCATTGGCCCAGATGGAGATTCGGGCTAGCCACTTCGTGTCCCGGCCGTTCCTAGAGGCCCTAGGGATGGCCCTAGAGTTTGATATGCTTGTTGAGGGTGCTGGGTGGACAGAGTTCCTTGACCCCTCTTTCCAGACTTTTCCAGAGGCTACTCGCCAGGTCCTAGCCACCCTCCGCTATGGCAGTTTTCAGAGGTCAGATACCGAACTAGGGGTGGTCCAGTTCTGGTTCGACGGTAACCATTACAGTATTACCAGGCAGAGATTCGCACAGGCCATGGGGCTCCCTATAGAGGAGGGGGTCGAGATCCCACGGCGAGCGGTGAGACGCGCGCACTGCGCGGCCATTGCCTTACCAGGAGTGCTGTATGATCATGATACAGCGAAGAGCACCGTACTGGTGTCTCAGGCACTCCGGTATTTGCATAGAGTGCTATCCATTTTGTACCTTGGACGAGCTGGTAATCCAGGGTCACTTTGTAACACCCCCTTCCCATACGTAGGCGATCCCATCCGATAAGGAGTGAGATGCCGTATGAGTCAAGGTGTCACCAAACAATAGCAAAGCTAAGACATACATTCATTCATAACATACATTCAGAAATATAGAATAATTAAAAACTTTACATGCAGAAAGCAAAAGCTGATCATGCATTACTATAATAAACTATTACAACAATGGTCTGATCAACTAGCTGATACAAAATAATATTACAGGTCCAAAATATAATTACAAAACCGGAAGCTGATACATGAGAGTTCTATACAAAAAGAATCATCAACTATACAAAAGGAGCCTTACACTAAAAACTTCCTGTGTTGGCTTGATGACGGCGACTCTCGAATAAAACTCCTTCCGCACCTGGACGGGTAAAAACACCGTGCTAAGCGATAAACGCTTAGTGGGGAAACACACATAAACTATGGACGGCCATTCACAATGGTCGTCAAGGCAATTCACATTCACATGGACAATATGCAAAGGCTAAAACGTAATCCATATAAACATGCTCAAATAATAAAGCCATACAATCAGTATTTCATAATCATATTCATTCAGAAATAATCCGATATACATTACATCGATATACTCATTCATATAATCCATTTATAGCCAAATCAGATCAGAGCAGTTCAAATAAACATTCAAAGAACACCAGCTAACTCTAGGTAGTGGATAACGAGTGTACAGACAGTACTTTCCGGGTACGAGCCGATTACAGACAGTACATTATGGGTACGAATCGATTAAACCATTATACTTTAACTTTCACAGATATTTTCAAAAGGGACCTTAAACAAGATCCAACACAGAAAAGGGTTCGCGAGGAACCAAGCGGGGACCTGATCGGGGTCCAAACAGAACTATGGGCTGCAGCTAACAGACTCTATGAGGCATGCCTAACTATCCACTTACTTGACTCTAGCAGGCTATGCGTCACTCAAATCAAATAACAGAATATCGTGTACAAACATCAGAAAAATCATGGTATTACGCATGTCGAAGCATTTAAAAATATGGCATGCATCACACAGCAGTGAAGTCCATTCAGAAGAAATACTAAATTCATTTCTGAGTCAAAAACTGGGAAATTTCGAAAAAACGGGCTGAACGGAGAAACAGGCGAGGTTGGCTGGTCACGAGGCGTGACTGGCCTCTTCACCAGGCAGGTCACGCGACGTGACCGAGGGTCACGCCTCGTGACTTGCTTGTCCCTCGTAGATCACGTTGCATGATCTTGCAGATCACGCAACGTCTCTCGCCGGTCACGCGACGTGATTGAGGGTCACGTCCCGTGACTGGCTTCTTCTTCAGCTGGTCATGCGACTAGCCTTCTCTCTCAGGCTAGTCACGAGGCGTGACGGGGAGTCACGTCTCGTGACTGGCCTCATTTAAGCTGGTCACGAACGGTGGCAGGCAACCACAACTCGTGACCGGCCTCAAGCTGGCAGGTCACGAGGCGTGACCTGAGGTCACGTCTCGTGACTTGCCTCTCTTCTTGGCTAGTCACGCGACACGGTCTGGAGAACAGGATTTTTGACAGTATCGATTTCCAGATTTTCCAAAAACATAAAAATCAATCCAAATTTGATTCTAAACCAATAAAACCTATCCTTACCTTCCAGAAATCATCTCAAACAATATAGGCAACATTTATACAACTCACTTCACATTTTAAGCACTAAATCAATTCAAGAATAATAGCATTCAAACTTCTCAAGAACAAGAACCCTAGAAAATTTACAGTAACTTAAAATCACACAAATCACAATCAGTTGTTCCCAAACCTGGAATCTAAGCTTCTAACACTTAGTCCCACTGCTCCCAGCAACCTCCTTGCCTTTGGGATCGCGCGGAGCCTCAACTAAACACAAATATCCAACATGCAAAACCCTAAGTTAAACCTAAGCTCAAGGAAGAAGAAGAAGATGAAGTAAATGGAAAGAAAGTTAAGGAAATGCAGTGACTTACCAACAAAAGATGCAAAGAGAGATTAACTCCACCAATTCCAACTTGAATCCACACCACAATGCTTAGAGTAAAGAAAAATGGAGAAGAAGAAGAGGGTGATGAGAAGAAAAGAAAGAAACGTAAACCTGAATTTCCTTTCTTTCATTCCCTTTTCTTTTCCCTTTCTTTGACCTAAGTATGTGTCCAATTCTAATTGGTGAAACTAACCACTCACACCCAAACTAACATGCATTACACACACCCAAAGTAATCTCACTTAAATGCACCCTACAATGGTATGAGCAAATGTACACAAACATGTCCCAACTTAAAACACCCTAATATGGTATGCTCAAGTGCACACAATTATTTCTCAATTAATTAACACACTAATGCAATTTATGCACCCACATACTAACAAAACCCCAAAAACATACATTTTACTAAAATACCCTTATGAAATGCCGAACACATGCGAATGCTTACACATACAGACAGACAGACATGCTCATTCTACTAGGGGGCAAATGGGGTGTGACAACTCTCCCCTACTAAATAAGAATTTCGTCCTCGAAATTCTCACCTGAACTGAATAACTGTGGATACTGAGCTCTCATCGAATCCTCTGGTTCCCAAGTCGCTTCTTCGACTCCATAATGGATCCACAATACTTTAACCAAAGGAATCTGCTTATTTCTCAACTGCCTCACCTCTCGGGCTAGAATAGCTCGCGGTTCCTCATCATAAGAGAAGTCTGGATGAACCTGGATATCCTGAACTGACAGAACATGTGAAGGATCTGATCTGTACCGACGAAGCATCGAAACATGGAACACATCGTGCAACTTTGCTAACTCCATCGGTAGCGCCAATCTATAGGCTACAGGTCCTACCTTAGCCAAAATCTCATAAGGTCCAATGAAACGAGGACTAAGCTTGCCTTTCTTGCCAAACCGAAGCACTTTCCTCCAAGGTGAAACCTCAAGGAAAACCTTGTCCCCGATCTCAAAATGCACATCTTTCCTTTTCAAATTGGCATAAGACTTCTGTCGATCCTTTGCTGCCTTCAAATTCTGCTGCACTACTCTGATTTTCTCTTCAGTATCTTTAACCAAGTCAGGCCCAATCACAGATCTCTCGGATAGCTCGGTCCAACAAACCGGAGTCCTACACTAACGACCATACAAAGCCTCATATGGTGCCATACCGATGCTCGACTGAAAACTGTTATTGTAGGCAAACTCCATCAACGATACATATCTGTCCCAGCTACCCGGAAAATCCAAAGCACAAGCTCTCATCATATCCTCCAGAATCTGAATAAGTCGCTCTGACTGACCAACGGTCTGAGGATGAAACGCTGTACTGAAGTTCAACCTAGTGCCCAAAGCTCTCTGCAACTCCTTCCAAAACTTGGAAGTAAACCTCGGATCCCGATCTGACACTATGGACAAAGGCACACCATGCAACCGAACTATCTCATCCACATAGATACTGGCCAATCTGTCCATAGAGTAGTCTACTCTAACTGGCAGAAAGTGAGCTGACTTCGTAAGCCGATCCACTATAACCCAAACTGAATCATGTTTCCTCTGAGTCAAAGGCAAACCAGAAACGAAGTCCATGGCGATATCATCCCATTTCCACTCAGGAATGGATAAAGGCGTAAGTAAACCCGAAGGTACCTGATGCTCGGCCTTTACCTGCTGACAAGTCAAGCACTTGGAAACAAAATCTACAATGTCTCTCTTCATACCGGACCACCAAAAGAATTGCTTCATGTCTCGATACATCTTCTCACTGCCCGGATGCATAGTAAAGACTGTACTATGCACCTCACTTATAAGCTGTCTCCTCAAATCCTCAGATTCTGGCACACACAGGCGATCTCTGAACATAAGTACCTCATTCTGAACTGAGAACTCTGACTGCTTACCCGATCTAACCTCATACACAATCTGCTGAAGCCTCTGGTCATCTCTCTGAGCATCCACAATACTCTGTCTCAAGGTAGGCTTCACACGCAACTGAGCAAGCAAAGCTCCATCAGAACCAAATCTCCATCTGAATCGCCTCAAGAACAAGGCTGAAACTGATTTCCGACTCAAGGCATCGGCGACTACATTAGCCTTACCAGGATGGTAATCCACAATGCAGTCGTAGTCCTTAAATAACTCAAGCCAATGTCGCTGTCTCATGTTCAACTCTCCCTGTGAAAGGAAGTACTTCAAGCTTTTATGGTCCGAAAAGATCATACACTTCCCCATACAGATAATGACGCCAAATCTTCAAAGCAAAGATTACGGCTGCCAACTCAAGATCATGTGTCGGATAGTTCCTCTCATGTGGCTTCAACTGTCGAGAAGCATAAGCCACTACTTTTCCTTCCTGCATCAGCACACATCCAAGACCAACACCCGAAGCATCACTGTAAATGACAAACTCCTTACCCGAAGTCGGTTGAGTAAGAATAGGAGCCTCAACAAGCAACTGCTTTAACCGATCAAAACATGACTGACACCTGTCTGACCAGTCAAATCTAACTCCTTTCCTCAACAATCTAGTCATCGGAGCAGCAATCACAGAAAATCCTTTAACAAAGCGACGGTAGTAACCTGCTAAACCAAGGAAACTCCTCACTTCCTGAACATTTCTAGGCACTTTCCAATCAACTATCGCCTCAATCTTGGCTGGATCTACCTGAATACCTCTAGCTGAAATAATGTGACCCAAGAATGACACTTCTCGAAGCCAGAAATCACACTTGCTAAACTTAGCAAACAACTGATGCTCTCTCAACATCTGTAGAACTAATCGAAGATGCTCCTCATGCTCACTCTCATCCTTGGAATACACTAAGATGTCATCAATGAACACTACTACAAATCGATCTAAGTATGGCCTAAACACACGATTCATCAGATCCATAATAGCCGCTGGAGCATTAGTCAAACCAAACGGCATCACAAGAAACTCATAGTGGCCATACCTAGTCCGAAATGCAGTCTTAACCACATCCGCATCCTGAACTCGAAGCTGGTAGTACCCTGATCGAAGATCTATCTTGGAGAAAACACCCGCACCTTGAAGCTGATCAAACAAATCTTCAATCCTAGGCAATGGATACTTATTCTTCACTGTAACTTTATTAATCTGCCTGTAGTCAATACACATCCGCAATGATCCATCTTTCTTCTTGACAAACAGAACTGGAGCTCCCCATGTAGATATGCTCGGTCTAATAAACCCCTTATCCAATAACTCTTGTAGCTGAGATTTAAGTTCCCTCAACTCTACAGGAGCTATCCGATAAGGTGCTCTCAAAATAGGTGCAGTACCTGGCATAATCTCAATGGACAACTCAACCTCTCTCTCAGGAGGCAACCCAGGCAACTCGCTCGGGAACACATCACTAAACTCCCGCACTACAGGAATGTCCTCAATTTGAACCTGATCCCTCTTGGAATCTAACACAACTACTAGAAAAGCCTCACAACCTTTCCTGATAAATCTCTTAGCTTGCATTGCAGAAATAACATTATTCACAGAACTAGCACCCAAACCTTTCAAAAACACAAGAGACTGACTTCGCTCCCGAAGTACAACTGTCTTCCTATGGCAATCAACTACAGCTCGATGCTTACCCAACCAGTCCATACCCAAAATCAAATCAAACTCTCTGAAAGGCAACTCAATCAGATCCACTAGAAGCACGGCTCCCTCAACAATCAGAGGACAACTCCTAAAGACTCTACTCACACTGACACTATGCCCTAATGAACTGGTCACACAAATCTCATAATCTAACTGATCAACCGAATGCAATTTATCAACAATTTTATCTGTGCACAAATATGAGTGTGTGGAACCAGGATCAATTAGAGCATATAACTCAGTGTCATGGAGTAGGAACTTACCAGCAATAACATCAGGCGCATCCTGCTCATCTCTGGCTCTCATGGCATAGGCTCTAACGGCACCCTGAGGAGGACGCTCAACAGTCTCAGAAGCAGCTCCATCTCTATGCCGACCACCTCGACCTCTACCTCGGCCTCTACCCCGGGTAGCCTGAGAAGCATTCGAACCAACCCTACTAGCTCCTCCCTGAGGTCCTGAATCCTCAATCGACTGGGGACAACTAGCCACACGGTGCTCAGTGCTCCCACATCTAAAACATCCACCAGTGAGCCACCTACACTCACCCCGGTGAGCCTTGCTGCAATTCGCACAAATAGGTATGGCATCAGATCTACCTCCCCTACCAGAACCTGACACAGCTGCAGAACCCTGTCTTCTGCCTCTAGAAGCCGGACCAGAAGATGACTCGTCCTGTGGGTTCCTAGATCTCTTACCCGTTGAAGATCCTCCACGAGAAGAGTTCCTCCTCTGAGCTCTCTCTCTCAACACAGTCTCTGATAACTCAGCTCTCACAGCAGCCTCTACAATCTAATAATAACTGACCCCAGGTATGCACATCAGAGAAATCAAAGCAATCTTCAAAGGCTCATTTAACCCCGCTTCAAAATGCTTGCATCTAAAGTCATCAGTCATAACTCCACGTGGGGCATAGCGAGATAACCTATTGAACTCTTTCTCATACTCTGCTACAGACAAAGTCCTCTGCTTCAAACTCAAGAACTGCGCCCATCTCACATCTCTATAAGTCTGAGTGATGTACTTCTTTATAAACTCACCCTCAAAGAACTCCCAAGTAATCGGATCCGGTAGCTGAGGATGCCTACAAACCAATTCGCACCATTCAAAAGCAGGCCCTTGCAGAAGAACTAGTGCACACTCTACCTGCTGATCGGGAGGACACCGAATCTCTCTCAAAGCACGCTTTACTTTATCTAACCATCGCTCAGCCAACTCAGATTCATTCAAACCAGTGCCATAAAAATCTTCAACTCCTGCCCTTCTCAAATTTTCCATAGGTGCTCTAGGAGCAGTCACTCTCTCTAAAACCCTAGCCATGTCCTGATGCAGTCTGAACATAGCCTCAAAGGGCATGGCTGCGGCCTCGTGCTGGACCCTAGCATGCTGAGCCGACACAGTAACAGAAACAGACGGATCCACAGCTGGAGGATTCACACTCTCGGCGGATTCCTCAAGTGATCCACGAACAGAATTAGAAGCCATCTAAGCAAACAAGAAACAACCGCATCAGCCAACATAGATCTAGACACATACACATCTAAGAAACTCAGAACAATCACAACAACACCCAGAATCGCCTAAACCTATGCTCTGATACCACAAACTGTAACACCCCCTTCCCATACGTAGGCGATCCCATCCGATAAGGAGTGAGATGCCGTATGAGTCAAGGTGTCACCAAACAATAGCAAAGCTAACACATACATTCATTCATAACATACATTCAGAAATACAGAATAATTAAAAACTTTACATGCAGAAAGCAAAAGCTAATCATGCATTACTATAATAAACTATTACAACAATGGTCTGATCAACTAGCTGATAAAAAATAATATTACAGGTCCAAAATATAATTATAAAACCGGAAGCTGATACATGAGAGTTCTATACAAAAAGAATCATCAACTATACAAAAGGAGCCCTACACTAAAAACTTCTTGTGTTGGCTTGATGACGGCGACTCTCGAATCAAACTCCTTCCGCACCTGCACGAGTAAAAACACCGTGCTAAGCGATAAACGCTTAGTGGGGAAACACACATAAACTATGGACGGCCATTCACAATGGTCGTCAAGGCAATTCACATTCACATGGACAATATGCAAAGGCTAAAACGTAATCCATATAAACATGCTCATATAATAAAGCCATACAATCAGTATTTCATAATCATATTCATTCAGAAATAATCCGATATACATTACATCGATATACTCATTCAGATAATCCATTTATAGCCAAATCAGATCAGAGCAGTTCAAATAAACATTCAAAGAACACCTGCTGACTCTAGGTAGTGGATAACGAGTGTACAGACAGTACTTTCCGGGTACGAGCCGATTACAGACAGTACATTACGGGTACGAATCGATTAAACCATTATATTTAACTTTCACAGATATTTTCAAAAGGGACCTTAAACAAGATCCAATACAGAAAAGGGTTCGCGAGGAACCAAACGGGGACCTGATCGGGGTCCAAACAGAACTATAGGCTGCAGCTAACAGACTCTATTAGGCATGCCTAACTATCCACTTACTTGACTCTAGCAGGCTATGCGTCACTCGAATCAAATAACAGAATATCATGTACAAACATCAGAAAAATCATGGTATTACGCATGTCGAAGCATTTAAAAATATGGCATGCATCACACAGCAGTGAAGTCCATTCAGAAGAAATACTAAATTCATTTCAGAGTTAAAAACTGGGAAATTTCGAAAAAACGGGCTGAACGGAGAAACGGGCGAGGTTGGCTGGTCACGAGGCGTGACTGGCCTCTTCACCAGGCAGGTCATGCGACGTGACCGAGGGTCACGCCTCGTGACTTGCTTGTCCCTCGTAGATCACGTTGCATGATCTTGCATATCACGCAACGTCTCTCGCCAGTCACGCGACGTGACTGAGGGTCACGTCCCGTGACTGGCTTCTTCTTCAGCTAGTCATGCGACTGGCCTTCTCTCTCAGGCTGGTCACGAGGCGTGACGGGGAGTCACGTCTCGTGACTGGCCTCATTTAAGCTGGTCACGAACGGTGGCAGGCAACCACAACTCGTGACCGGCCTCAAGCTGGCAGGTCACGAGGCGTGACCTGAGGTCACGTCTCGTGACTTGCCTCTCTTCTTGGCTAGTCACGCGACATGGTCTGGAGAAAAGGATTTTTGATAGTATCGATTTCCAGATTTTCCCAGAACATAAAAATCAATCCAAATTTGATTGAAAACCAATAAAACCTATCCTTACCTTCCAGAAATCATCTCAAACAATATAGGCAACATTTATACAACTCACTTCACATTTTAAGCACTAAATCCATTCAAGAATAATAGCATTCAAACTTCTCAAGAACAAGAACCCTAGAAAATTTACAGTAACTTAAAATCACACAAATCACAATCAGTTGTTCCCAAACCTGGAATCTAAGCTTCTAACACTTAGTCCCACTGCTCCCAGCAACCTCCTTGCCTTTGGGATCGCGCGGAGCCTCAACTAAACACAAATATCCAACATGCAAAACCCTAAGTTAAACCTAAGCTCAAGGAAGAAGAAGAAGATGAAGTAAATGGAAAGAAAGTTAAGGAAATGCAGTGACTTACCAACAAAAGATGCAAAGAGAGATTAACTCCACCAATTCCAACTTGAATCCACACCAAAATGCTTAGAGTAAAGAAAAATGGAGAAGAAGAAGAGGGTGATGAGAAGAAAAGAAAGAAACGTAAATCTGAATTTCCTTTCTTTCATTCCCTTTTCTTTTCCCTTTCTTTGCCCTAAGTATGTGTCCAATTCTAATTGGTGAAGCTAACCACTCACACCCAAACTAACATGCATTACACACACCCAAAGTAATCTCACTTAAATGCACCCTACAATGGTATGAGCAAATGTACACAAACATGTCCCAACTTAAAACACCCTAATATGGTATGCTCAAGTGCACACAATTATTTCTCAATTAATTAACACACTAATGCAATTTATGCACCCACATACTAACAAAACCCCAAAAACATACATTTTACTAAAATACCCTTATGAAATGCCGAACACATGCGAATGCTTACACATACAGACAGACAGACAGGCTCATTCTACTAGGGGGCAAATGGGGTGTGACACGCTTAATACTGCCGAGATCTGGAGCCTCTGGGCTATGTTGGCAGGCCAGTGCCTCAACATTAGCCATGAGATCTTGGCCAACCTGACTAGAGTCGGCAGAGGATTGACACCGATGGTGATAGTGGGAGGAGTCATCACTAGGTTGCTTTTGAGGTTTGGAGTTGCCCCAGACAGGCTGAGAGGCCCCCTGGATAAGGGGATACACGTAGATGCCGCGGTGGCAGTGCAGATGGGGATGATCTTGCTGATATCAGGGCAGGCAGAGGCCTACAGGGTGATGTCCATTCACGAGACCCGGCGGATGTTCTCACTTCCACCTTTGGGTCCAGATCCAGACCACCTGGAGCAGCCAGAGCAGCAGCCTCCTCAGCCAGAGCATCAGCCTCCACAGCCCGAGCCTCACCAGAGCATCAGCCTCCACAGCCCGAGCCTCAGCCGGAGCAGCAGCCTCCGCAGCCTTCCCAGCCTCAGCCTCAGACAGTGCCACCGCCACCGCAGCAGGAGCAACCCAGGACTTCGTCGGATTTCGACATGGAGTTCACTATGGATGAGCTCTTTGCCGTGTCACCGGCATCGAGAGCGCTGACTCTTATCCCGTCGCTGAGTGTCAGGGTACAGAGGACTACCCACGGGTCCCCCCAAGAGATATCATCCTTATTTCTGAGGCGACCCAAGGGTATCCACCTCCGCAGCACCGCCGCCAGAGCCACCACAGCAGCAGCCAGCATAGTCTGACTTCTCGTAGCTCCTTACTTCCATGTTCACAGCCCTAGAGCGACGACAGGATGAGAGGGATAGAGCTATATAGGAGAGGTTGGACCGCCAGTAGGCCGCTATTCAGGAGCAGTCCCAGTCTGTAGAGCGGCTAGCTCAGGAGCAGGCCAGTTACATCGAGCACACTGCACGGGAGTAGGCTCGGGTCATAAAGGCCTTCAGAGTTGAGCAGGCTCGGGCCATAGAGGCCTTCAGAGTTGAGCAGGTGAGGCTGATCGAGCAAGTCGCCCAGGGTCAGAGGGAGCTTAGGCAGCAGCTCGCTCATGATTTGAGGACGTCTCAGGACCAGGCGTCTCAGAGGGTTGATATGACCCTACAGATGATCGACGAGTCACTCGACTCTCTCAGATCCCGGGTCCAGGCAATAGAGGGGATCCTCCCTCCCTTGTCTCAGACCATGAGGGAGTTCAGAGAGCAGACAGAGCATCGCCTAGAGCAGATGAGGAGGGCCACCAGCGAGCAGACCATCTAGATGAGCCAGGCGTTCAAGAAGTTGGGAGGCACAGTATCAGAGGCTTTAGGGTTCATGAGGACCTACACCCAGCCCTTCTTGGATGGCTATGCTCATATCCATTTCAAGCAGACCCATGATGCTGGGGCAGGACCCTCCACGGCTCAGCCTCCACCTCCGGCACGGCCAGCTCCGCCTCCACCTCCGCCAGGGACAGTGCACATATTAGATGATGAGGATCCCGATGAGCCCTCCGACTACACACCCCTCTGATATTCAGGGAGTCATATTTTTGTACATTTTCACTTTGTATATACATTGTACAAAATAGACATTGCTAGTGAAAAACTTTTGTTTTCAGATTTATGCATTTCTGCAGGTATTTATGATTCATTCATAACACAGATAAATGTATGCTTCCACATTTACTCATATTACAAAACAAGGAAAACAAAAAAATAGTAAAAGATGATGAATAATAACTCAATAAAAAAGAATATAAATGAAACATGGCATAACAGATAAAGCAAAATCACGCCATTAATAGACAACTCAAACATACACTAACAAAACCTTTTATTACACAGGTAAAGAGAAATATCGATCCCAGCACAAGCATCGATTAAAAGTCCGAACAAGGGCGCCTAAGATTCATTATTTTTTTGGAACGAGGAACCCGGCGATGTCCCCTCCTCTTCACACCGGGTTTGTAGCCAGAGAGCGCTACATCTCCTCAACCCTGTGCAAGCCGAGATGAGGCCAGCAGAAGTCAAAGCTGCAGTTAGAGAAACACTGCTCTTCACACCGAGTTTGTAGCCAGAGAGCGCTACATCTCTTCAACCCTGCGCAAGCCGAGACGAGGCCAGCAGAAGTAGAAGCTGCGGTTAGAAAAACACTGCTCTTCACATCGGGATTGTAGTCAGAGAGTGCTACATCTCACAGTTCACGCGGCAGCCAGAGAGCACTACGCACCTTGCAGACCGGATGGGGGTTAGCAGGGGAACTTCAAATCGAAGCTGCAGTTAGAGAAACACTACTCTTCACAAACCGAGATTGTAGTCAGAGAGTACTACGTCTCACAGTTCACGTGGCAGCCAGAGAGCGCTACGCACCTTGCGGATCAGATGGGGGTTAGCAAGGGAACTTCATATCGAAGTGGCGGTTGAAGAAACACTGCTCTTCATATCGAAGTGGCGGTTGAAGAAACACTGCTCTTCATATCAAGATAGTGGCTAGAGAATGCTACGTCCTACCAATACCTACAGGTCAAGATGAGACCGATAGGGGTATCTTCGCATTGCTGAACAGACCGAGATGAGGTCTACCCGGTAAAAGGCACGGAAGGTAAGAACCGTCGCAGGTACGCCTTCTTCCTTTCTGTCCTTTCTCTGAGTTTTGGCTTATCTAGGCGCTTGTGCACTAGTTTCCCCAAAACTGGGGGCAACTATAAGCACCGTGTCCCAGAGCGGTCCGGATCAGAGATTACCCCGTGATGAAATCAGTAGCCAAGCCTGTATAAATGGTTTGGATTTGAAGGTTTTAGTTCCATGCTCCACGAGAAATGAGTCTTTTCACCTTTCATAGGCAGAGGGGGAGAAAACAGGGAATTTTCGAGTTAAAAAGGTATATTTTCCACCACAGATGGCCAGACCGTCTGTGAGGGCTAGCCCGTCGCTTAGGGTCACAGACGGCTTGGGGTATTTTTCGACGCCCGTCGGAAGGCACCGCCTCTGCCAGAGCGCCGCCTGATTTCCTGGAGCACGCAACCTTTCCGACGCCCGTTGGTGAATGTGGCAGGGCCGTCAGATAAATCCTTGTGTCAGAAGGATTCTTCCGACGCCCGCCTCCATACACCGATGCCCGTCGGTAGTGCCTGGCCTATAAAAGCTTCGGATTTTCTCTTAAAAAGGGTTCCAAAAATTTTCAAGAGGGGAAACTCTGCCAAAATTCAAGCACATTTTCTCTCTCTTCCAGCAAACACATTCATCAAAGAATTTCTTTTAATTAGAGGATCAAGTCATTAAAAAGTAACTAAAATTAATTAGTTTTCTTTGAATTTTGATTCCAAAGTCAATCTTTTGAGGGGTTGAGGAGGAAATAATCTATTTTCCTTTTTGGAT
The DNA here is from genome assembly GCA_947683425.1 of Excoecaria cochinchinensis. Taxonomy (NCBI): domain Eukaryota; kingdom Viridiplantae; phylum Streptophyta; class Magnoliopsida; order Malpighiales; family Euphorbiaceae; genus Excoecaria; species Excoecaria cochinchinensis. The sequence continues at coordinate 1,800,393 of CANTUQ010000021.1, read as the reverse complement.
CCTTCATTCTGCTTCTCGTGGAACGCGCGGGGCTCTAATCGACACAAGAATCTCACTTAAGCATTATCTGAGGGTAAGTATTCCAGACTCATTCTCCATATCATTTCATCTTTACTCCTTGTTTTGTTATTCTTTCAACTTTTTGCCATTATCTTCCTCTATTTTAACTCTTTTCATCTCATTTTTTGGTAAAAACCCATTTTTACTCCAAAAGAGAGTTTTTCACTGTTTATTTTTGGAGACAGTGATGACCGACGGGTCATCTTCTTTACCGACGCCCGTCGGTCACCCCACTCACAAATGCCCCTTCTCTTGAGTGACCGATGGACATGTAGGTCATTCTGACTGGCGCCCGTCGGTCACCCAATAGAGGCCGTCGCTAGGTCCTGTCTCCACGTTTTCGAATCTTTTTCTATTCTTTTTAAGATTTTTGCCTCTATTTAGGTTGAGTTTCCATATATTGGCATCATTTAACTTTCTGTGAGCACATACTGATTCTCTTGGATTATCCTGAGCTTGAGGGGCTATCTACCATATTCGGAGGATTTCGTCCGGTTTAGTTTCCTAACTTTCTTTGTCATTTTCTTTATTCATTTATCCATTAATTGTTTGTATGTACATGGGTATACCCTTTTTGTATCTCGTTAAGTATAAAAATTGACAAACGTTTTATATTCATTAAAATGAGGTTTTCATAAACGTAAGGACCCAATGTCCTATCTTCATCCAATAAAAATCATCACAATAAAAACATCCAATTTTAATAATGATGCATGCGAGGACCAAAGTCCTCAAAATAAGCAATGCCCCGATTCGTGTATGTATCGCACATTTACAAAAGGGAGTTGTATTCCGCTCCTTGTATTATTGTAATTTATTGCTTTCACTATTTACTTGCTCATTTACGGCTTTCCAAATATGAATAAATGCGCCTTCAATTAATTGCATTGTGTGGAGAGAGAGCAAATTAATGATAATTAAAATTTGATCATAAAATAATCGAGGTAGAAATAGATGAGAAATTCCGAACCCAGCTCTGGTCTTTAGGCTCAAAGGGGCGAGAGGTTTACCTTCCAAGACCCCTCTGGTTGGCCCAAAATGGATACTAAGCGCAGTCTTAGGCTCTCTGAGGCGAGAGAAACTTTCCCAATGTTCTATTGGGTGGCTACTCCATGAAACCTCCTTGTTGCCCAACATAGACGCACTTGCGATTCATTGCAAGCGGTCCCATGGGCGGCCGCGAGGATCCGGCGCGCGTCACACCTAGCTTCAAATCTAATTCAGTCACGGAGATAGAAGTAGCGGATGGGAAGCTGTGGTACTATGATATCAAGAACTATCTGGAGAATATGATGTTTCCGGAGGAACCTACTGAGAAAGAGCAGAGAATGAGTCGCAAGCTATCTACCCAGATCATCTGCATAAATGGAGCATTATACAAATGACAGGCGGATGGTATCCAGTTGAGATGTTTGGATGAGAAAGTGGCCAAAAGGGTAATGGAAGAAACTCATGCAGGCGTATGCGGAGCCCATATGAACGGGTTGACATTAGCCAAAAAGATTATGAGACAAGGATTCTTCTAGCTCACCATGGATAACGATTGCTCGAAATATGTAAAGCAGTGTCAGTTATGCCAGCAGTATGCAGATTTAAGGCACCTGCCAGTTTCGGAGTTACATAATCTAACGTCACCTTGGCCATTCGCAGCTTGAGGGATTGACATTATTGGGGAAATATGCCCCACAGCCTCCAATGGGCATAGGTACATCATCGTCGCCATTGACTACTTCACCAAGTGGGTAAAAGCTGAGTCCTTCAAGAAAGTGGATGCTCGGGATATGGCAAAATTCATAGAAAAGAACTTGATATGTAGGTATGGTCTTCCACATCATGTGGTATCTGACAACGGAGTCCAGTTCATGGCCGAAGCGAAGAAGTTACTCCAGAAGTATGGTATCGAGCACCACAAGTCTTCTCCGTATCGTCCTCAAGCTAATGGGGTAGTTGAAGCCGCCAACAAGAATGTCAAGAGGATCCTGGCTAAGATGGTCCATAATTATAAAGATTGGGCAGAAAAGTTACCTTTTGCGCTATGGGGTTACAGAACAACCATCAGGTCTCCAATGGGAGCCACTCCATATTCCTTGGTATATGGGACAGAGGCAGTATTACCAGTCGAGGTCGAACTTAAGTTGCTAAGGGTGATAATGGAAGCAGGGATGCCGGAGGCCGAATGGGCGCAGCAGCGGTTGCAACGCTTGAACATGTTGGATGAGAGCAGGTTAAAAGCCTACTATCATAACCAGATCTACCAAAAGAGGCTCGCTAGGTCTTTTGGAAAGAAGGTCAAGAAACACCCGTTGAAGGAAGGGAATTTGGTATTCAAACAGATGAGACCAGGAGCACCAGATATTAGAGGGTAGTTCAGACCTACGTGGGAAGGTCCGTTTATCCTTAAGAAGCTGTTGTCAAAAGGAGCTGCGATTTTGTCGGGTAGCGATGGCAATGAATTCAAAGAACCGGTCAATATTGATAGACTCAAAAGGTTCCATGGCTAAAGGCTCCAAAATCAAAAGAAGAGAATGAAAGCCCCACGGGTCGAAAACCGAAAAAAGGCGGTCGAGCTAAAATTGGCCGCCTCGTCAGGGTGAAAACCGAAAAAAGGCATCCTGGGCAAAAATTAGAGGCATGAGAGAAAATATCCAATCAAGAAAACCCGAAAGGGCTGATTGGGGACAGGAGTTTGATGCTGTCAGGATTTGGTTCTATGAATGAATGTAGTCTTGCATAATTGAATTAGTGTCAAAAACGATCATGTATTCTGAAATCGTACTGAAATGTAAACAATTTCATGAAATAAAATAAGACTTGATTTATTCATTTATATCATTGTCCAATTCTGCTTTAAAAAGACACATATTGCTCAAAATGCATGTAAAACTAAATTATGCCCTACTACTACTCTCGCTAGCCAAATGCCTCAGTCGCCGTGTCCGGTTATCAGATGACGGGCTAAGTATCCACCGCTTGTACGCGCTGGTGGAAGTGACAGAGTGATTTTCGAAGGGAGGTATGATAGTCTTCAGTGGAAGTTGACTCTAGAGCTCATGATAGCGGGAGGCAAAAGCCGCAGAAAGGACTTTCAAAAATTAGGCACTACCTTTAAAACAATGACGTACCTGGAGTAATAAGGGGCTCCTAGAGAATGAAGTGGTAGGCCTAGCATGGATAGAGTCCAAACCCAAGATGGTCTCAACCAGAATAAGTGGAAAAGGGGTCAGCCCGTGGTGAAAATCTTCCAAAATCCCAAACAGACGAGGGTCTCCAAGCAGCTCCTTTGAAGTCACCACCAGATACTTCATCAGGCAGAAAAGAAAGATGATACTTACCTTGTATGAAGGAATGTGGGAGAATTCATCCAGTGTTTCGATCAGAGGTTTTAAGGCAAATGCAAGGCCCTGAGGAACTAGACGAGTAGCGTCAGAAGGAGCTATACTTAGGGACAGAGCAATATCATGAGTTTGAATCAAACCACAGCGAGGAACGCAGGGTAAAGCACTAGGAGGATACCAGCCCCCGACAATAGCAGCAAGTTCCTCAGGCAGGGGACACATTTCCTGGTAAGTGAACCTAAAAACGTGAAAGCGAGGGTCCCAGAAGTGGGTCGCAGCCAGAAGGTGGTTGCAGTCTATTTTGATTCTTCGTAAAAATTTCAGTCCAGAAAGGGGGGCAAGAGTGCTGTTTTCCCAAGTTTGAGCATCATCTAAGATACGGTGTATTTTTGAAAGAAAAGGAGAATTCATTCCTCAGTAGCTAAAGCCGAGGTCGCTAAGGAAAAAACTGGAGAAAAGAGACTAGTATGAAGCTAAAATGAGAGAAGAGGCACGAAGTCTAAGAAAAAGGTGAATTTTATAGGGTTGATATACCGACGGATAGCCCGTCCCTATCTCAGACGGCCATCTCATCTGTAGTTGTCCACCTGGCGGTTTTGCATCGTGCATATCACGCGCATTGATTAGGTAATTAATGAGGGTTAAAAGCGGAATCCGGAGGGACAGACGGCATGCCCGTCGGTAACTCTATGAACGTAAATCCCGTCAGTACGTGAATTCTATATAAGGATGCTGGTACCGACGGACGATCGCTTTTTTCCTTTTCTTTTGGTTACCGACGCTCTTCCCTTCCTTTCTTTTCATTTGCAGTTTCTATTTTGTTAAACCAGTATTTTGTTCTTCCCTTTTTATTGATTCTCAACCCCCAGGTCAGTAAAATTCTTCTAATTTTTATTTATTTATTATTTATTTTATTTTATGATGAGTACTTTTATTTTATTTGGATTAGTATATTTAAGCTAATTTTTGCAATATAATTTGAAAGTCCATAGTTATGTTTTTTTAATGCTTTAAGCGCTAGAATTAACACATAGAGTAAGTGATATGCTGTTATAAAATGCATGTATATGGCTATTTCGAGAACAATTAATTTTTAGTTATTGAGTTTTTAGATATTCAGGCATGGCCTTAGGAACGCATGCACTTTGAAACAAATACTAGGAATCAGAAAGTAAAGCAAATATGAGTATGTTGCACTGTTGCCTGGGGCCTGAGGCCTGTCCCTTTTTCTCTCTGTTTTCTCATGCAGGAGGTTGGGCACACTGTAACACCCCGCCATCCCCGTTGGAAGGATACCGGAGTACCACGCGGGCAAACACATATAATCGAATCCATATACACATGTATATACAAAAACCAAATTAAATGTAAATAAACTTTTAATCATGTAATAGTAAATCCTTTTTACATATAACATATATCAATATCGTTTTACAAAAAGAGGCTCGTAAGCAAATACATATACAAAAATAATATTTGTTCCTTTACAAAAGATTTACTTTGCTATACACAAGCCATGTACAAAAATTACAGCGGAAGACTCAAAAATAACTCCATCCAAAAAGACTCCTAGTGGCCGACCTGCAGATATCTGACTTCAAATCCAAACTCGCCACCTGCACGGGAAAAGAGCCCGTGCTAAGCGATAACGCTTAGTGGGGAGGAACAAAACAAACGAACAATGTGCATATACAATATTTATACAATACAATAATCTAATGAATCCAAAATCAAAGGCATCAAAATTTCATGTAAACATATCTCCAAATTCTTTACTTGACATGCATAAATATATACATTACAAGCAATCAAGTATTCAATTTACAAATCTCATCATTCTAAGTATACAGATTCAAGGTGCGATATAAAGCTATGCAAGAATTCATGTACATCTTATACTTGTAATCATGTCAACAATGCATCTCAACATATGCAACACATTTAAACATATAGCCTGACTAGTCTAAAATACTCTCTAGAAGTGGATACGGTCAAATGGATACTGATAGAACACAGTATCCCAAGCATATAGAGACATGAGTCTCAAACATGTATTTTTCATATAGAGACCGAAGTCTCGCATTTAAATCCATATAGACCCTTACAGGATCGAAACAAGGATCCAAACGGACCCACGTATAGCGTTTTATCATATAGTAGCTGTACACACACACTGACCTAAGTAAGCGCTTACTTATCCACTACTATGACTATTCAGGCTTAAAACTCAACTCAATAATTCAAGCACTAATATCAATATGAGTATTGAAAATAATACTGATTTATAGTCCATGTATACAGGTATACTGATCACATTTAAAACATGTAACTATAATTATTAAATATAACTAAATGCAAATACATATTTCACGTATACATGTGTCTAGATCAAATTCAGAAACATTTAAATACATCCAGTATCAATTATTGGATGCAGAAGTACAAATAGTTCACATTCAAGACAATTTATGTTCATGTAAAATATAAACTAGTAAATTATGTACATTAATTATTTAATCAAGTATACAACTCAATATTAAGCAATTATTAATTACAATTCAGATTTTGAACCCAAACATTTGTCATGTAGTGCAAAAACCCTTGAAACCAGAAGTTAGAACTTCATTTTAGAAAAACAGGGCAGTAGGGGAAGGCTGGTCACGAGACACCCAGGCAGTGGTGTCTCGTGACGCTGGTTTCTCGCAAGCGCCACGCAGAGGAGCAGGCAGTCACGGCGTGACCATCAGTCACGTCTCGTGACGCCAGAGAGGGGAGGGGGAGATCACGAGATCTCGTCCCGTGACACGCAGGAACACCAGCGAGAGGTCGCGAGGCGTGATGCTCCATCACGTCGCGACTTCCCAAAGGAAGGAAGGTCACGGCGTGATGCTTCATCACGCCACGTGACTTCCCAAGGAGGGAGGTCACGGCGTGATGCTCCATCACGTCACGTGATCTTCCTCTCACATTCCTTCATCTTCTCCAAACCAATTTTCAGAAAATTCCAGAAAACGTGAAAAACCAGAAAATCAAGAAAACATAGTACTTCTTAAATTCAAAACTCCACTTTATCTAAAACCATTTTTCATGCAATCATGATTCGCATACGTACCTTCAAGTCTCCAGAGCTCATTCACAGCCATTATAACACAAATAACACATTTTTACAATTAAAACAGAGGCAATGTCAGAATATCAACTTCCCAGGATTTCCACATTCAAACCCATGCATGTTCATCTCATTTACATATTTAACATCCTTCTGTTCTACAGGAATCATGTATACACAGTACATATTTCATGCATTTTAATAAACAACACACATAGCCAATATTGACAACAAACAGCAAGCAGGATCCAAGTTTAATAAAGAACAGACACTCCCAAACCTGAAATGAAGTCCCAAAATGTCCACTGCACTCTCAGTCCACTACTTTATCTTTTCCCTTCTCTATCCTCTTAACTTCAGATGCTTGCATACAGACAAAACGATACCCAGTTAATCCCAAGAAAACCACTATATAAAACTCAGAATAATCCCTGAAGAAGATGAAGAACGAGAACCCAAATATAAAACCAGTAGCTACTTACCCTGTAATTCCTTCAATGCTCAATACCCTAACTCTTAACAGATGAACTCACATGCAAGTAGGAAAGAACAACAAATGGAGAAAAAAGAACAGAATGTGGTTTACGTGAGAGAGAAAACAAGAAGAGAGAAAACTTTCAGTCTTTGTTTCCCAGCCAGCTGAATTTTTCTCAATCTTCTCTTTTCCCTCACCACGTGCACACACTCTGCTTCCACATGGCACACATGCACGGTTCACAAACCCACTTAATCCTCTTTTACAATTTGATCCAAACAATATTACTAATAAGTCCTTGACAATTACCTTTTTCTCACCAAACTAAAATCTGCCATTTAAATCTTTTATTTCCTTACAATATAATCCTCTTTCACTTATAAATTACTCAATTGTCCTTAATTGTCCAATTAAAATTGTTAAATCCAATTAGGCCACTTATGGGGTGTGACACACACCCTTGCCGGGGTGCTGCCCACTTTTTTTTAACAAGAGTGAGTATGTTGCACTGTTGATTGAGGCCTGAGGCCTATTTTTTTGCTTTCTCATGTAGGAGGTTGGGCACACCCTTGCCGGGGTGCTGCCCAAATTTTTTTAATTAATTTAATTTTAATTTTTTCGATTTAGACCCGACCCCATCGAAATGCTGCCTAAATTTTCGTTATTTTCTGAGTAAAGTCCGCCTATGACACAAAACTAATTGATTACTTTATTTTCAGGATGCCACAGCGACAACATGCTCCGCGCGATCAGCCTGAGCCTCAGGCCCCGAATTTGATGAGCGCCGAGGCCAGACAGAGGTATGTAGCGCTGGCTCAGGTGTAGTTCCGAGCTAGCCGTTCATTGAGGCTCTCGGGATGGCCGACGAGGTCGATATTCTGATAGCAGGAGCGGGATGGGCTGAGTTTCTGACGCCTGCTTTCCACACTCACTCGGAGATAGTTCGACAGCTTCTCGTTACGCTACAGTATGGGGGGTATCAGAGATCCGACACAGAGAAGGGTGTTATCCAGTTTTGGATTGAGCGGCACCATTACAACATTACCCGACAGCGATTTACAGAGGCTATGGGACTTCCATTCGGACAACATGTTATAGTGCCCCATAAGGCAGTTAGATGCCATCATTGGGTGGTTATTGCATTGCCGAGAGTGCCATATGATCATGATACGACGAAGAGCATGGTACTCTCATCACAGGCCCTTCGATTTGTTCACAGGGTTTTATCTAGCTCCTATTTGGGACAAGCTGGTAACCCAGGGTCCCTCAATGCCGTTGAGATTTAGAGCTTATGGGCCATGGTGGCAGGCCAGCGGCTCAATATTAGCCACAAGATTTTGGTTAACATGGTGAGGGTATCCAGGGGGGCAGCCCTTGAAGTGTATGTTGGCGGAGTCCTCACTAGACTACTCCTGAGTTTTGGTATTCGTCCAGACATCCTGGGGCCTGCCTTGGATGAGAGTATTTATGTGGACGCCTCGGCAGCTATTACGATGGCTATGATACTGCCGGTACCAGGTCAGGCCGAGGCGTACAGACTTCGCACCATTCATGAGACCAGACGTGCGTTTAGCCTGCCCTCGCTAGAGCCGGTAGAGGAGCAGCCTCAGGATCAGCCTCAGATGGAGCAGGAGCCTCCCGAGCACCCACAGCACCAGGAGGACCAGCCTCCCCGACATCCAGAGCACCAGGAGGGTCAGCCTCCGCAGCCGCAGCACGAGGAGTAGCATCCGTATACACCTCCTGACATGGGGATTGAGTTCACCATGGATGAGCTGTTTGCTACTCCTCAAGCACAGAGAGTACAGAGTCCTACTCCACCTTCGCCATCGAGAGTACATCGGACAGCTCCCCGGGCACCTGAGAGGTTCAGTCCATATGCTAGAGCAGGGGACCTGGGGCATCTACTTCTACAGCTGCACCTGCAGAGCGGGCACCAGAGCCATCCCCCCCTCAATTTACACCATCGATGCACCCGGCACAGCCAGATCTTTCTGCGATTTTGACCTCTATGTTTGCATCCTTTGAGCACAAAAAAAAGGAGAGAGATAGGGCCCTTCTCGGGCAGTTCGGGGAGCGAGATAGAGTCATTTTAGAGCGGCTGGATCAGCAGCAGGGTATTATCCAGGAGCAGGGGAGGCTTATTGACCATTTGAGACAAGAGCAAGAGAGACTTGCGGGTCAGCTGAGGCAGGAGATGAGGGCCTCCCAGGATGAGGTGGCCCAGAGGATAGATGCATCTGTATAGATGGTGGATGAGTCAGTTGAGGCTCTCAGATTTAGGATCCAGGTCCTAGAGGGTGCCATACCTCCCATTGCCCAGTCCATGCGAGAGTTTAGAGAGCATACAGAGGATAGGCTGAAGAGTATGGGGACTACCTCTACAGATCAGACCCTCCACCTAGCCGGCACTTTCAGAGAGTTAGGGGGGTCATCACTGATACGCTTCAGTTCATGACGGTATGTGAACAGCCTTTCCTTGATGGATTTGTTCAGGTCCAGTTCCAACAGTAGGACCCAGCGAGGGCGCAACCGTTATCAGTACCAGTGGCTGTACCTCCCAGATACCAGCAATAAGCCAGAGCCTCGGCTGCTCATCAGGCTGGACCATCAGCCCCTCCCAGGCAGCCATCTGCCCTAGATGCGAGACCATCTGCTTCTTCATCACGAGGCCAGCCGGTTCATATATTAGATGATGATGATGATGATGATGATCCAGAGGAGCTCTCAAATTATGCGCCATTGTAGATTGTTCAGGGAGTTCTTCTAGCTTTGTGTTTATACTTTTTGTTGTAATCACATCTGTATATTGTACAAAATTTAACTTTTTAGTGGAAAAAACATTTATGGATTAACCTGTTAAATTTGCATGTTATTTCTTCATGATTTAAATTTCTTAAAAGAAAATTTAAAAGAGAGAGAAAAGAAGAAGAAGAAAAGAAAAAAGGACAATTGATCATATAGAAAATAGGATGATAAATAATAAAGAGAAATAATGAAAATGTTCATAAATTTACCAGTCAAGCTAATTGGTATGAGAATTAACAAGAATCTCCTATGATACAGGAACATGGTTACATCAATTGGAAAATGACCAACAGTCAAAAGGAGGGATAAAGCAATCAAACATTGTGTCCTTCACGATCACATCCAATATTAGATGAGAATCAACAGATCAAGAATCGTACCTTGCCCATTGAATGGAGGTTAGCAAGGAAAGTTCGCAAACTTAAAAAGGGACTAGAGATATAAATTAGACACCATGCAGGCTGAGATGAGGCTAACGGGACAGTTTAGTCACCCCGTGTACCAAGACGAGGACAGCAGGGCACGCGCGATAGAATGCATCCGCACTTTGTAAGTCTGGAATAGACTCAGTGCAGCTCAGGAGAGCAGCCCTCGCATTTTGTAAGTCTGGAGCAGACTCGATGCATCGCCATCCACACTTTGTAAGTGGAGCAGACTCGGTGCAGCTCAAGAGAGCAATCCGCACTTTGTAAGTTTGAGCAAATTCGGTGCAGCTCAAGAGAGCCATCCGCACTTTTTAAGTTGGAGCAAACTCAGTGCAGCTCAAGAGAGCAACCTTTGCGTCTTGTAAGTCTAGAGCATACTCAACGCATCGCTATCCGCACTTTGTAAGTTGGAGCAAACTCAGTGCAGCTCAGGAGAGCAACCCTCGCGTTTTGTAAGTCTGGAGCAGACTCAACGCATCGCCACTTCCCTAGCAAAAAGGTAAGGACTGCCTCAGGTATGCGTCTCTTTCCTTTCTCCTCTGAATTTTGGCTCGTCTAGACACTAGTGCACTAGTTTCCCCAAAATTAGGGGCAACTGTAGACACCGGGTCTTGAGGCAGTCCAGGTCAGAGTTACCCGATGAAGAAATCCACGTTGGTTTCCAGATAAATGGATGGAATTCGGAGGTTTTCGTCTTTTAATTGCACAAGGATTAAAATCTTTTTCTCTGTAGCGTGAGGTTTTGAAAGAGTTTGGGAGATTTTGCTTGAAATTGGAAGTTTTACTCCATAGACGGGATGGCCGTCTGAAGTAGGGACGCCCGTCCCTACTTTGGGTGATCCCCGTCTCTATGCCTAGTCCGCATTATGGCCCGTCTGTAGCTAGGGACGGACACATGTTTGAGTAGGGATGCCCATCCCTAGTCCGCGTTACGGCCCGTCTGTAGCCGAATTTCCACGCGTGCCCTTAGTAGAGACGCCCGTCGGTAGTTGCAGGGATGCCCGTTGGTAGTGGATTTGATCAGTTATCGCCGGATTTTATAAACTTTTATCTCAAATCTTTAAAATAGGATAAGTTTTGGTTAAAAAAATTGAATTTTAAAGGCTCCTTTTAAAATTCAAACTCAAAAGGTGCTTATCTGATTTTATCTCCAAGAATTTTATAAATTGAGAGGTAAAATTCATTTTTAAGGGTTGGAGGGTTGGAGAAAATTTTGACAAAGAGATTTTTGGTGGAGAAAATTAAGCACTTTTTGAAATATTGGAATTTTTAGAGAAGTTTTCTTTGTGAGCAATTTACCAAAAGGCTATAAATCCTTATTTTCATAATTTTATTTGATAAAAATTCTTCCAATTAATTGATTTACTCAAATTCTTCTTGCGAATTAAGCCAATTTGAGGTAATAAAATTCATTCGTTTCCATCAATACAGCTAATTCAAACATTTGATCGCTATTAAATTTTCCAGAAGAGAAAATACAAATTTTCCTAGTTTGATCTATTTTTTATTTGATCATTGCGGAGCGTACGGGGACCTAAACCATTCGATATTCACCCAAAAAGGTAAAATCCGAGAGTAAACATTCTTGATTAGGACTTATATGATTTAATTAACTTATAGTAATTATTTTTATTCTGCTTTTTTATCTTTTAACTTATTTTTTTACCCTTTTTTTTACTTTATTCATCAAATCTGATACTGACATTTTTATTCCTATGAGTTATTTTCTGACCCTTTGGAATTGGAGTTGTAAATGATGATGGTCGGGTCAACCTGAGGATTTCCTTACGGGTTCTTTCTTCACCCTTGCTCTTTTATTTATATTATTATTAAGATTATTTCAATGTCGTTAAAGTGAAAAGGGAAAAATATTTTATAGTAATTAATTTGGGGTTTTCTTGAAAGCTGTGGACCAATGTCTTATTTTTTTTAGCCAACAAAATTGACACCTGTTAAAATCCAGTTTGTAACAAATATGCATGGCAGGACCAATGTCCTCACTCCAATGAATATCCCGATTTCTGTATGATCTGTATGTTGTTTTTTTTTTACAATGGGGGTTGTATTCTGCCCCTAGTTTTATTGTAATTTGATTTGTGAGGATTTATTTTAATAATGTTTAATTTATTGATTTTGACATGAATGATTGCGCTTTAAATTAATCGCATCATGTGGAAAGTTGGTGAAACAATGAATTCAAAAACTTAATTATAATATTAATCAAGGTATAAGTAAATGAGAAGTCCCGAACTCACTCTGGTCTTTGGGGTTCAATGAGGCCAGAGGTCTAGGACTTCCAAGACACCTTTTGAGTCTAACGAAAAGACTTCAATTTACAATCCTAAGCTCCAGGGGGTAGAGGCAGTGGCCTCCAAGATCTTTCTGGTTAGCTCAAGATGGATATGTATGCGCCGTCTTAGGTTCACTGAGGCTAGATGACCCTTCCCAATGTTCTATTGGGTGGTGACTCCAAGAAACCTCATTGTTGCCCAAAATAGACACCCTTGTAAATACCTTACAAGTTTTAATGAATCCCATCCTGATCGCCCTAAAGCGGGCTTTCGGGAGGCCATGGGGTTCGGTGCGCGTCACAGTTGTACCCGGTTCGGTACAAACTCACTCTTATAAATAGACCCAAAAGACTGGAAAAATCCAGAATTCTCCATCTAAACCGCCCTCCTCTCTCCTATCCTTGGCTGGATTGCTTTCCTCCCTTTCTTCTCTATTTTTCTTCCAAATTTTATTCATCTCACCCCTAAATCAAGCCTTCCCATCAAATTTCAGCTCCTCTAGTTTCTATTGGTACCCTTGGAAGTCCATTTGGTGGTTGGAAAGTTGGAAAAACCTAGACTTGAAGGTTTAGGTGTGAAATTGAGGTATGTGTTTTAGGTGTTTTCAATTTCATTTCAAGGTTCCTATGGGTACTTTAGGATGTGTATAAGGCATTTATGAAGTTTATTTGTGGAAAGGAAGCACGGTTTTGACTAGATCTACATTTTTGTTTATGAACTCTATTATGTCCACTAGGTGAAGGGACATCTAGCAAACATAAAGGTAAGGAAAAAACTCCTAGAGGAGTATATAGCAAGGATTTAAGGTTAGTGATTGCAAATTCCATCTATTTTCATGAGTTAGTATGTGTTTTAGATTATGTTTGTTAACCACGTATGTGTTTAAGGCATGTTTAACTGAAAGTAACCTTATATTCACGCTTAGGCATGTTAAAAATGATTGACTGAATGATTAAAATGAAGAAAATAATTTTGTATGAAAAGTTCTTTCTTTTGTAGAATTAAAAGTATTGGATTTTCATGTGTTTAAATGGTAGATAATGCATGATTTTAATGGATTTATGATATTTAGCATGTTAATTAATGAATGGTATGTGTTAAACCATGTGAAGGATGTGTTATGTATGTGATACACATGTGGCCGAATGGTAATCGTGAGTAAAAATGAGATTTTGATGTGTTTTAATGGAAATAAATGGTGTAGTGATGTTAAACAACATGTAATTGAGCTAAATAAGTGATAAAGTGGATTAAAAGAATTAATGGTGAAAAGATGGAATGTTGGCTGAATGTATGTATGGGCATATGCATGTGTATCATGATGAATTTATGTGTTTACATGACATGTGATGGTTTATGGAATGTAATCACATGTGAAATGATGTACTGGCATGAAAAAGAATGAGATAAAATGATGTTATAGCATGAAAAGTATGTATGACACATTAATAATGTGGAAAATAGAATAATGTTGCCCTATGTAGTGAGCTGGTAATCAAGTCTAGTTCAGGATATGTTGGCTAGCCATAGAGACTTAAGACCGTGGGTGTGAGCATGATGTCCCACTTGTGTAGGCCAATGACGGTCCTGCTGTATTTTATCTATCAATTTCAAATGCTTTGGAATGTACTTTAAAGACAGGGGTGGTCCCATAGGATCCCTCTGGTATTTTTGTGAACTTCTAGAGTTCATGTCTCGTTTATCCTGTATATAGAGTCTGCCAGTGTGTTACAGGGGCAAAAACAGTAAAAAAAGGTGATTAAAATGGTTAAAATATGATTAAAATAATATTTATATGGAAAAAGGGCATAAATGGAATTATATGAAAAAGTTGAGGGTAATATGGTAATTTTATGCTTATGTGTGTGAATGATGACAAATAAGGACAAAAATGACATTATATGATAAAATAAGAAAATTTGTGATTTTTGAAGGGTAAAAATCTAATTTGGCATGAAAATTGTAATTGGAGGGTAAAATAGTAATTTTGGATAATAAATAATGTGAAATGGTAAAAAGTAATAAAATTAAGGGCATTTTGGTCATTATGAGTAAAGAAAAGTAAAATAAGGGCATAATCATAATTTTAGTGAAAAATAAATGAACTGGTGGCAATATGGTAATATTGATGAAATTGGAATTGAACTGATGGCAAAATCGTAAATTGTGTGAAAAGGAAGTGAACTAATGGCATACATGTAAATATGGTGAAGTTAAAATGAACTAAGGGCATTTTTATCATTTTTGAGAAGTATAGGGGTTTAATTGGAAAGTTGCCATAAATTAAGGAAAAAATGGTTATTAAGGTGATTAATGGGTATTAATTGTGTTAATGGCCTTAAACATATTATTTATTGATGAATAATTGGACTATTGTATGCTTAATTAATAAATTGCTTAATATGAATATTTTATTTTGAATATTATTAATGTATGTAAATATTAGTTTAGTGGAAATTTTTGGAATTGCAATCACCACTAGACATTTTTAATGCTCAGCACGTAGTTTTGCTTGACTGTGTGTAGGTTCACCTTAGGGTCGGAGCAAGGTACCTCACATAAATTTTGGGAGTGTAGCGAAGATTATTTTGGATTATAAGTATGTAAGAGTTTGGCATGTATATGTCTTATATTTAGTATTGTGTATTGTGATTTGTATCGGTCTGTAAACTGGTAAACATATTAGCGACTGTGTGTGTGATGTATTTTTTTTTATGACTGAACGTGTGTGAATGAATGTTGGCGTGCCAAATGATGTGATAGAAAAGTAAGTAAAAAGGGAATTGGGAATGATAAATGTGTGAATGCATGCTAATGAAAACTGACCAAATGAAAAGTGACCTTAGACAGTTACAGGTAAATCGTCGATATTGATAGTAAGTTAAAATTGTGATTGTAAGGTTAAGATCTAGTGACTTGTGATCGATTGATTTAATTAATTGAAATAGTGATGTCCGTAGGAAAAAAAAAGTAGTACCGATTTTAATTAATTTTCTATTTAATGACCTGATTAGTTTAATTAGGTTAATCTGTTTAGGACGAATAGTTAATTAAGGTAACGTAAGGCTTAAGGGTGTTACAATTTATATTGGTATCAGAGCTCTGGTTTAGGCGATTCTAAGATCGGAGTGGGTCAATAGGATTGATATAAGTACATGAACATGCCAATTAATTTCGGACAGTATAGTTATGTGAGGCTAATGTATCCTTGCTCCTTGTGTTAGATTGTGAGAATGGCTTTCGACGAAGGTCGTCATGATAGTAATGCAGAGAGTGCTGCTTCTGTGAGCATGAGTCGATCAAGGTCGTCCCGATGCCAGGAGACCCCGCCTGTTGCTCCTTCCCCTCGGCAGGAGCCTGGATTTATGAATATGATGGCAAATTTTTATCAATTCATGCAAGCTCAACAGCAACAGTAGCAGCAGCCACAGAACGTTGAGCCTCAGTTAGCTCCTCCTAGAAGGAGACCTATTCTTTAGCGGCTTAAGAAATTGAAAGCTGAAGATTTTTATGGTCGAGATCAGTTGACCCCAGTGTAGGCTAAAGAATGGTTATTTAAATTAAAGAGGATGTTCGAGACTACTCAGAGTCCTCCTGATGAGATGTTATAGGGAGCCGTAGCCCTTCTTTAGGGTCTCGATTTTACTAGGTGGAGTGCTGTTCGTAAGCACACTACTGGTGATCAGATTAACTGGCAATTCTTCCTGTCTCAATTTGAAAAGAAATACATTGGATCTGAGTATAAATCAGCTATGGAAGATGCTTTTTGTAGGCTTAGGCAAGGGAATAGGACTGTGATTGAGTATGAGCGCGAGTTTGAGCGCCTCAGTGCTTATTTGGAGGATGATTCCATGACTGAACCAAAATTATACCATAGATTCGAGAGAGGCCTGCATAACAGTATCAGACTGGCCATGGGTTCTCAGAAGCATACAGATATGAGGGCTTTAGTGGAAGCAGCTCTCAGGACAAAGTCTACTATGATAGATGAGGCTGACAGTCCCACTTCAAACAGAAGAGAAAGCCAGGACAGTCCTCTGGTATAGCTGGACAGAGTAAGAAATCCAGAGGACCCTCTCAACCCCATAGTCATGCTCTAGCAGCTCATGCCTCCACTCAGAAGAACCCAGCAGGCAGTAGTGCTCCAGTTACCTCAGTTGCCAGTGCACCCAGGGGTAGAGGGCGACACTCAGTACCTCAATCCCTCACTGTAAGAAGTTCAATCCAGGTGAATGCAGATTTTTGAATAAGGCCTGTTTCAGATGTGCATCTCGTGAGCATCAGATTAGAGACTGTCCAAATGCCCAGCCTTCCATAGCAGCTTCACCAGCTTCAGGTGCTGCTCCAGCTCCACAGAGAGGTCGTGGTAGGGGAGCAGCTCCTCCACAGATAGCTTTAGGCCCCTCAGTCCAGCCTCCTCAGGGTCGTACTACAGGGCGTACTTATGCAGTCAGAGCCCGTGAGCAGGAGGATGCCCCAGATGTTATTGTTGGTAAATTTTCTTTGCTTTCTCATTCAGTTTATGCTTTGATTGATCCTGGTTCTACACATTCCTAAGATAGTACTGATATTGCTCAGGATAAAGGGTTGCATGATTGTCTGTTAGACCAAGATATTTTAGTAAGTAATCCATTAGGGCATAGTGTGTTAGTGAACAAAGTTTATAGAGATTGTCCGGTTAGTGCTCAGGGTTTTGTGTTTCCCGCTGACCTTATTGATCTCCCCTTCCGAGAGTTCGATGTGATTCTGGGTATGGATTAGTTGTCTACTCACCATGCCACTGTCGATTGTGAAAAGAAGAGAGTGACCCTTAAGACCACATACGACCAGGAGATAGTCATTGTGGGTGAGAGACCAGATTTTCTCTCTGATGTGATTTCAGCCACCTCAGTAAAAAGACTTATCAGAAAGGGTTGTGTTGCCTACTTGTGTTATGCAATTGAGGCTAAAAGGGATGAACTTAAGGTTTCAGATGTGCCTATTATTCGGGAATTTCAGGATGTTTTCCCTGAAGAACTTCCTGGATTGCCACCTGATAAGGAGATAGAGTTTACCATTGATCTAGTATTGCTCCCTACAGAATGGCACCCACAGAACTCAGAGAATTGAAGATCTAGTTGCAAGAACTACTTGATAAAGGTTTCATCCGACCGAGTGTCTCACCATGGGGAGCTCCAGTTCTCTTTGTGAAAAAGAAAGATGGATCACTTCGATTATGTATCGACTACAGACAGCTGAATAAAGTTACCATAAAGAACAAGTATCCTTTACCTCGCATTGATGACTTATTTAATCAGTTGAGAGGTGCCAGAGTATTTTCAAAGATTAATTTGAGATCTGGCTATCACCAGTTAAAGGTTAAAGAGTCAAATGGGCCTAAGATTGCTTTTCGCACCAGGTATGGTCACCATGAGTTCATGGTCATGCCGTTTGGATTGACAAATGCCCCTGCAGCTTTCATGGACTTGATGAATCGAATTTTCCATCCCTACCTGGATCGATTTGTGGTTGTTTTCATTGATGATATTCTGGTTTATTCTAAGACTCCAAAGGAACATGATGAGCATTTAAGGATTGTTCTTCAGACATTGAGAGATAAGTAGGTTTATACTAAGTTCAGTACAAGTGAATTTTAGCCGAATGAGGTATTGTGACGAGCACCGAAGCCCGTGGTGCCCCGAAAGCCCGCTTTTGGGGCGATCGAGAGAGGTTCATTAAAACTTATAACGAATTGCAAGTGTGTCTATGTTGGGAAACAAGGAGGTTTCTTGGAGTCGCCACCCAATAGAACATTGAGAAAGGTCGTCTAGCCTCGGTGAGCCTAAGACAGCGCATATATATCCATTTTGGGCAAGCCAGAGGAATCTTGGAGACCTCATCCCAATAGAACATTGGAATGATCCTCTAACCCCTTGGAGCTTAGGATTATTTGAGTTGGGCCTTTTGGTGGGCAACAAGAGACATTTTGGAGGCCCCATCCCAATGAAACATTGAGATGGTCCTCTAACCTCGTTGAGCCTAAGACCAGAGTGAGTCTGGGACTTCCCATTTATTCATACCTTGGTAAAGTTTATATTTGAGCTTTAAATTTAAAGTTTCATCCTATTTCTCATTCATTTTAATGCAGTTTAATTAAGGCGCATGTCATCCATTCAAGGGAAAGCGATAAATAAAAGCATAAAGTAAAGTATATGCAAATATATTACAACAATACTAGGGGCGGAATACAACCCCCATTGTAAATAAAATACAAATCATGCATAAATCGGGGTATTCATTAATGATGAGGATATTGGGGTATGCATATTTATTATGAAACAGTTTTGATGTGATGATTTTAGATGGAGAAAATTAAGACATTGGTCCTATTTTTATTAGGAAAGATCCCAAGTTAATTAATAAAAAATGTTTTGTGACTTTCTTTCTAGCGTGCCTGAAATAAATAATTTTATAAGAAAATTATATGGCAAAACAAATAAGGCAAATAAATAAAATATTACAATTAAAACAATTAAATATCTAAGCCAAACGAGCCTTCTGGATCTCCTCGTGTGCTTGCAAAAATGTCCAAACGGAAAATAAGTTGTGAAATAAAAAATAAAACAAAAATGAAATGATGTTAGTAATTGAATCAATTATATATAATAAATGATAAAATAAGTTGATATCAAAATGACAAATGAATTAACATGTTAACAATTTAAAATAAATGAGAAAAATGTGTTATGAATGACAAATGTATTAAAAGATGTAATTGGAATAAAATATAACATGTTAATGAATTAATATGTAAAAATATGAACATGGTAACAATGAAAAAGAATGATAAAAATGAATAAAAGAATGATGAAAATAATTAAATAAATGTTATGATTAATTAATGTCATCCCAATTAATATAAAACATTTACATGTTAAAAAAAATCAATCAAAATAGATTAATTAATTACATGTTAAAAATAATGAGAAATCAAAGAAAAAATAAATTATTTACATGTGAGCAATAATAAGAAATCAATATTTATATTTTAGAAATGATAATATATTAACATATTAAATGAGACAAATATAAAATCAATAGAACAAATAAATAAATAAATGAAAATAATAAAAATAATAATAATATAAACAAAAGAATAAATAAATAAACGAAAATAATAAAAATATACATGTTAATAAATTAAATATGAACAAAATAATAAAAAATTAAAAAATCGAGCCAAGAATATTTACCCTCAGAATTTCGGATTCGATCAACGTAAAAATGATGATTGATTTCCTTGTTTTGGTTTGCGAGATTAGAATTGAGATATGAAAATGTTGGAATTTTATTCCAAGAAAAGATTGAAAAATGATCAAAATTCTTTTAGAGCAAAGAATTGATTTCTTTGCCTAAAGAAATAATATTGATCAAAAAAATGATTTTTATTGGTCAAAAAAAGATTATCTCAAGAACAAACAATCATTTTGTTTGTCTCAAGGAAAAAAATGATTAAAAGTCTTATTTTAGAAAATCAAATGAAAAAATTAGATTTTGATAACAAATAATTGTTTTGTTTGTCTCAAAATTAATTTTTCATCAAAAAGAGATTTAAAAGAAAATCAATGGAAAAAGTTTATTGAACACAAATAAAAGGTTTAAAAAAAGAATTTTGAGCACAAATAATTGTTGTATTTGTCTCAAAAATTTAATCAAACAACAAAACTCCTTCCAAATATATGTTTAAAAGAAATTATGTTGGAAAAAGAATGAAAGATGAACTGAATTTTTGTTCTTTTTGGTGGGAAAAAAAAATCTGGAATTTTTTTAGAGAGAAATTGAGAGGAAGAAGAAGAGAAAACCTAAAAAATAAACCCTAAAAAAATCCCCTTTTTCTCTTTCCATCTTTATCTTATTATATAAAGAAAATAGAAAATAAAATTAATTAAAGGGATAAAATTTAATTAAATCGGACATTAACTATTTTAAATTTTAAAAAGTGAGAAAAACCTAAAAATCCCTTAAAAAAGTGATAAAAAATCGAATTTTGGGGGAAAAATCGGAAAAAATCAGTTTTGCGGCGAAAATGGCAATTTGCGGCGGAACAGGGGCTACGGATGCCTGTCGGCGTGCCCAACGGGCGTCCGTAGCGCTTGCCTAGCATGCGCGCGACGCTGCGGGTGGTATTGCACGCGGATAATCGCGCGATGGCGCTCTACGCGCACAGGCGCTGCCGCAAGGCGCCGATGCTCGGAAATTTTTTATTTTTTTTATTAAAGATTAACTGAAAATACTACAATTTCTAAATCCCATTTTTCAAATCTAATTTTCAAAACATTTTTTATTATTTTTTATTTTTTCACTCTAAAATGCAAATTTAAATAGGAAATCCCACTTTCAACCTTTTTTGCCTGTGACAAGGCATCTTATCATCATTGGGTAACTCTGATCTGGGCTGCCTCAGGACCCGATATCTACAGGTATCATTTCTGGGTCATGTGGTATCAGCTGATGGTGTTAAAGTTGATCCTAAAAAGATTGAAGCGATCTTACAGTGGAAACCACCCAGGAGTGTTACTGAAGTTAGGAGTTTCCTTGGCTTGGCGGATTACTACAGGAGGTTTGAAAAGGGTTTCTCTTCGATTGCAGCTCCTTTGACCAGACTATTATAGAAAAATGTTAAGTTTGCATGGTCAGATAAATGTCAAGAAAGCTTTGAGAAACTTAAGTGTATGTTGACTGAAGCTCCAGTGTTAGTGCAACCTGAACCTAGTAAGGATTTTGTGATCTACAGATATGCCTCTAGGAATGGTTTAGGCTGTGTACTGATGCAGGAAGGTAAGGTGATTGCTTATGCCTCCCGACAGCTTAAGACTCATGAGAAGAATTATCCTACTCATGATCTTGATTTGGCAGCTATTGTATTTGCATTAAAGATCTGGAGACATCATTTGTATAGTGAGAGATGCTATATTTACACTGATCACAAGAGTCTCAAGTACTTGCTTACTCAGAAGGAGCTAAATTTGAGACAGTGACATTGGCTTGAGCTGATCAAGGATTATGAGTGCTTCATTGACTATCATCCCGGTAAAGCTAATGTTGTAGCAGATGCTCTTAGTAGGAAATTCATGGCTTCTCTTCGGGCTATGAATGTTAGTTTGGTTCTTTCAGATGATGGTGCTTTGATTGCAGAAATGCAAGTTAAGCCAGATTTTCTTCAGCAAGTAAAAGATGCTCAGAAGAATGATGATCGATTGTCTGTTATTGTGTCTCAAATAAAAGATGGCTCCATATGAAGCTCTGTATGGTAGAAAGTGCAGAACTCCTCTCTCTTGGACAGAGCTCAGTGAAAGGAAGATCGTGGGTTTAGAATTGATTTGTGAAATTGAAGAAAAGGTCAGAGTGATTAAGGATAGACTGAAAGAAGCCATGGATAGATAGAAGTCCTACGCAGATTTGAAGAGAAAGGATATAGAGTTTCCAGTAGGAGACAAAGTATTTTTGAAAGTTTCCCCGTCGAAGAAGATTCTCAGATTTGGAAAGAAAGGCAAGCTGAGACCGAGATTTATTGGTCCCTGTGAGATTATTCAGCAGGTTGGACCAGTAGCTTACAGACTAAAGCTTCCACAAGAGTTGGAGAAGATTAATGATGTCTTCCATGTTTCTGTGCTTCGAAGGTACCGCTCAGTGTCACACCCCAACCTATACCACGGAAACTTCTCCTCGGATTAGAGGGAGAAGGATCCAAGTTAGATAGGAGTGTCACATCCCACTAGTACAAATAGGAAAACATCGCATACAAAATGACATATCAGGGATAAAGTAAAACTTTGAAAGAAAGAAGAGTGATACTGAACAAAGTGAATACTTTATTAATATACATAAAAGAGGTCTTTACATTTACAACAGATATAAACAAAACAAATATACAAAATCCAAAGGTACATTGTTCCAAAGGCCAACCAAAACATTATATCTGCTACAAAAGAAAGGAAAGCCTATACTATAAAACCCCGATCTCTAGTTGTGTTGGCCTTCCCGATGCGACACGCCCAGACTATGCATACTCAACCTTCCACACCTGCACGGTTAAACACCCGTGCTAAGCGAAATCGCTTAGTGGGGAAACACAAATGCATAACCGCCACTCACAGTGACGACAACAGAAAGCACATGATAATGATACAATTATAGATATAGAATCATACATGGTTAATTCAAATATTTATATTATCATCCAAAATTATTGTACAAGGACACACTGACACCTGCTTAATCATAATGAGTGGATAACGAGTACACATAAATACTTGAGAGTATCGGTATCGTATTATAAATACATAGATGCCCGAAGGTATCAAAACATTCTTTTTATTTTTGTTCCAAATTGTTTTCACGTAGAATCTTAAAAGAGATTCAAACAGAAGGATCGCGAGGATCCGATCGGGGGACCTGATCAGGGTCCAAAATCGTACACATAGCTGCAGCAACACATAACTCTATTAGGCATGCCTAACTATCCACTTATCCGACATTAGCAGGTTATACGAAATTTATTAAGTTATCATACATGTTATTCCTTTAAATAAGTGGTCAAGGCTTTAATGAAAGAGTGCATGCAAAAGAACCCAACTCATCAAGCAAAAAGGAGAAGAAACCAAATTTAGAAGTCACGTCTGTCGCGCTCACGACAGAAGCCAAAATACTCCTCCCCGCCTCGTCTCGCGATTGCGAATGACCTCGTGCTCGCAAGAGGACATAAGTGATGCTCTCTGTCGCGCTCGCGAGGGTTATCGCGCTCGCGACGGAAGAGAGCGTTGCACATGCTCGGAGATCGAGCACTCTGTCGCGCTCGCGACAAAGAGCTCCCTTCGAGCTCCTCGGCACCTCTCGCGCCGGCGCTAGGGCTGAAACCTCCGCGCTCTGTCGCGGTCGCGACAGTGTCGCGATCGCGACAGATACGGGTTTTTCAGCTCTTACGCCCAAAATCTGCAGAATTCTCACACTAAACACATTCAAACTTCCAAAATTGATTCTAAACCTCAAAAGTAAGCAACACAAGCATCAACAACTCATAATATAATTAAAAACCCAGCTTTATCACCATTGATTTCAATTAAATCAAGCCAAATACATGCTCAATTTCAAGAAATCCCAAAACAACAATTTTAACAATAATTGCAACTATCCACATGATTTCTTGCAAATTCTTCAAACAATACACACCCTCTAGCATCACATATCATGCTTAATTCAATTTAAGCCATAGTTACCCAACTCATAACTCCACCCAAAGCAAAATGCAAACATCTAACTCAAATCATAAATATGTGCAAAAGACAAACGTTCCGAAACCTGATCTCCTCTGCTTCTACTCGTGAGCTCTGCTCCCGCTAGCGATTTCTTTCCCTTTTTTCGGTCTAGGAGACTCCTCTGAACCACAAACCCACAACAACTATAATTAATTGTATAATAACCCACATAAACATATTCAAATACTTAAAACCTAGAGAAGAGGAAGGAGAATAATTTAAGACATCAATAACCCCTACTCACCTTTGAGCTTCAAAATCACAATCTAAACAACTCTAATTACTCAAATAAAGAAGAGGAAGCAAGATTGTGCAAAGAAAAGGAAGAACGAAGAAGAAGAAAAAGAAAAGAAGAGAGTGGCGTGAGGAAGGAGAAGAAGTACGGGAATCAAAAGGGAAGGCTGCCTTCTCTCTCTCTCTCTCAAACCCATTAAATGCTAACTTATCCCTTATGCTACATGTCACTCTCCCCATAGGACAAATGCCCCCTAACACACCCTACTACCATACTCTAACACACACACAAAGCTTTCTCTTGCTCACACCCTACCTCCATGCCTTCACTCTCACATTAACCTATCTCCTCTTCTCATACTAACACACACACACCTAAATTAAATAAATAATCCAAATTAACACATACATGCAACACATAAAAATACACACATACAGACACGGACAGGCTCAAACTACTGGGGTGGTTTTGGGGTGTTACAATACTCCCCCACTTAACAGAATTTCGTCCTTGAAATTCTTACCTGCTTCAAATAACTGAGGGTATTGCAATCTCATAGCTTCCTCTGGTTCCCATGTAGCTTCCTCAATACTATGATGTTGCCATAAGATCTTGACCAATGGTATCTGTTTATTCCGGAGCTGTCTGATTTCCCTATCCAAAACCCTTTTCGGTTCTTCATCATAAGAAAAATCTGGTTGAATTCGGATATCTTGCACTGGTAACACATGCGAAGGGTCAGACCGATATCTCCGAAGCATAGATACATGGAAAACATCATGTAGTCTAGCTAACTCCATAGGCAAAGCTAACTGATACGCTACTGGACCTACTTTTCTTAAGATCTCATATGGTCCAATAAAGCGTGGACTTAGTTTGCCTTTCCTTCCAAAACGGAGAACCTTTCGCCATGGTGACACTTTTAAGAAAACTTTATCACCTACTTCGTAATGAATATCTCTGTGCTTCAGATTAGCGTAAGAACATTGTCGGTCCTTAGCTGCTTTCAAGTTCTGTTGCACAACCCTTACTTTTTTTTCGGTATCCCGCACTATATCCGGACCTATCATAGCCTTTTCTGATAATTCAGTCCAACACACTGGTGTTCTACATTTTCGTCCATACAATACTTCATAAGGAGCCATACCAATGCTCACCTGATAGTTGTTATTATACGCGAATTCCATCAAGGACACATACCGATCCCAGCTTCCTGAAAACTCCAAAGCACAACCCCGGAGCATATCTTCCAAAACCTGAATAACTCTCTCTGATTGACCATCGGTTTGTGGATGAAAAGCGGTGATGAAATTTAATCGAGTTCCCAAAGCCGCCTGAAGCTCTTTCCAAAACTTGGATGTAAAATGCGGATCTCGGTCAGACACAATGGATAACGGAATCCCATGTAGTCGAACTATCTCATTTACATAAAGCTCCGCTAACTTGTCCATCGAATAATCCAACCGCATTGGCAGAAAATGCGCGAACTTCGATAATCGATCTACTATAACCCATACTGAATCATGCTTATGCTGAGTCATAGGCAATCCAGATATAAAATCCATCGTGATGTCATCCCACTTCCATTGAGGAATGGGTAAGGGATGAAGCAATCCCGATGGCACTTGATGCTCGGTTTTCACTTGCTGACAGGTGAGACATCTTGAAACAAATTCTGTTATGTCTCTTTTCATGCCTGGCCACCAATAAAATTGTTTCAGATCTTGATACATTTTGTCCCCACCAGGATGCATAGTAAAGACTGATGAATGAGCTTCTTGCAACAGCTTCTTTCTTAACTCGCCCACATTAGGTACACATAACCGATTACCGTGCCTAAGCACTCCTTCTCCGTCTATCAAATATTCAGTCCATTTGCCCTCTTTCACTACTTGACAAACACGCTGTAGCACATGGTCATCTAACTAGGCCTTTGCAATTTTCGATCTCAAACTTGGCTTAACTTTAAGTCGAGCAATCAGAGCACCTTCAGAATCAAATCTCCATCTGCCTCGGCTAGCCAGCAACGCAGACATAGACTTTCTACTGAGAGCATCAGCCACTATATTAGCTTTACCCGGATGGTAGTCAATAATACAATCATAATCCTTGAATAGCTCTAACCATCTCCGCTGCCTCAAATTCAACTCCTTCTGAGTTAACAAATACTTGAGACTCTTATGATCGGTAAAAATTCTGCACGTCTCCCCATATAAGTAGTGCCGCCATACTTTAAGCGCAAACACTACCGCTGCTAACTCCAAATCGTAGGTCGGGTAGTTCCACTCATGAGGCTTTAACT
This sequence comes from Excoecaria cochinchinensis, assembly GCA_947683425.1. Classification (NCBI taxonomy): domain Eukaryota; kingdom Viridiplantae; phylum Streptophyta; class Magnoliopsida; order Malpighiales; family Euphorbiaceae; genus Excoecaria; species Excoecaria cochinchinensis. The sequence goes on along the minus strand of CANTUQ010000021.1, from coordinate 1,774,059 downwards.
GTCTCAATGCATAAGCTATAACTTTGTTCCCTTGCATCAGAACACAACCTAAGCCAATTCCCGAAGCATCACTGTACATAGTGTACTCTTTACCCGAAACCGGCTGTGTGAGCACAGGAGCTTTAACCAATAACTCTTTTAAACGATCAAAACTGGCTTGACACTTCTCAGTCCATACAAACTTAACATCCTTCTGAAGTAGCTTGGTTAGAGGAGAGGCTAACACTGAAAACCCCTGAATAAACAGTCGATAATACCCTGCTAAACCCAGAAAACTTCTCACCTCTGGCACACTCTTCGGAGGCATCCAATTTACAATTGCTTCAATCTTACATGGATCAACACGTACACCCTCTACTGACACTACATGACCAAGGAAGGCCACTTCTTTCAACAAAAACTCACATTTACTGAGTTTCGCATACAGTTGATGATCTCTTAGCATTTGCAACACCAACCTAAGATGTTCCTTATGTTCTTTTCGATCTCTGGAGTATACCAAAATGTCATCAATAAATACCACAACAAACTTGTCCAGATACGGTCGGAAAACTCGGTTCATCAGATCCATAAAGGCTGCAGGCACGTTGGTAAAACCGAAAGGCATCACTAGAAATTCATAATGACCATAACGTGTCCGAAAAGCCGTCTTCGCCACATCTGCTTCTTTATCCCCCAACTGGTAATAGCCTGATCTCAAGTCTATCTTAGAGAATACCCCAGCTCCTCTCAACTGATCAAAAAGGTCTTCAATTCTCGGCAATGGATACTTATTCTTGATAGTCAATTATTAAGCTGTCGATAATTAATGCGCATCCGTAGAGTTCCATCTTTCTTCTTGACAAACAACACTGGAGCGCCCCACGGTGACACACTAGGCCGAATGAACCCTTTGTCTAACAACTCCTGTAACTGACTCTTCAATTCCTTCAATTCCATTGGAGCCATTCGGTAAGGAGCCTTAGAAATCGGAGCTGTCCCTGGGATAACCTCGACTGACAATTCGACCTCTCTCTCGGGAGGTAATCCCGGTAATTCTTCCGGAAAGACATCTACAAAATCTTTTACAATAGGAATGTCTTAAATTTTAACTTGTCCTCTCCGAGAATCCAAAACCACAGCCAGAAACGCTTTACAACCCTTCCTGATAAATCTCCTGGCTTTCATAGCTGATACCACGTTATGCAGAGAACTGCTTCCAATTCCCTTCACAATAACAGGTACTTGATCTTTATCCTTCAAAACCATTACCTTCCTATGACAGTCCACTACCGCCCGGTGCTTATCCAACCAATCCATCCCCAGAATAATATCAAACTCATAAAACGGCAAGCAGATCAAATCCACCATAAATTCTGTATCCTGAATCTTTAAGGGACATTTCCGACACACCCGATTAACCATAACACTCTGACCCAATGGACTAGATACACAAATCTCATATTCCATCTTCTCCTCACTTCCCAATTTATCCCATAACTTATTAGAACACACATAAGAATGGGTAGAGCCCGGGTCAATCAAAGCATAAACTTCAGAGTCAAACAAAGAGAACTTACCGGTAATCACTTCGGGAGCATTATGTTCCTCTCGGGCCTTCATAGCATAGGCCCTGCCAGCTGTCGGCACAGGGCGATCAACTGATTCTGAGGGTTCTCTCTCTCGAGGCCGTCCACCACGACCCCTTCCTCTTCCCCGATTACGGCTTCCTTGAGGTACATTAGATCCAGCTCGGCTCCCTTCCTGTTGCCCCGAAGGATCTCCATACCGACTCGGACAATTCGCAAGAAGATGGTCCGTAGAACCACATCTGAAACAACCTCCTGTTAACCATCGACACTCACCCCAATATTGTTTGTTGCAATGAGTACATCTGGGAGTGCCATCTCCTCTACCTATGCCCGATCCCCTGGAAGAACCCTATCTCCTCCCTCTAGGGGCCGGACTAGCTGCAGACTCATCAGCAAGGTTTCCTTGCGACTCCCTCGGCCTATTGCCTGAAGAAGAGCCACCTCTTACAGACTTCCTTCTTTGAGCTTTCTCTCTCAGAATATTCTCAGAACGCTCCACCCTCAAGGCTGCTTGAACCAACTGATAATACTTCACATTCGGAGCCGACATTAAAGAGATTAACATCACCTTCAAAGACTCATTCAAGCCTGATTCAAAATGTTGACATCTGAACTCCTCTGTGAGAACCCTTGGCGGTGCATACTTACTAAGCTTGTTAAACTCATTTTCATACTCGGCCACAGACATTGTTCTTTGCTTGAGAATTAGAAACTGCGCCCACTTGGCATCCTTATATGCTTTAGTTACATACCGGTTCTGGAACTCACTCTCGAAAAATTCCCATGTAATCGGTTCAGGAACCTGCGGTTGACTAGCCACTAGCCTCCACCAATCATAAGCAGAGCCTTGCAACAAAGACAGTGCACACTCCACTTCTTGTTCTGGTGGACATCTGATCTCTCTAAGTACTCGGGACATCTTCTCTATCCACATCTCTGCTTTATTAGATTCATCTATGCCAGTACCAAAGAAATCCTCTGCACCATGCTTTCTCAACTTCTCAATAGGGGCACTTGGTGCTGTTACCCTTTCAAGTACCCTCGTCATATTCTGAAGCATCTCCTCAAACGGTCCCATAGGCACCTCAGGTCTCCCCCCAGGAGGTTGAGCCGGACCAAAAACTGAGGGATCTTGCACTTGGGGATTAGCACTTTCCGCTGACCCCTCAAGTGATCCACGAGCGGACTCCATAACTACAAAACATAAACGCATGCGCATCAGGCCAACACAACTCCAACAAACTAACTAACACACTGAAACCCAGTAACATCTAACCCAGTAGCTCTGATACCACCTAATGTCACACCCCAACCTATACCATGGAAACTTCTCCTCGGATTAGAGGGAGAATGATCCAAGTTAGATAGGAGTGTCACATCCCACTAGTACAAATAGGAAAACATCGCATACAAAATGACATATCAGGGATAAAGTAAAACTTTGAAAGAAAGAAGAGTGATACTGAAAAAAGTGAATACTTTATTAATATACATAAAAGAGGTCTTTACATTTACAACAGATATAAACAAAACAAATATACAAAGCCCAAGGTGCATTGTTCCAAAGGCCAACCAAAACATTATATCTGCTACAAAAGAAAGGAAAGCCTATACTATAAAACCCCGATCTCTAGTTGTGTTGGCGTTCCCGATGCGACACGCCCAGACTATGCAGACGACAACAGAAAGCACATGATAATGATACAATTATAGATATAGAATCATACATGGTTAATTCAAATATTCATATTATCATCCAAAATTATTGTACAAGGACACACTGACACCTGCTTAATCATAATGAGTGGATAACGAGTACACATAAATACTTGAGAGTATCGGTATCGTATTATAAATACATAGATACCCGAAGGTATCAAAACATTCTTTTTATTTTTGTTCCAAATTGTTTTCATGTAGAATCTTAAAAAAGATTCAAACAGAAGGATCGCGAGGATCCGATCGGGGACCTGATCAGGGTCCAAAATCGTACACATAGCTGCAGCAACACATAACTCTATTAGGCATGCCTAAACATCCACTTATCCGACATTAGCAGGTTATACGAAATTTATTAAGTTATCATACATGTTATTCCTTTAAATAAGTGGTCAAGGCTTTAATGAAAGAGTGCATGCAAAAGAACCCAACTCATCAAGCAAAAAGGAGAAGAAACCAAATTTGGAAGTCACGTCTGTCGCGCTCGCGACAGAAGCCAAAATGCTCCTCCCCGCCTCGTCTCGCGATCGCGACTGACCTCGTGCTCGCGAGAGGAAATAGGTGATGCTCTCTGTCGCGCTCGCGAGGGTTGTCGGCGCGACACCTCTCGTGCCTGCGCAAGGGCTGAAACCTCCGCGCTCTGTCGCGCTCGCGACAGTGTCGCGATCGCGACAGATACGGGTTTTTCAGCTCTTACGCCCAAAATCTGCAGAATTCTCACACTAAACACATTCAAACTTCCAAAATTGATTCTAAACCTCAAAAGTAAACAACACAAGCATCAACAACTCATAATATAATTAAAAACACAGCTTTATCACAATTTATTTCAATTAAATCAAGCCAAATACATGCTCAATTTCAAGAAATCCCAAAACTGCAATTTTAACAATAATTGCAACTATCCACATGATTTCTTGCAAATTCTTCAAACAATACACACCCTCTAGCATCACATATCATGCTTAATTCAATTTAAGCCATAGTTACCCAACTCATAACTCCACCCAAAGCAAAATGCAAACATCTAACTCAAATCATAAATATGTGCAAAAGACAAACGTTCCCAAACCTGATCTCCTCTGCTTCTACTCATGAGCTCTGCTCCCGCTAGCGATTTCTTTCCCTTTTTTCAGTTTAGGAGACTCCTCTGAACCACAAACCCACAACAACTATAATTAATTCTATAATAACCCATATAAACATATTCAAATACTTAAAACCTAGAGAAGAGGAAGGAGAAGAATCTAAGACATCAATAACCCCTACTCACCTTTGAGCTTCAAAATCACAATCTAAACAACTCTAATTACTCAAATAAAGAAGAGGAAGCAAGATTGTGCAAAGAAAAGGAAGAACGAAGAAGAAGAAAAAGAAAAGAAGAGAGTGGCGTGAGGAAGGAGAAGAAGAACGGGAATTAAAAGGGAAGGCTGCCTTCTCTCTCTCTCTCTCAAACCCATTAAATGCTAACTTATCCCTTATGCCACATGTCACTCTCCCCATAGGACAAATGCCCCCTAACACACCCTACTCCCATACTCTAAAACACACACAAAGCTTTCTCTTGCTCACACCCTACCTCCATGCCTTCACTCTCACATTAACTTATCTCCTCTTCTCATACTAACACACACACACCTAAATTAAATAAATAATCCAAATTAACACATACATGCAACAGATAAAAATACACACATACTGACACGGACAGGCTCAAACTACTGGGGTGGTTTTGGGGTGTTACACTCAGACCCCAGTCATGTCATCAAGCCTGGAGAAGTTCATATTTAGCCCAACATGACTTATGAAGAGTACCCAGTGAAGATCCTCGCTCGAGAAGTGAAGCAGCTCAGGAGTAAAAAGATCCCATTAGTAAAGGTCCTCTAGAATCACCACAATATTGAGGAAGCGATGTGGGAACCCGAGGAGACAATCAAACAACAGCATCTCCAGCTTTTTAATTCAAGAAAATTTCGAGGACGAAATTTTTATTGGTAGGAGAGAATTGTAATGGCCTGCATGATAGCTTAGAAGTATTCAGTATTTTCTGTAGTGTCTGTTGTTAGTTTCGCAGCATGAGATTATGTTTCTGGAGTTTTATATTCAGTAAAGTTTAAAAGTTAAACGTGCTTGAGTTCACTACAAGAAATCTGAGAAATAGAGATGGAAAATAGAGAAGAAATTCCGTCTCTAATTAAAAATAGAGACGAAAATTTTTCGTCTCTATTTCATCGGTCTCTAAAAATTAGAGACCAAAATGTTCCGTCTCTATTTTTAGAGACGGAATAATGTCTCTATTTTTAGAGACAAAATTGAGTTTTCGTCTCTAAAAATAGAGACGGAAACGTGCGTTCCGTCTCTATTTTTAGAGACCGAAAGCCCCTTCTGTCTCTAAAAATGGCGACGGAATAATTTATTCCATCTCTATTTTGAGAGACGGAAGGGGTGTTTCGGTCTCTAGAAATAGAGACGGAAAGCACGTTTTCGTCTCTATTTTTAGAGACGGAAACTCAATTCCGTTTCTAAAAATAGGGATGGAATAAATTATTCCATCTCTATCTTTAGAGACGGAATATCAATTCTGTCTCTATTTTTTTGGAAATTTTTTTTATATTTTAAAATGAATAATATTAAATTTAAATTTTCCTTAATTTTATATAATGAATTTTCGTCTCTACTTTATTGGTATTTATTTTTAATATATTAAAAATAAATAATATTAAATTTAAATTATTCTTAATTTTATATAATGAAAAAAATTAAATAAACAATAAATAAATATGAAAATATTGTATCATATAATGTATTAACATATAAAAAGTGTAGTGAGATTACAAATAAAAAAGACAATAATTTTAAAAATAATAACTAAGATGGACGAGAATGCGGACGATCAACAGACGGTGCTTGCGGGTCAGCAGGTAATCTACGGCTAATGAAGTCCTCCAGCCTATTGATACGGTCCATTAGTACGCCGACCGTACCGCGTAACTCAATGACCTCATTGGTAGTTGCCGCAAGCCTAGTAGTGGTAGCCGATGAGGAGGAGGACGCATGCGAATAACAAACATTCGCGTAGGAGCCTAAACCAAAGACCCGTCCACGGCGATCCCTACCGCCAACAGCCTCATAATATACGTGATCATAATCAACATTATCGCCATCCGTCTGCTGACTCTGAAGACTCTCTACTACTCGCTCTTGTAATAAAAATTAACTAAATGTTATGTAAATAGTAAAATGAAACTAAGAGGTTAAAAGAAAATGAATATTAAGTTTTGAAATTAGCGTACATGAATTTGTCTAGCACGATCACTGACGAATGTCACACCGTCATGATTCCGTGTATGAGTGTGTAAAAATAACTCATAAGGATAAGGTCGCCGGCCCATAGAAGACTCCTAATAACAAGAATACATGTAGATATGTATTGTTATTTTAACGCCAACGTAATAGAAATATGAGTCCCAACACTAACAGTTGTCCATAATTTAAAAAAGTTTCGGCAGAATTTCCCCTATATATTTAACAAACCTCATGTTCAAACATCAAGAAAATACATTTACATTTATATTATCACCCATAAAAATCCATATCAAACTCCTTTCACAATTTATTGCCCATCCTCCTTCATTCAATCAAACGTTATGATTATTGTCAAGAGTTGTAACTGTTATGGTGAATAAATTGTTCATGCAGTAACAAGTTAATGCAATATGGACTAAATAGTATCATTTAAGAAGATAGATATGTGAGTACTTACAAGTTTGTCAGCATGCTCTTGATGGGACAATGTTCCTCCAGTGTGTATGGAAACACTAACCCCTTCTGGTCCTCCCATCCTATTAGTGGAATTCCGATCGGAGATGGTGACGGCTTCGGCTGATGACCAGTACTGCATCCAGTTAGCCCAAATGTCTTCACTTATATACCTTGGTCGTGCACCTTTTGCGTGCAGCTTATTAAGAAAATCCTTGTAACGAACACGGGCCCGTTTCTCCCAAATGTCGTAGATGAGGTGATCGATGGAAGAATTCCAATACAAAGCTTTCTGAAGGATTGTAATGAACAAAATGGATGCACATAATATATATATTCACAATATTACCATATAATTTAGATTATATAGTAATTAACATACAAAAAGTCCAAATATTTTAAATAAGTTATTTACCTGAAACTCTCGAAAGTAGAACATCTTTGTCTCCTGAGAGATATTTTTCCACAAATATCCATTAAATTCAAATCTCTCGTTGAATGAACCAGTCATCGTGCGGGAGCACGTACCAGAGGGGATAAATTTTGATGAGAATGAAAATGTAATTGTACGATGGATACAACTATTACAGAGTATGTTAAAAAAAATTATAACTCACTGTTTTCTGGCAATGACAATATATATCCGCCCGTCAATGCCAATTGAACCAGGGAATGGACCTTCAACAGTATCAGGTGATGGCTGCAATGGTTCAGACGGATTCGCTAAACTAGGCAATTCGGTAGACGTCGTTGCAGCCGAGGTTGGCGGGCATGGATACACTGGTGATGAAGATGCCATGCCCATACAGGGAGGTGCTGATATAGGAGATGATCCCTCCCCTTGACTGTCCACTCCTGACATAGACGAGCGCATCCTGGCCCTCGGAGGTTGCATCGATCCCGTCCGCCTCCTATTATTCATGTTTTGACCTAAAAATATTAACAATCATAATTAGACATTAAATTATTACATATACATGATTATCTCAGTCAATAATGCAAATGTCTAAATTATATAAGTTAATTGAAACATAAATAACTAATAATATTAGAATTATGCGTTTTACTCACGTGGGCGAACAATTATTCGCTATCATCTGCATTATTATCACAATTTTTCTTCATTTTCCGAGTAATTAGAATCAAATTTGCTTTCCAATTCAGATGTAGACTTGGATTCCTCATCAGATTCAATGTCAACAAATTCATTGTCCACACTATTCAAAGGTTCATTATCCCTGTATGGCAAGTTTTCATTTATTTCATGACCCTCCACCTCCTCTTCCTGAAAGGTCTCGCTTTCAATTCATTTGTCTTGTCTTGTGGCTTTCATTTCAAATATGCCCCTGGGTTTTACCTTACAAATTTCCAACCAATCCAGTTTATCTCATCTAAGGCTAGGAAAAGGAAGGTAATACACCTGAGTTGCTTGCATGGCCAACACAAAAGGTTCAAAATTAGCAAGTCTTCTCCTTTGATTGATTTCGACCAAGTTGTAGGCATAGTTGACTTTGATTCCGACATTGGGATGAATTGAACTTCCGGCTGCTTCAAAAACCATTTGCATATATGGATTCTTTGTATCACAAACATTGTCAGTCATACAATACGGAGCCCCTAGAACATCAGATCCAACAACACCCATTCCAACTTCCGCACTTCTAGACGAGCTACTAATTAATAGCTCTCCATGCCTTGTCCATTCAAAATGATTGGGCACAAATCCCTTTTTTAGTAAATGGAGATGAATCTCCTCCGTTAGCAGATAACATCTGTGTTTGCACTTCTTGCATGGACATCTAATTTTCAAACCGTCCATGTATGCAGGTTGGGAGCTTGCGTATTCAATAAAGTACCGAACTCCTTAAGCAAACTCTAAATTAATATACCCATCTGGTGTTAATCTCCTATAAATCCAACTTCTGTCCATATTACTCATTACTGTTAAACTGCTTAGCAAAAATCATAAGGTATCGAAGTTAGTACCATCACATGTTAATTATTGTATTCTATTTTAACTCAATTCTCTAGCCTACTATTTCGCTTTAAATCCCTGTAACGCGCGCCAGACCCGCGGCCGCCCCTATGACCGCCCGCTCGAGGGCGGTCGGGCATTTGAGGTCCGTTGACAACTTGCAACGAATTACAAGTGCGTCTATTTTGGGCAACAAGGAGGTTTTATGGAGTCGCCACCCAATAAAACATTGGAAAAGTTTCTCTCGCCTCGGAGAGCCTAAGACTGGGCTTATTATCCATTTTGGGCCAACCAAAGGGGTCTTGGAGGGTAAACCTCTCTCCCAAAGGAGCCTAGGATTAATGTCTAAGTCTCGTGACACAAGAGGTGTCTTGGAGGGTAAACCTCTAGCCTCTTTGAGCCCAAAGACCAGAGATGGGTTCGGGACTTCTCATCTATTTCTACCTTGATTAATTTTACAATTTGGTGTTGAGTTTATTAGTTCGCTCTCTCTCCACACGATACAATTTTAATTAAAAGGCACAAATATTCACATCGAAAGCAATAAAATATTAAAAGTAAATTACAATAATACTAGGAACGGAATACAACTCCCATTTAAAAAAGTGCAAACATACATAAAACCGGGGAATTTATTAATTATGAGGACTTTGGTCCCCGCATGTGTATTTAAAGAAAACATTTTGAATGTGGTGATTTTATTTGGGATGAAAACTAGGACATTGGTCCCATTTATTATGAAAAAAACCAACTTAATTTAGTAGAAATATTTTTGTGATTTTTATTTAGGCGTGCATAAAAAAACCACTTTATTTATTGAATATATACAAGGAAATTAAAAAAAATATAAACAAAATAAGAATTAAAATGTGCAATGAAAATACCAAACCCCGCATCTCCTCCTTCACGTGCATGGATGCTCAAATGAGAATAAAATAATGATTTGCAACCAAAAATAAAAATGAAATTCATGTCAGAAATTAATCCAAAGAAATAATATGACATAAAAGATAATATGTGTAATGGAAATATAACATGCATAAAATATTATAACATGCATAAAAGTAATTATGATGCAATTTAACATACATAAGGATAAAAAATATTAACCATGCTCAACATATCAAATAAATAATTATAATAACGAATATGACTAAAAGTTAAAATATTGATATGTGTAAAAAACAATTTGACATGAAAATATAATGGGATTTAAAAGAGTTTACTTGTTACATGAACAATTGAAGATAAAATAATAAGAAGAATGTGGGGACTAAGAGAATTTACATGTTTAAAAGTTAATTGGAAACAAAAGAAATTAAAATCAACAAGAGAATTAAGGAGTTAAGCCATGAATAATTACCCTCAAATTTAATCTTGAAGAATTGAAGGTAGAAGTGTTGAATTCCTTGTCTTTTCCTTGTGAAAAATGCTTGAAAAATAACTTGAAACTTTGAAAAATCACCGTTCGAAGCAAGTGTGTCAGATTGATTTTTTCTCTCTATTGAAAAACTCAAAAATTCAGTTTTTTTTCTCTAAAATCTTTCTAATTCGTCCTCCCCCGTTTCTGAATTTTTTCCTACACTTTTAACACTAAAAACTACCCAAAAACCGTCCAAAATCGTTAAAAAATGAGTGGGGGCTGAAAATGGGGCGACTACGCGTGAGAAACGCCCACAGTGCGCGCACGAGGCGAGCGACGCCCTCGCGCAGGCGAGTGCTCATCGAGTGCTCGCATGCGCGCCACCTAGCGCTCGGGCAAGCGCTCTGGGGCGCGGGCGCCCGCGCCCCGACCTTCGCGAAAAATACCTTTTTTTTTTTTTTATAAAAACCCTCAACCTAAAACACGCTTTTTTCTTCTCCAAAATAATTTTAAAAATATTTAAAATATTTTTAAAATACACTTTTTACTCATAAAAAAGACAAGGAAAATTACTTCTGAGCTCCAATCTTTTTGCCTATAAGTCGGCGTAGCTAAATTTCATCATCGGGTAATCCTGCTCAAGGCTACTCGGGACCCGTTGTCTACTGTTGCCCCCAATTTTGGGGAGGCTAATGCATGGGTGGTTAGGTGAGCCGAAATTCAGGAAAAGGAAAGAAGCGCGTACCTAAAGCGGCGACCTTCCTGCTGGATGAAGTTATGAAAATAGCTGTTGCCGTGTTATAGGCAGGCCGTCTTTTGGTTGTGACTGGTGACACCGTAAGTGTGCTAACCTCTTGTGGGTGGCGCCACTATCGTGCTAACCATTGTAAGTTGGTAATGCCGTATTTGTGCTAACCTCTTGCGGGTAATGCCGCCTGTGACGCGCGCCGAACCCGACAACCCAGCAAGGGCCCTCGTGTGAATCCGCTTTAGGATTCGAGGTATGGAGGTTCGCGTCTTTTGGATCATGGGCGCCATGAGACATCATCGGTTTGTTCCTCCCAATAGAACATTGGGGAGAACAACCTAGCCTATTGACGCCTAAAGGCACCTTTGAGGTATCTGGAGTCGCCACCCAATTTGCGTGAAATTGGGAAAAGGTTTCTCACCTCTATCGGTCTAAACTAGAGATATGGTGTCCAGGACTTCCCTCTTATTTATGCTTTGGTTAATTATAAATGGGTTTTTAACTTCTTAAAATTATATCTCTCATCTCACACGATTAATGTATTAAAAGTAAAAGCGCATTTCAAGCATTTAAAGAAAATAAACGAAAGCAGTAAAGAAAATAAATAAAGCGGTAAATGAAAGCAATGAACACATAAGCACACAATTACAAGAGAAATCGGGGCGGAATACAACCCCGTCGAAAGGAAAACAAAGATGTGAATGGGGACGGAATACAATCCCCTAAAATAAATAAAGTTGCCCCAAAATTAATTACAAGAGCCCAAAATAAATAAACTTAAATTTAAGACACTCACACAAGATTAAAATAAAAAAAGGCATACATAAATCGGGGCATTATTTTAGGAACCTTGGTTCCTTCGTACTTGTTCAAAATTTAGGAACATTGGTTCCTTCGTATTAGTTTGAAGAAGGTTCGAAGAGTCATTTTTGATTGTTTGAATTGAAAAACCGGGATGAGTGATCCCATTTTTGTAGAAAAGTTGACTCCTCATTTTAATTGTGACATTTTTATCGTCGGGCTAAAATAAAGGACATTGGTCCCGATTTATTAGTGAAAATTCCAATTTAATTATAGAAATATTTTTGTGATTTTTTATCGCACGCGTGCACGAATAAAATATACATTTACAAATAACACGACATAAAGAAAGGATTGAGAAAGATCTCACCGAACCGGAGTGTCCGCCTACGCGTCGCGACCCATCCGGGGAGTCGCGGTGACACCCAAACAACTCGATTCAAGTTAAACTCATACAAAAGTTAACATAAAAAATATCAGTAAATATTCAAAGTAAATTAACCAAGCAAATGCGAAATATAATAATAATAACAATGATAGCAATACAACAAAATAGATTAAATTATCAACAGTAAATAACAACGCAACAATACATAAGATGAGTAGTAGATATAATAATCACAATAAAACCATATAATAACAATAATAATAATAATAGTAGGATGGTAATAATGCAAATAATAGTAGTAATAAATGACAAATAATATGAAAACAGAATAATCAATTAGAAATAATAAAAATAATAATAATAATAATAATAATAATAATAATAATAATAATAATAATAATAATAATAATAATAATAATAATAATAATAATAATAATAATAGTAATAATAACAATAAAAGACACTAAATGCATTAAACATGGCAGGAACTCATTAATGAACATAAACACAATAAAAATAATAATGATAGCAAAATATCAAATTGAAGTAAGCAAATAATATATTAATGATGATATTAACACATTAAAATGCTAAAAGTAAACAATATACATGATAATAATAGCAAAAAATAATATTAACAATAATAAATAATATACAAAAAAAATAAATGAGGATGGGTTCAAGAATGTTTACCCCCAGAATTTTTAGATTGGGGAAACGGTGTCCCGATCGATTTTCCTTGTCGGATTTGTGGTGATAAATATTTGAAGAAAATGTAGAAATTAATATTTTGAAATAAAACCAAGAAAATACTTTGATGAAAATATTTTTGGTGGATGATTTGAGCAAAAGGAGATTAATTTTCCAAGCCCAAATCACTCAAGAAAATGGATTATGTATTTTTGAAGAGCAATTCAAGATTAAAACTTGAGAAAGAAGAAAAAAAAAGAAGCTAAAGAACTAGTTGCTGGAGAGAAAAAAGTTGAAAGAAAAAGCCCTTGAAAAACAATTGCCGTCCTCCAAAATGAGGGGAAAAAACATCATTTAATCTTGCCTTGGCCAAAAATGGCAAGGGACAAAAAAGCCTTTATTTTTAATTAATCCAAAATAGCATAAAATGGTGAAACAACGGAAATGTCAGACTGAAAAAGAGTCAGACTGAAAACAGCGAAAAAAAAGGACAGGCGAAGACCAGCAGGTCGCGCGGAGAGGGCAAGGGCGCGCGCGGCAGCCTGCTGCGCGAGTGGTGCCACCGCACCGCGCGCGGCAGGCAGCTGCCTCGCGCGAGGCCCCCCCCCCCCCCCCCTGCGCGCAGGGGCCTCGCCGTGCAGGCGCCCCTGCGCGCTGGGCCCCCCCCCCTCGCCTCGCGCGCAGGGGCCTCGTGCGAGGCGCCCCTGCACGCTGGGGCAGCCCCGTGCTGCCGCAGGCAGCCTTCGCGACCCTCTTTTTTTTATTTTACATTTTGACACAAAATTAATATTTTTCATTTTATTTTTTTACTCCATTTTAATTTTGATTTCCAAAAAAGAGAATATTTTAATCATTTTTCGAAAAACACACTTTTGACAAGGAACGATCGATTCTCACCTTTCTTGCCGAAAATCGGTCTTCTATTTCATCATCGGGTAATCCTGATTTTGGACCGCCTCGGGACCCGGTGTCTACACCACCATCGTGCTGACCGTTGTGAGTTGATAGTGCCATGGTCGTGCTAACCTCTTGTGGGTAGAGCCGCCATCGTGCTAACTGTTGTGAATTGGTAGTGCCGTGGTCGTGCTAACCTCTTGTGGGTAGTGCCGTGGTCGTGCTAACCTCTTGTGGGCAGTGCCGCCATCGTGCTAACCGCTGTGAATTGGTAATACCGTGGTCGTGCTAACCTCTTGTGGGTAGTGCCACTATCGTGCTAACCGCTGTGAATTGGTAATACCGTGGTCGTGCTTACCTCTTGTGCGTAGTGCCGCCATCCTGCTAACCTCTGTGAATTTGTAGTGCCGTGGTCGTGCTAACCTCTTGTGGGTAGTGCCGCCATCGTGCTAACCTCTGTGAATTTGTAGTGCTGTGGTCGTGCTAACCTCTTGTGGGTAGTGCCGCCATCGTGCTAACCTCTGTGAATTTGTAGTGCCGTGGTCGTGCTAACCTCTTGTGGGTAGTGCCGCCATCGTGCTAACTGCTGTGAATTTCGGAGCTGTGCTCCTTTAGACGTTTGGACTGGTGTCATCACACGGCTTCTGTTGGTGTTCCCCCGCCGATTTCTCCTGCAAGATTGTATGCATATGAATATACAAGAAATCATGTGAGTATGATATGGAATGCAAATGCTTGCAAAAATGTATAGATCGTACCCTAGGTGGTCCAAGGTTTGCTGAGGTTGTAGCTTGTCTGCTCTACCATGCCCCTGGAATCCCGAGGATCGTCGACAAGTTTTGTGAAAGAGACCTCCGGTGTACATCCTTTGCTCCCCTGGTCAATGATCAATTAGCCGGGATTCTGATTCATGTTCTGTGTTGTGTGTTATCTGATTGAAAGAGGCTCATCTGAAATAATGCCACCTTATCGCTCCAGGCATTGTTTTAAAGGTAGTGCGTCCCTTGTGGATTTTCACACTAGCTTTTCTTTGCAGGAAATGCGTCCCTTAAGGGATTTTCACACAACCCTTTGCCTAATTTTTGCCTGGAATGGACCCAACTCAAACCAGCGGCTTTTGTTTATTTCATTTTTTTTGTAGGGCAGACTGCCCGTACCTAAGTTTTCACCCTGCCCTTTGGCCCAACTTTTGTTTAGAGAGCCATTTACGGTTTTCATCTCTAACGGCTTTTTTTTTTCAGAGAAGGTTATCATCAAAGCTTCTGTTAAGAGCAAATAGCACATATTCGATGAAGTGACTGAGCAATAATAATTAGATGAACAATTGGTATATCTCTTTTTAAGACAGAACTAATGTCACACCCCATTTGCCCCCTAGTAGAATGAGCCTGTCTGTCTGTATGTGTAAGCATTCGCATGTGTACAGTATTTCATAAGGGTATTTCAGTAAAATGCATGATTTTGGGGTTTTATTATTGTGTGGGTACATACATGGCATTAGTGTGTGAATTAATTAGGAATTACTTGTGTACACTTGAGCATACCATATTAGGGTGTTTTTAGTTGGGAATCAATTGTGTGCATTTACATATACCATTGTAGGGTGCATTTAAATGAGGTTACTTAGGGTGTGTGTAATGCATTGTATTTTAGTGTGAGTGATTAGTGTCACCAATAGGAGTTTGATACATATTTAGAATAAAGAAAAGAAAAAGAAAAGGGAATGAGGAAAAAGAAACTTACAGATTCACGATTATCTCACTCACTCTCTTCTTCTTCACTTTCTTTATTCTCAAGTACTGTGTATTTTGATTCAAGGTTCTATTGGTGAAATTAATCCTTCCCTTGCATTCCTTAGCTTGGTAAGTGCAAGATCTAGTCTTTGTTTTACTGTAAATTGCATCTTCATCTTCTTCCTTGAGTTAGATTTAACTTAGGGTTTTCTTTGTGGATGTTCTTGCTGTGATTGTGTTTAGCTGAAACTCCACGTGATCCAAAGGGGAAAGAGGTTGCTGGACCTAGTGGAGCTAAGTGAGAGAGACTTAGATTTCAGGTTTGGGAACAATTGCTTGTGATCTGCATAATTTGAGTTTACTGGTATTTCTAGGGTTTATATGTTCTTGAACAATTTGAATGTAAATACCTTGAATTGGTTGATTGAATTCTGTTTTGAGCTGTTTATATGATGTTTAAATTGTTTGGGATCTTCCTTGAAAGGTAAGAATGGATTTGAGTGGTTTAAAATCAAACTGGGATTGAAATTGGTGTTCTGAGAATTCTGGAAATTCTGGAAAAGTCGATATACTGTTGAATTTCTTCAGGTCGCGTGACTCGCTACGCAGGAAGGCAAGTCACGTCGTGTGACCCTCGGTCACGGCGTGACCTGCCTGCTGAGAAGCCAGTCGCGTGACCAGCTGAAGAGGAAGCAAGTCACGCGACGTGATCTTCGGTCACGTCGTGCGACCTGCGAGGAAGAGGCAGATCACGCAACGTGATCTGCGAGGGAGAAGCAGCGTCACGTCGCGTGACCCTCGGTCACGCCGTGACCTGCATAAGCATTGCGTGATCCGCAAGGATCACGCAACGCGTTAGGCGGGAAGCAAGCAGGTCACGAGACGTGACCCTAGGTCACGCCGTGACCTGCCTGTTGAGAAGGCTAGTCACGCCAGTGACCAGCCATTCCTCGCCCGATTCTCCGTTCAGCTCGTTTTTCCGAAATTCCCTGGTTTTTAACTCAGAACTGAATTTGGTATTTTTTCTGAATGGACTTTAATATTGTACGATGCATGTTTTACTGTTTAATGCTTCGATATGCGTGATAGCATGATTTTCTGATGAATTATATTCTGTATCTTGAAATGTGATCTGTTTGACGCATAACCTGCTAGAGTCAAGTAAGTGGATAGTTAGGCATGCCTAATAGAGTCTTTAGCTGCAGCCCTCAGTTCAGTTTGGACCCCGATCAGGTCCCCGTTTGGTTCCTCGCGAACCCTTCAGTATAGAATCTTGTTTAAGATTCCCTCAGTATATAAATAACATGTTTTGATAAATGATATAATATTTGACTTGTACCTGTGAGGTACCCTCAGTATTCGATTCGTACCCGTAAGGTACCCTCAGTACACTCGTTATCCACTGTCTAGAGTCAGCAGGTGTTCTTTAAATGTTAGTGGAATTGTTCTGATCTGATTTAGCTTTGAATGGAATATCTGAATGAGTTAATGATGAAATACATTATGGTTTATTCTGTAATGCCTATATTTATGGGTTACTGAATGTATGGCTTGTAAATGCGAGCATGCTTATTTGGAATATGTTATAACCTTTGCATTCTGCCATTGTAAATGTGTTGTGCCTTGACGACCACTGTGAGTGGCCGTCCATAAATATGTGTGTTTCCCCACTAAGCGTTTTATCGCTTAGCACGGTGTGTTTACCCGTGCAGGTGCGGAAGACGTTTTGCCTTGAGAGAGTCACCGTCATCAAGCCAACACAGAAGGGTTTTAGTGTAGGCTCAGTTTTGTATCAGTTATTGATTCTTTTTGTATAGAACTCTCTGTATCAGCTTCCGCTTTTGTATCTATATTTTGTATATGTAATATTAATTATATTAGCTGGTTGATCTGATCATTATTGTAATAGTTTAATTATAGTAATGCATGATCAGCTTTTGCTTTCTGCATGTAAAGTTTTTAATTATTCTGTATTTCTGAATGTATGTTATGAATGGATGTATATTTTGCTTTGCTTTTGTTTGGTGATACCTTGTCTCATACGGCATCTCACTCCTTATCGGATGGGATCGCCTACGTATGGGAAGGGGGTGTTACAGTTAGTGGTATCAGAGCATAGGTTTAGGCGTTTCTGGGTGTTGTTATGATTGTTCTGAGTTTCTTAGATGCGTATGTGTCTAGATCTGTGTTGGCTGATACGGTTGTTTCTTGTTTGTTTAGATGGCTTCTAATTCTGCTCATGGTGCGCGTGAGGAATCCGCCGAGAGTGTGAATCCTCCAGTTGTAGATCAGTCTGTTTCTGTTACTGGGTCGGCTCAGCATGCTAGGGTCCAGCCCGAGGCCGCAGCCATGCCCTTAGAGGCTATGTTTAGACTGCATCAGGACATGGCTAGGGTTTTGGAGAGAGTGACTGCTCCTAGAGCACCTATGGAGAATCTGAGGAGAGCAGGAGTTGAGGATTTCTATGGTACTGGGTTGAATGAGTCTGAGATTGCAGAGAGATGGTTAGATAAAGTGAAGCGTGCTTTGAGAGAGATTCGGTGTCCTCCCGACCAGCAGGCAGAGTGTGCATTAGCTCTTCTTCAGGGGTCTGCTTTTGAGTGGTGGGAGTTGGTTTGCAGGCATCCTCAGCTACCGGATCCGATTACCTGGGAGTTCTTTGAGGGTGAGTTCATAAAGAAGTACATTACTCAGACCTATAGAGATTCGAGATGGGCGCAGTTTTTGGGTTTGAGACAGAGAGCATTGTCAGTAGCTGATTATGAGAAAGAGTTCAACAGGTTATCGCGCTATGCCCCACGAGGAGTTATGACTGATGACTTTAGATGCAAGCATTTCGAGGCAGGGTTAAATGAGTCATTGAAGATTGCTTTGATTTCACTGATGTGTATACCTGGGGTTCACTATTATCAGATTGTGGAGGCTGCAGTGAGAGCAGAGTTGTCTGAGACAGTGATGAGAGAGAGAGCTCAGAGGAGGAGTTCTTCCCGTGGAGGATCTTCTTCGAGTAAGAGATCGAGGGACCCACAGGATGAGTCAGCATCTGGTCCGGCTTCTAGAGGTAGACGTCAGGGTTCTACAGCTGTGTCAGGTTCTGGTAGGGGTGGTAGAGCTGAGACTACACCAGTTTGTCCTCATTGTAGTAAGTCGCATCGTGGTGAGTGTAGGTGGCTCACTGGTGCATGCTTCAGGTGTGGGAGTTCTGAGCATCGGTTGGCCGGTTGTCCGAGAGTACAGGAGGATTCAGGTTCCCAGAGAGAGGGCAGTAGGGTCAGTTCGAATGCTTCTCAGGCTACCCGTGGCAGAGGCCGAGGTAGAGGTAGAGGTGGTCGGCATAGAGATGGTGCTGTTTCTGAGACTGTTGAGCATCCTCATCAGAGTGGTGTTAGAGCTTATGCTATGAGAGCCAGAGATGAGCAGGACGCGCCTGATGTTATTGCTGGTAAGTTCCTACTCCATGACACTGAGTTGTATGCTCTAATTGATCCTGGTTCCACACACTCATATTTGTGCACAGATAGAGTTATTGATAAATTGCATTCAGTTGATCAGTTAGATTATGAGATTTGTGTGACCAGTCCATTAGGGCATAGTGTCAGTGTGAGTAGAGTTTTTAGGAGTTGTCCTCTGATTGTTGAGGGAGTTGTGCTTCCAGCGGATCTGATTGAGTTACCCTTCAGAGAGTTTGACTTGATTCTGGGTATGGACTGGTTGGGTAAGTATCGGGCTGTAGTGGATTGCCATAGGAAGACAGTGGTACTTCGGGATAGAAGTCAGTCTCTTGTGTTTCTGAAAGGTTTGGGTGCTAGTTCTGTTAATAATGTTATTTCTGCGATGCAAGCTAAGAGATTCATCAGGAAAGGTTGTGAGACTTTTCTAGCTGTTGTGTTAGATTCCAGGAGGGATCAGGTTCAGATTGAGGATATTCCTGTTGTGCGGGAGTTTGGGGATGTGTTCCCGAGCGAGTTGCCTGGTTTGCCTCCTGAGAGAGAGGTTGAGTTGTCCATTGAGATCATGCCGGGTACTGCACCTATTTCGAGAGCACCTTATCGGATGGCTCCTGTAGAGTTGAGGGAACTTAAATCTCAGCTACAAGAGTTATTGGATAAGGGGTTTATTAGACCGAGCATATCTCCATGGGGAGCTCCAGTGCTGTTTGTTAAGAAGAAGGATGGATCTCTGCGGATGTGTATTGATTACCGCCAGATTAATAAAGTTACAGTGAAGAACAAGTATCCCTTGCCTAGGATTGAGGATTTATTTGATCAGCTTCGAGGTGCGGGTGTCTTTTCCAAGATAGATCTTCGATCAGGGTACTACCAGCTTCGTGTTCAGGATGCAGATGTGGTTAAGACTGCATTTCGGACTAGGTATGGCCACTATGAGTTTCTTGTGATGCCGTTTGGTTTGACAAATGCTCCAGCGGCTTTTATGGATCTGATGAATCGTGTGTTTAGGCCATACTTAGATCGATTTGTAGTAGTGTTCATTGATGACATCTTGGTGTATTCCAAGAATGAGAGTGAGCATGAGGAGCATCTCAGATTGGTTTTGCAGATGTTGAGAGAGCATCAGTTGTTTGCTAAGCTTAGCAAATGTGATTTCTGGCTTCGAGAAGTGTCATTCTTGGGTCATATTATTTCAGCTAGTGGTATTCAGGTTGATCCAGCCAAGATTGAGGCGATAGTTGATTGGAAAGCGCCTCGAAATGTTCAGGAAGTGAGGAGTTTTCTCGGTTTAGCAGGTTATTACCGTCGGTTCGTTAAGGGATTTTCTGTGATTGCTGCTCCTATGACTAGATTGTTGAGGAAAGGAGTTATATTTGAGTGGTCAGACAGGTGTCAGTCTTGTTTTGATCGGTTAAAGCAGTTGCTTGTTGAGGCTCCTATCCTTACTCAACCCATCTCGGGTAAGGAGTTTGTTATTTATAGTGATGCTTCTGGAGTTGGTCTTGGATGTGTACTGATGCAGGAAGGAAAGGTAGTGGCTTATGCTTCTCGTCAGTTGAAACCACATGAGAAGAACTATCCGACGCATGATTTAGAGTTGGCAGCTGTAATCTTTGCTTTGAAGATTTGGCGTCACTACTTGTATGGGGAAAAGTGTAGGATCTTCTCGGACCACAAGAGTTTGAAGTACTTCCTTTCACAGAAAGAGTTGAACATGAGACAGCGCAGATGGCTTGAGTTGTTTAAGGACTACGACTGCATTGTGGATTACCATCCTGGTAAGGCCAATGTAGTTGCAGATGCTTTGAGTCGTAAGTCAGTTTCAGCCTTGTTCTTGAGGCGGTTCAGATGGCGTTTTGGTGCAGATGGGGCTTTGCTTGCCCAGTTGCGTGTGAAGCCTACTTTGAGACAGAGGATAGTGGATGCTCAGAGTGATGATGTGAGACTTCAGCGGATTGTGCATGAGGTTAGATCGGGTAAGCCATCAGAGTTCTCAGTTCAGGATGAGGTACTTATGTTCAGAGATCGTCTGTGTGTGCCAGAGTCTGAGGATTTGAGGAGACAGCTCTTGAGTGAGGCGCATAGTTCAGTCTTTACTATGCATCCGGGCAGTGAGAAGATGTACAGAGACCTGAAGCAATTCTATTGGTGGTCCGGTATGAAGCGTGATATTGTGGATTTTGTTTCTAAGTGCTTGACTTGTCAGCAGGTAAAGGCAGAGCATCAGGTTCCTTCCGGTTTGCTTACGCCTTTATCCATTCCTGAGTGGAAATGGAATGACATCGCCATGGACTTTGTTTCTGGTTTGCCTTTGACTCAGAGGAAGCATGATTCGGTTTGGGTTATTGTGGATCGGCTTACGAAGTCAGCTCACTTCTTGCCAGTTAGAGTGGACTACTCCATGGACAGATTAGCCAGTATCTATGTAGATGAGATAGTTCGACTGCATGGTGTGCCTTTGTCCATAGTGTCAGATCGGGATCCGAGGTTTACTTCTAAGTTTTGGAAGGAGTTACAGAGAGCTTTGGGCACTAGGTTGAACTTTAGTACAGCGTTTCATCCTCAGACCGATGGTCAGTCAGAGCGAGTTATTCAGATTCTGGAGGATATGATGAGGGCTTGTACTTTGGACTTTCCGGGCAGTTGGGACAGATATGTATCATTGATGGAGTTTGCCTACAACAACAGTTTCCAGTCGAGTATTGGTATGGCACCATATGAGGCTTTGTATGGTCGTCAGTGTAGGACTCCGATTTGTTGGACCGAGCTATCCGAGAGATCTATGATTGGACCCGACTTGGTTAGGGATACTGAAGAGAAGATCAGAGTAGTGCAGCGGAATTTGAAGGCAGCCAAGGATCGACAGAAGTCTTATGCCAATTTGAAAAGAAAAGATGTGCATTTTGAGATCGGGGACAAAGTTTTCCTTAAAGTTTCTCCTTGGAGGAGAGTGCTTCGATTTGGAAAGAAAGGCAAGCTTAGTCCTCGTTTCATTGGACCTTATGAGATTTTGGCTAAGGTGGGACCTGTAGCCTACAGATTAGCGCTACCGATGGAGTTAGCAAAGTTGCATGATGTGTTTCACGTTTCGATGCTTCGTCGGTACAGATCAGATCCTTCTCATGTTCTGTCAGTTCAGGATATCCAGGTTCAGCCAGACTTCTCTTATGATGAGGAACCGCGAGCTATTCTAGCCCGAGAGGTGAGGCAGTTGAGAACTAAGCAGATTCCTTTGGTTAAAGTATTATGGATCCATCATGGAGTCGAGGAAGCGACTTGGGAGCCAGAGGAGTCGATGAGAGCTCAGTATCCACAGTTATTCAGTTCAGGTGAGAATTTCGAGGACGAAATTCTTATTAGTAGGGGAGAGTTGTCACACCCCATTTGCCCCCTAGTAGAATGAGCCTGTCTGTCTGTCTATCTGTCTGTCTGTATGTGTAAGCATTCGCATGTGTACAGTATTTCATAAGGGTATTTCAGTAAAATGCATGATTTTGGGGTTTTATTATTGTGTGGGTACATACATGGCATTAGTGTGTGAATTAATTAGGAATTACTTGTGTACACTTGAGCATACCATATTAGGGTGTTTTTAGTTGGGAATCAATTGTGTGCATTTACATATACCATTGTAGGGTGCATTTAAATGAGGTTACTTAGGGTGTGTGTAATGCATTGTATTTTAGTGTGAGTGATTAGTGTCACCAATAGGAGTTTGATACATATTTAGAATAAAGAAAAGAAAAAGAAAAGGGAATGAGGAAAAAGAAACTTACAGATTCACGATTATCTCACTCACTCTCTTCTTCTTCACTTTCTTTATTCTCAAGTACTGTGTATTTTGATTCAAGGTTCTATTGGTGAAATTAATCCTTCCCTTGCATTCCTTAGCTTGGTAAGTGCAAGATCTAGTCTTTGTTTTACTGTAAATTGCATCTTCATCTTCTTCCTTGAGTTAGATTTAACTTAGGGTTTTCTTTGTGGATGTTCTTGCTGTGATTGTGTTTAGCTGAAACTCCACGTGATCCAAAGGGGAAAGAGGTTGCTGGACCTAGTGGAGCTAAGTGAGAGAGACTTAGATTTCAGGTTTGGGAACAATTGCTTGTGATCTGCATAATTTGAGTTTACTGGTATTTCTAGGGTTTATATGTTCTTGAACAATTTGAATGTAAATACCTTGAATTGGTTGATTGAATTCTGTTTTGAGCTGTTTATATGATGTTTAAATTGTTTGGGATCTTCCTTGAAAGGTAAGAATGGATTTGAGTGGTTTAAAATCAAACTGGGATTGAAATTGGTGTTCTGAGAATTCTGGAAATTCTGGAAAAGTCGATATACTGTTGAATTTCTTCAGGTCGCGTGACTCGCTACGCAGGAAGGCAAGTCACGTCGCGTGACCCTCGGTCACGGCGTGACCTGCCTGCTGAGAAGCCAGTCGCGTGACCAGCTGAAGAGGAAGCAAGTCACGCGACGTGATCTTCGGTCACGTCGTGCGACCTGCGAGGAAGAGGCAGATCACGCAACGTGATCTGCGAGGGAGAAGCAGCGTCACGTCGCGTGACCCTCGGTCACGCCGTGACCTGCATAAGCATTGCGTGATCCGCGAGGATCACGCAACGCGTTAGGCGGGAAGCAAGCAGGTCACGAGACGTGACCCTAGGTCACGCCGTGACCTGCCTGTTGAGAAGGCTAGTCACGCCAGTGACCAGCCATTCCTCGCCCGATTCTCCGTTCAGCTCGTTTTTCCGAAATTCCCTGGTTTTTAACTCAGAACTGAATTTGGTATTTTTTCTGAATGGACTTTAATATTGTACGATGCATGTTTTACTGTTTAATGCTTCGATATGCGTGATAGCATGATTTTCTGATGAATTATATTCTGTATCTTGAAATGTGATCTGTTTGACGCATAACCTGCTAGAGTCAAGTAAGTGGATAGTTAGGCATGCCTAATAGAGTCTTTAGCTGCAGCCCTCAGTTCAGTTTGGACCCCGATCAGGTCCCCGTTTGGTTCCTCGCGAACCCTTCAGTATAGAATCTTGTTTAAGATTCCCTCAGTATATAAATAACATGTTTTGATAAATGATATAATATTTGACTTGTACCTGTGAGGTACCCTCAGTATTCGATTCGTACCCGTAAGGTACCCTCAGTACACTCGTTATCCACTGTCTAGAGTCAGCAGGTGTTCTTTAAATGTTAGTGGAATTGTTCTGATCTGATTTAGCTTTGAATGGAATATCTGAATGAGTTAATGATGAAATACATGATGGTTTATTCTGTAATGCCTATATTTATGGGTTACTGAATGTATGGCTTGTAAATGCGAGCATGCTTATTTGGAATATGTTATAACCTTTGCATTCTGCCATTGTAAATGTGTTGTGCCTTGACGACCACTGTGAGTGGCCGTCCATAAATATGTGTGTTTCCCCACTAAGCGTTTTATCGCTTAGCACGGTGTGTTTACCCGTGCAGGTGCGGAAGACGTTTTGCCTTGAGAGAGTCGCCGTCATCAAGCCAACACAGAAGGGTTTTAGTGTAGGCTCAGTTTTGTATCAGTTATTGATTCTTTTTGTATAGAACTCTCTGTATCAGCTTCCGCTTTTGTATCTATATTTTGTATATGTAATATTAATTATATTAGCTGGTTGATCTGATCATTATTGTAATAGTTTAATTATAGTAATGCATGATCAGCTTTTGCTTTCTGCATGTAAAGTTTTTAATTATTCTGTATTTCTGAATGTATGTTATGAATGGATGTATATTTTGCTTTGCTTTTGTTTGGTGATACCTTGTCTCATACGGCATCTCACTCCTTATCGGATGGGATCGCCTACGTATGGGAAGGGGGTGTTACAACTAAAATGTCAATGAAAATATATTCTTTTATTCATTGCAAAATTGTGTACATTTCTATATGATTTCATCATACATGATTTTAATTCGACAAGAATTCAAAAGCTTACAACTTCACCTAATCTCGGAGTGGATTTTGTCAGCATCAAACTCCTGTTATCAATCGGCCCTCTCGGGTTTTCTCGATTGAATATTTTCTCTTGGCCCTTAATTTTAGCCCAGGGTGCCTTTTTTTCGGTCTTCTTCTTTTGTCTTCAATTATTTATTTAACAAGTTAATTATTTCAAATTTATCATATCATTTTCATGTCAAGGTGTTTATTTTTATGTCATTATGCATTTTCAACTTAGGTTGTTAATGTTCTTTACATCCATTGATGTTTATTATGGCTATTATTGTTATAAATGCTAGTTTTATTATTATAATTTATGTTACACTCATTTATTGATGTCATTAGGTATTAGTATCATTATTACCATTAATGTCATTGTTCATATTTTGCATGTATGTTAAATTTTAAATTTATTTTCTTATGCCTTTTATGTTAGATATTACTTTAGGCTTTATTATGCATGTTAAGTTTTATTATTCTTATGTTATGTTTTCATGCACATCTTAGGAGTATTAAAATTGATTGTCACTAATCTTTCATGCATGTTAATCACAATTATTAATAAATTGCATTTGCCATAATATTATCTCACTTTATGCTTGTTAAAATGCATCCTAATTATTTTTATGCATGTTATAGTATCTTAGGCATGTTATATGGTCATTATCCATATTATCTTTTATGTCATCTCATCTCTTTGGGTTAATTTCTAAACTGAATCTCTTCTATTTTATTTTTGGTTGCAAATCATTGTTTTATTCTCATTTGAGCACCAATGCACGAGAAGGAGGATATGCGGACTTTGGTATTTTCATTGCACATTTTCAATTCTCATTTTATTTATATTTCCTTGTATATATTCGTTGAATAAAATGTTTTTTTATGCACGCATGAATAAAAACCACACAAATATTTATAATAAATTAATTTGGATTTTTCATAATAAATGGGACCAATGTCCTAATTTTCATCCCAAATAAATCATCACATCCAAAATGTTTTCTTTAATTGTGCATGCGGGGACCAAAGTCCTCATGATTAATATATTCCCTGGTTTTATGCATGTTTGCACTTTTAAATAGGAGTTGTATTCTGCTCCTGGTATTATTGTAATTTATCTTTGATGTTATTTTTGATGTTATTATTGTATTCCGCTTTTAAATTAAAATTGCATCGTG
Organism: Excoecaria cochinchinensis; assembly: GCA_947683425.1. Classification (NCBI taxonomy): domain Eukaryota; kingdom Viridiplantae; phylum Streptophyta; class Magnoliopsida; order Malpighiales; family Euphorbiaceae; genus Excoecaria; species Excoecaria cochinchinensis. The sequence continues at coordinate 1,747,817 of CANTUQ010000021.1, read as the reverse complement.
TGGAGAGAGAGCGAGTTAATAAACTCAAAACCAAATTATAAAATTAATCAAGGTAGAAATAGATGCGAAGTCCCGAACCGATTCTCTGGTCTTTGGGCTCAAAGAGGCTAGAGGTTTACCCTCCAAGACACCTCTTGTGTCACGAGACTTAGACATTAATCCTAGGCTCCTTTGGGAGAGAGGTTTAACCTCCAAGACCCCTTTGGCTTGCCCAAAATGGATAAAAGCGTTGTCTTTGGACTCAAAGAGGCTAGAGGTTTACCCTCCAAGACCCCTTCGGCTTGCCCAAAATGGATGAAAGCGCTATCTTAGGCTCTTCGAGGCGAGAGAAACTTTCCCAATGTTTTATTGGGTGGCGACTCCATGAAACCTCCTTGTTGCCCAAAATAGATGCACTTGTAATTCGTTACAAGTTGTCAACGGACCTCAAATGCCCGATCGCCCTCAAGCGGGCAGTCAAGGGGCGCCAATGCGGGTCCCGCGCGTGTCACACCATGTAAAGTGGGACAAAAAGAATCACTTCAGAAAATAGGGCAGGCAAGAAGGGCCTTTGTCGCGATCGCGCTCGCGGCAAAGAGCAGGGTACCCCATCGCGCGCGCTCGCACGGGAAGGCACACTTGCGATGAAGCACGCTCGGCAAATGCTCACAATACCGAGCTCCGTCGCGCTCGCGACAGAGACCAAGCACTTCCCCTTCGCAGTCGCGCTCACAGGCAAGCTAGCGTAAGGCCTCGGCTCACCACAGCTTGACCTACCGAGCTCTCATTGCACTCGCGACAGAGGGCTCCTCAGCAACAAGAGAGCCATTCCTCACTCTATCGTGATAATGACAGACGTCGCGCTAGCGATAGAGCCCATAATTGCCTAGAATCTGCACTTTTAGCACTTCCTTCCAACTCAAACCACTTCAAACACACTCAATCATGCACTAACACTTATCTCATCACTTCAAAGCATACCAAGACATGCTCATCATCAAACCATTCATTCACTTAGCCAAACCAGAAAAATAAAGAAGAACAAGGAGATGAAGAACCCAAAGCAAAACTCGAACACTTACCTTTCAAAACCCAGCTCAAATTCAGAAATCCAACTTCAAAGATCAAGGAAGCACACAAGGGAGGGGGTTGAGAGCAGAAAATGAAGCAAGAGGGAGTAGAGAGAACGAGGACGTGAAGAAAGTGGGGAAAAGGGACAGCTTCCACGGGAAGTTTCTTCAATTTCTACCCTCCCTTCCCTCTCTCTTCCTTTTTCATTGAATGCCCTCAACTACCATGCCATGTGTCACATTTCAATGGTCCCATGTGTCCAAAACTTTACTTACTCATCATTAAAGCACCATGCACAACACACATAAGATAATCTCTTTTAAAACACACTAAATCCTTGGTTCCAAACACCTACCTCACTTGTTGATTTCTTCACTTATCATTTTTAATTCATTTTGCAATTAAGTCCTTATTATCCAAATTTCCTCATACATAATTACTGAAATACCCTTTATTTTCTGACTTAGCACGTGAATTCCGACTAAGCCCTTTTTGTGTCATTACAGTATCTATGAAATTTATTAATTCAGGAATTTTTAAGTGTTTATATCATGTGATATGCCTATGTAATGAGTGTCATGACGACCGTTATCGATTGTCTTAGTGAAGCTATTGTGCGGTTTGGCATGGGCTTTACAGGTTGTGGTATCAGAGCCGAGGTTTAGTCGTTTCTGGTCAAAGTGCAGAATAGGATGTGTATAGTTGTGTTGACCTATGGTGGATGTCCTTTGGTATGTATTAGATCGATGGATCCTTCCCAGGATACTAGATAAGAGACCATTGAAAGCGTGAATCCCCAAGAACCTGAAGTGTCTAAGTTTGGACAGTCTGTAACAACAAGTGTGGGACATTGTGTTCCAATAGTACCAATGGAAACTTTACTAAAGATGTTGAAAGACATGGCGAGGGTGCTAGATCATATGACAGCACAAAAAGCTTCATTAGAATCATTGAGAAAGCACGGTGCAGAAGAATTTTATGATACCAGTTTCGATGAGCCAATCAAGGCTACATATTGGATTCAGAAAGTACAGAGGGTATTAAAGGAGATTAGATGCCCTTTCGAATAGAAGGTGGAATGTGTGGTATCTCTGCTTCAAGGATCTACTTACGACTGGTGTAAATTAGTCTTAAGGCATCCGATTCTTCCGAACCCGATCAGTTGGGAATTCTTTGTACAGGAGTTTTGTAATAAGGACAATACTAAGGCATATAGGGAAGCTAATTCGAAGAAATTTTAGAATTTGAGGTAGAGAGCATTGTTAGTAGCTGAGTATGAAAAAGAGTTCTATCGGCTTAGCAAGTATGCACCTGAAGGTGTGCTTACAAAGGAGTTTTGATGTAAGAAATTTGAGGAAGGGTTGAAACAGCTAATTAAGCCATTGCTGATCTCTATGACCACTTCTCAGACTGTGAGCTATTCTCAGATAGTTCAGGCAGCCATGAGGGTTGAAAGGTCACAGGAGATTAAGAGATAAAGAATACAAAGGATGAATTCTAATAAAGGTGGGGCACATTCAAGGAAAAGAACAAGAGCATCTCAAGTGCACCTCCAGCTAAGTTAGCTAGTAACCTAGCTACTAGAGGAAAAAAGTAAGGATCTTCCTGTGCATCTGGTACAGCTAGAGGTCTATCTGGTAACAGAAATGATGTGCCTGAGTGTCCTCATTGCTGTAAGCGTTATGAGGTGATTGCTGGAAGTTGACTGGTGCTTGTTTCAGATGTGGGAGTACTGAGCATTTCTTGGCTAACTGTCCTAAGGCCTATGAGCTGAAAGGGAATAAGCAGGAAGCTAGTAGAGGTGGATCTAATTTGCCTCCAATTAACCGAGGAAGAGGTAGAGGACGTGGCAGAGGTAGCCAGTCCAGAGGTGGTGCAGTGTTAGAATCTGTTGACCGAGCGACTACAGCACTAGCACGGACTTACGCTATAATTGCTCTTGAGGAGTAAGATGCGCCAGAGGTCATAGCTGGTACATTTCTTATAGCGCCCTAAACCCATTGGGAGGCTATCAGGTCGCCACACAAGCATACACATACAAACAAATCATGCGAAAGCAGGAATAGTAATCATACATCTTACATACGTAGCGGAATAAACATGCCTCAAACAGAATCTCATAGTCATTTACATTACATAATATTGTTGTTCTTTATACATTATAAAAACATTCTCTTTACATTAACATTTACATATCAGATACAAAAATGCTTTACATATACATGTACTAAACTATACAAAAGCACTATATCACATATACAAAAAGACTTCAACCATACTCTTAGTGGCCATGACCCGCAGATGTCCACCTCCTCACTGAACCTGTAACCTACACGGGAAAACACCCGTGCTAAGCGATAACGCTTAGTGGGGAATATCACAAGTAATGACTTTTAATGAAGTCACAAGCATTAATCATCAAACATATTAATAATTGATATGTTATTCATTTATGGGCATATAAAAGAAATAAGCATTTATCATACTTATAACATGATAGGCATACTATCAAACATGCTTTGAACATATCTACAATTTCATGTAACATATATCATGTTCATATTCTTCTAACTCTAACTATCAACTCATACAACATGTAGCACCATATCATTGCATATCATGTCCATTTATATACATATGAGCAAATAACATATTTCTAGCATATTCAGGTACAACTAATAACTTCTCATATGCACTTGTAAACTTATATAAACATCTTTGATACAATAGTCATGTACTTCTATTAGCATTTCCTGTAAATCGTTTACATATAGTAACATCTCGTATACTCATTGCAATAACTAAAACCCTGACTCATAACGTAAGTGGATACGGGTAAACATCTAGATACTGGTAAACAGTATCAAACATCTGGAGACATGTTCATACACATCACCTACACATGTTCATACATATCACTTACACATGTTCATATGTATAAGCAAACATGAGTTATCATGTTTAGCATACTCAATTAAAAGTGTTAAAGTAAATAAGAATCCCATTAACCATTATGATTAACATTTGATAAGGCTAAATAAAGAATATCACATGTTGGAAATACTTGTAATGGCCCAAATATCGGTCTAGAAGTGTCAGTGAATAATTTCAGTGTTATCATGATGATCGCAGTGTCAAACAGTGTAGGGAGTGAGTTTGCCAGTATCAAAGTTTAATGATAAGTGTGCCGGAAATATAGCGATTGATAGGTGCCTAATTGATGCATTATTTAGTATGTGTTTGGTGTGAGGTTCATGAAAACTTGTAAGAAATTACAAGTGCATACATTTTGGGCAACAAGGAGGTTTCTTGGAGTCACCACCCAACAGAACATTGGGAAAGGTCATCTAACCTCAGTGAGCCTAGGACAGCACTGCTATGTCCATTATAGGCAAGCCGGAGGTGTCTTGGAGGTATCCACCCTAATGATAGGATGGTCCTCTAGCCTCACGCTTGGGCAAACCAGAGGTGTCTTGGAGGTATCCACCTTAATAGAATATTAAGATGGCCCTCTCACTTCATGGCACCTAGAACTGTGCAAGTTGATCCTCTTACAGGACACAACAGGTGTCTTGGAGGTTTTCACCCCAACAAAATGCCGAGGTGGCCCTCTTGCCTCATTGAGCCCAAAGACTAGAGTAGGTTCGGGACTTCCCATTTATTCATACCTTGATTAAGTTTATATTTGAGTTTTGAATTTAGCATTTCATCCCTTTTCTCATTCAATTCGGTGCAGTTTAATTAAAGCGCAAGTTATTCATTCAAAGGAAGCGATAAATAAAAGTATAATTAAAGTAAAGTGCATGAAAAAAAATTACAATAAAACTAGGGGCGGAATACAACCCCCATTGTAAATAAAATACAAAGCATGCATAAAACGGGATATATATTAAAGATGAGGACAGTAGTCCTCGCATGCATATTTATTATAAAATAATTTTGATGTGATATTTTATTTTGGATGGAGGAAATTGGGACATTGGTCCCACTTTTATTAGGAAAGGTTCCAAGTTAATTAATAAAAATATTTTTGTGATTTTCTTTTTAGTGTGCCTAAAATAAACAATATTATAAGAAAATTACATGACAAAATAAATGAAAAAGCCAAATAAATGAAATATTACAAATAAAGTAATTAAATATTTAACCTAAACGAGCCTTCTGGATCTCCTCGGGTGCTCGCAAAAATGCCCAAGTAAAGAAAATAAGTTTTGACATAAAAAAACAAAACACAAATGAAATAACATTAGTAATTGAATCAATTAAGTATAATAAATAGTAAAATAAGGTGATAACAAAATGACAAATGAATTAACATGTTAACAATTTAAAATAAATAAGAAAAAATGTATTATGAATGACAAATGGATTAAAAGATGTAATTAAAATAAAATATAACATGTTAATGAATTAATACATGAAAATATTAACATGATAATATTCATAATGAAAAATGAAAATAAATTAATAAATTAATAAATGGTGAATATATAAAATAACAATGAAGGGAATAATAAAAAATTGAATAAAAGAATGATGAAAACGATTAAATGAATAACATGATTAATTACTATTATCACCATTAACATAAACCATTTACATGGCAAAAAGATTAATCAAAATGAATTAATTAATTATATGTTAAAAATAATGAACAATCACTATTTACGTGAACAAGAATAAAATAATATATAACATATTAAATAAAACAAATATAAACTAATAAAATAAATGAAAATAATAAAAATGTAGATGAATAATTAATTAAATACAAAAATAATAAAAAGAATAAGAAGAATGAGCCCAGAATGTTTACCCTCAGAGTTTCGGATTCGATGAAGGTAAAAATGATATTGATTTCCTTGTTTGTAGTTTGTAGGATTAGAATTGAATGATAAAATGTTGGAATTTTCTTCAAGGAAAAAGATAGAAAAATGATCAAAAATTCTTTAAGAACAAAGAATTAATTTCTTTTGACTAAAGAATTATTTTTATTTATAGAAAATGAAAAACGATCTCAAGAACAAACAATTATTTTGTTTGTCTCAAGAAAAAAATCATTTTAACAACTTGTTTTTAAAAAATGAAATGAAAATTAGATTTTAGGAACAAGCAATTATTTTATTTGCCCAAAATTAATTGTTCATCAAAAAGAATTCAAAATAAGAAGAAAAAAAATCTTGAAAAAAGTCTAATTGAAAAACAAAGATAAAAAATTGATGCATGAAGTGGTGAAGGGAAGCACGAGTCGATTAGAGAAGAGGGAAAGAAAAGCACGAGTCGTGAATGGGGAAACGACTCGTGAAGGTGTGCAAACAAAAGGAAGAAAGGAAATACAGAGCACGAGTCACACATCTAGATCACGAGTCACACAAGAGATCACGAGTCACACATCCAGAGCACGTGTCACACAAGAGAGCATGAGTCATGCAGGTATAGAGACAAAGCAAGAAGGAAAGAGAAGAAAAGAAAGAAAGGAACAAGCTCTGTGTTCCGCCGCGAGCGCACACAGAACTAACCGTTGGGGCGATTTTCTGTGAAAAGTCATCTGAAGAGACATAATTCTCCACCAACATTTATAACTCTTTGGAGAAAGAAACACAACTTTTGAAACTCTATAAATATGCAATTAAACTGTAATTTTAAAAGGGGAGTAATATATTGAATTTTAACTAAGTAATTTTGTTGTAAGTTTTTATAGTTAAATTTCTGAAAGTTAGAATTCTTGTTTTGAAGAGAAAACTATTGCAAGGAAGAAGATATCCTTTGTGAAAGGGAAAAGGGTTGAGAGATCTCCTTCTTCATTTCTTATCTTTAACTTCTTTTTTATAATTATTGAATGATGCAATTTATGAACTTGAATCTTTAATGTTCTATTTTATTATTCATATTAATTTGATATTATTGCTTGTAGAATTTTATATTAGTATTTGATGCATGATCATTATAGGTAAGAATTTAGTCGAGAGATAAATTCTTACTTACATCTAATAGAAGTTCATCATTGAAGCATTATTTGAGAGATTGTAATGTTAGATGGTTGTTATAGGTTGTTTATTATTCTTGAAATTTGCATGTATAACACTCTAATTCATTAATGAAAATTGTGAGTTAGAATTATAAATGCATGTTTTAGGCACTCTAGTTTATGTCAAGAGAGTAAATTAGAATCTCATTCAACTTGGCTTGCATGACAAGAATATACTTATAATCAAGAATAATCAATTCAAGTTCCATTTTTTATTATCATCATTAATCATTTGTCTTTTCTGATAATCAATAATTAGGTTAGATAGTATTAGATATAGTTTTTTCACTTTCATGCATAAAATTTATGATCATTGTAAACAATATTAAAATTGAGTAGTAATAGTGTGTAATATTTATCACATTCCTCGTGGGATCGACATCTTTTGTACTATAACCGGTACACCGTATACTTGCGGAATTAGCATTTAGAAATAAGCTAACAAGTTTTTGGCATCATCGCCGGGGAATGAATGATTATTCATTGCTATTATGAACCTTGATTTATGATTTTGGATTACAATATTTAATTAGTTTTGTTTTGTGTTGTTTTTACGGGATTTGATAGTTCATGCCTAATATAAGGAGTTCTCAAGAAGAGCTTGAACCTTTGAATCCTGAAATAGAGAGATTTTTATCAAGTAACCGAAAATCCATCAAAAAGAAGAATAAGAATAAGAGTCCTATTATGGCTGAAGAGGAGAATCCACCTAGATTGATGGATTTTTCTACACCCGCATTAAGTGGTGCTCAACAAGGTGTGGTAAGGCCTACGGTAAATGCTAACCAATTTGAAATAAAACCATCTCTTTTGCAAATGATTCAAAATGGCATTCAATTTTATGGTTTGGCAAATGAGGATCCTAATGCTCATTTGGCAAATTCTTGGAAATTTGTGATACTTTTAAGATTAATGGAGTTTCGGTGGATGCAATTAAGCTTAGGCTTTTCCCTTTAACTTTGAAATATAAGGCTAAAGCTTGGTTGAACTCCCTAACTAGAGGATCTATTACCACTTGGGACCAATTGGCCCAAGCATTTTTATCTAAATACTTTCCTCTCGCCAAAACTGCAAAAATTATAAAAGATATCACCACCTTTGTGCAACATGATAATGAATCTTTGTATGAAGCTTGGGAGATGTTTAAAGAATTGCAGAAAACTTGTCCATATCACAACCTTCCAAGGGAGTTGCTTATGCAAACCTTCTATAATGGTGTGAATCCCACTACTAGAGGTACCATAGATGCTATAGCTGGTGGTTCACTTATGAAGAAAACTAAGGAGGTTGCGTTTGAGTTGCTAGAAGAGATGTCTATGAATAATTGTATGTGGCCCACTGAAAGAGTAAGGGTGTCTAATAATTCTAATGCTAGGGGGGTACATTCAATAGATTCTGTAGTAGCTTTGCAAGCCCAAGTTGAGGCATTAACACATAAGGTTAATAGCCTAGCAATGGGGGGAAGTTCACAAAATGCATGCACTATGTGTGGTCAACAAGGTCATATTAGTGAAAATTGCAATTTAGGATTGGTTAATAAGGAAGAACAAGTGAATTTTATTCAAGGCCAAGGACGTGGAAATCCATATTTAAATACCTATAATCCTTGTTGGCGAAATCATCCTAATTTATCATGGGGAAATAGTAGTAATAATTAAAATAGAGGTATAGGATTCCAACAACCACAAGATAGGTTTAGGGCATTTGAGGTCAAACTTGATAAATTTATTGAGGAGAGTAATTTTAAGATTAGCTCTCAAGATGAGAACCAAAATAAGCTTGAGGGAAAAATTGATCAAATTACTAAACATCATGCTTAATCCATTCATAATCTTGAGGTTCAATTGGGTCAACTTGCAGGTTCATTACCATCTAGAAATTTAGGGTGTCTTCCGAGTAATACGGAAGAAAATCCTAGAGAGCATATCAAATCCTAGTCTTTTATAGTCTTTTTATTTCGGTTGCTTAATTAGATTTTCTTTTTATATGTTCTTTGTGTTGTGTTAAGCTATTTTATACAAAATTATTAATTAATTTTTATGTTGTGATTTTAATATTATTAACACATTTTATTTTTGTCCTAAAGGTCAAAATAGTAAGATTAGGTGTTGTTTTATTTATTGTTACTACAGAAAAATAAAAAAAAATAAATAATAAAAAAATAATATTCAAGACATGATGCTTCTGTCGCACGCGCGACCATATCACGATTGCGATAGAAGGTAACTGAAGGAGTAAACGTGAAATCCTCCGAGTCATGCTGGAGTGTCCAACTCGTGTTCCTTGCTGAAGATATGCTTCTGTCGCGAACGCGACACACATTGCGATCGCGATAGAAGGCATTGCTTCGCAAGACACCTGACTCGTGCTGGCGTGCACGAGTCTCACCAGGTAACTGGTATCTGTATGAGTCGTGCAGCTTTGTCCGACACGTGCAGCATGCCCAAATGCAATTCGAGTCGTGCATTGTGTACACGTCGATTCACTGTAAGTATTTTTACTGCTTGTTTTATTTTCTTTTCTTTTTCTACTAATTTAATTTGTTTCTTATTCGCATGAGTCTCCATTTAAATTAACCAAATCTAAAAAAGAAAACAAGGGAGAGGAAAAACACAAAAGCAATTAGCATGAGAGAAAATTTTTCAAAACCCTAACTCAGTAAAACATCGGGACCATTGTTTTCAAAGCTCTTCTCTTTTTATTACTTCTTTACCGTGATCTACATCCGTGTCGTGCTCAAGAGGCATTTCCATTTTTAGTCTTCCCTTGGCATTCTCTTTGCTTTTTTTCTTCTTCCCTCAATTTTTTCACCATTATTCCTTTCTCTTCGCAGTCAGTATTCCTGTTTCCATTCAATCACTTTCTTTTAACAAAAAATTGTACGAACCAAAAATCCCTCCTCTTCAAGAGTTAACCAACAGCAGCTAGAGGAAGAATAGGGAGATTTATCTTCAACTCTAGGTGGCAGCTTCTCGATTTATTCTGCTGAAGAAGGTAACCGGTTCTTAGCTCTTAAGGATAGAGCAATACTGCAATGTAAGTTTTTCCCCACAACTCTTATAGAACAGGAAGGCATGCTAGATACTGTAAATGATATGTTCTCTAACTATGGATTGCTTAGGTTTGTGAATCTACAGGAGCTTTTTTACCCTGAACTAGTGCTAGAATTTTGTACTACATTGAAAATTAATAAGCAGAATGAAAGGCTATTAGATTTTCATTTAGATGGACAACAACACACACTAACCTATTTTATGATGCGCAGGTTGTTTGGATTTAAACAATCTGGCTTGTGTGAGCCACCTAAGTCATTTCATCCAAATGAGTTCGGGCAATTCCTCACTAATTTGCCAACACCTTTTAGAACAAGGGATGCTAAATCCATGTTCATTAAAGACTTCAGGTTTTGGATTTTGCATAAGATATTAGCTTTATTGGTTTTTAATAGGTCTGAATATAATAGAGCTTCTCCGTATGAGTTATTTTTAATGTGGTGTGTGTATAAAGGAAACTCGGTATGTTGGTCCTATTGGATATTTAATCAGCTATTATAGTGTGCTAGTAGAAGTGATTCACCCCTCACACATGGTCACGTAATTTCTGTTATTGCAAGGAATATGGATGTTAATCCTTCTAAATATACTAGAGGCGCACCTGTATGTATTTCACTAAACATGTATTTTTGCATGGAGAGGTTGTCAATAACAATTTTTAGGAAATCCCACCTCACTCAAGGTCTTGTTGGCGAGATCTACTAAGGTCGTTTGCCCAACAAGGGGCCGATAGTGATAATGAGACTAGTGGGGATGCAGAGATGCAAGAGGTGACTGCAGCACCTGCTGTTGGATCTTTTCCCTCTAATGTTCAAGCTATGCTGTAACAAATCTTGCAGAATCAATCCAATATGCAAGATCAGCTTTCTTATATGGCTAGACGTCAAAGGAGGCTTGAGCATAAGGTGGACGCATTCATTGCTCAAGCTGGTTATGTGGTATTATCTCCTCCACCTTCACCATGAGCAGTGAGTTTTTTCTTACCTTTATTTTATTGCTTTCTTTTACTTTTTCATTTTATTTCAATTCTCCACATTAAGGACAATGTTGCTTCTAAGTGCGTGGGAGTATGCTTATATGTTTGTGTGCTTGTTTGTGTTTTATGAATTTTTGTATGTGTGCTTTACATGTTAGTTGCATGTGTGTTTTTGTATTTATTTTTCAATTAGGCTTTTTAGTAAGTTTTATTATAAGGCATTGCTCAATTTATTTATTATATAGATTGTTAAGTCATTTATCTTTTATGGTCATTTTACTAGTTTTTCAAAATTTTTAGTATATGTTTTAAGTTTTTCAAGTTATTTTCTTTTACTTCTTGCAACATTGTAGATTATTTAGTCTTTTTACTAACCATGCTTTAAAGTTAAAAATTGCTCTTTTAGTTTAAATTTTAGGGTTCTAGTTGCCTTTGGAAACTATAGCCATAATACTTACCCTTATGTCTTTCCAATAATGGATGAGGACTTAGAAAAAAAAATAAAAGAAAAAATAAGTGGGATGGAGCATAAAATGCACACACAATGTTTATAAAAAAAATAAAATAAAGCAAGATGTACATCTAAAATTGAAAGGTATTGGATGGAGCCTAAAACGCACCCATACTACATTCTCTTGCTATTTATGGGATGAAAATTAAAAGTATACCCATATTAAAAATAAAAAGAAGAGTCAAAAGAAAAAAAATGAGTCTAAAAATGCCATGAGATTGGATTAAGGGTATGTGTGCTTATGAATTATCCTAAAAAAGGCAATTCAAAACCTTAGAATTTTAAAGTTGATGATCAATATTCTCTCTTTGAATCATGTTTAGTTTTTTGGGACTCTATACTCTTGATGTTGGAATTACTAAATTTGGGTGACTTGTTAAATTTTTAATACTTACTTTAAGATTTGATTCACTGGTATTTTTGAGTTTTTAAGGTATTTGAGCTTTTCATTTCTATCATATATGCCTAATGAACAATGCTGTATAATAAGGTTTACTTAGTATGCTGGTATTAAATTTTATCATTCTTTTCTCTTGCTTGAGGATAAGCAAGGGTTAAGTGTGGGGGAATTTGATAGGTGCCTAATTGATGCATTATTTAGTATGTGTTTGCGGTGAGTTTAATAAGTTAAGTTTGTAAATATGTGTATCTTTCATGTTTTTTGTGTTAGTGTATTTGTTTTTGTGTTTTGTAGGGTGATTTGAGTGAAAAGGAGGAAAAGATGCATGAAGTGGTGAAGGGAAGCACGAGTCGAATAGAGAAGAGGGAAAGAAGAGCACGAGTCATGAATGGGGACACGACTCGTGAAGCTGTGCAAACAAAAGGAAGAAAGGCAATACAGAGCACGAGTCACACAAGAGAGAATGAGTAACACAAGAGAGCATGAGTCATGCTGGTATAGAGACAAAGCAAGAAGGAAAGAGAAGAAAAGAAGGAAAGGAATGAGCTTCGTGTTCTATCGCGAGCGCGACAGAACTATCCGTTGGGGCAGTTTTTTGTGAAAAGTCATCTGAAGAGACATAATTCTCCACCAACATTTGCAACTCTTGGGAGAAAGAAACACAACTTTTGAAACTCTATAAATATCTAATTAAATTGTAATTTTAAAAGGGGAGTAATATATTGAATTTTAACTAAGTAATTTTGTTGTAAGTTTTTATAGTTAAATTTCTGAAAGTTAGAATTCATGTTTTGAAGAGAAAGCTATTTCAAGGAAGAAGATATCCTTTGTGAAAGGGAAAAAGGTTGAGCGATCTCCTTCTTCATTTCTTATCTTTTACTTCTTCTTTGTAATTATTGAATGATGCAATTTATGAACTTGAATCTTTAATGTTATATTTTATTATTCATATTAATTTGATATTATTGCTTGTAGAATTTTCTATTAGTATTTGATGCATGATCATTATAGGTAAATATTTAGTCGAGAGATAAATTCTTACTTACATCTAATAGAAGTTCATCATTGAAGCATTATTTGACAGATTGTAATGTTAGATGGTTGTTATAGGTTGTTTATTATTCCTGAAATTTGCATGTATAACACTCTAATTTATTACTTAAAATTGTGAGTTAGAATTATAAATGCATGTTTTAGGCACTCTAGTTTATATCGAGAGAGTAAATTGGAATCTTATTCATCTTGGCTTACATGACAAGAATATACTTATAATCAAGAATAATCATTTCAAGTTCCATTTGTTATTATCATCATTAATCATTTGTCTTCTCCAATAATCAATAATTAGGTTAGATAGTATTAGACATAGTTTTTCCACTTTCATGCATAAAATTTATGATCATTGTAAACAAGATAAAAATTGAGTAGTAATAGTGTGTAATATTTATCACATTCCTCTTGGGATCGACATCTTTTGTATTATAATCGGTACACGGTATACTTGCGAAATTAGCACTTAGAAATAAGCTAACAGCGATACCGGGATGGGTGACCCCGCGGTGGCTATACAGTGAAGCCGACTGTCCGTTTTCAAAATTTTTGTTATTTTGGAAAAATGATCTGTGGGCCATAAGGAGTCTACTGGTGAAATTTGAGCTGAAAACGGAGTTAAATTGACCTCCGAAAGTCATTCTGAAGTTGGTCTCCAGTTCAGTTGAATTTGAATTGGAGTTTGATTGAGGTTTGACCGAGGGGTTATAAATTGTAAATAAGACCTAATGGATGTTGAGTGTGTAGAATAAGATAATAGAAGTGTTATCTATGAATTTTGACAGCTTTAGATTGTATTTTACGGCAGAAGAAAAATTAATCGAATCGGACTGGTTTAAGTGAACCGAGGCCCAAATGGACTCCGATTAACTTAAAAATTGTTAGGAGCCTATTTTTGATGTTTTAAGATCAATCGAATTTATTAGAAGTGAAAATAATGATAGGAACATATAGATGATTTGGAAAAGTGTAATTAAACTGAAAAACTAAAATTTTGGTTTAAATCGGTAGGACCACCTTGGTTGGACTAGTTTGGTTCATTAGAGGGGTATATAAGAAGGGAGGAGGCCAAATTTATCTAGATAAATCCAGCCAAAATCGTCCTCCTTCTTCTTCTTCAAAATCGAATGGTTTTTCTTCACTTCTCCTCCATTTTTCTTCTTCATTTCTCTAATATTTCCCCAAAATTCAACCTCCTAGACAAATTTTAGCTCCTCTAAAATCATATAGAAGTTATTCGAGTCCATTTGGAGCACTGGAAGTTGAGGAAATCAAGTTTGCAAAGTTTATGTTAAGATTTGAGGTATGTGATTTAAGGGTTTTTAATTTAGTTTATTGGTTCCCTATGGGGGTTTTTGAGGGTGTAGAACACATTTGTGATGTTAGATTTCATATTGGAAGTTTGGTTTTAAAGTTATGTGGATTTTTGAATTCGACCACCTTATGGAATTAAAGGGAATGATGTAGTTTTAAGGAGTTATGGCATGGGAAGCATGTTTGTGATGTGAAGAACAAGAATCTAAGGTAAGTGGATACATTATCCTTCCTTTTCCATTGATTATGTGAGAATTTTAGGTTATGTCTAAGTGTGAACATGAGATTTAAGCATGCATAATTAAATCTAACTTGATAATCATGTGTAGTGGACTTAAATAAGTATATAAATAAGCTTAGAATAAATTAAAACATTATGGTATGAAATGAGTAAGTGAGGCCGAATGGAAACATAAGGAAAACTTAATGTATATTAGGTTTTTATGGCATGTAAATGATATTTATGGCTAATTCAACATGTGAAGTGTATGATTAAAGGATTAAGTGGAATTAAAGTAAACAACATGAATAGTTAGTGTTGAAGCTGAATTGAACATCTATTGTATTCATTATGTATTTTGATGTTTAATGGTATATTATGGTATAAAATGAATGTACAGTGATAAATGAGTGTGTATGAAAAAATATAAATGAAAGTGATACCATAGTCGTAATGTGAATGTTGACATAAAGTGAATTTTAAGTGATTTTTAATGATATATTGCCCTTAGTAGTTGTCTGGTAGTGAAATCTAGTCAAGGATATAATTGGCTAGCCATAGGGATTCCACACCGCGGTACGAGTCATGGCGACTCGCTATTGATAGACCAATGACGGTCTATCTCAGTGCAATGTTCAGTGTTTACAATGTATCCAGTGATTACGGTGATCAGTGTAGTGTAAGGCAGTAATGAATGGTACCATTGGGGTCATTCTATAGTGTAGTGGATCTATGGGGTCCACGTCCTGCATATCCGGTCGATAGATTTTCTACCAGGTGTATACTAGGGGCATTCTGGTAAATATGTGATAAAAATGGTTAAAATAGTTAAATTGGTGAAAAGGGGTAAAAATGAGACTAAAATGAAGTAAATAGAAAGTTTAGGGGTAAAACAGTAATTTTACAAAAGTTGGTAAAAAGTAAGCAAGGTAGGTAAAAAGTGAAAGTGTAAGGGTAAAATTGTAATTTTGGCAAAATATGAGGTTAAAATAGTAAATTAGTGAAAGGGTGATAAAATAAGGACCTAATTGCAATTTAGTCAAAGTATAAGGTTAAAATTGGTAATTAAATATAAAAAGGGTAAAATAGTAAATAAATAAGTAAATAAGGGTAAAAGTGTAAAATGGAAAGTAAATAAGGTTAAAAGGGTAATTATTGAATAAGTGAGGGCAAAATGGTAATAAGTGGAAAATGAGGACATAAAGGGAATTAGTGAAATAGAAAGGATATGGATGGTATTATGGTAAAAGTAAGGACATGAATGTAATTAATGTAAAAGATGGGACATAGATGTAATTAATGAAAAAGTTAGGGACGTATATGGAATTAAGTGAAAAAATTAAGGACTTAAGTGTAAGTAATTATAATTGGTGGAGTAATTATGGAATATATGTATATTTATTGTAATTGGAGTGATTTAATAAATATTATGATTAAAATGAGATTTATTAGTAAATTAGTGTAAAAATATGTTAATTGGCAAAATAGTAGTATAGTTAATTAATTAATAAATTTAAGTGGGTCATTATATTGACGGAATAATTGAATAAATTATCAGAATTAATTAATTAAATTGTAGTTAGTGAAAATTTATGGATAAATGAATAAATGATTTAAATAAGTGATTTAAGGACTAAAATGTAAAATTGTGAGTTAATAATAATATTAAAAGTGAGATTAATTATAATTAGTATTGTAATTATAGTAAATTGGAATGGTAATGTTTAAATTAAAGAATAATGTGGGGACTAAAGTGTAAGATGAGGAAAATATTATGGCAGTGACTAGATGGACATTTTGTATGCTAAATAATAAAGTAATGTAATAATGAGAATTAAGTAGTGGCAATTTCGTAATTATAAAACAATTAAAGGCTAAATTGTAACTTAACATAAAGTAAGGGACTAGGTTGCAAATTGATGATATTGAGGCTAAGGAGGGGATTAAAATGTAATTATACAATAAGAGAGATAAAAAAATGCGTGCTTATAATTAGTGAGCGAACAATTAAGAATTTTAGAATAGTATTGTCTGATTAAATATTAAGTGAACAAGGGATTAAATTAATTATGATTTAACTACTACGCTAGTGACAATGAAGGGTAAATAGGTACATTAGTGGCGTTAATGTAAATAAGTGATATGGAAATATAGTGTTTTAAATTGAAAAAAACATAGAGAGATTAAATTGTAAAGTAAATTATTAAGAGGTTATAGTGAATTAAGTTACAACAAACTTTAATTGAATAAAGGTAATAAGAAGGATTAACAAATTAAGTGTAGACGAAATAAATTAGAATAGTAGAAATGCCTAATTGATTATATTTGGAAATAAAGAATTTTCATAGTAAAAGTGATAAAGGATAGAGTGATTAATAAATAGTGTTAAGATAAAGGAAAATAGACAGGCCATTATTGTGAATAATAATAATAATAATAATAATATAAGTGACAAAAGTCGAATAAGAAATAACATATTAGTAATAAAATTATAATAACGTATATATGGACCAAATGAATAGTAAAAAGAGACAGTTATAGGTCAATTGATAGCGAAGTGATATGTGAAAATTGTTAAACAAAACGAGTGTCTAAGTGAAAAGATATTGTAAAGTAAATTATCGATAAGTGTTCAATCGAAATAGTAAACGAAGAAATAAGATAGTGATTAAAGTATAGTGATAACCACACAACAATAAATGCAAACAAAATTAAATTAAGTAAATGACTTATCAGAAGATTTAACATAGTAAATGGTATTAATGCGAGAAAGTTAGTGTAGTGAAAAAGAAATAAGGAAGTTGTAGGAACGTAGAGAAAGTAATAGTACTAGATTAATGTCACTAGTAGTGAAAGGATGACAAATTAATACATTAGTTAATAAACGATTTAGTGTCCGAAATTAAATCTTAATTGAGCATTCAAATTAGGGAAGGTATCTAATAGGTTATTTACAAAGATAAAAGTATTAAAAAGAGATACATATTGTGACGCGCGCCGAACCTCGGGTCCTCCCGAAAGCCCACTCGGGGCGATCAGGAAAGGTTCATAAAACTTGTAAGGTATTTACAAGTGCGTCTATTTTGGGCAACAATGAGGTTTCTTGGAGTTGCCACCCAATAGAACATTGGGAAGGGTCGTCTAGCCTTATCGAGCCTAAGACGGCGCATACATATCCATCTTGAGCTAACCAGAGGGATCTTGGAGGCCTCATCCTCTACTCCCCTAGAGCCTAGGATTGTGTATTTAAGCCTTTTGGTGAGACTCAAGAGGTGTCTTGGAAGTCCTAGACCTCTCGCCTCTTGAGCCCCAAAGACCAGAGTGAGTTCAGGACTTCTCATTTATTTATACTTTGATTAATTTTACAATTATGTTTTGAATTTATTATTTCACCAACTTTCCACACGATGCATTTTATTAAAGTGCAAATCATTCACATCCAAAGCGGTAAATAGAAGCAAGAATCAAGATAAAGTGTTCGAAATAAATTACAATAACACTAGGAGCGGAATACAACTCCCATTTAAAAAAGTGCAATACATGCATAAAACGGGATGTTCATTGGAATGAGGACTTTGGTCCTACCATGCATATTCATTACAAAAATGGTTTTTTATGAAGTGTCAATTTTATTGGCTGAAATGGGACATTGGTCCACCATTTTCGGGAAAATCTCCAGGTTTAATTGTTAAAAAAAACCTTTGGTCCTTTTTACCTTAACGATATTAAAACCATTTCCATAACAACATAAATACAATGTAAGGGTAGAAAAATGAACCCGAATCGAGATCCGCAGGATGGCGAAACCAACATATCTCACAACTCCAACTTCCAATGGTCAGAAAAGAACTCACCAGGATAAAAACGTTAGCAAAAACGTGAATAAAAATAAAAATGAGAAAATTCTAACAACAATAAGTTAAGAGATAGGATTTTATGAGACAAAAAAATGAGAATTTTGCCTATAGACGGCTACCTGGATCGTGCTGGTGGCCGTCCCTAGTGAGGGGAAAAAAACAAATTAAAGAACCTCTTAAATCTTTTGTAAAAAAGAATATGAAGTGTATATAGAAATCAATGTAAATCAAATTAAATTATACAAATGTTAATCCAGAATGTTTACCCTCGGATTTTACCTTTTAGGGTGGATGTCGAATGATTTTGTACCCGTGTGCCTCGCAAGGATCAAAAGAAGAATCAGATCAAAGAAAGAAAATTTATGTTGTTCTTTCCTTGATAATTTGATAACGATCGTGTGTTCGAATTAGTTATATTGATGGAAACGACTGAATTTTGTCACCTCAATTTGACTTAATTCGTAAGAAAAGGAACGGAGGAAATCAACTAATTAGAAGAAGTTTTATCAAAATGAAACTCTACAGATGAATAGAGATTTATAAACTTTTTGTGTAATTTGCTCACAGAAAAAAAAACCTTTTTCTAAAAAAACAATTTTCTCCAAAAAAATATTTGATAGCTTTATTTCTAAATAAAACTCTTTAAAACTTCTCCCTCTTTTTCCAAATTCCCTCTAATTTTTCTCTAACCCCTAAAACTGAAATTTGATCCTTTATTTATAGAGTTTTTTTGAGATAATTAAGATAAGCCTCTATCTAAAGTTTGAATTTTTAAAAGGGCTTTAAAATTCAAGTTTTAGATAAATTCTATCCCCATTTTGAAAAGAAAAGAGGTTAAATTTTATCCAATCTCGAGTGATCCGGTCAGTTACCATACCGACGGGCTTCCCTGCACATACCGACGGCCGTCCCTATTAAGGGCATATGCGGGAAACTGACTAGGGACGGGCGTCTCTAGACTGCCGCGTGTCCATCCCCACCACGCCTAGGGACGGGTATCACTCCAAGTAGGGACGGGCGTCCCTACACAGACGGAAAGCCCGTCTGTGAAGCAAAACTCCCATTTTTACCCAAATTCTGTAAAATTTATCCAACTCTTTCAAAACTCCATGCTATAGAAAAAGATTTTAATCCTTATGAGACCGAAAGAAGAAAACCTCCGAATTTCATCCCCTTACTCGAAAATCGACATTGATCTCTTCATCGGGTAACTCTGATCTGGACTGCCTCGAGACCCGGTGTCTACAGTTGCCCCCAATTTTGGGGAAACTAGCGCACTAGTGCCTAGATGAGCCATAATTCAGAGAAGAAAGGAAAGAGACGCATACCTGAGGCAGTCCTTACCTTTTTGTCGGGGAAGCGGCAATGCGTCTAGGTTGTTCTAGACTTATAAAACGCGGGGTTTGCTATCCTGAGCTGCACCGAGTCTTCTTCGGACTGTACAAAGTGCGATAACTGCTCTCCTGAGCTGCACCGAGTCTTCTTCGGACTGTACGAAGTGCGATAATTGTTCTCTTGAGCTGCACCGAGTCTTCTTTGGACTGTACACAGTGCGATAATTGCTCTCCTGAGCTGCACCGAGTCTTCTTCGGACTGTACAAAGTGCTATTATGGCTCTCCTGAGCTGCACCGAGTCTTCTTCGGACTTTACAAAGTGCTGATGATTGCTCTCCTGAGCTGCACCGAGTCATCTTCGGACTGTACAAAGTGCTATTATGGCTTTCCTGAGCTGCACCGAGTCTTCTTCAGACTGTACAAAGTGCTATTATGGCTCTCCTGAGCTGCACCGAGTCTTCTTTGAACTGTACAAAGTGCGATAATTGCTCTCCTGAGCTGCACCGAGTCTTCTTCAGACTTTACAAAGTGCTGATGTTCTCTTGAAATGGGTGCCCTTCTGGCCTGGGTGTCCTCCTGGATTACCCTTCTGAGCGGGCGTTCTTCTGAACTGGGTGATTTAACTTGGTGGCCCCGTCGTGCCCCCAAAGTACAATTCTGATCTTTTGATTTCTGGCTCCCGAAGGACATGATGTTTGATCTATTTATTCTTCCTCTTGACTGTGGGTCGATTTTGAATCGGTGTAAGACCATGTTCCTGTATTGTAAAAGACTTTTGTTAATTCTTATGCCAAGTATCTTGATTGGTAGAGTTATGAACATCTTATATCTCTCTTTATTATTCATCATCTTATTTTCCATGTGATCAATTCCTCTTTTCTTTTTTTCTCTTAAATCTTCTTTTAAGAAATTTAAATCATAAAGAAATAACATGCAAATTTAACAAGTTGATCCAAATTTTTTCCACTAAAAGGTTAAATTTTGTACAATATACAGATGTGATTACAAAAAGTATAAACACAAAACTAGAAGAACTCCCTGAACAATCTATAATGGCACATAATCTGAGAGCTCCTCTGGGTCATCATCATCGTCCGATATATGAACCGGCTGGTCTCGTACTGGAGCAGCGGAGGGTCCTGCATCTGAGGTAGATGGCTGACTGGGAGGGGCTGACGGTTCGGCCTGCTGAGTAGCCCAATCCCTGGCTACCTGCTGGTATCTGGGAGGTACAGCCACTGGTACCAATAATGGTTATGCTCCTGCTGAGTCCCGCTGCTGGAACTGGACCTGGGCATATCAATCAAGAAACGGCTGTGCACAGACCGTCATGAACTGGAGCGTACTGGTAACAACCCCCCTAACTCTCTGAAAGCGTCGCCCAGGCGGAGGGTCTGATCTGTGGAGGTGGTCCTCGTACTCCTCAGCCTATCCTCAGTCTGCTCTCTAAACTCCTGCAGGGACTGGGCGATGGGAGGTATGGCACCCTCTAGGACCTGAATCCTGAATCTGAGAGCCTCAACTGACTCATCCACTATCTGTACGGATGCGTTTATCCTCTGGGTTGCCTCACTCTTGGAGGCCCTCATCTCCTGCCTCAGCTAACCTACGAGTCTCTCCTGCTCCTACCTCAGATGATCAATAAGCCTCCTCTGGTCCTGGATGATCCCCTGCTATTGATCCAGACGATCTAATATGACCCTATCTCACTCTCCGAGCTGTCCGAGAAGGGCCCTGTCTCTTTCCTCCTGTCTATGCTCCAAAGATGCGAACAGAGAAGTCAATAGGGTAGTAAAATCTGGCTGCGCTGGGAAATCTGATGACGAGGATGGAGGGGGAGCTGAATCTGGTGTTGGCTCAGGTGGTGGAGCTGTAGAGGTAGATGCTCCCGGATCCCCCACTCTAGCATATGGGCTAAACCTCTCAGGCGCTCGGGGAGCTGTCCGCTGTACCCTCGATGATGGAGGCGTAGGACTATGTACTCTCTGTCCTGGAGGAGTAGCCAGTAACTCATCCATAGTAAACTCGGTCCCCATATCAAAAGGTGTACCCGGCTGCTCCTCGTGCTGCGGCTACGGAGGCTGACCATCTGGATGCTCTGGCTGTCGGGGAGGCTGGTCCTGAGCCTGCTCAGGGTGCTCTGGCTGATCCTGAGCCTGCTCCTCTACTGGCTCTAACGAGGGCAAGCTAAATGCGCGTCTAGTCTCGTGCACAGTGCGAAATCTGTACGCCTCGGGGTGGCCCGGTATCGGTAGTATCATGGCCATCGTCATAGCCGCTGGAGCGTCCACATAAATACTCTCATCCAAAGGGTGCCCCAAAATATCTGGACGAACACCCAAACTCAAGAGCAATCTGGTAATGACCCCCCCGATATACATTACTGGGGCTGCCCCCCTGGATACCCTCACCAGGTTGACCAAAATCTCGTGGCTGATACCCTCTGACCTGCCATCGAGCCTCTGACCTGCAATCATGGCCCATAAACTCCAGATTTCTGCGGTATTGAGGGAACCTGGGTTACCAGCTCGTCCCAAATATGAGCTGGACAAAACTCGATGAAGATATCGAAGAGCCTGTGATAAAAGCACTGTACTCTTCGTCGTATCATGATCGTACGACACTCCTGGTAAGGCTATAACCGTCCAATGCTGACGTCTCACTGATCTCTGGGGTGTTATGACATCCTGCCCGAATGGGAGCCCCATGGCCTCTGTAAATCGCTAACGGGTGATGCTGAAATGGTGGCCCTCAATTCAAAACTGGATGACACCCTCCTCCGTGTCAGATCTCTGATATCCGCCATAGTGTAGCGTAGCGAGGAACTGCCGTACCACCTCTGGGTGAGTCTGGAAAGCAGGTGTCAAAAACTCTATCCAACCCGCGCCTGCCATCAGTATGTCCACCTCATCCACCATCCCCAGAGCCTCAAGGAACGGCCTAGAAACGAACTGGCTAGCTTGGAACTGCTCTTGAGCCAGTGCTGCATACCTCTGTCTAGCCTCGTCGCTCATCCAACCTGGGGCCTCAGGCTCAGGCTGATCATGTGGAGCGTATCGTCGTGGTGGCATCTTGTGGATAAGACAAATAGTTAGTTTGGTATTGTGGATATGAATAGACCTTATGATAGAAATTTAGGTGGCATTCTGCCCGGGTATGTCTAAACCAAAAAGATTTCAAAAAATTTGGGCAGCACCCTGGCAAGGGTGTACCCAACCTCCTGCATGAAAAGATAAAAAGAAAGGACAGGCCTAAGGCCCCAAGCAACAATATAATATTTACATTTGCTAAAAAAAACTGGCAGCACCCCGGCAAGGGTGTGCCCAAACTCTTGCATAATGAAGAAGAAATAGAACGGAACGGGCCTCAGACCCCAAACAACAATGCAATATAATCACCTTTGCTCTCTAGTTCTCAAATTATTTGCTTCAAAATATATGAATTCCTAAGGCCATATTTATACTCTAAACACTAATTATTCCTTGAACAGCATACGTTCGTGCACTCTTTATTTATTAAAACAAACTTCATCTCATTAACTTATTTACAGTGTCAATCAGGATTAAATAGGCCATTAATTCCATTATTCAAAAGAAAAAGAAATCCCCTTGCTCATAATAATAATAAAACAAAGAAAAATGGGAGTATTTTTACTAACTTGGAAGTCGAGACCCACTGAAGAAGTCAAAAACTAAAAACTGGTACGAAAAAATGCAATTTGCAAAGACAAAAACGAAAAAAGATTGTTGGAAACAAAGGAAAAGGTGTCGGTGTGAAGAAGAAGGAAAAGAAAACGATTTCCCGTCGGTACTTGCGTCTTTATATAGATTTTAAGTAACGACGGGCTTCCCGCCCATATATCTACAGACGGGCATTCCGTCTGTCTATCCAGATTCCCTCATTAATTACCCAATTAAATGCGTGTGATATGTACAATGCACGATTCGTCACGTGGACAAGTACAGACAGGTTCACCGTCTGAATATAGGGACGGGTTAGCCGTCTGTCAGCCAAACCTATAAAATTCAACCATTTTTCTTGAATTTCGTGCCCCTTTCTTATTTTAGCTCCAAAATAGGCTCTTTTCTCTAGTTTTTTTCCCTTTCTTTTTTCCTCTTAGCAACTGTGGCCTTAGCTATCAAGGCATGAATTCTCCTTTCCTTTCCAAGATGCACTGCATCTTAGATGATGCTCAAATTTGGGAACACAGTACTCTTGCCCCCCTTTCTGGACTGAGGTTTTTACGGAGAGTCAAGGTAGACTACACCCTTCTTTTGGCTGCAACCCACTTCTGCGATCCTCGTTTTCATGTTTTTAGGTTCACCTATCAGGAAATATGCCCCTTGCCTGAAGAATTTGCTGCTATCATCGGAAGTTGGTATCCACCTGGTGCTTTGCCTTGCGTACCTCGCTGCGGTTTGATCCAAATCCGGGATATTGCCTTGTCCTTAAGTGTAGCTCCTTCTGACGCTTCTCGTCTAGTTCCTCAGGGCTCAGTATTTTCTTTGGAACCTCTGATTGAAGTAATGGATGAATTCTCCAACATCCCCTCATACAGCGTAAGTGTCATCTTCCTCTTCTGCCTGATGAAGTATCTAGTCGTGACCTCAGAGAAGCTGCTCGAAGACCCTCGTCTGTTTGGAATTCTGGATGACTTTCATCACGGGCTCACACCTTTCCCCCTCATTCTAGCTGAGACTATCTTGGGTTTGGACTCTGTTCATGTCGGGTCTACCACTTCATTCTCTAGGAGCCCCTTATTACTCCAGGTACGTCATTATTTTAAAAGGTAGTGCGTCCCTTGTGGATTTTCACACTAGCTTTTCTTAGCGGGAAGTGCGTCCTTTCGGATTTTCACACAGCCCTATGCCTAATTTTTGCCTGAAGTAAATCCAACTTACTCCAGCGGCTTATCTTTGCCTTTTATTTTATTCTCTTTGGCTTTTATTTTCTTTGTCTTTCTTTATTTCCCCTATCAGATTTGGTTGCAGGAGAAATTAAAGCTTTTGTCAGAGCCACCTCCTAGAGTCATCAATCGGTACTCTGCGAAGTGTTTCCTCCCTCAACATCATTTGTATTTACCTGGGACTCCTGATGAGTGCATTACCAGATTCAATGAGATATCTGACGATGATATTAGCTTTACGCACGCTTGCCTTCCCTTGTCCGGTGCAGTTATTGATGGGTCTTCAGGATGTGTTCCCTTATGCGGGCTCCGTGAGGCGACTTTCTACATCACGGCTCGTTGCTCCCGTCAACTTGGAGTGAATCAGGATGTGGTGAGACTCCCTCTATCCTTTCGAGGTGGAGTCCTTTCTGCGACCTTTGCCTCCCGCTATCATGAGCTTTGGAGCCGACTTCCATTGAAAACCGTCATACATTTGTTCGGGAACCATTCTACCATCTCTACCAGGGCGTACAAGAGATGGATACTTAGCCCAGCAACTGATAACTGAACCCGATGACTGAGGCATTTAGCCAGCGAGGGTAGTAGTAGGGCATAGTTTAGCCTTACATGCATTTTGAGCAGTATGTTTCCTTTTAAAGCAGAATTGGACAATAATGTAAATGAATAAATCGAATTTATTTCATTTCACAAATTTGTGTACATTTCAGTATGACTTCAACATAGATGATCGCTTTTTTGACATTAATTCAATTATGCAAGACTACATTCATTCATGGAACTAAATCTTGACAGCATCCAACTCCTGTCTCCCATCAGCCCTCTCGGGTTTTCATGATTGGATATTTTCTCTCGAGCCTCTAATTTTTGCCCAGGATGCCTTTTTTCGGTTTTCACCCTGACGAGGCGCCCGATTTTAGCAGGGCCGCCTTTTTTCGGTTTTTGACTCGCGGGGCTTTTATTCTCTTCTTTTGATTTTGGTCTTTAGCCATGGAACCTTTTGAGTCTATCAATATTGACCGGCTCTTTGAATTCTTTGCCATTGCTATCTGACAAAATTGCAGCTCCTTTGGATAACAGCTTCTTGAGGATATATGGCCCTTCCCAAGTTGGTCTGAATTTTCCTCTGATATCTGGCACTCCTGGTCTCATCTGTTTGAACACCAAATCCCCCTCCTCCAGCAGATGCTTTTTCACCTTTTTTCCAAATGATCTAGCCAGCCTTTTCTGATAAATCTGATTATGATAGTAAGCTTTCATCCTGCTTTCATCTAATAAGTTCAAATGCTGTTGTGGCACCCCAATGTCCCCTGGAAGGACAAGGGAGCGCTACACAGCCCTATCTTGCAATTATCTTATTAACTTTCCTTACATTTTAACATTTCCATTTCTTATAATTCATGCATACCACTATACTATAAATTTATCGGATGTTCTTCACTATACACTATTTAATGTTACTAGCTTCACTACCATACGTTACATATAACACTATACATATACAAAAGAATAGCTTTTACAAAATGGAGCTCCAATTACAAAACTATACACCTGAAGAGACACTTCACGCTCCTATGGTGGCCTGCAGTACTTCTTCAAAAACTCGACTCCAATTCACAACCTACACGGGAGACAAGCACCCGTGCTAAGCGATAACGCTTAGTGGGGATGTACAAACAGATACTAACACAATAATCACAAAGCATTACACAATAGAGAGCATGCTTAACACATATGGCATATGATGTACACTCACTGGATCAATATTACGCTATCATGTCAATATGCTGTAACTCATGTTAATCACAAGCCATAAGCTATCTATAACATGCTTAAAATCGCTATTCACTTACCATGTTCAATATTCACTTCACCAAGTCAATGAGGAACAATAAGTCACTATCATTCAATATCCATGTACACTGCTCATTAATCACTACACTAAGCCAATCGTAGGCTCATTGCATTATTCATAATTCAATAGTATGACATAAATATCACACTATCATCAAGAACAATAATTCCAATACACATTTGTCATGAGCACATACAATATTCCTGTTAATCATTAATAGCCTGTATAGTCTTAGGAATGGATACGGGTACACTGATCAATAACATTAGAGACCGAGGCCTCGAACACTATATCACTAAAGACAGAAGTCTTGATCGCTATATCACTAGACACCCGTCGGTATCAATCACTAGCAGCCGCAAATCACTAGCCCTTCATAAGCATGCTTATTTATCCACGACTCAACTACAGGCTTATTACTTTATTCACACATTACGCATTCATTCTCATGGCATTATTCATTCACATATTACATTCATTCGCATGATTTGATTCTCCTCACATGTTCATAACTCGCATGATAATGCAATCAAGCTTAGTTAGGCTGTCATGCATTTGTAATTCACATTGTCACATGTTCGCATGATGATGCATTCAAGCTTAATTAGGCTATCATGCATCGCTAATTCACATAATCACATAGTTGTATGCACATAAACTTCATTTATCATTGATATAACGCTCATACAATAAGGCTCCTAGTTATAGATAAGATTGCACAATTTATATATTCATATGTAATAGGGTTACATTGCCAAGACGGAGGGGTCACGGTCACAATCAATGTGGTTGTCACCGTGACATATTAAATCCCCAAAACAGAATGTAGTTTGTGATAGGTCACGGTCACAATCAATCTGATTGTCACCGTGACTTATGACCAACTCACGGGCAGAATGCATGTCTGGGGTATGTCACGGTCACAATGAGTTTGATTGTCACCGTGACATACTGCACTTCAAAACAGAATGCTCACTTTGATGCCTCACGGTCACAACCAATTTGGTTGTCACCGTGACGCATGCCAAATTTCCACTTAACTGCTGTGTTTTACCAAGACACAACTGTGCCTTTTCTCATACTTGGCATTCTTGCATTCACATGCTTGGGCAACCCTCTTCACCACACAAGCATACTTTACCTCTTTATTTACATGCCATGATACACAATCAATTTGAGCATGCCAATAAATATTACAAATCACTAGATGCCATTAACACTAATATCACTACAATAATCACTTTATACTTGTTCGCTATCCAATTCAATATCAATAACAAAATCAGTATCACATCTCATTTACAAGAACTTCAAACACACTAATCACATCAAAACACAACAAATCCCTAACCTCTTGGAGCACTCCTTCTTACTCTTCTATATCACTTTCTCCTTCCCTTTTCCAGCTCTACCTGGCTCTTTAACTCATAACACATAAGCACACAACACATTTAAGTCCATTAGACTTTACCCATAACAATTATGAAGCAAATAGAAAGATATGAAGAAGATGAACTCAACATCAATATACCTTTTCTAGACAATAATGCACAATCTTCTATCTATCAATATCTACCCTTTGGTCTCCATGGTCAAAGAGAACAAATGAAAGAAGAGCAAAAAGGAAGAATGAACTCATGAGAGAGTGAGGGCCGGATCAAGGGATCAAAATACAGATTCATTCCACTAAACCACCTCATGCTTGCATGCATGAATGAGGTGTCAACCTCTCAATCCCCTTATGCTAGGTGGCTCCCTTAACACAATCCACTTGGACTCCACTAAGATACAGCTGATCCCACTAACTATTGACTAACTTAATTAATCTCCACTACACTAATTAATCTTCACTTGTTAGCTAATCATGCAAAGTGCAATTCAGCCACTACCATACTTTATTTTTCTTCAATTGGGTCCCTCACTTCACTTTTTCACTTAGGTCCAATGCTGTAAACCCTAATTATCATGCACTCTATTACACTAATGACACTTAATTCTTCTAGGGTGATTTTCGGGGTGTTACAACTCTCCCCCACTTAAGGAATTTCGTCCTCGAAATTTCCCTTATCTATACATGTTATGATTCTTACCCCATGCAAAATGCAAGACACTAACTTTAACAATCACAACTATATCTTAACTCATACCGGGTATCTCATCTTGCCCTCTCTTATCCGCTTCCATAGTCAAAGCATACACTTTCCCTCTCGATACATTAGGTCCTTCCACTGTTTCTGAAACTATGCCTGGTCGTTGTCCGGCTTGACCAGTTCTATTCCCGGTTATACCTCTTCTTTCACCCGTAGGGTTTGATACACTATCTCTTCCTGATTGCATAGTCAAATTCTCTTGCGCTTGTGGACATCTTGCAACCATATGTTCAGAACTCCCACACTTAAAACAAGCTCCTGTGAGCTTTCGACATACTCCCCAATGAGACCGCCCATAATGCTCACATGGCTCCGGGACACTTCCCGTGCTTGGTGGAACTTTAAACCCAACTTCAGATACTCGAGTTCGCTTACTTGACTTGTCTCGGTTCACTGCTTTTGGAGTTGCATCTTGTACGCCTTTGTTATCCTTTGCCCAACTATACCCATGTCCACAGTCTTGTGTCTTTCTCTTTTCATTCTTTCTTTGAACTATCTCAGATTTCTCTACCTTCAATGCAGCGTGTACCAATTGATAGTAACTAACTGTTTGCATTGATGTCGTAGCTGCCAACAACCCCTTAATCATCTCATCCAAGCCCTCTTCAAATTGTTGACACTTAAACTCATCCGTCCTTAGGTCTTTAGGCACATATTTAATGAGACGAAAAAATTCTTTATCATATTCTGCTACACTCATACTTCCTTGCTTCAGACTCACAAATTCTCTCCACTTAGCCTCTCGATAAGCTTTGGTAACATATTTCTTTTCGAATTCTTGCACAAAGAATTCCCAAGTCAATTCTGTAGGTCGTTGCGGATCCCTCAATACCAATTTCCACCAATCATATGCTGGTCCTTGTAACAAAGACACAGCACATTCCACTCGTTGCTCTTGAGGACAATGCACTTCTTGTAGCACTCGATCTATTTTCTCTATCCAATACTCAGCTATGTCCGACTCATCCATTGAGGTTCCCTTAAACTCTTCTGCCCCTCTTTTCCTAATCAAATCTGAAGGAGGTTTGGGGGCCGTCATCCTATCAATCATTCGCATAAACCCTTGCATTAACATGGCATTTTCTTGCATAAGAGGTGGATTTGCATCCCTGTTTGGTGGAGGCTCAGGTACAAACTGATTTCGGTTAGCTCTACCCGGGTTAACACTTCCGGTCGTTTCACCTATTTCTTCACTAGGATCTGTTTCCATGTTATGCTACAAAACGAACACACAATTTCTGCATTATGGCCACACTTTAGACAGACTCTAAACAATTCTATTCACTATAACTTCTATAGTCCAGAACCGCCTAAACCTATGCTCTGATACCACAACTTGTGGCACCCCAATGTCCCCTGGAAGGACAAGGGAGCTCTACACAGCCCTATCTTGCAATTATCTTATTAACTTTCCTTACATTTTAACATTTCCATTTCTTATAATTCATGCATACCACTATACTATAAATTTATCGGATGTTCTTCACTATACACTATTTAATGTTACTAGCTTCACTACCATACGTTACATATAACACTATACATATACAAAAGAATAGCTTTTACAAAATGGAGCTCCAATTACAAAACTATACACCTGAAGAGACACTTCACGCTCCTATGGTGGCCTGCAGTACTTCTTCAAAAATTCGACTCCAATTCACAACCTACACGGGAGACAAGCACCCGTGCTAAGCGATAACGCTTAGTGGGGATGTACAAACAGATACTAACACAATAATCACAAAGCATTACACAATAGAGAGCATGCTTAACACATATGGCATATGATGTACACTCACTAGATCAATATTACGCTATCATGTCAATATGCTGTAACTCATGTTAATCACAAGCCATAAGCTATCTATAACATGCTTAAAATCGCTATTCACTTACCATGTTCAATATTCACTTCACCAAGTCAATGAGGAACAATAAGTCACTATCATTCAATATCCATGTACACTGCTCATTAATCACTACACTAAGCCAATCGTAGGCTCATTGCATTATTCATAATTCAATAGTATGACATAAATATCACACTATCATTAAGAACAATAATTCCAATACACATTTGTCATGAGCACATACAATATTCCTGTTAATCATTAATAGCCTGTATAGTCTTAGGAATGGATACGGGTACACTGATCAATAACATTAGAGACCGAGGCCTCGAACACTATATCACTAAAGACAGAAGTCTTGATCGCTATATCACTAGACACCCGTCGGTATCAATCACTAGCAGCCACAAATCACTAGCCCTTCATAAGCATGCTTATTTATCCACGACTCGACTACAGGCTTATTACTTTATTCACACATTACGCATTCATTCTCATGGCATTATTCATTCACATATTACATTCATTCGCATGATTTGATTCTCCTCACATGTTCATAACTCGCATGATAATGCAATCAAGCTTAGTTAGGCTGTCATGCATTTGTAATTCACATTGTCACATGTTCGCATGATGATGCATTCAAGCTTAATTAGGCTATCATGCATCGCTAATTCACATAATCACATAGTTGTATGCACATAAACTTCATTTATCATTGATATAACGCTCATACAATAAGGCTCCTAGTTATAGATAAGATTGCACAATTTATATATTCATATGTAATAGGGTTACATTGCCAAGACGGAGGGGTCACGGTCACAATCAATGTGGTTGTCACCGTGACATATTAAATCCCCAAAACAGAATGTAGTTTGTGATAGGTCACGGTCACAATCAATCTGATTGTCACCGTGACTTATGACCAACTCACGGGCAGAATGCATGTCTGGGGTATGTCACGGTCACAATGAGTTTGATTGTCACCGTGACATACTGCACTTCAAAACAGAATGCTCACTTTGATGCCTCACGGTCACAACCAATTTGGTTGTCACCGTGACGCATGCCAAATTTCCACTTCACTGCTGTGTTGTACCAAGACACAGCTGTGCCTTTTCTCATACTTGGCATTCTTGCATTCACATGCTTGGGCAACCCTCTTCACCACACAAGCATACTTTACCTCTTTATTTACATGCCATGATACACAATCAATTTGAGCATGCCAATAAATATTACAAATCACTAGATGCCATTAACACTAATATCACTACAATAATCACTTTATACTTGTTCTCTATCCAATTCAATATCAATAACAAAATCAGTATCACGTCTCATTTACAAGAACTTCAAACACACTAATCACATCAAAACACAACAAATCCCTAACCTCTTGGAGCACTCCTTCTTACTCTTCTATATCACTTTCTCCTTCCCTTTTCTAGCTCTACCTGGCTCTTTAACTCATAACACATAAGCACACAACACATTTAAGTCCATTAGACTTTACCCATAACAATTATGAAGCAAATAGAAAGATATGAAGAAGATGAACTCAACATCAATATACCTTTTCTAGACAATAATGCACAATCTTCTATCTATCAATATCTACCCTTTGGTCTCCATGGTCAAAGAGAACAAATGAAAGAAGAGCAAAAAGGAAGAATGAACTCATGAGAGAGTGAGGGCCGGATCAAGGGATCAAAATACAGATTCATTCCACTAAACCACCTCATGCTTGCATGCATGAATGAGGTGTCAACCTCTCAATCCCCTTATGCTAGGTGGCTCCCTTAACACAATCCACTTGGACTCCACTAAGATACAACTGATCCCACTAACTATTGACTAACTTAATTAATCTCCACTACACTAATTAATCTTCACTTGTTAGCTAATCATGCAAAGTGCAATTCAGCCACTACCATACTTTATTTTTCTTCAATTGGGTCCCTCACTTCACTTTTTCACTTAGGTCCAATGCTGTAAACCCTAATTATCATGCACTCTATTACACTAATGACACTTAATTCTTCTAGGGTGATTTTCGGGGTGTTACAGCTGTAACCTCTCTTGCATCCATTCGGCTTCCGGAATCTGAGCTTCCATGACTACTCTCAGTGATTTAAGCTCTACCTCAATCGGCAGTACTGCCTCTGTTCTGTAAACTAAAGAATACGGAGTAACGCCTGTAGATGTCCTTACCGTCGTTCTATAACTCCACAATGCAAAGGGAAGCTTCTCTGCCCAGTCTTTGTAGGTTTGGACCATCTTGGCTAGGATTCTCTTCACATTCTTATTGGCGGCCTCTACTGCCCCGTTAGCTTGTGGTCGATAGGGGGAGGATTTGTGGTGCTCGATCCCGTTCTTCTCAAGAAGTTTTCTAGTTTCCCCCATGAATTGCACCCCATTATCAGACAGTATGTGATGTGGGAGGCTGTATCTGCATATCAGATTTCTTTCAATGAACCTGGCCATATCTCTTGCGTCGATCTTCTTAAAGGACTCCGCTTCCACCCATTTTGTAAAATAGTTGATTGCGACTATTATATATCTATGTCCGTTGGATGCCGTAGGGCGGATTTCTCAAATAATGTCTATTCCCCAAGCAGCAAATGGCCAAGGTGACGTTAGGCTGTGTAGCTCTGACACTGGCAAATGCCTTAAGTCTGCGTATTGCTGGCATAGTTGGCACTACTTCACATATTTTGAGCAATCGTTATCCATCGTAAGCCAGTAGAAGCCTTGCCTCATGATCTTTTTTGCTAATGTCAGCCCATTCATATGGGCTCCGCATATTTCGGCCTGTGTTTCTTCCATTACCCTCCTGGCTTCTTTTTCGTCCAAACACCTCAATTGGATACCATCAGCTTGCCATTTGTACATTATCCCATTTATACAAATGAACTGGGTAGACAGCTTGCGAATCATCCTTTGATCCTTTTCGGTAGCCTCCTCTGCAAATGTCGCATTCTCTAGGTAATTCATAATGTCATGATACCATGGCTTTCCATCTGCCACTTGTACTTCCATAACTGATCTTGATTCGAAGCTAGGTCTCTCAGAACTATAGATTAAAACTGGCTTCATGTGCACCCCTTCAGGGTTGTCCCACATTGACACTAGCATGGCGAGCGCATCGGCTAACTAATTTTCATCCCTGGGAATGAAATGGAATGTGCATACTTCGAATTGACTGCTCAGGTCTCTCAAATGCCGGATATATGGCATTAGCCTCTCTTCTTTCACGGCCCATTCACCTCGGATTTGATTGAGCACCAAGGAAGAATCACAAAACACTTCCACATTCTTCACTCCTAAAGCTATTAACGTCTCCAATCCAAAAACAAATGCTTCGTATTCAGCTTCGTTATTGGTAGCCTTGAATCTTAACTTTTTCGCCAAGGGAAGCTTTTCGTCATCCGGGGTTATCAGAATGACTCCTACTCCTGCCCCTTTGTTATTTACAGCTCCGTCAAAGTGTAATTTCCAACCTTGAATCCCGATAGCTGCCACATCCTCATCTGGAAAGTTAAACTCGTATGAGTCTCCTTGGATCGGGTTTTCTGCTAGAAATTCCGCCACTGCACACCCTTTGATGGTCTTCCGGGTGAGATACTCCACATCAAATTCTTGAAGTAACAGCAACCACCTACCCATTTTCCCAAGCAAAGATGGGGCCTCTTGCAAATATCTCAGGGGGTTCTGCCTCGCGACTGCCTGCACTTTGTAAGCATGAAAGTAATGTCGCAATTTCTTAGAAGCCCAGATTACTGCAAGGCAAATCTTTTCAAACTCTGCGTATTTGACTTCGTAGGCTAAGAATTTCTTGCTGAGGTAATAAACAGCAAATTCCACTCCAAAATCATCCTCTTAGGCCATCATAGCACCTACAGAACTGTCCTCTATGGCCATGTATAGGATCAGCGGCTTGCCTGGCCGTGGTGGTCTCAGTACCGGTGGATTCAACAAATATTCTCTGACAGCATCAAAAGCCTTTTGACAACTCTCGTTCGATACTACTGGTTGATCTTTTCTGAGTAGTTTAAAGATTGGCTCACAGATCGAAGTAAGCTTAGCGAGAAATCTACTGATGTATTGCAACTTGCCCAGAAAGCTTCTTGCATCCTTCTCCTTCTGTGGTATCGGCATTTCTCTGATGGCCTTAACCTTATCCGGGTCAATCTCAATCCCCCTTTTACTAACTATGTGTCCTAGGAGCTTCCCTGAGGTAACGCCAAAGATACACTTTTTAGGATTCAACCGCAAGTTGTACTTGTCTATCCTCTGGAAGAACTTTTCCAGGGCTTCAAAATGGCCTTCTCTAGTGGCTGACTTGATCATCATATCATCCACGTATACCTCTACCTCTTTATGAATCAATTCATCCAATATCTTCGTTGCCATCCTCTGATAAGTGGCCCCTGCATTTTTCAGGCCAAAAGGCATCACACGATAAGCGTAAGTCCCCCACTCTGTGATGAAGGCCGTCTTGATCCGATCAATTATTTCATTGAGAATTTGATTGTAGCCCGCGTAACCATCTT
Organism: Excoecaria cochinchinensis; assembly: GCA_947683425.1. Classification (NCBI taxonomy): domain Eukaryota; kingdom Viridiplantae; phylum Streptophyta; class Magnoliopsida; order Malpighiales; family Euphorbiaceae; genus Excoecaria; species Excoecaria cochinchinensis. The sequence continues at coordinate 1,712,700 of CANTUQ010000021.1, read as the reverse complement.
CGAAGCTATACATCTCACAAGCAGCGGCACTGTCTATTAGTACGTCTATATGAGGTAATGGAAAATCATCTTTTGGACAGGCCTTATTCAGATCCCGATAATCCACGCATACTCTTACTTTGCCATTCTTTTTGGCTACAGGGACAACATTGGCCAACCATGTTGGGTATTGCACCTCGACTAGAAACTTGGCTTTTATTTGCTGGCGAATCTCTTCTTTCACTTTCTCCGCCCATTCCGGCCTGAGCCTTCTCAACTTCTGCTTAATAGGTTTATGGTCTGGATAGGTGGGAATAGCATGCTCTGCGACTTTTCGATCGATTCCTGGCATATCTTCGTAGGTCCAGGCAAAGACTTTTTCATATTTTTTCAAGATTCTCTTAAATTTTTCTCGCTCTTCAGGAGTTATATTTGATGCTATCAAAATTTCTTTTGGATTGTCTAGGGTTCCAAGATTGAATGGAGTAGCATCAGTTGAGTCGATATCAAATATGGATGGATAATGATCATGATCATGCATAGTGAAATCATCAGAAACATCACACAAGTAAGCAAAACCATTCGATTTATTAATAAGATTGAAATTGTCATTGACATCATTGAAAAGTTCTGGAGCAAAAAGAAAATCTAAACTATCTTCCTCTTCCTCCTCTGCTAGTGTATCTGCCGCAGTCGACGTTTTCGCATCACATCGGCCCTTTGGAGTCTACTCATCCATCTTCCACACAGCTTCCTCTATCTTGGCCTTTCCTTTCAGCTGGGTGGTTATCATCTTTTCAGTAATTATTTCTTCCGGCGTCTCACAGTCCCAAATTTTCCTACTGGTCATGATTTCTTCATCCCAAAAACCCTCTGCTGGCTTGATTAATCTAATGCCCCAGTCATAGACATCATTGAAAACCTCGAATCCTGGCACAATTCTTCCATCCAGCCACTGCGGTTCATTTTCTCCTGCATAGGCACATGCTGCGGTTGCTGGCACAAAGGTCTTCCAAATATGGGGAACTTCCATCTTTGACTTCTCGTCTTTCTTTACAGCACCTATATATCGAAGACCCCTCTTGTCCTTTTGACCCTTAGTGGTAACGGCTGTCGATATCCCTTGAGAATTCTTGCCCAGCCCTGCACCAGGGAGGAATGACATTTTCTTCATCATATTCAATACCTGGGGGCTTTCTTCCTTCTGCTTTTCTTTGCCTATCATGGTGACATGAAACCCATTAAACGGCTACCTGGCTATCTCCAGTACTGATACCTGATTCTCTCGTGCAGCTTTTATAGTCACGATCTGGCCCTCGTGAGGTATCTTTACCATCTGATGCAGTGTAGAGGGGACTCCTCCCAATCTATGAAACCATGGTCTGCCTAGCAAAGCTGAGAAATTGGCGGGTATGGGCAACACCACAAACTCTACTTCTGACTCTACCGGTCCCATTTTTACCACTGCTGTGAAGGTTCCCGAAGCCTGCCTACGCGAGTTGTCATATGCCGTGATGGTAAGATCAGATTTTGCCAACATATCCTCTGTTACCCCAAAAGCTGCTATTGCTACCTGTGGGCATACATTTATGGAAGAACCATCATCCACCATCACACAGGCGGTATGCTTTTGGTTAATCTGCGCCCTTATGTACAGAGGGCGATTATGGTTGCGACCATCTGCCGGCAGATCCGCACTGGTAAAAACAACATTTTCTCCCGATCCTCCTTTTACTACCTCCAGAAGTTCCGTAGGTGAAATGGTTGTAGCCACAGTTGCTTCGCATAAAGCCTCCACCACCTTCTGCCTATGTGATGGCGACTGTCTCAAAAGATCCCATATTGAAATCTGAGCCGGCGTCTTTTTCAGTTGCTTGACAATCGGGTCTTCCTCCGGCTCCTTTCCCCTTCTGTCCTCAATCGGCTCTTGTGGCTTCTCTACTTACGGGGCTACCCTTCAACTCCGGGTCATAGCTCCCACTTCCTTTCTCTTTGGTTCTTCTCCTTCCTCTTCCGAACCCCAAAGGTCAGAAAATGTTTCCAAATCATCATTTTCAGTTCCACTATCATCAGTGGACCAGCAATCGATCACTGCAGCGGGAAGCCCTTCTTCACTCCCCTCATAGAGGCTTGTGACAGCAGTGTGGATATCGTTGCTGTATAGTTCCTTCAACACAAAGTTCTCGGGCAAACTGGACCCGATCATATTCACTGGCGGAGGCATGTTATTGTACCTGGCTTTCTTTTGACCCCCTCTCTTTTCTGGATTTGTGATCTGTTTTGAGTCGATCAAATCCTGAATTGCATGCCTCAAAGTCCTACAGTTATCGGTTACATGTCCAGTGTGCTGATGATATGCACAGTACTCATCGTCTTTGTGTCCCAGCGTGCCTTGAGTTCTCGCAGGTCTGGGCGGTAAGGGTTACAGCTTATTCTCTTTCATCAGTCTTCTTAGTACCCATGATAAGGACCTCCCGAGATTGGAAAAATGTCTCGGAGTGGCGTTTGTAGTTGACACCTCAGCAATCTTCCTTGTACCACTAGCAGAACTTATTGGTCTGCCGGCCCCTTGGCTCCCACTACCTCTCCTAGGATAGTTCTCATTTCCTGCTTTCCTAACAAGGTACTCTCCCTCGGCCTCAATGGCGATGTCCTTCAGGGACTCCCAATCTTTTAGTCCTTTCATCCTTAATCCATTCCTCAAATACGGGCTCGCATTTTTAATGAATAATCGTATTTGATCCTGGGTATCTGGTTTCCTCTTCATTTCCATCACCCGATTCCTCCACCGGGTTAGATACTCATGGAAGGACTCTCCTTCTCTCTGCTGTAACAGTTCCAGGTCCTTCAGGGTTACCTCCATCCTTGTGCTACAATCATATTGCCTTAAAAATTCTTCTGTCAATAAATCCCAGTCTTCCTTAGTTCGGCGATCGAGCCCGTGATACCAACCCACTGCCGGGCCCGTCAAGCTCAGGTAAAAGTACTCAATTTTCTGCTTCCTCGTCAAAGTGGTGCCTTTCATTACCAATGAGTACTGCTTTATATGTGCTAGGGGATCAGAAGTACCGTCAAACTTTGGCACGTCCGGCATCTTAAAGTTCATTGGGACTAGATCTTCTCCTTCTAACTCTTTATCCTCGGGATTCACTCCTTGGCCTTTTGTCAACATCCTCGTTATAGCTTCAAATCTCTCTTCCACCTTCCTCCAGATGGCGTTTTCGATTTGAGGGGCTTTCCCTTTCTCAGACACCCGCTCCTTATATTCCTCGTCTTCCCAGTCATCATCCAGCCTCGGGACAGGTCTTCCCCTATGTGCCCTCGAAGTGGTAGCTCTTAGGTTCATGAGTGGCGGACGCGTTTCATCTTGTGGGTCCTCTCTGACCTCCTCCCTTTCATTATACCTCACAGGAGGAGGCTATGGGCTTTGCGGGGCTGCTTGTTGACCCATTGCGGCTATCATTGCCAACACTCGATTCTCAAACTCTTCCAACCTTCGGCCCACTTCCTCTGCTATCATTCATGGTGGCCTCTGCCCCTCTTGGTGAGTTTGCCATTTCTTTGGGTACAGAAAACTGATCTGAAGTGGCGTAACTGGTCTCAAAAGAACTGTCTGGATATTCTATTCTTTCTGGTAACTCGAAAAATGGATTCCTGCGTAGCCATCCCCGGGACCCTCTTGTCCACCTAGGCGAATCTATGATGGCTGAAAAACACAGGGGTCATGATGATGCATGATTGCGCAAAAAAATAATGCATGATCATGCTATGCAGCACTCACAAGCCACATGCAAGCACATAGGTACTTCCAACCTTATTACTCTCGTACATGAGGTCATAGTCTCTTTCCTAGGTGGGATTGGCCCATGGGTCAGTCTGGCGACCCGATGAAAGCGTATGGTGCATGGTGGAAATCCGGCAGCATAACCTCTCCTAACTAATGCACAGGCGGATGGGTTATGATCATTATGTATTTAGGCAATCCAAATAAGGCGTCCTTGGCCTATCGGGGCATGAAAGCCTTTGATTAGGTGACCAGTCGAACTATCCGGGTTTGTCCAATACCTAATGATCCATACAGTAAACATCGTATTAAGGTTCATGCCACTTGGGGGAAGTAACTATTTCCATTTACATGAGCTTTAGTCAAAGGGTGGTGTTACTTTAGGGCTACCCAAACATGGTCCCTGCCAACGGGTCTAGTTCATCACGAGCGTAACGACCGATCGGGTCACCATTTAATATACCATAATGGTACGAGGCTTGGGCTGGTGATTATCCTTAACACTTCCCTAAATTGAGTGAAAATAGGGTCGTGCTTCAGGAACGCACCGGGGCTAAAAGAGGGACCAAACTAGCATAGATCTAAGGCTCTAATGCGATGCAATGCAGTTTTGAAAGAAGGTGAAATTTTTAAACTAAAACTGTATTATAATTTTTAATCAAGGTACTTTCGAATCGAAGTCTCAAGTGCGCTAGTTTCCCCAGTGGAGTCGCCACTGTGACGCGCGCCGAACCTCGGGTCCTCCCAAAAGCCCGCTCGGGGTGATCAGGAAAGGTTCATAAAACTTGTAAGGTATTTACAAGTGTGTCTATTTTGGGCAACAATGACGTTTCTTGGAGTCGCCACCCGATAGAACATTGGGAAGGGTCGTCTAGCCTTATCGAGCCTAAGACGGCGCATACATATCCATCTTGAGCTAGCCAGAGGGATCTTGGAGGCCTCATCCTCTACTCCCCTAGAGCCTAGGATTGTGTATTTAAGCCTTTTGGTGAGACTCAAGAGGTGTCTTGGAAGTCCTAGACCTCTCGACTCTTGAACCCCAAAGACCAGAGTGAGTTCGGGACTTCTCATTTATTTATACTTTGATTAATTTTACAATTATGTTTTGAATTTATTATTTCACCAACTTTCCACACGATGCATTTTATTAAAGCGAAAATCATTCACATCTAAAGTGGTAAATAGAAGCAAGAATCAAGATAAAGTGTTCGAAATAAATTACAATAACACTAGGAGCGGAATAAAACTCCCATTTATAAAAGTGCGATACATGCATAAAAAAGGGGATATTCATTGGAATGAGGACTTTGGTCCTACCATGCATTTTCATTACAAAAATGGTTTTTTATGAAGTGTCAATTTTATTGGCTGAAATGGGACATTGGTCCACCATTTTTGGGAAAATCTCCAGGTTTAATTATTAAAAAAAACCTTTGGTCCTTTTTACCTTAACGATATTAAAACCATTTCCATAACAACATAAATACAAGGTAAGGGTAGAAAAATGAACCCGAATCGAGATCCGCAGGATGGCGCAACCAACATCTCTCATAACTCCAACTTCCAATGGTCAGAAAAGAACTCACCGGGATAAACACGTTAGCAAAAACGTGAATAAAAAAAAATTGAGAAAATTCTAACAGCAATAAGTTAAGAGATAGGATTTTATGAGATAAAAAAATGAGAATTTTGCCTAGAGACGGCTACCTGGATCGTGCCGATGGCCGTCCCTAGTGAAGGGAAAAAAACAAATTAAAGAACCTCTTAAATCTTTTGTAAAAAAGAATATGAAGTGTATATAGAAATCAATGTAAATCAAATAAAATTATACAAATGTTAATCCAGAATGTTTACCCTCGGATTTTACCTTTTAGGGTGGATGTCGAATGATTTTGTCGCCGTGTGCCTCGCAAGGATCAAAAGAACAATCAGATCAAAGAAAGAAAATTTATGTTGTTCTTTCCTTGATAATTTGATAGTGATCGTGTGTTCGAATTAGTTATATTGATAGAAACGACTGAATTTCGTCACCTCAATTTGACTTAATTCGTAAGAAAAAGAACAGAGGAAATCAACTAATTAGAAGAAGTTTTATCAAAATGAAACTCTACAGATGAATAGAGATTTATAAACTTTTTGTGTAATTTGCTCACAGAAAAAAAAAACCTTTTTCTAAAAAAACAATTTTCTCCAAAAAAAATATTTGATAGCTTTTTTTCTTAATAAAACTCTTTAAAACTTCTCCCTCTTTTTCCAAATTCCCTCTAATTTTTCTCTAACCCCTAAAATTGAAATTTGATCCTTTATTTATAGAGTTTTTTTGAGATAATTAAGATAAGCCTCTATCTAAAGTTTGAATTTTTAAAAGGGCTTTAAAATTCAAGTTTTAGATAAATTCTATCCCCATTTTGAAAAGAAAAGAGGTTAAATTTTATCCAATCTCGAGTGATCCGGTCAGTTACCGTACCGACGGGCTTCCCTGCACATGCCGACGGCCGTCCCTACTAAGGGCATAGGCGGGAAACTGACTAGGGATGGGGCGCGATGCTAGGGACGGGCGTCTCTAGACTGCCGCGTGTCCGTCCCCACTACGCCTAGGGACGGGTATCACTCCAAGTAGTGACGGGCGTCCCTACACATACGGAAAGCCCGTCTGTGAAGCAAAACTCCCATTTTTACCCAAATTCTTTAAAATTTATCCAACTCTTTCAAAACTCCATGATATAGAAAAATATTTTAATCCTTGCGAGACCGAAAGACGAAAACCTTCGAATTTCATCCTCTTACTTGAAAATCAACATTGATCTCTTCATCGGGTAACTCTGATCTGGACTGCCTCGAGACCCGGTGTCTACACATATGAAATTGATCGTAAATGACAAACCAAATAAAGTGTAGAGCGATAAGAATCATTAGTGCACAAGATAAAGTTAACGATAATAGTAATAAAGAGAATAAAACAAATAATTAAAGTAAAACATTGAAATTGATCAATGATAGTAAAGTGAACAAGTATAAAGATTTATAGTTTAAATAACAGTGGAATCGATAAGTGTAAAGATTAACAATGTGAAAAACAGTGAAATCGATAAGTGTAAAGGTTAGCAGTATAAGTGATAGTGAAAGTGTTAATGGTATAATAGCGAATAATGAATTACAGAGTAGTGATAAAGGTAATGACATTGATTAATGATAATAGTGATAATGATAAAGATAAGGATAGTGAACACCATTAAGGTATGTTATAAATTGTTTAAAAGACCTAAAAAATAATTGACCCCATAACCTAAACACAGTAAAACATTTACGTGATCAAGTATGTAGGATTAGTATGGAAAACTTAGGATAAGTATCCACCATTGGGTATTTTAATGCTCAGCGCGTAGTGTGTTAAATGAGCACAGGTTATAATAGTTAGACGTGGCCGAAGACGTAGAAGCAATTGATGATTGAGCAACAACAAGGACCGAAGGATTTGCATGGCATGTATACGAGCGTAGTTGGGGAAAGCTATGTTATGGATAGGTAATTTATGTGTTAATGTATTGTTATGTTATTATGTATGTATTGTTGTGTTTGTTAAAAAAAATCACTTATTATTGTTGTTTGTTTACCCACTAAGCATTATCGCTTAGCACGGTGTTTTCACCCGTGCAGGTGTAGAAGGTGTATAGCTTTTAGGAGAGTCACCGCCAGTCAAGCCAACACAGTGGGATTGTTGATAGGACTTAGTTTCTTTTTGTATCATGATTATTTTGTAATAGTGATCTCTCTTGTATTTAGTCTTTTGTTCAGCTTCCACTATGTATCTCTGAAAGTTGTAATTATGTTGGTGTCATAATAGTTATGTATTGAATATTGTTATTCCATCAATGAATGATCATTTTCGTTTTAAAGTTTTAATTTTCACTATTTATGTGTATGTTTATATTATGTGAATGAATGTTTTTGTACCGTTTTGCTTGGTGACACCCCCTGCTCATATGGGTTCTCACTCCCTTGCGGATGGCATTCCCTATGTATGGGAAGGGGGTGTTACAATTCGGATCAGTCTATAGTGGTGTTCATTGATGAAATATTGGTGTATTCAAAGAATGAGAAAAAGCACGAGTAGTATCTGAGAATTGTGCTTCAGACTTTGAGGGAGCATCAATTGTATGTTAAGCTCAGTAAGTGTGAATTCTGGCTTAAGGACGTGTCTTTTCTGGGTCGTATTGTCTCTTCTGAAGGTATTACGGTTGATCATGCTAAGATAGAAGCGGTGGTGAATTGGAAGCCTCCCATAAATGTGCCTGAGATTCAGAGTTTCTTGGGTTTTACGGGCAATTATCGATGCTTTGTGAAAGGATTTTTAGTCATAGCTTCTCCACTTACCAAGTTGCTTCATAAGGTAGTTAAGTTTGTGTGGTCGGATAAGTGTCAAGCTAGCTTTGAGCAGTTGAAAAAGATGCTTGTTGAAGCACCAATTCTGACTCAACCTATTTCTGGCAAGGAGTATGTTATGTATAGCGATGGTTTTGGAATTGGATTGGGATGTGTGCTGATGCAAGATGGGAAAGTGATAGCGTATGCTTCAAGGCAATTGAAATCGCATGAGCAAAATTATCCGACACGCGATCTGGAGTTAGCTGCAATAGTATTTGCCTTAAAGATTTAGCGCACTACTTGTATGTTGAGAAGTGTAAGATCTTCACTGATCACAAAAGTCTCGAGTATATGCTCACTTAGAAAGAGTTGAATTTGAGACAGAGAAGGTGGCTTGAATCGGTTAAGGATTATGACTGTATTGTGGATTACCATCCGGTTAAAACTAATGTGGTGCTTGATGCGTTGAGTAGAAAGTCAGTTGTAACTTTGTTGTTACAGCGAGTCAAGTGGAGGTTTGCTTCTGATGGGGATTTAGTGGCTCAGTTGAAAGCAAGACTTAGTTTGAGGTGTGAGTTAATGGATACGCAGAAAGTTGACCCTAAGTTGCAACAGATTCTGCAGTTAGTCAAGAATGGGGACAAGACTAACTATTCATTGGATAAAGAGGGTATTCTGCATTATCGAGATCGGTTATGTTGTGGCAAATGATAAAGAGTTGAGAAAGAAGCTTTTGCATGAGGCGCATAATATAGTTTTCACTATGCACCCAGGTAGCAATAAGATGTATCAGGATTTGAAACAGTTTTACAGGTGACCCGGTATGAAAAGAGATGTGGTAGAGTATGTTTCAAAGTGTTTGACCTGTCAGCAAGTGAAACCGGAACATCAAGTTCTATCGGGTCTGTTGAATCCTTTTCCGATTCCACAGTGGAAATGGGACAATATTACTATGGATTTTTTTCACTGGTCTTCCAATGACATCGAAACAGCACGATTCTGTATGGGTAATAGTTGATCAGTTTTCCAAGTAAGCTCATTTCATGCAGATTCGACTTGATTACTCAATGGATCGGTTGGTTGAACTGTATGTGAATGAGATTGTAGGACTGCATGATATTCCACTGTCTATTGTATCTAACAGAGATTCAAGGTTTACTTCCAAGTTCTGTACCAGTTTGCAATCTGCATTGGGTACAAGACTGCATTTCAGTACAGCTTTTCATCCGCAGACTGATGGACAGTCAGAAAGGGTAATCCAGGTGTTAGAAGATTTGCTCCGGGCTTGTGCTCTGGATTTCTCTAAGAGTTGGGATAAGTATATTCCGTTGATGAAATTTGCTTATAATAACAGTTATCAAGTGAGTATCAGCATGGCTCCTTATGAAGTTCTATATAGTAGAAAATGTAGAATGCCTGTGTGTTGGACGGAATTGAATGAGCATAAGATTATTGGTTTTGATTTCGTAAAAGATACTGAGGAGAAAGCAAAGATTATTTATTAGTTATTGAAGGCTGCAGGTGATAGGCAGAAGTCTTATGTGGATTTGAAGAGAAAAGATATTGAGTTTTGAAGTGGGTGATAAGGTCTTTTTGAAAGTATCTCCCTAGAGGAAAGTGCTTCGGTTTGGAAAGAAAGGGAAGTTGAGTCCGCGGTTCATTGGACCATATGAGGTATTAGAAATAGTTGGAACAGAGGCATATCGGTGATCTTTGCCTCCAGGTTTTGATAAGCTACACGATGTCTTTCATGTGTCTATGCTCCAAAGATATCGTTCCGATCAGTCGTACATTTTGTCTGTGCAAGATCTGTAAGTGCAATCAGACTTTTCCTATGATGAGAAGCCTAAAGCAATACTAGCGCAGGAAGTGAAACAACTTCGGAATAAGCAAGCTCCGTTAGTAAAAGTGCTTTGGCAGCATCATGGGATTGAGGAAGCGACGTGGGAACCAGTAGCAGCAATGTGAGATTAGTATCCTCATCTGTTTAATTCAGGTATCAATTTTGCGGACAAAATTCTTTTTAGGAGGGGAGAGTTATAATTGCCTGAATTATACCCTACCAGTAACTTGGCATAATTAGGGTATTTGGGTGGACTTAAATTGAGAATTCTAGTATTGGACTTAAATGTAAATGGAAATGTGGGCTTGATTGAATAAAATAAATAAGTTTAGGTGACCATTATGTAGATGTGCATGATTAAGTTAAAGAGTGGATTAGTTACCACTAAGTAAGATTTATTAAGCTAATCAAGAATTAAGGGAGAGCAGCGGATTCCGGGTGTCAATGTTGGCTGTGCTAACCCATCCAAACAATGCAATATATAGCTTAGATAAAAGAGAAAATGCCTTCATTTCTGCATGTGTTCTTCAGCTGAACTCTCTCATAAACTCTTCTTCTTCTTTCTCTTCATCTTAAGACTTATTTCTTTAAGGTTAGCTAATTAGATAGTTGATTGAATTGTTTTTGGATTATCAAGGTAAGTGGTTTAGTTAATGGTTCTTCATTTTCTTCTACTTCTTGTTTCTGAGTTGAGATTGTATTAGGTATTGATCCTTTGTCTCCAATTTTGGAATTGGATGATGGTTCTAGCAGTAGAATCATGGAAAGACAAAGGAAATGAAAAGGTGGGAGAGCCTAGCACTAAGTGAGCAATTGGGGCTAAGGAGAAGAGGTTTGGGAAACTTGCTTGATTGTGTGTTAAATTGATATTTGCCTTAATTTGAATGTGTATTAATGATATGTGTGAAATGGAAATGAAGATATGTGTTGATCATGTTAGTTTGATTGCTATCTGTTAGTTGAAGCTTGAACCCAAATTTTTAGAGACATGAGATTTGTTGTGTAATTTATGAATGAATAAGTGTGTAGAGTGAATTTGAGCATGCTGTAGGGTACATGTATGAAACATGGAGGTTTGATTAAGTTGGATGAAAAGTGATGCCAAATGTTTTGGTTTAAAGCTTATTGAATTTGGAAATGTGAAACTTGTTTAATGTAACACCCTTATACACTACACGTACACTGCCGGCTTTGAAATACCGTGCAATTGCCGTGATCGTTCTAAGGTCGACCTACACTTAAAGCAATTTGAGGCTAATTTTTTTTTTCCACACTTAAGATTAATCACACTTAATCATTTACTAACTTATTCCACTTAACAATTTTAACTTAATTACTTAGTTGCCGATTGACCTATAACTGTCTAAGGTTACTATTCATTTGATAGAAATTTCGGCAGTATAACAGCTTTTTTTTCTTACTACCCAAACCTGCAAATCTCAAATTCCACAGCTCCGGCAGGGGCACAACAATAATATCATCCATACTATACCATTCACAATCTCAAATATTCATCCATAAAGTCATAATATCCACATACATAAATACAACTAAACCATCACATAATTCAATTCCAAGTCTTAATATACATGGCAATACATAATACCAAAACATACAAAATATAACTTCAATCCTTCTTCAGAGCTTGCTCCAACCCAACTGAGGTATGCTGCTCCGACCTATGACGTACCTACATACAGTCAAAACAAACTACGTGCTGAGCATTAATATGGCCAGTGGTGGTTACAAATCCTAGGATTTCCACTACTATAAGTTATACACACACATAATTATAAAACATGAACTTTATTGCTATAACCTAACTCATTAATTACTTAAATTTATTTTTACACTCCACCATACATGTTACACATTGATTATTTACACTGACCCATTTACTCAAATTACAATTATCATTTATCACTAATTACATTTTCGATTCTTAATTAATTATTCAATTAACGACACCATTATATTTTATTTATATTATTAATCTTATTTACTCAATTTATTCATCAAATTAATCATATTATCAAACATTTAACCTTATCATACACTAATTATAGTTTAATCCTTTTATTAAATTTATTATTTCTTTAATTACATTTTTTACTCTTATTCTTTTTTCCTTGGTTTCCCATTTTACCCTTAACTTTTCCATTAATTACATCTATGTCCCAACTTTTACCATAATACCATCCATGTCCCTTCTTTCACACTCATTCCATTTATATCCTTATTTTACACTTAATTACCATAATGCCATTACATATACTTTATATTTACACTTTTAACCTTACTTATTTTCAATTTTCACTTTTGCCCCTTTTATTATTTTTAATTACCAATTTAACCTTTTTGCACTTAAATTCTACTTTTAACCTTATAAATTCACTAAATTACATTTAGGTCCCATTTTCACTTAATTTTCTCAATTAATTTATTTTTCATATATCTTACATTTACATTATACAATAATTACAATTAATACTAAATTCATCACTAAAAATCATTTCTTTATTTATGTAATCAACTTATCAACTATTTACACCTTAGTCCTTTAATTAACCTAACAATTTTAATAATTACATTCATGTCCTCGACTTTTTTCATAATTCCAACTATATCCCTTCTTTTCAATAATTACCGAAAAACCTTTTAATTACCCTTAATTACCAATTTACCCTTACTTACATTTAATTTCGCTCTTTAACCTTAACCGTTTTACCAAATTACATTTCAGTCCCTACTTGACTACCTTGATGCCAAATTACCATTTGGTCCCTACATTTTCACTTTAATTACCCTTTTTAATCACACTTTTTACGTAACTTACTTCATACTTATCCATTAGGTGTAAAATTACCATTTTACCCCTAAATTTTCTAATTCCTTTAATTTTGTCTCATTCTCACTTATTTTCATATTTATCACTACTTTAGTCAATTTAATTATATATTTACCCTTTTGCCCCTAAACTTTTATCAAATTACGATATTGCCCTTCCTTTTTCTTTTATTTATCATTATGCCATTAGTTAATTATATTTTCACATCTAATCAGTTATTAACTTATAATTTAACATTTAATCCACTAATTAACAATATTTACGTATTTAATCACTTCTTAACTTATAACTTATCAATTAACCCATTAACTAATCATTTTCACGATAAATTACGGTTTAGTCCTAAAAGTACCATTTCAAGTCAATTGTCATTTTCAATCCTTATCTTATCTTATCTTTATCATAATCATTACCATATCTTTATCCTTATCACCTAATCATTACTATATATTTATCCTTATCACTTAACTACATGTGTATCCATTTAATCATTCAATTATTTCTTTCTTTACACTTTTTGACCATATTTTGCAATAAATCTCCTTTTAATCTACTTTATTTAACTTTTGCCCCTAGTAACACTAGTAGTCATCACTAGAGTGGATATGCGGGACTGGGCTCTATGGCCCTAACTTACCAAAGTGGCCACTAGGGGGCCAAATTACACTTCGGTAGTATCGAAGTGGCTGTTAGGGGGCCAAACTAGACTCCGACAACACTACACTTACACTTTACACTACACTGACATTTTATAAGTAGACCGTCATTGGTCTACACTTGCAAGTCGCCGTGACTTGCTACCGCGGCATACACTGACGTCCCTATGGCTAGCCATATATATATCCTGAACTAGATTTACTACCAGATCACTAAGGGCAATATACAAATATCATTCATTTCACTTTCTTTTTATTCAATTCACTTCCAATTCACTCAATATTTAATATACACTCATGCATACCATGAGGTCACATAAATATACACTTATTTCATCATTTTCATAGTAAACAAAATACTTTATCACACTTTGTGCATACAAATAAACACTATCACTTTCACATATACTTATTTTTCATGTTATTCTTTTTAAGCATTTATATACCATAAAGATCAAAATACACTTTAAATACTCATTAAGTTCAATTCGGCCCAAGGTACAAACTTTACATTATGTTCATATTCAATTCTTTTAATCACATAATCATTCAAATTACGTGTCATACTTATCATAAACATCAATTTCATGCCTTAATTACCATTATACACTATTAGTTCCTTTAATACCAACATTCCATTAATTCATTAAGTATGTTTTTCATTCTTTTAATTATTCAATTAACTTAATCCCATGTTATACACATTACTTACATTGTTAACTTACATAAAACACAAAAATATATTAATGTTTTCCTTAGACATCAATTTGGCCTAGGTTTCATTTCCTCACTAAGCTTACTTTTCTTTCTTTTAATCACTCCATTTACTAATTATCATGTTAATCATTGCTTATATATCACTTACATACATTAAATTTTTAAGAATTTCTAATATGTTCCATTCGGCCTCTCTTAGGGATATCATACCAATAAGTTTTAATTTACTCTAAGCATGTTTATGCACTAATTTAAGTCCACTAATCATGAATATCAAGTTAGATTTAATTAAATAAGCATTATCTTATACCCACACTTAGACAAAACTTAAAACTCAACTAAATCAATGGAAATAGGAGCATTTTGTAACCACAAACCTCAAATCCTTATTTAGAACTTCTCAAGTGTCCTTTTAGATGCCTTAGCTTTAAGAGAAAACTTCCTCTCCTAGAGTTCCTACCATGGCCGAATACAGACACCCATAAAACATCAAAACCATGCTTCCTTTTTATAAACTAAGATCATAAATGAACTCTACACCCTTAAAAATTAAACACTCACCTCAAATTTGAGCCTAAACCTTGAATACTTAGTTTTCTTCACTTTTAATGCTCTAAATGGACTCCAATTATTGTATTTATGTTATAGAGGGAATGAGATTTTTTTGGGAGGCTAAAATTTGGAGAAAGATTGAATAAAAAATGAAGAAAAATGGAGGAAAGTATGAGAAATAACATACGGTTTGGAAGGAAAAAGACAGAGGCGGTGGAGAGCAGATTTCTGTAGAGAAATCTGGCCGCTTGCTACCTTATATAGTAGGAAAATGAATCGAACTGGTCCAACCAGTTTGAAGTAAAATTTCAGTTTTTCGGGAATTTTCTACTATTTTAAAGAATCTATATGTTCCTCAACTTATTTTCACTCCCAACCAATTCCATTATTCTTAAAACATCATACATAGCCTCCCTGCAAATATTTAGCTCAATTAGAGTTCATTTGGGGCCTAGTTCACTTAAACCGGTCTGATTCAACCCTTTTCAGTTCTGGCTAAAGCAGCATTCTAAAGTCATAAAAAATTATAGAAAATTATTTTATGGTTGTACACTTCCCACTTTATACCCTTTTGAGGTCAATAACTTGTTTTAAAAATTTTGTCAAATCTAGGTCAAACGCTGGTTCAATTTAAACCGAACCAAAGGCCAACTTCAGAATAACTTTCGAAGGCCTATTTGACTCCGTTTTCACTCCAAATTTTACCATTAGACTCCTGACGGCCCACAAATCGATTTTACTAAATAATAATTTTTTTAAAATCGACTGCGGGGTCCGCTATTTAGCTAGCTCGGGGTCCCCCATCCCGAGATTGTAATACCTCAAACACATTTAACTCTTCACTTCACTACTGTTAACATCACTCAATACACTACTCTACACTGTGATCACTCTAAATACACTGTAGACATTCACTAATACGTCTAAGCCAATGTTAGAGCCATTACATTTAAATTTTATTTTGACCTATTTAGAATATTTAGGTCATAAAATGAGCTTTACAAGTCTATAATGAATGAAACCAATTGGATTGAACTTATATTGAATATACCTTAAAATGATGTAGAAATAGCCTTATTGATTTGGGGACTTAAATGTCTTCAAAAGTGCCTATGAATTTAATCAAATTTCTATAGTAGGGCTTTTGGAACAAGTTGTACTCCTTTAGCCATAACTCCTTGGATTTGAATTTAAATGTAATGAGAATTGTACCATTTGCAAGTTAACATGAATATGAATATTTGGTTATAAGCACATAAGGGTTGGAAATGATGTTTTAATGAGTTTTAAGGTCAGGTGTTTTGAGGTTGAAAGTAGAGTTTGAAAGGAGTTGGTTAAGCACCTTTAAATTCCTATTCTACCTCAAATTTGCATATGCCACGGTCATAATCAAATGATTGTCACCGTGACGAATTTTGGATTTCAATTATGTTTTGGATCGTATGCATGTCACGGTCACAACCATTTGGTTATCACCGTGTGATGCTGCTGATTATATTCTATTTTTGAATTTTTGGTATGTCACGGTCACAACCAAATAGTTGTCACCGTGAGGTACCTATGAAATGCATTACGTCTTAAATTGAGCATATGTCACAGTCACAACCAATTGGTTGTCACCGTGAGGCACTTGAACTTTCTGTGATTCTTTTTAAAAACACTATCTAATGTTATATAAGTGTATGGAATGGAATTTAATCAAGTTTAGCAACATTTAATTTTATTTTTATGTTAGTATGAATTATGCAAATGTGTATAATGAATTGGGAACTTATATGATAAAGCATGCACATGTTTCAAAATCCATGTGTGTATGTAAGATACCATATACTATGATAGTGTTCTATGAGACTATGTAGATATTGTCAATATTAACTGGATTTAATAATTTAGCCTGCAAGTCAAGCAGTGGATAGTTAGGCATGCCTATAGGGTCTAAGTGTTGTAGCCGAAGCGTCTGATTCTATCTGAAGTCTTCAATGCGTATAGAATCCTTCATGGGTTCACAATGTGTATACATATATCTAATATTAAGTATATCGGTACCTACGGGTGCTAATGCGAATATGTATCTTCGGATATAAGATGTTAATGTGGTACTCTCGAGTATTGATGCGATACCCGTTATTCGTGTCTGATTAAATAGAGTAGAGTTGATCATTCTCGAATCAATGAGCTGTCCCTGATAGATAAGGAGGAATCTTGATAATTGTAATCTTTTCTGCCATTAACTTCTGATAATGTGTTGTGGAATGTTGAGTCACTTGTAATTTTGTGATAATGGAGAGATGAATTATCTGAAAAGATAGTGCGCCTTAAAGCTTTTGAAGATTCTTTCTTTTGTTGGCCAAAATCTTTTGAGCTGGAAAGTAGCATTATTGGAGAATCTTTACTGTTGAGTACCTGCAAAAAAGGTTAGTAAAACTTTACTTTACATTTTTTTTATAATATTACATTATCATACGGATCCTAAGAATCGACAAAATGTCGTGGTGCTGGGGCCACTTCCTCAGTGGAGGAATTTCCTTTGTCAGAGGTTGCCTGACTGAGGATGGCAGCTACCTTTTATTCTGTCGTGGCAGAAGATAAAAGGCTGATAAGATGATACTTGCTAGCTGTGAATTCTGGAGTGGATTTTGATTGGATTCCCTTATTTTGAAGATGTGGAGTCTGATAAGAAAATTTGTCGTTATCAAATTTTTGTCTTACTGCTTCTGAGTTGGCTCTACTTTCTTGAAAAGAGTCCCACCATTTTACACGATATTCCCGATAGAGGATGGGGATAACTGAGTCTGTTGACATATGGTAATTCCAAGTAATTATCCATGGAATCTTAAACTCATTACAAAATTGAAGTAAATAATCGTTCAGATTAGTTTGATGTTGCTCTTTATATCTTTCAAATCCCTGAAGTACTTGTTGAGGAAATATGGCATCTATTGGTGTCACACCCCAAAATGGCCCTAGTCGGGATTTGCATGCGAAGTCAAGATCGGAAGGGTATTTCAGTAATTTGTGCTTGAGAAATTTGGAGTGTTAAGGACCTAATTGAAAAGATAATTAAGTTTGTAAAGAAGAAATGTGTAAGTGAGTGAAGTGTTATTTGTCTAAGGACTAAAGAGCATTAATTGATTTGGAAATGTTTGAGTGGAGTTTGGGGTCCAATTGGATGTTGCCAAGTGGCCTGTTAGGTGAGCATTGAAAGAAGAAAAAGAAGAAAGGAAAGAGGAAGAGAGAGGGAACACAGATTGCATTCCCGTTCTCCCTCTCACGCCTTCCCTTCTTCTTCTTCTCCTCTTCCTTCTCTGCTTTTCCTTTCTTTCTCTTTGGCTTTGGCTTGGAGTTGTGTTTGGGTTGGAAGTGTGTTTTGCTTTAAGAGGTGAGTTGGAATTTCTGTTTCCTACGTGTTGTGTTGTTCTTCTTCATCTTCCTGGTTTTGTCTTCAATTAGGGTTTGAACTAAGGATTTGTGGATTTCTTGTTTGTGCAAGTTTTGGATGATAAGAAGAAGCTTAAGGACAAGGAAAGGATTGAGGTTTGATCTTGAAGCGTGATTTTGGATCGTCATTTCCAGGCTTGGGAGTGTTTTGATTGCATGCAATGTTTGGGAGCTCTCTGTTCTTCAATCCCAGTTTGTGTATTTGATGAATGTCTCTGCCCTATTCTCACGTAGGATGTAAATATATGTTTTGTTTAGTTTATGGAATTTGGTGTGTTTTAGCATGAGAATACGTATGATCTATGTGATTAGATGTGTTAATAATGCATGTATAGGATTGAATGGAAGTTATTGAGTTGTGTTTTGAACTTACTGTAAGTTTTAGGGTTTATGTTCTTGAATGGATTAAATGTGGTTATGCTTGATTTTGAATGTTTGATTAAGTTCTGGAATGCTGAGTTTAGTTTGATCTCGAGTATGTTGGGTTATGCATCTGAGTGATAAGGTAAGAGTTTATGCATGATTGAATGAATGCTGAGTGGTTTTAGAAAGAATTTATGGGAAAAACGATGGGAAATCTGTAGGTTTGCGATAGTGGGGAAGAAGAAGGAAGCGGCTCACGCGACGTGAGCCATGCTCACGTGACGTGAGCCATGCTCACGCTAGGTGAGCAATGCTCACGCTACGTGAGCTATGCTCACGCGACGTGAGCAATTGCTCACCAGGCGTGAGCTATGCTCACGCGACGTGAGCAACCTTCACGTGACGTGAAGGTTGCTCAGGTCTCCCGATCCTTCTGTTTTGCTTCTGTTTTTCTTTCCCCAAGCGACCAGTTTTTATAAAATGATTTCCAAACGCTTTTTAATGGTATTTTCCTGACTGTGTGCTATATTACCCTGCTAATATGATTGATTATTCCAATTTATTTTGTATTAGTAATATGTTGTCTATAGTAAGTTATATGTGGTATTTTGGAATAAGTTTTGGATTATAGTGATCCTGTTAAATGATTGTGGGATTTCAACGGTATGGTTTGGACTGTGATATGCTTATTGTTGTGATATGTATTGCACGTCATATTTTGAATGCGAAGGAATTATGAAGGCTGACTTTCTGATTGTTTAGTTCCAAACACGTTCTGTCTTAATGTGAATTATGTTATGCATATCTTTAGTCTGATTCTTCTTTAAGAATAATTTGCCATGCTTAAGATTATGCTGTAACTTACCCCAATTATGATGATGCATCCTTGGTCATTAGCATAATATGATACCACATGTGTTCCTGACATGCTTTAGAATGATGAGTAGTGCTAAGATGTTATCAATTGAGTTATTACATGCTCCAGTATATGACTTGTATGAAGTATGATTGGCATCCTGCTATGCCAAACTTATTTGAATAATATGGTTGATGTCGGAATACATTGTTATGCTTTAGCCTTTGAACTCAATGTGTCATATTTAAATGTAATTTGGATTATGCATGATTATACTTAGTTATCCTCATCTAAACGCATGTTTAGGATTATGTTTTGATAATCATTGGTATGGTAGTGTTTTTATACCTGATTCTTGACATGCTTTAGAACATTGTTAAATGTTAAAGTATATTGACTGTATTATGTTTTGCAATGGGAATTGTATGAGATATGACCAACTTTATAAGCATATTTTTATGTCTATCATTCTCTAGTTTATGCATGATGTATATATATATTTTTGCGTTATGCGATTCGAAGCGTGAATTGTTTTATGCATGACCTGCGAGAGTCAGTCTAGTGGATAGTTAGGCATGCCTAATAGAGTCTGTTAGCTGCAGCCCATAGTTCTGTTTGGACCCCGATCAGGTCCCCGTTTGGTTCCTCGCGAACCCTTTTCTGTATTGGATCTTGTTTAAGATCCCTTTTGAAAATATCTGTGAAAGTTAAAGTATAATGGTTTAATCGATTCGTACCCGTAATGTACTGTCTGTAATCGGCTCGTACCCGGAAAGTACTGTCTGTACACTCGTTATCCACTACCTAGAGTCAGCAGGTGTTCTTTGAATGTTTATTTGAACTGCTCTGATCTGATTTGGCTATAAATGGATTATCTGAATGAGCATATCGATGTAATGTATATTGAATTATTTCTGAATGAATATAATTATGAAATACTGATTGTATGGCTTTCTTATATGAGCATGTTTATATGGATTATGTTTTAGCCTTTGCATATTGTACTTGTTACTTTGAAATAACTATCAGAATGTGATATCCGTTTGAGTATGATAAGGATTTCAGGAATCAGTTTATATGTATATGGATGTGTCTATGGGCTTTAGAATGTATGTCTGTTTTATGTAAGCATGTTTTTATATCTAACATGATTATCCGTACTTGTCATGTGATTTGTTATAAGTTTCTGAATGCTTTGAATATGATTCGACTAGAGTATTTATGTATGTGACTTAAGCATGTTTTGTTATTTATAAGCATGTGAATCGAAGCAGTTGTGACGGTAAGTATGTGATGTTTAACTGTACTTTCTGCATGATGATGATATGATTGTAATACTAAGTGGTTATGCCTTCAGTCTCCGCTATCAGAGTGCTTTTGCATGATGCTTAATATATTTTAGAGTTGCGCAGCGGATTGTGATGCTCTAAATGTTATCCTTTGGATATTTGACTAGTGTATGTGTTTGGCATGTCGTAGTATGTTAAATAGCTAGCACTCTCAACATGATGATTGGGTTGTCAGTTCCTGCATAGGTACTTAGTTATGTCAATTGCTTGTGTAAAGCTCATGTGACTCCGCACGGTAAGATGTTGATATTTGCTACCCATGTAGGTTTATGCATGTGATATAGTATGTAGTTCAGCATGATGATGCTTGTAACGTGTATTGTATTATGTCTGTATTGGCCTATCCTGGACATGAGTTATCGTTTGATTGTGAGTGATCGAATGCATGCCTTTATTATGCAGCCTGATTATTGATATGTTATGAATATCCGCATTTGCCATTTGAATGTGTTTTGCCTTGGCGACCATTGTGAATGGTCGTCCATACTCTTGTGTGTTCTCCCCACTAAGCGTTTATCGCTTAGCACGGATTTCCTTTCCGTGCAGGTGGCAGGTTTGGTTCTGTTCGAGTCGCGCTTCTGCAAGGTCGGCCACGTAGGAGTTAGAAGTTCTGTATTATGTTCAGCTTCTGTATTTCAGCTATTGGTAATTCAGTAGTATTGTATATGTAATTATTTATGTTTTAATCTTGAGTTTTCTTTTGGGAATGTAATAGTTAGTATGTTATTATGTTTAGTTATTCCTTTGATGTTTTATTTCACTTATGCTTCCATTGATTGGTCATATGTATGCTTTTGTTTAATGCCTGCATGTGCGTGAGTTATTGTATGTTCAGTTTGTGCCTCAGGCAAGGTAAGTTTTTAATTAACCCGTATTTCCGTATGTATGTTATGTATGAATGTATGCTTCCGCATTGTGCTTGTGTATATCTGTATGTGTGAGCATCTGGTAGTGCGCCCGTCGGCGTCCTTCCAACGGGGACGGCAATGGGGTGTTACAATTGGTCCCATAAAATCAAACCATCTGAGGAACCAATTTGGGTAAAATCCTGAGAACTTGTTAGAAAAATAAAAGAACCATGAATGATTATAATTCCTAAGGTAGAATGCTTTGAACCAAGCTTCCTGATAATCGTAATAATTATAATGACTTCTTGCAGAATATTCGGTTAAGACTTTGTTGGTATACGGCTTCATACCCCATTCTGCTAAAGTCATAATCCTGAAGATTTTTACCTTGCTGTAGTTGATCTTGGTAGTATCTTGATTATAATTGTGCTCAATAACCACTGAATCAGTATCAATTAAGATCATTTCATAAAACTCTCTGGTTTTGTCTGGACATTCTTCTAAAAAATGGAAACCTTTTGAAAAAATAAATTCAATCAATTTAAAAAAACTCTGATTTTCTATCAAACTTTGCTCTTCTGGTTCCAGAACATTAATAAATTTCCTGCGAAGGTTCAAAAGATAAACTGACGAGGACTTTCTGGGAGATAAAGATGACGAGGCAAAGGTTGGGGTAGATACTATAGCAGAAAAAGTTGGAGGCCTAAAGGTAGAAGGAGGGATCAAAGGTGGAGTTCTAATTAAGGATGAGGATACAGGTGGAAAAAATTGTGGAGAAATTGCTCTAGGTTTGGGTGACAAAGGAGAAAAACGGTTTGGAGAAACTGGAATCATTTGATTAGTATAGACATTCTGATTATTATTCTGATTTGAAATGCTTGCTTTACTTAAAACCTTCTTATTATTCATTTTCCCTGCAAAAACTCACGAGAAAGGAAATCAGGTAAGCAATTATTTTGTCCTTTTATAATTTTTATTTCAAAATCAAAATTACTAAGAAGGGCTTGCCATCTAGCAAAAATCTGTTTAGAAATTAAATTTTTAATATCTTTTTCTAAAATATGTTTTGCTGAAAGACAATCTATTCTTAATAAAAAAATTTTCATGTATAAATCATCTTCAAATTTTATTATGCATGAAACTATGCTTAATATTTCCTTTTTAATTATAGAATAATTCTTCTGGGTATTATTCCAACTTCCTGAATAATATCTAACTAAATCTTCTTTGTTATTTCTTTTTTGTTTTAGAATTCCTCCAAATCCTAGATCACTTGCATCGGTTTCAACTATTAGAAAAGATTCTGGATGAGGGATACTAAGACAGGGAAGACTTTTTACCTTTGATTTTATAGTTTTTACTATTTAGGTATGGGTCTCTGTCCATGGTTTTGGATTTTTCTTAAGTCTATCGTAAAGAGCCTAACAAATTTTTCCTAAATCGTTAAAGAAATCCTAAACATAATTCAAACACCCTAAAAATCTTTGTAGCTGTTTTTTATCTTTAATTTCATTTAGAAATTTTTCTGTAAACTCTAAACTTCTATTTATAGGTCTAATGGCTCCTTGATTAATATTATGTCCTAAGAATCTTACTTTTACTTGAAATAATTTTATTTTTGTTGGAGAAATTACTAATCCATTATTATGAATGATATTATAAAATTTTTTCAAATGACTAAAATGTTTATTAATATTTTCTGAAAAGATTAAAACATCATCTATCTATACTATAGAAAATTCATTAACGGGTCTAATAATATCACTCATTATATTTTGAAATTCTGAAGGAGCGTTCTTTAATCCAAAGGGCATTACGTTCCATTCGTAATGACCAAAAGGAGTATTAAATCCTGTTTTATATCTATCATTTTCTTGAATTTGTATCTGCCAAAATCCTGATTTCATATCAAATTTGGAAAATATTTTTGCATTATATAGTCTTTTTAAAAGATCTCTTTTATTTGGGATAGGATATCTTATCCATTGTAAAACTTTATTTAAAGGTTTATAGTTTATAACTAATCTGGGGACTCCTCTTTCTAATTCTGCTGCGTTCATGACATAAAAAGTTGAACAAGACCAAGGGGATTTTGAATCTCTGATTAATCCTTTATTTTTTAATTCTTGTATTTCTTTCCTACAAAGTTTTTTTTAAATCTTCTGACATATGTATAGCTTTAGATTTAGTGGGAATCTTTTTCTCATCAAAATTATTTTCATAAGGTAGGCTGACAATATGACTTTTCCTATTCCAAAAAGCATTAGGAACAAGAGCACAAACATCTTTTAAAAAAGTGTCTTCTAGCTCTTTTATTTTTTCTTTTATCTGTTTTTTATCTAATTGAGCTTCTGTCCTTTTTTCATCTATTTCTTGAATTAAATACTTTATATGACTTTGCTTATTATGTTTTATAAGATTTATTTCCTGAACATTATTTTTTAATTGATTAACATCTCTGGTTATCATAGGAAAAGCAAATTCTAATATTATATCTTTTCCTAATACTTTAGTAGATAATCCATTATTACAAACCCGAAAAGGATAAAGCATAGTTATAAAGGGGGTTCCCAAGATTATTCCTGAATTTAAATTTTTGATTAAAATTAACTGAGTTTTATAACAATAACCTTTATTGCATATCTTAACCTTGGATAATTTATAATTAATATATAACTTTGAACCGTTTGCTGAACGAAGTCTTTCCGAAGTTTTCTCGTAATATTTGGTTGGTACTAACCCTTCTTGAATACAATTTTGATCAGCACCACTATCTATTAAAGCTAAAGTAGAAAGATGAGAATCGTCATTGATAACTATATCTAATTTAATATACCATTTTTGATAATTTAATTTCGATATGCTATTAATATATTCTTTCTTATTTTCTGATTCTTTAATAACTAAAGAAGTGGTTGCTTGTCCTTTATCTTTATTTTGAAATAATTTACTTAAACTATTTTTAAAATTTTCTTCCTCTAAATATTGAACTTTTCCTTTTAGTATTTTCATATCTTGTTTTAAATTTTTAACTTCTTCTTGAAGATCCTGAATAGAGGATTCCTTATTAATTTGCTTAAATCTTTGGCAAATTTCAGAGAAATTATATGGCTTATAATCTTTTTTCTCCCTTTGTCCTATTAAATTTCTAAGTTTGAGTAAATAATCCTTTTTAATTTCTGGATCGTCTATTTTATCTATAATATCTAATAAAAATTCCTGTTCATTATTAAGTACGTTGATCTGGTTACACTGACAAGTTCCTATGCATTCACAAGATTCAGTTTCGCTATTACTCGAATAACTTTCTTCACTTATAAAATTTAAATCATTTTCAGAATAGTCTGATATATTACTTTCAGTTGCAGAAGAATCATTTATTACTAATTTCATTATTTTTTCTTTTAATTATTCTGAGGCATCTAAACTATTTACTTTCTTTTTCATTTTACAGTTTTTTTGAATAGTGTCCTGGTCTACCACATTTATAATAAATTATAATATCTTTCTTGTTGGGGCTTTTATTTTTATAAGATTTTCTCTTAGTGTACATTTTGCTTTTATTGGGCCGTTCTAGTTCTATATTGGGTCTAAATGTCCTCTTTCTAGGATTATATCTATGTTTTATTTTATTTTTTCTCTTTACTCGGGCTGAGGGTGCGCTAATTCTTTCATATCCATATTGTTGGCAAAAATCTCCTAATTCTTTCCTACTATTAATATTTTCCTTTTTTAATTTTGCCTTAAATTTCATGTTAGAACATATAGCTAATCCTTCCTTATTTATGCTATTTATGATTAATCCTGCTATAAATCTTTCTTTCCAATAAGAGTTACTACAATCATTCCTATTCATAACTTTAGTTAAAAACGTATCTTTATACCATCTAAAGTCATGTAGCTTAGGACAAGTAAGATTTTGCAATATTTCTGAATTTCTATCCTGATACTGGCTAGGATCTCCTATAAAGCATTTTGTTATAGCGAAAATTAAAGTATTTACACTATCATCTATAAATGTTTCTGTTGCCATACTGTTTTGTTCTTTTATTATAGTTTTAGTTGCTGTTAATATGTATTATTGTTCTCCATGGGTTAAGTAATAATCGCACCATCCTTTTAATTGACCAGCAAATCCTGATATTAAAGCTTGTGTTACCTGATTTTCTCTATTTCCTACAGATCTGTATGCACTAACTGCCATAGTCATTTCTTATAATATATTTAATATCCTATATTCAGACTGTCCATCTATATTCCATTCATAAACTGATGAACTATTATAACTAGCTTGATAAACATTTTCTTTTTCTTCTAATTGGGTATCTGGGGGAGTAGGTCTAGCATAATAATTTCTAGTGGTATGTAAAGGAGCATTTCTTCTTAACTTATTTATTTCTAGAGGACTTTCTGATGGTTGATTAAATTGAGCTTCTATTTCTGTTATTGAATCATTATCAGAATCTAAGTCTTTATTTATTACTGCTACTTGTTTATCCTTTTGCTTACTATCTTTAACTATTTTAGAACTATTAATATTTATATTACCTAGTCGTTCTTCTATCTATTTTAATATGACTTCTTCTCTATTTAGATTAACAGTGGGTCCAGTGAACCTAAATGGCTTAAAAAATGGTTTTTCTGTTAAAAAAAGGGTTTTGGAATGATGGTATCAACAGGTGAGGGCTTTTGTATTTCAGTTTCTATTCGATTAAGTTGACTACCTATTATTTCCAAGGTTTGATTAGTGAAATTATTCTGAAGTATTATATATTGAATTCTTTTATCTCTAGAATCTTCTTCTTTTAATTCTGCAAAGGGTATTCCTATATAGTCTTGATCATTTTGTCTAAATACTATATCTTCTAGAGGAGGATGAATAGAAATAATTCTTTCATATTTATCTAAATTCCAGAGTTTACCTACTTTGTTTAACATTCTTAATTCCTTTTTAAACGGATAATGTATATTATTATGATAACAATAATTTTCAAACCATAAGAATAAAGGAATATTAATCTTTTGATCTTCCATATCTTCGTACCATAATTTTTTAAAATCTTCTAATTCAGTTTGAGAAAAATTATTAAAATACCATTCTCTTTTTTCTTTATTATAATCTGCTTTTAAATCTGCTCTAAGAAATTCTTTATTAATTTCAAAAACCATTTTTTCTTTATTATTTATTATTTAAAAATTTTCCATCTGAGATCTAGTTGGGCTAATTGATGATTCATTCTCTTCTGTATAAATAGGTCTAGGGATATTTCCTCTAAAATCTATTCCTCTAATATCTAAATTTCTAGCTGAGGAGGTTCCTCTTAAAGTACTAGCTGAAGCAGAAGGTCTATTATTAGAGTATACTGAGTGTCTACCTGTTTGGGGAGTATTTGAAAAATCTATATCTACAGATCCATCAGTATGTTCTATTATTCTAGAGACTTGATTATCTATATCTATTAATCTAGGTTCACTGATTTCTGAAGATTCCACCTAGTTGATCTAGTAATTTCATCCCATTTTAATCTTTTAGGTATCTGAATATTAGAGTGTGCCCTATTTCCTTCAAATATGATAGTTTCATTTCTAGTTAAGGTATTTACTGATCTTGGGTTTATTGAAGTTGTCGCAACCTTATAATATATTCTATAAATTACTGCTATAGCTTTTACTTCTTCTTTGACATTTAAATTTTTTGTTTTTACTGTTAGAGTTAATGTATCCATTAAATGTCTGTCAAATAAACTTATAGTAAATCCTGGGTAACAATTGAAATAGACTGGTCCATTTGCTAAATTAGTTTTTGCCATAGCAAGCAAAGAGTTTGAAAAATCTAAATGTCTGGCATCTCTTAAGCACATTAGAACAGGGATATCTAATCCTAACCTGAATAAAGGTTTAATAGCTATTTGAATAGCTCTTACATGTAAAAACTTATATTTATTTCTTCTATGATTATTAATCCTAGAAAGAGGACATTTCGAACCAATATAGAACTAGAACGGCCCAATAAAAGAAATATGTATGCGAAGAGAAAATCTTATAAAAATAAAAGGCCCGACAAGAAAGATATTATAATTTGTTATAAATGTGGTAGACCATGACACTATTTAAAAAATTGTAAAATGAAAAAGAAAGTAAATAGTTTAGATGCCTCAGAAGAATTAAAAGAAAAAATAATGAAATTGGTAATAAATGATTCTTCTGCAACTGAAAGTAATATATCAGACTATTCTGAAAATGATTTAAATTTTATAAGTGAAGAAAGTTATTCAAGTAATAGCGAAACTGAATCTTGTGAATGCATAGGAACTTGTTAGTGTAACCAGATCAACGTACTTAATAATGAACAGGAATTTTTATTAGATATTATAGATAAAATAGATGATCCAAAAATTAAAAAGGATTATTTACTCAAACTCAGAAATTTAATAGGACAAAGGGAGCAAAAAGATTATAAGCCATATAATTTCTCTGAAATTTGCCAAAGATTTAAGCAAATTAATAAGGAATCCTCCATTCAGGATCTTCAAGAAGAAGTTAAAAATTTAAAACAAGATATGAAAAAACGAAAAGGAAAAGCTCAGTATTTAGAGGAAGAAAATTTAAAAAATAGTTTAAGTAAATTATTTCAGGAACATGCTAATATTCAATTATTTTCAGGAGAAGCGATTAATAATCATAGAAATAAATATAAGTTTTTACATATAGGAGCTGTTCAGATAGCTATTAAACCTTTATTCAGGTTAGGATTAGATGTCCCTGTTTTATATATATATATACACATACATATATGTATACATATATATATGGGTATGTGTGTGTGTGTGTGTGTGTATATATGTATGTATGTATGTATACATACATATATATATATGAATATATGTATGTGTGTGTGTGTGTGTGTGTGTGTGTATATATATATATATATGAGGCATGAGAATGAGTATGTATCTTTTGTTGCACAAAGAATGTTAAGCATGTGAATATTGTACATTGTATGTTGTTTCCCCACTAAGCATTATCGCTTAGCACGGGTTTTTAATCCGTGTAGGTTCAGAAGTGAAGAGAACTTGAAGGACGGTCTCGCATTCCAATTGGTCAACACATTAAGATTCACTGATTAGTGTAGGTTTTGGCCTTTTGTATTATGTAAATGTACTCAGTTATTTCGGCATGTAAGAGTATATTATGTAATAACTGAACAAGATATGTAATTCAAAGTTGAAGTGTCACACCCCGATTTCCCCCTAATAGTTTGAGCCATGTTTGCCATGTATATGTGTGCTTGTGTGAGTGTTTTGGCATGTGTTAATGGTATTTTGGGCAAAATGCAGGTTTTGTGGGCTTTATTATAGTGTGGGTGCATGTATTATATTAGGATGTGAGTATTTGGGTTTTGGTAGTGTGTGTATGTTCATATGAAAGTAGTGTGTGTATTATGAGGGTTAGTCTTGTGTGTTGTATCATGTGTGTTTGTTGGGTGAGAGTGGTCAAGTTTCACCAACCATAGAGTGACATATGGCTAGGGATTTAAGGAGGAGGTATAAATAGAAGAGAGAGAAAAAGGGGACAACCATTCTTATTGCTGTTCCCGTTTCCTCCTCTTCTCTTTGCTTCTTCTTCCTCTTTTTTCTTCATATGTATGCCTTGGCTTGGATCCACGTGTTTTGTGCTGGAAATTGATCATCTCCTTAGCTTTGATTGGTAAGTTATTAGTGGATTTCTTCTCTTCTTCTTTTTCATCCCTTGTTCTTGATTTTGTTAGAATGTGTTTTAATCTAGGGTTTTGTGTTTGTGTGATTGATGAGGAATTTTGGAATGAAAAATATCTTGAATGAATCTGAAAGCACGGAAGATCATCTAAGTGAGCTATTGGAGCAAAGGAGTTAAAGGTTAGGGAATTTGATTGTTTTGATGTTCATTTGTTATTTGTGTCTTAGCATATGATTTCTTGAAATTTGATGTTTGATGAGGCTTATTATAGTGCTAATGTTATGGGTATTCAATTGATTTGAGTTATAATGCATGAATGTTGAAGTATTGAAGTGAATTTGAAGTTTGAGGAACTTTTACTGTAATTTCTGGGTTTGTGTTCTTGAGAAGCTTGATTTTGTTAATGCATGATTTTGATTGTGTTAATTGTTGATTTAAGTTTTGTTTTATGATATATGTGATGGTGGAAGGCTTATTTGAAGGTAAGATAAGTTTGATTGGTTTTGGGTCAAAATTAATTTGTGGTTGGAAATCTGGGTTTTCCTACGTTTTGCTGGAAAATGGAAGTCACGATGCTCTCGCGAGTGCGACATCCTCACAAGCGCTACAGAATGGTGAATTGCATTTTTTCAAGATAATTGCTCTGTTGTTTATGAGGCGTCTGACTCGTGATTTGGTAGCACGACTCGTGAAGCTTCGGCGTGCGCAAGTGGTGCAGCAGATCATGCATCAGCGGGGGAAGACTGCGAGATCCTGACACATGAATCGCATTCACGAGTCGTGAACAACCCTCACGAGTCGTGAAGGTTGTTCAAGACTCGTGCTGGCGCAGCACGACTTGCACGCCCCTTCGTCCTCCCCTCGCGCAAGGCCTTCTAGCCACTGTCGTGATCGCGACAGTGACCCCAGCCTGCCCTATTTTTTTGAAGTGGTCTATTTTCTGAAAATGAGTTTCAAATCTCCTTTTTCATGGATTTTTTCGATCGCGACAGTTTCCTCTTCGCCTAGAAACTATTTTTGATAAACTTCTTCTTTGCATACTTTTTCACCTATGTTATGCATCTATGAGTAGAAATGTGAATTATTGATGTATTTCCCATGCATATTAATTATTGAAATATAAGAATTTGATCTACCAAGATTATGCTGTAAATGTATGTGTGTAACGAAATGTGAAATTATCCGTTAGTCTAAATGAATCTGATAACGGTAAAGTAATTGTTGGGACTAATTATGGACATGATATCTAATAATGTAAATGTGTTTAATATGTTCATATGAGATGTTTATACGTTAATGAATGCATGTGCCTAATAAAAATGAAAGACTGTTATGCGTATTGGTGGAAGGTGTATGCATGTGGAAATGAGACGAATCAAATAATAATAATAATATGGAAATTTAGCCTGCGTTAGTCGAGTCATGGATATATAGGCATGTAACACCCCGTTTTCCCCCTAGAAGATGGAGCCATTTGTGCATATGTGCATTGGGTGTGTTTTGGCATGTGATAAGGGTATTTTGTGTAAAATACATGTTTTATGGGTTTTACTATAGTGTGAATGCATGTAGAGTTGTAGGGTGTGAGTGTATGGGTGGCATTAGTGTGTGCATACTCACATGTTGGTAGGGTGTGCATTAGTGAGGATAGCATTGTGTGTGTGTAATGCATGCTTGTTGGGTATGAGTGGTTAATCTCCACCAATGAGGAAGTGACATGTGTCTAGGGTTAGGAAAAGAAATAGAAGAAGGAAGAAAAATAGGGAAAAAGAAGAATTTGTTTCTTCATTTCCCGCTTCTCTCTCCTCTCTACCCTTCTTCTTCCTTTTCTCTTCTCAAGAGCGCCCTAGCTTGGATCCAAGTAAGTGTGGTGGAAATTGATCATCTATTCAATTGGTAAGTTTTGTAGCATTTCTTCTTCGTCATCTTCTTTTATTCTTCATTTCTAGTTTGGGGTTTTAATCTAGGGTTGTGTTTGTATGATTTATGGATATCATTTCTAGTTGAGCCTCCTCGCGATCCCAAGGTAAAGGAGAAGGCGTGTGGTACTGGTACGAGGTGATTGGAGCTAACGAATTTTAGGTTTGGGATTTTTGTTTGGAATTTGAATATTTCATGTCATATGGTGATTTATGCCTTTGTATGTGATCTCTGGAAAATTGATGTTTAATGAGGCATATTACAATGTTAATGTTATGCGTATTCAATTGGTTTGAGTTATGGTACATGAATGTTAAAGTTTTGAGCAAATATTGAAGTTTGATGAATATTTACTTAAATTTCTGGGTTTGTGTTCTTGAGGAGTTTGATTTTAATGATACATGATTTTGATTGTGTTAAATGTGGATCTAGATTGTGGTTTGTGTTAATTGTGGTGTTGGAAAGGTTGATTTGACGGTAAGATGAAGTTGGGTTGATAATATTTGAGTTTGGAAATTTGGGTGCCTTAAAAGTGAGGAAATCTGCAAAAATTCACGTAAGAGCTGGAAATCACGACGTTGTCGCAAGCGCGACACTATCATGAGGTCACGACAGGGCTAGGTGATTTCAGCCCTTCTGGGAGGTCGAGCGGATTTGCATGGCCGAGCGGCTGGGCTGCCGAATGTTCGTAGTGAGAGCTCTCTGTCGCGAGCGCGATGCTTTTCGCGAGCACGACAGGACACTCGACTGCCGAGTGGATTGGACAACTGAGCGCTTGACTGCCGAGCAGGTTGGGCTGCCGAGCTCACAGTGAGAGCTCTCTATCGCAAGTGCGACACTTATCGCGAGCGCTATAGAGCGCTCGACTGCCAGACAGTTCGGGGCAATCCCCTATCACGAGCGTGCTCCTGCGCGTGACACGACAACCTCTGTTGGCAGCTCACTAATGTGAGCGCGATGATCATTGTGAGCGTGACAGCGAGGTGTGTTTCTATTTTCACGCGAGCGCGAGGACTGCCATGACCGAGACAAGTGGGCAAGTTATGCCTCTGTCGCGAGTGTGACAGACATCGCGAGCGCGATACCCCTGGTTTCAAAATTGTATTTTCTTGTGTGATTTTCAATATTTATTTTCCAAACTTGTGATGCTATTAGAATTATTCTTGGACAATTTTAAGAAGCATATGAGTATAATTGGGTGTATTATGCATGTATAATTTTATAAATTCTATAAATGTGAATTAATGAATTATGCATGACCTGTAAGAGTCAGTCTAGGGGATAGTTAGGCATGCCTAAAAGAGGGGTTGATTTCACCCACGGTCACTCAACTTATCACTTATCGCGCAAAAGTAACCGACTTTTTTTTCTGACTTAAATGTCACTGAACTTTTAATATTTTTGCAAAAAAGTCATGTTAACCGGAATCCGGTGAGAACCCTCACCGGATTGATGATATGGTATGTCATATCAGAAACTACAAGTCGTTTAACAATATTTCCAACAAATGCTACATCTAAATCAATTTCACTCACGGTCACTAAACTCATCATTTATCGCGCAAAAATAACAAACTTTATTTTTTCCAACTTAAATGTTACTGAAATTCTAATATTTTTGCAAAAACGTCATGTATTTACTATTCGTCACCACGTGTCATATGTCATGTCATTAATCCGGTAAGGGTTCTCGCCGGATTCTAGTTTACATGAGTTTTTTGCAAAAATATTAGAAGTCCAGTGACATTTAAGTCAGAAAAAAAAAGTCGGTTACTTTTGTACGATAAGTGATAAGTTGAGTGACTATGAGTGAAATTGGCCCCTAAAAGAGTCCTTTTGCTACAGCCTCTGTACTGTTCTGGAGCCTGATCAGGTGTCCATTTAGTTCCTTGCGAACTTCTATATGTTCGAATCTTGTTTAAGATTCGTCTGTAAAATGTTTTGAAAAGAGATAAAATGATACTATTTTTCCGATTCATACCCGTAAGGTACCGCTATGTGACGATTCGTACCCGTAAGGTACCTCTCCGTGTTTACTTGTTATCCACTACTTTGAGTCAGCAGGGTTATGATTTGTTCTGATATGATCAAAAGTATGTGAATCCGAATGAGTATGGTTATAAGCATATGAATCTATATGAGCATATGAATATGTGCTTTGCCTTGACAACCATTGTGAATGGCCGTCCATATTACAGTTGTTTGTTTCCCCACTAAGCGTTATCACTTAGCACCGTGCAGGTGCGAAGATGTATAGCTTTTGGGAGAGTCTCCGCCAGTCAAGCCAACACAGAGGGATTAGTGTTAGGGCTTTATTTTTTGTAGCATGATTCTTTTGTAATAGAACTCTCTATGTAGTATTTTTGGTACAACTTTCGCATTGTATATTCTGGATATGTAACTATTTTGTAATATTTGTAACACCCCCTTCCCATACGTAGGCATTCCCATCCGATAAGGAGTGAGAAGCCGTATGAGACAAGGTATCACCAAACAAAAGCAAAGCAAAATATACATCCATTCATAACATACATTCAGAAATACCGAATAATTAAAAACTTTACATGCAGAAAGCAAAAGCTGATCATGCATTACTATAGTTAAACTATTACAATAATGTGCTGATCAATCAGCAGAAACAAAAGAATATTACAAATATAAAATATAGTTACAGAAGCGGAAGCTGATACAGAGAGTTCTATACAAAAAGAATCAATAACTGATACAAAACTGAGCCTACACTAAAACCCTTCTGTGTTGGCTTGATGACGGCGACTCTCTCAAAGCAAAACGTCTTCCGCACCTGCACGGGTAAACACACCGTGCTAAGCGATAAAACGCTTAGTGGGGAAACACACATAAATTATGGACGGCCACTCACAGTGGTCGTCAAGGCATAACACATTCACAATGATAGAATGCAAGGACTGTTGCATAATTCATATAAACATGCCCACATTTAAATATCATCCTTTCAGAATCTCATCCTCATATGCATTACAGAATAAACCAACATGTATTTCAACATTAAACTCATTCAGATATTCCATTCAAAGCCATATCAGATCAGAACATTTCCATTAACATTTAAAGAATACCTGCTGACTCTAGACAGTGGATAACGAGTGTACTGAGGGTACCTTACAGGTACGAATCGAATACTGAGGGTACCTCACAGGTACAAGTCAAATATTATATCATTTATCAGAACATGTTATTTATATACTGAGGGAATCTTAAACAAGATTCTATACTGAAGGGTTCGCGAGGAACCAAACGGGGACCTGATCGGGGTCCAAACTGAACTGAGGGCTGCAGCTAAAAGACTCTATTAGGCATGCCTAACTATCCACTTACTCGACTCTAGCAGGTTATGCGTCAAACAGATCACATTTCAGGATACAGAATATAATTCATCAGAAAATCATGCTATCACGCATATCAAAGCATTAAACAGTAAGACATGCATCATACAACAGTAAAGTCCATTCTGAAGAAATACCAAATTCAGTTCAGGGTTAAAAACCAGGAAATTTCGGAAAAATGCGCTGAACGGAGAATCGGGCGAGGAATGGCTGGTCACTGGCGTGACTAGCCTTCTCAACAGGCAGGTCACGGCGTGACCTAGGGTCACGTCTCGTGACCTGCTTGTTTCTCGCCAATCGCGTTGCGTGATCCTCGCGGGTTACGCAATGCTTATGCAGGTCACGGCGTGACCGAGGGTCACGCGACGTGACGCTGCTTCTCCCTCGCAGATCACGTTGCGTGATCTGCCTCTTCCTCGCAGGTCGCACGACGTGACCGAAGATCACGTCGCGTGACTTGCTTCCTCTTCAGCTGGTCACGCGACTGGCTCCTCAGCAGGCAGGTCACGCCGTGACCGAGGATCACGCGATGTGACTTGCCTCCCTGCGTAGCGAGTCACGCGACCTGAAGAAATTCAACAGTATATCGATTTTTCCAGAATTTCTAGAATTCTCAGAACACCAATTTCAATCCCAGTTTGATTTTAAACCACTCAAATCCATTCTTACCTTTCAAGGAAGATCCCAAACAATTTAAACATCATATAAATAGCTCAAAACAGAATTCAATCAACCCAATTCAAGGTATTTACATTCAAATTGTTCAAGAACATATAAACCCTAGAAATACCAGTAAACTCAAATTATGCAGATCACAAGCAATTGTTCCCAAACCTGGATTCTAAGCCTCTATCACTTAGCTCCACTAGGACCAGCAACTTCTTTGCCCTTAGGTTCGCGAGGAGCTTCAACTAAAACACAAACACAGTAAATTCAACCCTAGGTTAAACCTAAACTCAAGGAAGAAGATGAAGATGCAATTTACAGTAAAACAAAGACTAGATCTTGCACTTACCAAGCTAAGGAATGCAAGGAGAGATTATCTTCACCAATAAGACCTTGAACCCTCAACACAGTATTTGGAATAAAGAAAATTGAAGAAGAAGAAAGTGAATGAGCAGGAACGTGAATCTGTAAGTCCCTTTTCTCTCATTCCCTTTTCTTTTTATTTTCTTTATTCTAAATATGTATCCATTTCCTATTGGTGAAACTAATCACTCATACTAAAATACAATGCATTACACACACCCTAAGTAACCTCATTTAAATGCACCCTACAATGGTATATGTAAGTGCACACAATTGATTCCCAACTAAAAACACCCTAATATGGTATGCTCAAGCATACACAAGTAATTCCTAATTAATTCACACACTAATGCCATGTATGTACCCACACAATAATAAAACCCCAAAATCATGCATTTTACTGAAATACCCTTATGAAATACTGTACACATGCGAATGCTTACACATACAGACAGACAGATAGACAGACAGACAGGCTCATTCTACTAGGGGGCAAATGGGGTGTGACAACTCTCTCCTACTAATAAGAATTTCGTCCTCGAAATTCTCACCTGAACTGAATAACTGTGGATACTGAGCTCTCATCGACTCCTCTGGCTCCCAAGTCGCTTCCTCGACTCCATGATGGATCCACAATACTTTAACCAAAGGAATCTGCTTATTTCTCAACTGCCTCATCTCTCGGGCTAGAATAGCTCGTGGTTCCTCATCATAAGAGAAGTCTGGCTGAACCTGGATATCCTAAACTGACAGAACATGAGAAGGATCTGATCGGTACCGACGAAGCATCGAAACGTGGAACACATCGTGTAACTTTGCTAACTCCATCGGTAACGCCAATCTATAGGCTACAGGTCCCACCTTAGCCAAAATCTCATAAGGTCCAATGAAACGAGGACTAAGCTTGCCTTTCTTTCCAAATCGAAGCACTCTCCTCCAAGGAGAAACTTTAAGGAAAACTTTGTCCCCGATCTCAAATTGCACATCTTTCCTCTTCAGATTGGCATAAGACTTCTGTCGATCCTTGGCTGCCTTCAAATTCCGCTGCACTACTCTGATCTTCTCTTCAGTATCCCTAACCAAGTCAGGTCCAATCATAGATCTCTCGGACAGCTCGGTCCAACAAATCGGAGTCCTACACTGACGACCATACAAAGCCTCATATGGTGCCATACCAATACTCGACTGGAAACTGTTGTTGCAGGCAAACTCCATCAATGATACATATCTGTCCCAACTGCCCGGAAAGTCCAAAGTACAAGCCCTCATCATATCCTCCAGAATCTGAATAACTCGCTCTGACTGACCATCGGTCTGAGGATGAAACGCTGTACTGAAGTTCAACCTAGTGCCCAAAGCTCTCTGTAACTCCTTCCAAAACTTGGAAGTAAACCTCGGATCCCGATCTGACACTATGGACAAAGGCACACCATGCAGTCGAACTATCTCATCTACATAGATACTGGCTAATCTGTCCATGGAGTAGTCCACTCTAACTGGCAAGAAGTGAGCTGACTTGGTAAGCCGATCCACAATAACCCAAACTGAATCATGCTTCCTCTGAGTCAAAGGCAAACCAGAAATAAAGTCCATGGTGATATCATTCCATTTCCACTCAGGAATGGATAAAGGCATAAGCAAACCTGAAGGAACCTGATGCTCAGCCTTTAACTGCTGACAAGTCAAGCACTTGGAAACAAAATCTACAATATCACGCTTCATACCGGACCACCAATAGAATTGCTTCATGTCTCTGTACATCTTCTCACTGCCCGGATGCATAGTAAAGACTGAACTATGCGCCTCACTCAAGAGCTGTCTCCTCAAGTCCTCAGACTCTGGCACACACAAACGATCTCTGAACATAAGTACCTCATCCTGAACTGAGAACTCTGATGGCTTACCCGATCTAACCTCATGCACAATCCGCTGAAGCCTCACATCATCTCTCTGAGCATCCACTATCCTCTGTCTCAAAGTAGGCTTCACACGCAACTGGGCAAGCAAAGCCCCATCTGAACCAAAACGCCATCTGAAACGCCTCAAGAACAAGGCTGAAACTGACTTACGACTCAAAGCATCTGCAACTACATTGGCCTTACCAGGATGGTAATCCACAATGCAGTCGTAGTCCTTAAATAACTCAAGCCATCTGCGCTGTCTCATGTTCAACTCTTTCTGTGAAAGGAAGTACTTCAAACTCTTGTGGTCCGAGAAGATCCTACACTTTTCCCCATACAAGTAGTGACGCCAAATCTTCAAAGCAAAGATTACAGCCGCCAACTCTAAATCATGCGTCGGATAGTTTTTCTCATGTGGCTTCAACTGACGAGAAGCATAAGCCACTACTTTTCCTTCCTGCATCAGTACACATCCAAGACCAACTCCAGAAGCATCACTATAAAAAAACAAACTCCTTACCCGAGATGGGTTGAGTAAGGATAGGAGCCTCAACAAGTAACTGCTTTAACCGATCAAAACAAGACTGACACCTGTCTGACCACTAAAATCTAACTCCTTTCCTCAACAATCTAGTCATAGGAGCAGCAATCACAGAAAATCCCTTAACGAACCGACGGTAATAACCTGCTAAACCGAGGAAACTCCTCACTTCCTGAACATTTCGAGGCGCTTTCCAATCAACAATCGCCTCAATCTTAGCTGGATCTACCTGGATACCACTGGCTGAAATAATGTGACCCAAGAATGACACTTCTCGAAGCCAGAAATCACATTTGCTAAGCTTAGCAAACAAATGATGCTCTCTCAACATCTGCAAAACCAATCTGAGATGCTCCTCATGCTCACTCTCATTCTTGGAATACACCAAGATGTCATCAATGAACACTACTACAAATCGATCTAAATATGGCCTAAACACACGGTTCATCAGATCCATAAAAGCCGCTGGAGCATTTGTCAAACCAAACGGCATCACAAGAAACTCATAGTGGCCATACCTAGTCCGAAATGCAGTCTTCACCACATCTGCATCCTGAACCCGAAGCTGGTAGTACCCTGATCGAAGATCTATCTTGGAAAAGACACCCGCACCTCGAAGCTGATCAAATAAATCCTCAATCCTAGGCAAAGGATACCTGTTCTTCACAGTAACTTTATTAATCTGGCGGTAGTCAATGCACATCCGCAGGGATCCATCTTTCTTCTTGACAAACAGCACTGGAGCTCCCCATGGAGATATGCTCGGTCTAATAAACCCCTTATCCAATAACTCTTGTAGCTGAGATTTAAGTTCCCTCAACTCTACAGGAGCCATCCGATAAGGTGCTCTCGAAATAGGTGCAGTACCCGGCATGATCTCAATGGACAACTCAACCTCTCTCTCAGGAGGCAAACCAGGCAACTCGCTCGGGAACACATCCCCAAACTCCCGCACAACAGGAATATCCTCAATCTGAACCTGATCCCTCCTGGAATCTAACACAACAGCTAGAAAAGCCTCACAACCTTTCCTGATGAATCTCTTGGCTTGCAACACAGAAATAACATTATTCACTGAACTAGCACCCAAACCTTTCAGAAACACAAGAGACTGACTTCTATCCCGAAGTACCACTGTCTTCCTATGGCAATCCACTACAGCCCGATACTTACCCAACCAGTCCATACCCAAAATCAAGTCAAACTCTCTGAAGGGTAACTCAATCAGATCCGCTGGAAGCACAACTCCCTCAACAGTCAGAGGACAACTCCTAAAAACTCTACTCACACTGACACTATGCCCTAATGGACTGGTCACACAAATCTCATAATCTAACTGATCAACTGAATGCAATTTATCAATAACTCTATCTGTGCACAAATATGAGTGTGTGGAACCAGGATCAATTAGAGCATACAACTCAGTGTCATGGAGTAGGAACTTACCAGCAATAACATCAGGCGCGTCCTGCTCATCTCTGGCTCTCATAGCATAAGCTCTAATGGCACCCTGAGGAGGATGCTCAACAGTCTCAGAAGCAGCACCATCTCTATGCCGACCACCTCTACCTCTACCTCGGCCTCTGCCACGGGTAGCCTGTGAAGCATTCGAACCGACCCTACTGCCCTCTCTCTGGGAACCTGAATCCTCCTGTACTCTCGGACAACCGGCCAACCGATGCTCAGAACTCCCACACCTGAAGCATGCACCAGTGAGCCACCTACACTCACCACGATGCGACTTACTACAATGAGGACAAACTGGTGTAGTCTCAGCTCTACCACCCCTACCAGAACCTGACACAGCTGTAGAACCCTGACGTCTACCTCTAGAAGCCGGACCAGATGCTGACTCATCCTGTGGGTCCCTCGATCTCTTACTCGAAGAAGATCCTCCACGAGAAGAACCCCTCCTCTGAGCTCTCTCTCTCATCACAGTCTCATTCAACTCAGCTCTCACAGCAGCTTCTACAATCTGGTAATAACTGACCCCAGGAATACACATCAGAGAAATCAAAGCAATCTTCAAAGACTCATTTAACCCTGCCTCGAAATGCTTGCATCTAAAGTCATCAGTCATAACTCCTCGTGGGGCATAGCGCGATAACCTGTTGAACTCTTTCTCATAATCAGCTACTGACAATGCTCTCTGTCTCAAACCCAAAAACTGCGCCCATCTCGAATCTCTATAGGTCTGAGTGATGTACTTCTTTATGAACTCACCCTCAAAGAACTCCCAGGTAATCGGATCCGGTAACTGAGGATGCCTGCAAACCAACTCCCACCACTCAAAAGCAGACCCCTGAAGAAGAGCTAAAGCACACTCTGTCTGCTGGTCGGGAGGACACCGAATCTCTCTCAAAGCACGCTTCACTTTATCTAACCATCTCTCTGCAGTCTCAGACTCATTCAACCCAGTACCATAGAAATCCTCAACTCCTGCTCTCCTCAGATTCTCCATAGGTGCTCTAGGAGCAGTCACTCTCTCCAAAACCCTAGCCATGTCCTGATGCAGTCTAAACATAGCCTCTAAGGGCATGGCTGCGGCCTCGGGCTGAACCCTAGCATGCTGAGCCGACACATTAACAGAAACAGACTGATCTACAACTGGAGGATTCACACTCTCGGCGGATTCCTCACGCGCACCATGAGCAGAATTAGAAGCCATCTAAACAAACAAGAAACAACCGTATCAGCCAACACAGATCTAGACACATACGCATCAAAAAAAAAAACTCAGAACAATCATAACAACACCCAGAAACGCCTAAACCTATGCTCTGATACCACTAACTGTAACACCCCCTTCCCATACGTAGGCATTCCCATCCGATAAGGAGTGAGAAGCCGTATGAGACAAGGTATCACCAAACAAAAGCAAAGCAAAATATACATCCATTCATAACATACATTCAGAAATACAGAATAATTAAAAACTTTACATGCAGAAAGCAAAAGCTGATCATGCATTACTATAGTTAAACTATTACAATAATGTGCTGATCAATCAGCAGAAACAAAAGAATATTACAAATATAAAATATAGTTACAGAAGCAGAAGCTGATACAGAGAGTTCTATACAAAAAGAATCAATAACTGATACAAAACTGAGCCTACACTAAAACCCTTCTGTGTTAGCTTGATGACGGCGACTCTCTCAAAGCAAAACGTCTTCCGCACCTGCACGGGTAAACACACCGTGCTAAGCGATAAAACGCTTAGTGGGGAAACACACATAAATTATGGACGGCCACTCACAGTGGTCGTCAAGGCATAACACATTCACAATGACAGAATGCAAGGACTGTTGCATAATTCATATAAACATGCCCACATTTAAATATCATCCTTTCAGAATCTCATCCTCATATGCATTACAGAATAAACCAACATGTATTTCAACATTAAACTCATTCAGATATTCCATTCAAAGCCATATCAGATCAGAACATTTCCATTAACATTTAAAGAATACCTGCTGACTCTAGACAGTGGATAACGAGTGTACTGAGGGTACCTTACGGGTACGAATCGAATACTGAGGGTACCTCACAGGTACAAGTCAAATATTATATCATTTATCAGAACATGTTATTTATATACTGAGGGAATCTTAAACAAGATTCTATACTGAAGGGTTCGCGAGGAACCAAACGGGGACCTGATCGGGGTCCAAACTGAACTGAGGGCTGCAGCTAAAAGACTCTATTAGGCATGCCTAACTATCCACTTACTCGACTCTAGCAGGTTATGCGTCAAACAGATCACATTTCAGGATACAAAATATAATTCATCAGAAAATCATGCTATCACGCATATCAAAGCATTAAACAGTAAGACATGCATCATACAACAGTAAAGTCCATTCTGAAGAAATACCAAATTCAGTTCTGGGTTAAAAACCAGGAAATTTCGGAAAAACGCGCTGAACGGAGAATCGGGCGAGGAATGGCTGGTCACTGGCGTGACTAGCCTTCTCAACAGGCAGGTCACGGCGTGACCTAGGGTCACGTCTCGTGACCTGCTTGTTTCTCGCCAATCGCGTTGCGTGATCCTCGCGGGTCACGCAATGCTTATGCAGGTCACGGCGTGACCGAGGGTCACGCGACGTGACGCTGCTTCTCCCTCGCAGATCACGTTGCGTGATCTGCCTCTTCCTCGCAGGTCGCACGACGTGACCGAAGATCACGTCGCGTGACTTGCTTCCTCTTCAGCTGGTCACGCGACTGGCTCCTCAGCAGGCAGGTCACGCCGTGACCGAGGATCACACGACGTGACTTGCCTCCCTGCGTAGCGAGTCACGCGACCTGAAGAAATTCAACAGTATATCGACTTTTCCAGAATTTCCAGAATTCTCAGAACACCAATTTCAATCCCAGTTTGATTTTAAACCACTCAAATCCATTCTTACCTTTCAAGGAAGATCCCAAACAATTTAAACATCATATAAATAGCTCAAAACAGAATTCAATCAACCCAATTCAAGGTATTTACATTCAAATTGTTCAAGAACATATAAACCCTAGAAATACCAGTAAACTCAAATTATGCAGATCACAAGCAATTGTTCCCAAACCTGGATTCTAAGCCTCTATCACTTAGCTCCACTAGGACCAGCAACTTCTTTGCCCTTAGGTTCGCGAGGAGCTTCAACTAAAACACAAACACAGTAAATTCAACCCTAGGTTAAACCTAAACTCAAGGAAGAAGATGAAGATGCAATTTACAGTAAAACAAAGACTAGATCTTGCACTTACCAAGCTAAGGAATGCAAGGAGAGATTATCTTCACCAATAAGACCTTGAACCCTCAACACAGTATTTGGAATAAAGAAAATTGAAGAAGAAGAAAGTGAATGAGCAGGAACGTGAATCTGTAAGTCCCTTTTCTCTCATTCCCTTTTCTTTTTATTTTCTTTATTCTAAATATGTATCCATTTCCTATTGGTGAAACTAATCACTCATACTAAAATACAATGCATTACACACACCCTAAGTAACCTCATTTAAATGCACCCTACAATGGTATATGTAAGTGCACACAATTGATTCCCAACTAAAAACACCCTAATATGGTATGCTCAAGCATACACAAGTAATTCCTAATTAATTCACACACTAATGCCATGTATGTACCCACACAATAATAAAACCCCAAAATCATGCATTTTACTGAAATACCCTTATGAAATACTGTACACATGCGAATGCTTACACATACAGACAGACAGATAGACAGACAGACAGGCTCATTCTACTAGGGGGCAAATGGGGTGTGACAATATTAGTTTTTATTTAGAACATTAGTAATGAATGTTATTATATTAATGCATGATTATTCTGATGTTTTGAAAAGTTTCATTTTTCGCTGTATTTTAGTATGTATAAGGTGTTTGAATGTCTGTTTCTGTATCTTTTGTATGGTGACACCCCTGCTCATACGGCATCTCACTCCCTTGCGGATGGGTTCGCCTACGTATGGGAAGGGGGTGTTAGAGGTTTTGGTATCAAAGCTCCGGTTTAGGCATTTTCTGGGTGATTGTTGTGCATACATATATGTTTACACTACAAGAAAATTAAGAAATAGCAATGGAAAAATAACAATGAAAATTATTCCATTGCTATTTAGCAACGGAATTTCATTTTCCGTTGCTATTTAGCAACGGAATATTTAATCCATTGCTAATTTTCGTTAAGTTTTTAATATATAACAATGAAAAAAATATTTGGTTATTTTCGGTATCTAAAAGAGGAGGGGACATTTAGCGCGTAAAATTAGCAACGAATTTTAGCAACGGAATATGAAAACCGTTGCTAAATATCGCGAGAATGATGAGCAGGAATATTTTAGAACAAAAAATAGCAACGGAATCACTTTTCAGTTGCTAAATGGAGAAAAATAGCAACCGAATATTTCGGTTGCTAAAATAGCAACGGAAACATTTTTCCGTTGCTAAAATTTTCCATAATAGCAAACGAAATAATTTCAGTTGCAAATATAGCAACGACAAACTATTTTCGTTGCTAAATGGGAAGGATTAAATTTTTTTATTCTATAATAGCAACCGAATAATAATTAGGTTGCTAATATTGAAACATTTAGCAACCGAATCATAATTCGGTTGCTATTTTTTAATACTTAACAATTTTTTGTAACGGAATATGAAATCGTTGCTAAATGTTTAGAATATAGCAACCAAAATTTATTCGGTTGCTATATGGGAAGAATTAAATTTTTGTACTCTAAAATAGCAACCGAATGTTCATTCGGTTGCTATTTTTTAATTCTTAACACTTGTTTGCAACGGAACCCTGAAACTGTTGCTAAATGTTTAGAATATAGCAGCCGAAATTTATTCGGTTGCTATATGGGAAGAATTAATTTTTTTACTCTAAAATAGCAACCGAATAAAAATTCGGTTGCTAATATTTAAGCATTTAGCAACCGAATATCTATTCGGTTGCTAATTTTTAATTCTTAACACTTGTTTGCAATAGAATTATAAACCGTTGATAAATTTTAGAATATAGCAACCGAAATTTATTCGGTTGCTATATGGGAAGAATTAAA
This sequence comes from Excoecaria cochinchinensis, assembly GCA_947683425.1. Lineage (NCBI taxonomy): Eukaryota > Viridiplantae > Streptophyta > Magnoliopsida > Malpighiales > Euphorbiaceae > Excoecaria > Excoecaria cochinchinensis. The sequence goes on along the minus strand of CANTUQ010000021.1, from coordinate 1,668,060 downwards.
TTTTTGTACTCTAAAATAGCAACCGAATAGAAATTCGGTTGCTAATAGTTAAGCATTTAGCAAACAAATATCTATTCGGTTTCTAATTTTTAATTCTTAACACTTGTTTGCAACGTAATTATAAACCATTGCTAAATTTTAGAATATAGCAACCGAAATTTATTTGGTTGCTATATGGGAAGAATTAAATTTTTGTACTCTAAAATAGTAACCGAATAGAAATTCGGTTGCTAATAGTTTAGCATTTAGCAACCGAATATCTATTCGGTTGCTAATTTTTAATTCTTAACACTTGTTTGCAATGGAAATATAAACCGTTGCTAAATTTTTGAATATAGCAACCGAAATTTATTCGGTTGCTATATGGGAAGAATTAAATTTTTGTACTCTAAAATAGCAACCGAATAAAAATTCGGTTGCTAATAGTTAAGCATTTAGCAACCGAATATCTATTCAGTTGCTAATTTTTAATTCTTAACACTTGTTTGCAACAGAATTATAAACCGTTGCTAAATTTTAGAATATAGCAACCAAAATTTATTCGGTTGCTATATGGGAAGAATTAAATTTTTGACTCTAAAATAGCAACCGAATAGAAATTCGGTTGCTAAATGCTTAACTATTAGCAACCGAATTTCTATTCGGTTGCTATTTTTTAATTCTTAATACTTGTTTGCAACGAAATACTTAAACCGTTGCTATATGTTTAGAATATAGCAACCGAAATTTATTCGGGTTGCTATATCGGAAGAATTAAATTTTTGTACGCTAAAATTGCAACCGAATACAGATTCGGTAGCAAGTGTTAAATAATAACATCTCTTTCCTTCTCTCAATCTGCGCGAGACCGTCTCTGTTCTAGTTCCTAATTTTTTTCCCTATTCTTTTAATCTCCATTTCTCTTAGATCCGATACATTTCTTTCATAATTTCTCATTCTACCTATTCAATGCATTTGATTCGATTTGGTAAATTGAAGTTCCCAAACCCTTTAATTTCCCTTCCTCGATTACTCTATAAATTCGCTATTTTTATACATCTTTCCCAATGTTTTTTCCAATCTCGAAATTTCGATGGATTTCTCTGTCGGTGTGATTCCTAAAGACAGCCAAAAAAATAAGGTGCAGGCTTTGCGAATTGGCTTGTTCACCGGCAGAATTTGATCTTCGATAGCGATTTTGTCTTGTTATCATTCTCTATTTCCAAATATTAGAGGTTATCGGTGCTGATTTTATGCTTGTTTTTCTTTCATTTCAAACCCTAAAGGCTAATTGCTATACTTGCAGGTAATTTCCATTATTCATTAGATCATGAATTACATATGTTTTTCTATAATGACTATGTCAACAGAAATCACTCGAACATAACTCCCATTCTTTTCCTTTTTTTTGTTCTACGTTTTCTTGAAATGAAATAAATATGGGGTTTGATTGATGTCAAGTTGATGAAATCACATTGAAGTTGCAGTAGCCACCCATGTCTTCGAGATTAGATGATCCTTCCTCCTCTGCTTCTCTCAATTGGAAATTCTCCCAGGTCTTCGGCGAAAGGGTTCATGGAGAAGACTGGTGATTACTTGGAGATCGAGGGGGTCGTGTTGTAATTTTTGAAAGAAAAGATGGGATAGTTGTGAGGATTTCTCATCACAATTTATAGCTTATTCCAAATGTTTTTAAAAACTCTATTAATTTTTTAATTCCTTGTGTTTTGGCTGGCAGCTGTTTTTGTTGTTTGGTATCTAATGTTGGGTAAATTGGGTTTATGATCTTTTTTATCCTTAATTATTGGCTTCTTAGAATCCAAATCGTTCCAATTCTCGAAGTGACTTGGAGAAGTTGGATTTCACCTTCACTGGACATCCTGAACATCAATACAAGACTGAATTTCAGAGTCATGAACCTGAGTTGCAGTTGGAAATCATGCCATGTCTGCTTAATCCGTGCTTTTAGTTTCATTCTATATATATGTTTTGGTTTTCCCTAGTCCTAATTGCATTGTCTTTTTCTATATATTAGTTTGATTACTTGAAGAGTTTAGAGATTGAGGAGAAGATTAATAGAGTAAAGTGGCGTGCAGCATCCAACGGGTCATTATTTATCCTTTCAATGAATGATAAAACAATTAAGTTATGGAAGGTATGAATCTCATTTTTTTCTTCTCATGCCAAAAAATTTGATCCCAAGGGTTTGTTAGTTCCTTGTAATGCGTTTTATCGAGAGACAACTTAAGACCTGGTTCGCTACAATAGGACCTTTGATTCGCTTTTGTGGAGAATATCATTACCCTCAGTTCATTTTGCTGTCAAAATACCTTTCTGTTAGTACTGTTGGGACGAATAATAGTAACATTAATAATAAATAAATATGTATTATCATTATTATTAGGGGTTGATCTAATTAAACATTCATTCTAGTTGAAATTAGACATTATGCATATCCTGTAATAAAAAAGTTAATTAGTATTAGTCAATCATACAAAGGCAAATGGATGGATGCTCCAAATTATAATTTAATTAGAGTCACTTTCAAATATATTATTTTATTAATTAATTTATTGTAATCACTCCCAAAAGGATGGTGAAGAAAGCAACAGATTTTGTAGATATTCAAACTGTCATTATTTGAAAACATATCATTACCATTTCTGCCATATATATATACATATATATACAGCCTTCCAATTGCTTATTGCTTTTAATTTATAGTGTTCTTTATATTCAAAAGGAATATTCTCCCAATGAAAGCTCATTTGGTTCAGCTCCTGTTCAGCTTACCAATTGCTTATTGCTTTTAATTGTATCATTTTAATTGAATCCCGTAGATGGTTTTTATGATAGTAACTTTAAGTAATATCTAAGCAGTAACTCAACTTCTTCTTGCATTCCAACATCACACATTTTCTCTTATGTGCATTTATTAGCATTATTGTTATTACTATGGACGAACCTGGTGCTATTAGTATTTGATGAATGATATGAAAATTATGAGTTCTTCACTTATTTTACACATAGAGTGGGACTCTATCGTCTCTAGCAATGTACAAATTCGAAGTCTAAGCACATAAATCCTTGTTTAAATTTTAATTTTTTTTAGAAAAGTATAAGTTAATTAGAGTTTACATAAAATTTTGTAATCATTATTTTAAAAAGAGAATAAAACCGTATAACATTTATGTGCGATATTAGTGAAAACTGCTTGAATTGTAGGTTTCTTTGAGTAAACGTGATGGTATTTGTTTCATGTGCATATTCATATTATTCTTTGCTTTATTTGTCAGGAAATTGTAAGTCGAGCCAATATATTTTATAGATTACTCTTTACTATTTACTTTATATGCTGAAAATGGGACAAACATTGAGAGAATCTGTTTGTATTTGAACAGGACCTCAATTCATTGGATCAGTGTCTATCATTACTGTGGAACTCATCGTTGCATCGTTAACTGCATGCTTATAGAAGAATGCAAATATTTGTAACTATGATTAGTCCTTTTAGGCGGTGAAGAGAGTGTCCAAAGTCATATTTTTAGTCTTTTAAACCAAATGAATATTTATATATGTATATTTTTGGCACAATTGTAATTGACATTTATCTATTTATTAAATGCTATGTTATATATTTTCTAGATTATATTATCAATACGAATTTTTTTTTGAATTTTATTATAAATTTGGATTATATTTATTTATGAATAAAAAATTTGATTACAATTTTATAATTTTTGATGTCAAAAATAGCAACGAAAAAGATATTTCGTTGCTATTTTTAGCAACCGAATATGCATTTCGTTGCTACATTTAGCAATGGAATTTAAAGTCCGTTGCGAGCAATGGAAATAGAATTCCGTTGCTAAATTTAACAACAAAATTTATATTCGGTTGCTAAATTTGGCAACGGAATTCTTAATTCGGTTGCTAAATTTGGCAACGGAATTCTATTTTCGTTGCTATATATAGCAACGGAATTTAAATTCGGTTGCTAAATTTAGCAACGGAATTCTATTTTGGTTGCTAAAAATACCAACAGTCAAATTTGCAACCGAATTTTTCGTTACTATTTTGGGTTGCTAATTTTGATTAGCAACGGAAATTCAACAAATTCGGTTGCTAATTTCCGTTGCTATTTGATAATTTTCTTGTAGTCTTAGGACTGTGTTGGCTGATGCGATTTTCTTTGTCTTTCTTTTATATGGATTCTGATTCTATTCGAGGGTCGCTTAAGGGGGGTCTGTAGACACCGGGTCCTGAGTAGCCTTGTTCAGGATTACCCAATGATGAAATTTAGCCATGCCGGCTTATAGGCAAAAAGAATGGAGCTCAGAAGTGATTTTCCTTGTCATTTTGTTTTTCTCGAAAATGAGTAAAAAGTGTATTTTAAAAATATTTTTAAAATTATTTTGGAGAAGAAAAGTGTGTTTTAGGTATTTCATATAAAAAAAAAAAAAAAGAAAATGTCGCCCTGCCTTAAAAGCACGGCTGTGCTTTAGGTGACGTGCGTGCGCTGCGCGCTTCCGTTCGAAGCACAGCTGTGCTCACGCGCGCAGCACGCACAGCGCACTGGGACGCCCGTCGCAAGCATGGACGGGCATCCCTCGCCCATTTTCGCCCCCATGATGGCCAGTATCTGATTTTTACGATTTTTTGGGGTTTTTGGGTGGTTTTTTGGTAGTTTTTGAAGGGGATTAAAGGCAAAAACGAGGAATTTTAATAAAAGGAAGGGATTTTTCTTAATTTTTGGGGGGGAGAGAGAACTTTTAGAGAGCAAACAAAAAACTGAATTTTTGGGATTTTTGGTGGAGAGAAAAAATCATTTTTACACACTTGTTGACAAGAGGTATTTTTCAATTTTCCAAGCTATTTCCAAGCATTTTTCATAAGAGAAAGACAAGGAATTAAGACTTCTACCTTCAATTCTTCAAGATTAAATTTGAGGGTAATTATTCTTGGTTTTATTCCTTAATTCTTTTGTTGATTTTAATTTGTTTTGTTTTCAATTAGATATTAAAAATGTAAATTCTTTTAGCCCCCATAATTTTCTTACTATTTTATCTTTAATTGTCTATCTAACAAGTAAATTCTTTTAAATTTATTATATTATTTTCATGTCAAATTGTTTCTTGCACATATCAATATTTTTATTTTTGCTCATAGTTGTTATTATAATTATTTATTTGATATGTAAGCATGATTAATATATTTTTATTCTTATGCATGTTAAATTGCATCATAGTTATTTTATGCACGTTAAGTATGATAAATTCGTTGTTATCTTAATTTTTTATGCATGCTAATCTTTATTTATAATTTGCATTCGTCATCATGTTGTGTTATTTTGTGCATGTAAAATTGCTAATTTGTTAAATTATATATTTTATCATGTCACTTAATTAATTTTGTCATAAATAATGCATGTTTTATTTATTTTAATCTATGATTTATTATTTTATATGTTTAAATAATTTCTTTGGCTTAATCACTAACATGAATTTCATTTTTTTATTTTTGGTTGCAAATCATTATTTTATTCTTATTTGAGCATCCATGCACGCGAAGGAGGAGATGTGGGGTTTGGTATTTTTTATTATACATTTTAATTCTCATTTTATTTATATTTTTGATTTATGAGTATGTAATTGTTAAATAAAATAGTTTTCTTATGCACGTTAAATAAAAATCACAAACGCATTTCTACTATATTAATTTGGGTTTTCCTAATAAAGGGGACCAATGTCCTAGTTTTCATCCCAAATACAATTGTCACGTTAAAATCATTTTTTTTAATATGCATGCGAGGACCAATGTCATGTGTTGTGTTTTATTTACAAATGGGGGTTGTATTTCCGCCCCTAGTTTTATTGTAATCTATTACTTTGCGCTTTATTTTATTCCGTCCTTTTATCGCTTTATTATATGATTGTTGTGCGCTTTAAATTATTGCATTAAAATTGAATGAGAAAAGGATGAAATATTAAATTCAAAACTCAATCATAAAATTAACCAAGATATTAATAAATGGGAAGTCCCGAACCTTCTCTGGTCTTTGGGCTCAACGAGGCGAGAGGTCTATCCTATCATTCATTGGAATGAGACCTCCAAGACACCTCTTGTGTCAAAAGGCTTAATAAATCCTAGGCTCTATAGGGTTAGAGGATCATTCCCAATGTTTTATTGGGGTGATTGCCTCCAAGACCCCTTTGGTTTGCCCAAAATGGAAATATGCAATGTCTTAGGCTCACTGAGACGAGACAAACTTTCCCAATGTTCTATTGGGTGGCGACTCCATGAAACCTCCTTGTTGCCCAAAATAGACGCACTTGTAATTCGTTGCAAGTTGTCAACGGACCTCATCGGCCCGATCGCCCTAAAGCGAACGGTCAAAGGGACGCCCCGGGGTCCGGCGCGCGTCACAGGGTGTGAATCCCAAAGTAGTTGATCCTTCAGTGTCTATGTCGGCACAACCTGCTAGGGTGCAACCTGAGGCTGTAGCCATGCCCTTTGAGGTCATGTAGAAGATTAAACAAGACATGGCTAAGGTAATTAAGAGTATGACCGCTCCTAGAGTCCCTACTGAGAATTTGAGAAAGGTGGGCGCAGAGGACTTTTATGGAACTGGTTTGGACGAATCAGAATATGCTGAGAAGTGGTTAGAGAAGGTAGAGGTCAAGGCGATCGACCTAGAGATGGAGCTACATCGGAGTCAGTTGAGCATCCTGTGGCGGTGCCAGCTAGAGCTTATGCTATGAGAGCTCGGGAGGAGCAGGATGCTCCAGATGTGATAGCCGGTAAGTTTCTACTCCTTGACACTGAATTATATGCTCTAATTGACCCTGGTTCCACACACTCATATTTGTGCATGGACAAGTTAAGTGATAAGTTGCATGATGTAGATCTGTTAGACTATGAGATTTGTGTGACCAGTCCCTTAGGGCATAGTGTTAATGTGAGTAGGGTGCATAGGAATTGTCCGCTTTTGGTTGAAGGAGTTGAGTTCCCTGCGGATTTGATTGAGTTGCCTTTTAGAGAGTTTGATTTGATCTTGGGTATGGATTGGCTTAGTAAGCACCGAGCAGTGGTTGATTATCATAGGAAGGTAATTGTGCTTCGGGATAGAGATCAGTCTTCTGTGGTTATTAAGGGTTTGGATTCTAGTTCTCTGAGCAATGTGATTTCCGCTATGAAAGCTAAGAGGTTTATAAGGAAGGGTTGGGAGGCATTTATGGCAGTAGTGTTGGATTATAAGCGTGATCAGGTTCGGATTGAGGATATTACAGTGGTTAGGCAATTTGGAGATGTTTTCCCTAGTGAATTACCTGGTTTGCCTCCAGAGAGGGAGGTGGAGTTATCCATAGAGGTAGTGTCGGGTACTTCACCCATTTCTAAAGCGCCTTATCGGATGGCTCCTGTAAAGTTGAGAGAACTCAAAACTCAGCTACAAGAGCTATTGGATAAGGGGTTTATTAGACCCAGTATATCTCCATGGGGAGCTCCAGTGTTGTTTGTGAAGAAGAAGGATGGTTCTTTCAGGATATGTATCAATTATAGGCAAATCAATAAGGTCACAGTGAAGAATAAGTACCCTTTGCCTAGAGTCGAGGATTTGTTTGATCAGCTTAGAGGTGCAGGAGTCTTTTCAAAGATTGATCTTCGGTCGGGTTATTACCAGCTGTGGTTTCAGGATGCAGATGTGGTTAAGAATGCACTTCGGACTCGGTATGGCCACTTTGAGTTTCTTATGATGCTGTTTGGTTTGACCAATGCACCGGCGGCTTTCATGGATTTGATAAACCGAGTGTTTAGGCCATATCTTGATCGATTTGTGGTGGTGTTCATAGATGATATTTTGGTCTACTCGAGGGATGAGAGTGAGCACGAAGAGCATCTCCGGTTGGTTTTGCAAGTGTTGAGGGACCATCAGTTATTTACGAAGCTTAGCAAGTGTGACTTTTAGCTTCGGGAAGTGTCTTTCTTGGGGCATATTATTTTGGCTCAGGGAATCCAAGTTGATCCGTCTAAGATAGAGGCAATTATTAATTGGAAAGTGCCTAGGAATGTTCTGGAAGTGAGAAGCTTTCTTTGTTTAGTGGGCTACTACCGTCAGTTTGTGAAGGGTTTCTCAGTTATTGCCGCTCCTATTACGAGGTTGTTGAGGAAAGGAGTTAGGTTTAAGTGGTCGGATAAATGTCAAGCTTGCTCTGAGAAGTTAAAGAGTTCGTTAGTCGAAGCTCCTGTACTTACTCAACTCATCACAGTTAAAGAGTTTGTAATGTACAGCGATGCTTCAGGTGTTGGACTTGGATGCGTGTTGATGCAAGAGGGGAAAGTAGTGGCTTATGCTTCCCGTCAGTTGAAGCCACATGCGGGGAATTATTCGACACATGATTTGGATTTGGCGGCTGTGATCTTTGCTCTGAAGATTTGGCGGCATTATCTGTATGGGGAGAAGTGTAGGATCTTTACGGATCATAAGAGTCTGAAGTACCTCCTCATGCAGAAGGAGTTAAACATGAGGCAGTGCCGATGGTTAGAGTTATTCAAGGACTACGACTGCATTTTGGATTACCATCTGAGTAAGGCCAATGTAGTTGCAGATGCTCTGAGTAGGAAGTCAGTTTCGGCCTTGTTTTTGAGACGATTTATATGGAGATTTGATTCAGAGGGGGCTTTAGTTGCCCAATTAAGAGTGAAGCCTACTTTGAGACAGTTGATAGTGGATGCCCAGAAGTATGATGAGAGATTGCAATGGGTTCTGCAAGAGGTCCGATCTGGTAAACAGTCAAAATTCTTGATTTTGGATAGGGTGCTTATGTATAGGAATCGTTTGTGTGTGCTCAAGAATGATGAGTTAAGGAAACAGTTTTTGAGTGAGGCACACACTACGATTTTTACTATGCATCCCTGTGGTGAGAAAATGTATCGAGACATGAAGCAATTCTATTGGTGGTCCGGCATGAAGAGAGACATTATGGATTTTGTGGCAAAGTGTTTGACCTGTCAGTAGGTAAAGGCTGAGCACCAAGTTCCTTCGGGATTGCTCACTCCTTTGCCTATCCCTGAGTGGAAATGGGATGATATTGCTATGGATTTCATGTCGGGTTTGCCGTTGACTCAGAGGAAACATGACTCGATTTAGGTGATTATAGATCAGCTTACGAAGTCAGCTCATTTTCTGCCGGTTAGAGTGGATTATCCAATGGATAAGTTAGCCAGTATCTATGTGAATGAAGTGGTCAGATTGCATGGAGTGCCATTGTCTATAGTGTCAGATCGGGATCCAAGGTTCACATCGAAGTTTTGGAAAGAGTTGCAAAGAGCTTTGGGTACCAAGTTGAATTTTAGCACGTCATTTCATCCTCAGAGAGATGGGCAGTCAGCGAGGGTCATTCAGATTTTAGAGGATATGTTGCGAGCTTGTGGCTTGGAATTTTTTGGATGTTGGGATAGATATGTACAGCTTATGGAGTTTGCCTACAACGACAGTTATCGGTCGAGCATCGGTATGTCACCGTATGAGGCTTTATATGGTCAATCATGTAGGACTTCGGTTTGCTGGAAAGAGTTGACTGAGCATTCCGTTGTTGGGACAGATTTGGTTAGAGATACTGAGGAGAAGATCAGAGTTGTGCAGCGGAATCTGAAAGTGGCTAAGGATTGACAGAAGTCCTATGCTAACCTGAAGAGGAAAGATATTCCGTTTGAGATCGGGGACAAAGTTTTCCTTAAGGTTTCACTTTGGAGGAAAGTGTTGAGATTTGGTAAGAAAGGCAAGCTTAGTCCTCGGTTTATTGGACCTTACAAGGTATTAGCTAAGGTTGGTCTGGTAGCCTAAAGGTTTGCTTTACCGATGGAGTTGGCAAACTTGCAAGATATTTTTCATGTTTCCATGCTTCGTCGATATAGATCAGACCCTTCGCATGTGTTGTCGGTTTAAGATGTGCAAGTGTAGTCGGATTATTCGTATGATGAGGAATCGAAGGCCAATTTAGCATAGGAAGTGAGACAATTGAGGAATAAGCATGTCCCTTTGGTCAAAGTGTTATGGCATCATCATGGAGTTGAGGAAGCAACTTGGTTAGAGATACTGAGGAGAAGATCAGAGTTGTGCAGCGAAATCTAAAATTGGCTAAGGATCGACAGAAGTCCTATGCTAACCTGAAGAGGAAAGATATTCGGTTTGAGATCGGGGACAAAGTTTTCCTTAAGGTTTCACTTTGGAGGAAAGTGTTGAGATTTGGTAAGAAAGGCAAGCTTAGTCCTCGATTTATTGGACCTTACAAGGTATTAGCTAAGGTTGGTCTGGTAGCCTAAAGGTTTGATTTACCGATGGAGTTGGCAAAGTTGCAAGATGTTTTTCATGTTTCCATGCTTCGTCGATATAGATGAGACCCTTCGCATGTGTTATCGGTTCAAGATGTGCAAGTGTAGTCGGATTATTCGTATGATGAGGAACCGAAGGCCATTTTAGCTTTGGAAGTGAGACAATTGAGGAATAAGCATGTCCCTTTGGTCAAAGTGTTATGGCATCATCATGGAGTTGAGGAAGCAACTTGGTTAGAGATACTGAGGAGAAGATCAGATTTGTGCAGCGGAATCTGAAAGTGGCTAAGGATCGACTGAAGTCCTATGCTAACCTAAAGAGGAAATATATTCGGTTTGAGATCGGGGATAAAGTTTTCCTTATGGTTTCACTTTGGAGGAAAGTGTTGAGATTTGGTAAGAAAGGCAAGCTTAGTCCTCGATTTATTGGACCTTACAAGGTATTAGCTAAGGTTGGTCTGGTAGCCTAAAGGTTTGCTTTACCGATGGAGTTGGCAAAGTTGCAAGATGTTTTTCATGTTTCCATGCTTCGTCGATATAGATGAGACCCTTCGCATGTGTTGTCGGTTCAAGATGTGCAAGTGTAGTCGGATTATTCGTATGATGAGGAACCGAATGCCATTTTAGCTTTGGAAGTGAGACAATTGAGGAATAAGCATGTCCCTTTGGTCAAAGTGTTATGGCATCATCATGGAGTTGAGGAAGCAACTTGGTTAGAGATACTGAGGAGAAGATCAGAGTTGTGCGGCGGAATCTGAAAGTGGCTAAGGATCGACTGAAGTCCTATGCTAACCTAAAGAGGAAAGATATTCGGTTTGAGATCGGGGACAAAGTTTTCCTTAAGGTTTCACTTTGGAGGAAAGTGTTGAGATTTGGTAAGAAAGGCAAGCTTAGTCCTCGGTTTATTGGACCTTACAAGGTATTAGCTAAGGTTGGTCTGGTAGCCTAAAGGTTTGCCTTACCGATGGAGTTGGCAAAGTTGCAAGATATTTTTCATGTTTCCATGCTTTGTCGATATAGATCAGACCCTTCGCATGTGTTGTCGGTTCAAGATGTGCAAGTGTAGTCGGATTATTCATATGATGAGGAACCGAAGGCCATTTTAGCTTAGGAAGTGAGACAATTGAGGAATAAGCATGTCCCTTTGGTCAAAGTGTTATGGCATCATCATGGAGTTGAGGAAGCAACTTGGGAACCAGAGGCAATGATGATGGCTCAGTATCCGTAGCTTTTCAGATCAGGTGAGAATTTCGAGGATGAAATTTTTATTAGTAGGGGAGAGTTGTAACACCCTGTTTGCCCCCTAGAAGTTGGAGCCATTTATGCATGTGTGCATTGGGTGTGCTTTGGCATATGATAAGGGTATTTTGGGTAAAATACATGTTTTATGGGTTTTACTATAGTGTGAATGCATGTAGAGTTATAGGATGTGAGTGTATGGGTGGCATTAGTGTGTGCATACTCACATGTTGGTAGGGTGTGCATTAGTGAGGATAGCATTGTGTGTGTGTAATGCATGCTTGTTGGGTATGAGTGGTTAATCTCCACCAATGAGGTAATGACATGAGTCTAGGGTTAGGAAAAGAAATAGAAGAAGGAAGAAAAATAGGGAAAAAGCAGAATTTGTTTCTTCATTTCCCATTTCTCTCTCCTCTCTACCCTTCTTCTTCCTTTTCTCTTCTCAAGAGTGCCCTAGCTTAGATCCAAGTAAGTGTGGTGGAAATTGATCATCCGTTGACCCTCAATTGGTAAGTTTTGTAGCATTTCTTCTTCTTTATCTTCTTTTCTTCTTCGTTTCTAGTTTGGGGTTTTAATCTAGGGTTGTGTTTGTACGATTTGTGGGTATCGTTTCTAGTTGAGCCTCCTCGTGATCCCAAGGGAAAGGAGAAGGCATGTGGTAGTGGTACGAGGTGATTGGAGTTAAGGAATTTCAGGTTTGGGATTTTTGTTTGGAATTTGAATGTTTCATGTCATATGGTGATTCATGCCTTTGTATGTGATCTTTGGAAATTGATGTTTGATGAGGCATATTATAATGTTAATATTATGGGTATTTAATTGATTTGAGTTATGATACATAAATGTTGAAGTTTTGAGAAAATATTGAAGTTTGATGAATATTTACTTAAATTTCTAGGTTTGTGTTCTTGAGGAGTTTGATTTTGTTGATACATGATTTTGATTGTGTTAAATGTGGATCTAGGTTGTGGTTTGTGTTAATTGTGTTAATTGTGGTGTTGGAAAGGTTGATTTGAAGGTAAGATAAAGTTGGGTTGATGGATATTTGAGTTTGGAAATTTGGGTGTCTTGAAAGTGAGAAATCTGCAGAAATTCACGCAAGAGCTAAAAATCAGGACACTGTCGCGAGGTCGCAACTGGGCTCGGTAATTTCAGCCCTTGCGTGAGGTCGAACGGATTGGCATGGCCGACCGGCTGGGCTGCCGAACGCTCGCAGTGAGAGCTCTCTATCGTGAGCGCGATGCTTCTTGCGAGAGCGACAGGGTACTCGACTATCGAGCGGATTGGACTGTCGAGCGCTCGACTATTGAGCGGGTTGTGCTACTAAGCTCGTAGCGAGAGCTCTCTGTCGTGAGTGCAACACTTGTCACGAGCGCAACAGAGTGCTCGGCTGCCAGACAGTTCGAGGCAATCCCCTGTCGCGAGCGCGCGCTTGTGCGTGACGCGACAGCCTCTATTGGCAGCTCACTGTCGCGAGCGCGATAGTGAGGTGTGTTTTTGTTTTTGTGCAAGCACGAGGACTGCCACGATCGCGACAGGTGGGCAAGTTATGCCTCTGTCGCGAGCGCGACAAACATAGCGAGTGCGACATGCCTGGTTTCAAAATTGTGTTTTCTTGTGTGATTTCTGATATTTATTTTCCGAACTTGTGATGCTATTAGAATTATTCTTGGACTATTTTATGAAGCATATGAGTATAATTGGGTGTATTATGCATGTATAATTTTATAAATTCTATAAATGTGAATTAATGAATTATGCATGACCTGCAAGAGTCAGTCTAGTGAATAGTTAGGCATGCCTAAAAGAGTCCTTTTGCTGCAACCTCTGTACTGCTATGGACCGTGATTAGGTCCCCGTTTAGTTCCTCACAAACTTCTACGTGTTTGAATCTTGTTTATGATTTGTCTGTAAAATGTTTTGAAAAGGGATAAAATGATACTGTTTTCCCGATTCATACCCATAAGGTACCGCTATGTGACGATTCGTACCCGTAAGGTACCTCTACGTGTTTACTTATTATCCACTACTTTGAGTCAGCAGGGTTATGATTTGTTCTGATATAATCAAAAGTATGTGAATCCGAATGAGTATGGTTATAAGCATATGAATATGTTTATTGAACCTTTGAATGGATTTTTCCTTGTGTTTATATCTTATGATCATCAGTATGCCATTTTGTATGTGCTTTGCCTTGACGGCCATTGGGAATGGTCATCCATATTACAGTTGTTTGTTTCCCCACTAAGCGTTATCGCTTAGCATGGTGTTTTCACCCGTGCAGGTGCGAAAATGTATAGCTTTCGGGAGAGTCGCTGTAACACCCCCTACTCATACGTGGGCGATCCCATCCGATAAGGAGTGAGATGCCGTATGGGTAAAGGTGCCACCACGTAGAAACAGGATATACATACATTCATACATAAGCATACATACCGAAATACAGGGTAATATAAACTTTAATCTTACATGTAATCCAAAAACAACATCATTCAAAGATTTGCACACAAGCATGCGAGAAGAGAACTCAATTGGGCAGCAGAGCTGTCGCGCTTGCAACAGAGACTATGGTCTCTTCGATGCGCGAGTGCGACAGACCTCGTGATCGCCGGGAGGAGGGAAAAGCCTGACTCTGTCGCACTCTAAAATATCGCTATCGCGGGCTCGCGTGCTCGCGACAGCACAGGCCAGCATTGCGCTCTGTCGCGATCGCGACACCGTCGCGCTCGCGAAAAGAACACACAAGCTTTTGTTATCGCGGGCTCGTGACAGCACGGCAAAAGATCACCGGTCTCTGTCGTGCTCGCGACAGTGTCGCGATCGCGACAGACACGGGTTTTCCAAAATCTGCAGAATTCTGCAGATTTCCTTCCTCCCCAAATTCACCCACAAACACATAGATCACTCCATTGGGTCTCTTACCTCAATTCCAGCCATCCATCACGACCAATACCAATAATATAACATTTATCATCAAGTAATTTCACACCAAACATCAATTCAAACTCAAAATCCCAAAATTATCCAAACCCATAAATTTGCAGCAAAACCACATCCCATGCTCATGCAAAATTACTTTTCCCCAAACAAAAACCCATAACATACATGCGACATCAAGAGCATATACAACCCAATTTCCAGAAATCACCAAGAACACATACATAAACATATTTACATAAAAAAACAGGAAATTTCCCAAACCTTGAAATCCTTTGCTCCTAATGCTTAGATCCACTAGATCCTGCCCTCTCCTTACCCTTCTGTTCATGAGGAGGCTCAACTAATCATCAAACCAACAAAACACACAAACACAAAACCCAAACTTCAAACCCAAAACCAGAAAAATGCAAGGAAGAAGAAGATGAAGAACTAAATGAAGAAAAGAAGAACAAATGTAGTAGACTTACCTCTAAAATGCTAAAGAATGATCAATTCCCACAAATTAAGCCTTGATTCCAAGCTAGAGTTCTTAGAGGAAGAGAAAAGGAAGAGGAAGAGAGCGTGGGGAAGGGAAAACGGGAATGAGAGCAGCCACCGCCATCCCACTCTTCTATTTCCTTTTTCTTTTTCTTTTCCTAACCCTAGACAAGTGTCACTTCCCTATTAGTGGGACTTGATCACTCACACCCAAAGAACATGCATCACATACACACAAGACTCTCCCAACTAATGCATACCCTACAAGTGTGTGAATACACACACACAAAAACAGCCCCAAAAACACACTCTACAAACATATGAGTAAGCACACCCAAGTGCAACCCAACTAATTCACACCTGTGACGCGCACCGGACCCCGATGGGCGCCGCCCGTTCGACCGCCCTCACGTGGGCAATCGTGGCATTTGCGGGTCCGTTGGCATCTTGCAAATAATCGCAAGTGCATCTATGTTGGGCAACAAGGAGGTATCATGGAGTCGCCACCCAATAGAACATTGGGAAAGTTACTCTCGCCTCGGAGAGCCTAAGACTTGCGCTTATTATCCACGTTGGGCCATGAGGCCTAGGATTAGTGCTAAAGTCTCGTGACCCAAGAAGTATTTTGGAGGATAACCTCTAACCTCTTGAGCCCAAAGACCAGAGCTGGGTCCGGGATTTCTCATCTATTTCTACCTCAATTAGTTTATGATCAAATTTTAATGCCATAAATTCGCTCTCTCTCCACACTATGCAGTTGATTAAAAGGCGCATTTATTCACATTCGGAAAGCCGTAAATGATCAAGTAAATAATGAAAGCAATAAATTACAATAATACAAGGAGCGGAATACAACTCCCTTTGGTAAATGTGCGATTCATACGCAAATCGGGGCATTGTTTATTTTGAGGACTTTGGTCCTCTCATGCATCATTATTAAAAATGGGATATTTAATATGTGATGATCTTTATTGGATGAAAATAGGGCGTTGGACCCTTTTGCATTTTATACAAAACTCAAATTTATTTAGGTACAAATCGTTGGTCTATTCTTACATTTAACGGGATAAAAAGAGCTTATTCATATAAAATAATCAATGAATAAAAAAACGAGAGGAATAAATCAAGAGGTTTAAGAAAACTAAACCGGACGAAATCCACCACGCATGGTAGGCAGCCGCTCAAGCTCGGAGTTATCCAAGAAGACCAATATACACTCACAGAAAATTAAGAGATGTTAATATTCATAAAATTAACACATAAGAAATCGAAGGGACTGAATAGAGATGAAAAATGATCAACAAAAATGGAGGCAGAACCCACCGACGGCCTTTTCTGGTTGACCGACGGGCGTCGGTTTGGTAATTCGATATGCCCGTTTGTCACTCAAAAAGGGCGTCTGTAGGTAGGTGGCCGACGGGCGTCGGTCATGAAGATGACCCGTCGATCACCTCTGTCTCCGGAAAACAGAAAGGAAACAAGGGCCTTTCAAGATCAAAAAGCAAGTCTTATCCAAAAAAGGAGATGGGGGAGTCAAAATGAAGAAAAGTAGTGACAAGTATTCAAAAATTTCACATAATGAATAAATAAATGATAAATGATTAAATATGAGATGAAAATAGAGGGAGAATCCGAAATATTTACCCTCAGATAATCGCTTTGGGTAAGATTTTGGTGTCGTTTAGATCCCCTCGCGCTCCACGAGAAAAGAAAAATGAAAGATTAGGGAGAGAAAATGGGCTATTTCACCTCCAATCCTTCAGAAAATCGATTTAGGAGTCAAAATCTAAAGAAAACTAATTATTTTTAGTTCCTTTGATCGATTTGATCCTTGATTAAGTAAAGTTCTTTGGAAAAAGGTGTTTTTGGAAGAGAGAGAAAATGTGCTTGAATTTTGGCAGAGTTTCCTCTTCTGAAAAATTTTCCAACCCCTTTCAAATGAAAATCCGGACCTTATATAGCTAGACACGACCGACGGGCGTCGGAGCATGGGGGCGGACGTCGGAAGAATCCTACTGACACAAGGACACTTCCGACGACCCTGCCACATCCACCGACGGGCGTCGGAACGGTTGCGTGCTCCGGGAAACCAGGCGGCTCCTGACAGGGGCGGTGACTTTCAGACGGGCGTCTGAAAATACCCTGAGCCGTCGGTGACTCGAAGCGACGGGCTACCTCCACAGACGGGCTGGCCGTCTGTGGAGGACAAAAAAGCCTTTTTGACTTGAAAAACTTCCGTTTTCTCCCCCTCTGCCCAGGAAGTGTAGAAAAACCTCATTTCTCATGGAACGCGGGACTAAAACCTCCAACTTCAGCCTCCCGTACAGGCTTGAACATTGATTTCATCATAGGGTAACCTCTGTTCCGGACCGCTCCAGGACACGGTGCTTACAGTTGCCCCCAGTTTTGGGGAAACTAGCGCACAAGCGCCTAGATAAGCCAAAACTCAGAGAAAGGTTGGAAAGGAAGCGTACCTGCGACGGCTTTTCACCTTCCGTGCCTTTTGCTGGGTAGACCTCATCTCGATCTGTAGGGCTTGGTGAGATGCGGCATGCTTTGGCTACAACCTCGGTCTGGTGAAGTGCGGCACCTTCTGACCACAGCTTCGCTGGGTGAGATGTAGCACTCTCTGGCTACAATCTCGATCTGGTGAAGAGCAGTGTTTTTCTAACCGCAACTTCGATTGGTGAGACGCAGCACTCTCTGGCTACAATCTCGATCTGGTGAAGAGCAGTGTTTTTCTAACCGCAACTTCGATTGGTGAGACGCAGCACTCTCTGGTTAAAATCTCGATCTGGTGAAGAGCAGTGTTTTTCTAACCGCAACTTCGATTTTGGAGTGTGGAAACTCCGCTGGTTTCCTTGTTTCGAAAAAAGATCTCTTTAATCGATGTCTATGCTCAGGTTGGTATTCCTTTGTACCTGTGAGATAAAAGATTTTGTTAATTCACGTTTGAATGGTCATCTTTTGACCTGTTATTGATGGCATGATTTTGCTTTATTCGTTATGCCATGTTTCCTTTTTTATTCATTTTTTCTTATTGAGATGTTATTGATTATTATTCTTTCGTTGTTTGTCTTTGTTTTGTGTTATTTTTTCATTGTCATTTTTATCGACTCATGAGTAAATATGAGAATATACACGTTCTATGATGCTATTCAAGCGATTAATCGAAAGAAAAAAAAAACATGCAAATAATGAAGCAAAAGTTTTCCATAAGACATGTCATTTTTGTACAATGCGGATACAAAATATACAAAATATACAAGAGATACAAAAATAACTCCCTGAAGCTCAGAGAGGTGTGTAGTCTGAAGGCTCATCAGGATCCTCATCATCCGATATATGCATGGTCCCTGGCGGAGGTGGACTGGCCTGAGGTGGTGGCGGAGCTGTAGACCTGCCTCATGATCGTGGGCTCGCCTGAACTGAACCTGAGCATAGCCGTCCAAGAAGGGCTGGGTACAGGTGCCCAAAAACCCTAAGGTCTCTGAGATCTTGTCCCCCAACTTTTGAAGGCTTGGCTCAGCTGAGTGGTCTGCTCAGCGGCGGCCGTCCTCCTATGCTTTAAGCTCTGCTCCGTCTGCTGCCTAAACTCCCTCATGGTCTGAGAAAGAGGAGGGAGAATCCCCTCCATCGCCTGGACGCGGGATCTCAGAGAGTCAAGTGACTCATCAATCATCTGAAGGGTCATATCGACCCTCTGAGACGCCTGGTCCCGTGACGTCCTCACATCATGAGCGAGCTGCTGCCTCAGCTCCCTCTGCCCCTGAGCAATCTGCTCAACCAGCCTCATCTGCTTCCCTCTGAAGGCCTCCAAAACTCGAGTCTGCTCATCTCTAAAGGCGTCCATGACCCGAGTCTGCTCCCTCGCTGCATGCTCCATGTAGCCTGCCTGCTCTCGGGATAGGCGCTCCACCGTCTGAGACTGCTCCTGAATAGCAGCCTACTGGCGATCCAACCTCTCATGAATGGCCCTATCCCTCTCATCCTGTCGCCGCTCAAAGGCCATAAACATGGAGGAGAGGAGCTGGGAATAGTCCGGCTGAGCTGGCTGATGTGGTGCTGGCTCCGGTGGTGGTGCCGAAGAAGTGGATGCCCCAGGATCGCCTCGGGAGTACGGATGGTATCTCTCGAAAGGCTCGCGGGCATGCCTCTGTACCCTGGCGCTCGGCGATGGGGCCGGAGTCGGGGCCCTAGATGCCGGTGGAGAGGCAAAGAGCTCGTCCATCGTGATCTCAATATCGAAGTCCGAGGGGGTCCTAGGAGGCTCCTGCTGCTGTGGCGGAGGCACTGCCTGCGACTGAGGAGGCTGAGGCCGGTGCTCCGGCGGAGGCTCTGGCTGTGGAGGCTGAGGCTGTGGCTGTGGAGTCTGAGGCTGTGGCTCGGGCTCTGGCTGTGGAGGCATCCTGTAAAAGGGAAGGGGTCAGATAGCGAAAACTTGGCAAAACAAGCACTATCAGGTTTATTTTCCAAAATCTAAGGTCCATCTAGGCCTTAACAGGGCAATGGCAGGCCAATCATGAGATAAAAAAAGAAAAAGGTAATGACAGATAAAAATAGCAAACATCCTGTCTAAGGAAGTAGCCTAACATGCCTTGCACGCATCATGGCAAAAGGAACATGCAATCCTTATGGAGGTAATTAAAGTGAATAAAAAATGGGCTTTCTAAGTCCTAAGGCATGCATTATACATGGAAAGTAAATAAATATTCAATTCTAGAATAAAAAATTTGGGCAGCACCCCGGCAGGGATGTGTCCAACCTCCTGCATAAAAAAGCAAGATAATAGGCCTCAGGCCCTAGCAACATTAAATACATGTAAATGGGGCGCACCCCGGCAAGAGTGTGCCCCCAACAACTCAAAAACAGTGGCCTCAGGCCACAAAAGCAAATCATGCAAAAAAATGGTGCGCTAAAAAAATGCATTTCTCAAGCACCAAGATTATAGAAAAACTTTATTTCTATGTGATCATGCAAAAAGTTCAGATTTAATTACAAAAAAATATAGAAAATTGGGCAGCATTTCCCCCTAAATTCTAAAATTATCTAAAACTCCTTAAAGTTAAAAGAAGAAAGAATGTAGAAATAAATTGAATAAAAATAAAAAAGAAGTAATTATTTACTTACTTGTAATCCGGAGAAGTGTAGAAACTGGAGAAATATAAATATCCGAGCACCGGGTGAGTATATAATGCGAAAAACTGAAGAAATCGCGAAAAAATAAGAAGAAAAGGCTCAAAAAACGCTAAAAACCGCTTAGAAACCGCTTGAGAGAGGAAGAAGAAAGGGACAGCAACGTTTGCGCCGTCTGTCACTCGCCCTTATATAGAATTTCGTGACTGACGGGCAGGGCGTCTGTACAAGCGACCGACGGGCTGGCCGTCTGTCGCGCAATAAATGCAATTTAATGCGCGTGATGAATGCAATGATGACGCGTGTTTCTGCCTAGTGGACTTCCGACGGGCAGGCCATCCCTATGGAGGGGCGGTCAGGCCGTCTCCGTAGAGAGGCGGGCAGACCGTCTCTGTAGAGGGGCGGGTAGGCCGTCGGTGACCCTCCCCTATAAAATATGCAAAATTTTTTTGTCTCTTCATTTCCAACACCTTGGGCCTTTATTCTTCTCAAAATGTCTTCCCCTCCTGCCCAAAGGATGCACCGTATTTTAGATGACAAACACACTTGGGGAGAAGGCGCCCTTTCCTCTCTGGCTGGGCTGAAATATCTGTGCTGGGTGAATATCGACCAGAACCTCCTCCTGGCGGCGACCCACTTCTGGAACCCTCGATTTCACGTCTTCCAGTTTACCTATCAGGAACTGTGCCCTCTTTCTGAAGAATTGGCTTCCATTCTGGGAGCCCGGTTCCCTCCTGGCGCTTTGCCTTGCATCCCCCGCTGCGGCCTACTTCAGACCCGGGATGTAGCCCTAGCTCTGGGCATATCCTCCTCGGAGGCCAACCAGCTGGTTCCTCCGAGTTCCTCCTTTGCTCTGGAACCACTGATCGAGGCCCTAGGTCAGTTCGCCAACATCCCCACCTATCGGGTAAGCATCACGTTCCTATTCTGCATGGTGAACTTCCATACTGTTGTTCCAGGAGGCTTGACAGGTGACTTTTGTCTGTTTGGAGTTCTGAGCGACTTTCATCTGGGAATGTCCCCTCTACCACTTGTCTTGGCCGAAACCATCTTGGGTCTGGACGCTGTGAGCTCTGGGTCCACTACAACCTTTACCGTTAGCCCCTTATTACTTCAGGTACGTCATTATTTTAAAGGTAGTGCGTCCCTTATGGATTTTCACACTAGCTTTTCTTTGCGGGAGGTGCGTCCTTTCGGATTTTCACACAGCCCTGTGCCTTATTTTTGCCTGAAGCAAACCTTACTTACTCCAGCGGCTTTTTTTTTTTTTTTTTTTTTTTCACTTCACAGATCTGGCTAAAGGAAAAACTGAAGATGCTGTCTGAACCACCCTGTGACACGCGCCGGACACCGGTGAGCGCCGCCCGTTCGACCGCCCGCACGTGGGAGACCGGGGCGTTTGCGGGTCCGTTGGCATCTTGCAAATAATTGCAAGTGCGTCTATGTTGGGCAACAAGGAGGTATCATGGAGTCGCCACCCAATAGAACATTGGGAAAGTTACTCTTGCCTCGGAGAGCCTAAGACTTGCGCTTAGCATCCATGTTGGGCCATGAGGCCTAGGATTAGCGCTAAAGTCTCGTGACCCAAGAAGTATTTTGGAGGATAACCTCTAACCTCTTGAGCCCAAAGATCAGAGCTGGGTCCGGGATTTCTCATCTATTTCTACCTCGATTAGTTTATGATCAAATTTTAATGTCATTAGTTCGCTCTCTCTCCACACTATGCAGTTGATTAAAAGGCGCATTTATTCACATTCGGAAAGCAGTAAATGAGCAGAATAAATATCAAAAGCGATAAATTACAATAACACAAGGAGCGGAATACAACTCCCTTTGGTAAATGTGCGATTCCTACACAAATCGGGGCATTGTTTAGTTTGAGGACTTTGGTCCTCTCATGCATCATTATTAAAAAGGGGATATTTAACATGTGATGATCTTTATTGAATGAAAATAGGGCGTTGGACCCTTTTGCATTTTATACAAAACTCAATTTTATTTAAGTACAAATCGTTGATATATTCTCACATTTAACGGGATAAAAAGAGGTTATTCAAATACATAAAATAATCAATAAAAAAGTGAGAAGAATAAATCAAGAGGTTTAAGAAAACTAAACCGGACGAAATCCACCACGCATGGTAGGCGGCCGCTCGAGCTCGGAATTATCCAAGAAGACCAATATACACTCAAAGAAAGTTAAGAGATGTTAATATTCATGAAATTAACACATAAAAAATCGAAGGGACTGAATAGAGATGAAAAATGATCAACGAAAATGGAGGCAGAACCCACCGACGGCCCTTCCTGGTTGACCGACGGGCGTCGGTTTGGTGATTCGATATGCCCGTTTGTCACTCAAAAAGGGCGTCTATAGGTAGGTGACCGACGGGCGTCGGTCATGAAGATGACCCGTCGGTCACCTCTGTCTCCGGAAAATAGAAAGGAAATAAGGGCCTTTCAAGATCAAAAAGCAAGTTTTATTTCAAAAAGGGAGACGGGGTAGTCAAAATGAAGAAAAGTAATGACAAGTATTCAAAAATTTCACATAATGAATAAATAAATGATAAATGATTAAATATGAGATAGAAATGGAGAGAGAATCCGGAATATTTACCCTCAGATAGTTGCCTTGGGTAGAATTTTGATGTCGGTTAGATCCCCGCGCGTTCCACGAGAAATAAGAGAATGAAAGATTAGAGAGAGAAAATGAGCTATTTCACCTCGGATCCTTCAGAAAATCGATTTATGAGTCAAAATCTAAAGAAAACTAATTAGCTTTTAGTTCCTTTGATTGATTTGATCCTTGATTAAGTAAAATTCTTTGGAAAAAGGTGTTTTTGTAAGAGAGAGAAAACGTGCTCGAATTTTGGCAGAGTTTCCTCTCCTGAAAAATTTTCCAACCCTTTTCAAATGAAAATCCGGACCTTATATAGCCAGACACGACCGACAGGCGTCGGTGCGTAGGGGCGAGCGTCGGAAGAATCCTACTGACACAAGGACACTTCCGACGGCCCTGCCACATCCATTGACGGGCGTCGGAACGGTTGCGTGTTCCGGGAAACCAGGCGGCTCCTGACAGGGGCGGTGACTTTCCGACGGGCGTCGGAAAATACCTTGAGCTGTCGGTGACTCGAAGCGACGGGCTACCTCTACAGACGGGCTGGCCGTCTGTGGAGGACAAAAAAAACCTTTTCGACTCGGAAAACTCCCGTTTTCTCCCCCTCTGCCCCTGAAGTGTAGAAAAACCTCATTTCTCATGGAACGCGGGACTAAAACCTCCAACTTCAGCCTCCCATGCAGGCTTTGAACATTGATTTCATCATAGGGTAACCTCTGATCCGGACCGCTCCAGGACACGGTGCTTATAGTTGCCCCCAGTTTTGGGGAAACTAGCGCACAAGCGCCTAGATAAGCCAAAACTCAGAGAAAGGTTGGAAAGAAAGCGTACCTGCCACGGCTTTTCACCTTCCGTGCCTTTTGCCGGATAGACCTCATCTCGATATGTAGGGCTTGGTGAGATGCAGCATGCTTTGGCTACAACCTCGATCTGGTGAAGAGCAGTGTTTCTCTAACCGCAACTTCGATTGGTGAGACGCAGCACTCTCTGGCTACAGCCTCGATCTGGTGAAGAGCAGTGTTTCTCTAACCGCAACTTCGATCTGGTGAAGGGCAGTGTTTCTTCAACTGCAGCTTCGATCTGGTGAAGGGCAGTGTTTCTTCAACTGCAACTTCGATCTGGTGAAGGGAACCTGCGTTGGTTTCCTTGTTTTGGAAAAAAACAAAAAAAAACTCTTTAATCGATGTCCATGCTCAGGTCGGTATTCCTTTGTACCTGTGAGATAAAAGATTTTGTTAATTCACGTTTGAATGGTCATCTTTTGACCTGTTATTGATTATTATTCTTTTGTTGTTTTGTCTTTGTTTCATGTTATTTTTTTCATTGTCATTTTTATCGACACATGAGTAAATATGAGAATATACACTTCCTGTGGTGTTATTTAAGCAATTAATCGAAAAGAAAAAAAACATGCAAATAATGAAGCAAAAGTTTTCCACTAGACATGTCATTTTTGTACAATGCATATACAAAATACAAGAATATACAAGAGATACAAAAATAACTCCCTGAAGCTCAGAGAGGTGTGTAGTCGGAAGGCTCATCGGGATCCTCATCATCCGATATATGCACGGTCCCTGGCGGAGGTAGACGGGCCTGAGGTGGTGGCGGAGCTGTAGAGGGTCCTGCCTCGTGATCGTGGGCTCGCCTGAACTGAACCTGAGCGTAACCGTCCAAGAAGGGCTGGGTACAGGTGCCCAAAAACCCTAAGGTCTCTGAGATCTTGTCCCCCAACTTCTTGAAGGCTTGGCTCAGCTGAGTGGTCTGCTCTGCGGCGGCCGTCCTCCTATGCTCTAAGCTCTGCTCCGTTTGCTCCCTGAACTCTCTCATGGTCTGAGAAAGAGGAGGGAGAATCCCCTCTATCGCCTGGACGCGGGATCTCAGAGAGTCAAGTGACTCATCAATCATCTGAAGGGTCATATCGACCCTCTGAGACGCCTGGTCCTGTGACGTCCACACATCATGAGCGAGCTGCTGCCTCAACTCCCTCTATCCCTGAGCAATCTGCTCAACCAGTCTCATCTGCTCTCCCCTGAAGGCCTCCAGGACTCGAGTCTGCTCATCTCTAAAGGCATCCATGGCCCGGGTCTTCTCCCTCGCTGTGTGCTCCATGTAGCCTGCCTGCTCTCGGGATAGGCGCTCCACCGTCTGAGACTGCTCCTGAATAGCAGCCTGCTGGCGATCCAACCTCTCGTGAATGGCCCTATCCCTCTCATCCTGTCGCCGCTCAAAGGCCATAAACATGGAGGAGAGGAGCTGGAAGTAGTCCGGCTGAGCTGGCGGTGGCTGTGGCTCTGGTGGTGGTGCCGAAGAAGTGGATGCCCCAGGATCGCCTCGGGTGTACGGATGGTATCTCTCGGAGGGCTCGCGGGCAGGCCTCTGTACCCTGGTACCCGGCGACGGGGCTGGAGTCGGGGCCCTAGATGCCGGTGAAGAGGCGAAGAGATCGTCCATCGTGATCTCAAAATCGAAGTCCGAGGGGGTCCTAGGAGGCTCCTGCTGCTGTGGCGGAGGCACTGCCTGTGACTGAGGAGGTGGAGGAGGCTGGTGCTCCGGCTGAGGCTCAGTCTGTGGAGGCTGAGGCTGTACCTGCGGAGGCTGAGGCTCGGGCTCTGGCTGTGGAGGCTGCTCCTCCTGGTGCTCTGGATGATCAGGATCTGCCCCCAAGGGTGGAAGGTGGAACATCTGCCGGGTCTCATGGATAGTCAACACCCTATAGGCCTCTGCCTGGCCAGGAATCGGGGAGATCATCCCCATCTGAACTGCCGCTGCAGCGTCTACATGAATCCCCTCCGGCAAGGGTCCTCTCAGCCTCTCGGGGTTAAACCCTAATCCCAACAGTAATCGGGTGATGACTCCTCCCACCATCACCACTGGCGTCGACCCTCTGCCAACTCTGACCAGGTTGGCCAAGATCTCGTGGCTAACGTTGAGACGCCGGCCTGCCACCATAGCCCAGAGGCTCCAGATCTCGGCCGCGTTAAGCAACCCTGGATTACCAGCTCGACCGAGGTACGAGCTGGAAAGCACTCTGTGCAGATACCGGAGTGCCTGAGACACCAGTCCGGTGCTCTTCGCTGTATCGTGATCGTACAGCACTCCTGGTATGGCAATAGCCGCCCAATGGGCGCGTCTCACCGCTCGCCGTGGGATCTCAACCTCCTCTCCCGTAGGGAGCCCCATAGCCTGAGCGAACCTCTGCCTGGTGATGCTGACATGGTCGCCATCAAACCAAAACTGTACCACCCCCGGGTCAGTATCTGCACTCTGAAAGCCCGTGTAGCGGAGAGTGGCCAAGACCTGACGGGTGGCCTCTGGAAATGTCTGGAAGGTAGGCTCGAGAAACTCCGTCCAACCAGCTCCCTCGGCAAGTAGATCAAACTCCGGGGCCAACCCATGGGCCTCTAGAAAAGGGCGAGATACAAAGCGGCTGGCCCGAAACTCTACCTGAGCCAACGCTCTGTACCTCTGAGCGGACTCGTCATCCATCTAAGCCGGGGCCTCAAGCTCGGGCTGGGCCTGTGGTGCTCTGCGTCTGGGAGGCATCCTGTAAAAGGGAAGGAGTCAGATAGCGAAAACTTGGCAGAACAAGCACTATCAGGTTTATTTTCCAAAATCTAAGGTCCATCTAGGCCTTAACAGGGCAATGGCGGCCCAAACATGAGATAAAAAAGAAAGGTAATGACAGATAAAAATAGCAAACATCCTGTCTAAGGAAGTAGCCTAACATGCCTTGCACGCATCATGGCAAAAGGAACATGAAATCCTCATGGAGATAATTAAAGTGAATAAAAATGGGCTTCCTAAGTCCTAAGGCATGCATTATACATGGAAAGTAAGTAAATATTCAATTCTAGAATAAAGAAAAATAAAAATTTGGGCAGCACCCCGGCAGGGATGTGCCCAACCTCCTGCATGAAAAAGCAAGATAACAGGCCTCAGGCCCTAGCAATATTAAATGCCTGTAAATGGGGCGCACCCCGGCAAGAGTGTGCCCCCAACAACTCAAAAACAGTGACCTCAGGCCGCACAAGCAAGTCATGCACAAAAATGGTGCGCTAAAAAAAAATGCATTTCTAAAGCACCAAGATTATAGAAAAATTCTACTTCTATGTGATCATGCAAAAAGTTCAGATTTAATTGCACTAAAACGATATAGAAAAATGGGCAGCATTTCCCCCTAAATTCTAAAATTATCTAAAACTCCTTAAAGTTAAAAGAAGAAAGAATGTAGAAATGAATTGAATAAAAATAAAAAAAGAAGTAATTATTTACTTACTTGTAATCCGGAGAAGTGTAGAAACTAGAGAAATACAAATATCCGAGCACCGGGTGAGTATATAATGCGAAAAACTGAAGAAATCGCGAAAAAATAAGGAGAAAAGACTCAAAAAACGCTAAAAACCGCTTAGGAACCGTTTGGGAGGGGAAGAAGAAAGGGACAGCAACGTTTGCGCCGTCTGTCACTCGCCCTTATATAGAATTTCGTGACCGACGGGCAGGGCGTCTGTACAAGCGACCGACGGGCGTGCCGTCTGTCGCGCAATAAATGCAATTTAATGCACGTGATGAATGCAATAATGACGCGTGTTTCTGCCTGGTGGACTTCCGACGGGCAGGCCATCCCTATGGAGGGGCGGTCAGGCCGTCTCCGTAGAGAGGCGGGCAGACCGTCTCTGTAGAGGGGCGGGTACGCCGTCGGTGACCCTCTCCTATAAAATCTGCAAGATTTTCTTGTCTCTTCATTTTCCAGCACCTTGGGCTTTTATTCTTCTCAAAATGTTTTCCCCTCCTGCTCAAAGGATGCACCGTATTTTAGATGACAAACACACTTGGGGAGAAGGCGCCCTTTCCTCTCTGGCTGGGCTGAAATATCTGTGTCGGGTGAAGATCGACCAGAACCTCCTCCTGGCGGCGACCCACTTCTGGAACCCTCGATTTCACGTCTTCCAGTTTACCTACCAGGAACTGTGCCCTCTTTCCGAAGAGTTGGCTTCCATTCTGGGAGCCCGGTTCCCTCCTGGCGCTTTGCCTTGCATCCCCCGCTACGGCCTACTTCAGACCCGGGACGTGGCCTCGGCTCTGGGCATATCCCCCTCGGAGGCCAACCAGCTGATCCCTCTGAGTTCCTCCTTTGCTCTAGAGCCACTGATCGAGGCCCTAGATCAGTTCACCGACATCCCCACCTATCGGGTAAGCATCACGTTCCTATTCTGCATGGTGAACTTCCTTACTGTTGCTCCAGGAGGCTTGACAGGTGACTTTCGTCTGTTTGGGGTTCTGAGCGACTTTCATCTGGGATTGTCACCTCTACCACTTGTCTTGGCCGAAACCATCTTGGGTCTGGACGCTGTGAGCTCTGGGTCCACTACAACCTTTACCGGTAGCCCCTTATTACTCCAGGTACGTCATTATTTTAAAGGTAGTGCGTCCCTTATGGATTTTCACACTAGCTTTTCTTTGCGGGAGGTGCGTCCTTTCGGATTTTCACACAACCCTGTGCCTTATTTTTGCCTGAAGCAAACCCTACTTACTCCAGTGGCTTTTTTTTTTTATTTTTTTTTTCACAGATCTGGCTACAGGAAAAACTGAAGATGTTGTCTGAACCACCCCCTCGAGTCACTCCGCAGTATTCGCCGAGCCATTTCTTGCCTCGCAGGCGATTGTATGGCTGTGCCACGGCTGGTGAAGGTATTACCAGATTTGGCGAGCTGTCAGATGACGATATCAGTTTTACATCCGCCTGGCTCCCGCTGTCTCATGCGGTCACTGATGGGTCATCGGGTTGCGTTCCCCTCTGCGGCCTCCGCCAGGCCACCTTCTACATCACCTCGCGATGTACACGACAGCTTGGGATGACCCAGGATATAGTGAGGGTTCCCCTGTCTTTCCGAGGAGGAGATCTCTTGGTCGCATTTGCTTCCCGGTATCATGAGCTATGGGGTAGATTACCTGTGAAGACCGTCATCCTGAGGTTTGGCAACCATTCTGCGTCCTCAACCCGCGGGTACAAGAAGTGGATCCTCAGCCCAGCCTCTGATAATAGGACTCGAGGGCTCAAGCATCTGATCGGCGAGAGCAGCAGTAGGACCTAGCTTAGCCTATATGTGTATTTTTTTTTGTGCTACATTTCTTTTTAATGCAGAACTAGAAAATGACAAAAGTGAAAAGAATAATATTCATCCCTTTCACGAGTTTTGTGTGCATTCTTAGATAATTTCAGCATACATGATCAATTTTGGCATTTACTCAGCTGCTTATGCACTATCAATACATGAAACCAAATTTTAACAGCATCAACTCCTGTTACCGATCGGCCCTCTCGGGCTTTCACGATCGGACATTCTCTCTCATGCCTCTAATTTTCGGTTTTCACCCTGTCGAGGCGCCCAATTTTAGCATAGCCGCCTTTTTTCGGTTTTCGACTTGCAGGGCATTTTATTCTCTTCTTTTTATTTTGGTCTTTAGCCGTGGAACCTTTTGAGTCTGTCGACATTGACTGGCTCTTTGAATTCGTTCCCATCGCTGTCTGATAAGATTGCAGCCCCTCTGGACAACAGCTTCTTAAGGATGTACGGCCCTTCCCAGGTAGGTCTGAATTTCCCCCTGATGTCTCGTATCCCTGGCTTCATCTGTTTGAACACCAAGTCCCCCTCTTTCAGCGGGTGCTTCCTCACCTTCTTTCCGAAAGTTCTCGCTAATCTCTTCTGATATATCTGATTGTGATAATAAGCTTTCAGCCTACTCTCATCCAGTAAGTTCAAGTGCTGCAATCTCTGCTGCGCCCATTTGGCTTCCGGGATTTGGGCCTCCATGACCACCCTTAGTGATTTAAGCTCTATCTCTACTGGCAATACTGCTTCTGTTCCGTATACCAGGGAAAATGGTGTAGCGCCTGTAGATGATCTTACTGTCGTTCTGTATCCCCACAGGGCGAAGGGTAACTTTTCAGCCCAGTCTTTGTAGGTTTGGACCATCTTGGACAAGATCTTCTTCACATTCTTATTGGCGGCTTCTACTGCTCCATTCGCTTGCGGTCGGTAAGGAGAGGACTTATGATGCTCAACACCATATTTCTCAAGAAGTTTTCTGGTCTCTCCCATAAACTGCACTCCATTATCAGATACTATGTGGTGAGGGAGACCATATCTGCAGATCAAGTTCCTCCCTATGAACCTGGCCATATCCCTTGCGTCAATTTTCTTGAAAGATTCTGCCTCGACCCATTTGGTGAAGTAGTCGATTGCGACTATGATATATCTGTGCCTATTGGACGCCGTAGGGCGAATCTCTCCAATGATATCTATCCCCCAAGCAGCAAAAGGCCAAGGTGACGTTAGGTTATGTAGTTCTGATACCGGCTGGTGTCTCAGATCCGCGTACTGTTGGCATAACTGACATTGCTTGACATACTTTGAACAATCAGTGTCCATCGTAAGCCAATAACCTCATTATCTTCTTGGCCAAGGTCAAACAATTCATGTGGGCCCCGCAGACCCCTGCATGGGTTTCTTCCATTATCTTGCGCGCTTCTCTTTCATTCAAGCATCTGAGCTGAATCCCATCTGACCGTCTTTTGTACAGCACCCCTTCCAAGGATATGAACTGAGTAGATAACTTACGTATCATCCTCTGGTCTTTTTCAGTGGCTTCTTCTGGAAATCTATCGCTTTCCAAGTAATTCATGATATCAAAGTACCATGGCTTCCCATCTGACGCCTCTAGTTCCATTACAGGCTCGGTTTCAAAACTGGGCTTATCAGAGCTCGAAATTAGCACCGGTTTCATGGCCACTCCTTCAGGGTTATCCCACATTGACACTAAGGTTGCCAACGCATCAGCCAAACGGTTCTCATCTCTTGGCACAAAGTGGAAAGTGCAAGTCTCAAACTGCCCACACATCCCTTTCAGATATTGAACATAGGGGACCAGTCGTTCTTCCTTAACAGCCCACTCACCTCGGATCTGGTTTATTACCAAGGACGAGTCACCAAATACCTCTACGTTTCTTGCCCCCAACACAGCCAAAGCTTCTAACCCGAAAGTGCACGCTTCATACTCAGCTTCATTATTGGTTGCTTTGTATCTCAATTTCCTAGCAAGAGGAAGCTTCTCATTATCTGGGGTTGTCAGGATGATTCCGACTCCGGCTCTTTTGTTGTTTACCGCCCCGTCAAAATGCAACTGCCATCCTTGAACAGAAATCGTGCTTATGCTCTCGTCAGGAAAGGTAAATTCGAGGGTGTCCCCTTGGATAGGATGTTCAGCAAGGAATTCGGCTACAGCTCGCCCCTTAATAGTCTTGCGGGTGATGTATTGCACATCAAACTCTTGTAGCAAGAGCAGCCACCTCCCCATCTTTCCAAGCAAAGATGGCGCCTCCTGCAAATACCTTAAAGGATTCTGCTTGGCTATAGCCTGAACCTTGTATGAGTGGAAGTAATGTCTTAGCTTCTTTGATGCCCAAATCACTGCAAGGCAGATCTTCTCCACTTCAGCATATTTTATTTCGTAAGCCAGAAACTTATTGCTGAGGTAATAAATTGCAAACTCCACCCCAAATTCATCCTCTTGAGCCATCATGGCGCCCACTGAACCGTCTTCTACTGCCAGATACAGAATAAGCGGTTTAACAGGTTGCAGAGGTCTTAGTACTGGCGGATTTAACAGGTACTCCCTGATATTATCAAAGGCTCTCTGACAGTCTTCATTCCAGACTACGGGCTGGTTCTTTCTAAGCAGCTTAAAAACAGGTTCGCATATCGAAGTGAGCTTGGCAAAACCGGCTAACATATTGCAGTTTGCCCAGGAAACTCCTTACATCTTTCTCCTTCTGTGGCACAGGCATCTCTCTGATAGCTTTCACCTTATTGGGGTCAATTTCTATCCCCCTCTGACTGACGACATGTCCCAACAGCTTTCCTGAAGTCACCCCGATAATGCACTTCTTGGGATTAAGTCGCAGATTATACTTGTCGATCCTGGTGAAGAACTTCTCTAGAGCTTCAAAGTGTCCCTCTCGGGTGGCTGATTTGACCATCATATCATCGACATACACCTCCACTTCTTTGTGAATTAGGTCGCTTAGGATCTTGGTTGCCATCCTCTGGTATGTGGCCCCCGCATTCTTCAGGCCAAAAGGCATAACCCGATAGGCATAGGTACCCCACTCCGTGATGAAGGCAGTCTTAACCCAGTCAGCTATCTTGTTCAGGATCTGATTGTAGCCCACATATCCATCCCCAAAGCTGTACATCGCGCAATTGGCGACACTGTCTATCAATACATCAATATGGGGTAGTGGAAAATCATCTTTAGGGCAAGCTTTGTTATGATCTCGATAATCCACACACACCCTGACCTTTCCGTTCTTCTTAGCCACAGGAACCACATTCGCCAGCCAAGTAGGATACTGGATTTCCACAAGAAACTTAGCTTCGATCTGCTGTCGGATTTCCTCCTTAACCTTGTCAGCCCATTCTGGTCTTAGCCTTCTCAACTTCTGCTTCACAGGCTTGCAATCTGGGTAAGTCGGGATGGCATGCTCCGCCACGGCTCGGTCAATCCCCGGCATGTCCTCGTAGGTCCAGGCAAAGACTTTTTCATGTTTTGTTATTATTCTCTCAAAATTTTTTCTCTCCTCAGGAGTTATGTTTGATGCTATTAGAATTTCTCTCGGATTTTCCGAGGTTCCAAGATTAAAAGGCGTTGTGCCAGTAGAGTCAATGTCAAAAATTGATGGAATATGATCATGTTCATGCATGTTGAAATCATCAGAAACATCGCACAAATAAGTGAAATTGTTCATCTTATCGATAATATTATTGTTATCATTTACATCATAAAAGAGTTCTGGAATAAAAAGACAATCTAGGCTAGAGTCTTCTTCTGCCGCTCCCGAGGTTGACGCTGCTGCAGCTTGCTTACTAACTTTCTGATTTAGCAGAGGCCCTTCAGGCACGTCGGAAGAAATCTTCAAATCCCCCATTTCCAGCTCTAAATCTGCTATCTTCCCTTTTCCTTTCAACCTGGCAGCTACCATTTTCTCAGTAACGACCTCCTCAAGCTCGCACTTGTCCCAAGTGATCCCCTGTGTCATGACTTCTTTATCCCAAAAGTCTTCAGCGGTCTTGTCAAACCCGCATGCCAGTCATACACATCATTAAAGATCTCAAAGCCAGGGACAATCCTCCCATCTACCCACTGCGGTTCATCTTCACCAGTATAAGCACATACTGAGGATGTGGGGACAAAGCTTTCTGAAATGTGGGGGATCCTGTCTGTTACCCTCTTCTTGCCGAAGCCACCTCTGTACCCCAGACCTTTCCGGTTCTTCTGCCCTCGAGTGGTGATCGCGGTCTGCAGCCCTTGGGAGCTTCTACCCAATCCAGCCCCAGGAAGATAGTGCATCTTCTTCATCATACTAACCACAGCCGGGCTATCTCCTGATCCGCGCTCTTTCTTTATCATAGATACATGGAAACCACTGAATGGCTGATTGGCAATTTCTAGCGCTGAGACCTGGTTTTCCCAGGCCGCCTTGATAGTCACCACCTCCCCTTCGTGCGGGAATCTTATCATCTGATGCAGTGTGGATGCAACTCCTCCTAATTTATGAAACCAGGGTCTCCCTAGCAAAGCCGAGAAGTTAGCAGGAATGGGCAAAACTACAAATTCAACTTCAACTTCGATAGGTCCT
Organism: Excoecaria cochinchinensis; assembly: GCA_947683425.1. Classification (NCBI taxonomy): domain Eukaryota; kingdom Viridiplantae; phylum Streptophyta; class Magnoliopsida; order Malpighiales; family Euphorbiaceae; genus Excoecaria; species Excoecaria cochinchinensis. The sequence continues at coordinate 1,634,638 of CANTUQ010000021.1, read as the reverse complement.
GTCTTGACCAAAGTCTTGAAGGTTCCTGAGGCTTGCCTCCTCGAGTTATCGTAGGCCGTGATAGTCAGATCGGATCCGCTGAGCATATCCTCGTGTAAGCCAAAAGCTTGCAAAGCTATCAAAGGGCACACGTTGATAGAAGACCCATCGTCCACCATAACGCAAGTAGTGTGCTTGCCGCTAATCTGCGCTTTAATGTATAAAGGTCGGTTATGATTGCGTCCTTCTGCCGGTAAGTCAGCGTCAGAAAAGATCGACCTCTCCTCGGATCCTCCCTTGATTAAACCCAAAAGTTCTGACGGGGAAATCGTGGTGGCGACTGTGGCCTCAACCAAAGCCTCTACTACCTTCTGTCTGTGAGAGGGGGATTGCCTCAACAAATCCCAAACGGATATCTGAGCTGCGGTTTTCTTCAATTGCCTTATAATCTGTTCCTCCTCTGGCTCTTTCTCTGCCAATGGCTGTACCGGCTCAGGTAGCTTTGCAATCTCGGGGATCACTCTTCCACTTCTAGTGACAGCGCTTATCTCTCCCTCTTCTCCATCGGAGCCCCATAGATCAAGGTTCAATCCTTCTTCATCCTCGGCTTCTCCACCGCTCTCACTGCTAGACCAGCAATCAAGAGTCGCCACAACTGCTTTCTCCTTCCCATCCTCGGAATTACCAACAACAGACTCCTCATTCCCATACAGATCTTGTAGCACGTACCACTGTGGCAGGCTAGATTGGATCATAAACACAGGTGGGGGTACGGCATTATAACCAGGCTTCTTCTCAGCATCTCTCTTCTCGGGGTCAGAGATCTGCTTGCTATCGATCAAGTCTTGAATAGAGTGCCGAAGCGCTTTGCATTTATCAGTGATATGGCCTGAGTGCTGGTGGAATGCACAGAATTCGTTGTCCTTATGTCCCGGTTTCCCTTGTGTCAAAGCTGGCCTAGGAGTTAGAGGACGCAATTTTCCCTCCTTCATCAGTCTCTTCAAGACCCAGGATAATGGTCTCCCCAAGTTCGAAAACTTCCTCTGGGTGGCTACCTCAGTAGCAGACACTTCACCCATTCTTCTAGTGCTGGTACTGGGACCTGCCGGCCTACTGGCTCCTTGACCGGGGTTAGCCCTTTTGGCAAAATTATCATTGTTAGCTTTTCGGGTCAAAAATTCCCCTTTTGCTTCGATGGCTATATCTTTGAGAGACTTCCAGTCCTTTAACCCCTTCATCCTCAATCCCTCCTTCAAGTACGGGCTCGCGTTCTTAATGAAAAGACGAATCTGATCTTGGGTATCAGGCTTTCGGCGCATCTCCATTACTCGGTTCCGCCATCGGGTAAGGTACTCATGGAAGGATTCCCCGGCCTTCTGTTGGAGTAGCTCAAGATCTTTCAGAGTCACTTCCATTCTGGTATTACAGTCGTACTGTTTCAGAAACTCCTCAGTGAGCAGATCCCAATCTTCTTTAGTGCGGCGGTCAAGGCCGTGATACCAATCTATGGCATGAGAGGTTAGACTCAGACAAAAGTATTCTACTTTCTGCTTCTTGGACAATATGGTCCCCTTCATGACCAGAGAATATTGCTTCACATGTGCGGTGGGATCAGAAGTACCATCGAACTTTGGCGCATCCGGCATCTTGAAGTTATAAGGGATCGGGTCCTCTCCGTCCAGCTCCCTATCCTCAGGATTCATCCCGTGAGCTCTGCCTATCATACGAGCCATAGCCTCGAACCTCTCTTCCATCTTTTTCAAAATAAAATCATCAGCCTGAGGCGCCTTCCCCTTTTCAGATGCCATGCTCAACCTATCATCCTCGATATCTCTATCGTCATCAATTCTTAGCACTGGCCTTCTCCTCAGCTCTCCCGAAGCCACTGATCTTAACTCTACCGGCGGCGGCCTAACGGGCTCCTCTCGCCTTTCAACCCTTTCTTCTTCAGGCTCATTCTGTCTCACTGGAGGAGGAGGAGGAGGATTCTGGGGAGCATTCGGCTGAGCGTTCTGCTGTGTCAAGGCGGCCAACATATTCATCATCCTGCCCTCGAATTCCTCGAAACGGCGGCCCACTTCTTCCGCAATCATAGCCCTGGTGGCATCTTCCCCCCTAGGTGAGTTTGCCATCTGAGATACTGTGCCACTGACTTCTGATAAAATCTCCGGCAGACCCTCTCTATCTGACAGCTCAGGAGTAAGAACTCGGATCAGTCGCCCGGTTGGTGATCTAGTCCACCTGGGCAGATCTATGATGGATGCAGGGACAAAAGTTAGAATGATGCATGAAATGTAGGTATAATGCATGATCGTGGTATGCAACATTTACAGAGCACAAGCAAGCAAGTAGGTCCTTCCGCCCTTATTTCTCCCACACACGTGGTCGTGCAGTCTCTTTCCTAGGTGGGATTAGCCCAAGGGTCAACGAGGGACCCAATGGACGCGTATGGCGCGGCGAAAAAACGGCAGCATAACACTCCTATACTAATGTACAAGCGGATGGATAATGATCGTCACGTATTCGGACGGTCCATAAATTTCGACATGGCCCTACCGGGGCATGATAGCCTTTGGCTAGGTTACCGAGTGAGATATTTGGATTCATCCAATACGTAAGGATCCATACAGCAAGCATGAGATTTAAGGTTCATTTTACCTGCGGAAAGTGACTACAGCCATTGCATGAGCTTTGGACAAGGGAGATGTTTCTTTGAGGCTACCCAAGCATGATCCCTGCCGACGGGTCTAGCTCATCACGAGCGTAGCGACCGATCGGGTCACCATTTTAATATACCATTGAGGTACGTGGCTTGGGCTGGTGATTATCCTTAACACTTCCCCAAATTGAGTGAAAATGAGGAGGTGCTTCAGGAACGCACCGGGGCTAGAAGAGGGACCAAACTAGCGTATTCTAAGGCTTTAATGATATGCAAATGCAAATTTGAGAGAAAACGAACTTATGAATTAACTTTTAATCATAAATGTTAAAAGAGGTATTTTCAAATCGAAATCTCGAACCATAAACGTCCCCAGCGGAGTCGCCACTGTGACGCGCGCCGGACCCCGAAAAGCGCCGCCCGTTCGACCGCCCGCACGTGGGCGACCGGGGCGTTTGCGGGTCCGTTGGCATCTTGCAAATAATCGCAAGTGCGTCTATGTTGGGCAACAAGGAGGTATCATGGAGTCGCCACCCAATAGAACATTGGGAAAGTTACTCTCGCCTCGGAGAGCCTAAGACTTGCGCTTAGCATCCATGTTGGGCCATGAGGCCTAGGATTAGCGCTAAAGTCTCGTGACCCAAGAAGTATTTTGGAGGATAACCTCTAACCTCTTGAGCCCAAAGACCAGAGCTGGGTCCGGGATTTCTCATATATTTCTACCTCGATTAGTTTATGATCAAATTTTAATGTCATTAGTTCGCTCTCTCTCCACACTATGTAGTTGATTAAAAGGCGCATTTATTCACATTCGGAAAGCAGTAAATGAGCAGAATAAATATCAAAAGCGATAAATTACAATAACACAAGGAGCGGAATACAACTCCCTTTGGTAAATGTGCGATTCCTACACAAATCGGGGCATTGTTTATTTTGAGGACTTTGGTCCTCTCATGCATCATTATTAAAAAGGGGATATTTAACATGTGATGATCTTTATTGAATGAAAATAGGGCGTTGGACCCTTTTGCATTTTATACAAAACTCAATTTTATTTAAGTACAAATCGTTGATATATTCTCACATTTAACGGGATAAAAAGAGCTTATTCAAATACATAAAATAATCAATAAAAAAGTGAGAAGAATAAATCAAGAGGTTTAAGAAAACTAAACCGGACGAAATCCACCACGCATGGTAGGCGGCCGCTCGAGCTCGGAATTATCCAAGAAGACCAATATACACTCACAGAAAGTTAAGAGATGTTAATATTCATGAAATTAACACATAAAAAATCGAAGGGACTGAATAGAGATGAAAAATGATCAACGAAAATGGAGGCAGAACCCACCCACGGCCCTTCCTGGTTGACCGACGGGCGTCGGTTTGGTGATTCGATATGCCCGTTTGTCACTCAAAAAGGGCGTCTATAGGTAGGTGACCGACGGGCGTCGGTCATGAAGATGACCCATCGGTCACCTCTGTCTCCGGAAAACAGAAAGGAAATAAGGGCCTTTCAAGATCAAAAAGCAAGTTTTATTTCAAAAAGGGAGACGGGGTAGTCAAAATGAAGAAAAGTAATGACAAGTATTCAAAAATTTCACAGAATGAATAAATAAATGATAAATGATTAAATATGAGATAGAAATGGAGAGAGAATCCGGAATATTTACCCTCAGATAGTTGCCTGGGGTAGAATTTTGATGTCGGTTAGATCCCCGCGTGTTCCACGAGAAATAAGAGAATGAAAGATTAGAGAGAGAAAATGAGCTATTTCACCTCCGATCCTTCAGAAAATCGATTTAGGAGTCAAAATCTAAAGAAAACTAATTAGCTTTTAGTTCCTTTGATTGATTTGATCCTTGATTAAGTAAAATTCTTTGGAAAAAGGTGTTTTTGTAAGAGAGAGAAAACGTGCTCGAATTTTGGCAGAGTTTCCTCTCCTGAAAAATTTTCCAACCCTTTTCAAATGAAAATCCGGACCTTATATAGCCAGACACGACCGACGGGCGTCGGTGCGTAGGGGTGGGCGTCGGAAGAATCCTACTGACACAAGGACACTTCCGACGGCCCTGCCACATCCATCGACGGGCGTCGGAACGGTTGCGTGTTCCGGGAAACCAGGCGGCTCCTGACAGGGGCGGTGACTTTTCGACGGGCGTCGGAAAATACCCTGAGCCGTCGGTGAGTCGAAGCGACGGGCTACCTCTACAGACGGGCTGGCCGTCTGTGGAGGACAAAAAAAACCTTTTCGACTCGGAAAACTCCCGTTTTCTCCCCCTCTGCCCCTGAAGTGTAGAAAAACCTCATTTCTCATGGAACGCGGGACTAAAACCTCCAACTTCAGCCTCCCGTGCAGGCTTTGAACATTGATTTCATCATAGGGTAACCTCTGATCCGGACCGCTCCAGGACACGGTGCTTACACACCCCCTCGAGTCAGTCCGCAGTACTCGCCGAGCCATTTCTTGCCTCGTCGGCGATTGTATGGGTGTGCCACGGCTGGTGAAGGTATTACCAGATTTAGTGAGCTGTCAGATGACGATATCAGTTTTACATCCGCCTGGCTCCCGCTGTCTTATGCGGTCACCGATGGGTCATCGGGTTGCGTTCCCCTCTGCGGCCTCCGCCAGGCCACCTTCTGCATCACCTCGCGATGTACACGGCAGTTTGGGATGACCCAGGACATAATGAGGGTTCCCCTGTCTTTCCGAGGAGGAGATCTCTCGGTCGCATTTGCTTCCCGGTATCATGAGCTATGGGGTAGATTACCTGTGAAGACCGTCATCCCGAGGTTTGGCAACCATTCTGCGTCCTCAACCAGCGGGTACAAGAAGTGGATCCTCAGCCCAGCCTCCGATAATAGGACTCGAGGGCTCAAGCATCTGATCGGCGAGAGCAGCAGCAGGACCTAGCTTAGTCTATATGTGTATTTCTTTTTGGTGCTACATTTCTTTTTAATGCAGAACTAGAAAATGACAAAAGTGAAAAGAACAATATTCATCCCTTTCACGAGTTTTGTGTACATTTCTAGATAATTTCAGCATACATGATCAGTTTTGGCATTTACTCAGCTGCTTATGCGCTATCAATACATGAAACCAAATTTTAACAGCATCAACTCCTGTTACCGATCGGCCCTCTCGGGTTTTAACGATCGGACATTTTCTCTCATGCCTCTAATTTTTGTACAGGATGCCTTTTTTCGGTTTTCACCCTGTCGAGGCGCCCAATTTTAGCATAGCCGCCTTTTTTCGGTTTTCGACTTGCAGGGCATTTTATTCTCTTCTTTTTATTTTGGTCTTTAGCCGTGGAACCTTTTGAGTCTGTCGACATTGATCGGCTCTTTGAATTCGTTCCCATCGCTATCTGATAAGACTGCAGCCCCTTTGGACAACAGCTTCTTAAGGATATACGGCCCTTCCCAGGTAGGTCTGAATTTCCCCCTGATGTCTGGTATTCCTGGCCTCATCTGTTTGAACACCAAGTCCCCTTCTTTCAGCGGGTGCTTCCTCACCTTCTTTCCGAAAGTTCTCGCTAATCTCTTCTGGTATATCTGATTGTGATAATAAGCTTTTAGCCTACTTTCATCCAGTAAGTTCAAGTGCTGCAATCTCTGCTGCGCCCATTCGGCTTCCGGGATTTGGGCCTCCATGACCACCCTTAGTGATTTAAGCTCTATCTCTACTGGCAATACTGCTTCTGTTTCGTATAGCAGGGAAAATGGTGTAGCGCCTGTAGATGATCTTACTGTCGTTCTGTATCCCCACAGGGCGAAGGGTAACTTTTCAGCCCAGTCTTTGTAGGTTTGGACCATCTTGGACAAGATCTTCTTCACATTCTTATTGGCGGCTTCTACTGCTCCATTCGCTTGCGGTCGGTAAGGAGAGGACTTATGATGCTCAACACCATATTTCTCGAGAAGTTTTCTGGTCTCTCCCATAAACTGCACTCCATTATCAGACACTATGTGGTGAGGGAGACCATATCTGCAGATCAAGTTCCTCTCTATGAACCTGGCCATATCCCTTGCGTCAATTTTCTTGAAGGATTCTGCCTCGACCCATTTGGTGAAGTAGTCGATTGCGACTATGATATATCTGTGCCCATTGGACGCCGTAGGGCGAATCTCTCCAATGATATCTATCCCCCAAGCAGCAAACGGCCAAGGTGACGTTAGGTTATGTAGCTCTGATACCGGCAGGTGTCTCAGGCCCGCGTACTGTTGGCACAACTGACATTGCTTGACATACTTTGAACAATCAGTGTCCATCGTAAGCCAATAAAAGCCTTGCCTCATTATCTTCTTGGCCAAGGTCAAACCATTCATGTGGGCCCCGCAGACCCCTGCATGGGTTTCTTTCATTATCTTGCGCGCTTCTCTCTCATTCAAGCATCTGAGCTGAATCCCATCTGACCGTCTTTTGTACAGCACCCCTTCCAAGGATATGAACTGAGTAGATAACTTACGTATCATCCTCTGGTCTTTTTTAGTGGCTTCTTCTGGAAATCTGTCGCTTTCCAAGTAATTCATGATATCAAAGTACCATGGCTTCCCATCTGACGCCTCTAGTTCCATTACAGGCTCGGTTTCAAAACTGGGCTTATCAGAGCTCGAAATTAGCACCGGTTTCATGGCCACTCCTTCAGGGTTATCCCACATTGACACTAAGGTTGCCAACGCATCAGCCAAACGGTTCTCATCTCTGGGCACAAAGTGGAAAGTGCAAGTCTCAAACTGCCCACACATCCCTTTCAGATATTGAACATAGGGGACCAGTCGTTCTTCTTTAACAGCCCACTCACCTCGGATCTGGTTTATTACCAAGGACGAGTCACCAAATACCTCTACGTTTCTTGCCCCCAACACAGCCAAAGCTTCTAACCCGAAGGTGCACGCTTCATACTCAGCTTCATTGTTGGTTGCTTTGTATCTCAGTTTCTTAGCAAGAGGAAGCTTCTCATTATCTGGGGTCGTCAGGATGATTCCGACTCCGGCTCCTTTGTTGTTCACCGCCCCGTCAAAATGCAACTGCCATCCTTGAACAGAAATTGTGCCTATGCTCTCGTCAGGAAAGGTAAATTCGGGGGTGTCCCCTTGGATAGGATGTTCAGCAAGAAATTCGGCTACAGCTCGCCCCTTAATAGTCTTGCGGGTGATGTATTGCACATCAAACTCTTGTAGCAAGAGCAGCCACCTCCCCATCTTTCCAAGCAAAGATGGCGCCTCCTGCAAATATCTTAAAGGATTCTGCTTGGCTATGGCCTGAACCTTGTATGAGTGGAAGTAATGTCTTAGCTTCTTTGATGCCCAAATCACTGCAAGGCAGATCTTCTCCACTTCAGCATATTTTATTTCGTAAGCCAGGAACTTCTTGCTGAGGTAATAAATTTCAAACTCCACCCCAAATTCATCCTCTTGAGCCATCATGGCGCCCACTGAACCGTCTTCTACTGCCAGATACAGAATAAGCGGTTTAACAGGTTGTGGAGGCCTTAGTACTGGCTGATTTAACAGGTACTCCCTGATATTATCAAAGGCTCTCTGGCAGTCTTCATTCCAGACTACGGGCTGATTCTTTCTAAGCAGCTTGAAAATAGGTTCGCATATCGAAGTTAGCTTAGCAATAAACCGGCTAACATACTGCAGTTTGCCCAGGAAACTCCTTACATCTTTCTCCTTTTGTGGCACGGGCATCTCTCTGATAGCTTTCACCTTATCGGGGTCAATCTCTATCCCCCTCTGACTGACAACATGTCCCAACAGCTTTCCTGAAGTCACCTCGAAAATGCACTTCTTGGGATTAATTCGCAGATTATACTTGTCGATCCTGGTGAAGAACTTCTCTAGAGCTTCAAAGTGCCCCTCTCGGGTGGCTGATTTGACCATCATATCATCGACATACACCTCCACTTCTTTGTGAATCAGGTCACTTAGGATCTTGGTTGCTATCCTCTGGTATGTGGCCCCCGCATTCTTCAGGCCGAAAGGCATGACCCGATAGGCATAGGTACCCCACTCCGTGATGAAGGCAGTCTTAACCCGGTCAGCTATCTTGTTCAGGATCTGGTTGTAGCCCACATATCCATCCCCAAAACTATACATCGCGCAATTGGCGGCACTGTCTATCAATACATCAATATGGGGTAGTGGAAAATCATCTTTAGGGCAAGCTTTGTTAAGATCTCGATAATCCACACACACCCTGACCTTTCCGTTCTTCTTAGCCACAGGAACCACATTTGCCAGCCAAGTAGGATACTGGACTTCCACAAGAAACTTAGCTTCGATCTGCTATCGGATTTCCTCCTTAACTTTGTCAGCCCATTCTGGTCTTAGCCTTCTCAACTTCTGCTTCACAGGCTTGCAATCTGGGTAAGTCGGGATGGCATGCTCCGCCACGGCTCGGTCAATCCCCGGCATGTCCTCGTATGTCCAGGCAAAGACTTTTTCATGTTTTGTTATTATTCTCTCAAAATGTTTTCTCTCCTCAGGAGTTATATTTGATGCTATTAGAATTTCTCTCGGATTTTCCGAGGTTCCAAGATTGAAAGGCGTTGTGCCAGTAGAGTCAATGTCAAAAATTGATGGAATATGATCATGTTTATGCATGTCGAAATCATTAGAAACATCGCACAAATAAGTGAAATTGTTCATCTTATTGATAATATTATAGTTATCATTTACATCATAAAAGAGTTCTGGAATAAAAAGACAATCTAGGCTAGAGTCTTCTTCTGCCGCTCCCGAGGTTGACGCTGTTGCAGCTTGCTCACTGATTTTCTGATCTAGCAGAGGCCCTTCAGGTGCGTCGGAAGAAATTTTCAAATCCTCCATTCTCAGCTCTAAATCTGCTATCTTCCCTTTTCCTTTCAGCCTGGCAGCTACCATTTTCTCAGTAACGACCTCCTCGAGCTCGCACTTGTCCCAAGCGATCCCCTGAGTCATGACTTCCTCATCCCAAAAGTCTTCAGCGGTCTTGATAAACCCGACGTGCCAGTCATACACATCATTAAAAATCTCAAAGCCAGGGACAATCCTCCCATCTACCCACTGTGGTTCATCTTCACCAGTATAAGCACATACTGAGGATGCGGGGACAAAGCTTTCTGAAATGTGGGGGATCCTTTCTGTTACCCTCTTCTTGCCGAAGCCACCTCTGTACCCCAAACCTTTCCGGTTCTTCTGCCCTCGAGTGGTGATCGCGGTCTGCAGCCCTTGGGAGCTTCTACCTAATCCAGCCCCGGGAAGATAGTGCATCTTCTTCATCATACTAACCACAGCTGGGCTATCCTCTGATCCGTGCTCTTCCTTTATCATAGACACATGGAAACCACTGAATGGCTGATTAGCAATTTCTAGCGCCGAGACCTGGTTTTCCCTGGCCGCCTTGATAGTCACCACCTCCCCTTCGTGCGGGAACTTTATCATCTGATGCAGTGTGGATGGCACTCCTCCTAATTTATGAAACCAGGGTCTCCCTAGCAAAGCCGAGAAGTTAGCAGGAATGGGCAGAACTACAAATTCAACTTCCACTTCGATAGGTCCTGTCTTGACCAAAGTCTTGAAGGTTCCTGAGGCTTGCCTCCTCGAGTTATCGTAGGCCGTGATAGTCAGATCGGATCCGCTGAGCATATCCTCGCTTAAGCCAAAAGCTTGCAAAGCTATCAAAGGGCATACGTTGATAGAAGACCCATTGTCCACCATAACGCAAGCAGTGTGCTTGCCGCTAATCTGCGCTTTAATGTACAAAGGTCGGTTATGGTTGCGTCCTTCGGCCGGTAAGTCAGCGTCGGAAAAGATCAACCTCTCCTCGGATCCTCCCTTGATTAAACCCAAAAGCTCTGACGGGGAAATAGTGGTGGCGACTGTGGCCTCAACCAAAGCCTCTACTACCTTCTGCCTATGAGAGGGGGATTGCCTCAACAGATCCCAAATGGATATCTGGGCTGCGGTCTTCTTCAATTGCCTTATAATCTGTTCCTCCTCTGGCTCTTTCTCTGCCAATGGCTGTACTGGCTCAGGTAGCTTTGCAATCTCGGGGATCACCCTTCCACTCCTAGTGACAGCGCTTATCTCTCCCTCGTCTCCATCAGAACCCCACAGATCAAGGTTCAAACCTCCATCATCCTCGGTTTCTCCACCGCTTTCACTGCTAGACCAGCAATCAAGGGTCGCCACAACTGCTTTCTCCTTCTCATTCTCGGAATTACCAACAGCAGACTCCTCATTCCCATACAGATTTGTAGCACGTACCACTCTGGCAGGCTAGATTGGATCATAAACACAGGTGGGGGTACGGCATTGTAACCAGGCTTCTTCTCAGCTTCTCTCTTCTCAGGGTCAGAGATCTGCTTGCTATCGATCAAATCTTGAATAGAGTGCCGGAGCACTTTGCATTTATCAGTGATATGGCCTGAGTGCTGGTGGAATGCACAGAATTCGTTGTCCTTATGTCCCGGTTTCCATTGTGTCAAAGTTGGCCTAGGAGTTAGAGGACGCAATTTTCCCTCCTTCATCAGCCTCTTCAAGACCCAGGATAATGGTCTCCCCAAGTTCGAAAACTTCCTCTGGGTGGCCACCTCAGTAGCAGACACTTCACCCATTCTTCTAGTGCTGTTACTGGGACCTGCCGGCCTACTGGCTCCTTGACCGGGGTTAGCCCTTTTGGCGAAATTATCATTGTTAGCTTTCCGGGTCAAAAACTCCCCTTCTGCTTCGATGGCTATATCCTTGAGAGACTCCCAGTCCTTTAACCCCTTCATCCTCAATCCCTCCTTCAAGTACGGGCTCGCGTTCTTAATGAAAAGACGAATCTGATCTTGGGTATCAGGCTTTCGGCGCATCTCCATCACTCGGTTCTGCCATCGGGTAAGGTACTCATGGAAGGATTCCCCGGCCTTCTGCTGGAGTAACTCAAGATCTTTTAGAGTCACCTCCATTCTGGTATTACAGTCGTACTGTTTCAGAAACTCCTCAGTGAGCAGATCCCAATCTTCTTTAGTGCGGCGGTCAAGGCCGTGATACCAACCTATGGCATGAGAGGTCAGACTCAGACAAATGTATTCTACTTTCTGCTTCTTAGACAATGTGGTCCCCTTCATGACCAGAGAATATTGCTTCACATGTGCGGTGGGATCAGAAGTACCATCGAACTTCGGCACATCCGGCATTTTGAAGTTATAAGGGATCGGGTCCTCTCCGTCCAGCTCCCTATCCTCAAGATTCATCCCGTGAGCTCTGCCTATCATACGAGCCATAGCCTCGAACCTCTCTTCCATCTTTTTCAAAATAAAATCATCAGCCTGAGGCGCCTTCCCCTTCTCAGATGCCATGCTCAACCTATCATCCTCGATATCTCTATCGTCATCAATTCTTAGCACTGGGCTTCTTCTCAACTCTCCTGAAGCCACTGATCTTAACTCTATCGGCGGCGGCCTAACAGGCTCCTCTCGCCTTTCAACCCTTTCTTCTTCAGGCTCATTCTGCCTCACCGGAGGAGGAGGAGGAGGATTATGTGGAGCATTCGGCTGAGCGTTCTGCTGTGCCAAGGCGGCCAACATATTCATCATCCTGCCCTCGAATTCCTCGAAACGGCGGCCCACTTCTTCCGCAATCATGGCCCTGGTGGCATCTTCCCCCCTAGGTGAGTTTGCCATCTGAGATACTGTACCACTGATTTCTGATAAAATCTCCGGTAGACCCTCTCTATCTGACAGCTCAGGAGTAAGCACTCGGATCAGTCGCCCGGTTGGTGATCTAGTCCACCTGGGCAGATCTATGATGGCTGCAGGGACAAAAGTTAGAATGATGCATGAAATGTAGGTATAATGCATGATCGTGATATGCAACATTTACAGAGCACAAGCAAGCAAGAAGGTCCTTCCACCCTTATTTCTCCCACACATGTGGTCGTGCAGTCTCTTTCCTAGGTGGGATTAGCCCAAGGGTTAATGAGGGACCCAATGAACGCGTACGGTGCTCGGCGAAAAACCGGCAGCATAACACTCCTATGCTAATGTACAAGCGGATGGATAATGATCGTCACGTATTCGGACGGTCCATAAATTTCGACATGGCCCTAACGGGGCATGATAGCCTTTGGCTAGGTTGCCGAGCGAGATATTTGGATTCATCCAATACGTGAGGATCCATACAGCAAGCATGAGATTATGGTTCATTCCACCTGTGGAAAGTGACTACAGCCATTACATGAGCTTTGGACAAGGGAGATGTTTCTTTGAGGCTACCCAAGCATGATCCCTGCCGACGGGCCTAGCTCATCACGAGCGTAACGACCGATCGGGTCACCATTTTAATATACCATTGAGGTACGTGGCTTGGGCTGGTGATTATCCTTAACACTTCCCCAAATTGAGTGAAAATGAGGAGGTGCTTCAGGAACGCACCGGGGCTAAAAGAGGGACCAAACTAGCGTATTCTAAGGCTCTAATGATATGCAAATGCAAATTTGAGCGAAAGTGAATTTATGAATTAACTTTTAATCATAAATGTTAAAAGAGGTATTTTCAAATCGAAATCTCGAACCATAAACGTCCCCAGCGGAGTCGCCACTGTGACGCGCACCGGACCCCGATGGGCGTCGCCCGTTCGACCGCCCGCACGTGGGCGATCGTGGCATTTGCGAGTCCGTTGGCATCTTGCAAATAATCGCAAGTGCGTCTATGTTGGGCAACAAGGAGGTATCATGGAGTCGCCACCCAATAGAACATTGGGAAAGTTACTCTCGCCTCGGAGAGCCTAAGACTTGCGCTTAGTATCCATGTTGGGCCATGAGGCCTAGGATTAGCGCTAAAGTCTCGTGACCCAAGAAGTATTTTGGAGGATAACCTCTAACCTCTTGAGCCCAAAGACCAGAGCTGGGTCCGGGATTTCTCATCTATTTCTACCTCAATTAGTTTATGATCAAATTTTAATGCCATAAATTCGCTCTCTCTCCACACTATGCAGTTGATTAAAAGGCGCATTTATTCACATTCGGAAAGCCGTAAATGATCAAGTAAATAATGAAAGCAATAAATTACAATAATACAAGGAGCGGAATACAACTCCCTTTGGTAAATGTGCGATTCATACGCAAATCGGGGCATTGTTTATTTTGAGGACTTTGGTCCTCTCATGCATCATTATTAAAAATGGGATATTTAATATGTGATTATCTTTATTGGATGAAAATAGGGCGTTGGACCCTTTTGCAATTTATACAAAACTCAAATTTATTTAGGTACAAATCGTTGGTCTATTCTTACATTTAACGGGATAAAAAGAGCTTATTCATATAAAATAATCAATGAATAAAAAAACGAGAGGAATAAATCAAGAGGTTTAAGAAAACTAAACCGGACGAAATCCACCACGCATGGTAGGCAGCCGATCAAGCTCGGAGTTATCCAAGAAGACCAATATACACTCACAGAAAATTAAGAGATGTTAATATTCATAAAATTAACACATAAGAAATCGAAGGGACTGAATAGAGATGAAAAATGATCAACAAAAATGGAGGCAGAACCCACCGACGGCCTTTCCTGGTTGACCGACGGGCGTCGGTTTGGTAATTCGATATGCCCGTTTGTCACTCAAAAAGGGCGTCTGTAGGTAGGTGGCCGACGGGCGTCGGTCACGAAGATGACCCGTCGGTCACCTCTGTCTCCGGAAAACAGAAAGGAAACAAGGGCCTTTCAAGATCAAAAAGCAAGTCTTATCCAAAAAAGGAGATGGGGGAGTCAAAATGAAGAAAAGTAGTGACAAGTATTCAAAAATTTCACAGAATGAATAAATAAATGATAAATGATTAAATATGAGATGAAAATAGAGGGAGAATCCGGAATATTTACCCTCAGATAATCGCTTTGGGTAAGATTTTGGTGTCGTTTAGATCCCCTCGCGCTCCACGAGAAAAGGAAAATGAAGATTAGGGAGAGAAAATGGGCTATTTCACCTCCAATCCTTCAGAAAATCGATTTAGGAGTCAAAATCTAAAGAAAACTAATTATTTTTAGTTCCTTTGATCGATTTGATCCTTGATTAAGTAAAGTTCTTTGGAAAAAGGTGTTTTTGGAAGAGAGAGAAAACGTGCTTGAATTTTGGCAGAGTTTCCTCTTCTGAAAAATTTTCTAACCCCTTTCAAATGAAAATCCAGACCTTATATAGCCAGACACGACCGACGGGCGTCGAATCATGGGGGCGGGCGTCGGAAGAATCCTACTGACACAAGGACACTTCCGACGGCCCTGCCACATCTACCGACGGGCGTCGGAACGGTTGCGTGCTCCGGGAAACCAAGCGGCTCCTGACAGGGGCTGTGACTTTTAGACGGGCGTCTGAAAATACCCTGAGCCATCGGTGACTCGAAGCGACGGGCTACCTCCACAGACGGGCTGGCCGTCTGTGGAGGACAAAAAAGCCTTTTTGACTTGAAAAACTTCCGTTTTCTCCCCCTCTGCCCAGGAAGTGTAGAAAAACCTCATTTCTCATGGAACGCGGGACTAAAACCTCCAACTTCAGCCTCCCGTACAGGCTTGAACATTGATTTCATCATAGGGTAACCTCTGATCCGGACCGCTCCAGGACACGGTGCTTACAACACCCTAACACCACACATGCACCCACATGCTAACAAAACTCTTAGAATACACATTTCTACCCAAAATGTCCTTAATACATATCAAAACTCGCACAACACAGTCGCAAACATGGCTCATACTACTAGGGGGCAAACGGGGTGTGACAACTCTCCCCTACTAACAAGAATTTCGTCCCCGAAATTCTCACCTGATCTGAACAAGTGCGGGTACTGAACTCTCATCGACTCTTCTGGTTCCCAAGTTGCTTCCTCAACCCCGTGGTAACTCCATTACACTTTAACTAGTGGAATCTGCTTGCTTCTCAGCTATCTAACTTCCCGGGTCTAGAATAGCTCTTGGTTCTTCATTATAAGAGAAATCAGGCTGAACTTGCACATCTTGCACTGACAAAACATGGGACGGGTCCAACCGGTACCGACGAAGCATTGAAACATGAAACACATCAAGCAACTTCGATAACTCCATTGGCAAAGCCAATCTGTAGGCCACTGGACCAACTCTGGCCAAAACCTCATACGGACGAATGAAGCGAGGACTAAGTTTCCCCTTCTTTCCAAACTGAAGCACCTTTCTCCAAGGCGACACTTTAAGGAAGACTTTGTCCCCAACTTCAAACCGCACATCTTTTCTCTTCAGATTGGCATAAGATTTTTGTCGATCCTTAGCTGTCTTCAAATTCTGCTGCACAACTCTGATCTTTTCCTCCGTATCCCTAACCAATTCTAGCCCAATCATTGATCGCTCGGATAACTCAGTGCAACAAATCGGAGTCCTACACTGCCGACCATACAAAGCTTCATACAGTGCCATACCAATACTCGACTGATAACTGTTATTGTAGGCAAACTCCATCAGCGACACATATCGATCCCAACTACCCGAAAAATCCAAGGCACAAGCCCTCAACATATCTTACAAAACCTGTATAACTCGTTCGGACTGACCATCAGTCTGAGGATGGAATGCTGTACTGAAGTTCAACTTGGTACCCAAAGCTCTTTACAACTCTTTCCAAAACTTGGATGTGAACCTTGGGTCCAGGTCTGAAACTATGGACAATGGCACTCCATGCAACCGGACTATCTCATCCATATAAACACTGGCCAACCTGTCCATCGAATAATCCACTCTCACTGGTAAGAAGTGAGCTTACTTCTTAAGTCGATCCACTATCACCCAAACCGAGTCGTGCTTCTTCTGAGTCAAAGGCAACCCGAAAACAAAATCCATGGCGATGTCATTCCACTTCCACTCGAGGACGGATAAAGGTGTGAGTAATCCCGAAGGGGCTTAGTGCTCAGCCTTTACCTGCTGACATGTCAGGCACTTGGACACAAAATCCCCTATGTCTCTTTTCATACCGGACAACCAATAAAACTGTTTCATATCCTTATACATCTTCTCACTACTAGGATGCATAGTAAAAATTGTACTATGCGCCTCTTCCAAAAGCTGTCTTCTCAACTCCTCATCCTCCGATACACACAAACAGTTTCCAAACAGAAGAACCCCATCCTGAACTGAGAACTCTGATTACTTGCCCAAACTAACTTCTTGCACAATCCACTGAAGCCTCTCATCATCCCTCTGAGCATCAACTATCCTCTGTCTCAAAATAGGCTTCACTCTCAACTGAGCCAACAAAGCCCCGTTTGAACCAAATCTCCATCTAAACCGCCTCAGAAATAAAGTAGAAACCGACTTTCGACTCAAAGCATCCGCGACTACATTGGCCTTACCCGGATGGTAATCCACAATGCAGTCGTAATCCTTAAACAACTCGAGCCAACGATGCTGTCTCATATTCAACTCCTTCTGCTTGAGGAGATACTTTAAACTCTTGTGATCTGTAAATATCCTACATCTCTCCCCATACAGATAATGGCGCCAAATTTTTAAAGCAAAGATCACGGCTGCCAACTCTAGACCATGCATCGGATAATTCCTCTCATGCGGCTTCAACTGTCGAGAAGCATAAGCAACAACCTTACCTTCCTGCATCAGAACACAACCCAGACCAACACCTAAAGCGTCACTATACTTGACAAACTCCTTACCCGAGATGGGTTGAGTTAGTATAGGAGCTTCAACTAGCAACTTCTTCAACTTCTCAAAACAAGCCTGGCATCTGTCTGACCACTCAAACCTAACTCCTTTCCTCAACAACCTGGTCATCGGAGCAGCAATCACAGAGAAACCTTTAACAAACTGACGGTAATAACCTGCCAAACCGAGAAAACTCCGCACTTCCTGAACATTCCCAGGCGCCTTCCAATCCACTATCGCCTCAATCTTGGCTGGATCCACTTGGATACCCTTAGCTGAAACTATATGACCCAAAAACGACACTTCCCAAAGCCAAAAATCACACTTGCTAAGCTTAGCAAACAACCGATGATCTCTCAAAACTTGCAAAACTAACCGAAGTTGCTCCTCGTGCTCAGTCTCATCCTTGGAATACACCAAGATATCATCTATAAACACCACTACAAATCGGTCTAAGTATGGCCTGAACACTCTGTTCATCAAATCCATGAATGCCGCTGGAGCATTGGTCAAACCAAACGGCATGACAAGGAATTCATAGTGGCCATACCGAGTTCAAAATGCAGTCTTAACCACATCCTCATCCTTAACACGAAGCTGATAATACCCCGATCGAAGATCTATCTTGGAAAACACACCTACACCCCGAAGCTAATCAAACAAATCCTCGACTCTAGGCAACGGATACTTATTCTTCACTGTAAACTTATTGATCTGCCTGTAGTCGATACACATCCTCAAGGATCCATCCTTTTTCTTTACAAACGAAACCAGAGCTCCTCAAGGAGATATGCTGGGTCGAATAAACCCCTTATCCAATAGCTCTTGTAGTTGAGTTTTAAGTTCCCTCAACTCTACAGGAGCCATCCGATAAGGTGCTTTCGATACAGGTGCGGTACCCGGCATAATCTCTATGGCTAACTCAACTTCTCTCTCTGGAGGCAACCCAGGCAAATCACTCGGGAAAACATCACCAAACTCTCGCACAACAGGGATATCATCAATCCTTACTTGATCCCTCTTGGAATCCAAAACCACAGCTAGGAAGGCCTCACAACCTTTCCTAATAAATCTCTTGGCTTGCATCACTGAGATCACATTATTTACAGAACTAGCACCCAAACCTCTTACAAACACTGGAAATCTGTTCCTATCCCGAAGCACAAAGGTCTTCCTATGGCAATCAACCATAGCCCGATGCTTACCCAACCAGTCCAAACCCAAAATCAGATCAAACTCTTTGAAAGGCAACTCTATCAAGTCCGCAGGAAACTCAACTCCCTCAACCAACAAGGGACAACTCCTATAAACTCTACTCACATTGACACTATGCCCTAATGGATTGGTCACACATATCTCATAGTCTAACTGATCTACCACATGCAACTTATCAATAATCTTATCCGTGCACAAATATGAGTGTGTGGAACCAGGGTCTATTAGAGCATACAATTCAGTGTCATGGAGTAGGAACTTACCAGCAATCACATCAGGGGCATCCTGCTCCTCTCTAGCTCTCACAACATAGGCTCTGGCTGCGACTGGTGGGGGATGCTCAACTGTCTCTGAAACAGCTCCATCTCTAGGTCGACTAGCTCGACCTCTACCTCGGCCCCTACCACGGGCAGCCTGCGTAGCATTTGATCCAACTCCGCTAGCCCCTCTCTGTGGACCCGAGTCCTCACTCAACTGCGGACAATTAGCTAGACGATGCTCGGTGCTCCCACATCTAAAACGCCCACCAGTGAGCCACCTACACTCACCCGGGTGAGCCTTACTGCAGTGCGAACAAATAGGCATAGCCTTAGATCTACCACCCCTGCCAATACCAAACTCAGCTGCTGAACCCTGCCTTCTACCCCTCGCGACTGAACCAGATGATAACTGATCTTGCGGATCACTTGCCCTCTTACCCGAAGACGAAGAAGAAGAACCACCCCGAGACTGATTCCTCCTCTGAGCTCTTTCCCTCAGCACCGACTCTGATCTCTCAGCCCTCATGGCAACATCTACAATCTAATAATAACTCACCCCTGGTGTGCTCATCAACGAGATCAAAGCTACTCTTAGGGACTCATTTAACTCGGCCTCAAAATGCTTGCATCGAAAATCATCTGTCATGACCCCTTGCGGAGCATATCGGGACAACCGATTAAACTCTTTCTCATAATCCAAAACTGACTTAGCCCTTTGCTTCAAACTCAGAAACTGTGCCCATCTCGCATCCTTGTAAGTCTGAGTTATGTACTTCTTCGTGAATTCCTCACTAAAGAATTCCCATGTAACTAGATCGGGCATCTGAGGTTGTCTGCACACCAGCTCCCACCATTCGTACGCCGACCCTTAAAGCAAGGCCACAGCACACTCTGCTTGTAGCTCCGGAGGACACTTAACTTCTCTCAAAGCCCTCTTCACCTTATCTAGCCACCTCTCTGCCAACTCTGATTCGTCCAACCCTGTTCCATAAAAGTCTTTCGCCCCAGCTTTTCTTAAGTTCTCCATAGGAGGCTTGGGGGCAGCCACTCTCTCTATGACCCTCGCCATGTCCTGTGACAGCCTGAACATGGCTTCAAAAGGCATGGCAGCGGCATCGGGCTGGACCCTAGCAGGTTGAGCCGACACAGTAACAGAAGGATCCCTAGCTTAAGGGTTCACACTTTCAGCGGACTCCTCAAGTGATCCACGAGCAGAATTAGAAGCCATCTAAGCAAACAAAGAGAACCGCATCAGCCAACACAGCCCTAGACATCTACGCATCTATACACAGCATCACGTTAACAACACCCAGAAACGCCTAAACCGGGCTCTGATACCACAACTTGTAACACACCCTACTCATACGTGGGCGATCCCATCTGATAAGGAGTGAGATGCCGTATGGGTAAAGGTGCCACCACGCAGAAATAGGATATACATACATTCATACATAAGCATACATACCGAAAAATAGGGTAATATAAAACTTTGCAAAACCATTCATGAAAGAAGCTGATCATGCATTAATATAACGGTAAACATTACATTACTATTTGATAAACCTAGAGGTACAAAAGATAATTACAGAACCAAAAGTATACTTATACATATGCGAAAGCTATTACAAAACCTACATAAGAGAGTTCTATACAAAAAGAATCATCAAGCTACAAAATTTAAGTCCTACACTAAAAACCCAGCTGTGTTGACTTGGCTGCGACGACTCTCCCAAGGCAAAACTCCTTCCGCACCTGCATGGGTAAACACGCCGTGCTAAGCGATAAACGCTTAGTGGGGAAACAAACACCCAAAAAGGACGGCGATTCACAATGGTCGTCAAACAAAACAACTTCGAGTGGCATAACCAGAAATACACATTAGATATAAATAAGAACATGCGAACACCAACAGTCATACATTTGATAATATAATTGCATTCATATTAACTCATCATCGTATACATTCGGATAAAACATTCTCATAATTATCAAACAGTTCGAAGCAATTAAGCACCTGCTGACTCAAAGTAGTGGATAACGAGTGAACGGACAGTACTTTACGGGTACGAGCCGATTACTGACAGTACCTTATGGGCACAAATCGATAAACCATTTTACTTTGCCATGTACAAAACATTTTATAAAGGGTTTGCGATGAACCAAACGGGGACCTGATCAGGGTCCAAACTGAACTGAGGCTGCAGCTATAAGACTCTATTAGGCATGCCTAACTATCCACCATACTGACTCTAGCAGGTTATGCATAAACCATTCAATCCAATTCATAATATTCAAAGTCTCATTCATATATCACTCATAATTACCCAATCATATAATTCAAAACTTTAATCTTACATGTAATGCAAAAACATCATCATTCAAAGATTTGCACACAAGCATGCGAGAAGAGAACTCAATTGGGCAGCAGAGCTGTCGCGCTCGCGACGTCTATCGCGCTTGCGACAGAGGCCATTGTCTCTTCGCTGCGCGCGTGCGATAGACCTCGCGATCACCGGGAGGAGGGAAAAGCCTGACTCTATTGTGATCGCGATAGAGAGTCTAAAATATCGCGATAGATTGCGGGCTCGCAATAGCACAGGCCAGCATTACACTCTGTCGCGATCGTGACACCGTTGCGCTCGCGACAGAGAGCACACAAGCTTTTGCTATCGTGGGCTCCCGACACGGTCACGTGCTCGCGGTAGCACGGCCAAAGATCACCGGTCTCTATCGCGCTCGCGATAGTGTCGCGATCGCGATAGACACGGGTTTTCCAAAATCTGTAGAATTTTGCAGATTTCCTTCCTCCGCAAATTCACCCACAAACACATAGATCACTCCACTGGGTCTCTTACCTCAATTCCAGCCATCCATCACCATCAATACCCATAATATAACTTTTATCATCAAGTAATTTCACACCAAACATCAATTCAAACTCAAAATCCCAAAATTATCCAAACCCATAAATTTGCAGCAAAACCACATCAAATCCTCACAATCACTGCATTACTCCCATGCTCATGCAAAATTACTTTTTCCCAAACAAAAACCCATAACATACATGCCACATCAAGAGCATATACAACCCAATTTCCAGAAATCACCAAGAACACATACATAAACATATTTACATACAAAAATAGGAAATTTCCCAAACCTTGAAATCCTTTGCTCCTAATGCTTAGATCCACTAGATCCTGCATTCTCCTTACCCTTCAGTTCACGAGGAGGCTCAACTAAGCATCAAACCAACAAAACACACAAACACAAAACCCAAACTTCAAACCCAAAACCTGAAAAATGCAAGGAAGAAGAAGATGAAGAACTAAATGAAGAAAAGAAGAACAAATATAGTAGACTTACCTCTAAAATGCTTAAGAATGATCAATTCCCACCAATTAAACCTTGATTCCAAGCTAGAGTTCTTAGAGGAAGAGAAAAGGAAGATGAAGAGAGCGTGGGGAAGGGAAAACGGGAATGAGAACAGCCACCGCCATCCCACTCTTCTCTTTCCTTTTTCTTTTCCTTTTCCTAACCCTAGACAAGTGTCACTTCCCTATTAGTGGGACTTGATCACTCACACCCAAAGCACATGCATCACATACACATAAGACTCTCCCAACTAATGCATACCCTACAAGTGTGTGAATACACAAAAAAAAATATAGCCCTAAAAACACACTCTACAAACATATGAGTAAGTACACCCAAGTGCAACCCAACTAATTCACACCCTAACACCTCACATGCGCCCACATGCTAACAAAACTCTTAGAATACACATTTCTACCCAAAATGTCCTTAATACATATCAAAACTCGCACAACACGTGCGCAAACATGGCTCATACTACTAGGGGGCAAACGGGGTGTGACAGTCGCCGCCAGTCAAGCCAACACAAAGGGGTTAGTGTTAGGGCTTTATTTTTTGTAGCATGATTCCTTTGTAATAGAACTCTCTATGTAGTACTTTTGGTACAGCTTTCGCATTGTATATTCTGGATATGTAACTATTTCCTAATATCAGTTTTTGATCAGAACATTATTGTAATGAATGTTATTATATTAATGCATGATCATTCTGATGTTCTGAAAAGTTTTTTTTTCGCTGTATTTTAGTATGTATAAGGTGTTTGAATGTCTGTTTTTGTATCCTTTGTGTTGTGACACCCCTGCTCATACGGCATCTCACTCCCTTATGGATGGGTTCTCCTATGTATTGGAGGGGGGTGTTACAAGGCATGCCTATAGAGTTCTATTAGCTGCAGCCCTCTATTCTGTTTGGACCCTGATCAGGTCCCCGTTTAGTTCCTCGCGAACCTTAATGTGCATGGATCTTGTTTAAGATCCCCTCTGTAAAATGTTTTTGAATGAGAAAATGTGATGTTGCTTTTCGATTCGTACCCGTAAGGTACCGCCATGCGTTTGGTTCATACCCATAAGGTACCGCCATGTGTTCACTCACTTATCCACCCCTATAACTTAGCAGGCAATTAAAGAGTGAAATAATGTGAATTAGTTGATAAGCTCTGTGATAATTTATAAATTGATTATGTGAATAAGCATTTGATGCAATTGTGATTAATGCCATTTGACTTGTGCTCTATGCACTCCTCTGTTCTGGATCCCTTATGGACACTCATGTGGAAAAGTACGGTAACTTTGGGTACCTATGTGTTTTGTGTAATAAGGTAATATCTACTAAATGAGAAGAGAAGTAACAAGTACTGTTTGTTCTGATAGGCATGTATGCAGAAGTCCTAATTGTATAAGAGATCATATGGGAATAGTGCATGTTGTTATCTTGTTCAATAGTTAAGAGTATGCTTATCTGTATAAAGTCTTTGTAAAGAATAATTGAAATAAGTGATATGCATGTTTTCTATAGTTGAATAATCAATGAATGAATTCTATGTATGTATATATTCTTTACATGTTTGAATTGAGAAAACAGGTATGTTATGTATTTGCTTGTCTTCTGAACTTTAGCTTGGATGACCAATGTAAGTATATCGATAAGGAAACCTTTGTGTAATGTTTGTTAATTTTGATGGACATGATGATTGCATATTATATAATAGTAAAAGGGGAAATAAGTGGTAAGCATGAAATAGATAACCAAATTTAAGAATGGACTTAGAGTTAATTTGATTAATTAAGCGTTAAGGTTTTCTGTAGAACTACGTGGTTCTTATTCCCGACCATAGGGATACGTAGGAAGTTTGGAATATTTATTTCAAGCCAAAACCAAATCTGAAAATCTAAATGTTTTGTTTAGCTTTGAACAATAAATGGTTTGAACAAATGAAATGTTCTAATGTAAGTACTAATATTATAATCTGCATAATTTTGGAAATGTTAGAAATAATGGGAATCGATATGACTTAATTTATCCCGCTAGTAAATGTATCTTTGGTAACCTAGAAGGTATAAATATTAACGTAGTTAATTAAATGAATTAAGCAAATAATAAGTATGCATAATGTCATTGTAAATTACTAAGGTAATAATGTAATTTTGGCTATAGTATGTAATCAAATGTACATAGGAAATTGCTTAAGTTTCGTACGAGAAATAGAATATGATTTATGTTAGCTTTAACTGGTGTGCTTTATGTTCTTATATATATATATATATTGATTTACATGTGTTTGCCTCGGCAACCACTGTGAGTGGCTGCCCATTATTTATTTTGCCTGACTAAGCGTTATTGCTTGGCACGGTTGTTTGTTCGTGCAGGTTAGGAGTTCAGAGTAGCGCAGCAGTTCTCAGTGACTTTGGCCAGTGAGTCGGTAGAAGTTTAGAATGTTGTTGTGGTTGTCGATTTATAATTAAGTTTATTGAGTTAGCATTTGTAATGAGGTGTAATAATCTTTAATACGAATGATGATGTGTGTGAGATAAGTTTAGAATGTGCATATCTTGAGGTTATGATGTTAGAAATTTTATTACTCTGATTTCTGTATTACCATGTGTGTCTTTGTCTGGTAGAACCCTCCGCTCACTGTAGCTCTTCTTCCGTCGATATGCTACGTGTGGGAGTTGGGGGTGTTACAATTTTGTATCAGAGCCCCGGTTTAGTCGATTATGGTTTACTAAGTGTTTTGAAGTGTGTCCGTATAGTTTAGCGTTGGCCAAAGCAGACAATCTTGTCCTTTAGATATGTTTCCCTTCCGATTTGATAAAGTGTTTAGTTAAGTGTTGGCTCGGTAGGTCATGATCTACCTGCCTGAATTGTTATATGTATGTGCAATCGGGAATATATTTGCTAGATGAGTTATCAGAGATTCTATTAGGAATTTTATTTTGATTCTAGGTGGCTAAAGAGAAGGTTTGTAGAAGTTTTTGAAGTGTATTGATATGTGGTTGCCTTGGAAGAATAGATGTTTTGGTATTTTGAGATGGAAGAGTCTGTGGATTTTGTAAGATTATGGTGTTGCTCGGTATGCCTGTCAGCTATCTCCAGAAATTTAATTGAAAATAAGTATATTAAACCATGGGGATGGGAAAAGTGCATTATCATGGCATTAATCGCATTTCTGCATTATTTTGCATATATGAACTATTATTGCATTCTCATTGCATCATCCTCCCTTTGATTTCATGTGAGAAACATTTGCATATGCGTTTTGATAGAGAGCAAGTGGACAAGGGTGTACGTTGAGTATTTGATATGGAGACTAAGTATGTGAATTATGAGCATAGCAATTGTTAAGGAGAATGTACTGTGTGTACAGCTAGAGCGGAACATAAAGGTTTTTTGGAATCTTGTACCAATGAATGTGAAAGGATTTTTGAAGTAAGATATGAGTATTATTGATAACGAAAGAAGCGTATGTGGCGGATATTTTTGAAGTAACGAGGAATTGTGTAGCAAATTTTGTCAGTAAATGATTTTGTGTGAAGTGTATGTGCTTTGGGTTCCGAGTGGTAGTTAAAGTAATGATTGTTCTGATGAATGTGATAGATTTAAGCGTAAGATAATGAAAAGGGAAGTATGGGATTTCTTTAAATCGATTTTATGAGTTTGGGTTTAGATATGTACAAGAGAAAGTTATAATTTGTGTAGTCTTGTTAACAGTAAGCAATAAGCAATTTCACTAACTGGAATCACTCCAACAATCATGCACTTCACTAAACAAATGCCAAACACTTCAAACAATAGCCAAAATTTCACTGGTGGTGGATACGGGAACAATACACGAGAGGCTGAAGCCTCAAATACTTTTAAACCCAAAGGTAGCACGGGAGACCGAAGTCTCAAAACATTTTCACTAAGACCATAACGGAGGTCAACCAAAATCACTTGACCCATAGTGGGGCCAACATTGGCAGCTACACTCACTAACCCTTTATAAGCATGCTTATCTATCCACAACTTTGACACTTCAGGCTAAAAACACTTACTCTAAACATTTATCACTAGACAATGTCAAAAGCCAATGTCTAGCATTAACATGTCATTAATTATTAGCACAATTAAAACACATCAATACACTAGTATAAAAATACAAAACAAAACTTACACAATGCGAAAAAGCCATGCAAAAAGAGAAAAGAAATCATTTTGGCAAAATAGAACAGAACAGGCAGGAGGAGGAGGCTCACTGTTGCGATTGGGACTTGTGTCGCACTCGCGACAGTAGCCTCAGCACTACAGGCTAGAAGCAAGCTATCGCAACTTGTGTTATGAGGCACGACTCGTGACAGTGGGATTTGGTCGGCACGAATCATGCTATGGAGGTACAACTCATGCTGGCCTCTCTTGCTTGGCATGAGTCGTGACAAGATGTCTGACTCGTGCACAAGTCCAGCTCCAAGCGATGTACGCCTTGTTGAACGAAAATTCTGCCAAACAAGCGACAGCCGAGCGGGAGTCCCTGCCAAGCAGATGAAACCAAGCTTCTTCATAACTCATGAAGATGCTTCATGAGTCGTGAAGAACCCGAGCTGTTCTTCATGACTCGTGAAGGTGCTTCACGTATCGTGAAGGATCGCTTGCTTAACGCTTACATCCGATCGGGCAATCTTCACGACTCGTGAAGGATTTTCACGTGTCACCAGGAGTGCCTCTGAGCGGGCTGTGAGAAGTTGGAAACAAGTTGCTTTGTCGCGATCGCGACAGAGTCGAATTTCCCAGTTCCTCGGCACAAAACACATCTGTTCTAAAGCTTTCAAACACACACCAAACATGCCCAAGCACTCATACAAACAAACTCACTAACCTCATCACTGTTAAGCCTTTAAAACGTGCTCATAAAAATGATTAAACATAATTATACACGATAATCATACACTTGAACTCTTGAAGATCAAAGTAACTAAATAAACCAGAAACTCATGCAACAACTATGCTCATTTATTCAACATAACATGCAAATCATCCTCATCATAGCACTAACATATAAATCCAATTTCAGTAACTAAACATATACATGTATGAACACATACTCACACATAATCCAAGAGAACAGGGCAATCAATTCCGAATAAAACACATCCAAGAACAGAACTCCCAAACCTGATAGAGAAGCTTCAATCCAACTCCTTCAGAAATCCCACTTTTTCCTTTCCCTTGTTCTTCCTTCTCTCCCCCGCTTCATCCATAAAACCCAGCCACAATCACACTTAAGTCAAACCATGCATTTACTCAACTAAAAGTAGAAATAAAGAAGGAGAAGAAGAACCCAAAGCAACCCAAGCAAATCCAGGCACTTACCTTCAAAACCCAACTTCAAAAACTCAGAGAGCCCACTCACACTTGAAGAATTATGTTAGGGCAAAGCAAGAGAGAGTAAGAAAGAAAGGTAGAAGAAGAAGGAGAAGAGGAGGAAACGTGAGCAAGAAGAGAAATTCTGCTTTTCTTGCATTCCTCTCTCCTTCACTCACTTCATCATAAATGCTCTCACCAACTTAATCCACTTGGCATAATCCTATTGGACCAAAGGTTCCCACTTTGACATTCATGTTTCATTTCACCATACACAACACATACTAGATAATCTCTTAATTAAACCCTTAAATCCTTGGTACCACACACCACATACACACTAGATAATTCATTCACTTAACATATTTAATTAATTTTGCAATTAAGTCCTTATTATCCAAATTTCCTCATGCACAATTTATCGAAATGCCCTTAATTTTCTAACTTAGCATGCGAATTCCGACTAGGCCCTTTTTGGGTCGTTACAATGATAGTGAATCGAAGTTTGGCCTTCAGGTTTTTCCGATGTAAGTGAATTTTGAGGATGAAAGTTTTGTTAGTTGGGGAGAGTTATCACACCCGAATTTCCCCCTAGTTGTTTGAGCCATGTTTGCCATGTATATGTGTGCTCGTGTGAGTGTTTTGGCAAGTGTTAAGGGTATTTTGGGCAAAATACATGTTTTGTTGGCTTTATTATAGTGTGGGTGCATGTATTATATTATGATATGAGTATTTGGGTTTTGGTAGTATGTGTATGTTCATATGCAAGTAGTGTGTGTATTATGAGGGTTAGTCTTGCGTGTTGTATCATGTGTGTTTGTTGGGTGTGAGTGGTCAAGTTCCACCAACCATAGAGTGATATGATGCTAGGGATTTAGGGAGGAGGTATAAATAGAAGAGAGAGAAAAAGGGGACAACCATTCTTGGTTCTTTTCTCATTTCCTCCTCTTATCTTTGCTTCTTCTTCCTCTTTTTCTTTATATGTATGCCCTGCCTTGGATCCAAGTGTTTTGTGGTGGAAATTGATCATCTCCTTAGCTTTGATTAGTAAGTTCTTAGTGGATTTCTTCCTCTTCTTCTTCTTCTTCTTTTTCATCCCTTGTTCTTGATTTTGTTAGAATGTGTTTTAATCTAGGGTTTTGAGTTTGTGTGATTGATGAGGAATTTTGGGATAAAAAATATCTTGAATGAATTTGAAAGCAAGAAAGATCATCTAAGTGAGGTATTGGAGCAAAGGAGTTAAAGGTTTGAGAATTTGATTGTTTTAATGTTCATTTGTTATTTGTGTCTTAGCTTATGATTTCTAGAAATTTGATGTCTGATGAGGCTTATTATAGTGCTAATGTTATGGGTATTCAATTGATTTGAGTTATAATGCATGAATGTTAAAGTATTGAAGTGAATTTGAAGTTTGAGGAACTTTTACTATAATTTATGGGTTTGTATTCTTGAGAAGCTTGATTTTGTTCATACATGATTTTGATTGTGTTAATTGTTGATTTAAGTTGTGTTTTATGATATATGTGATGGTGGAAGGCATATTTGAAGTTAAGATAAGTTTGATTGGTTTTGGGTCAAAATGGATTTGTGGTTGGAAACTGGTGCATTTTGCTGGAAAATGGAAGTCGCGATGCTGTCGTGAGCACGACAGAATGGTGAATTCCAGCTTTTCATGATAATTGCTCTGTTCTTTGTGAGGCGTCCGACTCTTGATTTGGCAGCACGACTCGTGAAGCTTCGGCGTGCGCGAGTGGTGCAGCAGATCAAGCATCGGCGGGGGAAGACTGATAGATCATGACACGTGAATCACGTTCACGAGTCGTGAACCATGTTCACAAGTCGTGAACAAGGTTCACTAGTCTTGAACTTTCTTCACGAGTCGTGAAGGTTGTTCAAGACTTGTGCTGGCGCAGCACGACTCGCACGCCCTTTTGCCCTCCCCTCATGCAAGGCCTTCTGGCCACTGTTGCGAGCTCGACACTGGTCGCGATCGCGATAGTGACCCCAGCCTACCCTATTTTTCTGAAGTGCTCTCTTTTCTAAAAATGAGTTTCAAATCTCCTTTTTCATGGATTTTTTCGATCATGATAGTTTCCTCTTTGCCTGGAAACTGTTTTCGAGAAACTTCTTCTTTGCATAGTTTTTCACCTATGTTATGCATCTATGAGTGGAAATGTGAATTATCGATGTATTTCCCATACATAGTAATTATTTAAATATAAGAATTTAATCTACTAAGATTATGCTGTAAATGTAAGTGTGTAATAAAATGTGAAATTATCCGTTAGTCTAAATGAATCTGATAACGGTAAAGTAATTGTCGAGACTAATTCTGGACATGATATCTAATAACGTAAATGTGTTTAATATGTTCATATGAGATGTTTATACGTAAATGAATGCATGTGCCTAATAAAAGTGAAAGAATGTTATGCATATTGGTGGAAGGTGTATGTATGTGGAAATGAGACTGTGATGCGCACTGAACTCGGGGGCTCCCCGAACTGCTCGCCTTCAGGGTGTTCGGGATGAGGTGCATGAAAACTTGTAAGGAATTACAAGGGCTTCCATTTTGGGGAACAAGGAGGTTTCTTGGAGTTGCCACCCAATAGAACATTGGGAAAGGTTGTCTAGCCTCGATGAGCCTAAGATAGCACTGCTATGTCCATTATAGGCAAGCCGGAGGTATCTTGGAGGCTTCCACCCTAATGATAGGATGGTCCTCTAGCCTCACACTTGGGCAAACTAGAGGTGTCTTGGAGGCATCCACCCTAATAGAACATTAGAATGGCCCTCTCTCCTCGTGGTGCCTACGACTGTGCAATTTTGAGCCTTTTTTGGGACATAAGAGGTGTCTTGCAAGCCCCATCCCAATAGAACATTGAGATGGCCCTCTCGCCTCATTGAGCCCAAAGACCAGAGAAGGTTCGGGACTTTCCATTTATTCATACCTTGGTTAGGTTTCTAGTCGAGTTTTGAATTTATCGTTTCATCCCATTTCTCATTCAATTTAATGCAATTAAATTAAAGCACAGATTGTCCATTCAGGGAAAGCAATAAATAAATAAATCATAATTAAAGTAAAGTGCATGAAAATAAATTATAATAAAACTAGGGGTAGAATACAACCCCCATTGTAAATGAAATTCAAATCATACATAAAACGGGCTATTTGTTAAGAATGAGGACATTGGTACTCGCATGCATATTTATTATAAAATAATTTTGATGTGACAATTTTTATTTTGGATGGAGAAAATTGGGGCATTTGTCCCTTTTTTATTAGGAAAGATTCCAAGTTAATTAATAAAAATATTTTTGTGATTTTCTTTTTAGCGTGCCTAAAATAGAAAATTTTATTAGGGATTACATTTGGCAAAATGAATAAAGCAAATAAATCAAATAAATACAAGGTAATCAAATAAATGACCAAATCAGGCGAGCCACTTGGATCTCCCCGTGTGCTCGCGAAAATACCCAAGCGAAGAAAATAAGTTGTGAAATAAAAAAAAAAATACAAAGGGAATAATGTTAGTAATTAAATCAATTAAATTAGTTAAATATATAATAAGCGATAAAATCAAATAAAATAAGATAAAATAAGATGACATCAAAATGACAAATGAATTAATATTATGAATGACAAATGAATTAAATGATGTGATTGAAATAAATAAAAAATGTTAATGAATTAATACATAAAAATATGAACATGATAATAATAATAATGAATAATGAAAATAAATAAATAAATGAATAAACAATGAATATATATGACAATAACAATGGAAAATAATCATAAAAGAATGATGAAAATAATTAAATGAGTGACATGATTAATTAATGTTATCCCAATTAATATAAAACACTTATATGGCAAAAAAGATCAATCAAAATAAACAAATTAATTACATGTTAAAAATAATGAGAAATCAATATTTACATGTTGGAAATGATAAGAAATCAATATTTACATAAACAAAAATAATATATAAACATATTAAATGAGATACATATAAAAACAATAGAATAAATCAATAACTGAAAATAATAAAATATACATGTTAGTAAATTAAATATGAACAAAATAATAAAAATAGGAATAAAAAGATTAGGCCCATAATGTTTACCCTCAGAGTTTCGGATTCGATGAATATAAAAATGATGATTGATTTCCTTGTTTTTGATTTGTAAGATTTGAATTGAATATGATGAAAATGTTGGAATTTTATTCCGAAAAATAAATTGCAAAGAAAATAATGTAAGAAAATAAAAAATTCTATAAGAAAAAAAAATGATTTTTATTGATAAAAATGTTTTCAAGAACAAACAATTATTTTGTTTGTCTCAAAAAATTATTTATGAAAAAAAAACTGGTTTTTTAGAAAATCAAATTAAAAATTAGATTTCAAGGACAAACAATTATTTTGTTTGTCTCAAAAATCTATTTTTCATAAAAAAAAGGATTCAAATAAAAATCATTGAAAAAAACTTAAGTGAAAAAATTATTGAAAGACAAAAAGTATGAAAATTGAATTTTTAAGAACAAATCATCACTTTATTTGTCTCAAAAATCAAAATTCCATCTAAAATATATTTAGAAGAAATTCCATTGGAAAAAAAAGAAAAATAATTGAATTTTTCTATTTCTATTATTTTGTTGGGGGAAAATCTGAAAATCTAGAGAGAAATGTTGAAGAAGAAGAAGAGAAAAAAACGATAACCTAAAAATAAACCCTAAAAATTCTCGCCCCCCCCCCCCCCCCCCCCCAATTAGTTTCATCATTTTCTATTTATATGAATAAAAGATGAAAACCTAACTAATTAATGAGAAAAAATCAATTAAATCAGATGTTATTTAATTTGAATTTTAAAAATGAAAAAAACCCTCAAAAACTCTAAAAAATGGGATAGAAAATCAGATTTTTGTGAAAAAACGGAAAAAAATCAGTTTTGGGTGAATTTGGCATTTTGCGGCAGAACAGGGGCGACCGGCACCCGTCGACGCGCGCGACGGGAGTCGGTCACGCGCCCAGCGCGCGGATGGGCGCTGCACGTTGCTCCGCGTGGACGACGCGCACAGTGCCCGCGAGCTGTCGACATTCGTGGATTTTTTTTTAAATTTAACTAAAAAATACTATTATTTCTAAATCCCATTTTTCAAATCTAATTTTCAAAATATTTTTTATTATTTTTATTTTTTCACTCTAAAATGCAAATTTTAACAGGAAATCATCACTTTTAACCTTTATGCCTATGAGTAGGCATCTTATTATCATTGGATAACTCTGATCTGGGCTATCTCAAGACCCGGTGTCTACAGTTGCCCCCAATTTTGGGGACATTAGTGCAGTAGTGCCTAGATGAGCCAAAATTCAGAGAAGAAGGAAAGAGATGCGTACCTGAGGCATCCCTTACTTTTTTGCCGTGTGGAATGTTGCGACTTGTTGCCGTTGAGCTGTAGGGCTATCCGACTGTGGCTCATTTACAATATTTTCTATCGCAATGTCTCGCTCATCTCCGGTCGGCTTGCACTGTGTCTGTGGGATGCGGTGTCCTCTAACAACAATCCCGTTGCGATCTGTTCTATCACGTGTGCCCTTGGCCTCATCTCGGCTTGCACGGAGTCAGTGAGATGCAGTGTTCTCTAACTACAACCTCTGTTTGCGATCTGTTCTATCGCTGGGGTCCCGTTAGCCTCGTCCCAGCCTGCACGGAGTCTGTGAGATGCAGTACTCTAACTACAACCTCTGTTTGCGATCTGTCCTATCACTGGTGTCCCGGCCTGCGCGAAGTCTGTGAGATGCAGTACTCTAACTACAACCTTTATTTGTGATCTGTTTTATTGCTGGTGTTCTGTTAGCGTTGTCCCGGCCTGTACGGTGTCTGTGAGATGCAGTGTGTGACGCGCGTCGAACCCCGAGGCTCCCCAAAAGCCCGCTTTTAGGGCAATCAGGTGGAGGTTCATTAAAAACTTGTAAGGTATTTACAAGTGCGTCTATATTGGGCAACAAGGAGGTGTCTTGGAGTCGCCACCAAACAGAACATTGGGAAGGGTCATTTAGCCTCAGCGAGCCTAAGACGGCACGTACATATCCATTTTGGGTAAACCATAAGAATCTTGGAGTCACCACACAATAGAACATTGGGAAGGGTCGTCTAACCTCGTGGAACCTAGGATTACACAGCGCGTAAGTATCCATCTTGGGCAAACCAGAGGAATCTTGGATTCACCACCAAATAGAACATTGGGGAGGGTCATCTAACCTCATGGAGCCTAGGATTA
Source organism: Excoecaria cochinchinensis (assembly GCA_947683425.1). Lineage (NCBI taxonomy): Eukaryota > Viridiplantae > Streptophyta > Magnoliopsida > Malpighiales > Euphorbiaceae > Excoecaria > Excoecaria cochinchinensis. The sequence continues at coordinate 1,600,873 of CANTUQ010000021.1, read as the reverse complement.
TATTGATTAGGCCTTTTGGTGGGAAACAAGAGATATTTTGGAGATTCCACCCCAATGGAACACTGAGATGGACCTCTAACCTCATTGAGCCCAAGACCAGAGTGGGTTTGGGACTTCTCATTATTCGTACCTTGATTAATATTATAATTAAGTTTTAATTTCATTGTTTCATCAAATTTCCATACGATGCAATTAATTCAAATGCAATCCATTCACATAGATAACGCGGTAAATTGACATAAAGTAAAATACGCAAAAATAAATTACAATAAAACTAGGGGCGGAATACAACCCCCATTATAAAACAATATGTAAATCATGCAAAAATCAGGATATTCATTGAAATGAGGACATTGGTCCTGACATGCACATTTATCACAAATAGATTTCTGAGAAGTGTCGATTTTATTGGCTAAAAAAAAGGACTTTGGTCCCCCGACTTTCGGAGAATCCCAAATTAATTACTATAAAACATTTGGCCATTTTACTTTAATGGGATTAAACAATTTTTATGATAAAGTGAATAATATAAAATAAAACAACAAAAACAAGGGTAAAGAAAGAACCCGGATGGAAATCCTCGGACCGGCGCAACCACCATCATTAACAACCCCAACTCATCCGGAATGGTCAGATAAAAGCTCACAGAAATAAATATGTCAGTGTCAAAATCAAAATAAAATAAAATAAAGAAAAACAAACTCACAATAGGTTTTAAAGAAAATGAGTTAAAAGATAAAAGAAATAAAAAGAGTAAAAGATATAAGTTAAAAATAGGAGAATTTGCACAGTGTGACCGGCTGACGGAGTGGTGCACAATCTACATCCCGTCTCTCAAATTAAGGATGGGCGTAGGTAACCACTTTGCCCGTCGGTCACCCCCGATTTCAGAAAATAAAACTTCGAAATTTCACTTAAAATTCTTTGTCAAATAAATCAAAAATCAAAAATCAAAACAATTAATATAAGTTAATTAAATTACACAAATATTAATCCAGAATGTTTACCCTCGGGTTTTACCTTCTGGGCGGATATCAAATGACTTCGGTCCCGCACGCTTCAACAGGATCGAATGAAAATGGATCAAGAAAAGAAAATTTATGTTTTTCTTTCTTGAAAATTTGACAGCAATTCAAATATCGGAATTAGCCGGGTAGATGGAAACGAATGAATTTCGTTACCTCAAATTAGCTTAATTCACAAGTGAAAATTGAGAAAAGAATAGATAGGTTGAAAGAATTTTTCGTAGAAGAAAAATCAACTAAAAAGATTCTTGAGAAACAAAACTATTAAATTTAGATTTTGGTAAACTACTTCATAAAAAGATTTTTGCTTTTAAAATTTGCTAACCCCCGTTTCTTAAATTAGTCCACTATTTATAGAGTTTTTGAAGATAATTTGGGATAAACATCAATTTAAAGTTTGAATTTTGAAAAGGAATTTAAAATTCAATTTTAACCAAATATCTCCCCAAATCTCATCCAAACTTGAAAGATATCAAGCTTATCGGATTAAATTTTATCAAATCCGGCGTTATCTGATTAGATGCACTACCGACGGCCGTCCCTATAACTACCGATGGGCATCGGTAGTAAGGGTACGCATGGTAATCTGGACAAACGATGGACACGGGCTCAAGGCTAGGGATGGCCGTCTCTATGCGGACACGTGTCCGTCTCTCGTGCTACAGTCGGCCATCTCTACGATATAAGAGACGGCCCGTCTATACAAGCGACAGCCCATCTCTCCATGTTAGAGACGGGGAACACGAAATAGCGACGAGCATCCCAACTCCGACTGGCATCCCGTCTGAGGAGCAAACTCTAACTTTTCAAGCTAAATTTCCCAAACTATTTCAAAACCTCATGCTATAGAGAAAAAGATTTTAATCCTTGTGAAACCGAAAGACGAAAACCTCCGAATTCCATCCATTTATCCAAAAATAGACATTTGATATCTTCATCGGGTAACTCTAACCTGGACCGCCTCAAGACCCGGTGTCTACAGTTGCCCCTAAATTTGGGGAAACTAGTGCACTAGTGCCTAGATGAGCTAAAATTCAGAGAAGAAGGAAAGAGGTGCGTACCTGAGGTAGCCCTTACCTTTTTGCTGTGTGGATTGTTGCGACCTATTGCCGTTGGGCTGTAATGCTATCAAACTATGGCTCGTTTGCAATATTTCCTGTCGCATTGTCCCGCTCGCCTTTGGTCGGCTTGCACGGCGTGAGGTGAAGTGTTGTCTAACTGCATCCTCTATTGCGATCGGTTCTATCGCTGTCCGCCGCTAACCTCATCTCGGACTGCAAGGCGGCTGGTCTGTCCCGCTAGCCTCATCTCGGTCTGTGCGGTGTGAGGTGAAGTGTTGTCTAACTGCATCCTCTTTTGCGATCTGTTCTATTGCTGTCCCCCGCTAACCTCATCTTGGTCTGCACGGCGGCTGGTCTGTCCCGCTAGCCTCATCTCGGCCTGCACGGTGTGAGGTGAAGTGTTGTCTTACTGCATCCTCTATTGCGATCTGTTCTATCGCTGTCCCTCGCTAACCTCATCTCGGTCTGCATGGCGACTGGTCTGTTCCGCTAGCCTCATCTCGGCCTGCGCGGTGTGAGGTGAAGTGTTGTCTAACTGCATCCCCTGTTGCAATCTGCTCTATCGCTGGTGATCCGCTAGCCTCGTCCCTGCCTGGACGGTGTCTATGAGATGCAGTACTCTCTGACTACAACCTCTGTTTGCGATCTGTTCTACCGCTGGTGATCCGCTAGCCTCATCCCGACCTGCACGGTGTCTGTGAGATGCAGTACTCTCTGACTACAACCTCATTTTGTGATCTGTTCTACTGCTAGTGATTCGCTAGCCTCGTCTCAGCCTGCACGATGTCTGTGAGATGCAGTACTCTCTGACTACAACCTCTGTCGCTTGCGATATGTTCATCGCATGTGATTGAACGTTCTTTCTTGGTAGCCGCTTCTGGGACCTTGGTAACCTCTAACCAATCCGTGTAACATCCTCCATCCGGCTATTTCAATGTCTGATCTGCTAACCCCCATCCGGATAGTACAATATCTGATCTGCTAAACTACATCCGGCTAGTTTAATATTCTGATCTGCTAACCCCCTTAGGTCGGTATGGTAACTTGTTCGTCATTTTCTTTGCTGGCGCTTATCTTGAACCTCTTCTTTTTTACTACAAAAAGGGCAAAGCAAATGTGTAGGGTATATAAAAGGAGCATACCTGTGGCAGTACATACCTGTTGGGGCCGATCTCAGAGTGTGCCCCCGAAGGACGGTTGGTTGCTCCCCATTTTCTTGTTTGCACTGATTGTGACATGCCAGATATCGAATCTTCTATCATCTCTAATGCAACCTCCTTGTTGAAAAGACCTGCATACTTCTCAAGAGGGTGAGAGAATTTGATATTGAGCCTCCGGGCCGAATAAAAGATTTCAGCTTTCTCAAAGAACAAATTAGATTGGAAATTTTGTTGCTTGCCTGCAGGCGGATGATTTTTCTATTTTGTTTTCATCTTTGTTTTTGTTTTTTCTTGTTTTATTTCTTTTGTATTTTCACATTTTTGGACGTGTTTGAACTTTATATTTTGAATGTATTTACAGTATATTGGATTTTCAAGGCCTTGAAAATGTCTTCTTCTTTTTGTTTTGTTTGTTGCTTTTGTTGTTTTGGTTTGAGAAGTTATTTTTGTTGTTGTTTTGAGAGTTTGTATTCTTGTACATTTATTTTGTTTGAGAATATGTCCATTTGAATTTGGCTTTGATACACTTATTATGTGATGTATGTGAGCGTATATCTTAAGATAGAGAAACTTACCTGGTGGCTTCCGGCATGGCATGCAATGTTAGGCTGAACTCATCTCTTAGATCATCTTTAAGCATGAGGTCTATTCGGACCCCTCATCTGAGCCATATACATATACAAAACACTGTGCATGTGTGTGGAATCATGTGTGTGCAACATACATTTGAATCCGGATTGTGTGAGGTGTGTGAGCATACATCTTATGACAGAGACTCACCTGTTTGCTCCCGGCATGGTGTGCATGAGAAAGGCTTATTCTTTTCCCTCTTGGGAGCAGGTCCTTGAGATTCTTCTCTCGTGAGGACTTCAACTTGATTATTGTACAAATGTGTGCAAGCATATATCTTATGATAGACAAACTTACCTTGTTGCTCCTGACATGGTGTGTATGAGTTGGCTTGCTCTCTTAAATGTCTTCTTAGGAGCGGGTCATTGAGATTCCATTCTCGTGAGGACTTTATCTTGATCTGATTGTTCGGTATGGATGAGCATCGATGTAGATTCAAAACTACACCTTGGCTCACTTTTGTGTCTGATTTATCTCCGACTATGTGTGGATAGTTCGGCTTCTCAAAGGATCTTATTTTCTATAGATTTGTGTGATTGCGGATTGCCCTGAGCATGGTGTGCCCGGATAAGCTTGCTCTTTTGGGCGTTCCACCTCTATACCTATTCACCTGATTTTATACCGGATACAATGGCAGATAATGTTGAGCTAAACCCATCCATTGGATCATCCTTACTCATGAGGTCTATTTGGACACTTCCCTCTGAGTCATGTACACAACAACATATACAAAAGATTGTGTGTGTGTATGGAATAATGTGTGTGAAATATATGCAAAACTATATATAAGAAACACGTGCAAAGGATTAATATACAAGAATTGTGTGTACATATCTATGCGTGTAAAAGACTAAATGCACGTGACATGCATGTGACATGCAAAAATGAATAGACCACATCCTAGGTGGTTAAGGGATTCGTAGAGGGTACTGCTCGGCTGCTCACATTGTTTGATGCTTCCAAGGATCTAGAAAAGCGTTGTCTTGGCTTTACGGACTTTGTCCCATAATATTTTCAAAGAGAACTAACTCGTGCGCATCTTTGCCCCCAGTCAACAAGCAGTTTGCCCCCTTGACTCTGAATCAAGCTCATCCTAAAGGAAAGTCATTCGGAGTAATGCCGCTTTATCACTCCAGGCTTCGAAAGTCATTGTTTTAAAGGTAGTGCATCCCTCGTAGATTTTCACACTAGCTTTTCTTAGCGGAAGATGCGTCCCTTTAGGGATTTTCACATAACCCTATGCCTAATTTTTTGCCTGGATCGGACCCAACCCAATCCAGTGGCTTTTATTCATTTCATTTTTTTGAAGGATAGACTGCCTGTTCCCAGGTTTTCACCCTGCCCTTTGGCCTAACTTTTGCTTAGAGAGCCAGTCACGGTTTTCATCTCTAACGGCCTTTTTTTTTTTAGACTCTCTTACCTTTTAGGTACGGCTACAAGAAAAGTTAAAGCTACCATCAAAGCCCCATCCTAGGGTAATCAGCAGTTATTCTCTGAGGTATTTCTCCTAGGCATCAGTTGCATTCCATGTCCTCCCCTAATGAATGTGTTGCTAGATTGGGTGATGTAGCAGATGAGGATCTGGTTCTTTGAAGGCCTCATGAGGCTGCCTTTTACACTACCACCTATTGTGCTTGATAATTCAGAGGGATTAACGATGTAGTGAGACATTCCCTATTCTTTTGAGGCGGGGTCTTATCTTCAGCCTTTGCTTCTCAGTATCATGATCTTTGGACTGAATTACCAGAGAAAACTACTATACCCTTTTTTGGGAATCATTATGTAACTTCTACTACAGCATATAGAGGATGGACACCTAGCCCCGCAGTTGATAACAGGACCTCGCCACTAAGGCACCCCGCCGGCGAGAGCAGCAGTAAGGTCTAGTTCAGATTTGTATGGATTTTAAGCAACATGTTCCTTTTTAGAACAGAACTAGGAAATAATATCAATGAATGAATTCAGTTTTATTTCATTTCACAATATTGGGCCCGTTTCAGTACAATTTCAATATACATGATCATTATTTAACACTAATTCAAAAATGTCAAACTACATTCATTCACAGAGCCAAATCTTGATAGTATCAACTCCTGTTACCAATCAACCCTCTCGGGTTTTCTTGATTTGATATTTTCTCTCATTCCTCTAATTTTTGCCCAGGATGCCTTTTTTCTGTTTTCACCCTGACGAGGTGCCCAATTTTAGCAAGGCCACCTTTTTTCGATTTTCGATCCGCGGGGCTTTTATTCTCTTCTTTTGATTTTATTGACTTTGGCCATGGAACCTTTTGAGTCTATCAATATTGATTGGTTCTTTGAAGTCGTTACCATTACTATCTGACAGAATCACAACTCCTTTTGATAACAACTTCTTGAGGATGAATGGTCCTTCCCACGTTTGTCTGAACTTTCCTCTGATATCAGACGCACCTGGTCTAATCTGCTTGAACACCAAGTCCCCTTCCTTCAGGGGATGCTTCTTGACTTTCTTTCCAAAGGATCTAGCAAGCCTCTTCTGATAGATTTGGTTATGGTAATAGGCTCTCAATCTGTTCTCATCCAACATATTTATGTGCTGTAACCGTTGTTGTGCCCATTCAGCTTCTTGGATCTGAGCTTCCATGACCACTCTTAATGACTTAATTTCAACTTCGACTGGCAATACTGCCTCCGTTCCATGCACCAAAGAGTACAGTGTGGCTCCTGTAGATGTTCTGGTGGTCGATCTGTAACCCCAGAGTGCAAAAGGCAGCTTTTTCGCCCAATCTTTATAATTCTGAACCATCTTGGCTAGAATCCTCTTGATACATTTGTTGGCGGCTTCTACTGCCCCATTGGCTTGAGGGCGGTATGGAGACGACCTATGATGCTCAATACCATACTTCTGGAATAATTTCTTTGTCTCGGCCATAAACTGGACCCCGTTGTCAGATACGACGTGATGTGGGAGGCCGTACCTACATATCAAATTTTTCTCAATGAATTTCACCATATCCCTAGCATCAAGTTTTTTTTGAAAGACTCAGCTTCTATGCATTTGGTAAAATAATCAATGGCGATGACGATGTATTCGTGTCCCTTGGAAGCCGTAGGACAGATTTACCCAATAATATTGATCCCCCAAGCTGCGAACGGCCAAGGCGATGTCAAATTATGCAATTCTGAGATAGGCAAGTGCCTTAAATCTGCGTTCTGTTGGCACAACTGACACTGCTTTACATACTTTGAGCAGTCATTATCCATGGCGAGCCAGAAGAACCCTTGCCTTATAATCTTCTTTGCTAATGTCAGCCCGTTCTTATGGGCTCCGCATACGCCAGCATGAGTCTCTTCCATTACCCTCTTGGCCTCTTTCCCATCCAAACATCTCAACTGGATACCATCAGCCTGCCATTTTTATAATATCCCATTTATGCAAATGAACTGGGTAGACAATTTGCGAATCATTCTCTGATCTTTCTCAATAGCTTCCTCTGAAAAAGTCGTATTTTCTAGATAGTTCATAATGTCGTAATACCATGGCTTCCCATCCGCTACTTCTATTTCCATGACTGATTTAGATTAGAAGCTAGGTCTCCCAGAGCTAGAAATCAAAATCAGCCTCATAACTACCCCTTCTGGATTGTCCCACATTGACACTAAAGTGGCGAGCGTGTCGGCCAACTGATTTTCGTCCCTTGGAACGAAATGGAATGTACACACTTCAAACTTACCGCTCAGGTCTCTCAAGTGCTTAATGTACGGCATTAGCCTTTCTTCTTTAACAAGCTATTCGCTTCGAATTTGATTGATTGCCAGGGATGAATCACCGAACACTTCCACTTTCTTTGCCCCTAAGGCTATTAACGCGTTCAACCAAAAAGTACATGCTTCATACTCGGCTTCATTATTGGTAGCTTTGAACCTCAGTTTCTTTGCCAAAGGGAGTTTCTCATTATCCAGGGTGGCCAAAATGACTCCTACTCCTGCCCCCTTATTGTTCACAGCCCCATCAAAGTACAGTTGCCATCCCTGAAATCCGATGGCTGTCACATCCTCATCTGAAAAGTTTAACTCGTATGAGTCTCCTTGAATTGGGTGTTCTGCTAGGAATTATGCCACTGCATGCCCTTTGATAGTTTTTCGAGTAACGTACTCTATATCAAACGCTTATAACAGTAACAACCACCTACCCATTTTTCCAAGTAAGGATGGAGCCTCCTGCAAGTATCTCAAGGGATTCTGCTTTGCTACTGCCTGTACCTTGTAGGAGTGAAAGTAGTGTCTCAACTTCTTAGAGGCCCAAATTACCGCAAGACAGATCTTTTCTACTTCTGCAGACTTAATCTCATAAGCCAGGAACTTCTTACTAAGGTAGTAAATAGCAAATTCCACTCCGAATTTGTCCTCTTGGGCCATCATGGCACCTACAGAACCATCTTCTATAGCTAAATACAGAATCATTGGTTTGACTGGCTGTGGTGGTCTCAACACCGGTGGTTTCAGCAAGTATTCTCTGATAGTATCGAAAGCTCTCTGACAATCTTCGTTCCACGCTACAGGTTGATTTTTCCTTAAGATTTTTGTCGCCATCCTCTGATAAGTGGCTCCTGCATTTTTTAGGCTAAAAGGCATTACCCGATAAGCATTTGTCCACCACTCCGTGATGAAAGCCATCTTAATTCGATCAATTATTTTATTGAGAATTTGATTGTAGCCCTCATAACCATCTCCAAAGCCAAACATCTGGCAAGTAGCGGCGCTGTCTGTCAATACATCTATATGGGGCAACGGAAAGTTCTCTTTCGGACAAGCCTTATTCAAGTCCCGATAATCTACACATATCCTTACCTTGCCATTCTTTTTGGCTACGGGGACAACATTGGCCAGCCAAGTTGGATACTGCACCACAACTAGAAATTTGGCTTTGATTTGCTGGCGAATCTCCTCTTTTACTTTATTTACCCATTCCGGCCTAAGCCTTCTTAGTTTCTGTTTAACAGGTTTATGATCTAGTTATGTAGGAATAGCGTGCTCTGCGACTTCTCGATCAATTCCTGGCATATCTTCATAGGTCCAAGCAAAGACTTTTTCGTATTTTGTTTTAATTCTCTCAAATTTTATCACTCTTCAAGAGTTATGTCAGATGCCATCAAGATTTTTTAGGTTCCAAGAATAAACAGAGTAGCATCAATCGAGCTAATGTCAAATATAAATGGATTACGACCATGCATAATGAAATCATTAAAAATAACATCACACAAGTGAAGGAAATTGTTCGATTTATTAATAACACTAAAAAAAATGTCATTAACATTATTAAAAAAGTTCAGAACTAAGAAGGAAAGTCTAAACTATCATCTTCCTCTCTCTGCCGACGCAGGTGTTGTTGCCGACAGACCATAATCAAGTTTAGGGCCCGTCCTGCCTTCTTTCTTAGGCGCTTAGTCCATCTTATTCTTTCCCTCTCGCTTTTCTGGGTTAGAGATCTGCTTGGAGTCAATCAGATCTTGAATGGCATATCTTAAGGCCTTGCAATGATCTGTGGTATGCCCGGTGTGCTGGTGGAAGGCGCAATACTCATCCCCTTTATGATCGGGCTATCCCTGGCTTCTGCCGGGCCTAGCTGGCAATGGCTGTAATATCCCTTCCTTCATCAGCCGCTTGAGGACCCTGGACAAAGATCTGCCCAAATTAGAAAAATACCTTTGTCTCACCTTCATAGTTGGCACTTCCACAATCTTTTCCTTTTTTGGGTCTTGTACCAGTTCTTGAATGCGATCTCTTAGAGGACGGCAGTAGTATGTTCTATGCCCTGAATACTGGTGATATGCGCAGTACCAATCTGCCAAGATAACGGCCTACCCGAGATAGTGAGGTGGGGCTGAGTTGTTCTAGTGGCTGGGACTTCTGCAGCCTTAGTATTTGCCTTACTATTGTCAAGGCCTCCTGAGCTTTCATCCTTTGGAATACGCATGATTGCAGGTTCTTCATCCTCCTCGAACATAATGCCATGTTCTAAAGTAGGCTTCCTATTTCATCCTTGCTCAACCGGGGAATCAAGTGATCTCTTACCTCTAATCTCAGAAGGAAAAGGAGGTACTGGAGCTGTCGCTGTATGAGCCTTCTCGATCTTGATCGACTTTCCTTGGTTGAGAGTTGTTGCCATAAGCTGAGCTTGCAGAACAAGTGCCATGGCATCCATCCTTTCTTTGACCATGGCCATCATCTACTTGGCAATTAGGGCACGAGTCTCTTCATTCTATTGTGAAGGGCCAGCCATTTCTAATGCCTTTAGATGCTCTGGTAAGAACGCTAAAACTTTGTCAGCTCACGTGAACTCTGATCGCTCCTTAGACAACTATCAGGATCCCCTAAGCACCCAAGCAAATGGTCTATAATGGCTGAAAATCAAGGAGTTAGAATGATGTATGAATAATATGTAATGCATGATCGTGCTGTGCAACAAATGGTATACAGTGACTGAAAGAGATTACTTTAATACATGTAAAACATTTGAAAAACTATACACAGGATAATATGTACATGTAATAATTATATATAAAGAATAAGATGTATACATAGGGAGGAAATAAAAACTTTTATTTGTGCATGAATGAAATGAATATGCAATGCATCATCCACAATCACATGCAAGCAGATAGATCCTTCCAACCTTATTGCCCCCACAAACGAGGTCATGCGGTCTCTGTCCTAGGTGGGCTTGATCCATGGGTTAACAGGGAACCCAATGGACGCGCATGGTGCTCGGTGAAAAATCGGCAGCATAGCCTCTCTTAGCTAATGTGCATACGCATGGGTTTTGACCATCATGTATTTAGGCAGTCTGAATAAGTTGATATGGGCCTATCGGGGCATGAAAGCCTTTGATTAGGTGACAAAATCAAATTATCTGGGTTTGTCCAATACTTAATGATCCACATAGCAAGCGTAGTATTAAGGTTCATACCACATAGGGGAAGTAACTATTTCCATTACATGAGCTTTGGTTAAGGTGATGTTACTTTAGGGATACCCAAGCATGGTCCCTGCCAACGGGTCTAGCTCATCACGAGCGTAACGACCGATCGGGTCTCCATTTAACATACCATGATGGTACGAGGCTTGGGCTGTGATTATCCTTAACACTTCCCTACATTGAGTAAAAGTAGTGTCGTGCTTTGGGAACGCACCGGGGCTGATAGAGGGACCAAACTAGCATAGATCTAAGGCTCTAGCATGATGCAATGCAGCTTCGAAAAAGGATGAAATTTTTAAATTAAAACTCAATTGTAATTTTTAACCATGGTACTTTTGAGTTGAAGTCTCGAGTTTAGTTCTCCCCAGTGGAGTCGCAACTGTGATGCGAGCCGAACCCCGAGGTGTCCCGAGGGCCCGCTTTTCGGGCAATCAGGTAGAGGTTCATTAAAAACTTGTAAGGTATTTACAAGTGCATCTATATTGGGCAATAAGGAGGTGTCTTGGAGTCGCCACGCAACATAACATTGGGAAGGGTCGTCTAGCCTCAACGAGCCTAAGACGGCGCGTACATATCCATTTTGTGTAAACTAGAGGAATCTTGGAGTCACCACCCAATAGAACATTCGGAAGGGTCGTCTAATCTCGTGGAACCTAGGATTACACAGTGCGTAAATATCCATTTTGGGCAAACCAGAGGAATCTTGGATTCACCACCCAATAGAACATTGGGGAGGGTCATCTAACCTCATGGAGCCTAGGATTATCTTGATTAAGCCTTTTGGTGGGAAACAATAGATATTTTTGAGATTCCACCCCAATGGAACACTGAGATGGACCTCTAACCTCATTGAGCCCAAGAACAGAGTGGGTTCGGGACTTCTCATTTATTCGTACCTTGATTAATATTATAATTAAGTTTTAATTTCATTATTTCATCAAATTTCCATACGATGCAATTAATTAAAACGCAATCCATTCACATAGATAAGGCGGTAAATTGACATAAAGTAAAATACGCAAAAATAAATTACAATAAAACTTGGGGCGGAATACAACCCCATTATAAAATAATATGGAAATCATACAAAAATCAGGATATTCATTGAAATGAGGACATTGGTCGTGCCATGCACATTTATCACAAATCGATTTCTGAGAAGTGTCGATTTTATTGGCTAAAAAAAAGGACTTTGGTCCCCTGACTTTCAAAAAATCCCAAATTAATTACTACAAAACATTTGGCCATTTTACTTTAATGGGATTAAACAATCTTTATGATAAAGTGAATAATATAAAATAAAACAACAAAAACAAGGGTAAAGAAAGAACCCGGATGTAAATCCTCAGACCGGCGCAACCACCATCGTTAACTTATCCGAAATGGTCAGATTAAAGCTCACAGAAATAAACATGTCAGCGTCAAAATCAAAATAAAATAAAATAAAGAAAAACAAACTCACAAGAGGTTTTAAACAAAATGAGTTAAAAGATAAAAGTAATAAAAAGAGTAAAATATATAAGTTAAAAATAGGAGAATTTGCCCAGTCTGACCGGCGGACGGAGTGGTACACCATATACGTCCCGTCTCTCAAATTAGGGACGGGCGTAGGTGACCACTCTGCCCATTGGTCACCCCCGATTTCAGAAAATAAAACTTTGAAATTTCACTTAAAATTCTTTGTCAAATAAATCAAAAATCAAAAATCAAAAATCAAAAATCAAAACAATTAATATAAGTTAATTAATTTACACAAATATTAATCCAGAATGTTTACCCTCAGATTTTACCTTCTGGGTGGATATCAAATGACTTCGGTCCCGTATGCTTCACAAGGATCGAATGAAAATGGATCAAGAAAAGAAAATTTATGTTTTTCTTTCTTGAAAATTTGACAGCAATTCAAATATTGGAATTAGCCGGGTAGATGGAAATAAATGAATTGTGTTACCTCAAATTAGCTTAATTCACAAGTGAAAATTGAGAAAAGAATAGATAGGTTGAAAGAATTTTTTGTAGAAGAAAACTCAACTAAAAAGATTCTTGAGAAACAAAACTATTAAATTTAGATTTTGGTAAACTACTTCATAAAAAGATTTTTTCTTTTAAAATTTGCTAACCCCTGTCTCTTAAATTAGTCCACTATTTATAGAGTTTTTCAAGATAATTTGGGATAAACATCAATTTAAAGTTTGAATATTGATAAGGATTTTAAAATTCAATTTTAACCAAATATCTCCCCAAATCTCATCCAAACTTGAAAGATATCAGGCTTATTGGATTAAATTTTATCAAATCCGGCGTTATCTGATCAGATGCACTATCGACGGTCGTCCCTATAGTGGTAATCTGGACAAACAGACAGACACGGGCTCGAGGTTAGGGACTGTCGTCTCTATGCAGACACGTGTCCGTATCTCGTGCTACAGACGGCCCGTCTATACCAGCGACGGCTCGTCTCTCCATGTTAGAGACAGGGAACATGAAATAGCGACGGGCGTCCCAACTCCGATGGGCATTCCGTATGAGGAGCAAAATCTAACTTTTCAAGCTAAATTTCCCAAACTCTTTCAAAATCTAACGCTATAGAGAAAAAGACTTTAATCCTTGTGAAACCGAAAGACGAAAACCTCCGAATTCCATCCATTTATCCGAAAATAGACATTTGATCTCTTCATCGGGTAACTCTGACTTGGACCGCCTCAAGACCCGGTGTCTACACAGTACTCTTTGACTACAACCTCTGTTTGCAATCTATTCTATTGCTGGTGTCCCGCTAGCCTCATCCCAGCCTGCACGGAGTCTGTGAGATGCAGTACTCTAACTATAATCTATGTTTACGATCTGTTCTATTGCTGGTGTCCCGCTAGCCTCATCCCGGCCTACACGGAGACTGTGAGATGCAGTACTCGAACTACAACCTCTCTTTGCGATCTGTTCTATCACTGGTGTTCCGCTATCCTCATCCCGACTTGTACGGTGTCTGTGAGATGCAGTACTCTCTGACTAGAACCTCTGTTTGCGATCTGTTCTATCGCTGGTGTCCCACTGGCCTCATCCTGGCCTGCACGGTGTCTGTGAGATGCAGTACTCTCTAACTACAAACTCTGTTTGCGATCTGTTATATCGCTGGTGTCCCGCTAGCCTCATCCCAGCCTGCACGGAGTCTGTGAGATTCAGTACTCTAACTACAACCTATGTTTGCAATCTGTTCTATCGCTGGTGTCCCGTTAGCCTCGTCCCGGCCTACACGGAGTTTGTGAGATGCAGTACTCGAACTACAACCTCGGTTTGTGATATGTTCTATCGCTGGTGTCTCGCTATCCTCATCTCGACTTGCACGGTGTCTGTGAGATGCAGTACTCTTTGACTACAACCTTTGTTTGCAATCTGTTCTATCGCTGGTGTCCCGCTGGCCTCATCCTGGCTTCTACGGTGTCTGTGAGATGCAGTACTCTCTGACTACAACCTCTGTTTGTGATCTGTTCTATCACTGGTGTCCTGCTGACCTTATCCCAGCTTGCATGGTGGCTGATCTGTCCCGCTGGCCTCATCTCGGCTTGCGCGGTTTCTGTGGGATGCAGTATTCTCTAACCACAACCTCGTTGTGATCTGTTTTATTGCCGGTGTTTATCTTGAACATCTTATTTTTTTCTGCAAAAAAGGGAAAAGCAAATGTGCAGGGTATATAAAAGAGATGCATACCTGTGGTGGCAGTACATGCCTATTGGGGGCGTTGTAAGATGTGTGCCCCTTAAATGACGGTTAGTTGTTCCCTAGATACCGATTCCTCTATCATCTCCATCGGAGTTTTCTTGTTGGGAAGACCTATGTGCCTCTTAAGAGGTCTTTGTGCTCGCAGGGAGACTTTGAAAATCTGTGCTCACTGAGAGACTTTGACGCTCACTGAGAGACTTTGATGCTCACTGAGAGACTTTGATTTAGAGCCTCCAGAGAGGAAATTATATTTGAGCCTCCAGAGAGGAAAATAGGTTTTGAGCCTCCTCAGAGGAAATTTATATTTGATCCTCCTCAGAGGAAATTGGATTTGAGCCTCCTCAGAGGAAAATTATATTTGAGCCTCCTTAGAGGAAATTGGATTTGAGCCTCCTCAAAGGAAAATTATATTGGGGGCTTTGGTTGCTTGCCCGCCGGCGGATAGATTTCAATGTCTTTAGCGACCTTTAAAATGATCTTTGTTTTTGTTTTAATTTTTTTTTGTTTTTTTTTGTTGTTCCTGTTGTTTTTGGGATTTTTACATTTTGGATGTATTTGAATTTTTACAATATATTGGATTTTCAAGGCCTTGAAAATTCCTTCTTTTTTTTTGTTTTGTCCGTTTGTTTGAGATTTTGTACATTTGAATTTGGATTTTGTACATTTATTGTGTGATGTGTGTGAGCGTGCCTCTTATGATAGAGTGACTTACTTGATTTCCCCCGACATGGAGTGCATGAATAGGCTCGCTTTTCTGGATAGTGCTTGACAATGTTGAGCTAAACCCCTCTCTTGGATCACCTTGGATTGAAGGGATTTGGGACATTTTTTTAAAAATAATTTAATGCTCTGAAGAGACTGAAAATGTCTTGGAAAAGATTTGAATTGCCTTAAGAAAAGGACTTAAAGATAATGCTCCGAAGAGGCTGATAACGCCTTAACAAAAGGACCTAACGATAATGCTCCGAAGAGACTGAAAATGCCTTAAAAAAGGTCTTAAAGATAATGCTCTGAGGAGACTGATAATGCCTTAAAAAGGTCTTAAAGATAATGCTCCAAAGAGACTGATAATGCCTTAAAAAAGGTCTTAAAGATAATACTCCGAAGAGACTGATAATGCCTTAAAAAAGGTCTTAAAGATAATGCTCCGAAGAGAATTGCAAATGCCTTAAAAAGGTCTTAAAGATAATGCTCTGAAGAGACTGAGAATGCCTAAAAAAGGTCTTAAAGATAATGCTCCGAAGAGACTGAGAGTGCCTAAAAAAGGTCTTAAAGATAATGCCCCGAAGAGACTGATAATGCCTTAAAAAAGGTCGTAAAGATAATGCTCCGAAGAGACTGATAATGCCTTAAAAAAGGTCTTAAATATAATCCCTTCATGAGCTTACATGATTTCGACTTGCGTGGGCTTTATCTTGAATTCATCTTGCCGAAGTTGTCCCTTGGTTCGGCCTTTTCCCTATAAAGTTATCGGCACAAAAGTACGTACAAAAGATTATGTGTGCGTAATATGTGTGAAATGTAGACATAAAGCTATATACACGAGACACGAGCAAAGGATTAATGTAGGAGAGTTGTGTGTGCATATCTATACGCATAAAGGATTGAATGCACATGAGATGCATGTGATATGCAGAAATGGATAGACCACATCCCAGGTGGTTAAGGGATTCGTTGAGGGTACCGCTCGGCTACTCACATTGTCTGATGCCCCCAAGGATCTCAAAAAAGCATTGTCTTGGCTTTACGGACTCTGGCCCATAATCTTTTCAAAGAGAACTGACCCATGCGCATCTTTGCCCCCCGGTCAATGAGGATTTTTCCCCCAGGACTCTGAATCAAGTTTTGCCTAAAGGAAAGTCATTTGGAGTAATGCCGCTTTATCGCTCCAGGCGTCAACAGTCATTGTTTTAAAGGTAGTGCATCCCTTGTGGATTTTCACACTAGCTTTTCTTCGCGAAAAATGCGTCCCTTTAGGAATTTTCACACAACCCTGTGCCTAAGTTTTGCCTGGAATGGACCCAACCCACTCCAGCGGCTTTTATTTAATTTTTTTTAAAGAAAGACTACCTGTTTCCAGGGTTTCACCCTACCCTTTGGCCTAACTTTTGCTTAGAGAGCCAGTTAAGGTTTTCATCTCTAACGGCCTCGTTTTTTCTTTTATGAGTAAGGGGAAGATTTGTCACAAAAAAAATTTATTATTACTTCCTTGAGAATTTCTCCAGCATATGTCCTTATGCCTGCAACAGGTTACTCTTAACCGTTTAATTGCATGGTTATGCCTAGCTTAGGCATGCATTTCTATCTCTATGCACCATATAGCAATAAGAATGACCATGACTAGACATGTGATACAAAAACACTAGTTTTATTCAATCTCAATGAGTAACACCTTAGGTGCATCCTACTCCTATTATCAATTAGCCCTCTCAGGTTTTGTTGATTTAACGTTTTCTCTCAAGCCTCTAATTTTTGCCCATGGTGCCTTTTTTCGGTTTTCACCCTGACGAGACGCCCATTTTTAGTAAGGCCACCTTTTTCCGGTTTTCAACCCGCCGTGCTTTTATTCTCTTCTTTTGATCTTTAAGTCTTTAGCCATGGACCCTCTTGAGTCTGTCAATATTGATCGGTTCTTTGAAGTTATCTTCATTGTTGTCCGTTGCTGCTCTCTTGGATA
This sequence comes from Excoecaria cochinchinensis, assembly GCA_947683425.1. NCBI lineage: Eukaryota > Viridiplantae > Streptophyta > Magnoliopsida > Malpighiales > Euphorbiaceae > Excoecaria > Excoecaria cochinchinensis. The sequence continues at coordinate 1,583,643 of CANTUQ010000021.1, read as the reverse complement.
ACAATCTCTGAAGAGCAAAAGGACCTTCTCACGTTAGCCTAAACCTATCCTGTATGCCCGAAACACCTGGTCTCATTTGCTTGACAATTGAATCTCCCTCTTTCATCGGATGCTTTCTGGCCATCTTTCCAAACGATCAAGCAGAATGTTTTCTGATAGATCTGACTGTGGCGATAATCCCATGACCTGTCCTTGTCTGACTTGTTCAATTGCTGCTGTTGTTGTTGTGCCCTATCGGCTTCCAAATTTTGGGCTTCCATGACTGTCCTTAAAGATTTGAGCTTTACATCTATCGGCCATACTACTTCTGCCCCTTGTGTCGAGGAATAATAGATGACTCTTGTAGAGGTTCCAATGGTGGCTCTCTAGCCTCGAAGTGCAAAAGGGTCATTTCTCTGCCCAATCCTTATCTCTTGATCTTTTCTGCCAGCATTAAACTATTCATTTAGCCTTTACAAATTCTGGCATGAATTTCTTCCATGACCCTCTTAGCTTGTCACACCCCAAATCGGGCCTAGTCAGAATGTGCATCCTAAGTCGGGATAAGTGAGGGTATTTTGGTAATGTGTGCATGTGGAATTGGAGTATTAAGGACCTAATTGAAAAGATAATTAAAGTTTGTAAGGAAAGAATTGTGCTAGTGAGTAAAGTGCAAGTTTGTCAAAGGACTAAAGAGTAATAAGACAAGATATTTTGGTTGGAGCCAATAGGAGGCTGCCATGTGGCTAGTGGGCGTGTGAAATTAGTGAGGAGAGAAGAAAAAGGAAAAAGAAAGAGAGAAGGAGGCAGATCACATTCTGCTCTCTCCTCCTCCCCTTCACGTTCTCCTTCTTCTTTCTTCCCTCTTCTTGCTCTTCATCCCTTGGTTGTGTGTGTGAGCTGGAGTAGATTGGGATGATCTAGAGGCTGCATTGAAGAGGTATGTATTTGGGTTTTGGGTGCTAGGGTTTCCTGCGATTTTGGGTTACTATTCTTCTTCTTCTTCAACTGGTTTTATTTGAGTTAGGGTTTTGAAAGAGTAATTTTTGGGTTTTGGTCTGTGCAAGCTTTGGGTTGCAAGAGGAAGCTTAGGCAAGGAAAGGACTGAAGATTGAAACTAGAAGAGTGATTTTGGATCTTCATTTTCTGGTTTGGGAGCTCTGTATTCTTTATTTTGTGTTTGGGTTGTCTCTGCCTTCATTTCTCCTTGGAATGGGAATGTGCAAGTGTTTTTGATTTCCAGTAATTTGTGTGTTTTAATATGGGTTTATGCATGAATTGTTTGGGTAAGTATGTTAGTGATGCATGAATAGGGATTAAGATGAGTGCTTATTAAATTTGGAATAAGAATTGTATGAATCTGGAAAACCTCTGCTGTTTACGTTCTGGGTTTCGTAATTAGTTTCTTAGTGATGTTCATCGTTTTCAATCATAATTGTGGGTGTTGTGAGGAGATTAGCACTAGTCGTGCTCAGGAGCACGAGACGTGCTCGTGTTTGCTCAGTGTTTGCGTGTACGTGAATTAATGTATGATCAGTCTCTACCCTCAAGGTAAGGATTTAATTATCCCGTATTTATGCATGTATGATTATGTATGAATATATACTTACGCATGGTGTATGTGAGTGAGTGTCGGTAGCGCGCCCGCCGGCGTCCTTCTAACGGCGGCGATGGGGGTGTTATATTTAGTGGTATCAGAGCGCCGATTTGGCGGTTCTGGTTTTCTTTGTTTGTTTGCGTATCTTGTTTTTGCATGCGAGTCAGTTTGGTGTCGTGGCCTAATGCGGATGTGTCTTGTCTTGTGTCGTGTCTAGATGGAGTCTGATCCTAGTGAGAATGTGGGCGAGACAACAGAAAGTGTGAACCAAGTTAGTGTTGATCAGAGTGTTTTCGAGCATCCTTCGGTTGGAGATTCTGTTCCTATTTCTGATGATAGGACGTTAGTGCAAGGGTTGAGTCGAATTTTGGATAGGTTGACTGCTCCCCGAGCTTCTCAAGATTTTGTTCGGAAGGTGCCTCAGAAGTGAAAAGGATCGAGTAGAGAAGTGCCATCGGGGAAAAGGATTCGAGAACCTCCTATGTGTTAATTCTGTCAGAAGCAAAATTGGGGCAACTGTAAGAAGAAGTGGGTACTGCCGATGTGTCAACACTGTCATAAGCGACATCAGGGTCCGTGCCGAAAACTCACGGGTGTTTGTTTTAGATGTGGCAGTATGGAACACCAAATTGTTGATTGTCCTAAGATGTCAGAGAATCTAGCTTAGCAAGCTAGAAATGATGTAGAGGAACTATTTAGAGCCACCTGTGTGCCATCGGGGATTTATTGTGCACCGCAGTGAAGTGATGGAGCCTGTAGAGCCTTCTGGTAAGTTTTATTTTGATATGTTCGAGTAAAGTTTGTTTTGGTACTTTGAGAAAGAAGGGTACTTGGATTCTGTAAGGTTTTGGTAATACTCTATATGCCTGTCAGCTATCTCCAGAAAAGTATTTGAATAAAAGCATATTGAATCATGGGGATGGGACAAAGTGCATCATTATCGCATCAATTGCATTTCTTCTGCATTACTCTGCATACACGAGCCATCACATTATCATTACATCATCATCCCTTTGACCATAGATGAAAAGCATTTCCATATGCATTTTGATTGAGAGAAAGCTGACAGGGTGTACATGAAGTATTTGATATTAAGATTAAGGGTAGGAATAGTGAGCATAGCAACTGTTAAGGAAAGTGTTCCGTGTTTGGTTAAAGTTGAGTAGAAAGAGTATTTCGGAATCTTATACATCGGAATGTGCATGCTAAGTCGGGATAAGTGAGGGTATTTTGGTAATGTGTGCATGTGGAATTGGAGTATTAAGGACCTAATTGAAAGGATAATTAAAGTTTGTAAGGAAAGAATTGTGTTAGTGAGTAAAGTGCAAGTTTGTTAAAGGACTAAAGAGTAATAAGACAAGATATTTTGGTTGGAACCAATAGGAGGCTGCCATATGGCTAGTGGGTGTGTGAAATTAGTGAGGAGAGAAGAAAAAGGAAAAAGAAAGAGAGAAGGAGGCAGATCACGTTCTGCTCTCTCCGCCTCCCCTTCACGTTCTCCTTCTTCTTTCTTCCCTCTTCTTGCTCTTCATTCCTTGGTTGTGTGTGTGAGCTGGAGTAGATTATGATGATCTATAGGCTGCATTTAAGAGGTATGTATTTGCGTTTTGGGTGCTAGGGTTTCCTGCGATTTTGGGTTACAGTTCTTCTTCTTCTTCTTCTTCAACTGGTTTTATTTGAGTTAGGGTTTTGAAAGAGTAATTTCTGGGTTTTGGTTTGTGCAAGCTTTGGGTTGCAAGGGGAAGCTTAGGCAAGGAAAGGACTGAAGATTGAAGCTAGAAGAGTGATTCTGGATCTTCATTTTCAGGTTTGGGAGCTCTGTATTCTTTATTTTGAGTTTAGGTTGCCTCTGCTTTCATTTCTCCTTGGAACGGGAATGTGCAAGTGTGTTTGATTTCAAGTAATTTGTGTGTTTTAATATGGGTTTATGCATGAATTATTTGGGTAAGTATGTTAGTGATGCATGAATAGGGATTAAGATGAGTGCTTGTTAAATTTTGAATAAGAATTGTATGAATTTGGAAAACCTCTGTTGTTTACGTTCTGCATTCCATAATTAGTTTCATAGTGATGTTCATCAATTTCAATCATGATTGTGGGTGTTGTGAGGAGATGAGCACTAGTCGTGCTCAACAGCACGAGTCGTGCTCCAGAGCACGAAACGTGCTGATTCATCCTCCTCCGGATTTCTTCTTTCTTTGCCCTGGGTAGCTGAGCACGAGACGTGCTCCAAGAACACGAGTCATGCTCTTGAAGCACTAAACGTGTTGTTTGTTCCTCCTTTCCCCGACTCCTTTCTTCTCCCTCAGCGAGAGAGCACAAGACATGCTCGAAGGACACCACTCGTGCTCAAAGAGCACGAGTCGTGCTCTTCAAGCATGACTCGCACACATGAGCACGAGTCATGCTCATGTGCACGAGTCGTGCCCCTGCTCTGCTCAGTAATGCTTCTTCTTCTGTCTGTCCTGTTTTCTATCTTGTTTTCGAAAATGATCCTCTTCTTTCACTCTGCATGATTTCTCACTATTGTTTGGGACATATTTTTGCCTAAATTATTTTTAGTATTTGTATTCTGAAGTGTGTGATTATTGAATCGATAGTATGCTAATATTTGACTATAATATGCTTAGTAATGGTGATTTCAGTTAGACCATTATTTGATTTAAACTGTATGACTTGGTTGATTAACGTTAATTATTGTGATTCAATATCGCATGTTACATTTTGAATATAAGTGAGTTGAATGTCCTAATTCATGGTTATTATTATTATGAGCATGTTATAATAAAATGTGAAAGGTGTTATGCATATATTTACTCATGATTCTTCCCTAAGAGTAATATGTTATAGTTAACATGAGTTGTACCATTGTATGATTAGGGTTTGGTATTGATGATCTGTCACACCCCGTTTGCCCCCTAGTTGAATGAGCCATATATGTATGTGTGTGCATTTGCATAAGTCTACCATAATAAGGGCATTTTGGTAATATTGTGTGATTTGGGGTTTTGCTGGTGCGTGTGTGCATGTGTTGCACTATGGTGCAAATTAGTTGAGTCCGATTTGTGTGTGTGGTTGAGTGCACCATAGTAGGGTATGCACTAGTGGGTTATTGTGGTGTGTGGGCATGCATATGTTTTTAGGGTGTGTTTGTGGGGCTATGCTTGTGTGTGTGTGTTCACACATTTGTAGGGTATGCATTAGTTGGGGGAGTCTTGTGTGCATGTGATACATTTAGTTAGGGTGTGAGTAAATGATCTCCTCCACTAGATGGTTGACATGTGTAAAGGGGAAAGAAAGATGGGGAAAGAAAGATGGGGAAAGAGGAAATGAAAAAGGGAAATCTGAATTTTTTGAAACCCATTCCCGTTTTCTCTTCTTATTCTTCTTCTTTTTCCTCCTTTGCACTCTTCTAAGTGTTCTAATTAGATTAAAGCTCAAGTGGTGGAATTAATTACTCCCTTTCATCTTCCTTGGTAAGTTTATGCTTTTTCCTTTTGATTATTCATGCATTTTCTTCTTCTTCTTCTTGGGTTTGATCTAAGCTAGGGTTTGTGTTCTTGGTGTTTGGGTGCTTGTTTGTGCTTAGTTGAGCCTCCTCGCGAGCCAAAGGGCAAGGAGAAGGTTGGACCTAGTTGATCCAAGCAATAGGAGCTAAGGATTTGAAGGTTTGGGAATTTCTTACTTTTGCATGTAAATATGTTCATGTATGAGTTTTGATGATTTCTTAGAATTAGGTTGTTATGTGCTCTTTATTTTGATGTATATGCTATGGGTTGTTGATTTGGAGTGTTGATCTTTGATAGGAGCTAAATTGAAGTATAATTTAGTATTTATTTTGTGTGAATTTATGTAATTAATCATGTAATTGTTTGTAAAAATTTGATGTGATATGTTAAACTATGTTTATTTGTACCTGTTGAGTGTTTATTTTGTTATTTGTGTTTTTAGGTGAAGAAACGAAAAGAAGAAGTAAATAGAATGAGAGGATCATGAAAGAGGAACAGGTCACGCCGTGACCAGGAGTCACGTGACGTGACTTGCTGAGAAGAAAGAAGAGGAAGGAGGAAAAGAAGAGAAAGAAGCTGAGAAGAGACGAGTCACGCCGTGAGCAAAGGTCACGCGACGTGACTGAAGAAAAAGAGAAAGAAAAGAAGGGAAGGACTGAGTTGCGAGAGGAGAGGTCACGGCGTGAGCAAAGGTCACGCGACGTGACGCGTTAGAGAGGCCAGGAAAGGAAGGGAAAAGAGAAGAGGAAAGAAGAGGAGGAGGCGAGGAAACGCGACGTGAGCGCCAGTCACGCCACACACGCGAGAAGACACGCCGTGAGAGGGAGTAACACGACGTGACTGGCCAGAGAGGGAAGAAAGAAAGTGAAAGAAAGAAAGAAAGAAGAAAGAAGGAACAAGCGCGTTCTGTCGCGATCGCGACACCGTTGCGAGCGCGACAGAAACGACCGTTGGACGGTTTTGGGCCAAAAATCACTTCAAAAGTCACATATTTTAATCAAACTTTGCAACCATTCTCAAGGGACACAATTCTTAGATTAATATCTATAAATATGTAGTTTTAACTGTAATTTTAGGAGATGGAATTTTTATTAAGTAATTTTTCTGTATTTTGCAAAAATAAATATTTCTTAGTTAAATTTCTAATTAGTTTTATGGTTTGAAGAAGAAGATCAAGGAGAAGGAAAACTTATTTTCAAGAGATTGAGAAAAGGGTTGAAGAACTTCTATCTTATTCTCTTATTTTTAATTCTTCTCCAATATTTCTATGAATATCATTTTAATGAATTTGCACGTTTTTATTCTTTCTATTTTCATCAACTTTCATAGTCTTTCATTGTAGATTTTCTATTAGTATCTTTTGCTTGATTTTTACAAGTTAAAGTAATTCGAGAGTTTACTTTATCTGACATCTAATAGAATTTCATTATTAAGATATATTTAAGAGATTGGTATATTGAGATAATTGCTATAGGTTAGTGTCTATTCTTAAAATATGTAATTAGAAACCTCTAATTCATTAATGAAAATTGTGAGTTAGAATTTTAATTGTATGTTTTAGGCATTTTAATTCATATCGAGAGAGTGAGTTAAAAATTTATTCTAACTTGGCTTGCATGAAAGATGAATAAATGTAAATTAAAATGATGGATCAAATTCATTATGTTTAGTTCTTCATTCATATACTATTTATCTTCTTCTGATAAACATAACTTAGGTTTAAATTAAGTAGTTCTAATTCAACCATCAAATTAATTAATCATTGTAAACAAGATTAAAATCAATTAGTAATAGTGTGTAAAGACGTTCCTCGTGGGATCGACATCTTAAGTACTATTGCGGTACACCGTATACTTGCGGTATGTTGCATCATTAGAAAACCAACAACAAGTTTTTGGCGCCGTTGCCGGGGAACGGTTCTATGCCATTGTGAAAATTGATTTATGATTTTGGATTACAATATTTTCTTTTGTTTTAATTTGTTTGTGTATTTAAGTTAATTTTGTGTTTTAAATTGGTTTTATAGGATTTTGAAAGTTCATGCCTAGTACAAGGAGTTCTTTAGAAGAGCTTGAGCCTTTAAATCCTGAAATTGAGAGGTTTTTATTGAGTAACCGGAAGTCAAATAAAAAGAAGAACAAAAATAGGAGATCAATTATCATGGCTGAAGAAAATCCACCAAGATTGATGGACTTTGCCACACCTGCATTGAGTGGTGCTCAACAAGGAGTGGTAAGACCAACGGTAAATGCCAATCAATTTGAAATTAAGCCTTCATTATTACAAATGATTCAAAATAGTATTCAATTTTATGGTTTGGCAAATGAGGATCCAAATGCTCATTTGGCAAATTTCCTTGAAATTTGTGATACCTTTAAGATAAATGGGGTTTCGGCTGATGCAATCAAGCTTAGGCTTTTTCCATTCACTTTGAAGGATAAAGCAAAGGCTTGGTTGAATTCTTTGACAAGGGGTTCTATAACTACTTGGGACCAATTGGCCCAAGCATTTTTATCAAAATATTTTCCATTGGCCAAAACTGCAAAAATCATAAAGGGTATTACTACATTTATTCAAAATGATAATGAATCATTATATGAGGCTTGGGAAAGATTGAAGGAATTGCAAAGGATGTGTCCACACCATAACTTGCCAAGAGAATTATTGATGCAAACATTTTATAATGGAGTAAATCCTACCACAAGGGGGACTATTGATGCTGCTTCTGGTGGATCTTTAATGAGAAAAACAATTGATGCAGCATATGAGCTATTGGAAGAGATGGCAATGAACAACTGTATGTGGCCTCCTGAAAGAGTAAGAGAGTATAATAATTCTAATGCTAGGGGGGTACATTCAGTAGATTCTATGGTTGCATTACAAGCTCAAGTTGAGGCTTTAACTCATAGAGTTAATAGCCTAGGCATGGGAGGTAATGTACCAAATGCTTGCAATATGTGTGGTCAAAATGGGCATGTTAGTGGTAACTGCACTTTAGGCATAGCTAATAAAGAAGAACAAGTAAATTTTCTTCAAGGCCAAGGTCGTGGAAATCCTTATTCTAACACTTATAACCCTGGTTGGAGAAACCATCCTAATCTTTCATGGGGAAATAACAATAATAACCAAAATAGGGGAGTAGGATATCAACAACCACAAGATAGGTTTGGTGCTTTTGAAGGAAAACTTGATAAGTTTATTTAGGAAATTAATTATAAGATGAATTCTCAAGATGAAAGCCAAAAGAAACTTGAGGCAAAAATTGATCAAATTTCTAAAAATCATGCAGCTTCTATTCATAATCTTGAGGTTCAAATTGGACAACTTGCTAATTCTTTACCTTCAAGAAATCTAGGATGCCTTCCAAGCAATACTGAGGAGAATCCTAGGGAGCATATTAAGCCATGATATATCTAGTTCTTTTATTTAGGTTACTTAGTTATTTTATTTTTATTTATGTTTTGTTTTTTGTTTTCGATTTGTTTATATATTTTATTTTATAGATTTTCATGCTACTAACACATTTGTTTTTATTTTAAAGCTAATTTAGTAAGATTAGAGTTGTTCAATTATAAAAAAATTAATAACAAAATAATTAAATAAAAAAAAATAATAATATTTTTGCAGACATTGGCTTCTGTCGCGATCGCGGCAACTATCGCGATCGCGACAGAAGGCATTGATCGCAACAACAAGCGATTTTTGGCAGGGCTCACGACGTGATGCAACTTCACGCGACGCGACGTGAAGTGAATCGCGGCAAGCATCTCTAATTCGCGATCGAAGTATGTCATGGATCGCATCTCGTGATGAAGCTGTGATTTCTGCAGGGGAGCACGTCGTGATGCACCTTCACTGTAACACCCCGAAATAGCCCTAGAAGAATTATAGAATTTTGGTTCAAGAAAGATTAGTGTTGTGCGTGTGAATTCTGTCGCGAGCGCGGCAAGCGTCGTGGGCGTGACAGAACCACTTCAGTGATAGGGTAATTAAATTGGCATTTTTAATTGTGGCTTGTAGGAGAGCGACACATGGCACTGTAGGGAGGTGACATGTGGCAAGAGCTTAATTAGCATTATATTAGCTAATAAGAGATTAGGATTATTTAAAAAGGGAAAAGAAGATAACTATGTAATTAATTGGGGTAGATGGCATTTATTACCATGGTAATTGTTGGATTGACTTAGACTATCTGCTTCTTTCTTCTTCTTTCACGTGAGTTTCTTTCTTTTCCTTAGCCCTGCTCTTTCTTTCGTTCCTTCTTCTTCTTCTTTACACTGTTTTGAGTGATTCATTTGGGTTGGCTTTGAGAGGAGTTAGTAGAGCTTGATTAGGTCTCCTAAGAAGGTAAGTAATGCTATTTAGTTAGTATTGGTCTTCTTCTTCTGTCTTATTTCTGTTTTTGATTTAAAGTAAGAGAGAAGAGTAACTTTGTTATTTTGAATGGTTTGTGTATGGAAGCTGTGGACAAGAGGCCCAATAAAGGCAAAGAGAAGGTCGGAGCCGAGTAGAGAACGCGGTTCAACGTCCTAGAGGTAGGGATCGTGTGTGGTTTCATTATTTTGCATGTGATGTGACTTTGAATGTTTTGATAGAGACTTAAGTGTATAAAGAAAGGTATATGGAGCTTAAATGAGCTCAATTGCTTTCTAGTGGGTGAAATCATTCTAATTGCTTGTAGTGAATAAATGTTTGAAATTAATCTAATTAATTTGAGTGTAAATCTAGTTATGAGTATGATTTATAAGGCAATTACATGTTAAAAGAGGAGTGGTTGCATGTGGAAATAAAAGAGTGGCTTGGGTTTTGTTTGTGTTTAATTGTGTGGGTGAATTTTTGCCGTTGGAATTGGGAAAAACGCTTCTGTCGCGAGAGCGACACTAAGCGCGAGGGAAGCGAGTTGGAAATTTGATTTTTAGAGTTGTGACGAGAGAGTCACGAGACGTAATGGTAGGTCACGACTCGTGACCCTAGGGCAAGCCTCGTCGCGAGGCGTGAGATGGTATCACGCCATGTGATGTCCCTCTCTCTTTGTGAGAGTTCGGTCACGTGACGTGACGAGTAGTCACGCCGTGACCCTTCCCTCGGTGAGGCGTGAGATGGCATCACGCCATGTGATGTCCCTCTCTCTTTGTGAGAGTTCGGTCACGTGACGTGACGAGTAGTCACGCCGTGACCCTTCCCTCGGTGAGGTGTGAGATGGCATCACGCCATGTGATGTCCCTCTCTCTCTGTGAGGATCCTGTCACGAGGCGTGTTGGGTAGTCACGCCGTGACCCTTTCTTCCTGGTGGGCGTGAAGCGAAGCAGATCGTCGCGAGCCGCAATCGCGTGAACGCCTCGCGACGGTCCTGTTTCCTTAGGCTACTGTCGCGAGCGCGACACAAGTCGCGATCGCGACAGTGAGCCTTTCTCCGCCTGTTTTGTCTTGTTTTGGTCTTTTGCTCCTGTTGTGAGTTATTAAAGGTCTAAATGGATCTTGCATGTTATCATTTAGTCTGTGTTGGATTTAAATTATCTTTCAACCTCTTACATGAGTAGTAATAATTAAATGTACATGATTAGTAAAAGTTATACCTGAATTAAAAGCACTTGAATTACAGTAGATGAGTTGATATCAGTGTGCAGTATATGAGTTGTTTGAGCCTGATTACCGTTATAATGGATAGATAAGCATGCTTATAAAGGGCTAGAGTGCAGCTGCTAGAGTTGGCCTTAATTGTGCCCAGAGTTCGGAATACCTCGTGTATTCCATAGAGTTTTGAGTTAATTCTCCACATGTATGATACTGGAAACAGTATCCCGAGTTACCCGTATCCACTATGAAAGGAATTCAGGCTTATTGTCATTGCTAGTGTATAGTGAACATGAAATGATTGTATGTAGTGTTATAAGTAAATGTATAAGTACATGAGATTAATGAAATGTGATAGTTGTATATGTTTATATGAATTAGAACCCATGATTTACATGATTGTGAGAACATATGCATGAATTGTTTGAGCAGTGCATGTGACATGTACATTTTACTAATGACTCCGAAAGAAGTCCTTTGCATTATTTTTTTATCCCCACTAAGCGTTATCGCTTAGCATGGATGTTTGTTTCCGTGTAGGTTGACAGGTGCGGACCAGTGAAAGCGTTCATCTGCACGTGAGGGCCACTAGGAGCTTTTTGTTATACCCTTTTTGTATATTATAGAATTAGAGTTGGTGATGTTTTGAGTAACATCATTATGTACATAGGAAGTATAGTATAGCTGACATGTAAAAGTTAACTGTTATACATATGTATACCGAAAATGAATATGTAACAAATCTAAAGCTTTTGTATATGTACAGTATATATGTATAATAAAAGTAATTTTGTTTGGGCCCAACTTATTTCTAATTATTTATTGTTACCGCTTCCGCTAATGCATGTACATGTATACGTTAGTGTCCGCGTGGCGCCCCGATATCCCTTACCGGGGTTATGGGGGTGTTACATTCACGCGACGTGATCAGCTGAAGAGGGACTTCGCCCAGGTAAGGCCGAAGCGTCACGAGTCGTGACGTTGCTTCACGACGTGACGGGTATATCAGGTAATCAGGTATATTTTAAATTTTTTCTTTTCTTTTCTTTTATTTTCTTATTTCACTTATTGTTTTTATATTATTTTGTTTTGTTTTGCTTTATTTTCTGCTTTAGATGATTTAATTCCAATTACATTAACTTAATCTAACCATTTAGGAATTAAAACACATTAAAAGCGGGAACTTAAAATTTTCAAACCCTAAAAGTCGTGACCTTTCCAATTTTTCTTTCCCTTAGCTTTATTTCACTTAACCCTTCATTTGTCTCTGTTAGTTTTATTTCTCCCTACACAGGTCACGAGATACAGGACCTTCATTAGCCATATTTCTTCATTTCTTCTTCTTTATTCTTCCACAGAGATTTTCGAATTTTCATCCTCTGCTTGTTTTTCGTTTTTTCTAATTCTTCATTTTAGCATTCCATTTCTTTTCTCTTTTCTTCATTTGACTTAGGGATTTCGGGTTTTGCTTTCTATTTCCAGGTTTGTCATTTTATTTTCATTTTTCTTTTCAATTTTTTTTTCTCTCATTGCATTTAATTTCGGCATTTTCACAACTAAATCACATTTCTTTTGTAGTTATTCTCTGTTTCTATTCCTTTATATTTTATCCTTTCTGTTTTTGTTTTGTGTATTTTGTTTGGTTAATTTCTTCATTTGTTTACAGCTTTACTTCCCTGTGATTTTCATTCTTTGTTTAACAAACAAATATGGTGAGAACAAAGAATCCCTCTGTTTCTCATATTGAACAAGAAGGGCAGGAAGTTGAAGAAGTGAACATTGCTTCTCATTATGGTGCCTTGTTTCCTATCTTCTCTGTAGACGAAGGCAGTAGGTATTTAACTCTTCGTGATAGGCATTTGATGCAATGTAAGTATTTTTCTGACTCTTTACTTAATCAAATTGGCATGTTAGAAGTAGTTAATGACATGTTAAGAGTATGTGGGTTGTTTAAATTTGCTTCTATGCATGAAAATGTGCGTCCTGATTTAGTTTTAGAATTCTATACCACATTGAAAAAGAATGATGATAATGAGAATTGGTTAGATTTTAGGATGGCTGGTACACCTTATACTTTAACCTATTTTATGATGAATAGGATATTTAGATTTTCTCAAACGGGTTTAACTGAGCCACCTAAATCGTTTAAGCCACATGAATTTTGGACATTTTTGACTGATTTGCATACTCGTTATAGGGCTAGGGATGCTAAATCCATGTTTATTAAAGATTTAAGATATTGGATTTTGCATAGGATGTTAGCTTCTTTAGTTTTTAATAGGTCTGAATTCAATAGAGTTTCATATAATGAATTGTTTTTGATGTGGTGTGTACATAAACGCAAGGACGTATGTTGGCCTTTTTGGATAGTAAGTCAATTGTTGCAATGTGTACATAAGCATGATTCACCTTTAACACATGGGTATGTTATTTCTAGTCTTGCGAACAATTTAAATGTTGATCTTGATGCCTATTATAGAGTTTTTCCTTGCCATTATTTTAATAAGACTATGTTAGTTCGTGGAGAAGTTGTTGGCAATAATTTTCAGGAAATTCCGGCACGTGCTCGATCATGTTGGAGGGATATTGCTGGAAATGCTGCGCCACAAGTTGAGGAACAAGAAGAAGAAGAGGGTGAGGAGCAATCGAGTGGTGATGCTTCAATGCCTGAGGTTCCTACTGCACCTGAAGTTGGCTCATCTAGCCAAAATATGCCAGCAATGTTTGATCAAATTCTTAGCAACTTGCACCATATACAAGATCAGCAAACTATTTTGGCTAGAAGGCAAAGGACGTTAGAGTACAAGTTTGATCAATTCATCACCCAAGTTGGGTTTCGGGTTCCATCGCCTCCACCTTCACCATGATAGGGGAGTTTTCTTTTTATTCATTTCATTTATTTCTTTTTACTTGTTTTTGTGTGTCATTCCTACACATTGAGGACAATGTTGGTTCTAAGTGTGGGGGAGTGATTGTGTTATGTGTTGTGATATTTGTGACTTTGTTTGTGAGTTTGTGTATGTATTATGTATGGAAATTGCATGAATGTTTTTATGTGTGTTTTTATATTTCAATTAAGTTTTTAAGTAAGTTTTTTTATAAAGCATTGTTTATTTGGTATATTGTATAGGTTGTTAAGTCCATTATTTTTTATGCTCATTTTATCAGTTTTTCAAAATTTATTAGATGTGTTTTAAGTTTTTCAAGTTATTTGGTTTTACTTATTTCAACATTATAGCTTATTTAGTCTCTTTACCTACCATGTTTTTAAAGTTAGAAATTGCTCATTTTGTTTAAAATTTTAAGTTTTCTAGTTGCTTATGGAAACTATAGCCATAATACTTGCCCTTATTTCTTTTCAATAATGGATGAGGACTTGAAAAAATAAAAAGAAAAGTTAAAAGTGGGATGGAGCATAAAATGCAACCACTCAAGTTATAAAAAGAAAAAAAATAGCAAGATGTATATTCAAAATTTCAAAAATACGGGATGGAGCGTAAAACGCACCCATATTAACTTCTCTTGCTATACATGGGATTCAATAAAAAGTTATACCCATGTGAAAGATAAAAAAATTATAAAAAAAAAAGAAAAAGAGGCTAAAAATGCCATGAGATTTGATTAAGGGTGAGTGAGCTTCAATTGTCCTAAAAGGTGACTAGCAATCTTAAATTTTCAACTTTAATGATCAATTTTCTCTCTTTGATTCATGTGTAGTCTTTGAGACTTTATATTCTTTATGTTGGAAGTAGTAAAGTTAGGAAACTTGTTAAATTTTCAATGCATAATTTAAATTTTGATCTACTGATATGTGTGAGTATTTGAGATAGTTGATCTTTGCAACTTTAGTGTATATGCTGAATGAACATTACTTTGTAATTATTGGCTGTTGAATTTATTCATGTCTTTTCTCTTGCTTGAGGACAAGCAAGGGTTAAGTGTGGGGGAATTTGATAGGAGCTAAATTGAAGTATAATTTAGTATTTATTTTGTGTGAATTTATGTAATTAATCATGTAATTGTTTGTAAAAATTTGATGTGATATGTTAAACTATGTTTATTTGTACCTGTTGAGTGTTTATTTTGTTATTTGTGTTTTTAGGTGAAGAAACGAAAAGAAGAAGTAAATAGAATGAGAGGATCATGAAAGAGGAACAGGTCACGCCGTGACCAGGAGTCACGTGACGTGACTTGCTGAGAAGAAAGAAGAGGAAGGAGGAAAAGAAGAGAAAGAAGCTGAGAAGAGACGAGTCACGCCGTGAGCAAAGGTCACGCGACGTGACTGAAGAAAAAGAGAAAGAAAAGAAGGGAAGGACTGAGTTGCGAGTGGAGAGGTCACGGCGTGAGCAAAGGTCACGCGACATGACGCGTTAGAGAGGCCAGGAAAGGAAGGGAAAAGAGAAGAGGAAAGAAGAGGAGGAGGCGAGGAAACGCGACGTGAGCGCCAGTCACGCCACACACGCGAGAAGACACGCCGTGAGAGGGAGTAACGCGACGTGACTGGCCAGAGAGGGAAGAAAGAAAGTGAAAGAAAGAAAGAAAGAAGAAAGAAGGAACAAGCGCGTTCTGTCGCGATCGCGACACCGTTGCGAGCGCGACAGAAACGACCGTTGGACGGTTTTGGGCCAAAAATCACTTCAAAAGTCACATATTTTCATCAAACTTTGCAACCATTCTCAAGGGACACAATTCTTAGATTAATATCTATAAATATGTAGTTTTAACTGTAATTTTAGGAGATGGAATTTTTATTAAGTAATTTTTCTGTATTTTGCAAAAATAAATATTTCTTAGTTAAATTTCTAATTAGTTTTATGGTTTGAAGAAGAAGATCAAGGAGAAGGAAAACTTATTTTCAAGAGATTGAGAAAAGGGTTGAAGAACTTCTATCTTATTCTCTTATTTTTAATTCTTCTCCAATATTTCTATGAATATCATTTTAATGAATTTGCATGTTTTTATTCTTTCTATTTTCATCAACTTTCATAGTCTTTCATTGTAGATTTTCTATTAGTATCTTTTGCTTGATTTTTACAAGTTAAAGTAATTCGAGAGTTTACTTTATCTGACATCTAATAGAATTTCATTATTAAGATATATTTAAGAGATTGGTATATTGAGATAATTGCTATAGGTTAGTGTCTATTCTTAAAATATGTAATTAGAAACCTCTAATTCATTAATGAAAATTGTGAGTAAGAATTTTAATTGTATGTTTTAGGCATTTTAATTCATATCGAGAGAGTGAGTTAAAAATTTATTCTAACTTGGCTTGCATGAAAGATGAATAAATGTAAATTAAAATGATGGATCAAATTCATTATGTTTAGTTCTTCATTCATATACTATTTATCTTCTTCTGATAAACATAACTTAGGTTTAAATTAAGTAGTTCTAATTCAACCATCAAATTAATTAATCATTGTAAATAATATTAAAATCAATTAGTAATAGTGTGTAAAGACGTTCCTCGTGGGATCGACATCTTAAGTACTATTGCGGTACACCGTATACTTGCGGTATGTTGCATCATTAGAAAACCAACAACAATCTTGCAAGAGCATGAGTTGATTTTGGTAATTTGGGAATTGATGTGGTTTTGGGCATAAATTGGGTTTTTGGTTGATTCTTGAAATTGGAAGTTTAAATTTATGTATTGTATGAAATTTCTTGTTAATAATTGTTATATTATGGTTGTTGATGCAATTGGATGGCTGGGTTTGAGGTAAGAGGTTCATGGGTGAATTTTGTGTGTTGATGGATGATTTTGGAAGGAGGAATTTCTGCAAAATTCTGCAGATTTTTGAAATCCGGACATTGTCGCGAGCGCGACAGAGAGCGGTGATTGGAGCTTCGCTGTTGCGAGCACGCGATCCCGTCGCGAGCTCGCGACAGCCTAGGTTGAGCATCCTCTGTCGCGAGCACGACAGAGCACGATGCTGGCTGAGTGCTATCGCGAGCACGCGATTCGTCGCGAGCCCGCGACAGTAATAATTATTCTCGGTCGCGATCGCGACATCCATCGCGAGCGCGACAGAGCTTGGCCCTTCCGTCCACTTCGCGGTCTCGAAATCTGTCGCGCGCGCGCAGCGAACAGACTTCGGTCTCTGTCGCAAGCGCGACAATCCCTGCATGCTGAATGAGTTTTTCCTTCGTTACGTGTGGTTTTTGAATTCAAGTTTCATTTAGTGCTTATGAGATTTATTGTTTACATTTTATGAATTATATGAATGCGGATCCATGATACGATTATGAACACGTATGATAATAGTTTTGGAAATTATGAAATGGATTGAATGGTTTATGCATGACTTGCTAGAGTCTAGTAAGTGGATAGTTAGGCATGCCTAATAGAGTCTTTGAGCTGCAGCGCCCTTTGAATGTTTGGACCCCGATCAGGTCCCCGTTTGGTTCCTCGCGAACCCTTATGTGATAGGATCTTGTTTAAGATCCCCTTTGAAAATGTTTTGTGAAAGTTAAAAGGAAAAAGTAAAATTGGTTTTCTCGGCTCCTACCCATAAAGTACTGTCCGTATCGGCTCGTACCCTTAAAGTATTGTCCGTATACTCGTTATCCACTCCCTCGAGTCTGCAAGTGCTTTGTATGAATTGTGTTGAGGAAATATTTTTGACACATGTGTGACTCATATGAAAAGTATAATCTGTTATGGGAATATGAATATTGCTATGAACTTCTGAATGTATGGCTCAGTATATACATGCTTATGTAACTGATATGTTATGTGTTTGGTATATTTTGATATATGCGTGTTTTTTACCTTGACGACCGTTGTGAATTGTCGTCCTTTGATATACGTGTGTTTCCCCACTAAGCGTTTATCGCTTAGCACGGTGTGTTTACCCGTGCAGGTGCGGAAGGAGTTGCCTTGGGAGAGTCGCCGCAGTCTAAGCCAACGCAGCAGGGTTTAGAATAGGACTAAATTTTGTATTTTGAGATTCTTTTTGTATAGAACTCTCTTATATTGGTTTTGTAATAGCTTCCGCTTCTGTATATGTATTTTTGGGATTTGTAATTAAGTATTGTATCTCTTAGTTGATCAGAACAGTAATGTAATGATTTCCATTATATTAATGCATGATCAGCTTATTTCTTGAATGGTGTTGTAAAGTTTTAAATTACCCTGTATTTCGGTATGTATGTTTATGTATGAATGTATGTATATTCTGTATCTGTGTGGTGGCACCTCTACTCATATGGCATCTCACTCCTTATCGGATGGGATCGCCTAAGTACGGGTAAGGGGTGTTACATGATCTTTGGTATAATAATGTTTTTATATCTAACTCTGGTATGCTTGATAGCGAAGATTATTCATATAGTGTGTTGATTGAATTATATTGTATGCTTGGCAATACGAATGGTATGATGCATGTTTCTTCTTAGTGCATGGTGTATGCTTATTTATTCCCATTTATGCATGATTACTATGATGAACTATACGTTTATGAACCCATGAATGATATATGACCATTTTGGTAAGTATCATGAAATGAGTTTGATTTCTTATGCAAACCTAAGATTTGTGATCCTTGCTATGAATAATGTGTTATGCTTAAGTGTGATTAGTGTTATGCATGACCTGCGAGAGTCAGTCTAGTGGATAGTTGGGCATGCCTAATAGAGTCTCTTTAGCTGCAGCACCTTTGGACGTTTGGACCCTGATCAGGTCCCCGTTTGGTTCCTCGCGAACCCCTTATGCGTTTTGGATCTTATTTAAGGTCCCCTCCTTGTAAAATGTTTTCAATGCGACAAAAATAAAATGGTTTTCGATTCGTGCCCGTAAGGTACGCTATGCATTTACTCGTTATCAACTATTTTGAGTCAGCAGGTATTCTGTTTATTTTGTCTGATATGAATAAGAGAATGCGATAACCGAATGAGTATGATTTTGGACATGTGAATCAGTAATTATCCGAATGTGCTTATGAATCTTTGAACGGTTTGAATGTGACTCAAGCATGCATTGCGTATGATTATTCGCATATTTCATAATGTGAAGGTGTGTGTGAATCCGGTCAGCTATGGTTAAGCATGGGGATTAATATGTATCTGAATGCGAGCTTGAACTTCTGAATGCTACGGTTAATTAGTATGCGTATGAATGCGAACTTGACTATTAAAGGCTATGAATGTGGTGCTATATTTATGTTTTTTCGGATCTTGCTATTATGCTGATTTCTCCATGTTGGCATGTTTTTATATCTCACTATATGATCATATGTGTTATCGTAATGAAGTGGAAGGGCTGTGTTTGACCTTGTCATTCGGGTTTCGGTTAGCGTGTGTGCATATTGGCATGACATATGCATGTTTAGATATCTGGTGATTTCTGCATTATAGTTATATGAGGTGTTGCATGGTGGTTGTATTGCATGTGAATGGGTTCTAGTTGGTGTAAGGGTACTTTGGTATGACAACTGTACATGTAAATGTTTTGTGACTCTGCATAATGATCTATGTCTTTGTGTAATGATGTGGGATTTCGGTATATTGCAAGCTGATCTGTTTGGTTAGTGGTTGTGCATGGTCTGACATCAGACACTTTAGTGAACTCGGTAAGTGCAGGTAAGACCAATTGTACTTCTGTATGATGTTACGTATATCAATCAGTTAATATGTATATGCATGTGAACTTGAGCTTCTGAATGAATGCCTCTAAATGCAAGCATGATTATATATGTGTTGTGAATGTCCGCATATGCCATTTCAACGTGTTATGCCTTGACGACCACTGTGAATGGCCGTCCATATTACTTGTTTGTTCTCCCCACTAAGCGTTATCGCTTAGCATGAGTTCTTTTCCTTTGTAGGTGGCAGGTTTTGGTTCGGTTCGAGTCGAGCATCTGCAAGGTCGGCCACATAGAGTTAGAAGTTGTTATTTGTTTTCAGCTTCTGTATTTTGGATTATGTATTTCTGTAGCATTTTGTATATGTATAAGTGAGGATCTTAATGTAAATGTTATTATATTTATGTTTTAAGTTTTTCCTCGGTTTATTGTTCGCCTTATGCTTCCGCTGATTAAACAAGTGAATGTGTGTATGCATGTGTATATGCTTTTGCTCAGTGTTTGCGTGTGCGTGAGTTAATGCATGATCAGCCTCTGCCCTCAAGGTAAGGTTTTAATTATCCCGTATTTATGCATGTATGATTATGTATGAATGCATACTTCCGCATGGTGTATGTGTGCATGTATGTGAGTGAGCGTCGGGTAGCACTCCCGCCGGCACCCTTCTAACGGCGACGGTGGGGGTGTTACATAGCCCCTTTCTCATCCACGCATCTCAACTGAATGTCATCGACTTGCCATTTGTACAGTACACCCCTGAGACGATTTGTTAATTAGTCTTTTGGTCCTTTTTTGGTAGCCAAGAAGGATGGCAAGGTACGAGCGTGTGTAGATCAATGGGATTTGAACAAAGCTTGCCCCCTGGATGGGTTTCCTTCTCTCTCTCTCTCTCTTTTTGTATTTTATTTTTCTCCTTTTTTTTCCTGATCCTTTCCTTTTGTTCTTTTTCTTTTGTTTTTTTTTTGTTTCTCTCCTTTTTTTTGGATAAGCTTTGTTCAAATCCTGATAGCTCGTACTTTTTCGCTCTTCTTGGCTATGAGGATGACGCTAACCAAGCCGGGTTCGGCTTCATCTCAGCTTGTGGATTTCTCCTTTTGGCCTTTTTTGCTTCTTCCGGCCTGGGTCTTCTGAGCTTCTGCTTGACTGGTCCATGATCGGGGTATGTTGGAATGGTGTGCTTGACAACTTCATGATTATCTCCCGGCACGTCTTCATAGGTCCAGGCAAAGACTTTTTCAGACTTTTTTTTTCTTTTTTTAATCTCTCAAATTTTATCTCGCTTCAGGAGTCAAATTGGATGCAACCAAGATTACTATTTGTTGAAACTAAATGAAACAACGTTTAACCCAATTCCTTAATCATGATTATCATTTATGCTCGATGCGATAAGATATGATAATGCATATATAAGAAAATCCCATATTATTAAAATAGAAAAGAGAAACAAGTGCATAGTTCAGGAATACACTTTTAAAAACAAAGAAAGGCATTGTAACAACTCTAATTCTTCCTTTCTTCCTCCAGGCCAGGCACCAATTTTTGAATGCGATCCCTTAGAGGACGACAATAGTCTGTTCTATGCCCTGTGTACTAGTGATACGCACAATACCAGTCTGTTATGTGCCTAGGCTTTCCTTGACTTGGGCCAGGCCCAGCTGGCAAGGGTTGTAACTTCCCTTCCTTGATGAGACGGGTGAAGTGCCAAGATAATGGTTTGCCCGAGATACTGAGGTGTTTTGGAGTCATTCCGATGGTTGAGACTTCTGCTGCCCCAGTGTTGCCCCCATTACCATTGCTGCTTCCCTTGTTCTTACCTAAGGCCAGGTTTGCGGATTTAGCCATTTTATCCAGATGCTCAGCCTCAACTTCGATGGCTATGTCTTTCAGGGACTCCCAGTCCTTCAGCCCCTTCATCTTTAACCCATCCTTCAAATATGGGCTGGCATTCCTAATAAACAGCCTGATTCGGTCTGGAGTATCCGATTTCTTCTTCATCTCTATTACTCGATTCCTCCATCGGGTCAGGTACTCATGAAATGACTCGTTTGCCTTTTGTTGCAGTAGCTCTAGATCTTTCAGAGTGACCTCCATCCTTGTACTACAGTCATATTGCTGGAGGAACTCATCCGTCAGTAGGTCCCAGTCTTCCTTTATTCTTCGTTCCAGCCCATGAGACCAGTCCACCGCAGGACCTAACAAACTCAAACAGAAGTATTCAATCTTCTGCCTCTTTGTGAGCGTCATCCCCTTCAACACCAAGGAGTATTGCTTAATATGAGCGGTGGGGTCCGATGTGCCATCAAACTTTGGGACATTAGGCATTTTGAAATTCAGAGGGATTAGATCCTCCCCATCCATCTCCTTGTCCTCAGGGTTTATCCCTTGACCCATTGTCAACATCTTCGCTATTGCCTCAAACTTTTCTTCCATCTTCTTCCAGATGGCCTCTTCTTTCTTGTGTGCCTTCCCTCTCTCTGACACTGGCTCTTCATATTCATCCTTTTTTAGGTTATCTTCCAACCTCTGGGCTGGCCTTATCCTCTGGACCCCTGACGTTGTTGCTCTCAAGTCTATAGGTGGTGGGTGAATTTCCTCGTGCCTGTCTTCTTTGTCCTCCTCCCGTTCATTTTGTCTCTTGGGAGGAGGAGGTGGGTTCTGCGGCACAGCTAGCTGACCCAATGTAGCCATCATGGCCATCATCCGGTTCTCAAATTCATCCAACCTTCGGCCCACTTTGTAACACCCCCTACCCATACGTAGGCGAACCCATCCGCAAGGGAGTAGGAAGCCGTACGAGTAGGTGTGTTACCGGACAGAAGCGATACAAAGCATATAAAAATACGGAAGACTTTAAAACTTTAAGGAGCAAAAGCTGAACATACATAATACACCAATGCACATATGCTAAGCGAAAGCACCCACACATGCATACTTTCAATCATTCAACAAAAGCCTAAGACGAAAGATAAAACAGAGGAAATACTTAACACATTAACATAAAAATTTTGACATAGCCCAAAATATTACATCAGAATCTTTACATATTATTACATATACATATTACATAGAGATACAAAATCCAAGATACAGAAGCTGAACAAAATACAGAACTTCTAGCTCCTATGTGGCTGACCCATGCAGATGCACGACTCGAACCGAAGCAAACTTGCCACCTGCACGGGAAAAGAACCCGTGCTAAGCGATAAGGCTTAGTGGGGAGAACACATAAGAATATGAACAACCATTCACAATGGTCGCCAAAGCATAACACATTCGAATGGCATATGCATATAGATCTAACAGATAGATATATATATATACTTGCACATAAAAGTCATGCATTCAGAAAATCATAACCACTTTCAAAAACTCGCATTGTACAAACCAATGCAGTCAAAGCACCCTAAAAGATACAAGTATCGTCATGCAGAAACATATACAATCTCATATGCATATACTTACCGAGGTATCAGATATGAAACCGCATCATGCCTAATTACTCAACCACTAAACATGCAGCCTTCGTACAAATAATCCAAATGTTAACCGAAAACCCATTCACATGCAATACAATTACCATGCAATAGCGCACCCGAATGCAAAGCTTCGAGACATTTAAACATACTTTTGTCAGGCCATAACAGACACACTAGCAAAAACCCAAGGAACAACGTCCAAACCAACACACCTCCGCTGTGCAACTTTAATACATAAAATATCATACCAATTCATATATTAATCATAACAGTTAACAGCACAAAATCACATTAATATACATACAAATTAATCATAGCATTCCAAAATTCTAGCTTACATTTATATACATTTTAATTTGTATCATCACTATACAAAAGTGCAGTATACATATTATACGACACACATGAACAATATACACATACAATAAACAAAGTCATTTACATACAAGCAGAGAATACACAATATACATTCTTGAGTGACAACTAACCCATTCCGAGATTCATAATTGCATTCTTATCTTCATATCAGACAAAACAAATAGGGTACATGCTGACTCACTTTAATGGATAACGAGAAAATACGGTAACAGTATGGTAACGTACCTTACGGATACGAATCGAAAAGAAACATCATTTTTTCCACATTCAAAACATTTCAGTAAGAGGACCTTAAACAAGATCCATACAGTACAAAGGTTCATGAGGAACCAGCCAGGGACCTCATCGGCGTCCAGTCGTTCAAAGGGGCGCTGCAGCTACAAAGGTCTATTAGGCATGCCTAACTATCCACTAGACTGACTCTCGCAGGTCATGCATAAAATAATTCATGTTTTGCATTGCATAATATATATATCATCATGCATAAACTGATCATATTTCGCATCACATACTTTAAATAGTTCACATTGCGGAGCATATTATATAATCCAATCACACAAGTTAACCTTAATCACCATTAGGAAGAGCGTGCATTATACACATCATATGGCAAGCATTTAACATAATTTACTCAATACGTTATAACCATACTCACTATTCTAACGCATACCAGAATCAAATATATAAGGAAATACTATCATGATGATAATTATCCAAAACACGGTTATAATTATGCATTAATACAGCTCATAACAAATAACCATAAAATTTGGCATTCATAGCTTACTTGTATACATATTACAACATGCGATACCATTCACAATAATTAACATAAATAAGCAAAATCATACAGTTTAAATCGAATACTGACATGTTATCATTTAGGTGAACACACATCTCAAAATAATCATACAACTCATATCCTAAGTCACAACATATAATCTATCGAGCATAATCCATAATATAAGGGCATATAAATAAGTTCATATAGCATACAGTAAGGAAAAACCATGCAAAAAGACATTCAAAACTCATTTTCAAAAAACTGGCAAGCGAAAAATACGGACAGATCAGGGCCCCTGTCACGCTCGCGAGAAAGTCGCGCTCGCGACAAAAGAGTCACGGACACGAGTCGTGCTAAGGGACACGACTCGTGTCGATGAGGTATCCCAGTCGTGCTCCTTAAGCACGACAAGCAGAGGAAGCGGCATGAGCACGATTCGTGCTGAGGGACACGATTCGTGTCCATGCTATTTCCCATTCAGTCATGCTCCACAACACGTCACGGAGAAGAAGTCATAGCAGCACGATTCGTGCTGAACCAGCACGAGTTGTGCTACATGAGCACTAGTCGTGCCGCATCAGCACGAGTCGTGCTAATCCACTCTTCATGCCGATGTCCAATTGAGATGCACGACTTGCATGCCAAACGAGCACGAGTCGTGCTTCTCCATCGGAGTCAGACACAGACAAGACTACAACGAACTTTAACTCGAGAATGGGAAGTAGCACGTCAGAGACGATATTCCCGATTACCAGCCAAAATGCAGGATTTCCATCGTTTTCCAAACCTCTTTCAAAACCCACACAATCATGCACAAACTCTTACCTTAACACTCAAATGAATTCCACAACATGCTCATGGTTAAATCACACTCAATTAATACAAGATTCAACACTTAAATCAAAGAAATCACAGAAATAGTAGATCAAGAACACTAAAATAGGGGTTATCCAATTCAAACAATTCTCATACAAAAATTAACATGCACTCATCCTAATTACTACACATACATTTCTAGAGCAATTACCCATCAAAATCTTACATAAACCCATGCCAAGACACTCAAAATCCCAGAAATCAAACACAAATACACATACACACAAACTTGATCCTAGAAAAAGAGAAGAGCAGAGACAACTCCCAAACCACTTTTGAAGCACAACCCACACTTCTTCAAGCTTTAATCCTCAATCTTTTCCTTGCCCTTGAGCTTCCTCTTGCCTCCCAAAGCTTGCACAAACCAAAACCCAGAGAATTGCTCTTCCAAAACCCAAACTTTCCCCAAATCAAAAGCAAAACAGAAGGAGAGGAAGAACCAAACACATGCAAACCAAAACTAACTCTTACCTCTTCAATCTTGCCCCAAATCTCTACCAAAATCACCCAGTCATGTGACCAAACACCAGGCACAAGAAAGAAAAGGAGGAAGTGCGGAAAATAGAGAAGAAATGAGAAAGAAGAACCGAAGAAGAGAGGAGAACGGGGAGCAGACTTGTTCCTGCGTTCTCCCTCCATCTTTTCCCTTTTTTCCTTTCTTTTCATTTAATGCACACCTACCAAATCTACTTGTCTACTTCCTATAGGTTCACACATCATAATATTACAAGCCCACTTAGCACAATTTTATTGGCTCTCACTCATAAATATCTTGACTTCCTACACTCAAACACCATACACATACATACACACTAGATAACCTCCTCACTTAACATCTTATTAATTTAATCTCTTCAATTAAGTCCTTAATAAATCCAATTTCATATACACTAATTATCGAAATACCCTCATTCGTCCCAACTTAGCATGCACATTCCGACTAGGCCCATTTTGGGGTGTTACAAATCTTCCCTCCTAAAAGAATTTTGTCCTCGAAATTCACTTACGCCGGTAAGAAACCCCAATACTACACTTCAAGTCACCCTCATATTCCTACATTTCATTTTCAAACTACTCCCTTCCTTATACTTACTACCCTCGCTATACTCTTAAATCATTTTCTGCCCAACCTTAACCAAACGCATAACACTTTCCTTAACCGTTGCTAGGCTCGCCATTTCCACTCTTAATCTTAATATCAAATAGTACATGTACACCCTGTCAGCTTTCTCTCAATCAAAACACATATGCAAATGTTTATCATGTATGGTCAAAGGGATAATGATGCAATGAGAATGTAATGGCTCATGTATGCAGAGCAATGCTGAAGAAATGCAATTAATGCTATAATGATGCACTTGGTCCCATCCCCATGATTCAATATGCTTTTATTCAAACACTTTTCTAGAGACAGCTGACAAGCATATAGAGTACTACCAAAACCTTATAGAATCCAAATACCCTTTCATCTCAAAATACCAAGACAACTTTACTCGAACACATTAAAACAAAACTTACCAGAAGGTTCTGCCAGCTCTGTCACTACACTACAGTACTCAACGAACCCTACTGGCCCACGAGTGGCTCTAAGCAAATTCTCCATATCCTTTCTAGCTTGCCGCGCTACATTCTCTCTTGCCTTAGGACAATCAACAATTTGGTGTTCCATGCTACCACATCTAAAACAAGCACCAGTGAGCTTCCGACACAAACCCTAATGTCGCTTTCGACAGTGCTGGCATAACGGCGGTTCCTTAACCCTCTTACACTTGTTCCAATGTTGCTTCGGACAATGTTGACACATCGGAGGTTCTCAAATTCTCTTACCCGCTGGCACCTCCTTACTCGACACTTTACTGTTTTGAGGTCCCTTCCGAACAAAATCTTGAGGAATGCGAGGGGTAGTCAACCTATCCAAAATTCGAATCAATCCTTGCACTAGCGTTCTATTATCAGATGCAGGACCAGAATCTCTAACTGAAGGATGCTCAAAAATACTCTGTTCAACGCTAACTGGGTTCACACTTTCCGTTGTCTCGCCCACATTCTCACTAGGATCAGACTCCATCTAGACATGACACAAGACAAGGTACATCTGCATTAGGCCATGACACAAACCGACTTACATGTAAAGACACAACACAAACCAACTAGCATACAAAGACTCGACACTCAAACAAACAAAAACAACCAGAACCACCAAACCGCGCTCTGATACCACTAAATGTAACATCCCCTACACATACGTAGGCGAACCCATCTGCAAGGGAGTAGGAAGCCGTACGAGTAGGTGTGTTACCGGACAGAAGTGATACAAAGCATATAAAAATATAGAAGACTTTAGAACTTTAAGGAGTAAAAGCTGAACATACATAATACACCAACGCACATACGCTAAGCAAAAGCACCCACACATGCATACTTACAATCATACAACAGAAGCCTAAGACGAAAGATAAAACAGAGGAAATACTTAACACATTAACATAAAAATATTTACATAGCCCAAAATATTACATCAGAATCTTTACATATTATTACATATACATATTACACAGAGATATAAAATCCAAGATACAGAACCTGAAAAAAATACAAAACTTCTAGCTCCTATGTAGCCGACCCTTACAGATGCACGACTCGAACCGAAGCAAACCTGCCACCTGCACGGGAAAAGAACCCGTGCTAAGCGGTAACGCTTAGTGGGGAGAACACATAAGAATAAGGACGGCCATTCACAATGGTCGCCAAAGCATAACACATTCGAATGGCATATGCATATAGATCTAACAGATATATATATATATATATACTTGCACATAAAAGTCAAGCATTCAGAAAATCATAACCACTTTCAAAAACTCGCATTGAAAAAACCAAAGCCGTCAAAGCACCCTACAAGATACAAGTATCGTCATGCAGAAACATATACAATCTCATATGCATATACTTACGGAGGTATTAGATATCAAACCGCATCATGCCTAATTACTTAACCACTAAACATGCAGCCTTCGTGCCAATAATCCAAACGTTAACTGAAAACCCATTCACATGCAATACAATTACCATGCAATAGCGCACCCGACAATCATGCAAAGCTACGAGACATTTAAACATACTTTTGTCAGGCCATAACACACACACTAGCCAAAACCCAAGGAACAACGTCCAAACCACCACACCTCCGTTGTGCAACTTTAATACATAAAATATCATACCAATTCATATATTAATCATAATAGTTAACAGCACAAAATCACATTAATATACATACAAATTAATCATAGCATTCCAAAATTCCCGCTTACATTTATATACATTTTAATTTATCTCATCACTATACAAAAGTGCAGTATACATATTATACGACACACATGAACAATATACACATACAATAAACAAAGTCATTTACATACAAGTAGAGAATACACAATATACATGCTTGAGTCACGATTAACCCATTCTGAGATTCATAATTGCATTCTCAGCTTCATATCAGACAAAATAAATAGGGTACCTGCTGACTCACTTTAGTGGATAACGAGAAAATACTGCAACAGTACGGTAACGTACCTTACGAGTACGAATCGAAAAGCAACATCATTTTTTCCACATGCGAAACATTTCAGTAAGAGGACCTTAAACAAGACCATATAGTATAAAGGTTCGCGAGGAACTAGCCAGGGACCTGATCGGGGTCCATTCGTTCAAAAAGGCGCTGCAGCTACAAAGCTCTATTAGGCATGCCTAACTATCCACTAGACTGACTCTCGCAGGTCATGCATAAAACAATTCATGTTTTGCATTGCATAATATATATATCATCATGCATAAACTGATCATATTTCGCATCACATACTTTAAATAGTTAGAATTGTGTAGCATATTATATAATCCAATCACACACGTTAACCTTAATCATCATTAGGAAGAGCGTGCATTATACACATCTTATGGCAAGCATTTAACATAATTTACTCAGCACGCTATAACCATACTCACTATTCTAACGCATACCAGAATCAAATATATAAGGAAATACTATCATGATGATAATTATCCAAAACACGGTTATAATTATGCATTAATACAACTCATAACAAATAACCATAAAATTTGGCATTCATAGCTTACTTGTATACATATTACAACATGCAATACCATTCACAATAATTAACATAAATAAACCAAATCATACAGTTTAAATAGAATACTAACATGTTATCATTTCGGTAAACACACATCTCAAAATAATCATACAACTCATATCCTAAGTCACAACATATAATTTATCAAGCATAATCCATAATATAAGGGCATATAAATAAGTTCATATAGCATACAGTAAGGAAACACCATGGAAAAAGACATTCAAAACTCGTTTTCAGAAAACTGGCAAGCGAAAAATACGGACAGATCAAGGCCCCTGTCACGCTCGCGAGCAAGTCGCGCTCGCGACAGAAGAGTCATGGATACGAGTTGTGCTGAGGGACACGACTCGTGTCGATGACTTATCCCAGTCGTGCTCCTTAAGCACAACATGCAGAGGAAGCGGCATGAGCACGAGTCGTGCTGAGGGACATAACTCGTATCCATGCTATTTCCCTTCAGTCGTGCTCCACAACACATCACGAAAAAGAAGTCATAGCAGCACGATTCGTCCTGAACCAGCACGAGTCATGCCGCATCAGCACGAGTCCTGCTTCTCCATCCGAGTCGGACACAGACAAGACTACAACGAACTTTAACATGAGAACAAGAAGCTCCTCTCTATCGCGCTCGCGATAGAGACGATAGTCCTGATTCCCAGCCAAAACGCAGGATTTCCATCTTTTTCCAAAACTCTTTTAAAACCCACACAATCATGCACAAACTCTTACCTTAACACTCAAATGCATTCCACAACATGCTCATGGTTAAATCACACTCAATTAATACAAGATTCAAGACTAAAATTAAAGAAATCACAGAAATAGTAGATCAAGAACACTAAAATAGGAGTTATCCAATTCAAACAATTCTCATACAAAAATTAACATGCACTAATCCCAATTACTACACATACATTTTTAGAGCAATTACCCATCAAAATCTTACATAAACCCATGCCAAGACACTCAAAATCCCAGAAATCAAACACAAATACACATACACACAAACTTGATCCTAAAAAAAGAGAAGAGCAAAGACAACTCCCAAACCTCTTTTGAAGCACAACCCACACTTCTTCAAGCTTTAATCCTCAATCTTTTCCTTGCCCTTGAGCTTCCTCTTGCCACCCAAAGCTTGCACAAACCAAAACCCAGAGAATTACTCTTCCAAATCCCAAACTTTCCCCAAATCAAAAGCAAAACAGAAGGAGAGGAAGAACCAAACACATGCAAACCAAAACTAACTCTTACCTCTTCAATCTTGCCCCAAATCTCTACCAAAATCACCCAGTCATATGCCCAAACACCAGCCAAAAGAAAGAAAAGGAGGAAGTGCAGAAAATAGAGAAGAAATGAGAAAGAAGAACCGAAGAAGAGAGGAGAACGGGGAGCAGACTTGTTCCTGCGTTCTCCCTCCATCTTTTCCCTCTTTTCCTTTCTTTTTATTTAATGCACGCCTACCAAATCTACTTGTCTACTTCCTATAGGTCCACATATCATAATATTACAAGCCCACTTAGCATAATTTTATTGTCTCTCACTCATAAATATCTTAACTTCCTACACTCAAACACCATACACATACATACACACTAGATAACCTCCTCACTTAACATCTTATTAATTTAATCTCTTCAATTAAGTCCTTAATAAATCTAATTTCATATACACTAATTACCGAAATACCCTCATTCGTCCCAACTTAGCATGGACATTCCAACTAGGCCCGTTTTTTGGATGTTAAACACTTCTTCTGCTATCATAACCCTAGTAGCATCTGTCCCTCTTAGCAAGTTTGCCATTTCTGAATCTATGGAGAACTGGGATGATATAGCGTGACTACTTTTTGAAACTAAGTCGAAGAACTCTACCCTTTCTGGCAGCTCAATGAATGGATTCCTACGCAGTCGTCCTTGGGAACCTCTTGACCACCTGGGCTGATCTATGATGGCTGCAAAACACACTCATTAGGATGATGCATGAATAACGTATAAGATGCATGATCGAGCTTATGCAACATCCACAATTCACATGCAAGCACATAGGTCCTTCCAACCTTGTTACTCTCGCACATGAGGTTATAGTCTATTTCCTAGGTGGGATTGGCCCATGGGTCAATAGGGGACCCGATGGGCACGTATGGTGCATGGTGGGAAATCGGCAGCATAACCTCTCTTAACTAATGCACAGGCGCATGAGTTGTGATCATTGTGTATTTAGGCAGTCCGAATAAGTTGACATGGGCCTATCTGGGCATGAAAGCCTTTGATTAGGTGACCAATCAAATTATTTGGGTTTGTCCAATACAAAATGATCCATATAACAAGCAAGGTATTATGGTTCATACCACCTAGGGGAAGTATCTATTTCCATTATATGAGCTTTGTCCAGGGTGATGTTACTTTAGGGCTACCCAAGCATGTTCCCTGCTAATGGGTCTAGCTCATCATGAGCGTAATGACCGATCGGGTCTCCATTTAATATACCATGATAGTACGAGGATTGGGATAGTAATTATCCTTAACACTTCCCTACATTGAGTGAACGTAGGGTTGTCCTTTCGGACCGGGCTTCAAAGAGGGACAAAACTAGCATAGATCTAAGGCTCTAATGAGATGCAATGCAAATTTTGAAAAGGAATGAAAATTTTAAATTAAAGCCCAATTATAAGTTTTAACCAAGGTACTTTCGAAGTGAAGTCTCGAGTATTGTCCCCAGCGGAGTCGCCAATGTGACACATGCCGAACCCCGGGGCACCCTGAACCGCCCGCCTTTAGGGCGATCGGGATGAGGTTCATAAAAACTTGTAAGGAATTACAAGTGCGTCCATTTTGGGCAACAATGAGGTTTCTTAGAGTTGCCACCCAATAATATAGGGAAAGGTCGTCTAGCCTTAGTGAGCCTAATACAATGCTGCTATGTCCATTAGAGGCAAGCCGGAGGTGTCTTGGAGGCTTCCACCCTAATGACGGGATGATCCTCTAGCCTCACACTTGGGCAAACCAGAGGTGTCTTGGAGGCATCCACCCTAATAGAACATTAGGATGGCCCTCTCGCCTCGTGGCGCCTAGGACTGTGCAATTTTGAGCCTTTTACGGGATATAGGAGGTGTCTTGGAGGCCCCATCCCAATAGAACTGTAGCGCCTCAATACCCCTTGGGAGAATATTAGGTCGCTACGCACTCATACACATACAAACAGTCATGCGAAAATGGTAATCATACAAACACAAGCATCGGAATACCTTTTAAATACAAGCTATAGACATTTCTTAAGTAAAACTTTAGAATCATGTACATCTCAACATAGACTATTCTTTATACATTACAAAACATTATTTTTACAGTTAGATTTCATTTACATATCTTATACAAAATTGCTTTATATTTACATATGCCAAGCTATACAAAAATTCTATACCATGTATACATAACTATGCAATATACAAAAGGACACCAACTCAAACTCCTAGTGGCCATGACCTTGCAGATGTGAAACCCTCCAAACCTATAAACCTACACGGGAAAACACCCATGCTAAGCGAAATCGCTTAGTGGGGATATCACACATAATAAAGACTTCTTAAGAAGTCACAAGCATCACTTTATCAACATTTAACTCATTTACAACAAGCATGCCAAGCATATAGATTCGCAAAACAATGAAGTAAACTTCTAACATACAAACATGGCATCATGTATAAGTTCTTATAACCTATTTCATGCTCATGTCCCTCTAAACATAACTATAACTTATACATTTATCATATATCATCTTTTAATGCATTCTAATATATGCGTATATACATATGCTCATGTTTATGTACATGTAGATGGAATAAATTATACCTAATCTTTCATACACATTTAGCATGTAAAATACCATATTTTCTCTAACTCATGCAACCCAATATCTTTTCGTGTACATGTCATATACCATATCGTATCTTCACATCTCATATACAATCATACACAAATCTAGACATTTAGGCAAACTTATAACATATTATATACAAATAATAACTTCTCATATACATGTACTAACTCATTTAACATTTTTGGTATACGATTATATACTTCTTTAACAATTTACTATAGCTCTCTAGCATATATGACATCTCATGTACTTATAAATAACATCTCATGTACAACTAACAACATCTCTTGTACATTAACATATAATGGGTAGCCCAATGTCATAGCATAAGTGGATACGGGTACATATAGATACCAAGTAATGGTACCAAATCATAGAGAGACCGTAGTCTCAAGTCATCTAGAGACCGGAGTCTCATAACATCTAGATACTTTTAATGTATCAACATCTAGACATCCGTCGATGCCAAACATATAGACACCCATCGGTGCCAAACATCTAGACACCATTGGTGCTAACATCTAGCAGCTGCAAAACATGTAACCCTTTATATGCATGCCTATCTATCCACTTATATGAACATCTTAGGCTTATAACTATTATTGATAACAAAGCATAAACACATTCTCATATATATTTACTTTAACCTTTACTACA
The DNA here is from genome assembly GCA_947683425.1 of Excoecaria cochinchinensis. Classification (NCBI taxonomy): domain Eukaryota; kingdom Viridiplantae; phylum Streptophyta; class Magnoliopsida; order Malpighiales; family Euphorbiaceae; genus Excoecaria; species Excoecaria cochinchinensis. The sequence goes on along the minus strand of CANTUQ010000021.1, from coordinate 1,550,195 downwards.
CACACATGTAACTTATAGCATATATCAACTAAAACATTCATGCACTCTCTTTATTTCTTGCTACTTATGCATACATGTTATCCTAAACTCATTCATATACAACACTTTATATATATATATACTATTGCATACTAACTTATACATGTTATTACATATTAACACATACGTGTTTATACGCATTCGCATACATGGTTCATCATACTTGAGATACCCATAGCTCACACACATATTTGTCATTCCATTGCTATCCTTCACATAATTATATATATTGTTACTTTATTAGTTAAATTACCAATCTTAATCCCAATGATAACTACTTTTATAATCATTTAATAACCCTAATCATACATAATAAGTTGAGGGGAAAGATAGGCGATTGATCCATGCCAATCATGGGCTTAAAATTAAGAACAAAAGGCTTCATGTGAGTTGTTCTATCGCGAGGTCGCGACCTATGTCGTGCTCGCGATAGTAGCTCCCCTCAGGTGATTTACGAGACTGGTTTTCACTCTAAAGTTGTATCACCTAAAAGACCCTCTAGACCTCATTTTTAGGCAAAGTGTCCACATAACAATTGTTCCTTAGGATTTCTATTTTCCAATGGAACAAGTTTCGGGTCATTAGGAATCCTAAATTAAGAGATATGCATTAAACACTATAGACTGTTCAAATCAACCCAGCTAGACATAAACATGTCCGTTTATTGCCATTTTTAGGCCTCTTAGAGACAGAATTAATTTATGGTCTCTTTTAGACTTTGTAAGATATGGAAGTTATGGTTCAAATGGCGTAACAAACACTCAAATTGGAGTTGTTAAACTCCAGTTATAATCAACAATACAAAGAGGTCTGGTAGGACATAAACAAGATTTTCCCTGAACTAAGGTTCATGCTTGCTCTTTGTTTTACACATGCTAGTTCTTCATTCTCACCACAAAGCATTTATAGCAATTCAATTACATGTCATCACATAGCACATAATCATGCTCAATATCTCAAATCTCATATTCATGCATCATTTACACATCAAAGGCAAACTAATCAACATATAACACATATATATCCCAAACCTCAAAAGTAGGTTGCTGGACACTCTCTCACTATCTAGAGCTTCTCCTTGCCTTTTGCTCTTCTCTTGTCCAAATCTTACACAATCAATCAAATACAAACTCTCTTAGTCCATTACTCAATCAATCCAAATCCAACTCAAAGAAGGCGTAGAAGTAGAAATAAATACATAACCATCAACTCTTACTTACCTTCTTCACTTAACTCTTCAACCAATCCAATGCAAATTTCCATATTCAATACAAGGGAACCAACTTATCTTAATGAAATGAAGAAGAAAGAGAGTTTAAAGATAGAGAGAGATGGCCGGACTCAAAATGAATTACAAATCCCAACTCTGCCTCTTCATTTCACTTAAGTTGCATGTAGAAGGTTGGCTGGCTCAAGGGGAACTCCACACGTGGATTCCACTGCTGCACTAACTATACTTTGCATGCAGAAAATTGGCTGGCAAGAGGTAAAATCCACACGTGGATTCGACTACATCAAAACCAATCTTCCACTAAATCTCACATGCAGTCCCTTGGCAATTAACCATTAAGTCCCTTACTCAAATCTGCCTTTTAATTACACCTTTCTTCCTTTCAATTATACCCTTACACACTTAATTACTCACCTAATCCAATCTCATTTATACCCTATTATGCAATTGACACTCTAATCTAACTAGGGTACAGTTTGGGATGTTATAAGAACATTGAGATGGTCCTCTTGCCTCATTGAGCCTAAAGACCAGAGAAGGTTCGGGACTTCGCATTTATTCATACCTTAGTTAGGTTTATAGTTGAGTTTTGATTTTATCGTTTTATCCCATTTCTCATTCAATTTAATGCAGTTAAATTGAAGCGCAGATTGTCCATTTAGGGAAAGCAATAAATAAATAAAGCATAATTAAAGTAAAGTGCATGAAAATAAATTACAATAAAACTAGGGGCGGAATACAACCCCCATTGTAAATAAAATACAAATCATATATAAAATGGGCTATTTATTAAGAATGAGGACATTAGTCCTCACATGCATATTTATTATAAAACAATTTTGATGTGACAATTTTTATTTTGGATGGAGAAAATTGGGGCATTGGTCCCATTTTTATTAGGAAAGATTCCAAGTTAATTAATAAAAATTTTTTTGTGATTTTCTTTTTAGCATGCCTAAAATATAAAATTTTATTAGGGATTACATTTGGCAAAATGAATAAAGCAAATAAATCAAATAAATACAAGGTAATCAAATAAATGATCAAATCAGGCGAGCCTCCTGGATCTCCCCGTGTGCTCGCGAAAATACCCAAACGAAGAAAATAAGTTGTGAAATAAAAATAAAATACAAAGGGAATAATGTTAGTAATTAAATCAATTAAATCAGTTAAATAAATAATAAGCGATAAAATCAAATAAAATAAGATGACACCAAAATGACAAATGAATTAACATATTAATAATTTAAAATAAATGAGAAAAATGTATTATGAATGACAAATGAATTAAATAATGTGATTGAAATAAATAAAAAATATTAATGAATTAATACATAAAAATATGAACATGGTAATAATAATAATGAATAATGAAAATAAATAAATAAATGAATAAAAAATGAATATATATGACAATAACAACGGAAAAGAATGATGAAAATAATTAAATGAGTGACATGATTAATTAATGTTATCCCAATTAATATAAAACATTTTCATGGCATGTTAAAAATAATGAGAAATCAATATTTAAATGTTAGAAATGATAAGAAATCAATATTTACATGAACAAAAATAATATATAAATATATTAAATGAGATACATATAAAAACAATAGAATAAATTAATAAAGGAAAATAATAAAATATACATGTTAGTAAATTAAATATGAACAAAATAATAAAAATAGGAATAAAAAGATTAGGCCCAGAATGTTTACCCTTAGAGTTTCGGATTCGATGAAGGTAAAAATGATGATTGATTTCCTTGTTTTTGATTTGCAAGATTAGAATTGAATATGATGAAATGTTGGAATTTTATTCCGAAAAATAAATTGCAAAGAAAATAATGAAAGAAAATCAAAAATTCTTTAAGAACAAAAAAAATGATTTTTATTGATAAAAATGTTTTAAAAAACAAACAATTATTTTGTTTGTCTCAAAAAATTAATTATGAAAAAAAATATGTTTTTAGAAAATCAAATGAAAAATTAGATTTCAAAGACAAACAATTATTTTGTTTGTCTCAAAAATCTATTTTTCATCAAAAAACGGATTCAAATAAAAATCATTGAAAAAAACTTAAGTGAAAAAATTATTGAAATACAAAAAGTATGAAAATTTAATTTTTAAGAATAAATAATCACTTTATTTGTCTCAAAAATCAACTTTCCATCAACAAAATTCCATCTAAAATATATTTAGAAGAAATTCCATTGGAAAAAAAAAAAGATAAAGAATTGAATTTTTCGATTTCTATTATTTTGTTGGGGGAAAATCTGAAAATCTAGAGAGAAATATTGAAGAAGAAGAAAAGAAAAAAAAAAAAAAAGAAAACCTAAAAAATAAACCCTAAAAATCCCCCCCCCCCCAATTAGTTTCATCATTATCTATTTATATGATGAAAAGATGAAAACCTAACTAATTAATGAGAAAAAATCAATTAAATCAGATATTATTTAATTTGAATTTTAAAAATGAAAAAAACTTTAAAAACCTAAAAAATGGGATAGAAAAACAGATTTTCTGAAAAAATTTGAAAAAAATAAGTTTTGGGCGAATTTGGCATTTTGCAGCAGAACAGGGGCGACCGATGCCCGTCGGCGCGTGCGATGTGCGTCGGTGGCGCTCCCAGCGCGCGGATGCGCGCTGCACGTCGCTCTGTGCGGGCGACGCGCGCTGGCACTGCTGCGCGTTGAGATTACCGGAATTTTTTTTATTTTTTAGTTTTTAACTAAAAAATGCTATAATTTTTAAACCCCATTTTTCAAATCTAATTTTCAAAATATTTTTTATTATTTTTATTTTTTCACTCTAAAATGCAAATTTGAACAGGAAATCATCACTTTTAATCTTTTTGCCTGTGAGTAGACATCTTATCATCATTGGGTAACTCTGATCTAGGCTATCTCAGGACCTGGTGTCTACAGAGACGAATCCAATAATAATAATAATATGGATATTTAGCCTGCGTTAGTCTAGTCGTGGAGAGATAGGCATGCCTATAGAGTTCTATTAGCTGCCGCCAGGTCCCCGTTTGGTTCCTCGTGAACCTCAATGTGTATGGATCTTATTTAAGATCCCATGTGTAAAATGTTTTTTAATGAGAAAATGTGATGTTTCTTTTTGATTCGTACCCGTAAGGTACTGCCATGCGTTCGATTCATACCCGTAAGTTAACGCCATGTGTTCACTCGCTTATCCACCCCTATGACTTAGCAGGCAATTAAAGAGTGAAATAATGTGAATTAGTTGATAAGCTCTGTGACGATTTATAAATTGATTATGTGAATAAGCATTTGATGCAATTGTGATTAATGCCATTTGACTTGTGCTCTATGCAATCCTCTGTTCTGGATCCCTTATAGATACTCATGTGGAAAAGTACGGTACCTTCGGGTACCTATGTGTTTTGTGTAATAAGGTAATATCTGCTAAATGGGAAGAGAAGTAACAAGTATTGTTTGTTCTAATAGGCATGTATGTAGAAGTCCTAATTGCAAAGAGATCATATGGGGTTAATGCATGTTATTATTCTGTTGAAGAGTTAAAAGTATGCTTATCTGTATGAAGTCTTTGTAAAGAATAATTGAAATAAGTGATATGAATGTTTTCTATAGTTGAATAATCAATGAATGAATTCTATGTATATATATATTCGTTTACATGTTTGAATTGAGAAAACAGGTATGTTATGTATTTGCTTCTCTTCTGAACTTTATCTTGGATGACCAATGTAAGTATATCGGTAAGGAAAACTTTGTGTAATGTTTGTTAATCTTGATGGACATGATGATTGCATATTGTGTAATAGTAAAAGGGGAAATAAGTGGTAAGCATGAAATAGATAACCGAATTTAAGAATGGACTTAGAGTTAATTTGATTAATTAACCGTTAAGGTTTTCTGTAGAACTACGTGGTTCTGATTCCCAATCATAGGGATACGTAGGAAGTTTGGAATATTTATTTCAAGCCCGAACCAAATCTGAAAATCTAAATCTTTTGTTTAGCTTTGAACGAACAAATGAAATGTTCTAATGTAAGTACTAATATTGTACTCTAGATGATTTTGGAAATGTTAGAAATAATGGGAATCGATATGACTTAATTTTTCCCACTAGTAAATGTATCTTTGGTAACTTAGAAGGTATAAATATTCACATAGTTAATTAAATGAATTAAGCAAACAATAAGTATGCATAAAGTCATTGTAAATTACTAAGGTAATAATGTAATTCTTGCTATGGGATATAATCAAATGTATATAGGAAATTGTTTAAGTTTCGTATGAGAAATAGAATATGAATTTATGTTAGCTTTAACCGATGTGCTTCATGTTCATATATATATATATATATTGATTTACATGTGTTTGTCTTGGCAACCTGTAAGCACCGTGTCCCGGAGCGGTCCGGATCAGAGATTACCCTATGATGAAATCGGCATCCGAGCCTGTACAACCGGTTTGGATTCGGAGGCTTTAGTCCCATGCTCCAAGAGAAACGAGTCTTTTTACCTTTTGTAGGCAGAAGAGGAGAAAACGGGGAGTTTTTAAATTCCAAAAAAGTATGTTTTCCTCGATAGACGGCCAGCCCGTCGGTCACGGGCCAGCCCGTCTGTCAGATGGCAGGACCGTCGGATGAATCCTTGTGTCAGAGGGATTCTTCTGATGCCCGTCGGTCAAAATAGCAAGCCGGTCGGTCAGGTTGCAGGGCTGTCGGATGAATCCTTGTGTCAATAGGATTCTTCTGACGCCCGTCGGTCATCCCTGGCCTATAAAAGCTTTGATTTTTCCTCATTAAAAGGGGTTTGGAAAATTTGCAAAAAGAGGGGAAACTCTGCCAAAATTCATGCGCGTTTTCTCTCTCTTCCAGCAAACACATTTCTAAAAAGATCTAACTAACTCAAGAATCAAATCTTCAAAAGAAAGAGGATCTAGTTGATTTTTTCACGGGTTTTTGATTTTCGAAACTCAATTTTCGTCGAACTGTTGAAGACACATTCTATCTTCTACATTTTATCTTTTTGTTCGGACCTTCTCATGGAGCGTGTGGGAAGCCAGACAACTACAAGGAATCCAACCAAAAGGTTGTTCTGAGGGTAAATATTTTGGACCCTTTTATGTCCCTTTTTTACCTTCATTTTCGATATTATCTTTGCTCTTGTCCCTTTTTTGTATTTCTTGCTTCAATTCTTCTTGGGTCTGTGTCAAATTTGTTTTTTGCTTTTTGAAAAGTTTCTTTTTTTCTGGGATAGTGGTGACCGACGGGTCAGCTACTTTGACCGACGCCCGTCGGTCACCTTTAAGCATAACCCGTCGATCACCCTCACAGACGGCTCCCTTCGAGTGAGCGATGCGCTGTATTGGTCACATTGACCGACGCCCGCCGGTCATTCAGCATAACCCGTCGGTTAGTTCTGTCCCACATTTTTAAATCTTTTTCTTCCCCTTTTTTGTTCACTCAAATTTTTTATGTTTATTTATAGCTTTTCTTCTGTATTTTAACATCCTTTTGGCTTGTTTTGTGAGAGTATGTTCTTGTTTCTTAGACTAGCTGGAGCCTAAGGGAGTTCTCCCGCATATGAAAATTTCGCCTGGTTTAGTTCCCTATCCTCCTCTCTTTTGCATTTCATGTATTTATTTATTTTTTTCTCCTGTATATGACAAAATTGTTGTATTTCTCGCTATTGTAAAAATCGGCCAAACGTTTTATATTTAATAAACTGAATTCTTCATAACATCAAGGACCCAATGTCCTATTTTTATCTAATAAAATCCTCATAATAAAAATATCCATTTTAATAATGATGCATGCGAGGACCAAAGTCCTAAAAATAATCAATGCCCCGATTTGTGTATGTATTGCATATTTATAAAAGGGAGTTGTATTCCACTCCTTGTGTTATTGTAATTTATATCTTTCATTATTTACTCGTTCATTTACCACTTTCCAAATATGAATAAATGCGCTTTGATTCAATTGCATCATGTGGAGAGAGAGCGAATTAATGAAAATTAAAATTTGATCATAAAATAATCAAGGTAGAAATAGATGAGAAGTCCCGAACCCAGCTCTGGTCTTTGGGCTCAAAGAGGTAAGAGGTCTATCCGATCACTCATTAGAACTATGACCTCTAAGACACCTCTTGTGTCACAAGACTTTGACGTTAATCCTAGGCTCCTTAGGGCGAGAGGTTTACCCTCCAAGACCCCTTTGGTTGGCCCAAAATGGATACTAAGCGCAGTCTTAGGCTCTCCGAGGCGAGAGAAACTTTCCCAATGTTCTATTGGGTGGCGACTCCATGAAATTTCCTAGTTGCCTAAAATAGACGCACTTATATATATCTTTACAAGTTGCTAATGGATCCTCAATTGCCCGATCGCCCTCAAGTGGGCGGTCAGAGGGGCGGCTGCGGGGTCTGTCGCGCGTCACAGTGGCGACTCCACTGGAGACTTATGGTTCGAGACTTCGATTTGAAACTACCTCGCTTAACTTTTATGATTAAAGTTTAATTCATAAATTCGCTTTCTTTCAAATTTGCATTTACATCCCATTAGAGCCTTAGAATATGCTAGATTGGTCCCTTCTTAACCTCGATGCATTCCCGAAGCACAACCCTACGTTCACTCAATGTGGGGAAGTGTTAAGGATAATCACCAGCCCAAGCTTCGTACCTAATGGTATATCAAATGATGATTCGATCAGTCGTTATGCTCGTAATGAGCTAGACCCGTCGGTAGGGATCATGCTTAGGCAGCCCTAAAGTAACATCTCCCTTGTCTAAAGCTCATGTAATGGCCGTAGCTACTTTCCATAGGTGATATGAACCGTAATTCCATGCTTGCTGTATGGATCCTTATGCATTGGGTGAGTCCAGGTGTCTTGCTTGGTAACCTAGCCAAAGGCTTTCATGCCCCGGTAGGGCCATATCGAAATTTTTGGAATGTCTGAATACATGATGATCGTTATCCATTCGCTTGTACATTAGCAAAGGAGTGTCATGCTATCAGTTTTTCACCATGCACCATGCGTGTCCATTGGGTCCCCCTGCTGACCCTTGGGCTAATCCCGCCTTGGAAAGAGACCGCGCGACCATGTGTGTGGGAGAAATAAGGGCGGAAGGACCTACCTGCTTGCTTGTGTTTTGTGGGTGTTGCATATCACAATCATGCATTGCATCTGCATTCCATGCATCACATCTAATGCCTTGCCCTGCAGCCATCATAGATTTGCCTACCGGACGGTTGATCCGAGTTCCTGCATCTGAACTGCTAGATAGAGAAGGCCTTCCAGAGATCTTATCGGAAGTCAGCTGTACCGTATCTGAGATGGCAAACTCACCTAGGGGTAATGATGCCACCAGGGCCATGATTGCATAATAAGTGGGCCGACGGTTTGAAGAGTTTGAGGGCAGAATGATGAACATGCTAACTGCTTTGGCACAACAGAATGCTCCGCAGAATCCACCACCTCCTCCTCCCATGAGACAAAATGAGCAAGAAGAGGAAAGAGTTGAGAGACAAGAAGAGCCTATTCGGTCGCCACCAATAGAGCTGAGGTCAGTAGCTTTAGGAGGTCAGAGGAGAAGACCAGTGCCGAGGATAGATGATGACAGAGATGACGAAGATGACAAAATGAGTATTGTATCTGAGAGAGGGAAGGCACCCCAAACTGATGAGTTCATTCTGAAGAAGATGGAAGAGAGGTTTGAAGACATGGCCCGTATGCTGAGTAGAGGTCAGGGGATGAACCCGGAGGATAAAGAATTGGAGGGAGAAGACCTGATTCCTTACAATTTCAAGATGCCTGATGTGCAAAAATTTGACGGTACCTCCGATCCGACTGCCCATGTGAAGCAGTACTCTTTAGTCATGAAAGGGACCACTTTGTCTAAGAGGCAGAAGGTGGAGTACTTTTGTTTGAGTCTGACTGGCCCTACCATCGACTGGTATCATAGCCTCGATCGTCGAACTAAGGAAGTTTGGGATCTACTCACGGATGAGTTCTTGAGGCAATATGATTGGAACACCAGGATGGTGGTGACTCTTAAGGACCTTGAATTGCTCTGGCAGAAGGCCGGTGAATCTTTTCACTACTATCTCACCCGCTGGCGGAATAGGGTAATGGAAATACGAAGAAAGCCAGACACCCAAGGCCAGATCCGCCTGTTTATCAAGAATGCAAGCCTGTATTTGAAGGATGGTCTGAAGATGAAAGGGCTGAAGGATTGGGAGTCTCTAAAAGACATAGCCATTGAGGCGGAGGGAGAATTCTTGGCCCGAAAAGCTAGCGATGATAGTTTTGCAAAAAGGGATAACATCGGTCAGTGAACCAGTGGGCCAACTGGTCCCAGTAGCAGCACCAGAAGATCTGTTGAGGTGTCCGCGAGGAAGTTTTCGAACCTAGGGAGACCCTTATCTTGGATTTTGAGGCGCTTGATGAAGGAAGGAAAGTTACGACCTTTGGCTCCTAGGCCAGCTAAAACGCAAGGGACGCCAGGTCACAAGGACAATGAATACTATGCATTTCATCAGCACACAGGCCATCTAACAGACAATTGTAAGGCGCTGAGACACTCTATTCAAGATCTGATTGATGACAAGCAGATTTTGGACCCTGAGAAGAGGGAACCCAAGATGAAGCCTGGTTACAATGTCGTACTGCCACCAGTTTTTATGATCGGATCCAGCTTGCCAGAGTGGTACATACTGCAGGACTTATATGGGAGCAAGAGTATTGCTGTTGTTTGTTCTGAGGATAGAGAAGGAAAAGTGGTTGTAGCGACCATTGATTGTTGGTCGAGCAATGAGAGCGGTGAAGAGGCCGAAGAGGAAGGAGAGACGAACTTAGATCTGTGGAGATCTGATAAGGATGAAGAAGAGGTAGGGGTTGTGACAAGAAGTGGGAGAGTGGTCCCTGAGATTACAAGGGTACCAGAACCAGCGCAGCCATCGACGAAAAAGGAGCCAGAGGAGAACCAGATTGTTGAGCAGTTGAAAAAGATCGCGGCTCAGATATCCATCTGGGATCTCTTAAGACAGTCCCCTTCTCACAGGCAGAAAGTGGTAGAGGCCTTGACTGAGTCTACTGTTGCCACCACAATTTCCCCATCAGAGATTTTAGGTCTAGTTAAAGGAGGATCGGGGGAGAGATTGGTTTTTTCCGATGCCGACCTGCCAGTCGAAGGCCGCGATCATAACCGACCCCTGTATATCAAAGCACAGATTAACGGCAAGCACACCGCTTGCGTTATGGTAGATGATGGATCTTCTATCAATGTTTGCCCTCTGATAGCTCTTCAGGCTTTTGGATTGAGTGAGGATATGCTCAGTGAATCAGATTTGACAATTATAGCCTATGATAATTCAAGAAGACAAGCCTCGGGAACATTCAAGACCTTGGTCAAAACGGGACCCATTGAGGTAGAAGTAGTGTTTGTGGTTCTGCCCATTCCAACTAATTTCTTAGCCCTACTTGGGAGGCCTTGGTTTCACAGACTAGGAGGAGTACCATCCACGCTACATCAAATGATAAAGTTCCCACATGAAGGGGAGGTGGTAACTATTAAGACAACCAGGGAGAATCAGGTGTCGGCTCTTGAAATTGCTAATCAGCCATTTAGTGGCTTCCACGTGTCAATGATAGGAGAAGAGCACAGACCAGTGGATAACCCAACGGTGGTTAACATGATCAAAAAGATGCACTATCTCCCTGGGGCTTGTTTGGGTAGAAACTCTTAGGGGCTGCAAACTGCGATCACTACTCAAGGTCAGAAGAACCGGAAGGGTCTGGGGTACAGAGGCGGTTTGGGCAAGAAGAAGACGACAGATAAGATCCCTCATATCTCGGAAAGTTTCATACCAGCATCCTCAGTATGTGCTTATACGGGTGAAAACGAGCTGCAATGGGTGAATGGGAGGATTGTCCCCGGATTTGAGATCTTCACCGATGTATTTGACTGGGATGTCGGAGTTATCAAGACTGCTGAGAGCTTCTGGGATGAAGAGGTCATGACTCAGTGCATTGCTTGGGACAGAGGTGAGCCAGAAGAGGTAGTCACAGAACGGATGTTTATTGCTAGGCAAAAGGAGAAAGAAAAGATGGCCGGAACAAAATTGAAAATTGGGGATTTAAAGATTTCCTCAGACATGCCTGAAGGGCCTCTATTGAATCAAGAAGCTGATGAGCAAGCTGTAGCAGTATCAACCTCTAGGGAGGCAGAAGAAGACTCTAGCTTAGATTGTATTTTTATTCCATAACTTTTTTATGATGTAAATGACAATTATAATATTATTAATGTGGCAAATGATTTCTCTTACTTGTGCGATGTTTCCAATAATTTCAACATGCATGAACATGATCATATTCCATCAATTTTTGACATTGATTCCACTGATACAACACCTTTTAATCTTGGAACCTCGAAAAATCCGAAGGAAATTCTAATAGCATCAAATATAACTCCTGATGAGAGAGAAAAATTTGAGAGAATAATAAGAAAATATGAAAAAGTCTTTGCCTGGATCTATGAAGACATGCCAGGGAATGATCGGAATGTAGCAGAACATGCTATCCCGACTTATCCAGACCATAAGCCTGTAAAACAGAAGTTGAGAAGGCTCAGGCAAGAATGGGCAGACAAGGGCAAAGAGGAGATTCGGCAGCAGATTGAGGCCAAGTTCCTGGTTGAAGTGCAGTATCCTACATGGTTGGCAAACGTAGTCCCTGTAGCGAAGAAAAATGGGAAGGTTACGGTATGTGTGGATTATCGAGATCTGAACAAGGCCTGCCCTAAAGATGATTTTCCACTACCCCACATTAATGTGTTGATAGACAGTGCCGCCAACTGTGCGATGTACAGCTTTGGGGATGGTTATGTGGGCTTAACCAGATCCTAAACAAGATAGCTGACCGGGTTAAGACCGCTTTCATCACAGAGTGGGGGACCTACGCCTACCGAGTTATGCCTTTTTGCCTTAAAAATGCAGGGGCCACATACCAGAGGATAGCGACCAAGATTCTAAGCGACCTGATCCACAAGGAGGTGGAGGTATATGTCGATGACATGATGGTCAAGTCAGCCACTCGAGAGGGCCATTTTGAAGCTCTAGAGAAGTTCTTCACCAAGATTGATAAGTACAGTCTGCGACTTAACCCCAAGAAGTGTATCTTCGGAGTAACTTCAGGGAAACTGTTGGGACATATCGTCAGCCAGAGGGGAATAAAAATTGACCCGGACAAGGTAAAGGCCATCAGAGAGATGCCCGTGCCACAAAAGGAGAAGGATGTAAGGAGCATCCTGGGCAAGCTGCAGTACGTCAGCCGATTCATTGCCAAGCTCACTTCGATATGCGAGCCCATTTTTAAGCTGCTCAGAAAGAATCAGCCTGTGGTCTGGAACAAAGACTGCTAGAAAGCCTTTGACAGCATCAGGGAATATCTATTGAATCTGCCAGTGTTAAGGCCGCCGCAACTAGTTAAACCGCTTATCCTGTATCTGGCAGTGGAAGGCAGTTCTGTGGGTGCCATGATGGCTCATGAGGATGAATTTGGAGTGAAATTCGCAGTTTATTACCTCAGTAAGAAGTTCCTGGCTTATGAGATAAAATATGCAGAGGTAGAGAAGATCTGTCTCGCAGTGATTTGGGCATCAAAGAAGCTGAGGCATTATTTCCATTCGTACAAAGTTCAGGCAGTGGCCAAGCAGAATCCGTTGAGATATTTGCAAGAAGCGCCGTCTTTGCTTGGTAAGATGGGGAGGTGGTTGCTTTTGCTACAGGAGTTTGATGTGGAATACATCACTCGCAAAACTATTAAGGGGCGAGCCGTAGCCGAATTTCTTGCTGAGCATCCTATTCAAGGGGACACCCCCGAGTTCACCTTTCCTGATGAGAGCATAGTCACGATTTCTGTCCAAGGATGGCAGCTACACTTCGACGGGGCAGTGAACAACAAGGGGCTGGAGTTGGAATTATTTTAACAACCCCAGATAATGAGAAACTCCCTCTAGCAAAGAAGTTAAAGTACAAAACAACCAACAATGAAGCCGAATATGAAGCATTCATTTTCGGGTTAGAAGCTTTAGCTGCTTTGGGGGCAAAGAACATAGAAGTCTTTGGTGACACATCCTTGGTGATTTACCAGATCCGAGGTGAGTGGGCTGTAAAAGAAGAGCGGCTGGTACCCTATGTTGAATATTTGAAAGAGATATGTGCGCAGTTTGAAAACTGCACTTTCCACTTCGTGCTAAGAGATGAGAACCGTCTAGCTGATGTGTTGGCAACCCTAGTGTCGATGTGGGATAATACTGAAGGGGCAGCTATGAAACCAGTGCTGATTTCAAGTTCTGAGAAGCCCAGCTTTGAGATCAACCTATTAATGGAAGTAGAAGTGGCTGATGGAAAACCATGGTACTTTGACATTATGAATTATTTAGAAAACGCTAGGTTTCCAGAGGAAACTACCGAGAAAGACCAGAGAATGATTCGGAAGCTATCTAATCAGTTCATATCCTTGGAAGGAGTGTTGTACAAAAGACAGGCAAACGGGATTCAGCTTAGGTGCTTAAATGAAAAAGAAGCACGCAAGGTAATGGAGGAGACCCATGCAGGCGTCTGTGGGGCTCACATGAACGGTTTAACTCTGGCAAAGAATATCATGAGGCAAGGCTTCTATTGGCTTACGATGGACAATGACTGCTCAAAGTATGTCAAGCATTGCCAGTTATGCCAACAGTATGCAGATTTGAGAGATCTGCCAGTATCAGAGCTACACAACCTGACATCGCCTTAGCCTTTCGCCTCTTGGGGGATAGATATCATTGGAGAGATTCGCCCTACGGCATCTATCAGGCACAGATATATCATAGTCGCAATTGACTATTTTACCAAATGGGTAGAGTCAGAATCCTTCAAAAAGATTGATGCAAGGGATATGGCCAAGTTTATAGAGAGAAATCTGATCTGCAGATATGGCCTCCCTCACCACATAGTGTCTGACAACGGGGTGCAGTTCATGGGGGAAACCAGGAAGCTCCTTGAGAAATATGGTACCAAGCACCATAGATCCTCTCCCTACCGACCACAAGCTAACGGGTCAGTAGAGGCCGCCAATAAAAATGTGAGGAGGATCCTATCCAAGATGGTCCAAACTTACAAAGACTGGGCAGAGAAGCTACCCTTCGCACTGTGGGGATACAGGACAACGGTAAGGATATCTACGGGCGCTACGCCATATTCTTTGGTATACGGGACGGAGGCAGTATTGCCAGTTGAGATAGAGCTCCGATCGTTGAGGGTGATTGTGGAAGCCCAAACTCCAGAGGCTGAATGGGCACGACAGAGGCTACGACACTTAAACTTACTGGATGAGAGTAGGCTGAAGGCTTATTATCACAATGAGGTCTACCAGAAGAGGTTGGCAAGGACATTCAGGAAAAAGGTGAGAAAGCATCCACTGAAGGAAGGGGACTTAGTGTTCAAGCAGACGACACTAGGTATACCGGATATCAGAGGAAAATTCAGACCAACCTGGGAGGGGCCGTATATCCTTAAAAAGCTATTGTCCAAAGGAGCTGCAATCTTGTCGGATAGCAATGGAAATGAATTCAAAGAACCGATCAATGTCGACAGACTCAAAAGGTTCCATGGCTAAAGACCAAAAATAAAAAGAAGAGAATAAAATGCACTGCAGGTTCAAAACCAAAAAAAGGCGGCCGTGCTAAAATTGGGTGCCTCGACAGGGTGAAAACCGAAAAAAGGCACCCTATGCAAAAATAAGAGGCACGAGAGAAAATGTCCAATCGTGAAAACCCGAGAGGGCCAATTGGTAACAGGAGTTGATGCTGTTAAAATTTGGTTTCATGTATTAATAGGGCGTACACGGTCGAGTTAATGTCAAAACTGATCATGTATGCTGAAACTACATGGAAATGTACACAATTTCGTGAAATAGAACAAATATTATTCTTTTCATTTTCGTCATTTTCTAGTTCTGCATTAAAAAGAAATGTAACACCAAAAGAAATATATATGTTAGCTAAGCTAAGTCCTGCCACTACTCTCACTAACCAGATGCTTGAGCTCTCGTGTCCTATTATCAGATGCTGGACTAAGGACCCATTTCTTATATTTGCTGGCTGAAGCCATAGAATGATCGCCAAACCTCGGAATAACAGTCTTCACTGGTAGTTTGCCCCACAGCTCATGATACCTTGAGGTGAAGGCAGCCGAAAGAGCTCCTCCCCGAAAAGATAAGGGAACCCTCACCACATCCTGGGTCATCCCAAGCTGATGTGCACATCGAGAAGTGATGCAGAAAGTGGCTTGACAGAGCCCACAGAGGGGAACACACCCCGATGGCCCATCAATGACCACATGAGACAGTGGGAGCCAGGCAGACGTGAAACTGATATCGTTATCTGACAGGTCACCAAATCTGGTAATGCCTTCACCAGCAGTGGCACACTCATACAGCCGTCAACGAGGAAGAAAATGGCTCGGCGAGTACTATGGAATGACCCGAGGAGGTGGCTCAGATAGCATCCTCAGTTTCTCTTGCAGCTAGATCTAAAAAAAAAAAAACCCGTTGGAGTAAGTAGGGTTTACTTCAGGCAAAAGTAAGGCAAAGGGTTGTGTGAAAATCCGAAAGGACGCACCTCCCGCTAAGAAAAGCTAGTGTGAAAATCCACAAGGGACGCACTACCTTTAAAACAATGACGTTCAATGCCTGGAGCGATAAGGCGACGTTATTTCAGATGAGCCTCTTTCTATCAGATAACACACAACAAAGAACATGAATCAGAATCCCGAGTAAATGATCATTGACCAGGGGGGCTAAGGATGCACACTGGACGTCTCTTTAAGAAAACTTGCCAATAATGCTCAGGATTCCGGGGGCATGGTAGAGCAGGCAAGCTATAACCTCAGCAAACCTCGGACCACCTAGAGCATGATCTATATATTTTTGCAAGCATTTGCATTCCATATCATACACATAGTGTTTCTTGTATATCCCTACGCATATAACATTGCAGGAGAAATTGGCGGGGAACACCAACAAGAGCCGAGTTATGACACCAGTCCTAACATGCAAAGGGGCACAGCTCAAAAATTCACAGAGGTTAGTGCACCTACAACGTCACCAGTCACAACAAAAAGACAACCTGCCTATAACACGGCAACAGCTATTCTCATAACTCCATCCAGCAGGAAGGTCACCGCTTCAAGTACAGAGAAACATTGATCCGAACACAAGCATCCATCAAAAGTCCGAACATGAGCGCCTAAGATTCATGTCTTCTTGGAAAGGGAACCCAGCGGGGTCTCCTCCTCCACAAGATCAAGATTACGGTCAGAGAGTACCTTGTCTCACTGTTCACACGGTAGTAAGAGAGTACTACACACCTTGCAGCTGAATGGGGGTTAGCAGATCAGACTTTATACTGACCGGATGGGGGGTTAGCAAGAGAATGCCAATGAGCAGAGATTATGGTCAGAGTGTACTGCTTCTCAACAATCGAAGTTATAGTTAGAGAATACTACTCTTCACCTAGAGACTGTGGTCAGAGAGTACCGCTTCTCACTAGTCGAAGCTGCGGTTAGAGAAACACTGCTCTTCGCATCGAGCTTGTAGTCAGAGAGTGCTACATCTCCTCAACACTGCGCGAGCCGAGACGAGGCCAGCAGAAGTAGAATCTGCGGTTAGAGAAACACTGCTCTTCACACCGAGTTTGTAGTCAGAGAGTGCTACATCTCCTCAACACTGTACGAGCCGAAATGAGGCCACCAGAAACAATCGAAGTTGTGGTTAAAGAAACACTGCTCTTCATATCGAGGTCGTGGCTAGAGAATGCTACATCTCACCAACACCTGCAGGTCGAGACGAGACCGATAAGGATATCTTCACCCGCCGAACAGACTGAGACAAGGTCTACCCGGTAAAAGGCATGGAAGGTAAGAACCGCCATAGGTACGCTTTCTTCCTTTCTGTCCTTCCTCTGAGTTTTGGCTCATCTAGGCGCTCGGGCACTAGTTTCCCCAAAACTGGGGGCAACTGTAAGCACCATGTCCCGGAGCGGTCCGGATCAGAGATTACCCTATGATAAAATCGGCATCCGAGCCTGTACAAATGGTTTGGATTCAGAGGCTTTAGTCCCATGCTCCATGAAAAATGAGTCTTTTAACCTTTTGTAGGCAGAAGAGGAGAAAACGGGGAGTTTTTAAAGTCCAAAAAAGTATGTTTTCCTCAACGGACGACCAGCCCATCGGTCAGGAGCCAGCCCGTCGGTCAAATGGCAGGACCATCGGATGAATCCTTGTGTCAGAAGGATTCTTTCGACGGCCATCGGTCCAAATGGCAGGCCCGTCGGTCAGGTTGTAGGGCCGTCAGATGAATCCTTGTGTCAGTAGGATTCTTCCGACGCCCGTCGGTGAACCACAGACGCCCACCGGTCATCCCTCGCCTATAAAAGCTTTGATTTTTCCTCATAAAAAGGGGGTTGGAAAATTTTCAAAAAGAGGGGAAACTCTGCCAAAATTCACGCGCGTTTTCTCTCTCTTCCAACAAACACATTTCTAAAAAGATCTAACTAACTCAAGAATCAAATCTTCAAAAGAAAGAGGATCTAGTTGATTTTTTCACGGGTTTTTGATTTTCGAAACTCAATTTTTGTCGAACTGTTGAAGACACATTCTATCTTCTACATTTGATCTTTTTGTTCGGACCTTCTCGTGGAGCGTGCGAGAAGCCAGACAACAACAAGGAATCCAACCAAAAGGTTATTCTGAGGGTAAATATTCTGGACCCTTTTCTGTCCCTTTTTTACCTTCATTTTCGATATTATCTTTGCTCTTGTCCCTTTTTTTTATTTCTTGCTTCTATTCTTCTTGGATCTGTGTAAAATTTGTGTTTTGCTTTTTGAAAATTTTTTTTTTTCTGGGACAATAGAGACTGACGGGTCATCTACTTTGACCGATGCCCGTCGGTCACCTTTAAGCATAACCCGTCGATCACCCTCACAGACGGCTCCCTTCGAGTGAGCGATGGGCTGTATTGGTCACCTTGACCGATGCCCACCGGTCATTCAGTATAGCCCGTCAGTGGGTTCTGTCCCACATTTTCAAATCTTTTTCTTCCCCTTTTTTGTTCACTCATATTTTTTATGTTAATTTATAGCTTTTCTTCTGTATTTTAACATCCTTTTGGCTTGTTTTGTGAGAGTATGTTCTTGTTTCTTGGACTCGCTGGAGCTTGAGGGAGTTCTCCTGCATATGAAAAGTTCGCCTGGTTTAGTTCCCTATCCTCCTCTCTTTTGCATTTCGTGTATTTATTTATTGTTTCTCCTGTATATGACAAAATTGTTGTATTTCTCGCTAATGTAAAAATCGGCCAAACATTTATATTTAATAAACTGAATTCTTCATAAAATCAAGGACCCAATGTCCTTATTTTATCCAATAAAATCCTCACAATAAAAATATCCATTTTAATAATGATGCATGCGAGGACCAAAGTCCTCAAAATAAGTAATGCCCCGATTTGTGTTTGTATTGCATATTTATAAAAGGGAGTTGTATTTCGCTCCTTGTGTTATTGTAATTTATCGCTTTCATTATTTGCTCGTTCATTTACCACTTTCCAAATATGAATAAATGCGCTTTGATTTAATTGCATCTTGTGGAGAGAGAGCGAATTAATGAAAATTAAAATTTGATCATAAAATAATCAAGGTAGAAATAGATGAGAAATCCCGAACCCAGCTCTGGTCTTTGGGCTGAAAGAGGCGAGAGGTCTATCCGATCACTCATTGGAACTATGACCTCCGAGACACCTCTTATGTCACGAGACTTTGACGTTAATCCTAGGCTCCTTAGGGTAAGAGGTTTACCATCCAAGACCCCTTTGGTTGGCACAAAATGGATACTAAGCGCAGTCTTAGGCTCTCTGAGGCGAGAGAAACTTTTCCAATGTTCTATTGGGTGGCGACTCCATGAAACCTCCTAGTTGGCCAAAATAGACGCACTTGTAAATATCTTTACAAGTTGCCAACGGATCCTCAATTGCCCGATCGCCCTCAAGCGGACAGTCAAAGGGGCGGTCGCGGGGCCCTGCGCGCGTCACACAACCACTATGAGTGGCTGCCCATTATTTGTTTTGCTTGACTAAGCGTTATCGCTTAGCACGATTGTTTGTCCATTCAGGTTAGGAGTTCAGAGTAATGCAGCGGTTCTCGGTGACGTTGGCCACCGAATCGGTAGAAGTTTAGAATGTTGTTGTGGTTGTCGGTTTGTAATTAAGTTTATTGACTTAGCATTTGTAATGAGGTGTAATAATCTTTAATGCAAATGATGATGTGTGTGAGATAAGTTTAGAATGTGCATATCTTGAGGTTATGATGTTAAAAATTTTATTACTCTGATTTATGTATTACCATATGTGTTTTGTCTAGTAGCACCTTCCGCTCACTGTATCTCTTCTTCCGTCGATATGCTACGTGTGGGAGTTGGGGGTGTTACATGAAGTATGTATGAAAGTATGAGTTTTGAATGTGTATTCCGCTGCACATGTGTGAAATTTATTAATTCAGGAATTTGCAAGTGTTTATGTCATGTGATATGCCTGTGTAATGCATGCCGTAACGACCATTCTCGACTGTCTTAGCGAAGCTATTGTGCGGTCGGGAATGGGTGTTACACAACCAACCCACCAAATTCAATCCAAACCAACATAACACATATATAAACACTACAAAATATTCAATTCATCAATAATTATTCATTAACATAAAAATTAACACAACAATTCCCAAACCTCATTTGATAGCTCTTTCATATTTACTTTTCCTTTCTTCCTTGTTCTCCTTCTCTTTCATGGTCATAATCATCCAAAATCCCTTATTAATGCCCAAACATATCATTAATTACAATTCTTACCCATTTAAGAAGAAATTAATGAAATAGGAGACTTATTTCTTGCCTTTCCCATACAAATCTTCCATCTAAAACCACTTAAAACCCGAGAAGTAAAAAATTTCAATCTTGTGTCTTGGATTTAAGGAGAGTGGCATGAGGTAGGAGATGAAGAAATCTGATATGAGCCTAAATAGCTCATATTTAGCTTATGTTTTGTGGTTAAAATTATGTTTAGTCATGATTTAATCTGCTAGAATTAGGTTTCTTTGATGTCTTGTGTTATGTTTTGTTAATATAGGATAAAAAGGGAGAAGATGTGAAGAAAGAGCATAAATGAGCAAGAAAAGAGGTTTTTATCGTGAGGACGATAGAGGACGCCGAAGAGAAGAGAAGGGGAGAGAAGAAAAGAGGAGCAAAGTAGGGAAACCGCACGCTGTCGAGTGCATGACAGGCATTGCGAGCGCGGCTAGATTTGGAGGAAGAGGAAGATCACGCAGTTGAAAGAAGTGAAGTGCCATGCTCTATCGTGAGCGCGACAAGCGTTGCGAGTGCGATAGAGAGAGACGTTGGACAATTTTCCTTGAAAAGTCACTTGAAAAGTTGCATCTTTCCACAAAGTTGTGCAACTATTTAAAGAAGGGACATAACCTTTAGAACACTATAAATGTTAATTTCAACTGTAATTTTAGGATGATGGGATTTTAACTAATTTATTTTCTATAAGTTTGAAGAAAAGTTTATATATAGTTTAACTTTTAAAGTAGACTTTATGTTTTGAAAAAGAAGACCAAGGAGGAGAAAATTTATTACAAGGGTTTGTCAAAGGGTTGAGAGATTTCTTTCTACTTACTCTTATCTTTTACTTTCTTCTCTGAAATTTAAATGAATGTTATTTAATGAACTTGATATTATTGTTATTTTCTATTTCCATCTATGTCAGTAGTCTTTGAGTGCAGAGTTCCCTATTAGTATATTATTGCATGATCATTATAAGTTAAGGTAGAATTGAGAGGTTCAATTTAACTTACATCTAATAGGAATTCATTATTAAAACATAACTAGAGGGATCAGTATGTTGAGATAATTGCTATAGGTTGGTGATTATTCTTAAAATATGTAATTCAAATTAATTAGTTCATTAATGAGAGTTTAGGATTAGCATTTCAATTGTATATTTTAGGCATTCTAGTTCATGGTCGAGAGAGTGGATTAGAACAATATTCCAACTTGGCTTGCTTATTGGACTAAAATTATAATTAAATGATGGAATCAAGTTTCATAATCATTAGTTCTTCATTCTATACTTTGTCTTCTTTGATTATCATGTACTAGGTTTAATTAAATTGCATGATAAGAGTAGTAGAAAATTAACTTACAAATTAATGAATATTGTAAACAAGATAAAAATTGAGTAGTAATAGTGATCGACATCTTTTGTACTATAATCGGTACACGGTATACTTGCAGAATTAGCGTGTAGAAATAAGCCTAACAAGTTTTTGTCCCCATTGCCGGGGAATGTTATGATTAAATTTATTGCCATTATGATTCTTGAATTACAAGACTTAATTAGTTTTGTGTTTGTTGTGTTTGTTTTTACAGGATTGGATAGTTCAAGTATATGCCTAATACAAGGAGTTCTCAAGAAGAACTTGAACCGTTGAATCCAGAAATAGAAAGATTTTGTAACACCCCGAAATGTATCCTAGAAGGATTTGTGTATTTCTAGGGATTCTGATGATCAAAACCGTATGAATTGATGGTTGGAGTGATTAAGTAGGAGAAAAGATATGATTGGAATTAAGAAAAGGAAGACAAGGGTAATTTGGTCATTTTGCAAATATAGATTTAATTGAATCGAATAAATAACTATGAGGGCTAAATTTTGAGAATGGATCAGTTTTATGCCGAATGTATGTGAGTTGTTGTGTCAGGTGTGCCGAAAGGACGAATTCGGTATTAATGCAAAAGTTTCGGCAACTGCGGCCAATTCCAAAAATTATAAAGTATTGATTTGGGATTTAATTGAAGGGAGTAAAGATGTTATTGTGGGCCAATGTAAGAATTATAATTATGTATTATGTCTTAGAAAGATTAAAAAGGAGTTAAGGGACCAAAAAGGAGAATTGTTAAAAAAAAATCTAGTGAGGGCCAATAGGAATAGGGCATGTGGCATTTTAGATAGGTTCGACTTATTTGGAGTGAGAGAAGTGTGTGAGAGAGTAGATTTTCTACTCATCCCTCTCCTTCCTCACATTACTTACTCTTTCCCTTCTTCTCTTCCTCTTCTTCTTCATCCCACGCCCTCCTCTCTCTTTCTTTGCAAGCCCTAAGTTGTGTATAATGGAAATTGCAGCTCAAGTGTTCATGGTGAGAGATTTGGCATGATCTAATTTCTGAAATATTTCTTCTTTGATCAACTAGAAATCTTAAGTAATATTATGTGTTTTGATGAGGAAATTGGAGTAGTAAAACTGTAGAAAGAGTATGGAAGCAAGAAGTGCAACTATTAAAGCTAATGGAGCGAAGGATTTTGAGATTTGGGAAATTTATATGTTTTGATGTGAATTCTTACTTATTTATTTGTGTATGAATGAGTTTCTATTTTGAATTGTATTTTTCTTAAAATTTGATTGGTTGTGTTGATGAGGTTGTGTGGATTGGCTTGGATTAAGAGAATCTAAATTTTCTAGGGATACTCTTTCCAGATTTCACTGGACCTCTAGTGAATGTTTTAGCCATAAGTCTGACTATAGAAGTCAAGATTGTATAAGACTAGTGCCATGTAAAAGCTAATTCTTATTTCTAAAATTGTCTCTAAAGAACCGAAACCTAATTATGGCTCTAGGATCCTCGAAAATGGTAAAAACCGGGGTGTCTGTATTTGGACGGGTTCACGGGAGCAGTGTAGATTTTGTAGATCATATCTGGACTTATATACGTCCAATTGATCTGTAATCGGTGGCATTAGAAATCTAACATCCTAAGGAACATTTTGTATGAAGGACGTTTTAGCTAAACATGAGATTTAGTGGGTCGTTTAGGCAGTACAATGTTAGATGCGAAAAACTATCTCCTAGGTCTGATTCCGTAGAGCAAGTGGGGAGAGCCTCTGTCGCGAGCGTGACAGAGACTGATTGTGGAAGGTTTTTCCATTCATTTTGACCTTCATGGTTGGTAGGAACCCTTGCCCCTCTTTCCTATCTTCTAGGGTGTGTCTTTCGTAATGTTTCTCTTTCCGAAAGACCCCCGAACTTCATTGGAACCCTTTGAACCCTATTCATTATATGTTTAGAGGTTGAAAATGAGTAAATAAATGGCTAGTACTTAGGAATACAAATGTCTAAGGTTATAAGTAAGAATATTGACTTAGTTATTTAGAAGTTTAATGAATTGGACACTCCTGAGTATGTTCATTATAAACTTGATTTATATTAGGTTAGGCAATTTGAAGTGGAATTCCATAATTTGCATTTTGAACTAACAGAATTACAGGGTTTGGATTCCCAATTCTTTGGGATGCATATGAAGTTTAGAACACTCTTTCAAGTCCAAACCAAAGTATGGAAATTTAATCGGCCATGAAAGATAATATATCAACTGAACTTTGCCAATGCTTTAGTGTTTGTTAAAGATAAGTGTGGCACATATGTATAAGATATGTAAAAGTCTGTTGAGCAAGTAATGATTCAAGCTTCGAGTAGACTCAATAATAGTTTAAGAATTTGTATATGAGGTTAAAAATTCAATTAGAGGATTGTTTTAGGTGTGTCACAACTAAACGGAATGAACTTTTGGGTATCCCAATCGGTTCTTTTTATATGACTATCTAGTTATGGAATGATTTTGAATTAAATGAATAGTTTAAGATATATGTGTTGAGGTTTTTGAGTTTAGTGCCTGAATTTGGGGAAAACAGTGGGATGTTTAGCTCTGTCGCCAGCGCGACAGGGACTGTCTAGTTTTCTATAGCGAGCGCGATAGAGACCATCTAGTTCCTGTAGAGATCGCGACTAAGGTCGCGAGCGCGACTCTTTCTTATGCCATGAATGTATGTGTGTTAAGCTATTTGACATGGATTTTGATTTGTGATTCACATATAATATAGTGTATAAACTAAAATATACAATATCATGCAAATTATAGTTGAAGTAAATTTACTGAGGATGTGTTAAATTAAAATAAGACCATAATTTAAAGGTTAAGGATTGTTACATTTTATACGAACCATTATTTTAAATTATGAACAAATTATGCATAGGATAATTATGCAATTATAATAAGAGTATGTACTTTTGAAAAAGGTATTAAATTTCTGGCATGAGCGTTATTAAAGGAAACAAGTATGTGTTAGACTGCATTAGTCGAGTCGTGGATAGATAGGCATGCCTATAGAGTTTCTGTTTGCTGCAGCTTTTGTGATTTGGACCCTGATCAGGTCCCCGATCGGATCTTCATGATCCTTTTGTAACGGATCCTCGTGATCCTTCTGTACTGGATCTTTATGATCCTTTCATATCGGATCTTCATGATCCTTCTGTCATGTATCTTTGTGTTACTCGTTATCCACATCCTTGACTTAGCAGGCAGTAAATGAATAATGGTTTGTGAATCAAACAATAAGTTGTGAATTGATAAATGGATGCGAAGGCTTATACGAAAGTGTGAGATTAAGAACTCAACAAGAATGTGATCGCATTGTCTGCTGTGATTTATATGTGGCATGAGTTTGCACTTCGCGCACCTATATATTTTGGATCCGGTAAGATCCTTCTGTGAAAGTGTGGTAACATCTTTGAAAGCTTACATGGCCCAGCTTTGGATATTTCCTTTTGAAATGTTAAAATGAGTTCATGTCACGAAAGTAACTATATGTATAGTATGCATCTATATGCTGGAACATGAAGTTGGATTATTAGCTGCTATTCAAGACTCTTTGATGTGTGAGAATTATTTTAGTTTGAGAACTGATCATAGGCTGAATATGATGATATGTGTGACAAGAGATATATGAATAATAAAACCTGAAAAACATGTATTAATTAAGATTGTCATCCTGTTTGACCTTGTAAATGATTATGATTAAAATATTATGATTATGATCAATTTTGTGTATTTATTAAATGAGATGTTTAAGTTTGTCTGAAATGTGTATTTATGTTTAAATAATTTGATTTTAGATATTTATTGTATGTTGTGACGGACGGCCATTGTGAGTGGTCGTCCATACTATGTGTTTTTCCCCACTAAGCTTTGTGCTTAGCATGGGTGTGTATCCATGCAGGTTTGGAGTTAGTCGTGTCGCCAAGGACAATCCGCAGCAGTCTGGCCAACAAGTCCGTAATAGTATTTATTGTTTAGAGGTTTTAGATAATTATTGTAATGTAATTCTTTATTAGTATTGTATTAAGTGATTGGGATGTAATAAAATGTGAATGAGGAGTGTAATGCTAAGTATATGAATGTCTTTTGTATTATGCGAATGTTTATGTTTGAAAAAAAAAATTATATATTTCTGCTTGTATTATGGTGTCCTGTGTGTTATCGCGTGTAGCATTCCTCACTCATCGTAGTGTACTGCCTATGTTACCATACAGTATGCTATACATGGGTAAGGGGTGTTACAGATTTATTTCAAGTAACTGTAAGTCCAATAAGAAGAAGAATAAAAATAGGAGACTAATCATGGCTAAAGAAGTGAATCCACCAAGGTCGATGGATTTTGCTATGCCAGTGTTGAGCAGGGCTCAATAAGGGGTGGTAAGACCAACGGTAAATGCTAATCAGTTCAAAATTAAGCCATCTCTTTTACAAATGATTGAAAATAGTATTCAATTTTATGGTTTGGCAAATGAGGATCCAAATGCTGATTTGGCAAATTTCTTAGAAATTTGTGATACCTTAAAAATTAATGGAGTTTCAGCGGATGCAATTAAGATTAGGCTTTTTCCTTTTACTTTTAAGGATAAGGCAAAGGTTTGGTTAAATTCACTAACTAGTGGATCTATAACAACTTGGGACCAATTGGCTCAAGAATTTTTATTTAAATATTTTCCTCTAGGCAAAACTGCAAAAATTATTAAGGATATCACTACTTTTATTCAACATGATAATGAATCTTTGTATGAAACTTGGGAAAGGTTTAAGCAATTGCAGAGAAGTTATCCACATCACAACCTTCCAAGGGAGTTGCTTATGCAAACATTTTATAATGGAGTAAACCCCACTACTAGAGGTACAATAGACACTATAGCCGGTGGTTCACTTATGAGAAAAACAACGGAGGCTGCATTTGAGTTATTAGAAGAAATGTCCATGAATAATTGCATGTGGCCAACCAAATGAGTAAGGGAATCAAATTCTTCTAATGCTAAGGTGTACATTCCATTGATTTTGTAGTAGCATTGCAAGCCCAAGTTGAGGCTTTAACACATAAGATTAATAGACTAGGTATGGGAGGAAGTCCACAAAATGCATGCACCATTTGTGGCCAAAAAGGTCATACTAGTGAAGTATGTAATTTGGGAATAGCTAGCACGGATGAACAAGTGAGCTTTATCCAAGGAGAAGGGTGCGGGAAACCATATTCAAATACCTATAACCCTAGTTGGAGAAGCCATCCAAATTTTTCATGGGGAAATAGTAGCAATCAAAATAGGGGTGTAGGATTTCAGTAACCTCAAGATAGGTTTGGAGCTTTAGAGGTTAAGATGGATAGGTTGTTAGAGGGGATTAATTTGAAGTTTAGTTCACAAGAAGAGAACTAAAAGAGGCTAGAGACAAAGTTTGATCAAATCACTAAAAATAATGCTTCATCAATCCATAACTTAGAGGTGCAATTAGGGCAAATTGGTAAGGCTTTAGCTTCACAATTACAAGGGAATTTACCAAGTAATATGAAGGAAAATCGAAGGGAACATTTGAAGGCAATTAAATTGAGGTCAGGTAAATCCTATACTAGTGATTTTGTTCCTACTAACAAGGATGATAATGTGCAGAGAAATTTTTTTCAGAAGGATAAGTCTTTTGTTTCGAGCGCGACAGAGGAGAGACCGGCCAACATCACGAGCACGATACCCTTCGCGAGCACGCAAAAGGAGAATCTGCCTTCTGTTGCGAGCGTGACACCTGCCGCGAGCGCAATAGTACCAAGGCAAATTCTTCAATAATTTTCCAACCTCGTCCACCGTTTTCGCAACGCCTAAAGCAGCAAACAAAGATAAGCAATTTGAATCTTTTATTAATAAATTAAAGCATTTACATATCAATTTTAATTTTATTGAGGCTATAACTCAAATTCGTAAGTATCCAAAGTTTCGTAAAGACTTAATTTCTAAGAAAAGAAGTTGGGAAGACATATCTACTATTGACTTGACTTAGGCATGTAGTTCAATAATAACAAATAATTTGCCCACTAAACTTAAGGATAATGGGAGTTTTACTATTCCTTGTACTTTGGGAGATGTTGAATTTTTATAGATGCCTAATTTTTGTATTATTTAGTGTGAAAAAGGGAAGAAAATGGTATAATTGGGTAGAACTGGACAGAGATCAATTGGATGAACACGAGTTGTGAATGGGAGTCATGACTCGTGAAGATGTAGATACAGAGAAGGAAATAGAAGAGCAAAGGAGTAGGGTCATGGTTCGTGAAAAGAGATCACAAGCCATGAAGAAGGAGCTGTGAGGAGCGAAAGCAGAAGGAAGAAGAAGAGAAGAAGGAGCTGTGAGGAGTAGGGTCACGAGTCGTGAACCTTAATCACGACTCGTGATGATGCAGAGAAAGCAGAGGCAAGAAAGAAGAAAAAAAAGAAGGAAAAGAGAGAATTCGTGTTCTGTCGCAAGCACGACATTGATTGCGAGCGCGACAGAACTAGCCGTTGGGCACTTTTTCCCTAAAAAGTGATCTGAAAAGGCACCTCTTTCTCCTAACAATTGCAACCATTTGAAGGGACATTTCCAAGGGACACAATCTTTAGAATTTTATAAATATCAACGTTAACTGTAATTTTAATAGAATGTAATTTAGGGTGGAATTTTTATTAAGTAATTTTTCTGTAGTTTGAAGAACAGTTTCTCTTAGTTAAAGTTCTAAGTAGTTTTTCATGTTTTGAATAAAAAGATCAAGGAGAAGGAAAATTTATTACAAGGGCTTGAGGAAAGTGCACAAGTCATCTTTCTCATTACTCTTATCTATTATTTTTTTCTCTGTAAATCAAATGAATATTATTTGAGAACTTGAATATTATTATTATCTTCTATTCCCATCTAAATTAGTAGTCTTTTAATGTAGAATTTTCTATTAGTATTTTTATGCATGATTATTATAAGTATGAGTTTAATTGAAAGATAAATTCTTACTTACATCTAATAGAAGTTCATCATTGAAGAATTATTTGAGAAATCGTAATGTTAAATGGTTGTTATAGGTTAGTGATTATTCCTGAAATTTGCATGTTTAACACTCTAATTCATTAATGAAAATTGCGAGTTAGAATTATAAATGTATGTTTTAGGCATTCTAATTTATGTTGAAAGAGTAAATTGGAACTATATTCCAACTTGGCTTTCTTAAGAGATTAAAAATTATATTATGATGATGGAATCAAGTTTTATAATTGTTAACTCTTCATTATATGTTTTGTCTTCTTTGATTAACATTTAGGTTTTATTAGTTTATATAATAAAGTAGTTTAGGTTTTAATTCAACAAATTAATGATCACTGTAAACAAGATTG
This sequence comes from Excoecaria cochinchinensis, assembly GCA_947683425.1. Classification (NCBI taxonomy): domain Eukaryota; kingdom Viridiplantae; phylum Streptophyta; class Magnoliopsida; order Malpighiales; family Euphorbiaceae; genus Excoecaria; species Excoecaria cochinchinensis. Next base: position 1,521,273 of record CANTUQ010000021.1, on the reverse strand, counting down.
AAATTAAGTAGTAATAGTGTGTAATAAGTAGCACATTCCTCGTGGGATCGATATCTTTTGTACTATTTCGGTACACCATATGCTTGCGGAATTGGCACATATAAAAATAGGCCAACAAGTTTTTGGCGCCGTTGCTGGGGAATGATGTTTTATTTGTTGCCATTGTAAAACTTGATTTATGATTTTGGATTACAATATTTTATTTTATTTTGTTTGTTTGGTTAATTGACTTATTTTTGTTTTGTGTTATTTTTATAGGATTTGATAAGTTCATGCCTAGTACTTGAAGTTTTCAAGAAGAGCTTGAACCTTTGAATCCTTAAATAGAGAGATACTTGTCAAGTAATAGTAAATCAAATAAAAAGAAGAATAAGAATAAGAGACCAATAATGGGTGAAGAGGAAAATCCACCAAGGTTGATGGATTTTGCTACACCCACATTGAGTGGTGCTCAACAAGGTGTGGTAAGGCCTACAGTAAATGCTAACCAATTTGAAATTAAACCTTCTCTTTTGCAAATGATATAAAATAATATTCAATTTTATGGTTTGGCAAATGAGGATCCTAATGCTCATTTGGCAAATTTTCTAGAGATATGTGATACTTGTAAAATTAATAGAGTTTCTAATGATGCAATTAAGCGTAGACTTTTTCCTTTCACTTTGAAGGATAAAGCCAAGGCTTGGTTGAATTCATTAACTAGAGGATCTATAACCACTTGGGACCAACTGGCCCAAGAATTTTTATCAAAATACTTCCCTCTAGCCAAAACTGCCAAGATTATAAAAGATATCATAACTTTTTTTCAACATGAAAATGAATCTTTGTATGAAGCATGGCAGAGGTTTAAAGTGTTAGTGTAAGCCCTAGCCCCAATACATTGTAATAAAACACTTTAGTTAATAAATGAGGCATTTGTTTTATCCATTGTATTCCTGTGCATGTCAATTGATAGAACTATCCAAGAATGTCGTTTCAGTTTAAGTTATCATGTGTGAGGCACATGGTTGTAAGACCTTGAAACAAATGAGACTTCATTCTAAATATCCCTAGTCAGTCATTGTTATGGGAATAACAAATGAATTAAGACTAGTATGCTCTCTCTGATTAGTTGAGTTCTGTCTTACGGATCATAAGGACAATAGTGTCAATCAGAGATCATAGATACATGTTTGTAACATGGTATTTGGATACGATCCACACATGAGAACACTACATGGTATAAGTCATAAGTGTTCCTCATATGCAAGTTTTGTATCGGAGTTCTTAGACCTAAAATCTCTATGAAACTCTTTATGAATTACTGTGTACTTTGACATACACCTAACGTGCTCGTAACTGAGTGACAAGTATGGGTATGCTTGGGTATGCATTGATTCATGTTAGAGAGCATGAGAGAAGTGAAGGGATTACCCCTCTTTAATAAGAGAGAAAATATCATCGGCCACTTGATCAGTGAATTGAGAAGTGTATGGCCATACCGAGATGAAATAATGAGTAACCATTATTTATCTGAGAGTTCAGTGTCACTGGAATATCAAGAAAGGAATTGACTTACATATAAGGATGACTAGTTCCATGCCTTATATTAATTCTGATATTTATGGGTAAGGGACTATATAAAATTGCATTAGGTCACTAAATGCCAATTGCATTTTCATTTAATTTGGAATGCTATAATATCTTGCTAGAGAATATATATAGCCTTTGAATTAATTCTCAATTCATTGCCAATATTAAATGGACCTATAGGATCGCACACAAAGCATTGGGCTTAAAATATTTAAATAATGTATTGGGCATTAATTTGGGCTTTTAATTAAGTCAAATTAATGTATATGTAATGGGTATTTAATTGCTAATGGACCTTGGTCCATGAGAGAGAATTTCGGCCCATAAGGTTTAATATCAATTAGTTAATTATGTTAATTAAGTTAATTGATTATTAAATCCGAATTTGAACTCTAAATTCAAAAGGGTTTAAATTAATATTTGTTACTTATCTCTAGGAAGTGTTTAAGGTTGAATATACTATCTTAAGGTAGTAGAATTCAATAAAATGACTTGCCATAGGATGAGTATACGGATGGGAAAGAAAGAGACCTAATTTTGGTGGCTAGGTTTTTGCGTGAAACTCTCTCTCTCTCTCTCATTTTTTTCTTGGCCGAAATTCACAAGGAGAAGGATTCTTCTTTGCTTGCTTGTGATTTTGAGTATTCTTTACACATAGTAGAAGGACAAGATCAAGTCTTGTGGCTTCAAACTAATTCCATTACACAATACATATTTAGTAAGCTAGCACTTTCGGTTTTGAGCCGTCTTTGCGAGTGTGTGTGTGAGAATAGAGAGGAGTGGCGAAAAAGGCTGTTCCTTGGCATTGGTGGTGAACATCTAAGGTGGACAAGATCATCCAAATTGCTGGTCATCATCAAATCTAATTTGAAAGGCATCTAAAGTTGTAAGTTATTAAAACCCTAAAATTGCATGTTTCCGATTCTTGTCATGGAATTGTTTGGCATATATGATCAAATTTTTTTTGTTTTCCGCTGCGTGATCATCATACACATACCATGACATATTCCAACAGTGGTATCAGAGCCTAAACATGCTTATTTTAGTGCTTTAGGTGCATGAAATAATTAATTAAAAATCGTTACTTTTAATACATGCAATGCTGAAATTTTCTGTTTTGAGTTTTTTGCATTGTTTTGGTGTAAAAACGATTTTAATTGATTATATAGGTATTATAATTAATATGACATGTTAATATAATGTCCTAAGGTTGTTTAGGGGCTGTTAATGGTCGGATTTAATTATGTATACCTGATGGTACATGTTAATGTTAAAACTAGGTGCATTATGGCATGTTAATTGAAATTTTAACAACTAGTTTTATATATTAAATGTAAAATTGGTTTTGGCATGTTTGTAAGTGTTTTTAAAATATTAAATATCAGGTCTGGACATTATTTAAATATGGTTTTAATTCTGGTCCATGACAATTTAATTGATTAATTTTAAAATCACTTAAAACATGACTAGTTTGTGTTTGTTACATGTTTAATCAACATTGTTTGTTTTGATTTGATTAAAATGGTAAAAACACATTTAGATCAGATTGGTACAGAATGTCAAATCAATATTTATGACCTTATTTAGATTATAAAATGACTCATAAAATTGATTTAAGTGTTTGTGCATTTTTGGCATCACATAAGCATTAAACAACTAGTTTTTGTTGTTTGTTTGTTTTTATATGCATGCCATGTTTTTATATATATATGTTCTTCATGATTTTATTTTTTAATTCATGTCGGTACATATTATATGTATTTTTAATGTTTATGTGCTAAATGACATAAAATTAAAAATGGCAAAATTGGAAATAACACTAGAGTTGATTTATGGCACAAATCTAACTAGTTTGTGTTTTGGGTTTTTTAAGAGAACTTATTCAATAAGAGGATTTAGTCCATTGGGCTTCGGCCCAGGCCCATCACGGGGTCATCTCTTAAAGGTTCAAGTACACAATTTCCATTAATGGGGCTTGGCTAATTTAATTAAAATTGGACTTTGTTTGATCCATGAATGTTATGTATATTAATTTGCTTGTTTGGTGTGATAAATGGATATGCATGGTGCATTCATGGGCCCTGGGTTTTTGTGATTAATTATGGCCTGCGAGCCATTATGTATTATTGTAAAAGTTTCATTTATTTCTTAGAATAGAATTTACTTGAAGGCTTTGTAAATCAAGATGAAGCCCACCGGAGTGGTGAAGCCCAACTCGAAGATTCTTGTGTAATAGTATAGAATCTTAGTTGTAGGTTTTATGGGCCCATGTTTGTCACGCTTTACTTTATGCAATTATTTATATATGCATGCTATGAATGGATGACAAAGCGTATGCCATGTAAGCCGTAATAAAATGAATCCCTAAAATAGTAAGTCATAAAGTTGCCTTCCTAATTCGAAACATGTCAAGGCATCGATCATCGGTAACGTAGACTAGGAGTCCTAGATGCGCCCGATTATCTTTGTGAGGCATGAGTTGTGAATGTAGGTTGGACTTAACATGGAAAGGGATGCCCGGACCTAGGCAACTAATAAATGGGTTTGTGCTATAACATCTTAAGATGTTAGCCCATTTGATCCAAGAGTCATGTACGAGTCATGATTGGAGTTATCCTACCTAAGTAACTTAACTTGTTAGGTGTACAAGCTCAGCTTGACTAATAAGGTTGTTGTGAAAAGTGGATCTTGGCCCACATTAAATCACTAACGCGAATTATTTAAAGGGATATTAATTCGGTTTGTGGGATTATTAATAAGACCTCATTTAATCTTGCTAAATTTTATTGTAGATTGAAAAATGGCATCTTCAAACAACAATTTCTCATTGCGATCGGTCCTTGAAAAGGACAAATTGAATGGCACCAATTTCATAGACTGGTCTCGAAACTTAAGGATAGTTCTTAAGCAAGAGAAAAAGTCGTATGTTTTGGATGCACCCTTGCCTCAAGAACCTGCAAGGAACGCCTCTGCGGTTCAAAGGGAAACTTTTGAGACCAAGAAGAGCGACTCCAATGATGTGACCTGTTTGATGCTAGCCACTATGGTGCCTGACTTGCAAAAGCAATTTATGGACCAAGAGGCGTATGCGATCATGGTGCACTTAAAGGAAATGTTCCAAGAGCAAGCTCGTCACGAGAGGTTTGTGACAACTAAGGCCTTAATTTCCTGTAAGATGGCTGCAGGTACTCCTGTTAGTACACATGTACTCAAGATGAAAGGGTATCTTGATACTCTTGAGAAGCTTGAGGTACAAGTACCAAAGGAATTGGCTACTGACTTGATTTTAGGATCATTGGCTGATGATTATGATCCATTTGTAATGAATTATAACATGCATGCGATGAACAAGTCAGTTACTGAGCTTCATGGGATGCTTAAGAATGCTGAAGAAAACATTCGAAAGACTAATCCCATACTGATGGTTCAAGGGGGCATTAAGAAGGGACCCGCTAAGGGAAAGGGAAAGGGAAAGGCAAAACCCAAGAATGACCTGACTCGGCTCAAGTCAAATGGGAGTGCACCTCAGGCCCAATCCAAGCCCAAGGCACAAAAGCTCAAGGAGAGCGAGAGCACTTGCTTCCACTGCAACAAAATAGGGCATTGGAGGAAGAACTGTGCTCTCTTCAAGGAAGAACAAAAAAAGAATGGAGCCAAGGCGTCCAGTTCAGGTATTTTTGTTGTTGAAATTAACCTTTCTATTTCTACCACTTGGGTACTAGATACCGGTTGTGGTTCTCACATTTGTTCAAATGTGCAGGGGCTAAGAAATAGGAGGTTACTTGGGAAGAATGAAGTGGACCTCCGTGTGGGGAATGGAGCACGAGTTGCTGCCATGGAGATAGGCGACTATCAACTCACTTTACCTTCCGGACTTTGTTTAATTTTGAAAAATTGTTATTATGTGCCTGCTATGAGCAGAAACATTATTTCAGTTTCATTATTGGATTTGGATGAATTTGATTTTGTTATTGAAAATGGCAATGCTCATATTCGTCGCCAAGGCATTTCATATGGCAATGCCAGGTTGCAAAATGGCCTTTATATCCTTGATCTATCAAACAAAGAGTCCATATACAACATTAATACAAAGAGGGTTAAATCAAATGAGTTAAACCCTACTTACTTCTGGCATTGTCGTTTAGGACATGCAAACGAAAAATGCATTTCAAGACTCCACAAAACTGGAGTGCTTGGGTCATTTGACTTACAATCTTATGATACATGCGAGCCATGTTTGCATGGAAAAATGACAAAGAGTCCTTTTAACAAGAAAGGTGAGAGAACTAATGGCTTATTGGAGCTAATACATACCGATGTATGTGGACCATTAAGTACACAAGCCAGAGGTGGGTTTAGCTACTTCGTGACATTCACAGATGACTTCAGTAGATATGGCTATGTCTATCTAATGAAGCATAAATCTGAAACTTTTGAGAAATTCAAAGTGTTTAAAAACGAAGTAGAAAACCAACTTGGCAAAAGTATAAAAGCCATTCGGTCAGATCGAGGTGGCGAATATTTAAGCCAAGAGTTTGACTATCATCTAAAGGAGTGTGGTATTATATCACAGCTCACTCCTCCTGGAACACCACAATGGAATGGTGTGTCCGAAAGGAGAAATCGAACTCTATTGGACATGGTTCGATCTATGATGAGTCAAGCAAATCTTCCTGTCTCTTTTTGGGGCTATGCATTAGAAACTGCTGCATTTCTACTAAACTGTATTCCAACTAAAGCAGTTGAAAAGACACCATACAAGGTATGGACTGGGAAAGAACCCAATATGTCATTTCTCAGGATTTGGGGCTGTGAAGCACATGTTAAGAAATTAACATCTGACAAACTAGAGTCCAAATCCACTGTCTGCTTATTTGTGGGTTATCCCAAAGAAACAAAGGGATACTACTTTTACTCACAAACCGAGAACAAAGTATTTGTTGCTCGCAAGGCTGTTTTCTTAGAAAAGGAGTTCCTTCTCAAGAAAGACAGTGGGAGTAAAGTAGAACTTGGAGAAATTCAATCGCCACAAACTCCTATATAGGATGAGTTGGAAATGGGATCAAGTTCACAACCAATTGTGGAACAAGAACCCATTGCACAAGTACCTAGAAGGTCCGGTAGGGTACGTCAGGAGATTGAGAGATATGGTTTTCTAATCACCGACAGTGACACTATTGAGTTAGTAGATCGTGAGGATCCTACTACCTACCGAGAAGCTATTGAAAGCCTAGACTCGAAAAATTGGCTTGAAGCCATGAAATCCGAGATGCAATCAATGTACGATAACCAGGTTTGGGCCTTGGTTGATCCACCAGAAGGTGCTAAGGTAATTGAATGCAAGTGGCTATTTAAACTCAAAGCTGATAAGACCTACAAAGGTAGACTAGTAGCGAAAGGTTTTCGACAAACACATGGTGTAGACTATGATGAAACCTTTTCGCCTGTAGTCATGCTCAAATCCATTAGGATCTTGCTTGCCATAGCTGCATATCATGATTATGAGATATGGCAAATGGATGTCAAAACTGCTTTCCTCAATGGAAATTTACTAGAGGAGGTGTTTATGACACAGCCTGAAGGTTTTGTCAATCCCAAGCATCCTAAGAAGGTTTGCAAGCTTCAGAAATCCATTTATGGATTAAAGCAAGCATCCCGAAGTTGGAATCTTCGTTTTGATGAGGCAGTCAAAGAATTTGACTTCGTCAAGAACGAAGATGAGCCTTGTGTATACAAGAAGGTTAGTGGGAGCATAGTAGTATTTCTGGTCCTATATGTGGACGACATCCTTCTTATTGGGAATGACATTCCAACATTGCAAAAGGTTAAGCAATGGTTGGGGAAATGTTTCTCAATGAAAGACTTAGGTGAAGCTGAGACAATACTTGGCATTCGGATCTACAGAGATAGATCGAATCGGCTATTGGGACTAAGTCAAGAAAAGTACATAGACAAGGTACTAAAGCGTTTTAGTATGGGAGACTCAAAGAAAGGGTACATACCTTTGGCTTTGGGAGTTCCTTTAACTAAAGAACAGTGCCCTAAAACCAAAGAGGAAAGGGACGACATGAGTAGAATCCCATATGCATCTGCTATTGGATCTATCATGTACGCTATGTTATGTACTAGGTTGGATGTTGCTCATGCACTGAGTATAACCGGTAGGTTTCAGCAAGACCCTGGTGAAAAGCACTGGTCTGCTGTAAAAGGGATTCTTAAGTACCTACGAAGGACTAAGGATCACTTCTTGGTGTATGGTGGTCAGGAAGAGCTCGTCATACAAGGCTATGCCGATGCTGCTTTTCAAACCAGCACTCAGGACTCAAGATCGCAATCTGGATTCGTTTTTGTTTTAAACGGTGCTGCTGTCAGCTGGAGAAGCTCAAAGCAAGAGACCGTTGCCGACTCAACTACAGAATCTGAGTATATTGCAGCAAGTGAGGCTGCAAAAGAGGCTGTTTGGATTAGAAATTTCATTTCTGGATTAGGAGTGGTCCCAAGCATCCTAGATCCATTAGAAATTTATTGTGACAACAACGGGGCCATTGCACAGGCCAAGGAGCCCCGGTCACATCAGAAATCCAAACACATACTCAGGAGGTACCACCTGATCAGAGAAATCATTGATCGTGGGGACGTCAAGGTCAGCAAGATAGCAAGTGAAGACAATGTAGCAGATCCTTTGACGAAACAGTTGCGTCCAAATCTGCACGAAGCTCATTTGAGAGCATTCGGTCTTAGGGCTATGCCCAATTGGGACTAGTGCTAGTGGGAGATTGTTAGTGTAAGCCCTAGCCCCAATACATTGTAATAAAACACTTTAGTTAATAAATGAGGCATTTGTTTTATCCATTGTATTCCTGTGCATGTCAATTGATAGAACTATCCAAGAATGTCGTTTCAGTTTAAGTTATCATGTGTGAGGCACATGGTTGTAAGACCTTGAAACAAATGAGACTTCATTCTAAATATCCCTAGTCAGTCATTGTTATGGGAATAACAAATGAATTAAGACTAGTATGCTCTCTCTGATTAGTTGAGTTCTGTCTTACGGATCATAAGGACAATAGTGTCAATCAGAGATCATAGATACATGTTTGTAACATGGTATTTGGATACGATCCACACATGAGAACACTACATGGTATAAGTCATAAGTGTTCCTCATATGCAAGTTTTGTATCGGAGTTCTTAGACCTAAAATCTCTATGAAACTCTTTATGAATTACTGTGTACTTTGACATACACCTAACGTGCTCGTAACTGAGTGACAAGTATGGGTATGCTTGGGTATGCATTGATTCATGTTAGAGAGCATGAGAGAAGTGAAGGGATTACCCCTCTTTAATAAGAGAGAAAATATCATCGGCCACTTGATCAGTGAATTGAGAAGTGTATGGCCATACCGAGATGAAATAATGAGTAACCATTATTTATCTGAGAGTTCAGTGTCACTGGAATATCAAGAAAGGAATTAACTTACATATAAGGATGACTAGTTCCATGCCTTATATTAATTCTGATATTTATGGGTAAGGGACTATATAAAATTGCATTAGGTCACTAAATGCCAATTGCATTTTCATTTAATTTGGAATGCTATAATATCTTGCTAGAGAATATATATAGCCTTTGAATTAATTCTCAATTCATTGCCAATATTAAATGGACCTATAGGATCGCACACAAAGCATTGGGCTTAAAATATTTAAATAATGTATTGGGCATTAATTTGGGCTTTTAATTAAGTCAAATTAATGTATATGTAATGGGTATTTAATTGCTAATGGACCTTGGTCCATGAGAGAGAATTTCGGCCCATAAGGTTTAATATCAATTAGTTAATTATGTTAATTAAGTTAATTGATTATTAAATCCGAATTTGAACTCTAAATTCAAAAGGGTTTAAATTAATATTTGTTACTTATCTCTAGGAAGTGTTTAAGGTTGAATATACTATCTTAAGGTAGTAGAATTCAATAAAATGACTTGCCATAGGATGAGTATACGGATGGGAAAGAAAGAGACCTAATTTTGGTGGCTAGGTTTTTGCGTGAAACTCTCTCTCTCTCTCTCATTTTTTTCTTGGCCGAAATTCACAAGGAGAAGGATTCTTCTTTGCTTGCTTGTGATTTTGAGTATTCTTTACACATAGTAGAAGGACAAGATCAAGTCTTGTGGCTTCAAACTAATTCCATTACACAATACATATTTAGTAAGCTAGCACTTTCGGTTTTGAGCCGTCTTTGCGAGTGTGTGTGTGAGAATAGAGAGGAGTGGCGAAAAAGGCTGTTCCTTGGCATTGGTGGTGAACATCTAAGGTGGACAAGATCATCCAAATTGCTGGTCATCATCAAATCTAATTTGAAAGGCATCTAAAGTTGTAAGTTATTAAAACCCTAAAATTGCATGTTTCCGATTCTTGTCATGGAATTGTTTGGCATATATGATCAAATTTTTTTTTGTTTTCCGCTGCGTGATCATCATACACATACCATGACATATTCCAACATAAAGAGTTGTAGCAAATGTGTCCACACCATAACCTTCCAAGAGAGCTATTGATGCGAACCTTCTACAATGGGGTAAATCCTACCACAAGAGGTACCATTGATGTTGCAGCTGGTGGTTCTTTAATGAGGAAAACAACTGAGGCAGCATTTGAGTTGTTGGAGGAAATGGCTATGAACAATTGCATGTGGCCTACTGAAAGAGTAAAGGAGTCTAATAATTCTACTGCTAGGGGGGTCCATGCACTAGATTATGTGGTTGCATTACAAGCCCAAATTGAAGCATTGACTCATAGAGTTAATAGCCTAAGTATGGGTGGTAATTCATCAAATGCATGCAATGTTTGTGGTCAATAAGGGCATATGAGTGACAATTGCAATTTAGGCACGGTTAGTAAGGAGGAACAAGTTAATTTTGTCCAAGGCCAAGGGCGTGGGAACCCTTATTCAAATACCTATAACTCTAGTTGGAGAAACTATCCTAATTTGTCATGGGGTAACAATAGCAATAACCAAAATAAGGGTGTAGGATACCAACAACCAAAAGATAGGTTTGGAGCATTTGAAGGGAAGATTGATAAATTCATTGAAGATATTAATTTTAAGATGAGTTCTCAAGATGAAAATCAAAAGAAGCTTGAGGCTAAAATTGACCAAATCACTAAAAATCATGCTTTATCTATTCATAATCTTGAGATACTATTGGGCCAATAAGCAAGTTCTTTACCTTCTAGAAATTTAGGATGTCTTCTGAGCAATACTGAAGAAAATCCTAGAGACCATATAAAATCCTAATATTTATGTCTCTTTTTAGGTTGCTTAATTATATTTTCTTTCTATATGTGTTTTATGTTATTTTAAGTTATTTTATTTTATATTGTGTATTTTTCTATTATTAACACATCTTGTTTTAATTTTATAGGTTAAAATAGTAAGATTAGGTATTATTTTATTGATTGTTAATACATGAAAAATAAATAAATAAATAAATAAATAAAAAATAAATAAATTTTGCAGACGTGATCTTCTGTCGGGTGCGCGATAACAATCCCGAGCGCGATAGAATGTACATAGATTGCGATTGAGGTTCTGTCGCAATCGCGGGAGGTATCGCGATCGCGACAGCAAGGGCAAGCAGCGGAGCTACACGACTCGTGATGTACCTTCACGAGTCGTGCAGTCGTGAAGGCATTCCGCCTTGGTAAGTTGGGCTGCTCCACGAGTCGTGAAGATGCCTCATGACTCATGAAGCGTGATTGAATTACAGGTAAGTTTTTCTTTTATGTTTTATTTACTTAATTTTTTTATTTATTTGTATTAAATTTTCTTAATCTTCATATTATTAAGCTTTAATTTTAAGTAATTTAGTTTTCATTAACTTAAAACCCTAAAATCAAACAATCAGAAGTTAACAGAGGAAGTTTTATTTCCAAACCCTAACTTCGTGACTTTTCAAATTCTAAAGTTCCCTCTTCTGTTGATTTGCTTTAACTTTTCACTTTTACCTCTTCATTTTAATTTTTCTTTATCGTGTCGAACCTCATGAGTCGAACACCCATCAGATCACCGTTTCATATTCTTTATTTTTTCTTCCTTCACACATATGTTTCACGCGTTCATACTCTGTTTTTCCTTTGTTGCTCTCCTTCTTCATATCAGCATTCTATTTCTTTTACATACTTCCATTTTCTTAGGGTTTATGTGATTCTCTTATCCATTTTCCTCTTTGTCATAAGTTTCTTTGGTAGTCAGACTCTATTTCGTGTAACTTTCCTTCGTTTTAACTTCTTATTTCTTTCGGCATTCTTCCGTAACAAACATCAACTTTCCACAGGAGTTTCATTTCTTGCATATTTTCATTTCATCTCTCTTTATACTTCATCTCTATTTACATTACATTTCTATCTTTTAACAAAAAAAAATGTTGAGAACAAAAAATCCATCTTCTTCACGTGCTGAACCAGCAAGACAGGAAGCTGAAGAGGGCAATATCGCTGCTAATTTTGGTGCTTCATTTCCCATATTTTCCATAGATGAAGGTAGTAGATTTCTTACCCTTCGGGATAAACCATTATTGCAATGTAAGTATTTTCCAGATTCTTTGCTTGAACAAGTTGGCATGTAACACCCCCATACCCCCGGTAAGGAATATCGAGGCGCTACGCGGGCACCTACGTGTATCTATACATGCATCAGCGGAAGAGATAATAACAAATAAATTATTAGAAATGGGTTGGGCCCAAACAAAATTACTTTTATTATACATATAAACTATACATATACAAAAGTTATATATACAAATACATTTAACGATTATATGTCGAGACTAAACTCTCTATATACATAATGATGTTACTCAAAACATCAGAAACTCTAATTCTATCTTATACAAAAAGGTATATCAAAAAGCTCCTAGTGGCCCTCACTTGCAGATGAACGCTTTCACTGGTCACACCTGTCAACCTACACGGAAACAAACATCCGTGCTAAGCGATAACGCTTAGTGGGGATGAAAATAATGCAAAGGACTTCTTTCGAAGTCTCAAAATAAATTATATATACACCACATATATTAGTCAAAACACACATGCATATATTTGCACACTCATGTAAATCATGTATTCCAATTCATATAAACATATACTTGTATACACAACTATCACGTTTCATTATTCTCATGTACTTTAACTTTTATTCGTAACACTACATACAATCATCATGTTCACTATACACTAGCAATAACAATAAGCCTGAATTCCTTTCATGGTGGATACGGGTAACTCTGGATACTGTTTACAGTATCTTACATATGGAGAATTAACTCAAACTCTATGGAATACTTGAGGTATTCCGAACTCTGGGCACAATTAAGGCCAACTCTAGCAGCTGCACTCTAGCCCTTTATAAGCATGCTTATCTATCCACTATAACGGTAATCAGGCTCTAACAACTCATATACTGTGCACTGATATCAATTTATTTACTATAATTCAAATACATTTAATTACATGTATAACTTTTACAAATCATGTACATTTAAATACTACTAATCATATAAGAGGTTTAAAAGATAATTTAAAACTAAATACAAGCTAAATGATAACATACAAGACCCATTTAAACCTTTAACAATTCAAAACAGGAACAAAAATGCCAAAACAAGACAAAACAGGCGGAAAAAGCTCACTGTCGCGATCGCGACTTCTGTCGCGCTCGCGACAGTAGCCTAAGGAAACAAGATCGTCGCGAGGCGATCTCGCAATTGCGGCTCGCGACGATCTGCTTCTCTTCACGCCCACCTGGAAGAAAGATCACGGCGTGACTACCCCTCACGCCTCGTGACCGGATCCTCACAGAGAGAGAGGGACATCACGTGGCGTGATGCCATCTCACGCCTTACCGAGGGAAGGGTCACGGCGTGACTGCTCGTCACGTGACGTGACCGAACTCTCACAAAGAGAGAAGGACATCACATGGCGTGATGCCGTCTCACGCCTCACCGAGGGAAGGGTCACGGCGTGACTGCTCGTCACGTGACGTGACTCTCTCCTCACAACTTTGAAAACCCAATTTTTCAACTCGCTCCCCACGAAAATGAAAGACGCGATTCTGTCGCGATGTCAACTGGTGTCGCGCTCGCGACAGAAGCGTTTTCCCCAATTCCAAAGGCAAAAACCCACACACCGATAAACTCAAACCGACTCTTTTATTTTCACATGCAACCACTCATCTTTTTAACATGTAATTGCCCTATAAATCATGCTCATAACTAGATTTTTTTCTCAAATTACACAATCACTTTATATATTGAAACACTACAAGCAATCAAAATGATTTCACACACTTAAACAAAACAATTGAGCTAATTAAGCTCCAAATACATTTCTTTATACAACTACATCTCTATTGAACATTCAAAATCATAACACATGCAAAATAGGAAAAACCGCACACGATCCCTACCTCTAGGATGTTGAACCGCACTCTCTACTCGGCTACGACCTTCTCTTTGCCTTTATTGGGCCTCTTGTCCACAGCTTCCATGCACAATCCATTTAAAATAACAAAGTTACTCTTCTCTCTTACTTTAAATCAAAAACAGAAATAAAATAGAAGAAGAAGACCAATACTAACTAAAGAGCATTACTTACCTTCTTAGGAGACCTAATCAAGCTCTACTAGCCCCTCTCAAAGCCAAACCAAATGAATCACTCAAAACATGTAAAGAAGAAGAAGAAGAAACGAAAGAAAGAGCAGGGCAAAGGAAAAAGGAAAAACCAACGGGAAAAGAAGAAGGAAGAGCAGATAGTCTAAGTCAATCCAACTATTACTATGGTAATAAATGCCATCTACCCACATAATTACATCTTTATCTTCTTTTCCTATTTAACTAATCCTAATCTCCTTTCTTTAACTCTTAATCACTCTTACCATGGGTTAATCTATTGCCACTTGTCACTTCCCTACGGTGCCATGTGTCGCTCTCCTACAAAATTACAAATTAAAAAGGCCAATTAATTACCCTATCACTGAAGTGGTTTTGTCGCGCCCACGACGCTTGCCGCGCTCGCGACAGAATACACACGCACAACACTAGTCTTTCTTGAACCAAAATTCTATAATTCTTCTAGGGCTATTTCGGGGTGTTACAAATCTCTCCCCCTCAAGAAATTTCATCCTCGAAATTTCCCCCGCTACCGAACAACTAACTCAAACTCTATATACTGTATAAACTAATAGGAGGACTTACCAGAAGATCCGATCAATGCCTCCACATCTTCAGCCGTCATGGCAAATACACGTTGCTGATCCTCGGTAGGGAATGGCCTCTCGACTGTTTCCGATGGCGGTCTATCAGCTCTACCTCGTCCTCTTCCACTTCTAACATTCCCAGAAGCAGTGCCTCTCTCTTTATTTACTTGTGATACCATATTCTCTCTTGTTTTAGGACACTGAGCAAGGAAATGTTCTGTACTACCACATTTGAAGCAAGCTCCGGTGAGCTTTCTACACTCGCCCCAGTGACGTCTATTACAATGCTCACATTCTGGGGCCATACTCCCTCTACTAGTAGGCGGTCTCACACTTCCAACCGAAGTTGGTACTTGTACCGATGCTTGCCCATCTCTTCCTCTTTTTACTGCTCTATCTCCTCTGCCAACACTCTCATCTTCTCTTGGAAATCTTCTTTTCTGCTCTCTCTTTTGCTTTATCAATTCGGATTCCTCCATTTTCATCACTGCCAACACCAATGGATAATAACCCACCGGTTGTAAAGCAACCATAGCAGACAAAGGTCCCCGAATACTCTCTCTTAATCCATCTTCAAATTGCCTACAACAAAAATCATCAGTTAACATTCCTTCCGGTACATATTTACTTAAACGAGTAAACTCTTTATCATACTCCGCAACAGTCATATTCTTATGCTTGAAAGTTATAAATTCTTTCCACTTGGCATCTCTATACGCTTTGGTCACAAATTTCTCCTTGAACTCTCGAACAAAGAAATCCCAGGTTAACTCCATGGGTCTCTGAGGATGCTGCAATACCAATTTCCACCAGTCATATGCTGCACCCTGCAGCAATGACACAGCGCAAACTACTTTCTGGTTCTGAGGGCAACTGATCTCTTGTAAAATTCTTTCTATTTTCTCTAACCAGAATTCTGCTATCTCGGATTGATCCAAGGATGTTCCATAGAACTCGTCAGCTCCTCTCTTTCTTATCAAATCTGTTGGAGCTTTAGGAGCTGTCAGTCTATCTAGGATCTGTACCAACCCATGCATCAACTCCGGGTTGTCCTGAACAACTCTTGCTCTTTCCTCTCTATCTTGTGCTTGTACATGTGGATCCACTCGAACCGGATTCACACTACCTGTAGTCTCTCCTACGTGCTCACTCGGGTCGGACTCCATCTAGACCCTACAAAACCAGTATCTGCATTAGGCCACATTCTAGACAACTCAAACATATACACTAGTACTATACTCTATCATCTTATAGTCCTGAACCAATTAACCTAGAGCTCTGATACCACTAAATGTAACACCCCCATACCCCCGGTAAGGAATATCGGGGCGCTACGTGGGCACCTACGTGTATCTATACATGCATCAGCGGAAGAGATAATAACAAATAAATTATTAGAAATGGGTTGGGCCCAAATAAAATTACTTTTATTATACATATAAACTATACATATACAAAAGTTATATATACAAATACATTTAACGATTATATGTCGAGACTAAACTCTCTATATACATAATGATGTTACTCAAAACATCAGAAACTCTAATTCTATCTTATACAAAAAGGTATATCAAAAAGCTCCTAGTGGCCCTCACTTGCAGATGAACGCTTTCACTGGTCACACCTGTCAACCTACACGGAAACAAACATCCGTGCTAAGCGATAACGCTTAGTGGGGATGAAAATAATGCAAAGGACTTCTTTCGAAGTCTCAAAATAAATTATATATACACCACATATATTAGTCAAAACACACATGCATATATTTGCACACTCATGTAAATCATGTATTCCAATTCATATAAACATATACTTGTATACACAACTATCACGTTTCATTATTCTCATGTACTTTGACTTTTATTCGTAACACTACATGCAATCATCATGTTCACTATACACTAGCAATAACAATAAGCCTGAATTCCTTTCATGGTGGATACGGGTAACTTTGGATACTGTTTACAGTATCTTACATATGGAGAATTAACTCAAACTCTATGGAATACTTGAGGTATTCCGAACTCTGGGCACAATTAAGGCCAACTCTAGCAGCTGCACTCTAGCCCTTTATAAGCATGCTTATCTATCCACTATAACGGTAATCAGGCTCTAACAACTCATATACTGTGCACTGATATCAATTTATTTACTATAATTCAAATAAATTTAATTACATGTATAACTTTTACAAATCATGTACATTTAAATACTACTAATCATATAAGAGGTTTAAAAGATAATTTAAAGCTAAATACAAGCTAAATGATAACATACAAGACCCATTTAAACCTTTAACAATTCAAAACAGGAACAAAAATGCCAAAACAAGACAAAACAGGCGGAAAAAGCTCACTGTCGCGATCGCGACTTCTGTCGCGCTCTCGACAGTAGCCTAAGGAAACAAGATCGTCGCGAGGCGATCTCGCGATTACGGCTCGCGACGATCTGCTTCTCTTCACGCCCACCTGGAAGAAAGATCACGGCGTGACTACCCCTCACGCCTCGTGACCGGATCCTCACAGAGAGAGAGGGACATCACGTGGCGTGATGCCATCTCACGCCTTACCGAGGGAAGGGTCACGGCGTGACTGCTCGTCACGTGACGTGACCGAACTCTCACAAAGAGAGAAGGACATCACATGGCGTGATGCCGTCTCACGCCTCACCGAGGGAAGGGTCACGGCGTGACTGCTCGTCACGTGACGTGACTCTCTCCTCACAACTCTGAAAACCCAATTTTTCAACTCGCTCCCCACGGAAATGAAAGACGCGATTCTGTCGCGATGTCAACTGGTGTCGCGCTCGCGACAGAAGCGTTTTCCCCAATTCCAAAGGCAAAAACCCACACACCGATAAACTCAAACCGACTCTTTTATTTTCACATGCAACCACTCATCTTTTTAACATGTAATTGCCCTATAAATCATGCTCATAACTAGATTTTTTTCTCAAATTACACAATCACTTTAGATATTGAAACACTACAAGCAATCAAAATGATTTCACACACTTAAACAAAACAATTGAGCTAATTAAGCTCCAAATACATTTCTTTATACAACTACATCTCTATTGAACATTCAAAATCATAACACATGCAAAATAGGAAAAACCGCACACGATCCCTACCTCTAGGATGTTGAACCGCACTCTCTACTCGGCTACGACCTTCTCTTTGCCTTTATTGGGCCTCTTGTCCACAGCTTCCATGCACAATCCATTCAAAATAACAAAGTTACTCTTCTCTCTTACTTTAAATCAAAAACAGAAATAAAATAGAAGAAGAAGACCAATACTAACTAAAGAGCATTACTTACCTTCTTAGGAGACCTAATCAAGCTCTACTAGCCCCTCTCAAAGCCAAACCAAATGAATCACTCAAAACATGTAAAGAAGAAGAAGAAGAAACGAAAGAAAGAGCAGGGCAAAGGAAAAAGGAAAAACCAACGGGAAAAGAAGAAGGAAGAGCAGATAGTCTAAGTCAATCCAACTATTACTATGGTAATAAATGCCATCTACCCACATAATTACATCTTTATCTTCTTTTCCTATTTAACTAATCCTAATCTCCTTTCTTTAACTCTTAATCACTCTTACCATGGGTTAATCTATTGCCACTTGTCACTTCCCTACGGTGCCATGTGTCGTTCTCCTACAAAATTACAAATTAAAAAGGCCAATTAATTACCCTATCACTGAAGTGGTTCTGTCGCGCCCACGACGCTTGCCGCGCTCGCGACAGAATACACACGCACAACACTAGTCTTTCTTGAACCAAAATTCTATAATTCTTCTAGGGCTATTTCGGGGTGTTACATGGCATGTTAGATATTGTTACTG
Source organism: Excoecaria cochinchinensis (assembly GCA_947683425.1). NCBI lineage: Eukaryota > Viridiplantae > Streptophyta > Magnoliopsida > Malpighiales > Euphorbiaceae > Excoecaria > Excoecaria cochinchinensis. Next base: position 1,502,593 of record CANTUQ010000021.1, on the reverse strand, counting down.
AAATGTTGAGATTTGTTGCTTATTGAAATTTACAACTATGTATGAAGATGTTAATCCTGATTTAGTATTGGAGTTTTACACTACATTGAAAAAGAATGAGGATAATGAACATTGGTTAGATTTTAGGTTGGCTAGTAAACCATATACTTTGACCTATTTTATGATGAATAGGTGTTTAGGTTTTTGCAAACTGGTTTAACTGATCCACCTAAATCTTTTAAACCTAATGAATTTTGGAACTTTTTAACAGATTTGCCAACACCTTATAGGGCTAGAGATATTAAGTCTATGTTTATTAAAGATTTGAAATATTGGATTTTGCAAAAGGTTTTAGCTTCTGTAGTTTTTAATAGGTCTAAATTTAACAGAGTTTCATATCATTAGTTGTTTTTGATGTGGTGTATCCATGAACGTAAGGATGTATGTTGTCCTTATTGGGTTTTTACTCAATTGTTGTAATGTGTTAATAAACATGATTCACCTCTCACTCATGGGCATTTCATTTCTACTATTGTAAGGAATTTAAATGTTGATTTTAGCGCATATTATCGAGTTTTTTTCTTGTCTTTATTTTACTAAGCATGTGTTTGTGAGTAGAGAGGTGGTTGGTAATAATTTTCAGGAAATTCCACATCGTGCTCGGTCTTGTTGGAGGGATCTTCCAGGATCTTCTGTGCCACAAGAAGAACCACACAGAGAAGAAGCTAGTGATGAAAGGGGCAGTGAAGATGAAGCTATGCATGATGTTCCAGCAGATGTAGCTGCAGCACCTGATGTTGGATCATCTAGTCATAACATACCAGCCATGCTTTAGTAGATTTTACAAAACCAGTCTACTATACAAGATCAGCTTTCATCTATGTCTAGACGTCAAAGGCGTTTGGAGTATAGGATGGATAACTTTTTTGCTCGATCTGGATTTGAGGTTCCATCACCTCCACCTTCGCCATGAGTAGGGAGTTTTTCTTCTCTTTGTTTTATTTATTTCTTTTAATTGTTTATTTTGTTTCATTTCTTCACATTGAGGATAATGTGTATTCTAAGTGTGCGGGAGTGAGTGTGTTTGTTTGTTTGTTTTTATTTTGTATGTTAATTGCATGTGTCTTTGTTTCTCAATTAGGCTTGATAGTGAGCTTTATTATAAGGGATTGTTCAATTAGTATATTATATAGGTTGTTACATCATTTAGGTTTTATGCTCATTTTATTAGTTTTTTAAAATTTTTGGTATGTGTTTTAAGTCTTTCAAGTTATTTTCTTTTACTTCTTTCAATATTATGGATTATTTAGTCTTTTTTACTAACTATGTTTTTAAAGTTAGGATTTGCTCATTTGGTTTAGAATTTTAGGTTTCTAGTTGCCGATAGAAACTATAGCCATAATACTTACCCTATGTCTTTTCAATAATGGATGAGGGCTTAGAAAAAAATAACAAGAAAAAAATAAGTGGGATGGAGCATAAAATGCACCCACTCAATTCATAGAAAGAAAAGAAAGCAAAATGTACATCCAAATTTGAAAGGTATGGGATGGAGCGTAAAACGCACCCATACTACATTCTCTTGCTATTCATGGATAAAAATGAAAAATATACCCATGTGAAAAAAAAATGAAAGAAAAGAAAAGAAAATCTAAAAATGCCATGAGATTGGATTAAGGGTAAGTGAGCTTAAAACTGTCCCAAGTGCAGCTAGCAACTTTAGAATTTTTAACTTTATGATCAAGCTTCTCTCTTTAAATCATGTTTAGTTTTTTTTTTTTTAGACTTATGCTCTTAATGTTGGAATTAGTAAAATTAAGTGACTTGTTAAAATTTTAATACATGCTTTAAAATTTGATTTACTAATATTTTTGAGTGTTTGAGATATTTGATCTTTTCAATTCTATTATATATGCTGAATGGACAGTGTTGTATAATGACGTTTACTAGCTCTTGAATTCTCTTATTCCTTTTCTCTTGCTTGAGAACAAGCAATGGTTTAGTGTGGGGGAATTTGATAGATGCCTAATTTTTGTATTATTTAGTGTGTGTTTTATGTAAATTATGAAGTTAAGTATGTAATTATTTATATGTTTCATGTTATTTGTGTTAGTTTATATGTGTATGCATTTTGTAGGCTAATTTATGTGAAAAAAGGGAAAACATGGTATAATTGGGTAGAACTGGGCAAAGATCAATTGGATGAACACGAGTCGTCAAATGGGAGTCACGACTCATGAAGATGCAGATACAGAGAAGGAAATAGAAGAGCAAAGGAGCAGGGTCACGACTCTTGAAAGAAGATCACGAGTTGTGAATGGCAAAGAAGAAAGCACGAGCGGAAGCAGAAGGAAGAAGAAGAGAAGAAGGAGCTGTGAGGAGTAGGGTCACGAGTCGTGAACCTCAATCATGACTCGTGACGATGCAGAGAAAGTGAAGGCAAGAAAGAAGAAAAAAAAGAAGGAAAAGAGCGACTCCGTGTTCTGTTGCGAGCGCGACATTGATTGCGAGCACGACAGAACTAGCTGTTGGGCAGTTTTTCCCTGAAAAGTCATCTAAAAAGGCAACTCTTTCTCCTAACAATTGCAACCATTTGGAGGGACATTTCCAAGGGACACAATCTTTAGAATTTTATAAATATCAACGTTAACTGTAATTTTAATAGAATGTAATTTAGGGTGGAATTTTTATTAAGTAATTTTTTTGTAGTTTGAAGAACAGTTTCTCTTAGTTAAAGTTCTAAGTAGTTTTTCATGTTTTGAAGAAGAAGATCAAGGAGAAGAAAAATTTATTACAAGGGCTTGAGGAAAGTGCACAAGTCATCTTTCTCATTACTCTTATCTATTATTTCTTCTCTGTAAATCAAATGAATATTATTTGAGAACTTGAATATTATTATTATCTTCTATTCCTATCTAAATTAGTAGTCTTTTAATGTAGAATTTTCTATTAGTATTTTTATGCATGATTATTATAAGTATGAGTTTAATTAAAAGATAAATTCTTACATACATCTAATAGAAGTTCATCATTGAAGCATTATTTGAGAAATCGTAATGTTAAATAGTTGTTATAGGTTGGTCATTATTCCTGAAATTTGCATGTATAACACTTTAATTCATTAATGAAAATTATGATTTTGAATTATAAATGTATGTTTTAGGCATTCTAATTTATGTTGAAAGAGTAAATTGGAACTATATTCCAACTTGGCATGCTTATGAGATTAAAATGTATATTATGATGATGGAATCAAGTTTTATAATAGTTAACTCTTCATTAATGTTTTGTCTTCTTTGATTAACATGTACTAGGTTTTATTAGTTTATATAATAAAGTAGTTTAGGTTTTAATTCAACAAATTAATGATCATTGTAAACAAGATTGAAATTGAGTAGTAATAGTGTGTAATAAGTAGCACATTCCTCGTGGGATCGATATCTTTTGTACTATTTTGGTACACCTTATGCTTGCGGAATTGGCACATATAAAAATAGGCCAACAAATTTCCTAAGTGTTTATGTGATTTGGGGGCAAGTATTAACCTTATGCCCTTATCTATCTTTAAGAAGTTAGGATTGGATTATGTTAAACATATTTCCACGGTATTGCAATTGGCTGACCAATCTATTAAGAAAGCATATGGCATAGTGGAAGATGTGCTTGTAAAAGTGGATAAGTTCATTTTGCCTGCTGACTTTGCCATTTTAAACTTTGCTTATGACATTAAATGCCCATTAATATTGGGAAGATCTTTCATGTCACACCCCATTTGCCCCCTAGTAGTTTGAGCCTATTTGTGTGTCTGTGCATGCATTGTGTGTTTTGGGCATGTCGTAAGGGTATTTTGGTAAAAATGCATATTTTAATGGTTTTATTAGCATGTGGATGCATGTATGTTATTAGGGTGTGAATTAGTTGGGTTAAGTTTGGGTGTGCATGAGTGTATGCTTGTTGAGTGTGAGTGGTCAAGTTCCACCAATTTTAGGATGACATGTGGCTAGGGTTTTTGGAAATGGGTGTAAAAAGAAAAAGAAAGAAGGGCAGCTACTCCTACTGCCTCTCACCCCGTTTTCTCTTCTTCATTACTCCTTCTTCCTCTTTTCCCTTCGTATTTGCCTGGTATTTGGTTCAAGTGATTTGTGGTGGAATTTGATCGCTCCTCAACCTCCGCTAGGTAAAGTTTTCTACATTTTCATCATCTTCTTCACACTGTTCATTTTCTTCTTTGCATTTGTAGATTGGGTTTTGATTTAGGGTTTTTGTTTGTGTGTTCTTGGTGTGTCGGCTATTAGTTGAGCCTCCCCGTGACCCGAAAGGCAAAGAGAAGGCTGGGAGTAGTGGAACCAAGTGATTGAAGCTAGGACTACAGGTTTGGGAATTTTTGCGTTTTTGTGTTTATGTTGTAGTTGAGTGATTTGTGGTATTTTGATGATCGTTGTGATGCATGTTGGAAGTAATGTAATGTATTTTAGTTGATTTAAGTTTCAAACCAAAAGAACGGATTAGTGTGTTTTGGGTTTAATGTGACTTTTCGGGTTGCTGCGATCGGAATTTGCTTTTGTCCAAATGTGATCTAATTGTGTGAAGGGTGTTAAAAGTTGTGTCTGTGCATTGCTAGTGGTGAGGAAAGTAGGGATCCGAGGTAAGTGATTTTTGAAGAAATGTTTTTCAATGTTCTGGGTAAGTTTAGGAACTAAGGATTTCTGCAAAGTTTCTGTAGTTGCAAATGCAGAAAATTAGTCAGTCCAAGTCTTGATCGGCCTACCATCTTCCGATCAGAAATGCCTTGAGTGCATCACGCTTAGCTATCGATCAAAAGATGGGAAGTTTCGATCGGCAGAGTGGATCTCGGCACTCGTGACCCTAGTTTTCCCTCCCCGATCGACTGTGGACGCTCAGTTGCTCATGCGATAGAGCAGTCGACTGTCGAGCGAAAAGGAGGGAGATCTGATCGGCTGTGTAGGGAGAGACCAGTGACGAATCGAGATTGCCAGTCACGACTCGTGACTGCCCAAGAGACCAGTCACGACTCGTGACCGGCCAACCTTGTGCGATTGGTCACTATCGTGAATGCAACTCGTGTTGCGATCGCGACAGTGAGCCTCTGTTCGGCCTATTTTATGAAATTGCCCAGTTTTAACTAAAAATGAATTTCGTATCTCTTCTGAATGGACTTATACTACTGTATGATACATGTCATGCTTTTATATGCTTTTATATGAGTAATACCGTGATTCTTCAGATGAATTGTATGCTGTACTTTGAAATATGATTTGTATTATACATGACCTGCGAGAGTCAATCTAGTGGATAGTTAGGCATGCCTAATAGAGTCTTTAGCTGCAGCCTAAGTTCCATTTGGACCCCGATCAGGTCCCCGTTAAGTTTCTCGCGAACCCCCTCAGTATTTGGATCGTTCTCAGTAAAATGTTTTGTAATTGAAAAAATGAAATGGTTTTGATTCGTACCCATAAGGTACTGTCAGTATTCGATTCGTACCCGTAAGGTACTGTCCGTATACTCGTTATCCACTATTGTGAGTCAGCAGGTGCTCTTTTGTTTTTGTTCCGCTTTGATATGATTTCAAGAATATGGTATTCTGATGCGTATAATGGTGAGTATGAGAAATCAACTAAAGTGTAAATGAATGTGGATGTGAACTTCTGAATGCATGTCTTTATTACGCAAGTATGATTGTACAGCTGATATCATTATCCGCATTTGTCATATTTTATGTGTATGGCATTGACGACCATTGTGAATGGCCGTCCACTCTTTTGTTGTGTGTTCCCCACTAAGAGTTTATCGATTAGCACGGTGTTTTATCCGTGCAGGTGCAGAGGTTGGTGTTCTTTTGGGAGAGTCATGGCCAGTCAAGCCAACACAGGAGGGTTAGCATTAGGGCTTTATTCTTTTGTAGTAGGATGATTCTTTTTGTAATAGAACTCTCTTATATCTTTTTATAGCTTCCGCATATGTATTAATCTTTAGGGATATGTAATCTTTTGTGTATTCAGCAAGTTGATCAGAACAGTAATGTAATGGATATTGTTATATTAATGCATGATCAGCTGTTCCCTTTATTGTTTGCAAAGTTTTTAATTACCCTGTGTTTATATATGTATACTTTAGATGAATGTATGATTTATACTGTACTTGTGTGGTGGCACCTTGACTCATACTGCATCTCACTCCTCGTCGGATGGGATCGCCTATGTATGGGTAGGGGGTGTTACATTTCATGAGAACTGGTAGGGCTTTAGTTGATGTTTATGAAGGCACTTTGATTTTAAGAGTGGGGGAAGATTGTGTCGAGTATCACATGGATAAAGCACTCAAATACCCCATGGATGAGAATGTATGCATGAAAATTGATGTCATTGATGCTTGTGTTTTGGAAGTATTGGATAATGCAGGTCAAGAGGAGGATCCTATTGAGGAGGAAGTTTATGAAGAGGTGGAGCAAAAGAGCTCAAAGCCAGAACATCTGTATAGAAATGAAGCACCTTTGCCACCTTCTATTGTAAGTCCTCTTAATGTGAAATTGAAAGAACTACCTAGCCATTTGAGGTATGCATTTCTTGGTTCAACTAATACTTTAACTATCATTGTTTCTAGCAAGCTAACTAGTAAGCAAGAATCTTTATTATTAGAGGTTGTTAGAAAGAGAATCAAGAGTATAGGTTGGCAAATTTCTGATTTAAAAGGAATTAATCCAAACATTATCATGCATAGAATTAACATGGTAGATAAGTGTCAACCTAAGGCTGATAGCAAAGGAGGCTTAATCCCAATATAAAGGAAGTAGTTAAAAAAGAGGTCATTAAGTTGTTAGATGCTGGGATTATCTATCCGATTTCGGATAGTGCATGGGTGAGTTTAATTTATTGTGTACCTAAGAAAGGGGGAATGACTATAATTAGAAATGAGAATGGAGATTTGATTCCTAATAGAACCACCATGGGTTGGAGGGTTTGCATTGACTATAGGAAATTGAATTCAGCTACTAGGAAGGATCACTTTCCTTTACAATTCATTAATCAAATGTTAGAAAGGATATCTCGCCATTCTCATTATTGTTTCCTAGATGGTTATTCGGGGTATTTTCAAATATTCATATACCCTAGTGATCAAGAAAAGACCAACTTTACTTGTCCATATGGGACGTTTGCTTATAGAAGGATGCCTTTTGGGCTATGTAATGCACCAGCAACTTTTCAAAGGTGTATGACTTCTATTTTTGGGGATATGATAGAGGATATCATGGAAGTTTTCATGGATGATTTTTCTGTTTATGGTGATTCGTTTGAGTTGTGTTTGAGTAATTTAGATAAAGTGTTGGCTAGATGTGAAGAGACCAACTTGGTACTTAATTGGGAAAAATACCATTTTATGGTGGAAGAGGCGATAGTTCTAGGCCATAAGATTTCAAGTAGACGTATAGAGGTAGATAGAGCTAAAACTGAAATGATAGAGAAGTTAGCTCCACCTACTATATTTAAAGGTGTAAGATCTTTTCTAGGACATGCTGGTTTCTATTGAAGGTTTATAAAGGATTTTTCATTAATTGCTAAGCCTTTAACTAACTTATTGGTAAAGGATGTACCTTTTGAATTTTCTAATGCATATATGAAAGCTTTTGGCACATTAAAGGAAGCTCTTATAAGTGCACCCATTACAACTTCACCGAATTTGAATTTACCTTTTGAAATAATTTGTGATGCAAGTGACCTTGCTATTGGATGTGTGTTAGGTCAAAGACAAGGTAAATATTTGCATGTCATTTACTATGCTAGCCATACATTGTCACCACCTCAAGTGAATTACACTATAACTAAAAAAGAAATGTTAGCTGTAGTTTATGCATGTGATAAGTTTTGGTCTTACTTGTTAGGATCTAAAGTCGTAGGATCATGCAGAACTTAGATATTTATTTGCTAAAAAAGATACAAAACCTCGATTAATTTGTTGGGTTCTTTTGTTACAAGAATTTAACCTTGAGATTTGAGATAAGAAACGTTCGGAAAATTTAGTGGCTGATCACTTATCAAGGTCAAAAAATGATGAAGGACCTATAGGGATAGCAATGAAATTAATGAATCCTTTCTGGATGAATCTTTAATGACAATTGAGCAAGTAAATGTACCATGGTTTGCGGATTTTGCTAACTTTCTTGCTGCAGGGATTGTACCTCATGGATTGACATGGCAATAAAAGAAAAAGTTCTTTAGTGATGTCAAAAATTACCTTTGGGAGGAACCCTATTTGTTTAAGATAAGTGGGGATGGTGTAATTCGTAGGTGAGTAAGTGAGGATGAGTTTGTGAACATTTTGACTTATTGCCATTCATCTTTATATTCGGGTCATAATGGTAATACAAAAACCGCTTCTCGTGTGCTTGAATGTGGTTTTTATTGACCTACCCTATTTCATGATGCTAGAACTTTTGTAGCTCAATGTGATAGGTGTCAAAGGGTTGGTAACATTGGAAAGAGAGATAAGATGCCTTTGAATAGTATTTTAGAAGTTGAGATATTTGATGTGTGGGAGATAGACTTCATGGGTCCTTTTCCTTCATTTTTTGGGCAAAACTATGTATTGGTTGAGGTAGACTATGTCTCAAAATGGGTTAAAGCCAAAGTAACACCAACCAATGATTCAAAGGTGGTGATCAAGTTTTTGAAGAAGCTCTTTTCCAGATTTGGAGTGCCAAGAGGTATCATAAGTGATGGAGGTACGCATTTCATTAATCGATCTTTTACTTCACTATTGCATAAGTATGGTGTGCATCATAGGGTAGCTACTCCTACCATCCACAAACAAGTGGTAAAGTAGAGGTTTCTAATAGAGAGTACAAGTGGATATTAGAAAAAATAGTTTCTAACTCTAGGAAAGATTGGGCACATAAACTTGACGATGCACTATGGGCATATCGCACAGCATTCAAAACACCTATTGGGATGTCACCATATAGGTTAGTGTATGTGAAAGCATGCCATTTGCCTGTTGAGTTAGAATATGAATCCTATTGGGCCATTAGGACTTTGAATTATGATATTAAGGAGGCTAGTGTTAAGAGGTGTTTGCAATTAATTGAACTTGATGAATTACGTCTTATATCTTATGAAAATGCAAGAATGTATAAAGAAAGATCAACGAAATGGCATGATGCTCACATTCGATATAAAAGCTTTAAAATTGGAGATAAAGTGCTTCTATTCAATTATAGGTTAAAATTATTTCTTGGAAAATTGAGGTCTAGGTAGAGTGGACCTTTTGAAGTAACACAAGTATTTGACCATGGTTATTTAGAGCTTAAAAATGATAAAGGGGAATTGTAACACCCCTTACCTATACGTAGAGAGCTTCATCCCTCGAAGAGGAAGAAGGACCCCAATAGATGAGGGTTGTCATGCAAAACTCAAACAAAGCGAATAAAGGTGCAAAACATACATTCAAAGCGGTAAAAATAAAATTCTTAAAACAATAGACAAGGGCTGAAAACAAAAGTACCATATTATTAATTTACATAATAGTTTTTACATATCAAAATACAAAAGAGCCGTAGCACAAGATTATGTACAAATCTGATATTCAAACAAAACTACAAAAGTAGAGTTTACATTACGAGCCATCATTGCAAAATAATTACACTAATACATACACAAAAAGTACAATCCTACACTACAAAATCTCTCTCTCTTAGTTGTGTTGACCCTACTGAAACAGATCACCCTGCCCAAAACTCCAACATCTTCCACACCTGCACGGATGAAACATCCATGCTAAGCGAATACGCTTAGTGGGAAAAACATGACGAAAAACGACCACTCACAGTGGACATTAGAACAAATCACATACATAGAGCACATACTGAAATCAATACTTAAAAAAATTCATCATATTCAAGAAAACAATATATTTCATCATACAAACATTTATACTGAACTCAATTATAACACAACATTCCAATAATCCTGCTTATTCAAAAGAGTGGATAGAGAGTAATGCATAGTCATTCAAAACGCATGGATACCCGAGGGTATCAAAATTATTCTTTTCTTTTTGATTCAAACATTTTCGCATGGAATCTTAAACAAGATTCAAGTTTATAAAGGGATCGCGAGGATCCGAATAGGGACCTGGTTAAGGTCGAGAACGCATATGCATGGCTGCAGCTAACTGAACTCTATAGGCATGCCTATTTATCCACATAATTGACTTTCGCAAGTCAAGCATAATTCATTCAATTTACATTCATATCATTCATAAAATTGTCCATATATAATTATAAAAGCATCACAAGGTTGAAAATTAAAGATTGAAGGCATAAAAAGAAAACTCAATTTTGAAGCCAGGAGATGTCGTGCTCGCGACAGAGGAGAAGATTTACCCCAGGTCATGATCGCGACAGTCCTCGTGCGGGGACAGAAACTTATCTCAATGTCGCGCTGGTGACTGTCATCGCACTCGCAACAGTGAGCAGCTAGCAAAAGCTGTCGCGCTCGCGATAGCTTTTGCTGGCCGCTCACTGTCACGAGCACGATGACCGTCACCAGCGATAGGAGATAGTGCACAACCGCTCGGCAGCCGAGCGATCTGTCATGCTCGCGACAGAGCTCTCGCTGCGACCGCTCAGCAGCCCAGGCTCGGCACGCATGAAGGGTGAAATCACCGAGCTCTGTCGTGACCTTGCGACCTGGCAACAGTGTCGCACTCGCAACAGGGTCATGATTTCCAGCCCTTATACGAAAAACCTGCAGAATTCCACTTTCAAAATTCACCCAAACCTTCAATTGGCTTAAAAACACAACCCACACAAATAGATAATTCATAACACCTTAAACCACCTAAAACTCAACTTATAAACCAATTATCATCATCAAATCATACAATTTACAAGATAAATTTCCAGAATTTATTAAATCAGCAATTTCTCATAGAATTTCATACAACTCATACTATAGCTCAATTCTTCACCAATTATGCATCTCCACCCAAACTGATCAATACCCATATCAATTAAATACAAATACCCATAATATACCCCATCAATTTCAACAATAACCGCAAAACACAAAATCATTCAAAAGCACATCTAAGCCACAAACATTCCCAAACCTCAAATTCTTGAACTCTAGTCGCGGGCTCCGCTTTCACTTGCTATTTCCTTGCCTTTGGGCTCTCTAGGAGGGATCTCTGAACAAAACATCCATTACACAAGCTTCAAAACTCTAACTCCCAAAAATACCCAAAACTAAAATTAACCAAATTAGAAGGAAATATGAGGATGAGGAAGAATAGTAAGCTATTACTCACCTAAATCAACTTATGATTAACCAAAACTAACCCCAATTGCAGCTAGAGGGGAAGGATTACAAGAAAATAAAGAAGCAAACAAGAAAAAGAGGAAAAACGGGAAAGAAAAGGAGGAAACAGGAAAAAGAGAAGGGAAAAGTTGATCCTCTCTCCTCCCTCACTATAAATACTCCCCCACTTGCCACATGGCAACCTCCTATAGGAAGACTACCCCAAGGCACACCCAACAACCATCCACTTACCTACACCCAAAGCCAACCTCACTTACACACACCCTAATCCCTTACACACACTCACGCCCAAGCAAAACCCCACAGTTACGTAATACTTAAATTTAAACCATACACATACACAAAATGACACATGCCAAACTTATACACACACAATCACACATGCATAAGGCTCAAACTACCAGGGTGGAAACGAGGCATTACAATACTCCATCACTTAACAGAATTTTGTCCTCGAAATTGTCACCTGATCATAATAATTGAGGATGCTAAGCTCTCATGACTGCTTCCGGTTCTCAAGTTGCCTCTTTAATTCCATGGTGCTTCCAGAGTACCTTAACCAAAGGGATTTGCTTACTGCAAAGTTGTCTGATCTCTCTAGCCAAATTTCCTTCAGCATTTCATCAAATGAGTAATCTGGTTGAACCTAAATATCTTGCACTTGCAGCAAATGAGATGGATCAGATAGGTAGCGACGGAGCATAGACACGTGAAAAATATCTTGTAATTTAGCGAACTCCACTAGCAACGCTAACCGATAAGCTATTGGGCCAATCTTATCTAGGATCTCATAAGGTCCAATAAACCGAGGACTTAACTTTCCCTTTTTACCAAACCAAAGAACCTTCCGCCAAGGTGATATTTTCAAGAATACTTTATCACCAACTTCATATCGAATGTCCCTTCATTTCAAATCAGCATATGACCGTTGCCTATCTTTGGCTGCTTTCAAATTTTGTTACACCACTGTTAGCCCAATTCTAAGTGCTAATTCCGCAAGTATACGGTTTACCAGTTATAGTACAATCTTCGATCCCACGAGGAATGTGCTAATTATTACACACTATTACTACTCAATCTTAATCTTGTTTACAATGATCATAAATATGTTGAATGAAAGTGGAAATACTATATCTAATGCTAATTAACCTAGTTATGATAATTGGAGAAGATAAAAGATTAATGATTATAAAATAATAAATAGAACTTGAATTAATTATTCATGATTATGAATATATTCTTGTCAAGCAAGCCAAGTTGAATAAGATTCCAATTTACTCTTTCAGCATAAATTAGAGTGCCTAAAAAATGCATTTATAATTCTAACTCACAATTTTCATTAATGAATTAAAGTGTTATATATGCAAATTTCAGGAATAATAAATAACCTATAACAATCATTTAATATTATGATTTCTCAAATAATACTTCAATGATGAAATTCTATTAGATGTAAGTAAGAATTTATCTTTCAATTAAATACTTACTTATAATGATCATGCATCAAAATACTAATAGAAAATTATAGAAGAAATGATATCAAATTGATATGAATAATAAAATATAGCATTAAATTATCAAGTTCATAAATTCATCATTAAATAATTACAAAAAAGAAGTAAAGATGAGAAATGAAGAAAGAGATCTTTCAACCCTTTTCCCTTCCACAAAGGATATATTCTTCCTTGCAAGTAATCTTCTCTTCAAAACATAAAAATTCTAACTTAAAAACTTTAACTAAAATGTACTCTCAAACTTACAGAATTCTTAATAAAAATATTAAACTAAAACTAATCAACCTTTAAAATTACAGTTAAAACTAATATTTATAATGTCCCTTCAAGTGTCCCTTAGGAAGGTTGCAAGACTTGGTGAAAAGTCATACTTCTTCAAGGCAAAATTTGAATTCAACTTCCAACGGTCCTCTCTGTCGAGAACGGGACGTCTGTCGCGCTCGCGACAAAACATGCCTTGCCCTTCGCTCCACTTTCCTCGCTCTGGCTTTCCTCCGCGCCATGTCACGACCTCGCGATAGGTGGCCTTGCTCGCGAAAATGCCCGCTAGCTCCCTTTCTCCTTCTCTTTGGCTCCCTTCAATTGTGCGTGCTGTCACACTCGCGACGTCCATCTCGCTCGCGACAGATTACTTCTCTCATTTGCTTTCTTTCTTCCTTTCTTCTTTCTCTTTGGCTTGGCGCTTCCTGTCGCCCTCGCGACATATTGATTCTTCCTTACCTAATTTCTGCTCCTTTTCTCCAATCTTCTCCATTTTCTCCTACACACACAAAACTCAAACAAAAACATAAAACACACCTAATTCTAACACAAATAACTATACATAAACATTATTTTAAACCTAAAACATGGATAAAATATGAGCTATTTAGACTCATATCAACCACTCTAATCTTTTACTCAGTGTCTGTAATCAATTCCGGACCAACAACTGACCTTTTCGATAACTCAGTCCAACACACTGGCGTTTTGCACTTCCGCCCATAAAGAGCTTCGTAGGGAGCCATTCTAATACTCGCCTGATAACCGTTATTTTAAGCGAACTCCATCAACGGTATACACTTATCCCAGCTACCTGAGAACACTAAAACACATCCCCGATGCATATCTTCCAGAATCTAAATAACTCTTCTGACTGACCATCAGTCTGAGGGTGAAAGGCAGTGCTAAAATTTAATCGAGTACCCAAAGCCGACTGTAACTCTTTCCAAAACTTTGACATAAACCTCGGATCCCGATCAGACACAATAGAGATGTGAACTCCATGAAGCCTTACTATCCCATTCATATAGATCTCAGCTAACTTGTCCATGGAATAATCTAACCGAACTGGTAAGAAGTGTGCTGACTTCGAGAACCGGTCGACTATTACCCACACAGAATCGTGCTTTTGCTGAGTCAAGGGCAAACCAACTACAAAGTCCATCGTGATATCATCCCACATCCATTGAGGAATGGGTAAGGGATGCAACAATCCTGTCGGAACTTGATGCTCAGCTTTCACTTGCTGACATACCAAACACTTTGAAACAAATTCTACTATATCCTTTTTCATACTCGGCCACTAATAGAATTGCTTCAGATCTCTATACATCTTATTTCCTCCAGGATGCATCGTGAAAAACGACGAATAAGCTTCTTGCAAAAGTCTTCTCTTCACATCACCCACATTAGGCACACATAACCGATTTCTAAAACTGAGCACTCCCTCACTATCTATAGAAAATTCAATCTGCTTACCGTCTCTAACCGTGTGAAAAGCACGCTACAATATTGGGTCACTCAACTGTGCATCCATTATCAATTGCCTCAAGCTCGATTTAGCCTTTAATCGAGCAATTAGTGCTCCTTCTGAATCAAATCTCCACTTTCCTCTATTCAGAGACAAAGCTGACACTGATTTCCTACTCAGAGCATCTGCTACTACATTTGCCTTGCTCGGATGGTAATCAATGATACAATTGCAGTCTTTGAATAACTCCAACCATCTTCGCTGCCTCAAGTTCAATTCTTTCTGAGTAAGCAGGTATTTTAGACTCTTGTGATCCGTGAAGATCCTGTAACTCTCCCCATACAAATAATGTCGCCATATCTTAAGAGCAAACACTACCGCTGCTAACTTCCAAGTCATGCGTCGGATAATGTTGCTCATGAGGCTTCAACTGCCTAGAAGCATAGGCGATCACTTTGCCGTCTTCCGTCAGAACACAGCCCAGACCTATACCTGAGGCATCACTATACATAGTATACTCTTTACCCGACACGGGTTTAGTAAGTACAGGAGCCTTAATCAGCATATCCTTTAATTGTTCAAAGCTTGCTTGGCACCTATCCGACCAAATAAACTTAACGTCTCTTCGGAGAAGCCGAGTCAAAGGCGAAGCTATCACGAAAAATCCCTTCACAAATCGCCTATAATACCCAGCTAATCCTAGAAAACTCCTCACTTCTGGTACAGACTTTGGTGGCAACCAATTCACAATGCCTTTAACTTTGGATGGATCTACCCGAATACCTTAAGCCGAAACCACATGTCCTAGGAATGTTACCTCTTTTACCCAAAATTCATACTTACTAAGCTTAGCGTACAGCTAATGGTCTCTCAACAATTGCAATACCAGTCGCAGATGTTCCTAATGTTCCTTTTCATCCTTAGAATAAACCAAGATGTCGTCGATGAACACTACAACGAAATGATCCAAATACTACTTGAATACCCTGTTCATCAAGTCCATGAAACCTGTGGGCGCGTTAGTAAAACCAAATGGCATCACTAAAAATTCATAGTGACCATAACGCGTCCGAAAAGCTGTCTTCGCAACATTTGCATCCTTGACTCTCAACTGATAGTAACCTGATCTCAGTTCTATCTTGAAAAACACTCCTGCTTCTCTTAACTGATCAAAAAGATCCTCAATCCGTGGCAACGGATATTTATTCTTCACTATGACCTTGTTGATCTGCCAGTAATCGATACACATTCTCAAAATACCGTACTTTTTCTTGAGAAATAAAACTGGAGCACCCCAAGACGACACACTCGGTCGAATAAAGCCCTTATCTAGAAGCTCTTGCAACTGACTTTTCAACTCCTTCAATTCCATCGGAGCCATCCTATACGGAACCTTAGAAATCAGAGCTGCCCCAGGCACAATATCCACAGACAACTCTACTTCCCTCTCTGGTGGCAAACCCGGTAATTCCTCTTGAAACACATCCACAAATTCTCTTACTACTGGAATCTCTTGTATCTTTACTTCCCCTCGTCAGGAATCCAAAATCAAGGCTAGGTACGCTTCACATCCCTTCCTCATATACCGTTTTGCCTTCATAGCTGAAATCACATTATGCAGCGAGTTACTTCCCAAACTTCTAACTACCACAGGTATCCAATCCCTGTCTTTGAGCACAACCATTTTATAGCTCGATGCTTGGATAGCCAATCCATACCCAGAATGAGGTTAAACTCATGGAATGGTAAACTAATTAGATCAACTGTAAAATCTTTAACTTGAACCAATAAAGGACAATCCCGATATACTCGATTCACTTTCACACACGGCCCTAATAGACTAGTGACACATATCTCATAATCCAATTTATCCTCATTAGATAATTTATCACATAACTTATCGGAACACAAATAAGAATGAGTAGAACCCGGATCTATCAAAGCATACATTTCAGTGCTGAAAAGTAAGAACTTACCGGCTATCACTTTCGGAGCATCCTGGTCGTAACAGGCTTTCATTACATAGGCACTTGCAGTCGCCGGTGCTAGAAGATCAACTATCTCAGAAGATTCTCTTTCCCGAGGCCATCCACCATGACCCCATCCTCTACCTCTTGCATGACTGCCTTGAGGAACATTCGACCCAGCTCGACTCGCCTCTTGCTGACCCTGAGTATTCTCCTACAAATTTGGGCAATTAGCTAGAAAGTGGTCGGTGCTACCACACCTAAAACATTCTCTGGTCAACCACCGACATTCGCCCAAATGGCGCTTACTATAGTGGGAATATTGAGGCACACCATCACCTCTACCACCCGAAGCTCCTCTACCCATACCAGACCCTCTAAAAGAATCCTGTCTCCTCCCTCTAGTAGCTGGACTACGATGCAACTCACCAGAGGGATTCCCTTGAGACTCACGTGACCTCTTTCCTGAAGAAGAACCTCCTCTAGATGCCTTTTTCCTCTGAGCCTTCTCTCTTAATATATTCTCAGAGCATTTCGCTCTCAAAGCTGCCTGCACTATCTGATAATAATTGATATCCGGTGCATACATTAAGGAAACCAACATCACCTTAAGAGACTCGCTGTAACACCCCGCCATCCCCGTTGGAAGGATACCGGAGTGCCACGCGGGCAAACACATATAATCAAATCCATATACACATATATAAACAAAAACCAAATGAAATATAAAGAAACTTTTAATCATTTAATAGTAAAATCCTTTTTACATATAACGTATATCAATATCGTTTTACAAAAAGAGGCTCGTAAGCAAATACATATACAAAAATAATATTTGTTCCTTTACAAAAGTTTACTTTGCTATACACAAGCCATATACAAAAGTTTACAGCGGAAGACTTCAAAAATAACTTCATCAAAAGACTCCTAGTGGCCGACCCGCAGATATCTGACTCCAAATCCAAACTCGCCACCTGCACGGGAAAAGAGCCTGTGCTAAGCGATAACGCTTAGTGGGGAGGAACAAAACAGACATACAATATACATATACAATATTTATACAATAATAAACTAATGATTCAAAAGCAAGGCATCAAATCACATGTAAACATATCTCTAAATTTCTTACTTGACATGCATAAATATATATACATTACAAGCAATTAAGTATTCAATTCATAATGCTCATCATTTCAAGTATACAGATTCAAGGTGTGATATAAAGCTATGCAAGAATTCATATACATTATATACTTGTAACCATGTCCAGAAATACATCTCAACATATGCAACACATTTCAACAAATAGCCTGATTAGTCTAAAAATACTCTCTAGAAGTGGATGCGGTCAATTGGATACTGATAGAACACAGTATCCCAAGCATATAGAGACATGAGTCCCAAACATGTACTTTTCATATAGAGACCGAAGTCTCGCATTTAAATCCATATAGACCCATACAGGATCGAAATAAGGATCCAAACGGACCCACGTATAGCGTTTTATCATATAGCAGCTGCACACACACACTGACCTAAGTAAGCGCTTACTTATCCACTACTATGACTTATTCAGGCTTAAAGAATACAACTCAACAATTCATATATTCATGTACATTGATCAAAATCAGAAACATATACATATATCCAAATATTAATTACTGGATGTAATATGAACTTATAATTCATCTTGAAATAATCCATGTATATTAATGTTATTAATCATGTATTCAAAACCCAATATTATGCAATTATTAAAATACAATCCAGATTTTAAAACTAATTAGTTGTCATGCAGTGTAAAACCCTTAAAATCGGAAGTTCAAAATCATGCTTTTAGGAAAAATAGGGCAGCAAGCAGAAGCCAGTCACGTCGTGACCACTGGTCACGTCTCGTGACTCTGGCTTCACGCGAGCACCACGCAAAACAGCAAGCAAGAACAGGCGGTCACGGCGTGACCATCAGTCACGTCTCGTGACGCCTGTGAGGAGAGGAAGAGAGAGGTCACGAAACCTGTCTCGTGACACGCAGGGAATACAGGCGAGGTCGCGAGGCGTGATGCTACATCACGTCGCGACTTCCCAAGGGGAAGGGGATCACGGCGTGATGCCCCATCACATCGCGTGACCTTCCTCAGGGAAGAGGGTCACGGCGTGACGCTCCATCACGTCTCGTGATCTTCTTCTCACACTCTTCTTCTTCGCAAAACTAAAGTTCAGAATTTCCAGAAAACATCAAAACCCAGAAAAATCGTGAAAACAGAGTACAACCAAAACTCAACCCCCAGTTTGTCTAAATCCATTTTTCATGCAATAATTATGCAAATACGTACCTTTAAGTCTTCTGAGCACATTTACAGTAAGTTCACTCACATTTTTACATTATCATATATTCACAGTAACAAACAGAGAGAGAGTCACTAACCAAAGTTTCACATTCAAATACATGTATAAACATCTCAATTGCAAATTCATCACCATTCTTTTCCTACTGTAATCATGTATAGAACACTACATAACTCATGCATTTCAATATTCCAACACACATAACTATATTAGCAACAAAACTGCAATCTGGATCCAAAAATGAGCAAGACAGACACACTCCCAAACCTGTTACTGAAGTCCCAAAAACGTCCACTGAATTCTTCAATCCACAATCTTCCCTTTTCCTTTCTCTTTTCTTTTATCCTCAGATGCTTGCAACAGATAAAACCACTATCATTAATCCAAAACAGAATCTCTAAAACCCAAGGAAGAAACAGAAAGAGATTCAACCAAAAGAACCCAGAAACTACTGCCACTTACCTTCTGAAGCTTCTAAACATCCAAAACCCTTAGTTCCTCAACAGAAACACACATGCAGTTGATAGAAAGAACAGAAAAATGAAGAAAAGGGCAGAATGTGGTTTACGTGAGAGAGGACCAGAAAAGAAAGAGAAAACTTTTTCAGTCCTTTGTTTTCCAACTAACTAAATTTTCTCAGACTTCTCCTTTCCCTCACCACGTACACACACTCACACTCACCACATGGCACACATGCACAGCTTCACAATCCACTTAATCCACTAATTCCTCTTTTACAATTTGATCCTCATAATTCTAATAGGTCCCTATTAAATTACTCTTTACTCACTAGAATAAAATCTTCCATCTAGTTACATATAATTCTTGCAATTTAATTCACTTACCTCAAATAAAAATACCAAATTACCCTTAATTGTCCAATTAAAATTCTAATTTCCAAATAAGTCACTTGTGGGGTGTGACAACTCTCTCCCCCTTAAGAAAATTTCGTCCTCGAAATTTCCTTGCTTATCCAAAATCGAATCGAAACAAAACTTAACATATAAACACTTACCCGAAGGTCCTGCAGCAACCATCACATTCTCAGCAGTCATAGCATATGCCTGATGCCTAGCATGATCTTCTGTAGCACCCGGTCGTTGCACCGTCTCAGATGGTGCTCTCGGATGTCTACTTCCTTCACGATTGCTTTGAATGACATTGGATCTTTTACTCTCTTGCTGGTTCTGGTCCACTTGTCGATCAGGGCACAATGCAAAACGATGCTCCATACTTCCGCACTTGAAACAGGCTCCGGTGATCTTGCGACACGTACCCCAATGGTACCTATGACAATGCTCACATTCTGGTGCTCGGTTTCCCTTGCTAGCATGCGGTGCCACACTTCCAACTTCTGAAGGTACCTGAACTGACCCTCTATTTCCTTGCTCGACTGGAGTACCCTTTGCCTTCTTATTACTTGCAACTCCTCCTTCTAGTGCTCTCCTCTTCTGTGCCATCTTATGCTTAATCTCCTCAGATTCCTCTAACTTCATTGCTGCAGCCACAAGCTGATAATACCCAACTGGCTGCAAGACAATCATCGCAGACAAAGGTCCTCGGTACACCTCACGAAGCCCCTCCAGAAAATGCCTACATCTGAACTCGCCAGTCAACAACTGCTCGGGCACATACTTACTCAACCTGTTGAATTCCTTGTCATATTCACTAACAGTCATTCCCCTCTGCTTCAGGCTAATGAACTCTCTCCACTTTGCTTCTTGGTAAGCCTTTGTTATATACTTTTGCTCAAATTCTTGCTTGAAATATTCCCATGTCAACTCAGCTGGCCTCTGAGGATTCCTCATCACAAGCTCCCACCAGTCATATGCTGATCCCTGAAGTAACGAAACTGCACATGAAGCTCTCTGATCTGCGGGACATCTAATCTCTTGCAGAATTCTACCTACTCTCTTGAGCCAAAACTCAGCCACGTCCGATTCATCTAAGGCAGTCCCATGGAAATCCTCTGCTCCTCTTTTTCTTAACAACTCAGTTGGAGCCTTAGGTGCAGTCAACCTATCAACCACTTGCAATAACCCCTGAACTAACGCTGGATCAAAAGCAACACCTCTATTTGCACCCTCAGCTGCTGCAGGTTCCCGCTCATGTCTATCCTGTCTAACTGGATCATCTCTTCTAACTGGATTCCCTCCACGACTCACATTGGCACTACTCATGGTGTCGCCCATATACTCACTTGGATCCGACTCCATACAAACACTTCACAAAACAAGACATCTGCATTAGGCCACTATACAAAACTGACTCTCATGCATAGACTCAACTCTATACTCAAACATTCACAACATAACCCAGAACCACCAAACCTGGGCTCTGATACCAAGCTGTAACACCCCGCCATCCCCATTGGAAGGATACCGGAGTGCCACGCGGGCAAACACATATAATCAAATCCATATACACATATATAAACAAAAACCAAATGAAATATAAAGAAACTTTTAATCATTTAATAGTAAAATCCTTTTTACATATAACGTATATCAATATCGTTTTACAAAAAGAGGCTCGTAAGCAAATACATATACAAAAATAATATTTGTTCCTTTACAAAAGTTTACTTTCCTATACACAAGCCATATACAAAAGTTTACAGCGGAAGACTTCAAAAATAACTTCATCAAAAGACTCCTAGTGGCCGACCCGCAGATATCTGACTCCAAATCCAAACTCGCCACCTGCACGGGAAAAGAGCCCGTGCTAAGCGATAACGCTTAGTGGGGAGCAACAAAACAGACATACAATATACATATACAATATTTATACAATAATAAACTAATGATTCAAAAGCAAGGCATCAAATCACATGTAAACATATCTCTAAATTTCTTACTTGACATGCATAAATATATATACATTACAAGCAATTAAGTATTCAATTCATAATGCTCATCATTTCAAGTATACAGATTCAAGGTGTGATATAAAGCTATGCAAGAATTCATATACATTATATACTTGTATCCATGTCCAGAAATACATCTCAACATATGCAACACATTTCAACAAATAGCCTGATTAGTCTAAAAATACTCTCTAGAAGTGGATGCGGTCAATTGGATACTGATAGAACACAGTATCCCAAGCATATAGAGACATGAGTCTCAAACATGTACTTTTCATATAGAGACCGAAGTCTCGCATTTAAATCCATATAGACCCATACAGGATCGAAACAAGGATCCAAACGGACCCACGTATAGCGTTTTATCATATAGCAGCTGCACACACACACTAACCTAAGTAAGCGCTTACTTATCCACTACTATGACTTATTCAGGCTTAAAGAATACAACTCAACAATTCATATATTCATGTACATTGATCAAAATCAGAAACATATACATATATCCAAATATTAATTACTGGATGTAATATGAACTTATAATTCATCTTGAAATAATCCATGTATATTAATGTTATTAATCATGTATTCAAAACCCAATATTATGCAATTATTAAAATACAATCCAGATTTTAAAACTAATTAGTTGTCATGCAGTGTAAAACCCTTAAAATCGAAAGTTCAAAATCATGCTTTTAGGAAAAATAGGGCAGCAAGCAGAAGCCAGTCACGTCTCGTGACTTTGGCTTCACGCGAGCACCACGCAAAACAGCAAGCAAGAACAGGCGGTCACGGCGTGACCATCAGTCACGTCTCGTGACGCCTGTGAGGAGAGGAAGAGAGAGGTCACGAAACCTGTCTCGTGACACGCAGGGAATACAGGCGAGGTCGCGAGGCGTGATGCTACATCACGTCGCGACTTCCCAAGGGGAAGGGGATCACGGCGTGATGCCCCATCACATCGCGTGACCTTCCTCAAGGAAGAGGGTCACGGCGTGACGCTCCATCACGTCTCGTCATCTTCTTCTCACACTCTTCTTCTTCTCAAAACTAAAGTTCAGAATTTCCAGAAAACATCAAAACCCAGAAAAATCGTGAAAACAGAGTACAACCAAAACTCAACCCCCAGTTTGTCTAAATCCATTTTTCATGCAATAATTATGCAAATACGTACCTTTAAGTCTTCTGAGCACATTTACAGTAAGTTCACTCACATTTTTACATTATCATATATTCACAGTAACAAACAGAGAGAGAGTCACTAACCAAAGTTTCACATTCAAATACATGTATAAACATCTCAATTGCAAATTCATCACCATTCTTTTCCTACTGTAATCATGTATAGAACACTACATAACTCATGCATTTCAATATCCCAACACACATAACTATATTAGCAACAAAACTGCAATCTGGATCCAAAAATGAGCAAGACAGACACACTCCCAAACCTGTTACTGAAGTCCCAAAAACGTCCACTGAATTCTTCAATCCACAATCTTCCCTTTTCCTTTCTCTTTTCTTTTATCCTCAGATGCTTGCAACAGATAAAACCACTATCATTAATCCAAAACAGAATCTCTAAAACCCAAGGAAGAAACAGAAAGAGATTCAACCAAAAGAACCCAGAAACTACTGCCACTTACCTTCTGAAGCTTCTAAACATCCAAAACCCTTAGTTCCTCAACAGAAACAAAATGCAGTGATGAAATATGTC
This sequence comes from Excoecaria cochinchinensis, assembly GCA_947683425.1. Taxonomy (NCBI): domain Eukaryota; kingdom Viridiplantae; phylum Streptophyta; class Magnoliopsida; order Malpighiales; family Euphorbiaceae; genus Excoecaria; species Excoecaria cochinchinensis. The sequence goes on along the minus strand of CANTUQ010000021.1, from coordinate 1,479,133 downwards.
ATGGTATGTGTATGTAGATAACGCAGCGGAAAAATATCGAAAAATGATCATACACATCAAACAAATCCACGACAAGAATCGAAACATGCACTTTTAGGGTTTTAAAACTTACAACTTTAGATGCCTATTCCGAAATGAATTTGATGATGACCAGCAACTAAGATGATATTGTCCACCTTTGATCTTCACCACCAATGCCAAGGAATAGCCTTTGCGCCAATCCTCTCTATGCTCACACACACACTTTCAAGCAAGGCTTAAAACCGAGAATGCTAGCTCTCAATATAAGTATTGTGTAATGGCAAGGGTTAAAGCTACAAGATTTTTGATCTTGCACTTTCTTTTGGTGCTATTAATGCCTAATCACACAAGAAAGCAAGCAAGAATACTTCTCCTTGTGTATTTCGGCCAAGAAAAGATTTTTGAGAGAGAGAGAGGGAAGTTCACGCCTACTATCATTTTTCACTACGGTTTTTCTTTTTAATCTTTATCCTCATCTTATGGCAAGTGTTTATTCCGAATTTTACCACCTAAAATTAGTTTATTCAACCTTAAACACTTCCTATAGATAAGTAACAAACATTAATTTAAACCCTTTTGAATTTAAAATTCAATTAGGATTTAATACTCAATTAACTTAATCAATATTATTAAATTAATTGACATTAAACCATGTGGGCCGAAATCTTCCTCTCTCATGGACCAAGGTCCAATAGCAATTTAATACCCATTACATACATTAGCTTGACTTTTATTAAAAGCCCAAATTAATGCTCAATGCCTTATTTAAATATTTTAAGCCCAATGCTTTGTGTGCGATCCTATAGGTCCATTTAATATTGGCAATTGAATTAATGAATTAATTCAAAGGCTATATATATTCTCTAGCAAGATATTTATAGCATTCCAAATTAAATGAAAATGCAAATGGCATTTGATGACCTAAGGCAATTTTGTATAGTCCCTTACCCATAAATATCAGAATTAACATAAGGCATGGAACAAGTCATCCTCACGTGTAAGTTAATTCCTTTCTTGATATTCCAGTGACACTGAACTCTCAGATAAATAATGATTGCACATTATTACATCTCGGTATGGCCATACACTTCTCAGTTCACTGATCAAGTGGCCGATGATATTTTTTTCTCTTATAGAGAGGGGTAATCCCTTCACTTCTCTCATGCTCTCTAACATGAATCAATGCATACCCAAGCATACCCATACTTGTCACTCAGTTACGAGCACGTTAGGTGTATGTCAAAGTACACAGTAATTCATAAAGAGTTTCATAGAGATTTTAGGTCTAAGAACTCCGATACAAAACTTGCATATGAGGAACACTTATGACTTGTACCATGTAGTGTTCTCATGTGTGGATCGTATCCAAATACCATGTTATAAACATGTATCTATGATCTCTGATTGACACTTTTGTCCTTATGATCCGTAAGATAGAACTCAACTAATCAGAGAGAGCATACTAGTCTTAATTCATTTGTTATTCCCATAACAATGACTGACTAGGGATATTTAGAATGAAGTCTCATTTGTTTCAAGGTCTTACAACCATGTGCCTCACACATGATAACTTAAACTGAAACAACATTCTTGGATAGTTCTATCAATTGACATGCACAGGAATACAATGGATAAAACAAATGCCTCATTTATTAACTAAAGTGTTTTATTACAATGTATTGGGGCTAGGGCTTACACTAACAATCTCCCACTAGCACTAGTCCCAATTGGGCATAGCCCTAAGACCGAATGCTCTCAAATGAGCTTCGTGCAGATTTGGGCGCAACTGTTTCGTCAAAGGTTCTGCTACATTGTCTTCACTTGCTATCTTGCTGACCTTGACGTCCCCACGATCAATGATTTCTCTGATCAGGTGGTACCTCCTGAGTATCTGTTTGGATTTCTGGTGTGACCGGGGCTCTTTGGCCTTTGCAATGGCCCCGTTGTTGTCATAAAAAATTTCTAATGGATCTAGGATGCTTGGGACCACTCCTAATCCAGAAATGAAATTTCTAATCCAAACAGCCTCTTTTGCAGCCTAACTTGCTGCAATATACTCAGATTCTGTAGTTGAGTCAGCAACGGTCTCTTGCTTTGAGCTTCTCCAGCTGACAGCAGCACCGTTTAAAACAAAAACGAATCCAGATTACGATCTTGAGTCCTGAGTGCTGGTTTGAAAAGCAGCATCGGCATAGCCTTGTATGACGAGCTCTTCCTGACCACCATACACCAATAAGTGATCCTTAGTCCTTCGCAGGTACTTTAGAATCCCTTTTACAGCAGACCAGTGCTTTTCACCAGGGTCTTGCTGAAACCTACTGGTTATACTCAGTGCATGAGCAACATCCATCCTAGTACATAACATAGCGTACATGATAGATCCAATAGCAGATGCATATGGGATTCTACTCATGTTGTCCCTTTCCTCTTTGGTTTTAGGGCACTGTTCTTTAGTTAAAGGAACTCCCAAAGCCAAAGGTATGTACCCTTTCTTTGAGTCTCCCATACTAAAACGCTTTAGTACCTTGTCTATGTACTTTTCTTGACTTAGTCCCAATAGCCGATTCGATCTATTTCTGTAGATCCGAATGCCAAGTATTGTCTCAGCTTCACCTAAGTCTTTCATTGAGAAACATTTCCCCAACCATTGCTTAACCTTTTGCAATGTTGGAATATCATTCCCAATGAGAAGGATGTCGTCCACATACAGGACCAGAAATACTACTATGCTCCCACTAACCTTCTTGTATACACAAGGCTCATCTTCGTTCTTGACGAAGTCAAATTCTTTGACTGCCTCATCAAAACGAAGATTCCAACTTCGGGATGCTTGCTTTAATCCATAAATGGATTTCTGAAGCTTGCAAACCTTCTTAGGATGCTTGGGATTGACAAAACCTTCAGGTTGTGTCATATACACATCCTCAAGTAAATTTTCGTTAAGGAAAGCAGTTTTGACATCCATTTGCCATATCTCATAATCATGATATGCAGCTATGGCAAGCAAGATCCTAATGGACTTGAGCATGACTACAGGCGAAAAGGTTTCATCATAGTCTACACCATGAGTTTGTCGAAAACCTTTTGCTACTAGTCTACCTTTGTAGGTCTTATCAGCTTTGAGTTTAAATAGCCACTTGCATTCAATTACCTTAGCACCTTCCGGTGGATCAACCAAGGTCCAAACCTGGTTATCGTACATTAATTGCATCTCGGATTTCATGGCTTCAAGCTAATTTTTCGAGTCTGGGCTTTCAATAGCTTCTCGGTAGGTAGTAGGATCCTCACGATCTACTAACTCAATAGTGTCACTGTCGGTGATTAGAAATCCATATCTCTGAATCTCCTGACGTACCCTACCGGACCTTCTAGGTACTTGTGTAATGGGTTCTTGTTCCACAAGTGGTTATGAACTTGATCCCATTTCCAACTCATCCTCTATAGGAATTTGTGGCGCTTGAATTTCTCCAAGTTCTACTTTACTCCCACTATCTTTCTTGAGAAGGAACTCCTTTTCCAAGAAAATAGCCTTGCGAGCAACAAATACTTTGTTCTCGGCTTGTGAGTAAAAGTAGTATCCCTTTGTTTCTTTGGGATAACCCACAAATAAGCAGACAGTGGATTTGGACTCTAGTTTGTCAGATGTTAATTTCTTAACATGTGCTTCACAGCCCCAAATCCTAAGAAATGACATATTGGGTTCTTTCCCAGTCCATACCTCGTATGGTGTCTTCTCAACTGCTTTAGTTGGAGTACGGTTTAGTAGAAACGCAGCAGTTTCTAATGCATAGCCCCAAAAAGAGATAGGAAGATTTGCTTGACTCATCATAGATCGAACCATGTCTAATAGAGTTCGATTTCTCCTTTCGGACACACCATTCCATTGTGGTGTTCCTGGAGGAGTGAGCTGTGAAATAATACCACACTCTTTTAGATGACCGTCAAAATCTTGGCTTAAGTATTCGCCACCTCTATCAGATCGAATGGCTTTTATACTTTTGCCAAGTTGTTTTTCTACTTCGTTCTTAAACACTTTGAATTTCTCAAAAGTTTCAGATTTATACTTCATTAGATAGACATAGCCATATCTACTGAAGTCATCTGTGAACGTTACGAAGTAGCTAAAACCACCTCTAGCTTGTGTACTTAATGGTCCACATACATCGGTATGTATTAGTTCCAATAAGCCATTAGTCCTCTCACTTTTCTTATTAAAAGGACTTTTTGTCATTTTTCCATGCAAACATGGCTCGCATGTATCATAAGACTCTAAGTCGAATGACCCAAGTACTCCAGTTTTGTGGAGTCTTGAAATGCGTTTTTCGTTTGTATGTCCGAAACGACAATGCCAGAAGTAAGTAGGGTTCAATTCATTTGATTTAACCCTCTTTGTATTAATGTTGTATATGGACTCTTTGTTTTGTAAATTAAGGATATAAAGGCCATTTTGCAACATGGCATTGCCATATGAAATGCCTTGGCGACGAATATGAGCATTGCCATTTTTAATAACAAAATCAAATTCATCCAAATCCAACAATGAAACTGAAATAATGTTTCTGCTCATAACAGGTACATAATAACAATTTTTCAAAACTAAACAAAGTCCGGAAGGTAAAGTGAGTTGATAGTCGCCTATCTCCATGGCAGCAACTCGTGCTCCATTCCCCACACGGAGGTCCACTTCATTCTTCCCAAGTAACCTCTTATTTCTTAGCCCCTGCACATTTGAACAAATGTGAGAACCACAACCGGTATCTAGTACCCAAGTGGTAGAAATAGAAAGGTTAATTTCAACAACAAAAATACCTGAACTGGACGCCTTGGCTCCATTCTTTTTTTGTTCTTCCTTGAAGAGAGCACAGTTCTTCCTCCAATGCCCTATTTTGTTGCAGTGGAAGCAAGTGCTCTCGCTCTCCTTGAGATTTTGTGCCTTGGGCTTGGATTGGGCCTGAGGTGTACTCCCATTTGACTTGAGCCGAGTCAGGTCATTCTTGGGTTTTGCCTTTCCCTTTCCTTTTCCCTTAGCGGGTCCCTTCTTGATGCCCCCTTGAACCATCAGTACGGGATTGGTCTTTCGAATGTTTTCTTCAGCATTCTTAAGCATCCCATGAAGCTCAGTAACTGACTTGTTCATCGCATGCATGTTATAATTCATTACAAATGGATCATAATCATCAGCCAATGATCCTAAAATCAAGTCAGTGGCCAATTCCTTTGGTACTTGTACCTCAAGCTTCTCAAGAGTATCAAGATACCCTTTCATCTTGAGTACATGCGTACTAACAGGAGTACCTGCTGCCATCTTACAGGAAATTAAGGCCTTAGTTGTCACAAACCTCTCGTGACGAGCTTGCTCTTGGAACATCTCCTTTAAGTGCACCATGATCGCATAAGCCTCTTGGTCCATAAATTGTTTTTGCAAGTCAGGCACCATAGTGGCTAGCATCAAACAGGTCACATCATTGGAGTCGCTCTTCTTGGTCTCAAAAGTTTCCCTTTGAACCACAGAGGCGTTCCTACCAGGTTCTTGAGGCAAGGGTGCATCCAAAACATACGACTTTTTCTCTTGCTTAAGAACTATCCTTAAATTTCGAGACCAGTCTATGAAATTGGTGCCATTCAATTTGTCCTTTTCAAGGACCGATCGCAATGAGAAATTGTTGTTTGAAGATGCCATTTTTCAATCTACAATAAAATTTAGCAAGATTAAATGAGGTCTTATTAATAATCCCACAAACCGAATTAATATCCCTTTAAATAATTCGCATTAGTGATTTAATGTGGGCCAAGATCCACTTTTCACAACAACCTTATTAGTCAAGCTGAGCTTGTACACCTAACAAGTTAAGTTACTTAGGTAGGATAACTCCAATCATGACTCGTACATGACTCTTGGATCAAATGGGCTAACATCTTAAGATGTTATAGCACAAACCCATTTATTAGTTGCCTAGGTCCGGGCATCCCTTTCCATGTTAAGTCCAACCTACATTCACAACTCATGCCTCACAAAGATAATCGGGCGCATCTAGGACTCCTAGTCTACGTTACCGATGATCGATGCCTTGACATGTTTCGAATTAGGAAGGCAACTTTGTGACTTACTATTTTAGGGATTCATTTTATTACGGCTTACATGGCATACGCTTTGTCATCCATTCATAGCATGCATATATAAATAATTGCATAAAGTAAAGCGTGACAAACATGGGCCCATAAAACCTACAACTAAGATTCTATACTATTACATAAGAATCTTCGAGTTGGGCTTCTTTACTCCGGTGGGCTTCATCTTGACTTACAAAGTCTTCAAGTAAATTCTATTCTAAGAAATAAATGAAACTTTTACAATAATACATAATGGCTCGCAGGCCATAATTAATTACAAAAACCCAGGGCCCATGAATGCACCATGCATATCCATTCATCACACCAAACAAGCAAATTAATATACATAACATTCATGGATCAAACAAAGTCCAATTTTAATTAAATTAGCCAAGCCCATTAATGGAAATTGTGTACTTGAACCTTTAAGAGATGACCCTATGATGGGCCTAGGCCGAGGCCCAATGGACTAAATCCTCTTATTGAATAAGTTCTCTTAAAAGCCCAAAACACAAACTAGTTAGATTTGTGCTATAAATCAACTCTAGTATAATTTCCAATTTTGCCATTTTTAATATTATGTCATACTGCCCATAAACATTAAAAATACATATAATATGTACCGACATGAATTAAAAATAAAAAATCATGAAGAACATATGTATGATACACGGCATACATATAAAAACAAACAAACAACAAAACTAGTTGTTTAATTCTTATGTGATGCCACAAAAATGCACAAATACTTAAATCAATTTTATGAGTCATTTAATAATTCAAATAAGGTCATAAAAATGATTTAATATATTGTACCAATCTGATCTAAATGTGTTTTTACCATTTTAATCAAATCAAAACAAACAATGTTGATTAAACATGTAACAAACACAAACTAGTCATTGTTTTAAGTGATATTAAAATTAATCAATTAAATTGTCATGGACCAGAATTAAAACAAAATTTTAAAAATGTCCAGACCTGATATTTAATCTTTAAAATCACTTACAAACATGCCAAAAACGTTTTTACATTTAATATTCAAAACTAGTTGTTAAACTAACAATTAACATGCCAAAAGCACCTAGTTTTAATATTAACATATACCATCAGGTATTATGTAACACCCCCTTCCCATACGTAGGCGATCCCATCCGAAAAGGAGTGAAATGCCGTATGAGTAAAGGTGCCACCAAGCAAGTACAAAGTATAACATACAATCATTCATAACATACATTCAGAAAGTACAGAATAATTAAAAACTTTACATGCAGAAAGCAAAAGCTGATCATGCATTACTATAATTAGACTATTACAATAATGTTCTGATCAACTAGCTGATACAAAATAATATTACATATCCAAAATATAGTTACAAAAGCGGAAGCTGATACATGAGAGTTCTATACAAAAAGAATCAATAACTGATACAAAACTGAGCCCTACACTAATCCCTTCTGTGTTGGCTTGATGACGGCGACTCTCACAAGGCAAAACTCCTTCCGCACCTGCACGGGTAAACACACCGTGCTAAGCGATATACACTTAGTGGGGAAACACACATAAATTATGGACGGCCATTCACAATGGTCGTCAAGGCATAACACATTCACAATGGCAGAATGCAAAGATTATAACATATTCCATATAAGCATGCTCGCATTTAAAATCCATACATTCAGTATCCCATAATCATAGGCATTACAGAATAAACCATCATGTAATTCATCATTAAACTCATTCAGATATTCCATTCAAAGCCAGATCAAATCAGAACAATTCCATTAACATTTAAAGAACACCTGCTGACTCTAGACAGTGGATAACGAGTGTACTGAGGGTACCTTACGGGTACGAATCGAATACTGAGGGTACCTCACAGGTACAAGTCAAATATTATATCATTTATCAAAACATGTTATTTATATACTGAGGGAATCTTAAACAAGATTCTATACTGAAGGGTTCGCGAGGAACCAAACGGGGACCTGATCGGGGTCCAAACTGAACAGAGGGCTGCAGCTAAAGACTCTATTAGGCATGCCTAACTATCCACTTACTTGACTCTAGCAGGTTATGCGTCAAACCGATCACATTTCAGGATATAGAGTATAATTCATCAGAAAATCATGCTATCACGCATATCGAAGCATCAACAGTAAGACATGCATCATACAACAGTAAAGTCCATTCAGAAGAAATACCAAATTCATTTCTGAGTTAAAAACTAGGAAATTTCGGAAAAACGAGCTGAGCGGAGAAACGGGCGACATCGGCTGGTCACTGGGCGTGACTGGCCTTCTCAACAGGCAGGTCACGGCGTGACCGAGGGTCACGTCTCGTGCCCTGCTTCTTTCCCGCCAATCGCGTTGCGTGATCCTCGCGGATCACGCAATGCTTATGCAGGTCACGGCGTGACCGAGGGTCACGCGACGTGACGCTGCTTCTCCCTCACATATCACGTTGCGTGATCTGTAAGATCACGCAACGCCTCCTCTTCGCAGGTCGCACGACGTGACCGAAGATCACGTCGCGTGACTTGCTTGTTCTTCAGCTGGTCACGCGACTGGCTTCTCAGCAGGCAGGTCACGGCGTGACCGAGGGTCACGTCTCGTGACTTGCCTTCTTCCGTAGCGAGTCACGCGACATGAAGAAATTCAACAGATTCAACAGTACTTCGACTTTTTCCAGAATTTCCAGAATTCTCAGAATAACAATTCAATCCCAATTTGATTTTAAACCATGCAAACCTGACTTTACCTTCCAGAAATCATCTCAATTCACATAATCAATATACATGCAACTCAATTTAGCATTTAAACAACCAAATCACAACTAATTGATTCAAGCTCATCAAGAACATATAAACCCTAGAATTCACAGTAAACATCAAAATCGCACAAATCACAATCATAAATTCCCGAACCTGGATTCTAAGCCTCTATCACTTAGCTCCACTAGGACCAGCAACTTCTTTACCCTTTGGATCACGGGGAGCTTCAGCTAGAACACAAACACAGCAAGAACATTCACAAAGTAAACCCTAAGTTAAACCTAGCTCAAGGAAGAAGAAGATGCAAATTACAGTAAAACAAAGATTAGATCATGCACTTACCAAGTTAAGGAATGCAAGGAGAGGATTAATTTCACCAATAAGACCTTGAATCAATAATACAGTACTTGGGAACAAAGAAAGTGAACAAGAAGAAAGTGAGTGAGAAAGAACGTGAATCTGTAAGTTCCTTTTCTCTCATTCCCTTTTCTTTTTCTTTTCTTTATTCTAAATATGTATCAATCTCCTATTGGTGACACTAATCACTCACACTAAAATAACCTACACTACACACACCTAATACCCTCTTCACTTATGCATACCCTACCATGGTATGAACACATGCACACAAGTATATCTCATTTAATTAAACACACTAATGCCATGTATGCCCCCACATAATAATAAACCCCAAAATCATGAATTTTACTGAAATACCCTTATGAAATACTGTACACATGCGAATGCTTACACATACAGATAGACAGACGAACAGACAGGCTCATTCTACTAGGGGGCAAATGGGGTGTGACAACTCTCCCCTACTAATAAGAATTTCGTCCTCGAAATTCTCACCTGAACTGAATAACTGAGGATACTGAGCTCTCATCGACTCCTCTGGTTCCCAAGTCGCTTCCTCGACTCCATGATGAATCCACAACACCTTAACCAAAGGAATCTGCTTATTTCTCAACTGCCTAACCTCTCGGGCTAGAATAGCTCGCGGTTCCTCATCATAGGAGAAGTCTGGCTGAACCTGGATATCCTGAACTGACAGAACATGCGAAGGATCTGATCTGTACCGACGAAGCATCGAAACGTGAAACACATCATGTAACTTTGCTAACTCCATCGGTAGCGCTAATCTGTAGGCTACAGTTCCTACCTTAGCCAAAATCTCATAAGGTCCAATGAAACGAGGACTAAGCTTACCCTTCTTCCCAAATCGAAGCACTCTCCTCCAAGGAGAAACTTTAAGGAAAACTTTGTTCTCGATCTCAAATTGCACATCTTTCCTCTTCAGATTGGCGTAAGACTTCTGTCGATCCTTTGCTGCCTTCAAATTCCGCTGCACTACTCTGATTTTCTCTTCAGTATCCCTAACCAAGTCGGGTCCAATCATAGATCTCTCGGATAGCTCTGTCCAACAAATCGGAGTCCTACACTGATGACCATACAAAGCCTCATATGGTGCCATATCGATACTCGACTGGAAACTGTTGTTGTAGGCAAACTCCATCAATGATACATATCTGTCCCAACTGCCCAGAAAATCCAAAGCACAAGCCCTCATCATATCCTCCAGAATCTGAATAACTCGCTCTGACTGACCATCGGTCTGAGGATGAAACGCTGTACTGAAGTTCAACCTAGTGCCCAGAGCTCTCTGTAATTCCTTCCAAAACTTGGAAGTAAACCTCGGATCTCGATCTGACACTATGTACAAGGGCACACCATGCAACCGAACTATCTCATCTACATAGATACTGGCTAATCTGTCCAGGGAGTAGTCCACTCTAACTGGCAAGAAGTGAGCTGACTTGGTAAGTCGATCGACAATCACCCAAACTGAATCATGCTTCCTCCGAGTCAAAGGCAAACCAGAAACAAAGTCCATGGCGATGTCATTCCATTTCCACTCAGGAATGGATAAAGGCGTAAGCAAACCTGAAGGAACCTGATGCTCTGCCTTTACCTGCTGACAAGTCAAGCACTTGGAAACAAAGTCCACAATATCACGCTTCATACCGGACCACCAATAGAATTGCTTCATATCTCTATACATCTTCTCACTGCCCGGATGCATAGTAAAGACTGAACTATGCGCCTCACTCATAAGCTGACTCCTCAAATCCTCAGACTCTGGCACACATAAACGATCTCTGAACATAAGTACCTCATCCTGAACTGAGAACTCTGACTGCTTACCCGATCTAACCTCATGCACAATCCGCTGAAGCCTCACATCATCTCTCTGAGCATCTACAATCCTCTGTCTCAAAGTAGGCTTCACACGCAATTGGGCAAGCAAAGCCCCATCTGAACCAAAACGCCATCTGAAACGCCTCAAGAATAAGGCTGAAACTGACTTACGACTCAAAGCATCTGCAACTACATTGGCCTTACCAGGATGGTAATCCACAATGCAGTCGTAGTCTTTAAATAACTCAAGCCATCTGCGCTGTCTCATGTTCAACTCTTTCTGTGAAAGGAAGTACTTCAAACACTTGTGGTCTGAGAAGATCCTACACTTTTCCCCATACAAGTAATGACGCCAAATCTTCAAAGCAAAGATCACAGCTGCCAACTCTAGATCATGCGTCGGATAGTTCTTCTCATGTGGCTTCAACTGACGAGAAGCATAAGCCACTACCTTTCCTTCCTGCATCAGCACACATCCAAGACCAACTCCAGAAGCATCACTATAAATGACAAACTCCTTACCCGTGATGGGTTGAGTAAGGATAGGAGCCTCAACAAGCAACTGCTTTAACCGATCAAAACAAGACTGACACCTGTCTGACCACTCAAATCTAACTCCTTTCCTCAACAATCTAGTCATAGGAGCAGCAATCACAGAAAATCCCTTAACGAACCGACGGTAATAACCTGCTAAACCGAGGAAACTCCTCACTTCCTGAACATTTCGAGGCGCTTTCCAACCAACTATCGCCTCAATCTTAGCTGGATCCACCTGGATACCACTAGCTAAAATAATGTGACCCAAGAATGACACTTCTCGAAGCCAGAAATCACACTTGCTAAGCTTAGCAAACAAATGATGCTCTCTCAACATCTGCAAAACCAATCTGAGATGCTCCTCATGCTCACTCTCATTCTTGGAATACACCAAGATGTCATCAATGAACACTACTACAAATCGATCTAAGTATGGCCTAAATACACGATTCATCAGATCCATAAAAGTCGCAGGGGCATTTGTCAAACCAAACGGCATCACAAGAAACTCATAGTGGCCATACCTAGTCCGAAATGCAGTCTTCACCACATCTGCATCCTGAACCCGAAGCTGGTAGTACCCTGATCGAAGATCTATCTTGGAAAAGACACCTGCACCTCGAAGCTGATCAAATAAATCCTCAATCCTAGGCAAAGGATACTTGTTCTTCACTGTAACCTTATTAATCTGGCGGTAATCAATACACATCCGCAGGGATCCATCTTTCTTCTTAACAAACAGCACTGGAGCTCCCCATGGAGATATGCTACGTCGAATAAACCCCTTATCCAATAACTCTTGTAGCTGAGATTTAAGTTCCCTCAACTCTACAGGAGCCATCCGATAAGGTGCTCTCGAAATAGGTGCAGTACCTGGCATAATCTCAATGGACAACTCAACCTCTCTCTCAGGGGGCAAACCAGGCAACTCGCTCGGGAACACATCACTAAACTCCCGCACTACTGGAATATCCTCAATCTGAACCTGATCCCTCCTGGAATCTAACACAACTGCTAGAAAAGCCTCACAACCTTTCCTGATAAATCTCTTGGCTTGCATCGCAGAAATAACATTATTCAACGAACTAGCACCCAAACCTTTCAAAAACACAAGAGACTGACTTCTATCCCGAAGTACAACTGTCTTCCTATGGCAATCCACTACAGCCCGATGCTTTCCCAACCAATCCATACCCAGAATCAAGTCAAACTCTCTGAAGGGTAACTCAATCAGATCCGCTGGAAGCACAGCTCCCTCAACAATCAGAGGACAACTCCTAAAAACTCTACTCACACTGACACTATGCCCTAATGGACTGGTCACACAAATCTCATAATCTAACTGATCAACTGAATGCAATTTATCAACAATTCTATCTGTGCATAAATATGAGTGTGTGGAACCAGGATCAATTAGAGCATACAACTCAGTGTCATGGAGTAGGAACTTACCAGCAATAACATCAGGTGCATCCTGCTCATCTCTGGCTCTCATAGCATAAGCTCTAATGGCAGCCTGAGGAGGATGCTCAACAGTCTCAGAAGCAGCTCCCTCTCTATGCCGACCACCTCTACCTCTACCTCGGCCTCTGCCACGGGTAGCCGGAGAAGCATTCGAACCGACCCTACTGCCCTCTCTCTGGGAACCTGAATCCTCCTGTAGCCTCGGACAACCAGCCAACTGATGCTCCGAACTCCCACATCTGAAGCATGCACCGGAGAGCCACCTACACTCACCCCGATGTGACTTACTACAATGAGGACAAACTGGTGTAGTCTCAGCTCTACCACCCCTACCAGAACCTGACACAGCTGTAGAACCCTGACGTCTACCTCTAGAAGCCGAACCAGATGCTGACTCATCCTGTGGGTTCCTAGATCTCTTACTCGAAGAAGATCCTCCACGAGAAGAACTCCTCCTCTGAGCTCTCTCTCTCATCACGGTCTCAGACAACTCAGCTCTCACAGCAGCCTCTACAATCTGATAGTAGCTAACCCCAGGGATACACATCAAGGAAATCAAAGCAATCTTCAGAGACTCATTTAATCCAGCCTCGAAATGCTTGCATCTAAAGTCATCAGTCATAACTCCTCGAGGGGCATAGCGAGATAACTTGTTGAACTCTTTCTCATAATCAGCTACAGACATGGCCCTCTGCCTCAAACCCAAAAACTGTGCCCATCTAGAATCTCTATAAGTCTGAGTGATGTACTTCTTTGTGAACTCACCCTCAAAGAACTCCCAGGTAATCGGATCCGGTAACTGAGGATGCCTGCACATTAACTCCCACCATTCAAAAGCAGACCCCTGAAGAAGAGCTAAAGCACACTCTGCCTGCTGGTCGGGAGGACACCGAATCTCTCTCAAAGCACGCTTCACTTTATCTAACCATCTCTCTGCAGTCTCAGACTCATTCAACCCAGTACCATAGAAATCCTCAACTCCTGCTCTCCTCAGATTCTCCATAGGTGCTCTAGGAGCAGTCACTCTCTCCAAAACCCTAGCCATGTCCTGATGCAGTCTAAACATAGCCTCAAAGGGCATGGCTGCGGCCTCGGGCTGGACCCTAGCATGCTGAGCCGACACAGAAACAGAAACAGACTGATCTACAGCGGGAGGATTCACACTCTCGGCGGATTCCTCACGCGCACCATGAGCAGAATTAGAAGCCATCTAAACAAACAAGAAACAACCGTATCAGCCAACACAGATCTAGACACATACACATCTAAGAAACGCAAAACAATCACAACAACACCCAGAAACGCCTAAACCTTGCTCTGATACCACTAACTGTAACACCCCCTTCCCATACGTAGGCGATCCCATCCGAAAAGGAGTGAAATGCCGTATGAGTAAAGGTGCCACCAAGCAAGTACACAGTATAACATACAATCATTCATAACATACATTCAGAAAGTACAGAATAATTAAAAACTTTACATGCAGAAAGCAAAAGCTGATCATGCATTACTATAATTAGACTATTACAATAATGTTCTGATCAACTAGCTGATACAAAATAATATTACATATCCAAAATATAGTTACAAAAGCGGAAGCTGATACATGAGAGTTCTATACAAAAAGAATCAATAACTGATACAAAACTGAGCCCTACACTAATCCCTTCTGTGTTGGCTTGATGACGGCGACTCTCACAAGGCAAAACTCCTTCCGCACCTGCACGGGTAAACACACCGTGCTAAGCGATATACACTTAGTGGGGAAACACACATAAATTATGGACGGCCATTCACAATGGTCGTCAAGGCATAACACATTCACAATGGCAGAATGCAAAGATTATAACATATTCCATATAAGCATGCTCGCATTTAAAATCCATACATTCAGTATCCCATAATCATAGGCATTACAGAATAAACCATCATATAATTCATCATTAAACTCATTCAGATATTCCATTCAAAGCCAGATCAAATCAGAACAATTCCATTAACATTTAAAGAACACCTGCTGACTCTAGACAGTGGATAACGAGTGTACTGAGGGTACCTTACGGGTACGAATCGAATACTGAGGGTACCTCACAGGTACAGGTCAAATATTATATAATTTATCAAAACATGTTATTTATATACTGAGGGAATCTTAAACAAGATTCTATACTGAAGGGTTCGCGAGGAACCAAACGGGGACCTGATCGGGGTCCAAACTGAACTGAGGGCTGCAGCTAAAGACTCTATTAGGCATGCCTAACTATCCACTTACTTGACTCTAGCAGGTTATGCGTCAAACCGATCACATTTCAGGATATAGAGTATAATTCATCAGAAAATCATGCTATCACGCATATCGAAACATCAACAGTAAGACATGCATCATACAACAGTAAAGTCCATTCAGAAGAAATACCAAATTCATTTCTGAGTTAAAAACTAGGAAATTTCGGAAAAACGAGCTGAGCGGAGAAACGGGCGAGATCGGCTGGTCACTGGGCGTGACTGGCCTTCTCAACAGGCAGGTCACGGCATGACCGAGGGTCACGTCTCGTGCCCTGCTTGTTTCCCACCAATCGCGTTGCGTGATCCTCGCGGATCACGCAATGCTTATGCAGGTCACGGCATGACCGAGGGTCACGCGACGTGACGCTGCTTCTCCCTCACAGATCACGCAACGCCTCCTCTTCGCAGGTCGCACGACGTGACCGAAGATCACGTCCCGTGACTTGCTTGTTCTTCAGCTGGTCACGCGACTGGCTTCTCAGCAGGCAGGTCACGGCATGACCGAGGGTCACGTCTCGTGACTTGCCTTCTTCCGTAGCGAGTCACGCGACATGAAGAAATTCAACAGATTCAACAGTACTTCGACTTTTTCCAGAATTTCCAGAATTCTCAGAATAACAATTCAATCCCAATTTGATTTTAAACCATGCAAACCTGACTTTACCTTCCAGAAATCATCTCAATTCACATAATCAATATACATGCAACTCAATTTAGCATTTAAACAACCAAATCACAACTAATTGATTCAAGCTCATCAAGAACATATAAACCCTAGAATTCACAGTAAACATCAAAATCGCACAAATCACAATCATAAATTCCCGAACCTGGATTCTAAGCCTCTATCACTTAGCTCCACTAGGACCAGCAACTTCTTTACCCTTTGGATCACGGGGAGCTTCAGCTAGAACACAAACACAGCAAGAACATTCACAAAGTAAACCCTAAGTTAAACCTAGCTCAAGGAAGAAGAAGATGCAAATTACAGTAAAACAAAGATTAGATCATGCACTTACCAAGCTAAGGAATGCAAGGAGAGGATTAATTTCACCAATAAGACCTTGAATAAATAATACAGTACTTGGGAACAAAGAAAGTGAAGAAGAAGAAAGTGAGTGAGAAAGAACGTGAATCTGTAAGTTCCTTTTCTCTCATTCCCTTTTCTTTTTCTTTTCTTTATTCTAAATATGTATCAATCTCCTATTGGTGACACTAATCACTCACACTAAAATAACCTACACTACACACACCTAATACCCTCTTCACTTATGCATACCCTACCATGGTATGAACACATGCACACAAGTATATCTCATTTAATTAAACACACTAATGCCATGTATGCCCCCACATAATAATAAACCCCAAATCATGCATTTTACTGAAATACCCTTATGAAATACTGTACACATGCGAATGCTTACACATACAGACAGACAGACGAACAGACAGGCTCATTCTACTAGGGGGCAAATGGGGTGTGACATATTATCAATTAAATATGACCAATAAAAGTTCCTAGAACATTTTAGGACATTATATTAACATGTCATATTAATTATAATACCTATCTAATCAATTAAAATCGTTTTTACACCAAAACAATGCAAAAAACTCAAAATAGAAAATTTCAGCATTGCATGTATTAAAAGTAACGATTTTTAATTAATTATTTCATGCATCTAAAGCACTAAAATAAGCATGTTTAGGCTCTGATACCACTGATGAAATATGTCATGGTATGTGTATGTAGATAACGCAGCGGAAAAATATCGAAAAACGATCATACACATCAAACAAATCCACGACAAGAATCGAAACATGCACTTTTAGGGTTTTAAAACTTACAACTTTAGATGCCTATTCCGAAATGAATTTGATGATGACCAGCAACTAAGATGATATTGTCCACCTTTGATCTTCACCACCAATGCCAAGGAATAGCCTTTGCGCCAATCCTCTCTATGCTCACACACACACTTTCAAGCAAGGCTTAAAACCGAGAATGCTAGCTCTCAATATAAGTATTGTGTAATGGCAAGGGTTAAAGCTACAAGATTTTTGATCTTGCACTTTCTTTTGGTGCTATTAATGCCTAATCACACAAGAAAGCAAGCAAGAATACTTCTCCTTGTGTATTTCGGCCAAGAAAAGATTTTTGAGAGAGAGAGAGGGAAGTTCACGCCTACTATCATTTTTCACTAGGGTTTTTCTTTTTAATCTTTATCCTCATCTTATGGCAAGTGTTTATTCCGAATTTTACCACCTAAAAGTAGTTTATTCAACCTTAAACACTTCCTATAGATAAGTAACAAACATTAATTTAAACCCTTTTGAATTTAAAATTCAATTAGGATTTAATACTCAATTAACTTAATCAATATTATTAAATTAATTGACATTAAACCATGTGGGCCGAAATCTTCCTCTCTCATGGACCAAGGTCCAATAGCAATTTAATACCCATTACATACATTAGCTTGACTTTTATTAAAAGCCCAAATTAATGCTCAATGCCTTATTTACATATTTTAAGCCCAATGCTTTGTGTGCGATCCTATAGGTCCATTTAATATTGGCAATTGAATTAATGAATTAATTCAAAGGCTATATATATTCTCTAGCAAGATATTTATAGCATTCCAAATTAAATGAAAATGCAAATGGCATTTGATGACCTAATGCAATTTTGTATAGTCCCTTACCCATAAATATCAGAATTAACATAAGGCATGGAACAAGTCATCCTCATGTGTAAGTTAATTCCTTTCTTGATATTCCAGTGACACTGAACTCTCAGATAAAATAATGATTGCACATTATTACATCTCGGTATGGCCATACACTTCTCAGTTCACTGATCAAGTGGCCGATGATATTTTTTTCTCTTATAGAGAGGGGTAATCCCTTCACTTCTCTCATGCTCTCTAACATGAATCAATGCATACCCAAGCATACCCATACTTGTCACTCAGTTACGAGCACGTTAGGTGTATGTCAAAGTACACAATAATTCATAAAGAGTTTCATAGAGATTTTAGGTCTAAGAACTCCGATACAAAACTTGCATATGAGGAACACTTATGACTTGTACCATGTAGTGTTCTCATGTGTGGATCGTATCCAAATACCATGTTATAAACATGTATCTATGATCTCTGATTGACACTTTTGTCCTTATGATCCGTAAGACATAACTCAACTAATCAGAGAGAGCATACTAGTCTTAATTCATTTGTTATTCCCATAACAATGACTGACTAGGGATATTTAGAATGAAGTCTCATTTGTTTCAAGGTCTTACAACCATGTGCCTCACACATGATAACTTAAACTGAAACAACATTCTTGGATAGTTCTATCAATTGACATGCACATGAATACAATGGATAAAACAAATGCCTCATTTATTAACTAAAGTGTTTTATTACAATGTATTGGGGCTAGGGCTTACACTAACATGCAGATGATAGAAAGAACAGAAAAATGAAGAAAAGGGCAGAATGTGGTTTACGTGAGGGAGGACCAGAAAAGAAAGAGAAAACTTTTTCAGTCCTTTGTTTTCCAACTAACTAAATTTTCTCAGACTTCTCCTTTCCCTCACCACGTACACACACTCACACTCACCACATGGCACACATGCACAGCTTCACAATCCACTTAATCCACTAATTCCTCTTTTACAATTTGATCCTCATAATTCTAATAGGTCCCTATTAAATTACTCTTTACTCACTAGAATAAAATCTTCCATCTAGTTACATATAATTATTGCAATTTAATTCACTTACCTCAAATAAAAATACCAAATTACCCTTAATTGTCCAATTAAAATTCTAATTTCCAAATAAGTCACTTGTGGGGTGTGACACTCGTTCAAACCTGCCTCAAACTGCTGACATCGGAACTCCTCAGTGAGAAATCCTGGCGGTGTATACTTACTGAGTCAATTAAATTCCTTCTCATATTTCGCCACTGATAACACTCTCTATCTGAGACTCGAAAACTGCACCCATCTAGCCTCCTTAAATGCCTTAGTCATGTACTTGTTCCAAAATTCCATTTCAAAGAACTCCAGGTCACAGGCTCAAGAAACTGAGGATGTCTGAGCACTAGCATCCACCAATCATACGCTGAGCCCTGCAACAAAGATACTACACATTCCACCTCTCTCTCTGAAGGACAACGAATCTCCCTTAACACCCGACAAACTTTCTCAACCGACCTTTTCGCTTTATCTGATTCATCCAAGCTGGTTCCAAAGAAATCCTCCGCTCCAAACTTTCGCATATTCTCAATCGGAGCTCTAGAGGCAGTAACTCTTTCCAAAACCCTAGCAATATCCTGACATATCTTAAGCATGGGCTCAAAGGGGACCGTAGGGACCTCAGGTTGCACCGTAGGTGGCTGAGCTAGACCAGAAATAGATGGATGTTTCTCTCGGGGATTCGCACTCTCAGCTGACCCCTCAAGTGATCCATGAGCGGACTCCATCTAACTACAAAACATACATAATAATCCGTATCAAGCCAACACAACAGTAGACGTACACTCTATGTTACACTAGCCTAGAAACGTCTAAACCTAATGCTCTAATACCACAAAATGTAACACCCCTTAACTATACCCTCGAAGAGTAAGAAGGACCCCGATAGATGAGGGTTGTCACGCAAAACTCAAACAAAGCGAATAAAGGCACAAAACATACATTCAAAGCGATAAAAATAAAATTCTTAACATAATAAACAAGGGCTAAAAACAAAAGTACCATATTATTAATTTACATAATAGTTTTTATATATCAAAATACAAAAGTACCATAGCACAAGATCATATACAAATCTGATATTCAAACCAAATTACAAAAGTAGAGTTTACATCATGAGCCATCATTATAAAATCATTAAACTAATACATATACAAAAAGTACAATCCTACACTACAAAATCTCTCTCTTTATTGTGTTGGCCCTGCTGAAATGGATCACCCTGCCCAAAACTCCAACATCTTCTACACCTGCACGGCTGAAACACCCGCGCTAAGCAAATATGCTTAGTGGGGAAAACACAACAAAAAATGACCACTCACAGTGGACGTTAGAACAAATCACATACATAGAGCACATACTGAAATCAATACTTAAAACAGTTCATCATATTCAAGATAACAATATGTTTCATCATACAAACATTTATAATGAACTAAATTATAACACAACATTTCAATAAACCTGCTTATTCAAAAGAGTGGATAGCGAGTAACGCATAGTCATTCAAAATTAATTCTTGAGGAATATCATTTTCATTTTACTTTGACAATTTAATGCATATAGTGAACGTCATAACTTGGCAAATCACTTTAGTGTAGGTTCTTTTTATGTTGTTTATCTTTTCACATGTATAAAAGGATTATTTTGCCAATGCATTGCTTAGGGTAGTTTGACCTATAGCTTAAGTGAGCTTTTAAGCCTTGTATGTTGAAATTTTTCTTGTATGACAGCCTTAATATGTCATATCCTCTAGAACTTATTTTTGGTAAATTTTAAAACTACATTTAGTATGAGATGTGCATGAAAAGTGATAAGGGCATTTAGATTAAACCATTTTAGCTTGCTTTAAAAACTTACCCTTGTTGAGTTTAGGTAGCCAATTTTGAGCCTTTAACCTATTCTTTGTTGTGAAGCATATAATTAGCCAAAATTCTTTGCTACACAATAAACTATTTCTTTTTGTGAAGAGAATTAGGATTGCTATATCATGGGTGATATATTTTTTTTAGTGTAAGCATAATGGTAGTTGAATTACGAGTGAAATTCCCTTATTTTCAAAGTCCAATATTAGAAAAAGGCATAAAGTGGCATGGAGCATAAAATGCACCCACAATAGAAAAAAAAGCACAAAAAAAGAAAAGAAGGCGTGGAAGAAAGAAACTAGCAGAAAATATGGACATTAAGAAGGGAGTTAGAATAGAAAGATTAGAATATCATGAGATCATGCTACGCTTAGCTTTTAAGTCTCTTACGGTATGGTGATACTTTTTCTCTACATATTATAAGCTACTTAAACCAAATTGTCCTACCTTAACCTAAGCCAAGCTACAACCTTTAATAAGACCCTTTTGATTTTATGTATTACTTTATACTAGTAGTGGAGAGGTTTACCCATTACAAGCTTATGGTATGTAATGGCATATTTAAGGAGAAGAGAGAAACACTACCCCATAAACACATTGAGAAGATTTAAGAATATAGTGTTTGAGTGAGGATTACTTTAGGCAATGTTTTGTGTGAAATAAACTTTACATGTGTTAAGATATTCAAATTCATGAGTTCAAACATTCTCGTGTTTTGCAACTTCATGATTTTCCAAATGTGCATGGTTGTTCAAGTTTAATGGATAATGATATTGTTTGAGAATTTTCATATTTAAACTAATGAGTTAAGAGATGAAAGTTTATGGATGTTATTTCCAAATATTTGCTAAATATAGATGTGAGCTCAAAAATTGTGTGCATGTTATTTTGCGTTATGCTTTTATTTGTTTGCTTGCTTGTTATGTTTTAATTGGGGAAAAGCAAATGTTTAAGTGTGGGGGCTTGTTATGAGCCTAAATAGCTCATATTTAGCTTATGTTTTGTGGAAAATTATGTTTAGTCATGATTTAATGCGCTATAATTAGGTGTGTTTGATGTTTTGTGTTAAGTTTTGTTAATATAGGAGAAAAAGGGAGAAGATGTGAAGAAAGAGCAGAAATGAGCAAGAAAATAAGTTTCTATCACGAGCGCGATAGAGGACGCCCAAGAGAAGAGAAAGGAAGAGAAGAAAAGAGGAGCAATGCAGGGAAACCGCGCGCTGTCGTGAGCACGATAGTTCTCCAGTAAATAAATAGGCATGTCTAGAAGGGATCTTGCAGCCGCTCTTGTGGACACTATGATGTCTCTTGTGGATATTACGGTGTCTCTTATGCACACTACATTGTCTCTTATGGACACTACGATGTCTCCTTTATAATTGGTGCGTTAGCACTCTTGATTTGCTGGTACCTGAAATGAATATCGATACCTCTTGCACTAGTTATTCACTTTGATAAGAAATAACAGGCGATTCTTGATTTGTATAGTTTTACCTATTTTGAATAGGACAAGTATATGATATGTTCCTGAATTGTACCATTTGACTTGTTCTAAATAAGATAATTTAAGTTTAAATCTGGATATGTTAATGGAAATATGCGAATTGTATGCTTTTGTAATTCCATTCTTTGAGAATGAATACATGACTATGTTAATATATGTATGACCATCTGTGTGAGCATGCATTGACGACTACTGTGAGTAATCATCCATATCATTATAGTTCTCCAGTAAGCTATATGCTTAGCACGGGTGTTTCATTCATGTAGGTACTGTCGATAGTATATACGCCAAGGACACTCCGCATCAAAAAGGGCCGACACAACCATAAAAGGTTTTGGATGTAGGTTTTTGTAAGATGTAATGGTTGTATAAATGTAATCTTTTTGGTGTAATTATGTATCTTAAAAATTTTAATAAGAACAATATGTATGTAAGATAACTATTGCTATGTAAGATTATTTTGAAATATATCATATGTAATATGGATGTAGTGTGAATGTAAGGTACATGGTTTAACATAATAATATGTATGATGTTAAAATTATGAAAGGAAATTTTATAATTCTGATTAATAATATATGTCAACTCGAATCGTATGGCTAGCTTGTGGGACCCTTCTTCTGTCAGGGTAAACTTGCCATGTTATGGTATGTTTTCTACGCACGGATGAGGGATGTTACAGTTAGTGGTATCAGAGCATAGGTTTAGTAAGCTATGGACGACTAGAGGTTAGATTGGAGTCCTTTTAGTAACTGTATTGGCTAATGCAGATGTCCTTATTTTGTTATAGTGAATAGAATGGACCGAACCCAAGATGCTGTTGAAGAAACAACTGAAAGTGTGAACTCTAAGGATCAAGTTCTGCCTAATGTTAGACCTTCTGAATCTGTTAAAAGAGATGTACTGGCCATGCCTATGAAAGCTTTGCTTTAGATTTCACAGGACATGGCGTAGTTACTTGATCGATTAATTTGACCGAGAGCTCCTATAGATTTGATGAGGAAACATGGTGTGGAGGAGTTTCATAGTACTAGTTTAGAAGAATCTGATAAAGTTGAATATTGGTTGGAGAAAGTGCAAAGGGTGTTAGAGGAAATTAGATGTGTTCCTAATCAAAGGGTTACATATGTGATTTCTCTACTATAAGGTCCTACCTATGACTGGTGGAAACTAGTTCTGAAACACTCGATGTTTCCCAATCCAAATACTTGGGATTTCTTCATTCAAGAATTTCGGAATAACTACATCACTAAAGCATATCGGGAAGCTAAATGGAAACAATTTTTAAACTTGAAACAGGGAGCTTTATTAATGACTGAATATGAGAAAGACTTTAGCCCACTTAGCAAATATGCTCCAGAATCAGTTTTTACTGAAGCATTTCGATGTAGACAGCTCACATATGAGTTGAATGAATCTATTAAAAAGCATATTGTACTTATTCCTTCCTTGCAATTAGTGAGTTTCTATCAGTTGGTGCAAGCAGCTAATAAAGTTGAGAAATCTCTAATAGCTGAAAAGGAGGAAGCTCAGAAAAAGGAATCCACGTGTGGTAGTTTATCTACAAGCAAGCAAAAACGGAATAATGCACCCATTACACATCAACCTATTTTTAATGAGAAACATTAGGATTTTTCGTCACCAACTGTTTCTAAATGGGACTCATAGGTAACTCGAGGGCCTAGTGCACCTGAGTGCCTTCGTTATTTTAATTGTCACTGGGGTATTTACTAAAAAGCCACGACTGCTTCTTTTGGATGTGGTAGTACCGAACATAAAGTGGCTAATTGTCCTATGAATCCAATTAAATCGTTGCAAGTAAGTAAAGCAACTTCTAATGTGTCTTCTGGATCTAAGAGTCATGGAAGAAGTCAAAAATGAGCAAGCCTGTCTCAGCCTAATCACCGTGTTGCATAAAAAAATTATTATAGGTACTTCCTATCCTTTAAACTTCTAAGAAATCTGTATTGAATTAGTTTTACATATTAAGTGATTATTTAATAAAATGATATTGGTAACTTAATGCAATTACTCCTTTAAGATTTTGGGTTTAGTTTTAGGAATGGTTGTGAAAATAATTTGAGTAATGAAACTAGTAACTATGTGGATTAAGGGAATGGTTCGAATGATCAAATGTACTTCTTAAAAGTATCTGACATTTCTAATCCCTCATGGCATGTATGAATTTTGAGGACAAAATTCTTTAAGGGGGAGAGAAATGTAAGGATCTAAAACATAGCTTAGACGAATTAGCATATGTCTATAGCTATAATTAGGATGTGTTTGTGGCCAAATACATAAAATTGTGTGATTAAATGTGTTAAGGGCATAATCGGTATTTAGTTATAAGCTAAGGGTAAAATGGTAAATGCACCTATGGACTACATTGCATGGAACTAAGAATTGAGTAAGTTAATGTGTGAAATAGAATAAATGATGAGGTAAATGTAAGAAATGATGAAAGTTTTGGACCAACTAGCAAATTCAAGGAAAGTGCCAATCATATGTTGACACTTAAACCAACCTTGTGTTGACACTTACATTTGATCTAGAAAAATGAAGATGTATGGAGGCAATTCTTCATGGCCTATAAAAGCCATGAAGCATGACTGATGAGGGTTTTTGAAACCCATCTTCCTCCTCAAACTCAGCCTCTTTTCCTCAGCCAAATCCCATTTTAAGTGTAACAAAAAAAATCTACTCTAAGTGTTCTCAAGTAGCATATTATTTCTAGTGCACTTGTATGTTAATTAGGTAAGTGTTTCGAGTTATTCTTCTTTTTCTTTCCTTTTATTTGGTAAAGTTGGAAAAAGTATGATTATATGTGATTAATGGATCATTGGCCATATTAAAAGAAGGAGGAGGTGTTGAAGACAAAGGCAAGGAGAAAGAAGGTGCAAGGAGAACCAAGTGAGGCTAGAAGAAGAAAAGATAAAGGTTTGGCAACTCTACCTTAATTGCATGCAGTTGATACTGTCATAACTACTCGTGATAGCTCCAATTCTATCTTCCTTTGTTCTCTGGGCACCATTCTTCATTCTGGAGCACCCAAATACTTTCTTAAAGCATGAATTAGGCAAAAGAGAACCTACAAAGCGCCAAAAGTAAGATGGAAACATCTAAGAATGATTACCAATTAGAAACATAAGTGTTTAAGGTTATAAATATGAATAATTAATGAGAATATTATGTGAATATTTTGATATGCAATGTTAATTCCTTGTCAAATGAAATTGGGCATTGTTTGGGGTAATTAGTGTACTTGTTCAACATTGTTATATACTTAATATTGTATATTGATTATATGTATCTATATATGTTGTGTAGAGTTTCATGGAAATAATTATGTGTACAAAATACTGTACATACACATAATATTTATAAAGAAATGTTGCTGCATAATGTTGTTCTGAATTATCTAATATTAATTTACACGTATATGATATGACCATGTATGTAACACCCCCATCGTCGCCCCCGTTGGAAGGGCGCCGGTGGGCGCGCTACCCGACGCTCACTCACAAACTTGCACACATACACTAAGCGGAAGCACACATTCATACAATGACGACATACAAAAATACAGTGTAAATTAAAACTTTAAAGAAACAATAGCTGAACATACAATAACTCGCATATATACAAACCATCATATAGCAGAAGCATAAGGCGAAAGAGAAAAAGAAGGAATAACTGAAAAAGTTAATTACAATAAGATCCTTACATGACAAACTACATAAGCAAAAAGCTACAGGATTACAGAATTCGAAAACAGGAGCTAAAGCCAAAAATGACAAAACACTTTGAACACTAATGTGGCCGACCCTGCAGATGCTCGACTCGAACCGAAACAAAACCTGCCACCTACACGGGAAAAGAACCCGTGCTAAGCGATAACGCTTAGTGGGGAGGAACAAAGACAAAAGGACACTAAACCAACAAACATATAACATTATCTAAAAATACATATAAACTCATAGGCAAACACTTACTGGTTCCACCGAAGTCTCAGATATCAGCGGCGAATCATGCAAAGACCCAAGTTATATAAACACGCAGATGTCATATCAAAATACCCATATACCAACTAAAAGCTGATTCATACACAATGCAACTATCATGCAGAAGTGCACAGACACATTAACTAATACCCGAATTACGAAATTGATACATTATACTACCATACAATGGTGCACACAAATATTATGCAATGCCACTAGAGGTCCAAACATACGACTATCATGCCATAATACACGCACCCTAATCGAGAACCGATTAACAAGGTAAAAGCATAACACCTCCGCTGTGCCACTCTGATATAATAACATCATGCCGAAGACACTCCAAAGCAGAGACCAAAATAATAACATAGCATCACTTCATCATGCCAGAAATACGAATAAATCTTACATACACTAACTCAGATCCATTAAGTAACAACGCATACTCTTCTAACTATCTAAACATGCATAAGACCGTCACCCAACAATGCTCATTCACTAAATGAAACCACTTACAAACCTAATACACCATACCCTCACATTACTACTTCAATACACATAGGAGCATACAGAGAAACATAGAAACCTAACGACATGCTGAAATTACTACAACAGCAGAGACTGGCTTAACATATACACAGCAATACTCCATAACACTGCTCAATATAAATGCTACCACACCATGTAATGTAACCACATGTCAACATACCGAAATCACTATGATGGCATAAACCAAGGAAACATATATCATGGCTCTACCTTCATAGCATTCAAGAGGACAAGTTCATAAGATTAAACATATTAATTTGCATACTTAAAGCCACCACTGATCCGATTCACATGCTTATATATAATAAAAACATGCTTGAGTTACAAAAGTAAATGCATTAGTCGAATCACATTCAAAGCATTTGAAGCTTATAACACATCATATAACAAATGCGGATAATCGGGTAAGATATAAAATCATGCTTACATAATGAAGACACACATTCCGAAGCCCATATTCACGTTCATATACATATAAACTGATTCCTCAAATCCTTATCATACTCATTCGGATATGACATTCTCATAGTTATTTTGAAGCAAAACAAAACAAGAAAGCACCTGCTGACACATAATAGTGGATAACGAGGGTATGGTTTATTTAACACATTTTACTGAGCGGAATCTTACACAAGATCCAAACACTTTAAAAAGGATCGTGAGGATCAGCACACATAAAGGGTTTGCAAGGAACCAAACGGGGACCTGATCAGGGTCCAAATGTCCAAAGGTGCTGCAACCAAAGAGACTCTATTAGGCATGCCTAACTATCCACTAGACTGACTCACACAGGTCATGCATAAAACAAATCTTGCTTCAAATCACATAATACTTATACCTATATATATCATCAAGCATAATCCAGAGTATAGGAGAGGTATACATAAATTCATAATGTCAGTCATACCCCGCACAAATCGTATGATGAAACATACAATATAATAAGCCCATTAAAATAGTAACCATGAACATGGCATTCAACCTACTTGTATCCAATATGCATCACACAATACGAACCACAATAATTAACATAGATAAGCCAAAACATACCATTTAAGCAAAAGAATAATCTAACAGAGATCCCATTACTAAGCATATTAGAGTCAAGTATAGTAGCACTATCATGCCAGTGATTACCAATAAAAAATCCTAATCATGCAATAGATGAGGATAACTTCCACAAATAAACATTAATCCAATTTAAAGCAAGCATTTTTATATAGCTTAACATGTATATTCACATAATACAAATAATCATGGCATGATATAGCATGTGATTACCCTCTATATCATTTATAAAAACTCACATACCATGGTCATTTACTACTCTACACATATATATATATCATATGAAAAGCAATTAGCTTAATTAAAAACAAGTAATAGAATCCAACCATTGTATAGCTAAATATCCGTTTTAAAGACATAAATCATGTTAAAAGACACTAAATAACATTGAAAACCATACAAGAGAGGAAAAGGAATGATAAAGAAAGAAGTGGAAAAATTGCAAAAAGGCGAGCAGAACCGTTTTACACGGCAGTATGGCCTTACCCCTACCGCCATGTAAGACACTCACACGGGGGTAAGGCTTTGACCATACCGCCGTGTGATATGCCTCACACCTGGGTAGAAAGGTTTTACACGGCGGCATGGATTTGCCCTTACCGCAGTGTAAAGACACAGCTCCAGAATTCTAAGGCAAAACCCACGATCCACACGGGGACCAGGCCATACTGTCGTGTAACTCATGGATTTTCCAGAAATCTGCAGAATTCGAACTTCAACAATTCCCAATTTTTCACACAATCAACCACAACGAAATATACACATTTTGACCAATAAATTGACACCAAAAACTTACCTCAAACTTACCTTAACTTGGCCATCCAAGAATCTCAACTCAAACAACATAATAAATCATCAATTTGTCCAAACATACATGAACTCAACATCCACAAATTCAGAAAATTAAATTAAGAGAATTAAACATTTTGCAATAGCCTATCATTCAAATTCTACACTTTAAAACTTGAAACCCACTTAGAATAAACCAATTTCATACACCAATTTCCATCAATCATACATACATACAAAACCCAAAATCACATTCAAGCAAAACCAAAGAATAAATAATTTCCCAAACAAATCATGCATAAACTCATATCAACACTCAAATTTATGGAAATCACACACAAATACACATTCATGATCCAAGAGGAATGATGGCAGAGACAAATTAAAACTCCAATGTAGAAATCAAACTCCCAAACCTCTTGTTGCACAATCAGCTTCTCTCTTCAAGCTTCAATCTTTAATCTTCTCTTTTCCTTTACTTTGCTTCTTCTTATCACCAATCACTTGCACAAACAAAACCCACAATCTTAATCCAAACCCTAACTTAAATCAAGCAAAACCAGAAGAAGAAACCCAAACACAGGAAACCCCAAAAACCCAAACACATACCTCTTCAAAGCTGACCCAAAACTCAACCAGGGCACCAATAATCACCAACCACAAGAATAACAAGGAGGAAGGGCAGAAAATAGAGAAGAAAAGAGAAGGAAGGGCTGAAGAAGAGAGGGGAACGGGAGCAGCCCCTTTCCTGCGTTCTCTCTCTTTTCTTTCCTCCTTTTCTTTCTTCTCAATTAATGCACAAACCTAACAAGTCCACATGGCAGCCTCCTATTCGTCCAACCCAAAATATCTTAACTTTTACACTTTGGTCCTTAGGCAAACTCCACTTAATTCCTTGGTAAACTTGCACTTTACTCACTAAGATATAAATTCCTCACTAAAACTTTAATTACTTCTTCAATCAGGTCCTTATTACTCAAATTCCATATGCGCACATTACCAAAATATCCTCACTAATCCCAACTTAGCATGCACATTCCGACTAGGGCCATTTTGGGGTGTGACAACTCTTCCCTCCTAAAAGAATTTCGTCCTCGAAATTCACCTGCTAAACACTTACATCCAAACAACCCGAACAAATAGAACTAACTTGAACAAAAGCTTGCAATGCAACTTACCAGAAGAACCTGCGGTCTCAATCGCATCCTTGCCATACGCTAAAAACTTCGTGGGCGCTCGAGAAGCTCTGAGCAAATCCTCCACATCCTTTCTAGCTTGCCGAGCTAGACTCTCACTCATCTTCTTAGGACAATCGGCGATCTGGTGTCCCATGCTGCCACATCTGAAACAAGCTCCAGTCATCAGCCGACATAAACCCCGATAACGCTTCTGACAGTGCTAACATACAGGCGGTACCCACTTCTTACACTTGTCCCAATGTTGTTTCTGACAATGTTGACACATCGGAGGTTCTCGAATCCTCTTACCCGCTGACATCTCTCTACCCGATCCTTTTCTCTTTTGGGGAACATGCCGAATAAATTCATAAGAAGCTCGAGGAGCAGTCAATCTATCCAAAATCCAAATCAACCCTTGCACTAAGGTCCTATCATCGGAAATAAGACCAGAATCTTCAACCGAAGGATGCTCGAAAACACTCTGATCAGCACTAAGTGGGTTCACACTTTCCGTTGTCTCGCCTACCTTCTCACTCGGATCAGACTCCATCTAGACACGACACAAGACAAGACACATCTGCATTAGGCCATGACACATCCGACCAGCATGCAAAAACACAACACAAACCAACTAGCATACCAAGACTTGACACTCAAACAAACAAAGGCAACCAAAACTGCCAAACCGGCACTCTGATACCACAAACTGTAACACCCCTATCGTCGCCTCCGTTGGAAGGGCGCCGGCGGGCGCGCTACCCGACGCTCACTCACAAACTTGCACACATACACTAAGCGGAAGCACACATTCATACAATGACGACATACGAAAATATAGCGTAAATTAAAACTTTAAAGAAACAATAGTTGAACATACAATAACTCGCATATATACAAACCATCATATAGCGGTAGCATAAGGCGAAAGAGAAAAAGAAGGAATAACTGAAAAAGTTAATTACAATAAGATCCTTACATGATAAAATACATAAGCAAAAAGCTACAGGATTATAGAATTCGAAAACAGGAGCTAAAGCCAAAAATGATAAAACGCTTTTAACTCCAATGTGGCCGACCCTGCAAATGCTCGAGTCGAACCGAAATTAAACCTGCCACCTACACGGGAAAAGAACCCGTGCTAAGCGATAACGCTTAGTGGGGAGGAACAAAGACAAAAGGACACTAAACCAACAAATATATAACATTATGTAAAAATACATATAAACTCATAAGCAAACACTTACCGGTTCCACCGAAGTCTCAGATATCAGAGGCGAATCATGCAAAGACCAAAGTTATATAAACACGCAGATGTCATATCAAAATACCCATATACCAACTAAAAGCTGATTCATACACAATGCAACTATCATGCAGAAGTGTACAGACACATTAACTATTACCCGAATTACGAAATTGATACACTATACTACCATACAATGGTGCACACAAATATTATACAATGCCACTAGAGGTCCAAACATACGACTATCATGCCATAATACACGCACCCTAACCGAGAACCGATTGACAAGGTCAAAGCATAACACCTCCGCTGCGCCATTCCGATATAATAACATCATGCCGAAGACACTTCAAAGTAGAGACCAAAATAATAACATAGCATCACTTCATCATGCGAGAAATACGAATAAATCTTACATACACTAACTCAGATCCATTAAGTATCAACGCATACTCTTCTAACTATCTAAACATGCATAAGACCATCACCCAACAATGCTCATTCACTAACTGAAACCACTTACAAAGCTAATACACCATACCCTCACATTACTACATCAATACACGTAGCAGCATACAGAGA
Source organism: Excoecaria cochinchinensis (assembly GCA_947683425.1). NCBI lineage: Eukaryota > Viridiplantae > Streptophyta > Magnoliopsida > Malpighiales > Euphorbiaceae > Excoecaria > Excoecaria cochinchinensis. The sequence continues at coordinate 1,447,189 of CANTUQ010000021.1, read as the reverse complement.
AACATAGAAACCTAACAACATGCTGAAATTACTACAACAGCAGAGACTGGCTTAACATATACACAACAATACTCCATAACACTGCTCAATATAAATGCTACCACACCATGTAATGTAACCACATGTCAACATACCGAAATCACTATGATGGCATAAACCAAGGAAACATATATCATGGCTCTACCTTCATAGCATTCAAGAGGACAAGTTCATAAGATTAAACATATTAATTTGCATACTTAGAGCCACCACTGATCCGATTCACATGCTTATATACAATAAAAACATGCTTGAGTTACAAAAGTAAATGCATTAGTCGAATCACATTCAAAGCATTTGAAGATTTATAACACATCATATAACAAATGCGGATAATCGGGTCAGATATAAAATTATGCTTACATAATGAAGACACACATTCCGAAGCCCATATTCACATTCATATACATATAAACTGATTCCTCAAATACTTATCATACTCATTCGGATATGACATTCTCATAGTTATTTCGAAGCAAAACAAAACAAGAAAGCACCTGCTGACTCACAATAGTGGATAATGAGTGTACGGACAGTACCTTACGGGTACAAATCGGCCAAAGGGTACCTTACGGGTACGAATCGAAAACCATTTCATTTTATTTAACACATTTTACTGAGAGGGATCTTAAATAAGATCCAAACACATTAAAAAGGATCGAGAGGATCTGAACACATAAAGGGTTCACGAGGAACCAAACGGGGACCAGATCAGGGTCCAAACGTCCAAAGGTGCTGCAGCCAAAGAGACTCTATTAGGCATGCCTAACTATCCACTAGACTGACTCACACAGGTCATGCATAAAACAAATCATACTTCAAATCACATAATACTTATACCTATATATATCATCAAGCATAATCCAGAGTATAAGAGAGGTATACATAAATTCATAATGTCAGTCATACCCCGCACAAATCGTATGATGAAACATACAATATAATAAGCTCATAAAAATAGTAACCATGAACATGGAATTCAACCTACTTGTATCCAATATGCATCACACAATACGAACCACAATAATTAACATAGATAAGCCAAAACATACCATTTAAGCAAAAGAAAAATCTAACAGAGATCCCATTACTAAGCATATCAGAGTCAAGTATAGTAGCACTATCATGCCAGTGATTACCAATACAAAATCCTAATCATGCAATAGATGAGGATAACTTCCACAAATAAACATTAATCCAATTTAAAGCAAGCATTTTTATATAGCTTAACATGTATATTCACATAATACAAATAATCATGTCATGATATAGCATGTGATTACCCTATATATCATTTATAAAAACTCACATAGCATGGTCATTGACTACTCTACACACATATATATATCATATGCAAAGCAATTAGCATAATTGGAAACAAGTAATAGAATCCAACCATTGTATAGCTAAATATCCATTTTAAAGATATAAATCATGTTAAAAGACACTAAATAACATATAAAACCATACAAGAGAGGAAAAGGAATGAAAAAGAAAGAAGTGGAAAAAGTTGCAAAAAGGCGGGCAGAACCGTTTTACACGGCGGTGTGGCCTTACCCCTACCGCCGTGTAAGACACTCACACGGGGGTAACGCTTAGGCCATACCACCGTGTGATATGCCTCACACCTGGGCAGAAAGGTTTTACACGGCGGTATGGCTTTGCCCTTACCGTCGTGTAAAGACACAGCTCCAGAATTCTAAGGCAAAACCCACGATCCACACGGCGGTGAGACAAGGCCATACCGCCGTGTAACTCCTGGATTTTCCAGAAATCTGCAGAATTCCAACTTCAACCACTCCCAATTTTTCACACAATCAACCACAACGAAATATACACATTTTGACCAATAAATTAACACCAAAAACTTACCTCAAATTTGCCTTAACTTAGCCATCTAAGAATCTCAACTCAAACAACATAATAAATCATTAATTTGTCCAAACATACAAGAACTCAACATCCACAAATTCAGAAAATTAAATCAAGAGAATTAAACATTTTGCAATAGCCTATCATTCAAATTCTGCACTTTAAAACTTGAAACCCACTTAGAGTAAACCGATTTCATACACCAATTTCCATCAATCATACATACATATAAAACCCAAAATCACATTCAAGCAAAACCAAAGCATAAATAATTTCCCAAACAAATCATGCAAAAAGTCATATCAACACTCAAATTTCCGAAAATCACACACAAATACACATTCATGATCCAAGAGGAATGATGGCAGAGATAAATTAAAACTCCTATGTAGAAATCGAACTGCCAAACCTCTTGTTGCACAATCAGCTTCTCTCTTCAAGCTTCAATCTTTAATCTTCTCTTTTCCTTTACTTTGCTTCTTCTTATCACCAATCACTTGCACAAATAAATCCCACAATGTTAATCCAAACCCTAACTTAAATCAAGCAAAACCAGAAGAAGAAACCAAAACACAGGAAACCCCAAAAACCCAAACACATACCTCTTCAAAGCTGACCCAAAACTCAACCAAGGCACTAATAATCACCAACCACAAGAATAACAAGGAGGAAGGGCAGAAAATAGAGAAGAAAAGAGAAGGAAGGGCTAAAGAAGAGAGGGGAACGGGAGTAGCCCCTTTCCTGCGTTCTCTCTCTTTTCTTTCCTCCTTTTCTTTCTTCTCAATTAATGCACAAACCTAACAAGTCCACATGGCAGCCTCCTATTGGTCCAACCCAAAATATCTTGACTTTTACACTTTGGTCCTTAGGCAAACTCCACTTAATTCCTTGGTAAACTTGCACTTTACTCACTAAGATATAAATTCCTCACTAAAACTTTAATTACTTCTTCAATCGGGTCCTTAATACTCAAATTACATATGCGCACATTACCAAAATATCCTCACTAATCACAACTTAGCATGCACATTCCGACTAGGGCCATTTTGGGGTGTGACAATGTACAAGTACATGGGCAATGATATGAGTATGCAAGTGTATACCATGATTTATAGTAACTTTGAAATAGAACTGGAGCCTACTAGAGTCTTTATAGTGAATAAATAGGCATGCCTAGAAGGGATCTTGCAGCTACTCTTGTGGACACTACGGTGTCTCTTGCTTAGAAGACCTATGTGTAACAACCCAAAATGTACCCTAAAAGGATTTGGGCATATTGTGGATGAGTAGTGATCAAACTTGTGTAATTTGACAGGTTAGGTATTGCCAAATGGACAAATTAAGGATTTAGATGAAAGTTTCGGCAAGTACGGTTAATGGTAAATTTGTGGAGCATGAAATTTGAATTTGATTGAAAGAATAAAATTAATGGATTGGGCCAATGTGAAGGATTAGTGAGTTACAAGTATAAATATATGGGGTTATGAAAGTTGAAGGATTGAAAGAGAAATTTGACATAAATATCTAAATTGGACCAATGGAAATGTGACAAGTGGCAAAGGGATAGGAGGAGTATAAAAGAGGAGAGAGAAGGCAGAAAATCTGCCCTCTCCCTTTCACGTTCTCTCGTTCTTCTTCTTCTTCTTCCTCTTCTTCTTCTTCTTCTTCTTCTTCTTCTTCTTCTTCTTCTTCTTCTTCTTCTTCTTCTTCATTTCCTTCTTGTTTCAATGTCTTGTGTTTCCCCTAAGATCTAAACTCAAGATTGATGATAAAGTTTATTAGCTCAAGTGATTTTAGTGAAGAGGTAAGATTTAGATTTGATTTCTTCAATCTATTTTGATTTGAATAAAACCCTAGATTTATGTTTTGTGTATGTGTTTGTGTTATTGCTGAGGATTTTGGATGAGAAAGACTTTGGATGGGTTTCAAAACAAGAAAGATCATCTAAGGAAGCTATTAGGAGCAAAGGAGTTAAGGTTAGGGATTTTGTTATTTTGATATATATTTTGATTTGGCGTTTTGATTTGATTTTTTGGAAATTTATGGAGTTAAAGTTGTTTAGATATGTTCAGATGTTATGGGTTTGGCAAAATTTGAGTTAAGATGCTTTGAATGTGCTTTATTGAGTCGAAAGGTGCAATGGATTGAGTTGTGTATTAAATTTTTGATTTTGTTAAGTAAGAGATTTTGATGATGTTAATAGCATGGTTTAATTGGGTTTAATAGCATAAAAGTTGGGTTTTATATTATTTATTAGGTTTTGAATGAGCTAATTGTGTTGTGTTGAAGTTTGAATTGAATGGGAGTTTTGGGTGTGATTTTTGGAAGAAAGAATTTCTGCAAATTTTACTGGAATCTGAAAAATGCGAATCTATCATGAGCGCGATACTTATCGCGATCGAGACAGATATGGGTTCTTCACTTCGGTGAGGGAAGTGCACGAGTCATGCACTTAGTGCACGAGTCATGCACATGGTGCCCGCGCACCTGATGCACGAGTCGCGCACCTGATGCACGAGTCGCGCACTTGGTGCACGACTGGAGCTTGAGTCGTGTCACTAGGCACGACTCGTGGTAGTCTCCGCTCCCTCTTGCGCCTGCTTTGCTCCTTTATGTTTCGCCTTCATGAGTCGTGTCTCTGAGCAAGACTCGTTCTCTGCTCCTTGTCCGCAGGAAGCTTGGCCACTATCGCGAGCGCGACCATTGGTTGCGATCACGACAGTCCCCTCTCTGTTTCAAAATGTTTTCTAAAAGATCTTCTTCTTTGCATGGTTTCTCACTTATGCTATGCATATATGATTTAAAATGTGAATTATTTAATGTGTTCCCATGCATAGTAATTATTGAAATATGAGAATTTGATCTACTATTATTTTGTTATAAATGTATATGTATACTGAAATGTAAGCTTATCTATTAAGTTTAAATGAATGCATGATGATTAATAATATGATTACATTTAATATGATCTTATGAATACTTTGATCTATGAACCCACACGTGATTAGTTTTGAATATAATAAATGTAGTTGTACATATGATATGCAAATATATGAATGCATGTGATCATAAAAGAATGTTACAAGTATTTAATGGAAGTATTTAATGGAATGTATATATATATATATAAGTGAAATGTGAGTAATTCAATAATGACATGGAAATTTAGCCTGTGTGAGTCGGTCGTGGATAGATAGGCATGCCTATAGAGTTCTGATGCTGCAGCCCATTGTTCTGTTCTGGACCTTGATCAGGTCCTTGTTTGGTTCCTCGCGAACCTCAATGCATATGGATCTTATTTAAGATCCCTAATGTGAAAATGTTTTGAATGAGAAAATAAGATGTTACTTTTCGATTGTACCCACGAGTACCCCCAATGTGCTTTGTTTACTCGCTTATCCACTCCCTTGACTTAGTAGGCAATTTAAAGAATAAAAGAATGTGAATAAATCGATAAGTTCTGTGATGATGCGCAAACAAAAAAAGGATATACGAATAATTTTTGAAAGTGATTGTTAAGATATTGAGCTTATACTCTACGCACTTAAATGTTCTGGATCCTTTATTGACACCTATGCAAAAATGTGTGGTATCTTTGGGTGCCGATGTGTTTTGTATAATAAGTCAATATCCTTAAATGAAAAGAGATATAACAAATAATGTTGTTCTGATAAGTGTGTATGAATGAATATTGTTTGCATAAGAATTCGTATGTGATAAGTGCCTGTTATTAATCTGTTCATAAGTTATGAGTGTGATTGTCTATGTGAAGTCTGTGTAAAAACTTTTAAAATGATTGATATGCATATTTGCTATAGTTAAGTACTCAGTAAATGAACTCTATGAATATATTCGTTTATATGTTTAAATTGAGAATATAGGTATGTATTGTGTTATCTACCTTCTGGACCTTAGCCTGGATAGTTACTGTAAGTATTTTGGTAAGGAATTCATATGCCTTGTTGTTGATTTTAATGAGTACGGTAAATTATATAGTGATTGGTAAGTAAGGAATAATAAAGTGTTAAGAATGATATAGATAATTGAATTTAGGAAATGAGTTAAGATTAAATTTTGAATATGTGAGCATAAAGTTCTCTGTAAAACTACGTGGTTCTGATTCCCTACTATAGGGATACGTAGGAAGTTTGGAATATTTATTTCAAGCCCGAACCAAATCTAAGAATCGAAATGTTTTGTTTAGTTTTGAATATGTAATGGTCTGAACAAATCAAAGGTTTTGACTTAAGTAGTAATACTATTATCTACATGATCTTGGAACTACTAGTAAGTATGGGAATTGGCAAGGCTTAATATTTCTAACTAGCAAAATGTATTTTTGGTAACCTATGAGGTATAACTATTAATATGGTTAATTAAATGAATTAAGTAAACAATTAGTAAGTATAATGTTATTGTGACTTTAAAAAGGTAATAAAGTTATTGCTAGTTATGGTATATAAACGAGTGAGTTTACGAAATTGATTAGGTTTGCGTATGAGAATAAGAATATGAATTTATGATGGCTTTAACCGGTGTACTTTATGTTTATGTGTATATATATATATATATATATATATATATATATATATATTGATTTGCATGTGTTTGCCTCGGCAACCACCGTGAGTGGCTGCCCATTATTTGTTTCGCCCGACTAAGCGTTATTGCTTAGCATGGTTGTTTGTCCGTGCAGGTTAGGAGATCAGAGTAGCGCAGCGATCCGCTGAGTTTTGGCTAATGAGTCGCTAGATTTTCACAAACTATTATTGAACCTATATCTGTTACACAAGTACCACGAAGATCTGATAGAATACGACATGAACCCGAAAGATATGGATTTCTCATGACAGATAGTCATGAAGTAATGCTCATGGATCAAGATGAGCCTACTAGCTATCAAGATGCCGTATCAGGTCCAGAATCTGAGAAATGGCTAGATGCCATGAAATCTGAGATGCAATCCATGTATGATAATCAAGTTTGGAACTTAATTGATCCACCTGAAGGAATTAAAACCATTGGGTGCAAATGGGTTTTCAAAAAGAAAACCGACATGGATGGCAAAGTAAATACCTTTAAAGTAAGGCTCGTTGCAAAAGGGTTCAAACAAACTCATGGTATTGACTATGATGAAACCTTTTCACCAGTCGCAATGCTTATATAAATAAGAATTCTTATTGCCATTGCTGCATATTATGACTATAAGATATGGCAAATGGATGTCAAAACAACGTTTCTCAATGGAAACTTACTTGAGGATGTGTATATGACACAACCTGAGGGTTTTGTCCATCCTGAGAATTCTAGAAGGTATGTAAGCTGCAAAGATCCATTTATGGATTGAAGCAAGCTTCTCGGAGCTAGAATCTTCATTTTGATGAAAAAGACAAAGAGTTTGGGTTTATTAAAAATGAGGATGAACCTTTTGTATACAAGAAGATTAGTGGGAGCGCTCTGATGTTTCTTGTATTATATGTCGATAACATATTACTTATTGGAAATGACATCCCTATCATGCAAAAGACAAAAGATTGGTTAGGGAAATCTTTTTCAATGAAATATTTGGGCGAAGCTGCTTATATCCTTGGGATTAAGATCTATTGGGATAGATCTAAAAGGATAATTGGTCTGAGTCAAAACACTTATATAGATAAGGTGCTAAATAAATTCAGTATGCAAAATTCCAAAAGAGGATTTTTGCCAATGTCTCATGGCATTACTCTTAGCAAGACTCAATGTCTAATGACATCTGATGAGCGAGATCGCATGAGTATGATTCCTTATGCTTCGGCTATAAGATCAATCATGTATGCCATGTTATGCACTCGACCAGACATTTCGTATGCTTTGAGCATGACGAGTAGATACCAGTCAGATCCCGGTGAAAGTCACTGGAGAGTTGTTAAGAATATTCTTAAGTACTTAAGAAGAACTAAAGATGCATTATTAATATATGGAGGATTGGAAGATGAGCTAGTAATAAATTGTTATACAGATGCAAGCTTCCAATCTGACAAAGATGACTTTAGATTGCAGTCAGGATATGTAGTTGTGTTAAATGGAGGTGCTATAAGCTGGAAAAGTTCTAAGCAAAGCACTATCACTAATTCTACAATAGAAGCTGAGTATATAGCAGTATCAGATGCAGCTAAAGAAGAAGTATGGATCAAGAAATTCATTGCTGAATTGGGAGTAGTACCTAGTATCAGCAACCCAGTGGATCTTTATTGTGACAACAATGGTGTTATTGCACAGGCTAAGGAGCCCAGATCTCACCAGAGATCAAAACATATACTCAGGCATTTTCATCTCATGAGAGAAATAATTGAGAGAGGAGATGTCAAGATATGCAGAGTACCTAATGATGATAACATCGCCGATCCACTTACCAAGGCTCTCCTACAAGCCAAACATGATGGACATACCAGGTCAATGGGTATTAGATATATGTATGATTGGGCCTAGTGCAAGTGGGAGATTGTTAGTGGTTGTGCCCTAGGCCAAACATTTGGACCTTGATGTAATCATTACATTTTCATTTATATAATGGTTTTCTTCACGATAATATTATTGGCGGGTTACATTATTGTAATGTTTATGAATAACAATGTTATTCATATTATCCCTAGTCATTTAACACTAATGGGCATAAAGATAAATTAAGACTAGTATAGATTTGCATTGATAATCATGGGATGATTATATATGATGATATAAATCAAATCTATAGGTATTTGTTAGAGAACAAAGTACTGGATAGACCCACTATAAGATCACTACATGGGATAGTGTCATAAGTGATCTTATCATAGATATGTTATTGAATCCTTTGACCTGAAGTTATCATGGTTTCCTACATAAGGAACATTATGTTTTGACATAATCAAACGTTATCTTTAGTTAGATAATTATAAAGTTTATGATCGGACATAATGAGAATTATGCGGAGGAAACTGAATAATCAAGATGGAATTTGTCCCTCTCTTATGAGAGAGATATCTTTTGGGCCCCTCGATAAGTAGGACTGTAAAATGCATGGCCGTGCTCAAATGAATTGATAGTGTGATCAATGTCATTTGAATTTACCAGTCTACTTAGTGATCGGGAAATTAAATGTTTGAACAATATAAGTTTGACATGTACCATGACTTATGTTCAAACAAGATATCGTGTGACAAAAGGATAATAGCATGTTCTATTGTCAGGTTAAAATCGGATTAACGATATTTATATTATTTGGGTAGTCATAATGTCTTGCTAGAGACCAATTATAACTTGTGGGCTTATTATGGGATTAGATCCACTGCCAACATAATATAAACCTATTGGGTCACACACCAAGACCAAATGAACAAGATGGATTTTATTAGGTTATTTTGGAATAATATATAAATAAAGGTATTTATATTTAATTTCAAAATTACATATTTATATATATTTATATATGTGCATATACATATATCTCTTATTTTGAATATGAGATAATAGTATGTATTAATATAATATTTCTTATTATTTTGAATAAGAAATAAATAAATAAATATATATATATATATATAAGGTAAATATCTCTTTTTTTGAATTAGAGATAATATCCTTATTTATCTCTAAGGGTTTAAAACTTATTTACATGTATATAGATATGTGTTAAGAAAAGAGATCAACCCTAAGATAAACACTAATCACATTCTAAAGTAAAAAAAGATTGAGAGTGGCTGTACAGATATTCTTGTGAGAAGAATAATAAAACCTAATCACCATTCTTCTTTGTGAAAGAAAAAAAAAACCCATTCGCATCTTAAGGGAGCTAGCACCCCTGCGAACTTTTGTTCATTAGTTCGTCGTGTTGATACCGGTAGAGGACGTTCATGTTAAAGGCAGCGTCTTCAGTCTGAATTAAAGGAGTTAATTTCGTTTTAAAGGTTAGTAAATTTTTCTTTTCCTTTTGAATCAATTGAATATACATGGATCCTGTTTCGGGTTTTAATTTTGTTCCGCTGCGTTAATGTTGAATTAATCCGATGAAACCAACATAATCAAGGCTAAACTTTTACATATACATGCCACTAATACTATTCATTTAATAAATTTTCGGCAGCATAACAGCTACCACTTAACTAATCCGAAACCTGCAATTCAATAGCTACACAGCCCAACTTAGGGGCACAGCAATCATAATTCAATACTCATTCAAATCTTAATTCCTATAAACTAATCCAATACATATAAACCAATACAATAACATTTAACTAATTCATTAACTTATAACAATCACATACATTCCAAAAACAATAACAAAATATTCTTAACTTCAATCGACCGATCTGGTCCGATCTCAAAGTTGATGGGTCACCTGCTCCACAGACGTTCCACTTGGTACCTACACGCAGTCAAATAAACTACTTGCTAAGCATTAAATATGCTCAGTGGTGATTACGAATCTAATAATTTCCAATGCTAATAAATGCACACATACATGCATAATAATACACTATTCCTTGCTTCAGTTTAGATCACTCACTAAACCTTACTTAGTTTCATTTTACACTATACTCTTTTATTTGCCATTCTTATTGGCAAAAATACAATTTAATCCCTAATATATTTAGAGCTTATCATATCCCCCTTTCATTTTCTTAAATTACCACTTTGTCATTTGGTTCCACTCATTTACCTACATTCCACTAAGTAAATTTTATCCCATTTATTTACTTAGTGTACAATTTACCATATAATTCTCATTTGACTATCACTTTACACATTTTGTAACACCCTGAAAGTGCCCTAGTAGAAATGAGTGTTATTAGTGTAAAAGTGTGCATGATAATTAGGGTTTACAGCATTGGACCTAATTGAAAAAGGTGAAATGAGGGACTTAATTGAAGAGAAATAAAGTATTGTAGTGGCTGAATTGTACTTTGCATGATTAACTAGCAAATGAAGATTAATTAGTGTAATGGCTATTAATTAAGTTAATCAAAAGTTAGTGGGATCTGCTGTATGTTAGTGGATTTAGCTGGATGTTAGTGGACTCCATGTGTTAGTGTGTGAGCCAGCCACCTTGTGTAGGGAGAGTGAGAACTTGACACCTCACACTTACATGCAAGCATGAGGTGGATTAGTGAGTAAACCTATCTTTTGTTCCTTGATTCAGCCATTTTGATCCATTGATCCAGCCCTCTCTCTCAAAAAGTTTACCTTCCTTTTGTCTCTTTTTTAATTGTTCTTTGATCATGGAGTCCTAAGAGTGGATAGTGATAGTTTAGAAGAAGGGTATTGACTAGAAAGGTATGTAGTATGTAGTGTATCTCCTTCATCTTCTTCTAATTCTGATTTTGATTATTAAGATTATGAGTAAAGTCTAATGAACTTGTATATGTATTGTATGTGTATGTGAGTTGAAGAGGCAAGTAGAGCTGCCAAAGGTAAAGAGAAAGTGATATAGAAGAGTAAAAGAAGGAGTGCTCTAAGAGGTTTGGGATTATATTTGAATTAATGCATGTTTAATGTGTTTTGAAACTATATGTGTTAATTGATGTTCAATATAGATTAAATGCAAAATGGATGTGTATTGAAGTGTTAAGTGAATTGCCATGAGTATTGTATGTGATCAAGTATGAACCCTAGTGTTAAGGAAAAATTCTGCTTATATGTCACCAGACCTCCGTGAAGTGTTTTGATCATATCTAGAGTTTGAAAACTCCAAATCAAAGGTTTCTTGCTCCATTTTAACAATAACTTCCGTATCTTTAAAAGTATAAGAGAGACTATAAATTAATTCTGTCTCTAAAAGGACTAAAAATGGCAATAAACAAACATGTTCGTATCTAGCCGGGTTGATTTGAATAGTCTATAGTGTTTAATGCATATCTCTTAATTAAGAAGTATAAATTCTCTAAAACCTCTCCCATTTAAAAGATAGGACATATAGGAACAAATTTTATGAAGGACACTTTGCCCAAAGATGAGGTCTAGAGGTCGGTTTTTTTGATGCAATTCTGGAGTGAAAACCAGTCTCGTAAGGCACCTGAGGGGAGCTACTGTCGCGACCTCGTGACAGAACAACATGTATAAAGCATTTTCTTCTTAATTTTGAGCCCATGGTTGGTATGGATTAGTTCACTACCTTTCCCTCAACTTATTATGCATGATTAGGGCTATTAAATTAACATAAAAGTAGTTATCATTGGGAAAAACTTATGAGTATGATTAAGATTGGTAATTTGACTAATAAAGTAACAATATATAACTATGTGAAGGTTAGCAAATGGAACGACATATATGTGTGTGTATTTGATGAAACTATATCCATGATTGAGGACCTTATTGTATGAGCATTATAACAATGTTAAATGAAGTTTATATGCATACAACTATGATGACTATGCGAATTATAGATGCATGATAGCCTAACTAAGCTTGATTGCATCATTATGCGAGTTTATCTAAATGTGAATTGGGAATGCATGATAGCCTAACTAAGCTTGATTGCATCATTATGCGAGTTTATCTAAATGTGAATTGGGAATGCATGATAGCCTAACTAAGCTTGATTGCATCATTATGCGAATGAATTTTATTATGCGATTGAATTATATGCGAATGAATGATGCCAAGAGAATGAATGTGTAGTGAATGGATAATCTAATAAGCATGTAGTCGAGTCGTGGATAAATAAGCATGCTTATGAAGGGCTAGTGATTTGCGGCTGCTAGTGTGACACCGACGGGTGTCTAGTGATTGATACCGATGGGTATCCAGTGATATAGTGTTCGAGACTTCTATCTCTAGTGATATAGTGTTCGAGACCTCGGTCTCTAGTGTTTATTGAATATTGTACCCGTATCCACCTCTAAAATGATTCAGGCTATTAAGAATAAATGCATGTGAGTGATTGATTATGAAGTTGTGTTATAATATGATTGTGTTCTTTATATGTATTGCTAATATTACTCTTACTCTTATTGATTGTGTAATATCCATGCCATGCTAAATGAACTAGTGATCTTGTTAGTGAAGCCATCCACTCGCATAGTGTAGTGATTACTGGCATGGTAAAGTATGAGGTATTGAGCATAGGCATGTGATTATCAACTTATAGTTATTGCATGACTTTCGGTGATGCTAAGTGAACTAGTGATCTTGATAGCGAAGTCTTTTGTTAACATAGTGTATTGAGTATTGTATGATATTTTGTTTAATATGAACTATGGAATATCAGCATGCTATCATATTATTGACTATCTAGTGAACTATTGAATGTTGGTATCGTATAATATGGATTATTGAATATTGGCATGTTATTGAGATATTGTTGAATTGCTATTGTATGGTATACTGTATAGTAAAAGGAGCACTAACACCAACTCCGTTTCACCTAAAGGAGCATTCTGTCGCGCTCGCGATAGACCAAAATTTCCCATTCAAAGCTCCCTAACACCAACTCCGTTTTACCAAACTTTTCACCCTCTCACATAGAACTCTTATAACCCATTCTAACCATATTATTGGTTGACATGGTCTACTAAACACTTATTTATCCACATGTTAAGATTACAATGGCACAATTCTCATCATTCAAAATCTCATATTAAAGGAGTTATTGTAATGGCCCGAATGCCAGGTCAGCAGTAATCAGTGAAATCTGTAGAGTATTTAGTGTGAATTTCGGGTGAAAATATTAGTAATTAGGTCCTAAAAGACAGAAGAGAAGAATGGTGAAATGTGCTCAGGTCAAGGAAGCCCCTAATGGATGACTTCCCATGAACCCGAAAGTAAAAAAATATTTTATTAGACTATTGGAAAGTACAAGTTATAAGGAGTCTAGAGGTTTAATTTGGAGTGAAAATGAGGTCAAATAGGTCCTTGAAAGTTAAATTGATGAAAAGCATATGGTTCAATTCAAATAGTAACTAGGTTTGACAGAGATTTGACCGAGACTTTAAAGATAGTAAACAACCTCCGAAAAGTTATCTAAAGGTACAAATGGACTCAGAATAGTGTGTAGAACAGTTTGGTAGTGAAAAAGTAATTTTATGATGGCACTGAAAAATGAGTGAATCAGACCGGTTTAATTGAACTGGACCGGAGATGGACCCTGAATAAGGTGGAAAAAGGTCAAATGAGCTATTAAGAGTAAAATAGAAGTTAAGGATGAAAAGTGAACCGAACCGGTTCAACCAGTGAACCTGATGGTTGGACCAGTTGACTTTGGTTTGAATAGTTTGACAAAACTTTGATCGGACTCTAAATGGAGTTATAGACCTTGAAAAAATTATCTGAAAGCATGAACTGACTTGAAATATTATGGAGAATTAAATGGTAATGAAAAATAAATTTTACGGTGAGACAGAAAATTGAATTATCGGACTGGTAACGATCTCCGATTTAGTTAAAATTTTATAAGGAGACTAAATTGTATATTTTAAGAATTGTGGAATTTATTTTTGAAAGAATTGAGCTTGAAAAGTGAGAGAAATTATTTTTGGTTGGAAAATGGGCTTAAATTACCTAAATGAGCTTTTGGTTTGGCCCAATTGATTGGCACATGATTTGGCCCATTAGGAGAGGATATATAAAGGCTAGAATATCAAATTTCTCTAGAGAAATCTCTAGAATTCTAGCAGCTCTTCTCCTCCTCCATAAGGCACAATTGTTCTTCTTGATTTTTCCTCTATTTTCTTCAATTCTCTCTTTATCTCTCCCCAAATGCAAGCCTCCTAAGCAAAGTTTAGCCTCTCTAGAATCTGATGGTGGTTATTAGAGTTCATTTGAAGTGGAAGAAGTGGGAGAAAATAAGTGAAAGAGTTTATGTATCAAATTGAGGTATGTAAAGTTGATATTTTTAAATTGGTTTAAAGGTTCCAATAGCTATTTTAGGATATGTAGATGATGTTTATGTAAATATATTGCATAAACAAAGAAAATTTATTGTGATTTCTTTGGATTGTACATTCGGCCACTTGAGGAAATCAAAGGAGGTGATGGTTTTTCAAGGAGTAAAGGCATGGAAAGCATGCTTATGATGTGGAGAACAAGAAAATAAGGTTAGTGGATACAATATCCTCCTTTTTCCATGTTAAAAATTATGATTTTTTAGTTATGTTTAAATATAAAGTATGTGAAATATGCATGTTTAATTGAATCAAACCATATAGACATGTTTAGGAAGGTTAAAAATGATGATATGAATGTTTAAAATGAGAAAACAAAGTTGGCATGATGAATCTCTACTTAGGCCGAATGGTATATCACATGATTTTGATATGTGTTGGTGATGTTTAGGGCATATTTATGATGTATACATGGTATTTGGCATGTGATCTATCTAATGGTATGTGTTAGAGTATGTGAAAATGTCATAATGTATGATGTATGTATGTGGCCGAATGGTTATCATGTGTAAAGGTATGATTTTGATGATTTTTAATGAAGAATAATTTCATAGCCATGTTACTCAGCATGTAAATAACATAAATAAATGTTAAAGTTGATGAAAATAATTGTGAGTGATAGATTAGTATGTAGGCCAAATGGTATACATGGGTTTTTCATGATGTATGATGATGTTTATGGTATGTTTATGGTGTATACATGGTATTTGGCATGTGAACTAACTAATGGCATGTGTTAGAACATGAAAAGTTGCATGATGTATGATATACATGTGAGGCCGAATGGGTTATGTATGTAAAGGTATGATTTTGACGTGTTTTAATGTGAAATAATGGCATGGCTATGTTATTCAACATGTTAATAGCTTAAATAAATGTTAAAGTTGATAAAAAGAATTAATGTTGAAAAGTTAGAATATTGGCCGAATGTGTGCATGTATGTATACGTGTGTACCATGATGGAATAATGAGCTTTTATGGCATGTGATGGTATGATGATGATAGTCACATGAATAACGATTGAATTGTATGAAAAAAATGGAATAATATGATGAAATTCCATGAAATTTATGAATGGTAACTTAAAGATGTGAGAAATGGATTATTGGTGCCCTTTGTAGTATTCTGGTAGTCAAGTCTAGCTGAGGATATATTGGCTAGTCATAGAGACATAAGATCGCGGGTATGAGCATGACGTCTCACTTTTTTGTAGGCCAATGACGGTCCTACCTCACTGTATTTAAAAGTTAAAATGTTTTGAAAAGTATTTAAAGCCACCCCCTTAGGATTTCCTCTGGTATGTATTAAAGACTGAAGTGATCTTTTGGGGTCCTTTAGGTTATTCGAGCCTTTAGGGGTTCACATCTCATTTATCCTGATCATAAATGTCTGTCAGTATTGTACAGGAGGCAATTTGGTAAAAATGAGTTTAAAAAGTTTAAATTGTGATTTAAGTGATATTTGCATGAAAAATGGACATAATTGGAATTACGTAAAAAGTTTGAGGACATAATGGTAATTTTGTCCACATGTATGTTATTAAAGGTTAATAAGGATAAAAATGTCATTAATTGGTTAAATGTGAAAATTGGTAACTATTTAAATACTAAAATGTAATTTGGTATGAAATTGATAATTTGAGGGAAAAAAACATAATTTGCATGTTGAGTAATGTAAAATGGTAAAAGAAAATGAATTAATGGCATTATGGTAATTTTGGTAAAGTTTAAGGACCTAATTATAATTTTGCCATAATTAGGGATAAAATGGAGAATATAGACTTTTATGTGTGTTAAATGTGTAAATGCCCTTAATTAAGTGATTTAATGGTAAATTTACACTCAGTTGGTAAAAAGTGTAACCATAAGGGTAATTTTGTAATTTAGATAAAATATAGGGATAAAATGGGAAATTGGTGTAAAAGTGGTCAAGTACGGACTAAAAAGTAATTTGGTTAATTATAAAAGGGTAAAGATGGAAATTAGGTGAAAAGAAGGGTAAATTAGTAATTAAGAGTAAATAAAAGGGTAATTTGGTAATTAGGTGAAAAGAAGGGACATATATGGAATTATTGAAAAAGTAGGGATGTATATGAAATTATTGAAAAAGATAAGGACATAATTGGAATTATTGGAAAAGTTGAGGACCTAAGTGTAAATATGGCATAGTTAAAGGATTTAGACATAAATATGATATAATATGAGGATCTAAATGCAAATATGAAATTTTATGTGCACTATATATGTTTATTTACTTCAATGAGTGATTTAATTGACATTAAGAATATTTTTGCATATATAGAAATTAAATGAATTAAATATTAGGATAATTGATATTAAATGTATTATTTATATTCATGTGACATGCATGTGAATTTAATTTAGTGAATTAAATAAATAAAGATTATAAAGATTATTCATGTAAATAATTGAATAAGAAAATAATTGTTCAAGGGAAAAATTGTAATTTTAGGAATGTTTAAAGGACCTAAGGGTAAAATAGTAAAAGAGTAATAATTTTATAAGGATTAAGATAATAGAATAAAGGCAATAATAAGTAAATTAATGGCATTATTGTAATTAAGTGGGAACGATAGGTAATACTGTAAATTAGTGAAAAGTTTAGGGATTAAATTGCAAACTGACGATAGTAATGTAAATTTAAGGATTAAAATGTAATTGATAAGTATTATGAATGATAATTGCATTATTGAACATAACTGAAGAATTCATAATAAGAATAATTATAATGATAGTATAAATACTGACATTAAAGTTTATGTCAATATTTAGATTAAGGTAAAGACACAAGTATGTAACTGTCAATGTTAATAATAATAGTGGCAATAGTCAAAATAATATTATTGTAATAATGAGTAATGGCAATGCTAGTAAAAAGATGAAACAGGTTAATATATATATAAGGTAAATCAATTATCAGGAATTAATAAAAGATAGTGTAAGATAATTAACAAGTAGTATGACTATGAGCTAGTTATCTGAAATAAAATAAGTGGAATTTAAAGTCCTTAGTATATAGTGCACGTGAAAGTAAAAATGTTAATAGATAATCGAAAAGTTATTGAAAGGTTAGTGTAATAATGAGTCATAAAACCTTATAACTAAAGGAAGTTAGGACTGTCAGTAAAAAGTCCAAAGCTAAATAGGAAACAATGCAAATGTGTTTTGATTACAGCTTTAATTATGGCACTGTAAAAGAAACGATTAAATGAAAAATAGTAACATAAACGTAAAGCATAAAAAGATTAGTACTAATAGAATAGAGCAAGGGGCATAATGAAGGAACGATAACTGTTCTAGGAAATAATTAAGTAATTGATGTAGTACCTAAATATGACTGAATAATAAATAGTGGACTGAACATAAAAGTATTAATGTTAACGACAACAGTGCAGTCAAAAGTATTGCTAATAACTGAAATGGAAATGTTAAGGTATAATTACAGAATTATACAAAAGATACAACGATAATCAACTGAAATAAAGGTCTGAGTAAGGCATTATTGTAAGACATAAATTAAGTAAATTTAAAGATTGCAATATTCATATAATCTAAATAAATAGAAAGTTTTGTGTGCTCATGCATATTACTTTAGTCATGGAAAATTTAGAATATGTATCCACCACTGGGCATTTTAAATGCTCAGCACGTAGTGTTGTTGCTGCGCGCAGGTTACGAAAATAGGAAGTTTTTAAGTGGTCGGAATATCGATGGCAGTGGAGTTGTGGATCAAATGCAGATGTGTAAGCATAGGTATGGCAAGTATAAGATTTTCAGTGGACTACTTTATTATTTATTATTATTTTGCTTATGAGTATAATTGATGTTGGAATGCAGAAATTTTTTACTGAACTGTCTCTTGTAGCATTCGATTATCCGGTTGCTGTACTGGTAGTCGTATCAGTATACGTGAGGTATAAGAGTGTTACAGTTATGGCTAATGGAACCTTACATGCTCCAAATGCCCTCCTATCATAATAACCCAACTTAGGTACTCAAAATTGAAGATCATACAGTCCCCAATTCGACATAGTTGCTTTTACACTTTTATAGGTACACCCCTTAAGAACTAAACACTTATATCACATACAAAAACAGAGCTAAACTTTGCAAGTTACAGCTCACATGAACTAACAAGTCAATTACTATACTAATTCTAGTTTTATTAGTACAATTAGTCAAGCTCAATTTTACCAATTTAAGACACCTCTTTCACACACATTCCTACCCAACACACCCACAAGACTCTCGGCAATTTCCATTCCTCCATAAACATAAAATACACAGCATATGCATAGCTCTAATCTTAAATATTCAAAATAGGGCATCATGATAAATTAACTCATCATTGCATACAAGTTCAATTTCTATTTATCTCAATTAGATATTCAACCAAACAATCTTGAACTCATGCTTATTAAGATAACACGCAAAGCAATGTTTCTCAAACCTCACAATCCTTTGCTCCTAAAGCTCACTTTGCACTTGATTCACCAATCTTAGCTTTACCCTTGTCCTTCCTTGGTTCTACAACTACAATCATGATCCAATTTCCAGAATTGGATACAATTGATCAAAACTCACATCCATCCAAAATACGGAACAAGAAGGAGTAGAAGAAGGAGAACCAAGCAAAGTAAACCACTTACCTTGTGTGACGCGTGCCGAACCCCGGGTCGCCCCGAACGCCCGCCTTTAGGGCGATCGAGAGAGGTTCATAAAACTTGTAAGAAATTACAAGTGCATCCATTTTGGGCAACAAGGAGGTTTCTTGGAGTCGCCACCCAATAGAATATTGGGAAAGGTCATCTAGCCTCAGTGAGCCTAAGACGGCGCTGCTATGTCCATTTTGGGCAGGCCAGAGGGATTTTGGAGGTCCCATCCTAATAGAACATTAGGATGGCCCTCTCGTCCAGTAGAGCCTAGGAATATGCAAGTTAAAGGCTTTTTACGGGACACAAGAGGTGTCTTGGAAGTCCAATTCCAATGGAACATTGAAATGGTCCTCTCGCCTCGTTGAGCCCAAAGACCAGAGATGGTTCGGGACTTCCCATTTATTCGTACCTTGGATAAAGTTATAATTGAATTTTGAATTTAGCATTTCACCCCATTTCTTATTTAATTTTAATGCAATTTGATTAAAATGCACATCAATCATATAAAGAAAGCGGTAAATAAAGTAAATGAAAGCAAAATAAATTACAATAAAACTGGGGTGGAATACAAACCCCATTGGTAAATAAAATACAATTCATACATAAATCGGGCTATTTATTAAAAATGAGGACATTGGTCCTCTCATGCATAATTAAAGAAAATAATTTTAAAGTGACAATTTATTTTGGATGAAAAAGCTAGGACATTGGTCCCTTTTTATGTAGGAAAAAACCAAATTAATTAATATAAATATTTTTGTGATTTTTTTTAATTAACGTGCATAAAAATAAAATTAAATAAACTTATTACAAATTACATGATAAAACAAACGAAATAAAAATAATGAAAAACAATAAAAAATGAACAACATCAAAATGGTATCTTTAAGTCTCCATGGGCTCCCACTCGGCAAAAACTCACACATAAAAATGAGTATTGAAAATAAAAACAAATGAAAATGAAGTTAGTAATAAAAAATGAATTAAACATATAACATGAAAATAATTAAATTAAGGCAATCAAAATTACATCATGTATGACAAACCAATTAAAATGATATTATAAAAATATGCAATTTAATTAATTAACAATTTAGCATGCATAAAAAAAATAACATAATAATAATAAAATTAAACAAGCATAAAAGACATAAGAAAATAAACATAAAATTCAGCATGTATAAAAATACAAAATAATAGCATTAATATCCAATATGCATAAAAACCAAAAATAATAATAAAAATCAGCATGCATAAGAAATGTAAATAATAATATTAATAATAATAATGATACTAGTACCAAATACTAGCAATAAACAAGGATAATAAAAATTATAATAATAAAACTAGCAATTGCAACTATAATAATAACAATAATAAACATAATGAAATCAAAAACTATTAAACAACCCAAATTAAGCATGCAAGAATAAAATAATATATGGAAAACTAATAAAACATGACAAATAATACCAACAACAACAACAACAACAACAATAATAATAATAATAATAATAATAATACCTAAAAAAACTAATAATCAAGTGAAGACAATAGTCATAAAAAATAATAACATGCATAATGACATGAACAATTAAATAAGAACATAAAAATAAGAAGAAACTAATAGAACTAATAGAATTTACATGATAAAAAGTCTAGAAGAATTTACAAAACCATAAAAAAGATCTAAAAGAATTTACATGTTAACCAATTAATTGGAAATAAAAATTGAATTAAAATTGGAGCAAAGAATAATTACCCTCAATATTAGCTTGATGAAATGAAGGTAAAGAGATCCAATTCCTTGTCTTGATTTGAAGAATACGACTAGAAAAATAAAATGTCAAAAGTGAATTTTTACCCAAGAACAAACAATTAATTTATTTGTCCTAAAGTAAAAAAATTGTTAATTGAAAGCAAGAAAATTCTCAAGAACAAAAATTTATCTTTTTGCCTTAAGAATTCACTTGGAAAAAAATTCTTTAGAAAAGTTGAGAGAATTTTGTTTGAGAGAAGAAAGAAGAAGAAAAAATAATTTTCTAAAGAAAATCCTCTCCAAATTCTTTCCAAAATTCCCCTTTTATTTTTCCCCCAAAAATAGATTTTTAATTGAAGAATTAAATTGATTTAATCTCAATAAAACCAAAAAACTGAAGAAAATCAACGGTTTGGAAGTTTAAAAGTTTTACCATTGAATTATACTAAAAAAATTGAAGAAAAATGAATTTTTGGGGCCAAAATGGGCAAAAAACGGAAAATGGGCGAAGAGGGGGCGAGTGACGCCCCTCTGCGCGCCCGCGGGCGATTAGTGCGCTCGTGACGCCCTGGGCATTGCCCGGGCCCGCTACGCCTGCGCGCCGGGGTGCTGTCGCGCGCACCCAGTGCTGCCGCGGCCCGAAAATTTTCAATAAAACACAAAAAATTAAAAACTCACTTTTTTTATCCCAAAATAATTTTTTTTAAAACATTTTTAAAATATTTTTAAAATAAATTTTTATTCATTCCTAACAAATCAAAACGACAAGGAAATTATCACTTCTAAGTTTCATTTCTTTTTTGCCTATAAATCAGTACACCTAATTTCATCATTGGGTAATCCTGATCAAGGCTACTCGGGACCCGGTGTCTACAGTTGCCCCCAATTTTGGGGAGGCTAGTGTGTGGGTGACGAGGTGAGCCAAAATTCAGGAAAGGGAAAGAAGCGCGTACCTGAGGCTGCCTCCTTCCAGCTACTCTCTCGGGAATAGTTTTGTGATTTGAACTGTGAGTTGCATTGAGTCGCTGACAAGACTATAAAGTGCCAGGAACCATCCTAAGACAGTGATGCACTGGGTTTACTACAGACTTATAAAACGCAAGAAAGGCCCTCCTTAGAGGACTGCACCGAGTCTGCTACAGATTACTAAAAGTGCAGGAGCCATCCGAAAATGGCGATGCGTCAAGTCACTGACAAGATTACAAAATGCAGGAGATGTCCCCCTCAGAGGACTGCACCGAGTCTGCTACAGACTACCAAAAGTGCAGGTGTCATCCGCAGATGAAGATGCGCTGAGTCGCTGACAAGACTACTTAAAGCGCAAGAGGAGGACTGCACCGAGTCGCTGACAAGACTACTAAAAGTGCGGGGGTTGCTCTCCTGAGCGGCACCGAGTCTGCTACAGACTACCAAAAGTGCGAAAACCGATGATCTTCATTTAGATATTTCCTGCAAAGTCATTTGCACAGAAATATATACAAGAATTTAAGTGTATATGATATGAGATGTAAATGTTTGTATGCATGTATGATATGAGATGTAAATGCTTGCAAAAATAGATTGACCCTATCCCAGGTGGTTAAGGGTCTATTGAGGATATAGCTTGGCTGCTGCATCGCGCCTCCAAGGATCTGAAAGAGTAACATCTTGGCTTTAGGGACTCTGACTCCAAAACATTTTCTGAGAGAGACATCAAGTGTGCATCTTTGCCCCCCCCCCCCCCCCCAGTCAATGACCGTATGCCCAGGATCTGACTGAAGAATGATCATCTGAAGTAATGCCGCCTTATTGCTCCAGGCATCAAACGTCATTGCTTTAAAGGTAGTGCGTCCCTTGTGGATTTTCACACAAGCTTTTCTTCGTGGGAAATGCGTCCCTTTGGGGATTTTCACATAACCCTGTGCCTAACTTTTGCCTGGAACGGACCCAACCCAATCCAACGGCTTTTATTTATCTCATTTTTTGTAGAGCAGAATGCCTGTCTCCAGGTTTTCACCCTGCCTTTTGGCCTAACTTTTGCTTAGAGAGTCAGTTACGGTTTTCATCTCTAACGGCCTTTTTTTCTTTTTTCTAGAATTTTTTTTAAGGAACTACAAGAGAAGGCTATTATCAGAACCTCCGCTAAGAATGAATAGCACATATCTACTTAGGCACCTTTCGACAGAATGATTAGACAATAGTCATTAGATGAATAAGTGATATATTTCTTTTTAAGGCAGAACTAAAAGAACAATGAAAATGTAAACTGTATTCTGTTATTTATTGCAAAATTGAGTACATTTCTATATGATTTCATCATACATGATCCTTATTTAACAAGAATTCAAAAGCACAAGACTACACCTAATCTCGGAATAGATCTTGTAAGCATCAAACTCCTGTTATCAATCGGCCCTCTCGAGTTTTCTCGATTGAACATTTTCTCTCAGCCCTTAATTTTTGCCCAGGATGCCTTTTTTTGGTTTTCACCCTGACAGGGCGCCCAATTTTAGCAAGGCCGCCTTTTTGTTGATTTTTGACCCGTGGGGCATTCATTCTCTTCTTTTTATTTTCTGGTCTTTAGCCATGGAACCTTTTTAGTCTATCGACATTGACAGGGTCTTTAAATTCATTCCCATCACTGTCCGCCAAGATTGCTGCTCCTTTTGTTAGCAACTTTTTCAAAATGAATGGACCTTCCTAGGCCAGCCTGAATTTTCCCCATATGTCTGGCACTCCCGGCCTCATCATCTTAAAGACCAGGTCCCCTTCTTTCAATGGGTACTTTCGTACCTTCTTGCTAAAGGACTGAGCTAACCTCTTCTGATAAACCTGATTGTGATAATAGGCTCTCAACCTATCTTCATCCAATAGATTCAACTTCAACAATCACTGTTGTGCCCATTCAGTCTCTGGAATCTTGGCTTCCATGACTACCCTTAAAGATTTCAGCTCAATTTCAATTGGCAGAACTGCTTCAGTTTCGTATACCAGAGAGAAAGGCGTCACTCCCGTAGAGGTTCTGACCGTGGTTCTATAACCCCAAAGTGCAAAAGGTAGCTTTTCTGCCCAATCTTTATAGCTCTGAACCATCTTGGTCAATATTCTTTTCACATTATTGTTCGCTGCTTCAACCGCACCATTAGCTTGAGGACGGTAAGGAGAAGACTTGTGATGCTGGATTCCATACTTTTGAAGCATCTGTTTAGTTTCTGCTAAGAATTGCATCCCATTATCAGATACAATATGGTGTGGGAGGCCATATCTGCATATCAAATTCCGCTCGATGAACTTAGCCATATCCCTAGCATCAATCTTCTTGAAAGATTCAGCTTCGACCCACTCAGTGAAATAATCAATGGCGACTATAATGAACTTGTACCCATTAGAAGCTGTAGGACATATCTCGCCTATGATATCTATTCCCCAAGCTGCAAATGGCCATGGAGATATCAAATTATATAGTTATGAAACTAGCACATGCCTCAAATTCGCGTATTGCTGGCAAAACTGGCATTGCTTCACATATTTTTAACAATCCGTATCCAATGTGAGCCAATAGAATCCTTAGCGCATGATCTTCTTTGCTAAGGCTAAGCCATTCATGTGAGCTCCACAGACTCCGGCATGAACCACTTCCATAACCTTTTCAGCTTCTTTCTCCGCTAAACGTCTTAACTGGATACCTTGGGCTTGCCTTTTATACAAAGTGCCATTTACACTAATGAACTGAGTGGATAACTTTCGAATCATCCTTTGGTCTTTCTCGGTGGTTTCTTCTGGGAAAACTGATCGTTCCAAATAATTCTGAATGTTATAGTACCAAGGGTTTCCATCGGTGGCCCCAACATCCATCACCTGCTCAGCTTCAAAACAAGGCTTTTTCGAGCTAGAGATTAGCACGGGTTTCATAACAACCCCTGTTGGATTATACCACATGGACACTAATGTCGCTAGAGCATCAGCCAATTGATTTTCATCCCTAGAGATGAAGTGAAAGGTGCAAGTCTCGAATTGGCTACTCAACATTCTCAAACGCTTCACATAAGGTAACAGCCTTTCTTCCTTAACTGACCATTCCCCTCTGATCTGAAGGATTACTGAGGACGAATCTCCAAAGACTTCTGTGGTCTTTGCCCCCAGAGAAAGCAGTGCTTCTAACCTGAAGATACAAGCTTCATATTCCACTTCATTATTGGTAGCCTTGTACCTCAGCTTTTTGGCTAATGGCAGCTTCTCACCATCCAGGGTTGTAAGAATGATCCCTGCTCCTGCACCCTTACTGTTAACTGCCCCATTGAAAAATATTTGCCACCCTTGTACTGCTATGGTCGTGACATCTTCATCTGGGAAATTGTATTCGAATTGGTCTCCCTCAATAGGGTGCTCAGCCAAGAACTCAGCTACAACTCTTCCTTTAATGGTTTTCCTGGTTATATATTCGATATCAAACTCTTGTAATAGTAGTAACCATTTTCCCCTTTTTCCTAGCAGAGAGGGCGCTTCCTGAAGGTACCTAAATGGGTTATGCTTAGCAACCGCTTGTATACTGAAGGAATAAAAGTAGTGTCGCAACTTTTTAGAAGCCCAAATTACTGCTAAGCAAATCTTTTCTACTTCAACATATTTGGCTTCATATGTCAGGAATTTCTTGCTAAGATAGTAAACAGCAAACTCTGCCCCAAACTCATCCTCCTAGGCCATTATGGTACCCACTGAATTGTCTTCAACTGTAAGATACAAGATTAATAGTTTGGCACGATGTGGTGGTCTTAAAACTGGAGGATTAAGGAGATAATCCTTAATAGTGTCAAAAGCCAATTGACAATCGTTATTCCACACCACCGATTGATTCTTCCTGAGAAGCTTGAAGATGGGCTCACATACTGAAGTCAGCTTGGCAATAAACCGGCTAATGTACTAAAGTTTTCCCAGGAAACTTCTAACCTCTTTCTCTTTTTGAGGCACTGACATCTCTCTGATGGCCCTGACCTTGTCAGGATCTACTTCAATTCCTCTCTGGCTTACCACATGGCCTAACACCTTACCCGAGGTAACTCTAAAAAGGCACTTCTTGGGATTGAGGCGCAGTCATACTTATTGATCGTTTGAAAGAACTTTTCCAAAGCCTCAAAGTGACCTTCTCTGGTAGCTGACTTGATCATCATATCGTCAACATACACCTCCACCTCCTTGTGGATCAAATCATTGAGAACTCTGGTGGCCATCCTTTGATAGGTCACTCCTGCATTCTTTAGTTCAAAAGGCATGACTCGATAAGCAAATGTACCCCATTCGGTGATGAAGGCTATCTTAATCCGATCTACTATCTTGTTAAGGATTTGATTGTACCCTGCGAACCCATCCACAAAGCTGTACATCATAAAAGCAGCGGCACTATCTACCAGCACATCAATATGAGGCAGAGGAAAATCATCTTTCGGACAGGCTTTGCTCAAGTCTCGATAGTCCACACATACTCGAACCTTTCCATCCTTTTTAGCCACAGGAACTACATTAGCCAGCCACGTCGAGTATTTAACCTCCAATAGAAACTTAACCTCAATCTGCTTATGGATCTCCTCTTTCACCTTCTGAGCCCATTCTGGCCTAAGTCTTCTGATCTTTTGCTTGACCGGTTTACTCTCTGGGTAAGTTGGAATGGCATGCTCGGGGACATCCCGGTCAATTCCCGGCATGTCCTCGTAGGTCCAGGCAAAGACTTTTTCATATTTTTTTAATATTCTCTCAAATTTTATCCTCTCCTCAGGAGTTATGTCTGATGCTATCAAAATTTTCTTTTGGATTCTCCAAAGTTTTAAGATTAAATGCAGTCATGCTAGTTGAGTTAATGTCAAAGATGAATGCATCATGTTTATGATCATGAGAAATAAAATCATCAGAAACATCACACAAGTAAGCAAACTTATTCATCTCATTAATGTAATCAGAAACATTAACATTGTCATTAAAAAGTTCTGGCATAAAAATAGTATCTAAATAACTATCGTCTTCATCTCCTGTCGACGCCGATGTTGTAGCCGACTAGGCTTTGACTTATTGGCTTGGTGGAGGCTTTTCAGCTACCTCCGGTGAAATCTTCAAATCTTCAATATTTAGTTCTGGCTCTACCATCTTTTCCTTTCCCTTCAACATGGTAGCTAACAGCTTATCAGTGATAATCTCCTCAGGCCCATCCCTGTCCCAGACACTACACTGAGTCATAATCTCCTTATCCCAAAAGTTCTCTGCAGACTTGATAACTCCAACATCCCAGTCGAAGACATCATTAAAGATTTCAAACCCTAGAATGATCTTCCAATCTATCCACAGAGGTTCTTCATCACCAGTGTAAGCATAGACCGAAGATGAGGGAACAAAACTCTCTGAAATGTGGGGGATCTTCTTTGGCACTTTCTTCTTACCATGCTCTCCTTTGTAGCCTAAACCCTTCCGATCTTTCTGGCCTTGTGTTGTGATAGCAGACTGCAGCCCTTGTTAGTTTTTTCCCAAACCAGCACCTGGAAGGAAGTGCATATTCTTCATCATGTTCATCACCTGAGGGCTACCTGCCAAGCCCTGCTCCTCTCCTATCACCGATATATAAAAACCACTGAATGGCTGATTGGAGATCCCTAAGGCAGACACTTGGTTTTCTCTTGTTGCTTTAATAGTCACCACCTCTCCTTCATGAGGTATCTTGATCATCTGGTGTAGGGTAGATAGCTCTCCTCCCAATTTATGGAACCATGGCATTCCAAGCAGAGTTGAGAAATTTGCTGGGATAGGCAAGACCACAAATTCTGCTTCTATCTCAATGGGCCCAGTCTTGACTAGAGCTCTAAAAGTTCCCGGTGCTTGTCTCCGAGAATTGTCGTAGGCTGTGATGGTTAATCAGACTTGCTCAGCATGCTTTCATTTAGCCCAAAAGCCTGAAGTGCCACTAGAGGGCAAACATTTATGGATGAGCCATCATCAACCATAGCACAAGCAGTGTGCTTGTCATTAATTTGTGCTTTGATGTACAGCGGTCGATTATGATTGCGGCCTTCAGCTGGCAGGTCAGCATCAGAAAACATCAGTCTCTCCCCTAATCCCCCCTTGACGAGATCTAGCAGCTCGGATGGAGAAATTGTGGTGGCTACGGTGTACTCACTCAATGCCTCAACTAACTTCTATTTATGAGAAGGGGCTGCCTTAGAAGATCCCAAATAGATATCTGAGCCGTGGTCTTTTTCAGCTGCTTTACTATGGGATTTTCTTCCAACTCCTTCTCCACAGGCGCTTGCACTGAGTCCTACTGCTTCTCAACTTTGAGGACCACTCTCCCACTTCTTGTTACAGCTCCAACTCTCCCATCCTCCTCCAAATCCCATGGATCCGTGAACTCTACGTCTTTCTCCTCTTCATCTTCGTCTCCACTCTCACTAGAGGACCAACAGTCTGTCGCCGCCACGGGAATCCCTTTTTCACTTGCCTCAGGGTGAGTGATAGTGACGTAATCATATCCATACAAATCTTGAAGGACATACCATTCGGTTAGGCTCGACCCAATCATAAAGACAGGTGATGGCACAATATTGAAATTGGACTTCTTCTTGCTCTCCCTCTTTTCAAGATCGGTGATCTGCTTACTATCGATCAGATCCTGAATCTGGTGCCTCAGCCTGAAGCAATTGTCTATCAGATGCCCAGTATATTGGTGAAAGGCACAATATTCATTCTCTTTATGCCTCGGTTCCCCTTGGGTCGTAGCTGGACTAGGTGGCAGGGGTTGTAGCTTCCCCTTCTTCATCAACCTCTTTAGTACTCATGACAATGGCCTACCCAAATTCGAGAAATACTTCTGATTCACGCCTATCGCCGACACCTCAGCTGTCTTCCCACTTCTGTTACCACTACTGGAACTAGCTGATTTGCTTACACCTTGATTATTGTAGCCCTTCTTCGCATAAGCCTCACTGCTTGCCCTTCTGGCCATATATTCTCCCTCTGCCTCTATAGCAATGTCCTTCAAGGACTCCCAATCTTTTAGCCCCTTCATTTTCAGTCCATCTCTCAGATATGGGCTAGCATTCCGATTGAATAATTGGATCTTATCAGGTGTATCGGGTTTGCGCTTCATCTCCATAACCCGGTTCCTCCACCGATCCCCAGCCTTCTGTTGTAGCAGCTTTAGATCCTTTAGTGTGACCTCCATCCGGGTACTGCAATCATATTGCTTTAGGACTTATTCAATCAACAAGTCCCAATCTTCTTTGGACCTCCTGTCCAGCCCATGGTACCAGTCAAGAGCAGCCCCTGTAAGACTCAAGCAAAAGTACTCTATCTTCTACTTCCTAGTTAAAGTTGTCTCCTTCATAACTAGTGAGTACTGCTTGATGTGTGCAGCAGGGTTAGAGGTGCTATCAAATTTTGGAATATCAGGCATCTTGAAGTTTTGGGGGATCAGATCATCCCTATCCAGCTTACGATCCTCCGGGTTCATTCCCATTCCTACCGTCATCATCCTTGTCATAGCCTCAAACTTCTCCTCCATCTTTCTCCACATTGCCTCTTCCAGCTTAGGTGACTTTCCCTTTCCCACCATCTATTCCTCTTGCTCATCTTCCTAGAGGTCAACCTCAGGCCTAGGATCTTCTCTTCGCTCAACAGGTATTGGCGCTCTTGGCTCAACTGCAGGTGGGTCAACTACAGCAGGGGGATCCTCCCTAATAGCCCCTTGTTCATCTGGCCCCCTAATAGGAGCAACAACAACTTATTGCCCAGCTATGGTAGTTGCAAGGTTACCCATCATTGCCATCATTCTGGCCTCAAACTCTTCCATTCTTCTCCCCACCTCTTCAACGATCATTGCCCGAGTTGCATCAGACCCACTTAATTGGTTTGTCATACTTGTTTCTAGTGATGATTCTGAAGAGAAAGTCTCACTACCCTCTGAAAGAGAATCTGAGCTATGATATGACACTAGCTCTGGTAATCTCGAGAGTGGAATCCTTCTCAACCGACTGTCGGGACCCCTTAACCACCTGGATGAATCTATGATGGCTGTAGAATACACCTTGTTAGGATGATGCTTGATTGAAATACAATGCATGGTCGTGCTGATCCAGCATAGACAAACACATGCAAGCAGACCACACACGAGGTAGTGTAGTCTCTTTCCTAGGTGGGCTTTATCCAAGGGTTAACAAGGAACCCATCGGACACGTATGACCGTACGGTGGAAAATCAGCAGCATAACAGCTCTTATATAATGTACATACGTATGAGTGTTTTGGCCATTATGTATTTAAACACCTCAATTAAATTAAGATGGGCCTACCGGGCCATGAAAGCCTTTGATGAAAGACCATTTAATTTAACTGATCTTATTCAATATGTAACGGCCCAGATAGCAAGCACAATATTATGGTACATTTCATCTAGTGGAAGTATTTATTGCTATTACATGAGCTTTGGTCAAAGGTTATGATACTTTAGGGCTACCCAAGCATGGTCCCTGCTAATGGGTCTAGATCATCATGAGCATAATGACCGATTAGGTCTCCATTTGATATACCATAAGGTACGAGGCTTGGGCTGGTGATTATCCTTAACACTTCGCCACCTTGAGTGAACATGGGGTCGTGCTTCGAGAATGCACCGGAGCTAGAAAAGGGACCAAACTAGCATAATCTAAGGCTCTAGTATGGATGCAATTTCGAAAGGGGATGAAATTTTTAAATTAAAACTCAATTGTAAATTTTAGCCAAGGTACTTTCGAAGGGAAGTCTCTTATAGATCCCCAGTAGAGTTGCCACTGTGACGCGCGCCGAACGCCCGCCTTTAGGGCGATCAAGAGAGGTTTATAAAACTTTTAAGAAATTACAAGTGCGTCCATTTTGGGCAACAAGGAGGTTTTTTTAAGTCGCCACCCAATACAACATTGGCAAAGGTCATCTAGCCTCAGTGAGTCTAAGACGGGGCTACTATCTCCATTTTGGGCAAGCCAGAGGGATCTTGGAGGTCCCATCCTAATAGAACATTAGGATGGCCCTCTCGTCTCGTGGAGCCTAAGACTATGCAAGTTAAAGCCTTTTTACGGGACACAAGAGGTGTCTTGGAAGTCCCATTCCAATGGAACATTGAAATGGTCCTCTCACCTCGTTGAGCCCAAATACCAGAGATGGTTCGAGACTTCCCATTTATTCATACCTTGGATAAAGTTATAATTGAATTTTGAATTTAGCGTTTCACCCCATTTCTCATTCAATTTTAATGCAATGTAATTAAAACGCGCGCCAATCATATAAAGAAAGCGGTAAATAAAGTAAATGAAAGCAAAATAAATTACAATAAAACTAGGGGCGAAATACAACCCCCATTGGTAAATAAAATACAATTCATACATAAATCGGGTTATTTATTAAAGATAAGGACATTGGTTCTCTCATGCATAATTAAAGAAAATAATTTTAAAGTGACAATTTATTTTGGATGAAAAAGCTAGGACATTGGTCCCCTTTTTATTCAGGAAAAAACCAAATGCATTAATATAAATATTTTTGTGATTTTTTTTAATTAACATGAATAAAAACAAAATTAAATAAACTTATTATAAATTACATGATAAAACAAACGTAATAAAAATAATGAAACACAATAATAAATGAACAACATCCAAATAGTATCTTCAAGTCTCCATGGGCTCCCACTTGGCAAAAACTCACACATAAAAATGAGTATTGAAAATAAAAACAAATGAAAATGAAGTCAGTAATAAAAAATAAATTAAACATATAATATGAAAATAATTAAATTAAGGCAGTCAAAATTGCATCATGTATGACAAGCCAATTAAAACGATATAAATAAAATATGCAATTTAATTAATTAACAATTTAGCACGCATAAAAAAATAACATAATAATAATAAAATTCACTATGCATAAAAGACATAAGAAAATAAACATAAAATTCAGCATGTATAAAAACACAAAATAATAGCATTAATATCCAACATGCATAAAAACCAAAAATAATAATAATAATAAGTATGCATAAGAAATGTAAATAATAATATTAATAATAATAATGATACTAGTACCAAATACTAGCAATAAACAAGAATAATAAAAATTATAATAATAAAACTAGCAATTGCATCTATAATAATAACAATAATAAACATAATGAAATCAAAAAATATTAAACAGCCCAAATTAAGCATGCAAGAATAAAATAATATATGGCAAATTAATAAAACATGGCAAATAATACCAACAACAACAACAACAACAACAACAACAACAACAACAACAATAATAATAATAATAATAATACCACAAAAAAACTAATAATCAAGTGAAGACAATAGTCATAAAAAATAATAACATGCATAATGACATTAACAATTAAATAAGAACATAAAAATAATAAGAAACTAGTAGAACTAATAGAATTTACATGATAAAAAAAGTCTAGAAGAATTTACAAAACCAAAAAAAAAGATCTAAAAGAATTTGCATGTTAACCAATTAATTGGAAATAAAAATTGAATTAAAAATTGAATTAAAATTGGAGCCAAGAATAATTACCCTCAAAATTAGCTTGATGAAATGAAGGTAAGGAGATCCAATTCCTTGTCTTGATTTGAAGAATAGGACTAGAAAAATAAAATGTCAAAAGTGAATTTTTACCGAAAATCAAATAATTAATTTATTTGTCCTAAAATAAAAAAATTGTTAATTGAAAGGAAAAAAATTCCCAAGAAAAACAATTTATCTTTTTGCCTTAAGAATTCACTTGGAAAAAAATTATTTAGAAAAGTTGAGAGAATTTTGTTTGAGAGAAGAAAGAAGAAGAAAAAATAATTTTCTAAAGAAAATCCTCCACAAATTCTTTCCAAAATTCCCCTTTTATTTCTCCCCCAAAAATAGATTTTTAATTGAAGAATTAAACTAATTTAATTTCAATAAAACCAAAAAATTGAAGAAAATCAAAGGTTTGGAATTTTAAAAGTTTTACCATTGAATTCTACTAAAAAAATTGTAGAAAAATGAATTTTTGGGGCCAAAATGGCCAAAAACGGAAAATGGGAGAAGAGGGGGCGAGCGCTGCCGCGACCCAACATTCACGCGATATTTTTTTTAAAATTTTCTATAAAACACAAAAATTAAAAGCTCACTTTTTTTACCCCAAAATAATTTTTTTTAAACATTTTAAAATTATTTTTAAAATACATTTTTATTCATTCTTAACAAATCAAAACGATAAGGAAATTATCACTTCTAAGTTTTTTTTTTTTTTTTGCCTATAAATCGGCACACTTAATTTCATCATTAGGTAATCCTGATCAAAGCTACTTGGGACCCGGTGTTTACACCTTGCTAAGATGATAAACCATACATGCAAACACCTCAAGACTCAAATTAGCAGAAAATACACATTCATTATCTAAGGAAAGAAGAAGAAACGAAGAAGAAGCAATGGAGAGAGGAGTGGCCGAAGAACATATGAAGAAAATGAAGGGTCTTCTCTTTCATCCAAGCTATTTATTGCATGGCATAGGGTGATTGGCACAAGGAGGGAGTGACACTTGGATTTCCACTATACCAACTCCCACTGACCTAAAATCTATCTTCCTTTAGAATTATTAAATCCTCATTAGTGCTAAATATGTCCACTTACACTTAATCATGCTCTATTACACATTGATCACTAGAACTTATTTTATTTTTACAATCAAGTCCCTAATTAACTTACACTTGAGTCCTTATTTTAGCAAACTTTAAATTAAATTTACCCAATTACCATAATAAAACCAATTTACTACTAGGGTAATATTCGGGCTGTTACAACTTGTATTAATCTGAAAGTTAGGGTCATAACAGTCATTTATTATTGAATGATTAAATTGCATGAATAAGTTGTTTTGTAGGTCAATGCATGAACTAAGTTGAATGGAAAAGGTTAATGAATGATTTAAGAAGGGTTAAAGGATAAAAAAAGAGATTTTTGAAAGGGGACCAATCAAATTGTTATAGTTGGATGGATAGGGTTTTAAGGGGAAAAAGAAGGGATATGTATGGCTTTAAAGCCATGCAGGGTGGTGGATTAAAGGAGCAAAATCTACCCCTCTTCCATTCCCCGTTCCAACCATCTTCTTCCTCTTATTTGCTCATTCAAACCTCCATTCAATTATTGCTCTAGTGCCACACAAGTTAGTTAATTAAATTTAAGTGTGAGTGCGAATGAAAGATGTATGTTGTGGCCTATCTTCTTCTTCTCTTTTTGTACCATTGGTCATAAGTTTAAGATTTGTGAATTTTTCATAATTGATGATTCATGGTGTATTTCTATAGTGGAAAAGGCAAGAGAAGCTAAAGGTAAGGAGAAAGTTGGTGAAGGAGGAGCAACATGAAGCTAGTAAAGATCAAAAGGTTTGCGAAATTTAATGTTTATTGTATATAATATGATCTTTTGCAGTGTATAATTGATTTGGATTGTCTTGGGTTGGGGTTGTTGTCTAATTTGGGTTATGATGAGTTTTGGGGAAAACTCTGCCCAAATTTTATCTGACCCTTAGAGGTTGTTTTAGGTATAAGTGGAGTTATACAACTCCAAATTGCATGATTTGGGTTGGGTTAGAAGTTAAAAATAATCGGGAGCTAATTCTAGCTCTAAGATTCTCTAAATTTAAATCAAACTAAGCTCAGGGGGTTCTACCATCCTATTAGGAGCGGTCTAGATTGTTTAGACTATATCTGGAGTTTTAGATGTCCAATTGACTTGAAATTTATGCCATTAGAAAGTTAACATCTTGGGAAATAAATGTTTAGAGGGTACTTTGCCTAAAAAGGATGTTTACCTATCCTTTTTGAGTGTACAATTTAAGTTTAGTCTACAGCCCTGTTCAATTTTGGGTTTTTATGCAATAAAACAGGGCTACACGGCGATAAGGATTTCCTAACCGCAGTGTAAAATGATTTTGTCCCATTATTTTCGTCCTAAAAATGGAGTCACATGATGGTTAAGGATTTCTGACTACCGCGTAACTACCCTAACCACCGTGTAAAATGCTTTTAACACCGTGTAAAACCATTATGTATAGCATTTTTTTGGAATCTTTTACATTCTTCAGTTCACACAGCTGTCAAGAATTTCTGACCACCGTGTAACCTTATCTGACTACCGTGTGAAATTTTGTGACTGTCGTGTAAATGCATTTGGTTTTCAATTTAATGTGTATGTCCTGGTTTACACGGCTATCAGGATTTCTTGATTGCCGTGTAACCATCCCAACTTTATTATCTGTACTATTTTGCTTTTTCTAATCAAGAGGATTTTTTATGCACATTGAATTTGACTTCTAAGAAATCTGAACAATGTGTCAGAAATATTAACTTTGTATGAAATTTTGTAAAGTATGGAATATCATTAATTGTTCATTAATGTTATCATATGTGTGGCAATTTTTAGTGGATTTCAATGTGAACTTAATTAATATGTGAAGACACCGGGTCCCGAGTAGCCTTGATCAGGATTACCCGATGATGAAATTTAGCTACGCCAGCTTATAGGCGAAAAGATTGGAGCTCGGAGGTGATTTTCCTTGTCTTTTTGATGAGTAAAAAGTGTATTTTAAAAAAATTTTAAAAAATATTTTTAAAATTATGTTGGAGAAGAAAAAGCGTGTTTTAGGTTGAGAAGGCCGCACACACACAACAAAACACATGCTTAACCTGAATAATAAAATTTCATCACATACGATCTTAACTCATGCATCACATGCCAACTACCTTAGTTCATACACCACTTCCACTCATAGGACATGCATACATATGAGGGGTAACATTCATAGTTATTAGATTATTACATGCCTTTACATACCCGATACACATTTGGTTGTACGAAAGCTTATACAGAAATCCCAAAATATCAAACCCAAAACCTACACTTTCTACTTCCTACTGTTGACCGTACAAAATGAGGGGACGTCCTTCGATCACCTCTGGTCCGTACCTGCACGGATTAGAGTAAATCCATGCTAAGCGATAAGGCTTAGTGGGGAACTCATATATAGCAAATAATTTATCACGCGTCGGAAACACCATACATTATATGCTAGAAGTCATGCCAGAACAATTATTATCATAGCGAGTACCATTTCATGCATAGTATTATTCATTACCATATTCAATCAAAAAGCATCAATCACTTATTCACATATCTACATCACATACTTTATTATATCACAATCACTTCTTTTTTTTTATTTAATTAGTCAGTTAGCCTGCAATTCAATGACGCGGATAACGGGTATCGCATTGGTACCACTCAGGTACTAGAATCTCATCGAGATTACACTTACGCATGGGTACCCTCAGGTACCAAAATATCATTCCACTTATAATAAAATCCAGTAAGGATTATTCACATTATTTTTGCATTGTGATTACCATGGAATCAGACACATTAAACGCATGGGGCTGCAGCACTTGACCCTATAGGCATGCCTAACTATCCACTGCTTGACTTGCAGGCTTAAGTTGTTAAACATTTATTCATTGCACATTGAACACATTTTGCATCACATATGTTATTGTCCAACATCACATTCGCTTTAGCACATAGCTATTTTCCTCATTTACATACTCATAATGTCCTTCATTACAACCTAAAGCCTTACCGTTAGAGAGTCCAAACACATTAGGGTTATATTGCCAAAACAGGATAGGTCACGGTCACAATGAATTTCATTATCACCGTGACATGTTGAAGTTCGAAACAGAATGCAAACTGGGGGCAGGTCACGGTCACAATCAATTTCATTGTCATCGTGACATGTTGCCAACTCTCGGCAAAATGCAACTTGAGGGTATGTCACGGTCACAATGAATTTCATTGTCACCGTGACATATTCTCACTTTGCAAAACAGAATGCTCTTTTAAGTATCTCACGGTCACAATGAATTCCATTGTCATCGTGACATACAAAAATCCAGTAGGCAGAATTGAACTCAAGCATATCTCACTCTCACTTTTGGCAATCAACCCAAAACACCAACCACATAGACAAATAGCACATACCTGTTTTCCCTTCTTGTTTCGACATTCAATAATAACACAAATCATAATTATTCTCAAGCACTTTATCATAAAGCATATTACCACTACAATCATTTAATCTAGCATCACATAACTCATGTTCAAACCTCAATTTCACATACACATACAATTCAATTCAAATCTCTATTCAACCCACCCAAATCACACAATTAGACAATTAAAGTTTGTTCCCAAACCTTATCGCCTTAGCTCCTAATCTCGATGGACGCTCGGCTCTCCGATTACAGCTTTTCCCTTATCTCTCTTCACTTCTTCAGCTAGCAAAATAGTTCAAATCCAGAATTGAACACAATGCATCAATTCTCATTCCGATACCAATTCAAAACCAAGAAGAAGAGTAGAAGATGAGAATATGCATGCACAACCTCTTACCTTTAAGTTTGCCCTTAATTCTCACTTCAATACTACAAGCACACACATCCACTTACCAACTCTCCTCTTCACTCACGGAAAGAAGAAGAAAGAACATATTCAAAGTACAGAAAAAAGAGAGAGAGAAAAACTGAACCACACTCACCTCTCAACCCCCTAAACATTTGCATGCATAAGTGGAGGTGGCTTCCTCACAATGAGCCACACGGAACCCACTTCAAAAAATCTGCCTCCACCAACTATTTTCTTACCTTATTTTATTCTTAATTAACCCTCCATTAAACTAATTAATCAGCCTTAAACTCATGCTTATTACAACCATATATAATTACCATTTAATCCCTTAACCATTCTTCTTTCTTTCAATTAAGTCCTGCCTTTATTTCAATCTAGTCCAAAACTCACATTCAATTCTCACACACATGCCAATTTAAGTTAATTCTTTTAGGGTTCAAATCCGGCCATGACAACTCTCCCCTCCTTAGAGAATTTCGTCCTCAAAATTCATACCTGAGTGAAACAGCTGTGGATGTTGCTCTTGCATAGGCGTTTCTGGTTCCCAAGTTGTTTCCTCAACACCATGATGTTGCCAGAGTACTTTTACAAGTGGTATTTGCTTGTTTCGAAGTTGCCTTACTTCTCTTGCTAAAATCTCTTTCGGTTTCTCATCATAAGTGAAATCTGATTGCACTTCCACTTCTTGTACAGGTAGCACATGGGAATCATCTGACCTATATCTTCTTAACATGGATACATGGAATACATCATGCAGCTTAGCCAAAGCCGGGGGCAAAGCCAACCGATAAACTACTGAACCTACTCTTTCAAGCACTTCGTATGGCCCGATGAACCTCGGACTCAGTTTTCCTTTCTTACCGAATCTTAGCACCTTCCTCCAAGGAGACACTTTCAGAAATACTTTATCGCCCACACTGAACTCAATGTCCCTTCTCTTGAAATCAGCATATGACTTCTGCCTGTCACTTGCTGCTTTCAATCTTTGCTGTATAATCTTAGCTTTCTCTTCTGTATCCCTCACCAATTCGGGTCCAATGATTCTGCTTTCATTCAATTCTGTCCAGCAAACCGGTGAACGACATTTCCTTCCGTACAAGACTTCATACGGTGCCATACCAATACTAGTCTGATAACTGTTGTTATAAGCAAATTCCATAAGTGGAAGATACTTATCCCAACTCTTATAGAAATCCAAAACACATGCTCGCATCAAATCTTCCAAAACCTGAATAATTCTTTCTGATTGTCCATCAGTTTGCGGATGGAAAGCAGTACTGAAGTTCAATTTCGTACCCAAAGCCGCTTGTAAGCTCTTCCAAAACTTAGAAGTGAATCTGAGATCCCTATCAGAAACAATAGACAAGGGTATCCCATGCAATCGGACAATTTCTCTTACATACAACTCAGCCAACTTTTCCATAGAATAATCCATCCGAACTGGTATAAAATGAGCCGATTTCGAAAATCTGTCCACAATAACCCATACTGCATCCTGCTGTCTTGAGGTCAGAGGCAATCCAGATACAAAATCCATCGTAATATTATCCCATTTCCATTGTGGAATAGGGAGTGAATGCAACATCCCCTGAGACACTTGATGGTCCGCTTTAACTTGTTGACAGACAAGGCACTTGGACACATATTCCACTACATCCTTCTTCATTCCAGGCCACCAGTACAACTGTTTCATATCTTGATACATCTTGTTTCCACCTGGATGCATAGTGAAAATTGTATTATGAGCCTCATGCATCAATCTCTTCTTTAATTCCTTATCATTTGCCACACACATTCTATCCTTGTACAGCAGTACTCCATCTTCATTCACTGAATAGTCAGTCTTATCCATATCATTGACTGACTGCAGAATTTGTTGCAACCTCGTATCATTTCTCTGAGCAGCTATTAACTCGTCTTTCAAGACTGGTCTCGCTTTCAACTGTGCCAATAAAGCTCCGTCTGCAGAAAACCTCCACTTAATCTGCTTTAACTGTAATGCTGAAATTGACTTCCTGCTCAAAGCATCCGCCACTACATTAGCTTTTCCCGGATGATAATCCACAATACAATCATAGTCCTTAAACAACTCGAGCCCTCTTCGCTGTCTCAGATTCAATTCCTTCTGTGTAAGCAGATATTTCAAACTCTGGTGATCGGTGTAAATTCTACACTTCTCACCATACAAGTAATATCGCCAAATCTTTTAAGCAAACACTACTGCTGCCAATTCCAAATCATGAGTCGGATAATTTTGTTCGTGCGGTTTCAGTTGCCTTGACGCATACGCTATCACCTTTCCATCTTGCATCAATACACAACCCAACCCGACACCTGAAGCATCGGTGTACAACACATACTCTTTACCAGTCATAGGCTGTGTAAGAATCGGTGCTTCTATTAACATCTTCCTCAACTGATCGAAACTCGCTTGACATCTTTCAGACCACTCATATTTCACTCCTTTTTGTAACAATTTTGTCAATGGTGAAGCTATTACTGAAAATCCTTTCACAAACCTTCTGTAGTATCCAGCCAACCCTAAGAAACTGCGAACCTCCAGCACATTCTTAGGCGGTCTCTAATTCATGATTGCTTCTATCTTAGTTGGATCTACTTTAATCCCTTCAGATGAGATCACATGACCCAGAAATGACACCTCTTTGAGCCAGAACTCACACTTACTTAGTTTGGCATACAGCTGATGCTCCCGCAGTGTCCGAAGCACAACTCTCAAATGCTGTTCATGTTCCTTCACATCCCTTGAATAAACCAGGATATCGTCTATGTATACTACCACAAATTGATCCAGATACGGTCTGAATACCCGATTCATTAAATCCATAAATGCAGCTGGCGTATTGGTTAACCCGAATGGCATCACTAGGAATTCATAATGCCCATACCGAGTTCTAAATGCAGTCTTAGGTATATCTTCTTTCTTTACTTGTAACTAATAATACCCCGAACGCAAATCAATTTTTGAGAATACACCTGCTCCTCTTAACTGATCAAACAAGTCTTCAATCAGAGGTAAAGGGTATCGATTCTTTACTGTCACTTTATTCAACTGCCAATAATCAATGCACATTCTCATTGTACCATCTTTCTTCTTGACAAATAGCACTGGTGCTCCCCATGGTGAAACACTAGGTCTAATAAAACCCCTGTTCAGCAATTCTTGCAACTGCTCTTTCAATTCCTTCAACTCAGTTGGAGCCATTCTGTACGGTGCCCTAGATACAGGTGCTGTTCCTGGCATCACATCAATCGATAACTCAAACTCTCTTATTGGTGGTATACCGCTCAATTCTTCAGGAAACACGTCAGGAAACTCTCTAACTACTGGTATCTCTTGCATCTTCACATGTTCTCTCTTACTGTCTAACACCAAAGCTAGATAAACTTCACATCCTTTCCTCATACACCGACAGGCTTGCATAGCAGATATCACATTTATAAGAGGATTAGTGCACACTCCTCTCACTGTCACTCTGTTCCCCTCACCATCAGAGAGTATAACCATCTTCTTCTTACACTTAACATCCGCATCATACTTAGTTATCCAATCCATACCCAAAATCAAATCAAACTCATCAAACGGTAGTTCAATCAAATCAGATGGAAACACACTACCTTGAACTTCTAATGCACAGTTTATATACTCTCTGTTCACATTAATATTACCTCCCAAAGGGCTAGACACACATATATCATATTTTAAACATTCAACTTTAGGCATCTTTTCGCATATCTTTTTATCACACACATATGAATGAGTTGAGCCAGGATCAATAAGTGCAAACATTTCCACACCATAGAGTAGAATAGTACCTGCTATAACCTCAGGCGCATCCTGATCCTCTCGTGCCCTCATTGCATAAGCCCGCACTGGTGCCGCGTTAGGCCTATCCACAATCTCAAAATCAACTGCACCCTGGACTGGTTACCTCTGCCACGTCCTCTTCCTCTTCCTCTTCCTCTACTAACAGAAGGCGAATCGAACCACCCCTACTCTGCTCTTGCTGATTCCCTGCCTTTTCATAGGCGTTGGGACAGTTGGCAAGGAAATTGTCAGTGCTTCCACATCTAAAACAAGCACCCACCACTCTCCAGCATTCACCTCGATGCCTCTTACCACAGTGAGGACACTCATGTACCTCACCTCTCTTACTAGATGTTCCTTTCCCAGCGTCGGATGCGGAGGGAGCACCACGCTTCTTACCTCTCGCTGTAGAACTGAACCCTGATTCCGCAGGTGGTGCCACATGAGAATCTCTGGATCTTTTCCCCGCTTGGGAACCACCTCTACTTGCATTCTTCCTTTGTCTCCATTCTCTTTGAGCTCCCAAAGTCCTTTCAGCTCTCAAAGCTGCTTGAACAATTCGATAATAACTTACATTCTGCTCTGTCGTTAGAGAAATTAGCAACACTTTAATTTCCTCAATCAACCCTTCCTCAAATTGTTGACATCGTAACACATCGGTCAAAACACCTTTTTGCGCATACTTGCTTAGACGACAAAATTCCGCTTCATACTCCGCCACCGTCATGGTTCTCTGTCTCAAACTCAAAAACTTCTTCCAGTTTGCCTCTCGATGTGCCTTAGTAATATACTTGTTCTTGAACTCCTTTTCAAAGAACTCCCAGTTTAGTGGTTCAGGAAGCATCGAATTCTGCAGGACCAGCTTCCACCAATCATATGCAGGACCTTGGAGTAGTGACTCCACACATTCAACCCACTGGTGTGGTGGACACCGTATCTCCTTAAGAATCCTTTCCACCTTCTCAATCCAGTACTCTGCTTTTTCTGACTCATCTAACCTTGTCCCATGAAATTCCTCCAAACCATGCTTTCTCAGGGATTCTTATTGGGGCTCTAGGCGCCATCATACGTTCCATCACTCTCGCCATATCCTGTGTCATTTTCATCATAGCTTCCATAGGCCCAAACGGAATCTCATTCCCGAAACCAACCGATCTAGACTGTCCAGACCCCGTCACCTCAGCTTCACGAGGATTCACACTTTCGGCAGATTCTTCTCCGGTATGCCTTCCAGAATCCATCGTTACTACACAGATTGAACAAGGACTTCCGCATTAGGTCAACAAACTATACACATCTTATCTACCCAATTCCCAGAAAAGACTCAACCTAGGCTCTGATACCACAACTTGTGACGCCCGTTCCCTAATGACAGACTAGCTCAGCTAATCTTAGTTAGAGAAGGCCGCACACACACAACAAAACACATGCTTAACCTGAATAATAAAATTTCATCACATACGATCTTAACTCATGCATCACATGCCAACTACCTTAGTTCATACACCACTTCCACTCATAGGACATGCATACATATGAGGGGTAACATTCATAGTTATTAGATTATTACATGCCTTTACATACCCGATACACATTTGGTTGTACGAAAGCTTATACAGAAATCCCAAAATATCAAACCCAAAACCTACACTTTCTACTTCCTACTGTTGACCGTACAAAATGAGGGGACGTCCTTCGATCACCTCTGGTCCGTACCTGCACGGATTAGAGTAAATCCATGCTAAGCGATAAGGCTTAGTGGGGAACTCATATATAGCAAATAATTTATCACGCGTCGGAAACACCATACATTATATGCTAGAAGTCATGCCAGAACAATTATTATCATAGCGAGTACCATTTCATGCATAGTATTATTCATTACCATATTCAATCAAAAAGCATCAATCACTTATTCACATATCTACATCACATACTTTATTATATCACAATCACTTCTTTTTTTTTATTTAATTAGTCAGTTAGCCTGCAATTCAATGACGCGGATAACGGGTATCGCATTGGTACCACTCAGGTACTAGAATCTCATCGAGATTACACTTACGCATGGGTACCCTCAGGTACCAAAATATCATTCCACTTATAATAAAATCCAGTAAGGATTATTCACATTATTTTTGCATTGTGATTACCATGGAATCAGACACATTAAACGCATGGGGCTGCAGCACTTGACCCTATAGGCATGCCTAACTATCCACTACTTGACTTGCAGGCTTAAGTTGTTAAACATTTATTCATTGCACATTGAACACATTTCGCATCACATATGTTATTGTCCAACATCACATTCGCTTTAGCACATAGCTATTTTCCTCATTTACATACTCATAATGTCCTTCATTACAACCTAAAGCCTTACCGTTAGAGAGTCCAAACACATTAGGGTTATATTGCCAAAACAGGATAGGTCACGGTCACAATGAATTTCATTATCACCGTGACATGTTGAAGTTCAAAATAGAATGCAAACTGGGGGCAGGTCACGGTCACAATCAATTTCATTGTCACCGTGACATGTTCCCAACTCTCGACAGAATGCAACTTGAGGGTATGTCACGGTCACAATGAATTTCATTGTCACCGTAACATATTCTCACTTTGCAAAATAGAATGCTCTCTTAAGTATCTCACGGTCACAATGAATTCCATTGTCACCGTGACATACAAAAATCCATTAGGCAGAATTGAACTCAAGCATATCTCACTCTCAGTTTTGGCAATCAACCCAAAACACCAACCACATAGACAAATAGCACATACCTATTTTCCCTTCTTGTTTTGACATTCAATAATAACACAAATCATAATTATTCTCAAGCACTTTATCATAAAGCATATTACCACTACAATCATTTAA
Source organism: Excoecaria cochinchinensis (assembly GCA_947683425.1). Lineage (NCBI taxonomy): Eukaryota > Viridiplantae > Streptophyta > Magnoliopsida > Malpighiales > Euphorbiaceae > Excoecaria > Excoecaria cochinchinensis. The sequence continues at coordinate 1,402,762 of CANTUQ010000021.1, read as the reverse complement.
TCTAGCATCACATAACTCATGTTCAAACCTCAATTTCACATACACATACAATTCAATTCAAATCTCTATTCAACCCACACAAATCACACAATTACACAATTAAGGTTTGTTCCCAAACCTTATCGCCTTAGCTCCTAATCTCAACGGACGCTCGGCTCTCCGATTACAGCTTTTCCCTTATATCTCTTCACTTCTTCAGCTAGCAAAACAGTTCAAATCCAGAATTGAATACAATCCATCAATTCTCATTTCGATGCCAATTCAAAACCAAGAAGAAGAGTAGAAGATGAGAATATGCATGCACAACCTCTTACCTTTATGTTTGCCCTTAATTGTCACTTCAATACTACAAGCACACACATCCACTTACCAACTCTCCACTTCACTCACGGAAAGAAGAAGAAAGAACATATTCAAAGTACAGAAAAAAGAGAGAGGGAAAAACTGAACCACACTCACCTCTCAACCCCCTAAACATTTGCATGCATAAGTGGAGGTGGCATCCTCACAATGAGCCACACGGAACCCACTTCAGAAAATCTTCCTCTACCAACTATTTTCTTACCTTATTTTATTCTTAATTAACCCTCCATTAAACTAATTAATTTACCTTAAACTCATGCTTATTATAACCATATATAATTACCATTTCATCCCTTAACCATTCTTCTTTCTTTCAATTAAGTCCTGCCTTTATTTCAATCTAGTCCAAAACTCACATTCAATTCTCACACACATGCCAATTTAAGTTAATTCTTTTAGGCTACAAATCCGGCCATGACAATCATGGTGACTCATCTAATGAGGATGTAGGTTGCTACATAAGGGTAAGGGGTGTTAGATTTATTAGTATCAGAGCCTAGGTTTAGGCGATTCTGGTCTATCATAGTATAGAGACAAGTGTAGATAAGTGTTGGCTTAATGCGGATGACCTTGTATTTTGTAGCTTTGAGATGGATCCATCCTAGGAAGCGGTAAAAGAGATAGCCAAAAGTGTTAACCCTTTTGATCAATAACCATCTGTTTTTGGTCCAGCAAAACAGGTTAGGGAGGAACAGGATGTTCCAGTCGTGCCTATGGAAGCTGTTCTTAAGATAACACAATATATGGAAAGGGTCTTGGATAGAATGATTGCACCCAAAGCTTTGACAGATTTATTAACGAAGTATGGATCTAAAGATTTCTATGGCACCAGTTTGGATGATCAAGTAAAGTCAAATTTTTGATAGAGAGGGTGCAGATGGTGCTCGAAGGAAATTGGATGCTCTCTTGAACAGATAGTAGGATGCATGGTATCTTTGTTGCAGGGTCCTGCGTACGATTGGTGGACCTTAGATTTCAGGCATCCAATGCTTCCTAGCCCGATTACTTGGGAGTTCTTCATTCAAGAATTCAACAATAAGTACATTACCAAAGCATATAGGGAAGTAAAGTGGAAATAATTTTTGAATCTGAAGTAGAGAGCCTTGTCAGTAGCAGAGTACGAGAAGGAGTTTAGTAGGCTCAGTAAGTATGCACCAGTGGGAGTGCTTATGTAACATCCCAAAAATGGCCTAGTTGAAATTGCATATTTCGTTGGACATTTAAAGGGTAAATGGTAATTATGTAAATAAATTGTTATTTAATTAAGGATTTATAAGACTTTTATTAAGAAAAAAAGGAAAGGAAGAAAGTCAAGGCAGTGGAATAAGAGGTCCAATGAGAGTTGGACATGTGGATGGGTAGGTGAGTACATTGAATGAGATTTGAAAGGGAGAAGAGCGAGTGAGAGCAGAAAGTGGCTTACTTCTCGTGAAAGCCACCGGCTGCTCCTCTTTCTTGCTCTTTCCATTCTGTCACTCTTTTATTTCCTCAAGAATTCTGCTCTCTACTCTTTCCTACATTGTTCTTCACGTTTGAGCTAGGGTTTGTGATCAAGAGTGGTTTTTCCAAGAGGTAAGTGCTGGGTATACTGATTTGCTTCTTCATCTTCATCCTTTTGGGTTGATATGGGTTTTATGGTTTGTTCATGGGTTAATTGAGCTATTGTTTTGGTTGGATTTTGCAAGAATCTGAAGAGAAAAGAAGGAGCAAAGGAAAAGGAAAAGTGGTATCTTGAAGATTGTGACCTGAGCTCTATTTCCAGGTTTTGGAGCTTTGTGTTTGGCTATGTACATTTGGAAATGTTTGTCCATTTCTCTTCGGATCTTGGTGTTATATGTGAATATTTGTCATTTGTGTGTTTTGGTACATTAAAATAAATGAGTATCATAGATTTGTGTATATGATTTGAGATAGAAGAGTTATAATGCTTTGTATGTCAATTTTGAAGAGTGTGTACATGAACATGAGATGGATTTTCTGTATTTCTGCAACCTCTGTATATGTTGATTTGATATGTGTTATTAATGTGTAAATTGAGTTTTTATTGTTATAAGTACGTTTTGGAGGCACTGGAGGTAAGAATTTACATGATTTGATCTGTGTTATTAATGTGTAAATTGAGTTATTATTGTTATAAGTACGTTTTGGAGGCACTAGAGGAAAGATGGGGTTTTGATTTCCAAGCTCTGTTTTCCAGTGTTTTGCTGAGGAAAAGAAAACATGCTCTTGTCGCGAGCGTGACACTCGTCACGAGTGCAATAGAAGCGAGTCTTCCTTTCCCTCGCGGTAATTTGATTGACTTGCAATCCTTCACGACACGTGAAGTTTGTTCACGAGTCGTGAAGAATGGCCCGCTCGATAAGAGGTTCTTCATGACACGTGAAGTATCTTCATGAGTTGTGAAGAAGAATGATCGCTCAGAATTGGCCCGCTCGAAATATCCCGTTCGGCGTGGGAGTCTTCACGACACGTGAGGCAACTTCACGAGTCGTGATGATAGCCCGTTCGGGAGAGGAAGCTGCACAGAGTGGGAGCCCTCTTGGTAGGAAGCGCCCCGCTCGGCTGACCGTGTACATCTCGCCTAATGGTGAATGTCTCGGCAGATGAAGCACGACTCGTGCTTCCCAGGCTACTGTCGCGAGCGCGACAGAGACGCACATGCTCGCCTACCTATTTTCCCGAAAATGATTTTTTCAAGCTTGTTTTTCATGGGTTTTTACTGCATGGCACATGATTTGTCTTATTAAATGATAAGTGATATGTTTATGATATGATTTATGTATGATTTATATGTGTATGAATTATGTGATTATGAGTTACATGTTTATGATAAAGCCTATATATATATGATGATATATATGATGATTTATATGTTTCTAAAATTGATCAATATACATGTATACATGAAATTATATGATTCTACTTGATTTTATTGTCTGATATATGATTATAATACTAGAACAGGATTGAGTTGTTATTTGAGCTTGATAGTCATAGCAGTGGATAGATAAGTGCTTATCCAGGGTTAGAGTGTGAGTACAGCTGCTATATGTTACAAGTTATATGTTGACCCTATTTGGGTTTCTATGATTTGAGACCTTGGACTCCGGTATACCTTCGGGTATACATGTTTACACATAATTCGAGACTCTTGTCTCTATATACTTTGATATTGTGTCCTATCAGTATCATTGGTACCCGTATCCACTAGTTAGTGAGAAATCAGGCTACTACATGAGGATATTACATGAGATGTATATATATATGAGACCATTTTATATGATTATGATATGTGTTCTCCATGATATGTAGATGGATATATGTTACATGTATATGTACAGGCGATATGACAAGATATGATGCGATACTTGTGGTTTGATATGAATGGCTAAATGTTTATAATATAAAGATGCATATCAAGACTGACTACTTGGATTTAAATCATTAACCCCTTTATCTTGTGAATACGGATATGATGTATAAGCAATGGTTACTTTCCTTTATACATGTGCGTGATGAATACTTGCTATAAGCATGAGTAGTATATGTTTATATGCATTGGTTCTTATTAAGTTTATATATTGTTATTGCGATTATGTGTATTTTCATGTTTTGTTCTTCCCCATTAAGCGTTATTGCTTAGCACAGGTTGTTTTCCCGTGTACGTGGCAGGTTCATTTCGGAGCCGGACATCTGCAGGTCGACCACTAGAAGTCTATAGTTGGAGTTTATTTTTGTCTTCCGCTTATTTTTTATATGGAGTTTGATTTTTGGAATGTAATTTTGCAAAGGGTTTATTTTGTATATGTACATGTTAATTGTTTACAAATCCCTTTTGTAAAACGATATGGTTATTTATATATGGTTTTGGCATCTTTATGATTATACGTATTTTCTTTTAGCATGTTTGAGTATATTTATATGTATTTGTGTGCATAGCACTCTAATATCCTTCCAAGGGGGATATCGAGGCGTTACAATTTTTTGTATCAGAGCGCCGGTTGAGTCGGTTCTAGTCTATGTGATTGTTTGAGTGTAGAGTCCTTGTATAAGAGTTTGCCTAGAGTCGTGCCCTAATGTAGATGTTGTCTTGTGTAGTGTCTAGATGGAGTCGTATCCGAGTGAGTATATGGGCGATACAATGGAAAGTGTTAATCTGGCCGGAAGTAATTCGGTCGGACAAGATAGACCTGCACCTGAGCGTGCACCAACAGAAGGTCTGGGTTTTGGGTTTGAGAATCCGGCATTGGTACAAGGGCTATTACAACTAGTGGATAGATTGACTGCTCCCAAGGCTCCTTCTGAGCTTATGAGGAAAAGGGGAGCAGAAGAGTTCCATGGAACCTCTTTGGACCAATCGAATGTGGCGAAATTCTAGTTAGAGAAGATTGATCGGATTCTACAAGAGATAGCTTGCCCTCAACATCAATGAGTTGTTTATGCCATATCGCTTTTGCAAGGGTCGGCATATGATTGGTGGAAGCTTGTGCTTCTCAATCCACAGAGATCGCCTGAATTGACCTAGGAATTTTTCGTGCAAGAATTTGAGCAAAAGTATGTTACCAAGGCCTATCGAGAGGCAAAGTGGAAGGAATTTTTAAGTCTGAAGCAAAGGAACCTATCGGTGAGCGACTATGAGAAAGAGTTCAGTCGCTTAAGTAAGTATGTGCCTACTGCATTATTGACTGAGAACTTTAAGTGTCAGCACTTTCAAGATGGGTTAAGAGAAGTGATTAGAGGTCCGTTGTCGGCCTTGGCGGTTATGCAACCAGTTTGGTATTATCAGTTAGTGGCAGCGGTGATTAAGTTAGAAGAATCAGAGATGGTAAAGCAGAGAATAGAACAGAAGAGGAGCACTTCGGATAGTGGCGTTGTAGGTAATAAGAAGGCCAAAGGTGCTCCGATCGGACAAGTGACAAAAGGACCCTTCTAGTGTCTTCTAAAGTGGGAAGTGTAGCACCGCTAGCTAATAGGGGAAGTAGAGCACTGAAATGTGAGCATTGCCAAGGACAGCATTGGGGTACATGCCGCAAGATCACTGGAGCGTGCTTCAAATGCAGTAGCATGGAGCATCGATTTGCCAATTGCCCCGACCGGAGGGAGAATAAAAGCCAACAAGAGAGTAAAGCTGGTACAGGCAAATTGAATGCAACCAAAAGCAATCAGGACAGAAGTAGAGCTCCTCAGGCGCCATCAAAAACTGTGCATTGGATCCCCACTGAAGGAGATTATGTTCGGCCAAGAGTCTATGCGATGATTAGAGAGGATACTCCAGAGCATGCAGGTCCTTTTGGTAAGTGTTAATTTGTAACATCACAAAAAAGGCCTAGTTGAAATTGCATGTTTAGTTGGACATTTAAAGGGTAATATGGTAATTGTGTAAATGAATTGGGATTTAATTAAGGATTTATAAGAGTTTTATTAAGGATAAAAGGAAAGGAAGAAAGTCAAGGTAGTGGAATAAGAGGTCTAATGAGAGTTGGACATGTGGATGGGTAGGTGAGTGCATTGAATGAGATTTAAAAGGGAGAAGAGAGAGGGAGAGCAGAAAGTAGCTTGTTTCTCGTGGAAGCCAACAGCTGCTCCTCTTTCTTGATCTTTCCGTTCTCTCACTCTTTCATTTCCTCAAGAATTCTGCTCTCTACTCTTTCCTACATTGTTCTTCACGTTTGAGCTAGGGTTTGTGATCAAGAGTGGTTTTTCCAAGAGGTAAGTGCTGGGTATACTGATTTGCTTCTTCATCTTCATCCTTTTGGATTGATATGGGTTTTATGGTTTGTTAATGGGTTAATTTAGCTATTGTTTTGGTTGGATTGTGCAAGAATCTGAATAGAGAAGAAGGAGCAAAGAAAAAGGAAAAGTGGTATCTTGAAGATTGTGGCTTGAGCTCCATTTCCAGGTTTGGGAGCGGGAGCATTGTGTTTGGTTGTGTACATTTGGAAATGTTTGTCCATTTCTCTTCAGATCTTGGTGTTATATGTGAATATTTGTCATTTGTGTGTTTTGGTACATGAAAATAAATGAGTACAATAGATTTGTGTATATGATTTGAGATAAAAGAGTTATAATGCTTTGGCTGTCAATTTTGAAGAGTGTGTACATGAACATGAGATGGATTTTTTGGATTTTTGCAACCTCTCTATATGTTGATTTGATATGTGTTATTAATGTGTAAATTGAGTTGTTATTGTTATAAGTATGTTTTGGAGGCACTGGTGGTAAGATTTTACATGATTTTGCATGATACATGGTTTTGGGGAAAGATTGGGTTTTGATTTCCAAGCTCTGTTTTACAGTGTTTTGCTAACTAAAATAAAACATGCTCCTGTAGCGAACGCAACAGAAGCGAGTCTTCCTTTCACTCGCGGTAATCCGATCAGCTTGCAATCCTTCACGACATGTGAAGTATCTTCACGAGTCGTGAAGAATGGCCCGCTCAGTAAGAGGTTCTTCACGACACGTGAAGTATCTTCATGAGTCGTGAAGAAGAATGATCGCTCGAAATTGGCCAGCTCGGAATATCCTATTCGGCGTGGGAGTCTTAACAACACGTGAGGCATCTTCACGAGTCGTGAAGATAGCGCGTTCGGGAGAGGAGCCCGATCGGCAGGAAGTGCCCCGCTCGGCTAACCATGCACGTCTGGGCTGATGGTGCACGTCTCGGCAGATGAAGCACGACTCGTGCTTCCCAAGCTACTATCACGAGCGCGATAGAGACCCACATGGCCGCCTACCTATTTTCCCGAAAATGAATTTTTCAAGTTTGTTTTACATGGGTTTTTACTGCATGGCACATGATTTGTCTTATATATGGATTATTAAATGATAAGTGATATGTTTATGATATGATTTTTGTATGATTTATATGTGTATGAATTATGTGATTATGAGTTACATGTTTATGATAAAGCCTATATATATATGATGATTTATATGTTTCTAAAATTGAGCAATATACATGTATACATGAAATTATATGATTATACTTGATTTTATTCTTTGATATATGATTATAATACTAGAACAGGATTGAGTTGTTATTTGAGCCTGATAGTCATAGTAGTGGATAGATAAGCGCTTATACAGGGTTAGAGTGTGAGTGCAGCTGCTATATGTTACAAGTTATATGTTGACCCCGTTTGGGTTTGTAACACCCCCTACTCATACGTGGACGATCCCATCTGATAAGGAGTGAGATGCTGTATGGGTAAAGGTGCCACCACATAGAAACAGGATATACATACATTCATACATAAGCATACATACCGGAATATAGGGTAACTAAAATTTTACAAAACCATTCATGAAAGAAGCTGATCATGCATTAATATAACGGAAAGCATTACATTACCGTTTGATCAACCCAAAGGTATAAAAGATAATTACATACCCAAAAATATACATCTACATATGCGAAAGCTATTACAAAACTAACATAAGAGAGTGCTATACAAAAAGAATCATCTAAGGCTTCAAAAGATCAAGTCCTACACTAAACTCTGCTGTGTTGGCTTGACTGCGGTGACTCTCCCAAAGAAAGCTCCTTCCGCACCTGCACGGGTAAACACACCGTGCTAAGCAATAAACGCTTAGTGGGGAAACACACAAATCAAATGGACGGCCATTCACAATGGTCGTCGAGCAAAAAGCACACACACAGATGGCATAAGCAGAAAATACATATTAGATACAATATGAACATACGAACATATAAAATCATACATTTGATATAATATAACCACATTCATATAATATCATCATCGGGCACATTCAGATAATACATTCTCATAATTAGCAAAACAATTCCAAACAATAAAGCACCTACTGACTCGAGGTAGTGGATAACGAGTGAACGGACAGTACTTTACGGGTACGAACTGATTACGGATAGTACCTTACGGGTACGAATCGCAAACCATTTTACTTTGTCATTTAGAAAACATTTTATTAAGGGACCTTAAATAAGATCCAAACATATTGAGGGTTCACGAGGAACCAAACGGGGACCTGATCGGGGTCCAAACTCAACTGAGGCTGCAGCTAAGACTCTATTAGGCATGCTTAGCTATCCACTAAACTGACTCTAGCAGGTTATGCATAATCCATTCCATTCATTCCATAATATCCCAAATCATATATAAACATATTTACATACATATAGGCATATTTATATCATGGATTCGCATTCGTATAATTCATAAGTTAACATATATAAGGCTTATAGTCACCAAAAGAAACTAGAGTTCAAAACCACACACACAGATCAAGGGAAAACTCATTCCGCATAACAAAGCTGTCGCGCTTGCGATGTCTGTCGCGCTCGTGACAGAGACCATAGTGTCTTCGCTGCGCGCGCGCGATGGACTTCGCGATCGCGTGGAGGAGGGAAAAGCCTGGCTCTGTCGCAATCGCGACAGAGAGTCTAAAAATCGCTATCGCGGGCTCGCGACAGCACAGGCCAGCATTGCGCTCGCGACAGAGAGCACACAAAATCTCTTGCTATCGCGGGCTCGCGACAGGGTTGTGTGCTTGCGACAGTATAGCCTAAGATCACCGGTCTTTGTCGCGCTCGCGACAGTGTCGCGATCGTGACAGAGTCGTGATTTGCAGAATCTGCAGAATTCTGCAGATTTCTTCCTCTCCCAAAACACACACCCAAGCACACAAATCACATCCAATGGTCTCTTACCTCAAATCCAGCCACCCATCACCATCAATACCCATAATATAACATTTATCAACAAGTAATTTCACACCAAACTTCAATTCAAACTCACAAACCCAAAAATTATCAATATCCATAAATTTGTAGCAAAACCACATAAAATCCTCACAATCACTACAATAATCCCATGCTCATGCAAAATTACCTTGCCAAAACAAAAACCCATAACATACATGCCACATCAAGAGCATATCACAACCCAATTTCCAGAAATCACCAAGAACACATACATGAACATATTTAAATGATAAAACAGGAAATTTCCCAAACCTTGAAATCCTTTGCTCCTAATGCTTAGATCCACTAGATCCAAACTTCTCTTTGCCCTTTGGCTCACGAGGAGGCTCAATTAAGCATTAACCCACCAAAACACACAAACACAAAACTCTAACTTAGCTCCAAACCTAGAAAAATAAGAAGAAGAGAATAACAAATTGAAGAAAAGAAGAGCAAATACAATAGACTTACCTTTAAAATGCTAAAGAATGATCAATTCCCACCAACTAAGCCTCGATTCCAAGTTAGGGTTCTTAGAGGAAGAGGAAAAGAAGAAGAAGAGAGTGAGGGGAAGGGGAAATGGGAAATGAGGACAGCCACCGCCCATCCCACTCTTCTCTTTCCTTTTTCTTTTTCTTTCCCTAACCCTAGATAAGTGTCACTTCCCTATTAGTGGGATTTGATCACTCACACCCAAAGCACATGCATCACATACACACAAGACTCTCCCAACTAATACATACCCTACAAGTGTGTGAACACACACACACAAGCACAACCCCAAAAACACACTCTAACACCATACATGCATCCACATGCTAACAAAACTCTTAAAACATACATTTCTACCCGAAATGCCCTTTATACAAGTCAAAACTCATATAATGCGCATGTACAAACATTGCTCGTACTACTAGGAGGCAAACAGGGTGTGATAACTCTCCCCTACTAATAAGAATTTCGTCCTCGAAATTCTCACCTGAACTGAACAAATGCGTGTACTGAACTCTCATCAACTCTTCTGGCTCCCAAGTTGCTTCCTCAACTCCATGATGATTCCACAAAACCTTAACAAGAGGAATCTGCTTGTTTCTTAACTGTCTCACTTCCCGGGCTACAATAGCTCTCGGTTCTTCATCATAAGAAAAATCAGACTGAACTTGTACATCTTGCACTGACAGAACGTGCGACGGATCCGATCGGTACCGACGAAGCATCAAAACATGAAACACATCATGCAACTTCGATAACTCCATTGGCAAGGCCAATCTATAAGCCACCGGGCCAACTCTAGCCAAAACCTCAAACGGTCCAATGAAGCGAGGACTAAGCTTTCCCTTCTTTTCGAACCGAAGCACTTTCCTCCAAGGCGACACTTTATAGAAGACTTTGTCCCCAACTTCAAACTGCACATCCTTTCTCTTCAGATTGGCATAAGACTTTTGTCGATCCTTAGCTGCTTTCAAATTCCACTGCACAACTCTGATCTTTTCCTCTGTATCCCTAACCAATTTTGGTCCAATCACCGATCGCTCGGATAGCTCGGTCCAACAAATCGGAGTCCTACACTGCCAACCATACAAAGCCTCATACGGTGCCATACCAATACTCGACTGATAACTGTTATTGTAGGCAAACTCCATAAGCCACACATATATGTCCCAACTACCTGGAAAATCCAAGACACAAGCTCTAAGCATATTCTCCAAAATCTGTATGACTCGTTCGGACTGACCATCTGTCTGAGGATGGAATGTTGTACTGAAGTTCAACTTGGTACCCAAAGCTCTTTGCAACTCTTTCCAAAACTTAGATGTGAACCTTGGATCTCGATCTGATACTATGGACACCGGCACTCCATGCAACCGAACTATCTCATCCACATAGATACTGGCCAACCTGTCCATCGGATAATCCACTCTCACTGGCAAGAAGTGAGCTGACTTCGTAAGTCGATCCACTATCACCTAAATTGAGTCATGCTTCTTCTGAGTCAAAGGCAACCCGGAAACAAAATCCATGGCGATGTCATCCCACTTCCACTCAAGGACGGATAAAGACGTGAGTAATCCCGAAGGAACTTGGTGGTCAGCCTTTACCTGCTGACATGTCAGGCACTTGGACACAAAATCCCCAATGTCTCTTTTCATACTAGACCACCAATAAAACTGCTTCATGTCCCGATACATCTTCTCACTACCAGGATGCATGGTAAATACCGTACTATGCGCCTCTTCCAAAAGCTGTCTTCTCAACTCCTCATCCTCCGATACACACAAACGGTTTCCAAATAGAAGAACCCCATCCTGAATTGAGAACTCTGACTCCTTGCTCAAACTAACTTCTTGCACAATCCGCTGAAGCCTCTCATCATTCCTCTGAGCATCTACAATCCTCTGTCTCAAGGTAGGCTTCACTCTCAACTGAGCCATCAAAGCTCCATCTGAACCAAATCTCCATCTAAACTGCCTCAGAAATAAAGCAGAAACTGACTTCCAACTAAAAGCATCCGCGACTACATTGGCCTTACCTGGATGGTAATCCACAATGCAGTCGTAATCCTTAAACAACTCGAGCCAATGACGCTGTCTCATATTCAACTCCTTCTGCATAAGGAGATGCTTTAAACTCTTGTGATCTGTAAATATCCTACATCTCTCCCCATACAGATAATGGCGCCAGATCTTCAAAGCAAAGATCACAGCCGCCAACTCTAAATAATGCGTCGGATAATTCCTCTCATGCGGCTTCAACTGTCGAGAAGCATAAGCTACCACCTTACCTTCTTGCATCAGAACACATCCAAGGCCAACACCCGAAGCATCACTATACATAACAAACTCCTTACCCGAGACGGGTTGAGTCAGTATAGGAGCTTCGACTAGCAACTTCTTTAACTGATCAAAATAGGCTTGGCACTTATCTGACCATTCGAATCTAACTCCTTTTTTCAACAACCTGGTCATCAGAGCGGCAATTACTGAAAAACCCTTAACAAACCGACAGTAATAACAAGTCAAACCGAGGAAACTTTGCACTTCCTGGACAATCCTAGGTGCTTTCTAATTCACTATCGCCTCAATCTTGGCTGGATCCACTTGGATACCCTTAGCTGAAACTATATGACCCAAAAACGACACTTCCCGAAGCCAAAAATCACACTTGCTAAGCTTAGCAAACAGCCGATGATCTCTCAAAACTTGCAAAACTAACCGAAGATGCTACTCGTGCTCATTCTCAACCTTGAAATACACCAAGATATCATCTATAAACACCACCACAAACCGGTCTAAGTATGGCCTGAACACTCTATTCATCAAATCCATGAATGCTGCTGGAGCATTGGTCAAACCAAACGGCATGACAAGGAACTCATAGTGGCCATACCGAGTACGTAATGCAGTCTTAACCACATCCTCATCCTTAACACGAAGCTGATAATACCCTGACCGAAGATCTATCTTGGAAAACACACCTGCACCCCAAAACTGATCAAACAAATCCTCGACTCTAGGCAGCGGATACTTATTCTTCACTGTGACCTTATTGATCTGCCTGAGGTCGATACACATCCTCAAGGATCCATCCTTTTTCTTAACAAACAAAACCGGAGCTCCCCACGGAGATATGCTGGGTCGAATAAACCCCTTATCCAAGAACTGCTGCCCCAAATATTCAAGATGCCCGAGCTGCCGAAATTTGATGGCACCTCTGACCCATCCGCCCATGTCAAGCAGTACACCTTGGTAATGAAAGGCACAGGGTTGAATAAAAAGCAAAAGGTGGAATATTTCTGTCTTAGTCTGGTGGGACCGGCAGTTGATTGGTACCACGGGTTGGATAGGAGGTCCAAGGAGGACTGGGACCTTTTGACCGAAGAATTCATGAAGCAGTACGACTGCAGCACCAGGATGGAGGTCACCCTAAAAGACCTTGAGCTCTTACAGCAAAGGAGCAATGAGTCATTCCATGAGTACCTCACCAGATGGAGGAACAGAGTTATAGAGATGAAGAGGAAGCCTGACACTGCAGACCAGATCAGGCTGTTTATCAGAAACTCATGTCCTTACTTGAGGGACTTACTCAGTTTTAAGGGTCTCAAGGACTGGGAGCCGCTTAAGGATATCGCTATAGAGGCCGAGGCAGCTTACCTGGCAAAGAAAGCAAGCCATAATAACTTTGCTGGGAAAAGCTATGGGAACCAGTCCGGGCTTAGACTGGGAGGTGCTGGGAGCAGCAACAGCAAAAATGGTAAGGCAGCAGAAGTTTCAGCTATTGGAGTGGGGAAAGGTCAAAGGCACTTTTTGAATTTGGTCCGCCCCTTATCCTGGGTGTTAAAGAGACTGATAAAAGAAGGAAAGCTGCAGCCCCTGCCTCCTAAGCTAGCCAAAACCCAAGGACAATCGGGTCATAGAGATGATGAGTATTGTGCTTTCCATCAGCACACGGGGCATATGACAGACCGTTGCGCGAGGCTAAGGCATGAAATTCAGGACTTGATCGATAGCAAGTAGATCACTAATCTTGAACAGAGGGAAAGTAAGAAGAAGTCCGCCTGTAATTCCATGATTGGTTCCAGCTTGCCTGAAGAGTATGTACTGCAAGATTTGTTCGGTAGTGAATACAATGCTACCACTCGCCCTAAGGCAAATGGAGGAGAGATCTTCATGACAATGATAGACTCTTGGTCCACCAACGAGAATGGGGAAGAAAGTGAAGAAGGAAAGAAGGAGAGCCGGGCTTTAGAAATGGTTAATCCCTCGCAGCAGATCGAAGCGACTTATGCCTTAATTGCCCAAGAGATGGATAAAAGGTTCAAAGAACTCGAAAAGAGGTTGTTGGCCATGATTCAAGAGAGAATGGACACCATGGCACGAGTTCTTCAAGCTCAAGTTATGGCGACAACCCTAGGCCGAGTAGGGTCAGCCACTGTGGAGAGAACCTATACAGCAGCAACTGCAGCGCCCCCTTTTACTCTTCAAAATAGAGGCAAGGAGCCATTTAATTCACCAGTTGGCCAAGGGAGCAGCCAGAGGCCTACTATAGGATTTGGTACTGTGCCTAAAGAGGGCGAGGATCTAATAAGGGCGTGTGATCTGCAGAAGGAAAACCTAGATTCCGCAATGATAGAAAGGGTAAGGCAAAGAGGATGGAAGTACCGAGCACGAAAGGAGGCCAAAGACACTCTTCTAATTTGGGTCGATCTCTATCCTGGGTGCTGGAGAGACTAATGAAAGAAGGCAAGTTACAGTCATTGCCACCCAGACCAGCCTTGAGTCAGGGACAGCCCGGATATAAAGGTGATCAGTACTGCGCTCACCACCAGCACACCGGCCATTTGACTGACCATTGCCGTATTCTGAGAAATAAGATCCAGGATCTCAATGACACCAATCAGATCACAGATCCTGAAAAGAGAGAGAAAAAGAAGAAAGCAGGTTATAATGCAGTCCCTCCACCGCGAACATGATCGTGTCTTGTAGTCCACTAGTGATATTGCTTTTAGATGCTGGAATCTTTTTATTTCTAGAACTTTTCATGTTACAATTTTCGGTTTGTAATGAAGAGAATAACTTTTGCTTATTTATATGATATTTCTATTGATTTCATTTCGCATGATCATAACACATTTATTTTGACATTAGTTCAAATAATATGGCTGCATTTAATCTCGAAACTTTGGGAAATCCCAAAGAAAATCTTGATAGCATCTAATATAACTCCTGAAGAGAGCAAATTCTTGAGAGAAAAATAATGAAAAATAGAAAAGTAGGGGGGCCTTTGCCTGGACTTGAAATGACATGACACTTGACCAAGATATTTTGGGGGCAAAGCTGCTTCAATGTGCCGACATGATGATCAACGGAATTTCAAAAGCCAATCCTCATCCCCAACATCCCAGATGCACACAGCATAACCAAGCAAAACAAAATTCCAATCAGCTTGTTAGGGCCAAGCCTTGGAATTCCTTTCCTCACGATCTTTTGAGATATGTACCCTAGAGCCAATAAAGACCAATCTTTAATCATATAAGACCAGTAGTGACCCTTGTGACTTAGGAGGACAACTCGTTCCCAAAAAAAAATTAATAAAAAAAAAACCATAGTCCTATCCTAAGCCATAGTTTAGCCTTAAACAATCTGAGGCTAATTCCATTCAAACCATTAAAGGTTACTACAGAAATTGAGCCACCTAAAGCCAACAAAAGGAAGATACAGACTTTCACATCTAAAATCCAAGCAAAGAAATTCACTATTTCAGCTGGCTTGCACAATGCCCAAGAATAAAACTTTGGTGCTAAAAAGAATCATCGTCAGAAAGAGCAGCTTCCCCAATTAATGAAGACGAATGTAAGTTCAATCAATACCGACGGATTGAAGAAGGTTCATGGCAAGAAAAAAAAAACTTGAGAGAAAATCTTCAATCATGAACACCAGAGAGGGCTGATTGATAACAGGAGTTTGATGCTTTCAAGATCTATCCCGAAGTTAGCTGAGGTCTTGTATTTTTTGAAACTAATGACATATAATGATCATGCTTAATGAAATCAAATTGAGACACATGCATTTTTGCAATGATGTGATCAGAGCAGTTCACTTTGTGTGACCAAAGTCGTGTATTGTCCACCACTCAAGTGCTTCAGCCGATTCATCCTGCTATCAAATGTGAAGAATCAAGCTCATGCAACCATGTCCAAAGACTTCTAAAAGATTCTTGCCAATAACTTCGGCAATCTTAAAAAAAAATAAAAAATAAGAAAAAGAGCCATTAGAGTGAAAACCGTAACTGGCGCTCTAAGTAAAAATTAAGCAAAATGATAGGGTGAAAACCTGGAAACAAGCAGTCTGTCCTTAAAAAAAAAAGAGAAAAAAAGAAAAAAAAAAGCCGCTGGATTGGGTTGGGTCCATTCCAGGCAAAAAATAAGGCATAGGGTTATGTGAAAATCCGCAAAGGACGCATGTCCCGCTAAGGAAAGCTAGTGTGAAAATCCACAAGGAATGCACTACCTTCAAATAATGACTATAGGTACCGGATGAGAATCTCGCAATCCCAAAAGGGCATAAAATTCAAAAGCGGCTCAAAAGGCATCAATTATATCACAAATTGCAGCTATCCCGGCTATCATATCCAAGTCCACATAGATGAATTCTTATCCTGCATCCTTGCATGACTCATGCATTTCACTTGCATGCTCACTATTTTTCCTACATATTTTAGTTTCCCTATTTTCCAGAGAGAGAGATTTGATGCGGACACCGACAGAAACCGAGTGACGACATTAGTCCAAACAACCAACCAAAGACCTCTCAGGGGGCAACCAGCCAAAACAACATCAATCCAAGCATCAATAAAAGACCTTTGAGGAGGCAAATCCAGAAGACCTTTGAGGAGGCAAATTCCGAAGACCTTTGAGGAGGCAAATTCAGAAGACCTTTGAGAAGGCAAATCCAGAAGACCTTTGTGTAGGCAAATCCGGAAGACCTTTGAGGAGGCAAATTTTGAAGACTTTTGAGGAGGCAAATCCAGAAGACCTTTGAGGAGGTAACTTCCGAAGACCTTTGAGGAGGCAAATCCAGAAGACCTTTGAGGAGGTAACTTCCGAAGACCTTTGAGGAGGCAAATTCAGAAGACCTTTCAGGAGGCAAATTCTGAAGACCTTTGAGGAGGCAAATTCCGAAGACCTTTGAGGAGGCAAATCCAGAAGACCTTTGCGGAGGCAAATTCCGAAGACCTTTGAGGAGGCAAATCCCGAAGACCTTTGAGGAGGCAAATCCAGAAGACCTTTAAGGAGGCAAATTTCGAAGACCTTTGAGGAGGCAAATTCAGAAGACCTTTGCGGAGGTAAATTCCGAAGACCTTTGAGGAGGCAAATCTAGAAGACCTTTGAGGAGGCAAATTCGGAAGACCTTTGAGGAGGCAAAATCCAAAAGACCTTTGAGGAGGCAAATCCCAAAGACCTTTGAGGAGGCAAAACTCGAAACCCTCTGAGGAGGTCAAGTACCAAAATCTCATAGTTCTCTGAAGGGGGGCAAAATTTCTAAGTCTTATCAAGGGGCACCATTTCAACAGACGATAACACGCCTGCAACAGGGCAACAACCACCACCACGGATTCCCCGCTTCGGAAAGGTAAGAGCTGCCTCAGGTACGTGTCCCTTCCCTTTTCTTCTTTGAGTTTAGGCTCACCTAGACACTAGTGTACTAGATTCCCCTAAACTGGGGGCAACTGTAGACACCGGGTCCTGAGTTAGCCTAGATCGAAGTTACCCGATGATGATAATTGCCTTCACAGGCTAAAAAGGTTAAAAGTGATGATTTCCTTGTAAAATTTGCATTTTAGAGTGAAAATTTGAAAAAATATAAAAAATATTTTAAAAATTAATTTTGAAAAATAGGGGCTTAAAATTATAGTATTTTTAGGAAATTTAGCTTTAAAAAAAAAATTCGGATCGCGAGTGTCGGGCGCGGCAGCGCGCTGGCTCCCAGCTCGCCGGCATGCAGGCGCCCAGCGTGCTGGGCACGAAAGGGCGACGCGCAGCATCTCCAATGTTGCGCGTCGCTAAAAGTGCGCGCGCGGTTTCGGGCATCCGCGTAGCGTCGCTGCGTGCGACGCCCGTCGCTCTATAGCGACGGGCATCCCTTCCCCCTGGCGTCGCTAAAGGGTCTGAATCAGCCCCTTTTCCGATTTTTTCACCATTTTTCCTATTTTTTTACCCAAAATCAAGGTTTTTGAGTTCAAATAAAATTCTAAAATATTCTTTTTGATAATTAATTAATTAGCTTGATTTTAACCCCAAAAATAAAGGAATTTGGGTTAAAAATATAATTGTTTTCCCTAATTAAATTAGGGCAACACTTTTATTACATCCTATATATACTTTGGGATGAAAACCTAAAATGGGGAGCCTCCACTATTGTGTTTTTGACACCAAAAATTCCAAATTTCTTCTTTGATTTCTCTCCAAAAAATTGGATTCTTCTTTCGATTATTTTCAATTAATTTCTTTGTTTTTACCTCCATAATGCTTCTTTTCATCAAAATTTCAGATTTTCCTCTCTTCCTCTTTTTGATTTTTCTTCCAAAAATTTCAGATTTCTTCTTTCAATTAGCAAGGATTAATGGAGATTGAAAAATTAATTTTCAATTCTTGATTATTCCAAATTAATTTCTTTGTTTTCTCCATAAACATAAGAGATTAATTTTCACTTTCAAAATCAGTTTTTTTTTTTTTTATTTCTGAAGCATTCAAGTTAATTCTTTTGTTTTCTCTATAAACAAAAGCAATTAATTTTATTGCTAAATTATTTTCTCAAGTAATTTTTTCAAGGAAATCAAATCATCACTTTACCTTCATCGAATCCGACTCTGAAGGGTAAATATTCTGGGCTTGATTTTTATTTTATTTTATTTTGTTTATATTTAATTTGTTTATGTATATTTTATTATTTTTATTAATTTACTTATTGTTTTCTTTTATTTGTTTATTTTGTTATTGTTATATTTGTTTTATTTAATTTGTTTATATATCATTTTATTCTTATTCATGTAAATATTGATTGTTTATTATTCCTAACATGTAATTAATTAATTTTACTTTGATTTCACATTATTTTTAATATATAATTAATTAATTCTTTTTAATTGATATTGTTACCATATAAATGTTTTAATATTAATTGTGATTATACTAATTAACCATGTTGTTCATTTATTTGTTTTCATCATTCTTTCATTTATTCATTTTCATTATTCTTTTCTTCATTATTTTATATATTCGTTGATTTGTTTATATTCATCATGATTATTATCATGTTTATATTTTATTGTAATAAGTTATTAACATGTTTTATTTTATTTTAATCACCTTATTTTATTTATTATATTTGATTTATTCAATTACTAACATTATTTTATTTGTATTGTATTTTTATTTCACATCTTATTTTTCCTTTTGGACATCTTGCGATAAGGGGGGAATCCAGAAGGCTCGTTTGGTTTATTTATTTATTTTATTTGTTTATAATATTCACTTGTTTGTCTTCATATTTACTTTTGCCATGTATTCTTTGTGTATAAAATCGTTTATTTTAGGGCCGCTAGAAAGAAAATCACAAATGTTTTTTTTATTAATTAAATTGGTATTTTTCCTAAATAAAAATAGGACCAATATCTCAATTTTCCCATCCAAAATCATCACATCAAAATTTTTTCATAATAATATGCATGTGAGGACCAATGTCCTCACCATTAATAAATATCCCGTTTTATGCATGTTTTGTATTTTATTTACAATGTGAGTTGTATTCCGCTCCTAGTTTTGTTGTAGTTTATTTTCATATGCTTTATTTTACTTATGCTTTTATTTACCGTTTTTCTTGAATGAATAACTTGTGCTTTAATTAATTACCTGCATATGAGAAAAAGGATGAAAACTTAAATTCAAAACTTAATTATAAAATAACAAAGGTATGAATAAATAAGAAGTCCCGAACCATCTCTGGTCTTTAGGCTCAACGAGGCGAGAGGACCATTCCAATGTTTCATTAGAATGGGATCTCCAAGACACCTCTTGTGTCCCACCAAAAGACTTAATTTACAATCTTAGGCTCCATAGGGTTAGAGGGTCATTGCCAATGTTCTATTGGGGTCATCACCTCCAAGACCCTTTTGGCTTGCCCAAAATGGATATATGCGCCGTCTTAGGCTCACTGAGGTGAGATGAACTTTCCCAATGTTTTATTGGGTGGCGACTCCAAGAAACCTCCTTGTTGCCCAAAATAGACGCACTTGTAAATACCTTACAAGTTTTCATGAACCTCTCCTGATCGCCCTAAGAGCGGGCCTTCGGGGCATCCTACGGGGTTTGGCACGCGTCACACCTTCGTTTTTTCCGTAACTTATATATTTAATTATAGTCTAACTTTAGATACTTTAATGTTTACTGAATCAATTATTAGATAGTCATTGATTTCTATGTTAATGACACTAGTTTACTGTTATGACTTCCTTTATGTTCCTATCCCTTGCTTAACTCTTTTGCATTACACTAACTCTTCGCATTTATATCTTTTCCCTATATCAAATCGTTCACTAGGATATTTAACTTTAATCAATTACAAGTCATTTTATCCTTGAACGGATAACACTACAATTCAATCTTTAGCTTACTTGGATGCTTATTATTCGATCACTATTTCCTTATTTATTTCTTATTCAACGTTGTTCCTATTATGACTAACAATTTCATTACTTCTATTATTACTCTAGAAATCCCATGTTAATCAATTCAATATTACAAATCAAACATTAATCTTAACAATTATCTTAATCCATTTTGTTTATATTATTATCATTTTTGCACTTTCATTATTAATATGTGCATCCCTTTTCAATTCCATTCACTTATATAATTAACATTATAAAGGATCTATTAATTTCTTTTTATATTATCACTTTCTTATTACACTACAATCTATCATTTTTATCCTTCACTTATTATTTTCCATTATATTTACTTGAACTCTTTTAATTTCTAACTTTTAGCAATTGCACAATTAATTTTTATTCAATAATCTTGCACTATACTTTAATTCACTATGGCCCCTTAATAATCTTGCCATAACTAATTCACAATTTATTCCTCTATAATTATCACAATCACAAATTTACCTTTCCACTTCACTTTATTAATATTATTATTATCCTCATTGTTAAGTTTATTAATTTCTATTATCACTCTTTAATTAACACCATGTAACCAAATAAATGTTTTCACAATTTCACTTAGTAGTTCATTTTTTCTCACTTTACATTTAAATTCATTCCTTTCCACGTATTTGCAATTACTTCATTATCTTAAACTTTATTAAGATACACACACATTCACAATCACTATATATATATAAATCAATTATAATTATTATCTATTCAATAATTATTCATGGAATAATATTCCATGCTTCTTAAATTATTCATTCACTAATTATCAATTTCGCATTTTATCATCTATACCATTAACTAATTTACACTTTAATCCCCTAATTAGCCTCAATATTATAATTTTACAATTTGGTCCCTAAACTTTATAGTAATTTATGATTTTATTTTTAATTGTTTCATATATTGCAAAAGTGCCACTAATTAATTTCATTATTACCTTAATTTATTACTTGGCATACAATTTCCCTTTTAGTCCTTACCATAACATTTTAAGTTAAATTACACTTTAGTCCTTATTTTATCCTTGAATTTCAATATTACCACTCCAATTCACTATAATTACAATTATGCCACTAATAAATCTTAATTTCACTTTAAATTGTTATTATTATATTCTATTAATTCATCAATCGTATTTAGACAAAATTACCATACTACCCTTACATTTACACTTTTTACCTAACTTTACTACTTTTTACCTAATTAATGTAAATTTACCATTTTACCCCTAAACTTTCTATTTATTCCATTTTAGTCCCAATTTCACTCATTTTTACAATTATCATTATTCCAATCAATTTTATTACATAATTACCATTATGCCCCTAGTATATACCCGGTAGAAAATCTACTGACCGGATACGCGGGACGTGGACCTCACATATCCACTACACTGTAAAATGAGCCCAATGGGACCATTCATCACTGCACTGCACTACACTACACTAAAAAGTGTAAATAATGTATACACTATAGACTGAGATAGACCGTCATTGGCCTATCAATATCGAGTCGCCATGACTCATACCACGGTGTGAAATCCCTATGGCTAGCCAATTATATTTGGATATTAGTATAATAATAGTACCGTTAGTCACGGTAATAAGAGAATTAATGTAAAACAGTTATCGATAGATAATTAGTCAAATAATGTTAATAGAACTTGTGTATAAAGTTAAGAGAATAATGATGTTAAGCCTACAAATAAGTTAGTGTATTAAGTAATAGCATTGTCTGTAACACCCCCTTCCCATACATAGGAGAACCCATCCGCGAGGGAGTGAGAACCGGTACGAGAAGGGGTGTCACACAACATACAGGACGGAGCAAACATACAATTGCATAATGTAAACAGCTTAAATTAAAACTTTAAAATCAAAAGATCATTCATTCATAGAATAACAATATTCAATTACATAACTGTTCTAATACCAACATAATTACATCATTCAGAGATACATAGCGAAAGCTTACAAAAACTATATACAATAGAGATATCACTATTACAAAATAATGATGATACAAAAAGAAACTATGCCCTATCAACAATCCCACTGTGTTGGCTTGACTGGCGGCGACTCTCCCAAAAGCTATACACCTTCCGCACCTGTACGGGTGAAAACACTGTGCTAAGGGATAACACTTAATGGGAAAACAAACAATAATATATGGACGGCCATTCACAATGGTCGTCAAGGCAAATCACATACGATAATGGCCTACTGAATATCATAAGATATAAGAACAATAGAATTCCATTCATAACCATTCAAAGGTTCAATAACATATTCATATGCCAACAGATTCATATCATTATATTAGAGTCATTCAGATTCAAATACTAATAATTATGCTCATACGGATTCACATACTTATAATTATATCAGAACAGATCATAATGCCTACTTACTCACAGTAGTGGATAACGAGTAAACGCGTAGCGGTACCTTACGTGTACGAATCGATATGTAGCGGTACCTTATGGGTAAGAATCGGAAAACACTATCATATTTTCTCTTTTCAACCCATTTTACAAAGGGATCTTAAACAAGATCCGAACACGTAGAAGTTCACGAGGAACTAAACGGGGGCCTGATCAGGGTCCAGAACAGTACAGAGGCTGTAGCAAAAGGACTCTTTTAGGCATGCCTAATTATCCACTAAACTGACTCTTTTAGGTCATGCATAAGCCATAAAATCACATTCGAGTATAGCATATTGTTTATAAAGGAGAACCATGAACTTAGATATGCATAACACATTTCGTATTCAAACACATCATCCAATATAATTTGATAAGACACAAGAGAATACAATTTAACATTAGTAACTAATTGAAATGACACAAAATAAGGTTAAGACCTGTCACACCCCAACCTATAACATGGATACTTCTACCCATGATTAGATTGAGAAGGACCCAAGATAGATAGGAGTGTCACACTCCACTAGTACAAGCATATAAACATCACATACAGATTAATATATCCAGTGTAAATAAAAACTTTAAAAGAAAGAACAAGAAATACGGAACAATAGGAACACTTTTATTAATATACAGAAATAGCTCTTTACATGTTACATCAGATTACAAAAAGAACCACTTTACAAAAGCCCAACATACGTAGTTCAAAAAGGGCAACAAAACTTTATACTATTACAAAAGAAGGAAAGCCTATACTATAAAACATCCCATCTCTAGTTGCGTTGGCCTTCCCGATGCGACACGCCCAAAACACACGTACCAAAACCTTCTACACCTGCACGGATAAACACCCGTGCTAAGCGAAATCGCTTAGTGAGGAAACACACAATGCATGACCGCCACTCACAGTGACGGTAACAGAAAACACATGAAAACAATACCATTATATATACATAGATATATCATCATACATATCTAATTCATTTAATTGCATTCTCATTCAAAATTCTTGCACAAGGCACTCAATAACACCTGCTTAATCATAATGAGTGGATAACGAGTACACATAGATACTTGAGAGTATCGGTTCTATATGATAAACACATAGATACCCAAAGGTATCAAACATTCTTTTTATTTTATTCCGAGTGGTTACACATAGAATCTTAAGAAAGATTCGACAAAAGGATCGCGAGGATCCAATCGGGGGACCTGATCAGGGTCCAAATCGTACACATAGCTGCAGCGGCACATAACTCTATTAGGCATGCCTAACTATCCACTTATCCGACATTAGCAGGTTATGCAAAATCTTATCACATTTACATGCATATATTACTAAGCAAGAGATAGTCAAAGCTTAATAAGATTGCATGCTAAAGAATTTAAGTCATTAAGCCAAAAAGAAGGAGAAACCAAATTTGGAAGTCACGTCTGTCGCGCTCGCGACGACTATCGCGCTCGCGACAGAAGCCAAGCTACACTTCCCCGCCTCGTCTCGCGATCGCGAGAGATCTCGTGGTAGCGAGAGGACGTAGGGATGGCTCTTCTGTCGCGCTCGCGAGGATTGTCGCGCTCGCGACAGAAGAGAACCTTACACAAGCTCGGAGCTCGAGCACTCTGTCGCGCTCGCGATGGTTGTCGCGCTCGCGACAGAGAGCTCCCTCGAATTCTTCGGCGCGCCATCTCTCGCGCCGGCGCGAGGATTGAAACCCCCGCATTCTGTCGCGCTCGCGACGGTGTCGCGATCGCGACAGACACGGGTTTTCCAATTCTTACGCCCAAATTCTGCAGATTTCACACAAATTTCACATCCAAACTTCCAAAATTGATTCCAAAACTCAAAATTCAGCAAATCAAGCATTCACAACTCATAACATAAATAAAAACCCAACTTCATCACCATTTAACTCAATTAAATCCAATCAATTTCATGTCCAATTGCAAGAATTTCCAAAACAGCAATTTTAACATCACTTACAACTATTCACATAATTTCTCACAATTCCTTCAACAATATTCATTCTTTCACATCACATATCACATAAATTTCAATTTAAGTCATAACCACTCAACTCATAATCCCAATCAAAGCATAAACACATTTATCAAACTCAAATCACAAAATGCACAAAAGATGAACAATCCCAAACCTTCTCTCCTTAGCTCCTAATCGCGAGCTCCGCTTCCGCTTGCGATTCCTTTTCCTTTATCCGGTCTAGGAGCCTCTTCTGAACCACAAACCCATAGCAATCAAGATAAATTCTACAACAACCCATAAACAAAATACATATAACTAAACCTAGAGAAGAGGAAGAAGAAGAAAATCTAAAACCCCAACTCACCTTTAAGCTTCCAAAACCACAAGTTAATCACTCTAACTACTCAATTAAGGAAGTGGGAGCAAGATTATGTAAAGAAAAGGAAGAACAAAGGAAGAAGAAGAAGGAAACGAAGAAGAGGGCGTGAGGAAGGAAGAAGAACGGGAATCAAAGGGCAAATGGCTGATCTCTCTCTCCTCACCTAACCCATAAATGCTCACTTATCTCCTTTGCCACTTGTCAAAATCTCCATAAGACACATGCCCTTTAACACACCCTACTCCCATACTTGCCTATACATACTAAGCTAACTCCTATTCACACATTTACTTCCATACACTCACTTATACACTAGTCTAATTTCCTCTTCTCACTAATACACACACTTATACAATAAATAAATTAAATAATCCAATTTAACACATACATAAAAAAAAAATACACACATATATACACGGACAGGCTCAAACTACTGGGGTGGTTTTGGGGTGTTACAATACTCCCCCACTTAACAGAATTTCGTCCTCGAAATTCTTACCTGATCCAAACAACTGAGGATATTGCAATCTCATAGCTTCTTCTGGTTCCCATGTAGCTTCCTCAATACCGTGATGCTGCCACAAAACTTTGACTAACGGTATTTGCTTATTCCGAAGCTGTCTGACTTCCCGCTCCAAAATCCTCTTCGGTTCTTCATCAAAAGAAAAGTCTGACTGAATCCGGATATCTTGCACTGGTAACACATGTGAAGGATCTGACCGATATCTCCTGAGCATAGATACATGAAAAACGTCATGTAATCTAGCTAACTCTATAGGCAAAGCTATTTGATACGCTACTGGACCCACTTTCCTCAGAATCTCATACGGTCCAATAAAACGTGGACTTAACTTGCCTTTCTTGCCAAAACGGAGAACCTTACGCCATGGTGACACTTTCAAGAAAACTTTATCCCCCACTTCGTACTGTATATCTCTGCGCTTCAAATTAGCATAAGAACGCTGTCGATCTTTTGCTGCTTTCAAGTTCTGTTGCACAACCCTTACTTTCTCTTCAGTATCCCACACAATATCCGGACCTATCATAGCCTTTTCTGACAACTCAGTCCAACATACTGGCGTTCTACACTTCCGTCCATACAACACTTCATAAGGAGCCATACCAATGCTCACTTGGTAGCTGTTATTATACGCAAATTCCATTAAAGACACATACCGATCCCAACTTCCTGCAAACTCTAAAGCACAACTTCGGAGCATATCCTCTAAGATCTGAATAACCCTTACCGAATCATGTTTACGCTGAGTCATAGGTAAACCAGATACAAAATCCATCGTGATGTCATCCCATTTCCATTGAGGAATGGGTAAGGGATGAAGCAATCCCGATGGCACTTGATGCTCGGTTTTCACTTGCTGACAGGTAAGGCACCTTGAAACAAATTCTGTTATCTCTCTTTTCATTCCTGGCCACCAATAGTATTGCTTCAAATCTTGATACATCTTATCCCCACCAGGATGCATAGTGAAAACTGAAGAGTGAGCTTCTTGTAACAATTTCTTTCTTAACTCTCCAACATCAGGTACACATAACCGATTCCCATGCCTAAGCACTCCTTCACTGTCTATCAGATATTCTGTCCGTTTGCCTTCTTCACTGCTTGACAAACACGCTGAAGTACATGATCATCTAACTGTGCCCTTGCAATTTCAGATCTCAAACTTGGCTTAACTCTAAGTTGAGCAATCAGAGCACCTTCAGAATCAAATCTCCATCTACCTCGGCTAGCCAGCAAAGCAGACAAAGACTTCCTACTAAGAGCATCCGCTACCACATTAGCTTTACCCGGATGGTAATCAATGATACAATCATAATCCTTGAATAACTCTAACCATCTCCGCTGTCTCAAATTTAATTCCTTCTGAGTTAACAAATACTTGAGACTCTTGTGATCGGTGAAAATTCTGCACGTCTCCCCATACAAGTAGTGTCGCCAAATCTTAAGCGCAAACACTACCGCTGCCAACTCCAGATCGTGAGTCGGGTAGTTCCGCTCATGAGGCTTCAACTGTCTCGATGCATAAGCTATTACTTTATTCCCTTGCATCAGAACACACCCTAAGCCAATACCCGAAGCATCACTATACATAGTATACTCTTTACCCGAAACCGGCTGTGTGAGCACAGGAGCTTTAACCAACAACTCTTTCAACCGATCAAAACTAGCTTGACACTTTTCAGTCTATACAAACTTAACATCCTTTCGAAGAAGCTTGGTCAAAGGAGATGCTAACACTGAAAATCCTTGAACAAACCGTCGATAATACCCTGCTAAACCCAGAAAACTTCTCACCTCAGGTACATTCTTCGGAGGCATCCACTTAACAATCGCTTCAATTTTACTTGGATCAACACGTACACCTTCTGCTGATATCACATGTCCAAGAAAGGTCACTTCCTTTAACCAAAACTCACACTTGCTGAGTTTCGCGTACAGCTGATGATCTCTCAATATTTGCAATACCAGCCTCAGATGTTCCTTATGCTCTTGTTGATTTCTGGAATACACCAAAATATCGTCAATGAATACCACAACAAACTTATCCAGATACTGTCGGAAAACTCGGTTCATCAGATCCATGAAGGCTGCAGGCGCGTTTGTCAAACCGAAAGGCATTACTAAAAATTCATAGTGACCATAACGCGTCCGAAAAGCCGTCTTTGCCACATCCGCTTCTTTAACCCCCAACTGATAATAGCCTGATCTCAAATCTATCTTAGAGAATACCCCTGCTCCTCTTAACTGATCAAAAAGATCTTCAATTCTCG
The DNA here is from genome assembly GCA_947683425.1 of Excoecaria cochinchinensis. NCBI lineage: Eukaryota > Viridiplantae > Streptophyta > Magnoliopsida > Malpighiales > Euphorbiaceae > Excoecaria > Excoecaria cochinchinensis. Next base: position 1,374,882 of record CANTUQ010000021.1, on the reverse strand, counting down.
GCAATGGATACTTATTCTTAATAGTCACTTTATTAAGCTGTCGGTAATCAATGCACATCCGAAGGGTTCCATCCTTTTTCTTGACAAACAATACGGGAGCACCCCACGGTGACACACTAGGCCGGATGAATCCTTTATCCAACAATTCCTGTAACTGACTCTTCAATTCCTTCAATTCCATGGGAGCCATTCTATAAGGAGTCTTTGAAATCGGAGCTGTGCCCGGCAGAATCTCTACTGACAATTCAACCTCTCTCTCGGGAGGTAACCCCGGTAACTCTTCCGGAAAGACATCGACAAAATCTCTTACAATCGGAATATCTTGAATCTTCACTCGACCTCTCCGTGAATCCAAAACCACAGCCAGAAAAGCTTCACATCCCTTCCTGATGAATCTTCTGGCTTTCATAGCTGATACTACATTATGCACAGAACTACTTCCAATGCCTTTCACAATTACTGGCAAATGATCTTTATCTCTCAAAACCATTACTTTCCTATGACAGTCTACTACTGCTCGGTGCTTATCTAACCAATCCATCCCCAAAATAATATCAAACTCGTAAAAAGGCTAACAAATTAAATCCACAACAAACTCTACATTCTGGATCTTCAAAGGACAGTTCCGACAAACCCGATTAACCATAATACTCTGACCCAACGGACTAGATACACAAATTTCATATTCCATCTTCTCCTCACTACCCAAACTATCCCATAACTTACCAGAACACACATAGGAATGGGTAGACCCCGGGTCAATTAGAACATAAACTTCAGAATCAAGCAAAGAAAACTTACCGGCAATCACTTCAGGAGCATTCTATTCCTCTCGAGCTCTCATAGCATAAGCTCTACCAGATGATGGCACAGGACGATCCACTGTTTCCGAGGCTTCTCTATCTCGAGCTCTTCCACCTCGACCCCTTCCTCTACCCCTATTACGACTTCCTTGGGGTACATTAGATCCAGCTCGACTCCCTTCCTGTTGTCCCGAAGGATCTCCATATCGACTCGGACAATTGGCAAGTATATGATCCGTGGAACCACATCTAAAACAGCCTCCTGTTAACCAACGACACTCACCCCAATGTGGTTTATTACAATACGAACATCGGGGAGGGCCATCTCCTCTACCTGAGCCCGCTCCCCTGGACGATCCCTGCCTTCTCCCTCTAGGGGCCGGACTAGCTACTGACTCATCAGCAAAGTTTCCTTGTGATTCTCTTGGCCTCTTGCCTGAAGAAGAGCCACCTCTTGCAGATTTTCTTCTTTGAGCCTTTTCTCTCAATACATTCTCAGAACGCTCCGCCCTCAAGGCTGCTTGCACTAACTGATAATACCTCACATTCGGAGCCGACATCAATGATATTAACATCACTTTTAAAGATTCATTCAAGCCTGCTTCAAAATGCTGACACCTGAACTCTTCTGTGAGAACCCTTGGCGGCGCATATTTGCTCAACTTGGTAAACTCATCCTCATACTCAGCTACAGACATCGTTCTTTGCTTAAGAGTTAAAAACTGCGCCCACTTGGCATCCTTATATGCTTTGGTCACATACCGGTTCTGAAACTCATCCTCAAAGAACTCCCATGTTATCGGTTCAGGAATTTGCGGTTGACTAGACACCAATTTCCACCAATCATAAGCTGAACCTTGTAACAAAGACAAGGCACACTCCACTTCTTGCTCCGGTGGGCATCTTATTTCCCTAAGTACTCTGGATGTTTTCTCTAACCACATTTCTGCTTTAGAAGATTCATCTATACCGGTACCAAAGAAATCCTCTGCACCATGCTTTCTTAACCTTTCTATAGGTGCACTTGGCGCTGTCACTCTTTCAAGTACCCTTGTCATACTCTGAAGCATCGCTTCCATTGGTCCCAAAGGCACCTCAGGATAACCCCTAGGAGGTTGAGCCGGACCAGAAACTGAGGGATCCCGCTCTTGGGGATTTGCACTTTCTGCTGACCCCTCGAGTGATCCACGAGCGGACTCCATAACTACAAAACATAAACGCAGTGCGCATCAGGCCAACACAACCCCAAACAGACAGACTAACACACTGAAACCCAGTAACACCTAGAACCAATTGCTCTGATACCACCTAATGTCACACCCCAACCTATAACATGGATACTTCTACCCATGATTAGATTGAGAAGGACCCAAGATAGATAGGAGTGTCACACTCCACTAGTACAAGCATATAAACATCACATACAGATTAATATATCCAGTGTAAATAAAAACTTTAAAAGAAAGAACAAGAAATACGGAACAATAGGAACACTTTTATTAATATACAGAAATAGTTCTTTACATGTTACATCAGATTACAAAAAGAACCACTTTACAAAAGCCCAACATACGTAGTTCAAAAAGGGCAACAAAACTTTATACTATTACAAAAGAAGGAAAGCCTATACTATAAAACATCCCATCTCTAGTTGCGTTGGCCTTCCCGATGCGACACGCCCAAAACACACGTACCAAAACCTTCTACACCTGCACGGATAAACACCCGTGCTAAGCGAAATCGCTTAGTGGGGAAACACACAATGCATGACCGCCACTCACAGTGACGGTAACAGAAAACACATGAAAACAATACCATTATATATACATAGATATATCATCATACATATCTAATTCATTTAATTGCATTCTCATTCAGAATTCTTGCACAAGGCACTCAATAACACCTGCTTAATCATAATGAGTGGATAACGAGTACACATAGATACTTGAGAGTATCGGTTCTATATGATAAACACATAGATACCCAAAGGTATCAAACATTCTTTTTATTTTATTCCAAGTGGTTACACATAGAATCTTAAGAAAGATTCGACAAAAGGATCGCGAGGATCCAATCAGGGGACCTGAACAGGGTCCAAATCGTACACATAGCTGCAGCGGCACATAACTCTATTAGGCATGCCTAACTATCCACTTATCCGACATTAGCAGGTTATGCAAAATCTTATCACATTTACATGCATATATTACTAAGCAAGAGATAGTCAAAGCTTAATAAGATTGCATGCAAAAGAATTTAAGTCATTAAGCCAAAAAGAAGGAGAAACCAAATTTGGAAGTCACGTCTGTCGCGCTCGCGACGACTGACGCGCTCGTGACAGAAGCCAAGCTACACTTCCCCGCCTCGTCTCGCGATCGCGAGAGATCTCGTGGTCGCGAGAGGACGTAGGGATGGCTCTTCTGTCGCGCTCGCGAGGATTGTCGCGCTCGCGACAGAAGAGAACCTTACATAAGCTCGGAGCTCGAGCACTCTGTCGCGCTCGCGATGGTTGTCGCGCTCGCGACAGAGAGCTCCCTCGAATTCTTCAGCGCGCCATCTCTCGCGCCGGCGCGAGGATTGAAACCCCCGCATTCTGTCGCGCTCGCGATGGTGTCGCGATCGCGACAGACACGGGTTTTCCAATTCTTACGCCCAAATTCTGCAGATTTCACACAAATTTCACATCCAAACTTCCAAAATTGATTCCAAAACTCAAAATTCAGCAAATCAAGCATTCACAACTCATAACATAAATAAAAACCCAACTTCATCACCATTTAACTCAATTAAATCCAATCAATTTCATGTCCAATTGCAAGAATTTCCAAAACAGCAATTTTAACATCACTTACAACTATTCACATAATTTCTCACAATTCCTTCAACAATATTCATTCTTTCACATCACATATCACATAAATTTCAATTTAAGTCATAACCACTCAACTCATAATCCCAATCAAAGCATAAACACATTTATCAAACTCAAATCACAAAATGCACAAAAGATGAACAATCCCAAACCTTCTCTCCTTAGCTCCTAATCGCGAGCTCCGCTTCCGCTTGCCATTCCTTTTCCTTTATCCGGTCTAGGAGCCTCTTCTGAACCACAAATCCATAGCAATCAAGATAAATTCTACAACAACCCATAAACAAAATACATATAACTAAACCTAGAGAAGAGGAAGAAGAAGAAAATCTAAAACCCCAACTCACCTTTAAGCTTCCAAAACCACAAGTTAATCACTCTAACTACTCAATTAAGGAAGTGGGAGCAAGATTATGTAAAGAAAAGGAAGAACAAAGGAAGAAGAAGAAGGAAACGAAGAAGAGGGCGTGAGGAAGGAAGAAGAACGGGAATCAAAGGGCAAATGGCTGATCTCTCTCTCCTCACCTAACCCATAAATGCTCACTTATCTCCTTTGCCACTTGTCAAAATCTCCATAAGACACATGCCCTTTAACACACCCTACTCCCATACTTGCCTATACACACTAAGCTAACTCCTATTCACACATTTACTTCCATACACTCACTTATACACTAGTCTAATTTCCTCTTCTCACTAATACACACACTTATACAATAAATAAATTAAATAATCCAATTTAACACATACATAAAAAAAAAATACACACATATATACACGGACAGGCTCAAACTACTGGGGTGGTTTTGGGGTGTTACAAGACCAATAATAAATGAAAAAGGAATTAAAAAGATGAAAGTTGCAAATTTCAAAATTTGTAGGGAAGAAACGTTTTACACGGCGGTATGACATTTCCTTACCGCCGTGTAAGACATCTTACACAGGGGTAAGGCAAAATAATACCGCCGTGTAACATGCCTCACACAAAAGGGCAGAATGCTTTTACATGGCGGTATGGAACGTGTAAAATGCACAGCTCAGAAATCTCACAAGGCAAAATGACTTTACACGGCGGTATGGGAAGTTCCTCACCGCCATGTAAAATCACGGCCAAGCATTTCTGGGGAAAAACTCATGATTCACACGGGGGTATGACATACCATACCGCCGTGTGGATCGACAGAAACCCAAAAATTGCCCAGGTAAACAACCCAACTCATGCACAAAAACCACATACCCAGAATTAAGACATTCCAAACATCAAGAACAACTTAAAACTCACATTTTTAGCTCATAAATTCAAAGGAACATGCATTAAGATGATTAAATCATCCTAACCAAAACCATTAACTTATAATCCAAAAACTTAATCAATTACATATATATAATCCAATAAAATCACAACCTAAGTTTTATAACCCAACATACTCAAAACTCAAGACATATACACCATTATAACTTCATCAATTAAGCCAATTTCCATAAATCACCAAAGAACACAATAATCATCAAAATGCACATAATTTTCCAAACAAAATACCAAACAAAGTCCCAAACCTGAAATTCCTTTGCTCCTACTTAGTGAGCACCACTACCACTCGCCTTCTCCTTTCCTTTGGGATTGCGAGGAGGCTCAACTAAGCACAACACCCAAAATAACACAAAACCACAAACCCAAATCAAAACTCCAAGCCAGCAATTTAAGACAAGAAGAATAAAGAAGAAGAAAAGATGAAGAAGAAGAGGAAAAAGCAGCAACTTACTAATTAGAGGTTAAGATACGATCAATTCCCACCAACAATCTCTTGGATCCAAGCTAGGGCACTCTAGAAATGAGAAAAGGAAGAAGAGAAGTAGAGACAAAAGGAGAAACGGGGAAAGAGGAAGCAAAATCTGCTTTCTCTTTTCTCTTTCATCTTCTATTTACTCTTTTCTGAACCCTAGACACATGTCACTTCCTTATTAGTGGGATTTGATCACTCACACCCTACCCACATGCACTACAACACACACAATGCTATCCTCACTAATGCACACCCTACCAACATGTGAGCATGTATACACTAACATAACTCAATGCACATACACCCTACTAACATATATGCTCCCACACAATATTACAACCCATAAAACATGCATTTTGGCCAAAATGACACATGCCAAAATTCTCACACATGCACACATACTCATGGAAAACATGGCTCAAACTATTAGGGGGGAATCGAGGTGTTACAACTCTCCCCTACTGACAAGAATTTACTCGAAATTCTCATCTGAATTGAATAAATGCGGATACTGAATCCTCATCATCGCCTCTAGTTCCCAAGTTGCTTCCTTGACTCCGTGATGTTGCTAAAGAACCTTGACCAGAGGGATTTGCTTGTTCTATAATTCCCTCACTTCTCGAGCTACAATAGCCTTCGGCTCTTCATCATAGGAGTAATCTGGCTGAATCCGAACATCTTGAACTGACAATACATGCGATGGATCCGATCTATACCGATAAAACATGGAAACATGGAAGACGTCATGCATCCTAGCTAACTCCATTGGTAAAGTCAACCTATAGGCTACCGGACCCACTCTATCCCGAATCTCAAAAGGTGCAATGAACCGAGGACTAAGTTTACCTTTCTTGCCAAACCGCAATACTTTCCTCCAAGGTGAAACCTTAAGGAAAACTTTGTCCCCGACTTCAAACTGAATATCCTTTCTCTTCAGATTGGTATAGGATCTCTGCCTATCCTTAGCCACCTTCAGATTCCGCTACACAACTCTGATCTTCTCTTCGGTATCTCTAATCATCTCTGGCCCAATGAAAGATCACTCGGTTAACTCTATCCAACAAACCAAAGTTCTACACGATCGACTATATAAAGCCTCAAACGGTGGCATCCCAATGCTCGACTGATAATTGTTATTGTAGACAAACTCCATAAGCCGCACATACTGATCCCAACTTCCAGAGAAATCCAAAGCACAAGCCCGAAGCATATCCTCTAAAATCTGGATAACTCGCTCGGACTGACCATCTGTCTGAGGATTAAACGCTGTACTGAAGTTCAACTTGGTACCTAAAGTTCTCTGCAATTCCTTCCAAAACATAGATGGGAACCTTGGATCCCAATTTGAAACTATCGTTAACGGCACTCCATGAAACCAAACTACCTCATCCACATACACACTGGCTAACTTATCCATCGAGTAATCCACTCGAACCAGTAAAAAATGCGCTGACTTCGTAAGCCTATCCACAATAACCCAAACCGAATCATGCTTCCTCTGAGTCACTGGCAAACCCGATACAAAGTCCATGGAAATATCATCCCATTTCCATTGAGGAACTGATAAAGGAGTGAGCAATCCCAAAGGAACTTGATGCTCAGCCTTTACCTGTTGACAAGTTAGGCACCTTGCCACGAATTCCACAATGGATCTCTTCATCCCAGACCACCAATAGAACTGATTCAAATCTCGATATATCTTCTCACTACCAGGGTGCATAGTAAAGACCGTAGTGTGTGCCTCACTCAAAAGTTTATTCCTTAAAATTATCATTCTCGGGCACACACAAGCAATATGTGACGCACGCCGAACCCCGTGGCCTTCCCGGGGGCCCTGCTTTAGGGAAATCAGGATGAGGTTCATTAGAAACTTGTAAGTATTTACAAGTTCGTCTATTTTGGGCAACAAAGAGGTTTCTTGAAGTCGCCACCCAATAGAACATTGGAAAAGTTTGTCTCGCCTCAGTGAGCCTAAGACGGTGCATATCATCCATTTTCGGCAAACCAAAGGGGTCTTGGAAGCATTCATCCCAATAGAACATTTGAATGACCCTCTAACCCTAAGGAGCCTAGGATTATAATTTTAGTCTTTTGATGAGACACAAGAGGTGTCTTGGAGGTCCCATTCCAATGGAACATCGAAATGGGCCTCTCGCCTCATTGAGCCCAAAGACCAGAGTAGGTTTGGGCCTTCTCATTTATTCATACCTTGATTAATGTTACAATTAAGTTTTGAATTTATTATTTCACCCTCTTTCCACACGATACAATTAATTTAAAAAGTGCAAACATCCACGTAAAGGCGAAAAATAAAATAACATTAAAGTAAAGCATATGAAAATAAATTACAATAAAACTAGGGGTGGAATACAACCCCCTTTATAAGTAAGGTACAGAACATACATGAAATGGGGTATTTACTAAAATCGAGGGCATTGGTCCTAGATGTATTTATTGCCAAAAAATAATTTTTATGTGATGGTTTTATTGGATAAAATAGGACTTTGGTCCTTAATTTTAAAGAATGTTCCTGAATTGATTACTATAAGACTTTTAGTAATTTTATTAGCGCGACAAAGAATTATTTTACAAAAGGGAAATAAATTAATTAATATAACAATAACGACAACAATGCAATTAATATAATAACAAATTTTAAAACTAATAAACTACTAGCAATAAAAATAATAAGCACAAAAATAAATAGTAATAAACCTACAATAAATATCAAATAAATAATAACAAAGGTGAGGGTTAAAGGGAATAAACCGGGTGGAAGCCCTTAGGTTTGGGTGGCCATCATCATCCTCAAATTATTAATCCAACCAAAATAATTAAATAATACCTCACAAAAATAAACAACACATTAGTACTAAAATCCAGAGTTAGAATAAAAGAATAAAAGAAAAGAGAAACTAATAAATGAGTTTGGAAGAAAAAGAGTAAATAGGAATAAAGAATACAAATGAAAACAGATTGAAAAACTGAGGAAGAGCCCAGGGACGGCTATCCAGACATGAACAACGGGCATCGAAAATATGACCGGCGGGCAGTGAAATGCGCTAGATACGTCCCGTCTCTCAATCGAGGGACGGGCATCTGTAGCTACACTGCCCGCTGGTCACCTCTGACCTTCAAAATAAATGAAAAAATAACAGCTTTTTCAACAAACAAACTTATTTTAGATAAAATACTCAAAAGAAACACAAATAATTGCACTCAATCAAACAAATATCAGATCTATAATATTTACCCTCGGATTATAGCTTTTGGATGAATGTAGGATGATTTTCGGTCCTGCGCACTTCACGAAAATCGAATAAAAATCAAGAAAAGAAAATTTATATTTCTTCCTTGAAAATTAGCAGTGATTCAAATGTTGGAATCGATAAATTGACGGAAACAAATCAATCTTGTTACCTCAATTCGATTAGATTTACCAAAATAAGATTTTTGAAAGGAAAATTAAAAAGATGAAAATATTTTCTTTTCTTTTGTCAAAATATGATTTTTGAGAGAAAAATGTTAGGGAATATTTTCTATTTTAGAGAAGAAAATAAAACCCCCTAATAAAATTTTGTCCAACCCCTAATTGATTAAAAATCCTATTTGGAAAAAAGAATCCTATTTGGAATCGGAAAGGGAAATCCTATTCTGAATAGGATTTGGCAAATGACCGACGGGCGTCTGAAGCCCACAGACCGGCGTCTTTTAAAAAGGGCACGCGCGGGCATTTGGCCAACGGACGGAACGAGGCACGGGGGTAATAGACGGGCGTCAATTTATGGACATGTGTCTGTCGTTCGCTTCATCGACGGTCCGTCTCTCATGACGAGGGATGGATTATCTCGGCTACCGATGGGCCTCTGACTACCGACGGGCCGGCCGTCCGTGGAAAAAACACTTTTATGCTAAATTTTCCCAATTTTTCTGATTCTTTCCGCTGCAAATGAAAATCTCCAATCCTTACGAATCCAAAAGACCAAAATTCTCGAATTTCATCCATTGAACCGGAAATGGACACTGATTTCTTCATCGGGTAATCTCTGATCTGAACTGCCTCAAGGCGCGGTGCTTACACTTGTGTCTCGCAGGGGAGGGGTGGTCACGAGTCGTGATCCTCCCTCACAACTCGTGATGCCAACGCTTAGAGGAAGAGGAGGTCACGAGTCATGATCCTCCCTCATGACTCGTGACGCTATCGCGTCTCTCCTCGCAAAAAAAGGGACGGTCACGAGTCGTGATCCTCCCTCACAACTCGTGATTGCCAAGGGAAGAGGGTCAAGAGTCCTGATCCTCACTCATGACTCGTGACCTTCCTTCTCACGTCTATAGAGCGATAATCCCGCTAGAAGGAGAAGAGCCGGTTCTGTCGCGCTCGCGATAGAATCGATTCTCCTAGATCTCTAGAAACGCAAAAACGGGAATTGAAGGAGAATCAAAACCCAACTTTACCCAAACCCATTTTTCATGCTAAAACATGTAAAAGCTTACCTTTTTGGCCTCCAAATCACGTTCACAATCATAATAACACAAATCACACCATAATATCATACATCAAAACATCATTTACAGAGATTCCAAAAACCCAGAAATTCATCCATCAAGCTCATACACATACCTCTAATTTAATATGCATATCATCAATATTTTGCTACCACAAATCATGTACACAAAGTTACTACACTCATGCATTTATATATTCCAAAAACTCACAAACAACATCAACATTTAAACTAAAAAAAAAAAACATGATCCAAAGTGAGGATGGCAAAACACTCCCAAACCTGGTAATGGAGCTCAATAAAGCCACTGACGTCAAGCTACAACCTTTCCTTTCCCTTTATCCTTTCTCCTTTCTTCAGATTCTTGTACAAATCAAATCAAAACAAACCCAAATCAATCCATGCAAACAACCACATAACCCATAACAAAACCAAACGGAAGGAGAAGAAGAAGATCCTAAACCAAATACACAGCCACTTACCTCTTGGAACCCTTCAAAACTCAAAACCCTAGCTCGAAGATTGCAGAACAGCCCATGCAAAGGAAGAGAGCAAAAAATGGAGAAGAGAAAGAGCAAGGAAACGTGAGAGAGTAGGGAAAAGGAGCCAAAATCAGATAGTTTCTAAGGGAAGCTAAAAATTTCTGCCTTCCCTCTCTCTAGTGCTTTCAAATCCCCATTAATGCACTTACCTACCCAAAGCCACTTGTCACTCTACTATTGGACCTATTCCACAACTTTCTTGACTTTTGCTTCTAGTCCTTGTCAAGTTACAATTCACTCACTAACAATAATTCTTTCTCTAAATACTTTAATTAATTCTTCATTTAAGTCCTTAATTCAATTGCATAAATTACCAAAATAGCCTTTTAATGATCCAATTACACATGCAATTTCTACTAGGCCATATTTGGGATGCGACAACTCTCTCCTCCTTAAGATATTTCGTCCTCGAAATTTCCCCGCTAACCACTTACATCCCAAATACCAAAACTGAATTCAAACATAAACTTAACCAATTAATACTTATTGAAAGGACCTGCAGCTTCTGGAGCATCCTCTCTAATCATCGCATAGACGCTAGCCGGAGCATACTCTCCCGTAGTACCAGGTCGCTGCACCGATTCCGATGGGGCCCGAGGAGCTCTATTTCTATCCCGGTTGCTTCTCGTTGCATTTGATTTACCTCCACCCACTTTACTCTCTTGTTGGCTCTTATTCTCTTGCCGATCGGGACAACTAGCAAACCGATGCTCCATACTTCCGCACTTGAAGCATGCACCGATGATCTTGCGACAAGTACCCCAATGGTGCCTTTGGCAATGCTCACATTCCGGTGCTCGATTTCCTCTACTCACAGGCGGTGCTACACTTCCCACCTCGGAAGGCACTTAAGCAGTCCCTCTAATTCCTTGTCCAACTGAAGCACCTTTAGACTTCTTATTACTAGCAACTCCACCATTCGGTGCTCTCCTCTTCTGTTCTATTCTTTGCTTCGCCATCTCGAATTCTTCAAACTTTATCACTGCAGCCACTAACTGATAGTATCCAACCGGATGCATAACTGCCATTGCTAACAATGGACCTCTAATAATTTCTCTTAATCCACCCTAAAAATGTTGGCACTTAAAGTCTTCCGTCAACAGCGGTTGGGGCACATACTTGGTCAATCGGCTAAACTCTTTCTCCTAGTCGCTGACCGATAAGTTCCTCTGTTTCAAATTGATAAATTCATTCCACTTTGCTTCTCGGTAGGCTTTGGTCACATATTTCTGCTCAAACTCTGTCACGAATGTCACACCCCATTTGCCCCCTAGTAGAATGAGCCTGTCTGTCTGTCTATCTGTCTATCTGTATGTGTAAGCATTCGCATGTGTACAGTATTTCATAAGGGTATTTCAGTAAAATGTATGATTTTTGGGGTTTATTATTATGTGGGTGCATACATGGCATTAGTGTGTTTAATTAAATGAGATATGCTTGTGTGCGTGTGTACATACCATGGTAGGGTATGCATAAGTGAAGAGGGTTTTAGGTGTGTGTAGTGTAGGTTATTTTAGTGTGAGTGATTAGTGTCACCAATAGGAGTTTGATACATATTTAGAATAAAGAAAAGAAAAAGAAAAGGGAATGAGAGAAAAGAAACTTACAGATTCACGTTTTTCTCACTCACTCTCTTCTTCTTCACTTTCTTTATTCCCAAGTACTGTGTATTTTGATTCAAGGTCTTATTGGTGAAATTAATCCTCTCCTTGCATTCCTTAGCTTGCTGAAGCTCCACGTGATCCAAAGGGGAAGGAGGTTGCTGGTCCTAGTGGAGCTAAGTGATAGAAGTTAGAATCCAGGTTTGGGAATGTTTACTTGTGAAATTGTATGATTTTGAAGTTACTGTAATTCTAGGGTTCATGTTCTTCCAAGTTTGAATGTGTATGTTCTTGATTTGATTGGATGAACTATTTGATGAATTGAGTTGTATAATTATTACCGATGTTGTTTGGGATAATTTCTGGAAGGTAAGAACAGGTTTGTATGGACTTAAATCAGATTGGGATTGAATTCTGGAAATTCTAGAAATTCTGGGAAAAACGAATTACTGTAGAAACTCTCTCTGTCGCGTGACTCGCTACGAAGGAAGGCAAGTCACGTCACGTGACCCTTGGTCACGGCGTGACCTGCCTGCTGAGAAGCCAGTCGCGTGACCAGCTGAAGAGGAAGCAAGTCACGCGACGTGATCTTCGGTCACGTCGTGCGACCTGCGAGGAAGAGGCAGATCACGCAACGTGATCTGCGAGGGAGAAGCAGCGTCACGTCGCGTGACCCTCGGTCACGCCGTGACCTGCACAAGCATTGCGTGACCCGCGAGGATCACGCAACGCGATAGGCGAGAAACAAGCAGGTCACGAGACGTGACCCTAGGTCACGCCGTGACCTGCCTGTTGAGAAGGCTAGTCACGCCAGTGACCAGCCATTCCTCGCCCGTTTCTCCGTTCAGCTCATTTTTCCGAAATTTCCTGGTTTTTAACTCAGAACTGAATTTGGTATTTCTTCTGAATGGACTTTAATATTGTACGACGCATGTCTTACTATTTAATTCTTTGATATGCATGATAGCATGATTTTCTGATGAATTATATTCTGTATCCTGAAATGTGATCTGTTGACGCATAACCTGCTAGAGTCAAGTAAGTGGATAGTTAGGCATGCCTAATAGAGTCTTTTAGCTGCAGCATCAGTTCTGTTCGGACCCCGATCAGGTCCCCGTTTGGTTCCTCGCGAACCTTTTCTGTATTGGATCTTGTTTAAGGTCCCTTTTGAAAATATCTGTAAAAGTTAAAGTAAAATGGTTTAATCGGTTCGTACCCGTAATGTACTGTCTGTAATTGGCTCGTACCCGGAAAGTACTGTCTGTACACTCGTTATCCACTGTCTAGAGTCAGCAGGTATTCTATAAATGTTAATGGAAATGTTCTGATCTGATATGGCTTTGAATGGAATATCTGAATGAGTTTAATGATGAAATATATGCTGGTTTATTCTGTAATGCATATGATGATGAAATTCTGAAAGTATGGTATTTAATTACGAGCATGCTTATATGGATTATGTATTAGTCCTTGCATTCTGCCATTGTGAATGTGTTATGTCTCGACGACCACTGTGAGTGGCCGTCCATAAATTATGTGTGTTTCCCCACTAAGCGTTTTATCGCTTAGCACGGTGTTTTTACCCGTGCAGGTGCGGAAGACGTTTTGCTTTGAGAGAATCGCCGTCATCAAGCCAACACAGAAGGGATTAGTGTAGGGCTCAGTTTTGTATCAGTTATAGATTCTTTTTGTATAGAACTCTCTGTATCAGCTTCCGCTTTTGTATCTATATTTTGTATATGTAATATTATTTTGTTCAGCTAGTTGATCAGATCATTATTGTAATAGTTTAATTATAGTAATGCATGATCAGCTTTTGTTTTCTGCATGTGAAGTTTTTAATTATTCTATATTTCTGAATGTATGTTATGAATGGATGTATATTTTGCTTTGCTTTTGTTTGGTGACACCTTGTCTCATACGGCATCTCACTCCTTATCGGATGGGATCGCCTACGTATGGGAAGGGGGTGTTACAGTTAGTGGTATCAGAGCATAGGTTTAGGCGTTTCTGGGTGTTGATGTGATTGATCTGAGTTTCTTAGATGTGTATGTGTCTAGATCTGTGTTGGCTGATACGGTTGTTTCTTGTTTGTTTAGATGGCTTCTAATTCTGCTCATGGTGCACGTGAGGAATCCGCCGAGAGTGTGAATCCTCCAGTTGTAGATCAGTCTGTTTCTGTTACTGGGTTGGCTCAGCATGCTAGGGTCCAGCCCGAGGCCGCAGCCATGCCCTTAGAGGCTATGTTTAGACTGCATCAGGACATGGCTAGGGTTTTGGAGAGAGTGACTGCTCCTAGAGCACCTATGGAAAATCTGAGGAGGGCAGGAGTTGAGGATTTCTATGGTACCGGTTTGAATGAGTCTGAGACTGCAGAGAGATGGTTAGATAAGGTGAAGCGTGCTTTGAGAGAGATTCGGTGTCCTCCCGACCAGCAGGCAGAGTGTGCATTAGCTCTTCTTCAGGGGTCTGCTTTTGAGTGGTGGGAGTTAGTGTGCAGGCATCCTCAGTTACCGGATCCGATTACCTGGGAGTTCTTTGAGGGTGAGTTCATAAAGAAGTACATCACTCAGACCTATAGAGATTCGAGATGGGCGCAGTTTTTGGGTTTGAGACAGAGGGCCATGTCTGTTGCTGATTATGAGAAAGAGTTCAACAGGTTATCTCGATATGCCCCACGAGGAGTTATGACTGATGATTTCAGATGTAAGCATTTCGAGGCAGGGCTAAATGAGTCTTTGAAGATTGCTTTGATTTCACTGATGTGTATACCTGGGGTTCACTATTATCAGATTGTGGAGGCTGCAGTGAGAGCAGAGTTGTCTGAGACTGTGTTGAGAGAGAGAGCTCAGAGGAGGAGTTCTTCTCGTGGAGGATCTTCTGTGGGTAAGAGATCTAGGAACCCACAGGATGAGTCAGCATCTGGTCTGGCTTCTAGAGGTAGACGTCAGGGTTCAGCAGCTGTGTCAGGTTCTGGTAGGGGAGGTAAATCTGATGCCGTACCTATTTGTGAGAATTACAGTAAGGCTCACCGGGGTGAGTGCAGGTGGCTTACTGGGGGATGTTTTAGATGTGGGAGTACTGAGCACCGTGTGGCTAGTTGTCCCCAGTCGATTGAGGATTCAGGACCTCAGGGAGGAGCTAGTAGGGTTGGTTCAAATGCTTCTCAGACTTACCGTGGCAGAGGCCGAGGTCGAGGTAGAGGTGGACGGCATAGAGATGGAGCTGCTTCTGAGACTGTTGAGCGTCCTCCTCAGGCTGCCATTAGAGCTTATGCTATGAGAGCCAGAGATGAGCAGGATGCGCCTGACGTTATTGCTGGTAAGTTCCTACTCCATGACACTGAGTTGTATGCTCTAATTGATCCTGGTTCCACACACTCATATTTGTGCACAGATAGAATTGTTGATAAATTGCATTCAGTTGATCAGTTAGATTATGAGATTTGTGTGACCAGTCCATTAGGGCATAGTGTCAGTGTGAGTAGAGTGTTTAGGAGTTGTCCTCTGATTGTTGAGGGAGCTGTGCTTCCAGCGGATCTGATTGAGTTACCCTTCAGAGAGTTTGACTTGATTCTGGGTATGGACTGGTTGGGAAAACATCGGGCTGTAGTTGATTGCCATAGGAAGACAGTTGTACTTCGAGATAGAAGTCAGTCTCTTGTGTTTCTAAAAGGTTTGGGTGCTAGTTCTGTGAATAATGTTATTTCTGCGATGCAAGCCAAGAGATTCATCAGGAAAGGTTGTGAGGCTTTTCTAGCTGTTGTGTTAGATTCCAGGAGGGATCAGGTTCAGATTGAGGATATTCCAGTAGTACGGGAGTTTAGTGATGTGTTCCCGAGCGAGTTGCCTGGGTTGCCTCCTGAGAGAGAGGTTGAGTTGTCCATTGAGATCATGCCGGGTACTGCACCTATTTCGAGAGCACCTTATCGGATGGCTCCTGTAGAGTTGAGGGAACTTAAATCTCAGCTACAAGAGTTATTGGATAAAGGGTTTATTAGACCGAGCATATCTCCATGGGGAGCTCCAGTGCTGTTTGTTAAGAAGAAAGATGGATCCCTGCGGATGTGTATTGACTACCGTCAGATTAATAAAGTTACAGTGAAGAATAAGTATCCTTTGCCTAGGATTGAAGATTTATTTGATCAGCTTCGAGGTGCGGGTGTCTTTTTCAAGATAGATCTTCGATCAGGGTACTACCAGCTTCGTGTTCAGGATGCAGATGTGGTTAAGACTGCATTTCGGACTAGGTATGGCCACTATGAGTTTCTTGTGATGCCGTTTGGTTTGACAAATGCTCCAGCGGCTTTTATGGATCTGATGAACCGTGTGTTTAGACCATATTTAGATCGATTTGTGGTAGTGTTCATTGATGACATCTTAGTATATTCCAGGGATGAGAGTGAGCATGAGGAGCATCTCAGATTGGTGTTGCAGATGTTGAGAGAGCATCATTTGTTTGCTAAGCTTAGCAAGTGTGATTTCTGGCTTCGAGAAGTATCATTCTTGGGTCACATCATTTCAGCTAGTGGTATCCAGGTGGATCCAGCTAAGATTGAGGCGATTGTTGATTGGAAAGCGCCTCAAAATGTTCAGGAAGTGAGGAGTTTTCTCGGTTTAGCAGGTTACTACCGTCGGTTCGTTAAAGGATTTTCTGTAATTGCTGCTCCTATGACTAGATTGTTGAGGAAAGGAGTTAGATTTGAGTGGTCAGACAGGTGTCAGTCTTGTTTTGATCGATTAAAGCAGTTGCTTGTTGAGGCTCCTATCCTTACTCAACCCATCTCGGGTAAGGAGTTTGTCATTTACAGTGATGCTTCTGGAGTTGGTCTTGGATGTGTGCTGATGCAGGAGGGTACAGTGGTGGCTTATGCTTCTCGTCAGTTGAAGCCACATGAGAAGAACTATCCGACGCATGATTTAGAGTTGGCAGCTGTAATCTTTGCTTTGAAGATTTGGCGTCACTATCTGTATGGGGAAAAGTGTAGGATCTTCTCGGACCACAAGAGCTTGAAGTATTTCCTTTCACAGAAAGAGTTGAATATGAGACAGCGCAGATGGCTTGAGTTATTTAAGGACTACGACTGCATTGTGGATTACCATCCTGGTAAGGCCAATGTAGTTGCAGATGCTTTGAGTCGTAAGTCAGTTTCAGCCTTGTTCTTGAGGCGATTCAGATGGCGATTTGATTCAGATGGGGCTTTACTTGCCCAGCTGCATGTGAAGCCTATTTTGAGACAGAGGATAGTGGATGCTCAGAGAGATGATGTGAGGCTTCAGCAGATTGTGCATGAGGTTAGATCGGGTAAGCCATCAGAGTTCTCAGTTCAGGATGAGGTACTTATGTTCAGAGATCGCCTGTGTGTGCCAGAGTCTGAGGATTTGAGGAGTCAGCTTTTGAGTGAAGCGCATAGTTCAGTCTTTACTATGCATCCGGGCAGTGAGAAGATGTACAGAGATATGAAGCAATTCTATTGGTGGTCCGGTATGAAGCGTGATATAGTGGATTTTGTTTCCAAGTGCTTGACTTGTCAGCAGGTAAAGGCTGAGCATCAGGTTCCTTTAGGTTTGCTTATGCCTTTATCCATTCCTGAGTGGAAATGGAATGACATCGCCATGGACTTTGTTTCTGGTTTGCCTTTGACTCAGAGGAAGCATGATTCGATTTGGGTTATTGTGGATCGGCTTACGAAGTCAGCTCACTTCTTGCCAGTTAGAGTGGACTACTCCATGGACAGATTAGCCAGTATCTATGTAGATGAGATAGTTCGGTTGCATGGTGTGCCTTTGTCCATAGTGTCAGATCGAGATCCGAGGTTTACTTCCAAGTTTTGGAAGGAGTTACAGAGAGCTTTGGGCACTAGGTTGAACTTCAGTACAGCGTTTCATCCTCAGACCGATGGTCAGTCAGAGCGAGTTATTCAGATTCTGGAGGATATGATGAGAGCTTGTGCATTGGATTTTCCGGGTAGCTGGGACAGATATGTGTCTTTGATGGAGTTTGCCTACAACAACAGTTTTCAGTCGAGTATTGGTATGGCACCATATGAGGCTTTGTATGGTCGTCAGTGTAGGACTCCGATTTGTTGGACTGAGCTATCCGAGAGATCTATGATTGGACCAGACTTGGTTAGAGATACTGAAGAGAAGATCAGAGTAGTGCAGCGGAATTTGAAGGCAGCCAAGGATCGACAGAAGTCTTATGCCAATTTGAAAAGAAAAGATGTGCATTTTGAGATCGGGGACAAAGTTTTCCTTAAAGTTTCTCCTTGGAGGAGAGTGCTTCGATTCGGAAAGAAGGGTAAGTTGAGTCCTCGTTTCATTGGACCATATGAGATTTTAGCTAAGGTAGGACCTGTAGCCTACAGATTGGCGTTACCGATGGAGTTAGCAAAGTTGCATGATGTGTTTCACGTTTCGATGCTTCGTCGGTACAGATCAGATCCTTCGCATGTTCTGTCAGTTCAGGATATCCAGGTTCAGCCAGACTTCTCTTATGATGAGGAACCACGAGCTATTCTAGCCCGAGAGGTTAGGCAGTTGAGAAATAAGCAGATTCCTTTGGTTAAAGTATTGTGGATCCATCATGGAGTCGAGGAAGCAACTTGGGAACCAGAGGAGTCGATGAGAGCTCAGTATCCACAGTTATTCAGTTCAGGTGAGAATTTCGAGGACGAAATTCTTATTAGTAGGGGAGAGTTGTCACACCCCATTTGCCCCCTAGTAGAATGAGCCTGTCTGTCTGTCTATCTGTCTGTCTGTATGTGTAAGCATTCGCATGTGTACAGTATTTCATAAGGGTATTTCAGTAAAATGTATGATTTTTGGGGTTTATTATTATGTGGGTGCATACATGGCATTAGTGTGTTTAATTAAATGAGATATGCTTGTGTGCGTGTGTACATACCATGGTAGGGTATGCATAAGTGAAGAGGGTTTTAGGTGTGTGTAGTGTAGGTTATTTTAGTGTGAGTGATTAGTGTCACCAATAGGAGTTTGATACATATTTAGAATAAAGAAAAGAAAAAGAAAAGGGAATGAGAGAAAAGAAACTTACAGATTCACGTTTTTCTCACTCACTCTCTTCTTCTTCACTTTCTTTATTCCCAAGTACTGTGTATTTTGATTCAAGGTCTTATTGGTGAAATTAATCCTCTCCTTGCATTCCTTAGCTTGCTGAAGCTCCACGTGATCCAAAGGGGAAGGAGGTTGCTGGTCCTAGTGGAGCTAAGTGATAGAAGTTAGAATCCAGGTTTGGGAATGTTTACTTGTGAAATTGTATGATTTTGAAGTTACTGTAATTCTAGGGTTCATGTTCTTCCAAGTTTGAATGTGTATGTTCTTGATTTGATTGGATGAACTATTTGATGAATTGAGTTGTATAATTATTGCCGATGTTGTTTGGGATAATTTCTGGAAGGTAAGAACAGGTTTGTATGGACTTAAATCAGATTGGGATTGAATTCTGGAAATTCTGGAAATTCTGGGAAAAACGAATTACTGTAGAAACTCTCTCTGTCGCGTGACTCGCTACGAAGGAAGGCAAGTCACGTCACGTGACCCTTGGTCACGGCGTGACCTGCCTGCTGAGAAGCCAGTCGCGTGACCAGCTGAAGAGGAAGCAAGTCACGCGACGTGATCTTCGGTCACGTCGTGCGACCTGCGAGGAAGAGGCAGATCACGCAACGTGATCTGCGAGGGAGAAGCAGCGTCACGTCGCGTGACCCTCGGTCACGCCGTGACCTGCACAAGCATTGCGTGACCCGCGAGGATCACGCAACGCGATAGGCGAGAAACAAGCAGGTCACGAGACGTGACCCTAGGTCACGCCGTGACCTGCCTGTTGAGAAGGCTAGTCACGCCAGTGACCAGCCATTCCTCGCCCGTTTCTCCGTTCAGCTCATTTTTCCGAAATTTCCTGGTTTTTAACTCAGAACTGAATTTGGTATTTCTTCTGAATGGACTTTAATATTGTACGACGCATGTCTTACTATTTAATGCTTTGATATGCGTGATAGCATGATTTTCTGATGAATTATATTCTGTATCCTGAAATGTGATCTGTTGACGCATAACCTGCTAGAGTCAAGTAAGTGGATAGTTAGGCATGCCTAATAGAGTCTTTTAGCTGTAGCATCAGTTCTGTTTGGACCCCGATCAGGTCCCCGTTTGGTTCCTCGCGAACCTTTTCTGTATTGGATCTTGTTTAAGGTCCCTTTTGAAAATATCTGTAAAAGTTAAAGTAAAATGGTTTAATCGGTTCGTACCCGTAATGTACTGTCTGTAATCGGCTCGTACCCGGAAAGTACTGTCTGTACACTCGTTATCCACTGTCTAGAGTCAGCAGGTATTCTTTAAATGTTAATGGAAATGTTCTGATCTGATATGGCTTTGAATGGAATATCTGAATGAGTTTAATGATGAAATATATGCTGGTTTATTCTGTAATGCATATGATGATGAAATTCTGAAAGTATGGTATTTAATTACGAGCATGCTTATATGGATTATGTATTAGTCCTTGCATTCTGCCATTGTGAATGTGTTATGTCTCGACGACCACTGTGAGTGGCCGTCCATAAATTATGTGTGTTTCCCCACTAAGCGTTTTATCGCTTAGCACGGTGTTTTTACCCGTGCAGGTGCGGAAGACGTTTTGCTTTGAGAGAGTCGCCGTCATCAAGCCAACACAGAAGGGATTAGTGTAGGGCTCAGTTTTGTATCAGTTATAGATTCTTTTTGTATAGAACTCTCTGTATCAGCTTCCGCTTTTGTATCTATATTTTGTATATGTAATATTATTTTGTTCAGCTAGTTGATCAGATCATTATTGTAATAGTTTAATTATAGTAATGCATGATCAGCTTTTGTTTTCTGCATGTGAAGTTTTTAATTATTCTATATTTCTGAATGTATGTTATGAATGGATGTATATTTTGCTTTGCTTTTGTTTGGTGACACCTTGTCTCATACGGCATCTCACTCCTTATCGGATGGGATCGCCTACGTATGGGAAGGGGGTGTTACAGTTAGTAGCCTAATGGTAGTGGTATTCTATGAATTAAGGACTTATCCCCAGGTCCTTGGTTCGAATCCCACGAAAGGCAAAAATGCACAAGGGGTGTGTAAAGTTCTGTGAGTAACGCACCGCAGCTCTGTCTGTTCCGTCCTCCTCCGAGCGTAATCGGAGTCGAGTCTGTACTGTGCGGGCTCGGTCGTTACAACGAAGAACTCCGATGTCAATTCAGCTGGTCTCTGGGGATTGAGAAGCACAAGGTTCCACCAATCATATGCTGATCCTTGCAAAAGTGATACAGCACAAGTAACTCGTTGATGCGGAGGGCAAGCTATCTCTTGTAGAATCCTATCTGTTCTCTTCAACCAGAATTCTGCCACATCCGATTCATCCAAAGAGGCTCCATGAAATTCTTCTGCTCCCCATTTCCTTATAAGCTCAGAAGGAGCCTTAGGAGCAGTCAATCTATCTATCACTTGAATTAAACCTTGCACCAATGCTGGATCAAAACCCTGACCTTCTACTGGTGCACGCTCACGTGCAGGTCTATCCCGACCGACCGGATTACTTCCAACCAAATTCACACTTTCCATCGTGTCGCCCATATACTCACTTGGATCCGACTCCATCTAGACACTGCACAAAACAACATCTGCATTAGGCCACGACTCTAGATAGACTCTCATGTAAAGACTCTATACTCAAACAATCACATAGAACCAGAACCGGCTAAACCGGTGCTCTGATACCAAGCTGTAACACCCCGACATTCCCCCATTAGAAGGGATGTCGGTTGCCAAACTCATATACAAACTCGAATACATATACATAAACTCAAATAGGTTAAGAAATGAATACATTTAATTAAAATATAACAAATCCATATATATAACCATAAATTTTTACAAAAAGGATTTGTAATAGATAAACATTTACGGACACAAAATAATTCTTTACAAAAATTACATTTTCAAAATCATACTCCATATACAAAAAATATAGCAAAAGACAAAATAACTCCAATTCTAGACTTCTAGGGGCCGACCTGCAGATGTCGGACCCCAAAATGAACCTGCCACCTACACGGGGAAAAGGGCCCTAATGCTTAGTGGGGAGGAACAACACATGCATGTACATATAATCGCAATAAACATATATTTATAAACTTAATAATAATAAAAGCATATAAACATATACTACTCATGCTTATAACAAGTATTCAACATACACGTATATCAGAAGGTAACCATTTATATTAAAGTAGTCAATATTCATGTATCAACATGACTATAATCATACAACCATTTATATCCGAATACAAGTATTACATTTCATCATGTCATAACGCATATACTTATACATGTAACATATATTCATTTCATATAACTAATAGCTTCATATATAAATCTCATATAATAAATGCAAGTAATAGCCTGATTACTCGCTAACTAGTGGATACGGGTACTAATGAAACTGATAGGACACAGTATCCCAAGCATATGGAGACATGAGTCTCAAAATATTTTATAATCATATATACCCGAAGGTTTACCAGAGACCTAGGTCTCAAACATCTTTTATGACCCAAACGGGGCCCGCATGTAGCAAATAACATATAGCAGCTGCACTCACACTCTAACCCTGGATAAGCGCTTATCTATCCACTAACTATGACTACCAGGCTCAAATAACAACTCAATCACATTCTAAAATAATATTCATATAATAGAAAATAAATCAAGTATAATCATGTTATTTTATGTATACATGTATGTTGGTCAAATTCGGGAACATATACACCATATACAGGGTGCAATAAGAACACGTACTAATAAATAAATAACCCATGTACATATAAAGTATATGCATTTAAATCACATATAATAATAATATTACTCATGTACATATATCTCATAATTAAACAATTATCAATTTATAATAGAGAATTAAGCCCAATCAAGTGTCATGTAGTAAAAAACCCCATGTAAAAGAAGCTTAAAACTCTTTTTCAAAACAGGGCAGAAGAGGCCTCATTGTCGCGCTCATGACAGTGAGGGGAGGAGAGGCTAGTCATGAGTCGCATAGGCAGTTGCGACTCGTGACGCTAGCGTCTCCCAAGCGTCTCGGCGGTCACGAGTCGTAATCCTCCCTCACGACTCGTGACGCCAACGCTTAGAGGAAGAGGAGGTCACAAGTCATGATCCTCCCTCATGACTCGTGACGCTATCGCGTCTCTCCTCGCAGAAAAAGGGACAGTCACGAGTCGTGATCCTCCCTCATGACTCGTGACTGCCAAGGGAAGAGGGTCACGAGTCCTGATCCTCACTCATGACTCATGACCTTCCTTCTCACGTGTATAGAGCGGTAATCCCGCTAGAAGGAGAAGAGCCGGTTTTGCCGCGCTCGCGACAGAATCAATTCTCCTCGATCTCCAGAAAAGCAAAAACAAGAATTGAAGGAAAATCAAAACCCAACTTTACCCAAGCCCATTTTTCATGCTAAAACATGTAAAAGCTTACCATTTTGGCCTCCAAATCACGTTCACAATCATAATAACACAAATCACACCATATTATCATACATCAAAACATCATTTACAGAGATTCCAAAAACCCAGAAATTCATCCATCAAGCTCATACACTACCTCTAATTTAACATGCATATCATCAATATTTTGCTACCACAAATCATGTACACAAAGTTACTACACTCATGTATTTCTATATACCAAAAACTCATAAACAACATCAACATTTAAGCTAAAAAAAAAACATGATCCAAAGTGAGAAGGGCAAAACACTCCCAAACCTGGTAATGGAGCTCAACAAAGCCACTGACGTCAAGCTACAACCTTTCCTTTCCCTTTATCCTTTCGCATTTCTTCAGATTCTTGTACAAATCAAATCAAAACAAACCCAAATCAATCCATGCAAACAACCACATAACCCATAACAAAACCAAACGGAAGGAGAAGAAGAAGATGCAAACCAAATACACAGCCACTTACCTCTTAGAACCCTTTAAAACTCAAAACCCTAGCTCAAAGATTGAAGAATAGCACATGCAAAGGAAGAGAGCAAAAAATGGAGAAGAGAAAGAGCAAGGAAACGTGAGAGAGTAAGGAAGAGGAGCCAAAATCAGATAGCTTCTAAGGGAAGCTAAAAATTTCTGCCTTCCCTCTCTCTACTCCTTTCAAATCCCCATTAATGCACTTACCTACCCAAAGCCACTTGTCACTTTACTATTGGACCTCTTCTACAACTTTCTTGACTTTTGCTTCTAGTCCTTGTAAATTCCCTTATAAATCCTTGGCAAGTTACAATTCACTCACTAACAACTATTTTTTCTCTAAATACTTTAATTAACTCTTCAATTAAGTCCTTAATTCAATTGCATAAATTACAAAAATACCCTTTTAATGATCCAATTACACATGCAATTTCTACTAGGCCATATTTTAGAT
The DNA here is from genome assembly GCA_947683425.1 of Excoecaria cochinchinensis. NCBI lineage: Eukaryota > Viridiplantae > Streptophyta > Magnoliopsida > Malpighiales > Euphorbiaceae > Excoecaria > Excoecaria cochinchinensis. Next base: position 1,350,296 of record CANTUQ010000021.1, on the reverse strand, counting down.
GTGACACTTACCATATGAAAAGAACGCTGTAATACAGGGTCACTCAACGGTGCATCCACTATTAGTTGTCTCAAGTTCGGTCTAACTTTCAATCGAGCAATTAGTGCTCCTTCTGAATCAAATCTCCACCTTTCTCTACCCAGAGACAGAGCTGAAACTGATTTCCTACTTAGAGCATCTACCACTATATTTGCCTTGCCCGGATAGTAATCAATAATGCAGTCGTAATCCTTAAATAACTCCAACCATCTTCATTGCCTTAAGTTCAATTCTTTCTGAGTGAGCAAATATTTCAAACTCTTGTGATCTGTGAAGATCCTGCAAGTTTCCCCATACAAATAATGATGCCATACCTTAAGAGCAAACACTACCGTTGCTAACTCCAAGTCGTGTGTCGAATAGTGTTGTTCATGAGGCTTCAATTGCCTAGAAGCATAAGCGATCACCTTGCCGTCCTACATCAGAACACAACCCAATTTGATACCTGAGGCATCACTGTACATAGTATACTCTTTACCCGAAATGGGTTGAGTAAGTACAGGAGCTTTAATCAACATATCCTTCAACTGCTAAAAACTTTCTTGGCACCTATTAGACTAATTGAACTTAACCTCTTTTCGAGAAGTCGAGTCAAAGGCGAAGCTATCACTGAAAATCCCTTAACAAACCGCCTATAATAACCGACTAAACCAAGAAAACTCTTCACTTCTAGAGCAGACTTAGGTGGCAACCAGTTCAGAATAGCTTCAACTTTGGATGGATCAACCCAAATACCTTTAGCCGAAACCACATGTCCAAGGAATGTTACCTCTTTTAACCAAAATTCGCACTTACTAAACTTAGCATAGAGCTGATTGTCCCTCAACACTTGCAATACCAATCTCAGATGTTCCCCATGTTCCCTTTCATTCTTAGAATAAACCAGGATGTCGTCAATGGACACTAGAACAAAACGATCCAAATACGATCTGAATACCCTGTTCATCAAATCCATGAAAGCTGCGGGGGCGTTAGTCAAACCAAATGGCATCACTAAAAATTCATAGTGACCGTAACGCGTCCGAAAAGCTTTCTTCACAACATCTGTATCCTTAACTCTCAACTGATAGTAACCAGATCTCAAGTCTATCTTAGAAAACACTCTAGCTCCTCTTAACTGATCGAAAAGATCCTCGATCCGTGGCAATGGATACTTATTCTTTACCGTGACCTTGTTAATCTATCGGTAGTCAATACGCATTCTCAAGGTACCGTCCTTTTTCTTGACAAATAGAACCGGAGCACCCCATGGCGACACACTCGGTCGAATGAAACCCTTATCCAAAAGCTCTTGCAATTGATTTTTCAACTCTTTCAATTCCACCGAAACCATATAATATGGAGCCTTAGAAATCAGAGTTGACCCGACACAATATCCACAAACAGTTCTACTTCTCTCTCTGGCGGCAAACCTGGTAATTCCTCTGAAAACACATCCACAAATTCTCTTACTACCGGAATATCTTGTATCTTTACTTGCCCTTATCGAGAATCCAAAATCAAAGCTAAATACGCTTCACATCCCTTCCTCATAAACTGTTTTGCCTTCATAGCCGAAATTACATTGTGCAGCGAATTACTTCCCAAACCTTTTACAACCACAGGTATCTAATCCCTGTCTTTGAGTACAACCGTTTTCCTCTGATAATCAACTATAGCTCGGTGCTTGGACAACCAATCTATAGCCAGAATTAGGTCAAACTCATGAAATGGTAGACTAATCAGATCAATCGGAAACTTCTTACCTTGCACCATCAAAGGACAATCCCGATACACCTGATTCACTTTAACACACTGCCCTAATGGACTAGTCACGCATATCTCATAATCCAGTTTATCCTCATTAGCCAATTCATCACACAACTTATCAGAACATATATAAGAATGAGTAGAGTCTATCAAAGCATACATTTCAATGCTGAAAAGTAAAAACTTACCGGCTATTACTTCCAGAGCATCCTGGTCATCACGAGCTCTTAATGCATATGCTCTTGCGGCTGCCGGCGCTAGACGATCAATTGTCTCAGACGGTTCTCTTTCCCAAGGCCGTCCACCATGACCCCATCCTCTACCTCTAGCACGACTGCCCTGAGGAACATTCGACCCCGTTCGACTAGCCTCTTATTAACCCTGAGTATTCTCATACAAGTTCGAGCAATTAGCTGGAAAGTGGTCGGTGCTACCACATCTAAAACATCCTCCCGTTAACCACCGACATTCGCCCCAATGGCGCTTACTGTAATGGGAGCACTGAGGCACTCCATCACCTCTACCACCCGAAGCTCCTCTACCCATGCCAGACCCTCTAAAGGATTCCTGTCTCCTCTCTCTAGTAGTCGGACTAGCATGCGACTCACCAGAAGGATTTCCTTGAAACTCGTGTGACCTCTTTCCTGAAGAAGAACCTCCCCTAGAGGACTTTTTCCTCTGAGCCTTCTCTCTTAAAATATTCTCAGAGCATTCCGCTCTCAAAGCTGCCTGCACTATCTGATAATAACTAATATCCGGTGAGGACATCAAAGATACCAACATCACCTTTAGAGACTCATTCAGACCCGCCTCAAACTGTTGACATTGAAACTCTCTGTAATAACTCCTGGCGGTGCATACTTACTGAGTCGATTAAACTCCTTCTCATATTTTGCCACATATAACACTCTTTATCGGAGACTCAAAAACTGCGTCCATCTGGCCTCCTTAAATGCCCTAGTTATATACTTACTCTAGAATTATTTTTTAAAGAACTACAATGTCACAGGCTCGGGAAGCTGAGGATGCCTAAGCACTAATGTCCACCAATCATAAGCTGAGCCCTGCAACAAAGACACTACACACTCCACCTCTCTCTCCGGAGGATACTGAATTTCCCTTAGCACCTGACTAACCTTCTCAATCCACCTCTCAGCTTTATTCGAATCATCTAAGCTGGTTCCAAAGAAATCTTCCGCTCCAAACTTCCTTATATTCTCAATTGGAGCTCTAGGGGCAGTAACGCTTTCAAAAACACGGGCCATATCCTGAGATATCTTGAGCATGGCCTCAAAGGGGACCGCAGGGGCCTCAGGTTGCACCCTAGGTGGCTGAGCCGGACCCAAAACAGACGAATCTTGCTCTCGGGGATTCGCACTCTCGACTGACCCCTCAAGTGATCCATAAGCAGACTCCATCTAACTACAAAACATACACAATAATATGCATCAGGCCAACATAACACTAAACGTACACTTTATCTTACACTTGCACAGAAACATCTAAACCTATGCTCTGATACCATAAAATGTGACACCACTTACCTAGACGTAGGGAGCTTCATCCGTCGAGGAGGAAAAAGGACCCCGATAGATGAGGGTTGTCACACAAGACCTCAAATAAAGCAAATAAAGTTACGAATCATTCATTCAAATAGGGTAGAATAAAAATTTCTTAAAACAAAAGACGAAGGCTGAGAACAAAAGTATAGTATTTTATTAATTTACATAATAGCCTTTACATATTAAAATACAAAAGTGCTTAAGCACAGAAGATCGTATACATATCTGATATCCAAATTAAACTACAAAAGTAGAGTTTACATCAAGAGTCATTATTATAAAATGTGTAAACTAATACATATACAAAAAGGTACAATCCTGTACTATAAAATCTCTCTCTCCTCGTTGTGTTGGCCCTGCTGACACGTATCACCCTGCCCAAAATCTCCAACAACTTCCACACCTGCACGGATGAAACACCCGTGCTAAGCAAATACGCTTAGTGGGGAAAACATAATGAAAAATGACCTCTCACAGTGGATGACAGAAACAAATCACATACACATGGCACATACTGGAAATCAATTCTTAATAAACAATTCATCATACTCAAGATATCAACATCATTAATCACACAATCACTCATGCTGAACTGAATTATAACCCATGAATACAGTAAACCTGCTTATTCAAAATAGTGGATAGCGAGTAACGCATACTCATTCAAAATGCATGGATACCCAAGGGTATCAAAATTACTCTCTTCTTTCTATTTCAAACATTTTCGCATGGAATCTTAAACAAGATTCAAGTTTAAAAGGGATCGCGAGGATCTGAACAGGGACCTGATCAGGATCTAGATTACATACGCATGACTGCTGCTAACTGAACTCTATAGGCATGCCTATTTATCCACTTATTGACTCTCGCAGGTCATGCATAATTCATAAAATCACATTCATATAATTCATAAAATTGTCCATTCATAATTCTAAAAGCATCACAAGTTCAGAAAATAAACATTGAAAACATAGAAAAAAACTCAAATTGAAGCAAGGACGTGTCGCGCTCACGACGGCTGTCGTGCTCGCGATAGGGGCGAAACTTGCCCCAGGTCGTGATCGCGGCAGTCTTCGCGCTCGCGCGGAGAAAGAATCACATCTCACTATCACACTTGTGATGAGCATCGCGCTCACGATAGTGAGCGGCCAGCCAAAGCTGTTGCGCTCGCGCACAGGAGCGCGCTCGCGATAGAGAACTGCCCATTTCGCTCGCCAGCCGAGCGCTCTGTCGCGCTCGTGATAAGCTTCGCGGTCGTGACAGAGAGCTCTCGTTGCGACGGGTCGGCAGCCCAAAGCTCAGCCACGCGTGAAAGCTGAATTCATCGAGCTCTATCGCGATCTCGCGATAGTGTCACGCTCACGACAGAGTAGTGATTTCCAGCTCTTACGCCAAAATCTGCAGAAATTCATATTCCCAAAATCACTTAAATCTCCAATTGACTTCAAAACTCAACCCCACACAAATTAATCATTCACAACATCTTAATCCTCCTAAAATCCAACTTATAATCCAATTATTACCATCAAAACATACTATTGACAAGATTAAATTCCATGATTCAATAAACCAGCACTTTCTCTTAGAAAATCATACAAAATCATGCTTAGGTTCAATTCTTCACAAATTATGCATCTCAACTCAAAATAATCAACTCCCATGTCATTTAGATATAAATACCCACAATATATCTCATCAATTTCAATAATTTCCACAAAAGCACAAAAATCACACAAAATGCACAAAAGTGACAAACGTTCCCAAACCTCGAACTCTTGCGCTCTAATCACGAGGCTCCACTTCCACTTGCTATTTCCTTGCCCTTAGGCTCTCTAGGAGGGATCTCTGAGCAAAACACCCATTAAAATAGAATTCAAACTTTAACCCCATAACACCACAATAACCAAATTATAAAGGAAAGAGGATAAAGAAGAAGAATTAGCTACCACTTACCCAAATCAACTTAGGACTACCAAGACTCACCAAAACTTGCAGCTAAAAGGGGAAAGATTGCAAGGAAGTAAAGAAGAAAGGAAGAAGAAGATGAAGAACGGGTTGAGGGAGAGAAGAAACGGGAAAAAGGAAAAAGGACAGCTATCTTCTCTCTCCTCTCTCCATAATTTATATTCTACCCACTTACCACATGGCAACCTCCTATTAGAAGACTACCCCAAGACACACCCAATAACCATCCTCTCCCATACACTTAAAATCAACCTCATTAAACACATCCTAATCCCATATAAACACTCACACCCAACAAAACCCCAAAACACATAATACTATAACTTAAACCATAACACATACTCAAAATAACACATGCCAAAATTGTACATACAAAATCACACACACACAAGGCTCAAACTACAAGGGTGGGAACAGGGCGTCACACCAAGACAATAGCTTACATAAGATGGTATGATGACGTTGAGTTCCTCATGTCCTTTTATTATCGCTGCTGCCACAGTACTCTGAGACTTGCATCACCATTGGGTCTCCACCCCTTTTAGACATAATGTCAAACTCTAGAGCTAGCCTCTTATTTCTTCCCTACTTGATTGGTGAATCAGGTGGCAACTCATATTTGGACCCAGCAACACGTGGGGGGACTTTAGCTACATTTGTAGAAGTCTCCCTGACCATGACTGGTTCAACTTGGTTTACAGCAGGTACTAAAGGAGGAATTCCAAAATCAGATGCTACGATAGCAAGCTTTTCACTGAACAAACCCATCATTGTCCTTTCAAACTCCTCAAACCTCTTGTGCAGGTCTTGCGAGACATAAGTATCAGCAGGTTGCATTGGATTAGACATCATTCCCCTTTCTGCTTACTTTGGCAGCTATTCTAAAATTCTATATGTGGTGTCCCTCGGACGTGAACCCAAACCTGGCTCTAAACCTTGCTCTAACATACTGAATTTTTATTGTTCTAAAGCAAGATGCTCCGATAAAATCAATGTTGGGATCCCTAAACCACCCAGGCAAAATGGTCTATGATGGCTGAAAAAAAAAAGGAGTTAGAATGATGCATGAATGAAATGTAATGCATGACCATGCTATGCAACGAACGGTCGACAATGGTTGAAAATCAAGAGATTAGAATGATGTATGTGATACGTGGAAGAAATTTATGCACAAGATGATATGTACATGTGAAAATGATATGCATAGAATAAGATGTACACACACACGAAGGAAATTTTTTTTAATTTTTATTTTATTTTATGTGCATGAATGAAACATAATGCATAAGCATACAGTGCAGCATCCACAACCATATGGAAGCAGGTAGATCTTTCCAATCTTATTGCTCCCATACAGGAGGTCGTGCGGTCTCTTTCCTCGGTAGGCTTAGCCCAAGGGTTATCGGGGAACCCAATGAGCACATATGGTGCGCGGTTGAAAACCGACAGCATAACCTCTCTTATTTAAAGCACATACATATGGGATTTGATAATTACGTATTCAAACAATTCAAATGAACTAAAAAGGGCCTACCGGGGCATAAAAGCCCGTGACTGAGTGACCATTTAATTTAATTGAATTTGTTCAATACATAATGGTTCACATTACAAGCACATTATTATGGTACATATTACCTAAGGGAAGTATCTACTTGTCATTACATGGACTTTATTCGGGTGTTGAAATTTTTAGGCTACCCAAGCATGGTCCCTGCTATAGACACCGGGTCCCGAGGCAGCCTAGATCAGGATTACCCAATGATGAAATTAAGTGTGCCGATTTATAAAAAAAAATGAAAGTTGGAAGTGATGATATCCTTGTCAAATTGATTTATTAGAAATAAATAAAAATTTATTTTAAAAAATATTTTAAATGTTTTAAAAATTATTTTTGAGACAAAAAGGGTATGTTTTAAAATTATTGTGTTTTAGAAAAAAAAATTCGGAAAATCGTGAGTGTCAGACTGCGGCAGCGCGCGCGACAGCCCCCAGCGTGCGCTACGAGCGGCGACGCCGGTCGGGCGTGCCGACAGGCGTCGCTCACCCCTGTGCGCGCCCGTGAGTGGCTGATCAGCCCCCAATCCATTTTTGGCTGTTTTTTCTCATCTTTTAGTGTTTTTAACTCATTTATTTTGCATAATTTAATTCTAAAAACTTTTTGTCTTCTAAACTCTTCAAATTTTTCAGTTTTTTGGGTTTAATGTGAGTTAAATTAATTTAATTTCTTTATTAAAAATCTGAATTTTTTGGGGATTATAAAATCATTTTTAGAGAGAAATTTGAAGGGGGGATTTTTCTTAAGAAAAATATACTTTCTCTTTTCTTCTTCTTCTTCTTCTTCTTCTTCATATTTTTTTTCTTCTTCAAGAAAAATTGTCCAAGTATTCTAATCTGATTTTTTAATTTAATTCTTGAGACAAATAAATCAATTATTTGTTCTTGTGAATATTTTTACTTCTTGTTTTTCATAAATTTTCCTTAAGACAAATAAATCAGTTATTTGTTTTTGTGATTAAATTTCATTATATATTATTTATTTTTCTAAGTCAAAGCAAGGAATTTGTCATCCAACTTCATTCGTCACATCAAATTTGAGGGTAGGCATTCTTGGCTCAACTTTTAATTTAATTTTCAATTTATTTTTGTTTACAATTAGTTAGCTATCATGTAAATTCTTTTAGATCTATTATTTATTTTACTTCTTATTTCTTGCATGTTTATTTAATTGTTCATATTGTTAATTCTTATTCTTATTTCTTATTTTTGTTGTTCACATTATTATTGTCATTATTTTGTTCATATATTATTGTTATTGTTAGTATTATCATTTAACATGTGTTAGCATGATTGTCTTATTATTATTATTACTTGCATATCTAATTGGATTATTCATATTCTTTGATATTATTTATCATTATTTATATCATTGTTATTATTTGTTATTATTATTGTGATTAGTGTTATCATTATTATTATTATTATTATTATTATTTATCATTACTATTACTACTATTATTATTATTATTTTTTATTAGTTTTGTTTATTATTATAATTTATTATTGTTGTCATCATCATTATTATTTTCATGTTTTCATGCATGTTGAATTTTATTATTGTTGTTATCTTTTATTATTTATGCATGTTAAATTGTTAATATGTTGAGTTGTTTATTTTATTATGCCATCTAATTAATTTGTCATACATTATGCATGTTGTTTTATTTGTTTTAATTTATTTTTTACATGTTACATGTTTAACTCATTTTCATTACTAAAATCATCTTTATTTGTGTTTTTATTTTAACATTAATTTTTTTATGTGTGAGTTTTCCAATGCCGAGTGGGAGCCCATGGAACTTTGAAGACACCATTTTGGTGGAGTTTATATTTTTAGTATTTTTAGCATTTTTAATATTATTTTGCTTTTATTTGCTTTTATTATTTAATATATAATTTGTAATAAGTTTGTTTATTTTCATGCACGTTAATTAAAAACTCGCATAAAGTTTTATATTAATAAATTGGGATTTTTCTAACAAAATGGGACCAATGTCCTAGCTTTTTTTTTATCCACATAAATTATCACTTTAAAATTGTTTTCTTCAACTATGCATGCGAGGACCAATGTCCTCATCCTTAATAAATACCCCATTTTATGCATGATTTACATTTATTTTACAATGGGGATTGTATTCAGCCTCTAGTTTTGATGTAATTTATTTTTATGTACTTTATTTTATTTATGCTTTCATTTACCGCTTTCCTTGGATGACCAACTTGCGCTCTATTCATTACATCAAAATGTATGAGAAAAGGGATAAAAAACTTAAATTCAAAACTCATTTTTAACTTAATCAAGGTATGAATAAATGAGAAGTCCAAAACAAGCTCTGGTCTTTAGGCTTAAAGAGGCGAGAGGGCCATCTCAATGTTCTATTGGGGTGGGGCCTCCAAGACACCTCTCGTGTCCCGTAAAAAGACTCAATTTGCATAGTCCTAGGTTCCACGAGGCAAGAGGGCCATCCTAATATTCTATTAGGATGAGGCCTCCAAGACCCCTCTGACTAGCCCAAAATGGACATAGCAGCGCTGTCTTATGGGGTCAATTTCACTCATGGTCACTCAACTTATCACTTATCGCACAAAAGTAATCGACTTTTTTTTTTCTTACTTAAATGTCACTGAACTTTTAACATTATTGCACAAAAGTCATGTTGACCGGAATCCGGCGACGACCCTTGCCGGATTGATGATTTTTTTGCAAACATGTTAAAAGTTCAGTAACATTTAAGTTGAAAAAAAAAAGCTAATTACTTTTGCGAGATAAATGATAAGTCTAGTGACCGTGAGTGAAATTAATTTAAATGTAGCATTTGTTGAACTTATCAATCCGGCAAGAGTCGCCGCCGGATTCCGGTCAACATGACTTTTGTGCAATAATGTTAAAAGTTCAGTGACATTTAGGTAAGAAAAAAAAAGTCGGTTACTTTTGCGCGATAAGTGATAAGTTGAGTGACCATGGGTGAAATCAACCCCTGTCTTATGCTCACTGAGGCTAGACGACCTTTCCCAATATTCTATTGGGTGGCAATTCCAAGAAACCTCCTTGTTGCCCAAAATAGATGCACTTGTAATTTCTTATAAGTTTTATGAACCTCATCCCGAAAGCCCTAAAGCCGGGCACTCTGGGCGACCCGTGGTTCGACACACGTCACGGTGGTGACTCCACTGGGGACATAAGAGACTTTAATTCGAAAGTACATTGTTAAAATTTATAATTGAGTTTTAATTTAAAAATTTTATCCCTTTTTGAAAATTGCATATCATTTCATTAGAGTCTTAGAACTATGTTAGTTTGGTCCCTATTTTTAACCCCGGTGTGTTATCGAAGCATGACTCTACGTTCACTCAATGTGGGAAAGTGTTAGGGATAATCACCAGCCCAAGCCTCGTACCTTATGGTATATCAAATGGAGCCCCAATCGATCGTTATGCTCGTGATGAGTTAGACCCGTTGGCAGGGACCATGCTTGGGTAGTCCTAAAGTATCATCACCCTTGACCAAAGCTCATGTAATGGTAATAGATACTTCCCCTAGGTGATATGCTCCTTAATACAATGCTTGCTATGTGGGCCATTATATATTGAACAAAATCAAACAAATTAAATGGTCTTTTATCAAAGGCTTTCATGCCTTGGTGAGCGCATCTTAATATGGTTTAAATGTTTGAATACATAAAGGCCAAAACCCATACGTATGTACAATAGGCAAGAGATATTACGCTGCCGATTTTTCACTATGAGCTATACACGTCTAATGGGTTCCCTGTTGACCCATGGACCAAGCCCACCTAGGAAAGAGACTACACTACCTCGTGTGTGGGAGTGATAAGGTTGGAAGGATCTATCTGCTTATATGTGATTGTCCATGCTGCATCAACATGATCATGCATTGTATATGTCATTCATGCATCATCCTAACATTTCAAATTTTTCAGCCATCATAGATTCGCCTAAGTGGACTAGGGGTTCTGGCGGTCTGCTGGTGAGGATAGATCTGCCTCTTGGATTGACAGAATTAGTGTCTGATTAGGATTATGAGACATCCTCAATGACCAGAGAGTCATCCATAGAATCACAAATGGCAGAAGAGACCGGAGCCTTAATAACTCAAGACCTTGCTAGGATGCTAGAGGATTTTGAGCGAAGAATGTTGGAAATGATGGGAGCTATGGCTGATAGGATTGCTCGACAACCCTCGATGGTTTATGCTGGGCTTTAAGGTGAACTAGCTGCTGGCAGAGAGGCCCCCATTGTAGTTAATGCTGCTCGCCAGCTTGTTAATGAACATATAGCTGTTGTGCCTGCTGAGCCAAGAAGGGCAATAATCCCCAATCCTAATGATGATTTTGTGATGGAAGAGGAAGATGAAGAGGCAGTAGCAACCTCAATTTGTGGGGGCCAGAGCACCCAGGGCAGAAGATGAGGCGATGAGCGGGTTGGAGTAATAGATTGAAGTAATCACCTGCATGCTATCAGCTAAAAAGGGGATCAACCCCGAAGATAGAGATTTAGGGGATAAAGAGCTATTGCCCCAAAGGTTCAAAATGCCTGAGCTGCCGAAGTTTGATGGCACCTCGGATCCCTCTACACATATTAAGCAGTATACCCTGGTGATGAAAGGCATAGTGTTGACCAAGAAACAGAAGGTGGAATATTTCCGCCTTAGTCTGGTGGGTTCGGCTTTTGACTAAGGAGGATTGGGACCTTTTGACGAAGGAGTTCATGAAGCAGTATGACTGCAGCACCAGGATGGAGGTCACCTTAAAGGACCTCGAGCTTTTACAGCAGAAGAATGATGAGTCATTCCGTGAATACCTTACAAGATGGAGAAATAGGGTCATGGAGATGAAGAGAAAGCCTGACACTGCTGATCAGATTAGGCTATTTATCAGGAACTCTTGCCCTTACTTGAGGGACTTGCTCAGCTTTAAGGGGCTCAGAGATTGAAAGTCGCTTAAGGACATTGCTGTAGAAGCTGAGGGTGCTTACCTGGCGAAGAAAGCAAGCCAAAACAACTTTTTTGGGAAAGGTTATGGCAACTAATCGGGGTACAAACCAAGCGGTGTAGGAAGCAACAGTAATAGAAGTGGTAAGACGGCCGAGGTTTCAGCCACTGAGGTTGGATAGGTTCACAGGTATTACTCCAATTTGGGCCGCTCTCTGTAACACCCCCTACGTCCCCATTGGAAGGACACGGGTGCGCTACCGACGCTCATTCACAAACATGCGCACATGCACTAAGCGGAAGCATACATTCATACATAAAAACATACGGAGATACAGCAGTGTGACGCGCGCCGGATCCCGAGCGCCGCCCTTTCGGACCGCCCGCACGTGGGCGATCGGGGCATTAGCGGGTCCGTTAACAGCTTGCGATGAATCGCAAGTGCGTCTATGTTGAGCAACACGGAGGTTTCATGGAGTCGCCACCCAATAGAACATTGGGAAAGTTTCTCTCGCCTCGGAGAGCCTAAGACTGCGCTTTTTATCCATATTGAGCCATGAGGCCTAGGATTAGCGCTAAAGCCTCGTGACTCAAGAAGTATCTTGAAGGATGACCTCTAACCTCTTGAGCCCAAAGACCAGAGCTGGTTCGGGACTTCTCATTTATTTATACCTTGATTAATATTATAATTAAGTTTTGAATTTATTGTTTCATCAACTTTCCACACAATGCAATTTAAAATTAAAGGCGCAATCATTCATATCAAAAGCGGTAAATGTAAGCAAAATCCAAAATAAAGCATTTAAAAACGAATTACAATAACACTAGGAGCGGAATACAACTCCCATTTTATAAAAGTGAAATACATGCATAAAACGGGTTATTAATTAATAGTGAGAACATTGGTCCTCGCATGCATATTTATTATGAAACAATTTTGAGGTGATGATTTATTTGGGTATGAAAAAAAACTAGGACATTGGTCCCCTTTTATTTAGAAAAAGATGTCAAGTTAATTAATAAAAATGTTTTTGTGATTTTCTTTTTAGCGTGCCTAAATAAAGAATTTTACAAGAAAATTATATGGCAAAATTAAATAAAATATTACAAACCAAATGAGCCTTTTTGGACCTCCCGATGTGCTCGCAAAAACGCCCAAGCGAAAAAATGAGTTTAGACATAAAAAATAAAATACAATTAAAACAATATTAGTGATTAAATCAATTCAATCAATTATACAAAATAATGAATAAAAAATTAAAATAAAAATAAGGTGATATAAGAAATGATAATGGAATCAAAAATATTAACAAATCAAAATAAAATGAGAAACATGGATTATATGTGATAAATGATTAAATGATGTGATGAAAATAAAACATGTTAATTAATTAATGCATGAAAATATACACATGATGGAAATAACGATGATAAGTGAAAAATAATAAATGAATAAATAAACAAATAATAATAAATCATGTAACAATGATAAAAAGAATAATAAAAATTAGTAAACAAAAGAATGATGAAAATAATAATGATATATAACAAGGTTAATTGATGTGTTCATAATTAATACAAACTATTTACATGGCAAAAAGATTAATTTACATTAATTAATTATTTGCATGTTAAAAATAATGAGGAATCAAAATAAATTATTTACATGTTAGGAATTAAAAAAAACAATATTCACATGAATAAAAATCAAATCATATATATAAACAATTAAATGGAACAAATATAAGATGAATACAACAAATGAATAGATGAAAACAATAAATAAATCAATAAAAACAATAAAATATATATGAATAAATTAAATAAAAATAAAATAAAATAGAAATGGAGCCAAGAATATTTACCCTCAGAATATTGGATTTGATGAAGGAAAAGTGATGATTTTCCGGAAAATTGCTTGAAATAATAATTCAGCAATAAAATTAATTCTCTTTGTTTATGGAGAAAAACAAAGGAATTGATTTGTATGCTTAAGATTAAAAAGAAATTGATGTCAAAATGATGATTAATTTCTTGTGTTTATGGAGCAAAAACAAAGAAATTAATTGGAATAATTAACAATTGAAAATTAATCTTTTAATTTCAATTAAACCTTATTAATTAAAAAGAGAAATCTGAAATTTTGAAGAGAAAATAGAAGAGAGGAATTCTGGAAAATTAGGTCTCAAAAATGTGGAGGCTCCCCCTTTTTTGATTTCATCCTAAACTATTTAAAAGATAGGAAATGTTGCCCTAATTTAATTAAGGAAAACAAACCTAATTTTATTCAAATTCCTTTATTTTTGGGGATAAAATCAAGTTTTATTAATTAATAATCTATAAAAAATATTTTGGAATTTTATTTGAAGTCAAAAACCCTTAATTTTGGGATAAAAACGGATTTTTGGGTGAAAAAATCGGAAAAAAGGCTGAAAAAATGGAAAATAGGGTAACAGACCCTGTACCGACGGCCAGAAGCCCGTCGCCACAGAGGGACGCCGCCCGTCGCTATAGAGCGACGGGCACTCACGCGGCGAGGCGCGCGCCGTGCGGAGCGCTCGGGCGGGAATCGCGCGCAGAGGCGCGCGGTGCGGCGCGCAGCGCGCAACGCTGCGCGTCGCTCTTTAGCGACGCGCGGCATTGGCGACGCTGCGCGTCGCCAAACCGCGCCCAGCGCGCTGGGCGCCTGGGCGTCGGCGTGCTGGGCGCCTGGCGCCCGCGAGCTGGGCGCCAGCGCGCCTGCGCGCTGCCGCGCCCGACACTCGCGGTCCGAAAAATTTTTTTATTTTTTTTTTTATTTTTTTTCTATTTTTAAATTATAAATTGACTAAAAACACTATAATTTTAAGCCCCCATTTTTCAAAATTAATGTTTTTAAATATTTTTTATTATTTTCAAATTTTTCACTCTAAAATACAAATTTAACGAGAAAATCATCAACCATGACACAAGCGGTGTGTTTACCATTGATCTGTGCCCTGATGTACAAAGGTCGGTTGTGGTTGCGACCCTCTGTTGGTAGGTCTGCATCAGAAAAAACCAACTTCTCCCCGGATCCCCCCTTTACAAGGTCTAAAAGCTCGGATGGAGAGATTGTAGTTGCTACGGTGGATACGCTCAATGCTTCGACTAACTTCTGTCGGTGCGAGGGGGACCGTGGTTCCACAAGTTAGGGGGAGTACCATCCACATTACACCAGATAATTAAAATACCCCATGAAGGAGAAGTAGTGACCATTAAAGCAGCAAGAGAGAACCAAGTGTCTGCCTTGGAGATCTCTAATCAGCCATTCAGTGGCTTTCATGTATCGATGATCGGAGAAGAGCAAAACCTAGAAGGTAGCCCTCAAGTGGTGAATATGCTGAAGAAGATGCACTTCCTCCCAGGGGCTGGTTTGGGAAAAGAGTCACAAGGGCTGCAGAATGCTATCACTACACGTGGTCAGAAAGATCGAAAGGGGTTGGGCTACAAAGGAGAATATGGTAAGAAGAAAGGGTCAGGGAAGATTCCCCATATTTCGGAGAGCTTTGTGCCATCATCATCGGTTTGTGCCTACACTGGAGAAGAAGAACCGCAGTGGGTAGATGGGAAGATTATCCCTGGATTTGAAATTTTTAACGACGTCTTTGATTGGGAGATCGGAGTTGTTAAAGCTGTAGAGAACTTTTGGGATGAGGAGATTATGACCCAATGCAGCATATGGGACAGAGATGAGCCCGAAGAGATTGTAACTGATAAACTGTTAGCCACCAGACTTAAGGGGAAGGAGAAGATAGTGGAGCCAGAGCCGAAGATTGAAGATCTCAAGATTTCACCAAATCAAGAAGCCAAAGCACAGTCAGCTGCAGCATCGGCGTCGACTGAAGTTGATAGTCATTTAGATTCTCTTTTTATACCAGAACTCTTTGAGAACAATGTTAATGTTTCTGATTATGTTAATGAGATGAATAACTTTGCTTACTTGTGTGATGTTTCTGATGATTTCATGTCGCATGATCATAAGCATGATGCATTCATTTTTGATATTAATTCAACTGGCACAACTGCATTTAATCTCGGAACTTTGGAAAATCCAAAGGAAATTTTGCTAGCATCAGACATAACTCCTGAAGAGAGAATAAAATTTGAGAGAATATTAAAAAAATATGAAAAGGTCTTTGCCTGGACCTATGAGGATATGCCGGGAATAGATCGAGATGTTGCCGAACATGCCATCCCAACTTACCCAGAGTTTAAACCAGTCAAGCAAAAGCTTCGGAGGCTTAGGCCAGAATGGGCACAGAAAGTGAAAGAGGAGATCCATAAGCAGATTGAGGCTAAGTTCCTGATAGAGGTTCAATACCCAACATGGTTAGCTAATGTGGTTCCTGTAGCTAAGAAAGACGGTAAGGTTCGAGTATGCGTCGACTATCGAGACCTGAATAAAGCTTGCCCTAAAGATGATTTCCCACTGCCTCATATTGATGTGCTAGTAGATAGTGCTGCTGCTTGTATGATGTATAGCTTTGTGGATGGGTACGCAGGGTACAATCAAATCCTTAACAAGATAGTGGACCGGATCAAGACAGCCTTTATCACCAAGTGGGGGACATATGCCTATCGGGTTATGCCTTTTGGGTTGAAGAATGCAGGAGCAACCTATCAGAGGATGGCAACCAAGGTTCTCAATGACTTAATCCACAAAGAAGTGGAGGTGTACGTTGATGACATGATGATTAAGTCGGCTACCAGGGAAGGTCACTTTGAGGCTTTAGAAAAGTTCTTTCAAAGAATTAGCAAGTACGATTTGCGCCTCAATCCCAAGAAGTGCCTTTTTGGAGTTACATCAGGAAAGTTGTTAGGCCATATAGTAAGCCAGAGGGGAATCGAGGTAGATCCCGATAAAGTCAAAGCCATAAGAGAGATGCCAGTGCCCCAGAAGGAGAAGGACGTCAGAAGTTTCTTAGGAAAGCTTCAGTACATCAGCCGATTTATTGCAAAGCTAACTTCAGTGTGTGAGCCTATTTTCAAGCTTCTTAGGAAGAATCAGCCGGTGATATGGAACGATGACTGTCAACTGGCCTTTGACACCATTAAGGACTATCTGCTAAATCCTCCGGTACTAAGACCACCACACCGTGCCAAACCACTAATCCTGTACTTGGCTGTGGAAGATAACTCAGTGGGTGCTATGATGTCTCAAGAGGACGATTTTGGTGTGGAGTTTGCCATTTACTATCTTAGCAAGAAATTCTTGCCTTACGAAGCCAAATATGTAGAGGTGGAAAAGATTTGTTTAGCGGTTATCTGGGCTTCTAAGAAGTTGCGACACTACTTTCATTCCTTCAAGGTACAAACGGTTGCCAAACATAATCCGCTTAGATACCTCCAAGAAGCACCCTCTTTACTAGGGAAGATGGGAAGATGGTTACTGCTGTTGCAGGAATTTGACATTGAGTACATAACCAAGAAAACCATTAAGGGAAGAGCGGTAGCAGAGTTCTTAGCCGAGCATCCTATTGAGGGAGATCAGTTTGAATACAACTTCCCAGATGAAGACGTCACGGCCATAGCAGTGCAAGGGTGGCAGTTATTCTTTGATGGAGCAGTCAATAATAAGGGGGCAGGCGTAGGAGTTATTCTTACGACCCCAGATGGTGAAAGGCTACCATTGGCTAAGAAGCTGAGGTATAAGGCTACCAATAATGAAGCAGAATATGAAGCTTGCATCTTTGGATTGGAAGCGTTACTTGCTCTGGGGGCAAAGACCGCAGAAGTATTTGGGGATTCCTCCTTGGTAATTCATCAAATTAAAGGAGAGTGGTCAGTCAAGGAAGAAAGGTTGTTGCCTTATGTAAAGCACTTGAGAGCGTTGAGCAGCCAATTTGAGATTTGCACTTTTCACTTCATCCCCAGAGACGAAAATCAGTTAGCTGATGCTCTAGCAACTTTAGTGTCTATGTGGGACAACCCAACAGGAGTTGCGATGAAACCCGTGCTGATATATAGTTCAGAAAGACCTGGTTTTGAAGCGGAACAGGTGATGGACATTGATGCCACTGATGAAAATCCATGGTATTATGACATTCAGAATTATTTAGAGAGATCAGTCTTTCCAGAGGAAGCCACGGAGAAGGACCAAAAAATGATCAGGAAGTTATCCACTCAATTCATCAGTGTTAATGGCACTTTATACAAAAGGCAAGCTGATGGTATCCAGTTAAGATGTCTGGCAGAGAAAGAAGCTAAAAGAGTTATGGAAGAAGTTCATGCCGGGGTTTGTGGAGCTCACATGAATGGCTTAGCCTTAGCAAAGAAGATCATGCGCCAAGGGTTTTATTGGCTCACAATGGATACAGATTGTTCAAAATTTGTGAAGCAATGCCAGTTATGCCAACAGTACGCGAATTTGAGGCATGTGCCAGTTTCAGAGTTACATAACTTAACATCTCCATGGCCATTTGCAGCATGGGGAATAGACATCATAGGCGAAATCCATCCTACTGCTTCTAATGGGCATAGATTCATCATAGTTGCCATTGACTACTTCACTAAGTGGGTTGAGGCTGAATCTTTCAAGAAGGTTGATGCAAGGGATATGGCTAAATTCATCGAGCGGAATTTGATATGCAGATATGGTCTCCCACATCACATTGTGTCTGATAATGGGGTACAATTCCTAGCAGAGACTAAACAGATGCTCCAGAAATATGGGATCCAACATCATAAGTCTTCTCCTTACCGTCCTCAAGCGAATGGTGCAGTTGAAGCGGCGAATAAGAATGTGAAAAGAATTTTGGCCAAGATGGTTCAGAACTACAAGGATTGGGCAGAAAAGTTACCCTTCGCACTTTGGGGATATAGAACAACAGTCAGAACCTCTACAGGGGCAACGCCATTCTCTCTGGTATATGGAACTGAAGCAGTCCTACCGGTTGAAATTGAGCTGAAATCATTGAGGGTAGTCATGGAAGCTGAGATTCCTGAAGCAGAATGGGCACAACAACGTTTGTCACAGCTAAATCTGTTGGATGAAGACAGGTTACGAGCCTATTACCACAACCAAGTTTATCAAAAGAGGCTGGCTCGGTCATTTGGCAAGAAAGTACGAAAGCATCCGTTGAAGGAGGGGGATTTGGTCTTTAAGATGATGAGGCCGGGAGTTCCAGACATACGAGGAAAATTCAGACCAACCTGGGAAGGACCCTTCATTTTGAAAAAGTTGCTAACAAAAGGAGCAGCAATTTTAGCAGACAGCGATGGGAATGAGTTCAAGGACCCGGTCAATGTCGATAGACTTAAAAGGTTCCATGGCTAAAGACCAAAAATAAAAAGAAGAGAATAAATGCCCCGCGGGTCGAAAACCGAAAAAAAGGCGGCCTTGCTAAAATTGGGCGCCCTGTCAGGGTGAAAACCGAAAAAAGGCATCCTGGGCAAAAATTAGGGCAAAGAGAAAATATTCAATCGAGAAAACCCGAGAGGGCCGATTGATAACAGGAGTTTGATGCTGACAAAACCCACTCCGAGATTAGGTGTAGTCATATGCTTTTGAATTCTTGTCAAATGAAAATCATGTATGATGAAATCATATAGAAATGTACACAATTTTGCAATGAATAAAAGAATACATTTTCATTGATCTTTCAGTTCTTTCTTAAAAAGAAATATACCAATCGTTCATCTAATGATTATTGCTCAGTCCCTTCATTGGATATGTGCTATTTGCTTTTAACAGAAGCTTTGGTGGTAACCTTAAAAAAAAAAAAAAAAAAAGGCCGTTAGAGATGAAAACCGTAACTGGCTCTCTAAGCAAAAGTTAGGCCAAAGGGCAGGGTGAAAACCTGAAAATAGGCAGTCTGCCCTACAAAAAAAAAAAATAAATAAAAGCCGCTGGATTGGGTTGGGTCCATTCCAGGCAAAAGTTAGGCAAAGGGTTGTGTGAAAATCCCATAAGGGACGCATTTCCCGCAAAGAAAAGCTAGTGGGAAAATCCACAAGGGACGCACTACCTTTAAAACAATGACGTTCAATGCCTGGAGTGATAAGGCGGCGTTACTTCAGATGATCTTCTTTCAATCAGGTAACATACAACACAGAACATGAAACAGAATCCCGGGTAAATGATCATGGACCAGGGGGGCAAGGATATATACCGGACGTCTCTTTCAGAAAACTTGTTGACGATCCTCAGGATTCAGGGGGCATTGTAGAGCAGGCAGGCTACAACCTCAGCAAACCATGAACCACCTAGGGCACAGTCTATACATTGTTGCAAGCATTTGCATTCCATATCATGCACACGTGATTTCTTGTATATTCCTATGCATACAATCTTGCAGGACAAATCGGCGGGGAACACCAACAAAAGCCGAGTGACGACACCAGTCCAAACATCTAAAGGAGCACAGTACCAATTCACAGCGGTTAGCACGATGGCGGCACTACCCACAAGAGGTTAGCACGACCACGGCACTACCAATTCACAGCGGTTAGCACGATGGCGGCACTACCCACAAGAGGTTAGCACGACCACGGCACTACCAATTCACAGCGGTTAGCACGATGGCGGCACTACCCACAAGAGGTTAGCACGACCACGGCACTACCAATTCACAGCGGTTAGCACGATGGCGGCACTACCCACAAGAGGTTAGCACGACCACGGCACTACCAATTCACAGCGGTTAGCACGATGGCGGCACTACCCACAAGAGGTTAGCACGACCACGGCACTACCAATTCACAGCGGTTAGCACGATGGCGGCACTACCCACAAAAGGTTAGCACGACCACGGCACTACCAATTCACAGCGGTTAGCACGATGGCGGCACTACCCACAAGAGGTTAGCACGACCACGGCACTACCAATTCACAGCGGTTAGCACGATGGCGGCACTACCCACAAGAGGTTGGCACGACCACGGCACTACCAATTCACATAGGTTAGCACGATGGCGGCACTACCCACAAGAGGTTAGCACGACCAAGGCATTACCTGTTACAACCAAAAGACAGCAACAGCTATCATTACAACTCCATCAAGCAGGAAGATCGACGCCTCAGGTACGCGTCTCTTTCCTTTTCTTCTTTGAGTTTAGGCTCACCTAGACACTAGTGTACTAGATTCCCCTAAACTGGGGGCAACTGTAGACACCGGGTCCTGAGTCAGCCTAGATCGAAGTTACCCAATGATGATAATTGCCTTCACAGGCTTAAAAGGTTAAAGGTGATGATTTTCACTCTAAAATACAAATTTAACGAGAAAATCATCACCTTTAACCTTTTAAGCCTGTGAAGGCAATTATCATCATTGGGTAACTTCGATCTAGGCTGACTCAGGACCCGGTGTCTACAAGCAGAAATTAAAACTTTAAGGAAACAATAGCTGAACATACATTAACTCACATACGTACATATAATCATTCAGCGGAAGCATAAGACGAAAGATAAAATGAAGAAATAACTGAAAACTTTATTACAATAAGATCCTTACATATAATTACATATACATAAGACTAGAGAAAAACAAAAGCTAAAATACAGAGGTTGAGCAAAAATACAAAACTTCTAACTCCTACGTGGCCGACCTTGCAGATGCGTGACTTGAGCGGAACCAAACCTGCCACCTGCACGGAAAAAGAACTCGTGCTAAGCGATAAATGCTTAGTGTGGAAAACACATAAGCAATATGGACAACCATTCACAATGGTCGTCAAGGCATAACACATGCAAATGGCGAATGCGGACATTCATAACACATATATAGTCAGGCTTGCATAGTAAAGGCATTCATTCGAAAACTCACATCCATATACTTAATGAGGTATCAACTATCAGAACCTTTCCATGTACAGTCACTAGAGATATTACGCATGCAACTATCATGCCAAGGTACCCATGCATTAACGGAAAATCCATTCACTTGTAACACAATTACCATATAGTAACATACCCAGCTATCATGCTAAGAACACTAGTTGTCTAAACACACATTTGTCATGCCATAACACACATTAGCCGAACCCAAGGGAAGACGTCAAACACCACACTTCCACTACACCACTCTATCACATAAAATGTAATAACTTGAAATGTAAACACATGACCACACGCCGAAATCACTACAATAGGAAAAAATAGAGAGAGAGCACATAACATAACACAATATTTATAACATTCCATGGTCAAGAGCACATTCATATGTATCTTGATTCACATACTTCACCATAACAGTAAATAGTACAAAATCAGGTTCATGTACATACTTATTAACCATAGCATTCCGTAATTCAAGTTTGCATTCATATACCTATTAATTCATATGCTTATAAACATAACTAATCGGATTCACACACTCATCAGCATAACATAATAAACTATAACCATGGCATTCAAGAGATTATGATCGCAGTTGTACACATTCAATTCACATACTTATGTTCATAATTGATTGTATACAAACACATTCTCAATATGATATACGTTGATAATTATGCACAATACACAAGCTTGAGTCACATTCAACCCATTCAGAGATTCATAATCACATTCGAGTACATAACTGATTCGCATGTCCAGAATTATGTTCATCCGAATATCACATTCCCTTAATCATATCAGATAAAACAAACAGGATACCTGCTTACTCAAAATAGTGGATAACTAATGAACTGACAGTACCTTATGCGTACGAATTGAATACTGACATCACCTTACGGGTGCGAATTGAATACTGACATCACCTTACGGGTGCGAATCTAATACTGACATCCCCTTACGGGTGTGAATCGAATACTGACATCACCTTACAGGTGCGAATCGAATAGATTAAAGGGTTCGCGAGGAACCAAACAAGGACCTGATCAGGGTCCAAACGTCCAAAGGTGCTGTAGCTTAGAGACTCTATTAGGCATGCCTAACTATCCACTAGACTGACTCTCGCAGGTCATGCGTAAAACAATTCACGTTTTGAATCGCATAATGCATATATATAGAGATATATTAACATGCATAAACCATAGTACAATAGACATAGAAATATGTTCATAATGTCAGTCATGCATCATACAATTTATATTGCAAAGCATATAGTATAATTTATGCCAACACACTATACACATATCTTTATTCTATAGTACCAGGGTCTAGTAGGGGAACACTATTATACCAATACTTAACAATGCAAAGTCTTAATCATGCAATGATACAATTTACACTTAAGCATAGCATAATATTCTTAGAGGAGGATCATTAGTACAGATATGCATAATACATTTCACATTTAACATTACATGCTCATGATAAACAACCACGAAATTGGCATTCATAACTCACTCGATTTCAGATGGCAATATGCGATACCACCCACAACAACTAACATTAACAAATCACATCAAGCAATCTCACTTCGTTCAATAACCTTTAAACGTGTATAACTTAATCTCAACTCATAATTATGCTTACTTATTCATGTTACACATGCACATACAGATTAAGGTATTATAATCCTCAATAATGTCATTAAACTTGACTAGATTCTATAACATACAATTACACATCATTACTTCATTAGTTTGCTATTAATCTTAATCCTATTCATATTTATTTCCCAAGTGATAACTATTCTTATACTCATTTAATAGTCCTAAACATGCATCGGATAGATCCTAGAAAGTTTTGGTGCAATACGGGTTCAATTCGGGAAGAAAAACACATAAAATTGTCAAAACAGAAGGGGTCACGGTGGTAATGAATTTGTTGTGACCATAAGGTCAAAAAGTAAGCATTCTGCCTTCTCTGGGCATTGGTCATGGTGATAACGAATTTGTTGGGAACGTGACATATCCAAAAATAGCAAAACAGAAGCAAAAAGTCAGGACTGCTTCTGTCACACCCCGTTTGCCCCCTAGTAGAATGAGCCTATCTGTATGTGTAAGCATTCGCATGTGTTCGGCATATCATAAGGGTATTTTGGTAATAATGCATGTTTTTGGGGTTTATTAGCATATGGTGATATGTATGACATTAGTGTGTGAATTAATTGGGAAATGATTGTGTGCATTTGACCATATCTTATTAGGGTGTTTTAAGTTGGGAGTGCATTATGTGTGGTTGAACATACCATAGTAGGATATGCACTAGTGGGTTTTTGTGGTGTGTAGGCATTCATGCATGTGTAGGGTGCATTATTAGGGTGTTTCATTGTGTGCATGTGATACATTTAGTTAGGGTGTGAGTGAGCAAGTTCCACCACTAGAAGATTGACATGTGTATTAGGTTAGAGAAAAAGAATAAAGAAAAGAAGGAGGAGAGAAGGGAAAAATCAGATTCACGTTTTCCCCTTCTACCTCTATCTTCTTCTTCCTTTTTCCCTTTCCTAATTAATACTAGCTGGAGATCAAGCTTTGGTAGTGGAAATTTGTCACTCTTGCTTCTAATTGGTGAGTTATTGTGTTCTTCTCATCTTGTTTTTCATTTTGTTTTCATCTCCTTCTTCTTCTTTGAGTTTAGATTTAACTTAGGGTTTGTTCTTTGTTGTTCATGGTGTTTTGATTGTTAGTTGATCCTTCCCGCGATCCTAAGGGCAAGGAAATTGCTGGGACTAGCGGAGCTAAGTGATTGAAGCTTAGAATTTCAGGTTTGGGATTTTTGTTTGTGAATTGTGCTTGATTTTGAGTTTACTGTAAAATTGTTAGGGTTTGTGTTCTTGAGGCTTGGATATGTTTATGCATGTTTTGTTGGTATTATTTTGATGTTATAATTATGGGTTTTGATTTGTAATGGTTTATTATATTAATGCATGATCAGCTATGGCTTTCTTTTCCTTTAAAGTTTTTAATTATTCTGTATTTCAGTATGTATGTTATGAATGATTGTTTGAATTGCTTTGCATCTGTTTGGTGGCACCTTGACTCATACGGCATCTTACTCCTTATCGGATGGGATCGCTTACGTATGGGTAGGGGGTGTTACAGTTTTTGGTATCAGAGCTACGGTTTAGGCGTTTCTGGGTGTTGTTGTGTTGATTTGCTTAGATGTGTATGTGTCTAGATCTGTGTTGGCTGATGTGGTGTTTCTTGTTTGTTTAGATGGCTTCTAATTCTGCTCGTGGATCACTTGAGGAGTCCGCTGAGAGTGTGAACCCTCAAGCAGTAGATCCATCAATTTTTGTGTTGGCTCAGCATGCTAGGGTCCAGCCAGAGGCCGCAGCCATGCCTTTTGAGGCTATGTTTAGATTGCATCAGGACATGGCTAGGGTTTTGGAGAGAGTGACTGCTCCTAGAGCCCCTATGGAGAATTTGAGAAGGGCAGGTGTTGAAGATTTCTATGGTACAGGATTGGACGAGTCTGAGATGGCTGAGAAGTGGTTAGATAAAGTGAAGCGTGCTCTGAAAGAGATTCGGTGTCCTCCCGACCAGCAGGCAGAGTGTGCACAAATTTTACTGCAAGGGTCCGCTTTTGAATGGTGGGAATTGGTTTGCAGGCATCCTCAGCTACCGGATCCGATCACTTGGGAGTTCTTTGAGGGTGAGTTCACGAAGAAGTATATTACTCAGACTTATAGGGATGCTAGATGGGCGCAGTTTCTGAGTTTGAGGTAGAGGGCCATGTCAGTTTCAGATTATGAGAAAGAGTTCAACCGGTTATGTCGCTATGCTCCGCGTGGGGTTATGATAGATGATTTCAGATGCAAGCATTTTGAGGCGGGATTGAATGAGTCTTTGAAGATTGCTTTGATTTCCTTGATGTGCATGCCTGGGGTTAGTTATTATTAGATTGTGGAGGCTGCTGTGAGGGCTGAGAAATCTGAGACTGTGATGAAAGAGAGGGCTCAGAGGAGGAACCTTTCTCGTGGAGGATCTTCTTCATCCTCGGGTAAGAGATCGAGGAACCCACAGGATGAGTCATCTTCTGGCCTGGCATCTAGAGGTAGAAGATAGGGTTCTGCAGCTGTGTCAGGTTCTGGTAGAGGTGGTAGATCTGAGACTGCATCAGTTTGTCTTCATTGCAGTAAGACTCATCGAGGTGAGTGTACGTGGCTCTCCGGTGCGTGCTTCAGGTGTGGGAGCACTGAGCATCTTTTGGCTAGCTTTCCAAGATTGCATGAGGATTCAGGTTCCCAGAGAGATGCTAGCAGGGTTGGTTCGAATGCTTCTCAGGCTACCCGTGGTAGAGGTCGTGGTAGAGGTCGAGGTGGTCGACCTAGAGAGGGTGCTGCATCAGAGACAGTGGATCGTGAGTTGCCAGTCGCAGCTAGAGCTTATGCTGTGCGAGCCAGAGAGGAGCAGGATGTGCCTGATGTTATTGATGGTAAGTTCCTACTTCATGACACTGAATTGTATGCTCTAATTGACCCTGGTTCCACACACTCATACTTGTGCACAGATAAAATTGTTGATAAGTTGCATGTGGTTGATCAGTTAGATTATGAGATATGTGTGACCAGTCCATTAGGGCATAGTGTCAGTGTGAGTAGAGTCTTTAGGAGTTGTCCATTGATGGTTGAGGGAGTTGTGCTTCCTGCGGATTTGATTGAGTTACATTTCAGAGAGTTTGATCTGATTTTAGGTATGGACTGGTTGGGTAAGCATCGGGCTGTGGTTGATTGCCATAGGAAGACAATTGTGCTTCGGGATAGAGGTCAGTCTCCTGTGTTTATGAAAGGTTTGGGTGCTAGTTCTTTGAATAATGTAATTTCTGCGATACAAGCCAAGAGGTTTATCAGGAAAGGTTGTGAGGCTTTTCTAGCGGTCGTGTTGGATTCCAAGAGAGATCAGGTTCAGATTGAGGATATCCCTGTTGTGCGGGAGTTTAGTGATGTGTTCCTGAGCGAGTTGCCTGGTTTGCCTCCTGAGAGAGAGGTTGAGTTGTCCATTGAGATTATGCCGGGTACCACACCTATTTCGAAAGCACCTTATCGGATGGCTCCTGTAGAGTTGAGGAAACTTAAGACTCAACTGCAAGAGCTATTGGATAAGGGGTTTATTCGACCTAGCATATCTCCTTGGGGAGCTCCAGTTCTGTTTGTCAAGAAGAAAGATGGATCTTTGCGGATGTGTATCGACTACAGGCAAATTAATAAGGTCACAGTGAAGAATAGGTATCCGTTGCCTAGGATTGAAGATTTATTTGATCAGCTTCGAGGTGCAGGTGTCTTCTCCAAGATAGATCTTCGATCAAGGTACTATCAGCTTCGAGTTCAGGACGCAGATGTGGTTAAGACTGCATTTCGGACTAGGTATGGCCACTATGAGTTTCTTGTGATGCCGTTTGGTTTGACCAATGCTCCAGCGGCTTTTATGGATTTGATGAACCGTGTGTTTAGGCCATACTTAGATCGATTTGTAGTAGTGTTCATTGATGACATCTTGGTGTATTCCAAGAATGAGAGTGAGCATGAGGAGCATCTCAGATTGGTTTTGCAGATGTTGAGAGAGCATCAGTTGTTTGCCAAGCTTAGCAAGTGTGATTTTTAGCTTCGGGAAGTGTCATTCTTGGGTCACATTGTTTCAGCTAGGGGTATTCAGGTTGATCTAGCCAAGATTGAGGCGACAGTTGATTGGAAAGCGCCTAGGAATGTTCAGGAAGTGAGGAGTTTCCTTGGTTTGGCAGGTTACTACCGTCGGTTTGTTAAGGGTTTTTCTGTGCTTGCCGCTTCGATGACTAGATTGTTGAGGAAAGGGGTCAGATTTGAGTGGTCAGGTAGATGCCAGGCTTGTTTTGATCAGTTGAAGCAGTTGCTAGTTGAGGCTCCTATTCTTACTCAACCAATCTCGGGTAAAGAGTTTGTCATTTATAGTGATGCTTCAGGTGTTGGCCTTGGATGTGTTTTGATGCAAGAAGGTAAGGTCGTGGCTTATGCTTCCCGACAGTTAAAGCCACATGAGAGGAACTATTCGATGCATGATTTAGAGTTGGCGGCTGTGATCTTTGCTTTGAAGATTTGGCGTCATTATCTGTATGGGGAAAAGTATAGGATCTTTTCGGACCATAAGAGCTTGAAGCACTTCCTCACACAGAAAGAGTTGAACATGAGACAGCGCCGTTGGCTTGAGTTGTTTAAGGACTACGACTGCATTGTGGATTACCATCCTGGTAAGGCCAATGTAGTCGTAGATGCTTTGAGTCGGAAGTCAGTTTCAGCCTTGTTCCTGAGACGGTTCAGATGGAGGTTTGATTCAGATGGGGCTTTGATTGCTCAGTTGCGTGTGAGGCCTACCTTGAGATAGAGGATTGTGGATGCTCAGAGGGATGATCAGAGGCTTCAGCGGTTTGTGCAAGAGGTCAGATCGGGTAAGCAGTCAGAGTTCTCAGTTCAGGATGAGGTGCTTATATTCAAAAATCGCTTATGTGTACCAGAGTCTGAGGATTTGAGGAGACAACTCATGAGTGAGGCACATAGTACAGTTTTCACTATGCATCCTGGCAGTGAGAAGATGTATCGGGACATGAAACAATTTTATTGGTGGTCCGGTATGAAGAGGGACATAGTGGATTTTGTTTCCAAGTGTTTGACATGTCAGCAGGCAAAGGCCTAGCATCAAGTTCCTTCGAGATTGCTTACGCCTTTATCCGTTCCTATGTGGAAGTGGGATGATATTGCCATGGACTTTGTATCTGGTTTGCCTTTGACTCAGAAGAAACATGACTCAGTTTGGGTAATAGTGGATCAGCTTACGAAATCAGCTCACTTTCTGCCAGTTAGAGTGGACTACTCGATGGATAGATTGGCCAGTATCTATGTGGATGAGATAGTTCGGTTACATGGTGTGCCATTGTCCATAGTGTCAGATCGGGATCCGAGGTTCAGTTCCAAGTTTTGGAAAGAGTTGTAGAGAGCTTTAGGCACTAAGTTGAACTTCAGCACAGCGTTTCATCCTCAGATCGATGGTCAGTCAGAGTGAGTCATTTTGGAGGATATGATGAGGGCTTGTACTTTGGATTTTTCGGGTAGTTGGGACAGATATGTATCACTGATGGAGTTTGCCTACAACAATAGCTTCAGTCGAGCATCGGTATGGCACCATATGAGGCTTTGTATGGTCGTCAGTGTAGGACTCCAGTTTGTTAGACCGAGCTATCCGAGAGACAGTGATTGGGCCAGAGTTGGTTAGAGATACCGAAGAAAAGATCAGAGTTATACAGCGGAATTTGAAGGCAGCCAAGGATCGACAAAAGTCTTATGCCAACTTGAAGAGGAAAGACGTGCAATTTGAGATCGGGGACAAGGTTTTCCTTAAAGTTTCGTCTTGGAGGAAAGTGCTTTGATTTGGAAAGAAAGGTAAACTTAGTCCACGTTTCATAGGTCCTTATGAGATTCTGGGTATGGTTGGACCAGTAGCCTATAGATTGGCTTTACCGATGGAGTTAGCAAAGTTGCATGATGTGTTCCATGTTTCGATGCTTCATCGGTACAGATCAGATCCGTCGCATGTTCTTTCGGTTCAGGATATTCAGGTTCAGCCAGATTTTTCCTTTGATGAGGAACCGCGAGCTATTCTAGCCCGAGAGATAAGACAGCTGAGGCATAAGCAGATTCCTTTGGTAAAAGTGTTATGGAACCATCATGGAGTCGAGGAAGCGACTTGGGAACCGGAAGAGTCGATGAGAGCTCAGTATCCGCAGTTGTTCAGTTCAGGTGAGAATTTCGAGGACGAAATTCTTATTAGTAGGGGAGAGTTGTCACACCCCGTTTGCCACCTAGCAGAATGAGCCTGTCTGTATGTGTAAGCATTCGCATGTGTTCGGCATATCATAAGGGTATTTTGGTAATAATGCATGTTTTTGGGGTTTATTAGCATATGGTGATATGTATGACATTAGTGTGTAAATTAATTGGGAAATGATTGTGTGCATTTGACCATATCTTATTAGGGTGTTTTAAGTTGGGAGTGCATTATGTGTGGTTGAACATACCATAGTAGGATATGCACTAGTGGGTTTTTGTGGTGTGTAGGCATTCATGCATGTGTAGGGTGCATTATTAGGGTGTTTCATTGTGTGCATGTGATACATTTAGTTAGGGTGTGAGTGAGCAAGTTCCACCACTAGAAGATTGACATGTGTATTAGGTTAGAGAAAAAGAATAAAGAAAAGAAGGAGGAGAGAAGGGAAAAATCAGATTCACGTTTTCCCCTTCTACCTCCATCTTCTTCTTCCTTTTTCCCTTTCCTAATTAATACTCGCTGGAGATCAAGCTTTGGTAGTGGAAATTGGTCACTCTTGCTTCTAATTGGTGAGTTATTGTGTTCTTCTCATCTTGTTTTTCATTTTGTTTTCATCTCCTTCTTCTTATTTGAGTTTAGATTTAACTTAGGGTTTGTTCTTTGTTGTTCATGGTGTTTTGATTGTTAGTTGATCCTTCCCGCGATCCTAAGGGCAAGGAAATTGCTGGGACTAGCGGAGCTAAATGATTGAAGCTTAGAATTTCAGGTTTGGGATTTTTGTTTGTGAATTGTGCTTGATTTTGAGTTTACTGTAAAATTGTTAGGGTTTGTGTTCTTGAGGCTTGGATATGTTTATGCATGTTTTGTTGGTATTATTTAGATGTTATAATTATGGGTTTTGATTTGTAATGGTTTATTATATTAATGCATGATCAGCTATGGCTTTCTTTTCCTTTAATGTTTTTAATTATTCTGTATTTCAGTATGTATGTTATGAATGATTGTTTGAATTGCTTTGCATCTGTTTGGTGGCACCTTGACTCATATGGCATCTTACTCCTTATCGGATGGGATCGCCTACGTATGGATAGGGGGTGTTACAGCTTCACTACTCTATTTTGTACAGCCTAAAACAATGTCTAAACCTCATGTTTTAGCAAAACGCTCTTCTTAAAAAGTGTTCCCTAGGATGTTAGCTTTCAAATGCAACAAATTTCAGATCAGTATGACATCTACAGATTCAGATATGATCTAAACATCCTATAGTGTTTAAATAACCCGACCAAAACAGAGATACTACGGTTTTGGTAAATTTTCAGGATCTTAGAGCAAGAATTTGCTCAAGGTCATTTCTAAGACTTTTAAAGGAATGGAAGTCGGGCTCAAGAATCACACGATTTAGAAGTCTAAAACTATACTTATGACAAAAACAATACCCAGAGGTCAGATGAGAACTCAACAGAATTGCCACAATCACAGTAAAACATCAAATTCAAAGGAATTCCCAACTCATGCATTTCAATACCAACCCTCATATACCTTTATCTCAGTCAATAACATGGATTACTAACACAATTACCTAAATTAATTCATGCATAAACTCATACCCAACACACTTAAATTTTCGGAAATCACACACAATTACACATTCATAATCCAAGAAGAATTAGGGCAGAGACAAATTAAAACTCAAATGTAGAAATCAAACTCCCAAACCTGGAAATCAAAGATCCAAAATCACTTTTCTAGCTTCAATCTTCAATCCTTTCCTTGCCCTTAAGCTTCTTCTTGCCAACCCAAGCTCGCACAAACAAAAACCCAGAAAATTACTCATCCAAACCCAATTTAACTCAAACAAAACCAAGAAGAAGAGGAGGAAGAACCAAAAATGTAGGAACCCTAAAACCCAAACACATACCTCTAAAATCTTACTCCAAAACTCAGTCAAAATCACCTCAAAGCAAGCACAAACATCCGACCAAAAGATAAGAAAAGGAAAAGCAGAAAATAGAGAAGAGAAGAAGAAGAGGAGGCGTGAGAGGGAGGGGAGAACGGGAATGTCAAATTCTGTGTTCAATCTCTCTCTCTCTCTCTCTCTTTTCTTCTTTTCTTCATTCAATGCTCACCAACCATGCCACATGGTAAGTTCTCATTGGGCCAAAATCCCACTTATTGGCTTTTCAAACCATGGCACCATACTCCTACCTCACTTGATAATTCTTAACTAGATATTTTCCATCCTTAGTACAATACACACAATCCACTAGATAAAATCACAACCAAAACACCCTACATCCATATACCACATGCACACAAAAAAATTTCCCCCACTTAACTTATTTAATAATTACTTTGCAATTAGGTCCTTATTATCAAATTCCCTCATGCATAAATTACCGAAATGCCCTTCACTTATCCGACTTAGCTTGCCAATTCCGACTAGGTCCGATTTAGGGTGTTACACTCTCTGTCTTGGGTGTTGGAGAAATTGACAAAGGAAGGCAAGCTGAGACCATTGCCACCTAGGCTAGCCATGAATCAAGGAAAGCCAGGGCATAGAGATGATCAATATTGTGCTTACCATCAGCACACCGGGCATTTAACAGATTATTGCCGGACTCTGAGGAATAAAATTCAAGATCTTATTGATGCTAAGGAGATCTCCGACCCTGAGAAGAGAGATAAGAAGAAGAGGGCAGGCTATAATGCAGTTCCCCCACCATGAATGTGATCGGAGGAGAAGATAATGTGTTTAATTATTTGTTATTCAGAACACTTTCTATGACAATATTTGCAGTATTGCTAATTTCAATAAAATGAACAATTTTATGTATTTGTATAGTTTCTCAATGATTTCATTTCTCATGATCACGAAGCATTAATTTTTTTGATATTAATTCAATTAATATGATTACATTTAATCTCAGAACTTTGGAAAACCCAAACAAAATCTTGATAGCATCTGATATAACTCCTGAAGAGATGGAAAAGTCTGAGAGCTGAAAATAGAAAAAAACCAGATGCAATTAGGGGATTAGATGAAAACTCACTAAGAGCACTAGAACCTTTCTGATTACCCATCAAAGCGATTCCTGGATAAGATGGAACCTAGAAAATGATTTAGGCAGCCCTTCTTTGTATAGCTCTCTTAATGACTGTTTTCCACCTTTAATTCACAATCGCTTGCTAGCCCGTTGAGCCTTTATGCTTGCATGTTAAATGCGTGCCAATTTTGTTGTTACACATGTTAAAATTATCCCCTCGCCTAAAATGATTTTTGCCTTCCCTTAGAAGAATGGTCGTTCTAGTAAGGATGAATGTACATTATTGACAGTTCTACATCATTAACAATTTTACATCATTGACAATTCTTTGGGTTATCAAAAATTGCCCTGATGAGAATGAGTTTACACTTTGGGAAGAGGGTTTAGTCATGTGCCAAAGACATGAGCTCTCGAAAAAAAGAGAAAAAAGAAAAAAAGATGAAAAAAGGAAAAAAAAAAGATGAAAAAAAAATGATGAAAAAAAATGAAAAAAAAGAGAAAAAGAAAGAAAAGGTAGAGCTCAAGATAGTAACCCCTTGATGAGTTTCTGTGGCAATCACTTTAACTTAATTGTTATTCTAAGCTTGAGGAGCTAAAAAAAAAAATTATCAAATCCAAGTCCGAGAATACCTTTATAGTATGCCATTGAGTTGAGTGGCCATTTCTTCTCTAGCAACCTAATCGTCCTTTGCTAGTCATCTACCTAAGCCTAACGTTACAACCAAAGTAAGACCTTTTGATTCTTGGTTTAGTCTTATCCAATTAGCGGAGATTACCTTTAAATAAGGTTCAGTACGTAGGAAGAGGTATATAGTGTTTCTTGAGCTCTAAGCAGGAAGCCACAAGTGAATTTATGCATTTTAGTTGAATCTTGTCCCCAACGTTGCCTCTAGAATTTGCTTTAAAAAAATAAATTAAAAAAAAGGGCAGAGAGAAAATTTTCAATCATGAAAACTCGAGAGGGCGGATTGATAACAGAAGTTTGATGCTTCCAAGATCTATCCCGAGATTAGATGAGGTCCTGTATTTTTTTGAAATTAATGTCAAATAATGATCATGTGTCATGAAATTGAATTGAAACCCATGCATTTATGCAATGATATATTGATGTGATCATAGCAGTTCACTTTGTATGATCAAGGCCATCTACTGTCTGCCCTTTGCTACTCTCACCACTCAAGCGCTTCAGCTGACTCATCCTGCTATCAACTACGAAGGCAATTCTACAGCACCTTCATGATAAGAATCAAGCTCATATAGCTTTGACATGGGTGTAAGCACATGCCGATCAAGCCTGAAAGATTTTGGCAACAGCTTCAGCAATCCTGCAAAAAAAATTAAAAAAAAAGGCCGTTAGAGATGAAAACCGTAATTGGCGCTCTAAGCAAAATTTAGGCAAAAGAATAGGGTGAAAACCTGGAAACAGACAGTCCATCCTTCAAAAAAGAAAAAGCCGCTGGATTGGGTTGGATCCATTCCAAGCAAAAATAAGGCACAAGGTTATGTGAAAATCCGCAAAGGACGCATTTCCCACTAAGAAAAGCTAGTGTGAAAATCCACAAGGGATGCACTACCTTCAAAACAATGACTACAGGTATCAGATGAGAACCTCACAATTCCAAAGAAATGAAATTCAAAAGCAGCTTCAAAAGGATCGATCCTATCACAATTGCAGCTAGCCCGGCTGTAATCTCTAAGTCCACTAAGTTGAATTCTTATCCTGCATTTCTGCATAACTCATGCATTTCACGTGCATGCTCACTATTTTTCCTGCATATTTAGCTTTCCAGTTTTGAAGTAAGAAAGATTAGATATGGACACCGACAAAGGGAGAGTGACGACATCAATCTAGACATCGGTCCAAGCATTAACCAAAGACCTCTCAAGGGACAACTAACCAAAAATGACATCAGTCAAAACATCAATCTAGACATCGATTCAAGCATCGATCCAAGCATCGACCAAAGACCTCTCAGGGGGCAATCAACCAAAGGGCACATAGACAGCACCACTTCAAAACTCAGAAGGGTTAGCACGATGGTGGCACTACCATTCTACGGAAGGTTAGCACGACCACGGCACTACCACTTCACCAACTCGAAGGGTTAGCACGATGACGGCACTACCACTCCCCGGAGGGTAAGCACAATCACGGCACTACCACTTCACCAAATCATAAGGGTTAGCACGATGGCGGCACTACCATTCTACGGAAGGTTAGCATGACCACGGCACTGCCACTTCAGAAGGGTTAGCACGATGACGGCACTACTACTCCCCGGAGGGTTAGCACGATCACGGCACTACCACTTCACCAAATTAGAAGGATTAGCACGATTGCGGCACTACCATTCTACGGAAGGTTAGCATGACCACGATACTACCACTTCAGAAGGGTTAGCACGATGACGGCACTACCACTCCACGGAGGGTTAGCACGATCATAGCACTACCGCTTCAATAATGGACAACACGCCAACAAGCTGGCGACAACTGTCATAACAACATCGTCCAGTCCGGAAAGACGGCCACCTTAGGTACGTGCTTCTTTCCCTTTTCAGAGTTTAGGCTCACCTAGACACTAGTGCACTAGTTTCCCCAAAACTGGGGACAACTGTAGACACCGGGTTCCAAGGCAGCCTAGATCAAGATTACCCAATGATGAAATTAAGTGTGCCGATTTATAGGCAAAAATGAAAGTTGGAAGTGATGATTTCCTTGTCAAATTGATTTATTAGAAATAAATAATAATGTATTTTAAAAAATATTTTAAATGTTTTAAAAATTATTTTTGAGACAAAAAGGGTATGTTTTGAAATTATTGTGTTTTAGAAAAAAACAAAAATCGAAAAATCGCTCGCCCCTGTGCGTGCCCGTGCGTGGCGGATCAGCCCCCAATCCGTTTTTTGTCCGTTTTTGCTCAATTTTTAGTTTTTTTAACTCATTTTTTTTGCATAATTTAATTCTAAAAACCTTTTATCTTCTAAACTCTTCAAATTATTTAGTTTTTTGGGTTTAATGTGAGTTAAATTAATTTAATTTCTTTATTAAAAATCTGAATTTTTTGGGGATTATAAAATTATTTTTAGAGAGAATTTTGAGGGGGGATTTTTCTTAAGAAAAATATACTTTCTCTTTTCTTCTTCTTCTTCTTTTTTTTTCTTCTTCAAGAAAAATTCTCCAAGTATTCTACTCTGATTTTTTAATTTAATTCTTGAGACTAAAAAATCAATTATTTGTTCTTGTGAATTTTTTTACTTCTTGTTTTTCATAATTTTTACTCAAGACAAATAAATCAATTATTTGTTCTTGGGATAAAATTTCATTATATATTATTTATTTTTCTAAATCAAAGCAAGGAATTTGTCATCCAACTTGATTCATCACATCAAATTTGAGAGTAAGCATTCTTGGCTCAACTTTTAATTTAATTTTCAATTTATTTTTATTTACAATTAGTTAGCTATCATGTTAATTCTTTTAGATCTATTATTTATTTTACTTCTTATTTCTTGCAAGTTTATTTAATTGTTCATATTATTATTTCTTATTCTTATTTCTTATTTCGTTGTTCATGTTATTTTTGTCATTACTTTTGTTCATATATTATTGTTATTGTTAGTATTATCATTTAACATGTGTTAGCATGATTGTCTTATTATCATGATTGTCTTATTATTATTATTTCTTTCATATTTAATTGGATTATTCATATTCTTTGATATTATTTGTCATTATTACTATCATTATTATTATTTGTTATTATTATTCTGATTAGTGTTATCATCATCATTATTATTATTATTATTATTTATCACTACTATTACTATTATTATTATTATTTTTTATTAGTTTTGTTTATTATTATAATTTATTGTTGTTGTCATCATCATTATTATTTTCATGTTTTCATGCATGTTGAATTTTATTATTGTTGTTATCTTTTATTATTTATGCATGTTAAATTGTTAATATGTTGAGTTGTTTATTTTATTATGCAATCTAATTAATTTGTCATACATTATGCATGTTGTTTTATTTGTTTTAATTCATTTTTTACATGTTACATGTTTAACTCATTTTCATTACTAACATCATTTTTATTTGTGTTTTTATTTCAACATTAATTTTTTTATGTGTGAGTTTTCCAATGCCGAGTGGAAGCCCATGGAAGTTTGAAGACACTATTTTAGTGGAGTTTATATTTTTAGCATTTTTAGTATTATTTTGCTTTTATTTTCTTTTATTATTTAATATATAATTTGTAATAAGTTTGTTTATTTTCATGCACGTTAATTAAAAAGTCGCATAAAGTTTTATATTAATAAATTGGGATTTTTTCTAACAAAATTGGACTAATGTCCTAGCTTTTTTTTCATCCACTTAAATTATCACTTTAAAATTATTTTCTTCAACTATGCATGCGAGAACCAATGTCCTCATCCTTAATAAATACCCCGTTTTATGCATGATTTACATTTATTTTACAATGGGGGTTGTATTCCGCCTCTAGTTTTGTTGTAATTTATTTTTATGAACTTTCTTTTATTTATACTTTCATTTACCGCTTTCCTTGGATGACCAACTTGCGCTGTAATTATTGCATCAAAATGTATGAGAAAAGGGATGAAAAATTTAAATTCAAAACTCAATTTTAACTTAATCAAGGTATGAATAAATGAGAAGTCCTGAACCATCTCTGGTCTTTGGGTTCAACGAGGCGAGAGGGCCATCTCAATGTTCTATTGGGGTGGGGCCTCCAAGACACCTCTCGTGTCCCGTAAAAAGACTCAATTTGCATAGTCCTAGGTTCCACGAGGCGAGAGGGCCATCCTAATGTTCTATTAGGATGAGGCCTCTAAGACCCCTCCGGCTGGCCCAAAATGGACATAGCGGGATTGTATTAGGCTCACTGAGGCTAGACGACCTTTCCCAATGTTCTATTGGGTGGCAACTCCAAGAAACCTCCTTGTTGCCCAAAATAGATGCACTTGTAATTTCTTACAAGTTTTATGAACCTCATCCCGAAAGCCTTAAAGGCGGGTGCTCAGGGCGACCCAATCGGCGCGCGTCACACTTACCAATAGGTCTAGCTCATCACGAGCATTGTAACGGCCTGAATTATACCCTAGTAGTATTTTGGCTTAACCAGGGTAATTGGATGAGTTGGAATTGGATTTTCAAATTTGGACCTGTGTGCAAGTTGGAATTGAGGAGTTAATTGCAGGAAATTAATAAGTTTAAGTGGCTATAAAGTAACTGTGCATGATTAAACTAAAGAAGGATTAATTAAGAGTTAGTGGCGGATTAATTAAATTAACCTTGATTAAGTGTTTGATAGTGGAAATCTAGGTGCCATTATTTACCTTTGCCACCTTGCCTATTACATGCAATATAAGGAATGAGGAGAGAAGGATACTCTCATTTTTCTACGTGTTGATCGACTGCCTTTCTCTCTTTTGTTCTTTCTCTTCTTCTTCATCATCTTCAATCGGGATCATTGAATTTTTTGTTGGTCAGTAATCAGTTCTTAAGTTAAGCTGAGCTCTTGGTAAATTAAGGTAAGTGGTTGAGTTTAGTTATTGTTCTCCTTCTTTTACTCCTTCTTCATTTCTCTGTTAAATTTGTAATTGATTTCCTTTTTACCTAATTCTGGAATTTGATTATGCATGGGGTGGTGGCTATAAGAAAAGATAAGGGAAAGAAGAGGGTTGATGATCAAGGTGCCAAGTGAGCAGATTGGAGCTAAGGAAATTGAGGTTTGGAAAATTTATGTATTATTGCATTGTTTTATTTTTAACTTCTTGTTTTGAAGTATAAATGGAATCTTGCTATTGATTTGTTTTAATAGCTTTGGTAAATTAGATAATTTGGGCATGTTGAGTTCCTAAGGGAAACTCTGCTCAAATTTAATTTGACCTCGGTTGGTTGTTTTGGTTATAAGTCAAGATAAAAAATTCCAAAATGTATAAAACTAGTGCCGTTAGAAAGATAAAACACATCCCTATAAATGTCCTAGAAATATACATAAGCATATTCTAGTTCTAACACCCTTAAAAGTGGTAAAAATAGAGGTGTCTCTATTTTGGCGTGTTCATTGGAACAATATAGGTTTTTTAGATCATATCTGTTGTTTTAGATGTCTTAATTACCTAAATATTATCCCATTGGAAACTTAACATCCTAGGGAATAATTGTTAAGAAGGAAGTTTTTCCTAAAAATGAGTTTTAGATATTGGCTTAGGCGGTACAAGTTTGAGATGAAAAGCAGTTATGATATTATGATTTTGTAGGACACATTATAGATGCTTCTATCGCTAGTGCAACCTTGGTCATGAGCACAATAAAAAATGATAGTTGATGGCTTTTCTTATTATTTGGGATCCCAAGGCTGGCATAAAACATTTCCCACTGATACCCTTCCTTGTTTTGTATATTTTTGTGTGTTTTTCCTCTTGAAACACACCCGAACTTCACCGGAACTTTTTGAAACTTATTCGACACATGTTTAGAGTCTTGCAAAGAGTAAATGAATGGTTATCACTTAGAAATACATGTAATTAAAGTACTTAAAGTGTAACTAACTCTGTAAGAGGGCTTTTGGAATAAGTGGCTTTTCATTAGCCATAACACCTTAATTTCAAGTCCAATTATAATAAGATTGTGCCATGGTAATGTTAACATATAGATAAACATTTGGTCAGAAGGCTATGATGGCTGAAAGTGATGTTGTGTTGGTCTTTAGAAGTCATATAGGTGGATGTTGGATAAGTGCTTGAAAGAGGTATGTAGAGTGGAGCATTGAACATGAAGTTCAACCACTGTCACGAATAAGAAAGGGATCACAGGTGCGACAGTGTGCTTTGATAGGAAAAGATGTTAGATTGTGTTTTGTCAGGAGCACGATTTTACCGTGGGCATGACAGAAGTCATTAGTGGGTTCTGTCATGTGCGGGACAGGAGGGACTGTCGAGGTCTGTCGCGAGCGTGATAGAGTCTCAAATTTTGGAATACTTTCTAAATGTCCTAACTTGTGTAAATTGGTGCATTGGCCTATGAATAGTTATGCATATGAAAATGATATATGTGTTAATTCGTGTAATCATCTGTATATTTAAGTGTGTGTTTGTCAACAAACCATACATGTAACACCCCGTTTTCCACCCTAGTAATTTTGAGCATGTTTGTGTGAACTATTGCAAGATTTATTAAGTTAGTAAGGTTTGTATGTGTTTTGAGAAGATAAGAAGGACTAGATGGGTTTTTTCCAAACTCACCACCAATGAGTGACAAGTTGAGGAGAGAGAATAAGGAAATGACCCTAAAGAAAGGATCACATGAGGGACGAGGAAACCAATTTAGTTCCCGTTCTCCCTCTCTTCCTCTTCCTCCTCTCCAGCCCTAACTCTCCCTCCTCTAGTTCATCCTCTTCTCCATTTGGCTGTGGCTTTGGTTAGTTTTGGCAAATTTCCAGATTTTTGGTAAGTTCTTCTTCTTCTTCTTCTTCTTTTGCTCACATTTGGGAATGGGTATGTATGTTGTGGTCTTGGGTTAAGTTGTGTTGTTTGTGTGTTTTGGGGTTTGTTTAGCAGATACCCCATCTAAGGAACCCAAGGGTAAAGAAAAGGTTGGAGGAAGTGTTGTGGTTTGAGCTTAAGGCGCTTATGATATTAAAGGTTTGGGATTTGTTTATTGTGCATTTAATTCTTCAATTTCTGTTTTAGATCTTTGGAAATTGAAATGAAAATGTATAATAGTGTGTTTAATTGAGGTATGAGTTGATTAATTGAATTGATTTGTTAATTGATTGTAGAATTTAGTTTGGACATGAATTGGGTATATTGATGATAGAAAATTTTGGGTTTAGAGTATGTGGGTTTCTAGTTGTTCATTTTGATGATTTAATTCATGAAATTAGAATAAAATGTGGGTTTTATGTTGTATAATATGTATTGACTGCTTGATTTGGATTGTGTTGAGGTTTGGTGGGTCTATTGCATTTTGGTTGATTTTAGGGCATGATTTTTCTGCAGATTTTTGGCTGAGGGAGCTGGAAATCGAGTCTTTCGCTAGCGCGACATCCATTGTGAGTGCGATAGAGCCCGGTGTTCCGAGCTCTTGTAGAGAAGGGCCTCTGTCGGGTAGCGAGCTCGATCACGAGTGCGACATATAGTTGGGTTTTGCCGGATTGATTGTTGTCGCGAGCATGCCTAGGTGCACGGGCGCGATAGTAACTTTTCTCGTCCTCTATTGCGAGCAAGACAGAGGCCCTTTTTGCCCCTCGTTGTGCGAGTGTGAAGGCTGTCGCGAGCACCGCAGTAGGCGAGTTTTGCCTCTATCGCAAGCGCAACATCCATCATGATCGTGACAGTTGCCCTGTTTGCTTTTCTGTTTTCTTTTACAATAATTGGCATGATTGCTTACTCTTGGGATAAAAATGCAATTATGTGTGATCTTTTATATACTTCAATATATGCGTTATATGTGTTGTATTATGCATGGCCTGCAAGAGTCAAGTTAGTGGATAGTTAGACATGCCTAAAGAGTTCTGTTTCCCCCAATGTGTTCTGGACCCTAATCAGGTCACGATTTGGGTCCTTGTAGTCCTTAATGTGTTCTAATCTTGTTTAAGATCCTCAATGTGAAAATATTTTTGGATGAAAATAAAGATATTGCTTTTGACCGTACCCATGGGTACTAACGTGTTCACTCGTGATCCGTTACTAAGAGTTTGTAGGCATATATGTGATTCTCTTATGAATGTGATCTTGTTATATTAATGAGTATATGATATGAAACTCATGTGAATGCAGTGCATGATATAAAGTTATTATGCTCAAGTGGAATTTTGATATGCTCGTGCGATATGCATGAGTTTTGCTTTAACGGCCATTGTGAATGGTGGTTCATCATTTGTTTCCCCACTGAGCGTTATTGCTTAGCACGGGTGTTTTATCCATGCAGGTACGGAAGCTATGGAGTTTCTGGAAGGTCAGTTGTAGTCTAAGCCAACACAGTAGGATAGCTTTTTGAAGAGATTTATGTTTTATTTATTGCAACTTTTTGTAGAGTCTTGTGGTTCCTTTTTGCTACTATAATCCTCCAGCTGTATTTTTTTTGGTAAAGTTGTAAAAGCAGATTATATACTTCTATATCTTTTTATAATGAATATTCAGTTATTTCAATGAAAGAGATTTGAGTTTTGGTTGGCATTTTTTAGCCTGTTCTTCTAATGTAAAGTGTTGTAATTTATTATGTTTATGTATGTGCATGTTTGTGGTGCATTTTGGTGACACCCTTATCTATGCGGGGTCACACTCTCCCTTGTGGGTGAGCTCCCTTATGTATAGGTAGGGGGTGTTACAATTTTTTCTATCGGAGCCTAGGTTTAGGAATTTCTGGATGATCGTAGAGTATAGATATATGTTTAGGACTGTGTTAGCCTAATGCCAATGTCTTTATGTTTTGTAGTAGATGGAGTCTGCGCATGGATCCCTCGAGGGATCAGCAGAGAGTGCTAATCCCCAAGAGCAAGATCCATCTATGTCTGGTCCTGCTCAGCCAGCTAGGGTGCAACCTGAGGTGCCAGCCATGCCTTTTGAGGCTATATTAAAGATATCTCAAGACATGACTAGGGTCTTGGAGAGGGTGACAGCACCGAGAGCCCAGATACTGAGTATGAGGAAGTCTAGGGCAGAGGATTTCTATGGAATGAGTTTGGATGAGTTGGAGTTGGTGGAGAAGTGGATTGAGAAAGTAGCAAGGGTTTTAGAAGAGATTCTTTGTCCAGTGGAGTGTCTAGTCTCACTCCTATAGGGTTTTGCTTACGACTGGTGGAAGTTGGTCCGCAGGCATCCTTAGTTATCTGACCCAGTTACGTGGAAATTCTTTGAATGGGAATTTAATAGTAAGTATGTGACTAAAGAGTATAAAGAGGCACGATGGGCGCAGTTTCTAAGTCTCAAGTAGAGAATATTTTCTGTGGCTGAGTATGAGAAGGAATTTAATAGGCTAAGTAAG
This sequence comes from Excoecaria cochinchinensis, assembly GCA_947683425.1. NCBI lineage: Eukaryota > Viridiplantae > Streptophyta > Magnoliopsida > Malpighiales > Euphorbiaceae > Excoecaria > Excoecaria cochinchinensis. The sequence continues at coordinate 1,307,763 of CANTUQ010000021.1, read as the reverse complement.
TATGCTCTACCGGGTATCCTTTGTCAAAACTTTAAGGTCGGTCTGAATGAGTCTTTGAGAGTGATGTTGATATCTCTGATGAGTGTCCCTGTAGTCAGCTATTATCAGATTGTGCAGGCAGCTTTACGAGCGGAACGCTCTAAGACTATTTTGAGATAGAGAGCTTAGAGAAGGAATCCCCCTCGTGGAGGTTCATCCTTGGGTAAGAGATCAAGGAACCCGAATGTGAATTCTCTGGATGAGTCCTCCACTAGTCCTGCTATGAGGGGTAGAAGGTAGGGATCTTTGAATGTATGTGGTACAGGTAGAGGTGGTTCGGGTTCCACGAGTGAAGTGGTGCCTAAATGCTAACATTGTAGTAAGCGCCATAAAGGCGAGTACCATTGGTTGATTAGAGGTTGTTTCTGATGTAGGAGCATGACTCATTTTCTTGCTAATTGCCCCAAGTTAAATGAGAACACTCGAGATCAATAGGAGGCCAGCAGAGCTGGATCCAATGGCCCATAAGCTAGTCGGGGTAGAGGTAGAGGAAGAGGTCGTTATGGTCGGCCTTAAGAGGGACCTCCATCTGAGTCAGTGGACCGTCCCTAGGTGGTACTAGTGAGAGCCTTTGCAATGACTGTAACATCCAAAATTAGGGCTTAGAAGGAATTTGCATGGTTAATTGGATTATTAAGGTTGTTATTGTAATTATGCAAGTGAATTGGGAATTAAGTGAGTACTTATTTGAAAGAGTAATTAAAGTAAAGTGAAATAATTATTTTAGTGAGCATTTGGAAATTGAGCAAGGACCTATAAGAGAAAAAGCCAAGGACATAAGTGTTAAAGTCAAGTTATTTGACTAAGAGGACCAATTGGAATATGACAAGTGGCTTGAGTAGATGAGGGCATTTAATGGGATTTGAAAGAAAGAGAGAGGGAAGAGCAGAAAATCTACTTACTTCCCGTGGAGGCCAAGTTTGGCTCCTCTTTCTTGCTTTTCCCGTCCTCTTCCGCTCTTCCTCTTTCATTTGTTTGTTCTTCACTCTTGCATGTGTTGCTCTTCAAGTTTGAGCTAGGTTTTAGAGATCAAGAACTGGTTCCAAGAGATAAGAGGCTGCGTTTTATATCAGGTTATTTCTTCTTCTTCTTCTTCTTTTTCTTCTTCTTTTTCTATTCGGGTTTGTTTTGGGTATATGGTTTTGTTGCATGGGTTAATTGAGTATTTATTTTGGTTTGATTTATACAAGAATCTGAAGAGAGAAGGAAGAGTAAAGGCAAGGAAAAAGTTGGATCTTAAAGATTGTGGTTGAGCTGCAATCACAGGTTTGGGAGTTGTTTTCATCTTCTTTTCGGATCATTGTATGATATGTAAATTCCTGAATATGAGTGTTTTGATATGTGTAAATGCATGTGTTTAGTAGATTAGTGTATATGATTTGAAATGTTAGGGTTATAATTGTTTGCATGTCAATTTTGAAGTGAGTGAACATGACATTGGAATGAATTTATGGGTTAGGTTGAAATGCTATAATCTCAAGTTATGTTTTTCGATTGTGTATTATCATAGTGCAAAGTGAGTTATTATGATTATAAGCATGTTTTTTAGGGCTTTGGAGGTATGTTTTCATATGATTTTACATGATGTATGGTTATGGGTAAGTTTGGACTGGTTTTGAGATCTTTGACTTTTCTGTGTTTTAGTTGGTGATTGTAAAACACGACTCTGTCATGAGCGCGATGTCCATCGTGAGTGTAACAGAATCGGGTATTCCAGTTTCTCGCGTTAGCTAGATTTCCAGTGCAGGGACGAATTGCTCCAAGTCGTGAATGGCAGCACGACTCGGCGAGGTGCTTGGCACTTTCACGAGTTGTGAAGCCTTTCACGAGTCGTGGAAGTTGCCAGCACGACTCGGACGGATGAGCTTTGATACGAGTTGTGCACAACGACATGACTCGTGACAGCTTCCTTCGGTAGGGCGAGTGTTTGGCTTCGTCACGAGTCGTGATGGTACGCACGACTCCTGACAGCCTTCTCTTTCGTAGAGCGTATCTTGCTACTATCGCGAACGTGACCTCCCATCGCGAGTGTGACAGTGAGCCCTCCTGTCTGCCCTATTTTTCGAAAATGACTTTTATGTCTCATTTGCATGAGTTCACACTACTACATGGTACATGACTTTGCTTATGCATGTATAATGTTATGGTTTCTTGATTATAAGTTATATGTTCAAGATTAATAAGGTTTACACGATTTATATGTCTCCGAAATTGATCGGTATATATGTATACATGAATTATGTGGTTATGCTCGCATTATACTCCATTGTGTGACAATAATTTTAGAGCATAGATAAGTTGTTACTTTTGAGCCTGATCAGTCATTTTAGTGGATAGTAAGCATGCTTATTAAGGGTTAGAGTGTGAGTGCAACTGCCATATGTTGAACCCATTTGGGTCTTATAAGTCGATCCCATTTGGGTCTATATGATTCGAGACTTCGGTCTCCCTTTTTACCTTCGGGTATATATAATTCGAGACTCATGTCTCTATATGCTTTCGATACTGTGTCCTATCAGTATCAATAGTACCTGTATCCACTAGTTTAGTGGGTATCGGGCTATTCTATGTTTTCTAATGATGTGGTAATTGGATATACGCTACATGTTTATATACTTGATATGACAAATATGATGCAATATTTGCCGTTGGATGTTGATGTAACGCCCCCACCGCCGCCCCCGTTGGAAGGGCGCCGGCGGAAGCGCTACCCGACGCTCACTCACAACATACATACATACATACATACATGCGCTAAGCGGAAGCATTCACTAAGAACTATAATAGGGCATAGATCTCATTTACTCAAAATATAGAGTTAAATACAATCCCAAAAGATTACATCATTCTCTTACAAGAAGTTACATGAACCACTATACAAAAATATTACATACAAAAAGAATTACAGGAGTAGATAACAAAAATAAGGACTCTACTCCAATGTGGCCGACTTGTAGATGCGCGACACGAGCAAACTCCCAAAATCCTGTCACCTACACGGGACAAGAACCCGTGCTAAGCGATAACGCTTAGTGGGGAGGAAACAAAACACAACAGAACACTATACAAGATATTGAGCATAAAATTCAGAATTCACTAAACATCAGAGGGCAGAAATATATACACAGCTCAAGAGTCACTATATGTATAACAACACTAAAATAGAAAACATGAAGCAATGATCATAATCAGAATCATGCAATAATTATAACACTTCACTAATCACATACTAGACACTTAGCACAATAGCCTAAATTCAATGGTGGAGGATACGGGAACACGGCACGGGAGACCGAAGCCTCAAAAATAGTTTTAATACCCGAAGGTAACGCGGGAGATCGGAGTCTCAAAACATTTTATCACTACACGGAAGATGACCATCTCGGAGGTCAACCGCTTCGCCAAAACGGGGCGGACACGGGCAGCTGCACTCACTAACCCTTCTTAAGCATGCTTAATTATCCAATACCTTGACACTTCAGGCTCGACATTACATTCACTCACACAACAATACACGATCAAAACAAAGTTCAACTCAAGATTCTATCATCAAATAAATTCATAAATAAGACACTGGTACAATGATATCACGAGTCATAAGCACAAACATATTTCATGCAATAGTGAGAAACCGTGCAAAGCAGAACAAAAAAAGCACATTCAAAAAATAGGGCAAGCAGGAAGGGCCTCTGTCGCGATCGCGACAGTGTCGCGCTCGCGACAACGTCGCAATCATGACAGAGCCCAGTTCCTTCCTCCTCGCGCGCATGCTCGGCAGCATGCTCGCGCGGAGGACTCGGCTACATAGCTCTCTGTCGCGGTCACGACAACATCGCGATCGCGACAGACCGCTTTACAAGAACAAAGGGCCAAATCCGCACTCTGTCGTGCTCGCGACGATCGCGACAGAGCCCATATTCGCCCAAAATCTGCACTTTTCCTACTCTTTTCACACACAATTCTACATACATGCAAACAACATATGCAAACACTTACCTCAAGCCTCCTGCACATCAACGCATCATTCTCAAGCCACATAAACACATTTTACGCAATAATCAACCATCAAATAATCAAGGATTCTCTCTCAACCAAGCTCAAAATTCAATAACATAGCATGTTCATGTTCCAAAAACACAAACTATCCTCACTATATCACTAACATTTTACTATAAATCACTACTTAATTTAAACATGCATTCATCTAACAAAACACTCAAGGTTATAAGTGACATGCAATCACAAAATAGAATTGATCCAAGGAAAAATTAGGGAAAAAGCATAATCCACAAACACAACTCCCAATTATAATCAAATTAGACTCCCAAACACATGCACACACTCAAAATGCAGCTCCCAAACCTGGAAATTGCAGCTTCAAACCGAGGCCCTCATGAGTCCGCTTTCTCTTTTCCCTTGCCCTTTCTTCTAGCTTTCGATTCTTGCACAAACCCAATCAAAACCCACTCAAATCAAACTCGAATTCCACAATCAAAAATAGAAAAAGAAGGAGAAGAGAAGAACCGAAAAACCAAAGAACTCCAGACCACTTACCTTCAAAACCCCAACTCAAAGCTCAAGAAGACACAAGAGGAAAGGAGATGTGAGCAGAAAAATGGAAGCAAGAGAGAGAGAACGGGAAAGAAGAAAAAAAGAGAAAGAAGTGAGCTAGCTTCCACGGGAAGCTAGGAAAATTCTGCCCCTCCCTTCCCTCTCTCCTACTTTTCATTTAATGCTCACCAACCCCTTGCCACTTGTCACATTCTTAGCAAATCAAGCCTTCCCACTTTGACTTAACCACTTATGGCACCATACCCTACACACACACTAACTTCCCCTACACAAATATCTTCCAATGCACCAAACTCAACTCACACCAAAATATTTCTCATAACCCACTTATCATCCAAGGCACCATGCACAAAAACCACACAATAAAATTCCTAAGTCCACTTATATCCTACTCCCATACACTATAAGCACACCATAACATTTCCTTCACTTAACTTATTACTTAATTAATTATTTCCTTAACAAATAATTTCTTATTATCCAAATTTTCTCTTACTCAAATTACGAAAATACCCTTACTTTACCGACTTATCACGCAGACTCTGACCAGGCCCTTTTTGGGTTGTTACAGTTGATGGTTAGTTACTTTATGCATGAGTATGCATATGATGAGTAAGTAATGCTTATACGTATATGTACATGTGGATGCTATGTTGCAAAATGATTCTAGTATATTGATGTTTGGATACTTGATGTTCGTGGGTAGGTACTTATGTTTGTGTAAGTTATTGTTATATGATAATACGCATGTTGTAAGTGTATATAAATGTTAGCATGATTGCTTAGCTAATGTTATAGTAAGAGGTCTATACATATATATATAAATATATATATATATATATATATATATATATATATATATATATTGTGTGCATATGTGTTGTTCTTTGTAACACCCCCTACCCATACGTAGGCGTACCCATCCTCCAGGAGTGAGAAGCCGTATGAGCCGGGTGTGTCACCAAGCATATAAAGATACAAAGCATACATTCATACATAATAACCATACATCATTACGGGAAAATTAAAACCTTCATAAGTATCAGAATGATCCATCATTACAATAGCAAAATTCGTTACAAAAATATTCTGATCAAAACTCAGAATAAGATAATTACACAACCCAAAAGTATATAAATGCGGAAGCTTTACAAAATAATGGTATAAAGAGAGTTCCGATAAAAAAGAATCAGTCATGCTATCAAAAATAAAGCCCCAACACTAATCCCTCTGTGTTGGCTTGACTGGTGATGACTCTCCCGAAAGAACACCATTCTCCGCACCTGTACGGATAAAACACTGTGCCAAGCGATAAACGGTGGGGAACACACAACAAAAGAGTGGACGGCCATTCACAATGGTCGTCAATGCCATACACATACAATATGACAAATGTGGATAATGATATCAGCTATATAATCATACTTGCATAATAAAGACATGCATTCAGAAGTTCACATCCACATTCATTTACACTTTAGTTGATTTCTCATACTTATCATTATACGCATCCGAATACCATATTCTTGAAATCATATCAAAGCGGAATAACACAAAAAGAGCACCTGCTGACTCATAATAGTGGATAACGAGTATACGGACAGTACCTTACGAGTACGAATCGAATACTGACAGTACCTTACGGGTACGAATCCAAAACCATTTCATTTTATCAATTACAAAACATTTTACTTAGGGGACCTTAAACAAGATCCAAATACTGAGGGTGTCCACGAGGGAACAAACGGGGACCTGATCGGGGTCCAAACGGAACTGAGGCTACAGCTAAAGATTCTATTAGGCATGCCTAACTATCCACTAAACTGACTCTTGCAGGTCATGTATAATACAATTCACATTTAGTTACACATTTGTTCAATATGAATAACCATTGAATTTAACATACATAAATCAATTATATTTAAGCATGACACATTTAGTTCATAGGTTAAGGCATAATATAGCATACAAACATTTAGCATAGCAAAAATATAATTATATAATGTAAAGCATATAAGAAGACACTCAATAACATTTAGATAGGTTAGCATGAAATATAATACAAAAAAAACATCCAAAGCAAATAAATGACTGAACAAAGAAAGCCATCTAATTTACACCCTTATCACGTTTATAACAGAGCACAAACACGAGTAATATATAGTTCATGTAATATTCAAATCACAAGTTCTTGCTTCCTAATTAAATTAGATTTAATCAAATAATATATTAGGTTTAATGCCTTACTCACAAATTATAAACATGTTATATAATTCTCGTCATGAGTATTTATTCATCTAGCAAATTATGCTTATAGTTTAATTCATGGTCAATCATCATATTAATTAATTCTTCGTTATAAGAATTTATTCAATTCATAGGTAATTTAATTATATATCCTCATTACCTAATTATAAAATAAGTAACATTAAATTTTTCAGGCGTTTCTAGACACTTTGGGGCTAATTCGGAGGTGTAGAACCGATTCTAGGATGAATTGGTGAAGGGGGGAAAAATTTTACTAAAACACAGCTGTGCTTTATAAAAAGCACAGCTGTGCTCTGCTGCTAATCATCGATCTAATTGCCAAAAACACAACTGTGTCCTACAAAAAGCACAGCTTTGCTTTCCAACCAGTCCCCAAACATTATCAGACACAGGGCAGAATTAATTTACTGAATCTACATGCATTTTTGAACGAATAAACGACATTTTTAGACCACCTGATCTACATGACAATTAATCCTCATGATGTTATCTTTCTAGTGACAAAAGTTCAGAACAATAGGAGCTGAAATCGGGGAGATATACTCAAATTTCTCTAACCTGCTCCACAGACACACCTGACAAATTTCGCTACTGTAATGGGCAATTTTGAAATAGTTAGAGTCCGGATTAAATTATAGTTATTTCTAAAAAGATTTTGACAGAGATGTTGTGGTTCTAACCCAACTGGAATGATGCATTTTGGAGTTGTAAAACTCAACTTATGCTAAAAAGAATGACAAAAGGTCAATCAGACCCACAAAGACATATTTACACTTTGGAATTCAACAAGCTTCAAACCAACTCATTTGACACCATCAATTCACCAAATTTAATCCAAACCAACACAACACATAAATTAACATCTCAGAATATTCAATTCAGCAATTAAGAATTATTAACACATAAATTAATAAACCCATTCCCAAACCTGAAAACTCCTTAGCTCTTATCACTTTGTTCCACTACTCCCCACCTTCTCTTTGCCCTTGGGATCGCGAGGAGACTTAGCTAAACACAAACCCATCAAGAACACACAAAGAACAAACCCTAGATTAAATTTAATCTAGAAATTAAGAAGAAGCAATATGAACAAAAGAATGACAAAATGCAATAACTTACCAATTAGAGTGTTAAAGGTGATTAATTTCCACCACAATGGCTTAAAACTCCACTAGAGCACCAAAATGGAAAGAGAAGAGGAAGAAGGGAATGAGGAAAAGAGAGAACGGGTTAGGGAGGCAGAATTTCTGCCCCTCTTTCTCTTTCCTCTTCTAAATCCCTCCTTTCCTAAACCCTATCCATGTGTCACTTTCCTCTTGGTAGAACCTAACCACTCACACCTAACAAGCATGCATTACACACACACAATGCACTCCCAACTAATGCACACCCTACTTATGTGTGAATAAAACATACAACCACAACTCCACTACTCATACCCTACAATAGTACACTCATGCACACATAAACATAACCCAACTAATTCACACTCTAATAACATACATGCATCCACATGCTAATAAAATCCACAAACATGTAATATACCCCAAAATACCCTTGTCACATGCCAAAATACACACAAATGCACACATACACATGGCTCGTACTACTAGGGGGCAAATGGGGTGTGACAACTCTCCCCCACTAACAAGAATTTCGTCCTCGAAATTCTCACCTAAACTGAATAAATGCGGATACTGAGCTCTCATTGACTCTTCTGGTTCCCAAGTCGCTTCCTTGACTCCATGATGGTTCCATAACACTTTAACCAACAGAATCTGCTTACTCCTCAGCTGTCTCAATTCTCTAGCTAGAATAGCTCTCGGTTCCTCATCATAAGAAAAATCTGGCTGCACTTGCACATCTTGAACTGACAGGACATGTAACGGATCTGACCTGTACTGACGAAGCATAGAAACGTGGAAGACATCGTGCAGCTTCGCCAACTCTATCGGTAAAGCCAATCTATAGGCTACCGGACCAACCTTAGCCAAAATCTCATAAGGACCAATGAAGCGAGGACTAAGTTTGCCTTTCTTACCAAACCGAAGCACTTTCCTCCAAGGCGAAACTTTAATGAAAACCTTGTCCCCGACCTCAAACTGCACATCTTTCCTCTTTAAGTTGGCATAGGACTTTTGTCGATCCTTAGCCGCTTTCAAATTCCGCTGTACAACTCTAATATTCTCCTTGGTATCCCTAACCAACTCTTGTCCAATCACTGAACGCTCAGATATCTCAGTCCAACAAACCGGAGTCCTACACTGCCGACCATATAAAGCTTCATACGGTGCCATATCAATGCTCTACTGATAGCTATTATTGTAGGCAAACTCCATAAGCGACACATATCTATCCCATCTACCAGGAAAATCCAAAGCACACGCCCTCAACATATCCTCCAAAATCTGAATGACTCGCTCTGACTGACCATCTGTCTTAGGATGGAATGCCATACAGAAGTTTAACTTGGTACCCAAAGCTCTCTGCAACTCTTTCCAAAACTTCGAAGTGAACCTTGGGTCCCGATCTGATACTATGGATAACGGCACTCCATGCAACCGAACTATTTCGTCCACATAGATACTAGCCAACCTATCCATCGGATAGTCCACTCTCACAGGCAAGAAATGAGCTGACTTCGTAAGGCGATCCACTATCACCCAAACTGAATCATTCTTCTTCTGAGTCAAAGGAAAACTAGATACAAAGTCCATGGCTATATCATTCCACTTCCACTCGAGAATGGATAAAGGCGTAAGCAATCCCGAAGGAACTTGATGCTCATCCTTTACCTGCTAACATGTTAAGCACTTGGACACAAAATCCACAATATCACTCTTCATACCGGACCACCAATAAAATTGCTTCATGTCCCGATACATCTTTTCACCGCCAGGATGCATAGTAAAAACCGTACTATGCGCCTCACTCATAAGCTGTTTCCTCAACTCCTCATCCTCAGGCACACACAAGCGGTTTTTATACATCAACACTCCATCCAGAACTGAGAAATCTGACTGCTTGCCCGATCTGACCTCTTGCACAATTCGTTGTAGCCTCTCATCATCCCTCTGAGCATCCACAATCCTCTGTCTCAAGGTAGGCTTCACTTTCAACTGAGCAATTAAAGCCCCATCTGAATCCAACCTCCACCTAAACCGTCTCAGGAACAAAGTTGAAACCGACTTTCGACTTAAAGCATCAGCGACTACATTAGCCTTACCAAGATGGTAATCCACTATGCAGTCGTAGTCCTTAAACAACTCAAGCCAACGGCGCTGTCTCATGTTCAACTCCTTCTGCGTGAGGAAATACTTCAAACTCTTATGGTCCGTAAAGATCCTACACTTTTCTCCATACAGATAATGGCGCCAAATCTTCAGAGCAAAGAAAACAGCTGCTAATTCCAAATCGTGTGTCGAATAATTCTTCTCATGTGACTTCAACTATAGAGAAGCATAAGCCACAACCTTACCGACTTGCATCAAAACACAACCAAGACCGACACCCAAAGCGTCACTATACATTACAAACTCCTTACCCGAGATGGGTTGAGTAAGTATAGGAGCCTCGACTAGCAAATGCTTTAGCCACTCAAAACAAGCTTGACACTTATCCGACCACTCAAACCTGACGCCTTTTCTTAACAACCTTGTCATCGGAGCAGCAATAACTGAAAATCCCTTAACAAACCGACGATAGTATCCCGCCAAACCAAGGAAACTCCTCACTTCCTGAACATTCCTAGGCGCTTTCCAATCAACTATCGCCTCAATCTTGGCCGGATCAACTTGAATACCCCTGGCTGAAACAATATGACCCAAAAATGACACTTCCCGAAGCCAAAAGTCGCACTGGCTAAGCTTAGCAAACAACCGATGCTCTCTCAATACTTGCAAAACCAACCGGAGATGTTCTTCATGCTCACTCTCATCCTTGGAATACACCAAGATGTCATCTATAAACACCACTACAAACCGATCTAAGTATGGCCTAAACACTCTGTTCATCAAATCCATCAATGCCGCTGGAGCATTGGTTAAACCAAACGGCATCACAAGGAACTCATAGTGGCCATACCGAGTCTGGAATGTAGTCTTAACCACATCCTCATCTTTAACTTGCAACTGATAGTAACCTGACCGATCCTAGGCAAAGGATACTTATTCTTCACTGTGACCTTGTTAATTTGCCTATAATCAATACACATCCACAAGGACCCATCCTTCTTTTTAAAAAACAAAACAGGAACTCCCCATGGAAATATGCTGGGTCTAATAAACCCCTTATCAAATAGCTCTTGTAGCTGAGTTTTGAGTTTTCTCAACTCTATAGGAGCCATCCGATAAGGTGCTTTCGATATGGGAGTGGTACTCGGCATAATCTCTATGGACAACTCAACTTCTCTCTCAGGAGGCAAACCCGGCAATTCATTCGAAAACACATCACTAAACTCCCGCTCAACCGGGATGTCCTCAATATGAACTTGATCCCTCTTGGAATCTAACACAACCGCTAGGAAAGCCTCACAACCCTTCCTAATGAACCTCTTAGCTTGCATAGCTGAAATTACATTGTTCAAAGAGCTAGCACCCAAACCTTTCACAATCACAGAAGACCGATCTCTATCCCGAAACACCACCGTCTTCCTATGGCAATCAACTATAGCCCGGTGCTTACCCAACCAGTCCATACCCAGAATCAGATCAAACTCTCTGAAAGGCAACTCAATCAAATCCGCTGGAAACACAACTCCCTCAACTAACAGGGGATAATTCCTATAGACTCTACTCACACTGACACTATGCCCTAATGGACTGGTCACACATATCTCATAATCTAGCTAATCTACCACATGCAACTTATTAACAATCTTATCCGTGCACAAGTATGAGTGTGTAGAACCAGGGTCAATTAGAGCATACAATTCAGTGTCATGGAGTAGGAACTTACCAGCAATAACATCGGGCGCATCCTGCTCCTCTCTGGCTCTCACAGTATAGGCTCTAGCTACGACTGGCAACTGACGCTCGACAGACTCTGATGCAGCTCCCTCTCTAGGTCGACCGCCTCGACCTCTACCTCGGCCTCTACCATGAGTAGCCTGCGTGGCATTAGAACCAACCCTGCTGGCCTCTCTCTGGGAACCCAAATCCTCATTCGACCTCGAACAACTAGCCAAAAGATGCTCAGTGCTCCCACACCTAAAGCACCCATCGGTGAGCCACCTACACTCACCCCGATGAGCCTTACTGCAATGTGAACATATGGGGATAGGCTCCGATCTACCACCTCTACCAGAACCAGATACCACTGCAGAACCCTATCTTCTACCTCTAGTGGCCAGACCAGTTGATGACTCATTCTGCGGGTTCCTAGATCTTTTACCTGAAGATGATGAAGATGAACCACCACGAGAAGGATTCCTCCTCTGAGCCCTCTCTCTCAACACAGACTCCGATATCTCGACTCTAACAGCAGCTTCAACAATCTAATAATAATTCACCTCTGGAGTGCTCATTAGGGAAATCAACATAGCTCTCAAGGACTCGTTCAATCCAGCCTCAAAATGACGGCATCTGAACTCATCAGTCATAATCCCCTTTGGAGCATACCTAGATAATCGGTTAAAATCCTTCTCAAACTCTAAGACCGACATAGCTCTCTGTTTTAAGCTCAAAAACTGTGCCCATCTCACATCCTTATAAGTCTGAGTTATGTACTTCTTCGTGAACTCTCTCTCCAAGAAATCCCAAGTCATCGGATCAGGTAGCTGAGGATGTATACAAACTAATCCCACCATTCATAAGTGGACCCTTGCAGTAATACCACTACGTACTCTACCTGCTGATCAGGAGGACACTGGACTTCTCTCAGTGCACGCTTCACCTTGTCTAACCATTTCTCAGCCAGCTCTGACTCATCTAAACTCGTACCATAGAAATCTTCAGCACCAGCCCTTCTCAAGCTCTCTATAGGGGCTCTGGGAGCAATCACTCTCTCCAAGACCCTAGCCATGTCCTGCGACAGCCTGAACATAGCTTCAAAAGGCATGGCAGCGGCCTCAGGCTGGACCATAGCATGTTGAGCCGACACAAAAATTGAAGGATCTACTGCTTGAGGGTTCACACTCTCGGCAGACTCCTCAAGTGATCCACGAAAAGAGTTAGAAGCCATCTAAAACAACGAGAAGACAATCGCGTCAGCCAACACAGATCTAGACATATACACATCTATGCACCTCAACACAACAACAACACCCAGAAATGGCTAAACCTAGGCTCTGATACCAAAAACTGTAAAACCCCCTACCCATACGTAGGCGTACCCATCCTCCAGGAGTGAGAAGCCGTATGAGCCGGGTGTCTCACCAAGCATATAAAGATATAAAGCATACATTCATACATAATAACCATACATCATTATGGGAAAATTAAAACATTCATAAGTATCAGAATGATTCATCATTACAATAGCAAAATTCGTTACAAAAATATTCTGATCAAAAGTCAGAATAAGATAATTACATAACCCAAAAGTATATAAATGCGGAAGCTTTACAAAATAATGGTATAAAGAGAGTTCCGATACAAAAGAATTAGTCATGCTATAAAAAATAAAGCCCTAACACTAATCCCTCCGTGTTGGCTTGACTGGCGATGACTCTCCCAAAAGAACACCATCCTCCGCACCTGCACGGATAAAACACCATGCTAAGCGATAAACGCTTAGTGGTGAACACACAACAAAAGAGTGGACGGCCATTCACAATGGTCGTCAATGCCATACACATACAATATGACAAATGTGGATAATGATATCAGCTATATAATCATACTTGCATAATAAAGACATGCATTCAAAAGTTCACATCCGCATTCGTTTACACTTTAGTTGATTTCTCATACTTATCATTATATGCATGCAAATACCATATTCTTGAAATCATATCACAGCGGAACAACAAAAAAGAGCACCTGCTGACTCATAATAGTGGATAACGAGTATATGGACAGTACCTTACGGGTACGAATCAAATACTGATAGTACCTTATGGGTATGAATCGAAAACCATTTCATTTTATCAATTACAAAACATTTTACTGAGGGGACCTTAAACAAGATCCAAATACTAAGGGGGTCCGCGAGGAAGCAAACGGGGACCTGATCGGGGTCCAAACGGAACTGAGGCTGCAGCTAAAGACTCTACTAGGCATGCCTAACTATCCACTAAACTGACTCTTGTAGGTCATGTATAATACAATTCACATTTAGTTACACATTTGTTCAATATGAATAACCATTGAATTTAACATCATAAATCAATTATATTTAAGCATGACACATTTAGTTCATAGGTTAAGGCATAATATGGCATACAAACATTTAGCATAGCAAAAATATAATTATAAAATGTAAAGCATATAAGAAGACACTAAATAACATTTAGATAGCTTAGCATTAAATATAATACAAAAAAAAAACATCCAATGCAAAGAAATGACTGAACAAAGAAAGACATCTAATGTACACCCTTATCATGTCTATAACAGAGCACAAACACGAGTAATATATAGCTCATGTAATATTCAAATCACAAGTTCTTGCTTCCTAATTAAATTAGATTTAATCAAATAATATATTAGGTTTAATGCCTTACTCATAAATTATAAACATGTTATATAATTCTCGTCTTTAGTATTTATTCATCTAGCAAATTATGTTTATAGTTTAATTCATGGTTAATCATCATATTAATTAATTCTTCATTATAAGAATTTATTCAATTCATAGGTAATTTAATTATATATCCTCATTACCTAATTATAAAATAAGTAACATTAAATTTTTCAGGCGTTTCTAGACACTTTGGGGCTAATTCGGAGGTGTAGAACCGATTCTAGGATGAATTGGTGAAGGGGGAAAAATTTTTACTAAAACACAGCTGTGCTTTATAAAAAGCACAGTTGTGCTCTGCTACTAATCGTCGATCTAATTGCCAAAAACACAGCTGTGTCCTACTAAAAGCAGAGCTGTGCTTTCCAACCAGTCCCCAAACATTATCAGACACAGGGCAGAATTAATTTACTGAATCTACATGAATTTTAGAACTAATAAACGACATTTTAGACCACCTGATCTTCATAAAAATTAATCCTCATGATGTTATCTTTCTAGTGACAAAATTTCAGATCAATTAGAGCTGAAATCGGGGAGATATACTCAAATTTCTCTAACCTACTCCACAGACACACCTGACAAAATTCGCTACTGTAATGGGTAATTTTGAAATAGTTAGAGTCCGAATTAAATTATAGTTATTTATAAAACGTTTTAGGAACAGATGTTTTGGTTCTAACCCAACTGGAATGACGCATTTTGGAGTTGTAAAACTCAACGTATGCTAAAAAGAATGACCAAAGGTCAATCAGACCCACAGAGACAGATTTACACTTTGGAATTCAACAAGCTTCAAACCAACTCATTTGACCCCATCAATTCACCAAATTTAATCCAAACCAACACAACACATAAATTAACATCCCAGAATATTCAATTCAGCAATTAAGAATTATTAACATGTAAATTAACAAACCCATTCCCAAACCTGAAAACTCCTTAGCTCTTATCACTTTGTTCCACTACTCCCACCTTCTCTTTGCCCTTGGGATCGCGAGGAGGCTTAGCTAAACACAAACCCATCAAGAACACACAAAGAACAAACCCTAGATGAAATTTAACCTAGAAATTAAGAAGAAGAAGATGAACAATATGAACAAAAGAATGACAAAATGCAATAACTTACCAGTTAGAGTGTTAAAGGTGATTAATTTCCACCACAATGGCTTAAAACTCCACTAGAGCGCCAAAATGGAAAGAGAAGAGGAAGAAGGGAATGAAGAAAAGAGAGAATGGGTTAGGGAGGCAGAATTTCTGCTCCTCTTTCTCTTTCCTCTTCTAAATCCCTCCTTTCCTAAACCCTCTCCATATGTCACTTTCCTATTGGTGGAACCTAACCACTCACACCTAACAAGCATGCACTAGACACACAATGTACTCCTAACTAATGCACACCCTACCTATGTGTGAATAAAACATACAACCATAACTCCACTACTCATACCCTATAATAGTACACTCATGCACACATAAACATATCCCAACTAATTCAAACTCTAATAACATACCTGCATCCACATGCTAATAAAATTCACAAACATGTAATATACCCCAAAATACCCTTATCACTTGCCAAAATACACACAAATGCACGCATACACATGGCTCGTACTACTAGGGGGCAAACGGGATGTGACATTCTTGGTTTTCTTCCTCCCCACTAAGCGTTATTGCTTAGCACGGTCTATTTTCTCGTGTAGGTGGCAGGTTTGGTTTGGAGTCGAGCATCTGCAGGTCAGCCGCTAAGAGTTCGTAGATTAAGTTCTTTTTGTCTTTTGTTATTGCAATTGCCCATGTATATGCTTATATTTTGTAAAGAGATATTGATTTCAATAGTGTATATTTTTGTAAAGGAATATTCTAGTATATGTATATGAAAAAAGGTTTACAAATCTGTTTTGTAATATTGTATCGACTTCTAATATTATTAGATGTTTTAATCTCTTTTTGATCTTAAACATTTTCTGCTCTGGTTTTATGCATGTTTATTTGTGTCTACTTGCTTAGCGCTCCGGTATCCTTCCAACGGGGGTATCGGGGTGTTACAATTATGGTATAAGAGCATTAATTTAGTCGGTTCTGGTCTATTTGATGATTGAGTCTAGCGTATATATATGAGGGTCTATTTAGAGTCGTGGCCTAATGTAGATGTCATTTTGTGTAGAGTTAGATTGAGTCAGATCCGAGTGAGAATGTGGGCGAGACAACAGGCAGTGTGCATCTGGTAGGGGTTGATAGACCTGCACCTGAGTGTGCTCTAGCAGAGGGTACCGGTCATGCTTATAGTGATCCGGTATTAGTGCAAGGGTTATTGCATTTAGTGGATAGACTGACGGCTCCCAAGGCTCCCTCCGAGCTTTTAAGGAAAAGAGGAGTGGAAGAGTTCAATGGAACTTCTTTGGACTAATCGGACTTGGCAGAGTTTTGGTTAGAGAAAACGGATAGGATTTTACAAGAGATAAGTTGCTCTCTGAATCAAAGAGTTATTTGTGTCGTATCGCTTTTACAAGGATCGGCATATGATTGGTGGAAGCTTGCGCTTCGTAACCCTCAGAGACCGGCTGAACTCACTTGGGAATTCTTTGTGCAAGAATTTGAGAAGAAATATGTTACCAAGGCCTACCGAGAGGCAAAGTGGAAAGAGTTTATAAGTTTGACGCAAAGGAATATGTCGGTCAGCGATTATGAGAAAGAGTTCAGTCGCTTGAGTAAGTATGTGCCCAATTTGCTGTTGACTGAGCATTTTAAGTGCCGCCACTTTGAGGATGGCTTAAGAGAAGTGATTAGATGTTCATTGTGGGCTATGGCGGTTATGCATCAAGTCGGGTATTATTAGGTAGTAGTAACGGCCATGAAATTGGAAGAATCTGAAATGGTTAAACAGAGAATAGAGCATAAGAGGAGAGCACCAGATGGTGGAGTTATCGGTAATAAGAAGACTAAGGGTGTTCTGAGTGGACAAGTAACAAAAGGGATTATTCAAGTGCCTTCGGAGGTGGGAAGTGTAGCACCGCTCACTAATAGGGGAAGTCAAGCACCAGAATGTGAGTATTGCTAATGGTAGCATTGGGGTGCGTGCCAAATGATCATAGGAGCATGCTTCAAGTGCGGTAGCATTGAGCACCAGTTTGCTAATTGCCCCAAGCAAATTGAGAATAAGGAACAACAAGAAAGTAGAGTTACTGGAGATAGAGTTGGGACAACAAGAAGTGGTAGAGGTAGTAGAAGGCTCTCTCAGGCACCATCGGAGACCATGCAACCGCCTAAGGTTGCAGGAGGTTATGTCAAACCACGAGTGTACGCGATGATAAGAGAAGATGTCGAAGAACCAGCAAGCCCTTCCGGTAAGTTTTGACTTGTTAAGTTTTCGTGTTAAGTTCTGTTTTGGATAGTTGGGATGTTAGTGATTAGTGGGCAAATTTCGAGGATGAAATTTCTTAAGGGGAAGAGAATTGTAACATTTCAAATTAGGGCTTAGAAGGAATTTGCATGGTTAATTGGATTATTAAGGGTGTTATTGTAATTAAGCAAGTGAATTGGGAATTAATTGAGGACTTATTTGAAAGAGTAATTTGACTAAGAGGATCAATTAGAATATGATAAGTGGCTTGAGTGGTTGAGGGCATTTAATGGGATTTGAAAGAAAGAGAGAGGGAAGAGCAGAAAATCTGCTTCCTTCCCGTGAAAGCCAATCTATATTTCTTGCTTTTCCCATCCTCTTCCTCTCTTCCTCTCTTCCTCTTTCATTTGTCTGTTCTTCGCTCTTGCATGTGTTGTTCTTCAAGTTTGAGCTAGGTTTTAGAGATCAAGAACTGGTTCCAAGAGGTAAGAGGCTGGGTTTTATATCGGGTTGCTTCTTCTTCTTCTTCTATTCGGGTTTTTTTTGGGTATATGGTTTTGTTGCATGGGTTAATTGAGTATTTGTTTTGGTTGGATTTAACCAAGAATCTGAAGAGAGAAGGAAGAGTAAAGGCAAGGAAAAAGTTAGATCTTGAAGATTGTGGTTGAGCTGCAATCACAGGTTTGGGAGTTGTTTTCATCTTCTCTTCAGATCATTGTATGATATGTTAATTCCTGAATATGAGTGTTTTTATATGTGTAAATGAATGTGTTTTGTAGATTAGTGTATATGACTTGAAATGTTAGGGTTATATTGGTTTGCATGTTAATTTTGAAGTGAATGAACATGACTTTGGAGTGAATTTCTAGGTTAGGTTGAAATACTGTAATCTCAAGTTATGTTATTCGATTGTGTATTATCATAGTGCAAAGTGAGTTATTATGATTATAAGCATGTTTTTGAGGGCTTTGGAGGTATATTTTCATATGATTTTACATGATGTATGGTTATGGGTAAGTTTGGATTGGTTTTGAGAGCTGTGAGTTTTTTGTGATTTAGCTGGAGATTCGAAAACATGACTCTGTCGCAAGCGCGACAGAATTGGGTATTCCAGTTTCTCGCGTTAGCTGGATTTTCAGTGCAAGAACGAATTGCTCCAAGTCGTGAATGGTAGCAGGACTCGGTGAGGTGCTTGGCACTTTCATGAGTCATGAAAGTTGCCAGCAAGACTAGGATGGAAGAGCTTTGACACGAGTCGTGCACAAGGACACGACTCGTAACAGCTTCCTTCGGTAGGGCGAGTGTTTGGCTTCGTCACGAGTCGTGATGGTACGCACGACTCGTGACAGCCTTCTCTCTCGTAGAGCGTATCTGGCTACTATCGCGAGCGCGACAGTGAGCCCTCCTATCTACCCTATTTTTCGAAAATGACTTTTATGTCTCATTTGCATGAGTTCACACTACTATATGGTAGATGACTTTGCTTATTCATCTATAACCACTAGATGAAATTTTACTTTTTGTGACAAATGTTTTAATGACGCATAAAATTTCGTCACTAATTATAATTTACAACGACGAATTTTTTAAATCGTCACCATACTATTTATTACTATGACAAAATTATCTTACGTCATTTTATGTTTTAATTGTCGTCACTAATAGATTAATTTTGTGACGAAAAATATATTTCGTCATGGTTTCTTTAGGAGAAAAAATTTCCCACCTTTTTTTTGCAGGGAAAAAAATTTAATAACAAAATAATAACTTATTGCAACGTATAAAATCCTCACAAAATATTTATTTTTTGTGACGAATTATTTTTGTCATAATTAAATAAATTATTGACAATAAAATTATTTCATAACAAATAAGATATCGATAGAAAAAAAAATTTCAATTTTTTTTTTCGAAAAATTTTAGTTTAAGAAATAATTGTATATATGACAAATAAATTTATCATAAAAAATGAATATATTGTGACGAGTTACAGTTTCATCACCTTTGATATGGAGGGAAAAATTTCAACCTTTTTCTTTTGGTGGAAAAAAAATATAATGAAAAAAAATAACTATTTGCTACAAATAAATTCGTAATGAAATACTTATTTTTTTTGTGACATGAATTATATTTGTCACAATTTAATGAATTAGTGACGATAAAATTGTTTCGTCACAATAATTTTTTTTATGACAAATAAATATGTCACAAAAAAAGGAATATATTATGACGAAATACAATTTCATCACCAATACAATTAATTTATGATAATAATAATTTTCTGCAACAGTTGGTTGTAATGCTAATATATGACAAATAAATTATGTCAGAAATTTTGGACAAAAATCAGTCCATCCTCTATGTCAGAACGACGTCGTTTTGCGCACAGGGAATTGCCAAAAATGCAGACCCTTTTCTTTTTTTCTTTCTTTCTCTTTTTCCTTATTCGTGGTTCCATTTGCTTCGTGAGTCCTCCCCCACCTGCACTTCGTCTTTTCTGTCTCCTCTTCCTGTGACGCTCTGAAAATTTTAATATTGCGAATAATATTTCGGTAAACTAAAAAGTTATGGAA
The DNA here is from genome assembly GCA_947683425.1 of Excoecaria cochinchinensis. NCBI lineage: Eukaryota > Viridiplantae > Streptophyta > Magnoliopsida > Malpighiales > Euphorbiaceae > Excoecaria > Excoecaria cochinchinensis. Next base: position 1,287,288 of record CANTUQ010000021.1, on the reverse strand, counting down.
TGTTAATTTTTTTACCTGAAATAGTAAAATATTAATTATGATTAAGGAGTTAAGTTATAAATAAATAAATAACCGAAGCTAAAAGTTTCATAATTAAAAATAAAGCATAAAATTTAAATGGATGTAAGAATAATAAATTGCAATCATTTATAAAATAAAGGACATAAAATAAAATAAGTAAATAAACATATAGATAAATAATATGTAAACCTAGATTGGTGTAGAAAAAGAAAGAAAAAGAAAGAAAGGGGATAAACAGAAAACGGGGAAAAATTAGAAGGGAAGGAAAAACAAAGGAAAAAAAAAGAGAGGAAGAATGGAAATAGGGGAGATCTGAGAGAGGAAAAAGAAGGAGAGAGATAGAGGACATGATGAAGAGTAACACCAGCGATGACCGACGGTGGCGAATCTCTAGTCCCCATAGCGCCGGCCAGTCCAGATGACTTTGCCCTCCTTCCACGACTTCAGTCCTGATTTTTGAGAGGAAGAAGTGGAAACTCTCATGCCATTTTCTCTAGAGTTTCCTTCAAATAAAATTCAATGCAAGAATTAAATATTCCAAAGGAGAAAGTAAGGAATGGAAAAGAAGGATTAATCATTGGTAGATTGGTATAAATAAGATGAAAAGCAACTAGTTAGAGAGAGGAGGAGTAGCAAGTTCAAGCATCTATGGAGGTAAGTGATTTCGAATCTCTCTTTTCCAATTGGTTTATGAAGTGAATTGAAGAGATCAGTTGATTATTGAGTAAATTTGTGAATTAATTTGGCTTGAGATGCCCATGGAGGGCTTACGGGTTATTAATGGGGGATGGGAGTTTGATATTTTCTTATAATACATGAATTTTAATGATAATTAACTTTGAAATAAATGTGGTATAATGCTAAAAAAAATGAAGTTATTTGTTGAATTAGCGAAATTCAAATCAGAAGGGAGACTAGAGAAGTATACGGGTTATAAGTGATTGATTAAGCAAACTAGAAAAATAAGAATAATTTGAGGGTTCTGTTTTGGTATTCTAATATAAAAACTAATGGAGTGAATTTAGGATAATAAATTATTAATTTAGATGTGAAGAAAAGTAAAGAGAAAACTTATATGTTTCGTGTTCCTGAACTTTTCTAGGAATTGCTTGACTTTGTCACTTGTATAAGTTAAAACAAGAAGAGAACTGTGAGTTTATTGCCATATGATAAGGTCCAAAGTGAATATTTATAAGTGTATGGTGATATTCTTGATAAATAGGAGCTATTTGTGTAATAAATTCAAGAAAATATATGTATGAACATATATTGCACTAATTTGATCAATTAGGGGGCTGTTCATGTAACTAATTAAAATAGTATTATTAACAGCTATTAACTAGCCTAATTCTCATTAGAATTGAAAGTATTAGTTAGTGTAATGTGTGTAAATATGAATCTAATTTAAAGTAAGTATTCTATTAAAAAAATTTTTCTCAATTTCGATGTGTTATATTTGGTTGGGGCAAAATTGCAAGTATGATTCTAGAACTGTTGGATTTGAGCAGTAATTGGAAGTACAAGTTTCTAAATTTAAATGAATGCATTTAAATATGAGGAACTGCGTGTAGCATGAATTTACACGAGATAAATTATTCAATGTGATAAACTTGATTTTTAATAAAGAAATAAGTCATTTGATTATGAAAAGTCTGTTTTTGGCACCAAGATATAATTTTGGGTTGCATTTAAATTTTTGAGTATAGATATTTGAAATGTTTGTTTGTTAATAGCATTTAAGCATATAGAAATATGCCAAATTAGATGTAGTGAGAAAAATGGTTATTGGAATGTGAAATTGGAAATTGATAATAAATTTCTTATGCATTTTAAAATTTATCTATATTAGTGAGCTATTTAATGTGAATGTTTAAGAAATTAAATTATGCCATGAAACTTGAAGTTATTAGTATAGGCTAATGTGATATGAGTTTAAGCTAATTTGACAACTAGTCTCTATATTCGTATTAATTCTATAAGGATGACATGCTACTCTTATCTCTTATTTCTTGAGATGCTGTTGGAACCGAATTAAATCATTACGAAATGTTTGGATATGATACTTGTTAGTGTTACCTTGATTTGACTTGGAAAGCTTGAGGAGCAATTAACATACATGTAGCACTTAAGGTCTTGATTACGGAGCATGTGTGCTGCTGCCTACTGAGGATTTCTGAAATATTTGTTATATACAAGTCTGCAGTGAAGAGATTTGAATAGTGTGGCTGAATTTTGTTAATGTTTTTGGTTTGGCTATTCTGGAATTTTGAGGCAAATTTGATGAGCTGCTGATATGTGATAAAAGCTAGGAAATTTGGTTAATAAATTATGTAAACACATAAGTTTGGTTGGAAGGAAAGTATGAGTATGAGTTACAGATTTATAAGACCTGGTTTTTAGCTTTGAACCAAGTTAATGTATTAGAAAGTTTCAGTAATATTTAATCTTTGATTTTTGGTTGCAACTTATTAAAAATGGTTTGAGTATAATGCCCTATATTACCATTTATATCAAGTGAAGATATTATTTGCAGTTTAAATTCTTGAATTAGACAGAAATGTAGATAAAATGGAGCTAATTGTAAATTTAGAATTATGTTATATGCATTGTTCATCCAAGAGTATTGAGAAGAGTCATTGTGAATATTATGTTAAATAGTATGAAAGTTAAGTTGTTGCTTTTGTTTGAAATAAGGATGGGTATTAAAAAATTGAGTAATTGATTTGAAGAGATTGCCTATAATTATGGAATGCGTTACAGTTTAATTCATAATATTCAATTTAATTTTTTTTTAGTTGTTATAATGTGAAGTTCTTTACAGATGTGAAGTAAGCTGGGTTAGTTGATTAAGAATGGAAAACTCACTGTAAGGGTTCAACGAGTTGAATTCCACTATCCATAAACTACTTGACATTTTAAAAGCAAACGGGATGAATGTCGATTGAATTCTCAAATGTAAGTTTTATATACTTGTGCATTTATTTTTGCTATATTTAATGACATGAAAATAGTTAAAAATATTTGAAAGTGGGTGATATAAGTATATTATAATATATGGTGTGTGTGAGATTAGACCTAAATTGGACGATGGGCAAACTTGTGTTGGAGTTTGAATTGAAGCGGGGTGAATGAATATATGATTATTTGAAGTGTAAAGATTTTATTGTTTATAGGGGGATAGGCAATATTATAGAGGAAACTCTGCCGAAATTTCAGTAGAATTAAGTGACATATTTGTATTTTGATTGAATGAATAGTAAAACTAAATAGCTATATATAGGGCAGATGGGTATAGTGAAAGGATAAAAAAAAATAATTACCCGGATTTCGCAACAATCTTAAGAGTAGTTTAAGACGATCAAGTAATCGTGCAGTATCATTGGAACAGTAGTGTGTGTATAGATTAAGGGTGTTACATGATTGAGTTTTTTTTATCTAATATATGATTTTTTTTTGTAGGAACAGGATGTAAATTTTGAAGTTTCAACAGATTTTATTTCTTGATTAGGATGCAAATTTAATTTTTTGCATTAGGTAGTATGTTTTTATTTAATTAACCTTTTATTTGAATAAATACATTATATTAGATATTTTTTAGAAATTTAATTGATTGTATAACATTAAATTTAAAATGTGTCATTTTTAATAGAACGTATAGAGAGCTGGAAATCTACTCTGTCGCGAGCGTGAAATCCATCGCTAGCGCGACAGAGCTCGGTGTTCTGAGCTCCTACAGAGAAGGGCCTCTGTTGCAGGTGCAACCTCAGTCGCGAGCGCGATAGAGAGTTCTGTTATGCTGGATTGATTACTGTCGCATGCATGCCTAGGTGCACGAGCGCGATAATAACTTTTCCCGCCCTTTGTCGCGAGAGCGACTCTTGTCACGAGCACGACAGAGGCCTGTCTGCCACGCTTCTTATGAGCGCGAAGGCTATCGTGAGCACAGCATTAGGTGAATTTCGCCTTTGTTGTGGGTGCGACATCCGTTGTGATCAGGACAGTTGCCCTATTTGCTTTTCTATTTTCTTTTATGGTAATTGGCATGATTGGTTACTCTTGGGATGCAAATGCAATTATGTGTGATCTTTTATATACTTCAATATATGCATAATATGTCTTGTATTATACATGGCCTGCAAGAGTCAAGTTAGTGGATAATTAGTCATGCCTAAAGAGTTTTGTTAGATGCTGCCCCAGTGTGTTCTGAACCCTGATTAGGTCACTTATTTGGTCCTCGTGATCCTTAATGTGTTCAGATCTTGTTTAAGATCCTCAATGTGAAAATGTTTTTGGATGAAAATAAAGAAATTTCTTTTGACCGTACCCACGGGTACTAATGTGTTCACTCGTTATCCGCTACTAAGAGTTTGCAGGCGTATATGTGATTATATGTTGAATGTGATCTTGTTATATTAATGAGTATACGATATGCAACTCTTGTGAATGCAATGCATGATATAAAGTTATTATGCTCTAGTGGAATTTTGATATGCTCATGTCATATGAATGTGTTTTGCCTTAACGGGCATTGTGAATGGTCATTAATCTTTTGTTTCCCCACTAAGAGTTATTACTTAGGATGGGTGTTTTATCTGTGCAGGTGCGGAAGCTGTGGAGTTTTTGGAAGGTCAACTGCAATATAGGTCAACACAGTAGGAGAACTTTTTGAAGAGATTTATGTTTTGTTTACTGCAACTTTTGTATAGTCATGTGGTTCCATTTTGCTATTATAATCCTCCAGCTGTATCTTTTTTTGGTAAAGTTGTAAAGGCAGATTAAGTACTTCTATATCTTTTTCTAATGAATATTCAGTTATTTCAATGAAAGAGATTTGAGTTTTGGTTGGCAGTTTTGAGCCTATTCTTTCTAACGTAAAATGTTCTAATTTATTCTATTTATGTATATGCATGTTTATGGTTCATTTTGGTGACACCCTTATCTATGCGGGGTCTCACTCTCCCTTGTGGGTGAGCTCCCTTACGTAGAGGTAGGGGGTGTTACAATACATGTGTGCATAATATTAAATGATATGTAAATACTTAATGTAGTTGTATGGAAAATGATAAGTATATATTTAATCCATGTGAGGTTTTGCATAGTGAGGTATGTGCTTGTATGGTATATCATATGTGTGTGTGTATGCAGGATATCATATGTAAGGATTTTAGTTAATGTTGGGTATTAGTGTGACTTATAACCTTGAGCTTATGAATTTCTTATTTATATGGAGACTAGCAATATGGCAATTCAGGTGAGCATGTGTCTATACATGTATATACAATTTGCAAGAATTAAATGATGAAGTGTGAGATTGATAATAAGATATACTCGTATGGAAGTGAATAGTGTTAAGAGCTATCCAATATTTGTTTAATGCAGTTTTGCGAAGGTTTATATCATGAGAATCTGGTTTAAGTAACTGAGTCAGTTGTCTAGCCTACAAGTTGAGTCGTGGATAGATAGGCATGCCTATAGGGTTTGAAGTACTGCAGCCAAAAGCGAGTGATTTCTATTAACCAGCCCCATTGGCGTCAGGGGTAATCTTGGAATAGGTTCCCCAAAAGCGAGTGATTGTGTGTGTCTTTTTATAAAAGTATCTACGGATACTAGATTGATATGAAAGTATCTACGAATACTAATGCATTATAAAGGTATCTACGAATATCACATAACCATATGCCTTATTTTTGCCCGGAGTGGACCTTACCCATTCTGACGACTTTTTTTTTTCTTTTTTTTTTGTTTTATTCTTTTTTCTTTTTCTTTTATTATTATTATTTTCCTTTATCTTCCAGGTATGGCTACAAGAGAAGCTGAGGCTATTATCAGAGCCCCCTCATAGGGTGATTTGCTAGTATTCATTGAGGTATTTTCTTCCCCGACAATGGATGTACTCTTTTGCCTCTCCCGACCAGGTTGTCGCTAGATTTAGTGAGGTGGCGGACAAGGACATCAGTTTTATAAGCCCCTGGCTTCCTCTTTATACTATGACCACTAATGGCTCTTCGGGGTGTGTTCCATTGTGTGGGCTTCATAAGGCTACCCTTTACTTCACGGCCCGCTGTTCCTGACAGTTCGGGATGATTCAGGATGTTGTGAGGCTCCCTTTATCCTTTCAGGGCAACGTCTTATCTTTAGCCTTTACTTCTAGAAATCATGGTCTCTAGGCAAGGCTGCCGGTGAAGACCATCATACCTTTCGTCGGGGATTGCTCCACTACTTCCACTAGTGCCTACAAGAGATCGGTGCTTAGCCCTGCAGTCGATAATAGGACCCACCGACTTAGGCATCTGGTTGACGAGAGCAGTAGTAGAGTATAGTTTAGATTTACATGCATTTTATAATGAGCGATGTCTTTCTTTTTACAAAAGAACTAGAAAATAATGGACACATAAGTTAATTGTCTTCTGTTTTATTCCTTTTTGCAAAATTGTGTACATTTTGATATGATTTCACCGTACATGACCATCATATAACATAGATTTACAATGGATCAATACATCTATTCTCATGGTAGATCTTAACAGCATCAAACTCCTGTTACCAATCACCCCTCTTGGGTTTTCTTGATTAGCTATTTTCTCTCGAGCCTCAAATTTTGCCCAGATGTTAGTATGTGATTTTATAGTATTTTTATAGTATGTTTAGGATTTTTTAATTTAAGTTTAATGTTATTTTATTAATTTAATGTAAGTTTTTCTTATGTTTTTTGCATTTATTTTGAATTATTATGTTCTTGTGTTAATTATGTGTTTTTGTGTTAGATTTGGGTGACTTAGATCATTTTTTACATTGAAATTGCTTAAGGAGGCAGAGGCTTACCAAAGATGGGACAAAAGCTGGAACCAAAGCAAGCATCAGCTTTGGTAGAGAGAAAGTAACTTACAAAAGCTGAGATCAAAGCAAGACCCAGCTTTGGTCGCAGCTTTGGTCAGTAATCTGATATGTTTTTAACTCCTTATTTTGACAGATTTCTAATTGAAGGATGACTCTTAAAAAGGGACGAAAAAAGGGGGATGGCTACACAATAAAAAGGGACATCTCTTAACCTATTTTAGAGAGAGAAAACACGAGAAAAAAACACAAGGAAAAACACTTTGATCGTGGGAAAAGCAAATAAGATGTAGTAGACAAAGGAAGGATGAGGCGATTTGCTGTAGCCAACTTCAAATCCCGTTCTTCTTCTTCCTCTGTTCCATGTCTGATTGTGTTCTTCCTTTATTCTTCTCCTTTCTTTATTTTGTTTTATTTTTCTTTTGCTGTTATGATGAACTTGATGGATTTTAGTTTTGATTTGGGATTTAATTTTATTACTATGAACTAAATTCCATAGTTAGGGCTATGGCGGATCTTAGTTTTGAGATTATGTAATTTATTTTGGGTTTTATGCATGAGATTGATTTTATGGTTTGAGATTATGTTTTTATGATTTTATGGTTTGAGATTATGTTTTTATTGAGATTAATGCTTGTTGAATTTGATCAAATCAATATGAACTTATTCAATTAATTTACTTGACCAATTAGATTAATTGATAGATCAAATGAAACATAACTTGGATTGAAAATATGAATGATCAAACTTATTTTTGTCCTTGTGGTTTTTGATTTTTATCAGGGTTTTTCCATTGAACTTAATGCTTTCTAATTTTAGTTCTTTTACTTCATCAATTGGAAGAATTAAATTGAGATTAGGGTTAAAATACCATGATCATTGGATTTTGATTAATTTAGGGAAAAATCACTATCTCATGTGAATTATCATTCTTTTGCATAAAAACCTAGAAAATTACATAGTTGAGAAGTTAAGTGAAACCCAAGTCCTAACATTCATCATATTTATTAATTCTTTTCTTAAAATTAGTGTTAGATTATTTAGTCATTTGTTAGCATAGTTTAACTTAGTTTCATCCTCAAATGTTGTCTGTCTAAATAACATAAGAATTCTAAAGTTTTAGTAATTGTTGGGTTGTTCCCTGAGGACGATATTTGGACTCACAGTCCTTTACTACTTGCACCGATAGAGTACACTTGCTCTTAGATTTAGTTTATTTTGCCCGTGTCACCAGAGTGCCTTTTTTCAGTTTTCACCCTGACGAGCGCCTGATTTTAGCAAGGCCGCCTTTTTTTTTGTTTTCAACCAGCGTGGCTTATATTCCCTTCTTTTGATTTTTATGTCTTTAGCCATGTGTAGACACTGGGTCCGTAGGCAGTCCATATTAGAGTTACCCGATGAAGATATCAATGCATATTTCCGGGCAAATAGATGAAAGTTATGAGCTTTCGCTTTTTAGATTTACAAGGATTGAGGATTTTTCTTGACAATAGGAGATTTTCGTGCGTTAGGAGGAGTTTTCCAATTGAAAAACTTGATTTTTGTTCACCGACGGGGGACCCATTGGTTAGGAGAGACGCCCATCGCTCGTTTTGAAGGACGACCTCCCTCACATGAGCAGCGCCTGTTGCTCGCTTAAGATGGGCACATCTCACGCGCGAGCGATGCCCATTTCTCGCGGTGAGCACCGGCTGTCACTCGCAGGCGAGGGACCGTACCTCGCACTGAGCGATGTCCGTTGCTCGTGCAAGAGGCATCTGTCCCTCACGAGCGACGGGTGGGCTCCCGCCGCCCGTCTCTCGCAAGGTTGCCCGCTGCTTGAGAGGGCAGGTGTCCCATGAACGACGCCCGTCGGTCCGTGATCTACAACAAGATTTAAAGGGATTTTTCCAAGATTCCAAAATATATTTCAAAGATTTTTAAATATCTTCCAAATCTTTTCAAATATTTTCAAATTTCGGATTTGATTTTGGAAATATTCTGCAAATCAGTCGGTTTTGATTCAGATTTCATAAATCTTTTTTCAAACACAATTTTAAAATTGAAGTTTATTTGAACTATTTTCCTTAACCTATAAATAGGGGGTTAGGGATCACTATTTAGGGTTGGCAATGTTCATCAGAAATAGAAGGTTTTCTCACTAAAATCCCGAAAAATGCTTTTTTGCTTTGTTTTTTTTATCAAAACACATTTTTTAATTATCTCAAATTAAGGCAAATCCGAGAAAGAGAAATCAATTTGTTTTCATTCGATCCAGCCTTTTTAGCATTGACAATTGCTTCAAAATATCAAGAAGGAAAAATACAATTTTCTTTTCTTGATTTGATTTCGAAAATACGATTTTGGTGGTAAAAATCTCCCGAAATTGCACATTGCAAATTAATCCTTGTAGAATTCGGGGAGCAGAAATCGCGTGATATTCACCTTTAAAGGTAATATTCTGAGGGTAAATATTCTGGATCAATCTCTCTCACACTTCATCCTTTCATATTAAATTATTCAAGACTGATTTATTTGAAAGGGTAATTTTAACGTGGAATTCAATTTTATTCAATAAAATAAAAAGGTTTTTTTTGTTAAATTTCTTTATTTTTTTGGATCAGGGATGACCGACGGGCAGAGGCTCTACCGACGGCCGCCGCTCAGCCGAGCGATGGGTCGTCGAGGAGTTTTGACTCCACCGGTCGGTCGGACCAGGGATGGCCGTTGCTCGCGCGATGTAGGCCGTCCCTGGGCCTTCATTCTTCTTTCCTTGGTTTATTTTCTCTAAATGTTTTTATCCTTATTTTCCCTTTATTTTTCCCTAATAAATTTTTATAGATTCTTTGCCTTTATTCACTTTTTATGTTTATTTTATTATCGATTATCGCGCTAACATGATCTTTGTTTTTGTGAGTTTAATTATTTTTCTCAGATTTGGGGTGTTAAAAAAGGAGGACACCGCGATAGTTTGAGGACATCATTCGGGTTCATTTCTCTACCTTGTTTCTTTTCATTTCAATTTCCATGTATCATTTATTGTAAATATTGTCTTTATTCCGCTAATATAAAAATGGTTAAATGTTTATATATATTAATTTGGGATTTTTCCTAATAAAAATGGGACCAATATCCTTGTTTTTTTATCCAAATAAACCATCACCTTTAACATTTTTTTTCTTTAAATATGTATGCGAGGAACAATATCCTCATCCTTAATAAACACCCCGTTTTATGTATGATTTACATTTTTTTTTTACAATGGGGGTTGTATTCTGCCCCTAGTTTTGTTGTAATTTATTTTTCATTTACCTTATGTTCATCTTGCTTTCATTTATTACCTTTGTTACATGAATGACCCGTGCTTTAATTAATGCATTAAAATTGTATGAAAAATGGAATGAAAGCTTAAATTCAAAACTCAATCATAATTTAATCAAGATATGAATAAATGGGAAGTCCCGAACATCCTTTGGTCATAGGCTCAATGAGGTTAGAGGACCATCTCAATGTCCTATTAGGGTGAGGTCTCCAAAATATCTCTTGTTGCCCAAAATAGGCCCAATTTGCATGGTCTTAGGCTCCACGAGATTAGATGATCCTTCCAGTGTTCTATTGGAAGGAGGTGTCCAAAATATCTCTGCCTTTCAAAAAATAGATATATATGCATTGTCTTAGGCTTCACGAGATTAGATGATCCTTCCAATGTTTTATTAGAAAGAGGTGTCCAAAATATCTCTGATTGCCCAAAATAGACACACATGCGCTATCTTAGGCTCAGTGAGGCTAGACAACCTTTCCCATTATTTTATTAGGTGGCGACTCCAAGAAACCTCCTTGTTGCCCAAAATAGATGACCATGTAATCTCTTACAAGTTCCATGAACCTCTCTCAAATACCCTAAAAGCGGGTCACTCGGGGCACCCGAGGTTCAACGCGCGTTATAGTGGCAACTCCGCTGGGGGCTACTTGAGACTTCGCTTTGAAAGTACCTTGGTTAAAACATATATTTGAGTTTTAATTTAAAAATTTAATCCCTTTTCAAAATTGCATTGCATAACACTAGAGCCTTAGATTTATGCTAGTTTGCACCCTCTATCAGCCCCGGTGCATTCGCAAAGCACGACCCTATGTTCACTAAATGTAGGGAAGTGTGAAAGATAATCACCAAGCCAAGTCTCATACCATTTGGTATATTAAATGGAGACCCGACCGATCGTTACGCTCGTGATGAGCTAGACCCATTGGTAGGGACCATGCTTGGGTAGACCTTGGCCAAAGCTCATGTAATGGAAATAGATACTTCCCCTAGGTGGCATGAACCATAATACTATTGCTTGATGTATGGATCATTACTATTGGACAAACCCAAATAGATTGGTTTGTCACCTAATCAAAGGCTTTCATGCTCCGATAGGCCCATGTTAATTTATTCAGATTGCCTAAATACACAATGGTCAGAACCCATATGTATGTGCATAGTTAAGAGAGGTTATGCTGCCGATTTTCCACCGTGCACTATACGCGTCCACCGGGTTCCCTGTTAACCCATGGACCAAGCCGACCTAAGAAAGAGACTATGACCTCGTGTGCGGGAGTGATAAGGTTGGAGGGATCTATGTGCTTGCATGTGATTATGGATGCTGCATATCATGCATCATCCTAACCTTATATGTTTCACAGCCATCATAGATCTTCCCAGGTGGTCAAGAGGTCCTCGTGGACGACTGCACAAAAAATCATTCTTTGAACTACCAGAAAGGGTAGAATACTCGGACATAATTTCAAAAAGCAGTCACGCTATCTCTTCTCAGTTTTTTATACATAGTGAAATGGCTAACTCACCAAGAGGGACAAACACCACCAGGGCTATGATAGCTGAAGAAGTGGGTAGACACTTTGAGGATTTCGAGAATAGAATGATGGCTATGATCGCAACGATGGCCCAGCCTGCTGCACCACAGAACCCAACTCCTCCTCCTATGAGATAAAATGAATAGAACGAGGTTAGAGAGGACCCACAAGAAGAAAGTCACACACCACCAGTGGATTTAAGGGCCAATATGTTTGCAGGACAGAAGAGGGCTTGCCCGTAGGGTAGATGAGGATTGGGAAGAAGATGAATACAAGGAGCTAGCATCGGTAAGGGGAAAGGCACCTCAGACGGAAGAGGCTATCTGGAAGAAGATGGAGGAAAAATTCAAAGCAATGTTGAGAATGTTAACTCGGGGATAAGGGATGGACCCTGAGGACAAAGAGTTGAAGGGAGAGGATTTGATCCCTATGAACTTCAAAATGCCAGATGTCTCGAAGTTCGACGGCACTTCTGATCCTACCGCCCACATAAAGCAGTAGTTAGTGGTGATGAAGGGTGCTACTTTGATAAAAAGGTAGAAGATAGAGTACTTTTGCTTGAGCTTAATTGGCCAAGAGGTGGATTAGTACCACGGTTTAGACCGGAGGACTAAGGAGGATTGGGATCTATTGTCACACCCCAAAATAGCCCTGGTCGGATTATGCATGCTAAGTCGGGATCGGAAGGGTATTTCGGTAATTTGTGTTTGAGAATTTGGAGTGTTAAGGACCTAATTGAAAAGATAATTAAGTTTGTAAGGAAAGAAATGTGTAGATGATAAAGTGTAATTTGTCTAAGGGCTAAAGAGCAATTTTTGATTTGGAAAAATTGAGTGGGTTTTGAGGTCCTATAAGGATCTGCCAAGTGGGCTTGTTAGGTGGCATTGAATGAAGAAAAGAAGAAAGGAAAGAGAGTGAGAGAGGGAACACAGATTGCATTTCCGTTCTCCCTCTCACGCCTGCCCTTCTTCTTCTCTTCTCCTTTCTATGCTTCTCCTTTCTTTCACGTTTGGCTTGGAGTTGAATTTGGCTTGGATTGTTCTTTGTTTGAAAAGGTGAGTTGGTTTAAGGTGTTCTACGTGTTGTATTTCTTCTTCTTCTTCATCTACTGGTTTTATCTTCAATTAGGGTTTTGAAGAGTAATTGTGGATTTCTTGTTTGTGCAAGCCTTGGATTGTAAGAAGAAGCAAAGCAAAGGCAAGGAAAGGATTGAGGACTGATCTTCAAGCTGATTTTGGATCTTCGATTCCAGGTTTGGGAGTGTTTTGGATTGCATGCAGTGTTTGAACTTCTCTGTTCTTCTATCTCAGTTGATTGTCTCTGCCCTATTTCTCACTAGACTTATAATGTGTTATGCATGAGTTTGACTGTTGAATTAAGTTGGTCTTACTGTATTTTTGATGCATAGAAGATCGATCGAAAGGTAAGAAGTGATTGGTAGTGTTTTGAATCAGTTTGAGAATGATTTTTATCGAGTTCCTGATTTCTGGGTAAACTGGAAATGAAAAATCGCGTCTCTGTAGAATTTCCAGTGTCGGGACGTTCTGAGAAAGACAAGCCACGAGGCGTGACTTCCAGTCACGCCACGTGACTCTGCCTCCCAGTCACTATGCGTGACTTCTCAGCGAACAGGACGCAGTCGTGAGGCGTGACCCTTGGTCGCGAAGCGTGACTGTCTCTCTGTGAGAGAAAAGTCACGTCTCGTGACTTAGAGTCACGACGTGACTCTGGTAAAGGCGAAGCGTGACTGTCTCTCTCTGTGAGAGAAAAGTCACGTCTCGTGACTTAGAGTCACGACGTGACTCATGTGAAGGGCAAGGCGTGACTCCAGTCGCGAAGCGTGACTCCTCTCTCTGTGAGAGGGAAGTCACGTCTCGTGACTTAGAGTCACGGCGTGACTCTTGTGAGGCCAGGAGTGACACAGAGTCACGTCCCGTGATTCTCTAGGAGAGTCACGAGACGTGACACTAGGTCACGCCGTGACCCTCCTTTGAGGTCAGTCACGAGTCGTGACACAACTCGTGACCGACCCCTCTTCAGCCCTTTTTTCCGATTTCGCCCAGTTTTAACCAAAATGAATTTCCTATTTCTTCTGTATGGGTCTTCACTGCTGTATAAATTATGTCATACTGTTATATGCTCCTGTATAGCTTTTCTGTTTTGATTTGTTCCCCCGTGACTAGTTTATTATAAAATGACTTTCAAATGCTTTTATGGCTTTTTCCTCTATTGTGTGCTATCTTATCTTGCTCATCTGAATGGTTAGCCTATTTTAGTTGTGTGCAGCATTATGTTATGCCTGTCCTTGATCGGGATTTTATCTAGAATAACATGTCATGTTTTAGAGCATTGTATCATTTCCTGATTTAGATTATGTGTTTTTGATCATGGGCATAATATGACTCCACATGTGTTCCTGACATGCTTTGATTGATGAGTAGTGCTAAAATGTGATTAAGGGAATTATTGCATACTTCTGAGTATGACTTGTATGGGCTTTGATTGATATTATACTTTAGCTTTTGAACTCATTGTATTATGTTAAATGTAATCGGGACTATGCATGGTTTATGCTTAGTATCTTCACCTAATGCATGTTTAGGATTATGTTTTGATAATCATTGGTATGATAGTGTTTCTATACCTGATTCCTGGCATGCTTTAGAACAATGTTTAAATATTAAGTATATTGACTGTCTTATGTTTTGCAATGGGAATGTATGAGATATGACCAACCTTATGAGCATATTTATATGTCTATTGTACTTTGATTTATACATGATGTATATATTTATATATATATTTATGCGTTGTACGATTCGAAATGTGTATTGTTTTATGCATGACCTGCGAGAGTCAGTCTAGTGGATAGTTAGGCATGCCTAATAGAGCCTTCAGTAGCTGCAGCGCCCTTTGAACGTTTGGACCCTGATCAGGTCCCCCGTATGGTTCCTCGCGAACCCCACCCCCCTCAGTACGGATCCTCGTGATCCTTTTTAATGAATTTGGATCGGGTTAACATCCCCCATCAGTAAAATGCTTTTGTGATACATAAAATGGTTTTCGATTCGTACCCGTAAGGTACCCTTTGGCCGACTTGTACCCGTAAGGTACTAATCAGTTCAGTACACTCGTTATCCACTATTGTGAGTCAGCAGGTGCTTTATTGGTTGGTATTACTTTGAAATAACTATCTGAATGTGATATCCGTTTGAGCATGATAATGATTTCAGAAATCAGTTTATATGTATATGAATGTGACTATGGGCTTCAGAATGTATGTCTGTTTTAAGGAAGTGTGACTTTATATTTAATATGATTATCCGTACCTGTCATGTGATTTGTTATAAGTTTCTGAATGCTTTGAAATGATTCGATTGATGTACTTAAGTTTTGACTTAAGCATAGTTTTGTGATATGTATTAGCATGTGAACCGAAGCAGTGGTGATGGTAAGTATGTAATGATTACTATACTTTCTGCATGTAGATGATATGAATGTAGTGTTATGTGATTATGCTTTCAGTCTCCGCTATCAGAGTGTTTTTGCATGATACTTAAATTATGAGAGTTGCGCAACGGTTATATGATGCTTGGATTTTGACTAGTGTGTGTGTTTAACATGTCTAAGTATGTTGGTTAGCTAGCATTCTTAACATGTTAGTTTGGTTGTCAATTCATGCATGGATATTTAGTTATGTCAATTGCATGTGTAAAGCTCATGTGACTCCGCACGGTATGATGCTATTATTTGATACCCATGTAGGGTTATGCATGTGTTATAGTATGTAGTTCAGCTTGATGATGCTTGTAATGTGTATTATATTGTGTCTGTTTTGGCCTATCCTGGACATGAGTTTATGGTCTGTTTGTGAGTTGTCGATTGAATGCCTTTATTATGCAGCCTGATTATTGATATGCTATGAATATCCGCATTTGCCATTTGAATGTGTTATGCCTTGGCGACCATTGTGAATGGCCGTCCATATTCTTGTGTGTTCTCCCCACTAAGCGTTTATCGCTTAGCACGGATTTCCTTTCCGTGCAGGTGGCAGGTTTGGTTCTGTTCGAGTCGCGCTTCTGCAAGGTCGGCCACGTAGGAGTTAGAACTTCTGTATTTTGTTCAGCTTCTGTATTTCAGCTTTTATAATTCTGTAGTATTGTATATGTAATTAGTTATGTTTCGTTCTTGAGTTTACTTTTGGGAATGTAATAGTTAGTATGCTTTATGTTTAGTTATTCCTTTGTTTTATTATTTCGATTATGCTTCCGTTGAATGGTTATATGTATGCTTCGGTGTATGCTTCGGTGTATGCCTGTGTGTGCGTGAGTTATTGCATGTTCAGTCTGTACCGTAAGGTAAGTCAAGGTAAGTTTTTAATTAACCCGTATTTCCGTATGTATGTTATATGTGAATGTATGCTTCCGCATTATGCATGTGCATATCTGTATATGTGAGCGTCGTGTAGCGCGTCCGTCGGCGTCCTTCCAACGGGGACGGCGATGGGGGTGTTACAGTTAGTGGTATCAGAGCCCAGGTTTGATGGTTCTGGGTGTGTTATTTGTTTTGTGTTGAGTCTTTGCATGAGAGTCGGTTTTGTGTCGTGGCCTAATGCAGATGCGTCTTGTTTTGTGTCATGTCTAGATGGAGTCTGATCCTAGTGAGAATGTGGGCGAGACAACAGAAAGTGTGAACCGAGTTAGCGCTGGTCAGGATGTATCTGAGCGTCTTCCAGTTGAAGATTCTGGTCGGGTTTCTGAGGATAGGACTCTTGTACAAGGATTGATTCGGATTTTGGATAGATTGACTACTCCTCGTGCTTCTCAAGATTTTGTTCAGCATGTTCCTCAGAAGAGAAAAGGATCGGTTAGTGAAGTGCCAGCAGGGAAGAGGGTTCGAGAACCTTCAGTGTATCAACAATGTCAGAAGCAACATGGGATTAAGTGTAGGAAGTGGGTATCGCTTTTATGTCAGCACTGCCAGAAGCGACATCGTGGTCCATGTCGGAAGCTCTCAGGTGCTTGTTTCAGGTGTGGCAGTATGGAAAACCAGATTGCCGGTTGTCCTAAGAAGAGGAATGAGAGTCTAGCTGGGCAAGCTAGAAAGGAAGTGGAAGATTTGCTCAGATCTTCGCGAGTGCCTACAGAGTTTGTAGCGTCTAGCAAGGATTCGAAGGAGACCGCAGGTTCTTCTGGTAAGTTACATTGCAAGCTTTTGTTTAAGTAAGTTTTGTTTGTTTGGGTTGTGTGGATGTAAGTGTTTCACTGTGAATTTCGAGGACGAAATTCTTTTAGGAGGGAAGAGTTGTCACACCCCAAAATAGCCCTGGTCGGATTATGCATGCTAAGTCGGGATCGGAAGGGTATTTCGGTAATTTGTGTTTGAGAATTTGGAGTGTTAAGGACCTAATTGAAAAGATAATTAAGTTTGTAAGGAAAGAAATGTGTAGATGATAAAGTGTAATTTGTCTAAGGGCTAAAGAGCAATTTTTGATTTGGAAAAATTAAGTGGGTTTTGAGGTCCTATAAGGATCTGCCAAGTGGGCTTGTTAGGTGGCATTGAATGAAGAAAAGAAGAAAGGAAAGAGAGTGAGAGAGGGAACACAGATTGCATTTCCGTTCTCCCTCTCACGCCTGCCCTTCTTCTTCTCTTCTCCTTTCTATGCTTCTCCTTCCTTTAACGTTTGGCTTGGAGTTGAATTTGGCTTGGATTGTTCTTTGTTTGAAAAGGTGAGTTGGTTTAAGGTGTTCTACGTGTTGTATTTCTTCTTCTTCTTCATCTACTGGTTTTATCTTCAATTAGGGTTTTGAAGAGTAATTGTGGGTTTCTTGTTTGTGCAAGCCTTGGATTGTAAGAAGAAGCAAAGCAAAGGCAAGGAAAGGATTGAGGACTGATCTTCAAGCTGATTTTGGATCTTCGATTCCAGGTTTGGGAGTGTTTTGGATTGCATGCAGTGTTTGAACTTCTCTGTTCTTCTATCTCAGTTGATTGTCTCTGCCCTATTTCTCACTAGACTTATAATGTGTTTGTATGGTCTAAATTCTGGGATTTGATGTGGTTTAGAATGTGTACATGCATGATTAAGTGAATAGATGTGTTAACAATGCATGACAAGTATTGATTTGGAAATTCTGAGTTTGTGTTTTGAACCTACGGTAACTTTTAGGTTTTATGTTCTTGAAAGGATTAAATGTGTTATGCATGAGTTTGACTGTTGAATTAAGTTGGTCTTACTGTATTTTTGATGCATAGAAGATCGATCGAAAGGTAAGAAGTGATTGGTAGTGTTTTGAATCAGTTTGAGAATGATTTTTATCGAGTTCCTGATTTCTGGGTAAACTGGAAATGAAAAATAGCGTCTCTGTAGAATTTCCAGTGTCGGGACGTTCTGAGAAAGACAAGCCACGAGGCGTGACTTCCAGTCACGCCACGTGACTCTGCCTCCCAGTCACTACGCGTGACTTCTCAGCGGACAGGACGCAGTCGTGAGGCGTGACCCTTGGTCGCGAAGCGTGACTGTCTCTCTGTGAGAGAAAAGTCACGTCTCGTGACTTAGAGTCACGACGTGACTCTTGTAAAGGCGAAGCGTGACCCTTAGTCGCGAAGCGTGACTGTCTCTCTCTGTGAGAGAAAAGTCACGTCTCGTGACATAGAGTCACGACGTGACTCATGTGAACTCCAGTCGCGAAGCGTGACTCCTCTCTCTGTGAGAGGGAAGTCACGTCTCGTGACTTAGAGTCACGGCGTGACTCTTGTGAGGCCAGGAGTGACACAGAGTCACGTCCCGTGATTCTCTAGGAGAGTCACGAGACGTGACACTAGGTCACGCTGTGACCCTCCTTTGAGGTCAGTCACGAGTCGTGACACGACTCGTGACCGACCCCTCTTCAGCCCTTTTTTCCGATTTCGCCCAGTTTTAACCAAAATGAATTTCCTATTTCTTCTGTATGGGTCTTCACTGCTGTATAAATTATGTCATACTGTTATATGCTCCTGTATAGCTTTTCTGTTTTGATTTGTTCCCCCGTGACTAGTTTATTATAAAATGACTTTCAAATGCTTTTATGGCTTTTTCCTCTATTGTGTGCTATCTTATCTTGCTCATCTGAATGGTTAGCCTATTTTAGTTGTGTGCAGCATTATGTTATGCCTGTCCTTGATCGGGATTTTATCTAGAATAACATGTCATGTTTAAGAGCAATGTATCATTTCCTGATTTAGATTATGTGTTTTTGATCATGGGCATAATATGACTCCACATGTGTTCCTGATATGCTTTGATTGATGAGTAGTGCTAAAATGTGATTAAGGGAATTATTGCATACTTCTGAGTATGACTTGTATGGGCTTTGATTGATATTATACTTTAGCTTTTGAACTCATTGTATTATGTTAAATGTAATCGGGACTATGCATGGTTTATGCTTAGTATCTTCACCTAATGCATGTTTAGGATTATGTTTTGATAATCATTGGTATGATAGTGTTTCTATACCTGATTCCTGGCATGCTTTAGAACAGTGTTTAAATGTTAAGTATATTGACTGTCTTATGTTTTGCAATGGGAATGTATGAGATATGACCAACCTTATGAGCATATTTATATGTCTATTGTACTTTGATTTATGCATGATGTATATATTTATATATATATTTATGCGTTGTACGATTCGAAATGTGTATTGTTTTATGCATGACCTGCGAGAGTCAGTCTAGTGGATAGTTAGGCATGCCTAATAGAGCCTTCAGTAGCTGCAGCGCCCTTTGAACGTTTGGACCCTGATCAGGTCCCCCGTATGGTTCCTCGCGAACCCCCCCTCAATACGGATCCTCGTGATCCTTTTTAATGAATTTGGATCGGGTTAAGATCCCCCATCAGTAAAATGCTTTTGTGATAAATAAAATGGTTTTCGATTCGTACCCGTAAGGTACCCTTTGGCCGACTTGTACCCGTAAGGTACTAATCAGTTCAGTACACTCGTTATCCACTATTGTGAGTCAGTAGGTGCTTTATTGGTTGGTATTACTTTGAAATAACTATCTGAATGTGATATCCGTTTGAGCATGATAATGATTTCAGAAATCAGTTTATATGTATATGAATGTGACTATGGGCTTCAGAATGTATGTCTGTTTTAAGTAAGTGTGACTTTATATTTAATATGATTATCCGTACCTGTCATGTGATTTGTTATAAGTTTCTGAATGCTTTGAAATGATTCGATTGATGTACTTAAGTTTTGACTTAAGCATAGTTTTGTGATATGTATTAGCATGTGAACCAAAGCAGTGGTGATGGTAAGTATGTAATGATTACTGTACTTTCTGCATGTAGATG
The DNA here is from genome assembly GCA_947683425.1 of Excoecaria cochinchinensis. Lineage (NCBI taxonomy): Eukaryota > Viridiplantae > Streptophyta > Magnoliopsida > Malpighiales > Euphorbiaceae > Excoecaria > Excoecaria cochinchinensis. Next base: position 1,267,262 of record CANTUQ010000021.1, on the reverse strand, counting down.
ATATGAATGTAGTGTTATGTGATTATGCTTTCAGTCTCCGCTATCAGAGTGTTTTTGCATGATACTTAAATTATGAGAGTTGTGCAGCGGTTATATGATGCTTGGATTTTGACTAGTGTGTGTGTTTAGCATGTCTAAGTATGTTGGTTAGCTAGCATTCTTAACATGTTAGTTTGGTTGTCAATTCATGCATGGATATTTAGTTATGTCAATTGCATGTGTAAAGCTCATGTGACTCCGCACGGTATGATGCTATTATTTGATACCCATGTAGGGTTATGCATGTGTTATAGTATGTAGTTCAGCTTGATGATGCTTGTAATGTGTATTATATTGTGTCTGTTTTGGCCTATCCTGGACATGAGTTTATGGTCTGTTTGTGAGTTGTCGATTGAATGCCTTTATTATGCAGCCTGATTATTGATATGCTATGAATATCCGCATTTGCCATTTGAATGTGTTATGCCTTGGCGACCATTGTGAATGGCCGTCCATATTCTTGTGTGTTCTCCCCACTAAGCGTTTATCGCTTAGCACGGATTTCCTTTCCGTGCAGGTGGCAGGTTTGGTTCTGTTCGAGTCGCGCTTCTGCAAGGTCGGCCACGTAGGAGTTAGAACTTCTGTATTTTGTTCAGCTTCTGTATTTCAACTTTTATAATTCTGTAGTATTGTATATGTAATTAGTTATGTTTCGTTCTTGAGTTTTCTTTTGGGAATGTAATAGTTAGTATGCTTTATGTTTAGTTATTCCTTTGTTTTATTATTTCGATTATGCTTCCATTGAATGGTTATATGTATGCTTCGGTGTATGCCTGTGTGTGCGTGAGTTATTGCATGTTCAGTCTGTACCGTAAGGTAAGTCAAGGTAAGTTTTTAATTAACCCGTATTTCCGTATGTATGTTATATGTGGATGTATGCTTCCGCATTGTGCATGTGTATATCTGTATATGTGAGCGTCGTGTAGCGCGTCCGTCGGCGTCCTTCCAACGGGGACGGCGATGGGGGTGTTACATCTATTAACAGAAGAATTCCTCAAGCAATATGACTGCAGCACGAGGATGGAGGTGACACTAAAGGATTTAGGGTTGCTATAACAGAAGTCTAGTGAGTCATTTTACGAGTATCTCACCCGATGGAGAAACCGGGTAATGGAAATGAAGAAAAAACTAGATACTCAGGATCAGATCTGGCTTTTCATCAAGAATGCTAGCTCATAACTGAGGGATGGGCTGAAGATTAAGGGTTTGAAGGATTGGCAATCACTGAAGGATATTGCCATCGAGGCTGAGGGAGAGTACCTTGCGAGAAGGGCAAGTAATGAGGGTTATGTCAAGAAGGGCGAAAGCAGCCAAGGGGTAAATAGGCCAACAAGCTCCAGCAGTGGCACAAGGAAGACGGTTGATGTTTCAGCTACAAATACTACTCCGAGGTATTTCTCTAATCTGAGGAGGTGTCTTTCATGGGTACTTAGGAGATTAATGAAGGAGGGGAAACTGCAGCCTTTACCAACCTGACCAGCCAAGGCCCAAGGACAGCCAGGGCAAAAGGACGATGAGTATTGTGCTTATCATCAACATATCGGGCATGTAGCTGATAATTGCAAGGCACTACGGCATACAATTCAGGATCTGATCGACTCTGAGTAGCACACAAATCCGGAGAAAAGAGGGAACCAGAAGAAGCTAGGGTATAATAATGTGCCCCCACCAATGTTAATGATTGGGTCCAGTTTGCCCAAGTGGTTTCTATTAGAAGATTTATACGGCATCGATGCCAACAGTGCTATCATGCGCCATCATGAGGCGAGTGAAAAAGGGATTCCCATGGCAATGATCGATTGCTGGTCCACTGATGAAAGTGAAAATGATAATCAAAATTCTGATGTTGAAGGATTTCCCGACCCGTGGGGTGCGGAGGAGGAAGAGGAGAAGAGAGGGAAGAAGATGGTCGGAGCAGTAACCCAAAGTGGAAGGGTAGTTCCGAAAGTTGAAAGGTGTGACGCGCGCTGAATCCAGCAAAGGCCCTCGTTTGAATCCGCTCTTTAGGATTCGAGGGACTGGTTCGCGTCCTTTTGATCATGGGCGCCATGAGACATCTTGGATGCTTCCTTTCCAATATAACATTGGAAAGGAACATTTAGCCCCACGACGCCTTTAGGCACCTTTGAGGCATCATGGAGTCGCCACCCAATTTACAAGAAATTAGGGAAAGTCTCTAACCTCTTATTGGTCTAGACCAGAGATTGGTGTTCGGAACTTCACTCTTATTTAAGGTTTGGTTAATTATAAATGAGTTTTTAACTTCCTAAAATTCTATCTCTTATCTCACACGATTTATGCGTTCAATTAAAGCGCACTACAAGCATTCAAAAAGCGATAAAGGAAAGCTATAGATAAAGCAATAAATGAAAGCAATAAAGGAAAGCGGTAAACACACCAAGCACACAATTACAAGGGAAATAGGGGCAGAATACAACCCCAATAGAAGGAGACTTAACAAACATAAATCGGGATGGAATACAATCCCAAATGAAAATTAAATCATGTTGACCCAAAATTAATTACAAGGGCCCAAAGAGAAATGAACTTTAATTTAAACACTCAAATAAAATCGAACATAAGACAAAACATACATAAATCGGGATATTCATTTTGGGTTGGAACATTGGTTCCTTCGTACTTATTCAAAGGTTCAGGAACATTAGTTCCTTCACGTTTATTTAAAGAGGGTTCGAAGAGTCATTTGATTGTTGAGTTGGAAAACCGAGATGAGTGATCCCATTTTTGGAGAAAACTAACTCTTCGTTTTATCGTGTCATTTTACATTCTTTGGCTAAAAGGAGGGACATTGGTGCAAATTTTATTAGTAAAAATTCAAACTTAATTATAAAAATATTTTTGTGATTTTTTATCTCACGCGTGCATAAATAAAATAAATATTTACAAATAAACACAAAACACATAAAAAGGGGTCGGAAAGATCTCACCAAACCGCAGTGTTCGTCCATGTATCGCGACCCATCCGGGGAGTCTCGGGGATGTTCGCATAATGCGACTCAAAATAAAATCTCAGACAGGAAAAATAACATTAAGAATATTAGTAATAATTCCAAAAATTAATCAAATAAAGACCAAATAATGACAACAATGAATTTTTAGTGGCAATAACAATAAATAATCATGGCATAATAGCAACAATAAAATAACAATGATAGTAATAATAATGGTAATAATAATAATAGTAGTAATAATAATGATAATAATGAAACATAACAAGATAGTAATAATAATAAATATGATAGCAATAATAATAATAATGATAATAATCATAATAGTGATGACACAAAATATACATAGAGCAATAATACTAATAATATTAATAATAATATCACAAAATAACATAATGGAATAACAATAGTAATAATAATAGCAACAGTGACCAAGTTGACTACTATCAATAATAATAAGAATGAGGGCAACTGGAATATTTCAACAACAACAACAACAACAACAACAATAATAATAATAATAATAATAATAATAATAATAATAATAATAAGAGTAGTAAAAGGAGGCAGAAGAGGTACCGACAAAAAGGATGACAAAAAGAGGGATTAAATCACAAGAAACCAAACAATAAATACACTAAAAGGCCATATAAATGGAAGAGCAAAAATCAACAGTAAAGAGCAACACCCAAAATACTGGACAATAAACATGATATCAACATAAAAAGGGCGAAAATATTAAAAGCAGTGAAATAATAAAAAATAATTGAAGACAGTTCTAAGTGTTTACCCTCAGAAGTGTAGATTCGGAGAGTAAGGTGTTTTGAACGATTCCCTTGCCGGAGCTTTGGTGAGAAAATACAACAAAAATGAAGAAGAAAAGGAGAGTTTGACTAGAAAAACTAGAGATAATATTTGCGGGGATCTTGTGAAACAAAGAAAATAGACTTTTCTTTTTTTTTTAAATGAATTCACCCCACTGAAAGCCTATTGAAGAAAAATTAAGATAAAAAAAAAGGTGAAAATCACCGCTTGAAAAGATATTGAAGAACCCTTTTTTGCTTTCCTGTTCTTCGTTTTAGAGAGAACAAGTTTTTATTTTTTAAATAAAATTGCCAACCTCTCGAAATGAAGGTTGAATTAGCTTTTGATTATCTGGATTGTCTAAAATTGGAGAAAGACAAATGAGCTTTTTAATTTTTGTTAATCGAAAATTGCATAAAAAGATGAAAGAAACCGAAAAAGACGGACTGAGAAAACTAGAAAACACAGGAAAGTTTGCAGGATTGGGCGGGCAAAACATGCCCGCGTGGAGGGAGGAAAACGCGCGCACCGAGGGGCACGCGCACTGTTGGGAAGCTGCGCCATAATGGGGCACGCGGTATCTCCACTAAGTGCGCGCAACAGGGCAGTGGGAAGGTATGCGGCCACTTTGCAAAGTGGCCGTGGATGGCCACTTATAAAGTGGCCATCCATGGCCACTTATAAGCCCTCCTATTTTATTTTATTTTTTTACTTTTTTTTTTAAAAAAAAAATCTTTTGAATTCTTCTTTTTTTTTTAAAATCTTTTTTTGCAATTAAATTAATTAAAAATTTAATTCTTCTCTCTCTCTTTTTTTTTAAAAGAAAATAAAAAATAACACTTTCTAATAATATTAATTTAATTAAATTTTTTTTTATGATAATATTTTTTATATTTTTATATTTTTTATTTAAAAATAATGAGGGCCTCAACAAGGGAAACATAATTTTTGACACCTTTACTTGTGGCAAGTATCCTTTTCATCATCGGGTAATTCTGATCTTGGACCGCCTCAAGACCCGGTGTCTACAGTTGCCCCCAATTTTGGGGAACTTAAAACTTAGGTGCCTAAGTGAACCAAAATTTATAAAAGAAGGGAAGAGACACGTACTTGAGGTGGCCGCTTTCCCAGACTGGAAGAAATTGTTGTTGTGTTATCCTTTCTGAGGTAGTGCCCCCTGGGAGGTCTTTGGCTGATCGGTGTCCCCTGAGAGGTCTTCGGTTGGCTGGTGCCCCCTGAGAGGTCTTTGACTAGCTGGTGCCCACTGAGAGGTCTTCCGTTGATCGACCCTTGAGAGGTCTTTGATTAGCTGGCTGCTCCCTGAGAAGTTTTCGGTTGATCGCCCCCTGAGAGGTCTTCGGTTAGCTGGCTGCTCCTCGAGAAGTCTTTAATTGATAGCCCCCTGAGAGGTCTTCGGTTGATCGCCCCCTGAGAGGTCTTCGGTTAGCTGCTCCTTGAGAAGTCTTCGGTTGATCGCCCCCTGAGAGGTCTTCGGTTGGTCGCCCCCTGAGATGTTTTTGGTTGATAGCCCTTGAGAGGTCTTCGGTTGATCGCCCCCTTGAGAGGTCTTCGGTTAGCTGCTCTTTGAGAGGTCTTCGGATAGCTGCCCCCTGAGAGGTCTTCGGTTGATCGCCCCCCTGAGAGGTCTTCGGTTAGTTGGCTTGGATTGAATTGATGTTTTAATCGATGTTGTCGCTTGCCCTTTTATTGGCGTTGGCATTGATTCTTTCTTTCTGAAAGACTTAGAAAGCAAAATATGCAGGAAAAGTGGTGAGCATGCACGTGAGATGCATATGTATGCAGCATTGCAGGACAAGAATTCGTCTAAGTGGTTTTGAAGGCGACAGCTGGTTTAGTTGTCAGTTGCAGTTGGATTGGTTCCCTCTGGAATTGCTTTTGTGTTTCATGCCTCTGGAGTATTATGAGGTTCTCCTCCAATACCTGTGGTCATTTTTTTGAAGGTAGTGCATCCCTCGTGGATTTTCACACTAGCTTTTCTTAGCCGGAAATGCGTCCTTGTCGGATTTTCACATAACCCTGTGCCTTATTTTTTGCCCGGAGTGGACCCAACCCAATCCAGCGGCTTTTGTTCATTTCATTTTTATAGGACAGACCACCTATTCCCAGGTTTTAACCTTGCCCTTTGGCCTAACTATTGCTTAGAGAGCCAGACACGATTTTCATCTCTAACGGCCTTCCTTTTTTTTTTTGTGAGAGAAGTCGAAGTTGTTGCGAAAGATCTTCCAAGTACGGTCGGTATGTGCTTATGTCTCGGATTATGGTTGTATGAGCTTGGTTCTTGTCATGAAGATGCTGTAGAATTGGCTTTATCATGATGTTGTAGAATTGGCTTCATAGTTGATAGCTGGGTGAATCGATTGAAGCGCTTGAACGGCGAGAGTGGCAGAGGATCAATAGTACCAATGTGCTGATTCTATGCCGGAACCAGACAACCTTGAGTTCCTCTGGTCACATTAATATATCATTGCATAAATGTATATATTTCAGCTTGATTTCATAACACATGATCACTGTTTGACATTAACTCGAAAAAGTATGAGACCTCATCTAATCTCGGAATAGATCTTGAGAGCATCAAACTCCTGTTATCAATCAGCCCTCGCGGGTTTTCTTGATTGAATATTTTCTCTCTTTTTTATTTTTTATTTTTTTAGCCTCTGCCATGGACCCTCCTTCAGTTTGTCGGTGTTAATTGAATTTGCTTCCATCTTCGTTAGCCGGGAAAGCTGCTCCTTTGGAGAGTGGTTCTTTTTTGTTCGTCGGTGTAGATTGAATTTGCTTCAATCTTCGTTGAACGGAAAAGCTGCTCCTTTGAAGAGTGTTTTTTTTTTTTTATCAAAGTCTTGTTCTTGGCCCTTGTGCAGACTGGTTGAGGTGATGGGTTCCTTATTTGGGGCTTGGATTTGAAATCTCACACTTTGCTTTTATTGGTTTTGGTGGTTCAAATTCTGAAATGGTTTTTCAACGGTTGAGATTGGGGATAGGTTAGGCTCGGATGATCTGGGGCAAGGATTGTGGTTTTTTTTTTATTTTTTTTTGCTTTTTTTTGTTTTTGTTTTTTTTGTTTTTGTTTTTTTTTTAGTTGAAAGGTAAAGAGCTATCTTGCTAGATTTGGCTGTAGGGGTCGCGGATGGTTAGGGGTCGATCTTGATTGGTTTTAGGGTACACATTTCAAATGGTCGGGGGGAAACGGGTCACAAGTTTTGGTTTTGTTTTCCTCATGAAGGTCTTTAGTTTTATTCGTCTAAATCCTGATGTAGCTCTTGAAGTTTGATTTTATTTGGCAGTACCATATGCATCCCAGATATTGGGGGTGAAAAGGAATGGCTTTCAAAATTCGGTTCGTCGCCATGTTGGCACGTGGAAGTAGCATGGTCTCAAGAATATCCTTGTCAATTTTCAGCATGTCGTCCCAGGTCCAGGCAAAGGCTCTTTTTTTTTCGTCTCTCAAAATTATCCTCTCTTCAAGAGTTATATCAGATGCTACCAAGATTATATTTGGACTCCTCAAAGTTCCGAGATCAGATGGAGTTGTATTAATTGGGTTAATGTCAAAATGAATAAGTGCATCGTGATCATAAGAAATGAAATTATTAGAAATATCGTACAAATAAGCAAAAAATTGTCCATCATATTGAAATAACCAACTATCATAATGAGTTCTTAAATTAAAAGGCAATAAAGCATCGAAAAAAAAAACATAGTCTTCTACGCCGTTCGCTAGGACCGATCAAACACCTGGCGGGGAAACTACATTGTAGTTCGTCTTCTTCTTCTTCTCTCTCTTTTTGGGGTCCGTGATTTGTTTGGAGTCAATGAGATCCTGGATCTTGCCCCTCAAGATTTGGCAATGGTCTGTTAGATGCCCAGTGTGTTGGTGGTAGGCGCAGTATTGATCACTCTTATGCCCCGTCTGTCCCTGACTTAAGGCTGGTCTGGGTTGCAACGGTTGCAACTTGCCCTCCTTCATTAGCCTCTCCAAGACCCAGGATAGAGGTCGACCCAAGTTAGGAAAGTACCGCTGGCCCTGTTCTACTCTATTGGCTGAGACCTTAGCTGTTTTGCCATTTCTATTATTACTGCTCCCGGCTTCGCCTGATCTGTACCCTGACTGGCTTTCAAAGTTCCTCCCGGCAAAGCTATTTTTGCTTGCTTTCTTCGCTAGGTAGGCCGCCTTAGCCTCTACAGCAATGTCTTTGAGTGACTCCCAATTGGTCAGCGGTGTCGGGTTTTCGCTTCATCTCCATAACCCTGTTCCTCCACCTAGTGAGGTATTCGCGAAATGACTCATCATTTTTCTGCTGTAGAAGCTTGAGGTCCTTTAGGGTGACCTCCATTCTAGTGCTACAGTCATATTGTTTGATGAACTCGTCGGTTAGGAGGTCCCAGTCCTCTTTAAATCTCCTATCTAGCCCATGATACCAGTTTATTCCCAAACCCGCTAGACTGAGATAGAAATAATCCACCTTTTGCCTCTCAGTCAGCACTGTGCCCTTCATCACCAGGGTGTATTGCTTGATATGTGTAGACGGATCCGATGTTCCTTCAAATTTTGGCAGCTCAGGCATCCTAAACCTTTGGGGCAGCAGCTCCTCATCCCCCAAATCCCTATCCTCAGGGTTGATCCCTTTTCCAGCTGTCAGAAGGTGAGTGATTGCCTTAATTTGCTGTCTCATACCTCTCATAGCCTCATCTTCTACCCTGGGTGCTCTACCACTCACGGCTTGATGGGCTGCTATCTCCTCAAACTCCTCTTCCATCATAAAATCCTCATTGGGATCAAGGACCCTTGCCCTTCTTGGCTCAGCAGGCACAGCAGCAGCTTTAGGCTCCTCTATAGGTTGATGGACAACACCTCCAATGAGGGGAGCCTCCCCACCAGCAGGCGGTTTGGCTTGCCCCCGAGGAGGGGCTACCGGTGGCTGTGGAGCGACGGTGCTTGTGGAGCAGGGGGCTGAGCAATCCTTTCGGCCATGGCGCCCATCATTTCTAGAACCCTTCGCTCGAAATCCTCTAGTCTCCTGGCGAGGTCTTGAGTGGTTAGATTTCCAGTCTCTTCTTCCATTGAGGATGATTTGCTGCTTGTTGAGAATGACTCAGAATCCTGAATAGGCACTAGTTCTAGCAATCCAAAGGGCGAGTCTGTCCTCACTAGCCGGCCGTCAAAACCCCTAGTCCACTTAGATGAATCTATGGTGGCTAAAAGATCAAGATTGTTAGAGTGATGCATGGATGACATATACAATGCATGATCGTGCCATGTAAATGGTCTTTGATGAGTGCGAGCTCAATGGATTACCACAATACGATGGGATGCATGGAAGGAATTACACGCAAGATGATATGTACACGTGAAAAAATAATATGCAGATGAAAAGATATATACACGTATAACATGAGAGAAAATTTATTATTATTTATATACACACATATTTACTTTATTGACATGCATGAATGACATGCGATGCACGAGCATGTTGTGCAGTATCCACAACCACATGTAAGCAGATAGATCCTTCCAACCTTATCACTCCCACACACGAGGTCATGCAGTCTATCTCCTAGGTGGGCTTCATCCAAGGGTCAATAGGGAACCCATCGGACACGTGTGGTGCACGGTGAAGAACCGGCAGCATAACACTCTTACCTAATATACATACGTATGAGTTTTGGCCATTGCGTATTTGGACAATTCAATCAAGTTAAGGTTGGCTTATCGGGGCATGAAGGCCTTTGATAAAGAACCACTTAATTTGCTTGATCTTGTTTAATACGTGATGGCCCACATCACAAGCATAGTATTAAGGAGCATATCACCTAGTGGAAGTTTCTATTTGTTATTACATGGGCTTTGGTCGGTGGTGATTTTTTAGGTCTACCCAAGCATGGTCCCTGCCAATGGGTATAGCTCATCATGAGCGTAGCGATCGATTGGGTCTCTATTTGATATACCACTAATGGTACGAGGCTAGGTGTGACGCGTGCCGAACCCAGGGGCGCCCCGAAAGTCCGCTTTTAGGGCAATCAGGTGGAGGTTCATTAAAAACTTGTAAGGTATTTACAAGTGCGTCTATATTGGGCAATAAGAAGGTGTCTTGGAGTTGCCACCCAATAGAACATTAGGAAGGGTCGTCTAGCCTCAACGAGCCAAAGACGGCGCGTACATATCCATTTTCGGTAAACCAGAGGAATCTTGGAGTCACCACCCAATAGAACTTTGGGAAGGGTCATCTAACCTCGTGGAACCTAGGATTACACAGCGCGTAAGTATCCATTTTGGGCAAACCAGAGGAATCTTGGATTCACCACCCAATAGAACATTGGGGAGGGTCATCTAACCTCATGGAGCCTAGGATTATATTGATTAGGCCTTTTCGTGGGAAATAAGAGATATTTTGGAGATTCCACCCCAATGAAACACTGAGATGGACCTTTAACCTCATTGAGCCCAAGACTAGAGTGGGTTCGGGACTTCTCATTTATTCGTACCTTGATTAATATTATAATTAAGTTTTAATTTCGTTGTTTCATCAAATTTCCATACGATGCAATTAATTAAAATGCAATCCATTCACATAAATAAGGCAGTAAATTGACATAAAGTAAAATACGCAAATTACAATAAAACTAGGGGCGGAATACAACCCCCATTATAAAACAACATGTAAATCATACAAAAATTGGGATATTCATTGAAATGAGGACATTGGTCTTGCCATGCACATCAAATTGATTTCTGAGAAGTGTCGATTTTATTGGCTAAAAAAAAGGACTTTGGTCCCCTGACTTTCGGAAAATCCCAAATTAATTACTATAAAACATTTGGCCATTTTATTTTAATGGGATTAAACAATTTTTATGATAAAGTAATAATAAAATAAAACAAACAAAATAAGGGTAAAGAAAGAACCCGAATGGAAATCCTCAGATCGGCGCAACGACCATCATTAACAACTCCAATTTATCTGAAATAGTTAGATAATAACTCACCAAAAAAAATGAACATGTCAGCATCAAAATTAAAATAAAATAAAATAAAATAATCCTTCTCTCAAATACGGGCTTGCATTTTTAATGAATAATCGTATTTGATCCTGAGTATCCGGTTTTCTCTTTATTTCCATCACCCGATTCCTCCACCGGGTTAGATACTCGTGGAAGGACTCGCCTCCCTTCTGCTGTAGCAGCTCCAGGCCCTTTAAGGTCACTTCCATCCTCGTACTGTAGTCGTATTGTCTCAAAAATTCCTCCGTTAATAAATCCCAGTCCTCCTTAGTTCTGCAGTAAAGCCCGTGGTATAAATCCACCGCTGGGCCAGTCAAACTTAAGCAAAAGTATTCAATCTTCTGCCTTTTCGTCAAAGTGGTACCCTTCATCACCAAGGAGTACTGCTTTATGTGTGTAGTGGGATCGAAAGTACCGTCAAACTTCAGAACATCTGGCATCTTAAAATTCATCGGGATCAGATCTTCCCCCTCTAAATCTTTGTCTTCAGGATTCATTCCTCGACCCCTTGTCAGTATCCTCGCCATTGCTTCAAATTTTTCTTCCATCTTCTTCCAGATGGCCTCTTCAGTTTGAGGGGCTTTCCCTTTCTCAGACATGAACTCCTCACATTCTTCATCTTCCCACTCGTCATCTAGCCTTGGGGCTGGCCTTCTCCTCTGTGCCCCCATTGTGGTAACCCTTGGGTCTACAGATGGCGGGCAGATTTCCTCCTACTGGTCTTCTCTGACCTCCTCCCTTTTATTATTCCTCATAGGAGGAGGTGGTGGGTTCTGTGGGGCCACTGGTTGACCCATCGTGGCTATCATGGCCATCATTCGATTCTCGAACTCTTCTAACCTTTGGCCCACTTCATCTGCTGTCAAAGCCTTGGTGGTATCTGCCCCTCTTGGTGAGTTTGCCATTTCTTCGGGTAAGGAAAACTGAGCTAAAGTAGCGTAACTAGTTTCTGAAGAACTATCCAGATACTCCACCCTCTCTGGTAATTCAAAGAATGGATTTCTGCGTAGTCGCCCCTGAGAACCTCTTGTCCACCTAGGCAGATCTATGATAGCTGAAAAACATAAAAGGTTAGGATGATGCATGAATGTGCTAAGATGCATGATCGTGCTGTGCAACATTTACAAACCAGCATGCAAGCACGTAGGTCCTTCCAACCTTGTTACTCCCGCACACGAGGTCATAGTCTCTTTCCTAGGTGGGCTTGGCCCATGGGTCAACAGGGAACCCGATGGATGCGCATGGTGCTCAGTGGAAAACTGGCAGCATAACCTCTCTTAGCTAATGTGCATACGCATGGGTTTTGACCATCATGTATTTAGGCAGTCCGAATGAGTTGACATGGGCCTATCGGGGCATGAAAGCCTTTGATTAGGTGACCAAATCAAATTATCTTGGTTTGTCCAATACATAATGATCCACATAGCAAGCATAGTATTAAGGTTCATACCACTTAGGGGAAGCAACTATTTCCATTACATGAGCTTTGGTCAAGGTGATGTTACTTTAGGGATACCCAAGCATGGTCCCTGCCGATGGGTCTAGCTCATCACAAGCGTAACGACCGATTGGGTCTTCATTTAATATACCATGATGGTACGAGGCTTAGGCTGGTGATTATCCTTAACACTTCCCTACATTGAGTGAACGTAGGGTCGTGCTTCGGGAATGCACCGGGCTTGATAGAGGGACCAAACTAGCATAAATCTAGGGCTCTAGCATGATGCAATGCGATTCCGAAAAAGGATGAAATTTTTAAATTAAAACTCAATTGTAATTTTTAAATAAGGTACTTTCGAGTTGAAGTCTCGAGTTTAGTTCTCCCCAGCGGAGTCGCCACTGCGACGCGCGCCGAACCTCGGGGTGCCCCGAAAGCCCGCTTTTAGGGCAATCAGGTGGAGGTTCATTAAAAACTTGTAAGGTATTTACAAGTGCATCTATATTGGGCAACAAGGAGGTGTCTTGGAGTCGCCACCCAATAGAACATTGGGAAGGGTCGTCTAGCCTCAACGAGCCTAAGACGGCGTGTACATATCCATTTTGGGTAAACCAGAGGAATCTTGGAGTCACCACCCAATAGAACATTGGGAAGGGTCATCTAATCTCGTGGAACCTAGGATTACATAGCGCGTAAGTATCCATTTTGGGCAAACCAGAGGAATCTTGGATTCACCACCCAATAGAACATTGGGGAGGGTCATCTAACCTCATGGAGCCTAGGATTATATTGATTAGGCCTTTTGGTGGGAAATAAGAGATATTTTGGAGATTCCACCCCAATGGAACACTGAGATGGACCTCTAACCCTATTGAGCCCAAGAACAGAGTGGGTTCGAGACTTCTCATTTATTCGTACCTTGATTAATATTATAATTAAGTTTTAATTTCAATGTTTCATCAAATTTTCATATGATGCAATTAATTAAAACGCAATCCATTCACATAGATAAGGCAATAAATTGACAAAAAGTAAAATACACAAATTATAATAAAACTAGGGGCTGAATACAACCCCATTATAAAACAACATGTAAATCATACAAAAATCGGGATATTCATTGAAATGAGGACATTGGTCCTACCATGCACATTTATCACAAATCGATTTCTAAGAAGTGTCGATTTTATTGGCTAAAAAAAAGGACTTGGGTCCCCTGACTTTCGACAAATCCCAAATTAATTACTATAAAACATTTGGCCATCTTACTTTAATGGGATTAAACAATTTTTATGATAAAGTAATAATAAAATAAAATAAATAAAATAAGGGTAAAGAACGAACCCGGATGGAAATCCTCAGATCGGCGCAACCACCATCATTAACAACTCCAATTTCTCCGAAATAATCAGATAATAACTCACCAAAAAAATGAACATGTCAGTGTCAAAATTAAAATAAAATAAAATAAAAAAATCAAAGATCAAAACGATTAATATAAGTTACTTAAATTACACAAATATTAATCCAGAATGTTTACCCTCAGATCTTACCTTCTGGGTGGATATCGAATGATTTCGGTCCCGCACGCTTCACAAGGATCGAATGAAAATGGATCAAGAAAAGAAAATTTATGTTTTTCTTTCTTGAAAATTTGACAGCAATTCAAATGTTGGAATCAGCCTGGTAGATGGAAACGAATGAATTTCGTTACCTCAAATTAGCTTAATTCACAAATGAAAATTGAGAAAAGAAAAAATGAGTTGAAATAACTTTTCGTAGAATAAAAATCAACTAAAAATAGAGATTCTTGAGAAATAAAACTCTGCAATTTGGATTTTGGTAAATTGCTTCTTAAAAAGATTTTTCTTTTAAAATTTTCTAACCACTCTTAAAATTTGCTAAATTTTCTCCCCAAAAATTTGTTAATTTTTGTAACCCCTTCTAATGAAATTTAATCCACTATTTATAGAGTTTTTAGGAGATAATTAGGATAAACATCCATTTAAAGTTTGAATTTCAAAAGGATTTCAAAATTAAATTTTAACCAAAAATCTGCACCAAAATCTCATCCAAAATTTAAAGATATCAAGTTTATCGGATTAAATTTTATCAAATCCGGCATTATCAGATCAGATGCATTATCGACGGCCGTCCCTATAACTACCGATGAGCATCGGTAGTAAGGGTACGCGTGGTAATCCGGACAAACAGATGGACATGGGCTCGAGGCTAGGGACAGACGTCTCTATGCAGACACGTGTCCGTCTATCATGTTACAGACGGCCGTCTCTACACTATAAGAGACGGCCCGTCTATACAAGCGACGGCCCGTCTTTCCATGTTAGAGATGGGGAATATGAAATAGCGATGGGCATCCGAACTCCGATAGGCTTCCCGTCTGCGAGCAAAACCACAACTTTCTAGTCTAATTTTTCAAACTCTTTCAAAACCTCACGCTATAGAGAAAAAGACTTTAATCTTTGTGAAACCGAAAGACGAAAACCTCCGAATTCCATCCATTTATCCGAAAACAGACATTTGATCTCTTCACCGGGTAACTCTGATCTGGACCGCCTCAAGACCCGGTGTCCACACTTGGGTTGGTGATTATCCTTAACACTTCCCTATAATGAGTGAAAGTAGGGTCGTGCTTCGAGAATGCACCGAGGTGAGATAGGGGACCAACTAACATAGTTCTAAGGCCCTAAAATGATGTAATTTAATTTTCCAAAAGAGATAGAATTTTAGGTTTTAAAAAATCAATTATACATTTTAACCAAAACACTTTCAAAGCGAAGTCTCAAACAAGTCCCCAGTGGAGTCGCCACTGTGACGCGCGCCGAACCCAGCAAGGGCCCTCGTTTGAATCAGCTCTTTAGGATTCGAGGGATTGGTTCGCGTTCTTTTGATCATGGGCGCCATGAGACATCTTGGATGCTTCCTTCCCAATAGAATATTGGAAAGGAACATCTAGCCCTATGGCGCCTTTAGGCACCTTTGAGGTACTATGGAGTCGCCGCCCAATTTACAAGAAATTGGGAAAAGTTTCTAACCTCTTATTGGTCTAGACCAGAGATTGGTGTTCGGAACTTCACTCTTATTTATGCTTTGGTTAATTATATATGAGTTTTTAAGTTCCTAAAATTCTATCTCTTATCTCACACGATTTATGCGTTAAATTAAAGCCCACTACAAGCATTCAAAAAGCGATAAAGGAAAGCTATAGATAAAGCAATAAATGAAAGCGATAAAGGAAAGCGGTAAACACACCAAGCACACAATTATAAGGGAAATAGGGGCAGAATACAACCCCAATAAAAGGAGACTTAACAAACATAAATCGGGATGGAATACAATCCCAAATGAAAATTAAATCATGTTGCCTCAAAATTAATTATAAGGGCCCAAAGAGAAATGAACTTTAATTTAAACACTCAAATAAAAGTAAACAAAAGAAAAACATACATAAATCGGGATATTCGTTTTGGGTTGGAACATTGGTTCCTTCGTACATGTTCAAAGGTTCAGGAACATTGGTTCCTTCACGTTTATTTAAAGAGGGTTCGAAGAGTCATTTGATTGTTAAGTTGGAAAACCAGGATGAGTGATCCCATTTTTGGAGAAAACTAACTCTTCGCTTTATTGTGTCATTTTACATTTGTTGGCTAAAAGGAGGGACATTGGTCCCAATTTTATTAGTAAAAATTTCAACATAATTATAAAAATATTTTTGTGACTTTTTTATCTCATGCGTGCATAAATAAAATAAATATTTACAAATAAACACAAAACACATAAAAAGGGGTCGAAAAGATCTCACCAAACCGCAGTGTTCGTCCATGTGTCGCGACCCATCCGGGGAGTCACGGGGATGTTCACATAATGCGACTCAAAATAAAATCTCAGACAGGAAAAATAACATTAAGAATATTAGTAACAATTCCAAAAATTAATCAAATAATGACAACAATGAATTTATAGTGGCAATAATAATAAATAATCATGGCATAATAGCAACAATAAAATAACAATGATAGTACTAATAATGGTAATAATAAAAATAGTAGTAATAATAATGATAATAATGAAACATAACAAGATAGTAATAATAATAAATATGATAGTAATAATAATAATAATAATGATAATAATAATAATAGTGATGACACAAAATATACATAGAGCAATAATACTAATAATATTAATAATAATATCACAAAATAACATAATGGAATAACAATACTAATAATAATACCAACAGTGACCAAGTTGACTACTAACAATAATAATAAGAATGAGGGCAACTGGAATATTTCAACAACAACAACAACAACAACAATAATAATAATAATAATAATAATAATAATAATAATAATAATAAGAGTAGTAAAAGGAGGCAGAAAAGGTGTCGACAAAAAGGATGACAAAAAGAGGGATTAAATCACAAGAAACCAAACAATAAATACACTAAAAGGCCATATAAACGGAACAGCAAAAATCAACAGTAAAGAGCAACACCCAAAATACTGGACAATAAACATGATATCAATATAAAAAGGGCGAAAATATTAAAAGCAGTCAAATAATAAAAATAATTGAAGACGGTTCCAAGTGTTTACTCTCATAAATGTAGATTTGGAGAGTAAGGTGTTTTGAATGATTCCCTTGCCGGAGCTTTGGTGAGAAAATACAACACAAATGAAGAAGAAAAGGAGAATTTGACTAGAAAAACTAGAGATAATATTTGAAGGGATCTTGTGAAACAAAGAAAATAGACTTTTCTTTTTTTTTTAAAAATGAATTCACCCCACTGAAAGCATATTGAAGAAAAATTAAGATAAAAAAAAGGTGAAAATCACTGCTTGAAAATATATTGAAGAACCCTTTTTTGCTTTCCTATTCTTCGATTTAGAGTGAACATTTTTTTTTTTAATAAAATTGCAGACCTCTCAAAATGAAGGTTGAATTAACTTTTGATTATCTAGATTGTCTAAAATTAGAGAAAGACGAATGAGCTTTTTAATTTTTGTTAATCAAAAATTGTATAAAAAGATGAAAGAAACCGGTATAAGGCGGACTAAGAAAACGAAAAAACACGGGAAAATTTGCAGGACTGGGCGGACAAAACATGCCCACGTGGAGGGAGGAAAACGCGCACGCCAAGGGGCACGCACGCTGCTGGGAAGACACGCCCCACATGGGGCGCGCGGTATCTCCATTGCTCGCGCACAGCCCCCTACTGCGCGCTCACAGTGGGAAGGGACGCGGCCACTTGAGTGGCCGCGTGATGGCCACTTATAAGCCCTCCTATTATATTTTATTTTTTTACTTTTTTTTTTAAAAAAAAATCTTTTGAATTCTTTTTTTTTTCTTTTTTTTTAAATGTTTTTTTTTTCAATTAAATTAATTAAAAAATTTAATTCTTCTCTCTCTTTTTTTAAAAAAAAAAAGAAAATAAAAAATAACACTTTCTAATAATATTAATTTAATTAAATTTTTTTTTATGATAATATTTTTTATATTTGTTTATTTTTTATTTAAAAGTAATGAGGGTCTCGGCGAAAATATCATTTTTGACACTTTTACTTGTGGGAAGTATCCTTTTCATCATCGGGTAATTCTGATTTTGGACCGCCTCAGGACCCGGTGTGTACAAAAGTCCATAAGATCCCATGGCAGTCCAAAAAAAAAAAAGAGCTAGAGGAGGATTCGATTATGAGGTAGCTGAAAAAGACGCCAGTTCAAATTTCTATCTGGGATCTATTAAGACAATCTCCCTCGCATAGGCAGAAGTTGGTGGAAGCTTTATGCGAGACTACAATGGCCACAACCATCTCAGCTATGGAGTTGCTAGATATAGTCAAGGGAGGTGCTGCAGAAAATGTGGTGTTTTCGAATGTTGACTTGCCGGAAGAAGGCCGCAATCATAATCGCACCCTGTACATAAGGGATCAGATTAATCAAAAACACATAGTGTGCGTCATGGTGGACAATGGTTCATCAATCAATGTTTGCCCACTGGTGGCAAGGGCGGCTTTTAAAGTACCAGAGGATATGCTGATTAGGTCTGATCTAATGATCACAGCTTATGACAATTCTCAGAGGCAGGCATTGGGGACATTCAAGGCAGTGGTTAAGACGGGGCCAATTGAGACCGAAGTGGAATTTGTGGTCCTTCCCATTCCTGCAAATTTCTCAGTCCTCTTAAGCAGGCCCTGGTTCTATAAGCTAGGAGGGGTGCCTTCCACTTTGCATCAGATGGTTAAGGTTCCCCACGAGGGACAAGTAGTGACAATAAGAGCTGCAAGAGAGAATCAAGTCTCAATGATAGAAATTGCAAGACAACCCTTCAGCGGATTTCATGTCGCCGTAAGAGATGAAGAAGAACACATCGAAGGGTTCCCTCATGTAGTAAACATGATAAAGAGGATGTCTTTCCTCCTAGGTATAGGTTTGGGCAAGAATTTGCAGGGACTGCTGATAGCCATCACTACAAGAGGCTAGAAGGATAGGAGGGGCCTTGGGTATAAAGGTGTGGTGAAGAAGGGCAAGGAGTCAGTAGATGAGATCCCCCATATCAAGGAAAGTTTTGTGCCAGTAGCTTCAGCATGTGCCTATACAGGGGGAAGCAGAACCTCAGTGGGTTGATGGAAGAATTGTGCCGAATTTTGAGGTCTTCAATGATGTCTTTAATTGGGACATTGGATTGATCAAGCCAGGAGAGGGTTTTTGGGATGAGGAAATAATGACCAAGGAGACAGTTTGGGACCGCCAAGCACAAGAGGAAGTCATTACTGAGAAACTAATGACTGCTCGTTTGAAGGCGAAAGGAAAGATGGAAGATGAGGCTGCAGGAGAGCAGGTGGAAGTTCTACAGGGGGTTGTTACAGTGCCTCTAAAATGCCAGTTTGATGAACAACTACCAGCTGCAGCATCCACGTCGGCTGAGAAAGTAGAAGAAGATGATTTAGGTTTTCTTTTTATTCCTGAATTTTTCAATAATGTTGATGACATTTCTAGTTCTATTAATAATATGAACGATTTTGTTTACTTGTTCGATGTTTCTGATGATATTACTATGGATAATCATGATCATAACTCATTCATATTTGACATTGATTCAACTGATGCCACTCCATTTAATCTTGGAACTTCGGAAAACCCGAAAGAAATCTTAATAGCATCTAATATAACTCCCGATGAGAGGTTAAAATTTGAGAGAATTTTAAGAAAACATAAAAAAGTCTTCGCTTGGACCTATGAATATATGTCGGGAGTAGATCGCGAAATTGCAGAACACGCCATCTCAACATAGCCTGGCCACAAGCCAGTCAAGCGGAAGCTTAGGAGGCTCAGGCCAGAATGGGCAGAGAAGGTGAAAGAAGAAATTCACAAACAAATCGAGGCCAAGTTCTTGATTGAGGTGCAATAACGGACCTGGCTGGCCAATGTCGTTCCAGTAGCCAAGAAGAATGGCAAGGTACGCGTTTGTGTGGACTACCGAGACTTTAATAAGGCTTGTCCGAAGGATGAATTTTCGCTGCCCCACATCGATGTATTAGTAGACAGTGCAGCTAGTTGCATGATGTACAACTTCATAGATGGTTACGCAGGCTACAATTAGATTCTTAATAGAATAGTCGATCGAATCAAGACAGCCTTTATCACTGAGTGGGGGACATTTCCTTATAGGGTGATGCCATTCGGTTTGAAGAATGCAGGCGCAACTTATTAGAGACTGGCGTTAAGGATCCTAGATGACTTGATCCACAAGGAGGTAGAAGTATATGTGGATGATATGATGATCAAGTCAGCAACCAGAGAAGGTCACTTTGAGGCTCTAGAGAAGTTCTTTTAAAGGATCGGTAAGTATAATCTACGATTGAACCCCAAGAAATGCATTTTCGGTGTTACCTCAGGGAAATTATTAGGACATGTAGTCAGCTAGAAAGGGATTGAGATTGACCCCGACAAGGTCAAGGACATCAAGGAGATGCCAGTGCCTTAGAAGGAAAAGGATTTCAGAAGCTTCTTGGGCAAGTTGCAGTATGTCAGCAGGTTCAATGCCATACTTACTTCAATTTGTGAGCCGATCTTCAATTTGCTCAGAAAAGATCAACTTGTAGTATGGAATGAAGATTGCCATAAAGCTTTCGATACCATTAGGGAATATTTGCTGAATCCCCCAGTTCTGAGATCATCGCAACCAGTCAAGCCACTTATTCTGTATTTAGCTATAGAAGATAGCTCCGTAGGTGCCATGATGGCTCAAGAAGATGAGTTCGGAGTCGAGTTCACAGTCTATTACCTTAGTAAGAAATTCCTTTCTTATGAGATAAAATATGTAGAAGTGGAAAAGATATTCCTTACAGTGATATGGGCTTTTAAAAAGTTAAGACACTATTTCCACTCCTACAAGGTACAAGCAGTTGTGAAATAAAATCCTCTTAGAAACCTACAAGAGGCTCTATCTTTGTTAGGGAAAATGGGGAGGTGGTTGTTGTTATTGCACGAATTTGATGTTGAGTACATCACTCGAAAGACCATTAAGGGTCTTGCAGTAGCAGAATTTTTGGCGGAGTATTATATCCAAGGAGATTCATATAATTTCAATTTCCCAGATGAAGACGTCACAGCTATCGCCATATAAGGATGGCAGCTACATTTTGATGGAGCAACTAACAGAAAAAAGGTAGGAGTAGGAATCGTTCTTATGACTCCAGATGGTGAAAGACTTCCTTTAGCTAAGAAGCTGAGGTACAAGGCCACTAATAATGAAGCCAAATATGAAGCTTGCACCTTTGGAGTAGAAGCCTTACTGGCCTTGGGGGTGAGGAATGCGAAGATATATGGCGATTCATCCTTGGTGATCTATCAGGTCAGGGGAGAATGGGTCATAAAAGAGGTACAATTAATGTCGTATGTGGAACACTTAAGAAAGTTGACTAGTCAGTTTGAGACATGCACCTTTCACTTCGTTCCGAAAGATGAAAATCTGTTGGCTGATGCGCTGGCGACATTGGTATCGATATGGGATAATCTAGATGGAGTAGCTATGAAGCCCATTTGAATCTTTAGTTTTGAAAGGCCTAGCTTCAAATCTAGTACAGTCATGGAAGTTGAGGTAAATGATGGTATATTGACATCCAGAACTACCTAGAGTAGACGATATTCCCCGAAGAGACCACAGAAAAGGACCAGCAGTTGATACATAGGCTGTCCACTCAGTTTATCTGTATAGATGGGGTGTTGTATAAACGACAGGCTGACGGTACACAATTGAGGTGTCTAGTTGAGAAAGAGGTAGAGAAAGTTATGGAAGAAACCCACGCTGGAATCTGTGGGGCCCACATGAACGGCTTAATGTTAGCTAAGAAGATCATGAGGCATGGATTCTATTGGCTCACAATGGATACAGACTGCTTAAAGTATCTAAAGCAGTGTTAACTGTGCCAACAGTATGTAGATCTGAGGCATTTACTAGTTTTAGAATTACACAACCTGATATCACCCTGGTAGTTCGCAGCTTGGGGGATCGATATCATTGGAGAGATATGCCCCACGGCCTCTAATGGACATAGATTTATCATAGACGCTATCGATTATTTTACTAAATGGATGGAGGCTGAATCTTTTAAGAAGGTTGATGCTGATATGGTCAAGTTCATCAAGAAAAACCTAATACGTAGATATTGCTTCCCACATCATGTGGTGTCTGACAATAGGGTAAAATTCATGGCTGAAACTGAGAAATTACTTCAGAAATATGGCATCGAGCATCACAAGTACTCTCCATACCGCCTGCAAGCTAATGGGGCAGTAGAGGCTGCCAATAAGAATGTTAAGAAGATTTTGGCCAAGATAGTTTAGAATTATAGGGATTGGGCGGACAAATTACCTTTTGCACTCTAGGGCTACCGAACCACGGTCAGAACATCTATAGAGCCCACATCGTATTCCTTGGTATATGGGGCAGAAGCTGCACTGCCAATCGAAGTGGAGCTCAAGTCTTTGAGGGTGGTCATGGAGGCTCAGATCCCAGAAACTGATTGGGCACAACAACGATTGCAACAACTAAACATGCTGGATGAGAGTAGATTGAGAGATTATTACCACAACTAGGTCTATTAGAAGAGGCTTGCACGATCATTCGGGAAAAAGGTCAGAAAGCACCCGCTGAAAGAAGGGGATTTGGTTTCAAGCAAATGAGACCAAGTGCACTGGATATACGGGGAAAGTTTAGACCGACATGGGAAGGCCCCTTTGTTTTAAAGAAAATATTGTCTAAAGGAGCAGCAATTTTGTCAGATAGCGATGGGAATGAGTTTAAGGAACTCGTCAACATTGACAGGCTGAAAAGGTTCCACAGCTAAAGACATAAAAATCAAAAGAAGAGAATAAAAGCCCTGTGGGTTGAAAACCGAAAAAAGGCGGCCTTGCTAAAATTGGGTGCCTCGCTAGGGTAAAAACCAAAAAAAGGCATTCTGGGTAAAAATTAGAGGCTCGAGAGAAAATGTCTAATCAAGAAAACCCAAAAGGGCTGATTGGTAACAGGAGTTTGATGCTGTTAGGATCTGTTCTGAGATTAGATGTGTTTTGCATTGTAAATCCTTGTTGAATATTGATCATGTATATTGAAATCATATCGAAATGTGCACAATCTTGCAAAAAAGAATAAAACGGAGATCATTTAGATCACATTTCCATTATTTTCTGGTTCTTTTATAAAAAAAAAGACATTATTCATCACAGAATGCATGTAAATCTAAATTATACTCTACTGCTATTCCCGCCAACTAGATGCCTAAGCCGGTGAGTCCTATTGTCAATAGCAGGGCTAAGCACCCATCTCTTGTAAGCACTAGTGGAAATGGTGGAGCAATCTCTGGCAGAAGGAAAAATGGTCTTCACCGGCATTCTGGCCCAGATATTATGATATTTAGATATGAAGGCAGGAGATAAAACACCACCCTAGAAAGCTAAAGGGAGCCTCACAACGTCCTAAATTACCCCAAACTGTCGGGTGCAATGAGCAGTGATGTAAAAAGTTACCTCATGTAGCCCGCATACTGGAACACACCTTGAGGAACAGTTGGTGGTCACAGCGGTAATATGAAGCCAGGCGCTCGTAAAACTGATGTCCTCATCTGCCATCTCACTGAATCTGGCAACACCTTCATCGGGAGAGGCAAAAGAAAACAATCGCTATCGAGGTAAGAAATGCCTCAGTGAATACTAGCCAATCACTCAGGGAGGAGGTTCTGATAAAAGCTTCAGCTTCTCCTGTAGCCAAATCTGCAAGATAGAAGTCAGAAACAAATAAAATATGATAATGAAAAAGAAGAATAATAGTAAGGAAAAATTAAGAAAAGCCGCTGAAATGGGTAGGGTCCACTCCAGGCAAAAATAAGGCATAGGATTATATGAAAATCCGAAAGGACGCATTTCCCGTTGAGAAAAGCTAGTGTAAAAACCCACAAGGGGCGCACTACCGTTGAAAACAATGACATACCTAGAGTAATAAGGGACTCCTAGTGAAGGCAACAAAAGGATCGGCACAGACAGAGTCTAAGCTCAGGATCGTCTCAGCCAGAATCAGAAGAAATGGGGTAAGCCTATGATGGATGCCATCTACTATCCCGAACAGCCGAAAATCACCGGTAAAATTAGGAGAAGTCACTGTGAAAAATCTAGAGAGGCAGAATAATAAAACAACATTGGCCTGACAGGTAAACGTATGAGGATAGCCCTCTAGTGCCTCAACCAACGGTTCTAGAGCTAATGTCATCCCCTGAGGGGCCAGCTGAGTGGCAATGGCAGAAGAAATGCCCAACGTCAGTGCGATGTCCCTCACACGGATAAAACCACAAGTCAGGATACATGGTGGGGTGCCGAGCGGAATCCTAACCCCAATGATAACAGTAATTCCTCAGGTAAGGGGCATAATTCCAGATAGGTAAGCCTGAAGAAATGAAAATGGGGGTCCCAAAAGTGGGCTACAGCCAGGAGAAGGCGTTGGTTTATCCTAACTCTTCTCAGAAATTTAAAACCAGAAAATGGGGCTAGGGTGGTATTTTCCGACGTTTGGGGATTATCCAGAACTCGGTACATCTTAGTAAGGACAGATGAGGACATTCTCTAAGTATTGCAGCTAAAAATTAAAAATTAACAAGAAAGGGAATAAAGAGAAGAGGGAAAAACCTGGAAAAGAAGCTCTGAATGAGGCCCAAGATGTTAATGCACGAATCCCAAGGAAAGGATGAGTATTTAAAGTAAATCACGAGGGATGAGCTGCCTGCCTCTCGATCTTCCGATGGGGAGCCCGTCAGTCAACTTGATTGACCTTGGGTAGTCTGTCATCATGCATATTTCATGCACGTCACGCGCATAAAATAATTTTTTCATATTTCTATCGTCTATTATATTTGCAGTAAATTTAACGGAGATGCATAGCAGGCACAAAAATAGGGTGCAAAATATCTAGGAAGTATTTGTATTTTTAGAAAATTTATCGAGATGGAGAGAAAGAAGAAGAAAAGATGAAAAAATAGAATTTTAAGCGACCAACGGGATTCCCGTTGTTTGGTCTTCCGACGGGTAGCCCGTCGATCACGAAAAATTATAAAAGGCATGCCCAGCGATACCCCTTCAGTTTCTCCTTTCGCTTCTTCTTTCTTCTTTTCGTTTATCGACACCCCAGTTCGGTTTTTCTTTCATTTCTAGCCCATTTCTTGTCCGTTTTTCACACCACTTCTGTCAAAATGATCCTTGCAACCTTACGCACGTTTGGGAGTATTTTTTTTGCAAATTCATCGAGTTTTTTTTCAGCACATTTCGTCGGCTACAAGGTTGGTTCGTTATCTTTTTCCTCTATCTTTTCTTATTTTCTAGTTAAATTTTTGTTGTAGAGGCATGATAGGTTATATTCTCTCGATTATGACTGAATTCTACTTGTTTATCCTTTTTAACATTTTGGAACTAAATGTAAACCTCGTTGATTATGGTGAGAAAATATAAGCAAATAATGATAAAACAATAAAAAAGAGAACTATGGACTTGTGAACCTGCCCCTATCTAACTGAATTTTTAAACCAAATTGGACTAAGTTGAACACATAATCACTGTGTAAAATAAAATAATTATTGCTTGGGACCTGAGGCCTGTCCCATTATTTTGTATTTTTTTTATACAGGGAGCTGGGAACATCCTTGCCAAGATGCTGCCCAAATTTTTAATCTTCTGGATAGGGACATCCTTATCGGGATGCTGTCGAATTTTTTTGGTGGACACATTTCAGCTGAAATGCCGCCAAATTTTGCAAAATTTATAACATTTTTGATTAGCTTATTTGTGATGATGATGCGAAGCTAACTCTTATTTTTTTTAGGATGCCTCCACAATGCCACGCGCCTCGGGATCAGGCTGAGCCTCAGGCTCCCATGTGGATAAGCGATGAGGCTTGGATGAGATTTCAAGCGTTGGCACGCGTGCAGTTTCGCGCCAGCCGCTTCATCTCTAGGCCATTTGTAATGGCCATAAATGTGCCCTAGAAGCTTTGACCTAATTTGGTAAGTGAGTGGAATGGTATGTGTAGTTTGAACTCAATTGAAAGAAAAGAAGGACTTGATTGAAAAGAAAAAGAATAATTAAGTGGTTAAATGGTAATTTTACATGATTGTAATAAGCATGAGTTAGTGGCTGATTAATTAGTTTAATGGGGGATTGATTAGAGAATAAAATAATGCTAAATAATAACTAATGAAGATGTGAGTGGAGGCAGATATTAGTGTGGCTGTCCATGTGGCACTTGGAGAATTAGCCAGCTCCACCTTTGCATGCATGAGTTATCCAAGGAAAGAGAAAAGATTCATTTGTGTAATTTAGCCAAATTTTCTGTGTGCTTCTCTTTTCTTTGTTGCGTGAGAGTGAGCTTTAGAGAGGCTTTAAGAGGTGCATGCATATAGTTGATTAAAACAAGAATTAAGGTTTCAAATTTGAAAGGTAAGTAATTAAGTACACATATTCTCATCTTCTACTCCTTTCTTCATGATTTTGGTTGGTTTGGATGGGATAATGTTAGATTGAGTTTAAGTTTGTAAATTGGTATTGTGATGGTAGTTGAAGAGGTGACGAAGGACAAGGGTAAAGCCACTATCGGGAAGCCGAGTACTCAACGTAAATAGGAGCTAAGGCTACGAGGTTTGGGAAATATATGTGTTACATGTTGATTAGTTTATCTTTGATGTGTATGATGCGTGAATGTGAGATTTGAGATATTGAGCATGATTATGTGCTATGTGATGACATGTAATTAAAGTGTTATAAATGCTATGTGGCGAGAATGAAAAACTAGCATGCACAATACATAGAGCAATCATGAACCTTAGTTCAGGGAAAATCCTGTTTATGTCCTACCAGACCTCTGTGTATTGTTTTGATCATAACTAGAGTTTGACAACTCTAATTTGAGTGTTTGTTACACCATTGGAACCATAACTTCCATACTTTTAAAAGTCTAAAGAGACCATAAATTAATTCTATCTCTAAGAGGCCTAAAAATGGCAATAAACGGGCGTGTTCCTGTCTAGCGGGGTTGATTTGAACAGTCTATAGTATTTAATGCATATCTCTTCATTTAAGAGTCCGAATGAGCTAAAACTTGTCCCATTTAAAAGATAATACATAGAGAAATAAATTTTATGAAGGACTCTTTGCCCAAAAATGAGGTCTAGAGGTCAGTTTTTGCGATGAAATTCTAGAGTGAAAACTAGTCTCGTAAGGCACCTGAGGGGAGCTACGGTCGCGATCGCAAAAGAGTCGCGACCTCACGAAAGAACAACATGTATTAAGCCTTTTCTTCTTAATTTTGAGCCCATGGTTGGCCTGGATCAATTCCCTATCTTTCCCTCAACTTATTATGCATGATTAGGACTATTAAATGAATATAAAAGTGGTTATCATTGGGAAAAACTTATGAGTATGATTAAGCTTGGTAATTTAACTAATAAAGTAATAATATATAATTATGTGAAGGATAGCGAATGGAATGACATATATGTGCATGTGAGCTGTATGTTAGGCTCAATTGATGTGAATAGTTGATGTGTGTAAAGTGCATATGGAAAAGAGAATGTGATGAGGGGTGACATATGTGTTATGAAGATTGATTAATTTGAAATTGATAACATGACTAAATAACTTAAGCCTGCTAGTCAAGTAGTGGATAGATAGGCATGCCTGTAGGGTCAAAGTGCTGCAGCCCAATGCATTTAATGTGTCTGATTCCTTGGGAATCACAATGCGTATAATCCTTGCTGGATTTTATTATATGTGGAATGATATTATTGTACCTTAGGGTACCAATGCATAAATGAGATTTCAATGTGATTATAGTACCTCGGTGGTACCAATGTGAAACCCGTTATCCGCATATTTGAATTGCAGGCAATTTAATAAATGGAAATGATAATAATACATTCATTATGTATGTTATATTCTGGAATTATGTGATTGTGTTGAATAATGCTCTATGCTTTTGAATGCTAAAGAATTATGCTATGTTTATCATGATACCTAAGTGTTATAATAACAAGCTAAGCATGATCTTTTACATGTAATGTATGATATTATTATTTGCATGTTATTTTGGTTGTTATGTTTATGTTTTCCCCACTAAGCGTTATCGCTTAGCACTGGTTTACTCTAATCCGTGTAGGTACGGACGAGAGGTATTCGAAGGACGCTTCCGCATAGCAACGGTAAACAATAGGAAGCTGCTAGTGTAGGTTTTGGGGGATTTTTGTTATGGGAATTTTGTATAACTATGAAAATGTTTTTGTATAACTAATATGTATATAAGTATGTTAAGGCATGTAAAGATATAATAACTCAGCATGTGAACTTAAAGTTTATAAGTGTATGCTTGATAAGTGAGTGGATACAGAAAAGACCTAAGATGATTGGCATGAGATAAAAGATGTTGTGTGTGAAATGAGAAATTTTATTGTATAGGTTTTGATATAAGTTTAATATTAATGAAATACATGCGTTTGTCTGTTGTGAACGGTCGTTCCTAACTAGAATAGCTGAGCTAGTCCGTCGGTTGGGAATGGGCGTCACACCATTTCTGCAGAGTATAGGGATGCTTGAGGAGGTTGATGCCCTAGTAGCAACAGCGGGCCGGACAGAGTTTTTATGGTTCTCATTTTAGACTCATCCCAAGGTTATGAAGGAGTTTTTGGCCACTCTTCACTATGGAAGATTCCAGAGGAAGAACACGGAGGAGGGGGGTCATTCAGTTTTGGGTTAGAGGATACCATCATAGCGTCATGCGTGAGACTTTCACAGAGGCCATGGGACTTCCTTATGGGGATGATGTGATGGTCCCCCAGAGAGCAGTTAAGAGGCATCACTAGGAGGTTATAGCCATGCCGAGGGTGCTATATGATCATGATATAACGAAGAGTATGGTACTCTTATCTCAGGCTCTCAGATATATACATATGGTCCTCTCTTGTTCATACCTGGGACGGGCATGTTGGGTTTCATCGAATTAATTCAAATTAAACGCAGCGAAATAAAATTGAAACTCGAAACAGGATCTAAGTATTTTCGATTGATTCAAAAGGAATAGATAAAGATTTACTGACCTTTAGAACGAAATAGCTCTTTAATTCGGACTTTAGGTGCTGCTTTGATCACGAACACCCTCTACTGGTATCCACACGCACGAACAAATGAGCAGAAGTCGCAGGGGTGCTAGCTCCCTTATGTGCGAATGGATTTTCTTTTCTTTCTGTCTCAAACAATAATGGTGGCTAGGGTTTTTCTTATTCTTAATCACATAACAATAATATATTTTAGCCACTCTAAAACTCCTTTTTTAAGAAAAACGTGAATAGGAAAAATTAGGGTTAACTTCCTTTCCTTAATCTATATATCTCATATATAATTATATATATATATATTTCAAATCCTTTTCCTATCAGAAAAAGATAAATGAGGATATTTTCTCTTAATTCAAAATTAAGATATAATATATATATATAAATGTGTAATTTCGAAATTAAATATAAATACCTATATTTATATATTATTCCGAAATAACCCAATAAAAGCCATTCTGCTCATTTTGCTCTTGGTGTGTGACCCAATAGGTTTATATTATGTTGGCAGTGGGCTTAATCCCATAAAAGCCCACAAGTCATAATTGGTCTCTAGCAAGACATTATGACTACCCAAATAATATAAATATCATTAGTCCGATTTTAACCTGGCAATAGAACATGTTATTATCCTTTTATCACACGATATCTTGTTTGAACATAAGTCGTGGTTCATGTCAAACTTAAATTGTTTAAACATATAATTTCTCGATCACTAAGGAGACTGATAAATTCAAATGACATTGATGACACTATCAATTCATTCGAGCACGGCCATGCACTTTACAGTCCTACTTATCGAGGGGCCCAATAGATATCTCTCTCATTAGAGAGGGAAAAATTCCATCTTGATTATTCACTTTCCTCTGCATAATTCTCACTATGTCCGATCATAAACTTTATAATTATCCGATTAAAGATAACGTTTGATTATGTCAAAACATAATGATCCTTATGTAGGAAACTATGATAGCCTCAGGTTAAAGGATTCAATAACATATCTATTATAAGATCACTTATGACACTATCCCATGAAGTGATCTTACAGTGGGTCTATCCAGTTTGTTCTCTAGCAAGTGCCTATAGATTTGATTTATATCATCATATATAATCATCCCATGATTATCAATTCAAATCTATACTAGTCTTAATTTATCTTTATGCCCTTTATTGATAAATGACTAGGGACAACATGAATAATATTGTTATGCATAAACATTACAATAATGTAACATGCTAATAATATCAATGCGAAGAAAACCATTATATAAATGAAAATGTAATGATTACATCAAAGTCCAAATGTTTGGCCTAAGGCATAACCACTAACAATCTCCCACTTGCACCAGGTCCAATCATACATATATCTATTACCCATAGACCTAGTATGTCCATCATGTTTGGGTTGTGGGAGAGCTTTGGTAAGTGGATCGGCAATGTTATCATCAGTAGGTACTCTGCATATCTTGACGTCTCCTCTCTCAATTATTTCTCGAATGAGATGAAAACGCCTGAGTATATGTTTTGATCTCTGGTGAGATCTAGGCTCCTTAGCCTGTGCAATAGCGCCATTGTTGTCACAATAAAGATCCACTGGGTTGCTGATACTAGGTACTACTCCCAATTCAGCAATGAATTTCTTGATCCATACTGCTTCTTTAGCTGCATCTGATGCTGCTATATACTCAGCTTCTGTTGTAGAATCAGCGATAGTGCTTTGTTTAGAACTTTTCCAGCTTACAGCACCTCCATTTAACACAAACACATATCCTGACTGCGATCTAAAATCATCTCTGTCAGATTGGAAGCTTGCATCTGTATAACCATTTATTACTAGCTCATCTTCCAATCCTCCATATATTAAGAATGCATCTTTAGTTCTTCTTAAGTACTTAAGAATATTCTTAACAGCTGTACAGTGACTTTCACCAGGATCTGACTGGTATCTGCTCGTCATGCTCAAAGCATACGAAACGTCTGGTTGAGTGCATAACATGGCATACATGATTGATCCTATAACCAAAGCATAAGGAATCATACTCATGCGATCTCGCTCATCAGATGTCATTGGACATTGAGTCTTGCTAAGAGTAATGCCATGAGACATTGGCAAAAATCCTCTCTTGGAATTTTGCATACTGAATCTATTTAGCACCTTATCTATATAAGTGCTTTGACTCAAACCAATTATCCTTTTAGATCTATCCCTATAGATCTTAATCCCAAGGATATAAGCAGCTTCGTCCAAATCTTTCATTGAAAAACATTTCCCTAACCATTCTTTTGTCTTTTGCATGATAGGGATGTCATTTCCAATGAGTAATATGTCATCGACATATAACACAAGAAACATCACAACGCTCCCACTAACCTTCTTGTATACACAAGGTTCATCCTCATTTTTTATAAACCCAAACTCTTTGACTGTTTCATCAAAACGAAGATTCCAGCTCCGAGAAGCTTGCTTCAATCCATAAATGGATCATTGAAGCTTACATACCTTCTTAGAATTCTCAGGATGGACAAAACCCTCAGGTTGTGTCATGTACACATCCTCAAGTAAGTTTCCATTAAGAAACGCTGTTTTGACATCCATTTGCCATATCTCATAGTCATAATATGCAGCAATGACAATAAGAATTCTTATAGATTTAAGCATTGCGACTGGTGAAAAGGTTTCATCATAGTCAATACCATGAGTTTGTTTGAATCCTTTTGCAACAAGTCTTGCTTTAAAGGTATTTACTTTGCCATCCATGTCGGTTTTCTTTTTGAAGACCCATTTGCACCTAATGGTTTTAATTCCTTCAGGTGGATCAATCAAGTTCCAAACTTGATTATCATACATGGATTGCATCTCAGACTTCATGGCTTCTAGCCATTTCTGAGATTCCAGACCTGACACTGCATCTTGATAGGTAGTAGGCTCATCTTGATCCATGAGTATTACTTCACGACTATCTGTCATGAGAAATCCATATCTCTCGGGTTGAAGTCGTATCCTATCAGATCTATGTGGTACTTATGTAACAGGCACAGGTTCCACAATAGGTTCTGAAACTTGTTGAGTGTCCACCAATAGTTCAATGTTTTCTTGTGGTTCTTGAATTTCTTCAAGTTGTACTTTACTCCCACTGGTTCTTTTATAAATGAATTCTTTTTCTAGAAAGACACCATTTCGAGCAACAAACACTTTGTTCTCAGAAGGATTATAAAGGTAATATCCTTTAGTTTCCTTAAGATATCCCACAAAAAGACATTTATCAGATTTTGGTGCTAATTTATCTGAGACCTGTCGTTTGACATAAGCCTCACAGCCCCAAATCTTTAGAAAAGACAAATTAGGAATTTTCACAGTCCATATCTCATATGGTGTCTTTTCAACAGCTTTAGATGGAACTCGATTCAAAGTGAATGCGGCTGTTTCTAATGCATAACCCCAAAAGGATAATGGAAGATCTGTTTAACTCATCATAGATCGAACCATATCTAATAAAGTTCAATTCCTCCTTTCAAATACACCATTGCATTGTGGTGTTCCTGGCGGAGTTAATTGTGAAACAATTCCACAATCTCTTAGATGATTATCAAACTCTTGGCTCAAATATTCACCACCTAGATCAAATCGAAGTGCTTTAATAGTTTTACCAAGTTGATTTTGTACTTCATTTTGAAAGGTTCTAAACATTTCAAATGATTCATGTTTATGTTTCATTAGATAGACATAGCCATATCTACTGAAATCATTAGTGAATGTAATGAAGTACTGAAATCCTCCCCTGGCATTTATGCTTAATAGGACATCAGAATGTACAAGGCCTAATAAGTCAGTGGCCCTTTCACTATGTCCAGTGAATGGATCCTTCGTCATCTTGCCTAATAAACAAGATTCGCAATTATCAAATGACTCAAAATCAAATGATTGCAAAATTCCATCTGAATGAAGTTTAGCTATGCGTTTCTCATTTATATGACCAAGGCGACAATGCCATAAATATGTTGTATTTAAATCATTTGGTTTGGATTTCTTTGTACTTATGTTATAAATATCATGATTATTGGATGTTTCTAGGTTTAGGACATAAAGCCCACAATATGAATCAGCAGTACCATAAAGCATATCATCATAATAAATAGAACATTTCTTATTCTTAATAAAAAAAGAAAAACCTTCATCATCCAAACTTGAAACTGAAATAATATTCCTACTCAAACTAGGAACATAATAGCAATTGTTCAAAACTAACAAAAGCCCATTGGGCAAAGTCAACTCATAAGATCCTATAGCTAGAGCAGCAACTTTTGTTCCATTTCCAACTCGTAGGTCCACTTCACCCCTTTTCAGCTACCTGCTCCTTTTGAGTTCCTGCACATTTGTACAAATGTGAGATCCACATCCAGTATATAATACCCAGGAATTAGAAGTAGATAAGTTAATTTCTATAACATAAATACCTGAAGAAGTAGTCTCACCACTCTTCTTCTTCTTTAATTCTTCCAAGTAAAGCTTGCAATTCTTTTTCCAATGACCAGGTTCATTGTAGTGGAAGCAAACTCCTTCCTTTGGAGGTTTAACCTTGCGCTTGGGTTTGGGCTTAGGCTTACCACCATCTTTTGCCTTAGCCTTAGCCTTACCCTTGACTTTCATGCCTTTCCCTTTGTTGACCATCAGAACATGGCCAGGCTTTTTGCTTATGCTTTGCTCAGCTGTTTTGAGCATTGCATGCAGCTCAGCTATTGATTTCTCCATATTATTCATGTTGTAGTTCATAACAAAATGGTCATAACTATCAGGCAATGAATTAAGGATTAAATCCGTTGCCAGTTCCAAACTGAGGGGAAATCCAAGCCTCCCAAGGTGATCAATTTAGCCCTTCATTTTTAAAACATGAGAGCTAACTGAAGCACCTTCAGCCATTTTGCAAGAATGCAAAGCTTTGGTAGTCTCATACCTTTCTTGCCTAGCCTGCTGTTGAAAGCTCTGCTTGAGATGAGTACTCAACTCATAAGCCTCCATGTTTTCCAGATGCTTCTGAAGCTCTGGGGCCATGGTAGCTAACATTAGACAGCCAACATCCACAGAATCATCAACATGTTTCTTGAATTTCTCTTTGACTACCCTTATGGCATCAGCAGGTGGCTCATTGGGAATAGGCTCATCCAACACATACAATTTCCTTTCTTGCTTAAGGACAATCCTCAAGTTTCTGAACCAGTCAAGGAAGTTTGTGCCAGTTTCTTTAAGTTTGTCCTTCTCAAGAACAGATCGCAGTGACATAGCAGAAGTGTTATTTGATGCCATTAATCTACAAACATGCAAGATAAATTATATTAGTACCAATTTCATTTTAGGTTTTCTTATAAACTCCCACTAAAATAGTAACCCTCATTAATAATTACAATAATTATAATAATTTAGTGGGCTAAGATCCATATTTCACTTAACTCTAAGTCAGCTTTGGCATGACGCTTAAAGTTAGTTTATTTAGGTAGGTAATTAATTTACCAATTATATCTTATATAACTCTTAGATCATTTATGGGATTTTGACATCATATGTCCCGGCATGTTATAATCCCATCTTATGCCCTTAGGCCCAAAACCGTTTTGATAGCCTAATTAAGTCTAACCATTTTAAACATATGAGTAGCACCATTACGCATCTTGCCTTACTAGGATAACCTAATGCACTTCGCTTTGGCATAACCTACATTTTGGTGATCTTAGTCTTGACAAGCGTTTTAATAATGGGTGGCATATGACTTAAAATTATGGTGAGGGATTTAATTTTAACTTATGATGTCTAATTATTTATATACATCCTGCATCAATTCATACATGCCATCTCATACACATATATAAACATTCATCGCATGACATACTAAGAACATATGCATAATATATATAAAATCATGTCATAGCATGGCCAAATCTATATTGATCCTCATAAGCCAATATGAAGATCAAAGGTCAATCCTAGGTGTGAAAATTGGACTTGAACAAAATCTTCCATCTTGCACCTCCATCGCCATGGATTTGGATTGATCTCCATTGTTGCTCTTCGTCTTCATTACAATAATAATACAAAGATATTTTACTACAACTATTGAATAAAATAAAGATTACAACAAAATTAACAACACGCAGGTCATATTTAAAAGTTACAAACCCTTAAAAAGATAAAATAAAATTCATCCACAAAAGGTTCAATTGGCCATGCTATGCACCATGCAAAGACATCATACATAAACATAATAAATCATATTTATTTCATATCATTCAAAATATACCTTATTTCATAAATTGATATATTAAAATTACCGAGTGAGAATTATGAACGAAATATAAGGCGCTACGAAGAGGTAGCACGGTTGCCCCGCTGGCCGGTCAGCGGGCTGGGTTAATATATATTATGCATACATATAAGTTTGAATCAATCGAATATACAAGTTGCTCTGATACTACTGTTGGGTTTCATCGGATTAATTCAAATTAAATGCAGCGGAATAAAATTAAAATCCGAAACAGGATCCAAGTATTTTCGATTGATTCAAAAGGAAGAGATAAAGATTTATTGACCTTTAGAACGAAATAGCTCTTTAATTCGGACTTTAGGTGCTGCTTTGATCATGAACACCCTCTACTGGTATCCACACGCACGAACAAATGAGCAGAAGTCGCAGGGGTGCTAGCTCCCTTATGTGCGAATGGATTTTCTTTTCTTTCTGTCTCAAACAATAATGGTGGCTAGGGTTTTTCTTATTCTTAATCACATAAGAATAATATATTTTAGCCACTCTAAAACTCCTTTTTTAAGAAAAACGTGACTAGGAAAAATTAGGGTTAACTTCCTTTCCTTAATCTATATATCTCATATATAATTATATATATATATATATATTTCAAATCCTTTTCCTATCAGAAAAAGATAAATGAGGATATTTTCTCTTAATTAAAAATTAAGAGATAATATATATATATATAAATGTGTAATTTCGAAATTAAATATAAATACCTATATTTATATATTATTCCGAAATAACCTAATAAAATCCATTCTGCTCATTTTGCTCTGGGTGTGTGACCCAATAGGTTTATATTATATTGGCAGTGGGCTTAATCCCATAAAAGCCCACAAGTCATAATTGGTCTCTAGCAAGACATTATGACTACCCAAATAATATACATATCATTAGTCCGATTTTAACCTGGCAATAGAACATGTTATTATCCTTTTATCACACGATATCTTGTTTGAACATAAGTCATGGTTCGTGTTAAACTTAAATTGTTCAAACATATAATTTCTCGATCACTAAGCAGACTCATAAATTCAAATGACATTGCTGACACTATCAATTCATTCGAGCACGGCCATGCATTTTACAGTCCTACTTATCGAGGGGCCCAATAGATATCTCTCTCATTAGAGAGGGACAAATTCTTTCTTGATTATTCACTTTCCTCCGCATAATTCTCACTATGTCCGATCATAAACTTTATAATTATCCGATTAAAGATAACATTTGATTATGTCAAAACATAATGATCCTTATGTAGGAAACTATGATAACCTCAGGTCAAAGGATTCAATAACATATCTATTATAAGATCACTTATGACACTATCCCATGAAGTGATCTTACAGTGGGTCTATCCAGTACTTTGTTCTGTAGCATGTGCCTATAGATTTGATTTATATCATCATATATAATCATCACATGATTATCAATTCGAATCTATACTAGTCTTAATTTATCTTTATGCCCTTTATTGGTAAATGACTAGGGACAACATGAACAACATTGTCTTTCATAAACATTACAATAATGTAACATGCCAATAATATCAATGCGAAGAAAACCATTATATAAATGAAAATGTAATGATTACATCAAGGTCCAAATGTTTGGCCTAGGGCATAACCACTAACAGGGCAGGTAACTCGGGTCTGTGAACGGGGTTGACATTTGGAGCTTGTGGGCGATGGCAGCAGGACGATGCCGAACATTTGCCATAAGATAGTGGCTAACTTGGTCAGAGTTTCACGGGGGGCAGCCCCTATAGGTTTTGCCGGGGGAGTGGTTACCAGGCTACTCTTACACTTGGGTGTTGATCCTGACAGCTGTGGGCCTCCGCTTGATGAGAGTGTTTATGTGGATGCATCGACAGCTCTGGCCATGGGTATGATTGCACAAGTGATCGATTGCCCAGAGGAGTACCGTTTACTTTTGATGGCTGAGACTAAGTGCGTGTTCGGTCTCCCTCTACTTCGGCCTGTAGAGGAGGCCCCAGAGGGGCACCAGAGGGAGGATCAGCCTCCCCAGTACCCCCAGCCTCAGGAGCCACAGCCCGCACAGATGCATCCACAACCACCTCAGTCGGAGGAGGAGCTGCCTCAGACTCCATTTGATATGGGCATTGAGTTCAGCATGGATGAGCTGCTGGTCACTCTTTCATCACAGAGAGCACGGAGTCCTACTCCACCACCACCATCGCGAGTCCAATGATCTGTGCTTCGAGAGACTGGGAGGTTCAACCCCTATGGTAGGCCGGGACACCCGGGGTATCCACCTCCACAACACCTCCCCCAGAGAATTGGACAAAGCCAGCAGATCCCACTCCTTTGCCACCTCCGCAGCTAGCCCAGCCTGACTTTATTGCTGCTATAACCACTGCTCTCATTGCCGTGGAGCGTCGATAAGAGGAGAAAGACCGAGCCCTCCATGAGCATCTCGATCGGTATAAGGAGAGAGATCGGGTTATGCTTGAGCGTTTGGGTTAGCAAGAGAGGATTATAGAGGAGCAGGGGAGGCTCATAGAGGAGTGGAGATGCGTTTGGGTGCCTCCTAGGTCGCGGTGGCCCAGAGGGTGGATGAGGCTATCTAGATGGTTGATGAGTCTGTCACCGCTCTCAGGTTCCAGATAGAGATTTTGGAGGGTGCTATACCAACCATATCTGCATCCATCAGAGAGTTCAGGGAGCAATTAGAGACCAGGCTCATAGATGTCAGGGATGCGGACAGGGATCAGACCACGAGACTATTAAGGGCCTTCATTGAGCTAGGTGGGGACATTTGAGTTCATTGTGGTCTGTGTTATGTCGTTCTTGGATGGGTACGCTTAGGTCCAGTTCCAGCAGGCCGCCCCAGCAATGGGAGAACCAGCATCCGCACCGGTCATCGACCCGTCGCGCTTTGCCATAGGGGCCGGGCCCTTAGCACCTCGCAGCCAGGCCTTTGCCTCCAAAGCAGGCCCGTCCGCATCCTCATCTCGGGATTTGCCGGTACATGTATTAGACGATGAGGAGGACCCGAAGGAGCCCTCAGATTATTGCCCTCTCTAGTGTATTCAGGGAGTTTATGTTATTATACTTGTATATTTATTGTACAAAATTTACACTTCATTACTGAAACTTAGATTTTGTTAAATTTATGTTTTATCTTGTGTGGTTACATTATTGCTAACATCTTACTTGCATTTCCAAAATGTTTGATAACACAATAGATAAGAAAGACAAAAATAAATGATAGCATAAAAATGTATATCAAATTTCCATTTTGAGATGAATTAATCTCCAATGAATTAACAAAATTTTCCACAACTACAAGGAGATGACACCGTGCAAGCCGAGAAGAGGCCAGTGGGACAAATGCGATAGAATAAATCACAATTGGGTTGTAGTTAGATAACACTACATCTCACGACAATCAGACACTGTGCAAGCCGAGAAGAGGCTAGCGGGACAAATGCGATGGAAGAAATCGCAATTGGGTCATAGTTAGATAACACTACATCTCACGACAATCAGACGCCATGCTAGACGAGAAGAGGCCAGCGGGACAAATGTGATAGAACAAATTGCAATTGGGTTGCAGTTAGAAAACACTACACCTCACGACATTCAGACAACACGCAAGCCGAGAAAAGGACTATGAGATAAATGCGGTAAAACAAATCACAATTGGGTTGTAGTTAGATGACACTACATCTCATGACAATCAGACACCATGCAAGCCGAGAAGAGGCCAGCGGGACAAGTGCGATAGAACAAATTGCAATTGGGTTGTAGTTAGATAACACTACATCTCACGACAATCAGACACCGTTCAAGCCGAGAAGAGGCCAGAGAGACAAATGCGATAGAACAAATCGTAATTGGGTTGTAATTAGATAACTCTACATCTAACGACAAGCAAATGTGATAAAACAAATCACAATTGGGTTGTAGTTAGATAACACCACATCTCACGACAATCAGACACCATGCAATCCGAGACGAGGCTAGCGGGACAAATGCTATAGAATAAATCGCAATTGGGTTATAGTTAGATAACACTACATCTTATGACAATCAGACACCATGCAAGCTGAGAAGAGGCCAGCGGGACAAATGTGATAGAACAAATTGCAATTGGGTTGTAGTTAGATAAAACTACATCTCACAACAATCAGACACCGTGCAAGCCGAGAAGAGGCCTATGGGACAACTGCGATAGAACAGATCGCAATTGGGTTGTAGTTAGATAACACTACATCTCACGACAGTCAGATACAGTGCAATACGAGAAGAGGCCAGCGGGATGGAGGTGGTAGAATGAGTCTTCAAAGAGTCGTGGTAAAATGCACTACAACGCGGCAGCGAGGAGTCACCAGCTCAAACACACCACGGAAGGTAAAGGACTGCCTCAGGTACGTATCTCTTTCTTTCTTCTCTGAATTTTTGCTCATCTAGACACTAGTGTACTAGTTTTCCCAAAATTGGGGGCAACTGTAGACATCGGGTCCTGAGGCAGTCCAGATCAGAGTTACCCGATGAAGATATCAATGCCTATTTCCTGGCAAACAGATGAAAGTTATGAGCTTTCGCTCTTCGGATTTACAAGGATTGAGGATTTTTCTTGACAATAGGAGATTTTCGTGTGTTGGGAGGAGTTCGGCAATCGAAAAAATTAATTTTTGTTCACCGATGGGGAAGAGACGCCCGTTGCTCGTTTCGACGGACGGCCTCCCTCACGAGAGTAGCGCTTATCGCTCGCTCGGGACGGGTCCATCTCCCGCAGGACTGACGCCCGTCTCTCACGGTGAGCGTCGGCTGTCACTCATGTGCGAGGGATGTCCCTGGCACTGAGCGACACCCGTCGCTCATGCAAGAGGTGCCTGTCCCTCGTGAGCGACGGGTGGGCTCTCGTCGCCCATCTCTCGAGAGATTGCCCAACGCTCAAGAGGATTTTTCAAAAATTTTCCAAGATTCCAAAATATATTTCCAAGATTTTTTAATATCTTCCAAATCTTTTCAAATATTTTCAAATTTTAGATTTGATTTTGGAAATATTTTGCAAATCAGTCGGTTTTGATTCTAATTTCATAATTATTTTTCAAATTCAAATTTAAAATTTAAGTTTATTTGAATTATATTCCTTGACCTATAAATTGGGGGCTAGGGATCACTATTCAGGGTTGGCAATGTTCATCAGAAATTGAAGGTTTTCTCACTAAAATCCCGAAAAATCTTCTTTGCTTTGGTTTTTTTTTATCAAAACACATTTTTTATATTCTCAAATTAAGGCAAATCCAAGAAAGCAAAATAAATTCATTTTCATTCGATCCAGCCTTTTTAGCATTGATAATTGCTATAAAATATTGAGAAGGAAAAATACAATTTTCTTTTCTTCATCTAATTTCGAAAATATGATTTTGGAGGTAAAAATCTCCCGAAATTGCACATTGCAAATTAATCCTTGTAGAATTCGGGGAGCAGAAATCGCGTGACATTCACCTTTAATGGTAATATTCCGAGGGTAAATATTCTGGATCAATTTCTCTTGTACTTCATCCTTTCATATTAAATTATTTAGGACTGATTTGTTTGAAAGGGTAATTTTAACGTGGAATTTAATTTTATTCAATAAAAAAAAGTTTTTTTTGTTAAATTTTTTTATTTTTTCGGATCAGGGATGACGAATGGACAGAGGCTCCACCGACGGCTGTCGAGGAGTTTCGACTCCACCTATTAATCGGCCCAGGCACGGCCTACATCGCTCGCGCGATGTAGGGCATCCCTAGGCCTTCCTTCTTCTTTCCTTGCTTTCTTTTCTCTTAATTTTTTTATCCTTATTTTCCCTTTATTTTCCCATGATAAAATTTTATAGATTCTTTGCCTTTATTCCTTTTTTATGTTTATTTTATTATCGATTATCGCGCTAACATGATCTTTGTTTTTGTGAGTTTAATTATTTTTCTCGGATTTGGGGTGTTAAAAATGGAGGACACAGCGATAGTCTGAGGACATCATTCGGGTTCATTTCTCTACCTTGTTACTTTTCATTTCAATTTACATATATCATTTATTATAAATATTGTCATTATTTTGCTAATATAAAAATGGTTAAATGTTTATATAAATTAATTTGGTATTTTTTCTAATAAAAATGGGACCAATGTCCTACTTTTTTTATCCAAATAAACCATCACCTTTAACATTTTTTTTCTTTAAATATGCATGCGAGGACCGATGTCCTCATCCTTAATAAACACCCCATTTACCTTATGTTTATCTTGCTTTCATTTATCGCCTTTGTTACGTGAATGACCTACGCTTTAATTAAGTCATTAAAATTGTATGAGAAATGGAATGAAATCATAAATTCAAAACTCAATCATAATTTAATCAAGGTATGAATAAATGGAAAGTCCCGAACCATCTCTGGTCCTAGGCTCAACGAGGATAGAGGACCATCTCAATGTCCTATTGGGGTGGGGTCTCCAAAATATCTCTTGTTGCCCAAAACAGGCCCAATTTGCATGGTCGTAGGCTCCACGAGATTAGATGATCCTTACAGTGTTCTACTGGAAGGAGGTGTCCAAAATATCTTTGGCTTGCCCAAAATAGACGTATATGCATCGTTTTAGGCTTCACGAGATTAGATGAACCTTCCAGTGTTCTATTGGAAAGAGGTATCCAAAATATCTCTGATTGCCCAAAATAAACACACATGCACTGTCTTAGGCTCAGTGAGGCTAGACAACCTTTCCCAATATTTTATTGCGTGGCGACTCCAAGAAACCTCCTTATTGCCCAAAATAGATGCCTTTGTAATCTTTTACAAGTTCCATTAACCTCTCTCAATACCCTAAAAGCGGGTCACTTGGGGCCCCCGGGGTTCGTCGCGCGTCACACCATGGAACCTTTTGAGTCTGTCGATGTTTATCGGTTCCTTGAACTCATTCCCATCACTCTTTGTCAGAATCACTGCTCCCTTGGATAATAACTTCTTGAGAACAAAGGGACCTTCCCATGTCGGTCTGAACTTTTCCCGTATATCCGGCATAGCTGGTCTCAGATGCTTAAAAACCAAATCCCCTTCCTTCAGCATGTGCTTTCTGACTTTTTTCCCAAATGATCGAGCAAGTCTCTTCTGATAAATTTGATCGTGATAATAGGCTCACAATCTACTCTCGTCCAGCATGTTCAAATGTTGCAACCACTGCTGCACCTAACCAGTTTTTGGAATCTGAGTGTAGACATCGGGTATCGAGGCGGTCCAAGATCAGAATTACCCGATGATGAAAATGATATTTGCCACAAGTAAAAGTGTCAAAAGTGATGTCTGCCTTGTCAAAAACTCCCTTTTTTCTCCG
Source organism: Excoecaria cochinchinensis (assembly GCA_947683425.1). Classification (NCBI taxonomy): domain Eukaryota; kingdom Viridiplantae; phylum Streptophyta; class Magnoliopsida; order Malpighiales; family Euphorbiaceae; genus Excoecaria; species Excoecaria cochinchinensis. The sequence goes on along the minus strand of CANTUQ010000021.1, from coordinate 1,224,678 downwards.
AAAATGTCGATTTAGAAATTCGCATCGTTACTCTTATTTTTTATTTCTTTTCACTTTATTTTTATTTTTATTTCTATTTTATATTATTTTGTATTTTTTATATTTTTTGTTCGCATGCCACGCGGGCGGGTCGCGCTGCGCGGGAGCTACGGGCGCGCGCGCCCCTGCCGCCGATGGAGCGCGCGCCACCTAAAGCGCGCTTCGCCAGCGAGGGCGGCGCGCCTCGCCTGCCCCCCACACGCGGCCATTTTTGGCCGCGGTCATTTTCTTCTCTATATTTTCTGATTTTTTTCAGTCTGATTTTTCCTTTTCTTCCACATTTTTGTGCAATTCTCGGTTAACTAAAAATGAAAACACTTTTGGTCTCTTCCCATTTTTGGGTAAGACAGAAAATTAAAAGGAAGATAGGTCTTCATTTGTAGGGGGGCTTCCATTTCATTCGAAGGAGAGAACTTCATTTTTCTCTCAACTAAGGGGTAGCCGTAGTTTTTTAGAAGAATCCAAAAAATTCAAAGCTTTAATTTTCTTCTTCTTTTTTCCTTTTCTCTTAAAGAACATCTAATTCCCGGATGATTTTGAGTTTGGAAAATTAATTTCCTTTGCTCAATCATCCTCCAAAAATATTTTCTCAAATTATTTTTCTTGTGTTCACCACCACAAATTTCAACAGGGAGAACGGATTAAGACATCCTACTTTTCGATCTATAAATTCTGAGGGTAATATTATTAGACCCATTCTTGTTTAATTTTCACTCACCATTTACTGCCATTAATATTGATATTTTTTGTTAATATTATCATTCTTTGTCACTTTAATGAAAATGTTGTTGCTGATGTTTAGGTGGGTTTTAATTTGTCGTTTTTGTGTTCCATTTCCCTTACTTCTCTTTATTATTATTATTATTATTATTATTATTATTATTATTATTATTATTATTATTATTATTATTATTATTATTATTATTATTATTATTATTATTATTATTATTATTATTATGTTGTTGTTGTTGTTGTTGTTGTTGTTGTTGTTAACTGTTATTTAGTGCTTATTTTATATTTGCTACTGTTTATTATTATCATTATTCTTATTATTATCTTATTATTATCTTATTATTATTAGCACTATCATTGCATGTAGTTAGTATTTATTATTCTTTTTATTTTTATTATCTTTGTTAACTGTTAATCTCATTCTCTATTGTTATTATTGTCATTAATCGTTAGTATTGTTTGCATTGTTATTACTGACATCATTTATGTCATTTTTATTTTATTAGTTGTTCATATTATCTTATAATATTATTATTATTATTATTAGCATCATATATTTGTGTTCAATACTTATTTCGTTTTTATCTGATTAATTTTGTTTAGGATTATTACTAATATTCCTAATATTATTTTTTTCCTGTCTGAGTTTTATTTCGAATCGCATTATGTGAATATCCTCATGACTCCCCGGATGGGTCGCAACGCGTGGAGGGTCACGTCGGTTTCGGTGAGACCATTCCTTTTCCTTCTCTTTGTTTTGTGTTTGTCTGCAAACAATTATTTTATTATGCACGCGTGAGATTAAAAGTTATAAAAATATTTCTATAATTAAATTGGAATTTATATTAATAAAATTGGGACCAATGTCCCTCATTTTAGCCAAGCAATGAAAAATATCACCATAAAACGAAGAGTTAGTTTTCTCCAAAATGGGATCACTCATCCCGGTTTTCAATCCAATGATCAAATGACTCTTCGAACCCTCTTTAAATAAACACGAAGGAACCAATGTTCCAACCCAAAATGATTATCCCGATTTATGTATGTTTTCCATGTATTTGATTTGATTTGATTGTTTTAAAGTTTAAGTTCATTTCTTTTTGGGCTCTTGTAATTAATTTTGGGGCAATACTATTGGGATTGTATTTCGTCCCCATTTATATTTTTAATCTTCTTTCAATGGGGTTGTATTCCGCCCCAACTTTTCGTGTAATTGTGTGCTTGTGTGTTTACCGCTTTCCTTAGTTACTTTATTTACCGCTTTCTTTCTTGCTTTCCTTTACTTTCTTTACGTGCTTTTAATACGCCTTTAATTTAAATACATTGAGATGTGAGATAAGAGGTAGAATTTTAGGGAGTTAAAAACCCATTTATAATTAACCAAAGCATGAATAAGAGGGAAGTTTCGAACACCAATCTCTGGTCTAGACCAATAAGAGGTTAGAGACCTTTCCCAATTTCTTGTAAATTGGGTGGCGACTCCAAAATACCTCAAAGGTGCCATAGGGCTAGATATTCCTTTCCAATATTCTATTGGGAAGGAAGCATCCAAGATGTCTCATGGCGCCCATGATCAAAAGATGGGAACCAATCCCTTGAATCCTAAAAGTAGATTCAACGAGGGCCCTTGCTGGGTTCGGCGCGCGTCACAGTGACGACTCCACTGGGGACTTGTTTGAGACTTCACTCTGAAAGTGTTTTGGTTAAAATGTATAATTGATTTTTAAAACTTAAAATTCTATCTCTTTTCGAAAATTGCATCGCATTATTTTAGGGCCTTAGAACTATGTTAGTTGGTCCCCTATGTTACCTCGGTGCGTTCCTGAAGCACGACCCTACTTTCACTCATTGTAGGGAAGTGTTAAGGATAATCACCAACCCAAGCCTCGTACCATTAATGGTATATCAAATGGAGACCCGATCGGTCGTAACGCTCGTGATGAGCTAGACCCATTGGCAGGGACCATGCTTGGTGTAGACACCGGGTCCCGAGGCGGTCCAAGATCAGAATTACCCGATGATGAAAATGATACTGGCTTATAGGTAGAGGTGTCAAAAATGATACTTCCCTTGTCGAGACCCTCGTTTTTTTTATCAAAAAAAAATTATTATTAATCTTAATTCCAAAAATAATATTATCAGAAAGTGTTATTTTGATAAAATAAAAAAATTAAATTAGTTATTTAATTTAATTGAATTAAATTAATTAATTAATTTAATTGAAAAAAGGGGAATTAAATTAGTTTTTTAGTTAATTAGTTTAATTAAAAAAAAAAAGAATTTTAACGAAAAGGATTTAAGAAAAAAAAAAACAAAAAAGATTTTTTTAAAAAAAAAAAAATTAAATAATAAAATGTTAACGTGGTGGTAAAGAGGCCATATATGGCCACTTTACCACCTGGGTCGTGTGGTGGCCGCTTGGCCACCGTGCGACCACCTGCCCCTCGCGTGCACATGCGTGCGACTGTTCGCGGCACGCGCTCTTCCCTCTCCACGCGACTGCTTTTGGTCGCCTGCTCGTGCTTTTTTTTCAGTCTGTTCTTTTCAGTTTGTTTTTTCCGTTTTTTTTCACCATTTTATGCTTTTTTTGGGGAAACAAAAAATAAAAGTTCTTTTGGTCTTTTTCCAATTTTGGCCAGGGCAAGAATTAAAGAAGGTTTTTCCCTCATTTTCAAAGGGGACGGCAACATTTTGATTCAAGGAATTTTTTTTGGCTTTTCTCTCTAGCTTCTTCTCTCCAAAAACTGGTTTCTTCTTCAAAAATTCTTCAAAAAATTCTTGAGTTTTATTTCAAGCTTTAATCTTTTCTTCTCTAATAACATTTCATTTTGGATTTGATTTGAGCTAGAAAAATTAATTTTCTTTGCTTATTCATCCCACCAAAAATATTTTCTTGAACTAATTTAATTAAAAACATAAACCTTTATTTTTTTCGGGTGGTTACCACCACAAATTCGACAAGGAAAATAAATCGAGACATCGCTTCTCCGATCTAAAAATTCTGAGGGTAAACATTTTTGGACTTGTTCTCAATCATTTTTTTTGTATATTATTTATTGTTATTAATATTATTTTTGCCATTATTACCACATCTATTATTATTTTTTTTAGCATTCTAATGTGTTAATATCACTATTAATACATTATTTGTTTGCTTTAATTCGATTTTTGTGTTCATATCCACTGTTATCACCCATATTATTATTATTGCTATTATTATAGTTATTTTGCTTCCCGTTGACTTTCTTATGTTTATTATTATTATTATTATTATTATTAGCCGCCAGCTTCTTCTTCTTCCCTATTATTATTATTATTATTATTATTATTATTATTATTATTATTATTATTATTATTATTGTATTTATTTTGCTCCCGTTGTCCTTTTTATGCTCACTATTATTATTATACTGTCATTATTATTATTGTTAAATTGTTGCCATGTCTATTATTATTATTATTATTATTATTATTATTATATTAGTATTATTATTATTATTATTATTATTATTATTATTATTATTATATATTCATTTTGTATTATGTTATTATGATTATTATTATTATTATCATATTTTATTCTCATTCATTTTTTATGCTTTTTATATTACTATTTATTAATGTTATTGTTATTATCATTATCATTATATTTATTATTATTATCATATTTATTTATATTATATTCACTATTATTTATTATCATTGTCCATTATTATTATTTTTATTATTATTATTATTATTATTATTATTATTATTATTATTATTATTATTATTATTATTATTATTATTATTTTATTGTTGTTACCATGCCATCATTATTTGTTGTTACCATTACTATAATTTTATTATTGTCATTATCTTACCTTTGCTTGATTAATCTTTAGAACCGTTACTAATATTTTTGATGTTAATTTTTGTATGAGATTTAATTTGAGTCGAGCTATGTGAGCGCCCCGCGACTCCCCAGTGGAGCTTTGACTACTCCAGACCTTGCTAGGAGACTAGAGGAATTCGAAAGAAGGATGCTAGACATGATGGGTACCATGGCAGAAAGATTTGCTCAACCACTTGCACTGCCAGCACCAGCTACTCCACAGCCACCGGTGGCCCCTCCCCGGGTGTAAGCCAAACCACCCACTGGTGGAGAGGCTCACCTCGTTGGAGGCATTGCCCACCAATCTATATATGAGCTGAAAGCTACAGCTGTGCCGGTTGGACCAGGAAGAGCAAAGATCACGAACCCTGATGAGGATGACATGGTAAAAAAGTAGCTAATAATATTTGAGTACTTACAAGTCTGTCAGCAAGCTCACGATGAGACAATGTTCCTCCAGTGTGTAAGGAAACACTAGGCCCCTCTGGTCCTCCCCTCCTATTAGTGGAATTCCGATCGGCGATGGTAACGGCTTCGGATGATGACCAGTACTGCATCCAGTTTGCCCAAGTCTCTTCATTTATATACCTTGGGCGTTCACCTTTTGCGTGCAACTTATTAAGATAACCCTTGTAACGAACACGCGCTCGTCCCTCCCACACGCCGTAAACGAGGTGATCGATGGAAGAATTCCAATAAATAGCTTTCTACAGGATTTAAAAGAAAAAAACGGTTAAACATGATATATATATATTCCCAATATTACTATACAATTTAAATTATAAAAGATTATAGATACACACAGTCGAAATAATTTAAATAAGTTATTTACCTTAAACTCTTGGAAGTAGAACATCTTCGTCTTCTGTGATATATTTTTCCACAAATACCCATTAAATTCAAACCTTTCCTTGAATGAACCAGTCATCGTGCGGGAGCATATACCAGAGTGAATAAATCTGGATTACAACGAAAAGGTAATTGTGTGATGAATTTTACTATTACAGAGTAAATATAAAACAGAAAATTTAGTAACTCACTGTTTTCCAGCAATGACAACATACGTTCGCCCGTCAGCGCCAACCGAACTAGGCAATGTACCTTCAACAGTGTCAGGCGATCGCGGCGATGGCTCGGACTAATCCGAACTAGGAACCTCGGTAAACGTGGTAGCAGTCGTTAATTGCGGGGCTGGATGCACTGGCGACGAAGATGCCATGCCCACATGGGGAGGTGCTGATCTAGAAGATGATCCCTCCCCTTGACTGTCCCCTCCTAATGTGGACATGCGCATCCTGGCCTTGGGAGGTGGCATCGATTCCTCCCGCCTCTTATTATTCATGTTTTGTCCTGAAAATATTCACAATCATAATTAGCAATTAAATTATTACGTATACATGATTAACACAGTCAATAATGCAAATGTCTACCATATGTAAGTTAGTTGAAACATAAATTAACTAATTATATTAAAATTATGGGTTTTACTCACATGGGCGAATAATTTTTCGCTATCATCTGCATTATTATCACCATTATCTTCATTTTCTGAAAAATTAGAATCAAATTCGCTTTCCAATTCCGATGTGGAATTGGATTCCTCGTCCGATCCAATGTCAACAAATTCATTGTCCACACTATTCAAAAGTTCATTATCCCGATATGGCAAGCTTTCATTTATTTCATGACCCTCCACTTCCTCTTCCTGAAAGGCCTCGCTATCAATTCGTTTATTTTGTCTTGTTGTTTTCATCTCATATATGCCCCTGGGTTTAACCTTGCAAACTGCCAACCAATCCATTTTATCCCATCTAAGGCTAGGAAAAGGGAGGTAATACACCTGAACTGCTTGCATGGCCAACACGAAAGGCTCAAAATTAGCAAGTCGTCTTCTTTTATTAATTTCGACTAAGTTGTAGGCGGCTTGCACTCTGATTCCGACATTGGGTGTAGGATCATACCACTCGCACTTAAATAGCACACAATGTTTTATTGGCAAAGCAGGATATTCAATTTCAAGGATCTCTGTAATGTCACTATAATAGTCCATCAATTCTCCCTTAATGCAAACTCCACTGTTGTTAGTTGCCCTATTGCAACCATGCGATTGTGTATGGTATCTGAAGCCGTTGATAAAATAAACTGGGTAAGATTTAACAGTCCGCAGAGGTCCTTTAGCAACATCGGAGATGAAATTATTTTCAATTAGATGTTGTGACGCCTACAGAACGAAATTGTAACTTGTCATTTAATCCATTTACGTAATATAATTTGTAAGGGAGGTAATTCATATTTACAATCAAAACTTACATATGTCTTGAACCAAGAAGGGAAGTGCTTATCGACTTCCTTGTTGATATCATTTTGCGTTATATGCGGCATAAGCTCCCGTAACCATTCCTCATAGAAACTGCATCCAACCACAATAGTAAATATATATCCATTTTCGTTGCAATGAACAAATTATCAACATCAAACGCGCAATTACACTTACTGCACAAATGGTTGAATTTCTTCGCAATTCAGTAAGATATAACCATATGCAGCATCTAGTTCATCATCTGTGAGCATTCTTCTGGTAGCACGTCCATGTAATAGACCAGGATACGTGAATATCCGTAAGTTTCCATCATTGGCACTTGTTTTGCCACCATCGTCATTACGAGGAAGTTTTCGGCGTCTTGTGCTAACATGCGGCTCAAAGTAATGAGAACAAAATGTACTTGCTTCTTCAACTAAGTACGCATTGCATATTGAACCTTCAACTCGAGCTTTATTCTTAACATTTTTTTTCAAATGATACAAATACCTACATATCCAAAGTGGTAATCATGTTAACAACAGTCTAACAAATTATGAACCTCAATGTATATATAATTCAATAGAGATGGCATTTACCTTTCAAATGGATACATCCATCTATACTGAACGGGTCCTGCCAGTTTGGCCTCATGTCCTAAATGTACCGGTAAATGCTCCATTATGTCAAAAAAGCTCGGTGGAAATATTCCCTCTAACTTGCAAATGATTATCGGAATTTCTCCTTCTAGTTTTTCCATATCAGCTATCGTAATCTCATTGGAAGTCAAGCTTTTAAAAAATAAGCTTACTTCAGTTATTGCCTCCCAAACTTTAGGAGGCAGCAATTCACGAAAAGCAACCGGCATCAGCCTTTGCATGAATACGTGGCAATCATGGCTTTTCATTCCGAACAATTTGAACTTTCTCATATCAACACACCTCGCTAAGTTTGAAACATATCTATCCGGGAATTTTAGATCTCTCAACCAATCACATAACACTTCTTTTTGTCTTCTGTCCAAAGTATAACAGGCCTTTGGATATTTACCCGTTCAGAAATCCCTATCTAACTCGTTTCTTTTGCAGTATAATTTCAAATCTGCCCGTGACTTTGCATTGTCTTTGCTCCTCCCTTCAATATTCATTATCGTATTGAAAACATTGTCAAAAACATTTTTTTCTATATGCATTACGTCTAGATTATGTCTTATTATATTTGTCTTCCAATACGGCAAATCCCAAAATATACTACGTTTCCTCCACCCAAAATTTTTCGAAATGCTACTATTGACTTCTTCAACTTCAACTTCTATCACTTTCATCAACCCCAATTCCTCAATCTCTTGCAAAATTTCCTCACCAGATCTATTACGTGGAGGAGAGGCGAGGACAGCTTTATTCTTAAGAAATCTCTGTTTATTACGTCTAAATGGTTGATTTAGAGGGAGAAATTTTCTGTGATTATCAAACCGCGATATTTTACACCCATTAGTAAGATAAAACGCATCGGAATCATTTCCATAGTAAGGGCAAGCCAATTTCCCAACTGTGCTCCAACCTGACAGCATAGCATATGCAGGAAAATCGCTAACAGTCCACATCAAAGCTGCTTTTATCATGAAATTTTATTTGAGGGACACGTCATATGTGAGCACACCGACTTCCCATAATTGAAGCAATTCAAAAATTAATGGTTAGAGGAAGACATCAATCCCTTTGGATTCTTAGGACCCGGCACAATTACTATCAAAAACATGTAAGCCTCTTTCATGCAGATCCACGGAGGCAAATTATACGGAATTAATATGATTGGCCATGATGAGTATTGTTGGCCTGATTGCCCAAAAGGTTGAAAACCATCTGTACTTAAACCCAGCCGCACATTTCTACTTTCAGAAGCAAAATCTGGGTGAATGTCATCAAAATGTTTCCATGCAACGGCGTTCGACGAATGGGTCATTACTCCATCTATCTGTTCATGTTCATTATGCCACCTCATGTGAGATGCTGTCACATCTGATGAATACAGCCTCTGAAGTCTTGGAGTAATAGGAAAATAATACATCCGTTTCCATGGCACTAATTTATGCTTCCTATTAGAATTGGCTGGCTTGAATCTCGATTGATTGCAAAATTTGCAACTCCTTAATTCCACGTCATCCCCCCAGAAAATCAGACATCCTAGCCGACAACAATCAATTTTTTCAACTGGCAAACCAAGACCCCGAAGTAACTTCTTCATTTCATAGAAACTGTCAACCATATTATTGTCCATCGATAAGGAGTCATTGTACCACGACAGGATTTCATTCAAACTTTGATCGGAAATATGACCTTCGGATTTAATGTTTAAAATTCAAGCAACTGATCCCAGTTGTGTCATATTATCACATCCGGGCCATAATTCCTGGTCAGCTGCATTAAGTAAATTGAAAAAATTACTAGCTTCTGGGTTGGGTTCCTCTTCCACACTGCCTAAATTGGGCTGAAATGAAGTTCCAGCTACGTCAAAAACCATTTGCACATATGGATTCTCTGTATCACAAGTATTGGTATTCATAACATATGGCCCCCCTTGAACTTCGGATCCAACAACACCCGATCCCACTTTCGCACTTCTAGACGTGCTACTAATTAATGGCTCTCCATGCCTTGTCCATTCAAAATAATTGGGCACAAATCCCTTTTTTAGTAAATGGAGATGCACCTCATCCGTTGGAAGATAGCCCCTATGTTTGCACTTCTTGCATGGACATTTAATTTTTAAACCGTCCATGTATGCAGGTTGGGAGCTTGCGTAAACTCCTTCAGCAAACTCTAAATTAATATACCCATCTGGTGTTATTCTTCTATACATCCAACTTCTATCCATATTGCTCATTAATGTTAAACTGCTTAGCAAGCATCATAAGGTCGAAGTTAGTACCATCACGAGTCAATTATTGTATTTTATTTCAACTCAATTCTCCAACCTACTATTTGACTTTAATCCATAATTAGTGTTACATAATTACTAGCATGATAAATAATACGCATGTCATAGAAATCATAACATTTATATACACAGAACCATCAAGAGGCACGTATCGAATAAAAAACCGGCCCATCGATTATTATTTGTACATGCAATTCAATTAATACTGACATTCATTCATTTTTCCAAATTAATTTCATAAAAAGTTTGAAAAAAATGGACAGAGTTTCCCCTATACGGGTCTATATCCCCCCTGCAAAACAGTAGCAAATTAAACACTTAAATAAAATGTCAACCAATCGCAACTCCAAAACAAAATCAATGTAATAAGAAATTTTCCCATCCACCTCAATCATCGAAATTTAACGGATAACTTCATCAACAGTTGTGAAATTATCCCTCAAAATCATATGCTATTATTACTGTATCATGAATAATTGCATAGTTGTTAATGTCGAATTACAACATGACAATGACTTACACATCTTTATCTCATTAAAAAAACACATCTCAAACATGTAGATGCCATTGAAAATTCATAACCAAGTTTAATACATTTTCAAAAATATATTTTTAATACATAACACACTTACCTCGAGCAAAACTGTCGGTAAGCTGCGCCTGTTCGGCACGTACAATAGGTTAACGCCAACCCGAGCACGGTTGTCGTAGGTATATACAATGACAAATAAATCATAATTTAGATATATAAAACATTTATATAATGGTAAAGTAAGCATTACCAATTGAGCAATCAAAAGGATATATAAAACATTTATATAATTGTGCCCTCGTTGACCAAATGGTTGATTGGTGGGGCCATCATTACAAAATTTAAGAACTAAAGAAGTTTAGAGTTCATGTAAACATTGAAAAGGGAGGTTACGAAATACCATTCCCATGCATAGTATTTGAACGCTTCTTGCAGTTTTTATTCCTTCAAAGTTCCTTCCGAGTTCAACTATTTTTAGATTATATTAATCTCTAACTTTGCTCCTTATCCATAACAACACTATTACATCAGAAAAATCAATTTTATAAATTGAATCGATAGGACAGTATTATGTCAAAAGGTTAATTTTACAATTGATTTCAAAAGGATTAATTATTTTATTCGCATGTTAAATAAAAATTAGCTAATAAATTACAGAAAAAAAAAAGAAAAAGATATTACATTGCATGCATGGCATGAGAGGATAGTGAAAGAAAGTGTATAAGGCGCAAAGACAATAATCCAACAACCTTAGTTTGGTTAAATACAAATGGAATAAAAATTAATCTGAAAGCAATGTGTGAGATATCAGACACCATTATTTATAACCCATAATTCAAATTCAAATTAAGATCCTCTCATAATTCAAATTAGGATCTCTAGTTTAATAATTCAAAGATCCTTTGTAATTCTAGTTTAATAATTGATTAAATAGAATAATAAAAAGTTTATAATAATATTTACCAACAAAATTAATTAACAAATACACATAAATAAAATACCAAACGAAAATAAAAAAAAGGGCAGAAAAAAAATTACCTCAAATGGCAGATTTGGCCGGCGACGGCGTCGGGGGGGAGCAGCGGCGTCGAAGGGGGAGAAAGAAGGACTGGCTGCCGGTGGGGAGGAAGTGGTGCTCTGGCAGGGAGCACAACGAGCCCAGGGAAGAAAGGGAGGGGGAAGAAGGAGAGAAGGGAAGAAGGAGGAGAGCGGAGGGGGGCCGGAGGGGAAGGGAGGCAGCGGACGGAGCTGGGCAACGACGGCGGCAGAAAGACCGGACAGCTGTGGCACCGGAGTGGGGAGGCGGCGAATCCGAGATGGGGGCGGGAAGGGGAAAAAGAAAGAGAAGGTAAAAAGTAAAGAAGAGGGCACAGGGATTTAATTAAATCCCGAAAATTAGAGACCGAATTGCAATTCGATCTCTAAAATAAAGACCGAATTGCATTTTGGTCTCTAAATTAGAGACTGAATAAGATTTCGGTCTCTATTTTAGAGACCGAATTCTTATTCGGTCTCTAATTTAGAGACCGAATTTCAATTCGGTCTCTATTTTAGAGACTGAATTGCAATTCGGTCTTTAAATTAGACACCGTATTCATAATCGGTCTCTAAATTATAGACTTTCTATTTAGAGACTGAATTGCAATATATTCAAATCATACAATATAGTAAAACATATTAGAACAAATTTAATTAAAAATTAATTAATTATTAATTTGTATTAACAAACTACATATTAAACATTAATATAAATTATTCACATATTAAAATACAACAACGTATATAATTGAAACAAATTAAATTGGAACATATTAAACTACATTAAACTAATTAACCAACATATTAAACTACATTAAACTAATTAATTAACAACAAACTACAACAAAGTATGAAATAAATAATATATAAATGATTTAATTGAAACAAATTAAATTGCAAAGTATCCATTACAAATTAATTAACATAAATTAGAACAAATAATATTAAAAAATTTACATTAACTAGAATAATAAAAATAATATCAACATATTACCCAATAATGTAAATTAACACATTATTGTATGATTTGAATATATTGCGGGGAGGGGGGAGGCCGATCGCATTGGACGGCGGCGGGAAGGGGGACGGCGCAGCTTTTGCCGGCGAGGGGAGGGAAGGGGGGAAGAAGGGGCCAAGGGAAAAGGGACCAAGGGAAAAGAAGGAGAGAAGGAAAAAAAGGGAAAAAAAATCCATAAAATAGAGACGAAATTTATTTTTCGTCTCTAAAATTAGAGACGGAATACGAATTCGGTCTCTAAATAGAGACGGAAATGGTTTTCAGTCTCTTAATTTAGAGACTGAAAATAAATTCCGTCTCTAAATAGAGACCGAATTTTTCCGTCTCTAAATAGAGACGAAGTATTATTTTCGGTCTCTAAAATAGAGACCAAAAATTTTTTCGGTCTCTATTTAGAGACCAAAAAATTTTCCGTGTCTAATTTCGGTCTCAAAATTTTGAGCGAATCCATCCTGCCATAATTTGAGATGAAAAAATAGAGACGGAAATTTTTCCGTCTCTATTTAGAGACGGAACTGATATTCCGTCTCTGTTTAGAGATGGAAACTGTTTTTCGTCTCTGTTTAGAGATGAAAACTGTTTTTTGTCTCTATTTAGAGACGAAAACTGTTTTTCGTCTCTAAATAGAGACGAAAAAATTTCGGTCTCTATTTTTTGGTCTCTATTTTCCAGTTTTCTTATAGTGTCAATCTCTTTGGAGTATTATCTTTAAGTCCTTTTTCAAGGCATTCCCAATCTCTTCGAAGCATTATCTTTAAGTCCTTTTTCAAGGCACTCTTAGTCTCTTCGGAGCATTATCTTTAAGTCCTTTTTCAAGGCATTCTCAGTCTCTTTGGAGCATTATCTTTAAGTCCTTTTTCAAGGCATTCTCAGTCTCTTCGGAGCATTATCCCTCGGAGCATTAAGCTCAATCACAGACCACATCAACAAGGCTAGACACCGTACAGGTTAGATGCCAAAGCAATAGGGGTTAACACGTCGATGAGCAGACGGTAACAACCCGCAACAACTTCATCCAGTCCGGGAAGACAGCCGCCTCAGGTACGTGTCTCTTTCCTTGTTTTCTGAATCTTAGCTCACCCAGGCTCCTGAGTTCTAGGTTCCCCAAAATTGGGGGCAACTGTAGATACCGGGTCCCGAGGCGGTCCAAGATCAGAATTACCTGATGATGAAAATGATACTTGCCACAAGTAAAGGTGTCAAGAGTGATGTCTTCCTTGTCGAAAACTCCCTTTGTTTCTCCGAAAACTTCGATTTAAAAATTCGCATCGTTACTCTTATTTTTTATTTCTTTTCATTTTCATTTTTATTTTTATTTTTATTTTTATTTTATATTATTTTGTATTTTTTATAATTTTTTTTCGCATGCAACATGGGCGGGTCGCGCCTGCGCGGGAGCTGCGAGCCGCGCCTCGCCTGCCCCCCACACACGACCATTTTTGGCCGCGGTCGTTTTCTTCTCTGTGTTTTCTGATTTTTTTCATTCTGATTTTTTCGTTTCTTTCACATTTTTGTGCAATTCTCGGTTAACTAAAAATGAAAACACTTTTGGTCTCTTCCCATTTTTGGGTAAGACAGAAAATTAAAAGGAAGATTGGTCTTTATTTCTAGGGGGGCTGTCATTTTATTCAAAGGAGAGAACTTCATTTTTTTCTCAACCAAGGGGCAGCCGTTGTCACACCCCGTTTGCCCCCTAGTAGAATGAGCCTGTCTGTCTGTCTGTATGTGTAAGCATTCGCATGTGTTCGGCATTTCATAAGGGCATTTTAGCAAAATGTATGTTCTTTGGGTTTTATTAGTATGTGGGTGCATGCATGGCATTAGTGTGTTAATTAATTGAGAAATAATTGTGTACATTGGAACATACCATTGTGGGGTGTTTTTAGTTGAGTATGCATTAGGTGTATGTGATACAAGTTAGTTTGGTGTGAGTGGTTAGCTTCACCAATGGGTAATGGACACATACTTAGGGCAAAGAAAAGAAAAAGAAAAAGGAAAGGAAGAAGGGAAGATAGCAGATTCACGTTTTCTTCCCCTCACGTTTCTTCTCTTCTTTTTCTTCATTTTCTTTACTCTAAGAATTGTGGTGTGAATTCAAGCTTGAATTGGTGGAGTTAATCTCTCTTTGCATCTTCTATTGGTAAGTTACTGCATTCCTCATCTTAGTTTCTATTTGTTTCATCTTCATCTTCATTTTCCTTGAGTTTAGGTTTAATTAGGGTTTGCATTGCTGTGTTTGTGTTCTAGCTGAAGCTCCTCGTGATCCAAAGGGTAAAGAGGTTGCTGGACCTAGTGGAGCTAAGTGATAGAAGCTTAGATTTCAGGTTTGGGAATATTTGCTTGTGATTTGTATGATTTTGAGTTTACTGTAAATTTCTAGGGTTTATGTTCTTGATGAACTTGATTGCATATGTTCTTGATTTGGTTGATTAAATGTTGAAAATGGGTTGTATATATGTTACTTATATTGTTTGGGATGTTTTCCAGAAGGTAAGAATAGCTTTGATTGGTTTTGAATCAAATTTGGGATTGATTTCTGTATTCTGGAAAACTGGAAATCGAGTTACTGTAGAATTCCCGTTTTCCAGATTTGTTGCGTGACTAGCCAAGGAAGAGAGGGCAAGTCACGACTCGTGACCTGCCAGAGCAAAGCCAGTCACAAGTTGTGATTGCCTATCACAACGCGTGACCGGCCTTGAGGAAGGCAGTCACGAGACGTGACACCCCGTCACGACTCGTGACCAGCCTGATAGAAGGCATGTCTCGTGATCGGCTGAAGAGAGAAGCAAGTCACGAGACGTGACGTCCAGTCACGTCGCGTGACCTGCGTGAGCACCGCGTGATCTGCGAGATCACGTTGCGTGATCTGCGAGGGACGAAGCAAGTCACGAGGCGTGACCCTCAGTCACGACTTGTGACCTGCCTTGTGAGGAGGCCAGTCACGAGTTGTGATGCCAGTCACGCCTCGTGACCAGCCAACCTCATCCGTCACCCCGTTCAGTCCAATTTCTGAAATTTCCCGGTTTTTAACTCAGAAATAAATTTAGTATTTCCTCTGATTGGAATTTATTACTGTGTGATGTATGTCTTGCTCTTAAAGGCTTCGATATGCGTAATACAATGATTATTCTAATAATTTGTACACGAAATTCTGTAATGTGATTTGAATGTCGCTTAACCTGCTAGAGTCAAGTAAGTGGATAGTTAGGCATGTCTAATAGAGTCCTTAGCTGCAGCCCTCAGTTCAGTTTGGACCCCGATCAGGTCCCCGTCTGGTTCCTCGCGAACCCTTCAGTATTAGGATCTTGTTTAAGATCCCCTCAGTATAAAATATTGTGCTTTGATAAAATGAATGACTTTTGACTTGTACCTGTGAGGTACCCTCAGTATTCGATTCGTACCCGTAAGGTACCTTCAGTACACTCGTTATCCACTATCTAGAGTCAGCAGGTGTTCTTTAAATGTTAATGGAATTGTTCTGATCTGATCTGGCTATTAAATGGAATATTTGAATGAGTTTAATGATGAAACTTATGTTGGATTATTCTGGAATGGATACGATTATGAGATACTGATGGTATGGCTTTTAAATATGAGCATGTTTATATGGATTATGTTATAGCCATTGCATTCTGCCATTGTGAATGTGTTATGCCTTGACGACCATTGTGAATGGCCGTCCATTATTTATGTGTGTTTCCCCACTAAGCGTTTTTCGCTTAGCACGGTGTTTTTACCCGTGCAGGTGCGGAAGAAGGTTTGCTTTGAGAGAGTCGCCATCATCAAGCCAACACAGAAGGGTTTTAGTGTAGGCTCAGTTTTGTATCAGTGATGATTCTTTTTGTATAGAACTCTCTGTATCAGTTTTGGATCAGCTTCCGCTTTGTAATTATATTTTGTATATGTAATATTATTTTGTATCAGCTATTTGATCAGATCATTATTGTAATAGATTATTATAGTAATGCATGATCAGCTTTTGCTTTCTGCATGTAAAGTTTTTAATTATTCTGTATTTCTGAATGTATGTTATGAATGGATGTATGTTTTGCTTTGCTATTGTTTGGTGACACCTTGACTTATACGACATCTCACTCCTTATCGGATGGGATCGCCTACGTATGGGAAGGGGGTGTTACAGTTTGTGGTATCAGAGCATAGGTTTAGGCGTTTCTGGGTGTTGTTGTGATTGTTCTGAGTTTCTTAGATGTGTTAGTGTCTAGATCTGTGTTGGCTGATGCGTTGTTTCTTGTTTGTTTAGATGGCTTCTAATTCTGTTCGTGGATCACTTGAGGAATCCGCCGAGAGTGTGAATCCTCCAGCTGTGGATCCGTCTGTTTCTGTTACTGTGTCGGCTCAGCATGCTAGGGTCCAGCCCGAGGCCGCAGCCATGCCCTTTGAGGCTATGTTCAGACTGCATCAGGACATGGCTAGGGTTTTGGAGAGAGTGACTGCTCCTAGAGCACCTATGGAGAATTTGAGGAGGGCAGGAGTTGAGGATTTTTATGGCACTGGTTTGAATGAATCTGAGATGGCAGAGAAATGGTTAGATAAAGTAAAGCGTGCTTTGAGAGAGATTCGGTGTCCTCCTGACCAGCAGGCAGAGTGTGCATTAGTTCTTCTGCAAGGGTCTGCTTTTGAGTGGTGGGAATTGGTTTGCAGGCATCCTCAGCTACCGGATCCGATTACCTGGGAGTTCTTTGAGGGTGAGTTCACAAAGAAATACATTACTCAGACTTATAGAGATTCGAGATGGGCGCAGTTTTTGAGTTTGAGACAGAGGGCTATGTCAGTAGCAGATTATGAGAAGGAGTTCAACAGGTTATCTCGCTATGCCCCACGTGGAGTTATAACTGATGACTTTAGATGCAAGCATTTCGAAGCAGGGTTAAATGAGTCTTTGAAGATTGCATTGATTTCTCTGATGTGCATACCTGGGGTCAGTTATTATCAGATTATAGAGGCTGCTGTGAGAGCTGAGTTATCTGAGATTGTGATGAGAGAGAGAGCTCAGAGGAGGAACTCTTCTCGTGGAGGATCTTCTTCGGGTAAGAGGTCTAGGAACCCACAGGATGAGTCATCACCTGGTCAGGCTTCTAGAGGTAGACGACAGGGTTCTGCAGCTGTATCAGGTTCTGGTAGGGGTGGTAGAGCTGAGACTACATCAGTTTGTCCTCATTGCAGTAAGACTCATCGGGGTGAGTGTAGGTGGCTCTCCGGTGCGTGCTTCAGGTGTGGGAGTTCTGAGCATCTGTTGGCCAGTTGTCCGAGATTGCATGAGGATTCAGGTTCCAAGAGAGAGGGCAGTAGGGTCGGTTCGAATGCTTCTCAGGCTACCCGTGGTAGAGGCAGAGGTAGAGGTAGAGGTGGTCGGCATAGAGATGGTGCTGCTTCTGAGACTGTTGAGCATCCTCCTCAGGGTGCCATTAGAGCTTATGCTATGAGAGCCAGAGATGAGCAGGATGCGCTTGATGTTATTGCTGGTAAGTTCCTACTCCATGACACTGAGTTATATGCTCTAATTGATCCTGGTTCCACACACTCATATTTGTGCACAGATAGAATTGTTGATAAATTGCATTCAGTTGATCAGTTAGATTATGAGATTTGTGTGACCAGTCCATTAGGGCATAGTGTCAGTGTGAGTAGAGTCTTTAGGAGTTGTCCTCTGATTGTTGAGGGAGCTGTGCTTCAAGCGGATTTGATTGAGTTACCCTTCAGAGAGTTTGACTTGATTCTGGGTATGGACTGGTTGGGTAAGCATCGGGCTGTAGTTGATTGCCATAGGAAGACAGTGGTACTTCGGGATAGAAGTCAGTCTCTTGTGTTTCTGAAAGGTTTGGGTGCTAGTTCTGTGAATAATGTTATTTTTGCGATGCAAGCTAAGAGATTTATCAGGAAAGGTTGTGAGGCTTTTCTAGCAGTTGTGTTAGATTCCAAGAGAGATCAGGTTCAGATTGAGGACATTCCAGTAGTGCGGGAGTTTAGTGATGTGTTCCCGAGCGAGTTGCCTGGTTTGCCTCCTAAGAGAGAGGTTGAGTTGTCCATTGAGATTATGCCAGGTACAGCACCTATTTCGAGAGCACCTTATCGGATGGCTCCTGTAGAGTTGAGGGAACTTAAAATTCAGTTGCAAGAGCTATTGGATAAGGGGTTTATTCGACCTAGCATATCTCCTTGGGGAGCTCCAGTTTTGTTTGTCAAGAAGAAAGATGGATCCCTGCGGATGTGTATTGACTACCGGCAGATTAATAAAGTTACAGTGAAGAACAAGTATCCATTGCCTAGGATTGAAGATTTGTTTGATCAGCTTCGAGGTGCAGGTGTTTTCTCTAAGATAGATCTTCGATCAGGGTACTATTAGCTATGAGTTCAGGATGCGGATGTGGTTAAGACTGCATTTCGGACTAGGTATGGCCACTATGAGTTTCTTGTGATGCCGTTTGGTTTGACAAATGCTCCAGCGGCTTTTATGGATCTGATGAATCGTGTGTTTAGGCCATATTTAGATCGATTTGTAGTAGTGTTCATTGATGATATCTTGGTGTATGCCAAGGATGAGAGTGAGCATGAGGAGCATCTCCGATTAGTTCTACAGATGTTGAGAGAGCATCAGTTGTTTGCTAAGCTTAGTAAGTGTGATTTCTGGCTTCGAAAAGTGTCATTCTTGGGTCACATTGTTTCAGCTAGAGGTATTCAGGTTGATCCAGCCAAGATTGAGGCGATAGTTGATAGGAAAGCGCCTCGAAATGTTCAGGAAGTGAGGAGTTTCCTCGGTTTAGCAGGTTACTACCATCGGTTCGTTAAAGGATTTTCTGTGATTGCTGCTCCGATGACTAGATTGTTGAGGAAAGGAGTTAGATTTGAGTGGTCAGACAAGTGTCAGGCTTGTTTTGATCGGTTAAAGCAGTTGCTTGTTGAGGCTCCTATTCTTACTCAACCCATCTCAGGTAAGGAGTTTGTCATTTATAGTGATGCTTCTGGAGTTGGTCTTGGATGTGTGCTGATGCAGGAAGGAAAAGTAGTGGCTTATGCTTCTCGACAGTTGAAGCCACATGAGAGGAATTATCCGACGCATGATCTTGAGTTGGCAGCTGTGATCTTTGCTTTGAAGATTTGGCGTCATTACCTGTATGGGGAAAAGTGTAGAATCTTTTCGGACCACAAGAGCTTGAAGTACTTCCTTTCACAGAAAGAGTTGAATATGAGACAGCGCCGTTGGCTTGAGTTGTTTAAGGACTACGACTGCATTGTGGATTACCATCCTGGTAAGGCTAATGTAGTCGCTGATGCTTTGAGTCGGAAATCGGTTTCAGCTTTGTTCTTGAGGCGATTCAGATGGCGATTTGGTTCAGATGGGGCTTTGATTGCTCAGTTGCGTGTGAGGCCTACATTGAGACAGAAGATAGTGGATGCTCAGAGAAATGACTAGAGGCTTCAGCAGATTGTGCATGAGGTTAGATCGGGTAAGCGGTCAGAGTTCTCAGTTCAGGATGAGGTACTTATGTTCAGAGATCGCCTGTGTGTGCCAGAATCTGAGGATTTGAGGAGACAGCTCATGAGTGAGGCGCATAGTTCAGTCTTTACTATGCATCCGGGCAGTGAGAAAATGTATCGGGACATGAAGCAATTCTATTGGTGGTCCGGTATGAAGCGTGATATAGTGGATTTTGTTTCCAAGTGTTTGACTTGTCAGCAGGTAAAGGCCGAGCATCAGGTTCCTTCGGGTTTGCTTATGCCTTTATCCATTCCTGAGTGGAAATGGGATGATATCGCCATGGACTTTGTTTCTGGTTTACCTTTGACTCAGAGGAAGCATGACTCAGTTTGGGTTATTGTGGATCGACTTACGAAATCAGCTCACTTTCTGCCGGTTAGAGTGGACTACTCCATGGACAGGTTGGCCAGTATCTATGTGGATGAGATAGTTCGGTTGCATGGTGTGCCTTTGTCCATAGTTTCAGATCGAGATCCGAGGTTTACTTCCAAGTTTTGGAAGGAGTTACAGAGAGCTTTGGGCACTAGGTTGAACTTCAGTATAGCGTTTCATCCTCAGACCGATGGTCAGTCAGAGCGAGTTATTCAGATTCTGGAGGATATGATGAGAGCTTGTGCTTTGGACTTTCCGGGTAGCTGGGACAGATATGTATCGTTGATGGAGTTTGCCTACAACAACAGTTTTCGGTCGAGCATCGGTATGGCACCATATGAGGCTTTGTATGGTCGTCAGTGTAGGACTCCGATTTGTTGGACCGAGCTATCCGAGAGATCTATGATTGGGCCTGACTTGGTTAGAGATACTGAAGAGAAGATCAAAGTAGTGCAGTGGAATTTGAAGGCAGCCAAGGATCGACAGAAGTCTTACGCCAATTTGAAAAGGAAAGATGTGCATTTTGAGATCGGGGACAAGGTTTTCCTTAAGGTTTCACCTTGGAGGAAAGTGCTTCGGTTTGGTAAGAAAGGCAAACTTAGTCCTCGTTTCATTGGACCTTATGAGATTTTGGCTAAGGTAGGACCTGTAGCCTATAGATTGGCGCTACCGATAGAGTTAGCAAAGTTACATGATGTATTCCACGTTTCGATGCTTCGTCGGTACAGATCAGATCCTTCACATGTTCTGTCAGTTCAGGATATCCAGGTTCAGCCCGACTTCTCCTATGATGAAGAACCGCGAGCTATTCTAGCCCGAGAGGTGAGGCAGTTGAGAAATAAGCAGATTCCTTTGGTTAAAGTGTTATGGATCCATCATGGAGTCGAAGAAGCAACTTGGGAACCAGAGGATTCGATGAGAGCTTAGTATCCGCAGTTATTCAGTTCAGGTGAGAATTTCGAGGACGAAATTCTTATTAGTAGGGGAGAGTTGTCACACCCTGTTTGCCCCCTAGTAGAATGAGCCTGTCTGTCTGTCTGTATGTGTAAGCATTCGCATGTGTTCGGCATTTCATAAGGGTATTTTAGCAAAATGTATGTTCTTTGGGTTTTGTTAGTATGTGGGTGCATGCATGGCATTAGTGTGTTAATTAATTGAGAAATAATTGTGTACATTGGAACATACCATTGTAGGGTGTTTTTAGTTGAGTATGCATTAGGTGTATGTGATACAAGTTAGTTTGGTGTGAGTGGTTAGCTTCACCAATGGGTAATGGACACATACTTAGGGCAAAGAAAAGAAAAAGAAAAAGGAAAGGAAGAAGGGAAGATAGCAGATTCACGTTTTCTTCCCCTCACGTTTCTTCTCTTCTTTTTCTTCATTTTCTTTACTCTAAGAATTGTGGTGTGAATTCAAGCTTGAATTGGTGGAGTTAATCTCTCTTTGCATCTTCTATTGGTAAGTTACTGCATTCCTCATCTTAGTTTCTATTTGTTTCATCTTCATCTTCATTTTCCTTGAGTTTAGGTTTAATTAGGGTTTGCATTGCTGTGTTTGTGTTCTAGCTGAAGCTCCTCGTGATCCAAAGGGTAAAGAGGTTGCTGGACCTAGTGGAGCTAAGTGATAGAAGCTTAGATTTTAGGTTTGGGAATATTTGCTTGTGATTTGTATGATTTTGAGTTTACTGTAAATTTCTAGGGTTTATGTTCTTGATGAACTTGATTGCATATGTTCTTGATTTGGTTGATTAAATGTTGAAAATGGGTTGTATATATGTTACTTATATTGTTTGGGATGTTTTCCAGAAGGTAAGAATAGGTTTGATTGGTTTTGAATCAAATTTGGGATTGATTTCTGTATTCTGGAAAACTAGAAATCGAGTTACTGTAGAATTCCCGTTTTCCAGATTTGTTGCGTGACTAGCCAAGGAAGAGAGGGCAAGTCACGAGACGTGACTTGCAGTCACGACTCGTGACCTGCCAGAGCAAAGCCAGTCACGAGTTGTGATTGCCTATCACAACGCGTGACCGGCCTTAAGGAAGGCAGTCACGAGACGTGACACCCCGTCACGACTCGTGACCAGCCTGATAGAAGGCATGTCACGTGATCGGCTGAAGAGAGAAGCAAGTCACGAGACGTGACGTCCAGTCACGTCGCGTGACCTGCGTGAGCACCGCGTGATCTGCGAGGGACGAAGCAAGTCACGAGGCGTGACCCTCAGTCACGACTCGTGACCTGCCTTGTGAGGAGGCCAGTCACGAGTTGTGATGCCAGTCACGCCTCGTGACCAGCCAACCTCATCCGTCACCCCGTTCAGTCCAATTTCTGAAATTTCCCGGTTTTTAACTCAGAAATAAATTTAGTATTTCCTCTGATTGGAATTTATTGCTGTGTGATGCATGTCTTGCTCTTAAAGGCTTCGATATGCGTAATACAATGATTCTTCTAATAATTTGTACACGAAATTCTGTAATGTGATTTGAATGTCGCTTAACCTGCTAGAGTCAAGTAAGTGGATAGTTAGGCATGTCTAATAGAGTCCTTAGCTGCAGCCCTCAGTTCAGTTTGGACCCCGATCAGGTCCCCGTCTGGTTCCTCGCGAACCCTTCAGTATTAGGATCTTGTTTAAGATCCCCTCAGTATAAAATATTGTGCTTTGATAAAATGAATGACTTTTGACTTGTACCTGTGAGGTACCCTCAGTATTCGATTCGTACCCGTAAGGTACCTTCAGTACACTCGTTATCCACTATCTAGAGTCAGCAGGTGTTCTTTAAATGTTAATGGAATTGTTCTGATCTGATCTGGCTATTAAATGGAATATTTGAATGAGTTTAATGATGAAACTTATGTTGGATTATTCTGGAATGGATACGATTATGAGATACTGATGGTATGGCTTTTAAATATGAGCATGTTTATATGGATTATGTTATAGCCTTTGCATTCTGCCATTGTGAATGTGTTATGCCTTGACGACCATTGTGAATGGCCGTCCATTATTTATGTGTGTTTCCCCACTAAGCGTTTTTCGCTTAGCACGGTGTTTTTACCCGTGCAGGTGCGGAAGAAGGTTTGCTTTGAGAGAGTCGCCGTCATCAAGCCAACACAGAAGGGTTTTAGTGTAGGCTCAGTTTTGTATCAGTGATGATTCTTTTTGTATAGAACTCTCTGTATCAGTTTTGGATCAGCTTCCGCTTTGTAATTATATTTTGTATATGTAATATTATTTTGTATCAGCTATTTGATCAGATCATTTTTGTAATAGATTATTATAGTAATGCATGATCAGCTTTTGCTTTCTGCATGTAAAGTTTTTAATTATTCTGTATTTCTGAATGTATGTTATGAATGGATGTATGTTTTGCTTTGCTATTGTTTGGTGACACCTTGACTTATACGGCATCTCACTCCTTATCGGATGGGATCGCCTACGTATGGGAAGGGGGTGTTACAGCCGTAGGTTTTTAGAAGAATCTTAAAAATTCAAAGCTATAATTTTCTTCTTCTTTTTTCCTTTTCTCTTAAAGAACATCTAATTCCCGGATGATTTTGAGTTTGGAAAATTAATTTCCTTTGCTCAATCATCCTCCAAAAATATTTTCCCAAGTTATTTTTCTTGTGTTCACCACCACAAATTTCAACAGGGAGAACGAATCAAGACATCCTACTTTCCGATCTATAAATTATGAGGGTAATATTATTGGACCCATTCCTGTTTAATTTTCACTCACCATTTACTGCCATTAATGTTGATATTTTTTGTTAATGTTATCATTCTTTGTCACTTTAATGAAAATGTTGTTGCTGATGTTTAGGTGGGTTTTAATTTGTCTTTTTTGTGTTTTATTTCCCTTACTTCCTCGTTGATACCACTATTATTATTATTATTATTATTATTATTATTATTATTATTATTATTATTATTATTATGTTGTTAACTGTTATTTAGTGCTTATTTTATGTTTGCTATTATTTATTATTATCATTATTCTTATTATTATTAGCACTATCATTGCATGTAGTTACTATTTATTATTCTTTTAATTGTTATTATCTTTGTTAACTGTTAATCTCATTCTCTATTGTTATTATTGTCATTAATCGTTAGTATCGTTTGCATTGTTATTACTGACATCATTTATGTCATTTTTATTTTATTAGTTGTTCATATTGTCTTATAATATTATTATTATTTTTAGCATCATGTATTTGTGTTCAATACTTATTTCATTTTTATCTGATTAAATTTTTTAGGATTATTACTAATATTCCTAATATTATTTTTTTCCTGTCTGAGTTTTATTTCGAGTCGCATTATGTGAACATCCCCGTGACTCCCCGGATGCGTCGCGACGCGTGGAGGGTCACGTCGATTTCGGTGAGACCTTTCCTTTTCTTTATCTTTATTTTGTGTTTGTCTACAAACAATTATTTTAATATGCACGCGTGAGATAAAAAGTCACAAAAATATTTGTATAATTAAATTGGAATTTTTATTAATAAAATTGGGACCAATGTCCCTTATTTTAGCCAAGCAATGAAAAATATCACCATAAAACGAAGAGTTAGTTTTCTCCAAAATGGGATCACTTATCCCGGTTTTCGATCAAATGACTCTTCGAACCCTCTTTAAATAAACACAAAGGAACCAATGTTCCAACCCAAAATGAATATCCCGATTATGTATGTTTCACTTGTATTTGATTTTGCTTGATTGTTTTAAAGTTTAAGTTCATTTCTTTTTGGGCCCTTGTAATTAATTTTGGGGCAATACTATTGTGATTGTATTCCGTCCCCATTTATATTTTTAATCTTCTTTCAATGTGGTTGTATTCCACCCCAACTTCTCTTGTAATTGTGTGCTTGTGAGTTTACCGCTTTCCTTAGTTACTTTATTTACCGTTTTCTTTATTGCTTTCCTTTACTTTCTTTACGTGCTTTTAATACACCTTTAATTTAAATACATTAACGTGTGAGATAAGAGGTAGAATTTTAGGGAGTTAAAAACCCATTTATAATTAACCAAAGCATGAATAAGAGGGAAGTTCCGAACACCAATCTCTGTTCTAGACCAATAAGAGGTTAGAGACCTTTCCCAATTTCTTGTAAATTGGGTGGCGACTCCAAAATACCTCAAAGGTACCCAAAGGTGCCATGGGGCTAGATATTCCTTTCTAATGTTCTATTGGGAAGGAGGCATCCAAGATGTCTCCTGGCA
This sequence comes from Excoecaria cochinchinensis, assembly GCA_947683425.1. Classification (NCBI taxonomy): domain Eukaryota; kingdom Viridiplantae; phylum Streptophyta; class Magnoliopsida; order Malpighiales; family Euphorbiaceae; genus Excoecaria; species Excoecaria cochinchinensis. Next base: position 1,199,118 of record CANTUQ010000021.1, on the reverse strand, counting down.
CCCATGATCAAAAGACGTGAACCAATCCCTCGAATCCTAAAAGCGGATTGAACGAGGGCCCTTGCTAGGTTCGGCGCGCGTCGCACTGAGCCTCCATAACCACCCTTAAAGACCTGAGCTGTACTTCTACTGGCAAGACAGCTTCTATTCCATACACCAAAGAATACGGTGTGGCCCCTGTAGAAGCTTTGATCGTGGTTTTATAGCCCAAGAGTGCAAAAGGAAACTTCTCTGCCCAATCCTTATAATTCTGAACCATTTTGCTAGAATCTTCTTAACATTCTTATTAGCATCCTCCATTGCCCCATTGGGTTGCGGGCGATACGGAGAAGACTTATGACGCTCAATGCCATACTTCTGGAGCAATTTCTTCGTTTCATCCATGAACTTGACCCCATTGTTAGATACAACGTGGTGTGGGAGACCATATCTGCATATCAAGTTCTTTTCAATGAACTTGGCCATATCCCTGGCATCGACCTTCTTGAATGATTCTACTTCTACCCACTTCATGAAATAGTCGATAGGGACTATGATGAACCTGTGACCACTAGTGGCTGTAGGGCGTATCTCCCCAATAATGTCTATTCCCCAACCTGCGAACGGCCAAGGTGATGTTAAGTTGTGTAGTTTCAAAACTTGTAAATGCCTCAAGTCTGCATACTACTAGTATAACTGGAACTTCTTCACATATTTTGAGCAGTCCGTATCCATTGTAAGCCAGTAGAACCCTTGTCTCATGATCGTCTTTGCTAGCATTACGCATTCATATGGGCCCCATAAACTCCAACATGAGTTTCTTCCATAACTTTCTCAGCTTCTTTCTCATCCAGACATCTCAGCTGAATGCCATTGACTTGCCTATTGTACAACACATAATTTATGTAGATAAACTGAGTGGACAGCTTGCAAATCAATCTTTGATCCTTTTCAGTAGCTTCTTCTAGGAATACTGTTCCTTCTAGGTAATTGTTGATGTCATGGTACCACGGCTTCTCGTCAACAACTTTGACTTCCATGATTTGATTAAAAACTGGGCTTTTCTGTACTGGAGATCAAGATGACCTTCAATTTTACCCCTTCAAGGTTATCCCATATTGATACCAAGCTCGCGAGGGCATCCGCTAACTGATTCTCATCCCTCGAGATGAAGTGAAAGGTGCACACCTCAAACTGGCTGCTTAAACTCCTTAGGTGCTTCACATATGGCATCAGACGTTCTTCTTTTGTGGCCCCCTCACCCCAGATCTGGTTGATTACTAGTGATGAGTCTCCAAAGACTTCTGTGCTTTTTGCCCCCAAGGCTATCAAGACCTCCAACCCGAAAGTGCAAGCTTCATATTCAGCTTCATTGTAGTGGCCTTATACCTCAGCTTTTTGGCCAATGGAAGCTTTTTACCATTTGGGGTAATTAGAATGACTCCTACTCCTGCCCCTTTGTTGTTAATAGCTCCATCAAAATGTAATTGCCAACCTTGTACCACAATGGCCGTAATATCCTCGTCCGGGAAGTTAAACTCAAATCAATCTCCGTCGATGGGGTGCTCTGCTAGGAACTCTGCTACCACGCGTCCCTTAATTGTCTTCTGAGTGGCATACTCAAAATCAAATTCTTGTATTAGCAGCAGCCATCTGCCCATTTTTCCTAACAAAGATGGAGCTTCCTGTAGGTATTAAGAGGGTTCTGTTTTGCGAATGCTTTTACCTTGTAAGAGTGGAAGTAGTGTCTTAACTTCTTAGAGACCCAAATCACTGCAATGTAGATCTTTTCCACTTCTACATACTTGACCTCATAAGAAAAGAACTTCTTACTAAGGTAATAGATTGCAAACTCTACTCTGAATTCGTCCTCTTGAGCCATTATGGCACCTACTAAGCTGTCTTCTATCACTAGGTACAAGATTAGCAACTTGACCGATTGAGGTGGTCTCAGAATTGGGGGATTCAGCAAGTATTCCCTGATTGTATCGAAGGCCTTCTGACAGTCTTCATTCCATACTACAGGCTAATCTTTTCTAAGCAACTTGAAGATCGGCTCACAAATTGAAGTGAGCTTCACGATGAACCTTCTGACATACTATAACTTGCCCAAAAACCTTTTGACATCCTTTTCCTTCTGAGGCACTGGCATCTCCTTGATGGCTTTGACTTTCTTCGGGTCAATTTCAATCTCTCTTTGACTGACTACGTGCCCCAATAGCTTTCCTGAGATAACCTCAAAAATGCACTTATTAGGGTTCAACCAAAAATTTTACTTACTGATCCTCTGAAAGAAGTTCTCTAGAGCTTCAAAGTGACCTTCTCTGGTGGCTGACTTGATCATCATGTCATCGACATATACTTCCACTTATTTATGAATCAAGTCATCAAGGATTCGAGTAACCATCCTCTGATAGGTTGCCCCTGCATTCTTCAACCCAAACAGCATTACTCTATAGGCGAATGTTCCCCACTCTGTTATAAAGGCTGCTTTAATCTGGTCGGCTATCTTATTGAGAATCTAATTGTACCCTGCATATCCGTCCACAAAAAGCTATACATCATGCAGGCTGTGGCACTATCTGCAAACATGTCGATGTGCGGTAGTGGAAAGTCATCCTTTGGACAAGCTTTGTTCAAATCTCGGTAGTCCACACATACACGTACTTGCCATTCTTTTTGGCTACCAAAATAACGTTAGCCAACCAAGACGGGTATTGGACCTCAATAAGAAATTTGGCCTCAATCTGCTTGTGGATTTCTTCCTTAACTTTCTCTACCCATTCTGGCCTAAGTCTTCTAAGCTTCTATTTGACTAGCCTATGATTTGGATATGTTAGGATGGCATGTTCGGCAATTTCTTGATCGACTCTTGGCATGCCTTCATAGGTCCAACCAATGAATTTTTCATATTTTCTTAAGATTCTCTCAAATTTTAATCTCTCTTCAGGAGTTACGTTAGATGCTATTAAGATTTCCTTCGGGTTTTAAAAAGTTTTGATATTAAATGGAATGGCATCAGTTAAATTGATGTCATATATGAATGAGTCATGATTATGATTATGCATAGTGAAATTATCAGAAATATTGCACAAGTAAGCAAAATTGTTCATATTATTAATTGAACTAAAAAAGTCATGAACATTATTAAAGAGTTATGGAATAAAAAGAAAATCTAAATTATCATCATCTTCTTTCTCTACCAATGCAGATGTTGTAGCCGACAGTTGTGTATTGAACTAGCATTTTGGAGGCACTGCAGCAACCCCCTGTGTAGCTTCATTCTGTTCCCCTGTAGCTACATCTTCCATCTTCTCTTTCCCCTTTACTCAGGTGGCCATCAACCTTTCGGTGATTATTTCTTCGGGTGATTTTCGGTCCCAGATAGTCCCCTTGGTCATGATTTCTTCATCCCAAAAACCTTCTATTGTCTTGACCATTCCAATGTCCCAATTTAAGACATCATTAAAGACCTCAAATCTCGGTACAATGCTTCCATTGACCCACTGAGGTTCGGCTTCCCCTGCATAGGCACACACTTAAACGGCCGGCACAATGCTCTCCTTGATATGTGGGATTTTGACTGCTGCCCTCTTGCTCTTTATCGTAGTGCCTTCATACCCGAGGCCTCTCCTATCCTTCTGACCCCTCATAGCAATGGCAGCTTGTAGCCCCTGAGAATTCTTGCCCAAACTGGCTCCGGGCAGAAAGGACATCTTCTTCATCATGCTAACCACCTGGGAAAATTCCTGTGACGTCCTCTTCCTGACCAATCACGGCCACATGGAACCCGTTATAAGGCTGCCTTGCAATTTCTAGGATAGACACCTGATTCTTCCTAGCAGCTCTAATTGTCACCACTTGTCCCTCATGTGGGATCTTGATCATCTGATGCAGTGTGGATCGCACCCCTTCAAGATTGTGAAAGGGCTACCCAACAATGCTAAAAAATTGGCCAGAATAGGGAGGACTATGAACTCCACTTCTGTTTCAATTGGCCCAGTCCTGACCATTGCCTTAAAAGTCCCCTATGCCCATCTTCGGTAGTTATCATAGGCTGTGATTGTAAGGTTAGACTTGCTCAGCATGTCCTTTGACACTCTGAAAGCTGCCATTGCCACTAAAGGGCATACATTTGAAGATGAACTATCATCCACCGTTATGAAGGCTGTGTGCTTCTCATTTATCTAAGCCCTTATGTACAAGGAGCGATTATAGTTGCAGCCCTCTGCCGGCAAATCGGCACCTGAAAACACCACATTGTCTCCAGCACTTCTTTTTATTATGTCTAACAGTTTCGTAGGGGAGATGGTAGTTGCCACCGTGGACTAACATAAGGCCTCTACCAACTTCTGCCTATGCGATGGAGATTGCCTCAGTAGATCCCGTATTAATATCTGAGCCGGCGTCCTTTTCAGCTACTTCATTACTTGGTCTTCCTCCAGCTCCATTTCTTTTTATGCCACCACAGGATCTTGTGGCTTTTCTACCCATGTTAGGGCTCCGACTTCCTTTTTCCCATCCTTTTTCTCTTCCTCCTCCTCCAAACTCCACGGGTCGGCAGATCCTTCATTATTAGCATTATCATTTCCACTTTCATCAGGAGATCAACAGTCTATCGCTGCCATGGGAATCCCTTCTTCAGTTGCCCCTCAGGGCAAGTGATAGCAGCGCTCTCACTTTCGTACAAATCCTTCAACATATACCATTCGGGCAAGCTAGACACGATCATGAACACAGGTGGGGGCACACTATTATACCTGGGCTTCTTCTAGTTCCCTCTCTTTTTTTGATCTGTGATCTGCTTGGAATCGATCAGATCCTAGATGGCATGTCTCAATGCCTTGCAATTGTCTGTGGTATACCCGGTGTGCTGGTGATAAGCACATTACTCATCATCTATGCGCCCTGGTTGACCTTGGGTCCTGGCAAGTCTAGGTGCTAGGGGTTGCAACTTCCCCTCTTTCATCAATCTTCTTAGCACCCAGGAGAGAGACCTCCTTAGATTCTATAAGTGCCTTGGACTAGCGCTTGCAACTGAAACATCGGCCATCTTACCCATTTTGCTACCACTACTTGAGCTTGCTGGTTTATTAGCTCCTTGACTACCATTGCTCTTCTTGTGTATGCCTCACTACTTGCCCTTCTGGCTAGGTACTCACCTTCAGCCTCAATGGCTATGTCCTTCAGCGACTCCAAGCCATTTAAACCCTTCATCTTCAGCCCATCCTTCAGATACGGGCTAGTGTTCTTGATAAAGAGCCTTATCTGATCCCAGGTATCTAGCTTCCTTTTCTTCCCCATCACCCAATTTCTCCATCGGGTCAGATACTCATGAAATAACTCACAAGACTTCTGCTGTAAGAGTTCTAAAACCTTTAACATCACTTCTATCCTCGTACTGTAGTCGTACTACTTGAGGAACTCTTCTGTTAACAGGTCCCAATCTTCCTTGGTTCTTCGATCTAACCCATGGTACTAGTCTACTGTGGGACCTATCGGACTCAAGCATAAGTACTCTATCTTTTACCTCTTTATCAAAGTAGTACCCTTCATCACCAATGAGTACAGCTTTAAATGAACTGTGGGGTCTGAAGTGCCTTTAAACTTTAGAATGTCTAGCATCTTAAAATTCTGAGGGATCAGATCTTCTCCCTCTAATTCCATATCTTCAGGGTTCATCCTTCGCCCCCTTGTCATCATCCTTGACATTGCTTCAAATTTTTCTTCCATCTTCTTCCAGATGGCTTCCTCCATCTAAGGTGCCTTTTTGCTTACTGATACAGGCTCCTCGTACTCATCCTCTTCCAAGTTATCCTCTATTCTACAGGCTGCCCCTCTTCTCTGCCCTGTAGATGTGGTAGCCCTCAAATCCACTGGTGGTGGAAAAATCTCCTCGAGTGGGTCTTTTCTAACCTCTTTCTGTTCATTTTGTCTCATAGGAGGGGGAGCTGGGTTTTGTACGGCAGGCTGGGCTATTGTTGCTATCATGGCCATCATTTTGTTCTCAAACTCCTCAAACCATCTACCAACTTCCTCGGCTATCAAGGCCCTGGTTGCATCTATTTCTCTAGGTGGATTGGCCATTTCACTGTCTATGAAAAACTGAGAGGAGGTAGCTTGACTGCTCTCAAAAAGTGAGTCTGAATACTCTACCCTTTCTGGTAACTCAAAGAATGGATTTCTGCATAGCCGGCCACGGGGACCTCTTGACCACCTGGGTAGATCTATGATGGCTGTAAAAAATACCCGGTCAGGATGATGCATTAATGACATATGATGCATGATCGTGCTATACAGCATCCACAATCACATGCAAGCAGATATACCCTTCCAACCTTATTCCTCCCACACACGAGGTCGTGCAGTTCCTGTCCTTGGTGGGCTTGGTCCATGGGCTAATAAGGAACCCAATGGACGCGGATGATGCACGGTGGAAAACTGGTAGCATAACTTCTCTTATCTAATGTACATGCATATAGCTTTTGACCGTTGTGCATTTAGGCAGTCAGAATAAATCAACATGCGCCTAATGGGGCATGAAAGCCTTTAATTAGGTGATTAACCAATCTATATGGGTTTGTTCAATACATAATGATCCATACAACAAGCAAGGTATTACGGTTCATACCACCTAGGGCAAGTATCTAATTTCATTACATGAGCTTTGGCCAGGGTGATGATACTTTAGGTCTATCCAAGCATAGTTCTTGCCAATAGGTCTAGCTCATGACGAGCATAACGATCAGTCGGGTCTCCATTTAATATACCATGATGGTACGAGGCTTGGGCTGGTGATTATCCTTGACACTTCCCTACATTGAGTGAACATAGGGTCATGTTTCGGGAATGCACCGGGGATGATAGAGGGTGCAAACTAGCATAGATCTAAGGCTCTAGTAATGTGCAATGAAATTTCAAAAACGGATGAAATTTTAAATTAAAACTTAATTACATGTTTTAACCAAGGTACTTTCGAAGCGAAGTCTCTACTGTCCCTACTGGAGTCACCACTGTGACGAGCGCCGAACCCCATGGGGGCCTCGAATGACTCGCTTTTAGGGTATTCAAGAGAGGTTCATAGAACTTGTAAAGATTATAAGGGCGTCTGCAACAACCCAAAAAAAAGGGCCTAGTCAAAATTTGCGTGCCAAGTCGAAAATGAAGGGTATTTCGATAAATTGTGCATGTGGAAAATTTTGGATAATTTAGGGATTATATGTTAAGAGAGGTAATTATCTAGTGGAACGTGTGTATTGTACCAAGGATTTAATGTGTTTAGTATGGAAGTTATCTAGTGAGTAGGGTGTATGGTGCCTTGATGAAGAGTTAGTCAAAGAGGGATCTTGATTCTTTAGGATCTTAGCATGTGGACCAATAGGATTTTGACTAGTGGTTTGGGTTGGTGGGGAGTAATTAATGAAAGAAAAAAAAGAAAACAAGAAAGGAAAAGAGGGAAATCAGATATCCCATTCTCTTCCCTACATTTTCTCCTTCTTCTTCCATTTCTTGCTCTTTGCTTCTCTTTTGGTTGGATGATCTTCAAGGTTTGGTTTGGTTTTTATGAGATTAAGAATTGTTTTGAAGAGGTAAGTGTTTGGTTTTAGTTATTTGAAGTTGATCTTCTTCTCCTTCTAGTTTTTCTTTTGATTTTAGAAAGTTAGGGTTTTGGTTAAGTGATTCTTGGGTTTATTTGTGAAAGTATTGGGTGATGAGGAGAAGAGCAAGGCTAGGAAAGTGGGTTCTTGAAGATAGAGGATTTGAGCTGCAAGTTTCTAGGTTTGGGAGTTTGTTTGCCCTATTTCTCACTTTTGATTATGTGCGTGTATTGTGTTTAAATTTCTGGAATTGTGAGTGTTTTGTATATGTTTATGCATGTATTTAATTGAGTAGTGATAACAGTAAAATGTTAGTGTTGTGTTGATGGTTTGCATGTGGTTTTAAGAAGTGTTTGGGCATGAGTTTTGAAGGATTTCTGGATTGGGTTTGATTGTGTTAATCTTGAGTTATTGCATATCTCTGATTATTGTTAGTGATTAAGTTGAGTTTCATTGATCTTGAACATGTTAGAATGTATATGTTTAGGGATTTAAAGTTATATCCATGAGAAGAGGATTTTTGGATTTCAAACAAAGGAGTTTTCTGCAAAAATCTCGGCAGGAATGAGTTACACGGTGGTAAGGGATCTCCATACCATCATGTAATTGCATTCTGGATTGGTAATTTATTGGTCCGTTGAGTTACACGGTGGTAAGGGTAGGCCTTACCCCCATGTAAATGCTCTCTGGACAATGGAGGACACGACTCGGAGGGATGGGATTCGCCTTCCTGTGCACGAGTCATGCACAATGAGCACGAGTCGTGCTCTTGTGCACGAGTCATGCACAAGTGTGCTTTTGCACCTGTGCACGAATCGTGCACATTGAGCACGAGTTGTGCTCCTGTGCATGAGTCGTGCATAAGAGCACGAATCGTGCATTTGGCCCATTTCTTGTAGCGCTCCTGGCTTCTATTGCTATCGCGACAGTAAACCCCCTTTTCCGCCCTGTTTTCTGATCTGTTTTTCTTATCTCACTATGCATGGTTTTTCACTATTGCATGGCTCATGTCTCTGCTCATACCTGTTAGCGATATTGATCTTGAATTGTATGCATAAGTATATTATAGTAGTGTTTTGATTCCTGTTTCTTATATACCTTGAGTCAGTGTTTATTGGTGTAACAGTGTTTTGATTTTAATTCTGATATGGTTCGACTTAGTGATTATGGCTTTGATTAGCTTTTTGACTTGTGTATTGGTCTTGTCAAGTGATGCATTTAGAGTGAGTGAGTTGAGCCTGAGGTGTCATGGTAGTGGATAGATAAGCATGCTTATAAAGGGATATATGAGTGCAGCTGCCTATGTAAGCCCCGCTTGGGTCGTTCGGTCGACCTCCGAGATGGTCATTTTCGTGCAGTGATAAAATGTTTTGAGACTTCGGTCTCCCCCTTGCCTTCGGGCCCAAAAGTGTTTTTGAGGCTTCAGTCTCCTGTGTAGTGTGTGATCAAGGCTTCGGTCTCTCACAATTGATACTGTTCGCAGTATCCTCTGTCGTGTAGTGCTCCCGTATCCACAGCTAGTGAGGTTCAGGCTAATGTTTGAGATGAGTTAGTGTATGTTTAGTGTAGTGTTATAATTGTTCAGTGCAGCGTTACTGTTAAATTATTGGCTTGGTATAGTGATTATGTTTTGACATGATTTTGGTATATTGTGCATGTGATATCTCGCGTGTTGCTTTGGTAAGTATTTCGGTATGTGTACGTATTTGTATTTGTATAACTTATTGTATTCCTGTTTAGTGCAATCGTTCTCTAATGTCTCTGTTCCTCCCCACTAAGTGTTATAGCTTAGCACGGGTTGCTTTCCCATGTAGGTGGCAGGTTCAGTTCTGGTTCGCGTTGTGCATCTACAGGGTCGATCACATAAGAGTTAAAGTTTTATTTTATTTTTAGCTCCTGTAAATTTTGTATATGTAATCATTATTATTATTATTAAGTAAATGTAATTAAAGATCTGTATGTAATTTTGTAAGTGATGTATATTTTAATTATTTTTGTTGGTTCCGCTGATATGTATGCATGTGTGTGGGTGAGTGTTATGTGGCGCTCTGGTATCCTTCCAACAGGGGTATCGGAGTGTTGCAGCGTCTATTTTTGGCAACAAGGAGGTGTTTTGGAGTCGCCCCCCAATGAAATATTGGGAAAGGTTGTGTGGCCTTACTGAGCCTAAGACAGTGCATGTGTATCTATTTTTGGCAACCAGAGATATTTTGGAATTTTCCTTCCAATAGAACATTGGAAAGATTCATCTAATCTCGTAAAGCCTAAGATGAAGCATATATGTCTATTTTGGGCAAGCCAGAGATATTTTGGAGTCCCCACTCCATTTTTAATATTAGTGAGCTCAAAAATAACATTTACAACTGCAAACACCGGGTCTTGAGGAAGCCCAGGCCGAAGCTACCCAATGATGAGAATGATGCCTGTTCAGGGGCAAGAGCCAGATAAAAGTAATGATTTCCTTAAAAAATATGTTTTCCGTTTTTTAATTAAAAAAAAGGTTTTAGTGGGCCATTTCCAGGGGACCTGGGTAGTGACGTCCATCTCACTGAGTGAGATGGTAGCCTCACTAACGTGAGATGAGGTCTCACGTTAGTGAGGCCCATCTCAGGTGAGATGAATGTCTCACCTGTCTCTTCCCTCCAGCACGTCCCTTCTTCCGTTATTTCAGTGGAGTTGGTTTGAAAGGCATGGGTTGATATATGGTTTGGTGGAGAATCAACCTAATGCATGTCTGAGAGATAAAAAGAAAAAGCTAAGAAATTAGAAAAGGGGGAGCAAGAGAGCATTTGAAAAGGAGAAGAAAAACACAGACAGAAAAAAGGGCTTTAGGAGCAAGAAAATAATTCGGGTTTCTCAAAAGGCATTCTGAGATTATCTCTTAAGCCAAGGAAATCAATTCTTGAGTTGGAGATTCAATCACCTTTTGTTTTCTTTTTAACGTAAACTTTCATCAAGAGTTTTTGGAGTCTCTGTTTTAACTTCATTTTCAAGAGAAGCAAAGAGGAAAATCCAGAACTTCATCTTACAATCTAACGCCAATATCTGAGGGTAAATAACTTGGTAACCACCTCCTTCTTTGATCTCTTTCTTTCTTTCTTCTTTTCTTTCTTCTTCTTATTTGGTTTTACAGTGTTCTTCATTTGTATATATTTTGTTTATTATATATATTGTATATATTATTCCTTTGATCTTATCAACCTGTTCATCGTATGTTTGTTGTCGTTACGATTCATTAAACATGTTTGCATGATATTTTGCACATTTTGATCGCATGATATTGCATTTATTGGTCTGTTATCATCTCATATGTTTACCCTATTCTTCTGTGTGTTTGAGACGTAAGTTTTGTTCTGCTTTGTTTTTGATCGCCGATCGGATTTTGCCTTCATTCTTGATTGAATCGTGATTTTCGGTCGGATTTTGTGTTTCCCGATTGGATTGAGCCGTTCAATCCCTTCTCTTGTTCGGACATGTCAGAAAGCCTACGCCTCCCCGATCGGATTGCACGAGTCGTGAATGCGTTTCACGACTAGTGAAATGCATTCACTAGTCATGAACGCAATTCATGACTAGTGAACGCATTTCACTAGTCGTGAATGCATTTCACGACTAGTGAAATGTATTCACTAGTCGTGAATGCATTTCACGACTAGTGAAATGTATTCACTAGTCGTGAATGCATTTCACGTGAATACATTTCACTAGTCGTGAAATGCATTTACTAGTCGTGACCCTTCTTCGGCTTTTCTTCTTTCGTTCTTCCCCTTTCGTTTCGTTATTCTTTTGCATGTATTCTTTGTTCTGTTTATTCAATTTATATTTTTATTAATGCAAACGTTTTATATTTAATTTATTGTTTATACGTGATTAATTTAACTAATTATTATTTGATTGATCTGTTAATTATTTTAATTAATTATTTTATTCAATTAATTTATTTGCTCGTTAATTGCTTAATTTACTTTATTAACATTTATTTATTTTTATTGTCTCAAAATTATTTTTCCTTCACAAGTTTCATTCCTGCTCGGGCCTTCACGACTCGTGCATTCACGCACGAGTCGTGAAGGTGGTGCACGAGTCATGCACCTCTTTGGCATTTCCCTTTTCCACTTTATCTCACTTGGTTAATGGAATTCACGAGGTTTTATTCATGAGGTTTTCTTCTTATACTTATAATTGCTTTTAAATGGTTTTGGGCCATAATGTTAGCTTTTTCTATTTTAAATCTTTTCACTTCACTTTTCTTTATAGTTTACAAATCCTATTATTTTATGTTTATTATTTCTTATTATCATTATTATTATCATCATTATTATTATTATTATTATTATTATTATTATTATTATTATTAAATCATATTTATTGCATTGTCAATTGTTTATTTATAATTTATTTGTTTACTTTTAGTTTTTACTCTATTAATAATTATTAATGCTATTGTTATATTATTTGTTATGGTTTAATATTTTTTTATTGGCTTATTTAATTAGTTTATTTATTGGTTTTCATTTAATTATTGGTTCATATATTATTCATTTAATTTATTTTACTCACATTTTATTTTCTTTTGTTTTGCTGTCTCAAAATTGTTTATCTTTGTGAGTTACGCTCGCGCTCGGGTCGGAGGATCGGAGAATTAGAGACTTTCAAATTGAGGGTTTGCATTTTAATTGTTGTATTTATTATTATTATTATTATTATTATTATTATTATTATTATTATTATTATTATTATTATTATTATTATTTATGTGGTGTATGTAAAAATGTATTTTATATCCGTCCGTATTATAGAAAATCATATTTTTTATAACAATTAATAACTTGATTTTTTATTAATAAATTGGACCAATGTCCTATTTTAACCAACAAAATCTCATTATCAAAATGGAGAATTAGTTTTCATAAAATGGGATCACTCCGGTATTTTTCCAATCAAAATCCTAAAAATAGTTCTCCAATTTTTCTAATAAATAAAAAGGAACCAATGTTCCTACAATTCATGACCCGATATATGTATGATTCATTTTAATTACTTTTATGCATTTTAATTCTTTTCTTTTTGGGCCTTTTATAATTAATTTTTGGGCATGTTTTATTTATGTTTTTTTATTTTGAGGGATTGTTCTGTCCCATCTTTTATTCATTTGTGGGGATTGTTCTGTCCCATTTTCTATTTTTGTAATTTATTTATCGCTTTATTTTACTGTTTTCAAAATGCTTGCAAATGCGCTTTAAGTTCAATGCACAATCGCATGAGATGAGAAATGGAATCTTTATTTCTTAAAAACTCATTTATAAACTTAAGTCATTAATAAGAGTGAAGTTCTGAACACATTCTCTGGTTTAGACCAATAGAGGTTAGAGACCTTTTCCAATTTATTATAAATTGGGTGGCGACTCCAAAATACCTCACAGGTGCCTAAAGGCATTATGAGTCTAGATGATCCTTTCCATTGTTCTATTCGGAAGAAGGCATCCAAGATGACTCATGATACCCAAGATCAAAAAGATACGAACTAATCCCTCAAGCCACAAAAGGAGGGCTCAATAAGGGCCTTACTAGTTCCGGCGCGCGTCACAACAACAAATCAAAATTAAAAATTAAAGTAAAAGGAAATAGGGTAAGGAAAATAAAACCAATTTGGTGTCCCCGAATTGCCCTAGTGGGATCTATCTTCTCAGCACCCCGTAACCAAGAGAAACAATTAAACTCACAAAAACAAATAACATGTTAGTAAAATAATTAAATCAAATGACAATGGAAAGGATTAATAGAAAAGAAATGAACAAATAATGATAAAAAAAGAGGAAATAAATTACCTTGAAAATAAGTGAAAACAAAAATTAAATGGAAATAAAATAAAATAATAAAGAAAGGGGAAAGGAGGGCCCAGGGATGGCCTAAATTGCGTGAGCGGCTGCCCTCCCTAGGCCGATCGATGGGCAGAATACGAGCTCCGTGACGGTCCGTCGGTCGTTTGAGCGACAGCCATTGGTGGACCTTTAGCCCGTCCGTCATCTCTGACCCGGAAGAAAAATAAGGAAATTTAATTAAAACTTAACTTTTCAAAATTAACATCCTTTTTTGAGCAATTAAAAACAAATAAATTAATATGAAGCAATAAAATAAATTAGAGGTCGATCCAGAATGTTCACCCTCGGAATATTACCTTCTGAAGGCGAATGCCATGTGATCTTTTCCCTTGAATTCTACAAGGATCAATTGGCAATGTGCAATTTCGAGGAATTTTCTACAGCAAAATTGTAATTTTTCAAAATCAAACGACGCAAAGAAAATTAGATTTTTCTTTCTTGATTTTATCGTAGTAATCATGAATATTAAAATGTCAAATTGAGCAAAAATGAATTGATTTCACTTTCCCTGATTCTCCCTTTTTGAATAGATTTAATGAAATTTATAGAACAAATAAGAAGAATTCTTGGAAGTTCCTTTGCTATTTTTAGCTTTAAAAACCCTTTCTAACCTTATTCTGAAAAATTTTTCAACCCCTGAAAATGAATCTTAGCCCACTATTTATGGACTAAGATTAAAAAATTCAATAAGTTTTAAATTTTAAATTTAAATTTGAAAAAGATTTGTAAAATCAAATCAAAACCACAAGATTTTGGAGAATATTTGGAAATCAAATCAATTATTTGGAAAGATTGAGAGAAGATTTTGAAATCAAATGAAATATTTGGAAAGATTTTAAAGAAGATTTAAAATCCAATGAAATCTCCTTGAAAATCCCAGTGAACTGTCGTAGATCCACAACCAAAGGGCATCGCTCGGCATACCGACAAGCGTCGGTCGCAGGGGCAGTCCCGATGATTTTAAGTGATGGGAGATTACATGATGAATGGTTGCAAGCGACGGACATCGCTCGCATGAGGGGTGGGCCGTCATGCGCGAGCGACAGGCATCACTCCCGCGAGGGACAGACGGCCTAAGACCGAGCGACGAGCGTCTCCCCCGCAAAGGATAGGTGTCCCTCAAGCACGAGTGATAGGCATCATTCACATGAGAGGCTAGCGTTGTAATGACCCAAATTGTACCCTAGAAGGATTATAGTGTTAATTGCATAGTGTAGACACCGGGTCCCGAGGCGGTCCAAGATCAGGATTACCCGATGATGAAATAGAAGACCGATTTTCGGCAAGAAATGTGAGAATCGATCGTTCCCTTGTCAAAGGTGTGTTTTTCGGAAAATAATTAAAAATATATATTTTTGGGAAATTAAAATTAAGATGAAAAAAAAATATATATTAATTTTGTTTCAAAATTTAAAATTAAAAATTAAAAAAAAAATATAATAAAAAAAATTTAATAAAAAAAAAATTTTTTATCGCGAGTGCCACTGCGGCAGCGCGGGGCCGCCTGCGCGGCAGGATGCCCCAGCGCGCAGGGGCGCCTGCGAGGCAGGCCGCCCCAGCGCGCAGGGGCGCCTGCGAGGCAGGCCGCCCCAGCGCGCAGGGGCGCCTGCGAGGCAGGCCGCCCCAGCGCGCAGGGGCGCCTGCGAGGCAGGCCGCCCCAGCGCGCAGGGGCGCCTGCGAGGCAGGCCGCCCCAGCGCGCAGGGGCGCCTGCGAGGCAGGCCGCCCCAGCGCGCAGGGGCGCCTGCGAGGCAGGCCGTGCGCGCAGGGGCGGGCGCCTCGCGCGACCCCCCTGCGCGCGAGGCGGGGCGCTCCGCGCGACCCCCCCTGCGCGCGAGGCGGGGCGCTCCGCGCGACCCCCCTGCGCGCGAGGCGGGGCGCTCCGCGCGCCCCCCCTGCGCGCGAGGCGGGGCGCTCCGCGCGCCCCCCCCCCTGCGCGCGAGGCAGGGGCCTCGCGCGACCTGCCTGCGCGAGGCAGGCTGCGCGCAGCAGCCTGCCGCGCGCGGTGCCAGGGCACCACGCGCAGGCTGCCGCGCGCCCTTTGGCTCCTCCGCGCGACCTGTTTTTTCCTGTCCGTTTTTTTCGCTATTTTCAGTCTGATTTTCTGATTTTTCTTCAGTCTGACGTTTTCCAATGTTTCACCAATTTGTGATATTTTGGATTAACTAAAAATAAAAGGATTTTTGTCTTTTGCCATTTTTGGCCAAGACAACCTTAAATGAAGAATTGACCCTCATTTTTGGGAGGACGGGGGAATCACAAAATAAAAAAAAAAGGAGGCTCCTTTTCCTCTCAACTTTTCTTCTCTCCAGGGGCTATCTTTCTTTAGCTACAATTTTTTTTTCTCTTTGCTTAAATTTTAAATCTTGATTTACTCTTCAAAAAAAATAGATAATCCATCTTATTGAGTGATTTGGGTTAGGAAAATTAATTTCCTCTTGCTCAAATCACCCACCAAAAAATATTTTCATCAAAATATTTTCTTGATTTTATTTCAAAACATTAGATTCCACATTTTCTTCAAATATTTATCACTACGAATCCGACAAGGAAAATCGATCGGGACATCGTTTTCCCAATCTAAAAATTCTGAGGGTAAACATTCTTGGACTTATTCTCTTTTATTTCTCTTGTACATTATTTATTGTTGTTAAAATTATTTTTGTTACTATTATCATGTCTATTATTTTTATTATTTATTTTTAGCATTTTAATGTGTTAATATACTTCTTATTATTATTATTATTACTATTATTTTTACCATGTCGTTGCCTCATTTGCACTAGTGTATATATTGTTGTTGCTTGCATTCTCACCATCCTATTATCATTAATAATGTATTATTGATTGGATTTTTACGTCCATCCATTGTTATTATTATTATTACAATTAGTATTATGATTGACATTAGACTCTTATACTTTAATTTTTATTCCTTAACTTCCACCATTTTTTATTCTTCACGTTGGTTTCCATTTTCCATTTTTTTAGTTCTTCTTTAATTTGATATTTTATTCTATTTTAGATTTTAGCTTAATCATTTTTAATATTGGCATATTAATATATTTTCAAAGTTTATTACTATTATTATTACTTCATTAATCTCTTAGTATTTGTTGCTATCTTTTATTATTATTATTATTATTATTATTATTATTATTATTATTAATTAATTAATTAATTGGTTAGCATTATTATCATTATTATTATTATTTAACATTTTGTATTATTTATTTTATTGTTGTTGCCATACCATGATTATTTGTTATGATTATTGTCACTATATTGTCTCCATTTGATTAATTTTTGGAGTTGTTACTAACATTATTTTTGATGTTAATTTTGTATGAGTTTTAATTTGAGTCGGGCTATGTGAGCGCCCCGCGACTTCCCGGATGGGTCGCGACGCGTGGATGGACACTCCATTTTTGGTGAGATCTTTTTAATTCCCCTTTGATGTGTTATGTGTTTATGTGTATATATATATTTTCTATTCGTGCACGCGTGCGATAAAAAAATCGCAAAAATATTTCTATAATTAAATTAGAATTTTCACTAATAAAATCGGGACCAATGTCCCTTGTTTTAGCCCAACCATAAAAACATCACAACTAAAAAACGAAGAGTCAATTTTCAATAAAATGGGATCACTCATCCCGGTTTTTCATCCAAACAATCAAAACGACTCTTCGAACCCTCTTTAAGTTAACACGAAGGAACCAATGTTCCTAAAATTCGAACAAGTGCAAGGGAACCAATGCTCCCTAAATAATGTCCCGATTTATGAATGTCCTTTCATTTCATTTTTGGGTGAGTGTTTAAAGTTATTTTCTTTCATTTTGGGCCCTTGTAATTAATTTTGGGGCAACTTTATTTATTTTTGGGGTTGTATTCCGCCCCTATTTCTCTTGAAATTGAGTGCTTGGGTGTTTACCGCTTTCTTTATTTACTTTGCTTATCGCTTTTATTTATTTATTTTCTTTACGTGCTTTCAATGCGCTATCTACTTTAAATGCATCAATCGCGTGAGATGAGAGATATAATCTTAAGAAATTAAAAATCCATTTATAATTAACCAAAGCATGAATAAGAGGGAAGTTCCGGACACCATAACTCTGGTTTAGACCGTTAGAGGTGAGAAACCTTTTCCTAATTTCTTGCAAATTGGGTGGCGACTCCAAATACCTCAAAAGGTGCCTTTAGGCGTCAATAGGCTAGGTTATTCTCCCCAATGTTCTATTGGGAGGGATACACCGATGATGCCTCATGGCGCCCATGATCAAGAGACGCGAACCTTTCATACCTCGAATCCTAAAGCGGATTCAAAGCGAGGGCCCTTGCTGGGTTAGTCGGGTTCCGGCGCGCGTCACAGTGGCGACTCCACTGGGGACTTTGTGTTTGAGACTTCACTCCGAAAGTGCTTTGGTTAAAATGTATAATTGGGTTTTTAAAACTTAAAATTATATCTCTTTTCAAAAATTTGCATTGCATCTTAGAGCCTTAGACTTACGCTAGTTGGTCCCTATCTTACCTCGGTGCGTTCCCAAAGCACGACCCTACTTTCACTCATTGTAGGGAAGTGTTAGGGATAATCACCAACCCAAGCCTTGTACCTTTTGGTATATCGAAATGGAGACCCGATCGGTCGTTATGCTCGTGATGAGTTAGACCCGTCGGCGCAAACCATGCTTGGGTAGCCTAAAGAAAATCACCTTGACCAAAGCCCATGTACTGGCAAGTAGAAACTTCCCCTAGGCGGTATGTTCCTTAATATGATGTTTGTGACATGGGCCATCGCATATTAAACAAAATCAAGCAAGTCAAGTGGTCTTTTATCAAAGGCTTTCATGCCCCGGTGAGCCCACCTTAACTTGATTGAATTGTCCAAATACGTAATGGCCAAAACCCATACGAATGCGCATTAGATTAAGACTGTTATGCTGCCGGTTTTTCACCGTGCACCATACGTGTCCAATGGGTTCCCTGTTAACCCTTGGATGAAGCCCGCCTAGGAAAGTGACCGCACTACCTCGTGTGTGGGAGTAACAAGGTTGGAATGTACTATGTGCTTGTATGTGGTTGTCTATGTTGCATTGACACGATCATGCATTCGTAATGTCATGCATCATGCTAATAAGTTTGACTTTTCAGCCATCATAAGTACGAATCCGTGGTCTAGGGGTTTAGGTGGCCGGTTGGTAAGGAGAAGGTCTTTCTTTGAGTCAGCGGAGCGAGCTTCGAGTTCAGAATCTCTATCAGATAGCCCAGAATCCCTGGTTCCAGAATTGTCAATAGAGATGGCTAATCCGTCGGGCAGATTGGGTGCAACCCCTGCATTCCTTATCGACCAAATGGAGAGGAAAGCGCAGGACTTGGAGAAAAAGTTGAAAGAGTTTGAGGTCAGGATAGAGACTATGAAGGAGGATATCGCCGCCGCGACTGCACCAACTACCAAGGCGCAGTACGCTAGCCTTGCTGTGTCACAGAGTAAGCGTAGCTCAGCTACAACATCACGCATGTCAGGATATGGATTAAGAGGAAAAATGCCTTGTGTTCCGCAGCTGAAGCAAAAAGGCGTAGAATGCGCTGGTAGAGAGGAATTCGGGTTGTCGATGTTGAGTGGCTCCAAGAGAAGAATAGACGTCCTCGAGGAGGCAATTCAGCGGTCCAAAAGAGCTACTACCCAAGATGCCTACGAGAAGTTTGCCTTTGGTGCCACGGGCTCAAATCCAGAAATTGATCTATGCAGAGGGGACAGTTCTATCGGTATTCAGGGTATCAAGAAAGATCCGGTGGTCAGAGTGGCCCAAAAATATTCATTTGGTGTAGGCGAGTCATTCCCTCCGACGCGGTCAACTAAGCCGACTATGGGTTTTGAGGTAATGGATCCACATCGGTATGCCACAAACCTATTCGATGACTGGCGAGTCCCGAGGAAGCAAGTTTGGAGTCTTGAACCACCCATGCCTCCTGAAGTGATGGTCGGCGAGAGCGTAAGCCGTGAAGAGGGTAGCAAAACAAGTTTTCAAGGCATGAAGATTGCACTTGGAAGTGTAACCCAAAGTGGCTATCCTATTTCAGGAAGACCTTTATCTGAACAGTTCGCTCATTTCATTAAGCAAGGGAAGTTGCAGTCAAAGACAGCCAAACTTACCAGGAACCAAGGGCACCCTAATCGCCAAAAGGACAAGTATTGTACTTATCATCAGCAGACTGGGCATGACACTGAGGAATGCCGGGCTTTGAAGAAACAAGTGCACCGTCTCATGGACGAAGAAATGAGAGGAATGAGGAGCTGAGGGGTTCCCGAAAGTGATAGTAGACTGTCGACTGCAGCGTCCGCATTGGCAAGAGAAGAAGGAAGTAGCTATTTAGATGTTCTTTTTTTATTTCTGAACTATTTAATGATGACAGTTTTAATTATAGTTTTCTTGAATGAAATGGATGGTTTTGCTATCTTGTGTGATGTTTCTTATGATTTCATTACGCATAATCATGGCACATTTACATTTGACATTGGTTCAACTAATGCCATTCCATTCAATCTCGGAACTTTGGGAGAACCCAAAGAAAATCTTGATAGCATCTGTTATGACTCCTGAAGTGAGATAAAAACTTGAGAGATAATAATAAAAAAAAAAAAAAGCCTTTGCCCGGACCTGGTATGACGTGCTGAAAATTGACAAAGCCATTCTTGAGATCAATACCACTTCCACGCGCCAACATGACGACGAACCGAATGTTGAAAGCCATTTCTTTGCACTCCCACGACATCTGGGATGCATATGGTGCCACCAAATAAGATCAAGCTTCGAAAGCTGCATCAGGAGTTAGGCGAATGAGACTTAAGACCTTCACGAAGAAAACATAACTCACCAGAATATAACTCATCAAAACCAAGCAACATGAACCCTTTCCTCTCAACCATTTGAAATGTGTACCCCAAAAACAATTATGATCGACTCTTAACCATCCAGAACCCTTATAGCCAAAATTCTTGCTAAAGCTATATGCCCGACTAGATTGAGCAACATGGTCCTAGTGGTTAAGATAAAAAGTGCACGTATGTGTAAAATTGTGGACTTGGGCAAAGCTTGTAAAAAAAAAATTTGGGTTGCAAAAAAAAAAAAAAAAAAAAAAAAAAATATAAAAAAAATTAAATGAAAAAAAAAAACAATAAAAAAAATAAATAAAAAAAAATTAAATAAATAAAAAAAAAAGAAGAGAGAAGAAAAGAGAGAATTGATCAGGGGGCAAGGGAATACTATTTGAAGAAAAGCTTCGCTCAAATCCTGTTGATCTACACATGCCTGCACATTGTCATTCTTCTTAGCTACTGAAAAGGATCTAAAAGGCTAACCCACAAACCATCCACCCAATCCCAGCCGTCGAAAACCATTTCGAAAGCTTAAACCACCAAAACCGATAAAAGTACCCCCGATCATCCAAGCCCAACCTGTCACCCTGTCTCAGACATCGAAAGGCCATCCCAGGGGTTTGAACCGCCAAAGTCAATAAAGGCCAAACGCGAAACTTCATATTCAAACCCCAAATAAATAAGGAACCCATCACCTCGATCAGTCTGCACAAGGGTTAAGACCAAGGCTTTGATACCAAGAGGAGCCACTCTCAGAAGCAGCAATCCCCCCGGCAGATGAAGATGAAAGCGAATTTAACCAATGCTGACAAACTGAAGGAGGGTCCATGGCGGAGGCTTAAAAAAAAAAAAAAAAAAAAAAAAAAAAAAAAAGAGAAAATATTCAATCAAGAAAACCCGCGAGGGCTGATTGGAAACAGTAGTCTGATGCTTACAAGATCCAATCCGAGATTAGATGTAATTCTTGCATTCTGAATCCATGTTAAATGGTGATTATGTATAGAGAAATCGTGCTGAAATGCACACAGTTTTATGCAAATACATAAAGCAAAAGCAGTTTAACTCATCATTTCCTAGTTCTTTTATAAAAAGTAAAATCTAAGTGGCTACTCTACTCCTGCTCTCGCCAGCCAGATGCCTAAGTTGTCGTGTCAGGTGCCGGACTGAGTATCCATCTTTTGCACTCACCAGTAGAAGTTACAGAATGGGTACCGAAAGGGGTATGACAGTTTTCGCCGGCGGTTGGCTCCAAAGATCTTGATAACAAGAGGTAAAAGTTTGCAGAAAAGATTCCTCCCCGGAACGATAATGGGTCCCTAGCTGGGTCCTGGGTCATCTCGAGCTGACGAGCACGCCGGGCAATGATACAGAAAGTAGCTTGACAAAGCCCGCATAGGAGAACACACCCCGAAAATCCGTCGATGACTGCATCTGATATCTCACTGAATCTACCAATGCCCTCGTTATTAGGGAAGATGGGAAGATGGCTAATATTGCTGCAGGAATTTGATGTGGAGTATGTCACAAGAGAGACCATCAAAAGTCGGGCAGTTGCGGAGTTTCTCGCCGACCATCCAATTGAAGCAGACCGGCTAGAATATGAATTCCCCGACAAACATGTGGTGGCCATCACCGTACAGAAGTGGCAGATGTATTTTGATGGGGCAGTAAATAACGAAGGGGCCGGGACAGGAGTAATTCTAGCAACCCCAGATGGTGAGAAGCTCCCCTTAGCTAAGAAACTGAGATATAAAGCCACAAATAACGAAGCTGAGTACGAAGCCTGCATCTTTGGGTTAGAAGCACTCTCAGCCATGGGGGCAAAAGTAGTAGAGGTCTTTGCGGACTCGTCCTTAGTAATCCACCAAGTCAGGGGTGAATGGACCGTTAAGGAAGAGCGGCTGTTGCCATATGTGAGGTGTTTAAAAGAACTAAGTGGCCAGTTTGGAGTCTGCACTTTTAACTACGTGCCCCGAGATGAGAACCAATTGGCAGGTGCCTTAGCCACCCTGGTATCCATGTCGGATAACCCCAAGGGAATAGCCATGAGGCCTATGCACATTTCTAGAGGAGACAAGCCATACTTTGAGACTGAATGAGTTGGGGATGTTGAGACTACGGACGAAAAGCCATGGTACTATGATGTCCAGAATTATTTGGAAAAGGGTGGTATTCCCAGAAGAAGCCACTGAAAAAGACCAGAGGATGATTCGCAAGTTGTCCGCTCAGTTCATCAGTGTAGACGGGGTGTTGTACAAGAGACAAGCTGATGGTATACAACTCAGATGTTTAGATGAAAAAGAGGCTAAAAGGGTTATGGAAGAAACCCATGCAGGGGTCTGTGGGGCCCATATGAACGGTCTGGCCCTGGCAAAGAAAATAATGCGGCAAGGATTCTTCTGGTTAACAATGGATACAGATTGCTCTAAATATGTGAAGGAGTGCCAATTATGCCAGCAATATGCTAGTCTGGGACACCTGCCGGTGTCGGAATTGTGCAACCTGACATCTCCGTGGCCATTTGCCGCATGGGGGATTGACATAATAGGGGAGATACACCCGACAGCCTCTAACGGGCACAGGTTCATTGTGGTCGCCATTGATTACTTTACCAAGTGGGTTGAAGCTGAATCCTTCAAGAAATTAGGCGCCCGGGAAATGGCCAGGTTCATCGAGCGACACTTGATCTGTAGGTACGGTCTCCCTCATCACATCGTGTCAGATAATGGGGTACAGTTCCAAGCTGAGACTAAGCAGATGCTCAAGAAGTATGCCATCCAACACCATAAGTCCTCTCCATACCGACCACAGGCCAACAGGGCAGTCGAGGCAGCTAATAAGAACATCAAGAAGATATTGGCTAAGATGGTGCAGACCTATAAAGACTGGGCCGAGAAATTGCCATTCGCACTATGGGGCATACTACCACAACCAGATCTACCAGAAAAGGCTAGCTCGCTCATTTGGGAAGAAAGTAAGAAAACACCCATTGAGGGAAGGAGACCTAGTCTTCAAACAGAAGAGGCCGGGGGTTCCGGACTTTCGAGGCAAGTTTAGGCCCACTTGGGAAGGACCCTTCATTCTGAAGAAGCTTTTGTCTAAAGGGGCTGCGATCCTGACAGATAGTGATGGGAACGAATTCAGGAAGCCGGTCAACGTCGACAGATTGAAAAGATTCCGTGGCAAAAAAAAAAAAAGAAAAAAAAAAAAAAAAAAAAAGGCCGTTAGAGATGAAAACCGTGACTGGCGCTCTAAGCAAAAGTTAGGCCAAAGGGCAGGGTGAAAACCTGGTAACAGGCAGTCTGCCCTACAAAAAAAAATGAAATAAATAAAAGCCGCTGGATTGGGTTGGGTCTGTTCCAGGCAAAAAATAAGGCACAGGGTTATGTGAAAATCCGACAAGGACGCATTTCCCGCTAAGAAAAGCTAGTGTGAAAATCCACGAGGGACGCACTACCTTTAAAACAATGACGCTTGGAGTGATAAGGCAGCATTACCTTGGGCAACCCCTTTCAAGCAAAGACACACATCGGGCAATCCTCCCTGAAGAATTATGAGTCACAGTCCATGAAACAGGACATCGCTTACAGACGCTTGGGGGCATAAGCGACCACACGGAGCCATGAGTCGCTTCAGCAAAAGTTATTGCACCTCGACCCCTAGACCACTCAGATGAATGGTGTTACCTGCATTCTGCATAACATATGCACATGCACATGCATAACTTACCCTTGCATACAAGTTTCTTTTGGTCTCGCAGGAAAGTCTGGCGCCTTCACACACCGACAAGCTGGTGTTTATCAGTCGCTCAGCCGTGGTTTCACACACCGACAAGCTGGTGTTCTATCAATCACGTTCTCCAAAGTCTGGCGCCTTCACACACCGACAAGCTGGTGTTTATCAGTCGCTCAGCCGTGGTTTCACACACCGACAAGCTGGTGTTTCATCAATCACGTTCTTCAAAGTCTGGCGCCTTCACACACCGACAAGCTGGTGTTTATCAGTCGTTCAGCCGTGGTTTCACACACCGACAAGCTGGTGTTCTATCAATTGCGTTCTTCAAAGTCTGGCGCCTTCACACACCGACAAGCTGGTGTTTATCAGTCGCTCAGCCGTGGTTTCACACACCGACAAGCTGGTGTTCTATCAATCGCGTTCTTCAAAGTCTGGCGCCTTCACACACCGACAAGCTGGTGTTTATCAGTCGCTCAGCCGTGGTTTCACACACCGACAAGCTGGTGTTCTATCAATCGCGTCCTACAAAGTCTGGCGCCTTCACACACCGACAAGCTGGTGTTTATCAGTCGCTCAGCCGTGGTTTCACACACCGACAAGCTGGTGTTTCATCAACCGCGTTCTTACAAGTCTGACGCCTTCACACACCGACAAGCTGGTGTTTATCAGTCGTTCAGTCATGGTTTCACGTCGACAAGCTGACGTTCCTCAATCATGTGACCAGTAGTAATCCTATGATGCCAACCAGCTGGCAAGACCAAGCCCCGGACAGCGACCGCCTCAGGTACGCATCTCTCCCTCTCTTTTCTGAATTTTGGCTCACTTAGGCACCTAAGTTCTAAGTTCCCCAAAATTGGGGGCAACTGTAGACACCGGGTCCCGAGGCAGTCCAAGATCAGGATTACCCGATGATGAAATAGAAGACCGATTTTCGGCAAGAAATGTGAGAATCGATCGTTCCGTTGTCAAAGGTGTGTTTTTCGGAAAATAATTAAAAATATATATTTTTGGGAAATTAAAATTAAGATGAAAAAAAATATATATATTAATTTTGTTTCAAAATTTAAAATTAAAAATTAAAAAAAAAAATATAATAAAAAAAATTTAATAAAAAAAAATTTTTTTATCGCGAGTGCCACTGCGGCAGCGCGGGGCAGCCTGCGCGGCAGGCCGCCCCAGCGCGCAGGGGCGCCTGCGAGGCAGGCCGCCCCAGCGCGCAGGGGCGCCTGCGAGGCAGGCCGCCCCAGCGCGCAGGGGCGCCTGCGAGGCAGGCCGCCCCAGCGCGCAGGGGCGCCTGCGAGGCAGGCCGCCCCAGCGCGCAGGGGCGCCTGCGAGGCAGGCCGCCCCAGCGCGCAGGGGCGCCTGCGCGCGAGGCTGGCGCCTCGCGCGCCCCCCCCTGCGCGCAGGGGCGGGCGCCTCGCGCGACCCCCCTGCGCGCGAGGCGGGGCGCTCCGCGCGACCCCCCCTGCGCGCGAGGCGGGGCGCTCCGCGCGACCCCCCTGCGCGCGAGGCGGGGCGCTCCGCGCGCCCCCCCCCCCTGCGCGCGAGGCGGGGCGCTCCGCGCCCCCCCCCCTGCGCGCGAGGCAGGGGCCTCGCGCGACCTGCCTGCGCGAGGCAGGCTGCCGCACGCCCTTTGGCTCCTCCGCGCGACCTGTTTTTTCCTGTCCGTTTTTTTCGCTATTTTCAGTCTGATTTTCTGATTTTTCTTCAGTCTGACGTTTTCCAATGTTTCACCAATTTGTGATATTTTGGATTAACTAAAAATAAAAGGATTTTTGTCTTTTGCCATTTTTGGCCAAGACAACCTTAAATGAAGAATTGACCCTCATTTTTGGGAGGACGGGGGAATCACAAAATAAAAAAAAAGGAGGCTCCTTTTCCTCTCAACTTTTCTTCTCTCCAGGGGCTATCTTTCTTTAGCTACAATTTTTTTTTCTCTTTGCTTAAATTTTAAATCTTGATTTACTCTTCAAAAAAAATAGATAATCCATCTTATTGAGTGATTTGGGTTAGGAAAATTAATTTCCTCTTGCTCAAATCACCCACCAAAAAATATTTTCATCAAAATATTTTCTTGATTTTATTTCAAAACATTAGATTCCACATTTTCTTCAAATATTTATCACTACGAATCCGACAAGGAAAATCGATCGGGACATCGTTTTCCCAATCTAAAAATTCTGAGGGTAAACATTCTTGGACTTATTCTCTTTTATTTCTCTTGTACATTATTTATTGTTGTTAAAATTATTTTTGTTACTATTATCATGTCTATTATTTTTATTATTTATTTTTAGCATTTTAATGTGTTAATATACTTCTTATTATTATTATTATTACTATTATTTTTACCATGTCGTTGCCTCATTTGCACTAGTGTATATATTGTTGTTGCTTGCATTCTCACCATCCTATTATCATTAATAATGTATTATTGATTGGATTTTTACGTCCATCCATTGTTATTATTATTATTACAATTAGTATTATGATTGACATTAGACTCTTATACTTTAATTTTTATTCCTTAACTTCCACCATTTTTTATTCTTCACGTTGGTTTCCATTTTCCATTTTTTTAGTTCTTCTTTAATTTGATATTTTATTCTATTTTAGATTTTAGCTTAATCATTTTTAATATTGGCATATTAATATATTTTCAAAGTTTATTACTATTATTATTACTTCATTAATCTCTTAGTATTTGTTGTTATCTTTTATTATTATTATTATTATTATTATTATTATTATTATTAATTAATTAATTGGTTAGCATTATTATCATTATTATTATTATTTAACATTTTGTATTATTTATTTTATTGTTGTTGCCATACCATGATTATTTGTTATGATTATTGTCACTATATTGTCTCCATTTGATTAATTTTTGGAGTTGTTACTAACATTATTTTTGATGTTAATTTTGTATGAGTTTTAATTTGAGTCGGGCTATGTGAGCGCCCCGCGACTTCCCGGATGGGTCGCGACGCGTGGATGGACACTCCATTTTTGGTGAGATCTTTTTAATTCCCCTTTGATGTGTTATGTGTTTATGTGTATATATATATTTTCTATTCGTGCACGCGTGCGATAAAAAAATCGCAAAAATATTTCTATAATTAAATTAGAATTTTCACTAATAAAATCGGGACCAATGTCCCTTGTTTTAGCCCAACCATAAAAACATCACAACTAAAAAACGAAGAGTCAATTTTCAATAAAATGGGATCACTCATCCCGGTTTTTCATCCAAACAATCAAAACGACTCTTCAAACCCTCTTTAAGTTAACACGAAGGAACCAATGTTCCTAAAATTCGAACAAGTGCGAGGGAACCAATGCTCCCTAAATAATGTCCCGATTTATGAATGTCCTTTCATTTCATTTTTGGGTGAGTGTTTAAAGTTATTTTCTTTCATTTTGGGCCCTTGTAATTAATTTTGGGGCAACTTTATTTATTTTTGGGGTTGTATTCCGCCCCTATTTCTCTTGAAATTGAGTGCTTGGGTGTTTACCGCTTTCTTTATTTACTTTGCTTATCGCTTTTATTTATTTATTTTCTTTACGTGCTTTCAATGCGCTATCTACTTTAAATGCATCAATCGCGTGAGATGAGAGATATAATCTTAAGAAATTAAAAATCCATTTATAATTAACCAAAGCATGAATAAGAGGGAAGTTCCGGACACCATAACTCTGGTTTAGACCGTTAGAGGTGAGAAACCTTTTCCTAATTTCTTGCAAATTGGGTGGCGACTCCAAATACCTCAAAAGGTGCCTTTAGGCGTCAATAGGCTAGGTTATTCTCCCCAATGTTCTATTGGGAGGGATACACCGATGATGCCTCATGGCGCCCATGATCAAGAGACGCGAACCTTTCATACCTCGAATCCTAAAGCGGATTCAAAGCGAGGGCCCTTGCTGGGTTAGTCGGGTTCCGGCGCGCGTCACACATAGTAAGGGTACAAGAGAGATTGTGCAAGTATGAGTTTATGGTACACGTGAGGATGAAATTTAAAGGAATTAAAAAGTATTTGTAAAGAAGAATTTAATGAAGGGACTAAAATGGAGTTTGCTAAGGACTTAGTAGGAAGTTTGCATTAAGTTGGACATGTGACTAGGAATGGACAAGTGGCATGTAGGGCTGCTTAGTGGCAAAAGCTGGAAATGCCACTGTAGACACCGAGTCCCGAGT
This sequence comes from Excoecaria cochinchinensis, assembly GCA_947683425.1. Classification (NCBI taxonomy): domain Eukaryota; kingdom Viridiplantae; phylum Streptophyta; class Magnoliopsida; order Malpighiales; family Euphorbiaceae; genus Excoecaria; species Excoecaria cochinchinensis. Next base: position 1,170,851 of record CANTUQ010000021.1, on the reverse strand, counting down.
AGCCTTGATCAGGATTACCCGACGATGAAATTTAGCTACGCCGGCTTATAGGCAAAAAGATTGGAGCTCGGAAGTGATTTTCCTTGTCTTTTTGATGAGTAAAAAATGTATTTTAAATATTTTTAAAATATTTTTAAAATTATTTTGGAGAAGGAAAAGTGTGTTTTAGGTTGAGGGTATTTTATATAAAAATTTAAAATTTAAAAAAAACATCTGCCTGAAAAGCACGGCTGTGCTTTGCGCCGCACTGCGCGCGCGAAAGCACAGCTGTGTTTCTTTGAAAGCACGGCTGTGCTTTGCATGCAACGCGCACTGCGCGCGTTTCTCACGCACAGTCGCCCCATTTCGCCCATTTTCGACCCCCACTAGTTTTTTAACGATTTTTGGACGGTTTTGGATGGTTTTTGGGTAGTTTTTGAGTGCTAAAATAAACTATGTTTATTTGTACCTGTTGAGTGTTTATTTTGTTATTTGTGTTTTTAGGTGAAGAAACGAAAAGAAGAAGTAAATAGAATGAGAGGATCATGAAAGAGGAACAGGTCACGCCGTGACCAGGAGTCACGTGACGTGACTTGCTGAGAAGAAAGAAGAGGAAGGAGGAAAAGAAGAGAAAGAAGCTGAGAAGAGACGAGTCACGCCGTGAGCAAAGGTCACGCGACGTGACTGAAGAAAAAGAGAAAGAAAAGAAGGGAAGGACTGAGTTGCGAGAGGAGAGGTCACGGCGTGAGCAAAGGTCACGCGACGTGACGCGTTAGAGAGGCCAGGAAAGGAAGGGAAAAGAGAAGAGGAAAGAAGAGGAGGAGGCGAGGAAACGCGACGTGAGCGCCAGTCACGCCACACACGCGAGAAGACACGCCGTGAGAGGGAGTAACGCGACGTGACTGGCCAGAGAGGGAAGAAAGAAAGTGAAAGAAAGAAAGAAAGAAGAAAGAAGGAACAAGCGCGTTCTGTCGCGATCGCGACACCGTTGCGAGCGCGACAGAAATGACCGTTGGACGGTTTTGGGCCAAAAATCACTTCAAAAGTCACATATTTTCACCAAACTTTGCAACCATTCTCAAGGGACACAATTCTTAGATTAATATCTATAAATATGTAGTTTTAACTGTAATTTTAGGAGAGGGAATTTTTATTAAGTAATTTTTCTGTATTTTGCAAAACAAATATTTCTTAGTTAAATTTCTAATTAGTTTTATGGTTTGAAGAAGAAGATCAAGGAGAAGGAAAACTTATTTTCAAGAGATTGAGAAAAGGGTTGAAGAACTTCTATCTTATTCCCTTATTTTTAATTCTTCTCTAATATTTCTATGAATATCATTTTAATGAATTTGCATGTTTTTATTCTTTCTATTTTCATCAACTTTCATAGTCTTTCATTGTAGATTTTCTATTAGTATCTTTTGCTTGATTTTTACAAGTTAAAGTAATTCGAGAGTTTACTTTATCTGACATCTAATAGAATTTCATTATTAAGATATATTTAAGAGATTGGTATATTGAGATAATTGCTATAGGTTAGTGTCTATTCTTAAAATATGTAATTAGAAACCTCTAATTCATTAATGAAAATTGTGAGTTAGAATTTTAATTGTATGTTTTAGGCATTTTAATTCATGTCGAGAGAGTGAGTTAAAAATTTATTCTAACTTGGCTTGCATGAAAGATGAATAAATGTAAATCAAAATGATGGATCAAATTCATTATGTTTAGTTCTTCATTCATATACTATTTATCTTCTTCTGATAAACATAAATTAGGTTTAAATTAAGTAGTTCTAATTCAACCATCAAATTTATTATAATTGTAAACAAGATTAAAATCAATTAGTAATAGTGTGTAAAGACGTTCCTCGTGGGATCGATATCTAAAGTACTATTGCGGTACACCGTATACTTGCGGTATGTTGCATCATTAGGAAATGCACAACAAGTTTTTGGCGCCGTTGCCGGGGAACGGTTCTATGCCATTGTGAAAATTGATTTATGATTTTGGATTACAATATTTTGTTTTGTTTTAATTTGTATGTTTGTTTAATTAATTTTGTGTTTTGATTTTGGTTTTACAGGATTTTGAAAGTTCATGCCTAGTACAAGGAGTTCTTTAGAAGAGCTTGAGCCGTTAAATCCTGAAATTGAAAGATTCTTGTCAAGTAACCGGAAGTCAAATAAAAAGAAGAACAAAAATAGGAGATCAATTATCATGGCTGAAGAAAATCCACCAAGATTGATGGACTTTGCCACACCTGCTTTGAGTGGTGCTCAACAAGGAGTGGTAAGACCAACGGTAAATGCCAATCAATTTGAAATTAAGTGTAACACCCCGCCATCCCCGTTGGAAGGATACCGGAGTGCCACGCGGGCAACCACATATAAACATATACATTTACACTTGTATAAATAAATAAAAGAAAACCAATTGAGATTTAAAGAAACTTTTAATCATTTGATCAGAAAATTCCTGTACATATATATATCAGGTCCTTATACATATATCATATTTATATCGTTTTTACAAAAAGGGCTCGTATGCAAATACATATACAAAAAGAATACTTGTTTCTTTACAAAAGATTCATTTTGCTAATTACAAGCCATATACAAAAATAGTTACAGCGGAAGACTTCAAAAATAACTTCAATCAAAAAGACTCCTAGTGGCCGACCTGCAGATATCCGACTCTGAACAGCACTCGCCACCTGCACGGGAAAAGAGCCCGTGCTAAGCGATAACGCTTAGTGGGGAGGAACAAAACAAACTAACAATATACAATATAGCATCTCATCACATTAAAATATTTACAATACAAGTAATTAACATATGCAAACATACTTTTCTACATTACACCGATATAGAATATTCACGAATTCATGTGCAACATATACCTTTAATCATGTCAATAAACATCTCATCATATACATCACATATAAACATGTAGCCTGATTAGTCTGGTATAAACCTAAGAAGTGGATACGGTCATTTGGATACTGATAGAACACAGTATCCCAAGCATATAGAGACATAAGTCTCAAACATGTATTTTTCATATAGAGACCGAGGTCCCGCTTTATTTCCATATAGATCCTAACAGGATCGAAACAAGGATCCAAACGGACCCGCATATAACATTTTTATCATATAGCAGCTGCACACACACTCTGACCTAAGTAAGCGCTTACTTATCCACTACTATGACTTATACAGTCTTAAATGACACAACTTAATAATTCATATATCAAATCATGAGAATTTCATTAAATATTAGCTTATAAATCATGTATATTAATTATTAATCATGTATACAAAACCCAATATTAAGCAATTATTAAAACACAATACATATTTTAAATCAAATATTTGTCATGTAGTGCAAAAATTCTTGAAAAACAGAAGTTAAAACTTCAATTTTGGAAAACAGGGCAGCAGGGAAGACCGGTCACGGCGTGACCTCCAGTCACGTCTCGTGACGCAGGCCTCAGCAGGGAAGGCGGATCACGTCGTGACCACCAGTCACGCCCCGTGACGCCGACTTCACACAAACTCCTGGCAAAAGAACAAGCAGGAACAGACGGTCACGGCGTGACCATTAGTCACGTCTCGTGACGCCTGCGAGGAGAGGGGAAGGCACGCAGGGAGACGGGCGAGATCGCGAGGCGTGATGCTCCATCACGTCGCGACTTCCCAAAGGGAGGGAGGTCACGGCGTAATGCCCCATCACGTCACGTGATCTTCCTCTCAGCTTCTTCCTCCTTCATCTTCCCAAAACTAATTTTCTTCAGAAACCCAGAAAACGCGAAAAAACCAGAAGATTTCTAAAACAGAGTACTACTTAAATTCAAAAACCCTTTCTTGCTCAAAACCAGTTTTCATGCAATAACCATTCTAACACGTACCTTTTAAGTCTTCAGAGCACAACTGCAAGACTCATATTACCAATCACGCATTATTACAAATCAAACAGAGGCAAAAACCAGGAAGTCATCAACCCAGAATTTCATATCTAACTTCATGCGAAAACATCACATTTGCATATTCAACACTGTTCTTTTTCTACTAAAATCATGTATACAACATTACTTAACTCATGCATTTCAATAGACAAACACACATTAACATTTTGACAACACAACTGCAAAAATGGATCCAAAAATGAGAAAACAGACACACTCCCAAACCTGATAAAGTCCAAAAACGTCCACTGCTCTTCTTCAATCCACAACTTTATCTTTACCCTTCTCTATTCTTCTATCTTCCAGTACTTGCAACAGACAAACCGATACCCAATTAATCCCAAGAACCATTATGTAAATAACTCATAATAATCCCAGAAAAGATGAAGATCAAGAACCCAAAGTAAAACCAGTAACTACTTACCCTGCTGAAGCTTCAAAACTCAACCAGACCTTAGTTCCTCAACAGAAAACACACATGCAAAAAGGAAAAGCACAGCAAATGGAGAACAGAGATGGTTAACGTGAGAGAGAAAATCAGAAAAGAGAGAATTTCAGTCTTTTGTTTCCAACTAACAAAACTTTCTCAGTTTTCTCCTTTCCCTCACCACGTGCACACACCCTGCTCACCACCTGGCACACATGCACAAAGACACAATCCACTTATACTCTCTTTTACATTTTGATCCAAAATAATTACACCTTAATCACTAAAGTAAAAATCTGTCATACAAATCTTTTAATTCTTGCAATTTAATCCACTTTCCACTTGAATATTACCCAATTAACCTTAATTGTCCAATTAAAATCACTAATTCCAATTAGGCCACTTATGGGGTGTGACAACTCACCCCTCCTTAAGAAAATTTCGTCCTCAAAATTTCCTTGCTTACCGAATACAACTCAAATATCAAAACCGAAACGAGACAAAACTGAACATGTAAACACTTACCCGAAGGACCCGCTGCACCAGTCGCATCCCTAGCAATCATAGCATAACCTCTATACTGATTATGATCCTCAGTAGCACCAGGTCGCTGCACGGTTTCTGATGGTGCTCTCGGAGCTCGACTTCCTTCACGATTGCTTTGGATAACATTGGATTTTCGGCTTTCTTGTTGATTCTGGTTCTCTTGTCGACTAGGGCAAAAGGCAAATCGATGTTCCATGCTTCCACACTTGAAACAAGCGCCGGTAATCTTGCGACACGTACCCCAATGGTACCTATGACAGTGCTCACATTCTGGTGCTCGATTCCCTCTATTACCCTGTGGTGCTACACTCTCAACCTGTGAAGGCATCTGAACACTCCCTCTAGATCCTTGCTCAACTGGTGTACCCTTTGCTTTCTTAGCACTCACATTTCCCCCTTCTGGTGCTCTTCTCTTCTGTGCCATTTTCTGTTTAATCTCTTCTGATTCCTCTAACCTCATTGCTGCAGCCACAATCTGATAATACCCAACTGGCTGCAAAACAATCATCGCAGACAATGGGCCTCTGAATACCTCACGCAATCCCTCTAAAAAGTGCCTACATCTGAACTCATCTGTCAACAACTGCTCAGGCACATACTTACTCAGCCTATTGAACTCCTTGTCATACTCACTCACTGTCATTCCCCTATGCTTCAAGCTAATGAACTCTCTCCACTTCGCCTCTTGGTATGCCTTGGTTATATACTTTTGCTCAAACTCTTTCTTGAAATAATCCCATGTCAGCTCAGCTGGTCGCTGAGGATTCCTCAATACAAGTTCCCACCAATCGTATGCTGGGCCCTGAAGCAACGATATAGCACAAGAAGCTCTCTGATCAGCAGGACATCTAATCTCTTGTAAAATCCTGTCCACTCTCTTCAACCAAAACTCAGCTACAACGGACTCATCTAAAGCAGTCCCATGAAAATCCTCTGCTCCTCTCTTTCTTAACAACTCAGTTGGAGCCTTAGGTGCAGTCAATCTATCAACCACTTGTAATAATCCCTGAACTAACGCTGGATCAAAAGCAATACCTCTATTTGCACCCTCAGCTGGTGCAGGTTCCCGCTCATGTCTATCCTGTCTAACTGGATCATCTCTTCTAACTGGATTCTCTCTAGGACCCACATTATAACTGCTCATAGTGTCGCCCATATACTCACTTGGATCCGACTCCATATAAACTCTACAAAACACAAGACATCTGCATTAGGCCACTATACAAAACTGACTCTCATGTATAGACTCGACTCTATACTCAAACAATCACAACATAACCCAGAACCACCAAACCTGGGCTCTGATACCAAGCTGTAACACCCCGCCATCCCCGTTGGAAGGATACCGGAGTGCCACGCGGGCAACCACATATAAACATATACATTTACACTTGTATAAATAAATAAAAGAAAACCAATTGAGATTTAAAGAAACTTTTAATCATTTGATCAGAAAATTCCTGTACATATATATATCAGGTCCTTATACATATATCATATTTATATCGTTTTTACAAAAAGGGCTCGTATGCAAATACATATACAAAAAGAATACTTGTTTCTTTACAAAAGATTCATTTTGCTAATTACAAGCCATATACAAAAATAGTTACAGCGGAAGACTTCAAAAATAACTTCAATCAAAAAGACTCCTAGTGGCCGACCTGCAGATATCCGACTCTGAACAGCACTCGCCACCTGCACGGGAAAAGAGCCCGTGCTAAGCGATAACGCTTAGTGGGGAGGAACAAAACAAACTAACAATATACAATATAGCATCTCATCACATTAAAATATTTACAATACAAGTAATTAACATATGCAAACATACTTTTCTACATTACACCGATATAGAATATTCACGAATTCATGTGCAACATATACCTTTAATCATGTCAATAAACATCTCATCATATACATCACATATAAACATGTAGCCTGATTAGTCTGGTATAAACCTAAGAAGTGGATACGGTCATTTGGATACTGATAGAACACAGTATCCCAAGCATATAGAGACATAAGTCTCAAACATGTATTTTTCATATAGAGACCGAGGTCCCGCTTTATTTCCATATAGATCCTAACAGGATCGAAACAAGGATCCAAACGGACCCGCATATAACATTTTTATCATATAGCAGCTGCACACACACTCTGACCTAAGTAAGCGCTTACTTATCCACTACTATGACTTATACAGGCTTAAATGACACAACTTAATAATTCATATATCAAATCATGAGAATTTCATTAAATATTAGCTTATAAATCATGTATATTAATTATTAATCATGTATACAAAACCCAATATTAAGCAATTATTAAAACACAATACATATTTTAAATCAAATATTTGTCATGTAGTGCAAAAATTCTTGAAAAACAGAAGTTAAAACTTCAATTTTGGAAAACAGGGCAGCAGGGAAGACCGGTCACGGCGTGACCTCCAGTCACGTCTCGTGACGCAGGCCTCAGCAGGGAAGGCGGATCACGTCGTGACCACCAGTCACGCCCCGTGACGCCGACTTCACACAAACGCCTGGCAAAAGAACAAGCAGGAACAGACGGTCACGGCGTGACCATTAGTCACGTCTCGTGACGCCTGCGAGGAGAGGGGAAGGCACGCAGGGAGACGGGCGAGATCGCGAGGCGTGATGCTCCATCACGTCGCGACTTCCCAAAGGGAGGGAGGTCACGGCGTGATGCCCCATCACGTCACGTGATCTTCCTCTCAGTTTCTTCCTCCTTCATCTTCCCAAAACTAATTTTCTTCAGAAACCCAAAAAACGCGAAAAAAACCAGAAGATTTCTAAAAAGAGTACTACTTAAATTCAAAAACCCTTTCTTGCTCAAAACCAGTTTTCATGCAATAACCATTCTAACACGTACCTTTTAAGTCTTCAGAGCACAAATGCAAGACTCATATTACCAATCACGCATTATTACAAATCAAACAGAGGCAAAAACCAGGAAGTCATCAACCCAGAATTTCATATCTAACTTCATGCGAAAACATCACATTTGCATATTCAACACTGTTCTTTTTCTACTAAAATCATGTATACAACATTACTTAACTCATGCATTTCAATAGACAAACACACATTAACATTTTGACAACACAACTGCAAAAATGGATCCAAAAATGAGAAAACAGACACACTCCCAAACCTGATAAAGTCCAAAAACGTCCACTGCTCTTCTTCAATCCACAACTTTATCTTTACCCTTCTCTATTCTTCTATCTTTCAGTACTTGCAACAGACAAACCGATACCCAATTAATCCCAAGAACCATTATGTAAATAACTCATAATAATCCCAGAAAAGATGAAGATCAAGAACCCAAAGTAAAACCAGTAACTACTTACCCTGCTGAAGCTTCAAAACTCAACCAGACCTTAGTTCCTCAACAGAAAACACACATGCAAAAAGGAAAAGCACAGCAAATGGAGAACAGAGATGGTTAACGTGAGAGAGAAAATCAGAAAAGAGAGAATTTCAGTCTTTTGTTTCCAACTAACAAAACTTTCTCAGTTTTCTCCTTTCCCTCACCACGTGCACACACCCTGCTCACCACCTGGCACACATGCACAAAGACACAATCCACTTATACTCTCTTTTACATTTTGATCCAAAATAATTACACCTTAATCACTAAAGTAAAAATCTGTCATACAAATCTTTTAATTCTTGCAATTTAATCCACTTTCCACTTGAATATTACCCAATTAACCTTAATTGTCCAATTAAAATCACTAATTCCAATTAGGCCACTTATGGGGTGTGACATTAAGCCTTCATTATTACAAATGATTCAAAATAGTATACAATTTTATGGTTTGGCAAATGAGGATCCAAATGCTCATTTGGCAAATTTCCTTGAAATTTGTGATACCTTTAAGATAAATGGGGTTTCGGCTGATGCAATCAAGCTTAGGTTTTTTCCATTCACTTTGAAGGATAAAGCAAAGGCTTGGTTGAATTCTTTGACAAGGGGTTCTATAACTACTTGGGACCAGTTGGCCCAAGCATTTTTATCAAAATATTTTCCATTGGCCAAAACTGCAAAAATCATAAAGGATATTACTATATTTATTCAAAATGATAATGAATCATTATATGAGGCTTGGGAAAGATTTAAGGAATTGCAAAGAATGTGTCCACACCATAACTTGCCAAGAGAATTATTGATGCAAACCTTCTATAATGGTGTAAATCCTACCACAAGGGGGACTATTGATGCTGCTTCTGGTGGATCTTTAATGAGAAAAACAATTGATGCAGCATATGAGCTATTGGAAGAGATGGCAATGAATAACTGTATGTGGCCACCTGAAAGAGTAAGGGAGTATAATAATTCTAATGTTAGGGGGATACATTCAGTAGATTCTATGGTTGCATTACAAGCTCAAGTTGAGGCTTTAACTCATAGAGTTAATAGCCTAGGCATGGGAGGTAATGTATCAAATGCTTGCAATGTGTGTGGTCAAAATGGGCATGTTAGTGGTAACTGCACTTTAGGCATAGCTAATAAAGTAGAACAAGTAAATTTTCTTCAAGGCCAAGGTCGTGGAAATCCTTATTCTAACACTTATAACCCTGGTTGGAGAAACCATCCTAATCTTTCATGGGGAAATAACAATAATAACCAAAATAGGGGAGTAGGATATCAACAACCACAAGATAGGTTTGGTGCTTTTGAAGGAAAACTTGATAAGTTTATTGAGGAAATTAATTATAAGATGCATTCTCAAGATGAAAGCCAAAAGAAACTTGAGGCAAAAATTGATCAAATTTCTAAAAATCATGCAGCCTCTATTCATAATCTTGAGGTTCAAATAGGCCAACTTGCTAATTCTTTACCTTCAAGAAATCTAGGATGCCTTCCAAGCAATACTGAGGAGAATCCTAGGGAGCATATTAAGCCATGATATATCTAGTTCTTTTATTTAGGTTACTTAGTTATTTTATTTTTATTTATGTTTTGTTTTTTGTTTTCGATTTGTTTATATATTTTATTTTATAGATTTTCATGCTACTAACACATTTGTTTTTATTTTACAGCTAATTTAGTAAGATTAGAGTTGTTCAATTATAAAAAAATTAATAACAAAATAATTAAATAAAAAAAAATTAATATTTTTGCAGACGTTGGCTTCTGTCGCGATCGCGGCAACTATCGCGATCGCGACAGAAGGCATTGATCGCAACAACAAGCGATTTTTGGCAGGGCTCACGATGTGATGCACCTTCACGCGACGTGACGAGCTGAAGAAATGACTTCTCCCAGGTAAGCGAAGCGTCACAAGTCGTGACGTTGCCTCACGCCGTGACGAGTGATTTCCATCAGGTATATTTTAAATTTTTTTTTCTTTTTTCTTTTCTTTTCTTTTATTTTCTTATTTCACTTATTGTTTTTATATTATTTGGTTTTGTTTTGCTTTATTTTCTGCTTTAGATGATTTAATTTCAATTACATTAACTTAATTTAACTATTTAGGAATTAAAACACATTAAAAGCGGGAACTTAAAATTTAAAACCCTAAAAGTCGTGACCCTTCATTTTCTACCCTTTCTATTTCATTTCACTGTTAGTTTTCTTTTGCCCAACGCTGGTCACGAGATACAGACTTTCATTAGCCACTTTTCTTCTTCCTTTCATCTCGTTTCAATTTTTCTTTCTTCCACAGAGACTTTCGAACTTCATCATCTGTTTTCCTTTCGTTTTTCTTTTTCTCTATTTTAGCATTCTATTTCTCTTCTATTTTCTTCAATATCCTAGGGATTCCGGGTTTTGCTTTCTACATTCAGGTTTGTCATTTTATTTTCATTTTTCTTTTTCATTTTTTTTCTCTTTCCCTAACACACTACATTTCGGTATTTGTCATGTATAATTAAACCACATTTCGTTTATAATTTGTTCTCTGTTTCTATTCCTTTATCTTTTATCTTTTCTGTTTTCCTTTTGTGTATTTTGGTTTTGTTAATTTTTTTCATTTTCCATCAGCTTTACTTCCCTTTAGTTTTCATTGTCTGTTTACCCAAACACAAACAAATATGGTGAGAACAAAGAATCCCTCTGTTTCTCATATTGAACAAGAAGGGCAGGAAGTTGAAGAAGTGAACATTGCTTCTCATTATGGTGCCTTGTTTCCTATCTTCTCTGTGCATGAAGGTAGTAGGTATTTAACTCTTCGTGATAGGCATTTGATGCAATGTAAGTATTTTCCTGACTCTTTACTTAATCAAATTGGCATGTTAGAAGTAGTTAATGACATGTTAAGAGTATGTGGGTTGTTTAAATTTGCTTCTATGCATGAAAATGTGCGTCCTGATTTAGTTTTAGAATTCTATACCACATTGAAAAAGAATGATGATAATGAGAATTGGTTAGATTTTAGGATGGCTGGTACACCTTATACTTTAACCTATTTTATGATGAATAGGATATTTAGATTTTCTCAAACGGGTTTAACTGAGCCACCTAAATCGTTTAAGCCACATGAATTTTGGACATTTTTGACTGATTTGCATACTCGTTATAGGGCTATGGATGCTAAATCCATGTTTATTAAAGATTTAAGATATTGGATTTTGCATAGGATTTTAGCTTCTTTAGTTTTTAATAGGTCTGAATTCAATAGAGTTTCATATAATGAATTGTTTTTGATGTGGTGTGTACATAAACGCAAGGACGTATGTTGACCTTTTTGGATAGTAAGTCAATTGTTGCAATGTGTACATAAGCATGATTCACCTTTAACACATGGGCATGTTATTTCTAGTCTTGCGAACAATTTAAATGTTGATCTTGATGCCTATTATAGAGTTTTTCCTTGCCATTATTTTAATAAGACTATGTTAGTTCGTGGAGAAGTTGTTGGCAATAATTTTCAGGAAATTCCGGCACGTGCTCGATCATGTTGGAGGGATATTGCTGGAGATGTTGCGCCACAAGTTGATGAAGAAGAAGAAGAGGGTGAGGAGCAATCTAGTGGTGATGCTTCAATGCCTGAGGTTCCTACTGCACCTGAAGTTGGCTCATCTAGCCAAAATATGCCAGCAATGTTTGATCAAATTCTTAGCAACTTGCACCATATACAAGATCAGCAAACTGTTTTGGCTAGAAGGCAAAGGAGGTTAGAGTACAAGTTTGATCAATTCATCACCCAAGTTGGGTTTCGGGTTCCATCGCCTCCACCTTCACCATGATAGGGGAGTTTTCTTTTTATTCATTTCATTTATTTCGTTTTACTTGTTTTTGTGTGTCATTCCTACACATTGAGGACAATGTTGGTTCTAAGTGTGGGGGAGTGATTGTATTGTGTGTTGTGATATTTGTGACTGTGTTTGTGAGTTTGTGTATGTATTATGTATGTAAATTGCATGATTGTTTTTGTTTGTGTGTTTTTATATTTCAATTAAGTTTTTTAAGTAAGTTTTATTATAAAGCATTGTTTATTTGGTATATTGTATAGGTTGTTAAGTCTATTTTTTTTTATGCCCATTTTGATTTGATTAAGGGTGAGTGAGCTTCAATTGTCCTAAAAGGTGACTAGCAATCTTAGATTTTCAACTTTAATGATCAATTTTCTCTCTTTGATTCATGTGTAGTCTTTGAGACTTTATATTCTTTATGTTGGAAGTAGTAAAGTTAGGAAACTTGTTAAATTTTCAATGCATAATTTAAATTTTGATCTACTGATATGTGTGAGTATTTGAGATAGTTGATCTTTGCAACTTTAGTGTATATGCTGAATGAACATTACTTTGTAATTATTGGCTGTTGAATTTGTTCATGTCTTTTCTCTTGCTTGAGGACAAGCAAGGGTTAAGTGTGGGGGAATTTGATAGGAGCTAAATTGAAGTATAATTTAGTATTTATTTTGTGTGAATTTATGTAATTAATCATGTAATTGTTTGTAAAAATTTGATGTGATATGTTAAACTATGTTTATTTGTACCTGTTGAGTGTTTATTTTGTTATTTGTGTTTTTAGGTGAAGAAACGAAAAGAAGAAGTAAATAGAATGAGAGGATCATGAAAGAGGAACAGGTCATGCCGTGACCAGGAGTCACGTGACGTGACTTGCTGAGAAGAAAGAAGAGGAAGGAGGAAAAGAAGAGAAAGAAGCTGAGAAGAGACGAGTCACGCCGTGAGCAAAGGTCACGCGACGTGACTGAAGAAAAAGAGAAAGAAAAGAAGAGGAGGAGCTGCGAGAGGAGAGGTCACGGCGTGAGCAAAGGTCACGCGACGTGACGCGTCAGAGAGGCCAGGAAAGGAAGGGAAAGGAGAAGAGGAAAGAAGAGGAGGAGGCGAGGAAACGCGACGTGAGCGCCAGTCACGCCACACACGCGAGAAGACACGCCGTGAGAGGGAGTAACGTGATGTGACTGGCCAGAGAAGGAAGAGAAATTCGAGAGAAAGAAAGAAAGAAGAAGGAACAAGCGCGTTCTGTCGCGATCGCGACACCGTTGCGAGCGCGACAGAAACGACCGTTGGACGGTTTTGGGCCAAAAATTACTTCAAAAGTCACATATTTTCATCAAACTTTGCAACCATTCTCAAGGGACACAATTCTTAGATTAATATCTATAAATATGTAGTTTAACTGTAATTTTAGGATATGGAATTTTTATTAAGTAATTTTTCTGTATTTTGCAAAACAAATATTTCTTAGTTAAATTTCTAATTAGTTTTATGGTTTGAAGAAGAAGATTAAGGAGAAGGAAAACTTATTTTCAAGAGATTGAGAAAAGGGTTGAAGAACTTCTATCTTGTTCTCTTATTTTTAATTCTTCTCCAATATTTCTATGAATATCATTTTAATGAATTTGCATGTTTTTATTCTTTCTATTTTCATCAACTTTCATAGTCTTTCATTGTAGATTTTCTATTAGTATCTTTTGCTTGATTTTTACAAGTTAAAGTAATTCGAGAGTTTACTTTATCTGACATCTAATAGAATTTCATTATTAAGATATATTTAAAAGATTGGTATATTGAGATAATTGCTATAGGTTAGTGTCTATTCTTAAAATATGTAATTAGAAACCTCTAATTCATTAATGAAAATTGTGAGTTAGAATTTTAATTGTATGTTTTAGGCATTTTAATTCATGTCGAGAGAGTGAGTTAAATGTGATATTTGTGACTGTGTTTGTGAGTTTGTGTATGTATTATGTATGTAAATTGCATGATTGTTTTTGTTTGTGTGTTTTTATATTTCAATTAAGTTTTTTAAGTAATTTTTATTATAAAGCATTGTTTATTTGGTATATTGTATAGGTTGTTAAGTCTATTATTTTTTTATGCTCATTTTTATCAGTTTTTCAAAATTTTTGAAGCGTGTTTTAAGTTTTTCAAGTTATTTGGTTTTACTTATTTCAACATTATAGCTTATTTAGTCTCTTTACCTACCATGTTTTTAAAGTTAGAAATTGCTCATTTTGTTTAAAATTTTAAGTTTTCTAGTTGTCTATGGAAACTATAGCCATAATACTTGCCCTTATTTCTTTTTAATAATGGATGAGGACTTGAAAAAATAAAAAGAAAAGTTAAAAGTGGGATGGAGCATAAAATGCACCCACTTAAGTTATAAAAAGAAAAAAAATAGCAAGATGTATATTCAAAATTTCAAAAATACGGGATGGAGCGTAAAACGCACCCATATTAACTTCTCTTGCTATACATGGGATTCAATAAAAAGTTATACCCATGTGAAAGATAAAAAAATTATAAAAAAAAAAAGAAAAAGAGTCTAAAAATGCCATGAGATTTGATTAAGGGTGAGTGAGCTTCAATTGTCCTAAAAGGTGACTAGCAATCTTAGATTTTCAACTTTAATGATCAATTTTCTCTCTTTGATTCATGTGTAGTCTTTGAGACTTTATATTCTTTATGTTGGAAGTAGTAAAGTTAGGAAACTTGTTAAATTTTCAATGCATAATTTAAATTTTGATCTACTGATATGTGTGAGTATTTGAGATAGTTGATCTTTGCAACTTTAGTGTATATGCTGAATGAACATTACTTTGTAATTATTGGCTGTTGAATTTGTTCATGTCTTTTCTCTTGCTTGAGGACAAGCAAGGGTTAAGTGTGGGGGAATTTGATAGGAGCTAAATTGAAGTATAATTTAGTATTTATTTTGTGTGAATTTATGTAATTAATCATGTAATTGTTTGTAAAAATTTGATGTGATATGTTAAACTATGTTTATTTGTACCTGTTGAGTGTTTATTTTGTTATTTGTGTTTTTAGGTGAAGAAACGAAAAGAAGAAGTAAATAGAATGAGAGGATCATGAAAGAGGAACAGGTCACGCCGTGACCAGGAGTCACGTGACGTGACTTGCTGAGAAGAAAGAAGAGGAAGGAGGAAAAGAAGAGAAAGAAGCTGAGAAGAGACGAGTCACGCCGTGAGCAAAGGTCACGCGACGTGACTAAAGAAAAAGAGAAAGAAAAGAAGGGAAGGACTGAGTTGCGAGAGGAGAGGTCACGGCGTGAGCAAAGGTCACGCGACGTGACGCGTTAGAGAGGCCAGGAAAGGAAGGGAAAAGAGAAGAGGAAAGAAGAGGATGAGGCGAGGAAACGCGACGTGAGCGCCAGTCACGCCACACACGCGAGAAGACACGCCGTGAGAGGGAGTAACGCGACGTGACTGGCCAGAGAGGGAAGAAAGAAAGTGAAAGAAAGAAAGAAAGAAGAAAGAAGGAACAAGCGCGTTCTGTCGCGATCGCGACACCGTTGCGAGCGCGACAGAAACGACCGTTGGACGGTTTTGGGCCAAAAATCACTTCAAAAGTCACATATTTTCACCAAACTTTGCAACCATTCTCAAGGGACACAATTCTTAGATTAATATCTATAAATATGTAGTTTTAACTGTAATTTTAGGAGAGGGAATTTTTATTAAGTAATTTTTCTGTATTTTGCAAAACAAATATTTATTAGTTAAATTTCTAATTAGTTTTATGGTTTGAAGAAGAAGATCAAGGAGAAGGAAAACTTATTTTCAAGAGATTGAGAAAAGGGTTAAAGAACTTCTATCTTATTCTCTTATTTTTAATTCTTCTCCAATATTTCTATGAATATCATTTTAATGAATTTGCATGTTTTTATTCTTTCTATTTTCATCAACTTTCATAGTCTTTCATTGTAGATTTTCTATTAGTATCTTTTGCTTGATTTTTACAAGTTAAAGTAATTCGAGAGTTTACTTTATCTGACATCTAATAGAATTTCATTATTAAGATATATTTAAGAGATTGGTATATTGAGATAATTGCTATAGGTTAGTGTCTATTCTTAAAATATGTAATTAGAAACCTCTAATTCATTAATGATAATTGTGAGTTAGAATTTTAATTGTATGTTTTAGGCATTTTAATTCATGTCGAGAGAGTGAGTTAAAAATTTATTCTAACTTGGCTTGCATGAAAGATGAATAAATGTAAATCAAAATGATGGATCAAATTCATTATGTTTAGTTCTTCATTCATATACTATTTATCTTCTTCTGATAAACATAAATTAGGTTTAAATTAAGTAGTTCTAATTCAACCATCAAATTTATTATAATTGTAAACAAGATTAAAATCAATTAGTAATAGTGTGTAAAGACGTTCCTCGTGGGATCGATATCTAAAGTACTATTGCGGTACACCGTATACTTGCGGTATGTTGCATCATTAGGAAATGCACAACAACTTTTCTTACTTGTGTGATGTTTCTGATGATTTTATTTCGCATGATCATGATACATTCATTTTTGATATTAATTCAACTGGCACAACTGCATTTAATCTCGGAACTTTGGAAAATCCAAAGGAAATTTTGCTAGCATCAGACATAACTCCTGAAGAGAGAATAAAATTTGAGAGAATATTAAAAAAATATGAAAAAGTCTTTGCCTGGACCTATGAAGATATGCCGGGAATAGATCTAGATGTTGCCGAACACGCCATCCCAACTTACCCAGAGTTTAAACCAGTCAAGCAAAAACTCCGGAGACTTAGGCCAGAATGGGCACAGAAAGTGAAAGAGGAGATCCATAAGCAGATTGAGGCTAAGTTCCTGATAGAGGTTCAATACCCAACATGGTTAGCTAACGTGGTTCCTATAGCTAAGAAAGACGGTAAGGTTCGAGTATGCGTCGACTATCGAGACCTGAACAAAGCTTGCCCTAAGGATGATTTCCCGCTGCCTCATATTGATGTGCTAGTAGATAGTGCTGCTGCATGTATGATGTACAGCTTTGTGGATGGGTACGCAGGGTACAATCAAATCCTTAACAAGATAATGGATCGGATTAAGACAGCCTTCATCACCGAGTGGGGGACCTACGCCTATCGAGTTATGACTTTTGGGTTGAAAAATGCAGGAGCAACTTATCAGAGGATGGCCACCAAGGTTCTCAATGACTTAATCCATAAAGAATTAGAGGTGTATGTCGACGACATGATGATTAAGTCGGCTACTAGAGAAGGTCACTTTGAGGCTTTAGAAAGGTTCTTTCAAAGGATCAGCAAGTATGATCTGCGTCTCAACCCCAAGAAGTGTATTTTTGGAGTTACATCAGGAAAGTTGCTAGGCCATGTAGTAAGCCAGAGGGGAATTGAGGTAGATCCCGATAAAGTCAAAGCCATAAGAGTGATGCCGATGCCCAAGAAGGAGAAGGACGTCGGAAGTTTCCTAGGAAAGCTTCAGTATATCAGCCGGTTTATTGCCAAGCTAGCTTCAGTATGTGAGCCTATTTTCAAGCTTCTTAGGAAGAATCAGCCAGGGGTATGGAACGATGACTGTCAATTGGCCTTTGACACCATTAAGGAGTATTTGTTAAATCCTCCGGTGTTAAGACCACCACGCCGTGCCAAACCGCTAATCCTGTACCTGGCTGTGGAAGATAACTAAGTGGGTGCTATGATGTCTCAGGAAGATGATTTTGGTGTAGAGTTTGCCGTTTACTATCTTAGCAAGAAATTCCTGCCTTACGAAGCCAAATATATAGAGGTGGAAAAGATTTGTTTAGCAGTTATCTGGGCTTCTAAGAAGTTGCGACACTACTTTCATTCCTTCAAGGTACAAACGGTTGCCAAACATAATCCGCTCAGATACCTCCAAGAAGCACCCTCTCTACTAGGGAAGATGGGAAGATGGTTACTGCTATTGCAGGAATTTGACATTGAGTACATAACCAGGAAAACCATTAAGGGAAGAGCCGTAGCGGAGTTCTTAGCCGAGCATCCTATTGAGGGAGATCAGTTTGAATACAACTTCCCAGATGAAGATGTCACGGCCATAACAGTGCAAGGGTGGCAATTATTCTTTGATGGAGCAGTCAATAATAAGGGAGCAGGCGTAGGAGTTATTCTTACGACGCCAGATGGTGAAAGGCTACCATTGGCTAAGAAGCTGAGGTATAAGGCTACCAATAATGAAGTAGAATATGAAGCTTGCATCTTTGGATTGGAAGCATTACTCGCTCTGGGGGCAAAGACCGCAGAAGTATTCAGAGATTCTTCCTTGGTAATTCATCAGATCAGAAGGGAGTGGTCAGTCAAGGAAGAAAGGCTATTGCCTTATGTAAAGCACTTGAGAACGTTGAGCAGCCAGTTTGAGATTTGTACTTTTCACTTCGTCCCCAGAGACGAAAATCAGTTAGCCGATGCTCTAGCAACATTAGTGTCTATGTGGGATAACCCAACAGGAGTTGTGATGAAACCCATGCTGATTTATAGTTCGGAAAGACCTTGCTTTGAAGCTGAAGAGGTGATGGACATTAAGGCCACTGATGGAAATCCATGGTATGATGACATTCAGAATTATTTAGAGAGATCAATCTTTCCAGAGGAAGCCACTGAGAAGGACCAAAGAATGATCAGGAAGTTATCCACTCAATTCATCAGTGTTAATGGCACTTTATACTAAAGGCAAGCTGATGGTATCCAGTTAAGATGTCTGGCAGAGAAAGAAGCTAAAAGAGTTATGGAAGAGGTTCATGCCGGGGTTTGTGGAGCTCACATGAATGGCTTAGCCTTAGCAAAGAAGATCATGCGCCAAGGGTTTTATTGGCTCACAATGGATACATATTGTTCAAAATTTGTGAAGAAATGTCAGTTATGCCAACAGTACGCGAATTTGAGGCATATGCCAGTTTCAGAGTTACATAACTTGACATCTCTATGGCCATTTGCAGCGTGGGGAATAGACATCATAGGCGAAATCCATCCTACGGCTTCTAATGGGCATAGATTCATCATAGTTGCCATTAACTGCTTCACTAAGTGGGTTGAGGCTGAATCTTTCAAGAAGGTTGATGCAAAGGATCTGGCTAAGTTCATTGAGTGCAATTTGATATGCAGATATGGTCTCCCACATCACATTGTGTCTGATAATGGGGTGCAATTCCTAGCAGAGACTAAACAGATGCTCCAAAAATATGGGATCCAACATCATAAGTCTTCTCCTTACCGTCCTCAAGCAAACGGTGCAGTTGAAGCGGCGAATAAGAATGTGAAGATAATTTTGGCCAAGATGGTTCAGAACTACAAGGATTGGGCAGAAAAGCTACCCTTCGCACTTTGGGGTTATAGAACAACAGTCAGAACCTCTATGGGGGCAACACCATTCTCTCTGGTATATGGAACTGAAGCAGTCCTGCCGGTTGAAATTGAGCTGAAAGCATTGAGGGTAGTCATGGAAGCTGAGACTCCTGAAGCAGAATGGGCACAACAACGTTTGTCACAGATAAATCTGTTGGATGAAGACAGGTTACGAGCCTATTACCACAACCAAGTTTATCAAAAGAGGCTGGCTCGGTCATTTTGCAAGAAAGTACGAAAGCATCCGTTGAAGGAGGAGGATTTGGTCTTTAAGATGATGAGACCGGGAGTTCCAGACATACGAGGAAAATTCAGACCAACCTGGGAAGGTCCATTCATTTTGAAAAAGTTGCTAACAAAAGGAGCAGCAATTTTAGCAGACAGTGATGGGAATGAGTTCAAGGACCCGGTCAATGTCGATAGACTTAAAAGGTTCCATGGCTAAAGACCAAAAAAATAAAAAATAAAAGAGAATGAATGCCCCGCGGGTCGAAAACCAAAAAAAGGCGGCCTTGATAAAATTGGGCGCTCTGTCAGGGTGAAAACCGAAAAAAGGCATCCTGGGCAAAAATTAAGAGCCAAGAGAAAATATTCAATCGAGAAAACCCGAGAGCGCCGATTGATAACAGGAGTTTGATGCTGACAAAATCCACTCCGAGATTAGGTGTAGTCATATGCTTTTGAATTCTTGTCAAATGAAAATCATGTATGATGAAATCATATAGAAATGTACACAATTTTGCAATGAATAAAAGAATATATTTTCATTGATCTTTCAGTTCTGTCTTAAAAAGAAATATACTAATTGTTCACGTAATGATTATTGCTCAGTCCTTCATTGGATATGTGCTTTTTTCTCTTAACAGAAGCTTTGATGATAAACTTCTCTAAAAAAAAAAAAAAGCCGTAACTGGCTCTCTAAGCAAAAGTTAGGCCAAAGGGCAGGGTGAAAACCTGGAAACAGGCAGTCTGCCCTACAAAAATAAAATATAAATATAAAATGAACAAAAGCCGCTGGATTGGGTTGGGTCCATTCCAGGCAAAAATTAGGCAAAGGGTTGTGTGAAAATCCCCTAAGGGACGCATTTCCCGCAAAAAAAAGCTAGTGTGAAAATCCACAAGGGACGCACTACCTTTAAAACAATAACGTTCAATGCCTGGAGCAATAGGGCAGCGGTACTTCAGATAATCCTATTTCAATCAGTTAACACACAACACAGAACATGAATCCCGGGTAAATGATCATTGACCAGGGGGGCAAAGGATATACACCGGACGTCTCTTTCAGAAAACTTGTTGACGATCCTCAGGATTCAGGGGGCATGGTAGAGCAGACAAGCTATAACTTCAGCAAACCTTGGACCACCTAGGGCACAATCTATACATTTTTGCAAGCATTTGCATTCCATATCATGCACACGTGATTTCTTGTATATTCCTATGCATACAATCTTGCAGGAGAAATCGGCGGGGAACACCAACAAAAGCCGAGTGACGACACCAGTCCAAGCATCTAAAGGAGCACAGCTCAAAAATTCACGGCGGCTAGCACGATGGCGGCACTGCCCACAAGAGGTTAGCACGACCACGGCACTACCAATTCACAGCGGTTAGCACGATGGTGGCACTACCCACAAGAGGTTAGCACGACCACGGCACTACCAATCCACAGCGGTTAGCACGATGGCGGCACTACCCATAACAGGTTAGCACGACCACGGCACTACCAATTCACAGCGGTTAACACGATGGCGGCACTACCCACAAGAGGTTGGCACGACCACGGCACTACCAATTCACAGCAGTTAGCACGATGGCAACATTACCCACAAGAGGTTAGCACGACCACGATGTCACCAGTTACAACCAAAAGACAGCCTGCCTATAACACGGCAACAACAATCATCATAACTCCATCCAACAGGAAGATCGCCGCTTCAGGTACGCGTTTCTTTCCTTTTCCTGAATTTTGACGCACCTAGGCACCCATGCACTAGCCTCCCCAAAATTGGGGACAACTGTAGACACCGGGTCCCGAGTAGCCTTGATCAGGATTACCCGGTGATGAAATTTAGCTACGCCGGCTTATAGGCAAAAAGATTGGAGCTCGGAAGTGATTTTCCTTGTCTTTTTGATGAGTAAAAAATGTATTTTAAATATTTTAAAAATATTTTTAAAATTATTTTGGAGAAGAAAAAGTGTGTTTTAGGTTGAGGGTATTTTATATAAAAATTAAAAATTAAAAAAAAAAATCTGCCCGAAAAGCACGGCTGTGCTTTGCGCTGCACTGCGCGCAGTGCACGCGCGAAAGCACAGCTGTGCTTCTTTGAAAGCACGGCTGTGCTTTGCGTGTAGCGCGCACTGCGCGCGTTTCTCGTGCGCAGTCGCCCCATTTCGCCCATTTTCGACCCCCACTTGTTTTTTAACGATTTTTGGACGGTTTTGTGTGGTTTTTGGGTAGTTTTTGAGTGCTAAAAGTGGAGAAAAAATTCAGAAAAGGGGGAGGACGAACTAAGAACATTTAGAGAGGAAAAAAACTGAATTTTGGAGCTTTTGAGTTGAGAGAAAAAATCCATCTTACACACTTGTTTCCAAGAGCTTTTCTTCAAGTTTTCAAGCTATTTTCTAAGCATTTTTACAAGAGAAGACAAGGAATTCAACACTTCTACCTTCAATTCTTCAAAACTGAATTTGAGGGTAATTATTCTTGGTTTTACTCGTTAATTCTCTTGTTAATTTCATTTATTTTTGCTTCCAATTAACATATTAAACATGTAAATTCTCTTAGTCTCCATATTTTTCTTCTTCTTTTATCTTCAATTATTTATTTAACAAGTTAATTCTTTCAAATTTATCGTATCATTTTCATGTCAAGGTGTTTATTTTTATGTCGTTATGCATGTTCAACTTAGGTTGTTAATGTTCTTTACATCCATTGATGTTTATTATGGCTATTATTGTTATAAATGCTAGTTTTATTATTATAATTTGTATTACACTCATTTATTGATGTCATTAGGTATTAGTATCATTATTACCATTAATGTCATTGTTCATATTTTGCATGTATGTTAAATTTCAAATTTATTTTCTTATGCCTTTTATATTAGATATTACTTTAGGCTTTATTATGCATGTTAAGTTTTATTATTCTTATGTTATGTTTTCATGCACATCTTAGGAGTATTAAAATTGATTGTCACTAATCTTTCATGCATGTTAATCATCATTATTGATAAATTGCATTTGCCATGATGTTATCTCACTTTATGCTTGTTAAATTGCATCATAATTATTTTTGTGCATGTTATAGTATCTTAGGCATGTTATATTGTCATTATACATATTATCTTTTATGTCATCTCATCTCTTTGGGTTAATTTCTAACATGAATCTCTTCTATTTTATTTTTGGTTGCAAATCATTATTTTATTCTCATTTGAGCACCAATGCACGAGAAGGAGGATATGCAGACTTTGGTATTTTCATTGCACATTTTCAATTCTCATTTTATTTATATTTCCTTGTATATATTCGTTGAATAAAATGTTTTTTTATGCACGCATGAATAAAAACCACACAAATATTTCTAATAAATTAATTTGGATTTTTCATAATAAATGGGACCAATGTCCTAATTTTCATCCCAAATAAATCATCACATCCAAAATGTTTTCTTTAATTGTGCATGCGGGGACCAAAGTCCTCATAATTAATAAATTCCCCGATTTTATGTATGTTTGCATTTTTAAATGGGAGTTGTATTCCGCTCCTGGTATTATTGTAATTTATCTTTGATGTTATTTTTGATATGTTTATCTTATCGCTTTCAATGTGAACATTTGTGCTTTTAAATTAAAATTGCATCGTGTGGAGAGAGAGCGAGTTAATAAACTCAAAATCAAATTATAAAATTAATCAAGGTAGAAATAGATGCGAAGTCCCAAACCCATTCTCTGGTCTTTGGGCTCCAAGAGGCTAGAGGTTTACCCTCCAAGACACCTCTTGTGTCACGAGACTTAGACATTAATCCTAGGCTCCTTTGGGTGAGAGGTTTAACCTCCAAGACCCCGTTGGCTTGCCCAAAATGGATAAAAGCGTTGTCTTTGGACTTAAGGAGGCGAGAGGTTTACCCTCCAAGACCCCTTTGGCTTGCCCAAAATGGATGAAAGCACTGTCTTAGGCTCTTCGAGGCGAGAGAAACTTTCCCAATGTTTTATTGGGTGGCGACTCCATGAAACCTCCTTGTTGCCCAAAATAGACGCACTTGTAATTTGTTATAAGTTGTCAACGGACCTCAAATGCCCGATCGCCCTCAAGCAGGCGGTCAAGGGGCGCCCACGCGGGTCCTGCGCGCGTCACAGCCAACTAAGTCTTGCATGCAATATAAAGACTTGAGTGGAGAGGCAGAAATTTTTCTTCTCCTCACATGCATTGGCCGGCCACTTCCACTCTCCCTAGTCCCATTTCTGTTTTCTTCTTCTTTGTTTGATTGAATTTAAGAGTTTTGCTTCGTTTTGAGAAGGTAAGTTGAATTGAAGTTATCTCCTCCTACCTAGTTCTGTTTTGTTGGATTTTGAGTTAGTATGTATAACGGACTAAGATTATGAAATTGATTGAATGTATATGAAGCCTTGGACAAGAGAAAGGACTAAGGCAAGGATAAGACTTGATCAAGAGAAGAGTATTGGTTCAAGCTGCATTTTGAGAGGTTAAGGATTATGTGTTATATTTGGCTAAAGTGTATGTGTTGTTAACTTGAGATTTATGAGTTTTTGTGTGATAATTGATAGATATTATAAGTGTATATGTGTAATTAAGATGTGTATTGAAATTATTGATTGAATTTCCATGAGTTTATGATCAAACTATGAACCCTAATTTTTGGGGAAAACTTTGCTCACATTTCACCAGACATCCGTGTGATGTTTTTGTCATAAGTGGAGCTTAATAAATCCAAATCAAGTTATTGTTGCTCCTTTAGAACCCTAACTTAAATATATAAAAATCCCACAAATGACCATGAATTAAGTTTGGCTCTAGGACCCTTAAAAATTGTAAAAACAGACGTGTCTCTACCTTGGCAGGTTCATTGGAACAGTCTATATTGTTTAATTCATATATTTTTATTTAGAAAACCAAATGACCTTAAAATTTTTCCATTAGAAACTCAACATCCTTGGTAACAATTGTTAAGAAGAAAGTTTTGCCTAAAAACGTTTTTAAATGTCGGTTTAGGCTAAACAAAAAATAGTAGTGAAGTAGTCCTGAGTTTTTCTTCTATTTTGCTTAATTTTGGTATGTCACGGTGACAACCAATTCATTGCCACCATGACAAATGCCCAGAGAAGGAAGAATTGCATGTAATTGGACCTCATAGTCACAATAAAGTCATTGCCACCGTGACCCTTCTATTTTGACTATTTTATGTGTTTTTCTTCACGAATTGAACCCGTATTGCACTGAAACATTTCGGGATCTATCCCATGCATATTTAGGATTATTAAATGAGTATGAGAATAGTTATCACTTGGAAATTGTAATAAGTTAATAAATCTAATCATGAGCTTTAATGTAATAAATCTATGAATCCATATGTGTATATATGAAGAGGAAATAATTAATGAACATGAATTTGTATGTAGAACTATATGCATGTGTTTATAGCTAGTACATGCATTCATTGAGTTGTATGAACAATGGTATGAGTACTTGTATGATGAACTATATGTATGTGTTTTAGTTATGTATAGCTAATATATGTATTTATTGAGTAGTATGAGCAATAGTATAACATGATAGTTGAAATGAAGTAATATATATGGATAAGTGTACAAAGTGTTTATTGTAAGCCTGAGTTGTTCATAAAAGTGGATAGATAGGCATGCCTATAAAGGGTTAGATGATTTGCAACTGCTAGAGTGGCACCGACGGGTGTCTAGATGTTTGGCACTGATGGGTGTCTATATGTTCGGCATCGACGGGTTTCTATATGTTTGGTACCGTTTGATATCTAGATGATTTGAGACTCCAGTCTCCAGATGTTTTGTACTGCTTAACAGTACCTATATGTACCCGTATCCACTATCGTATGAAGTCAAGCTATTTGTTTTATATGTTTTATATGTATATCGGATGCTATCATATGTTAGAGATTTATTAGAACTGTTATAAATTGTACATGACTGTCGTACTAGAGATACCGATATATGATTACAAGAGTTTATGAAAATCAAAGATTTGTACATGAAAATGCTAGAGATGTACCCCTGTGGTTATATGCATATGAAAGTACTTAAGAAGTAGTGACTTGATGTTCATGTTATGCTGCCTGTGACTAAAGCTAGAGAATATGCACATGTATAGTCTTAAATATGATATGAAAACTGCATGTTCATTTAGATATGTTCAGTAATGTATATTGTTATATGATTGGCATGCTAAATGTGTAATTGCACTATTGCTTAAGAGTACAAGTAAAGCTATTATTGTAAATGATCATACAAGAGGTGTGCTATGTGCTTATAAGTACATGTATGAACATGAGATGTATTGACATGCTTATATTGTATAAGTAAAGTTAGAAAGCACAAACATAATATAATTTACTAAATGTCAAAGGTAAATGTATAGCAAATGATTTAAGTGTTCAACATGTTATTATATGTTAAATGCATATTCCTATTATTATACTTGGAATGAATATTGTTATATGATTAACATGTCAAATATGCATATGCCATATTGTTAATGCTTGCGACTTCACAAGAAGTCTATTATTTGAGTTATCCCCACTAAGCGTTATCGCTTAGCACGGGTGTTTTCCCATGTAGGTTGCCGGTTTAGAGAGATGTTGAGCATCTACAGGTCAAGGCCACTAAGAGCAAGTTAAAGTCCCTTTTTGTATATTGTTTTGATATAGTATTTTTTATAAGTCATGTAAATGTTTATTAAAGGAATACTCTTGTTATGTATAAGTGTCACACCCCAACCTATAACATGGATACTTCTACTCGTGATTAGAGATAGAAGGACCCAAGATAGATAGGAGTGTCACATCCCACTAGTACAAACATACAAACATCACATACAGAATAATATATCCAGCGTAAATAAATAAAAAAAAAACTTTAAAAGAAAGAAGAGGGATACAGAACAATAGGAACACTTTTATTAATATACAGAATTAGTTCTTTACATATTACATCAGATTACAAAAAGAACCAATTTACAAAAGCCCAACCTACGAAGTTCAAAAGGGCTAACAAAACATTTTTACTATTACAAAAGAAGGAAAGCCTAAACTATAAAACTTCTGCACTCTAGTTGCGTTGGCCTTCCCGATGCAACACGCCCAGAACACGCGTACCAAAACCTTCCACACCTGCACGGATAAACACCCGTGACGGTAACAGAAAACACATGAAAACAATACAATTATATATATACATAGATATATCATCATACATATCCAATTCATTCAATTGCATTCTCATTCAGAATTCTTGCACAAAGGCACTCAATAACACCTGCTTAATCATAATGAGTGGATAACGAGTACACATAGATACTTGAGAGTATCGGTTCTATATGATAAACACATAGATACCCGAAGGTATCAAACATTCTTTTTATTTTATTCCAAGTTGTTACACATAGAATCTTAAAAAAGATTCAGACAAAGGGATCGCGAGGATCCAGTCGGGGGACCTGATCAGGGTCCAAATCGTACACATAGCTGCAGCGGCACATAACTCTATTAGGCATGCCTAACTATCCACTTATCCGACATTAGCAGGTTATGCAAAATCTTATCACATTTACATGCATATATTACTAAGCAAGAGATAGTCAAAGCTTAATAAGATTGCATGCAAAAGAATTTAAGTCATTAAGCAAAAAGAAGGAGAAATCAAATTTGGAAGTCACGTCTGTCGCGCTCGCGACGACTGTCGCGCTCGCGACAGAAGCCAAGCTACACTTCCCCGCCTCGTCTCGCGATCGCGAGAGATCTCGTGGTCGCGAGAGGACGCAGGGATGGCTCTTCTGTCGCGCTCGCGAGGATTGTCGCGCTCGCGACAGAAGAGAACCTCTCGGAGCTCGAGCCCTCTGTCGCGCTCGCGATGGTTGTCGCGCTCGCGACAGAGAGCTCCCTCGAATTCTTCGGCGCGACATCTCTCGCGCCGGCGCGAGGATTGAAACCCCCGCATTCTGTCGCGCTCGCGGCAGTGTCGCGATCGCGACAGACACGGGTTTTTCAATTCTTACGCCCAAATTCTGCAGATTTCACACAAATTTCACATCCAAACTTCCAAAATTGATTCCAAAACTCAAAATTCAGCAAATCAAGCATTCACAACTCATAACATAAATAAAAACCCAACTTCATCACCATTTAACTCAATTAAATCCAATCAATTTCATGTCCAAATGCAAGAATTTCCAAAACAGCAATTTTAACATCACTTACAACTATTCACATAATTTCTCACAATTCCTTCAACAATATTCATTCTTTCACATCACATATCACATAAATTTCAATTTAAGTCATAACCACTCAACTCATAATCCCAATCAAAGCATAAACACATTTATCAAACTCAAATCACAAAAATGCACAAAAAGATGAACAATCCCAAACCTTCTCTCCTTAGCTCCTAATCGCGAGCTCCGCTTCCGCTTGCGATTCCTTTTCCTTTATCAGGTCTAGGAGCCTCCTCTGAACCATAAACCCATAACAATCAAGATCAATTTTACAACTACCCACAAATGAATTTACAAATATTTAAATCTAGAGAAGAGGAAAGAGAAGGATCTAAAATACCCATAACCCCCAACTCACCTCTAAGCTTCAAAAATCCACAAGTTAATCAACTAAATCTTCTCAAGGGAAAGGAGAGGAAGTAAGATCGGGCCAAGAAGAAAGAAAGAACAAGAAGAAAGAAAAAGAAAGGAAGAACGGCGTGAGATGGAGAGGAAGAACGGGAAAACAAAAAGGGAAAGGCTGATTTCTCTCTCTCTCACCAAACCCATAAATGCCCACTTATCCTCTTTGCCACATGTCACACTCTCCTTAAGCCACATGCCCTTTAACACACCCTACTCCCAAACTTGGCTATACACTCTAGGCTAACCCTTACTCATACTTTTACTTCTATACACTCACTTATACACTAGTCTAATTTCCTCTTCTCACTAATACACACATATATACACGGACAGGCTCAAACTACTGGGGTGGTTTTGGGGTGTTACAATACTCCCCCACTTAACAGAATTTCGTCCTTGAAATTCTTACCTGATCCAAACAACTGAGGATATTGCAATCTCATAGCTTCTTCTGGTTCCCATGTAGCTTCCTCAATACCGTGATGCTGCCACAAAACTTTGACTAACGGTATTTGCTTATTCCGAAGCTGTCTGACTTCCCGCTCCAAAATCCTCTTCGGTTCTTCATCAAAAGAAAAGTCTGACTGAATCCGGATATCTTGCACTTATAACACATGTGAAGGATCTGACCGATATCTCCTGAGCATAGATACATGAAAAACGTCATGTAATCTCGCTAACTCCATAGGCAAAGCTAACTGATATGCTACTGGACCCACTTTCTTTAGAATCTCATACGGCCCAATAAAGCGTGGACTTAACTTGCCTTTCTTTCCGAAACGGAGAACCTTACGCCACGGTGACACCTTCAAGAAAACTTTATCCCCCACTTCGTACTGTATATCTCTGCGCTTCAAATTAGCATAAGAACGCTGTCGATCTTTAGCTGCTTTCAAGTTTTGTTGCACCACTCTCACTTTCTCCTCGGTATCCCGCACTATATCCGGACCAATCATAGCCTTTTCTGACAGTTCAGTCCAACATATTGGTGTTCTACACTTCCGTCCATACAGTGCTTCATAAGGAGCCATACCAATGCTCACTTGGTAGCTGTTATTATACGCAAATTCCATTAAAGACACATACCGATCCCAACTTCCTGCAAACTCTAAAGCACAACTTCGGAGCATATCCTCTAAGATCTGAATAACCCTTTCTGATTGCCCATCAGTCTGCGGATGGAAAGCAGTACTGAAATTCAACCGTGTTCCCAAAGCTGCCTGAAGTTCTTTCCAAAACTTAGATGTAAAGCGAGGATCTCGATCTGATACAATGGATGACGGAATCCCATGCAACCGGACTATCTCATCCACATACAGTTCCGCCAACTTGTCCATCGAGTAATCCACTCTCACAGGTAGAAAATGTGCAGACTTTGACAATCGATCTACTATAACCCATACCGAATCATGTTTACGCTGAGTCATAGGTAAACCAGATACAAAATCCATCATGATGTCATCCCATTTCCATTGAGGAATGGGTAAGGGATGAAGCAATCCCGATGGCACTTGATGCTCGGTTTTCACTTGCTGACAGGTAAGGCACCTTGAAACAAATTCTGTTATCTCTCTTTTCATTCCGGGCCACCAATAGTATTGCTTCAAATCTTGATACATCTTATCTCCACCAGGATGCATAGTGAAGACTGAAAAATGAGCTTCTTGTAACAATTTCTTTCTTAACTCACCAACATCAGGCACACATAACCGATTCCCATGCCTAAGCACTCCTTCACTGTCTATCAGATATTCTGTCCGCTTGCCCTCTTTCACTGCTTGACAAACACGCTGAAGTACATGATCATCTAACTGTGCCCTTGCAATTTCAGATCTCAAACTTGGCTTAACTCTAAGTTGAGCAATCAGAGCACCTTCAGAATCAAATCTCCATCTACCTCGGCTAGCCAGCAAAGCAGACAAAGACTTCCTACTAAGAGCATCCGCTACCACATTAGCTTTACCCGGATGGTAATCAATGATACAATCATAATCCTTGAATAACTCTAACCATCTCCGCTGTCTCAAATTTAATTCCTTCTGAGTTAACAAATACTTGAGACTCTTGTGATCGGTGAAAATTCTGCACATCTCCCCATACAAGTAGTGTCGCCAAATCTTAAGCGCAAACACTACCGCTGCCAACTCCAGATCATGAGTCGGGTAGTTCCGCTCATGAGGTTTCAACTGTCTCGATGCATAAGCTATTACTTTACTCCCTTGCATCAGAACACAACCTAAGCCAATACCCGAAGCATCACTATACATAGTGTATTCCTTACCCGAAACCGGCTGTGTGAGCACAGGAGCTTTAACCAACAACTCTTTTAAACGATCAAAACTGGCTTGACACTTTTCAGTCCATACAAACTTGACATCTGTCCGAAGTAGCTTGGTCAAAGGAGATGCTAACACTGAAAATCCTTGAACAAACCGTCGATAATACCCTGCTAAACCCAGAAAACTTCTCACCTCAGGTACATTCTTCGGAGGCATCCACTTAACAATCGCTTCAATTTTACTTGGATCAACACGTACACCTTCTGCTGATATCACATGTCCAAGGAAGGCCACTTCCTTTAACCAAAACTCACACTTGCTGAGTTTCGCGTACAGCTGATGATCTCTCAACATTTGCAATACCAGCCTCAGATGTTCCTTATGCTCTTGTTGATTTCTGGAATACACCAAAATATCGTCAATGAATACCACAACAAACTTATCCAGATACGATCGGAAAACTCGGTTCATCAGATCCATGAAGGCTGCAGGCGCGTTTGTCAAACCGAAAGGCATTACTAAAAATTCATAATGACCATAACGCGTCCGAAAAGCCGTCTTAGCCACATCCGCTTCTTTAACCCCCAACTGATAATAGCCTGATCTCAAATCTATTTTAGAGAATACCCCTGCTCCTCTTAACTGATCAAAAAGATCTTCAATTCTCGGCAATGGATACTTATTCTTAATAGTCACTTTATTAAGCTGTCGGTAATCAATGCACATCCGAAGGGTTCCATCCTTTTTCTTGACAAACAATACTGGAGCACCCCACGGTGATACACTAGGCCGGATGAATCCTTTATCCAACAATTCTTGTAACTGACTCTTCAATTCCTTCAATTCCATTGGAGCCATTCTATAAGGAGCCTTTGAAATCGGAGCTGTGCCCGGCAGAATCTCTACTGACAATTCAACCTCTCTCTCGGGAGGTAACCCCGGTAACTCTTCCGGAAAAACATCTACAAAATCTCTTACAACCGGAATATCTTGAATCTTTACTTGACCTCTCCGAGAATCTAAAACCACAGCCAAAAACGCTTCACATCCCTTCCTGATGAATCTTCTGGCTTTCATAGCTGATACCACATTATGCAAAGAACTACTTCCAATTCCTTTCACAATAACAGGCAAGTGATCCTTATCTCTCAAAACCATTACTTTCCTATGACAGTCTACTACTGCTCGATGCTTATCTAGCCAATCCATCCCCAAAATAATATCAAACTCATGGAATGGCAAACAAATCAGATCTACTACAAACTCAATACCCTGAATCTTTAAAGGACACTTTCGACATACACGATTAACCATAACACTCTGACCCAACGGACTGGATACACAAATCTCATATTCCATCTTCTCCTCACTACCCAAACTATCCCACAACTTACCAGAACACACATAGGAATGGGTAGACCCCGGGTCAATTAAAACATAAACTTCAGTATCAAACAAAGAGAACTTACCGGCAATCACTTCAGGAGCATTCTGTTCCTCTCGGGCTTTCATAGCATAAGCTCTACCAGATGATGGCACAGGGCGATCCACTGTTTCCGAGGCTTCTCTATCTCGAGATCTTCCACCTCGACCCCTTCCTCTACCCCTGTTACGACTTCCTTGGGGTACATTAGATCCAGCTCGACTCCCTTCCTGTTGTCCCGAAGGATCTCCATATCGACTCGGACAATTCGCGAGCATATGATCCGTGGAACCACATCTAAAACAGCCTCCTGTTAACCACCGACACTCACCCCAATGTTGTTTATTACAATACGAACATCGAGGAGGGCCATCTCCTCTACCTGAGCCCGCTCCCCTAGAAGAACCCTGCCTTCTCCCTCTAGGGGCCGGACTAGCTACTGACTCATCAGCAAAGTTTCCTTGTGATTCTCTTGGCCTCTTGCCTGAAGAAGAGCCACCTCTTGCAGACTTTCTTCTTTGAGCCTTTTCTCTCAATATATTCTCAGAACGCTCCGCCCTCAAGGCTGCCTGCACTAACTGATAATACCTCACATTTGGAGCCGACATCAGTGATATTAACATCACTTTTAAAGATTCATTCAAGCCTGCTTCAAAATGCTGACATCTGAACTCTTCTGTGAGAACCCTTGGCGGCGCATATTTGCTCAACTTGGTAAACTCATCCTCATACTCAGCCACAGACATGGTTCTTTGCTTAAGAGTTAAAAACTGCGCCCACTTGGCATCCTTATAAGCTTTGGTCACATACCGGTTCTGAAACTCATCCTCAAAGAACTCCCATGTTATCGGTTCAGGAACTTGCGGTTGACTAGTCACCAATTTCCACCAATCATAAGCTGAACCTTGTAACAAAGACAAGGCACACTCTACTTCTTGCTCCGGTGGGCATCTTATTTCCTTAAGTACTCTGGCTGTCTTCTCTAACCACATTTCTGCTTTAGAAGATTCATCTATACCGGTACCAAAGAAATCCTCAGCACCATGCTTTCTCAACCTTTCTATAGGTGCACTTGGTGCTGTCACTCTTTCAAGTACCCTTGTCATACTCTGAAGCATCGCTTCCATTGGTCCCAAAGGCACCTCAGGTCGTCCCCTAGGAGGTTGAGCCGGACCAGAAACTGAGGGATCCTGCTCTTGGGGATTTGCACTTTCTGCTGACCCCTCAAGTGATCCACGAGCGGACTCCATAACTACAAAACATACACGCAGTGCGCATCAGGCCAACACAACCCCAACAGACAGACTAACACACTGAAACCCAGTAACACCTATAACCCATTTGCTCTGATACCACCTAATGTCACACCCCAACCTATAACATGGATACTTCTACTCGTGATTAGAGATAGAAGGACCCAAGATAGATAGGAGTGTCACATCCCACTAGTACAAACATACAAACATCACATACAGAATAATATATCCAGCGTAAATAAATAAAAAAAAAACTTTAAAAGAAAGAAGAGGGATACAGAACAATAGGAACACTTTTATTAATATACAGAATTAGTTCTTTACATATTACATCAGATTACAAAAAGAACCAATTTACAAAAGCCCAACCTACGAAGTTCAAAAGGGCTAACAAAACATTTTTTACTATTACAAAAGAAGGAAAGCCTAAACTATAAAACTTCTGCACTCTAGTTGCGTTGGCCTTCCCGATGCAACACGCCCAGAACACGCGTACCAAAACCTTCCACACCTGCACGGATAAACACCCGTGCTAAGCGAAATCGCTTAGTGGGGAAACACACAATGCATGACCGCCACTCACAGTGACGGTAACAGAAAACACATGAAAACAATACAATTATATATATACATAGATATATCATCATACATATCCAATTCATTCAATTGCATTCTCATTCAGAATTCTTGCACAAAGGCACTCAATAACACCTGCTTAATCATAATGAGTGGATAACGAGTACACATAGATACTTGAGAGTATCGGTTCTATATGATAAACACATAGATACTCGAAGGTATCAAACATTCTTTTTATTTTATTCCAAGTTGTTACACATAGAATCTTAAAAAAGATTCAGACAAAGGGATCGCGAGGATCCAGTCGGGGGACCTGATCAGGGTCCAAATCGTACACATAGCTGCAGCGGCACATAACTCTATTAGGCATGCCTAACTATCCACTTATCCGACATTAGCAGGTTATGCAAAATCTTATCACATTTACATGCATATATTACTAAGCAAGAGATAGTCAAAGCTTAATAAGATTGCATGCAAAAGAATTTAAGTCATTAAGCAAAAAGAAGGAGAAATCAAATTTGGAAGTCACGTCTGTCGCGCTCGCGACGACTGTCGCGCTCGCGACAGAAGCCAAGCTACACTTCCCCGCCTCGTCTCGCGATCGCGAGAGATCTCGTGGTCGCGAGAGGACGTAGGGATGGCTCTTCTGTCGCGCTCGCGAGGATTGTCGCGCTCATGACAGAAGAGAACCTCACACAAGCTCGGAGCTCGAGCCCTCTGTCGCGCTCGCGATGGTTGTCGCGCTCGCGACAGAGAGCTCCCTCGAATTCTTCGGCGCGACATCTCTCGCGCCGGCGCGAGGATTGAAACCCCCGCATTCTGTCGCGCTCGCGGCAGTGTCGCGATCGCGACAGACACGGGTTTTTCAATTCTTACGCCCAAATTCTGCAGATTTCAAACAAATTTCACATCCAAACTTCCAAAATTGATTCCAAAACTCAAAATTCAGCAAATCAAGCATTCACAACTCATAACATAAATAAAAACCCAACTTCATCACCATTTAACTCAATTAAATCCAATCAATTTCATGTCCAAATGCAAGAATTTCCAAAACAGCAATTTTAACATCACTTACAACTATTCACATAATTTCTCACAATTCCTTCAACAATATTCATTCTTTCACATCACATATCACATAAATTTCAATTTAAGTCATAACCACTCAACTCATAATCCCAATCAAAGCATAAACACATTTATCAAACTCAAATCACAAAAATGCACAAAAAGATGAACAATCCCAAACCTTCTCTCCTTAGCTCCTAATCGCGAGCTCCGCTTCCGCTTGCGATTCCTTTTCCTTTATCAGGTCTAGGAGCCTCCTCTGAACCATAAACCCATAACAATCAAGATCAATTTTACAACTACCCACAAATGAATTTACAAATATTTAAATCTAGAGAAGAGGAAAGAGAAGGATCTAAAATACCCATAACCCCCAACTCACCTCTAAGCTTCAAAAATCCACAAGTTAATCAACTAAATCTTCTCAAGGGAAAGGAGAGGAAGTAAGATCGGGCCAAGAAGAAAGAAAGAACAAGAAGAAAGAAAAAGAAAGGAAGAACGGCGTGAGAAGGAGAGGAAGAACGGGAAAACAAAAAGGGAAAGGCTGATTTCTCTCTCTCTCACCAAACCCATAAATGCCCACTTATCCTCTTTGCCACATGTCACACTCTCCTTAAGCCACATGCCCTTTAACACACCCTACTCCCAAACTTGGCTATACACTCTAGGCTAACCCTTACTCATACTTTTACTTCTATACACTCACTTATACACTAGTCTAATTTCCTCTTCTCACTAATACACACATATATACACGGACAGGCTCAAACTACTGGGGTGGTTTTGGGGTGTTACAATAAGGACATTAATATTGACATACATATGTATAGTAAAGCATATGATAAGGTTATTTGTATATGCATGTATAGTAGTATGTGTATAGAGATAATATTTCGCTGCAAGTGTGATGTATGATTTATTATTCTGCTTCCGCATGAGCGTATAGTATGTGTATGCATGTGTAGCAACCCGATATCCTCCCAAGGGGTATTGGGGCGTTCAGGCGTCGCTTGGAGCGAGCGATGGGTCACCCTCTTGACAAATGGGCTACCCATCGGTCAACCCCAAAACTAAACTTTCAACTAAAAAACTCCTCTCTACGCACAGAAACTTCCCGTCACTGAAGACTGTTAATCCTTGCGAATTCAAAAGGCAAAAATCTACAACCTTCATCCGTTTGCCTGAAAACGGGTCCTAATATCTTTATCGGGTAACTCTGATCTAGACTGCCTTAGGACCCGGTGTCTACAGACTCAATTCAAACTCTTGAATGTTGTGCTTAACCTACGCGCAGAAAGAAAGCACGCACTAAGATAAAAGTTTAGTGGTGACTACCAAATTTACTTATCCAATACTTAAAATATTAAATGTACACATACAATTCAAACACACAAGCATAAATATATTTTGTATAATAGTCACTAATTTCCTTTTCGTAGCAAACACATATCCTATTTTCTTTCGTTGTATAAACATTTAGTTACGTCTCTTTTTATAGTAAACGATTCAATAACAAATTATTCCTTACTATCAATAATGCACAAACACTACGTACAGTGAGGCAACATTTATTCAAATCATTCCACACCCATTCACAATCAACCGAAATTCATAAAACATCTGCAGTCAAGTTTTCAAATCAGTAACCTAAATCTCATTACATATAGATCATGCATAAACACTTTTATCATGTGTAACCCTATTAATTTCATGAATTCCTAAACAGTTATTGTACATATAATATAGCATTTAATTTCTTATTTTTACATCAAGAATTACTTTATCTTTTATCTTATACTATAGTGACCAATGACATATATATATGTACGTTATACATATTGGTGGACATGCAATTCAAATGCACATGCAATTCAAATGCATATATATATATATATATATATATATATATATATATATATATGTACGTTATACATATTGGTACGTTATACATAT
Organism: Excoecaria cochinchinensis; assembly: GCA_947683425.1. NCBI lineage: Eukaryota > Viridiplantae > Streptophyta > Magnoliopsida > Malpighiales > Euphorbiaceae > Excoecaria > Excoecaria cochinchinensis. Next base: position 1,133,867 of record CANTUQ010000021.1, on the reverse strand, counting down.
TGGTGGACATGCAATTCAAATGCATATATATATATATATATAGCTAATCCATCATGCTAATAATTAATAAAATCATTTACCAATATCATTTATTCAATTAAAATTTTTATTGTTAAGCTAACATTTTATTTCTTAATCTAAAACGTTAACATGCATTTGTTGACCTTTCAGTTAAATATCTATTTTTATACTCTAATTTTCCCAACTTAACTATTAATTAACGTCCCTTTCTTAGTTTACCATTTTACCATTTAACTTTACTTTTTATTCATTAATTTACTTTCTGGCCCTTAAATTCATATTTTACTTACATAGTTACCATCTAGTTTCTTCGTTTATACATTTAATTCAGATTTGTCTATTTGTTATTTAAATTCACTAATTTACCTATTTATACTTATTCCCGTATCTAATTATCATTTTGCTATTTTTATTCTTAATTTCTTATTTATTTATCATTTAATCCTTTGATTCATATATTTACCTTATATTCACATATTTACCTTCTAATTTCTATTTTGGCACCAACATTTATTTTCATCTTTAATTTTTCATTTTGTATGTAAATTAACAATTTCGTCCTTCCAATGTTCAGTTCTTTACATTTTACCCTTATATCTCATTTCTTTTACATTTACACTACACTTTCACAATTAATCTTATTTTTTTAATTTGCCCCTAGTAATTATCCGATAGAAATCACTGAACCGGATATACGGGACACGGATCATTTAGGTCCAGAACAGTAAAAAGTGACCCTGAAGGACCACAATAGTCAGATGCAGTACAGTACAGTGAACAGTCAAGCAGTAAACAGTAAGCAGTTCAGTTGTGGTAGACCGCCATTAGACTACCTAAGCGAGTTGCCATGGCTGGTACCATAGTATGGGTGTCCCTATGGCTAGCTAACTATATCTTGAACTAGATTAACTACCAGAATACTAAGGGCGATGTACATTTATCTTTTACTATTCTCTCTTTCATTATCACATTATGCTTTACAATAACTTTATTTCATACCAATACACATTTATACATATAACTTCCATTCTTTACTTCTATGTTGCATAACATGCAAATATCATATTTTGTCACTTATCATATTTATTTAACAGTGTTTATCACATAATTTAATTACATTACATTTATATCAATTAGGCCACATCATTCGGCCATAAACAATACTTTTGCTTAAATTCCACTTTGATCCAACCATCTAATTCCATCATACCCTTAAGTTATTCTTTACTTAATTATTCCATCAATTTCATTAAAACACATGTACCTATACACACATGTATATATATCCAAAATTCACATAGTTAGCTCCTGTTCTTTTATACTTTTTTATACTCACATTATTACAACATTAAATCAAATAAAACCTTTAACTATTATTTACATATATTAGGTCAGAATACTCTTACTATTCCTAAAGTTTTATTTCTAATTTCCTCATCAAATATTCCTTATGTATAGCATAATTAATCAAGTTATGCTTTTACTTTCTTAGTTTCATACATGGTATACCACTCTATTGTTACTGGCTATTTTTATATCACGTTTATTTCTTTTACTTAAGCCTGTTCTATTTACTTATTAATTTTTAGTTTCATTACTTCAACCTCATTTTTTAAAACAACATATATTAGGTTTATATTTCACACAATTATATATTAAGAATCATGGACTAACTATCTAGTTGTTCGCCAAACATTTCATACACGTTATCCATCCTAAATTTTCACCTTCCAAGCTTAATTTCAATTACCCTTAACTTTTAATACAAATACATACACATATATAAATCTTTTCCATGCTTATATAACTTAACTTGAATAACTAGCTTAAAACATTCTAATAACATTTACTCATTAAATTCGAACATACACATAATTGCATTCTATTAAATTTCTTATATTACTAAGAACATATTGGTCATACCAATTTTTCAATTAAGCAAATTCATGAAGATTATAACAAAAGCATTTATGATTTTAAAACTCTAATTAGCCATTATCATATTACCTACACTACTAATAAACTCTTTAACTTAGAACTTAACCTGTCCAAATCCTAATATAAAAACGACTTCGATCTTCAACCCAAAATAAATGAAATATCATTAATTCAAACTTTAAATAAACATAATTGAATTTCCCATTTAACATTCAGTTGTCCACCAATTCATCATGTATTAACAGTTATAATATACTATATCAAGATTTAACTATCATTAAATTTTTTATTAATTAATTACTAACCTGCAAATTAATCCATATGTCTTTAATTTTTGTGATTTTAATATTTGACTTCCCAAGCATAAGGCAAATTATAGCTTCCCTTATATTTTTCATACACTCAGAATTTTACATTTGTTAATTTAATGTCAGTTTAGCCAAATTATATCATCAACCAACATAACAAACAAGTCAAGTAACTAACCACATATTTTCACATACTATAATTTATAAAATCAATCCCTAACAGATTTAATTTATGTATAAATCACATGGAAAAGTAAGTTTGGTAGCCACTTACTGTTTTTCTGTCGTTTTGGTCCCCTTCGTCGATCATCGGTGTAATACCCTTATCGCTTACATACATTACATTGCTTATTCTAGGATCATGTTTGCTTAATTATTGTTTAATCGATACTTATGGCAAAGGCAATAAATTTTTTTTCTTTTGCTTTTAATTTATTCTTTTAAACTGTCACGTCACTAACATATTACATTTAATCTATTCCAATCATCACATCGTATCATTTAAACACAATCTAAAACATTTGCCATAGCTATAATACATAGTATATAATCAAACCTAAACTATTACATATTCATGCCAGCAATAATATACATACTATTCTTATCTTCAATCCAGAGGTCCGATATGATCTCTAAGCTGATAGCACGCCTACTTCTCAGTCGTCTCACTTCATACCTACACACAGTCAAATAACTATGTGCTGAACATTAAATATGCTCAGTGGTGATTACGAATCTAAAAATTTCCAACTCTAGCTTAGACATACATATACGTACACACACATACATGCACATTACTTTAGCCCTTAGTTTTAGACTAAACATTGTCATATTACTATCCGGTCTCTCATTTTGCTTAAATCCTGAATTTACCCCTTGACTTAGCACTCTTGAAATCCTTACTTTAACGTTTTTCACTTCTATAATAGAATTACTTCATTCACTTCAATTCACTTTATATACTTCTATAATACATTTTACTTTAATAAATTCCTAAATTTCATTTCACATTTAAACGCCGGTTTTACTTTCACTTCTTTTTATCTCTTATTCTATTAGTATCCATTTCAATTCATGTCAACATCACATGTAATAGAATTTCCATCTCACCTTTGATACAATTTCCATATCTATTACTATTTGGACGTTTTTCACTAATTTATCTTACTTACTTGACCTAACAAATTTCTAACTTATTTTCTTTTAAAATCTTCACTTTCTACTACATTTCCATTATTTACTTTTAATCCGTGACAATTTACATATTTATCTCTAAGATAACTTAATTATCCATTAATCCTTTAAAGTTCATTACATTACAATTGTATCCTTTACTTTCAATTATTTATCAAAATGCCATTATTTCAATATTCACTTATAAAGTTACTCTTTGGTCCTCATTTCTTCAATAATTTACTAAAATACTCTTTGGTTCATTTTATTTACGACTTTGCCACTAGTTGCACGCTTTACACTATTGAATTCATTATTCCTTTGTGAAATTACAGTTTAGTCCTCCATTTCTTACTTTTAGGTCTATTTTACATGTTAGCTCTTATTAAGCTTTTATATTGAAATTAAACCAATTATTCATTCATTTGGCTTATAAATTACATATTAGTCCTTAATTTAACGTTCTTATGTCAAATTACATTTTGGTCCTTAACTTTACATTTTTTGCATATGTGTCATTTTAACTTAACTTTTCTTTTACGTATCACTTATTAACCTACTTTTACACTCAATTACTATTTTGCCCCTAAACTTTTACTAATTTATCACTTTACCCTTCTTTTAACGTTTACTTACCATTTTGTCATTTATTTACCACATTTTCACATATATTCACTTCTTAGCTTATAATTTATCAATTAGTCTTTCAACTAATTATTTTTTCGATAAATTATGTTTTAGTCCTTAAACTTTTATCTTCTTTCATGTGTGTCATTTTTCACTCAAATTATCGTTTTCACTTCACTTTTTATATTTTCATGTCATTTTACTATTATTACCTGCTTAACTTATTATTTGGGTAAATTACTTTTTTCACCCTAAACTTTTCATTTCTTTCATTTAAGTCCTTTTTCTTTTCAATTCTCATTTCATTTTCTTTTTCCATTTCATATCACTTTAACATTATATTATCCCCCTAGTACAATCTCGGCAGAAAATCTGCAGACTAGATATACGAGACGTGGACCCCATAGGTCCACTACACTGCACTGAGGAATGATCCCGAAGGACCACTCCAACACTATCACTGAACATTGAACATAGAACATATCTATGCACTATGGAAGACCATCACGAATCTGTCATAATGAAGCAAGTCGTTATGACTTGCACCGCGGTATGGGTGTCCCTATGGCTAGCCGAACATATCCTGAACTAGATTTTGATTACCAGACACTACTAAGGGCAGTACTTTTTCAAATGACTTTCAATCCACTTTTCATGCTTAACACTTCCATTTACATTGACATTTCATTTCCATTTCATTTTGCTGATTACACAACATTTTCATCAACGTTACGCATTTCATATTACATATTAAGTATGCTTTAGTCATTAAATGGCCATGAATTTGCTTCAAAGCCACGTTCATTCTTTTCCTATCATTTCACTTCAGTTGTTCATTTAATCAAAAGTCATATCAAATATACATCTAATTTCAATCATTTCAATTTTTGTCAATATTTCCCACCATGGACATAATGGGAAAACATTTTCAAAAATACTTAATTAATTTCTTATAATTTCAATTAAGTTCACACACTTTCAAATCATATACATAATCATTTTATAGCCTTAATGTCATTAATTGGGCTAATTATATCTTTGATTCATTATGTCAATTATTCGATTTTCATGTAATTCTTTTCATTAAACTTTTTTTTTCACTTTTAATTCATTCATTTGTCTAACTTATCACTCACATATCATATATACCATATAATTTATCACGTTTTCCTTACTAAACCATTCAGCCACCACTAGTATTTTACCCTAACATTTTACTTTTCATTCTCTTATCATTTATTCCACTAAATTAAGTCTCAATTCACACGTATAAACCCTTTTATCACTCTGAATCACAAGATATACTAAACATATACCTATGGATACCATTATATTTTACTATAATCAAGACTTACACTTAGTTTTCTTTCACTTTAATTATTCTAATTAGTCTATTAACCTCCTTAAACTCACTTATCACTCCAATTTCAATTACACATGCATTTTTACATACAATTACTATTCAAACATAATACAAAACCCTAATTTTAACATGAAAATAATTACATTAGGTAATAACACACCTCATATCCATGCTTTAACCTTCATAACCTCCTCAATCTTGATCCTTAACCTTTGAAATAGCTTTTCCTCTTGATTTCCTAATTATGGCCGAAAATACACAATAATAAAACATCCATTAATTTCCTTGTTTTATCACATATAACCTCATAAACACTCATAATACATCCTAATCTATCATCTAAAACCAAGAAATTAAATTAAATCATCTTATTCCTCTTACCTCTATTTGAAGATATAAGCTCAAATCCTTGCTTTTCCTTGCTTTTAATCTATCAAATGGATACTAGAGGCTATTATACTCTCATAGAAGGGCTGAATTACATTTAGGGTGATTAAATTTAGGGAGCAATTGAGTAAAACTTGGAGGAGAGGGAGGGACTTCTGCCAAGCAAGAGGAAGAAAAGAGCTAAGGAGATAAGGATTAATCACCAACCAATCTTCCATTTAATTGCTTTTATAGTGGGCCAAAATTGGTTCAACCTTGGTCCAACCAATGGTCCAACCTATGAAGGCCAATTTGCCATTTCAGCCCATTATGAAATTTTCTACGGTTTCTCACTTCCCAATTCTAATTCATCCCAAATTTGATTCCATAATTCATATCATGTGAAAACTAGGCTGTACACAAAATTTCATCTCAATCAAAGTCCATTTCTAGTCTGGTTCAATCAAACCAGTCCGATTAGCAAATTTTCGGTGTTCTCAAAAAATTCCCTTTTCAGTACCAAAATTTCCTACATATTATTTAGAGTCCATCTAGAAATTTTCATCAATTTTGATAATCATTTGCTATTATTAAAGCCTCAGTCAAACCTCCGATCAACCCGAGTATTATTTAAACCGAAATAATAACTTTTTCCTTACTTTCTAAGGTTAATTACTCATAAAAATGACTTCCTAATTCTTAAAATATATTCAATAGACTCCAAGAATATTTTTGACTCGATCGAAAACCATTTCTCAGTCCGGTAATTATTTATCAATCCGATAACCCAAATTTTTGTGTTACCGTAAGATTAATTTCTCTTTACCATATGATTCTCCTCATTAGTACGAGCACATCCTTATTTTTAAATTATTTTTTTAAGATCCGAAACATCATTTCTTGCCTTAAGGTCTATAGATGTCAAATTATGAATTTGCCCTCAATCTTTTGATTAATACCAAATGTATCCTTAACTACATTTAACCATCTCAATTAGTCAATTTCATGTTTCAATCACTTTAGTACTCAAGACACATACAAATTCGGCTAGAGTGCATTGCAGGCCCCTACAATCAGAGACTCACCCGAGCCTTGCCGGAGCTCCACTAGAGATGACACCACTACCGAAATGAAGCTCATGGTGTCTGGACTCATTTGTAGGTGGTCACGCATTGGTATGCCAAGCTATTTGACCGGAATCATCCTTAGAAGTCTCTGAACACCCCAACGTCGATCTTTCTATCGCCGGCGAATAAGGAGGTAGGGCTTACACCGGAAGCCTCCCCTCGCCATCTGGAGTCGACCGCCGCCTCGCGTGTCGCTATCAGCCGCCGGAGTTGGTCAAAAAATAGGAGAGAAGATTCAACTTCCTCTTACAAAATCGAGTCTGCCGTCATGAAAGGGGGGAAGACAGGCTGGACGACGCTGTAGGGATTACCGATAGTTCCATCGCTATCACTGGTCTGCCCCTTCGTCACTCTCTCTTTCTCTTTCTCTTGGTGTCTTGTTTCAGATCTGATCTCCCCCTATTCTTTTTCTCTATCTTCTAGTTTTTTTATTTCCCCTCTTTCTATCTTTCCTCTTCTTTCTAAATTTATTTAGACAATTCTAGACTTATAATGTTATTATTGTATTTTTTTATTTTATTTTATTTATCATTTACTTATTGTTATTATTATTATTATTATTATTATTATTATTATTATTATTATTATTATTATTGTTGTTGTTATTGTTATTGTTGTTAGTATTATTATTATTATTATTATTATTATTGTTGTTGTTGTTGTTGTGTACTTGTCTATTTAAATGCATATTTATATATTATCATTTATTTAGCTAAATTATCCAAATATTTAATTATATGATTTTTAAAGAAAATTCCAGGTCTCACGGGTCAAAAGTTGACCTTCAATAAATTTTTAACTTACCGAGTTATTATTAGCAACACTAAAAATTTTAGGGCATTACATGGTGATTTAGGATCATTTGATTTTCAATCATTTGATACATGCGAGTCTTACTTATTGGGTAGAATGACAAAAATACCCTTTTACTAGTAAAGGAGTACGAGCTAATAAGACGTTGGAATTAATGCAGTCAAATGCATGTCGTCTAATGACTACACATGTTAGAGGAGGTTATTCCTACTTCATAACCTTCATAGATTATTACTCCATATATGGATACATCTATCTAATGAGGTATAAATCTGAAGCTTTTGAAAAGTGCAAAGATTTTAGAAATGAAGTAGAGAAACAACTTAAAAAGAATAATAAGACACTAAAATCATATCAAGGTGGAGAATATTTAAGCCAATAATTCCAAGATTATCTAAGAGATAATGGGATTTTATCTCAATGGACTCCACTATATATGCCATAGCATAATGGTGTATCTAAGAGGAGAAATCGAACACTATTGAATATGGTTCGATCCATGATGAGCCTAGCAAACTTGCCCAAGTCTATATGCATTAAAAACTACTATTTATGCATTAAATAAAGTTCCAAGTAAATCGGTTGATGTTACTCTATATGAAATCTAGAATAATAAGAAACGCACACTTTCACATATGAAAGTATGGAGATGTTCTATGTAGGTAAAGAGGACAATGTCAGAAAAATTGGATGCGAAGCCTAGTAAGTGCTTGTTTCTGTGAAATCCAAAGGAACCAATTGGATATTACTTCTATCAACCCTTAGAATAAAAGGTGTTTGTTTCAATGCATGTTGTTTTCTTAGAAAAGAAATGCCTTGTAATGCCCTAAAACTGAAGTCTATTAATAGTAACTTGTTACCTGTGAAAAACACTTTTCGATGTAGATTTGAAGAATCAAAATTTAACGAAAATGACTATATTATGGAGGTTATAAGGGAGATGAATGGTAACAGAGTGGCTAAAAGACATAGTTGACCCAAGATAGTCGATAAGTACTTTGTGCTAAATAATTAAGTCGTATAAGGAATTAAAAAACAGATATTAAGTGCAAATTTATATTAGCGATTGAATTAATTTTTTAATTTAACTGGGAGGATAAAAACACAGACAACATTATATGGTAGGATGTAATTGTAAATTATCTGATTTAGGGCCTCTAGATTTTTCTAGACTAGTAAACCACAGCCATAAGAAAAGCAAGGTTAAAAATAATAAAATAAAAACACAAAAGAACAGAAAAATCAAGAAGGGGAAATTTAATGACATGAATTGGCATTTTGCTTAATTAGGGTAATTAGTCAAGTTTGATTTAGGGTTTATAATTTTTGATTTAAGTGTATTTGGAAAAGAGGACTTAATTGCATGAAATAAATAATTTAAGTGACTAAAATGTAATTATGCATGATTTATTAAGAAAAGGATTAATTAAGGTTAAGCAAGATTAGTTTAATCTAATCTTGGTTAGTAGTCCACGTGTCTTGGGCAGACCTTACTAACCAAAGGCTTACATGCATGTATAAGCCTTTGGTTAGGACAAAGATCTGCCCCTCCATCTCTCTTCTTAGTTTTCTCTTGCTCGGTTAAGCTTCATTCTCAACTTCTTTTTCTTCTTCTTCTTCTTCTTCAACCTTAAGTCCATCGAATTCTTATTGGTTGGTTGATTGATTTCTGAGCTATGTTATGTACTTGGCAAGTCAAGTTAATTAATTGTGTTAGATTGTACTTCTTCTCCTTTTTCTTTTCTGTGTTGAGATTGGAATTGATCCCTTGTCTAATTCTAGAAATTGGATGTGTGTTGTAGTGGAAGAAACCAGAAAAGCTAAAGGAAAGGAGAAGCTTGGGGAGCCAAGTGCTAAGTGAGCTCTTTAGAGCAAAGGTGTAGAGGTTTGGGAAACTTTGTGATTGTGTGCTAAATTGATAGTTGATATAATCTGAAATGTATGATTGTACTGTCTGCTGAATTGAATTAAAGATGTGTATTTGTTATATAATTCAATCGCTATGAATTTTATTAACTTATAAGCAGGAAACCCTGTTTTAGGAGACTTGAGAATTTATTGTGCAGTTTCTGAGTTTATGGATATCTATTGTGAAATGGAATGTGCCAAAGTGTTCATGCATGTGTTAAGGTAGTTTATATTGAGTTTGGAAAATTAGTTATGCCAATTTAGTTGTTTTCAAGCTTGACAAGCTTGTAAGTGTAAGATTGGTTTTTGAGGTTCATTTTGACCTACTTGGATTGTTTATGTTATAAGATGAGTTTTATAACTCTAAATTGTGTGAGGTTAATGGGACTAGAATTATAATTTATATGCCTATAATTTCTATAGAAATAGTCCTTGTGTTTTGAGGACTCTAAGGTCTTCAAAATTGCCTATATGTGTAGCTAAAGTTTTGTAGGAGAGCCTTTGGAGAAGTTGTGTTCCCTTGGCCATAACTCCTTGATTTTGAGTCCAAATGTGTTGAGGTTTATACCATTAAGAATTTAAAACATAGGTGAACAATTGATATGAAGGCCATGCTGGCTGAAACTAATGTTTTGGTTGGCTTTAGAAGTCATATATATAGAAGTAAGAAAGTGCTTAAAAGAGGTAAGTGAAGTAGGAGCTTTGAACATATAGTTCATGCTCTGTCGTGAGCGCGGCAAAAGGCTCCGTATGGCATAATTTTCCAGGTTGTGTTATATCGTGAGTGAGAGCATGACAGAAGTCTTTTCATGTCCTGTCACGTACGAGACTTGTGCCGCGAGCATGAAAGAAGGGTATGTTAGGTCTGTTGCGAGTGCGGCAGAGCTATGAGTTATGAACACTTGTTAGTTGTTCTATTGTGTGTGAATTATTGTATTGGGTTTATGAATGATGATACATATAGAAACTATAAATGTGTTAATCCATGTGAACATATATAATGAAGTGTGGGCTTGTTTGATAAAGATATCTAATGATATGATATTGCTTAATGTGGTTATATGGACGTTATACAATGCGATAATATGAATATTAAATGGATTAATAATTTATCCTGCAAGTCGAGTCGTGGATAGATAGGCATGCCTATAGGGTCAAGTGCTACACCCGAAGCATTTTTTATTCCCGTTTGGAATCCCCAATGCGTATAGAATCCCATTTGGATTCACATATATATATATATGAATATATCGGTACCTAAGGGTACTAATGCGAAATTGTTGTACCTACAGGCACTAAAGCGTAATTGTTGTATCTAAGGATCCTAATGTGATTTATGGTGCTTACGAGTACTAATGCGTTATCCCGTTATCCACTTCTAAGAATATACAGGCAAGGTAAGAAATGAATGATGGATTAATAATAAGCAATGTGATACTATGCATTATGAGAATGTGATGTAATATCTGAATCTAAGAATATGCGAGCAAGGTAAAAAACAAATGATGAATTGTTAACTATTAATGTGAATTTGATGTGTTATGAAAACAATATGTGATATCAGAATGTAAGAATATGGTTTACTGATGATGTTACTATGAAGCATAGGAATGGTAATTGATATACTATGTGGTGTATTACTATGAAGCATGTACATGATGATATTTAATGATTGCCATGAATGGATATTATATGTTGTTTCCCCAGTAAGCGTTATCACTTAGCATGGGTGTTAATCTGTGCAGGATCTGAAGTAAAGCAAGTTTGAAGGATGGCCCCGCATCTTCTTTGGTCAACACATTAGGGTCCGTTATTCATGTAGGTTCTTTTGTAATATGTAATTTGTAATTACAAGTTTTGGCATGTAAAGTGAAGTGATGTAATAGCTGAGTTTTGTAACTATAAGTTATAATATGTGCAAGAAGCTAATAGTATGTAATATAAGTTGTCATATGATGTTATGTATTTATCGAATAAGTTATGGAATGTATCTTGTTGTTTTAAAAAGGAATTTGTTAATTCAGGATTTTGTTTATAGCTCAATTGTGTATGCGTTGTGTGTGTGTGGCGACACTCTTTGACTACTATAGCGAAGCTATGCATGCGATCGGGGAGGGGCACTATAGGTTATGGTATCAGAACGTAGCCTAGGTTTAGTCGTTTCTAGACAAAGTGTAGAATAGAAATGCGTATAGTTATGTTGACCCAATACAGACGTCCTTGTGTATGTATCAGATTGATGGATGCTTCTCAGGAAGCTAGAGAGGAGACCACATAAAGTGTTAATCTGAGAGACCCAGATTTGTCTGTGTCTGGTTGTAGACAGCGGGTTCTGAGGCAGCCCAAACCAAAGTTAACTAATGATGAGAATGATGCCTGTTCACAGGCAAAAGACAAATAGAAGTGATGATTTCCTCGAAAAAAAAGTACTTTTCATTTTTTAAAATTAAAAAAAAATGTTTTTGGGGGCCTATGCAGTGAGGCCCATCTCACTAACGTGAGATGCAGCCTCACATTAGTGAGAGGCTACCTCACGCGCATTTCTGCCCCAGCTCTCCTTTTTCGCTTTTCCCGGGATCTGGTTGGAAAAGACAGGTTGCACGTCTGATTTGGAAAAGGGAATCAAGGGTTTTAAGAGGGATCTACCTAAAGAAACCCTAGTTTTTCACTGCACATATAAAAGGAAAAGTAAAAGAAGGGGGAGGTTATTTTTGAAAATTCCGAAAGAAAATATACAGAGAAGAGCTTTGAGGGCAAGAAAGTGATTTTTGGGTTCTCAAAGTATTCTGAGATTGCTCTTGAACCCAGGAAATTAATTCCTGACGTTTTAGATTCAATCGTCTTCCATTTCTTCCTTCAACGTAACTCTCATTTGAAGCTTTTCTCATTCTCTGTTTTTATCTATTTTCAAAGCAATCAACCAAGGCAACAACACTTCTTCATTTGCAAATCAAAAATCATATCTGAGGGTAAATACTAGGATAACCATCTTTTTCTTTCTTTCTTTTCCTTTTTTCTTTCTCTTCCTCGTTTTGCTTTACCAGTTAGTTCTTCTCTTTGTACATACTCTATTTATTCTCATTTGATTTTGTTAATCTGTTTATTGTTGTTTGTTATCAGACATGAACCTTAAATATTTATTGTGATTAATCGACATGTTTGTTGTTCTATTATGCATGTTTTGATGGTGTGTTATCGTGTTTACTAGTCTATCAACATTGCTCTGTTCGTCTCTGTTTTTCGTTTGTCTGGGTAGTGCCTATGTTTTCTTCTATCCGAATTGTATTTTTCGACCGGATCTTGCCTTTACTTTTGTTCGATTCGCATTTGTCCGATCGGATTGTGCTTTGAGTCTGAGTCGTGCTTTTGGTTTTCTGCACTAGTCGTGATTTTCTGTCCGAGTCGTGCTCTTCATGTGAGTCGTGTCTTTGCTTTTCTGCACGAGTCATAAGCCTTCGTCCGGGTCGTGTTACAGATTCGTGCGTCGTGCTCGTTCGACTGCCTCTTCGGGTCGTGCGTTTTTGCATGACTCGGCCCCTTACGGCTGCCTTCACAACTCGTGCACACTTGCATGAGTCGTGAAGGCAATGCACGACTCATGCATCCTTGCACGAGTCATGCTCTCTTTGCACGACTCGTGCAAGGATTGCATGCGTCGTGCTTTTGTTTAGCCCACCCCTTCTTCAGCTTTTCCTTACCCGAACGTCTTTCCTTCCTACCCGAACGTTTTCCTTCCTATTTTTCAAGTGCCCGAACATTTTTACCTTCCCGTTTCTCCCAAATATCCAAACACATAAACTAATTAAAATGCATGAAATATGATGTAATTTATTCCATTGATCCAGTCAATTTATGTCCTAATTCACCTTGTTATTTCTCTAGTTTTTACTCAATTAATTTCCTGTAATAATTATTAATGATATTGCTGTTGTATTATTATTTAATTCATTTATTTATTAATTTTTATTTAATTGTTTGCTCATATATTATTCATTTAATTTACTTTGCTAACATTTTATTTTTTGTTTTGTTGTCTCAAATTTGTTTATTTATGCGAGTTATATTTACGCACGGGACGGAGAACCGGGAGATCAAAGACCTTCGAATTTAGGGTTCACATTTTTTAATTGTTGCATTTTATTTATTATATTATTCTTTATATTGTATGTAAAAATGTGTTTGAAATTCTCCGTATTATAGAAAATCATGTTTTTTACAATAATTAATAAACTTGGAATTTTTCTTAATAAAATAGACCAATGTCTTATTTTAACCAATAAAATCTCACTATCAAATAGAGAACTAATTTTCACAAAATGGGATCACTCATCCCTGTTTTCTCAATTAATACCCAAAAATAGTTCTCTAATTTTTTAAGTTAACAAAAAGGAACCAATGTTCCTAAAATTCAATAAATCTCCCGATTTATGTATGATGCATTTTTAATTATTTTGTATGTGTTTATTTATTCATTTTGGGCCCTTATAATTAATTTTGGGGCAATTTTTTTTTCTTATGCTTTCTTATTTTGGGGGATTGTTCTGTCCCATTTTTTATGTAATTTATTTACTGCCCTTTTTTATCGATTTATTTAATGCTTTTCAATATGCTTGCAATGCGCTTTAAATTCAATGCATGATCGCGTGAGATGAGAGATGGAATTTTGATTTCTTAAAAACTCATTTATAAACTTAACTTAAGGCATTAATAAGAGTGAAGTTCCGAACACTTTCTCTGGTTTAGACCAATAGAGGTTAGATGACCTTTCCCAATTTCTCGTAAATTGGGTGGCGACTCCAAAATACCTCAAAGGTGCTTAAAGGCGTCGTGAGGCTAGATGATCCTTTCCAATGTTCTATTGGAAAGAAGGTGTCCAAAATGCCTCATGATGCCCAAGATCAAAAGACGCAAACTAATCCCTCAAGCCCTAAAAGTGGGTCTCGCATAGGAGGGCCTTTGTTAGGTTCGGCACGCGTCACATCGGTCCTTTTGTACCAGTGAGTGTTGAACGAAATGTTCCGATGGTACCAATGGTTGCTCTGCTTAAGATGTCTGAAGATATGGCAAGGGTGTTAGATCGTATGATAGCACCGAAGCTCCAGTGGATTTGTTGAGAAAATATGGGGCTGAGTAATTTTGTGGTACAAGTCTGGATGAGTCCTCTAAAGCAGAATTCTTGATAGAGAAAGCGCAGAGAGTACTTGATGAAATCATATACCCTCAAGAACGCCGCCGTCCTCCACCAATTATGCTCTACCATCTCTTTGTCTATCCTATTTCATTTTTCTCTCTCCTACAGAAAGCCTTTCCTCCATTTTTTAGCCACCTCTTGTGTCGGGTGGTGATACGAGCAACATAGGAGGACTACTAAGGAGGAGGGGATCCTTTCGATGTCATTATGTGTAACACCCTTATGCTATACAAACACACTCTAACAATACTGTACGATTACCATGATTGAAATTATATTCTTAAAATCCTTGATTTCAAATTTCGGGTAATTTTTTTTTCACTTTAAAATTGAACCCACGTATCCATTTATCACTTAATATTCTATCTTGTCGATTGACCTATAACTGTCAAATGTTGGTCAAATTTTTGTAGCATAATGGCTTATAATCTTAACTACCTAAACCTACAAATTCAACCAATCCACAGCCCACGCGGGGGCACAACAATAATATCACAATCATCATCACTATCAGTCCAAAATAACCATCCATCACCGAGTTATACATCAGTCATACATACACAAAAAAAAAATCATTCCAAACCTCATATATATACATGCCAATTAACACATACAAAATAAACTTCCAACATTTCTTCACCGGTAGCGCTCCCAAAATCATTAATGTATGCTTGCTCTGCTCCTAAGGCGTACCTACACACAATCAATAAAAACTACATGCTGAGCATTAAATATGCCCAGTGGTAGTTACAAATCCAAGAATTTCTACTACCTAGATAATATATTATTTAACATAATATTTTTATTCTAATACATGCATTAATTACAATTAAACACTAAATTCATCAATCAAATCACTTGTTCACTTATATAATCACATTGTTAACTATTTACACTTTAGTCCTTCAATTTGCCTTACAAATTTAAAAATTACAATTAGGTCCTTATCTTTTTCAAAAGTTACGATTATGTCCCTTACTTTCTCTTAATTACCAAAATGCCCTTATTTACACTTATTTTTCATCTTAATTACTACATAACCTACAAAATTACATTTAGTTCCTAGTTTACCACTTTCATGCCAAATTACCCTTTAGTCCCTATACTTTAATTTCATTACACTATTATCATTTTAATTACACTTTTCACCTAATTTCTTCCATTTTTAACTATTAAGTGTAAAATTACTGTTTCACCCCTAAACTTTTTATTTCTTTCAATTTAGTCCCATTCTTACTTATTTTCTCATTTATTACTATTTTAATCAATTTAAATGCATTTTACCACAATGCCCCTAGTATACACCCGGTAAAAATCTTCGAACCGGATATGCGGGACGTGGTTCCCAAAGATCCACTACACTATAGAATGATCCTAAAGGAACCATTCAACATTGGCACTGCACTACACTGAACATTTTAAACATTGTACACTGAGATAGACCTTCATTGGCCTATCGATAGGGAGTCCTCATGACTCAGACTGCGGTGTGGAATCCCTATGGCTAGCCAATTATATCCTAAACTAGATTTTACTACCAGACTATTACTAAAGGAAAATAACATCAAATTTTTACTTATATCGCTTGAAATATCAACATGTCATATTCGGCCAAGTCATTCTTTTCACTTACAATTTTTCATACACACTCATTTATCATCATACATTCATTTTATATCATTATATGTGATAATACACATTAATATTCCATCCATACCCATTCGGCCTAACCATCATCAATTCACTATGTCCACTTTTCTTTCACTTACTCACTTAATTAGTTGAATCACATGTTATACACAACACATACATCATTTACATGCCTTAAACACCAAAGTAAATTAAGAATTTCACCATGATTCAATTCGGCCTAGGTTAGGGTTTTAGTTCCATGTTTCATCTTTTCATTTTAAATACATACATAAGCTTATTTAGTCTCACTAATCATGATTATCGAGTTAGATTCAATTATCCATGCATTTATCTCCATTTCACATCAAAACATAACCTAAAATCCAAACTAAATTAATGGAAATAAAGGGATTTTGTAATGACAAACCTCAAATACTTGCACTAAGCTTCCTTTTCCTTGCCTTTAGCCTTGGAAACTCCTTGCTCACCTTGCTCACCTATGGTGGCCGAAATTATACAATGAAATTCCATCAATTTCATGCTTTCCTTTTACAAAATAACTTCATAAACATACTCTACACACTTGAAAGTACCCATAGGAACCCTTAAACCCAATTAAAAATTACCTAAATCACTTACCTTAAAATCACACCTAAATTTTAAAACCTTAGATTTTTTCACTTCCAACACTTCAAATGGACTCCAAATACTACCTTCAAGTTATAGAGCAGCTGAAATTTATCTACGAGTCTTGATTTTGTGGAGAAATGGGAGGAGAGTAGAAGAAAAATGGAGGAAGAACTATGGTGTAGAATTTGGCCAAGGAATGGAAGAAGAGAGGCGGTGGCTGCTGGATTTCTCTAGAGAAATCTGGCTTTATGAAGGCTTATATAGTGAGGATTTGAACCGAACCAAGTCCAACCAAAGTGATCCAACCGGTTTGGGTCCATTTTTGATTTTTAAGCCATTTTTCCACTTTTCAATGGCAACTACAAGTTCCCCCACTTGTTTTCACTTCCAACCAATTCCATCATTCTTAAAATATGAAAAATAGCCTCTCTGCAAAATTTAAGCTTAATCGAAGTCCATTTGGGGTTCGATTCAATTCAACACTTTTCGGGTCTACCGTAATTACTAATCTTTTACTGTTAAAAATTCCTAAAAATTATTTCAAACCATTTTATTCCCTACAAAACATCCTTTAGAACTCAATTAATATTTTTAAAAATTAATTCAAAATTTAGTCAACCCTAGTTACTATTTGAACCGAACCAGAGGCAAACTTCAGTTTGACTTTCGGGGACCTATTTGACTTCATTTTCGCTCCAAATTTTACCACTAAACTCCTAACAGTCTACAAATCAAAATTACCAAATAAAAATTTCTCAGCAAACTGCTGCCGATTTCAACTATATGGCTACCCCGAGGTCACCCATCCTATGATTGCTATGCCTCGGGCATGCTTAACTCTTTAACTCCACTGAATTTAAAGGTACTAAAACCGACATATCATACTAGAATCACATTATAGACTCTACAAAATTCACTGAATACTACTAAGCTAGCATTTGGGCCATTACATTATGTCTTTCTCATTCACCGGTAACAAAGAGATCGAATATGGGTATGCCAAAACATTCCGGCTCCGATTTTGGCCAAACGATAATGCTTTATGGCATGTGACCACTGTCGTTGGATTCCACATGACGTTAGCTTCTTCCAGACATTCTAGGTTTCTCGTCGGTAAAACTCCCATGACTGTTGATCGGTAAAAATAGGATAATATTGATATAAATGAGTATAAATTTTATGGAATATTGACCTCCAACTTGTACATGTACTACCCAAATTACCTTTCTATAATTTATTAAGAATAATATGCCTGTTAGAAATTCTTTCAAATTCTTAGTTATATGTTTGATTCATTTTAGGTAACAAAGCTTAAGTTAACTATGATTTGTTTTGTTAATGTGTTTGGTAAGGCTAACCCTGCCAAGAGTGATGCTGCATGGAACCTTTGCATTATTTTGACTTATTTAGTTGTTTAACTATAAGAAAAATTTTAATTGTTTGATAAGAAAGTGTACATAATGAATTGAAAAGTAGGGAAATCCTTCATTTAAGAAACATTTTTGACTAAAATACTATAAATTTAGAACTCTTTTTTTTTATTTTTAGTTTTTATATTTTTTATTTCAAAAAAACAAATTTTGACAAGGAAATCATCACTTTCAACATTTTTATCTGTAAACAGGCATTAATTTCATCATTGGGTAATCTCTAATCTGGGTTGCCTCAACATCCGGTGTCTACAGTTGCCTCCAATTTTGGGAAAGCCAGTGCATAGATTCATAAGTGAGCCAAAATTCAGAGAAATGGAAAAGAACGCGTACCTGAGGCTGTTACCTTCCTGCTGTGTTGATGGAGTTGTGGCGAGTTTGACTAACGCTGGCTTTGTCACACCCCAAAATGGCCCTAGTCGGAATGTGCATGCTAAGTTGGGATAAGTGAGGATATTTTGGTAATGTGCGCATATAGAATTTGAGCATTAAGTACCTAATTGAAAGATAATTAAGTTAAGTGTGGGAAATTATTTGGTGTGCTTGTGGTGTATGGATGTAAGGTGTTTGTTGTGGTATTATCTAGTGAGGTAGGAGTATGGTGACTTGGTGTTTAAAAGTCAAAGGAGGAGTTTTGGTCCAATAGGAGGTTTCCAAGTGGGCTTGGTAGGTGGGCAATTAATGGGAAAATGAGAAAAAGAGACAAAGAATGAGGGAGAAGAGCAGATCACGTTTTCTGCTCTCTCCTCTTTGTTTTTCTTTCTTTTCTTTTTCCCGTTCCTTGTTTCCCCTTCCTTGGTTGTTTGTGATTTGGTGTCTTGGTGGAGCTTAAGGATTGCTTGAAGAGGTAAGTTGGGGTTTAGGGTTCCTGCATGCTGTTCTTCTTCTTCTTCTTCTTCTTCCACTGGTTTAATTTGAGTTAGGGTTTGGACTAAGGATTTTGTGGGTTTCTTGTTTGTGTAAGCTTTGGGTTGCAAGAAGGAGCTTAAGGACAAGTAAAGGATTGAGGATTGAAGCTTAAAGTGTGATTTTTGGATCTTCAATTC
Organism: Excoecaria cochinchinensis; assembly: GCA_947683425.1. Taxonomy (NCBI): domain Eukaryota; kingdom Viridiplantae; phylum Streptophyta; class Magnoliopsida; order Malpighiales; family Euphorbiaceae; genus Excoecaria; species Excoecaria cochinchinensis. The sequence continues at coordinate 1,114,294 of CANTUQ010000021.1, read as the reverse complement.
CAGGTTTGGGAGCTTTAATTTCTGCATTGGAGCTTTTGAGTTGTTTTTGCCCTAATTCTCACTTAGGTTGTAAATGTGTTTGTATTATTTAAATCTCTGGAATTTTGTGTGTTTTGGCATATGTATATGCATGATTTATGTGGGTAGATGTGTTAGTAATGCATGAAAAGGATTGAATTGAAGGCATATGAGTTTGGGAATTTTGCATTTTCTGGGTTTCGATATTCTGAGTTTTATGTTGGTTAGTCCCTGTTTTGGATGAGTAATTACGAAGGAATTGATTTTGTATTATTCATGTTGGTTTTTGCGTGCTTGAGGAAGCTAAGTTCAGGTAAGAATGATTTGGTTTTGTGTTTGGGTGATTTACTGAGAATTATGTTCTGTTAGGGTTTTGGAATCGGATCGGGGAAGAGAGTATTGCTCAGACTGGGGAAACTAGTCATAAGTCGTGACTCCCGGTCATGACTCATGACTTTCCTAGAGCTCCAGTCATGAGTCGTGACATCCGATCACAACTCGTGACTGGAGAGAGAGCCCCAGTCACGAGTCGTGACTGGAGAAAGAGCCCCAGTCACGAGGCTTGACATCCGATCACGACTCGTGACTGGAGAGAAACCCCAATCACGAGTAGTGATTCACTACTCGTGACTGGAGTGAGACGCCAGTCACGAGTCGTGACTCCCAGTCACGACTCGTGACTGGCCAAATGTCCTCAGCTGAGTCGTGACCGGCCTTCTTCCTCCCTTGTGCATGTGATCTTTGGCCACTGTCGCGAATGCGACTCGTGTCGCGATCGCGACAGTGAGCCTTTGTTCGGTTTATTTTCTAAATTGCCCTGTTTTGTCTAAAATGAATTTCTTGTCTCCTCTGTGTGAATTTTTCTATTTTTTTAGCATGGTATATTCTTTTGTCTGGACTGTAATATGCTATTATATGTATGATGCCTGGAGTTCTTCATGATAAGCATATGCTATATTTTGGAATATAATCTATTTATGCTTTAAGTTATGAACTCAGCATGTATTGATATTATGCTATGCCAAATTTATTTGAATACCATGGTTGATGTCTGAATGCATTATTATGCTTTAGCCTTTGAACTCAATGTGTTATGCTTAAATGTAATTTGGATTATGCATGGTTTATACTTAGTTATCCTCATCTACCGCATGAATAGGATTTTGTATTGATAATCATTGGCATGGTATTGCTTCCATACCTGACTTTGACATGCTTTAGAATATTGGTTAATGTTAAAGTGTGTTGACTGTAGTATGTTTTGCAATAGGAGTTGTATGATTTATGACCGACTTTATGAGCATATTTATATGTCTATCGTACTCTGGTTTATGTATGATGTATATATTTATATGCGTTGTGCGATTCGAAACGTGAATTATTTTATGCATAACCTGCAGGAGTCAGTCTAGTGGATAGTTAGGCATGCCTAATAGAGTCTCTTTAGCTGCAGCCCTGTGGACGTTTGGACCCTGATCAGGTCCCCCGTTTGGTTCCTTCCGAACCCTTTATGTGTGTGGATCCTCGCGATCCTTTTTAATGTGTTTGGATCTTGTTTAAGATCCCCTCAGTGAAATGTTTTAATTGTGACCAAATAAAATGGTTTTCGATTCGTACCCGTAAGGTACCCTTTGGCCGATTTGTACCCGTAAGGTACTATTCGTACACTCGTTATCCACTATTGTGAGTCAGCAGGTGCTTTGTTGGTTTGTTTTACTTTGAAATAACTATAAGAATGTGATACCCGAATGAGCATGATAATGATTTGAGGAATCATTTTATATGTATATGAACGTGGATATGAGCTTCAGAATGTATGTCTTTTTATGCAAGCATGATTTTTATATCTATCACGATTATCCGCATTTGTCATATGATGTGTTATAAGCTTCAGAATGCTATGATTGTGATTCGAATATTATGTATATACGTATGTGACTCAAGCATATTTCTTTATATTTATAAGCATGTGAAACGGATTAGTTTTGGCTATAAGTATGTAAATTAATATGTTTAAGATTGTGAACTTGACCTCTTGAATGCTATGTAGGTAGAGCCATGTTATATGTTTCCTTGATTTATGCCATCATAGTGATTTCAGTATGTTGGCATGTGTTTACATTGCAGGGTGTGATAACATATGTATTGTGTAATGTTATGGAGTATTACTGTGTATATGTTATGCCGATCTCTGCTGTTGTAGTAATTTCAGCATGTTGTTAGAGGTCTATGTTTCTCTGTATGCCGCTACGTGTATTGAGGTAGTATTGTGAGAGTATGATGTATTAGCTTTGTAAGTGGTTTCAGTTAGTGAATGAGCATCGTTGGGTAACGGTCTTATGCATGTTTAGATAGTTAGAGATTATGCTTTGATACTTATTGGATCTCAGTAAGTGTATGTAAGATTTATTGGTATTTTCGCATGATGATGTGATGAATGTGATGTTATGTTATTATTTTGGTCTCGGCTGTCGGTGTGTCTTTGGTCTGATTTCATATCAGAGTGGTGCAACGGTAGTGTTGTGCTTTGATCTTGTTAGTCGGTTCTTAGCTAGGGTGCGTGTATTATGGCATGATAGTTGTATGTTTGGACTTCTAGTGCCGTTGCATGTTAATTGTGTGCATCTACGGGTATTTTGGTATGACTTCTGCGTGTTTATTATTATTTGGGTCCTTGTATGATCCGCCTTCGGATATCTGAGACTTTGGCAGAACTGGTAAGTGTTTGCCTGCGAGTTTATAGGTATCTTTGCATGAGGTTATATGTTTGTTTGTTTAGTGTCCTTTCGTTCTGTTCCTCCCCACTAAGCGTTATCGCTTAGCACGGGTTCTTTTCCCGTGTAGGTGGCAGATTTTGGTTCGGTTCGAGTCGAGCATCTGCAAGGTCGGCCACGTAGGAGTTCATGGTGTTTTGCTACTTTTGGTTTCAGTTCCTGTATTTTGAATCCTGTAATTTCGTAGCGTTTTGATTATGTATTTTATTATGTAAGGATATTATTGTAAGTAGGTTTTAAGTTAATCCTTCGTTTTATCTTTCGCCTTAGGCTTCCGCTATATGATTGTATTTATGTATTTAAGTTATTGTATGTTCAACTATTGTTTCTTTAAAGTTTTAATTTACACTGTAATTCTGTATGTCGCTATGTATGAAGTGTGCTTCTGCTTAGTGTATGCGTGCATGTGTGTGAGTGAGCGTCGGGTAGCGCGCCCGCCGGCGCCCTTCCAACGGGGGCGACGGTGGGTGTGTTACAGGCTTGTTGACGTGTTAAGCTACGCTCTTTGTGGCTAATTAACGTCATCTTTTTGGCGTGTTGAAGGATGGTTGGTTGTTCCCTAAAGAACGGTTGCCCCCTAGAGGATTTTCGCTAATTTGTATATTAGTTCCTCTAAGAGGACATTGGAGAGTTGCCTCTTAAGAGGTTTTGGAGGATTGCCTCTTAAGAGGATTTTGAAGGATTTGCCTCTTAAGAGGACCTGGAGAATTGCCTCTTAAGAGGACTTAGAGAATTGCCTCTTAAGAGGATTTTGAAGGATTTGCCTCTTAAAAGGACTCAGAGATTTGCCTCTTAAAAGGACTTTCGGATTTGCCTCTTAAGAGGTCTTGGAGATTTGCCTCTTACGAGGTCTTGGAGATTTGCCTCTTAAGAGGTCTTGCAGATTTGCTTCTTAACAGGTCTTAGGGATTTGCCTCTTAAGAGGACTTGGAGATTTGCCTCTTAAGAGATCTTGGAGATTTGCCTCTTAAGAGGACTTGGAGAATTGAACCTGTGTAGACTTCATGTTGGTCTGATTGTCCAGCACGGGTGAGTGCCTATGTTGTGTTGAAGCTGTCCTCGACCCGCTTTTGTGCGTGTGGTCTTTATTTGGACTTTTCCTACAAAGTTGTGTGAATAGGAATACATACAAAAAGATTGTGTGTGCGTGTGAAAAGTTATATGCAGATGTTTGTAAAAGAATTGTGTGACATGAAATGCATTCAAAAATGAATAGACCGTGTCCTGGGTGGTCAAGGGTCCGTTAAGTGTACGGCTTAGCTGCTTGGTCATTGTTTGATATGCCTAAGGATCTAGAAAAGTGTCGCCTTGGCTTTAGGGACTCTGACCCATAACCTTTTCTAAGAGACTCGTCCGGTGTGCATCTTTGCCCCCCTGGTCAATGAGCATGCGCCTTTTGTTATGAGTTGTACAACATTTTGCCCCTAGGACTCCGACTTATGTTCTGCATTATACCCAATTTGCCTGAAGGGAGGTCTTCCGAAGTAATGCCGCCTTATCGCTCAAGGCATCGAAAGTCATTGTTTTAAAGGTAGTGTGTCCCTTGTGGATTTTTACACTAGTTTTTGTTTGCGGGAAATACGTCCTTTTAGGGATTTTTACTTAACTCTGTGCCTTATTTTTGCTTGGAACGGGCCCAACCCATTCCAGTGGCTTTTATTTATTTTATTTTTTATAGGACAAACTGCATGTTTTCAGGTTTTCACCCTGCCTTTTGGCCTAACTTTTGCTTAGAAAGCCAGTTGCAATTTTCACCTCTAACAGCCTTTTTATATGATTCTTTTTTTTGTGTTGTTTGTTTTTTAGTGACTGTATGGATTTTGATTCTTCTCATGAAGGTGCTATATGATTAGCTCAAGACAATGACGGGCAAGTCAGCTAAATGTCAGAATGATGATAGCAATGGAGGCTATATGGGAAAAGAGAAACAATGTGCTACTTTTTATGATGGAACTTAAACAATTTTGAGTATGCGAGATAAAGTGCTCTATTTATATTAATATATGATGGCATAAATGAGTATGTTCTTGTCCGATTTCATCACACGTGATCATCATTTGGCATTAATCTTAAAAATACCAAACCCTATCTATTCTCGAGATGGATCCCACAAACATCAAACTCCTATTATCAATCAACCCTCTTGGGTTTTCATGATTGAACAGTTTCACTTTGCCCCTAATTTTTACCCAAGATGCCTTTTCGGTTTTCACCTTGACAGGGAGCCCAATTTTAGCGATGTCGGCTTTTTTTGATTTTTGACCTGCAGGGCATTTATTTTTTTATTCCTCTTTTTTTAGCCTTTGCCATTGAACCTCCCTTAATCTGTTGGCATCTATTGGTTTCTTTAAACTTACTTCCATTCTCGTTAATCGGGAAGGCTGCTTCTTCTAATAGTGCCTATTTTTTAGAAAGGAAGGCTTTATCTTGACCCTTGTGCAAACTGATTGAAATGGTGAGTTCTCCATTTGAAACTTAAATATGAAATCTTGCATCTTGCTTTTGTCAGCTTTGGTGTCTCAATTTCTGAAGTAGCCTTTAATGGTTGAGATTGAGTTATTCGTTAGCCTCAAATGGTTTAGGACAAAACTGTGGTTTATTTTATTTTTTTTGGCTTTTCTGTAAAAGTAATGAGCTCTCATTCTAAGTTTAGCTATAAGTGTCCATGCCTTACTCATCTTGGTTCTAAATGCTTAAAGGTCAATCTTGATTGGCTTTGTAGTAAATCTCTCAAATAGTTGGGGCGAAAGGAATTCTAACGCTTCGATCTAATGAGCTATTTCTTGTGAAGGCCTAGAATTTCATTTGTCTACGCCCTTTAATGATTGAAGTTTGACTTCATTGAGTTGCATCGTATGCATCCTAGACTTTCAGGAAGTAAAGGAATGGCTTTTGAAATTTTGCGTGTTGTCATGTTGGCATATTGAAGCAGAGCTATCCCAACAATGCTTTTGTCAATTTTTAGCATATCATTCTAGGTCCATGTGTGACGCGCGCCGAATTTCGTGTCCTCCCGAGGGCCTGCTTTAGGACTATCAGGAGAGGTTCATAAAACTTGTAAGGTATTTATAAGTGTGTCTATTTTGGGCAACAATGAGGTTTCTTGAAGTCACCACCCAATAGAACATTGGGAAGGGTCGTCTAGCCTCAGCGAGCCTAACACGGCGCATACATATCCATCTTGGGCTAGCCAGAGAGATCTTGGAGGCCTCAGCCTCTACCCCCTGGAGCCTAGGATTGTAAATTTAAGTCTTTTGGTGAGACTCAAGAGGTGTCTTGGAAGTCCTAGACCTCTCGCCTCATTGAGCCCCAAAGACCAGAGTGAGTTCGGGACTTCTCATTTATTTGTACTTTATTCAATATTATGATTAAGTTTTGAATTTATTGTTTCATCAACTTTCCACACGATGCATTTAATTAAGGCGCAATCATTCACGTCAAAAGCAATAAATAAAGCATTATTAAAATAAACATTTTCAAAATAAATTACAATAAAACTAGGGGCGGAATACAACCCCCATTCTAAATAAAATACAAAACATGCATAAAACGGGATATTCATTAATGATGAGGACATTAGTCCTCGCATGCATATTTATAATAAAACAATTTTGATGTGATGGTTTTATTTTGGATGGAGAAAATTGAGACGTTGGTCCCATTTTTATTTAGGAAAAATTTTCAAATTAATTAATATAAAATATTTGGCCCTTTTCACTTTAACGACATTGAAATAATCTTAATAATAACATGAATAAAAGGCAATGGTAAAGAAAGAACCCAGATGGAAATCCTCAGATTGGCGCGACCACCATCGTTTACAACTCCAATTCCAAATGGTCAGAAAATAACTCATAGGAATAAACATGTCAGTGTCAAGATTTGTGAATAAAGTAAAGAAAAGGAAAATAATAGGAAACTTTAAAAGAAATGAGTTAAAAGATAAAAAAAGGGTAAAAAATTAAAACAATTAATATATGTCAATTAAATCACACAAATATTAATCCAGAATGTTTACCCTCAGATTTTACCTTTTTGGGTGAATATCGAATGATTTCGGTTCCCGCACGCTCCACAAGGATCAAATAAAAATAGATCAAAGTAAGAAAATTTGTATTTTTCTTTCTTGAAAATTTGATGGCGACCGAGTGTTTGAATTAATTGTATTGATGGAAACGAATGAATTCCGTTACCTCAAATTGGCTTAATTCGCAAGAGGAATTTGGGTAGATCAATTAATTGGAAGAATTTTTATCAAAATAAAATTTTGAAAATAAACAGAGATTTTATAGATTTTTTGGTAAATTGCTCACAAAAAACCTTTTCTAAAAAAATCCAATCTCTCAAAAAAATTGTTAATTTTCTCCACCAAAAATTTGTCAATTTCCTCACAAAAATTTGTCAAATTTGTCAAATTTTCTAACCCCCAATAATGAATTTTACTTCCCAATTTATAGAATTTTTGGAGATAAAATAAGATAAGCATCAGTTTAAAGTTTGAATTTTAAAAGGAGTTTTAAAATTAAATTTTTAACCAAAACTTATCCCCACTTGAAAGATTTGAGATTAAATTTTATCAAATCCGGCGTTATCTGATCAGATCCACTACCGACGGGCGTCCCTACAACTACCAACGGGCGTCCCTACTAAGGGCACACGTGGAAATTTGGATACAGACGGGCCGAAACGCGAGACTAGGGACGGGCGTCCCTACTCAGACACGTGTCCGTCCCTAGCTACAGACGGGCTGTAACACGGGACTAGGGACGGGCGTCCCTACTCAGACACGTGTCCATCCCTAGCTACAGACGGGCCGTCCCTACTATTCATAGAAACGAGGATCACCCCAAGTAGAGACGGGCATCCCTACTCAGACGGCCATCCCGTCTGCGGAGCAAAACTTCTAATTTTAAGCAAAATCTCTCAAACTCTTTCAAAACCTCACGCTATAGAGAAAAAGATTTTAATCCTTGTGAAATCGAAAGACGAAAACCTCCAAATTCCATCCATTTATTCGGAAACCAACGTGGATCTCTTCATCAGGTAACTCTGACCTTGACTGCCTCAAGACCTGGTGTCTACAGTTTCCCCTAATTTTGGGGAAACTAGTGCACTAGTGTCTAGATGAGCCAAAAGTCAAAGAAGAAAGGAAAGAGATGCATACCTGAGGCAGTCCTTACCGTTTTGTGGGGGAAGTAGCGAGGCGTCGATTCTGCGTCAGACTTACAAAATGCGAGGATTGCTCTCCTGAGCTGCACCGAGTCTGCTCAGACTTACAAAGTGCGGATGGTGATGCGCCGAGTCTGCTCAGACTTAGAAAACGCGAGGGTTGCTCTCTTGAGCTGCACCGAGTCTGCTCCAGACTTATAAAATGCGAGGATTGCTCTCTTGAGCTGCACCGAGTTTGCTCCAACTTACAAAGTACGAATGGCGATGCGTCGAGTCTGCTCCAGACTTATCAAACGCGAGGATTGCTCTCTTGAGCTGCACTGAGTCTGCTTAAGACTTATAAAGTGCGGTCCAATCTATCGCGTGTGCCCCGCTGTCCTTGTCTAGGCATACACGGTGGCTAATCTGTCCTGCTAGCCTCGTCTCAGCCTGCGCGGTGTCTGATTTATATTGCTAGTCCCGTTTAAGCATGCGAACTTTTCTTGCTAACCCCCATTCAATCTGCAAGGTACGATTCTGATCTGTTGATTCTCATCTAATATTGAATGTGATTTTGAAGGACATAATGTTTGATCAGTTTATCCCTCCTTTTGACTGTTGGTCATTTTTGAATTGATGTAAAACCATGTTCCTATATTGTAAGAGATTCTTGTTAATTCTCGCACCGATTAACTTGAGTGGTAGATTTATGAACATTTTTATGTTGCCCTTTATTATTTATCATCATGTTTACCATACGATCAATTGTCTTTTTCCCCCTTTTCTTTTTTAAGAAGGTTAAATCATGAAGAAATAACATGCAAATTTAACAAGTTAATCCATAAATGTTTATTTCACTAAAAAGTTAAATTTTGTACAATATACAGATGTGATTACAACAAAACGTATAAATACAAAGCTAGAAGAACTGCCTGAACAGTCTATAATGGCGCATAATCTGAGAGCTCCTCTGGATCATCATCATTATCATCTGATAGATCAACCGGCCGGTCACGTGATGAAGAAGCAGAGGGTCCCGCCTCTGGAGCAGATGGCTGACTGGCAGGGGCTGATGGTCCGACCTGCTGAGTAGCCGAGGCTCTGGCCTGCCCCTGGTATCTGAGAGGTACAGCCACTGGTATAGATAACGGCTGCGCTCTCGTCGGGTCATGTTGCTGGAAATGGACTTGAGCATACCCATCAAGAAAAGGTTGTGCACATACCGTCATGAACTGTAGCGTATCAGTGACGACCCCCCGTAACTCTCTGAAAGTGTCGCCCAGGCGGAGGGTCTGATCTGTAGAGGTGGTCCCCATACTCCTTAGCCTATCCTCTATCTGCTCTCTGAACTCTCGTATGGATTGGACGATGGGAGGTATGGCACCCTCTAGGACCTGGATCCTGAATCTGAGAGCCTCAACTGACTCATCCACCATTTGTACATATGCATCTATCCTCTGGGTCGCCTCATCTTGGGAGGCCCTCATCTCCTGCCTCAGTTGACCCACGAGTCTCTCCTGCTCCTGTCTCAAATGGTCAATAAGCCTCCACTGCTCCTGGATAATACCCTGCTGCTGATCCAGCCACTCTAAATGACTCTATCTCGCTCCCCGAGCTGTCCGAGAAGGGCCCTATCTCTCTCCTCCTGTCTATGCTCAAAGGATGCGAACATAGAGGTCAAAATCGTAGAAAAATCTGGCTGTGCCGGGTGAGTCGATGGTGAGGATGGAGGGGGAGCTGACTCTGGTACCAGCTCTGGAGGTGGAGCTGTAGAAGTAGATGCCCCTGGGTCCCCGGCTCTAGCATATGGACTGAACCTCTCAGGTGCCCGATGAACTGTCCGTTGTACTCTCGATGGCGGAGGTGGAGTAGGACTCTGTACTCTCTGCCCTAGAGGAGTAGCAAATAGCTCATCCATGGTGAACTCAATCCCTATGTCAGAAGGTGTACACGGATGCTCCTCCTCGTGCTGCAGCTGCGGAGGCTGACCCTCCTGGTGCTCTAGATGTCGGGGAGGCTGGTCCTCCTGGTGCTGTGGGTGCTCGGGAGGCTCCTGCTCCATCTGAGGCTGATCCTGAGGCTGTTCCTCTACTGGCTCTAGCGAGGGCAAGCTAAATGCACGTCTGGTCTCATGAATAGTACGAAGACTATACGCCTCGGCCTGACCCGGTATCGGTAATATCATAGCCATCGTAATAGCTGCGGGAGCGTCCACATAAATGCTCTCATCCAAGGCGCACCCCAGGATATCCGGACGAACACCCAAACTCGAAAGTAGTCTAGTAATGATTCCACCAACATACACTACAGGGGCTGCTCCCCTAGATACTCACACCAGGTTAACCAAAATCTCATGGCTAATGTTGAGCCGCTGGCCTGCCACCATGGCCCATAAACTCCAAATCTCAACGGCGTTGAGAGACCCCGGGTTACTAGCTCATCCCAAATAGGAGCTGGATAAAACTCGGTGAACATAGCGAAGGGTCTGTGATGAGAGTACCATGCTCTTCTCTGTATCATGATCATACGGCACTCCCGGCAAGGCAATAACCGCCCAATGGTGGCGTCTAACTGCTCTATAGGGCACTATAACATCCTGCCCGAATGGAAGCCCCATAGTCTCTGTAAATCGCTGACGGGTAATACTATAATGGTGGCCCTCGATCCAAAACTGGATGACACCCTCCTCTGTGTCAGATCTCTGGTACCCCCCGTACTATAACGTAGCAAGAAACTGCCGAACTATCTCTGAGTGAGCCTGGAAAGCAGGCGTCAGAAACTCAATCCATCCCGCACCTGCCATCAGAATATCAACCTCATCTGCCATCCCTAGAGCCTCAAGGAACGGCCTAGAAATAAAACGGCTAGCCCAGAACTGCTCCTGAGCCAGTGCTGCATACCTCTATCTGGCCTTGGCACTCATCCAATCCGGGGCCTGAGGCTCAGGCTGATCGTGTGGAGCATATCGTCGCGGTGGCATCCTGAAAATAAGGTAAACAATTAGTTTGGTATCATAGTCATAAATGGACTTTACTCAGGAAATAATAACAAAAATTTAGGCAGCATTTCGATGGGGACGTGTCTAAACCGAAAAAATTAAAAAAATTTGGGCAGCACCCCGGCAAGGGTGTGCCCAACCACCTGCATGAGAAAATAAAAAAAGACAGGCCTCACGCCCCAAGTTGGTCTAAACTTTCTGACAGAATCGCAGCCCCTTTTGACAGGAGCTTCTTGAGGATGAACGGTCCTTCCCACGTTGGTCTAAACTTTCCTCTAATATCCGGTGCACCTGGTCTCATCTGTTTAAATACCAGATCCCCCTCCTTCAATGGATGTTTCCTGACTTTCTTTCCAAAAGACCTAGCGAGCCTCTTTTGGTAGATCTGGTTGTGATAATAGGCTTTCAACCTGTTCTCATCCAACATGTTCAAGTGTTGTAACCGTTGTTACGCCCATTCGGCCTCCGGAATCTCTACTTCCATTATCACCCTTAGTGACTTAAGTTCAACCTCGACCGGCAATATTGCCTCCATCCCATATACCAAGGAATATGGAGTGGCTCCCGTTGAATTTTTGATGGTTGTTTTGTAACCCCACAGTGCAAAAGACAACTTTTTCGCCCAATCTTTATAATTCTGGACCATCTTAGCCAGGATCCTCTTGACATTTTTGTTGGCAGCTTCGACTGCCCTATTTGCTTGAGGACGATATGGAGAAGACTTGTGGTGCTCAATACCATACCTCTGGAGTAACTTCTTCGTTTCGGCCATGAACTGGACCCTGTTGTCAGATACCACATGATGTGGAAGGCCATATCTACATATCAAGTTCTTCTCTATGAATTTCGCCATATCCCGAGCATCCACCTTCTTGAAGGACTCAGCTTCTACCCACTTGGTAAAGTAGTCGATGGCGACGATGATGTATTTATGCCTATTAGAGGCTGTGGGGCGTATTTCCCCGATAATATCAATCCCCCAAGCTGCAAATGGCCAAGGTGACGTTAGATTATGTAATTCTGAAATGGGCAGATGTCTTAAATCTACATACTGCTAGCATAACTGGCACTGCTTTACATACTTCAAGCAATCGTTATCCATGGTGAGCCAGAAGAATCCTTGTCTCATAATCTTTTTGGCCAATGTCAACCCTTTCATATGGGCCCCACATACTCCGGCGTGTGTTTCTTCCATCACCCTCTTGGCCTCTTGTTCATCCAAACATCTCAACTGGATACCATCAGCCTGTCATTTGTACAACGCTCCATTTATGCATATGAACTGAGTAGACAGCTTGCGAATCATTCTCTGATCTTTCTCGATAGCTTCCTCTGGAAACGTCACATTCTCTAGATAGTTCTTAATATCATAATACCACGGCTTCCCATCTGCTACTTCTATCTCCATGATTGTTTTAGATTCGAAGCTGGGTCTCTCAGAGCTAGAAATCAAAACTGGCCTCATAACCACCCCTTCAGGGTTATCCCACATTGAGACTAAAGTGGCAAGCGCGTCGGCTAATTGGTTTTCGTCCCTTGGAATAAAACGGAATGTACACACTTCAAATTGACTGCTCAGGTCTCTCAATTGATTGATGTATGGCATTAGCCTTTCTTCTTTAATGGCCCATTCGCCTCGGATTTGATTGATCACCAGGGAGGAATCACCAAACACTTCCACATTTTTTGCTCCTAAAGCTATTAACGCCTCCAACCCAAAGGCATACGCCTCATACTCAGCTTCGTTATTGGTAGCCTTGAACCTCAATTTCTTCGCCAAAGGGAGCTTCTCATCCTTCGAGGTTGTTAAAATGATCCCTACTCCTGCCCCTTTGTTGTTCATGGCTCCGTCAAAGTGCAACTGCCAACCTTGAACTCCGATAGCTGTCACATCCTCATCTGGAAAGTTAAAATCATACGAGTCCCCTTGAATTGGGTGTTCCGCCACGAATTCAGTGGCTGCACATCCTTTGATAGTTTTTCGAGTAATATACTTTACATCGAATTCTTGTACCAACAATAACCACCTTCCCATTTTCCCAAGTAAAGATAGAGCTTCCTGTAAGTACCTTAAAGGATTCTGCTTTGCTACTGCCTGTACTCTATAGGCATAAAAGCAATGCCTTAATTTCTTAGAAGCCTAGATTACCGCAAGGCAAATCTTTTCAACTTCTGTGTACTTAACCTCATAGGCCAGGAACTTCTTGCTAAGGTAGTAGACAGCAAATTCCACTCCAAATTCATCCTCCTGGGCCATCATTGCGCCTACAGAACTATCTTCTATAGCCAAATACAAAATCAATGGCCTGACTGGCTGCGGTGGCCTCAACACCGTGGATTCAACAAATACTCTCTGACAGTATCAAAAGCTTTCTGACAACTTTCATTCTATACTACTGGTTGGTCTTTTCTGAGTAGTTTGAAGATCGGTTCACAGATTGAAGTAAGCTTGGCAATAAACCTACTGATGTATTGCAACCTACCTAGAAAGCTTCTCACATCCTTTTCCTTCTGTGGTATTGGCATTTCTCTGATGGTCTTAACCTTATCTGATAAGTGGCTCCTGCATTTTTCAGGCCAAAAGGCATTACTTGATAAGCATAGGTCCCCGATTCCGTGATGAACGCCGTCTTAATTCGGTCAATTATTTTATTGAGAATTTGATTGTAGCCCGCCTAACCATCTCCAAAGCTATACATCTCGCAAGCAGCGGCGCTGTCTATCAGCACATCTAAATGGGGCAAAGGAAAGTCATCTTTTGGACAGGCCTTATTCAAGTCCCGATAATCTATGCATACCCTTACCTTGCCATTCTTTTTGGCTACGGGGACAACATTGGCCAACCAGTTGGATATTGCACCTCAACTAGAAATTTGGCTTTGATTTGCTGGTGAATCTCCTCCTTCACTTTATCTGCCCATTCTGGCCTAAGCCTTCTCAGCTTCTGTTTAACGGACTTGTGGTCCGAATATGTAGGAATAGCGTGCTCTACGACTTCCCGATCAATTCCTGGCATATCTTCGTAGGTCCAGGCAAAGACTTTTTCGTATTTTTTTATGATTCTCTCAAATTTTTCTCGCTCTTCAGGAGTTATATTTGATGCTATCAAAATTTCTTTTGGGTTTTCTATGGTTCCAAGATTAAATGGAGTAGCATCAGTTGAATCAATATCAAATATAGATGGATGATGATCATGATCATGCATAGTGAAATCATCGGAAACATCACACAAGTAAGCAAAGTCATTCAATTTATTAATAAGATTGAAATTGTCATTAACATCATTGAAAAGTTCTGGAGCAAAAAGAAAATCTAAACTATTTTCCTCTTCCTCCTCTGCTGGCGTATCTGCCGCGGTCGATGGTCCTGCATCACCTCGGCTCTTTGGAGGCTCCCCAATCAACTCCTGCATGGCTTCCTCTATCTTTGCTTTGCCCTTCAGCTGGGTGGCTACCATCTTCTCAGTCATTACTTCTTCAGGCATCTCATTGTCCCAAATTGTCCTACTGGTCATGATTTCTTCATCCCAAAAGCCCTCTGCTGGCTTAATCGATCCAATGTCCCAGTCATAGACATCATTGAAGACCTCAAACCCTGGCATAAATCTTCCATCTAGCCACTGTGGTTCATCTTCCCCTGTAAAGGCACATGCTGCGGTTGCTGGCACAAAAGTCTTTCGGATATGAGGAATGTCCATTTTTGACTTCTCACCCCTTTCTACAACACCTGTGTATCCTAGACCCCTTCTGTCCTTTTGCCCTTGGTGGTAACAGCTATTGGCATCCCCTGAGAATTCTTGCCCAGTCCTACGCCAGGGAGGAAATACATCTTTTTTATCATATTCGGTACCTAGGGGCTTTCTTCCTTCTGCTCTTCCTTGCCTATCATGGCAACATGAAACCCACTAAACGGCTGCCTAGCAATCTCCAGTACTGAAACCTGATTCTCCTGTGCAGCCCTTATAGTCACAATCTGGCCCTCATGAGGTATCTTTACCATTTGGTGAAGTGTAGAGGGGACTCCACCCAACTTATGAAACCATGGTCTACCTAGAAGAGCTGAGAAATTGGCGGGTATAAGTAGTACCACAAACTCTACTTCTGACTCTACGGGCCCCGTCTTCACTATTGCCGTGAATATCCCCGAAGCATGTCTACGCGAGTTGTCATATGCTGTGATGGTGAGATCAGATTTGGCTAACATATCCTCTCTCACCCCAAAAGCTGCCATTGCCACCTGTGGGCACACATTTATCGAAGAGCCATCATCTACCATTACGCAAGCAGTGTGCTTTTGGTTAATCTATGCCCTTATGTACAGAGGGCGATTATGGTTGCGGCCTTCTGCCGGCAAATCAGCACTGGTAAAAATAACATTTTCTCCTGATCCTCCTTTCACTATATCAGAAGTTCCGTAGGCGAGATAGTTGTTGCCACAGTTGCTTCGCACAAAGCCTCTACCACCTTCTGCCTATGCGACGGCAACTATCTCAAGAGATCCCATATGGAAATCTGAGCCGGCGTCTTTTTTAGTTGTTTAACAATCGAATCTTCTTTCGGCTCATTTCCCTTTCTGCCCTCAACCGGCTCCTGGGGTTCTCGACTTCTGGAGCTACCTTCCGCTTTGGGTCACAGCTCTACTTCTTTCTTCTTTGCTTCTTCTCCTTCCTCCTCCGAACTCCACAGGTCAAAAAATACTTCAGAATCATCATTTTCAGTTCCACTATCATCAGTGGACCAGCAATCGATCACTGCAGTGGGAAGCCCTTCTTCACTCCCCTCATTGAGGTTTGTGACAGCAGTGTGGATATCGTTGCCATACAATTCCTTTAATACAAACTCTTTGGGCAAAGTGGACCCGATCATGTTCACTGGCAACGCATACTGTTGTACCCAGCTTCCTTTTGACCCCCTCTCTTCTCTGGGTCTGTGATCTACTTTGAGTCAATTAAATCTTGAATTGCGTGCCTCAAAGTCTTATAGTCATTAGTTGTATGCCTAGTGTGCTGATGATGCGCACCATAGTCACCATCCTTGTGCCCCGGCGTGCCCTGAGTTCTAGCAGGTATGGGTGGTAAATGCTGTAGCTTACCATCTTTCATCAGTCTTCTCAGCACCCATGATAAAGACTCCCAAGATTGGAAAAACTCCTCGGGGTAGCACAAGCAGTTGATACCTCAACAGTTTTCCTCGTGCCACTAGCGGAACCTGTTGGCCTACTCGCCCCCTAGCCACTGCTACCCCTTTTGGGATAGTTCTCATTGGATGCTCTCTTAATAAGGTACTCTCCCTCGGCCTCAATGGTGATGTCCTTCAGAGACTCCCAGTCCTTCAGTCCTTTCATCCTTAAACCTTCTCTCAAATACGGGCTCGCATTTTTAATGAATAGCCGTATTTGATCCTCAGTATCGGTTTCCTCTTCATATCCATCACCCGATTCCTCCACCGGGTTTGATACTCATGGAAGGACTCGCCTCCCTTCTGCTGTAATAGCTCTAGGTCCTTCAGGGTTACTTCTATCCTTGTACTGCAATTGTATTGGCTCAAAAACTCCTCCGTGAATAAATCCCAGTCCTCCTTGGTTCGGCAATTGAGCCCATGGTACCAATCTACTGCTGGGCTAGTCAAACTCAAGCAAAAGTACTCAATCTTCTGCTTTTTGTCAAAGTGGTGCCCTTCATCACCAGCGAGTACTGCTTTATGTGTGCCATGGGGTCAGATGTGCCGTCAAACTTTGGAACATCCGGCATTTTAAAGTTCATTGGGACTAAATCTTCCCCTTCTAACTCCTTGTCCTCTGGCTTTATTCCTCGGCCCATTGTTAGCATTCTTGTCATTGCTTCAAATTTCTCCTCCATCTTCTTCCAAATGGCTTCTTCAGCTTGAAGCGCTTTCCCTTTCTCAGACATATGTGTAGACAACCTCACCGTCTATCGGGCTACCATAAGGCAGGATCATGGAGTCGCCACCCGATAAAACATCGGGAAAGTAATTCTAACCTTATGAGGCCTAAAACCAGAGAGAGTTCGGGACCTCACTCTTATTCATACCTTTGGTTAATATTATGTGAATGGAAGATCAATTATTTTATCTCTTCTCTCACATGCAAATTATACAATAAAATTAAAGCGCATTACAAGCACGTATAAAAAAAAGTAGTAAATAAAATATAATTACAATTATCTAAAAAGAAATATGAAACCATAAAGAATGATAAAAATAAATACATAAATCGGGCTGTTCTTTTAGGCGGGAACATTGGTTCCCAATTACTTTTTACGAAAAGTTTTGAGTTCTCAAATCAATTTAAACCTTTGCTTTGGGATGAAAACCAGGACATTGGTCCAGTTTTATTAACAAGTTATCATTTTAATATAAAACATTTGTGTAGTGTTTTTTTTAAGCGCGATCGAAAATCTTTTATTATTACAGACCATTAGCGAATGAAAGAAGAATAAAATAGTAATTACATATTTCAAAATAAATAAATTCTAATCTACTTATCCCGACCATGCTTCACCTAACTCCGTGGGCGAGTCACGTGCCACTCGCATCACGGTAAAGACAGAAAACAATATTGGTTAATAATGAATAAATAAATAATTGAATGAATAAATAAACAAATAAATAATTTGGATAAAGTAAATTGAAGAAAATAATTAAAGTTAGTAATGGATTAAATTAAATGATAAATAAATGAATAAATAGATAAATAATTAAATAAATAATTGAATCAAACGAATTGAGAGGATTAATTAATGTAAAACACAATGGCAATTATAATAATCAAATGCAATAAAAAATGATAATGCTAATAATAATACCGTAAGATGATGATGATGATGATTAAATAAACAAAAAAAATGATAATAATAATAATAAAAATAATGATAAAAATAGTAACAAAATAATAATAATAATAATATTATTAATAGTAATAATAAAAGATAATAATATTAATGATAATAATAATAGCAATAATGCAAAGTAATAATGATAACATGAATAAAAATGGTAATAATAATATTAAAATAATAACAACAAAACACAACAATAATTAATAATAACTAAATATACCCAATAATATTAATGATAATAATAATAATAAATAATGTAAAATAATTAATTAATTAATAATAATAATAATAATACTAAAGGCAGAATAACACTAATAATAAATTAATGAATAATAATAATAACACTACTAACAATACACCTCAATAATAATAATCACAAAATACAATAACCAATAACAAATAAATATAATAATAAATATAATAATAAATAAATAATATTAATAACAATAAAATCAATATAACTCAATAATACTAATAATAGATAAATAAAAATAATAATAATAATGTAATAAAAATAATAATAGTAATAATAATAATAATAATAATAAACAGAAAATAAATAAATGTATAATAATAATAATTATAATAATAATAATAATAAATAATATGCAAAATATTAAATAATAATAAATAAATATAATAATAATAATAATAAATAAATAAATATATAATAATAATATTAATAATATTAATAATTAAATAAAATATAAAGGAGATAGGAACTTACCTCGTCGGAGCCGCCGTCGGAGGGGGGTGGCCGACACAGCCATCACCGAAAGTGAGATCGGGACACCGGGAGTTCGGCGGCGGTAGTCACGCGCCGGAAGAACAGCTTCCTCACCGGAAAACGCCACGAAGCGTCGCCGGACTTCTTCTTTGACGCGCCTTGCTGCCGGCGGCCGATGGAGGAACGGAGGCCATAGGGAGCTTCGTCCGGGCCTGCTCTCCACGGTGGCGAGGCGCGTGCGGCGGTTGACCACCGTGGATGGCCGGCGGAGGCACCGCCTCCCTCTCCTTTTTTCCTTCTTTTTCCGCTCCGGCGCCCTCTGGTCTGCGTTTTGGCCCCTGTTTCTTCTTTGCTTTTCCTTGATTTCTTTGGCTTTTTCCTTCTTTTGGTTTCATCAATTTGTGTCTCTCTTTATCTTTTCTATTTCTCTTGTACTTTGATTTTCCTTTTTATGTCTTTGATTTTCTGGGTCTCGGGTTCCCTATTCTTGCTCTCCTGTTCTCTTCTTTTTCTTTTCTTTCTCTTTTTTCTTGATCTGCCGAGCCCCCCGTTTCCCTCTCTTGTTTTGCCCTTATTTCCTCTTTCTATTTCACTTCTTTGTCTCTCTTTTCTTTATTTTCCTTTGATTTTGGTTTGTTCTTGTGCTCACTTGCTCTCTCTTTAATTTTTTCCTTTTTTTTGTTCTTCAGCCGAGAGCCTGCTCTCTTCTTCTCTTTTTTATTTTTCTTTTCCTTTCAATTTCTTCATCCAGCCGAGAGAGCCCCCCCCCCCCCCCCCCCCCCCCCACTCTTTTGCTCATCTCATTCTTTTTATACTCCATATTTAGGGTTAAGGGGTCACAATGGTAATTTCCTCCATAATTCCCTCCTTTTCTTCTTTTTAATTAATCTAACTTAATTCAAATAACACACATTAATTAATTAATTTAAACATTACATATTAATTAAACATCACACATTAATATAATTAATCCACTTAATATATAATTTATTTAATTAATTAAACATTTAATCCATTTAAATTATCACATATATATATATATTTATCTATTTAATTATACATTTTAAACTTTAATTATACATGGACTTTAATCACACAATAATATTAATTACTCAAGTAACTAACTACATTAACTAATTAATTTTTAATTTCACACACATATTTATTATATATTATTTTTTCCATTTTTTTTTTCGGAGGGAATAATCAAGGATCAAAAATCACCATTTTAATTTTATGCCGGACTCGGTACCCGGTGTCTACAGTTGCCCCCAATTTTTGAGAAGCTAGTGCATAGACACCTAGGTGAGCAAAAATTCAAAGAGAAAGAGAGAAGGGATTACATACCTGTGGCGGAGACCCTGCCTTCTTGCCGGGAGTTGGATAAAGAGATGCCTCCTCAGAGGGCTTAGGGATTTGCCTCCTCAGAGGGCTTTGAGGTTTTTGCCTCCTCAGAGGACTTTGAGATTTTGCCTCCTCAGAGGACTTTGAGAATTTGCCTCCTCAGAGGACTTTCAGAATTTGCCTCCTCAGAGGACTTCAAGATTTTGCCTCCTCAGAGGACTTGGAGAATTTGCCTCCTTAGAGGACTTTGAGATTTTGCCTCCTCAGATGACTTTGGGGAATTTGCCTCCTCAGAGGACTTTCAGAATTTGCCTCCTCAGAGGACTTGGAGAATTTGCCTCCTCAGAGGACTTTGAGATTTTGCCTCCTCAGAGGACTTCAAGATTTTACCTCCTCAGAGGACTTGGAGAATTTTCCTCCTCAGAGGACTTTGAGATTTTGCCTCCTCAGAGGACTTGAGATATTGCCTTTTGAACGAGGACTTAAAAGTAATACTTCGAAGAGACTGAGAATACCTTTAAAAAAGGACTTAAGGATAATGCTCCGAAGAGACTGAGAATGAGAATGCCTTTAAAGAAGGACTTAAGGATAATGCTCCGAAGAGACTGAAAATGAGAATGCCTTTAAAGAAGGACTTAAGGATAATGCTCCTAAGAGACTGAGAATGAGAATGCCTTTAAAGAAGGACTTAAGGATAATGCTCCGAAGAGACTGAAAATGAGAATGCCTTTAAAGAAAGACTTAAGGATAATGCTCCGAAGAGACTGAGAATGCCTTTAAAGGACTTAAGGATAATGCTCCGAAAAGACTGAAAATGCCATTAAAGAAGGACTTAAGGATAATGCTCCTAAGAGACTGAAAATGCCTTTAAAGAAGGACTTAAAGATAATACTCCGAAGAGACTGAGAATGCCTTTAAAGGACTTAAGGATAATGCTCCGAAGAGACTGAGAATGCCTTTAAAGAAGGACTTAAGGATAATGCTCCGAAGAGACTGAGAATGCCTTTAAAGAAGGACTTAAGGATAATGCTCCGAAGAGACTGAGAATGCCTTTAAAGAAGGACTTAAGGATAATGCTCCGAAGAGACTGAGAATACCTTTAAAGAAGGACTTAAGGATAATGCTCCGAAGAGACTGAGAATGCCTTTAAAGAAGGACTTAAGGATAATTGATTTGCCCCCTAGGAGGCTTAAGAAACGTCAGCTTGTCGACGTGCGACTGATGTACACTATCTAATGAGCGTCAAGCACCATGTATGCATGGAATGCATGTGAAAAGATATGCGTTTATGAAATGATATGCAAAGGACTATGATCCTGAAATACATATATGTCGATGGCTTGCATTCATGTGGAAGATTATGGAATCGTCATTCTAACATGTTTTCAGATGATCATAAACGAGAAAAACATGCAAAGGTTCAACATGAGAAATATATACAAAGGGATTATGTATGCAACATATATGCAAATGTTCATGCATGTGACAAGGATAAAGAGTCGTTCATAGGCATAGATAAAAAGAATCATATGCAAAGATAAGTGGAAGTCATTACATACATGAAAGCTATGTAAAGTATTGAGTGTGTGTGATATGTGCACATATAACTATGTATATGAAACATATGCAGGAAAAAAAAATCACATATACGTGTGTACTAAGTGCATACAAAAATTGTGAATGTCAGATGCATGCAAACGATATGCCCGTGAAGAGTCGTGTGCATCAAAAGCACCTATGAAATATATTCGCTGAAGAACTTGTGCCAAAAGACATGTACCAACAATTATACATGTACAACAATTTATGAGAATGTTTGCTACAGTTATGTGTAAAAACATTTGCAGAAAGCATATGTACAAAGAATGCTGCTGGGAGTATATGCAAAGCGTCATTTTCATGAGTAGTGATAAGAGATACCCCAAGATTGTAAGATGAGTACAACCTATCAGGTACCCCAAACTCGAGTTTCTATCTGCATTTGAGCGTACTGAATGAACCACATTCTCAACTGATTCAATCTCAGCAAAAGAATTCAGGAGTCATTCCCAATGAAGCGCGAGGAAGCAAACATGTAAATATCAATGTTTACTAAATCAACATGTAAATACAAGGTATACCATACAATCTCTGTGTGTATGTACAAAAGGCCAAAACGGAATTTTTTTTTTTAAAGCTAATTCTAGACGCAATTTTGGTGACGAGACTCAACTCGAATGCACTAATGCACTCATGGCTTCTCGCTTGAAGCTCAAGAAACTCCATACGCCTCTTCCTACGTACCAAACCTTATTAGAAGGTCATCTCCGCTAATTAGATAAGGCCGAACCAAGAATCAAGAGGTCTTACTTTGGTTGTAACGTTAGGCTTAGGTAATTGGCTATCAAAGGAGGATCATGTCGCTAGAGAAAAATGGCCGCAACCTTAATTTGACAGATGAAAGCACCATTTTCAGCCCCAATTGTATGCTGTCCAGATACTCTTGAATTTTGATTTGGTAACACTTTAGCTCGTCAAACTCAATATAACAATTAAGCTAAAAAAAAGATAATTACTGAACTCATTAAGAGGAATTATCCTAAACTCTATTTTTCTTTTTTTCTTTTTTTTTTGCTTTTTTTTTATTTTTTATTTTTTATTTTTTATTTTTTTTTTGCAAACTCATGTCCCTAATTACACAAAAAAGTTTATCAATGATTTAGATCCCTTTCCCAAAGTATAAGCTCATACCCATCAGGGTAATTTTTGGGCAACTCACAAAATTATCAATGATTGAAATTCTCTTCTCGAAGTTGCGATCTATCCTTATCAAAGTGACTTTTGGGTAACCCACAAAATTATCAATGATTGAGATTCTCTTCTCGAAATGCAGACCCATCCTTATCAGGGTGATTTTTGGATAACCCACAAAATTATCAATGATTGAAATTCCCTTCTCGAAGTGCAGACCCATCCTTATCAGGGTGACCTTTTTGATAGCCCAACAATCGTCACTGATTGAAAATCTTTTCCCAAAGTGCAAATCCATTCTTATCAGGACGATTTTTGACAGCTCAAAGAATTATCAAAGATTGAATCTCTTTTCTCTAAAGGGTAAACCGATTTTTATCGAGGCGACTTTTGATGGTACGAAAGAATGTCGTAATGTACATCAATCCTTACTAGAGTAGCCATTATTCTAAGGGGAAGCCAAAATCATTTTAAGCGAATGGGGTAGTTTTAACGTGTGTAACAATAAAACTAGTACGCATTTAGCATACCGAAATAAAGGCTCAAGGGGCTAACAAGCGATTGTGAAAATAAGGGTAGGAAATGGTCATTTAGAAAGCTATACAAAGAAATGGTGCCTAAATCATTTTCTAGGTTCAGCCTTATCCAGGGGTCGCTTTGACGGGTAATCGGAAAGGTTCTAGTGCTCTTAGTGAGTTTTCATCCAATCCCCTAATTGCGACTAGTTTTCAGTTCATTTTCAAAACGGGCCAAATGTGCTCTGAACTTAGAAATGACATGGTATAGTCAAATATTTTCAAGTGATCCAGCTCTCAAAGATCAAACATATCTACCCTTTGCTTAATTCAAAATGAAATGAAACGCAGATTTCTAAAAAACTGAGATCAAAGCCATTCATAGTTGAGAACCACTTAGGCAGAATCAAATTTCGAATCAAAGGTACCTTAATAAGGTGCAAACATGTAAGCGTTTTTAGGGTACAACTTAATGCAAAAATTTTATTTTATCAAAATTTATATTCACAAAAATCATGTAAGCCAACAAAGAAGATTTTTGTATTTTTTGTTTTGTTTTGTTTTGTTTTTTTTTTTAAAAACATGTGCAAACTATGTGTTAAAAATCATGTACAAGGAAAGATGCATGCAATGGCGTCATGCATGTCAGTAATGCGTGTAAGGAACTATATGTGCAAAACATGTGTAAAAACATATTGTATAAAAACGCATACATGAAATATGTGCAAAGATGTGTGTGTAAAATATTAACGAAAAATTATAAGTGTGTGTAAATGTGTGAACAATGCATGACAAATGATGTGCATACATAAATTTACAGTGTACGTGCGAGCAACATACGACGATGGTATAAGTACAAAATATGGTATAACATGAGAATGAATATTCAGGATATATGATACATGTACACGTGGCCTGATTTAGACATGACAAAAATACGTATGCGACGTAAGATGAAGGTGATCTAGCAAGATAATGTGCACTAATGAGTGGCGAGGAATGGCAAAACTCACATAGATAAAAATGCAAAATATATACAAATTATGCACATGACTTGGGACTCAATATACGAATGACTATGTACTGTGAGTGGAGTATGTGTGCAACACGAGATATGCAATGAAAGTGTCTGCAAAATAAATAGCGTTCACAAAGTACATGTATTTACATGGTATGAGCATGCAAGACATGCATTGATATATACAATGACTAACATGCATGATGAAGAACTTATATGTATATGGCATAACTCATGCATTATAGTACATGTTCATGATATGGCATACAATGTAAAAAATGTAAGGTATTTTCTATGTGTAATGACTGACCCAATGCTGTATGCTAACGCAACAGTATGCGCTCCAGCACACAATGTTTATATACATATGCAATGTGAGTATGAGCCTACTGATATGTCACATGATGAGTGCATTCATGTATGATACTATGACATATGATGAGTGCATTCTTTTTATTTTTTATTTATTTATTTATTCTTACATGTTATGGTCGTAGTATATCCACATGTGTCATGATGCATGTCAATATGTACGTTCAATGATATATGTTGTATGTATAGATTATGGCGCATGACGGATGTCATAAAGAATGTTAATATATATATTGCGACAAGCATTGCTATGTACATGCAAAACAAATACATGTTACGTTCATATTTACAAATTATGATACAAGCAATTTTATATACAAAGTGCACAGGTTCTATTATTGTACATGAGAAAAAAAATGCACATGCCTTTTTTACTATTGTTCATGAAAGAAATAATGCACAAGCACGAATACACATACAAGACGAAAATTCCTCCCAACCGTTTCTCTCTCACACAGGAGGTCGTGCAGTCTCTTTCTTAGGTGGGCTTGACCCATGGATCAACGGGGAACCCAATGGGTGCGTGAAGCGTGCTGCGAAGCACAAACTCTCATTAATAAAAAGCGCATGCAGACGAATTTTCGGTTATCGTGTATTTAAACAATCCGAATAAACCAAAACACGCCCCTCGGGATATGAAAATCTTTAAGGAGCGAACATCTAAATTTATTTGGATTTGTCCAATAAATAATAACCCACTCCACAAGCAACGTATTATGGCGCATGCCCCCTAGGGGAAGTATCCATTGCCATTACATGAGCTTTGGTCAAGGTGGTGTTGCTTTAGGGCTACCCAAGCGTGATCCCTGCCAACTGGTCTAGACCAGCCGGGTCACCATTTGATATACCATTTGATGGCATGAGGCTTGGGCTGGTGATTATCCTTAACACTTCCCCAAATTGAGTGAAAATGAGGTTGTGCTTCAGGAACGCACCGGGGCTAATAGAGGGACCAAACTAGCATAATTCTAAGGCTCTAGCATGATGCAATGCAATTTTTCGAAAAGTGATAAAATTTCTTGATCCTACACCCATTTACATTAGATTAACCAAAAGTACTTTCGGAGCAAAATCTCATGATATCCCTAGTGGAGTCGCCACTGTAGACGACCTCACCGTCTATCGGGCTACCATAAGGCAGGATCATGGAGTCACCACCCGATAAAACATCGGGAAAGTAATTCTAACCTTATGAGGCCTAAAACCAGAGAGAGTTCGGGACCTCACTCTTATTCATACCTTTGGTTAATATTATGTGAATGGGAAGATCAATTATTTTATCTCTTCTCTCACATGCAAATTATACAATAAAATTAAAGCGCATTACAAGCACGTATAAAAAAAAGTAGTAAATAAAATATAATTACAATTATCTAAAAAGAAATATGAAACCATAAAAGAATGATAAAAATACATACATAAATCGGGCTGTTCTTTTAGGCGGGAACATTGGTTCCCAATTACTTTTTACGAAAAGTTTTGAGTTCTCAAATCAATTTAAACCTTTGCTTTGGGATGAAAACCAGGACATTGGTCCAGTTTTATTAACAAGTTATCATTTTAATATAAAACATTTGTGTGGTGGTTTTTTTTAAGCGCGATCGAAAATCTTTTATTATTACAGACCATTAGCGAATGAAAGAAGAATAAAATAGTAATTACATATTTCAAAATAAATAAATTCTAATCTACTTATCCCGACCATGCTTCACCTAACTCCGTGGGCGAGTCACGTGCCACTCGCATCACGGTAAAGACAGAAAACAATATTGGTTAATAATGAATAAATAAATAATTGAATGAATAAATAAACAAATAAATAATTTGGATAAAGTAAATTGAAGAAAATAATTAAAGTTAGTAATGGATTAAATTAAATGATAAATAAATGAATAAATAGATAAATAATTAAATAAATAATTGAATCAAACGAATTGAGAGGATTAATTAATGTAAAACACAATGGCAATTATAATAATTAAATGCAATAAAAAATGATAATGCTAATAATAATACCGTAAGATGATGATGATGATGATTAAATAAACAAAAAAAATGATAATAATAATAAAAATAATGATAAAAATAGTAACAAAATAATAAGAATAATAATAATAATATTAATAGTAATAATAAAAGATAATAATATTAATGATAATAATAATAACAATAATGCAAAGTAATAATGATAACATGAATAAAAATGGTAATAATAATATTAAAATAATAACAACAAAACACAACAGTAATTAATAATAACTAAATATACCCAATAATAATAATAATAATAATAATAATAAATAATGTAAAATAATTAATTAATTAATAATAATAATAATACTAAAGGCAGAATAACACTAATAATAAATTAATGAATAATAATAATAACACTACTAACAATACACCTCAATAATAATAATAACAAATAATCACAAAATACAATAACCAATAACAAATAAATACAATAATAAATATAATAATAAATAAATAATATTAATAACAATAAAATCAATATAACTCAATAATACTAATAATAGATATATAAAAATAATAATAATAATGTAATAAAAATAATAATAGTAATAATAATAATAATAAATAGAAAATAAATAAATGTATAATAATAATAATTATAATAATAATAATAAATAATATACAAAATATTAAATAATAATAAATAAATATAATAATAATAATAATAAATAAATAAATATATAATAATAATATTAATAATATTAATAATTAAATAAAATATAAAGGAGATAGGAACTTACCTCGTCGGAGCCGCCGTCGGAGGGGGGTGGCCGACACAGCCATCACCGGAAGTGAGATCGGGACACCTGGAGTTCGGCGGCGGTAGTCACACGCCGGAAGAACAGCTTCCTCACCGGAAAACGCCATGAAGCGTCGCCGGACTTCTTCTTTGACGCGCCTTGCTGCCGGCGGCCGATGGAGGAACGGAGGCCATAGGGAGCTTTGTCCGGGCCTGCTCTCCACGGTGGCGAGGCGCGTGCGGCGGTTGACCGCCGTGGATGGCCGGCGGAGGCACCGCCTCCCTCTCCTTTTTTCCTTCTTTTTCTGCTCCAGCGCCCTCTGGTCTGCGTTTTGGCCCCTGTTTCTTCTTTGCTTTTCCTTGATTTCTTTGGCTTTTTCCTTCTTTTGGTTTGATCAATTTGTGTCTCTCTTTATCTTTTCTATTTCTCTTGTACTTTGATTTTCCTTTTTATGTCTTTGATTTTCTGGGTCTCGGGTTCCCTATTCTTGCTCTCCTTTTATAACACCCCAAAACCACCCCAGTAGTTTGAGCCTGTCCGTGTCTGTATGTGTGTATTTGTATGTGTTACATGTATGTGTTTAATTGGATTTTTTATTTAATTTATGTATATTAATTTGAGAAGAGGAGTTAGACTATAGTATAAGTGGGTGTATGGAAATAAAATGTGATTAAGAGATGAATTAGTGTGTATAGTAAAGTATGGGAGTAGGGTGTGATATGGGACATGTGTCTTATGGGGAGAGTGACATGTGGCATAGTGGATGGGTTAGCATTTAATGAGTTTGGTGAGAAAGAGAGAAGGCAGCTCTTCTTCCCTTTGATTTCCGTTCTTCTTTCTTCCTCACGCCGTTCTTCTTTTCTTCTTCTTTCTTCTTGTTCTTTCCTTCTTCTTGGCCCGATCTTGCTCCCTCTCCTTTCCCTTGAGAAGATTTAGTTGTTTGGCTTTTGATTTTGAAGCTCAAAGGTGAGTTGGGGTTATGGGTGTTTTAGATTCTTCTTCTTCCTCTTCTCTAGGTTTTAGTTTATATGTATTTGTTTATGGGTTGTTTTAAAATTGATCTTGGTTATGGTGGGTTTGTGGTTCAGAGGAGGCTCCTAGACCGGCGAAAGGAAAAGAAATCGCTAGCGGGAGCGGAGCTCGCGAATAGGAGCTAAGGAGAGAAGGTTTGGGAATGTTCATCTTTTATGTATATATGTGAATTGGGTTGGATAATTATGCTTTTGGTTTTGATTGTGGTTGTAAGTTGTAATTTAAATCACATTAATTATGATATGAGATGCTAGAGAATGAATATTGTTGAAGGAATTGTGAGAAATTATGTGAATAGTGATAATTGTTGCTAAATGTGCTGTTTTGGAAATTCTTAGAATTGGACATGTAATTGACTTGATTTAATTGAGATAATTGGTGGTAAAGCTGGGTTTTTAATTATGTTATGAGTTGTGGATGCTTCGATTGATGAATTTTGAGGTTTGGAATAAATTTTGGAAGTTTGGATGTGAATATTGTGTGAATTCTGCAGATTTTGGGCGTAAGAGCTGAAAAACCCGTGTCTGTCGCGATCGCGACACTGTCGTGAGCGCGACAGAATGCGCAGGTTTCAACCCTCGCGCCGGCGCGAGAGATGTCGTGCCAAAGAACTCAAGGGAGCTCTCTGTCGCAAGCGCGACAACTATCGCGAGCGCGACAGAGTACTCGAGCTCCGAACTTGTGCAAGGCTTCCTTCTGTCGCGAGCGCGACAATCCTCGCGAGCGCGACAGAAGAGTAGCACCTTCGTCCTCTCGTGAGCACGAGATCCCTCGCGATCGCGAGTCGAGGCGAGGAGGTGTAGCTTGGCTTCTGTCGCGAGCGCGACAGACGTGACTTCCAAATTTGATTTCTTCTCCTTTTTGCTTAATGACTTAACTTCTTTTGCATGCTGTTCTATTAAAGATTTGACTATCTATTTATATGGATAATATGTATGTAAACGTGATAAGATTTTGCATAACCTGCTAATGTCGGATAAGTGGATAGTTAGGCATGCCTAATAGAGTTATGTGCCGCTGCAGCTATGTGTACGACTTTGGACCCTGATCAGGTCCCCCGATTGGATCCTCGCGATCCTTCTGTCTGAATCTTTCTTAAGATTCTATGTGAAAACATTTTTGGAATAAAGCAAATAGAATATTTTGATACCTCCGGGTATCTATGTATTTGAAATATGATACCGATACTCTCAAGTATCTATGTGTACTCGTTATCCACTCATTATGATTAAGCAGGTGTCATTGTATTTTGTACAAGAATCTTTGGATGAGAATGCAAATATCTGAAATAACTATGTATGATTATATGCCCATAATTATATTGTTATCATATGTTTTCTGTCATCGTCACTGTGAGTGGCGGTTATGCATTTTGTGTTTTCCCCACTAAGCGATCTCGCTTAGCACGGGTGTTTATCCGTGCAGGTGTGGAAGGTTTTTGATTGCCTTGGGTGGGGCGTGTCGCATCGGGAAGGCCAACACAACTAGAGATTGGAAGTTTTATAGTATAGGCTTTCCTTTCTTTTGTAATGGATGTAATATTTTGTTAGCCCTTGGAACAATGTATCTGGGGTTTTTGTAAATTGGGTCTTTTTGTAACCTTTTGTAACATGTAAAGACTTTCTTTTTATATATTAATAAAAAGAATCCATTTTGTCTTGTATCCCTCTTCTTTCTCTTAAAGTTTTTATTTATACGAATATATGATTCCTATGTGATGTTTGCACGTTTGTACTAGTGGGGTGTGACACTCCTATCTATCTTGGGTCCTTCTCGCTCTAATCATGAGTAGAAGTATCCATAATATAGGTTGGGGTGTGACATTAGGTGGTATCAGAGCTCTTGGTTTAGATGTTACTGAGTTTCAGTGTGTTAGTTAGTGTGGGAGTTGTGTTGGCCTAATGCGCACTGCGTTTATGTTTTGTAGTTATGGAGTCCGCTCGTGGATCGCTTGAGGGGTCAGCGGAAAGTGTGAATCCCCAAGAGCAGGATCCCTCCGTTTCTGGTCCGGCTCAACCTCCTAGGGGGTATCCTGAGGTGCCTATGGGATCGATGGAAGCGATGCTTCATAGTATGACAAGAGTACTTGAAAGAGTAACAGCGCCAAGTGCACCTATTGAGAGGTTAAGAAAGCATGGTGCAGAGGATTTCTTTGGTACTGGCATAGATGAATCTTACAAAGCAGAGATGTGGTTAGAGAAAATATCCAGAGTACTTAGGGAGATAAGATGTCCACCGGAGCAAGAAGTGGAGTGTGCCCTGTCTTTGTTACAAGGCTCTGCTTATGATTGGTGGAGGTTAGTGGTTAGTCAACCGCAGGTTCCTGAACCGATTACATGGGAATTCTTCGAAGGTGAGTTTCAGAACCGGTATGTAACTAAAGCTTATAAGGATGCCAAGTGGGCGCAGTTTCTCACTCTTAAGCAAAGAATGATGTCTGTGGCTGAGTATGAGGATGAGTTCAATAAGTTCAGTAAGTATGCACCGCCAAGGGTCCTTACAGAAGAGTTCAGATGTCTGCATTTTGAAGCAGGCTTGAATGAATCTTTAAAAGTGATGTTAATTTCATTGATGTCGGCTCCGAATGTGAAGTATTATCAGTTAGTTCAAGCAGCCTTGAGGGCGGAGCGTTCTGAGAATATATTGAGAGAAAAGGCTCAGAGAAGAAAGTCTGCAAGAGGTGGCTCTTCTTCAAGCAAGAGGCCGAGGGAATCGCAAGGGAACTTTGCTGATGAGTCTATAGCTAGTCCGGCCCCTAGAGGGAGGAGACAGGGTTCTTCTAGGGGATCGGGCTCCAGTAGAGGAGATGGCCCTCCCCGATGTACCCATTGTAGTAAACAACATTGGGGTGAGTGTCGGTGGTTAACGGGAGGCTGTTTTAGATGTGGTTCTACAGACCATTTACTTGCAAATTGTCCGAATCGATTTGGAGATCCTTCGGGACAACAGGAAGGGAGCCGAGCTGGATCTAATGTACCCCAAGGAAGTCGTAATCGGGGTAGAGGAAGGGGTCGAGGTGGACGGCCTAGAGATAGAGAAGCTTCAGAATCAGTAGATCGCCCAGTGCCATCAGCCGGTAGAGCTTATGCTATGAAGGCCCGAGAGGAACAGAATGCTCCCGAAGTGATTGCCGGTAAGTTCTCTTTGCTTGATTCTGAAGTTTATGTTTTGATTGACCCGGGCTCTACCCATTCTTATGTGTGTTCTGGTAAGTTATGGGATAGTTTGGGTAATGAGGAAAAGACGGAATATGAGATTTGTGTATCCAGTCCGCTGGGTCAGAGTGTTTTAGTTAATCGGGTATGTCGGAAGTGTCTCTTAAAGATTCAGGGTACAGAGTTTGTAGTGGATTTAATTTGTTTGCCGTTTCATGAGTTTGATATTATTTTGGGGATGGATTGGTTGGATAAGCACCGTGCGGTGGTGGATTGTCATAGGAAAGTAATGGTTTTGAAGGATAAAGATCAAATGCCTGTTGTGGTAAAGGGAATTGGAAGCAGTTCTCTGCATAATGTGGTATCAGCTATGAAAGCAGAAGATTTATCAGGAAAGGATGTGAAGCGTTTTTTGCTGTGGTTTTAGATTCTCGGAGAGGTCAAGTTAAGATTCAAGATATTCCGGTTGTAAGAGATTTTGTAGATGTTTTTCGGAAGAATTATCGGGATTACCTCCTGAGAGAGAAGTTGAACTGTCAGTAGAAATTCTGCCGGGGACAGCTCCGATTTCTAAGGCTCCTTATAGAATGGCTCCAATGGAATTGAAAGAATTGAAGAGTCAGTTACAAGAGTTGTTGGATAAAGGATTCATTCGGCCTAGTGTATCACCATGGGGCGCTCCAGTGCTGTTTGTTAAGAAGAAAGATGGAACCCTTCGGATGTGCATTGATTATCGACAGCTTAACAAAGTGACTATCAGGAATAAATATCCATTGCCAAGGATTGAAGACCTCTTTGATCAGTTGAAAGGAGCTGGGGTATTCTCTAAGATAGATTTGAGGTCAGGCTATTACCAGTTAGGGGTTAAGGAAGCAGATGTGGCTAAGACGGCTTTTCGGACGCGTTATGGTCATTATGAATTTTTAGTGATGCCTTTTGGTTTGACCAACGCGCCTGCAGCCTTTATGGATCTGATGAACCGAGTTTTCCGACCGTATCTGGACAAGTTTGTGGTGGTATTTATTGATGACATTTTGGTGTACTCAAGAAATCGAAGGGAACATGAGGAACATCTTGGTTTGGTGTTGCAAAAGTTAAGGGATCATCAACTGTATGCGAAACTCAGTAAGTGTGAGTTTTGGTTGGAAGAAGTGGCTTTTCTTGGACATGTGGTGTCAGCAGAAGGTGTACGTGTTGATCCAAGTAAAATTGAAGCGATTGTTAGTTGGAAGCCTCCGAAGAATGTGCCAGAAGTGAGAAGTTTTCTGGGTTTAGCAGGGTATTATCGACGGTTTGTTCAGGGGTTCTCGGTGATAGCATCTCCTTTGACCAAGTTACTTCGGAAGGATGTTAAGTTTGTTTGGACTGAAAAGTGTCAAGCCAGTTTTGATCGTTTAAAGGACTTGTTAGTTAAAGCTCCTGTGCTCACACAGCCGGTTTCGGGTAAGGAATACACTATGTACAGTGATGCTTCGGGAATTGGGTTAGGTTGTGTTCTGATGCAAGGGAATAAAGTAGTAGCTTATGCATCGAGACAGTTGAAGCCTCATGAGCGGAATTACCTGACTCACGATTTGGAGTTGGCAGCGGTAGTGTTTGCGCTTAAGGTTTGGCGACACTACTTGTATGGGGAGACATGCAGAATTTTCACCGATCACAAGAGTCTTAAGTATTTGTTAACACAGAAGGAGTTAAATTTGAGACAGCGGAGATGGTTAGAGCTCTTCAAGGATTATGATTGTATCATTGACTACCATCCGGGTAAAGCTAACGTGGTAGTAGATGCTCTCAGTAGAAAGTCTATGTCTGTGCTATTGGCTAGTCGAGGTAGATGGAGATTTGATTCAGAAGGTGCTTTGATTGCTCGACTTAAAGTTAAGCCAAGTTTGAGATCGGAAATTGCAAAGGCTCAGTTAAATGATCATGTGTTACAGCGTGTTTGTCAAGCAGTGAAAGAGGGCAAGCGGACTGAATACTTGTTAGACAGTGAAGGAGTGTTGAGACACGGTAATCGGTTATGTGTACCTAGTGTGGGTGAGTTAAGAAAGAAGCTATTGCAGGAAGCTCACTCATCAGTCTTCACTATGCATCCTGGTGGAGACAAGATGTATCAAGATTTGAAGCAATTTTACTAGTGGCCAGGAATGAAAAGAGAGATAACAGAATTTGTTTCAAGGTGTCTTACTTGTCAGCAAGTGAAAACCGAGCATCAAGTGCCATCGGGATTGCTTCATCCCTTACCCATTCCTCAATGGAAATGGGATGACATCACGATGGATTTTGTATCTGGTCTTCCTATGACTCAGCGTAAGCATGATTCTGTATGGGTTATAGTGGATCGATTGTCGAAGTCTGCGCATTTTCTACCAGTGCGAGTGGATTATTCGATGGACAAGTTGGCGGAACTGTATGTGGATGAGATAGTCCGATTGCATGGGATTCCGTTATCCATTATATCAGACCGAGATCCTCGTTTTACATCCAAGTTTTGGAAAGAACTTCAGGTAGCTTTGGGAACACGGTTAAATTTCAGTACTGCTTTCCATCCGCAGACCGATGGTCAGTCAGAGAGGGTTATTCAGGTTTTGGAAGATATGCTTCGGGGTTGTGTTTTAGAGTTCTCGGGAAGCTGGGATCGGTATGTATCTTTGATGGAGTTTGCATATAATAACAGTTATCAGGTGAGTATTGGTATGGCCCCTTACGAAGCACTGTATGGACGAAAATGTAGAACCCCAGTATGTTGGACTGAACTGTCAGAAAAGGCTATGATAGGTCCGGATATAGTACGGGATACCGAAGAGAAGGTAAGGGTTGTGCAACAGAACTTGAAGGCCGCTAAGGACCGACAGCGTTCTTATGCTAACTTGAAGCGCAGAGATATTCAGTATGAAGTGGGTGATAAGGTTTTCTTAAAAGTGTCACCGTGGCGAAAGGTTCTCCGTTTTGGCATGAAAGGCAAGCTAAGCCCACGTTTTATTGGGCCATATGAGATTCTGAGAAAAGTAGGTCCAGTAGCGTATCAATTAGCTTTGCCTATGGAGTTAGCTAGATTACATGATGTTTTTCATGTATCTATGCTCAGGAGATATCGGTCAGATCCTTCGCATGTGTTACCAGTGCAAGATATTCGGATTCAGTCAGACTTTTCTTTTGATGAAGAACCAAAAAGGATTTTGGATAGGGAAATCAGACAGCTTCGGAATAAGCAGATACCGTTAGTCAAAGTTCTATGGCAACATCACGGTATTGAAGAAGCTACATGGGAACCAGAAAAAGCTATGAGATTGCAATACCCTCAGTTATTTGGAACAGGTAAGAATTTCGAGGACGAAATTCTGTTAAGTGGGGGAGTATTGTAACACCCCAAAACCACCCCAGTAGTTTGAGCCTGTCCGTGTCTGTATGTGTGTATTTATATGTGTTACATGTATGTGTTTAATTGGATTATTTATTTAATTTATGTATATTAATTTGAGAAGAGGAGTTAGACTATAGTATAAGTGGGTGTATGGAAATAAAATGTGATTAAGAGATGAATTAGTGTGTATAGTAAAGTATGGGAGTAGGGTGTGATATGGGACATGTGTCTTATGGGGAGAGTGACATGTGGCATAGTGGATGGGTTAGCATTTAATGAGTTTGGTGAGAAAGAGAGAAGGCAGCTCTTCTTCCCTTTGATTTCCGTTCTTCTTTCTTCCTCACGCCGTTCTTCTTTTCTTCTTCTTTCTTCTTGTTCTTTCCTTCTTCTTGGCCCGATCTTGCTCCCTCTCCTTTCCCTTGAGAAGATTTAGTTGTTTGGCTTTTGATTTTGAAGCTCAAAGGTGAGTTGGGGTTATGGGTGTTTTAGATTCTTCTTCTTCCTCTTCTCTAGGTTTTAGTTTATATGTATTTGTTTATGGGTTGTTTTAAAATTGATCTTGGTTATGGTGGGTTTGTGGTTCAGAGGAGGCTCCTAGACCGGCGAAAGGAAAAGAAATCGCTAGCGGGAGCGGAGCTCGCGAATAGGAGCTAAGGAGAGAAGGTTTGGGAATGTTCATCTTTTATGTATATATGTGAATTGGGTTGGATAATTATGCTTTTGGTTTTGATTGTGGTTGTAAGTTGTAATTTAAATCACATTAATTATGATATGAGATGCTAGAGAATGAATATTGTTGAAGGAATTGTGAGAAATTATGTGAATAGTGATAATTGTTGCTAAATGTGCTGTTTTGGAAATTCTTAGAATTGGACATGTAATTGACTTGATTTAATTGAGATAATTGGTGGTAAAGCTGGGTTTTTAATTATGTTATGAGTTGTGGATGCTTCGATTGATGAATTTTGAGGTTTGGAATAAATTTTGGAAGTTTGGATGTGAATATTGTGTGAATTCTGCAGATTTTGGGCGTAAGAGCTGAAAAACCCGTGTCTGTCGCGATCGTGACACTGTTGCGAGCGCGACAGAATGCGGAGGTTTCAACCCTCGCGCCGGCGCGAGAGATGTCGCGCCAAAGAACTCAAGGGAGCTCTCTGTCGCGAGCGCGACATAGTACTCGAGCTCCGAACTTGTGCAAGGCTTCCTTCTGTCGCGAGCGCGACAGAAGAGTAGCACCTTCGTCCTCTCGCGAGCACGAGATCCCTCGTGATCGCGAGTCGAGGCGAGGAGATGTAGCTTGGCTTCTATCGCGAGCGCGACAGTCGTCGCGAGCGCGACAGACGTGACTTCCAAATTTGATTTCTTCTCCTTTTTGCTTAATGACTTAACTTCTTTTGCATGCTGTTCTATTAAAGATTTGACTATCTATTTATATGGATAATATGTATGTAAACGTGATAAGATTTTGCATAACCTGCTAATGTCGGATAAGTGGATAGTTAGGCATGCCTAATAGAGTTCTGTGCCGCTGCAGCTATGTGTACGACTTTGGACCCTGATCAGGTCCCCCGATTGGATCCTCGCGATCCTTCTGTCTGAATCTTTCTTAAGATTCTATGTGAAAACATTTTTGGAATAACGCAAATAGAATATTTTGATACCTCCGGGTATCTATGTATTTGAAATATGATACCGATACTCTCAAGTATCTATGTGTACTCGTTATCCACTCATTATGATTAAGCAGGTGTCATTGTATTTTGTACAAGAATCTTTGGATGAGAATGCAAATATCTGAAATAACTATGTATGATTATATGCCCATAATTATATTGTTATTATATGTTTTTTGTTATCGTCACTGTGAGTGGTGGTTATGCATTTTGTGTTTTCCCCACTAAGCGATCTCGCTTAGCACGGGTGTTTATCCGTGCAGGTGTGGAAGGTTTTTGATTGCCTTGGGTGGGGCGTGTTGCATCGGGAAGGCCAACGCAACTAGAGATTGGAAGTTTTATAGTATAGGCTTTCCTTTCTTTTGTAATGGATGTAATATTTTGTTAGCCCTTGGAACAATGTATCAGGGGTTTTTGTAAATTGGGTCTTTTTGTAACCTTTTGTAACTTGTAAAGACTTTCTTTTTATATATTAATAAAAAGAATCCATTTTGTCCTGTATCCCTCTTCTTTCTCTTAAAGTTTTTATTTATACGAATATATGATTCCTATGTGATGTTTGCACGTTTGTACTAGTGGGGTGTGACACTCCTATCTATCTTGGGTCCTTCTCGCTCTAATCACGAGTAGAAGTATCCATAATATAGGTTGGGGTGTGACAGCTTTTCTCTTCTTTTTCTTTTCTTTTCTTTTTCTTTTCTTTCTCTTTTTTCTTGATCTGCCGAGCCCCCCGTTTCCCTCTCTTGTTTTGCCCTTATTTCCTCTTTCTATTTCACTTCTTTGTCTCTCTTTTCTTTATTTTCCTTTGATTTTGGTTTGTTCTTGTGCTCACTTGCTCTCTCTTTAATTTTTTCCTTTTTTTTGTTCTTCAGCCGAGAGCCTGCTCTCTTCTTCTCTTTTTTATTTTTCTTTTCCTTTCAATTTCTTCATCCAGCCGAGAGAGCCCCCCCCCCCCCCCCCCCCCCCCCCACTCTTTTGCTCATCTCATTCTTTTTATACTCCATATTTAGGGTTAAGGGGTCACAATGGTAATTTCCTCCATAATTCCCTCCTTTTCTTCTTTTTAATTAATCTAACTTAATTCAAATAACACACATTAATTAATTAATTTAAACATTACATATTAATTAAACATCATACATTAATATAATTAATCCACTTAATATATAATTTATTTAATTAATTAAACATTTAATCCATTTAAATTATCACATATATATATATATATATATTTATCTAATTAATTATACATTTTAAACTTTAATTATACATGCACTTTAATCACACAATAATATTAATTACTCAAGTAACTAACTACATTAACTAATTAATTTTTAATTTCACACACATATTTATTATATATTATTTTTTCCATTTTTTTTTTCGGAGGGAATAATCAAGGATCAAAAATCACCATTTTAATTTTATGCCGGACTCGGTACCCGGTGTCTACAATATGCTCCTCATATTCCTCATCTTCCCAATCATCATCTAGCCTTGGGGCTGGTCTTCCCCTTTGTGCCCCTGAGGTAGTAGCTCTTAGGTTTACAGGTGGCATGCGCATTTCCTCTTGGGGGTCTTCTCTGACCTCCTCCCTTTCATTATTTCTCATAGGAGGAGGTGGTGGGTTCTACGGGGCCGCTTGCTGGCCCATTATGGCCATCATTGCCATCATACGGTTCTCAAACTCCTTAAGCCTTCAGCCCACTTCCTCTGCTATCATTGCCCTGGTGGCATCTGCCCCTCTTGGTGAGTTTGCCATTTCTTCGGGTAAAGAAAACTGAGCTGAAGTAGCGTAACTGGTTTCAGAAGAAGTGCCCAGATGCTCCACCCTTTCTGGTAATTCGAAGAATGTATTTCTGCGTAACTGCCCCTGAGACCCTCTTGT
This sequence comes from Excoecaria cochinchinensis, assembly GCA_947683425.1. NCBI lineage: Eukaryota > Viridiplantae > Streptophyta > Magnoliopsida > Malpighiales > Euphorbiaceae > Excoecaria > Excoecaria cochinchinensis. Next base: position 1,075,911 of record CANTUQ010000021.1, on the reverse strand, counting down.
CCCCCTAGGCGAATCTATGATGGCTGTAAAATATAAAGGGTCAGGATGATGCATGAACGTGCTAAGATGCATGATCGTGCTATGCAACATTTACAAACCACATGCAAGCACATAGGTCCTTCCAACCTTGTTACTCCCACACACGAGGTCATAGTCTCTTTCCTAGGTGGGATTGGCCAACGGATCATCCGGGGACCCGATGGACACGTATGGTGCACGTGGAAACCCGGCAGCATAACCTCTCCTAACTAATGCACAGACGCATGGATTATGATCGTTATGTATTTAGGCAGCCCGAGTAAGTTGACATGGGCCTATCGGGGCATGAAAGCCTTTGATTAGGTGACCAGTCAGGTTATCTGGGTTTGTCCAAAGCATAATGATCCATACAGCAAGCAAGGTATTACGGTTCATACCACCTAGGGAGGGTATCTATTGCCATTACATGAGCTTTGGTCAAAGGTGGTGTTGCTTTAGGGCTACCCAAACATGGTCCCTGCCAATGGGTCTAGCTCATCAAGAGCGTAACGACCAATTGGGTCACCATTTAATATACCATGATGGTACGAGGCTTGGGCTGGTGATTATCCTTAACACTTCCCTACATTGAGTGAACGTAGAGTCGTGCTTCGGGAACGCACCGGACCTAAAAAAGGGACCAAACTAGCATAGATCTAAGGCTCTAATGTGATGCAATGCAGTTTTGAAAGAAGGTGAAATTTTTAAACTACAACTCAATTATAATTTTTAATCAAGGTACTTTCGAATCGAAGTCTCGAGTACTTCCCTAGTAGAGTTGGCACTGTGACGCGCGCCGAACCTCGTGTCCTCTCGAGGGCCCACCTTAGGGCAATCAGGAGAGGTTCATAAAACTTGTAAGGTATTTACAAATGCGTCTATTTTGGGCAACAATGAGGTTTCTTAGAGTCGCGACCCAATAGAACGTTGGGAAGGGTCGTCTAGCCTCAGCGAGCCTAAGACGGCGCATACATATCCATCTTGGGCTAGCCAGAGAGATCTTGGAGGCCTTAGCCTCTACCCCCTAGAGCCTAGGATTGTAAATTTATGTCTTTTGGTGAGACTCAAGAGGTGTCTTGGAAGTTCTAGACCTCTCGCCTCATTGAGCCCCAAAGGCCAGAGTGAGTTCGGGACTTCTCATTTATTTGTACCTTGATCAATATTATGATTAAGTTTTGAATTTATTGTTTCATCAACTTTCCACACAATGCATTTAATTAAGGCGCAATCATTCACGTCAAAAGCAACAAATAAAGCATTATTAAAATAAACATCCTCAAAATAAATTACAATAAAACTAGGGGCGGAATACAACCCTGATTCTAAATAAAATACAAAACATGCATAAAACGGGATATTCATTAATGATGAGGACATTTGTCCTCGCATGCATATTTATAATAAAACAATTTTGATGTGATGGTTTTATTTTTGATGGAGAAAATTGAGACATTGGTCCCATTTTTATTTAGGAAAAATTTTCAAATTAATTAATATAAAATATTTGGCCCTTTTCACTTTAATGACATTGAAATAATCTTAATAATAACATGAATAAAAGGCAAGGGTAAAGAAAGAACCCGGATGGAAATCCTCAGATTGGCACAACCACCATCGTTTACAACTCCAATTCCAAATGGTCAGAAAATAACTCATAGGAATAAACATGTCAGTGTCAAGATTTGTGAATAAAGTAAAGAAAAGGAAAATAATAGGAAACTTTAAAAGAAATGAGTTAAAAGATAAAAAAAAAAGGGTAAAAAATAAAAAAAATTAATATATGTCAATTAAATCACACAAGTATTAATCAAGAATGTTTACCCTCGGATTTTACCTTTTTGGGTGAATATCGAATGATTTCGGTCTCCGCACGCTCCACAAGGATCAAAGAAAAATAGATCAAAGTAAGAAAATTTGTATTTTTCTTTCTTGAAAATTTGATAGCGATCGAGTGTTTGAATTAACTGTATTGATGGAAACGAATGAATTTTGTTACCTCAAATTGGCTTAATTCGCAAGAGGAATTTGAGTAGATCAATTAATTGGAAGAATTTTTATCAAAATAAAATTCTGAAAATAAACAAAGATTTTATAGATTTTTGGTAAATTGCTCACAAAAAACCTTTTCTAAAAAAATGCAATCTCTCAAAAAAATTGTTAATTTTCTCCACCAAAAATTTGTCAATTTCCTCACAAAAATTTATCAAATTTGTCCAATTTTCTAACCCCTAATAATGAATTTTACTTCCCAAATTATAGAATTTTTGGAGATAAAATAAGATAAGCATCAGTTTAAAGTTTGGATTTTAAAAGGAGTTTTAAAATTCAATTTTTAACCAAAACTTATCCCCACTTGAAAGATTTGAGATTAAATTTTATCAAATCCGGCGTTATCTGATCAGATCCACTACCGACGAGCGTCCCTACAACTACCGACGGGCGTCCCTACTAAGGGCACGCGTCGAAATTTTGATACAGATGGGCCGAAACGCGGGACTAGGGACGGGCGTCCCTACTCAGACACGTGTCCGTCCCTAGCTACAGACGGGCCGTAATGCGGGACTAGGGACGGGCGTCCCTACTCAGACACGTGTTCATCCCTAGCTACAGACGGGCCGTCCCTACTATGCATAGAAACAGGGATCACCCCAAGTAGAGATGGGCATCCCTACTCAGACGGCCATCCCGTCTGCGGAGCAAAACTTCCAATTTTAAGCAAAATCTCTCAAACTCTTTCAAAACCTCACGCTATAGAGAAAAAGATTTTGATCCTTGTGAAATCGAAAGACAAAAACTTCCGAATTCCATCCATTTATCCGGAAACTAACGTGGATCTCTTCATCAGGTAACTCTAACCTGGACTGCCTCAAGACCCGGTATCTACACCATGCAAAGGCCTTTTTTTTTGCTCTCTCTTTTTTCATCTTATTATCTCTCAGAATTTTCCTCTCTTCAGGAGTTAATATCAGATGCCAATGAGATCTCAAGATTGAATGAGGTAGTATTCATTAAGTTAATAACAAATGTAAATGACTTGTGGCTGCGATCACGCATAGTGAAATTGTAACACCCCGAATACACCCTAGTCGGATTAGGGTAAGTTTAGGGTGTAACGGAAACCTAATGTGGTTGAAATAGGGACGGAAGTGTTAAAAAGGATACAACCGTCATTAATTCGAAAGTTTCGGCAAGTTTCGGTAAATTGGACAATTATATCGTCGTGCCTTAAACGATATGAAAAGAATTATTTTGGTGATTAAAAAATGTGTAATTGGATGATGGAAGTTGTAACACCCCTTACCCATACTCAGACGATCCCATCCGATGAGGAGTGAGATGTCGTAGGGGTAAAGGTGCCACCACGCAGATACATAACATACATACACAGATTCATAAACATACATAACAAAATACCAGGTAATTTAAAACTTTACAAAACCATTCATGAAAGCTGATCATGCATTAATATAATAGAAGCATTACATTACTGTTCTGATCAACTGAAAGAAACAATAGATAATTACAACCCCAAAATACATATACAAAAGCGGAAGCTATTACAGAATCATAAGAGAGTTCTTATACAAAAGAATCATAATGCTACAAAAATAAGCCCTATTCTAAGACCCTGCTGTGTTGGCTTTGATGGCGACAACTCTCCCAAACGCGACTCCTTCCGCACCTGCACGGGTAAACACACCGTGCTAAGCGATAAACGCTTAGTGGGGAAAACACACATAATATAAAGACAACCATTCACAACGGTCGTCAAGGCGATTCACATGCGCACATACATATAGCCATTCATCAGAAGGTTCATATTAATAATCATATTCTCATAACAGATTGTACTTTTCATCATTGAATCCAGAAAGATAACACATGCGTTTGCTCATATAACAAGTCATACAAGTACTTTAAACAATAAAAACCCTGCTGACTCAAGGTAGTGGATAACGAGTGAACAGAAAGTACTTTACGAGTACCAATCGAATACGAAAAACCATTTTAACTTTTCATTCACAAACATTTCCAGAAGGACCTTAAACAAGATCCAAACACATTACAGAAGTTCGCGAGGAACGAACGGGGACCTGATCGGGGTCCAAACAGAAATAACAGAAGCTGCAGCAAAGACTCTATTAGGCATGCCTAACTATCCACTGACTAGACTCTAGCAGGTCATACATAAACCATTCAATCCATTTCATGATTCCAAAATAATCATCATCGAATAAGCATAATCATATCATAATTACACTTGCATATCATTTATAGAATACCAAGCATAAATCTCATAACTGCTAAAGTAAACTGAAGTTCAAGGAACATGCGAAGAAAGAAAACTCATTCAGCATACAAGGGACTGTCGCGCTCGCGACGTCTGTCGCGCTCGCGACAGAGACCAAAGTCTCTTCGCTGCGCGCGCGCGACAGATTTCGCGACCGCGGGGAGAACGGAAGAGCCAGGCTCTGTCGCGCTCGCGACGGGTGTCGCGATCGCGACAGAAGGCAAACGGTGCTGTCGCAATCTCGCGACGGATCGCGTGGTCGCGATAACACCAGGCAACAATACTCTCTGTCGCGATCGCGACAGTTGTCGCGCTCGCGACAGAAGGTATACAACACTTCGACTGTCGCGGGCTCGCGGCGGATGTCGCGTGCTCGCGACAGCGAAGCTCCCACTACCGTTCTCTGTCGCGATCTCGCGACAGTCGTCGCGATCGCGACAGAGTCGGGATTTTGAAAATCTGCAGAAATTCTGCAGATTTTCCTCTTCCATTTCCTCCTCCAACCACACAAATCTCAATCAAAGGTTACTTACCTCAAATCCAGCCATCCAAAGGCATAAACAACCATAATACAACATTTATTAACAATAAATTGCATGCTATCCATTAATTTACACATTCAATTCCAAGAATCAATCAAAAACCCCTTTTTTGCACCAAACCACATTCATTCAAAAATTACCCTAATTAACTCATGCCTTTGCAAGATCCACACTTCAAAGCAATTACCCATATCATATACATCAAGATAAAGAGCACATAACAACCTAATTCCATGAACTCATCAAGAACACACACATGAACATTTTCACATAACAAAGGAAGAAATTCCCAAACCTCAAAATCCTTAGCTCCTAGTGTTTAGTTCCACTTGATCCAGCAACTTCCTTGCCTTTAGGATCCCGGGGAGGCTCAACTAAGAAACCCAACCAAGAACAAGCAAACAAAACCAAAATCCAATCTTCAAACCCAATCCGAAAATAAGAAAGAGAAGAAGATGGAAAACTTAAACAAAGGCAAAATGGATGCATAATACTTACCAAAGACTACTAAGAGATGATCAAATCCCACTAGAACTCTTGAATCTCAACCAATGTCCAAGAGAAGAAGACAAGAAGAAGAAAAGAAGAGGGGCGGCGTGAGGAAACGGGAAGCACAAATGAAAAATCTGATCTTTTCCCCTTTTCTTTTCTTTTCCTTTTCTTTTCTTAACCTAGACACATGTCAAGATCCTAAGGGTGGGGTTTGGCCACTCAAACCCTAGATGCTAATGTCACACACACACACTAAACTCTCCCAACTAAAACATACCCTACCATTGTATGCACAACACACACAAGTGCCACTCCTAATTCACACCCTACATCCATATGCATGCCCACCTACTAAATCAAACCCTCTAGTGCATATCCTATTTTGGTGCACTCACGCACACACCATTCCAATCCACTAACTCACACCATGGCACCATGCATGCACCCACATGCAAGAAAAACTCTTATAACATGCAAAATTACCAAAATGCCCTTATAATCCAAAACTCATGCAATTGCATACACATACAAATATGGCTCATTCAACTAGGGGGCAAACGGGGTGTGACAGAAGTGATTAATTGCAATAAAGGATGTGATCGATTTTATTTGTCGAGCGTAAGGGTATTTTGGTCATTTCATAATTATGGATTAATTTAATTGAATTAGTTAATTCAGTGGGCCAATGTATGAAATAGAAAAGTTCTATGTCAATTGAAGAAAAGGAGGTAAGTTAGGGGATTAAAAGATAAGTTGGCATAAAAATCTTTATTGGACCAATCAAAGTGTGACATGTGGCATTTAGGGATAAGATTGGATTTATGGCTTGTTTGACTCCTTTTGGCTGCTCTTAGGCCATTCTTGGCTGGCAAAATGAGGGAAAAAGAGAGAGGACCTCCTCTCCTCCTTCCTCACACCAATTCTAGCAATTCAAGTCCAAGCTGGATTTTTCCAAGTTTCAAGTGGTGGGGGTGAAAGATCTGGATGGGTAAGGTAAGTGGTTGACTCTTTTTCCTCTTCCTCTCATCTTATTCTTAAATGTGAGTAAATATATGAGTAGTCTTAAGTGGAAATTCTGAATTATAGTTGGTTTGTTTGGAGGAAACAAGAGAGCCAAAGAAGGAGCATGAAAGAATAGAGGTTGTGTAGCCATTGGAGCAATTAGGGAGCAAAGGAAAAGTGGTTTGGAAACCCTTTATTTATATATGAGTTTGAGTATATTCATGTGTTTTAAAAGTTACTTGAATGTGTTGATGATGATATATGATGATGGTAGTGAGTGTTGGCTTAAATTGTTAAATTGTGCATGTGAGTAGGATTTTGGGTGAGAAATTGTGTTAGAACACACCTGACCACTTTTCGGTTATTAGGCTGTATCTGGAGTTTTATAACTCCAAATGGCATGCTACTAGTACCTTTTGAAATATAAGACATATTCCTACAAATATTTTAGAAATAGGCTTGAGCTAATTTTAGCTCTAAGTGTCCCAAAAGTGGTCTTAAATAAGAGGTATCTTCTCTGGACGGGTTCAGGGGAGCAGTATAGGTTGTGTTGGTAATATCTAATCATTTAAGTGTCCAAATGACTTGAAATTTATTTCATATGAAAGATAACATCCTAAGGATCATTTATTAAGAAGGACTTTGACCTAGAAAATGAGGATTAGAGGTCAGTTTAGGTGGTTGAAGTTTGAAATGGAAAGCAGTCTTGACTTTTTGCTTCTGTTTGGCTATTTTTGGTATGTCACAGTGACAACCGAATTGGTTGCCACCGTGAACAATGCCCAGAGAAGGTAGAATGCTTAATTTTGGACCTCAAGGTCACAACAAAGTCATTACCACCGTGACCCCTTCTGTTTTGACCATTTTATGTGTTTTTCTTTCCGTATTGAACCCGTATTACACTGAAACTTTCTAGGATCTATCCGATGCATGCTTAGGGTTATTAAATGAGTATAAAAATAGTTATCACTTGGAAATTACACCCGAATATGATTAAGATTAATAGTAAACTAATGAATTGATAATGTAAATTTTCATGAAATAGAACTCAGTCAAGTTAATTGACATTGAGAATTATAATACCTTAATCTATATGAGCACGTATAATATGAACAAGTATACATAGTTATGAGTTGAAATTAAGTTATACACATGTGAAAGATATCAAATAAAATATGAGTATGACTGAAATGAATGAGATGTGTAAGAGCATGATGATAGGTCTGTAGTGATTATGTATAAATGCGAAACGTTTAATGGATATGGGATTGAAGAATTTATCTAACAATATTATTGTGATGTATAAATGGATATAGTTGTTACTATAATGTATTGTTATGCAAGATATCTAATGATGTTATAATAATTCATGTGGATATTTGAAGTGATCATATATTATGATAAATGTGATTTAATGCTTTTAGCTTATGAATTACATGATCAAGTGTGAAATACCATGGATTACATTCTTCATGGTAGCGTGAAGTATGTCACGGTGACAACCAAATCAGTTGTGACCGTGAGGTACCTCAGTTTACATTCTGTTGTGTACCATTGGTATGTCACGGTGATAACCAAATCAGTTGTGACCGTGAGGTACCCTTGCTTTGCCTTGTCAACTCTAATCAATAACATATGTCATGCACATGTATGATCAGTATTTCAATCTAGTTTAACCTCATTTGAGGAGGAGTACTATATGTGTAATGCTATGGATTAACGTGATGAATAATTATGATTAATAATTATGAATTCATTCATAAGCTATGTGATAGACAATTCCATCTTATAAACTAATGTGAGAGCATGATGCGGTTGGCGAATAAGGACTTGCTATACATGATATGAATTTGTGGTAGTGAATTTTAGCAAGAACATATAAGCGTGATGGTATATATATATATATATATATACTACGATAATTGCCACGAAACCATGTGTTTATTCTATTATATAATTGAGTGAATGAATACCAATTGGGAAATTAATAACATAGCCTATGAGTCGAGTAGTGGATAGATAGGCATGCCTATAGAGTTCTGTTTGCTGTAGCTATGCATATGCGATTTGGACCCTGATCAGGTCCCCCGATTGGATCTTCGTGATCCCTCTGTCTTGGATCTTGGTTAAGATCCCATGTGAAAATCTTTTTGAAACAAAAAGGAAAAAAAAATGATTTTGATACCTTCGAGTATCCATGCATTATGAAAGAATTGTTGATACCCTCGGGTATCTATGTGTATACTCGCTTATCCACCCTTTTGACTTAGCAGGCATTTAATGAATAAGAGTATGTGAATCAAGCAATAGGTTATGAACTGATAAATATATGTGAAGACTTGTATGAAAGTATGTATTTTGCTATTATAATCTAAATGCCTCATGGATTGGATAAATTACATGATCAAGTATCTGCTAAGCAAGATATGAATTTTGGAAACCGAAAGGAATGTGAATAAGTGAACAAAGTCACATGAATACGATGTGAAAAGTGTAATAATGTATAAATGATTTATTAAAGTCAATATGTGAAGTAAGTGGTTATTATGATGACCTCCTTGAAAGTATCTAATTTGTTGTTATTGATATAATTATATTTTCTATATTATGCTTTTCTTTGCACTTATTTAACGGCCATTTTTAGTGGTTGTCCATATTTATGTGTTTCCCATTAAGCTTTATGCTTAGCACGGATTTTCTTTTAATCCGTGTAGGTACTATTAATCGGATCGTTCGAGAGTCTTTTCGCAGCAGTCCAGGCCAATGCAAGATTATGAAGAGATTTTAGGATAGGATTTGTATAGTCTTCGGAATGTATGCAAGAATTGTAATTTTAAATTATAGGTTTTGTAAAAGTGATATTGGTTATGTAAATGATCTATTTATAGTAAATTCTGAAGAAGTATATTTTATAGTGTGATTGTGTAATGAATTTATGGTTAACTATAACGTGTTTTTGAAAATGGAAAAAAAAATTCATACCTCAGATTTCAGCTTAAAAGTTTATAAGATTTACATGTTTGTGACGGTATTACCCTGACCGTCGTCGTGAAGCACCAGATCACGGTATGGTTTACTACGTACGGGTAAGGGGTGTTACAGAAATCATGAGAGACATAAGCAAAAAGTCATTAATATAATTAGCGTAAATAGTACTGCATACATGAAAATTGAAAATGTTCAACAATAAAATAAAAAGCATATCTACTAAAAAGTCTTCTCTTCTACTTCTTGCTGTGCGGTAGCCACCTTCTGGGACTCTTTATTAGTGCGTTGATACCCCATTACACCTTCTTCTTTTGATTTTTCGGATCAACAATCTGTTTGCTGTCAATGAGGTCCTAGATTTGGTTTCTCAGTGTCTGACATTCATCAATCTCATACCCCGTATGCTGATGGTAGGCACAGCACAGATACACTGGATGATCAGGACATCCCTGACTTCTAGCGGGTTTAGCAGGCATTGGCTGTAACTTGCTGTAGACATCGGGTCCTGAGACAGTAAAGATCAGAGTTACCCAATGATGATAAGATGCCTGTTCACAGGCAAAAAGGTAGGAAGTGATGATTTATTTGTCAAATTTGCTTTTTAGAAATAAATAAAAAATAATAAAAAATTTAAAAACTAAAACTAAAAATAAAAAAGGGAGTTTGGGAACTATAATATTTTATTCAAATTTGTCTCTAAAAAATTAAAAAAAATTGGCCGTTAGCAACAATCGGCGCACGAGGGGGAACCTCCCTCGCGCTCCAGGCGAGCGTCCAGCGCGTAGCACACGCGCTGGCACTGGGGCGCTCGCCCTTGCGTTGTGCAGCATGTGCACGGCGGGTGAGGAGCCGCTCGCCCGAGTGCATGCGACGGGCGTGGCGCCTCTCGCCTCGCTTGCGTGCATGAGGGGCGAGGAGCTTCTCGCCCCCCGTGCGCGCACGACGGTCGAGGCGTCACTCGCCCGTCCTCGCCAGCAACGGGCGTCGACCGCCTTAGTCCGCCCAAATTCGCCGAAAATGCATTTTTTTGCCTTTTTTTATGATTTTTTCCCAAAATTGATTTTTTATCCCATCTTTTTGTATTTTCATAAGTTTTTCAATTTTCTAAATTAATAAATTAATTTTTTATTTTATTTTATTTATCCTTAAGATAAATATCAAATATTTAATTTTATCTTATTTTTTTGAATCCAAAAGGATTTGATTTTATCTTTAAATCTAATTTGAATTTAAAACTATTTGATTTTATTTTCCACAATCAAATTTAAATTCAAATAGATTTGATATTTATCTTTAAAGATAATTTAAATTTTAAAAAGATTTGATTTTAAAATTTAAATTTTAAAAAGGTTTGATTTTTAAATTTAAATTTTAAAAAGATATTATTTTTAAATTTGAATTTTGAAAAAGATTTGATTTTGAATTTAAATTTCAAAAAGATTTGAATTTTTATCCTTATCCTCATTTACCCTATAAATAGGATAGGAAGCTGGGGATCAAGAAAAGGATGCAGATATTTTTACTTTTCATTTCTTCTTCTTTAATAGAAGTCTCTCTACATTTTTTTAGTTTCCTTCTTCAAATAAATTTCTTAAGGTTTCAAAAATCAGTTTTCAATGAAATAATCCTTCTTGAGACAAAGACAATAATTCTTTGTTTTTGAGAATTGTTATTTTATTTCATTATTTATTTTTAAGCGGCTTTCTTTCTTGGAACAAAACTCCAACTTTTATTATTTTCAATCCTAATTTTGCGGATTAAAGCAAGGAAATCAATCATATTTTCCCTTCATCGAGATTGAATTATGAGGGTAAATATTCTAGGACCAATCCTACTTTCCCTTTATTTTCTTATTTTATTTATTCACAATCATTTTATCAATATGTAGATATTTATGTCTATTATTTATATTTATTTTATCTCTGATATTTCCTTTATTTTTATTATTTTATTTCATTGTCCCACTCACGTGTTATTTGTTTTTCTTGTGAGTTTATTTATTTCTACTAATTATGGGGCGCTGAGAAGGGGGGTACACTAGAATGGTCCGAGGACACCAATTTGGTTCATTTTCTTTACCCTATTTCCTTTTAGTTTATTTTTATTTCCAATTTATCATAAATATTATTTTGAGCCCGCTAAAGTAAAAATGGCTAAGCTTTTCTACAAATAAATGAGATTCTTCTAATAAAATGAGACCAATGTCCTAGTTTTTCCATCCAAATAAAATTGTCACTTTAAATTATTTTTCTAAATATATATGCGAAGACCAATGTCTTCATCCTTAATAAATATCTCGCTTTGTGTATGTTTCCCTTTTCTTCTCATTTACAATGGGGGTTGTATTCCACCCTTAGTTTTGTTGTAAGCTATTATATTTTTGATTTGCTTTATTTTGCGCTTACATTATTTAAGGCTTTCATTATATGAATTGTAACACCCACATCGCCGTCCCCGTTGGAAGGACGCCGACGGACGCGCTACCCGACGCTCACTCATACAGATATGCACGTGCACAATGCGGAAGCACACATTCACACATAGCATACATACGGAAAAACGGGTCAATTAAAAACTTACCTTACCTGCAGGCACGGACTGATCATGCAATAACTCACGCACACGCAGACACTAAGCAGAAGCATACACAGAAGCATACATATGACCAAACAACGGAAGCATAAGCAAAATAATAAAACAAAGGAATAACTAACATAAAAACATACTAACTATTACATTCCCAAAAGAAAATTCAAGAACGAAACATAATTAATTACATATACAATACTACAGAATTACAAAAGCTGAAATACAGAAACTAAACCAAATACAGAACTTCTAACTCCTATGTGGCCGACCCTGCAGAAGCGCAACTCGAACAGAACCAAACCTGCCACCTGCACGGAAAGGAAATCCGTGCTAAGCGATAAACGCTTAGTGGGGAGAACACACAAGAGTATGGACGGCCATTCACAATGGTCGTCAAGGCAAAACACATTCAGATGACAAATGCAGATATTCATAACATATAAATAATCAGGCTGTATAATAAAGGCATTCATTTCAATACTCACAATCAAACCATAAACTCATGTCCAGGATAGCCCAAAACAGACATAATACAATACACGTTACAAGCATCATCATGCTGAACTACTTACTATATCACATGCATAAATTTACATGGGTCGCAAAAATCAACATCTTACCTTGCGGAGTCACATGAGCTTAACACATGCAATTGACATAACTAAGTACCCATGCATGAACTGACAATCAAACCATCATGTTAAGAATGCTAGCCATTTAACATACTTAGACATGCCAAACACATACATTAGTCAAATATCCAAAGGATAACATTTAGAGCATTTCAATACCGCTGCGCAACTCTAATATATATATTCAAGCGAAAACACTCTAATAGCGGAGACTGAAAGCATAATCACATAACATTACATTCATATCATTAGCATGCAGAAAGTACAGTAATCATCACATACTTACCATCACAACTGCTTCGGTTCACACGCTAATATATATAACAAAATTATACTTAAGTCATATACTTAAATCCATCAATCGAATCATTTCAAAGCATTCAGAAACTTATAATAAATCACATGATAAATACGGGTAATCATGTTAGATATTAAATCATGCTTACTTAAAACAGACATACATTCTGAAGCCCATAATCACATTCATATACATATAAACTGATTTCAGAAATCCTTATCATGCTCAAACGGATATCACATATTGATAGTTATATCAAAGTAACAAGTACAATATGCAAAGGCTAGAATATACTCCATATAACATGCTCGTAATAATAAAGCCATACAACCAATATTTCAATAATCATATTCATTCAGAAATAATTCGATATATATATTACATCGATATACTCATTCAGATAACCCATTTATAGCCAAATCAGATCAGAGCAATTCAAATAGACATTCAAAGAACACCTGCTGACTCTAGGTAGTGGATAACGAGTATACAGACAGTACTTTCCGGGTACGAGCCGATTACAGACAGTACGTTACGGGTACGAATCGATTAAACCATTATACTTTAACTTTCACAGATATTTTTAAAAGGGACCTTAAACAAGATCCAATACAGAAAAGGGTTCGCGAGGAACCAAACGGGGACCTGATCGGGGTCCAAACAGAACGATGGGCTGCAGCAACAGACTCTATTAGGCATGCCTAACTATCCACTAGACTGACTCTCGCAGGTCATGCATAATACAATTCACGCTTCGAATCGCATAACGCATAAATATGTAAATATCATGCATAAACCGGAGTACAATAGACATATAAATATGCTCATAAAGTTGATCATATCTCATACAATTCCCATTGCAAAACATAATTGTAGACACCGGGTCCTGAGGCGGTCCAAGATCAGAATTACCCGATGATGAAAAACGATACACACAATTAAAGGTGTCAAAAATGATACTTCCCTTGTCGAAATTCTCATTGTTTTTAAATAAAAATAAATATATATAAAAAATATATATATTATCATAAAAAATTTGGTTGAATTAATTTTTTAAAAATAGTATTATTTCTGATATTTGAAAAAGAAAAGGGAGAAAAAGAAATTAAATTAGTTAATTAATTTAGTTGGATTAAATTAATTAAATTAGTTAGTTAATTTAATTGGAAAAAATATTTAAGAAAAAGAATTTTAAAAGGTTTTTCCAAAAAAAAAAATGAAATAAATTAAATTTTATATATATATATATATATATATATATATATATATATATGTGGCCGTGAGAAGTGGAATAAGTGGCCAAAAGTGGCCACTTATTTAATGGTCGCGTGATGGCAAATTGGCCATCACGCGACCAATTTTGGCTTTGGCCAAAGGGACACCACGCGTGTCCTCCGTGGTGTCCCGCGCAGGCACGCGCGGTGCCCTGCACTGCGCGCGATTGCTCCCTGAACGCGTGTTTCGCCCCACTTCACGCGACCACTTGCTCTGTTCCGTCGCTTTCATCGATTTTTTGCATTTTTCAGACTGTTTTTCAGTCTGATTCTTCCGGTTTTTTCACCGTTTTGTGCTGTTTTTGATTAACGAAAAATTAAAAGATCATTTTGTCTTTCTCTATTTTTAGCCAAAACTGAAAATTAAAGAGGATTTTCCCCTCATTTTCATAGAGGACGGCAACTATTTTTCAAGGGATTCCTTGGCTTTTCTCTCTAGTCTTTCTTCTCTCCAGGAAACATTTTTTCTTCAAAAATTTCTTCAAAAATTCTTAAGTTTTCTTTTCAAGTTTTAATTTTTGTTACTCTAAAAATATTTAATCTTGGGTTTGATTTGAGCAAGAAAAATCAATTTTCTTTGCTTTTTCATCCCACAAAAAAATATTTTCTAGAGTTAGTTTATTCAAAAATACAAATTTTACATTTTTATTTTTCGCCTATCACCGCAAAAATCGACAAGAAAAACAAACCGAGACATCCTATTTCCGATCTAAAAATTCTGAGGGTAAACACTTTGGACCCGTTCTCATTTAATTTTATTTTGTTTTGCATTTATTTGTTATTATTATTTTTGATATCATTTTATTTTGATATTTTGGTATTTTAGTGTGATTAATATTACCGGTGATAAATTATTTGCTTGTCCTAGTTTGATTTCTTTTCTTATTTTCTCGATGGTATTATTATTACCATTATTATTTTCTAATATCCTTGCCACTGTTGTCACCTCAAGTTTCTTGGTTTAATTTCTTGGTGGTTGGCTTATTTGACGTTTATAGTTTTGTTATTTGCTCATTGTTTTGCCGTTAGCCTCTCTTGTCATTATTATTATTATTATTATTATTATTATTATTATTATTACTATTACTATTACTATTATTATTATTATTATTATTATTATTATTATTATTATTATTATTATTATTTATTTACTATTGTTAATATTCTGTTTTTATTATTACCATTACTATATATTCGTTTTGTGTTTATTGATGTTATATTGTTATTATTATTATTATTATTATTATTATTATTATTATTATCATTATATTTATTATTAGTATTATTATTATCTCATTTATCCATATTATATTCACTATTGTTTATTATCATTATTCTATTATTATTATTATTATTATTATTATTATTATTATTATTATTATTATTATCCCTAAATTAGTTTTTTATATTACTATTTATTAATGTTGTTGTTATTATCATTATTTGATTTACTTATTATTAATATTGTCTTCTTATATTTATTGTTATTATTAATTTTGTCGTGTTTGTCTCATCATTATAATTTGACTTACCCAATATTTATTTCATTTTCGCTTGATTAATTTTTAGAACCATCACTAATATTTTTGATATTAATTTTTGTCTGAAAATTGACTTGAGTCGGGTCATGTGAGCGCCCCGCGACTCCCCGGATGGGTCGCAACGCGTGGACGCACTCTCGGGTTTCGGTGAGATCTTTTCAATCCCTTCTCTATGTTGTGATTACTTGTAAATAATTATTTTATTTATGCACGCGTGCGATAAAAAATCACAAAAATATTTCTATAATTAAATTACAATCTTTGCTAATAAAATTGGGACCAATGTCCCCTATTTTAACCCAATAATAAAAACATCACAATTAAAACGAAGAGTCAACTTTTCTACAAAAATGGGATCACTCATCCCGGTTTTCCAACTCAAACAATCAAAAATGGCTCTTCGAACCCTCTTCGACTTAATACGAAGGAACCAATGTTCCTAAATTTCGAACAAGTGCGAAGGAACCAATGTTCCTAAAATAATGCCCCGATTTATGTATGTATTTTATTTTAACCTTGTGTGAGTGTCTTAAATTCAAGTTTATTTATTTCGGGCCCTTGTAATTAATTTTGGGGCAACTTTATTTATTTTTGGGGATTGTATTCCGTCCCGTTTACATCTTTAATCTCCTTTTAATGGGGTTGTATTCTGCCCCTATTTCTATTGTAATTGCGTGCTTGCGTGTTCATCGCTTTTATTTATCGCTTTCTTTTACTGCTTTCTTTATTGCTTTCCTTTATCGCTTTTTGAATGCTTGCAATGCGCTATTTAATTTGAATGCATCGATCGTGTGAGATGAGAGATATAATTTTAAGAAGTTAAGAATCCATTTATAATTAACCAAAGCATAAATAAGAGGGAAGTCCCGGACACCATATCTCTGGTTTAGACCAATAGAGGTGAGAAACCTTTTCCCAATTTCACGCAAATTGGGTGGCGACTCCAAATACCTCAAAGGTGCCTTTAGGCGTCAATAGGCTAGGTTGTTCTCCCCAATGTTCTATTGGGAGGAACATACCGATGATGTCTTATGGCGCCCATGATCAAAAGACGCGAACCTTCATACCTCGAATCCTAAAGCGGATTCAAAGCGAGGGCCCTTGCTGGGTTTGTCGGGTTCTGGCGCGCGTCACAGTGGCGACTCCACTGGGGACTTTGTGTTTGAGACTTCACTCCGAAAGTGCTTTGGTTAAAATGTATAATTGGGTTTTTAAAACTTAAAATTCTATCTCTTTTCGAAAATTGCATCATATCATTTTAGAGCCTTAGACTTACGCTAGTTGGTCCCTTTCTACCTCTGTGCATTCCCGAAGCACGACCCTACTTTCACTCATTGTAGGGAAGTGTTAAGGATAATCACCAGCCCAAGCCTTGTACCTTTTGGTATATCAAAATGACGACCTGATCGGTCGCTATACTCATGACGAGTTAGACCCGTCGGCAGGGATCATGCTTGGGTAGCCCTAAAGTAAAATTACCTTGACCAAAGCTCATGTACTGGCAAGTAGAAACTTCCCCTAGGTGGTATGTTCCTTAATACAATGCTTGTGATATGGGCCGTCACGTATTAAACAAAATCAAGCAAATCAAGTGGTCTTTTATCAAAGGCTTTCATGCCCCATTGGGCCCACTTTGGTTTAATTGAATTGCCCAAATACGTAATGGCCAAAACCCATACGAATGCGCATTAGATTAAGAGTGTTATGCTGTCGGTTTTTCACCGTGCACCATACGCGTCCAATGGATTCCCTGTTAACCCTTGGATGAAGCCCACCTAGGAAAGAGACCGCACGACCTCGTGTGTGGGAGTGATAAGGTTGGAAGGATCTATTTGCTTGCATGTGGTTGTGAATACTGCACGACATGCTCATACATCGCATGTTATTCATGCATGTCAATAAAATAAATACATGTACAAATAATAATATCTTATCTCATGCTGTGTGCGTATATATCTTTCTGTCTGCATGCTATTTTTTCACATGTGCGTATCATCCTGTATATTTAATCTCATGCTGTGTGTGTGTATATCCTCTCGTCTGCATATTATTTTTCTCATGCACATACCATCCTGCATGTAATTTCTTCCATGCATCCCATCGTACCGTGATAGTCCATGGATCTCGCATTCATCAAAGACTGTTTGCATGGCACGATCATGCATTATACATGTCATCCATGCATCATTCTAACAATCTTGATCTTTCAGCCATCCTAGATTCATCTGAGTGGACTAGAGATTCTGACGATCGACTAGTGACGGCAAACTCGCCCTTTGAATTGCTAGAACTAGTGCCTGTTTGGGATTCTGAGTCACTCTCTACAAGTAGCGAATCATCCTCAATGGCAGAAGAGACCGAAAACCTAACCACCCAAGACCTCGCCAGGAGACTGGAGGATTTTGAACGGAGGATATTGGACATGATGGGAGCAATGGCCGAAAGATTTGCTCAGCCCCCTGCTCCACAAGCACCAGTTGCTCCACAACCGCCGGTAGCCCCTCCTCGGGGGCAAGCCGAACCGCCTACTGGTGGGGAGGTTCCCCTCGCTGGAGTTATTGCCCATCAACCTGTAAATGAGCCTAAAGCTACGGCTGTGCCAGTTGAACCCGGAAGAGCAAGGATCCCAAACCCTGATGAGGATTTCACAATGGAAGAAGAGGTTGAGGAGATAGCAGCCCATCAAGCCGTAAGGGGTGGAGCACCCAGGGTAGAAGACGAGGCTATGAGGGGTATGAGACAGCAAATTGAGGCAATCACCCGCATGTTGACAGCTGGCAAGGGAGTGAGCCCTGAAGATGTGGATTTGGATGATGGAGAGCTGTTGCCCCAGAGGTTTAAGATGCCAGACCTGCCAAAATTTGATGGTACATCGGACCCTTCTGCACATGTTAAGCAATACACCCTGATCATGAAGGGTACAGGGTTGACTAAGAGGCAAAAAGTGGACTATTTCTGTCTCAGCTTAGCTGGCCCAGCAGTGGATTGGTACCATGGGCTGGATCGACGAGCGAAAGAAGACTGGAATCTGTTAACAGAAGAATTCCTTGGCCAGTATGATTGCAGTACCAAGATTGAGGTCACATTAAAAGATTTAGAAGTGCTGAAGCAGAAGTCAGGGGAATCATTCCATGAGTACTTGACCCGATGGAGGAATCGAGTGATGGAGATAAAGAGAAAGCCCGATACCTCAGATCAGATCAGGTTATTTATCCGAAATGCTAGTCCATATTTGAGGGATGGGTTAAAAATGAAGGGACTCAAAGATTGGGAGTCACTTAAGGATATAGCCATTGAAGTTGAGGCTGAGCATTTAGATGAAGTGGCTAGATCTGCGGATGTGGCTTCAGGCAAAAATAAGGGAAGCAGCAGCGATAACGGGGGCAATGATAAGGTGGCAGAAGTTTCTACTATAGGGACGGCTCCCAAACATCTCACTATCTCGGGCAGACCATTATCTTGGCACTTCACCCGTCTCATCAAGGAAGGAAAGTTGCAACCCTTGCCAGCTGGGCCCGCCCCAAGTCAAGGGAAGCCAAAGCACAGGACGGACTGGTATTGCGCATATCATCAGTACACAGGGCACAGAACAGACTATTGTCGTCCTTTAAGGGACCGAATTCAAGCCTTGATCGATGGCAAACAAGCTATTAATCTTGGGCAGAGAGAAAGTCAAGAAAAGTCAGCCCATTGTGCCATGATTGGTTCAGGCTTACCGGAATGGTATGTGCTGCAAGACTTGTATGGAAATGGGTATGCCACTACTACTGGCCCTGAGGTAGATAAGGGAGAGATCTTTGTGGCAACGATAGGCTGTTGGTCCAGCAGCGGAAGCGGGGAGGAAGAGGAAGGTGAAAAACAAGAGGGTTCTAACCAGGAATTGAGTATGGCCAGCCTTTCACGACGGATTGAGGAGACTCGTGCATCAATGGCCCAAGAGATGGATAGACGGCTTGAGGAGCTCGAAAGGAGGTTGACAGCTATGATTAAAGCTATGATTAAGGAGAGAATAGACGCCTTCGCGCTAGTCCTACAAGCCCGATTGATGGCGGCTACCTTTAACCGAGTTGAGTCGACCCCTGTCGAGATAGCCCATACAGCGAGAACCATGGCATCTCCTAGTGCCACTAAGCCCCGAGGCAAGGAACCGTTTGATTTACCAGTGGGACAAGGAGGTGGTAAGAGGCCTACTCTGGAACATGACAATATGCTTGAGGATGATGGAGATCTGATGAAAGAGCATGCTCTGAAGAATGCAAACCTAAATATCCGAGATGGCTGTAAGGGCAATGTTAAAAAAGCGGGAGAGTCATCAGTGAGAAGGAATCAAAGATATTTCTCTGATTTAGGTAGGTCCTTGTCGTGGGTTTTTGAGAAGCTAGTGAAAAGGGGGTTATTGCAGCCATTACCGGCGAAGCCCGCCAGCAGTCAGGGGCAGCCCCACCACAGAGCAGATCAATATTGTGCATTCCACCAGCACACTGGACATTTGACAAACTATTGCCGAACTTTGAGAGACCGGGTTCAGGACCTCATTGATTCCAAGCAAATCACGGATCCCGAGAAAAGAGAGAAGAAGAAGGGAGTAGACTACAATGCAATCCTTCCACCAGAGATATGACTGGGCCAATCCACTTCATCGGCATGTTCCTCCAAAACCACAAGCAGAAGATCATGTTTTTAATGCTTACTGCTTTTCAATTCCAGAACTCTTTTAGGACAATTTGGTTATTGTAACATGTTGAACAATTTCTGTTTTGTTTATGCGATATTTCCTTGATTTCATTTCTCATGATCACGATGCATCCATTCATTTTGACATTAACCCAATTAATACGACTCCATCTAGTCTCGGAACTTTGGGGAATCCAAATAAAATCTTGGTAGCATCTGATATAACTCCTGAAGCGAGGATAATTTTGAGAGAATAATAAAAAAAAAAAGAAAGAGCCTTTGCCCGGACCCAGTATGACACGTTGAAGATGGACAAGGACACTCCCAAGACCGACACTACTTCCACGTGCCAATATGATGACGAACCGAATTTTGAAAGCCACTTCTTCGCATCCACAACACTTGAGCTGCATATGGTGCCGCTGAATAAAATCAAACTTCAAGAGTTACATCAAAAATCGGACAAATAAAAC
Source organism: Excoecaria cochinchinensis (assembly GCA_947683425.1). Taxonomy (NCBI): domain Eukaryota; kingdom Viridiplantae; phylum Streptophyta; class Magnoliopsida; order Malpighiales; family Euphorbiaceae; genus Excoecaria; species Excoecaria cochinchinensis. The sequence continues at coordinate 1,055,097 of CANTUQ010000021.1, read as the reverse complement.
TCAAAGCTACCATGAGAAATATACAACCCATCAGAACCAAGCCATATGACCTTTTTTTCTCTCGACCCCCTGGAATGTGTACCCCAAAACCGATTATGACCGACCCTTAACCATCCAAAACCCTCATAACCAAATTTCTTACCAAAATTTAATGCCCGACCGAATTGAACAACAATGGTCCCAGTGGTTAAGATAAAAAGTGCACGTATGTGTAAACTTGAGGATTTGAGCAAAGCTTGTCAAAAAAAAAAAAAAAATTGAAAAAAAAATAATAATAAAAAAAATTGGGTTGTAAAAAAAAAATTTGGGTTGTGAAAAAAAAATTGGGTTGTAAAAAAAATTGGGTTGTAAAAAAAAAATTTGGGTTGTGAAAAAAAAATTGGGTTGAAAAAAAAAATTTTAAAAATTGGGTTGTAAAAAAAAATTGGGTTGTGAAAAAAAAAATTGGGTTGAAAAAAAAAAAAAAAAATTGGGTGTAAAGAAAAGAGAGAATTGATAGGGGGCAAGGGAATGCCATTTGGGGGCAAGCTTTGTTCAAATCCCGTTGATCTACACATGCCTGCACATTGCCATTCTTTTTAGCTACTGAAAATGACCTAAAAGGGCTAACTCCAGAGCCATCCATCCAATCCCAGCCGACGAAAACCATTTCGAAAGCTTGAGCTACCAAAGCCAATAAAAGTACCCCAAATCATCCAAGCCCAACCTGTCACCCTATCTCAGCCATTGAAAGGCCATTCCAAGGCTCAAACCACCAAAGCCAATAAAAGCAAAGCATGGAACTTCGCAGTCAACCCCCAAATAAGGAACCCATCACCTCAACCAGCCTGCACGAGAGCTAAGACCAAAACTTTGGTACCAAGAGGAACCACTCCCGGAAGTAGCGGTCCCTCCAGCCAATGAAGATGAAAGCAAATTCAACCGATATTGACGAACTGAAGGAGGGTCCATGGCAAAGGCTAAATAAAGAATAAGAAAAAAAAGAGAAGAGAGAGAAAATATTCAATCAAGAAAACCCGCGAGGGCTGATTGATAACAGGAGTTTGATGCTCTCAAGATCTATCCCGAGATTAGGTGAAGACTCATATTCTTCAAGTTAATGCCAAATAGTGATCATGTGTTGTGAAATTAAATTGAAATATATGCATTTATGCAAAGGTGTTTGGGTGTAACCAGAGCAGCTCATCTTGCACACTCAAAATTGTCCGAGTCCGGCATAAAACTAGTACATTGTTACCAACTAACCTCTGCCACTCTCGCCACCCCGGCACTTCAGTCAACTCACCTTGCTACCCACTGTGAAGCCAACATTACAGCACCTTCCTAAAAAAAAAAAAAAAAAAAAAAAAAGAAGGCCAAGCTCATACAACCAAAATCTGAGACATAAGCACATGCCAACCATACCCGAAAGACCTTTCGCAACAACTCCAACTTCTCTCACAAAAAAAAAAAAATAAAAAATAAAAAATAAAAAAAAACCCGTTAGAGATGAAAACCGTGACTGGCACTCTAAGCAAAAGTTAGGCCGAATGGCAGGGTGAAAACCTGGCGACAGGCAGTCTGCCCTACAAAAAATAAAATAAATAAAAGCCGCTGGATTGGGTTGGGTCCATTCCAGGCAAAAAAATAAGGCACAGGGTTATGTGAAAATCCGACAAGGACGCATCTCCCGCTAAGAAAAGCTAGTGCGAAAATCCACGAGGGACGCACTACCTTCAAATAATGACTACAGGTACCAGAGGAGAACCTCATAATCCCTTAAAGGCATGAAATTCAAAGGCAATCCAAGGGGGCACAGATCCTACCGTAACTGACGACCAAACCAGCTGACGCCTCCGAATCCACTCGGATGAACTCTTATCCTGCATTATTGCATACATATGCATCTCACGGGCATGGCATTTGATGGTGCCTCAACATGCATTCACGCATGCATGAACTTTATGTATATCTTGCACAAGAAATTCTTCGCACACATTTCGTGCCCATGATCTTTGCGTACTTGCAACGCGTAATCCTTTGCGCATGCTTAGCACAAGCACTTATCACGTGCATCTAATCTCCCCGTTATCTCTAAGTCCTTATCTAACAGGCATCCTCAATCTCTTCAAAACATTATCTTTAAGTCCTTATTCACAAGGCATTCTCAGTCTCTTCGGAGCATTATCTCTAAGTCTTATCCAACAGGCGTCCTCAACATCTTCAAAATTTATCTTTAAGTCCTCCTTCACGGGGCATTCTCAGTCTCTTCGGAGCATTATCTCTAAGTCCTTATCTAACAGGCGTCCTCAACATCTTCAAAATTTATCTTTAAGTCCTCCTTCACAAGGCATTCTCAGTCTCTTCGGAGCATTATCTCTAAGTCCTTATCCAACAGGCGTCCTCAACAACTTCAAAATTTATCTTTAAATCCTCCTTCACGGGGCATTCTCAGTCTCTTCGGAGCATTATCTTTAAGTCCTTTCTCAAGGCATTCCCAGTCTCTTCGGAGCATTATCTTTAAGTCCTTTTTCAAGGCATTCTCAGTCTCTTCGGAGCATCATCTTTAAGTCATTTTTTCAAACCATTCCCAGTCTTCACGGGGCATTCTCAGTCTCTTCGGAGCATTATCTTTAAGTCCTCCTTCACGGGGCATTCTCAGTCTCTTCGGAGCATTATCTTTGAGTCTCTTCGGAGCATTCTCAGTCTCTTCAGAGCATCATCTTTAAGTCCTTCATCACAAGGCCTTCTCAGTCTCTTCGGAGCATTATCTTTAAGTCCTTTTTTCAAGGCATCCTCGGTCTTTTCGGAGCATTGTCCTTCGTAGCATTGAGCCTTTTCCAAAATATTCTAAATCCTTTCAATCCATGAGTATATCTGCATCAACAGGGCTAGACACCGCATAGGTTAGATGCCAAAATAATAGGGGTTAACACGTCGACGAACAGACGGTAACTACCCACAACAACTCCAGCCAGTTCGGGAAGACAGCCGCCTCAGGTACGCGCTTCTTTCCTTTCTTTTCTGAATTTTGGCTCACTTAGACACCTGTGTCCTAGAATTCCCCAAAATTGGGGGCAACTGTAGACACCGGGTCCTGAGGCGGTCCAAGATCAGAATTACCCGATGAAGAAAAACGATACACACAATTAAAGGTGTCAAAAATGATACTTCCCTTGTCGAAATTCTCATTGTTTTTAAATAAAAATAAATATATATAAAAAATATATATATTATCATAAAAAATTTGGTTGAATTAATTTTTTAAAAATAGTATTATTTCTGATATTTGAAAAAGAAAAGGGAGAAAAAGAAATTAAATTAGTTAATTAATTTAGTTGGATTAAATTAATTAAATTAGTTAGTTAATTTAATTGGAAAAAATATTTAAGAAAAAGAATTTTAAAAGGTTTTTCCAAAAAAAAAAATGAAATAAATTAAATTTTATATATATATATATATATATATATATATGTGGCCGTGAGAAGTGGAATAAGTGGCCAAAAGTGGCCACTTATTTAATGGTCGCGTGATGGCAAATTGGCCATCACGCGACCAATTTTGGCTTTGGCCAAAGGGACACCACGCGTGTCCTCCGTGGTGTCCCGCGCAGGCACGCGCGGTGCCCTGCACTGCGCGCGATTGCTCCCTGCACGCGTGTTTTGCCCCACTTCACGCGACCACTTGCTCTGTTCCGTCGCTTTCATCGATTTTTTGCATTTTTCAGACTGTTTTTCAGTCTGATTCTTCCGGTTTTTTCACCGTTTTGTGCTGTTTTTGATTAACGAAAAATTAAAAGATCATTTTGTCTTTCTCTATTTTTAGCCAAAACTGAAAATTAAAGAGGATTTTCCCCTCATTTTCATAGAGGACGGCAACTATTTTTCAAGGGATTCCTTGGCTTTTCTCTCTAGTCTTTCTTCTCTCCAGGAAACATTTTTTCTTCAAAAATTTCTTCAAAAATTCTTAAGTTTTCTTTTCAAGTTTTAATTTTTGTTACTCTAAAAATATTTAATCTTGGGTTTGATTTGAGCAAGAAAAATCAATTTTCTTTGCTTTTTCATCCCACAAAAAAATATTTTCTAGAGTTAGTTTATTCAAAAATACAAATTTTACATTTTTATTTTTCGCCTATCACCGCAAAAATCTACAAGAAAAACAAACCGAGACATCCTATTTCCGATCTAAAAATTCTGAGGGTAAACACTTTGGACCCGTTCTCATTTAATTTTATTTTGTTTTGCATTTATTTGTTATTATTATTTTTGATATCATTTTATTTTGATATTTTGGTATTTTAGTGTGATTAATATTACCGGTGATAAATTATTTGCTTGTCCTAGTTTGATTTCTTTTCTTATTTTCTCGATGGTATTATTATTACCATTATTATTTTCTAATATCCTTGCCACTGTTGTCACCTCAAGTTTCTTGGTTTAATTTCTTGGTGGTTGGCTTATTTGACGTTTATAGTTTTGTTATTTGCTCATTGTTTTGCCGTTAGCCTCTCTTGTCATTATTATTATTATTATTATTATTACTATTACTATTACTATTATTATTATTATTATTATTATTATTATTATTATTATTATTTATTTACTATTGTTAATATTCTGTTTTTATTATTACCATTACTATATATTCGTTTTGTGTTTATTGATGTTACATTGTTATTATTATTATTATTATTATTATTATTATTATTATTATTATCATTATATTTATTATTAGTATTATTATTATCTCATTTATCCATATTATATTCACTATTGTTTATTATCATTATTCTATTATTATTATTATTATTATTATTATTATTATTATTATTATTATTATTATTATTATTATTATTATTATCCCTAAATTAGTTTTTTATATTACTATTTATTAATGTTGTTGTTATTATCATTATTTGATTTACTTATTATTAATATTGTCTTCTTATATTTATTGTTATTATTAATTTTGTCGTGTTTGTCTCATCATTATAATTTGACTTACCCAATATTTATTTCATTTTCGCTTGATTAATTTTTAGAACCATCACTAATATTTTTGATATTAATTTTTGTCTGAAAATTGACTTGAGTCGGGTCATGTGAGCGCCCCGCGACTCCCCGGATGGGTCGCAACGCGTGGACGCACTCTCGGGTTTCGGTGAGATCTTTTCAATCCCTTCTCTATGTTGTGATTACTTGTAAATAATTATTTTATTTATGCACGCGTGCGATAAAAAATCACAAAAATATTTCTATAATTAAATTACAATCTTTGCTAATAAAATTGGGACCAATGTCCCCTATTTTAACCCAATAATAAAAACATCACAATTAAAACGAAGAGTCAACTTTTCTACAAAAATGGGATCACTCATCCCGGTTTTCCAACTCAAACAATCAAAAATGGCTCTTCGAACCCTCTTCGACTTAATACGAAGGAACCAATGTTCCTAAATTTCGAACAAGTGCGAAGGAACCAATGTTCCTAAAATAATGCCCCGATTTATGTATGTATTTTATTTTAACCTTGTGTGAGTGTCTTAAATTCAAGTTTATTTATTTCGGGCCCTTGTAATTATTTTTGGGGCAACTTTATTTATTTTTGGGGATTGTATTCCGTCCCGTTTACATCTTTAATCTCCTTTTAATGGGGTTGTATTCTGCCCCTATTTCTATTGTAATTGCGTGCTTGCGTGTTCATCGCTTTTATTTATCGCTTTCTTTTACTGCTTTCTTTATTGCTTTCCTTTATCGCTTTTTGAATGCTTGCAATGCGCTATTTAATTTGAATGCATCGATCGTGTGAGATGAGAGATATAATTTTAAGAAGTTAAGAATCCATTTATAATTAACCAAAGCATAAATAAGAGGGAAGTCCCGGACACCATATCTCTGGTTTAGACCAATAGAGGTGAGAAACCTTTTCCCAATTTCACGCAAATTGGGTGGCGACTCCAAATACCTCAAAGGTGCCTTTAGGCGTCAATAGGCTAGGTTGTTCTCCCCAATGTTCTATTGGGAGGAACATACCGATGATGTCTCATGGCGCCCATGATCAAAAGACGCGAACCTTCATACCTCGAATCCTAAAGAGGATTCAAAGCGAGGGCCCTTGCTGGGTTTGTCGGGTTCCGGCGCGCGTCACAATAATACAGTCAATATACTTTAACATTTAAACAATGTTCTAAAGCATACCAAGAATCAGGTATAAAAGCACTAACATACCAAACACTTTCAATACAAAACCTAATCATGCATCAGGTGACGATAACTAAATATAAATCAAGCATAGTCCAAATTACATTTAAACATAACACATTGAGTTCAAAGGCTAAAGCATAATATCAAACAAAGCTCATACAAGTCATATTCAGAAGCATGCAATAATTCCCTTAATCACATTTTAGCAATACTCATCAAATTAAAGCATGTCAGAAACACATGTGGAGTCATATTATGCTAATGATCAAAAACGCATAATCTAAATCATGAAATGATACTATATATTTCTAAGCATGGCAGATTATTCTTAGAGAAGAAATTCAATCAAAGATATGCATAACATATTGCTAATCATAACTGAAATAGGCTAACCACTCAGATGAGCAAAATAAGATAGCACACAATAGAGGAAAAAGCCATAAAAGCATTTGAAAGTCATTTAATAATAAAACTAGTCACGGTGAAGAAAGCAAAACAGAAAAGCCATACAGGAGCATATAACAGTATGACATAATTTATACAGCAGTGAAGACCCATACAGAAGAAATAGGAAATTCATTTTGGTTAAATCTGGGCGAAATCGAAAAAAGGAGCTGAAGAGGGGTCGGTCACGAGTCGTGTCACGACTCGTGACTGACCTCAAAGGGGTCACGAGACGTGACCTAGTGTCACGTCTCGTGACCTGCTAGAGAGTCACGGGACGTGACTCTATATCACGCCTGGCCTTCATAAGAGTCACGCCGTGACTCTAAGTCACGAGACGTGACTTTCCTCTCACAGAGAGAGGCAGTCACGCTTCGCGACGGGAGTCACGCCTTGCCCCTTTACCAGAGTCACGTCGTGACTCTAAGTCACGAGACGTGACTTTCCTCTCACAGAGAGAGACAGTCACGCTTCGCGACTAAGGGTAACGCCTCACGACTTCGTCCTGTCTGCTGAGAAGTCACGCGTAGCGACTGGGAGGCAGAGTCATGTGGCGTGACTGAGAGTCACACCTCGTGACTTGTCTCTCTCAGGGAAATCACGACACACTGGAAATGGAAAATTATACAGAAACGCGATTTCCCATTTCCAGCTTACCAAGAATTCAAAGAACTCGATAAAATCATTTTCAATCTGATTCAAAACACATCCAAACTCATCTTACCTTACAGTCGACCTTCCAAACATCATAAACAGGATTATTGCAATTAATTCCACAATCAAACAATCAAAATCATGCATAAACCCATTTAAGAATATAAACCTTAAAAGTTACAGTAGGTTCAAAACACCAATTCAGAACTTCCAAATCAATACTTGTCATGCATTACCAACACATCTACTCACTTAATCATGCTATACACATTCTAAAACACACCAAATTCAAGAAATTAGACCGTGCAAACACATCATAAGTCTAGTGAGAAATAGAGCAGAGACATTCAACCGAGATTGAAGAACAGAGAAGTTCAAAACGTTGCATGCATTCAAACACTCCCAAACCTGGAAATGACGATCCAAAATTACGCTTCAAGATCACTGCTCAATCCTTTCCTTGCCTTTACTTTGCTTCTCCTTATCATCAAACACTTGCACAAATAAAACCCACAATTACTCTTCAAAACCCTAACTCAACCAAAACCAGGAAAAGATGAAGAAGAACAGTACGTAGAAACCTTAACCCAACTTACCTCTTCAAGCAAAGCACAACACCACCAAGAAACCCAAACACAACTCCAAGCCAAAGCCAAAGAGAATGAAAGGAAAAGCAGAGAAAGAAGAGGAGAAGAAGAAGAAGGGAAGGCGTGAGAGGGAGAACGGGAATGCAATCTGTGTTCCCTCTCTCCTCCTCTTTCCTTTCTTCTTTTTCTTCTTTCAATGCTCACCTAACAAGCCACTTGGCAACATCCAATTGGACCCCAAACTCCACTAAGACTATTCCAAATCCATTAATGCTCTTAAGTCCTTAGACAAATAACACTTCACTCACTTACACATTTCTTTCCTTACAAACTTAATTATCTTATCAATTAGGTCCTTAACACTCCAACTTTCTCAAGCACAAATTACTGAAATACCCTTCCGATCCCGACTTAGCATGCACAATCCGACCAGGGCTATTTTGGGGTGTGACAACTCTTCCCTCCTAAAAGAATTTCGTCCTCGAAATTCACAGCGAAACACTTACATCCACACAACCCAAACAAACAAACCTACTTAAACAAAAACTTGCAACGCAACTTACCAGAAGAACCTGCGGTCTCCTTCGAATCCTTGTTAGACGCTAGAAACTCTGAAGACACTCAAGAATATCTGAGCAAATCCTCCACATCCTTTCTAGCTTGCCCAGCTAGACTCTCACTGATCTTTTTAGGACAACCGGCAATCTGGTGTTCCATACTGCCACACCTGAAACAAGCACCTGAAAGCTTCCGACATGGACCTCGATGTCGCTTCTGGCAGTGCTGACATACTGACGGTATCCACTTCTTACACTTGTTCCCATATTGCTTCTGACATTGTTGATACACTGAAGGTTCTCGAACCCTTTTTCTTGCTGACACTTCACTAACCAATCCTTTTTTCTTCGGAGGTACATTCCGAATTAAATCTTGAGAAACCTGAGGAACGGTCAACCTATCCAAAATCCGAATCAACCCTTGTATTAAAGCTCTATCATCAGAAACACGACCAGAATCTTCAACTGGAAGACGCTCGGAAACACTTTGATCAGCACCTACTCGATTCACACTTTCTGTTGTCTCGCCCACATTCTCACTAGGATCAGACTCCATCTAGACATGACACAAAACAAGACGCATCTGCATTAGGCCACGACACGAAACCGACTCTCATGCAAAGACTTAACACATAACAAACAACACACCCAGAACCATCAAACCTGGGCTCTGATACCACTAACTGTAACACCCCCATCGCCGTCCCTGTTGGAAGGACGCCGACGGACGCGCTACCCGACGCTCACTCATACAGATATGCACGTGCACAATGCGGAAGCACACATTCACACATAGCATACATACGGAAAAACGGGTCAATTAAAAACTTACCTTACCTGCAGGCACGGACTGATCATGCAATAACTCACGCACACGCAGACACTAAGCAGAAGCATACACAGAAGCATACATATGACCAAACAACGGAAGCATAAGCAAAATAATAAAACAAAGGAATAACTAACATAAAAACATACTAAATATTACATTCACAAAAGAAAATTCAAGAACGAAACATAATTAATTACATATACAATACTACAGAATTACAAAAGCTGAAATACAGAAACTGAACCAAATACAGAACTTCTAACTCCTATGTGGCCGACCCTGCAGAAGCGCAACTCGAACAGAACCAAACCTGCCACCTGCACGGAAAGGAAATCCGTGCTAAGCGATAAACGCTTAGTGGGGAGAACACACAAGAGTATGGACGGCCATTCACAATGGTCGTCAAGGCAAAACACATTCAGATGACAAATGCAGATATTCATAACATATAAATAATGAGGCTGTATAATAAAGGCATTCATTTCAATACTCACAATCAAACCATAAACTCATGTCCAGGATAGCCCAAAACAGACATAATGCAATACACGTTACAAGCATCATCATGCTGAACTACTTACTATATCACATGCATAAATTTACATGGGTCGCAAAAATCAACATCTTACCGTGCGGAGTCACATGAGCTTAACACATGCAATTGACATAACTAAGTACCCATGCATGAACTGACAATCAAACCATCATGTTAAGAATGCTAGCCATTTAACATACTTAGACATGCCAAACACATACATTAGTCAAATATCCAAAGGATAACATTTAGAGCATCACAATACCGCTGCGCAACTCTAATATATATATTCAAGCGAAAACACTCTAATAGCGGAGACTGAAAGCATAATCACATAACATTACATTCATATCATTAGCATGCAGAAAGTACAGTAATCATCACATACTTACCATCACAACTGCTTCGGTTCACACGCTAATATATATAACAAAATTATACTTAAGTCATATACTTAAATCCATCAATCGAATCATTTCAAAGCATTCAGAAACTTATAATAAATCACATGATAAATACGGGTAATCATATTAGATATTAAATCATGCTTACTTAAAACAGACATACATTCTGAAGCCCATAGTCACATTCATATACATATAAACTGATTTCAGAAATCCTTATCATGCTCAAACGGATATCACATATTGATAGTTATATCAAAGTAACAAGTACAATATGCAAAGGCTAGAATATACTCCATATAACATGCTCGTAATAATAAAGCCATACAACCAATATTTCAATAATCATATTCATTCAGAAATAATTCGATATATATATTACATCGATATACTCATTCAGATAACCCATTTATAGCCAAATCAGATCAGAGCAATTCAAATAGACATTCAAAGAACACCTGCTGACTCTAGGTAGTGGATAACGAGTAAACAGACAGTACTTTCCGGGTACGAGCCGATTACAGACAGTACGTTACGGGTACGAATCGATTAAACCATTATACTTTAACTTTCACAGATATTTTCAAAAGGGACCTTAAACAAGATCCAATACAGAAAAGGGTTCGCGAGGAACCAAACGGGGACCTGATCGGGGTCCAAATAGAACGATGGGCTGCAGCAACAGACTCTATTAGGCATGCCTAACTATCCACTAGACTGACTCTCGCAGGTCATGCATAATACAATTCACGCTTCGAATCGCATAACGCATAAATATGTAAATATCATGCATAAACCGGAGTACAATAGACATATAAATATGCTCATAAAGTTGATCATATCTCATACAATTCCCATTGCAAAACATAATACAGTCAATATACTTTAACATTTAAACAATGTTCTAAAGCATACCAAGAATCAGGTATAAAAGCACTAACATACCAAACACTGTCAATACAAAACCTAATCATGCATCAGGTGACGATAACTAAATATAAATCAAGCATAGTCCAAATTACATTTAAACATAACACATTGAGTTCAAAGGCTAAAGCATAATATCAAACAAAGCTCATACAAGTCATATTCAGAAGCATGCAATAATTCCCTTAATCACATTTTAGCAATACTCATCAAATTAAAGCATGTCAGAAACACATGTGGAGTCATATTATGCTAATGATCAAAAACGCATAATCTAAATCATGAAATGATACTATATATTTCTAAGCATGGCAGATTATTCTTAGAGAAGAAATTCAATCAAAGATATGCATAACATATTGCTAATCATAACTGAAATAGGCTAACCACTCAGATGAGCAAAATAAGATAGCACACAATAGAGGAAAAAGCCATAAAAGCATTTGAAAGTCATTTAATAATAAAACTAGTCACGGTGAAGAAAGCAAAACAGAAAAGCCATACAGGAGCATATAACAGTATGACATAATTTATACAGCAGTGAAGACCCATACAGAAGAAATAGGAAATTCATTTTGGTTAAATCTGGGCGAAATCGGAAAAAGGAGCTGAAGAGGGGTCGGTCACGAGTCGTGTCACGACTCGTGACTGACCTCAAAGGGGTCACGAGACGTGACCTAGTGTCACGTCTCGTGACCTGCTAGAGAGTCACGGGACGTGACTCTACGTCACGCCTGGCCTTCATAAGAGTCACGCCGTGACTCTAAGTCACGAGACGTGACTTTCCTCTCACAGAGAGAGGCAGTCACGCTTCGCGACGGGAGTCACGCCTTGCCCCTTTACCAGAGTCACGTCGTGACTCTAAGTCATGAGACGTGACTTTCCTCTCACAGAGAGAGACAGTCACGCTTCGCGACTAAGGGTCACGCCTCACGACTTCGTCCTGTCTGCTGAGAAGTCACGCGTAGCGACTGGGAGGCAGAGTCACGTGGCGTGACTGAGAGTCACGTGGCGTGACTGAGAGTCACGCCTCGTGACTTGTCTCTCTCAGGGAAATCACGACACACTGGAAATGGAAAATTATACAGAAACGCGATTTCCCATTTCCAGCTTACCCAGAATTCAAAGAACTCGATAAAATCATTTTCAATCTGATTCAAAACACATCCAAACTCATCTTACCTTACAGTCGACCTTCCAAACATCATAAACAGGATAATTGCAATTAATTCCACAATCACACAATCAAAATCATGCATAAACCCATTTAAGAATATAAACCCTAAAAGTTACAGTAGGTTCAAAACACCAATTCAGAACTTCCAAATCAATACTTGTCATGCATTACCAACACATCTACTCACTTAATCATGCATATACACATTCTAAAACACACCAAATTCCAGAAATTAGACCGTGCAAACACATCATAAGTCTAGTGAGAAATAGAGCAGAGACATTCAACTGAGATTGAAGAACAGAGAAGTTCAAAACGTTGCATGCATTCAAACACTCCCAAACCTGGAAATGACGATCCAAAATTACGCTTCAAGATCACTGCTCAATCCTTTCCTTGCCTTTACTTTGCTTCTCCTTATCATCAAACACTTGCACAAACAAAACCCACAATTACTCTTCAAAACCCTAACTCAACCAAAACCAAGGAAAGATGAAGAAGAACAGTACGTAGAAACCTTAACCCAACTTACCTCTTCAAGCAAAGCACAACACCACCAAGAAACCCAAACACAACTCCAAGCCAAAGCCAAAGAGAATGAAAGGAAAAGCAGAGAAAGAAGAGGAGAAGAAGAAGAAGGGAAGGCGTGAGAGGGAGAATGGGAATGCAATCTGTGTTCCCTCTCTCGTCCTCTTTCCTTTCTTCTTTTTCTTCTTTCAATGCTCACCTAACAAGCCACTTGGCAACATCCAATTGGACCCCAAACTCCACTAAGACTATTCCAAATCCATTAATGCTCTTATGTCCTTAGACAAATAACACTTCACTCACTTACACATTTCTTTCCTTACAAACTTAATTATCTTATCAATTAGGTCCTTAACACTCCAACTTTCTCAAGCACAAATTACTGAAATACCCTTCCGATCCCGACTTAGCATGCACAATCCGACCAGGGCTATTTTGGGGTGTGACATGAATGATCTGATGCTTTAATTATTGCATTAAACTGAATGAGAAAAGGAATGAAATATTAAATTCAAAACTCAATTATAATTTAGCCAACATATAAATAAATGGAAAGTTCCAAACCATCTCTAGTCTTAGGCTCAACGAGGTTAGAGGACCATCTCAATGTTCTATTGGGGTGGGGTCTCCAAAATATCTCTTGTTGTCAAAAATAGGCCCAATTTGCATTGTCTTAGGCTCCACGAGATTAGATGATCTTTGTAGTGTTTTATTGGAAAGATGTGTCCAAAATATCTCTGGCCTGCCCAAAATAGAATTATATGCATCGTCTTAGGCTTTACGAGATTAGACGATCCTCCAAATGTTCTATTGGAAGGAGGTGTCCAAAATATCTATGATTTTCCAAAATAGACACAAACGCGCTGTCTTAGGCATAGTGAGGCTAGAAGACCTTTCCCAATGTTGTATTGGGTGGTGACTCCAAAACACCTCCTTGTTGCCCAAAATAGATGCCCTTGTAAATCTCTTATAAGGTTTTATGAACTTCTCCCGAATGCCCTAAAATTGAGTTTTCGGGGAACTCCGGGGTTCGGCGCACGTCACAGTGACGACTCCGTTGGGGACTTACTTTGAGACTTCGCTTTGAAAGTACCTTCATTAAAACATATGATTGAGTTTTAATTTAAAAATTTCATCCTTTTTCAAAATTTGCATTGCATCTCATTAGAGCCTTAGATCTATGCTAGTTTGGTCCCTCTTTTAACCCCGATACGTTCCCGAAGCACGACCCTATGTTCACTCAATGTAGGGAACTGTTAAGGATAATCACTAGCCCAGGCCTCATACCATCATGGTATATTAAATAGAGACCCAAACGGTCGTTATACTCGTGATGAGCTAGACCCATTGGCAAGGACCATGCTTAGGTAGACCTAAAGTATCATCACCCTGGCCAAAGCTTAAGTAATGACAATAGATACTTTCCCTATGTGGTATGAACCATAATACTATGCTTGCTGTATGGATCATTTTGTATTGGACAAACCCAGATAATCTGATTGGTCACCTAATCAAAGGCTTACATGCCCCGATAGGCCCATGTCAATTTATTCGAACTGCCTAAATATGCAATGGTCAAAATCCCATATGCTTGTACATTAGCTAAGAGAGGTTATGCTGCCGATTTTTTCACCTTGCACCATATGCATCCATTGGGTTCCCTGTTAACCCATGGGTCAAGCCCACCTAGGACAGAGACTATACGACCTCGTGTGTGGGGGCAATAAGGTTGGAAGGATCTATCTTCTTGCATTTGGTTATGGATGATGCATTGCATATTCATGTCATTCATGCAAAAATAAAAAAATTTATTTCCTCACTATGTGTACATCCTATTCTTTGCATATAATTCTTACATGTACATATCATCCTGTGTATAGTTTTTTACATGTTTCACGTGTATCATTATAGTCTCTTTCAGCCATCGAGGACCACTTGCATAGCACGATCATGCATTACATATTATTCATGCATCATTTTAACTCTTTAATTTTTTAGCCATCAAAGACCACTTTTCTAGTTGGTTAGGGGTTTCGATGGCTACCTTATCAAAGGGTTTCAATTGATTGACCAGAATCAAAATCAAGTGCGATTAATAGACATTCAAAAAAAAATTCAGAAAAGGCCAATTCATCGAGAGAGATAGATAGAACCCGGGCCCTGGTAGCCGAGGAAGTGGGCAGATGGTTCGAGGAATTTGAGAACATAATGATGGCCATGATGGCAACAATGGCCCAACCTGCTCGACAAAACCCAGCTGCCCCTCTTATGAGATAAAATGAATAAGAGGAGGCTAGAGAGGACCCACTTGAGGAGGTTCATCCACCACCAGTGGATTTGAGGGCTACCATATTGGGAGGCCAGAGAAGAGGGATAACCCATGGAGTAGAGGATGATTTGAAAGAGGATGAATATGAAGAGCCTATGTCGGTTAGAGGGAAAGCACCCCAGACAGAAGAAGCCATTTGGAGAAAAGTGGAAGAGAAGTTCGAGGCAGTGTCCCAAATGCTGATGATAGGAAAGGGGATGAATCCCAAGGACAAGGAGCTGTATGGAGAAGATCAAATCTCTCTGAATTTCAAGATACCAGATGTCCCGAACTTTGATGGCACATCGGACCCCACTGCACATATCAAGCAATACCCTCTGATAATGAAGGGTACTATGCTAACAAAAAGGCAGAAGGTAGAGTACTTTTGTTTAAGTTTGACAGGTCCTGCAGTGGACTGGTATCATAGACTCGACCGGAGAACAAAAGAAGATTGGGATCTGCTAATGGAGGAGTTCCTCCAGCAGTACGACTGCAGTACAAGGATAGAGGTCACTCTGAAAGATCTAGAGCTACTGCAGCAAAAGCCAAGTGGGTCATTCCATGATTACCTAACCTGATAGAGGAACCGGGTAATGGAGATAAAGAATAAGCCGGATACTCCGGACCAGATCAGGCTATTTATCAGGAATGCCAGCCCATATTTGAAGGATGGATTAAAGATAAGGGCCTGAAGGACTGGGAGTCCTTGAAAGATATAGCCATCAAAGTTGAGGCTGAGCATCTAGACAAAATGGCTAAATCTACAAATCTGGCCTTCAGCAAAAACAAAGGAAACAGCTGTGGTAATGGGGGCAATACTAGGGCAGCGAAAGTCTTAACCATAGGAATGACTCGACACCACCTCACTATTTTGG
Source organism: Excoecaria cochinchinensis (assembly GCA_947683425.1). Taxonomy (NCBI): domain Eukaryota; kingdom Viridiplantae; phylum Streptophyta; class Magnoliopsida; order Malpighiales; family Euphorbiaceae; genus Excoecaria; species Excoecaria cochinchinensis. The sequence goes on along the minus strand of CANTUQ010000021.1, from coordinate 1,039,084 downwards.
GTAAGCCATTATCTTGGTACTTCACCCGTCTCATTAAGGAAGGAAAGTTACAACCCTTGCCAGCCGGGCCTGCCCCAAGTCAAGGATAGCTTAGAGACAGAACAGACTGGTATTGTGCATATTACCAGTACACAGGGCATAGAACAGACTATTGATGTCCTTTAAGAGATCGCATACAAGAATTGATACCTGGCCTGGAGGAAAAAAGAAATAATTAAAGTTGATACAATGCCATTCTCTTTGTGATATAAAGTGTATTCCTAAACTACGCACTTGTTTCTCTTTTCTATTTTAATAATATGGGCTTTTCATATATATATATTATCACATCTTATCGCAGCAAGCATAAGTGATAATCATGATTAAGGCATTGGTTTAATAAATATTGTTTCATTCAGTTTCAATAAATAGTAATCTTGGTTGCATCCAGTTTGACTCCTGAAGCGCGATAAAATTTGAGAGATTAAAAAAAAAAGGGAGAAGATGGCCTTTGCCTTGACCTAGTGTGACATGCCAGGGCAATCTGCTTCAATTTGTCAACTCGACAGTAATTCAAATTTTCAAAAGCTATTCCTTTGCTTCCTCTGAATCTAGGATGGATACAATGCAGCCAAGCAAAATCAAGCCCTAATCATTAAGGTATTGTCTCAGAAGCTGGACAATCGAATTCAAGACGAACAAGGCTTTGGGTTTTAAAAGAAAAAAAAATAAAAAAAGTAGAAATGAAAAAAGAAAAAAAGTATAAAACCAATAGCTTTGGTCTAAACCATCCGAGGCCAACCTGCAATCCAACCTGCAACCATTGAAAGCTACCTCAAAAATTAAGTAACCAAAATCAAAAGAAGGCAAAATGCGAGCTTTTACCGCCGAAAGAGAACCCACTTCTTCAGCCAATTTATACAAGGGTTAAGATGAATCCTTTGGTGCTAAAAGGGAGGCATGGTCAGAAGGAGCAGCTGTCCCAAAGAATAAGGTAAATTCAAAGGAACCACACATACCTCGAAAGATTGAAGAGGGTCCCATGACAAAGGCTAAAAAAAAAAGAGAGTCAGAGAAAAATAATAAATGCCCTACCAGGATGAAAATCGAAAAAGGCATCTTGGGCAAAAATTAAGGGCTGAGAGAAAATATTCAATCAAGAAAACTCAAGAGGGCTGATTGATAACAGGAGTCAAATGCACCCAAGGTGTTACTCATTGAGATTGAATAAAGCTTGAGTTTTTGCATCACATGCCTAGTCATGATCGTTGTTATTTCTATATGGTGCATATAGATAGGAATGCATGCATAAGCTAGGCATAAACATGCAATTGAAGGGTTAAGAGAAACCTGTGCCGTGCTTGGAGGCATATGCTGGAGCAAGTCTCAAGGCAGTAATTAACAACACTTCATTTGACAAATCCTCTTCCTACCCTTAAAAAAAGAAAAAAGAAAAAGAAGGCTGTTAGAGATGAAAACCGTAACTGGCTCTCTAGGCAAAAGTTAGGCCAAAGGACAGGGTGAAAGCCTGGAAACAGGCAATCTGTCCTAATAAAAAAAATGATGATGAATAAAGCTGTTGGAGTGGGTTGGGTCCATTCAAGACAAAAATTAAGCACAGGATTTTGTGAAAATCCCCAAAGGGACGCATTTCCCACAAAGAAAAGCTAGTGTGAAAATCCACAAGGGACGCACTACCTTTAAAATGATGACTTTTAAAGCCTGGAGCGTAAGGCAGCATTACTCCGAGTAACTTCCCTTTAGGCATATAGTGTGTAATTCAGGACACAAGTTAAAGTTTTGGGGGCAAAATGCTCATTGACCGAGGGGACAAAGATGCATACGGGTCAGTTCTCTTTGAAAAGATTATAGGTCAGAGTCCCTAAAGCCAAGACGATGCTTTTCTAGATTCGTGGGGGCATCAGACAATGTGAATAGCCGAGCAGTACCCTCAACGAATCTCTTACCACCTAGGATGTGGTCTATCCATTGTTGCACCTCACATGCATCTTGCATGCACAAATCTTTTACATATCCCCATGCTTAGCTTTACATGTGTATAGCCTTTCATGATGCTCGACATGCATTCACACATGCTTGAACTTTGTATATATTTTGCATATGCCATTCTTCACGCACATTCCATGTACATAATCTTTGCATACATGTAACACATAATCCTTTGCACATGTTTAGCATGCATATCATAAGCATATCACGTGCTTTCAATCCTTTTACACGTGTAGTTGCGTACACATAATTTTCGTACATTAATCATTTGCATGTGTTTCCAGTTTATAGTTTTGTATGTATGTTTCACACACATAATTCCATATGCACACACAATCTTTTGTACATGCTCTTGCGCCAATAATTTTATAGGAAAAGGCCGAACCAAGGGATAGCTTCAGCACGATGAAGTCAAGAAGAAGCATGCACAAATTGAAATCATGTGGTAGCTTGTTAAGTCCTTTATCAAGGCATTTTAAGTCCTTTTCTCAAGGCATTCCAAGCCTCTTTCAAGCATTCTTGGTATTTTAAAAACATTAAGTCCTTTCCTTAAGGAATTTCAAGTCTCTTTCGAGCATTCTCAGTATTATCTTTAAGTCCTTTTTCAAAGGCATTCTCAGCCTCTTTGGAGCATTATCTTTAAGTCCTTTTATCAAAGGCATTCTCAGCCTCTTCGGAGCATTATCTTTAAGTCCTTTTTCACAGGCGTTCTCAGCCTCTTCGAAGCACTATCTTTCAGTCCTTTTTCCAAGGCATTCTCAACCTCTTCGGAGCACTATCTTTAAGTCCTTTTTCCAAGACATTCTCAGCCTCTTCGGAGCATTATCTTTAAGTCCTTTTCAAAAGCATTCTCAGCCTCTGCAGAGCATTATCCTTAAGTCCTTTTTCATAGGCGTTCTCAGTCTCTTCGGAGCATTATCTTTAAGTTCTTTTTCCGAGGCATTCTCAGCCTCTTCGGAGCATTATCCCTTAAGTCTTTCTTCTAAGATATTCCCAATCTCCTCGGAGCATTAAGTTTTTTTAAATATTCCAAATTCTTTCAATCCAAGAGAATGTCCGCACTTTGTAGCCTAAATAACAGCTCGATGAGATTCAAAGATATCTGCACGTTGTAGTCTAGATAATGACTCAATGCAATTATAGGGAAGATGTTCATATTCCACAAATTCTCAAACCCTATACCGGGACCATCATCTCGTTGACGCTGCGGAGCAGACTGATTAACTCTAACCGGATTCACACTACCCTATGTCTCACCCACATTCTCACTCGGATCAGACTCCATCTAGACTCTACACAAGACAGCATCTGCATTAGGCCACGACACTAGACAGACTCGCATGCAATGACTCTATACTCAAACAACCAGAAGACCAGAACCGACTAAATCGGTGCTTTGATACCACAAATTGTAACACACAGATACCCCCATTAGAAGGATACCGGAGCGCCACGCGCTCAGAACGCAAGCACATAATACATAAAAGTAGAAGCACTAAAGCGAAAATAAATTAAATCATAAAATAAGCATAAGAAGAATATACATATACTTACAAAATTATAGAAAGATCCTTGTAACACTTACATATGTCACTATACCAAAAAGAATTACATATACAAAAAAATGATATACAAAAGTACTAAAGCTGAATATTCAAAAAAATAACATTTCTAACTCCTAGTGGCCGACCTACAGATGCGTGACATGAACCGAACAAACTTGCCACCTACACGGAAAAATACCCGTGCTAAGCAATAACACTTAGTGGGGAGGAACACAGAGAAAACAAACAAAGACACTATACAGGAATATAATCAAATCATGCGAATTCAGATGCATCCATACACGGAAAACCTTACCATAGCAAAAGCAAAAGAAGCGTATACATAATCACTACATCATGACGATATAATAATGGCAATAATCATAGCAAAATAAAAACTAAACGAAGTCACTCATAAACCATAACATTACACTGAACATCAAACCAAACGTCTCATACAATAGCCTGAAAGTCACTAACGGAGGATACGGGTACATTACAGGGGATACTATGAATAGTACCAAACACTATAGGGGAGACCGAAGCCTCAAAAACATTTTATACCCGATGGTAGTAAGGGAGACCAAAGTCTCAAAAATATTTTTCAGTAAGACCATAACGGAGGTCGCTGTAAGACCCAAACGGGGCCAACATAGGCAGTTGCACTCATTTTCCCTTTATAAGCATGCTTATCTATCCACTACTATGACACTTCAGGCTTAACTCACTTAGTCAATATATATCACTAAACAATACAAAGATCAAGAATCAAATTAATAATAATGCCATTCAATCTCATGCACAATCTAGAATAATTATATTAACAAAGCATAAGCAAAAGCATGAACCATACAATAGTGAGAAACCATGCAGAGTGAGATAGGAAAAACCATTTTGAAAAAATAGAGCAGGCCAGAAGGGTCACTATCGCGCTCACGAAAGTAGCCAGAATCACGCTGCGAGAGAGGAGGCTGTCATTAGTCGTGCACAAAGTCACGACTCGTGACAAAGCCACCAGCCGAGTCGTGCTGGCCTACTGTTATGATTCATGGTAGGCATCACGACTCATAACGCTCCACTGAGTCGTGCTGGATGACACGACTCGGAGCAGAGCACCCCTACACTGAAAGCTCGTCCTACCGAGCTCTCTATCGCACTCGTGATAAAGGTTGTGCTCGCAAAAGAGGACTCCTTAGCATGCACTTTGCCATCCTGACCTCTGTCATGCTCGCAACAGAGCCGAGGATTGCCCAAAAACTCTGCTTCTCTGCTCTTCACTCAAACCAAACCATTCAAAACCACTCTTTCATGCAATTCCAAAATAAACCATCACTCAAGTGCATTCCAAAACAAGCTAATGATCATTCCAACTTAATAAACACACTTATAATCCACATAAACGTAACATATCTTGAGATTAACACAATCAAACACAACCCAGGAATTTACACACAACTCGAACTTATGTACTTCAAACAGACATGCAAACCATCACAACTCTAGCATTTCACGCCATCTTAACTACTCAAATAAACACATGCAAAAATAAAATTCCAGGAATCTAAAACTCAACAACAAACCAAAATGAGAAAAGGGCAAGACAACTCTCAAACCTCTTAAAGCTCAAATCCGGTTCTTCTTCAAGCTAGCACCTTCTCTTTCCCTTATCAAGCCTCTTCTCACCGATTCTTGCACATGCAAACCAAGAAATCTCTTAATCCAAACCCCAAAATAAAAAAAACACAAACAATAAAAGAAGGAGAAGAACTTAAAATCACAGCTAACCACTTACCTCTTCAATCCAACTCTCAATCTCTACCAAATCAGCTCAAACTTATAACACCACACAAATAAGGAGATAAAAGAGCAAAAAAGGGAAAGAAGAGAGAAAAAAAGAGAAATGGGAAGGGAAGATGTAACACTTCGTTCTTCGCCTAGTAGTTTGAGCCATGTTTGCCGTGTGTATGTGTGCATGTGTGAGTATTTTGGCATGTGTTAAGGGCATTTTGGGCAAAATACATGTTTTGTGGGCTTTAATAGAATGTGGGTGCATATATGTGAGTAGGGTGTGTGTGTATTGGGTTGTGTTAGTGTGTGCATGTGCATATGGTATTAGTGTGTGATTTATGAGGACTAGTCTTGTGTGTATTGTCATGTGTGTTTGTTGGGTGTGAGTGGTCAAGTTCCACCAACCAAAGGGTGATATGTGGCTAGGGATTTTGAAAGGAGGTATAAATATGATAGGAGGTTAATTGAGGTATAATTTAGTATTTATTTTGTATGAGTTTATGTAATTAATTATGAAATTGTGTGTAAATTTGATGTGATGTGTTAGTTTATGATTATTTGTATTAGATTGCATGTTTGTGTGTTTACTGTTGTTTTTAGGTAAAAAATGAAGAGAATAACCAGATTAAGAATTAGAATGAGAGGATCACGAGAGCAAAGGAGCAGGTCACGTCTCATACAAGGAGTCACGCGACGTGACCATAGGTAACGAGACGTGACTGGAGAAGAAGAAAGAAGGGAAAGAAGAGAAAGAGAAAGAAAATAAGAAAAGAAGTTGAGAGAGAAGCGTCACGCGATGTGAGCGTAGGTGGCGACTCGTGACGCGTGAGAGAGGCCAAGAAAGGGAAAGAGAAGAGAATAGAAGAGAAAGGAGAGGAGGAAGCGAGACGTGAGCGCCAGTCACGCCACACACACGCGAAGACACGCCGTGATGGGGAGTAACGAGTCGTGACTGGCTAGAGAAGGAAGAGGAAACCGAGAGAAAGAAAGAAAGAGGAAAATGGATTAGCACGTTCTGTCGCGATTGTGACAATGTGGCGATCGCGACAGAGACGACCGTTGGGCAGTTTTGAGCCAAAAGTCACATGGAAAGTCATCCTCTTTCACCAAACTTTGCAACCATTCTCAAGGGACATCTCTAAGAGACACAATCTTTAAATTATTATCTATAAATATGTAGTTTAACTGTAATTAGAAATGATGAATTTTAGTTAAGTAATTTTTCTGTATTTTGCAAGACAGATTTTTTTAGTAAAATTTCTATTTAGTTTTATGTTTTGAAGAAGAAGATCAAGGAGAAGGAAACTTTATTTTCAAGAGAATGAGAAAAGGGTTGAAAGGCTTCTATCTTATTATTATTTTTTTAATTCTTCTCCAATGTTTCTATGAATATCATTTCAATGAATTTGCATATTATTATTCTTTCTATTTCGATCTACTTTTATGGTCTTTGAATGCAAATTTTCCATTAGTATCTTTTGCATGATCTTTACAAGTTAAAGTAATTCGAGAGTTTGCTTTACCTGACATCTAATAGAGATTCATTATTAAGATATATTTGAGAGATCGGTATATTGAGATAATTGCTATAGGTTAGTGTTTATTCTTAAAATATGTAATTAGAAACCTCTAATTCATTAATGAAAATTGTGAGTTAGAATTTTAATTGTATGTTTTAGGCATTTTAATTCATGTCGAGAGAGTGAGTTAAAAATTTATTCTAACTTGGCTTGCATAAAAAGATGAAATATGTTATTCAAATTGATGAAATCAAGTTCATTGTCTCTAATTCTTCATGATTTATTTAATCTTCTTTTGACTATCATTAACTAGGTATATTTAGTTTACATATTAGATTAGATTAAAATCAACTCTACCATTAATTAATCATTGTAAACAAGATTAAAATCAATTAGTAATAGTGTGTAAAAACGTTCCTCGTGGGATCGACATCTTAAGTACTATTGCGGTACACCGTATACTTGCGGTATAATTAGCATCTATAGAAAATGCTCAACAAAATAGAAGAGAGAGAAAATGGACAACCAATCTTACTGCCTCTTCCCGTTTTCTTCCTTCTCTTTACTTTTTCTTCCTCTTTTCTCTTTATTTGTGTGCCCTAGCTTGGTTCCAAGTGCTTTGTGGTGGAAATTGATCGTTCCTTCAGCTTTAATTGGTAAGTGTAGTGGGTTTTTCTTCTTCTTCTTCTTCTTCTTCTTCTTCTTCTTCTTCTTCTTATTGATTTTGGTTAGATTGGGTTTTAATTTAGGATTTGTGTTTGTATGATTTTTGGGTGTTCTTGGCTAGTTGAGCCTCCTTGTGATCCCAAGGAAAAGGAGAAGGCTAGTGGGAGTGGTGCTCATTGATTTGGAGCATAGGAATATCAGGTTTGGGAATTTGATTGATTTTGGTGCTCACTTGTAATTTATACCTTTGCATGAGATTTCTGAAAATTTGATATTTGATGAGGTTTATTATAGTGCCAATGTTATAGGTAATCAATTGATTTAAGTTATGATGCATGAATGCTGAAGTATTGAGCAAATTTGAAGTTTGATGAATGTTTGCTGAAATTTCTTGGTTTGTGTTCTTGAGAAGCTTGATTTTGTTAATGCATGATTTTGATTGTGATAATTGTTAGAAAAGTTGTGTTTTATGTTGTTTATGTTACATGGAAGGTTTATTGGAAGGTAAGATGAAGTTTGATTGGTTTTGGGTCAAAATGGGTTTGATTTTGGAAGTCTGGTATTTTTTGCGTTTGGCTGGGAAAATGGAAGTCGCGATACTGTCGCGAGCGCGACATAATGATGAAATCAAGTTTTCACGTTGAATTGCTCTGTTGTTTGTGAACCGTTCGACTCGTGACTTGGCAGCACGACTCGTGAAGCTTTGCATGCGCGAGTGGTGCAGCAAAAGCACGCGTCGGCAGGGGGAAGACTGAGAGATCACGACACGTGAACTATGTTCATGGGTCGTGAACCAAGTTAAGGAGTTCACAAGTCATGAAGGTTGTCTCGTGCTGGCACAACACGACTCGCATGCCTCTTTGCCCCCTCCCCTCGTGCAGGCCATCCGGCCACTGTCGCAAGCGCGACACTGGTCGCGATTGCAATAGTGACCCCTCTTTGCCCTGTTTTTGCGGATTTTGCCCCTTTCTTCTAAAATGATTTTTGTATCATTTCTTCATGGGTTTTTACTACTGTATGGGAATAAATGCGCTTATATATGTGCACTATTATGATTTCTTAATGATTAATTATATGCCACGCTTTGAGCATGATTTGTATTATGCATGACCTGCAAGAGTCAGTCTAGTGGATAGTTAGGCATGCCTAAAAGAGTTCTATAGCTGCAGCCCTCTGTTCCATTTGGACCCTGATCAAGTCCCTATTTACTTCCTCGCGAACTTTAATGTGTTTGGATCTTGTTTAAGATCCCTTTTGTAAAATGTTTTTAAAAGAGAAAATGTGATATTATTTTTCAATTCGTACCCGTAAGGTAGCGCCATGCATTCGATTCGTACCTGTAAGGTACCACCATGCATTCACTCGTTATCCACTACTGTGAGTCAGCAGGTGTTATGATTTGTTCTGTTATGCTTATGAGAATATGAATCCGAATGAGTATGATTGTAAGTTCGTGAATCTGAATGACTCTATTTATGAGCATATGAATCTATTGGCAAATGAAAGTGATCTTTGAACCTTTGAATGGCTATGAATGTGATCCGTTTATGATTATATCTTATGATATTCAGCTTATGCCATTATGTATGTGAATTGCCTTAACGACCATTGTGAATGGCCGTCCTTACTATTGTTGTTTGTTTCCCCCACTAAGCGTTATCGCTTAGCACGATGTTTCACCCATATAAGTACGGAAGGTGTATAGCTTTTGGGAGAGTCGCCACCAGTCAAGCCAACACAGTGGGATTATTGATAGGACTTAGCTTCTTTTTGTATCATGATTATTTTGTAATAGTGATCTCTCTTTGTATTTAATCTTTTGTTCAGCTTCCGCTTTGTATCTCTGAAAGTTGTAATTATGTTGGTATCAGAACAGTTATGTATTGAATATTATTATTCCATCAATGAATGTTTAGTTTGGTTTAAAGTTTTAATTTTTGCTATTTATATGTATGTTTATATTATGTGAATGAATGTTTTCTACCATTTTTCTTGGTGACACCCCTGCTCATACGGGTTCTCACTCCCTTGCGGATGGGTTCTCCTACGTATGGGAAGGGGGTGTTACAGTTTTTGGTATCAGAGCCCCGGTTTAATCATTTTCTGGGTGATTGTTGTGTATAAAAATATGATTAGGACTGTGTTGGCTGATGCGGTTGTCTTTATCTTTCTTTTAAACGGATTCTAATTCTATTCGTGGGTCGCTTGAGGGGTGTGTGAATCCCCAAGCTGTAGATCCTTCAGTGTCTGTTTCGGCTCAAACACCTAGGGTTTAACTTGAGGCCGTAGTCATCCATTCGAGGCAATGTTGAATATTTTTCAGGACATGGCTCGAGTCTTGGATAGGGTAACCGCTCCGAGAGCTCCTTTAGAGAGCATAAGGAGAGCTGGTGCAGAAGATTTCTATGGGACCAGTTTGGATGAGTCTGAGCTTGTTGAGAAATGGATTGAGAAAGTGGAGCGAGTTTTTGAGGAGACTAGGTGTCCTTCAGACAAGCAAGTTGAGAGTGTTGTGGTATTGCTTCAGGGGTCCGCCTATGACTAGTGGAAATTAGTTCGTAGGCATCCCCAATTGCCTGACCCGGTCACATGGGAGTTCTTCGAGAGGGAGTTTACAAATAAGTATATGACTAGGGAGTACAAGGATACTAAGTGGGCCCAGTTCTTGAGTCTGAAGTAGAGGGCTATATCAGTATCAGAGTTTGAGAAAGAGTTTAACCGTCTTTCTAAGTATGCTCCAGAAGGTGTTCTGAATGAAGAGTTTTGGTGTCGGTATTTTGAGGCCGGTTTGAATGAGTCGCTAAGAGCCATGATTATTTCTCTGAGAGTACTCCGGGTATTAGGTACTACCAGATAGTGCAAGCAGTAATGCAGGATGAAAGATTCTAATCGATTTTAAGAGAGAGGGCTCAGAGAAGGAATTCCCCTCATGGTGGATCATCATCATCTTCGGGTAAGAGATCAAGGAACCTGCATGATGAGTCTTGTTTAGGTCCGGCTTCGAGAGGCAGAAGGTAAGGTTCTACTATGGGTTCTAGTACAGGCAGAGGTGGTTCTGGTTTGAGGACTGATGTTTTGCCTGAGTGTTCTCACTACAGTAAGCGCCATCGGGGTGAGTGTAGGTGGCTCACGGGTGGTTGTTTCCGATGTGGGAGCACTAATCACTACTTGGCTTACAGTCCGAAGTGGAGTGAGGCTTCTAGTGATCAGCGTGACTCTAGTAGAGTTGGATCTAATGCTGCGCAAGCCAATCGTGGTAGAGGCCGAGGTAGAGGTCGAGATGGGCGGCATAGAGAGGGAGCTCCATCAGAGTCTGTTGATCGTCCCTTGACAGTTCCAGCTATAGCTTATGCTATAAGAGCTCGGGATGAGCAAGATGCCCCGGATGTGATTGCTGGTAAGTTCCTACTCTTTGACACTGAGTTATATGCTCTAATTGACCCTAGTTCCACACACTCATATTTGTGCATGAGTAAATTGTTTAATAAGTTGCATGATGTTGATCAGTTAGATTATGAAGTTTGTGTGACCAGTCCTTTAGGGAATAGTATCAATGTGAGTAGAGTGCATAGGAATTGTCCTCTTTTGGTTCAGGGTGTTGAGTTTTCTGGTGATTTGATTGAGTTGCCATTTCGGGAGTTTGATCTGATTTGGGGTATGGATTGGCTTAGTAAGCACCGAGCTGTTATTGATTGTCATAGAAAGGTGGTTGTGTTGCGAGATAGAGATCAGTCTTCTGTTGTGGTTAAAGGTTTGGGTTCGAGTTCGTTGAGTAATGTGATTTCCGCCATGCAAGCTAAGAGGTTTATGAGAAAAGGTTGTGAGGCATTCTTAGCAGTTGTGTTGGATTCTAAGCATGATCAGGTTGAGATTGAGGATATCCTAGTTGTTAGGGAGTTTAGCGATGTGTTTCCAAGTGAGTTGCCTAGGTTGCCTCCCGAGAGAGAAGTGGAGTTGTCCATAGAAATTTTGCCGGGTACTTCGCCCATTTCGAAAGCACCTTATCGGATGGCTCCTATAGAGTTAGGGAACTCAAAACTTAGCTACAAGAGTTATTGGATAAGGGGTTTATTTGACCCAGCATATCTCCATGGGGAGCCCCGATTTTGTTTGTCAAGAAGAAAGATGTCTCTTTGAGGATGTGTATCGAATATAGGCAGATTAACAAGGTCACAGTGAAGAACAAGTATCCCTTGCCTAGAGTCGAGGATTTGCTTGATCAACTTAGAGGTGCGGGTGTTTTCTCCAAGATTGATCTTCAGTCGGGTTATTATCAGCTTTGAGTTCAGGATGCGGATGTGGTTAAGACTACATTTCGGACGCGCTATGGCCACTATAAGTTCCTTGTGATGCCGTTTGGTTTGACCAATGCAGCTGCGGCTTTTATGGATTTGATGAATCGAGTGTTTAGGCCATATCTCGACCGATTTGTAGTAGTGTTTATTGACGATATCTTGGTTTGCTCGAAGGATGAGAATGAGCATGAAGAGCATCTTCGGTTAGTGTTGCAAGTTTTAAGGGAGCACCGTTTGTTTGTGAAGCTTAGTAAGTGTTACTTTTGCTTCAAGAAGTGTCTTTCTTAGGTCATATTGTGTCAAGTAAGGGTATTCAAGTGGATCCAGCTAAGATTTAGGCGATTGTAGATTGGAAAGCGTCTAGGAATGTTCCTGAGGTGAGAAGCTTCCTTGGTTTGGCAAGCTACTACCGTCGGTTTGTGAAGGGTTTTTCAGTCATTGCTGCTCCTATGACCAGATTGTTGAGGAAAGGAGTCAGATTTAAATGGTCAGATAAGTGCCAGCTGTGCTTTAAGACGTTGAAGAGTTTGTTAGTTGAAGCTCCTGTACTGACTCGACCCACCTCGGGTGTGATGCGCACCGGACCAACCCAGCAAGGGCCCTCGCTTTGAATCCGCCTTTGGGATTCGAGGTATTGGTTTGCGTCTTTTTTATCATGGGCGCTATGAGACATCATCAGTGTATCCCTCCCAATAGAACATTGGGGAGAACCGCCTAGCCTAATGACGCCTAAAGGCACCTTTGAGGTATTTGGAGTCGCCACCCAATTTGTAAGAAATTGGGAAAAGTCTCTCACCTCTAACGGTCTAAACCAGAGATATGGTGCCCGGGACTTCCCTCTTATTTATGCTTTGGTTAATTATAAATGGGTTTTTAACTTCTTAAAATTACATCTCTCATCTCACATGTTCAATGCATTGAATTAGAGGCGCATTACAAGCATTCAAAAAAATGATAAATGAAAATGAAAAAGAAAATAAAGAAAGCGATAAATAAAAGCGATAAACACGCGAGCACACAATTACAAGAGAAATAGGGGCGGAATACAACCCCAATGAAAGGAAATCAAAGACGTGAACGGGGACGGAATACAATCCCCTAAAATAAATAAAGTTGCCCCAAAATTAATTACAAGGGCCCAAAAGGAAAATGAACATAAATTTAAAACACTCACACAAAATAAGAAAAGACATACATAAATCGGGGCATTATTTTAGAAACATTGGTTCCCTCGCGCATGATAAAAAATTTAGGAACATTGGTTCCTTCGCATTTATTTAAAGAGGGTTCGAAGAGTCATTTTGGTTGGTTGGGTGAAAACCGGGATGAGTGATCCCATATTATTAAAAGTTGACTCTTTGTTTTGATTGTGATATTTATTATTATTTGGATAAAATAAGGGACATTGGTCCCAACTTTATTAATGAAAAACTCAATTTAATTGTGAAAGTATTTTTATGACTTTTTTATCTCACGCGTGCATAAATAAAATAATTATTTACAAATAATCACAACATGAAGAGAGGGATTGGAAAGATCTCACCCAAACCGGAGAGTATGTCCACGCATTGCGACCCATCCGAGGAGTCGCGGGGCGCTCACATAGCCCGACTCAAATTAAATCTCATGCCAAAATCATATCGAAAATATTAGTAATGATTTTAAAAATTAAACAAGTGAAAACGGAATAAACATTAAGTAAGTCAAGTTATAATGATGAGACAAACACAACAAAATAATAATAACAATAAATATAACACGACAATATTAATAATGAATAAATCCAATAATGATAGTAACAATAACATTAATAAATAGTAATATAAAAACATAAAAAATGAATGAGAATAAAATATGATAATAATAATAATAATAATAATATAATAATAATTAATAAAGATAATAATTAATAAATAATATGAAAACAGAGGAATCAATTGATGATAAACAAATATAATAATAATAATAATAATAATAATAATAATAATAATAGTATAATAATTAATAATAATAAATAGTAAATAATATGAAAACAGAATAATCAATCGATGATAATAATAATAATAATAATAATAATAATAATAATAATAATAATAATAATAATAATAATAATAATAATAATAATAATAATAATAATAATAATGGTGGCAAACAAACCAACAAAAGGACCATACAAAATCAAACCAATAGCTAAGTGTAAATAGAGACAGTGTGCTAACCATGGAGAAAATATTAGACAAAAAACACAATATTAATAGCAAAATGCAAAAATGTTAACAACAATAAATAATATACAGCTAAAAATAAATAAATAAAAATGGTCCAAGTGTTTACCCTCAGAGGTGTATATTTGAAAGGAAAAGTGCCAAGATCTGCTTCCTTTTGTCGAGATTTAATGAGGAAAAATGCAGAAAAATATTGAAGAAGAAAAGAAATTTAGACTAAAATTTATAGTAAATGCTTTCGGGAAAATATTTGCAAAACAAAGAAAATTGATTTTTTTTTGTTTGAGATTAATTTCCCAGTGGAAAAATGTTAAAGAAAAAAATAGAAGATGAAAATCAAGGCTAAAAAAATAAGTTGAAGATTTTTCTGGAAGAGGGGTCCTATTCTTGAGGGAAACCGAGAGGGTTTTTTTTTAATCAATTTTGCCGTCCTCGCCTGAAAATGAAGATCGAATCCCATTTTACCGTGTGCCTTGGCTCAAAATGGAAAGAGACAAAGGAGCCTTATTTTAGTTGATCGAAAAATAACACAAAACGGTGAAAAAAACCGAAAAAAATTGGAATGAAAATCATACTGAAAATGCAGAAAACGCATGAAAACGACGGATCAGGCCAGAAGACCGCGTGGTGAAGGGGAGAACGCGCGCGGTGCCTTGGCAACGGGCGCAGAGCCCCGCACACGTGCTGCCCTGGGCAGCGCATGGAGACGCGCGCGTTGCGCTGTCACCGCGCGCACGCGTGCGCCAGCGGCAAGTGGCCGCGTGGTGGTCAAGTGGCCACCACGCGGCCACTTTTGGCCAATTCCCAAAAGTGGTCGCATGATGGCAATTGCCATCACGCGGCCACTAACTTGGTAAATGGCCACTTTGGCCATTTACCAAGTTTTACACATTTATTTTTTTTTTTTTAGAAAAAAGAAATTAATTTCATTTTTTCTTTTTTTTTTTTAAAAAAAAAACCTTTTAAATTCTTTTTCTTAAATTTTTTTTCCAATTAATTTAACTAACTAATTTAATTTCTTCTTTTTTTTTAAATCAATTAATTAAATTAATTCAACTAAATTAATTAACTAATTTAATTTCTTTTTTTTTAAAATTAAACAAAATAACATTTCCCAATAACATTATAAATTTAGCCAATTTACTTTTTTTTTACGACAATATATTTTTTTATATATATTTATTTTTATTTAAAAATAACGAGGGTCTCGACAAGGGAAACATCATTTTTTGACACCTCTGCCTGTAAGTCGGTATCATTTTCATCATCGGGTAATTCTGATCTTGGACTGCCTCGGGACCCGGTGTCTACAGTTGCCCCCAATTTTGGGAAACTCTAGGACTTAGGAACCTAAGTGAGCCAAAATTCAGAAAAGAAGGGAAGAGACACGTACCTGAGGCGGTCGCTTTCCCAAGCTGGACTGGTTGTTGAAGTAGCTGTCGTCGTGTCGTCGGTGTGTTGTCTATTGTTGTAGCAGTAATGCCGTGATCGTGCAAACCCTCCGTGGAGTGGTAGTACCGTCATCGCGCAAACCTTTCTGAAATGGTAGTACCGTTGTCGTGCAAACCTTCCGTAGAATGGTAGTACCGGCAGCGTGCAAACCCTTTGAAGCAGTAGTACCGAGATCCTGCAAACCCTCCTTGGAGTAGTAATACCGTCCTCATGCAAACCGTTCTGAAATGGTAGTACCATTGTCGTGCAAACCTTCCATAGAATGGTAGTACCGGCAGCGTGCAAACCCTTTGAAGTAGTAGTACCGAGATCTTGCAAACCCTCCTTTGAGTAGTAGTACCGTCCTCGTGCAAACTGTTCTGAAATGGTAGTACCATTGTCGTGCAAACCTTCCGTAGAATGGTAGTACCGGTAGCGTGCAAACCCTTTGAAGCAGTAGTACCGAGATCGTGCAAACCTTCCGTGGAGTAGTAGTACTGTCCTCATGCAAACTGTTCTGAAGTGGTAGTACCGTTGTTGTGCAAACCTTCCGTAGAATGGTAGTACCGGCAGCGTGCAAACCCTTTGAAGCAGTAGTACCGAGATCGTGCAAACCCTCCTTGGATTAGCAGTAACATCCTCGTGCAAACTGTTCTGAAATGGTAGTACCGTTGTCGTGCAAACCTTCCGTAGAATAGTAGTACCGACATCGTGCAAACCCTTCTGAGATTTGAAGTAGTAGTGGTGCTGTCTATGAGCCCTTTGGTTGATTGTCTATTTTGATTTAACGATTGAGCTTATGTTGGATTAATGATTGAGCTGATGTTCAGAGTGATGACTGGACTGATATTGGGTTGATGTCGTCGCTTGCCTTTTGTCGGTGCTAGCGTCGAATCTCTCTTTCTGCAAACCTTGGAAGGCAAATATGCAGGTATAAATAGTGAGCATGCACGTGAGATGTATGTGTCATACAGCAATGCAGGATAAGAGTTCATTAGAGTGGATTCGGAGGCGTCAGCTGGCCCGATTGTCAGTCGCCTTTGGATTGGTGCCCTCTAAAATTGCTTTTGAATTTTATGCCTTTGAGGGATTATGAGATTCTCCTCTGGTACCTGTAGTCATTATTTTAAGGTGGTGTGTCCCTAGTGGATTTTCAGACCAGCTTTTCTTAGTGGGAGTTACGTCCTTTTCGAATTTTCACATAACCCTGTGCCTTATTTTTTGCCTGAAATGGACCCAATCCAATCCAGCGGCTTTTATCCATTTTATTTTTTTATAGGACAGACTGCCTGTTCCCAGGTTTTCACCCTGCCCTTTGGCCTAATTTTTGCTTAGAGCGCCAGTTACGGTTTTTATCTCTAACGGCCTTTTTTTTTATTTTTTTTTGTTTTGTTTTTTTCTTTGTGAGGGATGCCGAAATCATTACCAAAGATCTTCCGGATGTGATTGGCACGTACCTATGCCTCAAACCATGGTTGTATAAACTTGATTCCCGTGATAAGGGTGATGTAGAATCGGCTTTACAGTTGGTAGCAAGAGGATTTGGCTGAAGTGCTCGAGTAGAGGGAATGGTAGAGGTTCGATAGCACCTGTGCGCTGATTACATATCAGGGCCAATCATTTTGGGTATGCAAGATTAACTGCTTAGGCCACATTAATGTATCATTGTATAGATGCATGCATTTCAATTTGATTTCATAACACATGATCATCATTTGGCATTAACTCAAAAAATAAGAGATCTCATCTAATCTCGGAATAGATCTTGAAAGCATCAAACTCCTGTTATCAATTAGCCCTCGCAGGTTTTCTTGATGGAATATTTTCTCTTAAGCCTTTAATTTTTGACCAGAGTGCCTTTTCGGTTTTCACCCTGACGAGGCACCCAATTTTAGCAAGGTCGCCTTTTTTCGGTTTTTGACCCGCGGGGCATTTATTATTTTCTTTTAATTTTTTGCCTTTAGCCATGGACCTTTCTTCAGCCCGTCAGTTTTGATTGAATCGGCTTTGATCTTCGTTAGCCGGAGAGACTGCTGTTTCTGAGAGTGGTTCTTCTTGGTATCAAAGTCTTGGTTTTAGCCCTTGTGTAAACTGGTTGAGGTGATGGGTTCCTTATTTGGGGCTTGAATGTGAAATCTCACACTTTGCCTTTATTGGCTTTGGAAGTTCAAACCCTAGAATGGCCTTACAATGGTTGAGATAGGGTGACAGGTTGGGCTTGGATGATCTAGGGTACTTTTATCGGTTTCGGTGGATTAAGCTCCAAAAGGGCTTTTGACTGCTGGGATTGGATGGATGGTTTGTGAATTAGTCTTTTAGGTCCTTTTCAGTGGTAAGGAGAAGAATAGCAAGGTGCAGGCATGTGTAAATCAACGGGATTCGAACAAAGCTTGCCCCCAAATAACATTCCCTTGCCCCCTGATCAATTCTCCCTTTTCTTCTCTCTTTTCTTTACACCTCAATTTTTTATTTTTTTTTACCCAAATTTTTTTTCTCTTTATACCCAATTTTTTTTTTTTACCCCCCAATTTCCTTTTAGCAAGCTTCATTCAAATCCTAAAGTTTACACATACGTGCACTTTTCATCTTAACCACTGGGACCATTGTGGTTCAATCTAGTCGGGCATTAGGTTTTAGCAAGAAACTTGGCTATAAGGGTTCTGGATGGTCAAGGGTCAATCATAATCAGTTTTGAGGGTGCGTATTTCAAGGGGTCAGGAGGAAAGGGTTCACGTTGTTCGGTGCTGATGAGTTATATTTTCTTCGTGAAGGTCTTGAGTTTCATTCGCCTAACTCCTGATGTAGCTTTCGAAGTTTGGTTTTATTCGGCAGCACCATATGTAGCTCAGATGTTGTGGATGCAAAGAAATGGCTTTCAAAATTCAGTTCATTGTCATGTTGGCACGTGGAAGTAGTACTGATCTCAAGAATGTCCTTGTCAATTTTCAGCATGTCACACCAGGTCCAGGCAAAGGCTCTTTTCTCTATTATCTCTCAAAATTATCCTCTCTTCAAGAGTTATATCAGATGCTATCAAGATTTTCTTTGGATTCCCCAAACTTCCGAGACTAGATAGAGTCGTATTAATTGGGTTAATGTCAAAATGAATGGATGCATCGTGATCATAAGGAATGAAATTATTAGAAACATCATACAAATAAGCAGAAATTGTTCATTGAAATAACCAATTGTCATAAGGAGTTCTTGCATTAAAAGGAAATAAAGCATTGAAAAAACATAGCCTTCTTCGCCGCTTGTTAGAACCGATCAATCACCTGGCAAGGGAACTGCATTGTAGTTCATCTCCTTCTTCTTCTCCCTCTTTTTAGGGTCCGTGATCTGCTTGGAGTCGATGAGGTCCTGGATCTTACCCCTCAAGATTCGGCAGTTGTTCGTTAGATGCCCAGTGTGTTGGTGGTAGGCGCAGTATTGATCACTTTTGTGCCCCGGCTGTCCCTGGCTTAAGGCTGGTCTGGGTGGCAATGGTTGCAATATTTCCCCCTTCATTAGCTTCTCGAAAACCCATGACAAAGGTTTGCCCAGATCATAATAGTGCCTTTGAGCTATTTTAGCCATTGGTACTTTCCCTGTCCTTCTTGTACCGCTGCTACCAACTCCCTGACTCGTTGGGCTAGTAATAGTCTTATTGAGGGGTGCCCGGGTAGTTGCCATGATTTGAGCTTGAAGAACTAGCGCCATGGCATCCATCCTTTTCTTAATTGTGGCTAACAACCTCTTTCAAGCTCCCCGAACCTTCTATCTATCTCTTGGATCATTAAGGCACGAGCCTCTCCCATAATAGGCAATTCAATTTGTTCAACAGTATAGGCCACAGGCGGTTGCCTGGCATTTGGTGCCATCTGGGCAGCGATATTTTCCATTTTGGCGAATATCCTCCTTTTAAAATCCTCTAATTTCCTAGCACGGTCTTGGGTAGTTAAAGCTCCAGTCTCCATCGAAGATGATGCACTAGTCGTTGAGAGTGACTCAGAATCCCAAACAGGCACTAGTTCTATCAAACCAAAGGGCGAGTCCGTCCTCACTAGTCGACCGTCAGAACCCCTAGTCCACTTGGATGAATCTATAGTGGCTGAAAGATAAAGATTGTTAGAATGATGCATGGATGACATATACAATGCATGATCGTGCTATGCAAATGGTCCTTGGCGAGTGTGAGATCAATGGATTACCACAATACGATGGGATTCATGGAAGAAATTACACACATGATGATATGTACACGTGAGAAAAGTGATATGCAAATGAAAAGATATATACACGCATAAGAGAAAATATATTCTTATTTATATACACACGTATTTATTTTATTGACATGTATGAATGACGTGCGATGCATGAGCATGTTGTGCAGTATCCACAAACATATGCAAGTAGATAGATCCTTCCAACCTTATCACTCCCACACACGAGGTCGTGCGGTCTCTTTCCTAGGTGGGTTTAGTCCATGGGTCAACAGGGGACCCTATGAATGCGTGTAGTGCACGGTGAAAAACCGGCAGTATAACAGTCTTAATTTAATGCGCATTGGTATGAGTTTTGGCCATTACGTATTTGGACAATTCAATCAAGTTAAGGTGGGCTTACCGAGGCATGAAAGCCTTTGATAAAGAACCACTTAATTTGGTTGATTTTGCTTAATACGCGATGGCCCACATCACAAGCATCGCATTAAGGAGCATACCACCTAGTGGAAGTTTCTATTTGCCATTACATGAGCTTTGGTCAAGGTAGTATTATTTTAGGTCTACATAAGCATGGTCCTTGCCAACGGGTCTAACTCATCATGAGCATGACGACCGATCGGGTCTCCATTTGATATACCGTTAATGGCACGAGGCTTAGGCTGGTGATTATCCCTAACACATTCCTACAATGAGTGAAATTAGGGTCGTGCTTCGGGAATGCACCGAGGTAAAGAGGGACCAACTATCGTAAGTCTAAGGCTCTAAAATGCGATGCAATTTCAAAAAGAGATAGAATTTTAAGTTTTAAAAATCCAATTATACATTTTAACCAAAGCACTTTCGAAGCAAAGTCTCAAACACAAAGTCCCCAGTACTGTGACGCGCGCTGGACCAACCCAGCAAGGGCCCTCGCTTTGAATCCGCCTTTGGAATTCGAGGTATTGGTTTGTGTCTTTTTGATCATGGGTGCCATGAGACATCATCGGTGTATCCCTCCAAATAGAACATTGGGGATAACCACCTAGCCTAATGACGCCTAAAGGCACCTTTGAGGTATTTGGAGTCGCTATCCAATTTGCAAGAAATTGGGAAAAGTCTCTCACCTCTAACGGTCTAAACCAGAGATATGGTGCCCGGGACTTCCCTCTTATTTATGCTTTGGTTAATTATAAATGAGTTTTTAACTTCTTAAAATTACATCTCTCATCTAATACGTTCAATGCATTGAATTAAAGGCGCATTATAAGCATTCAAAAAAAGGATAAAAGAAAACGATAAAGAAAATAAAGAAAGCGATAAACACGCGAGCACAGAATTACAAGAGAAATAGGGGCGGAATACAACCCCAATGAAAGAAAATCAAAGACGTGAACGGGGACAGAATACAATCCCCTAAAATAAATAAAGTTGCCCCAAAATTAATTACAAGGGCCCAAAAGGAAAATGAACATAAATTTAAAACACTCACACAAAATAAGAAAAGGCATACATAAATCGGGGCATTATTTTAGGAACATTAGTTTCCTCGCGCTTGATTGAAAATTTAGGAACATTGGTTCCTTCGCATTTATTTAAAGAGGGTCGAAGAGTCATTTTGGTTGTTTGGATGAAAACCGGGATGACTGATTCCATTTTATTGAAAGTTGACTCTTCATTTTGATTGTGATATTTTTTATTATTTGGCTAAAATAAGGGACATTGGTCCCAACTTTATTAATGAAAAACTCAATTTAATTGTGAAAGTATTTTTGTGACTTTTTATTTCACGTGTGCATAAATAAAATAATTATTTACAAATAATTACAACATGAAGAGAGGGATTGGAAAGATCTCACCCAAACCGGAGAGTACATCCACGCGTTGCGACCCATCCGGGGAGTCGCGCGGCGCTCACATAGCCCGACTCAAATTAAATCTCATGCCAAAATCATATAAAAAAAATATTAGTAATGATTTTAAAAATTAAACAAGTGAAAACTGAATAAACATTAGGTAAGTCAAGTTATAATGATGAGACAAGCACAACAAAATAATAATAACAATAAATATAACACGACAATATTAATAATGAATAAATCCAATAATGATAATAACAATAACATTAATAAATACTAATATAAAAACATAAAAAATGAATGAGAATAAAATATGATAATGATAATAATAATATAATAATTAATAAAGATAATAAATAATAAATAATATGAAAATAGAGGAATCAATTGATGATAAACAAATATAATAATAATAATAATAATAGTATAATAATTAATAATGATAATAAATAATAAATAATATGAAAACAGAATAATCAATTGATAATAAACAAATATAATAATAATAATAATAATAATAATAATAATAATAATAATAATAATAATAATAATAATAATAATAATAATGATGATGATGATGATAATAATGATAATGAGGACACTAGCGGCAAACAAACCAACAAAAGGACCATACAAAATCAAACCAATAGCTAAGTGTAAATAGCGACAGTGTGCTAACCATGGAGAAAATATTAGACAAAAAACACAATATTAATAGCAAAATGCAAAAATGTTAACAACAATAAATAATATACAGCTAAAAATAAATAAATAAAAATAGTCCAAGTGTTTACCCTCAGATATGTATATTTGAAAGGAAAAGTGCCAAGATCTGCTTCCTTTTGTCGAGATTTAATGAGGAAAAGTGCAAAAAAATATTGAAGAAGAAAAGAAATTTAGACTAAAATTTAGAGAAAATGCTTTCGGGAAAATATTTGCAAAACAAAGAAAATTGATTTTTTTTTGTTTGAGATTAATTTCCCAGTGGAAAAATGTTAAAAAAAAAATAGAAGATGAAAATCAAGGCTGAAAAAATAAGTTGAAGATTTTTCTGGAAGAGGGGTCCTATTCTTGAGAGAAACCGAGAGGGTTTCTTTTTGAATCAATTTTGCCGTCCTCCCCTGAAAATGAAGATTGAATCCCATTTTACCGTGTGCCTTGGCTCAAAATGGAAAGAGACAGAGGAGCCTTATTTTAGTTGATCGAAAAATAACACAAAACGGTGAAAAAAACCGAAAAAATTGGACTGAAAATCAGACTGAAAATGCAAAAAACGTACGTGTAGACACCGTGTCCTGAGGTAACCCAGATCAGAGTTACCCAATGATGATAAGACGCCTTTCCACAGGCAAAAAGGTTAAAAGTGATGATTTCCTTGTAAAATTTGCATTTTGGAGTGAAAAATTGAAAAATAATAAAAAATATTTTAAAAATTAGTTTTGAAAAATGGGGGCTTAAAATTATAGTATTTTTAGTCAATTTAAATTTTTTTTAAAAAAATAAAGTCGGATCGCGAGCGACGGGCGCAGCGGCGCGCCTGCGGCTGCGCGCTAAAGGGCGACGCGCAGCGTCGCCAATGCTGCGCATCGCTAAAGGCGCGCGCAGCATTGCGCGTACTGCGCACCGCACATCGCGCACTGCGCGCCGCCGATCGCGCTGGCGCGCACGCTTCGTGCGCGAGAGTCTGCCGCTCCGACGCCCGTCCCTATATAGCGACAGGCGTCCCTACTCTTGGCCGTCGCTATAGGGTCTGATACCCCTTTTTTCCGATTTTTGGACCTAAAAATCAGTTTTTTATCCCTTTTTTCAAGGTTTTAAGGGATTTTTTCCATTTTTAAAAATTAAAATAGGAAATATCTGATTTAATTAAATTTTATCACATTAATTATTTTATTTTTTCTTATTTTTTTGATATAAAAAGAATGAGATGAAAACCTAAAAGGGAATTCTTTTGGGGATTTTTTCTAGGGTTTTTTCTCTTCATCTTTTTCTTTTCTTCTTTTTAATTTCTCTAGGAATTTTCCAGATTTCTTTCCCCAACAAAAAAATAACAAAGATAGTTATTGTTCTTCTCTTTTTTCCAACATAATTCCTTCAAAAACATATTTTTTGGATGGAATTTTGTTGATGGATTTTTTTGAGACAAATCAATCAAATATTTGCTCTCAAAATTCATTTTTTTAACTTGTTATTTGTTTTCAATTAAAACTTTTTCAAGGTTTTTTATTATTTTGAATCTTTTTTTTGATGAACAATGGATTTTGGGGCAAAACAAATAATTGTTTGTTCCTAAAATCGATTTTTCATTTGATTTTCTAAAAAAAATAATTTTTTCTCATAAATGATTTTTTTTCTTTGGAACAAACAAAATAATTGTTTGTTGTTGAGATCATTTTCATTTTTTTAATCAACAAGAATCATTTTTTAGGCAAAGAAATTAATTCTTTGTTCTTGAAGAATTGTTGAATTTCTTTCTTCATTTTTTAAGCCTATTTTTCTTGGAATAAAAATCCAACATTTTTATTATTCAATTCTAATCTTGCAAATCAAGAATAAGGAAATCAATCATCTTTTTACCTTTATCGAATCCAAAACTCTGAGGGTAAACATTTCGGGCTTGTTCTTTTATTCTTTTTGTTCATATTTAATTTATTAATGTTTATTTTTATTATTTTCAGTTATTTATTTATTTTATTTATTTTGTTTATATATGATTTTATTCTTATTCATGTATATTTTATTATTTTCATTAATTTATTTATTGTTCTCATTTATTTATTTATTCTATTGTTGTTATATTTGTTTTGTTATGTATATATATTATCACATTTTTATTCATGTAAATATTAATTTCTTTTAATTCCTAACATGTAATTAAATTAATTCATTCATCATTATTTTTAACATGTAATTAAATTAATTCATTTTGATTGATCTTTTGCCATGTAAATGGTTTATATCATTTGTGAACATATTTAATTAATCATGTCATTTATTTAATCATATTTTATTCTTTTCCATTGTCATATATTCAATATTTTGTTCACTTATTTATTTTCATTATTATGATGGTCATATTTTTACATATTAATTAATTAACATGTTGTATTTTATTCCAATTACATCTTTTAATCCATTTGTTGTTCATAACACATTTTTTTCATTTATTTTAAATTGTAAACATGTTAATTCATTTGTTATTTTGATATCATTTCATTTTATCTCATTTTATTTTATCATTTATTTTATATTTAATTGATTTTAATTGATTCAATTACTAACATTATTCTATTTGTGTGTTATTTTTATTTCGCATCTCATTTTCCTTCTTGGGCATTTTTGCGAGCACACGGGAAGATTCAGAAGGCTTGTTTGGGATCAAGTATTTATTTGCTTTATTTGTGATATTTTATTCATTTTGCTTTTCCATTTATTTTTCTATGTAATTTTCCTATAAATTTTTTTATTTTAGGCGCTAGAGAAAAAATCACAAAACATTTTTATTAATTAATTTGGAATTTTTTTTTTCTAAATAAAAATGGGACCAATGTCTTAATTTTCTCCATCCAAAATAAAACCATCACATCAAAAGCGTTTTATAATAAATATGCATGCGAGGACCAATGTCCTCATCATTAATGAATATCCCGATTTATGCATGATTTGTATTTTATTTACAATGGGGGTTGTATTCCGCCCCTAGTTTTATTGTAATTTATTTTGAGAATGTTTATTTTAATAATGCTTTACCTATTACTTTTGATGTGAATAATTGTGCCTTAATTACATGCATCGTGTGGAAAGTTGGTGAAACAATAAATTCAAAACTTAATCATAATATTGATCAAGGTACAAATAAATGAGGAGTCCCGAACTCACTCTGGTCTTTGGGGCTCAATGAGGTGAGAGGTCTAGGACTTCCAAGACACCTCTTGAGTCTCACCAAAAGACTGAAATTTACAATCCTAGGCTCCAGGGGGTAGAGGCAGAGGCCTCCAAGATCTCTCTAGCTAGCCCAAGATGGATATGTATGCGCCGTCTTAGGCTCGTTGGGGCTAGACGACCCTTCCCAATGTTCTATTGGGTAGCGACTCCAAGAAACCTCATTGTTGCCCAAAATAGACGCACTTGTAAATACCTTACAAGTTTTATGAACCTCTCCTGATCGTCCTAAAGCGGGCCGTCGGGAGGACACGGGGTTCGGCGCACGTCATAGTGGCGACTCCGCTGGGGACATACTAGAGACTTCGATTCGAAAGTACCTTGATTAAAAATTATAATAGAGTTTTAGTTTAAAAATCTCACCTTCTTTCAAAACTGCATTGCATCGCATTAGAGCCTTAGATCTATGCTAGTTTTGTCCCTTTTTTAGCCCCGGTGCATTCCCGAAGCACGACCCTATTTTCACTCAATTTAGGGAAGTGTTAAGGATAATCACCAGCCCAAGCCCCATACCATTATGGTATATTAAATGGTGACCCAATTGGTCGTTACGCTCGTGATGAGCTAGACCCGTTGGTAGGGACCATGCTTAGGTAGCCCTAAAGAAACACCACCTTTGACTAAAGCTCATGTAATGGCAATAGATACTTCCCCTAGGTGGTATGAACCGTAATACCTTGCTTGCTATATGGATCATTTTGTATTGGACAAACCCAAATAATCTGATTGGTCACCTAATCAAAGGCTTTCATGCCCCGATAGGCCCATGTCAACTTATTCGGGCTGCCTAAATACATGATGGTCAAAACCCATGCGTATGTACATTAGCTAAGAGAGGTTATGCTATCGGTTTTTCACCGTGCACCTGCGCGTCCATTGGATTCCCTGTTAACCCATAGATTAAGCCCACCTAGGACAGAGACCGCACGACCTCGTGTGTGGGGCCAATAAGGTTGGAAGGATCTATCTGCTTGCATGTGGTTGTGGATGATGCATTGCATATTCATGTCAGTCATGCACAAATAAATTTCTATATTTCTTCTACATGTATACATCCTTTTCTTTGCATAAAATTATTACATGTACATATTGTCTTGTGTATAATTTTTCACATGTCTCACATGTATCATTGTAATCTCTTTTAGCCATTGTATATCATATTTGTTACACAGCACGACCATGCATTGCGTATTATTCATGCATCACTCTAACTCTTTAAACTTTTTAGCCATCAAAGACCACTTTCCTAGCTGGTTAGGGTTTCTGACAGTCGCATTATCAGAGGGTTTTGATTGAGCAACCACAATCAAGTTAAGTGCAATCAATAGGCATTCAGAGAATCTCTAGAAATGGCCGATTCATCGAGGGAGGCAGATGCTACCAGGGCCTTGATAGCTGAAGAAGTGGGTAAAAGGTTAGAAGAATTCGAGAACCGAATAATGGCCATGATGGTCGCAATGGCTCAACCAGCTGCACCACAGAACCTGGCGCCTCCTCCCATGAGACAAAATGAACAGGAGGAGGCCAGAGAGGATCAGCCGGAGGATGCACGTCCAACACCAGTGGACCTAGGGGCTGCCACGTCAGGAGGGCAAAAGAGAGGAGTAGCCCATAGAATGGAAGAGGACCTAGAAGGGGATAAATATAGAGAACCCCTGTCAGTTAGAAGGAAAGCACCCAGACAGAAGATACCATCTGGAAGAAAATGGAAGAAAAGTTCGAGGAAATGGCTAAGATGTTGACAAGGGGTCGAGAGATGAACCCCGAAGACAAAGAGCTAGATGGAGAAGATCTAATCCCCTTGAACTTTAAGATGCCTGATGTCCCTAAATTTGATGGTACATCGGACCCCACTACACACATCAAGCAATACTCTTTGATAATGAAAGGTACCACACTAACAAGGAGGCAGAAGGTAGAATACTTCTGTTTAAGTTTGACAGGTCCTACGGTGGGCTGGTATCACGGACTGGATCAGAGAATAAAAGAAGACTGGGATCTGCTAACGGAAGAGTTCCTCCAGTAATATGACTGTAGTACAAGGATGGAGGTCACTCTGAAAGATCTAGAGTTACTACAACAAAAGCCGAACGAGTCATTCCATGAGTACTTGACCCGATGGAGGAACCGGGTAATGGAGATGAAGAAGAGGCCGAACACTCCAGACCAGATCAGGCTTTTTATTAGGAATGCCAACCCATACTTGAAAGATGGGCTAAAGATGAAGGGGCTGAAGGACTGGGAGTCCTTAAAAGATATAGCCATTGAAGCTAAGGCTGAGCATATGGATAAAATGGCTAAATCTGCAAACCTGGCCTTAGGAAACTGCAGTAAAAATGGGGGAAATACCAAGGCAGCAGAGATCTTAACCACCAGAATGACTCCTAAACACCTCACCATCTCAGGCAAACCTCTATTTTGGCACTTCACTCGTCTCATCAAGGAAGGGAAGCTGCAACCCTTGCCAGCTAGGCCTGCCCCAAGTCAGGGAAAATCGAGGCACATAACAGACTGGTATTGTGCGTATCACAAGTACACAGGGCATCGGAAAGACTATTGTCGCCCTCTGAGAGATCGTATTCAAGAATTGGTCCTTGGCCTGGATGAAGAAAGAAAGGATTAGAGTTGTTATAATGCTTTTTATTTTCTAAAGTGTATTCCTGAACTATGCACTTGTTTATCTTTTCTGCTTTAATAATATGGGCTTTGCTTATATATGCATTTTTATATCTTATTGCATCAAGCATAAATAATAATCATGATTAAGGCATTGGCTTAAAATACCGTTTCATCTAGTTTCAATAAATAGTAATCTTGGTTGCACCCAATTTGACTCCTGAAGCGAGATAAAATTTGAGAGAATTAAAACAAAAAAGTTTGAAGAAGTCTTTGCCTGGACCCATGAACACATGCCAGGAGATAATCGTAAAGGCATCAAACACACCATTCCGATCATGGACCAGTCAAGTAGAAGCTCAGAAGACCAGGTCGGAGGGGGCAGAAAAGGTCAAAAGGAAGAATCCACAAGCAGAGATGAAACTAAAATTCTTTTTGGTCGAAGTTCAAAATCGGACTTTTTTGGTCAATGCTATCCCAAGTCAAGAAGAGAAGGGGTATGTGTATGTGTAAACTATCAGGATTAGGACAAAGCTTATCCTCGGAAAAAGAACAAGGAAAAAAAAGATAAAAAGGAAAAGAACAACAAGCACAAAAAAAAACAAACAAAAAAACAAACAAAAAAAAGAAAAAGAAGAAAAAGAAAAAGAAAGAAAAAGGAAGAAGAAGAAAACAATAAAAAAAGATAGAAGGAAAACATCTTGGGGGCAATTTTTGCCCAAATCCTGTTGATTTGTACATGTCTGTATCCTACCATTCTTCATGGTTGCCAAAAGGAAAAGGACCAAAATGCTTATCTGCAAACCATCTACCCGTTTTATCTTTATGAAGGGTATACTATACAAGCAACAAGTTGATGAATGAGGAAGGAGCTAAGAGACGGAAGAAATCCAAGCAAAAATTTGCACGACCTATATGAATGGTTTAATGCTAGCAGAAAAGATCATGAAAAAGCATTGGGTAGAGAAATGACCCTTTTGCATTTCGAGGCTAGAGAGCCACCATTGGAACCTCTACAAGGTCATCTATTATTCCTCGACACAGGGGGCAAAAGCAGTATGGCCGATAGATGTGAAGCTCAAATTTTTAAGGATAGTCATGGCTAAATTTTGGAAGCCGACAGAGCACAATAACGACAGCAGTAATTGAACAAGTCAGACAAGTACAGGTCATGGGATTATCGCCACGGTCAGATCCATCAGAAAACATTCTGCTTGATCATTTGGAAAGACGGCCAGAAAGCATCCGATGAAGGAGGGAGATTCAATTGTCAAACAAATGAGACCAGGTGTTCCAGACATACGAGGTAAATTTGGGCCAGTGTGAGAACGTCCCTTTGTCTTCCAGAGATTGTTATCTAAGAGAGCAGTAACGGACAGAACCGATCAATGTTGACAGACTCAAGAGGGTCCAGGGTTAAGGGCTAAAAATCAAAAGAAGAGAATAAAAGCCCTGCGGGTCGAAAACCGAAAAAAGGCGGCCTTGCTAAAATTGGGTGCCTCGTCAGGGTGAAAACCGAAAAAAGGCATCCTGGGCAAAAATTAGAGGCTTGAGAGAAAATGTTTAATCAAGAAAACCCGAGAGGGCTGATTGATAACAGGAGATCAGGTGCACCTAAGTTGTTACTCATTGAAAATAAATAAAATTAGTGTTTTGTAATCACATGTCTAGTCATGGTCATTCTTATTGCTATATGGTGCCTATAGATAGAAATGCATGCAAAAGCTAGGCATAAACATGCAATTAGACGGTTAAGAGAAACCTGTTGCAGGCATCAGGACATACGCTGGAGCAATTGTCAAAGCAACAATAATGATTTTTCATGTGACAAATCCTCCTCCTACCCCTTAAATGACAAAAAAAGAAAGAAGAAGGCCGTTAGAGATGAAAACCATGATTGGCTCTCTAAGCAAAAGTTAGGCCAAAGGGCAGGGTGAAAACCTGGGAACAGGCAATCTGTCCTTCAAAAAAAAAAAGAAAAAAAGCCGCTGGATTGGGTTGGGTCCACTCCAGGCAAAAATTAGGCACAGGGTTATGTGAAAATCCCTAAAGGGACGCATTTCCCGCTAAGAAAAGCTAGTGTGAAAATCCACAAGGGACACACTACCTTTAAAACAATGACTTTTGAAGCTTGGAGCAATAAGGCAGCATTACTCGAAATGACTTCCCTTTAGACAGGTGCCGTATAATGCAGAACTTGATTCAGAGTCTCGGGGGCAAGATGCTCATTGATCGGTGGCAAAGGTACATACGGGTCAGTTCTCCTTGAAAAGATTAGGGGTCAGGGTCCATAAAGCCAAGACAACGCTTTCCTAGATCCTTGGGGGCATCAGACAATGTGAGCAGCCGAGCAGTACCCTCAACGAATCCCTTAACCACCTGGGATGTGGTCTATCCATTCTTGCATCTCACATGCATAAATCTTTTGCATATTGACCTGCATATCACGTGCATTTAGTCCATTACACTTATGGTTGTACACACAATTCTTATACACTAATCCTTTGCTTATGTCTCGTATATATAGCTTTATGTGTATATTTCATACCCGTGATTCCATATGCACACAATCTTTTGTATATGTTGTTGTGTACATAACTTAGAGGGAAGGGATTGAATAGACCTCATGAGCAAGGATGATCCAAAGGACGGATCCAGCTCGACATGATCGGCCACTGTATCCGGCCTAAAATCAAGTAAATATGTACAGAGGTGAAACGCCCAAGAGAACAAGCTTATCCGGGCACACCATGCTAAAGGAAATCAGATGCGAAAGTGAGCCGAGGTACAGTTTCAGCTCTACATCGGCGCTCATCCATGCCAAACAATCAGATCAAGATGAAGTCCTCACAAGAGAAGAATCTCAAGGACCTGCTCCCAAGAGGGAAAAGAATAAGCCTTTCCATGCACACCATGCCCGGAGCGAACAGGTAAGTTTTTTCTGTCATAAGAGACGCGCTTACATACATAACACAATATGTGTACAAAATCCAAATTCAAATGTACAAATTCTCAAAGCAAAACAACAAAACAAAAGAAGAAGATATTTTCAAGGCCTTGAAAATCCAACATACTGTAAAAATTCGAATGCATCCAAAGTGTAAAAATTCCAGGAAAGAAAATCCCAAAATAAAAACAAAAACAGAAGAATCACCAAAGACCTGAGGGCATGCAACCAAAACCTCAAATAATAATTTTCTCTTTGGAGGCTCAACATCAAAGTCTCCCAGTGAGCATCAAAGTCTCTTTGGAGCATTATCTTTAAGACCTTTTTAAGGCATTCTCATTCTCTTTGGAGCATTATATTTAAGACCTTTTTTAAGGCATTCTCAATCTCTTTGGAGCATTATCTTTAAGACCTTTTTTAAGGCATTCTCAGTCTCTTTGGTGCATTATCTTTAAGACCTTTGTTTTAAGGCATTCTCAGTCTCTTTGGAGCATTATATTTAAGACCTTTTTAAGGCATTCTCGGTCTCTTTGGAGCATTATATTTAAGACCTTTTTCTTAAGGCTTTCTTAGTCTCTTCGGAACATCAAGTTATTTTCAAAAGTATTCCAAATCCCTTCAATCCTGAGATGATCTGAGAGGTGGGTTCAGCTTAACCTTATCAGAAACTGCCCAGAAAAGCAAACCTCTTCATTCACATTATGCCGGGGGCAATCAGGCCGGGACGAGGCTAACAGATCACAAGCGATAGAATAGATCGCAACGGGACTGTGGTTAGAGAGTACTGCATCTCACAGACAACGTGCAGGCCTAGATGAGGCTAGCAGGATACCAGCGATAGAATAGATCGCAAACAGAGGTTGTAGTCAAAGAGTACTGCATCTCACAGACACCGTGCAGGCCGAGATGAGGCCAGCGGGATAGATCAGCTACCGTGCAGACCGAGACGAGGTTAGCGGGGCACCAGCGATAGAGCAGATCGCAACGGGATTGGGGTTAGAGGACACCGCATCTCACAGACGCCGTGCAAGCCGATCGGAGGCGAGCGGGACAATGCGATAGAAAAGATTACAAATGAGCCATAGTCTGATAGCGCTACAGCTCAATGACAACAAGTCGCAACATTCCACACGGCAAAAAGGTAAGGGGTGCCTCAAGTATGCATCTCTTTCCTTCCTTCTCTGAATTTTGGCTCATCTAGGCACGAGTGCACTAATTTCCCCAAAATTGGGGGCAACTGTAGACACCGGGTCCTGAGGTAGCCCAGATCAGAGTTACCCAATGATGATAAGACGCCTTTCCACAGGCAAAAAGGTTAAAAGTGATGATTTCCTTGTAAAATTTGCATTTTGGAGTGAAAAATTGAAAAATAATAAAAAATATTTTAAAATTTAGTTTTGAAAAATGGGAACTTAAAATTATAGTATTTTTAGTCAATTTAAAATTAAGAAAAAAAAAAAGTCGGATTGCGAGCGTCGGGCGCGGCGGCGGGCCTGCGGCAGCGCGCTAGCGCACGAGCGCCCAGTGCGCTGCGCGCGCAAGGGCGACGCGCAGCGTCGCTAATGCTGCGCGTCGCTAAAGGCGCACGCAGCATTGCGCGCCGCCCATCACGCTTCGTACGCGAGAGGCTGCCGCTCCGACGCCCGTCCCTATATAGCAACGGGCGTCCCTACTCCTGGCCGTCGCTATAGGGTCTGATACCCCTTTTTTCCGATTTTTGGACCTAAAAATCAGTTTTTTATCCCTTTTTTCAAGGTTTTAAGGGATTTTTTCCATTTTTTAAAATTAAAATAGGCAATATCTGATTTAATTAAATTTTATCCCTTTAATTATTTTATTTTTTCCTATTTTTTTATATAAAAAGAAT
This sequence comes from Excoecaria cochinchinensis, assembly GCA_947683425.1. NCBI lineage: Eukaryota > Viridiplantae > Streptophyta > Magnoliopsida > Malpighiales > Euphorbiaceae > Excoecaria > Excoecaria cochinchinensis. The sequence continues at coordinate 1,006,214 of CANTUQ010000021.1, read as the reverse complement.
GAGATGAAAACCTAAAAGGGAATTCTTTTGGGGATTTTTTCTAGGGTTTTTTCTCTTCATCTTTTTCTTTTCTTCTTTTTAATTTCTCTAGGAATTTTCCAGATTTCTTTCCCCAACAAAAAAATAACAAAGATAGTTATTGTTCTTCTCTTTTTTCCAACATAATTCCTTCAGAAACATATTTTTTGGATGAAATTTTGTTGATGGATTTTTTTGAGACAAATCAATCAAATATTTACTCTCAAAATTCATTTTTTTAACTTGTTATTTGTTTTCAATTAAAACTTTTTCAAGGTTTTTTATTATTTTGAATCTTTTTTTTTTTTGATGAACAATGGATTTTGGGGCAAAACAAATAATTGTTTGTTCCTAAAATCGATTTTTCATTTGATTTTCTAAAAAAAACAATTTTTTCTCATAAATGATTTTTTTTCTTTGGAACAAACAAAATAGTTGTTTGTTCTTGAGATCATTTTCATTCTTTTAATCAACAAGAATCATTTTTTAGGCAAAGAAATTAATTCTTTGTTCTTTAAGAATTGTTGATTTTCTTTCTTCATTTTTTAAGCCTATTTTTCTTGGAATAAAAATCCAACATTTTTATTATTCAATTCTAATCTTGCAAATCAAGAATAAGGAAATCAATCATCTTTTTACCTTCATCGAATCCGAAACTCTGAGGGTAAACATTTCGGGCTTGTTCTTTTATTCTTTTTGTTCATATTTAATTTATTCATGTTTATTTTTATTAATTTCAGTTATTTATTTATTTTATTTATTTTGTTTATATATGATTTTATTCTTATTCATGTATATTTTATTATTTTCATTAATTTATTTATTGTTCTCATTTATTTATTTATTCTATTGTTGTTATATTTGTTTTGTTATGTATATATATTATCACATTTTTATTCATGTAAATATTGATTTCTTTAAATTCCTAACATGTAATTAAATTAATTCATTCATCATTATTTTTAACATGTAATTAAATTAATTCATTTTGATTGATCTTTTGCCATGTAAATGGTTTATATCATTTGTGAACATATTTAATTAATCATGTCATTTATTTAATCATATTTTATTCTTTTCCATTGTCATATATTCAATATTTTGTTCACTTATTTATTTTCATTATTATCATGGTCATATTTTTATATATTAATTAATTAACATGTATTTTATTCCAATTACATCTTTTAATCCATTTGTTGTTCATAACACATTTTTCTCATTTATTTTAAATTGTAAACATGTTAATTCATTTGTTATTTTGATATCATTTCGTTTTATCTCATTTTATTTTATCATTTATTTTATATTTAATTGATTTTAATTGATTCAATTACTAACATTATTCTATTTGTGTTTTATTTTTATTTCACATCTCATTTTCCTTCTTGGGCATTTTTGCGAGCACACGGGAAGATTCAGAAGGCTTGTTTTGGATCAAGTATTTATTTGCTTTATTTGTGATATTTTATTCATTTTGCTTTTTCATTTATTTTGCTATGTAATTTTCCTATAAATTTGTTTATTTTAGGCGCTAGAGAAAAAATCACAAAGCATTTTTATTAATTAATTTGGAATTTTTTTTTCTAAATAAAAATGGGACCAATGTCTTAATTTTCTCTATCCAAAATAAAACCATCACATCAAACGCGTTTTATAATAAATATGCATGCGAGGACCAATGTCCTCATCATTAATGAATATCCCGATTTATGCATGATTTATATTTTATTTACAATGGGGGTTGTATTCCGCCCCTAGTTTTATTGTACTTTATTTTGAGAATGTTTATTTTAATAATGCTTTACCTATTACTTTTGATGTGAATAATTGTGCCTTAATTAAATGCATCGTGTGGAAAGTTGGTGAAACAATAAATTCAAAACTTAATCATAATATTAATCAAGGTACAAATAAATGAGAAGTCCCGAACTCACTCTTGTCTTTGGGGCTCAATGAGGCGAGAGGTTTAGGACTTCCAAGACACCTCTTGAGTCTCACCAAAAGACTGAAATTTACAATCGTAGGCTCCAGGGGGTAGAGGCAGAGGCCTCCAAGATCTTTCTGGCTAGCCCAAGATGGATATGTATGCGCCGTCTTAGGCTCGTTGGGGCTACACGACCCTTCCCAATTTTCTATTGGGTGGTGACTCCAAGAAACCTCATTGTTGCCCAAAATAGACGCACTTGTAAATACCTTACAAGTTTTATCAACCTCTCCTGATCGCCCTAAAGCGGGCCCTCGGGAGGACACGGGGTTCGGCGCACGTAACAGCATAAAAACGACGGATCAGGCCAGAAGACCGCGTGGTGAAGGGGAGAAGTGCGTGGTGCCTTGGCAACGCGCACAGAGCCCCGCACGTGTGCTGCCCTGGACAGCGCGCGGAGACGCGCGCGTTGCATTGTCACCGCGCCTACGTGTGCGCCAGTGGCAAGTGGCCACCACGCGGCCACTTTTGGCCAATTGCCAAAAGTTGCCATCACGCAGCCACTAACTTGGTAAATGGCCACTTTGGCCATTTACCAAGTTTTATACATTTATTTTTTTTTATTTCCTTTTTTTTTTTTAGAAAAAATAAATTAATTTCAATTTTTCTTTTTTTTTAAAAAAAACCTTTTAAATTCTTTTTCTTAAATCTTTTTTCCAATTAATTTAACTAACTAATTTAATTTCTTCTTTTTTTAAAAAAAAATCAATTAATTAAATTAATTTAACTAAATTAATTAACTAATTTAATTTCCTTTTTTTTAAAATTAAACAAAATAACATTTCCCAATAACATTATAAATTTAGCCAATTTAATTTTTTTTTACGATAGTATATTTTTTATATATATTTATTTTTATTTAATAATAACGAGAGTCTCGACAAGGGAAACATCATTTTTTGACACCTATGCCTGTAAGTCGGTATCAATTTCATCATTGGGTAATTCTGATCTTGGACCGCCTTGGGACCCGGTGTCTACATCGGGCAAAGAGTTTGAAACGTATAGTGATGCTTCGGGTATTGGACTCGGTTGTGTGTTGATGCAATAGGGTAAAGTTGTGGCTTATGCGTCTCGTCAGTTGAAATCTCATGATAAGAACTATCCGATACATGATTTAGAATTGGCGGCTGTGATCTTTGCTTTGAAGATTTGGCGGCATTATCTGTATGGGGAGAAGTGTAGGATTTTCATAGATCATAAGAGTTTGAAATATCTCCTCATGTAGAAAGAGTTGAACATGAAACAGTGTCGATGGTCAGAGTTATTCAAGGACTATGACTGCATTGTGGATTACTATCCGGGTAAAGCCAATGTGGTTGCGGATGCTTTGAGTCGAAAGTAAGTTTCGGCTTGTTCTTGAGGCGGTTCAAATGGAGATTTGATTCAGATGGGGCTTTGGTTGCCCAATTGAGAGTGCAGCCGACTTTGAGACAGTTGATTTTGGACGCTCAGAAGGATGGTGTGAGATTGCAGCGGGTGTTGCAAGAGGTTCAGCAGGGTAAGCAGTCTGATTTTTCAATTTTGGATGAGGTGCTTATGTATAGGGATCGTTTGTGTGTGCCCGAGAGTGATGAGTTAAGGAAGAAGCTTTTGATTGAGGCACACACTAGGGTCTTTACTATGCATCCTGGTAGTGAGAAGATGTATCGGGATATGATGCAGTTCTACTGGTGGTTTGGGATGAAGAGAGATATTGTGGAATTCGTGGCGAAGTGTTTGACTTATCAACAGGTAAAGGCTGAGTATCAAGTCCCTTCGGGATTGCTCACTCCTTTATCCGTTCCTCAGTGGAAATGGGATGATGTCGCCATGGATTTTGTGTCGGGTTTGCCAGTGACTCAGAGGAAGCATGATTCGGTTTGGGTTATTGTGGATCGGCTTACGAAGTCAGCTCATTTTGTGCCAGTTATAGTGGACTACTCGATGGATAAGTTGGCCAGTATGTATGTGGATGAGGTGGTTCGACTGCATGGAGTGCCGTTATCGATAGTTTCAGATCGAGATCCAAGGTTCACATCTAAGTTCTGGAAGGAATTGCAGAGAGCTTTGGGTACCAAGTTGAACTTTAGCATGGTATTTCATCCTCAGACGGATGGTCACTCCGAGTGAGTTATCCAGATTTTAGAGGATATGCTTTGGGCTTGTGCTTTGGATTTTTTTGGAAGTTGGGATCAGTATGTGCGGCTTATGGAGTTTGCATACAACAATAGTTTTCAGTCCAGCATTGGGATGTCACCGTTTGAGGCTTTGTATGGTCGACCGTGTAGGACTCCGATTTGTTGGACGGAGTTAACCGAGCGATCTTTTATTAGGCCAGAAATGATTAGGGATACCGAAGAGAAGATCAGAGTTGTGCAGTAAAATCTAAAGGTGGCTAAGGATAGGCAGAGATCCTATGCCAATCTGAAGAGCAAGGATATTCGGTTTGAGATCGGGGACAAAGTTTTCCTTAAGGTTTCACCTTGGAGGAAAATATTACGGTTTGGTAAGAAAGGTAAACTTAATCCTCGGTTCATTGGGCCTTTTAAGATTTTGGAGAGAGTTGGTCAGGTAGCCTATAGGTTGGATTTACCGATGGAGTTGGCTAAGATGCATGATGTTTTCCATGTCTCCATGCTTCGTCGGTATAGATCAGATCCGTTGCATGTGTTGTCAGTTCAAGACATTTGGATTCAGTCAGATTACTCCTATGATGAAGAGCTGAAGGCTATTATAGCTCGGGAAGTGAGACAGTTGAGAAGCAAGCAAGTTCCTCTTGTCAAGGTTCTTTAGCAACATCACGGAGTCGAGGAAGCGACTTGAGAACCAGAGGCGACAATGAGGATTCAGTATCCGCATTTGTTCAGTTCAGGTGAGAATTTTGAGGACGAAATTCTTGTTAGTAGGGGAGAGTTGTAACACCCCGTTCTCCCCCTAGTAGTTTCAGCCATGTTTGCCATGTGTATGTGTGCATGTGTGAGTGTTTTGGCATGTGTTAAGGGCGTTTTGGGCAAAATGCAAGTTTTGTGGGCTTTAATAGAATGTGAGTGCATATATGTGAGTAGGGTGTGTGTGTATTGGGTTGTGTTAGTGTGTGCATGTGCATATGGTATTACAGTGTGATTTATGAGGGTTAGTCTTGTGTGTATTATCATGTGTGTTTGTAGGGTGTGAGTGGTCAAGTTCCACCAACCAAAGGGTGACATATGGCTAGGGATTTTGAAAGGAGGTATAAATAGAAGAGAGAGAAAATGGGACAGCCAATCTTACTGCCTCTTCCCATTTTCTTCCTTCTCTTTACTTCTTCTTCCTATTTTCTCTTCATTTGTGTGCCCTAGCTTGGATCCAAGTGCTTTGGGGTGGAAATTGATCATTCCTTGAGCTTTAATTTGTAAGTGTAGTGGGTTTTTCTTCTAATTCTTCTTCATCATCTTCTTCTCTTGTTCTTGATTATGGTTAGATTGGGTTTTAATTTAGGTTTTATGTTTGTATGATTTTTGGGTGTTCTTGGTTAGTTGAGCTTCCTCGTGATCCCAAGGGAAAGGAGAAGGCTAGTGGGAGTGGTGCTCTTTGATTTGGAGCATAGGAATATCAAGTTTGGGAATTTGATTGATTTTGGTGTTCATTTGTAATTTGTGCCTTCGCATGAGATTTCTGGAAATTTGTTGTTTGATGAGGTTTATTATAGTGCTAATGTTATGGGTATTGAATTGATTTAAGTTACGATGCATGAATGTTGAAGTATTGAGCAAATTTGAAGTTTGATAAATGTTTGCTGAAATTTCTGGGTTGTGTTCTTGAGAAGCTTAATTTTGTTAATGCGTGATTTTGATTGTGATAATTGTTAGAAAAGTTGTGTTTTATGTTGTTTATGTTGCATGGAAGGTTTATTGGAAGGTAAGATGAAATTTGATTGGTTTTGGGTCAAAATGGGTTTGATTTTGGAAGTCTAGGATTTTCTGCGTTTGGCTGGGAAAATGGAAGTCGCAATGCTGTTGCGAGCATGACAGAATGGTGAAATCCAGTTTTCATGTTGAATTGGTCTGTTGTTTGTGAGGCGTCCGACTCATGACTTGCCTTCTCGAGTCATGAAGGTTGTCTCGTGCTGGCACAGCATAACTCGCACGCCCCTTCGCCCCTGCCCCTCGCGCAGGCCATCCGGCCACTGTCGCGAGCGTAACTGGTCGCCATCGCGACAGTGACCCCTTTTTGCCCTATTTTTATGATTTTGCCCCTTTCTTCTAAAATGATTTTTGTATCATTTCTTCATGGGTTTTTACTACTGTATGGGAATAAATGCGCTTATATATGTGCACTATTATGATTTCTTCATGATTAATTATATGCTATGCTTTGAGCATGATTTGTATTATGCATGACCTGCAAGAGTCAGTCTAGTGGATAGTTAGGCATGCCTAAAAGAGTTCTATAGCTACGGCCCTCTGTTCCGTTTGGACCCTAATCAGGTCCCTGTTTAGTTCCTCGAGAACTTCAATCTGTTTGGATCTTGTTTAAGATCCCCTTTGTAAAATGTTTTGAAAAGAGAAAATGTGATATTATTTTCTAATTCGTACTCATAAGGTACCGCCGTGCGTTCGATTCGTACCCATAATGTACCTCCATACATTCACTCGTTATCCACTACTATGAGTCAGTAGGTGTTATGATTAGTTCTGTTAGGCTTATGAGAATATGAATCCGAATGAGTATGATTATAAGTTTGTGAATCTGAATGACTCTATTTATGAGCATATGAATCTGTTGACATATGAAAGTGATCTTTGAACCTTTGAATGGTTATGAATGTGATCCATTTATGATTATATCTTATGATATTCAGCTTATGCCATTACATATGTGAATTGCCTTGACGACCATTGTGAATGGCCGTCCTTACTATTGTTGTGTGTTTCCTCACTAAGCATTATCACTTAGCACGGTGTTTCACCCGTGCAGGTGCGAAAGGTGTATAACTTTTGGGAGAGTCACCGCTAGTCAAGCCAACACAGTGGGATTGTTGATAGGACTTAGCTTCTTTTTGTATCATGATTATTTTGTAATAGTGATCTCTCTTTGTATTTAATCTTTTGTTCATCTTCCGCTTTGTATCTCTGAAAGTTGTAATTATGTTGGTATCAGAACAGTTATGTATTGAATATTGTTATTCCATCAATGAATGTTCAGTTTGGTTTAAAGTTTTAATTTCCTCTATTTATACGTATGTTTATATTATGTGAATGAATGTTTTGTACCGTTTTGCTTGGTGACACCCCTGCTCATACGGGTTCTCACTCCCTTGTGGATGGGTTCTCCTACGTATGGGAAGGGGGTGTTACAGAAGAGAGCAGGAATGGGATCACAGCAAAACTGCCCTTCCCTTCTCCTTTCCTTAATTAATGCCCCTCACCAACCAGTCCACATATCACAATTCTATTGGCTCAATAAAAAAATATCTTTGAATTTTACACCTTAGTCCTTGGCTTTTCTCCACTTAGTCCTTGATGATTACCACTTGGTCACTAAAATAAATTCTTCACTTAAAAACTTTATTCTCTTACCATCTAGTCCTCAATTTAATCCAATTTCACTTGTATAATTACCAAAATACCCTTAATTATCTGATTAAACATTCAAACTCCTTCTAGGCCCTAATTTAGGATGTTACAAGATCCTTTTAGATTATCATGTGCAAAGTTGTCTTATACATTCAATGGAAATGGAGGAATGTAGAGCTATAAGTGAAAAGCTAGATGTTGAGCTTAAGGAAGAAAGAAAGGAGGATGTTATTTTCCCTTCTGAACTCAAAACTCTTCCTGATAATTTAAAGTGTGTATTTTTGTAAGAGAATGCTAAACAAGTGATAATTTCTTCTATTTTAACAAGTGAGGAAGAAGAGATCCTACTTTTAATATTAAGGAAACATAAAAAGGCTATAGGCGGGGAAACATCAGATTTGAACGGAATTAGCCCAAGTCTATGCATGCATAGAATCCCCATAAAGGAGGACTTTAAACCAGTAGTGCAACCTCAAAGGAGATTGAATCCAGCCATGTAAGAAGTGGTGAAAAAGGATGTACTAAGGCTATGATATGCAGGTATTATCTACCCTATCTCTGATAGTAAGTGGGTTAGTCCTGTGCAATGTGTACCTAAGAAAGGGGGAATAACTGTAGTAAAGAATGAAAATAATGAATTAATCCCCACTAGGATAGTTATAGAAAGACTATAGGAGACTCAACAATGACACTTGGAAGGTTCATTTCTCTTTACCCTTCATTGATCCAATGTTAGAAAGGCTAACTAGTAATAGGTTTTATAGTTTCTTAGATGGTTATTTCGGTTATCTCTAAATACCAATTGTACCCGATGATCAAGAAAAAACAACTTTCACTTGTCCTTACAATACATTTGCTTATAGATGGATGCCATTTGGGATGTGCAATGCCCTAGCCGCATTTCAAATATGTATAAGGGCAATCTTTTATGATTTCATTGAGAAATTCATGGAAGTGTTTATGGATGACTTTACACTTTATAGTAGAGAATTCGAAACATGCTTATCCAATTTAGCATTAGTCCTTAAGAGATGGGAGGAGACCAACTTAGTCTTGAATTGGGAGAAATGCCATTTCATGGTAAGAGAGGGTACTGTGTTGGGGCACAAAATCTCTGAAAAAGGGATGGAAGTGGACAAAGCCAAAGTAGAGGTGATAAAAAAGCTTTCACCCCCAACAAGTGTGAAAGGAGTAAGGAGTTTTTTAGGATATGCTTGCTTTTATCGTAGGTTTATCAAGGATTTTTCGAAAATAGCAAAACCCTTGTCTAATTTATTAATGAAGGATACTACTTTTAACTTTTCATCGGAGTGTTTGCAGGCATTTGAGCTATTGAAACAAAAATTAATCTCAGCTTCGATTATTTTATCACCGGATTAAAATTGACCCTTTGAGCTCATGTGTGATGCAAGCAACTATGCAGTAGGGGCTGTACTTGGACAATGAAAAGATAAGGTGTTTTATGCCATTTACTACGCGAGCCATACTCTCACGGGTGCCCAGCTCAATTACACCACAACGAAAAAATAATTGTTAACCATCGCATACTCATTTGAAAAATTCAGATCTTATTTGTTAGGAGCGAAGGTGATTGTTTGGACAGATCACGCAGCCCTTCGACATTTGTTTGCAAAGAAGGATTCAAAGCCTCTTCCCATTCGATGGTTGCTACTTCTTCAAGAGTTCCATTTGGAAATTAGAGATAAGAAGGGAGCTGAAAATTATGTGGCTGATCACCTATCTCGTCTAGAATATGAACACGTCAAAATAGGAGAAATTTCTATTCTATTTCCTGATAAAAACATCTATGCTTTATTTTTATGTGAAAATTCTACTCCTTGGTTTGCTGATTTAGCTAACTTTCTTGCAGGAGGATTTGTGCCAAAAGAGTTTACTTATCAGTAAAAGAAGATATTCATGGCTGAAGCAAGCCATTACATCTGGGAGGATCCATATCTGTTCAAGATATGCCCCGATCAAATATTGAGGAGATGTGTGCCAAAGGATGAGCAAGGAGACATTATCATAACTTGCCATTAGGGGAAGCCGATGGACATCAAAGGCCAAACAAAACGGTATCTAAAATTCTCCATTCTGGTTTCTTTTAGCCCACACTTTTTCATGATATTGAATTGTTTATATTGACTTGCGATCGATGTCAGACAATAATGAACATTTTTAAGAGGGATGAGATGCCATTGAATAATGTTTTAGAGATTTAATTATTTGATGTATGGGGGATAGATTTTATGGGACCTTTTCTAATGTCTTTTGGTCATAAGTATATTATAGTGGCTGTTGATTATGTAAGTAAGTGGGTAGAAGCCATTGCCACTAGAACTTGTGATGCAAAAATTCTGCTAGAATTCCTTAGGAGGAACATCTTTACTAGATTTAGAGCACCGAGGGCCATAATTAATTATGGTGGCAAACATTTTGTCAACCATTAATTCAATGCCTTGTTGAAGAAATTTGGAGTAAGGAATAATAAAATCACCTCCCAATACCATGATCAAGCAAATGGACAAGTAGAGGTATCTAATAGGGAACTCAAATCTATCCTAGAAAAGACCGTAAATTCATCTAGAAAGGATTGGTATTTGAAGTTAGATGAGGCTTTGTGGGCTTATAGAACTGCATTTAAGACACCTATAGGGTTGTCCCCATTTAGGAATGTTTTTTATAAGTCATGCTATCTCCCTGTTGAATTAGAACTTAAAGCTTATGGGGCAACCAAGTTTCTTAATTTTGATCTCAAGAGTGAAGGTGAGAAAAGACTTCTTCAAGTGAATGAGCTGGAAGAGATACACTTTTAGTTGTATTAATAAGTGAAAAAATATAAAGAGAATATGAAGAAATGGCACGATAAGAAGTTTTACAGGAAAGATTTCATTCCAAGTATGAAAATTCTTTTATATGATAGTCGATTAAGGTTATTTCTTGGAAAGTTAATGTAAGGCCCCAACTCATACCTCAGTAGTTTTGGGAATTTTTGTGGTTTGTTAGTGGTATGGGTTATTATTATTGTTGACCTTAGGGCTTAATTGCATATTTTAATATGTTATAAGGGTATATTTGTGTAGCATCTTTATTATTGTGTGGTTTGAGTGAGGGTTGAGAAGAAAAGAAGGACTAGAAGAGAGAATTGCCAAATCCACCATAAAAAAAAGTGACAAGTGGATGGTGAGATGAGGTGAGAGAAAGAGAAGGATAAGATTGGCTTTAAAAGCCAAGAGAGAGAGACGTGAGAGAGAGAGATCTACCCTCCTCTCTCCCATTCCAACTCTCACGTTCTTCTTCTTCTTCTTCTCCTTCCTTGCCCTAAATCATTCCTGGTAGTTTCAGTAATTTTGGTGGGGTTTTGGGCAATTCAAGTGTTATTCAATTAAGTGTATAACTCTCTCTCTTTTTATTCTGCTTTTTCTTCTCTTAGTCTCCTTATTTTTCTTTGGTAGCTGTGTGTTTGGGTTTTGAGCAATTGGTGTGGTTTGGTTTGTTTGATCAGAAATTCCAGCTAGAGAAGCTAAAGGGAAAGAGAAAGTGGGTAGTAGTGCTGCCAATTGAACTTGAAGGAGCTTAGGAGCAAAGGTTTGGGATTTATGTGATTTTGTATGATCTTACGCTTTTGAAATTACTGTTATGATTTTTGAGAAATTGAGTTTGAAGGTGTGTTTAAATGTATCTTTGAATGTTGTTTTGGTGATTTGAAGTAGAAATTGGAATGGGAAGTAGAGTATGGAATTTGAGGTTGACTTTATGTGGATATTGGGGAATTTTCTAGGTTTTAAATTTTGTTATTCAAGTTGTTCTTCTGTCTTTTTAATCACTTCTTTAAGTGTAAATTTTGGGTAATGTAATGGGTAATATGTTTTGAATGTCTTGTGATGATTTTGTAGAAGTTCTATAAGTTAATTGTATGTTTTGGTGAAGGTTTGTGTGAAGAGAGCTGTATAGATCAGTATCAAGGGTGAGAAGCTCGACTTCTGTCGTAAGCACGACAGAGCTCAGTCATCCGAGCTTCCCCCAAGGTGTCGTCTGTTAGGAGCGTGACAGAGAGTTCGGTAGCTGAACTTCTGCCGGGTTGTTCCTTGTCGCGAGCTCGTCTATGTGTACGAGCGTGACCAAGGCCCTTTTGCCCTCTGTCACAAGCACGACCTTATGCGTGAGCATGACAGAGACATTCCAGCTCTCTATCGCGGGCGCGACTGGTTGTCACGAGCACGACCTTTGGTGAAATCCATCTCTATTACAGGCGTGACCTTGGTCGCGAGCGCGACCTTTCTCTATACCTTGAATATTTATTATTTGTTATACTTTGCATGGTTTCTCACTTATGATTTACATATGTTTTTATGTATGAACTAGAATATGCTTTATCATGTGAATAATATATGAATTGATATTTTAGCCTACAATAGTCACATAGTGGATAGATAGGCATGCCTATAGAGTTCTATTTTCTGCAGGTTATGTGTTTCTTTAAACCTTGTGTAGACACCGGGTCTTGAGGCAGTCCAGATCAGAGTTACCCGATGAAGAGATTAATGTCGGTTTTCGGATAAGGGGATGAAATTCGGAGGTTTTCGTCTTTTGGTTTCGCGAGGATTAAAATCTTTTTTTATGGCATGGAGTTTTGAAAGAATTGGATAAATTTGGGGTAACATTGGGAGTTTTGCTCCACAGACGGGATGCCCGTCTGTGTAGGGACGCCCTTCCCCACTTGGGGTGATCCCCGTCTCTAGGCAAAGTGGGGACGGACACGTGGCGATGTAGGGACGCCCGTCCCTAGTATCGCGCCCCGTACCTAGTCAGTTTTCCTCATATGCCCTTAGTAGGGAAGGCCGTTGGTAGATGCAGAGAAGCCCGTCGGTACGGTAACTAACCGGATCACGCCGGATTGGATGAAATCTGATCAGTTTTCTTTCAAATGGAGGATAGGATTTATCTAAGATTTGAATTTTAAAGTCCTTTTAAAATTCAAACTTTAGATGGAGGCTTATCTTAATTATCCCCTAAAATTCTATAAATAGAGGATCAAATTTCAATTTTGGGGTTGGAAAATTGGGTTAGAAATTTTGGGGTTGGAAAATTGGGTTAGAAAATTTGGAGAGAAAAATTGGGTTAGAAAATTTGGAGAGAAAATTTGGGGAGAAAATTTGGGAATTTTAGTGAGAAAAGAGGGAAATTGTAGAGCAATTTATTTTGAAAAAAAGGCTATCAAATACTTTTGGGAAATTGGTTTTTAGAAAAGTTTCTGTGAGCAATTTACTCAAAAGTTTATAAAATCTCTGCTTTATTTGCAGAATTTTATTTTGATAAATTTTTTCCAATTAATTGATTTCTTTCAATTTTTCTTGCGAATTAAGTCAATTTGAGGTAACGAAATTCATTCGTCTCCATCAATATAACTAATTCGAACACTCGATTACTATCAAATTTTCAAGGAAAGAATAACATAAATTTTCTTTCTTTGATCTGATTCTTACTCGATCTTTGCGAAGCATACGGGGACGAAATCATCCGACAATCACCCTAAAAGGTAAAGTCCGAGGGTAAACATTCTGGACTAACATTTGTGTAATTTAATTTGATTCACATTGATTTTTTATGTATTTTATCATTCTTTTACAAAAGAGCTAAAAGGTCTTTTTTACTTGTTTTCCCTAGGCAGGCTTTCACGTTTTTGATTTATAAAATTCTATCTTTTAACCTATTTCTGTTAGGGTTCTCTTGTTCTTTTATTTTTATTTTTATTTTATTCAAGTTTTTTTGATGCTAACATGTTTATCCTTATGAGTTATTTTCTGACCATTTGGAGTTGAAGTTATGAAAGATGGTGATTGCGCCAGTCCGAGGACTTTTATTCGGGCTCCTTCTTTTTCTTTACCTTTTATTCATGTTATTATGAAAATGGTTCTAATATCGTTGAAGTAAAAAAGACCAAAAGCTTTCTATTAATTAACCTGGCATTTTCTCTAAATAAAAAAATGGGACCAATGTCCTAGTTTTTTGTACTCAAATAAATCATCACATTAATAACTATTTCATAATAAATATGCATGCGAGGATCAATGTCCTCATCATCAATGAATACCTCGATTTATGCTTGATTTGCATTTCATTTATAAATGGGAGTTGTATTCCGCTCCTAGTGTTATTGTAATATTTTTGAATGTTTTATTTTTGGATTTATCTTCCATTTATCGCTTTTGATATGAATGATTGCGCCTTTAATTTAAATTGCATCGTGTGGAAAGTCGATGAAACAATAAACTCAAAACTCAATTATAATATTGATCAAGGTATAAATAAATGAGAAGTCCCGAACTCACTCTGGTCTTTGGGGCTCAATGAGGCGAGAGGTCTAGGACTTCCAAGACACCTCTTGAGTCCCACCAAAAGGCTTAAATACACAATCCTAGGCTCTAGGGGGGTAGAGGATGAGGCCTCCAAGATCCCTCTGGCTAGCCCAAGATGGATATGTATGCGCCGTCTTAGGCTCGATGAGGCTAGACGACCCTTCCCAATGTTCTATTGGGTGGTGACTCCAAGAAACCTCTTTGTTGCCCAGAATAGACGCAGCTTGTAAATACCTTACAAGTTTTATGAGCCTCTCCTGATCACCCTAAAGCGGGCTTTCGGGAGGCCGCGAGGTTCGGTGCGCGTCACAGTGGCGACTCCACTGGGGACTTACTCGAGACTTCGATTCGAAAGTACCTTGATTAAAAATTATAGTTGAGTTTTAATTTAAAAATTTCATCTTCTTTCAAAACTGCGTAGCATCTCATTAGAACCTTAGATCTACGCTAGTTTGGTCCCTCTTTTAGCCCCGGTGCGTTCCCGAAGCACGACCCTATTTTTACTCAATTTAGGAAAGTGTTAAGGATAATCACCAGCCCAAGCCTCGTACCATCATGGTATATTAAATGGTGACCCAATCGGTCATTACGCTCGTGATGAGCTAGACCCATTGGCAGGGACCATGTTTGGGTAGCCCTAAAGCAACACCACCTTTGACCAAAGCTCATGTAGTGGAAATAGTTACTTCCCCTCAGTGATATGAACCTTAATACTATACCTGCTGTATGGATCATTATGTATTGGACAAGCCCAGAGGGTTTGACTGGTCACCTAATCAAAGGCTTTCATGCCCCGATAGGCCCAAGATGACTTATTCGGATTGCCTAGATACATAATGATCATAACCCATCCGCCTGTGCATTAGTTAGGAGAGGTTATGTTGCCGGATCTTCACCGTGCACCATACGTGTTCATCGGGTCCCCAGATGACCCATGAGCCAATCCCACCTAGGAAAGAGACTATGACCTCGTGTGCGAGAGTAATAAGGTTGGAAGGACCTATGTGCTTGCATGTGGCTTGTGAGTGTTGCATAGCATGATCATGCATTTTTAGCACAGTCATGCATCATCCTGACCCCTTGTGTTTCAATAGCCATCATAGATTTGCTTAGGTGGACAAGAGGGTCTCGGGGGCGCCTACGCAGAAATCCGTTCTTTAAGTTACCGGAAAGGGTAGAGTATTCGGACACTTCTTTTGAAACCAGTTACGCTACTTCAGATCAGTTTTCTGTACCCGAAGAAATGGCAAACTCACCGAGAGGGGCAGAGGCCACCAGGGCAATGATAGCAAAGGAAGTGGGCCGAAGGTTGGAAGAATTTGAAAACCGGATGATGGCAATGATAGCCGGAATGGGTCAGCAAGCGGCCCCGCAGAACCCACAGCCTCCTCCTATGAGAAATGATGAAAGGGAGGAAGTCAGAGAGGACTCACGAGAGGAAACTCGCCCACCACTTGTGAGCCTAAGAGCTACTACTTCAGGGGCACAGAAGGGAAGACCTGTCCCAAGGCTAGATGATGACTAGGAAGACGAAGAATATGAGGAACGTATGTCTGAGAAAGGGAAAGCCCCTCAAATTGAAGAGGCCATCTGGAAGAAGATGGAAGAGAAATTTGAAGCTATGACGAGAATGTTGACAAAGGGGTAAGGGGTGAACCCTGAGGATAAAGAGTTAGAAGGAGAGGATCTAGTCCCAATGAACTTTAAAATGCCGGATGTGCCTAAGTTTGATGGTACTTCTGATCCCCTAGCACATATAAAGCAGTATTCCCTGGTGATGAAGGGCACCACTTTGACGAAAAAACAAAAAATTGAGTACTTTTGCTTGAGCTTGACAAGCCCGGCAGTGGATTGGTACCATGGGCTCGATCGACGAACTAAAGAAGACTGGGACTTATTGACAGAGGAGTTTTTGAGGCAATATGACTGCAGTACAAGGATGGAGGTGACCTTGAAGGACCTGGAGCTGCTACAGCAGAGGGGAGGTGAGTCCTTCCATGAGTATTTAACCCGGTGGAGGAATCGGGTGATGGAAATGAAGAGTAAACCGGATACCCAGGATCAAATACGGCAATTCATTAAAAATTTGAGCCCGTATTTGAGAGATGGATTAAGGATAAAAGGACTGAAAGAGTGGGAGTCCCTGAAGGACATCACCATTGAGGCCGAGGGAGAGTACCTTGTTAGGAAAGCAAGAAATGAGAATTATCCTAAGAGGAGTAGTGGCAGTCAAGGGGTCAGTAGACCAACAGGTTCTGGTAGTGGCACAAGGAAGACTGCTGAGGTGTCGACTACAAATGCTGCTCCGAGACATTTTTCCAGTCTTGGGAGGTCCTTATCATGGGTACTAAGAAGACTGATGAAGGAGAATAAACTGCAGCCTCTATCGCCCAGACCTGCGAGAACTTAGGGCATGCCAGGGCATAAGGATGATGAGTACTGTGCATATCATCAGCACACTGGGCATATAACCGACAACTGCAGGACTCTGAGGCACGCAATTCAGGATTTGATTGATTCAAAGCATATTACAGACCCAGAGAAGAGAGGGGGTCAAAAGAAAGCTAGGTACAATAACATGCCTCCGCCAGTGAATATGATCGGGTCCAGCTTGCCCGAGAACTTTGTGTTGAAGGAATTATACGGCAACGATATCCACACTGCTATCACAAACCTCTATGAGGGGAGTGAAGAAGGGCTTCCCGCTGCAGTGATCGATTGCTGGTCCACTGATGATAGTGGAAATGAAAATGATGATTCTGAAGTATTTTTTGACCTTTGGGGTTCGGAGGAGGAAGAAGAAGAGCCAAAGAGGAAGGAAGTAGGAGCCGTGACCCGGAGTGGAAGGGTAGCCCCGGAAGTTGAGAAACCACAAGAGCCGATCGAGGACAGAAGGGGAAAGGAGCCGGAAGAAGATTCGATTGTTAAGCAACTGAAAAAGACGCCGGCTCAGATTTCGGTATGGGATCTCTTAAGACAGTCACCATCTCATAGGCAGAAGGTGATGGAGGTTTTATGTGAAGCAACTGTTGCTACAACCATCTCACCTACAGAACTTCTGGATGTAGTGAAGGGAGGATCGGGAGAAAATGTCATTTTTACCAGTGCGGATCTGCCGGCAGAAGGCCGCAACCACAATCGCCCTCTGTACATAATGGCGCAGATTAACCAAAAGCACACCGCCTGTGTAATGGTAGATGATGGTTCTTCGATAAATGTGTGCCCACAGGTAGCAATGGCAGCTTTTGGGGTAATAAAGGATATGTTGGCAAAATCTGATCTTACCATCACGGCATATGACAACTAACGCAGGCAGGCCTCAGGGACATTCACAGCAGTGGTGAAGACGGGACCGGTAGAATCAGAAGTGGAGTTTGTGGTGCTACCTATACCCGCAAATTTCTCAGCTTTGCTAGGCAGACCATGGTTTCATAAATTGGGAGGAGTCCCCTCAATATTGCACCAGATGGTAAAGATACCTCACGAAGGCCAGATTGTGACTATAAAGGCTGCACGGGAGAATCAGGTGTCAGTGCTGGAGATAGCCAGGCAGCCATTTAGTGGGTTTCATATCGCCATGATAAGCAAAGAAGAGCAGAGGGAAGAAAGCCTCCAAGTATTGAATATGATGAAAAAGATGTCATTCCTCCCTGGTGCAGGACTGGGCAAGAATTCTTAGGGGATACCAACAGAGGGGTCTAGGATATACAGGTGCGGTAGAGCAGGGTAAGAAATCGAAAATGGAAATTCCTCATATCCGGAAGACTTTTGTGCCAGCAACCGCAGCATGTGCCTATGCAGGGGAATATGAACCACAGTGGCTACACGGGAGAATTGTGCCAAGGTTCGAGGTCTTTAATGATGTCTATGACTGGGATATTGGATCATTCAAGCCAGCAGAGGGCTTTTGGGATGAAGAAATCATGACTAGTAGGACAATTTGGGACCGCGAGATGCCGGAAGAGGTAATTACTGAGAAGATGGTAGCCACCCAGCTGAAAGGAAAAGCAAAGATAGAGGAAGCTGTGCAGGAGGTGAAGGAGGGGCCTCCAAAGAGCCGAAGTGATGCAGGACCGTCGACCGCGGCAGATATGCTAGCAGAGGAGGAAGAGGAAAATAGTTTAGATTTTCTTTTTGCTCCAGAACTTTTCAATGATATTAATAACAATTTCAATCTTATTAATAAATTGAATGATTTTGCTTACTTGTGTGATGTTTCTGATGATTTCACTATGCATGATCATGATCATCATCCATTTATATTTGATATTGATTCAACTGATGCTACCCCATTTAATCTTGGAACCGTAGAAAATCCAAAAGAAATTTTGATAGCATCAAATATAACTCCTGAAGAGCGAGAAAAATTTGAGAGAATTTTAAAAAAATATGAAAAAGTCTTTGCCTGGACCTACGAAGATATGCCAAGAATCGATCGGAAGGTCGTAGAGCATGCTATCCCCACCTATCCAGACCATAAACCCGTTAAACAGAAATTGAGAAGGCTTAGACCGGAATGGGCGGAGAAAGTGAAAGAAGATATTCGCCAGCAAATCAAAGCCAAGTTTCTAATCGAGGTACAATACCCAACTTGGTTAGCCAATGTTGTCCCTGTAGCCAAAAAGAACGGCAAAGTGAGGGTATGCGTGGATTATCGGGATTTGAATAAGGCCCATCCAAAAGATGATTTCCCATTGCCTCATATAGACGTGCCGATAGATAGCGCCGCTGCTTGTGAGATGTATAGCTTCGGGGATGGTTATGCTGGCTACAATCAAATTCTCAATGAAATAATTGACCGGATCAAGACGGCTTTCATCACAGAATGGGGGACTTATGCTTATCGGGCAATGCCTTTCGGCTTGAAAAATGCAGGAGCCACTTATCAGAGGATGGCAACAAAGATACTGGATGACTTGATCCATAAAGAAGTGGAGGTATACGTGGATGACATGATGATCAAGCCAGCCACTAGAGAAGGCCATTTTGAAGCCTTGGAAAAATTCTTCCAGAGGATAGATAAGTACAACCTGCGGTTGAATCCTAAAAAGTGTATCTTTGGTGTTACCTCAGGGAAGCTCCTGGGACACATAGTTAGTAAGAGGGGGATTGAGATTGACCCGGATAAGGTTAAGGCCATTAGAGAAATGCCGATACCGCAGAAAGAGAAGGATGTAAGAAACTTTCTGGGCAGGTTGCAATACATCAGTAGGTTTATCGCTAAGCTTACTTCGATCTATGAACCTATCTTCAAACTACTCAGAAAAGACCAACCAGTAGTATGGAACGAAAGCTGTCAAAAGGCCTTTGATACTGTCAAGGAATACTTGTTGAAACCACCGGTATTGAGACCGCCACGGCCGGCCAAGCCACTGATCCTATACCTGGCCATAGAGGACAGTTCCGTTGGTGCTATGATGGCCCAAGAAGACGAATTTGGAGTGGAATTTGCTGTCTACTATCTCAGCAAGAAATTCTTGGCCTATGAGGTCAAATACACAGAAGTAGAAAAGATCTGCCTCGCGGTAATCTGGGCTTCTAAGAAATTACGACATTACTTTCATGCCTACAAAGTACAGGTAGTCGCGAAGCAGAACCCCTTGAGATACTTGCAAGAGGCCCCGTCTTTACTTGGGAAAATGGGTAGGTGGTTGCTGTTACTTCAAGAATTCGATGTAGAGTATATTACTCGAAAGACCGTTAAAGGACGTGCAGTGGCGAAATTTCTAGTAGAACACCCGATCCAAAGAGACTCATACGAGTATAACTTTCCGGATGAGGATGTAGCAGCTATCGGAATTCAAGGTTGGAAATTATACTTTGAAGGAGCTGTGAATAACAAAGGGGCAGGAGTGGGAGTCATTCTGATAACCCCGGACGACGAAAAGCTTCCTTTGGTGAAGAAGTTGAGGTTCCGAGTCACCAATAACGAAGCTGAGTATGAAGCGTGTATTTTTGGATTGGAGGCATTAATAGCCTTAGGAGCAAAGAATGTAGAGGTGTTCGGTGATTCGTCCTTGGTGGTCAACCAAATCCGAGGTGAATGGGCTGTAAAAGAAGAGAGGCTAATGCCATATATCCAGCGCTTGAGGGGCCTGAGCAGTCAGATTGAAGTATGTACATTCCATTTCGTTCCGAGGGATGAGAATCAGTTAGCCGATGTGCTCGCCACGTTAGTATCAATGTGGGACAACCCCGAAGGAATGGTCATGAAGCCAGTTTTGATCTATAGCTCTGAAAGACCTAGCTTTGAATCCAAATCAGTTATGGAGGTAGAAGTGGCAGATGGGAAGCCGTGGTATTATGATATTTTGAACTATTTGGAGAATGCGACATTTGCAGAGGAGGCTACCAAAAAGGATCAGAGAATGATTCGCAAGCTGTCTACTCAGTTCATCTGCATAAATGGAATGTTGTACAAACGACAAGCTGATGGCATCCAATTGAGGTGTTTGGATGAGAAAGAGGCCAAGAGGGTAATGGAAGAAACACACGCTGGAGTATGCGGAGCCCATATGAACGGGCTGACATTGGCCAAGAAGATCATGAGATAAGGCTTCTACTGGCTTACGATGGATAACGATTGCTCAAAATATGTGAAGCAGTGCCAGTTATGCCAGCAGTACGCGGACTTAAGGCACTTTCCAGTGTCAGAGCTACACAGCTTAACATCACCTTGGCCATTCGCTGCCTGGGGAATAGACATTATTGGAGAAGTCCGCCCTACGGTATCCAACGGGCACAGATACATAATAATCGCAATTGACTATTTTATAAAATGGGTAGAGGCAGAGTCCTTCAAGAAGATTGACGCAAGAGATATGGCCAGGTTCATTGAAAGGAATCTGATTTGCAGATATGGCCTCCCACATCACATAGTGTCTGATAACGGGGTTATAGAATGACGGTGAGGACATCTACAGGCGCTACGCCGTATTCTCTGGTTTATGGGACAGAGGCAGTGTTGCCAGTTGAAGTAGAGCTCAAATCGTTGAGAGTAGTCATGGAAGCTCAAATTCCGGAGGCCAAATGGGCACATCAGAGGTTATAACATTTAAACTTATTGGATGAGAGTAGACTGAAAGCTTACTATCATAATCAGATCTATCAGAAAAGGCTGGCCAGATCGTTTAGAAAAAAGGTGAAAAAGCATCCGCTGAAGGAGGGGGATTTAGTGTTCAAATAGATGAGACCAGGTGTACCGGATATTAGAGGAAAATTTAGACCAACCTAGGAAGGACCGTTTATCCTCAAGAAACTGTTGTCCAAAGGAGTTGCAATCTTATTGGATAGCGATGGTAATGAATTCAAGGAACCGATTAATGTTGACAGACTCAAAAGGTTCCATGGCTAAAGACCAAAATCAAAAGAAGAGAATAAAAGCCCCGCGGGTCAAAAACTGCGCCTCATCAGGGTGAAAACTAAAAAAAGGTATCCTGGGCAAAAATTAGAGGCTTGAGAGAAAATATCCAATCATGAAAACCCGAGAAGGCTGATTGGAGACAAGAGTTTGATGCTGTAAAAATTTAGTTCCAATGAATAAATGTAGTCTTGCACATTTGAATTAGTATAAAAAATGATCATGTATGCTGAAATCGAACTGAAATGTACACAATTTTGTGAAATGAAATAAGATTTGATTTATTCATTTACATTATTGTCCAATTCTGCTTTAAAAAAGAAACATACTGCTCAAAACGCATGTAAAGCTAAACTATCCCCTACTACTACCTTCGCTGGCCAAATGCCTCAGTCGTCATGTTTGGTTATCAGACGCCGGGCTAATTATCCATCTCTTGTACGCACTGGTAGAAATAGCCGAATGGTTCCCAAATGAAGGAATGATAGTCTTCAATGGAAGTAGGCTCCAAAGCTCATGATAGCGGGAGATGAAAGCCGCAGAAAGGACTCCACCTCGAAAAGATAAAGGGAGTCTCACCATATCCTGAGTCACTCCGAGTTGACGAGAGCAACGAGCCGTGATGTAGAAGGTTGCCTCACGGAGCCCGCATAAGGGAACGCATCCTGAAGACCCATTAATAACTGCACTGGACAAGGGAAGCTAAGCGTACGTGAAGCTAATATCCTCGTCTGATATCTCACTGAATCTGGTAATGCCCTCATCAAGGGTCCTAGGTAAGTACAGACGCCGGCGAGGAAGAAAACACTTCGCAGAATACTGATTAATAACTCTAGGAGGCGGCTCTGACAAAAGCTTCAGTTTCTCCTGCAACCAAATCTGGAAGAGGAAATAAATAAAAAAATAAAAGCCAAAGAGAATAAAATAAAAGGCAAAGAAAAGCCGCTGGAGTAAGTTGGATTTACTTCAAGCAAAAGTTAGGCATAGGGTTGTGTGAAAATCCGAAAGGACGCACTTCCCGCTAAGAAAAGCTAGTGTGAAAATCCACAAGGGACGCACTACCTTTTAAAACAATGACGTACCTGGAGTAATAAGGGGCTCCCAGAGAATGAAGTGGTAGGCCCGGCACGAACAGAGTCCAAACTCAAGATAGTCTCAGCCAGAATGAGAGGAAAAGGGGTCAGCCCGTGGTGAAAGTCGTCCAGAATTCCAAACAGACGGGGGTCTCCGAGCAGTTTCGCTGAGGTCACGATTAGATACTTCATAAGGCAGAAAAGGAAGATGACACTCACGCTGTATGAGGGAATGTTGGAGAATTCATCCATTGCTTCAATCAGAGGTTCCAAAGAAAATACTGGGCCCTGAGGAACTAGACGAGCAGCGTCAGAAGGAGCTATGCTTAAGGACAAAGCAATATCCCGGATTTGGATCAAACCGTAGCGAGGTATGCAAGGCAAGGCACCAGGAGGATACCAACTCCCGACGATAGCAGCAAATTCTTTAGGCAGGGGGCATATTTCCTGATAGGTGAACCTGAAGACATGAAAACGAGGGTCCCAAAAGTGGGTCGCAGCCAAAAGAAGGTTGTTGTCTATCTTAACTCTTCATAGAAACCTCAGTCCAGAAAGGGGGGCAAGAGTGCTGTGTTCCCAAATTTGAGCATCGTCTAAGATACGGTACATTTTGGAAAGAAAAGGAGAATTCATGTCTCGACAGTCACAATTGCTAAGGGGAATAAAAGAGGAAGAAGGGAAAAAGCTAGAGAAAAAAGCCTATTATGAAGCTAAAATAAGGAAGAGGCACGAAATCCAAGAAAAAGGGGGTGAGTTTTATAGATTTGGCTTACAGACGGCTAACCCGTCCCTATAGGCAGACGGTGAACCCGTCTGTACTTGTCCACCTGGCGAATTTTGCATCGTGCATACCACGCGCATTAATTAGGGTTTAAAGTGGAATTTGGAGAGACAGACGGAATGCCCGTCTGTCGCTGTATGAATGGGGATCCCGTCGGTACTTAAAATCTATATAAAGACGCAGGTACCGACGAGAATCCACTTTCTTTTCCTTCTTCTTCACACCGACGCCGTTTCCTTTGTTTCCAACAGTTTTCTTTCGTTTTTGTCTTTTCAAATTGCATTTTTTTGCACTAGTTTTCAGTTTTTTGACTTTTTCAGTGGGTCTCGACTTCCAGGTTAGTAAGATACTCCCATTTTTCTTTGTTTTATTATTATTATAAACAAGGCAATTTCCTTTTCTTTTGAATTAATGTAATTAGTGGCCTTGTTAATGCCAGTTGACATTGTATATGAATTAATAGGATGAAGTTTTTTTTAGTGAATATAAAATGCATGAATGTATTGCTGTTTTAAGAACAATTAGTGTTAGACGCATAAATATGGCCTTAGGAATTCATATGCTTTGAAGCCAATAAGTTAAGAATTAGAAAGCAAATATATTGCATTGTTGTTTGGGGCCTGAGGCCTATTCCCTTTCTATTTCCTCTTTATTATGCAGGAGGTTGGGCACACCCTTGCCGGGGTGCTACCCAAATTTTTTAGCAAATGTGAATATATTATATTGGGGCCTGAGGCCTGTCCTTTTTTTGTGTTTTTTTATGCAGGAGGTTGGGTACACCCTTGCCGGGGTGCTACCCAAATTTTTTAAAAATCTTTTTGGTTTAGACATATTCAGTCAGAATGTCGCCTAAATTTTTATCCGTTTATACCTACAATGCCAAACTAACTGTTTACCTTATTCACAGGATGCCACCACGACGATATGCTCCACATGATCAGCCTGAGCCTGAGGCCCCAGGTTGGATGAGTGACGAGGCTAGACAAAGATACGCAGCACTGGCTCAGGTGCAGTTCTGAGCTAGTCGCTTCATTTCTAGGCCGTTCCTTGAGGCTCTGGGGATGGCAGATGGTGATTGCGCCAGTCCGAGGACTTTTATTCGGGCTCCTTCTTTTTCTTTACCTTTTATTCATGGTATTATGAAAATGGTTTTAATATCGTTGAAGTAAAAAAGACCAAAAGCTTTCTATTAATTAACCTGGCATTTTCTCTAAATCAAAAAAATGGGACCAATGTCCTAGTTTTTCGTACTCAAATAAATCATCACATTAATAACTGTTTCATAATAAATATGCATGCGAGGATCAATGTCCTCATCATCAATGAATACCTCGATTTATGCTTGATTTGCATTTCATTTATAAATTGGAGTTGTATTCCGCTCCTAGTGTTATTGTAATATTTTTGAATGTTTTATTTTTGGATTTTTCTTCCATTTACCGCTTTTGATATGAATGATTGCGCCTTTAATTTAAATTGCATCGTGTGGAAAGTCGATGAAACAATAAACTCAAAACTCAATTATAATATTGATCAAGGTATAAATAAATGAGAAGTCCCGAACTCACTCTGGTCTTTGGGGCTCAATAAGGCAAGAGGTCTAGGACTTCCAAGACACCTCTTGAGTCCCACCAAAAGGCTTAAATACACAATCCTAGGCTCCAGGGGGATAGAGGATGAGGCCTCCAAGATCCCTCTGGCTAGCCCAAGATGGATATGTATGGACCGTCTTAGGCTCGATGAGGCTAGACGACCCTTCCCAATATTCTATTGGGTGGCGACTCCAAGAAACCTCTTTGTTGCCCAGAATAGACGCAGCTTGTAAATACCTTACAAGTTTTATGAACCTCTCCTGATCGCCCTAAAGCGGGCTTTCGGGAGGTCGCGAGGTTCGGCGCGCATCACACCTTGATTAGGTCCCTATGCATTTGGGTCCTCTCGATCCCTATGTGTTTGGATCTTGCTTAAGATCCCTATGAGTTTAAAAAAAAAAGAAAGAAAAGAAAAGATAATATTTGTTTGTACCTGTGGGTACCTATGTGTTCACCCGTTATCCACTTCATTAAGTTTGAAGGCGTAACTTTGTGTATGCATATGATATAAAATAATGTGAATTACTGAATTGATCTTTCATGAAGTGATGCTATTATTGATGAATGAATTTTACAGTTAAGCTTATGATGCTTTAATTATATGTATATACCATGTGTATGTGAATTGTATTAACATCCACTGTGAGTGATCGTTCATCTCTTGTTTTCCCTACTAAGCCATTGGGCTTAGCACGGGTGTTTCATCCGTGCAGGTGTGGAAGCGGTAGGAGATTTTGGAAGGACAAATTCGCAGTAGCCAAGGCCAACACAATAGGACGGGTTTTTATTTTAGTGTTAGCTTTTGGTGGCTTGTAATTTCTGATTGTAAAGCTTTTGTATTGTGTCAGATTAGTAAAATGTAATATGTACAGTTATGTAATTTTTGTAAGACTTGATTTATATATAGGTAAGGATGATTTCGTAATGCAACTCAGTAACGTAAATATTTCATTTATGAATGAATGAGATGTATGAAAGAGAAATGTTTTTATTAACCCCGATTCGGTTATGTGTATATATGTATGTATGGTTATGCATGTGATATATATTGAATGTTTTCTGTATGCTTCGTTTCTGCGTAGTAACAACCATTGCCTATTGGGATACTCACTTCTCTATAGCGGGTGAGCTTTCCTACGTATAGGTAAGGGGTGTTATAGTTAAAGTCGAGATAGATGGGGCCATTTGAAGTGGTAAATGTGACTGACTTTAGAGTCATCACAATTCGAAAGGAAGCAGACAAAAATGAGTTGAAGGTAAATGGGCATCATCTCAAACCTTACTTTGAGTGTCACGCTGAAATTACAGTGGTAGTCATTACTTGGGATGGTTAGTAGAGTAAGCGGAAAGTCTAGCTGACACTATAAATAAAAACTAAAAATCTTTAACTCTTCTTTGTTTTTATTTTGATATTGTAGTTTTAGTCAATTTTGTTGTTTTGATGTAGTTTTGGTTTTGAATAAGTGGTTAAATTTATTTCCAAATTGTTTAGAATTGCTTTTGAAAATATCTTATTGAGAATTGTTGTGTGTGAATTCTGTTGCTGCAGTTTAGAACTTATAATTTTCTGGAAAATTCATTTTACATGGTGGGCAAGCCAATCATGACCGCCGTGTAACCTCTCATGTTTAAGTTGTTTTAGTTCAGAATGCTTTTACACGGTGGTCAAGGTTTTTTTACAGCCGTGTGACTTTGCGTGCTTAAATTTTCTTTTAATCCAGTAGCACTTTACACGGCTATAAGGTATTTATATACGGCCATGTGCATTTCAAAAATTTTCAACTTTCATTACAGAATCATTTTATATGGCGATAATGTTTTTTCATACTGCCGTGTACAATTTCGTAGCAGTCCAATATCACTTTACACGATAGTAAGAGATCTTCATACCGCCGTGCAAATGTAAAACCCTGTTTTAAAAGACCAAAAATTTTCAGTTCATTTTAAAGCCTCTTTTCATTTTCTCTTAAGTTTTCTTCTTCTCTCACCACCACAAATGATTTCTTGCTCGTTTTCTCTCTGTACCTCATCACACTCCTAAGAGAGTTCACTTGCATTTTTCATCTGCTTCACCCATCTCTTCAACCAAGTAAGTTATCTGCCTTCTTTTATTTTTGTTTATTTCTTATTAGGTTTTCTGGTTTTATTTCTTGTTTCTTTCTCTTTCTTTTTATTTTTGGTTATGGCTTATTTGGCTTATGCTTTGATTTCTGAAATATATTGTGAGTAGTTGGATGTCTTGGATGTCTAAGATGCATGCTTAGGTTGTTAAATACTTGTGACTGATATTATACCCACCAAGTGTTTGATTCGTAAGGAATTCCATACTGCCATGTAGCTTGATTTGCTATTAAAATTTGGAAGTTCGAAATTTGAGGATCTCTTATTTTGAATATATCTCTTATTTTGAATATGAGATAATAGTATGTATTAATATAATATTTCTTATTATTTTGGAATAAGAAATAAATATATATATATATATATATATATATTATCTCTTAATTTTGAATAAGAGTTAATATCCTATCAATCTCTTTAAGGTTTAAAAACTCATTTACATATATATAGATATATGTTAAGAAAAGAGATTAACCCTAATAAAACTCTAATCACGTTATTCAAGTAGGAATAAAAAGATTAGAGTGGTTGTACATCTTCTTCATTAGATAATAAGAAAAGAAAACTTAGCCACCTTTTCTTTGTGAAAGAAAAACATAAAATCCATTCGCAACACGAGAGAGCTAGCACCCCTACTAGTTCTGTTCGTTTTGTTCGTGCGTGTGGATACCGATAGAGGACATTCGTGTTAGAGGTAGCGTCTTCAGTCCGAATTAAAGGAGTTAATTTCGTTCTAAAGGTTAGTAAATCTTTATCTCTTCCTTTTGAATCAATTGAATATACATGGATCCTGTTTCGAGTTTTAATTTTGTTCTGCTGCGTTTAAGTTGATTTAATCCGATGAAACCCAATAGTGGTATCAGAGCCACTTGTATATTCGATTGATTCAAACTTTTATATATGTGATATATATATGTTTGGTTCTGTTGGAATGTATGTTGATACACTGATATCAATTACTATTTTCATTGTTAAAAACGTAATCCTTGTTCTAAAGGGCTACGAATTCAATTAAGTGTTAATGTGATTCTGTTAATGTGATTAACTTATAGTATTAACATGTTTAATACGAAATATCTCAATGATCGTATTCTGTGTCTATTAAACGATTACTGATATGATCAAAATCGTTTAATTTTATGATAGAGAATATGGTTTGGCAGACATCATTAATGAGATTGACAATGAGCACGAGTCGGATATTGGAGCACGACTCGTGCTCATATATGTGATTCTGGCAATCATACAGGCGTGCTCAAAAGCACAGCTCGTGCTCATGAGCACGAATCGTGCTGCCTTGCTCAAGCACGACTAATGTTGTCGTGCTGCCGTGCTGCTGTACTGTCGTGCTTATGAGCACGACTCGTGCAGCTATCCGTAGCCCCCTTTTAAATCATTATTGGATAATTTAAGTTGGTAGTATTCTGTATATATTAAATTGTTTAACGTGATTAAATGATGGCTGATATGATCAGCAGAATTGTTTTCTCATACATACAGAATAGGGTTTTTTTGGGCAGAAAATTGTTAAACGATGGTCGTGCTACCTCTTCGTAGCGCCTTATATGTCATTCATAATTATCACTCGGTAATTTTAATATATCAATTTTATGAAAATAAGGTATATTATGCATGATATGAAATAATATGATTTATTTTATGTTTGTATGATGTCTTTGCATGGTGCATAGTATGGCCAATTGAACCTTTTGTGGATGAATTTTATTTTTTCTATTTTAAGGGTTTGTAATTTTAAATACGACCTGCGTGTCATTAATTTTGTTGTAATCTTTATTTTATTCAATAGTTGTAGTAGAATATCTTTGTATTATTATTGTAATGAAGACGAAGAGCAACAATGGAGATCAATCCAAATCCATGGCGATGGAGGTGCAAGATGGAAGGTTTTAATCAAGTCCATTTTTCACACCTAGGATTGACCTTTGATCTTCATATTGGCTTATGAGGATCAATATAGATTTGGCCATGCTATGACACGGTTTTATATACATTATGCATATGTTCTTAGTATGTGATGCGATGAATGTTTATATATGTGTATGAGATGGCATGTATGAATTGATGCATGATGTATATAAATAATTAGACATCATAAGTTAAAATTAAATCCCTCACCATAATTTTAAGTCATATGCCACCCATTATTAAAACACTTATCAAGACTAAGATCACCAAAATGTGGGTTCTGCCAAAGCGAAGTACATTAGGTTATCCTAGTAAGGCAAGATGGGTAATGGTGCTACTCATATGTTTAAAATGGTTAGACTTAATTAGGCTATGAAAACAGTTTTGGGCCTAAGGGCATAAGATGGGATTATAACTTGCCGGGATATATGATGTCAAAATCCCATAAATGATCTAAGAGTTATATAAGATATAATTGGTAAATGAGCTACCTACCTAAATAACTTAGCTATAAGCATCATGCTAAAGCTGACTTAGAGTTAAGTGAAATATGGATCTTAGCCCACTAAATTATTATAATTATTGTAATTATTATTGAGGGTTATTATTTTAGTGGGAGTTCATAAGAAAACCTAAAATGAAATTGGTACTAATATTATTTATCTTGCATGTTTGTAGATTAATGGCATCAAATAATACTTCTACTATGTCACTGCGATCAGTCCTTGAGAAGGACAAACTTAAGGAAACTGGCACAAACTTCCTTGACTGGTTCAGAAATTTGAGAATTGTCCTCAAGCAAGAAAGGAAACTGTATGTGCTGGATGAGCCTATTCCCAACTAGCCACCTGCTGATGCTACAAGGGCAGTCAAAGACAAATACAAGAAACATGTTGATGATTCTGTGGACGTTGGCTGTCTTATGTTAGCTACCATGGCTCCAGAGCTTTAGAAGCATCTGGAAAACATGGAGGCTTATGAGTTGAGTACTCATCTCAAGTAGACTTTCCAACAACAAGCTAGGCAAGAAAGGAATGAGACTACCAAAGCTTTGCATTCTTGCAAGATGGATGAAGGTTCTTCAGTTAGCTCTCATGTTTTGAAAATGAAGGGCTATATTGATCACCTAGAGAGGCTTGGATTTCCCCTCTGTCACACCCCGTTTGCCCCCTAGTTGAATTAGCCGAGTATATGTATGTATATTTCTGTATCTGTGTGGTGGCACCTTTACTCCTACGGCATCTCACTCCATTTTGGATGGGATCGCCTATGTATGGGTAAGGGATGTTACAAGTTGTGGTATCAGAGCACGGTTTAGGCATTTCTGGGTGATTGTCTACATGATGTTATGTGTGTATATGTCTAAGTCTAGGGCTGTATTGGCTGATATGGTTGTCCTCTTGTTTGTTAGATGGATTCTGATTCTGCTCACGGTGCGCTCGAGGAGTCCGCTGAAAGTGTGAACCCTCCAGCGATAGATCCGTCTGTCTCTGTTTCGGTGTCGGCTCAACGTGCTAGGGTCCAGCCCGTGGCCGCTGCCATGCCTTTTGAGGCGATGCTCAGATTGCATCAGGACATGGCTCGGGTTTTAGAAAGGGTGACTGCCCCGAAAGCTCCAATAGTGAGTCTTGAGGATGTGTATCGACTACAGGCAGATCAATAAGGTCACAGTGAAGAATAAGTATCCGTTGCCTAGGGTTGAAGATTTGTTTGATCAGCTGCGAG
This sequence comes from Excoecaria cochinchinensis, assembly GCA_947683425.1. Lineage (NCBI taxonomy): Eukaryota > Viridiplantae > Streptophyta > Magnoliopsida > Malpighiales > Euphorbiaceae > Excoecaria > Excoecaria cochinchinensis. The sequence continues at coordinate 975,735 of CANTUQ010000021.1, read as the reverse complement.
GTGCAGGTGTGTTTTCCAAGATTGATCTTCGGTCTGGGTATTATCAGCTTCGTGTTAAGGATGAAGATGTGGTTAAGACTGCATTCCGTACTCGGTATGGCCACTATGAGTTCCTTGTTATGCCGTTTGGGTTGACTAATGCTCCAGCGGCATTCATGGATTTGATGAATAGAGTGTTTAGGCCATACTTAGACCGGTTTGTAGTGGTGTTTATAGACGATATTTTGGTATTTTCCAAGAATGAAGCCGAGCATGAAGAGCATCTTCGGTTAGTTTTGCAAATTTTGAGAGAGCACCGGTTGTTTGCTAAGTTGAGTAAGAGTGATTTTTGGCTTCGGGAAGTGTCGTTTTTGGGCCATATAGTTTCAGCTAAGGGTATCCAAGTGGATCCAGCCAAGATTGAGGCGATAGTGGATTGGAAAGCGCCTAGGAATGTCCAGGAAGTGAGGAGTTTCCTTGGTCTGGCGGGTTATTACCGTCGGTTCGTTAAGAGTTTTTCTGTGATTGCTGCTCTGATGACCAGGTTATTGACGAAAGGAGTTAAGTTCGAATGGTCGGATAAGTGTCAAGCCTGCTTTGAGAGGTTGAAGCAGTTGTTAGTTGAAGCTCCTATACTAACTCAACCCACCTCGGGTAAGGAGTTTGTTATGTATAGTGATGCTTCAGGTGTTGGTTTGGGATGTGTTCTGATGCAGGAAGGTAAGGTTGTGGCTTATGCTTCTCGTCAGTTGAAGCCGCATGAAAGGAACTATCCAACGCATGATCTTGAGTTAGCAGCGGTTGTCTTCGCTTTGAAGATTTGGCGTCATTATCTCTATGGATAGAAGTGCAGGATCTTTACGGACCACAAGAGTTTAAAGTATTTTCTGACGCAGAAGGAACTGAATATGAGGCAACGTCGGTGGCTTGAGCTGTTTAAGGACTACGATTGCATTGTGGATTACCATCCGGGTAAGGCCAATGTAGTCGCAGATGCGTTGAGTAGGAAGTCAGTTTCTGCCTTATTTTTGAGGCGGTTCAGATGGAGGTTTGGTTCGGATGGAGCTTTGATAGCTCAGTTGAAGGTCAAGCCTACTTTAAGACAGCGGATAGTTGATGCTCAGAAGGTTGATAAGAAGCTTCAGCGGATTGTGCAAGACGTCAGTTTGGGCAAGCAGTCAGAGTTTTCGGTTCAGGATGGGGTTCTTCTATTTAGAAACCGTTTGGTTGTACCGGATAGCGAAGAGTTAAGAAGACAGATTTTGGAGGAGGCACATAGTTCAGTGTTCATCATGCACCCTGGCAGTGTAAAGATGTATCGGGATTTGAAGCAGTTCTTTTGGTGGTCTGGTATGAAGAGGGACATAGTGGACTTCGTATCTAAGTGCTTGACTTATCAGCAGGTCAAGGCTGAGCACCAGGTTCCCTCTGGATTGCTTACGCCTTTGTCCATTCCTGAGTGGAAATGGGATGACATCGCCATGGATTTTGTTTCCGGATTGCCTTTGACTCAAAGGAAGCATGATTCTGTTTGGGTTGTTATGGACCGACTTACGAAGTCTGCTCACTTTTTGCCGGTTAGGATGGATTATCCGATGCATAGATTGGCCAGTACTTATGTGGATGAGATAGTTCGGTTACATGGAGTGCCTTTGTCCATAGTTTCGGATAGGGACCCAAGGTTCACATCCAAGTTCTGGAAAGAATTACAGCGAGCTTTGGGTACCAAGCTGAAGTTCAGCACAGCGTTTCATCCTCAGACAGATGGTCAGTCCGAGCGTGTGATTCAGATCTTAGAGGATATGATGAGGGCGTGTGTTTTAGACTTTCCGGGTAGTTAGGACATGTATGTGTCATTGATGGAGTTTGCCTACAACAACAGTTTCCAGTCGAGCATTGGTATGTCACCGTATGAGGCTCTGTATGGACGTCAGTGTAGGACCCCTGTTTGTTGGACAGAGTTATCTGAGAGGTCAGTGATTGGGCCAAATTTGGTTAGAGATACAGAAGAAAAGATTAGAGTTGTGCAGCGGAATCTGAAGGTGGCCAAGGATCGACAGAAGTCTTATGCCAATCTGAAGAGAAAAGATGTGCAGTTTGAAGTTGGGGACAAGGTTTTTCTTAAAGTGTCTCCTTGGAGAAAAGTACTTCGCTTTGGAAAGAAGGGAAAGCTTAGTCCTCGCTTCATTGGTCCGTATGAGGTTTTGGTAAGAGTTGGTCCAGTGGCTTACAGATTAGCTTTGCCGTTGGAATTGTCGAAGCTTCATGATGTGTTTCACGTTTCGATGCTCCGTCGGTATAGATCGGATCCTTCCCATGTTTTGTCGATTCAAGAAGTTCAAGTGCAGTCAGATTTTTCCTACGATGAGGAGCCTAGAGCTATCTTAGCGCGGGAAGTGAGATAGTTAAGGAATAAGCAGATTCCTTTGGTCAAGGTTTTGTGGAATCACCATGGGGTTGAGGAAGCAACTTGGGAGCCAGAGGAGTCGATGAGATTGCAGTACCCGCAGTTATTCAGTTCAGGTGAGAATTTCGAGGACGCAATTCTTATTAGTAGGGGAGAGTTGTCACACCCCGTTTACCCCCTAGTTGAATGAGCCGAGTATATGTATGTATATTTCTGTATCTGTGTGGTGGCACCTTTACTCCTACGGCATCTCACTCCATTTTGGATGGGATCGCCTATGTATGGGTAAGGGATGTTACACCCTCAGTTTAGAACTGGCAACGGATTTGATCCTTAATTCATTACCTGATAGTTATGACCATTTTGTCATGAACTACAACATGAATAATATGGAGAAATCTATAGCTGAGCTGCATGCCATGCTCAAAACAGCTGAGCAAAGCATAAGTAAGAAGCCTGGCCATGTTCTGATGGTCAACAAAGGGAAAGGCATTAAAGTCAAGGGTAAGGCTAAGGCTAAGGCAAAAGTTGGTGGTAAGCATAAGCCCAAGGCTAAACCTCTAAAGGAGGAAGTTTGCTTCCGCTGCAATGAACCTGGTCATTAGAAGAGGAACTGCAAGCTCTACTTGGAAGATTTGAAGAAGAAGAAGAGTGGTGAGACTACATCTTCAGGTATTTATGTTATAGAAATTAACTTATCTACTTCTAATTCCTGGGTATTAGATACTGGATGTGGATCTCACATTTGTACAAATGTGCAGGGACTTAAAAGGAGTAGGCAACTAAAAAGGGGTGAAGTGGACCTACGAGTTGGGAATAGATCAAAAGTTGATGCTCTAGTTGTAGGATCTTATGAATTGACTTTGCCCAATGGGCTTTTGTTAGTTTTGAACAATTGCTATTATGTTCCTAGTTTGAGTAAGAATATTATTTCAGTTTCAAGTTTGGATGATGAAGGTTTTTCTTTTCTTATTAAGAATAAGAAATGTTCTATTTATTATGATGACATGCTTTATGGTATTGCTGATTCATATTGTGGGCTTTATGTCCTAAACCTAGAAACATCCAATAATCATGATATTTATAACATAACTACAAAGAAATCCAAACCAAATGATTTAAATACAACATATTTGTGGCATTGTCGCCTTGGTTATATAAATGAGAAACGCATAGCTAAACTCCATTCAGATGGACTTTTGCAATCATTTGATTTTGAATCATTTGATAATTGTGAACCTTGTTTATTAGGCAAGATGACAAAGGACCTTTTACTAGACATAGTGAAAGGGCCACTGACATATTAGGCCTTGTACATTCTGATGTATGTGGCCCATTAAGCATAAATGCCAGGGGAGGATTTCAATACTTCATTACATTCACTGATGATTTCAGTAGATATGGCTATGTCTATCTAATGAAACATAAACATGAATCATTTGAAATGTTCAGAATGTTTCCAAATGAAGTACAAAATGAACTTGGTAAAACTATTAAGGCACTTCATTTTGATCGAGGTGGTGAATATTTGAGCCAAGAGTTTGACAATCATCTAAGAGATTGTGGAATTATTTCGCAGTTAACTCCGCCAGGAACACCACAATGGAATGGTGTATCTGAAAGGAGGAATTGAACTTTATTAGATATGGTTCGATCTATGATGAGTCAAACAGATCTTCCATTATCCTTTTGTGGTTATACATTAGAAACAGTCGCATTCACTTTGAATCGAGTTCCATCTAAATCGGTTGAAAAGACACCATATGAGATATGGACTGGGAGAACTCCTAGTTTGTCTTTTCTAAAGATTTGGGGCTGTGAGGCTTATGTCAAACGATAGGTCTAGGATAAATTAGGACAAAAATCTGATAAATGTCTTTTTGTGGGATATCCTAAGGAAACAAAAGGATATTACTTCTATTACCCTTCTGAGAACAGAGTGTTTGTTGTTCGAAATGGTGTCTTTCTAGAAAAGGAATCTATTTCTAAAAGAACCAGTGGGAGTAAAGTACAACTTGAAGAAATTTAAGAACCATAAGATAACATAGAACCATTGATGGAAACTCAACAAGTTTCACAACCTGTTGTGGAACCTGTACCCGTTACACAAGTACCACGTAGATCTGATAGGAAACGACATGAACCTGAGAGATATGGATTTCTCGTGACAGATAGTCATGAAGTAATGCTCATGGATCAAGATGAGCCTACTACCTATCAAGATGCCGTGTCAGGCCCAGAATCTGAGAAATGGCTAGAAGCCATAAAATCTGAGATGCAATCCATGTATGATAATCAAGTTTGGAACTTGATTGATCCACCTGAAGGAATTAAAACCATTGGGTGCAAATGGGTTTTCAAAAAGAAAACCGACATGGATGGCAAAGTAAATACCTTTAAAGCAAGGCTTGTTACAAAAGGGTTCAAACAAACTCATGGTATTGACTATGATGAAACCTTTTCACCAGTCGCAATGCTTAAATCAATAAGAATTCTTATTGCCATTGCTGCATATTATGATTATAAGATATGGCAAATGGATGTCAAAATAGCGTTTTTCAATGGAAACTTACTTGAGGATGTGTACATGACACAACCAGAGGGTTTTGTCTATCCTGAGAATTCTAAAAAGGTATGTAAGCTGCAAAGATCCATTTATGGATTGAAGCAAGCTTCTCGGAGCTGGAATCTTCATTTTGATGAAACAGTCAAAGAGTTTGGGTTTATCAAAAATGAGGATGAACCTTATGTATACAAGAAGATTAGTGGGAGCGCTGTGATGTTTCTTGTATTATATGTCGATGACATATTACTTATTGGAAATGACATCCCTATCATGTAAAAGACAAAAGATTGGTTAGGGAAATCTTTTTCAATGAAAGATTTGGGCGAAGCTACTTATATCCTTGGGATTAAGATCTATAGGGATAGATCTAAAAGGATAATTGGTTTGAGTCAAAGCACTTATATAGATAAGGTGCTAAATAAATTCAGTATGCAAAATTCCAAAAGAGGATTTTTGCCAATGTCTCATGGCATTACTCTTAGCAAGACTCAATGTCCAATGACATTTGATGAGCGAGATCGCATGAGTATGATTCCTTATGCTTCGGCTATAGGATCAATCATGTATGCCATGTTATGCACTCGACCAGACATTTCGTATGCTTTGAGCATGACGAGTAGATACCAGTCAAATCCCGGTGAAAGTCACTGGACAGCTGTTAAGAATATTCTTAAGTACTTAAGAAGAACTAAATATGCATTCTTAATATATGGAGGATTGGAAGATGAGCTAGTAATAAATGGTTATACAGATGCATGCTTCCAATCTGACAGAGATTATTTTAGATCGCAGTCAGGATATGTATTTGTGTTAAATGGAGGTGCTATAAGCTGGAAAAGTTCTAAACAAAGCACTGTCGTTGATTCTACAACAGAAGCTTAGTATATAGCAGCATCAGATGCAGCTAAAGAAGCAGTATGGATCAAGAAATTCATTATTGAATTGGGAGTAGTACCTAGTATCAGCAACCCAGTGGATCTTTATTGTGACAACAATGGTGCTATTGCATAGGCTAAGGAGCCCAGATCTCACCAGAGATCAAAACATATACTCAAGCGTTTTCATCTCATTAGAGAAATAATTGAGAGAGGAGACGTCAAGATATGCAAAGTACCTATTGATGATAACATCGCCGATCCACTTACCAAGGCTCTCCCACAAGCCAAACATGATGGACATACTAGGTCAATGGGTATAAGATATATGTATGATTGGGCCTAGTGCAAGTGGGAGATTGTCAGTGGTTATGCCCTAGGCCAAACATTTGGACCTTGATGTAATCATTACATTTTCATTTATATAATAGTTTTCTTCACATTAATATTATTGGCATGTTACATTATTGTAATATTTATGAATAATGATGCTATTCATTTTATCCCTAGTCATTTATCACTAAAGGGCATAAAGATAAATTAATATTAGTATAGATTTGCATTGATAATCATGGGATGATTATATATGATGATATAAATCAAATCTATAGGTACTTGCTAGAGAACAAAGTACTAGATAGACCCACTATAAGATCACTTCGTGGGATAGTGTCATAAGTGATCTTATAATAGATATGTTATTGAATCCTTTGACCTGAGGTTATCATGGTTTCCTACATAAGGAACATAATGTTTTGACATAATCAAACGTTATCTTTAATCGGATAATTATAAAGTTTATGATCGGACATAATGAGAATTGTGCAGAGGAAAATGAATAATCAAGATGGAACTTGTCCCTCTTTTATGAGAGAGATATCTTTTGGGCCCCTCGATAAGTAGGATTGTAAAATGTATGGTCGTGCTCAAATGCATTGATAGTGTGATCAATGTTATTTGAATTTATCAATCTACTTAGTGATCGGGAAATTATATGTTTGAACAATATAAGTTTGACATGTACCATGACTTATGTTCAAACAAGATATCGTGTGACAAAAGGATAATAGCATGTTCTATTGTCAGGTTAAAATCGGACTAATGATATTTATATTATTTGGGTAGTCATAATGTCTTACTAGAGGCCAATTATGAATTGTGGGCCTTTTATGGGATTATGCCCACTGCCAACATAATATAAACCTATTGGGTCACACACCAAGATCAAATGAATAGAATGGATTTTATTAGGTTATTTCGGAATAAAATATAAATATAGGTATTTATATTTAATTTCGAAATTACATATTTATATATGTATATATACATATATCTCTTATTTTGAATATGAGATAATAGTATGTATTAATATAATATTTCTTATTATTTTGAATAAGAAAGAAATAAATAAATAAATATATATATATATATATATATATATATATATATATATATATATATATATATATTATCTCTTAATTTTGAATAAGAGTTAATATCCCTATTAATCTCTTTAAGGTTTAAAAACTCATTTACATATATATAGATATATGTTAAGAAAAGTGATTAACCCTAATAAAACTCTAATCACGTTATTCAAGTAGGAATAAAAGATTAGAGTGGTTGTACATCTTCTTCATTAGAGAATAACAAAAGAAAACTTAGCCACCTTTTCTTTGTGAAAGAAAAACATAAAATCCATTCGCAACACAAGGGAGCTAGCATCCCTGCGAGTTCTGTTCGTTTTGTTCGTGCGTGTGGATACCGATAGAGGATGTTCGTGTTAGAGGCAGCGTCTTCAGTCCGAATTAAAGGAGTTAATTTCGTTCTAAAGGTTAGTAAATCTTTATCTCTTCCATTTGAATCAATTTAATATACATGGATGAAACCCAATAGTAGGGTACATAAACATGCTTGTGATTATTAGTAAGAATATGGTCAAGGTTATGACTTGTCTTATCCATTTTGGATTTAAATATGTATCTAAAGCCTTTAATTCAATTAAGAAAGTTCAATAATAGAAAGGAAATAAAGACAGGTACATGAAATTAAAGATCTACGGTAACATGTAAAATATGTTTGAGGTATAATAATTAATGAAGTAAGTAGGAATGACATGCTTTGCTTGACTACTGTGGATAGTTATATGTAGACTTTTGTGAACATATATTACTTGATTTTTATTATGATTTATTTCATTTATTTTGGCTTTGAATAGTTAATTATAATCAATGATTTAATTAAATAAGTTTAATATTAGGAGTGAGGTTAGGACAAGATTGAAATTTTTATTATGACATAGTTATAGTGCTTGAGTGTAGGATAAATTATAAGTATGACAATTATCTAAAGAAATAAATAAAGAACATAGTAGAAGTACAACATTTGAAGTTGTGGACAGTATATCCATGTATATACATTTGTAATTCAAGTAAATAAAAAAGGTAAAATACAAAACATACAAAACGGTATACAAATATATATTTGCAGTATGTATTGAAAGAAATATATAACTTGAGTATAAATGAGACTAACTATACACATATGTAAATAAGAGGGAATTTATGAAGTGACTAATATGTCCTTAAGTATAAGAAATGATAATATGGATTTTGAACCGTATGTTAGTTGTTAATAACGTTGTGTGTATACTTATATAAATATTAAATTTTGTTTATATGATTAAATAATTGTACATTTTTGTATATTGGAATTCGTATGCTTGTCTGACAACTATTGTGAGCGGTTGTCCAAATTTATATGTTCCCCACTAAGCTTTATGTTTAGCATGGATTTTTAATCCTTGTAGGTACAACTATCAAAGTCGCTCTTAAGGATTGTCCGCAGGAGTCCAGGACAATACTGTGTTAGAAGAAGGTCTTTAATGTAGGCTTCTTTGAGTTTTAAATTATATAAAAGTGGTTTGTGTTTTGCTAACGGGACAATATGTATATGTAACTATCCTCTTGTAATTGGATTATATACAACATTGTAACTATGTATATTTAAAGGAATGCGATGTACAATGTATAATGAATTATTGTTGCATGTTGTGTAATGTAAAAGAAAAATTTTAATTAATGTGCATAAATGTAATATGTTATATATCATATAAGTGAACAAGAAGTAGATCAGATTTTCATTAGCAGACCTCTATACAATGTTGTCTGATGCTCCACTATAGGAAACCCTATATTACATGATAGGTTTATAGGTTACCTATAGTGGGTGTGACAGTCCGGGTATAAGGTGTTACATTTAGTGGTATAAGTCCTTAGGTTTAAAGGTTTCTGGACCTAGGGTAACATGATATAGAAATTGAGGTCTGGTTCTCTGTGTACCTGTAGTAACTTTGATAATGTGGGCAATTACTCAAACATTTAATAGCATGGGGTGGGGCAACCATTAACAATACATGAGAATGCATTTATATGATACTACACATATGAAATGTTTTACATCTTTGCATCCGCATTATTTTATCATTCATGATAAATATCAGATTTTGTGCATATGCCCCAATTAAAAGGGAACTGATAGGATACAACCTTAAAATGTAAATTGAAACCAAGTTTCAATAAAGCAAGAACATAACCTAAATTCTAAACAAAGGCATCTTAATCGCTTGTTACATGGTCCATTGCTTTTGAATCTATCACCTACAAAGGATGAAATTCAGTTAGAAATACAGAACTAGATACACAAATTTCACTCACTCTTAAGTCAAAATAGGGAACCTATTTAGGCACAGTGCAGTCTCTTACATAGTGTCCTTTCTGTAAGCAATTGAAACATTTCACTCTTAAAACATTTACCTTCTTTTTGCCTTTGAACCTATTGTGATTCTATTTTATCTTTTGCTTTTTAGGCTCTCGAGCCCTTTCCTTATCCCTACTTCAGAAGCTTCTTCTCTTTGTGCTGCTTACATCCATGATACCTTAAGTAAATTTGGTAAATTGGGAGCAAAAAGTAAAAAGAGTATCTATGTGAGATATTCTGAAGTATCAAAAGGATACGTTTTTCGTGGGCAAGCAAGAAAATGGCACTATGATAGAATTTGAATCACGAGACGTCATATTCTTAGAGAATGAATTTCCAAATTTTGGCAAAGTGAATGAAGATTTCACTTTCCATGAAACTCAGGAAGAGGAACCATTAGGATCACTCCATTCGAGTGGGAGGGAGTTAGACAAAGAAGGTCAAGACCTTCGTCCTCCAAATGATCCGAATGTTCGTGTCCCTATTTTTAGTAGGAGATTCTTGACTATAGTAATAGTATGGAAAATGGTCCCAGTGGGAGCATTTTGAATTATGATAAATATATGAGACATGTTTATCAAGATTCAGAACTGAGAAAATCTAAAAGGATAAGTGTTCCACACCAATGATTTCAAATAGAAGGCTTGAAAGAAGCCCTTTTGGTTACCCCACAAGACAATGAAGAGCCTAAAAATATTTAAGAGGTTTTTTCATACCCAGCTAAGGAAAAGTAGATTAAAGTAATGGAAGAAGAAATAGCATCCATGAGATCAAACCATGTTTAGGAACTAGTTGATCTACCAGAAAGGCGCAAACCAATTGGGAATAAATGGATTCTCAAAGTGAAGCGAAAGACTGATGGAAGTATCGAAAGATACAATGTTCGGCTAATTACTAAGGGATTTACATAATAGGAAGGGATTAATTATGAGGAGACTTTCTCATCTGTTGTAAGATTTACATCTATAAGGTTGATTTTGGCCATAGTGGTGAGTATGGACCTAGAGCTACATCAAATGGATATGAAGACTATTTTTTTCAATGGAGAATTGGATGAAAAAATCTATATGGAATAACCTATAGGTGTCATCGGAAAAGGCAGCAAACATAAGGTCTGCCGATTGATGAGATCAATCTATGGCCTTAAACAATCTTCAAGACAGTGATATTTGAGATTTCATGATACAATCGTGTCGAATGGGTTCAACATGATTGATGAAGACCATTGTATTTATAATAAAAGCGGGAAATCTTGTCGTCAACATGAGTATATAGACAACATATTCATAGCTAGAAATGACAAAAGGTACGTAAATGAAATCAAAGATTGGTTATCGTCCAACTTTGAGATGACAGATATGGGTCAAGCATATTACATTCCTGAAGTTAAGATTTCAAGAGATCGTTCGAGAAGGTTGTTGTCTTTTTCTCAAGAGAAATATATCAACAAAGTCCTCTAATGATTTAATATGCAAAACTAAAAACCCATAGATAACTCCATTTCTAAGAATCAATTTCTTAGCAAAGATATATGTCCTAAGATGTCACAAGAAATGGAACGTATGAGGAACATTCCATATGCTAGTGCCGGGGTAGTCTTTTGTATATAATATTGTGTACAAAACCTGATATCTGCTACGCAGTGGGCATGGTAAATAGATATCAATCTAACCCAGGCAAAGCACATTAAAAAGCAGTTAAAATGATATTTAGATACCTCAAAGGAACAACAAACTGTTATATCTATTATTAAGGCAATGATTTGCAATTGAGAGGACAAACAAATGCAAATTAGGAAAGAGATGTGCATAAGAGGAAATCCACTTCAGGTTTCATATTCTTGCTTGGCCAGAGTACTATATCATGGAGTAGCAAGAAATAAATCTTTGTAGCTCAATCAACAATGGAAGCTGAATTTGTAACTTCCACAGCTACAGTACAAGAGGCAGTTTGGCTAAAATGGTCTGTGGGCCATTTAAGAGTGACTACCTTAGGGGAAACGGTGACCTTCTATAGTGACAATCAATCATCGATAGCTTACATAAAAGATCCAAAATTTGATAGTAGGACTAAGCATATCGATATTAAGTATCAATACATGAGAGATATTGTTGCACAAGGAGAAGTGAACTTACAGTATATTTCTACGCATGATATGATTGCATATCCATTGACATAACCTATAATAAGAGATGTGTTTTGAGAGACATATTAGATCTCAAGGTTTGCATAGAATTTAATTGGTACTGTTATATTTTGTAATACCCCAATACCTCTTGGGAGGATATCGAGGCTCCACACACAACAAGACAAAAGCATTCTTATGCATACGAAAGTGGAAGCAGAAAAATTAAGACAAAAACGAATAACTTAATAAATAAATCAAAATATACATCATCCACAAAATTGCATAAAGATCCTTATAACAGTTACATATACATAACTATTATACAAAAATATTATATACAAAAGCATATAAAAATTACAGGAGCAAAGTACAAAAAGAAATCAACTCGAACTCCTAGTGGCCGACCTGTAAATGCTCCACACAGAACGAACCTGCCACCTATACGGGGAAAACACCCGTGCTAAGCGATAATGCTTAGTGGGGAGGAACAGAACATATATAAACATAATAACATTCTTTTACAAATACATATACAGAGGGCATGCGAAGTTCACATGCAACAACATACTTTAATCACTCCATTAATAATGCAAGTAATGTTATAAACATACTCATGCATACGAAATGATTAGCAAAGATAACGAGCAAAGGCAAAACACTACTATAAGCAATTCTCATATACATATACACATCTCTGAACATCAAACCAAGTACAATCTCAATACAATAGCATGAATTTACATGGGTGGTGGATACGGGTACATTGGATACTGCGAACAGTATCAAACACTGGAGACCGAAGTCTCAAAACATTTTAAAACTTTTAAATAGTCAAGGGTATCAAGCACTAGACCCAAATAGGCCAACACTGGACCCAAATGGGGTCAAACACTAGTAGCTGCAATGACTAGCCCTTTATAAGCATGCTTATCTATACACTATGATGACCATTCAGGCCTACACACTCACTCCTTATCATAGCCCTCACACCTTACACTAATGAATAATCACACCACTTAACATAATTATAAAACAATATAAGAATATATGAAGTACAAATCATTAGCTCATATAATAATAATCATAAATTGAACATGAGTGAGAAACCATGCAAAGTAATAAAATCAAACATTTTTGATACACAGGGGAAGGTCGCACTCGCGACGTCCCGTTGTGCCCGCGACAGAGGCGAAACTCACCATAAGCTGCGCTCGCGACAAGCACTACGCTCGTGAGAGGCAGCTGGCAGGTCTCTGTCGTGCTCGCGATCGAAGTCACGCTTGCGATAGAGGACAGCAGGTTGCCCTCGCGCTCGCCTATGAAGGCCCGCAAGTGAGGGAGCCTGGCCTGGCCGAAGCTCTGCTATCGAGCTCTCTGTCACGCTCGCAACAGAGAGCACATCAACTGAAGCTCAGCTATCACTCCCTCTGCCGCGCTTATGATAGAGCCGTGAATACAAGCCCAGAGCTCGCGACTGAGAGCACATCAGCTGAAGCTCAGCTATCACTCCCTCTGTCGCACTCACGATAGAGCCGTGAATACAAGCCTAGAATTCACTCTAACTCAGCTCCTCTCAAACCCAACTCAACCAAACTAAGTAATCAAGTATACAATTCAAACCATTCACCACTTACCCTCAAACATGCTTATATTCCTACCATTTAACATCACATAATCATAATAAGCAATTTATTAACATATAACCGAACTAATCAACTAACTTCAATTGTAATAAAACATCAAACCCAGAATTTTGCACTAACTCATACAAATTCACTTTATATCACATATATGCCAATATAACTTTACCATTTCTTATATTTATCAAGATTCAACTCAAAACAAGCATTTACACATCCTAAATAACTCCATTTTCCAGAAATTTCAAAGAAGAAACAAGACACATAAAGACATAAAAACTCCCAAACCTCTAAGAAGCTTTAAAATCCACCTCCTTTAAGATCAAGCCTTCTCTTTTCCTTTCTCTTTTCTTTTATCAGCAGCTCCTTGCAACCCAGCCAACCAAAATAAAGCCTTAATCAAACTCACATAAACCCCAGCCAACGTAAAACGGGAAGAAGAGGAAAACAAAAATCCAACCAAACTTACCTTGCAACCAGCGCTTGACCACTTAAAAACCAGTTTAAACCTTGAAGAACAACACAAGAAGAAGGAGTAGAAAGCAAAAAATGAAGAAGGAGAGAAAGGAGACGAGAAAGAGCAGGAGAGAGGAGGAAGAACGGTAGCTTACACGGGAAGAAAGCCAAAATCTACCTTCTTCCATCTCTCTTCCCTCTTCTTTATTTATTGCTCCCAACCACCTTGCCATGTGTCCTCCACTTAATGGTCAAAATAAATCAAGTCCTTGGTTAATTCTCTTTCACTCACTTAAACAAATTTCTTTCTCAAATAACAAATCTTTTTCTTCAATTAAACCCTTAATTATTCAAATTCTACACTTAGCCAATTCTAGTTAAACCCTTAATTACTTAATTAATCTCAATTCTACTAGGGCCCTTTTTGGGATGTTATATATTTTATATAATCTCTTAATGTTATTATTTATGAATAATAACCAAGTTCATTGTTGGCAATACATGAGTGTGAACATTTAATGTGTAGACATTTACTGTTATTTATATGAGATTGAGCATGTCAGATAGAGAATTAACCCACTCACAAGGGTGTTTAACTTGGTTTTGTTAATGAATTGGAAAAGACTAAGGTGAGGAGAATTTTGAATATATGATAATGTTTGAGAGCTTGTTTAAAATAAAAGCGTCGCTTATAGAAATTACAAGATTTGTCTTGTTAAGGTGCCAGATAAAGACATACATAAGGTTGTATGATTTGGATTAAGATCCAAATAAGTATTGAATGGAATCCCATCGTAAGTTAAATGTAACTACCATGTTCTGTCCAGAAAGCCAGAAATAGTCCTTAAGTAAGCAAACTAAAGTTGGATGATTTGGTGCATCACAACATTATGCTCATGTATGGTGTTATATATTTTTTTTAAAAAATTATGAGACATGTGCTCCTTTAAGGGAAGTAAAAAATACCATAATACATGTTTTATACCGTGTGTGCTTATGTGACCAAGGGATGAGAATTTAATATTATTGATCTCAACTTTCCCTATTATGAGACCTTATTTAAATTTTAACCCTTAGAACCCTTAGCTTATCGCTGAAGTATGGTTCAATGTGACTAGCTTAGTTAGTCTCCAAGAGGTCATGGTATAATTTGGGCCTGGCAGACCTAGCTAGAAAAGCGAGCTGAATCATGATGGATGGCATATAGTAAAAGGGAAAGATAGCATTTTTTATCACATTCAATTAATTCATGGTTCACCAGCTAGCCTATTATAGTTTCTATAAGTAGAGACATAATAGTGAACCCGGAAAATTATTTTATGAGATCATGAGTTAAAACAGTGAATGTGAGAAGGCCATCTAGGGTTAGGCATACATGGAAAAGATGATCTAATTTTTTCGAGATGCTATATATCCTTAACTGGTGTATAGCGCTAGTGCTCTCAAGGTATGCTGGTCACACGGTCTATTTGCCTGTATAACTAGAGATTATGACTAGAAATTATTTCGTCATGTGCGAGTGGAAGATGATAGAGTTGGGATACGCCAATGACTTTGATATGGATAGAGTTCCATATCAAGATAGAATTGAATAGCTCAATCTGATAAAAAATATCTAATCCTGTCTCAAAAAGATTTTGAGTTATACTAGAGATGAGTCCATAATATTTATGATACGATAAATAGATAATTAGATATTAGATTTGGTGACGTCGAAATGATGCATAAGTGATGCCTAAAGAATGCTTAATCGTATGTGCATAATTCAGAGGATATTATGCTTAAAAAAACTAAACACTCAACACAAAATCTCCATGGGGCATTTAGATCGTGAAAAATTGTTGTTATCCCACAAGTGGGTAAAAGCTAGGCTAGTAACACAAAAGGGGATCCTTGTAATTGCTTCCATAACGATTATGCGCTAAAAGAGTTAGATACTATTATTGAATGTTACCTCCATTTATTATTAATTTCCCTTCAATTGGTATTTATAATATTTGCAATTTATGTAAAGAAAATATAAATAAAGTTAGAAATATATTTGGTTTTCTACAACGAGGCATCAAGTATATTTATTGATGCTTTTTTTATTATTTTATTTATACTTTATTTTATATGTATCATATTTTCAATATAACTTATGTTTTTTAAATCGTGGATGAAAATATATATATTTATATTATCTATGAAAAATAATTTATCGCAATAGCACATGCACACCTAATAAGTTCATAGTAAATAAATAAATATGTATAGATCTAGCAAATGGGTCGGATGGTTTCGGATTCAGGTCACTTTGGTTCAGTTATTTTTGGAGTTTTTACGTCATCAATTTTTTGGGACACTTTCGGATCGAGTCAATTATTTTTTAGCAGGTTCGGGTTGAATTTTTAGGGTCACATTTAAGATTGGAAAATTGGACCGAAACAGAAAATTGAACCATTAGCAATTCAATATGTTTGATTCAATTTGTGGTTTAACTAGTTCGGTTTTAACTTTTTTAGTGTCAAAGGTTAATTTTGACTTTTCATTCTCCCTACTTAAAATATATAATTAACATCATATGTAACTCATCATATCAGTCGGTTTGATTTTTTTGGTGTCTTGGGTCAACTTTGATCATGGTCAAACTTGACCAAACATGTCACTATTCATTGCGAAACTGTGATCTATATTTTAATTTTAATTTTTAATATCTTAAATGGACTTATTTTAACCTCAAATTTAATCTTCGAGTTTGTCTCAAATGTCACTTTTCATAACTCAAAAAAAATAATATTCAAGTTCCGAGTGGCACTATTCATCTTTGTAAGTACTATTCGCGACATGGAATGTAGTATTCAAAAACTCGAAATTTTTGGAGTGGTACATTGTGTATTAGATTTAAAATGTTATAATTTGATAAGAGAAAATTTGACAAAATACGATTAAGCGGCGGCAACAATACAAAATGGTAGATAAGTTATGAGCAGCAAAATAAGGATGATTTACCACATGAAGCGAAAAAAAATCGATAAAAAAATATGTAAAAATATGAATAGTGAAATATAAAATAAATTATGTGCCAATTATTATTTTCTGTTTTACTTTTTTTAAACTTTTTTGCAGTTCAAAATTCATTTAAATAATTAGATTTTTTTTTGTTTTCAATTAAATTTAATTTTTATATAAAATTGAAATGAAATATTCAATTGAAAAAAATTGGATCACATAATTGGATCATATTGAAGTTTAAGTAATTTTTAATTGATTTTTTAGGTTTTGGATTCGGACCGATCTTTTCTGATTTTTTTCTGGTTTGGATCGGATTTAGCTCACTACTTTTAAATAAATTTGGATCAAAATTTCAAGGTTCAAAAATTGCTGGATCAATGTATTGTGTAGGCATATATTTAGGGGTGAGCATGGTCGGTTAACCGGTTCATAAGCTCCAGTTCATTAACCAGTCCATTAATATTGGTTTTTTGAAATTCCAGTCCATTAACCAGTCCATTACCATCGGTTAACCAGTCCATCGGCTTCGAATTTTCGGATCGGTTATCCAATATTTTTCGGTTAACCATTATAATTATAAATATATTCATAAATAAAATTAAAATGTTCAAGGTACTTAAAAATTACAATTTTTTTACTATAATATAACATTATTGTTGTTAAAATAAAAATATTTGGTGGATATAAGCAAATTTGTTTTGAAAAATTAATAATTAATAAGTAAATATATTAACCGGTCCATAATCACTTTTAATTAGATAAATTGTTATACTTACTAATAGTCAATTTAAAAAACTTAAAAACTTTAAAATAATTAGTATAATGAAAAAAATACATGATCGCCTTTAATTAGGATAAATTGTTATAAATTATTAAAAATTAATAAATTAACTAAAATTCGGTTTCGGTTTCGGTTCGGTTAAACAGTCACATGAGTCAAAAACCATTAACCAGTCCATTAATATCGGTTTTTTCAAAATACTAACCATTAAACAGTTCATTACAATCGGTTAACCGGTCCATCGAATTCGATTTCGAATTTTTTTTCGGTTAACCAAGTTTATCGATTTTTTTATCACCCCTACATGTATTAGTGTCACATTTGTTAAAGGATCTTTTAATCTTTTTTCTCTCACCTTTGAAGCAAACAATAAATTAGCAGCAGTAGAATGCAGAATTACGGATCTCCTAAAATCAAATTTGTATTATTTCAATAATCAAAACCATAAATTGTACAAAAAGGAAAACCCTATGCCAATCTCAATCACAGGCAGCTGCGAAGTTAAGCCAATAAAGCCCTTAATCCCCCAGTTGCCTCGAAATTTTTCGTCTTTTTACTCTTCTCTTAATCTCCATTCGAATAAACAGAAATCCACCACCGTCGCCGCCATGAGAGGCCTCGTATCGAAAGCCAAACTCTTGACCACCACAACACGGGGCAACATTTCGGCTGGTAACACTCGTGCTTACAGTTTGGTTCCCATGGTGATAGAGCACTCTTCTCGAGGAGAGAGGGCGTATGATATCTTCTCCAGGCTTCTAAAAGAGCGAATTGTTTGCATCAACGGTCCTATTAACGACGATACTTCCCATGTGGTGGTTGCTCAGCTTCTCTTCCTTGAGTCCGAGAACCCTTCCAAGCCTATTCACATGTACCTCAATTCTCCTGGCGGCCAAGTCACTGCTGGTCCAGTAACCATAAACCTTCTTTCTGTTCTTTTCTAGTTAATTCTTGAAATTTTTTTGTTTAAAGTTTAATAGCATAGGAAAAAATTTGCTCTGCTTGTTGTATTGTGCAATTTTTTTCCAGATACTGCTATGCGAGAAATATGATGTTTTGGTTGATTTCTTTGTTTAGCGTAGTTTTTTATGATTGGTTTTATGACAGTCGATTTTTACTTCTTTTTTTTTTTAAATTTTTTTTCCTATGGATGCATATGTTTTTTGAAATTGTTATAGTGCTCACAGAGCGAAGGATTGCAATGGTCGACAATTGTTATTGTGCATTTCAATTGCTCTGCTTGTTATTTTACATTTACTCCCAATTGGGGATATGAACATTGAAGGTTTTGGTCCCTTCACGGTTTTCGAAACGGGTCAAGGACAGCAAGAAGTTATAATTTGAAAAGTAAATCACGCCTTATTGATTAATTAACCTTATAATTCTTTTTGCCTCTCAAGTTTCACAATTTTCATTCAAGTATGGAGCCAGTATGCAGCCGAGAGCTTTTCTTGTTCAGTTAATGAAATTATCATTTAATTTAAACCCTGATTGGTATCTTAACCTTGATTGATATGTTAACCTGGACGGTTATCTTTTAACTTATCTATTTTGAAAGTTCTTGTTTTCCTGGGATATGGCATTGTGTTAATTAAATTTAGTTCAATTTGATATTATTTAGACTATTTATCTTAGGCATTTGTAGTATTTGATTTAAATGATTTCCTAAGATATTGTCGTTGCATTTTTTATTTATGAAGGTCTTGCTATTTATGACACGATGCAGTATATAAGGTCTCCAATCAATACCATCTGTTTGGGTCAGGCTGCATCTATGGCTTCTCTTCTTTTGGCTGCAGGTGCCAAGGGTGAGAGAAGATCTCTTCCTAATGCTACAATTATGATTCACCAGCCATCGGGTGGGTACAGTGGGCAGGCGAAGGATATGACCATTCACACGAAGCAGATAGTTCGTGTTTGGGATTCATTGAATGAGTTATACTCAAAGCATACAGGGCGGACAGTAGATGTAATTCAGAAAAATATGGATAGAGATTATTTTATGACCCCTGACGAAGCAAAGGAATTTGGGATTATCGATGAAGTGATTGATCAAAGACCAATGGCTCTAGTGGCTGATGCCGTTGCTGGTGAAGGCAAAGAAAAAGGTTCAAATTAGCAGCAGACAGCGAGACTCTGTGAGAAGGTTTTCTTGTTTTTGATATTTTGCATCTGACTTTTTTCATACATCTAATAATATATGGATTCCATTGATTCTCAAATATACTATTATGTTTGGCTTTTTAATGTGGGTGTCTAGTTTATATTTCTTTTGATCTGTCTGCTAGGTAAAAATTGAAATTAAAATTCCTCTGATTAAGGGAATGATGAGCATCCGATTGGCTTGCCATTTTGAACGGCTCCATATCTTTTGCATCAAATAATGATGTGAAAGCCATTCCAATAGCATTTCTTACAATTTTGCTTTTCTCATATACTCTTTGGAAGTTTTCTACTTTCTGATGTTGTCTCCGAACGTTTCATATTCATGCTTTCTGATTTTATAATAGCAGTTAAAGAAATTCAAGCTTTCTGGTTTTATAATTGCAATTATAGGGATTTCAAGGCATGCTTAATATTGCATTACTATCATATATTGGCTCTTATTCTTTCTGCTTGTTTCGCTTCTTTTGAACATTGAATATATGTGGTGGCTGTGCTCCACTGTTTTCTTGAGTATACTTATCCGCATCTTCCCATTCCTTTTCTGTAAAGATTTTCTTGTTTGCTACATTAATGTTTTAATTAACTTTAATATTTTGCTCAGATTTTAGAGGGTTGTAAACCATGTGCTGTGCACCACTGCATTTGGATGGCGTGCAGCTCTTTGTATTGGTGCATGGAAATGTCGCCAGATTTTAGATTCATTTTCCTTCACAGTTCAAGTTTGTACCCTCATAGAAATGTTTTAAGTTGCTACTCACCCTTTGGATGCATCCAAGGATTTTATGGCTTTGGATAAAATCACTTCTAGTGGCAGCCTTGCTCACACATACAGTTGCCCATGCTTTTTAAAGCATTTCAATCCCAGATGGAAAATACAAAACAAGGATTTCAAATAGATTGGGAAAATGAAGGTGTACCTAACTTATGGGTTAATTATTTATATGGCCATAGAAGTATATGTTTGTGGTTATAAAAAAGAAGTTTGTATCAATAAAAACATCAAAGTTTTTATTAATACCGTAAAAATTAATTTTGACTCGGTCATATGATTATTTTTAAAAAAAAGTTGTAACAAAAAAAGTAATTTAGGCCGTGTCATAATATAATTTTCCAATGGTCCATTAAATTTTTGATGTTGAGGTGCTAACAGGGTGATTAATTTTCCATTGGTCCATTAAATTTTGTATGTTGAGCTGCTAACATGGTGTTTTATAATTGGTTGATGCTGAAAGTTTTTCAATCCTACTCTATACTATTATGATTGGGAAAATAATTAATCCCGCAACTTATCCTACTGTTGGCTGTTATGATGCGGGAAAATAATTAATCCCGCAACTTATCCTAGCGTTAGCTGTTATGATGCAAGCGCATGAGCCTCGTGTATAGAGCAAGCTTGTTTACCCACTTTTCAATCATTAATGGGGTAAGAAATTTTTTTGCTCTCAAATTATAAGAAAGGGTGTGAAAATAGATGGAAAATGCCTTCATTTTAAACAGTAAGTCGACACATCAGCATACATATATCAATTTTTTTTCCTAATTAGATTGCTGATTTGGATACTTTCTATCTCTGTCTCTTCAAATCAATAGCATAACTAATTAACACAATCTCATTTCTTAACATTTTCAAGAGCATTAACATTTTCTACCCTTGTAATACAATAAAAACAACCATGAATACTTAGTAACAACTAGCAATTCTGAAATGCTCATTTCCTTTTCACATATAGATCCCATTTTCACGAAACTTTCAATATTCTCTGCCTACAATCGATAACAAAAGGTACAAAAATGGAATTGTAGTTTATGAAGAAATAAAGAGTGTAAAAGATATAAAAGAATATAGAAACGGAAACGAACCAAGCTTAGAAAAATCCCCAGAAGCAAGGGCATCAGCATAATACTTATCGTTATAGCAAACAAGGAAGAGTGTAGTGTTGAGCTTCTTGAGCTGCATCGCATTCTTATCTCTCACTCCATTCAGCGATATTGACACCTCACGCCTTGCCCCCATTTTCGTTTCTTCCCATTCACTCGATCCACAGCCATAAATTTATCTACCTATGTACGTTATAACGATATTTAGAAGAGAGTTATGACACCACTAAGCTTAAGTATGTCAGAAACTTGTGGCTCATTTGTTGAATGTTCAACCCGATCAGAATGCGAGGTTACCCTGGGTGCCCTTTCGTCTTGGGATAGCCCAGTTTTAGATAGTTCCATTTTTTTGGGGTCAGTTGACTTCCTCTGAAATGGACATTTTCCAGTTGGGAGTTATCATTAATCAGAGCGGGTAGTCACATTCTAACATGACTTCATTGTTCAGAGTGGATTAAGCGATGATCCGATCGGATATAATTTTCAAGACTTAACTTGGGATGTCATCAAGTTTATTTAAATACCTTATGTGGATTGTGTAATAGTCATATTTGTTGAAAGTTGCTATAACACCTAAAATTTTGAGTCAGTTAAATCATAATTTTTAGACTGAAATTAATATTAATTAAGAAATTAAATAAAACAAAACAAAACAAAACAATGTGTTGATACTATTCTTGAGTTTTTGAAATAGTAATTCTGTCTAAATGGATTATATATATAAATAAATAACTAAATTAAAATAGATCGAAAAATATATGTATGTATATATAGATAAGTAAATGATAAATAAAAATATGGTACGTCCAGATTTTTCTAGAAAAATAAAGAAAGAAGAAGAAAATTAGAGAGGGAGAACGAGTGAGTTAGAAAATGGAAAAACTAAGAGAGAAAAGAGAAGAGCAGAAAAATGGAAAAAAAAAGAGAGAGAGAGAGGGAAAGAAAGACGGAGAAGACAAAATAATGAAAGAGACGGAGAAACGGAAAGAAGAGGGGTGATCTTTACCAGCACCGGCAATGGCCCTCACCAGTGTTGGCGACGAGCCCAACATCACTCCCTCACCGTGACGGCCTACCCTTTTTCACTTCGAGTAGCTACTGTTCCTTTTTTTCTCTTCCCTAGGATCGAAGCTTCTAGGCTACTTTCCTACCAACTCCGGGGGTGGATGCCAACACGAACACCACCACTGGACTCTTGGCAATCAAGCGATCCTGTTGATGTTGACCCGTCCTCCTCACTCTCCGGTGAAGAGCAGATCGAAAAAGTGGAAGCCGATGCCTTCCGACGGCAATTCCAACCAAACGGCACATCGTTTTGGTGCATGACCACTGGCAAAAGAGTTTCGACACCTTGAGCTCCCTTCCGGTGATGGATGTGTCTTTCCAGTGAGGCTCCAGCAAAGGGATTGGCAGAATTAAGCTTGATTTTGTGTCAAAAATCACATTAAAAAGGTATATGACTACCAAAATTTCTTTTCTATATGAAATTTAGTCTGTTAGCGATAATTTTTAAATATAGTTTGTGTGTTTATATGGTTTGTTAAATTGAATGATTAATTGACTATGTTGTTTGATGAACTGACTTGACTAAACTGAAATTAAATTAACATATGAAATTTTTGGGTGTGTATAAGTAATAGGGAAAAATTAAATTGCCTGCCATTTGATGAATCAATGCTAGTAGTATATAATTAGCAGCTATATGGATTAAATTGCAGATGTTAATTGGCTTATTGAATTTGTAAAATTATGCAATTGGCCTATTGAATTTGCAAACTTACCTTCCATAAAATTGTTTTTTTAATTTTACTTGTATGTTAGGAATAAGGAGATTGTAATCTATTTATATTGATGAATTGTTACTTGAATCATATAGATAGATGATATAAGGACTGAAATTTCATTGTGAATTGGCTTGTTAAACTGGTAAGTTTAGTTTTTATTAAATTGAATGTATTATACCTATACATGAATTGAGATTTTGTTTGAATGGGTGATAAATGATCATGAGTATAAAAAAATAAGATATGCGTGTTAATGATATCGTGTTATATATAAGAGATATAAGTTAATTATAAGAAATCCTAATGAATTTAAGTCAAGAAAGTGAAATTCAGGTCCAGACAAAATAATTGAAAACTTAAAATTTACATTAGGAAATTAGATTTGACATGACATGCTAAGGTGATACCTTATGTAAGCATGGTAATAATTCATGTATATGTATTAAAAATTAATGGTAACTGAAATTAGGCGTAGAAAAGTGAAAGTTAAGGATGAATTAACGCGTAAGGAATGTTTGATGTTGAATAACCAGTTAGTTTACCTAAAACTCCTAATATATATAAGTGTAAAATATGAACCTAATGTATGTTATTTTAATAGAATAAGGTTAAAGTAACGAAACTAGGAATGAATACGTAAAGAGAGCAAGCTTAAATATAAGTGTAGAAACCGGGTCCCGAGTCGGGTTTAATGTTAAAAAAAAAATGGCGATGGCAATGGAAATTTTGGGGCCTTTTTTGGGGCCTTGATAATTCCTCCGAAAAAATATATAATATATATAAAATAGGTAGGTAGGTTAAATTAAAAATTAGATTAAAGTGCATGAAAAATTAAGATTAGTTAATATTATTAGTTAATTGATTAGTTAATATTATTGGGTAATTAAATTTGAAAAAAGAAAATAAATATAGTGTTTAATTAGATAAATTAGATGTGATAATTTAATTAGGTTGATTAAATTAAATAGGTATAAAAATATAGAGTATTTAATTCATAGAGGGTTTAATTAATTAATATGTAGTAATTTGAGTAAAATAATTAAAATCAAAAAAATCAGAAAATAGAAAAATGGAGGAAATTACCATGTGCACCTAATTAACCCTAATGGTGGGATATAAAAAGAAAGAGATGAGCAAAAGAGGGGCCCTCGGCAGACCAAGAAAAAGAAAAGAAAAGAGAGAGCAAGAAGAGAGAGCAAGGGGGAAAACCCAGGAAACCAAAAGAAAAGAGAGAGGAAGGAGGCGAGGCCTCCGCCAGCCAGCCACGGCGCCGAACTGCCACACGTGCCCCGCCGGAGTGAAGAGGAGACCCGGACGAAGCCAATGGTGGTCGCCGATCAGCCGCATTCGCCGGCGTGGAGGAGATCGGCGAGGGAAGAGAGGATGCTGCCGACGCGACTTCCAGCCTACTCCGGCGACCTAACGGCGCGTGACCGGGGTGAGCAAAAAAACCGATGGATTTGGTTAACCGAAAAAAAATTCGAAACCGAATCCGATGGACCGGTTAATCGATTGTAATGGACTGGTTAATGGTTAGTATTTTGAAAAAACCGATATTAATGGACTGGTTAATGGTTTTTGACTCATGTGACTGGTTAACCGAACCGAAACCGAATTTTTAGTTAATTTATTAATTTTTAATAATTTATAACAATTTATATAACAATTTATCCTAATTAAAGGCGATCATATATTTTTTTTCATTATACTAATTGTTTTTAAGTTTTTTAAATTGGTTATTAGTAAGTATAATAATTTATCTAATTAAAAGTGATTATGGACCGGTTAATATATTTACTTATTAATTATTAATTTTTAAAAATAAATTTGCTTATATCTACCAAATATTTTTATTTTAACAACAATAATGTTATATTATAGTGAAAAATTTGTAATTTTTAAGTACCTTGAACATTTTAATTTTATTTATGAATATATTTATAATTAAATGGTTAACCGAAAAATATTGGGTAATCGATCCGAAAATCCGAAACCGATGGACTGGTTAACCGATGGTAATGGACTGGTTAATGGACTAGAATTTCAAAAAACCGATATTAATGGACTGGTTAATGGACTGTGGCTTATGGACCGGTTAACCGACCATGCTCACCTCTACCGGCGGCGATGGACTCCCGGCGTTCCGATCTACCTCGTGGCGGTGGAGGTGTCAACCACCGACGGCCTCCGGCGAGGAAAATCCGGTAAGTCCTATTTATATTTATTTATTTTAAATATATTATTATTATTATTATTAATTAATTAATATTAATATTAATATTATTATTATTTTGGTTATTTATTATTATTTATTATTCTGTTTTATTATTATTATTATTATTATTATTATTGTATTTACTTAATATTTATTATTGTGTTTATTATTATTTTTGTATATATTTAGTTATTATTATCTATTGTTGTGTTTTGTTATTACCATTTTAATATCATTATTATTATTATCTTGGTTGTTATTATTATTATCATTATATTGTTGTATTAGTGTTATTGTTAATATTATTTACTTTATGTTCATTTTATTATTATTATTATTATTTTTATTATTATGTTATGTTCATTTATTTTATATTATTATTATTATTATTATTATTTATTTTGTTATTATTATTATTATTATTATTATTATTATTATTATTATTCTCGTTATCATGATTATTTCATGTTTCTTTATTATTGTCACTATTGTTATTATTATTGTTATTATTTTACTATTTTATTATTATTATTACTTTATGCTTATTTATTATTTATTATCATTATCATTTTATGGCATTATTATTAGCATCATTATAATTGTCATTTTTTTATTCATCAATTCTCAATTTATTTTATTCATTCATTTATCGATTTATTTATCATTTAATTTAATTTAATCCATTATTAACTTTAATTATTTTCCCAATTTACTTTATCCAAGTATTCATTTACTTGTTTATCTATATTTATCTTTATTTTGGATTTTTTGGCACTAATTGTGTTTATTCATTTTGTGAGATAATATTATTTGTTCTTGGGATGGCTTGGATGTGAGATGACAACATTGGCCCAATGTTGAGCATTCCCACCCGGTTTAATTCTTCTAACCTTGTCTCTTGTTTTATTTTTATTTATCTTTATTATTCATTATTATTTTATGTAAATTATTTTATATCGCTGTAATAAAAAGGGATTAATGTTTTATAGTAATTAATTTGGATTTTTTGTAAAACTAAGGACCAATGTCCTGTTTTCATCCAATAAATTCTTCACTAAAAATCGCTTTATAATAAATACATGCAAGGACCAATGTCCTCATTATTAATGAATAACCCGTTTTATGCATGTATTGCACTTTTACAAATGGGAGTTGTATTCCGCTCCTAGTGTTATTGTAATTTATTCTTGAATGCTTTATTTTGGATTTTGCTTCCATTTACCGCTTTTAACGTGAATGATTGCGCTTTAATCAAATTGCATCGTGTGGAGAGAGAGCGAACTAATAAACTCAAAATTTGATCGTAAAATTAATCAAGGTAGAAATAGATGAGAAGTCCCGAACCCAGCTCTGGTCTTTGGACTCAAAGAGGCGAGAGGTCTATCCGATCACTCGTTGGAACTAAGACCTCTAAGCACCTCTTGTGTCACGAGACTTAGACGTTAATCCTAGGCTCTTTTGGAAGAGAGGTTTACCCTCTAAGACCCCTTTGGTTGGCCCAAAATGGATAATAAGCGCAGTCTTAGGCTCTCCGAGGCGAAAGAAACTTTCCCAATGTTCTATTGGGTGGCGACTCCATGAAACCTCTTTGTTGCCCAAAATAGATGCACTCGCAATTCATTGCAAGTTGCCAACGGACCCATAAATGCCCCGATCGCCCTCGAGCGTGCGGCACGCGGGGCCCGGCGCGCGTCACAGTGGCGACTCCACTGGGGACATGTTCGAGACTTCGATTCGAAAGTAACTTGATTAAAATTTATGATTAAGTTTTAGTTTATAAATTTCGCTCTTCTTTCAAAATTGCATTACATCCCATTAGAGCCTTAGATTATGCTAGATTGGTCCCCCTATTAACTCCGGTGCATTCCCGAAGCACGACCCTATGTTCACTCAATGTAGGGAAGTGTTAAGGATAATCACCAGCCCAAGCCTTGTGCCATCACGGTATATTAAATGGTGACCCGATCGGTCGTTACGCTCGTGATGAGCTAGACCCGTCGGCATGGATCATGCTTGGGTAGCCCTAAAATATCATCACCTTGGACCAAAGCCCATGTAATGGACATAGATACTTCCACTAGGGGGCATGCGCCATAATACGTTGGTTGTGTAGTGGGTTATTGTGTATTGAATAAATCCAAATAAATTTAGATGTTCACTCCTTAAAGGTTTTCATACCCCGAGGGGCGTGTTTTGGTTTATTCGGATTGTTTAAATACACGATAGCCGAAAATTCATTTGCATGCGCATTTAATAATGAGAGTTCGTACTTTACAACATGCTGTACGTGCTCATTGGGTTTCCCATTAACCCATGGGTCAAGCCTACCTAGGGAAAGAGCTCGCACGACCTCCTGTGTGATAGAAATAGGGCTGGGAGGAACTCTTTTCTTGTATGTGTATGTGGTTGTGCATTTCTTTTATGAGTAATAATAGTAAATAAAACACATGCATTTGGTCTCATGTATAATTCTTTTCATACAATAATAGAACCTGTGAACTCTGTATATAAAATTGCCTGTATCATAATTTGTGAATATGAACATGACATGTATTTGTCCTGCATGTACATACATAGCAGCGCTTGTCGCGACTCACACCAACATTATGACATCCATCACGCACCATAGCCAGTACATGCGGCATACGTCTCCAAAGGTACGTGTCGACGTGCATCATTGCACGCATAGACATACTACTACCATGACATGTATAAAAAAAAATATCAAATCAAAATAATGCATTCATAATGTGTTATAGGATGTACATATCAACATACTCACATTGCATATGTGCATAAACATTGTGTGCTAGGGCATACACATACCGCTGCATATCATAGAGTACACATATTAGCATATATCATTAGGTCGGTCATTATACATATCATGCACGACAGACACTACAAGAAAATTGATTTTTAACGACCAAAATTTAGCGAGGGGATAAAAATCCGGTCGTAAAAATATACCAATAACGAAAGAAAAAAAATCCGGTCGTTACTTCTTAATTTTTATTACCATTTAACAAAGGGTTTTAAATCCGGTCGTTGAAACAATATGAATCCGGTCGTTACTGTCCAGGAAAATTGGCGGGACTTCTATTAGGCTTACCTCCAAAATAATTACTCATTATTTCGCAAAAATATAACACGAAACAGCCATACCCACGCAAAACTAAGATGAAAAAAATCAAAAAATAGCAAACCCAGAAGATGAAAAAACAGCAAAAAAACGCAAATCCGTTTCTGATCTTCCAAACCTAACCTAAACCTAATAGAAATGGCAGTTGTAGTAGAAGCAATCGCTTCGTTTATGCCATAGCTGCTTCAATTTTCTTGGGTTTGCAAGATCCAGATTTAATATTTGCTGGTTTAATCGGTCTAGGGCGCCGTGCAATTGGTGATTACAGGTGAGAAATTGAAAAAACCCTTCTTTCTCTCCTCTCTTGATACCAGTTGAATATCTATTTATTTCTAATCTTCTCATCTTCCCGTCGAATAGGAAAATAGGGCATACCAACTCTAAGATGTTTTGAGGATTTGCATTTCTGTTAGGATAATCTATCACGTAAAATGGGTAAGTAATTTGGTTTTATTTTTGTTCTCATTTTTTCGGAAGCTATCCCCTGCTAAATTTTTTTTGGGTATTTCTGATTTCTGATTTTTTGATTTCAAAATCGTATCTGCTACTTTTATGGGTTTGCATAATTGTCTATATCGATTGAATATTCTCTTTCATTCCTTTTTTTTTTCTCCATTAATTTCTTTTTCTTGCCTCTGTTTAAGAAGCTATGGCTGCATATGGAGGCTGAGAGCAACGGAAGCTACAATGCGGTACTGTTTGTTTCCAATAGTAAATTTTTCTCAATAGTTATTTTTTTCACTGCCCTGTGGTTGCTTATTCTATAGTTTGTTATATGATCGATCATATTGTTGTAAGATTGGTCAAGCATTTTTGTAAATTTAAGCAATTGGAGAAATGACTGCATGCTATTTTGATTGATATAGTTATTTGATTTCATTTTCTTATGTTATCCTCAACTTATTTGTTTGTTATATTTATTTACTATTTTGATTGATATAGTTGCCATTTCTTTCTCAAAGAGATTGTAAGATAAGCCAACCAACATGTTAGGATAAGGATGCAATGTTGTAATGCTGTTTAGAGAACTTAAAGATGCCGTTAAAAGAATTTTACTCAAATCCATGTTTTCCAGGGTTTCAAATTGGTTTACAGAGACCAAGTTTCTTTAAGTTGGCAACTTCAAGGGGAAAGGGCCTGTGGAACAATTGTCCGACAAGCCTAAAGAAATTGATGGGGGTATGCTGCTTTGCAAGTTATTGAATCCTAAATCAATCCAGGTTTATTGTAATTATAAATTTTCTGAATTATTATCCTTTTATTGTTATTGGTTCTATACATAGATACATGGATCTGATGTATTCTTTTTTAATTGCTAAACATTATCTGGGAGTTTTGACTTCAAATTAATTACCAGGTGCTATCCTTCCAAGTTTTCCTAAAATATGTGAACCATTAACTTATTGGCATTTTTTTTCCTTAATAAGCCAAAAGCTTGAATAAATAAGAGGAAATTACTCAGCATGATAATATTACACTTCATGATTTTAGTAGTTTCTCTGAATTGCTATAGATGCTTAATAATGGTAGTGTATAGAGGTAGCAAAATTAGGTCCCGCCCAGAAATTTGACCCAAACCTGTTATAGTTACTTAACAATGGATATAATAATACATATGAAATATCAAAGAAATATGTAACAACTGGCACATATCATAGAAATATAATATTTAAAAAATAAAACATAATTCATTTTGTTTTTGAATTATTACTTCCCACCAATTCTGATATTAAAATAAAGAGTGCAAATGGAAGGGTTTTTAGATACAATACTATTGTTTTATCTTGACAGAAAAAAAACTCTAATAGAGAAATGAGGCTTAAAGATAATCCTTAGCAGATAGAAGAACAGGCTACCGAATTTCATGGATCTTCATTCCGCTTTTGTTGCATAGATTCGGCTTAGATAAGTTCTTCTTTAATTGAGCACAATACTCTTGCTGCATCACTTATGTCAATCTGGTCCTTGGGTGATACAACAAAGCATGCTGCTCCAATTTCAAAGATTGAAATCAGCCATTCTTGCATCTTATTTCTCATCGTTTGAGAATGGGTTGCATTTGTGTTATTATCTTCATTATCCTTGCATATTATACATGGATCTGCAATTTGAAGTACTTGCTCGGCCACTGTGGCGTTGGAGGACTCAACGGAGCTATCTATCAAGTCACCACCTTAGCAGGTCCTTACTTTTCCCTGTTCCATTTTTATTTATTGGGAATTTTCTGCTGTGCAGCGTTTGGATTTGCTTTTGAACTTCTATAGATTTGACATTTCTGTGCTCAATTTATGTTTGGTTGTGTTTTATGCATTAATGATTTTGGAATTGTTATTTTTATTAGTTGTGAAAGATGTCGATGTTCTGTTTAACAAAAATGCAGAATGTTTTTGTTAGTTATAAGAAGCTTGTTCCAGTCTTAGAAGACGATCATTAAACTTTCACCCTAATAATTTTTCCATCAGAATTAACCGATTTATAACTAGAATATAATCAACTATTATTTGATTGCAATAAAGATAAGTTCTCCATCAGAATTTTGCTTATATCTCTCTCCTTATTTTTACAGATTATATGCTCAAAATAGAGAAAAATGCAAACACATGTGAAGAAACTAGAAACTTTGTTGACAAGGAGAAAATGTAAAAGCATTCACTCTGGTCTTGTCAAGATTTTATATAAATTGGTAAATCAGGTATCAAATTTAGAATTATTATTGCCTGTTTGAGTGTAGTTTTTAATATATGTTGTCCATCAAATGCATCATATTTGTATGCTTATTTTAGTTTGTTCATAATCTTATAAAATCAATAATTGCAGAATCAAGCCATCAGCTGCATGTCCATCATGACTATTTGGCTAGTTCTTATCATGACTTTTTACACAGATGTGAGAGCAGAAGGTGTGAAGCAAGGATTAGAAAGGTATTTCTTTAAATCTTCAAAGCTATCCTACATAATTTCAAGCATATTCTTACATTTTTTGGTAACTAATAATTCTTGCAGCTTCGAACAAGGTGGAATTTCTCCAAAGTTTGTCATAATTGATGATGGATGGCAATCCGTTGGAATGGATCCCACTAGTATTGAGGTTAAAGCTGATGACTCAGCCAAGTAAACACTTGAATCATAATTGCTCCTCCTTTTCTATACTACTACTATCTTTTATGCATTGACTAACGATTTTCAGTTCTTGTTCTTCTTTTGTTGTTCAGCTTCACAAACAGATTAACACATATCAAAGAGAATCACAAATTCCAGAAAAATGGTAAAGAGGGCCACAGGGTACTCTATGCTGATAATTTCTTTTATGAAACCTTCAGGTATGTTTATGTGTGGCATGCAATAACAGGATACTGGGGAGGTGTAAAACCTGGTGTAACTGAAATGGAACACTACGAATCAAAGATGATATATCCAGTTTCTTCGCCTGGGGTTAAATCTAATGAGGATTGTGGTTGCTTGCAAAGCATGATATCAAATGGCCTTGGACTTGTGAATCCTGAGAAAGTTTACAGCTTCTATAATGAATGCCACTCATATCTTTCATCTGCTGGAATTGATGGTGTCAAAGTTGATGTCCAGAACATCCTTGAAACTCTTGGGGCAGGCAATGGTGGGAATAGAGTAAGTGTCCATTCTTGATTTCCCCCTGACTTGTTTTCCAATTTTTCTCCATGGTTTAATATGTTGCAGACTTGAGAAAGAAGACTACTGTGATAACTGTTACTACTATTACCATTTTCATTAATAACTGGCAGATAATGTTGGAGACGGATCTGAATCTATTTGTGAATGTGATTTTGGAACAAAGTTTGCTCTAATGAACTTTAAAACTAATGCTTTGTAATCTTTTTGCATGCAACCTGAACATACATTATGGTTTCTTGTATTCTAAATTGTGAGAATATCATGATTTGAGATAGCTAAAGTCTAACCTTTATTTCCAGGTTAACACAGTTGTAGTTGGTCTTGGAGCTGGTTTACTTCCTATGTTTCTCCATATATGCAGTTTTTATAATTTAATCCTCTTTTAATTACAAATTTATGTTTTAAATTCTACAGGTCTCCAAAACAATGGACAATGAAGATATAAGGTTCATTATGCATTGTTTTAGAATTTTTATATTTTAAGGTGAATAGAAAATGATATAGATAGGGGTTGTTTTTATATTTTATATTTGTATATGATACAATGTCAAACAATTTCGAAATATCGATATATTTTGTATCTGATATTTTGCAATCTATGAAAAAACTATTTATTATAATTTTGGATATATATATGTGTGTGAATGATCTGTACAGGTAATAGTCAAATAAAATATTTTATTTATTATGAAAATTTAATATTAATTTCTGAATTTTTTTTCAACGATGAAAAATCCGTGACTATTTTTAACTATCGAATATTTTTTCATTGATAGTGAATACAATGAAAGAAAAAACTTGTCGGTAAAAAATATCCTCAACGACCAAAATTTTTTTCGTTGAAAGCGAATAAAATTAGCAAATGGAAAATTCGATCAGTAAAATAGTATTTTTAATGACATGAAAGGTTGAAAAGTGAATATAATTAACGAAAGAAAAATCTGGTCGCTAAAAAGTATTTTTAACGACCGGAAATTCCTTCGTAAAAGTGAATACAATTATCGAAGGGAAAATCCGGTCGCTAAAATATATTTTTAACGACCGGAAATCCCTTCGTTGAAAGTGAATACAATTAGCGAAGGGAAAACCCGGTCGCTAAAAATCACTTTTCAACGACCGGAAACATTCCGATCGTTAAAGACATTAACGACCGGATGTAATATCCGGTCGTCTATACCTTTAACGAAGGGGCTTTTACCGACCGTATTTTCCGGTCGTTAAAGGTTTTTAACGACCGGATTTTAACTTTTAACGACTGGATTTCCCTTCGTTAAAAAGCATTTTTCTTGTAGTGAGACATCCTGCATCTTTCACATTGTGTGCCATATCATGAACATACATTATCACGCATGCGTTATGCCATGCACATAAGAATGCTGCATCATGCATGTTAGTCACTATATATACCATGTCACGTTCTGTATATGCATACCATGTAAATATACATACTTTGTAAACATCATTCATCTCTTGCAACCATTTTTTATCTCATGTCAGATGTATTGTTTGTATATATTTCGCACTTCTATGTATGTGTTTTGCCATCCCTCACGACCCATTGGTGCATATTATCATGCTAGATCATCATCATCTTAAATCACATACGTATTACTATCATGTCGTGTGCACATGCACCATGTATTGTAAACATCAATCCCCATGTTGTGTCATGTTTTACACTCATACCTTCATTACACGCTGTTTACATGTACACTGCAAATTTATGCATGCACGTTATTTATCATGTAGTGTTTACACACTCATATTTTTTCCCAGGTGTTTTACACACACAAATCTTTGCACATATTTCATGTACGCATTTTTATACAAATGTTTTTACACATGTTTCGTACATACAGTTCCTTACACGCATTTCTAATATGCATTATGCTATTGCATATGCCATTCCATATACATGATTTTTAATGCATAGTTTGTACATATTTTATAAAAAGAAGAAGAAAAAAAAATTCTCTATTTGCTTAAACAATTTTTGTGTATATACATTTTGATAGAATCAATTTTTTTTTTAAGCCATATCCCAAAATGCTGTCATGTTTACACCTCATTAAGGTACTTCTGATTCAAGGTTTGACTCTGCCTAAGTAGTTCTCAACTATGGATGGATTTGATCTTAACTCTAGAAATCTGAGTTTCATTTCACTTTGAATTAAGTAAGGGGTATATATGTTTGGTCTTTAAGAGCTAGATCACGTGAAGATATTTGACCATACCATGTCATTTCTAAGTTCATAGCACTTTTGGCCTATTTTAAAAATAAACTGGAAAAAACTAGTTGCAATTAGGGGATTGGATGAAAACTCACTAAGAGCACTAGAACCTTTCCGATTACCTGTCAAAGCGACTCCTGGATAAGGCTGAATCTAGAAAATGATTTAGGCACCATTTCTTTGTATAGCTCTCTAAATGACCATTTCCTACCCTCATTTCAAAATCGCTTGCTAGCCCGTTGAGCTTTTATTTTGGTATGCTAAATGCGTACCGATTTTATTGTTATACACATTAAAACTACCGTTCGCCTAAAATAATTTTGGCTTCCCCTTAGAAGAATGGCTGCTCTAGTAAGGATGGATGTATATTTCGATATCCGCTTGAGCTATCCGAAAATTGCCCTAGTGAAAGTGGGATTACACTTCTGAAAGAGATTTTTAATCATTAATGATCTTTGAGGCTTGGCCATTGGCAATCCTTTGAGCCATAAAAATTTGCCCCGATGAAAAGGGGTCTACATTTCGAGAAGGGAATTTCAACCATTGATAATTTTTGGGTCACTAAAAATCACCCTGATAAGGATGGGTCTACCCTTTGAAAAACGAATTTGCGATCATTGATAATTTTTGGGCTACACTTCAGGAAAGTGATTTAAATCACCAATAAATCTTTTGGGTAATTAGAGACATAAATTTGTGAAGAAAAAGAGAGAAGAAAAAAAAATAAAAAAAGAAAAAAAAAGAAAAAAAAAAAGAGAAAAAGAAAAAAAAAGAAGAAAAAAAAAGAAAAAAAAAAGAAAAAAAGAAAAAAAAAGAAAAAAAAAGAGAAAAAGAAAAAAAAAACAAAAAAAAGGATCGAAAAAAAAATCGAAATTGAAGAAAAATCAAAGAAAAAAAAAAGAAGAAGAAGAACAAGAAGAAGAGCTTAGGTGATACCCTTTGACAAGTTCGGTGGTTATCTTTTTAACTAAATTGTTATGTTGAGCTTGATGAGTTCATGTATTACCAAATCCAAATTCAAGAGTATCTGGACAGTATACAATTGGGGTTGAGAATGGTCCTTTCATCCGTCGAATGAACGTTGCGGCCATTTTTCTCTAGCGACCTGATCCTCCTTTGATAGCCAATTACCTAAGCCTAACGTTACAACCAAAGTAAGACCTCTTGATTCTTGGTTTGGCCTTATCTAATTAGCGGAGATGACCTTCTGATAAGGTTTGGTACGTAGGAAGAGGCATATGATGTTTCTTGAGCTTCAAGCGAGAAGCCATAAGTGCATTTATGCATTCGAGTTGAGTCTTGTCCTCGACATTGCATCTAGAATTTGCTTTCAAATGATCAAAAATTATGTTTTGGCCTTTTGCACATACACACAGAGATCGCGTGGTATGCCTCGTATTTACATGCTGATTTAGTAAACATTGATACTTACGTGTTTACCTCCTTACACTTCATTGGGAATGGCTCCCGAATTCTTTTGCTGAGATTGAATCGGTTGAGAATGTGGTCCATTCAATATGCTCAAAGGCACATAAAAACTTGAATTTGAGGTACCTAATAGGTTGCACTCACTTTACAATCTTGGGATATTTCTTATCACTACTCATGAAGATGACACTTTGCATATACCCCAGCAATATCATTTGTACATATGCTTTCTACCAATGTTTTTACACGTAACTGTAGCAAACATCCTTATAAATAAATTTTACACGTATAATTCTTGGTGCATGTCTTTTGGCATAAAATTTTTAGCGAGTATATTTCATAGATACTTTGGCATACGTGCTTCTCTAAGGTTCATTTTTATAATCACTTATTTTTGCGCATTTCGTGGGCATATCTTTTGCATGCATCTCACGTGCACATCATTTGCATGCATTTTGTACATGTATATATGATTTTTGTTCTGCGTTTGTTTCATATGCATAGTTATCCATGCACACATCACACACATCCAATGCTTCGCATAGCCTTCATGTATATAATGACTCCCACCTATCTTTGCATGTGATTCTTCACGCCTGTGCCAGTGAATGGCTCTTTACCCTCACAAGTATGATCATTTGTATATATTTTGCGTTCATAATCCTCTTACATATGTTTGATCTTTTGCATGCATTTCTCGCTCATGATCATTTACAAATATTTTACAGAATATGATTCTTTGCACACATTCTATAATCTTTTATCATGTATGTGACTATGGCTTATATGTCATGTACGCAATTCTCTGCATGCATATCATATTTGTAATCCATGCATAGTACACACACTACACACTTAAATTTCGCTCATGCATAACATCTCATGTCATTTCATACATGCATAGCATTTAGATTTCATATATGCATAACTTTGTGTGCCATCTCAAACATACATGGCTTTTCGCATGCATTCCATGCATACATGGCTTCTCGCACGCATTCCATGCATACGAAGTGTCCTGTGTCCACTAGATGATGTACGTCAATCTCAACCTCGTGACTTCACATGTTGGCGTTTCTCAAGCCCTCTGAGGAGGCACATCCTTTAAGTCCTCTGGCGAAGCAAAATTTGAAAGTCCTATGAGTAGGCAAAATCTCAAAGTCATCCGAGTGGGCAAAAAAATTTATAAGTCCTCTAAGGAAGCAAAGATCTCAAAGTCCTCTGAGGAGGAAAAATCTGAAAGTCTTTTGAGCAGGAAGCAAGCCTATTCATACATGCCATACCGGGGGCAAGCAGGTAAGTTTTTCTATCATAAGATGTACGCTCACACACATCACATGAAGTGTACAAAATCCGAATTCTAATGTATGTATACATTTCGCGCACATGCTCCCATACACACACAATATTTTGTATATATTGCCATGTACGTGACTCAGGAGAAAGGTCCGAATAGACACCATACTTAAAGGTGATCCAGATAATGGGTTCAGCCCAACATTATTAGGCACTACCCAGAAAAGCGAGCCTGTTCATACACGCCGTGCCGGGGGGCAACCGGGTAAGCAACATAACTTTCAACCGATCTCTCATCTCTAGAGGCTCAAAATCAAAGTCTCTCAGTGAGCATTAAAGCCTCTCAGTGAGCATCAAAGTCTCTCAGTAAGCATTAAAGCCTCTCAGTGAGCATCAAAGTCTCTCAGTGAGCATTAAAGCCTCCCAGTGAGCATTAAAGCCTTTCGGTGAGCATCCAAGTCTCCCAATGAGCATCAAAGTCTCTCAGTGAGCATTAAAGCCTCTCAGTGAGCATCAAAGCCTCCCAGTGAGCATAAAAACCTTTCGGTGAGCATTCAAGTCTCCCAATGAGCATCAAAGTCTCTCAGTGAGCATCAAAGTCTCTCAGTGAGCATCAAAGTCTCTCAGTGAGCATTAAAGCCTCTCAGTGAGCATCAAAGTCTCTCAGTGAGCATTAAAGCCTCGCAGTGAGGATCAAAGTCTCCCAGTGAGCATCAAAGTCTCTCAGTGAGCATTAAAGCCTCCCAGTGAGCATCAAAGCCTTTTGGTGAGCATCCAAGTCTCCCAGTGAGCGTCAACTGACAACGACCCCAACAGGCAGGTGCTGCCACAGGTACGTATCTCTTTTATAATTTACCCTACAAATTTGCGTTTTCCTTTTTTTGCAAAAAAAAAAGAAAGTTCAAGATAAACATCAGCGATAGAGTAGATCGCAACCGGGACTGCAGTTAGAGAACACTGCATCTCACAATCGAGGTTGTAGTCAGAGCGCACTACACCTCACAAGGCGGGATTGCAGTTAGAGAACACTGCATCTCACAATCGAAGTTGTAGTCAGAGAGTGCTACATCTCACAGTTCACGCGGTAGTCAGAGAGTACTACGCACCTTGCAGATCGGATGGGGTTTAGCAAGGGAACTTCATCAAACCGAGATTGTAGTCAGAGAGTACTACATCTCACAGTTCACGCGGTAGTCAGAGAGTACTACGCACCTTGCAGATCGGATGGGGGTTAGCAAGGGAACTTCATCAAACCGAGATTGTAGCCAGAGAGTGCTGCATCTCACAGTTCACGCGATAGTCAGAGAGTACTACCCACCTTGCAGATTGGATGGGGGTTAGCAAGGGAACTTCACCAAACCGAGATTGTAGTCAGAGAGTGCTACATCTCACAGTTCGCACAGTAGTCAGAGAGTGCTACGCACCTTGCAGATTGGATGGGGGTTAGCAGGGGAACTTCACAATTGAAGTCGCAGTTAGAGAACACTGCTCTTCACACAGAGGTTGGAGTTAGAGAAACTACACCTCACATCGTGCAGGCCGAGACGAGGCTAGCGGTACAAACCAGCCACCGTGCAGACCGAGACGAGATTAGCGGGGAGCCAGTGATACAACAGATCGCAAACAGAGGCTATAGTCAGAGAGTACTACATCTCACAAACTCCGTGCAGGCCGAGATGAGGCTAGCGGAACACTCGTGGTAGAATAAACCACAGATCGAGGTTGGAGTTAGAGAAACTACACCTCACACCGTGCAGGCCGAGACGAGGCTAGCGGTACAAACCAGCCACCGTGCAGACCGAGACAAGGTTAGCGGGGCACCAGCGATAGAACATATCGCAAACAAAGGCTGTAGTCAGAGAGTACTACATCTCACAACTCCGTGCAGGCCGAGACGAGGCTAGCGGAACACTCGTGGTAGAACAGACCACAGATCGAGGTTGTAGTCAGAGAGCACTACATCTCACAAACTGCATGCAGGCTGAGACGAGGCTAGCAGAACACTTGTGGTGGAATAGACCACAGATCGAGGTTGTAGTCAGAGAGCACTACATCTCACAAACTCCGTGCAGGCCGAGACGAGGCTAGCGGAACACTCGTGGTAGAACAGACCATAGATCGAGGTTGTAGTCAGAGAACACTGCATCTCACAAACTCCGTTCAGGTCGAGACGAGGCTAGCGGAACACTCGTGGTGGAACAGGCCACAAATAGAGGTTGTAGTGAGAGAGCACTACATCTCACCAAAGCTGCGCGAGCTGAGATGTGGCTAGCAGAAGCAAGTTGAGACGAGACCGGTAAGGGCACATGTACCAGCGCCAACAAGGTCCGGCATCCCCAGGTATGTAATTCTCTCTCTTCCTTCTTTTAATTTTGGCTCACCTAGGTGTCTAGGCACTAGTTTCTCTAAAATTGGGAGCAACTGTAGACACCGGGTCCCGAGTCGGGTTTAATGTTAAAAAAAAAAAATGGCGATGGCAATGAAAATTTTGGGGCCTTTTTTGGGGCCTTGATAATTCCTCCAAAAAAATATATAATATATATAAAATAGGTAGGTAGGTTAAATGAAAAATTAGATTAAAGTGCATGAAAAATTAAGATTAGTTAATATTATTGGTTAATTGATTAGTTAATATTATTGGGTAATTAAATTTGAAAAAAGAAAATAAATATAGTGTTTAATTAGATAAATTAGATGTGATAATTTAATTAGGTTGATTAAATTAAATAGGTATAAAAATATAGAGTATTTAATTCATAGAGGGTTTAATTAATTAATATGTAGTAATTTGAGTAAAATAATTAAAATCAAAAAAATCAGAAAATAGAAAAATGGAGGAAATTACCATGTGCACCTAATTAACCCTAATTGTGGGATATAAAAAGAAAGAGATGAGCAAAAGAGGGGCTCTCGGCAGACCAAGAAAAAGACCAAGAAAAAGAAAAGAAAAGAGAGAGCAAGGGGGAAAACCCAGGAAACCAAAAGAAAAGAGAGAGGAAGGAGGCGAGGCCTCCGCCGGCCAGCAACGGCGCCGAACCTCCACACGCACCCCGCCGGAGTGAAGAGGAGACCCAAACGAAGCCGATGGTGGTCGCCGATCAGCCGCAGTCGCCGGCGTGGAGGAGATCGGCGAGGGAAGAGAGGACGCTGCCGACGCGACTTCCAGCCTACTCCGGCGACCTTACGGCCCGTGACCGGCGGCGATGGACTCCCGGCGTTCCGATCTACCTCGTGGCGGTGGAGGTGTCAACCACCGACGGCCTCCGGCGGCTCCGGCGAGGGAAATCCGATAAGTCCTATTTATATTTATTTACTTTAAATATTATTATTATTATTATTATTATTAATTAATTAATATTAATATTAATATTAATATTATTATTATTATTATTATTATTATTTTGGTTATTTATTATTATTTTTTATTCTGTTTTATTATTATTATTATTATTATTATTGTATTTACTTAATATTTATTATTGTGTTTATTATTATTTTTGTATATATTTAGTTATTATTATCTATTGTTGTGTTTTGTTATTACCATTTTAATATCATTATTATTATTATTATCATGGTTGTTATTATTATTATCATTATATTGTTGTATTAGTGTTATTGTTAATATTATTTACTTTATGTTCATTTTATTATTATTATTATTATTATTATTATTATTTTTATTATTATGTTATGTTCATTTATTTTATATTATTATTATTATTATTATTATTATTATTATTATTATTTATTTTGTTATTATTATTATTATTATTATTCTCGTTATCATGATTATTTCATGTTTCTTTATTATTGTCACTATTGTTATTATTATTGTTATTATTTTACTATTTTATTATTATTATTACTTTATGCTTATTTATTATTTATTATCATTATCATTTTATGGCATTATTATTAGCATCATTATAATTGTCATTTTTATATTCATCAATTCTCAATTTATTTTATTCATTCATTTATCGATTTATTTATCATTTAATTTAATTTAATCCATTATTAACTTTAATTATTTTCCCAATTTACTTTATCCAAGTATTCATTTATTTGTTTATCTATATTTATCTTTATTTCGGATTTTTTTGGCACTAATTGTGTTCATTCATTTTGTGAGATAATATTATTTGTTCTTGGGATGGCTTGGATGTGAGATGATGACATTGGCCCAATGTTGAGCATTCCCACCCGGTTTAATTCTTCTAACCTTGTCTCTTATTTTATTTTTATTTATCTTTATTATTCATTATTATTTTATGTAAATTATTTTATATCGCTTTAATAAAAATGGATTAATGTTTTATTGTAATTAATTTGGATTTTTTGTAAAACTAAGGACCAATGTCCTGTTTTCATCCAATAAATTTTTCACTAAAAATCGCTTTATAATAAATACATGCAAGGACCAATGTCCTCATTATTAATGAATAACCCGTTTTATGCATGTATTGCACTTTTACAAATGGGAGTTGTATTCCGCTCCTAGTGTTATTGTAATTTATTCTTGAATGCTTTATTTTGGATTTTGCTTCCATTTATAGCTTTTAACGTGAATGATTGCGCTTTAATCAAATTGCATCGTGTGGAGAGAGAGCGAACTAATAAACTCAAAATTTGATCGTAAAATTAATCAAGGTAGAAATAGATGAGAAGTCCCGAACCCAGCTCTGGTCTTTGGGCTTAAAGAGGCGAGAGGTCAATCATATCACTCGTTGGAACTAAGACCTCCAAGACACCTCTTGTGTCACGAGACTTAGACGTTAATCCTAAGCTCCTTTGGGAGAGAGGTTTACCCTCCAAGACCCCTTTGGTTGGCCCAAAATGGATAATAAGCGCAGTCTTAGGTTCTTCGAGGTGAGAGAAACTTTTCCAATGTTCTATTGGGTGGTGACTCCATGAAACCTCCTTGTTGCCCAAAATAGACGCACTCGCGATTCATTGCAAGTTGCCAACGGATCCACAAATGCCCCGATCACCCTCGAGCGGGCGGTCGTACGGGCGGCACGCGGGGCCCGGCGCGCGTCACAATAAGAAATAAATGTGACATGAAAATAATAGGTAGTGGTTGATTTAATGTCATAATAATATGTGTACTTTGGCCGAATGGATGTAAATAAGCAATCTAAGGTTCTATTTGAGTTAATGTCATAATAATATGTGTATTGATATGTAATAAAGCAAGAAAAGGCTATAATATGTTATGCAAATAAGGAAGCAATAAAGAGGTAGGAAGGTAATTTAATATGGCATGACTGAATTGGCACATAATGTGGAAAAAGATGATATGAAATGCTTATGGCTATGTAAACATGAAAGTGGAATGAAATGTGATGTATGTAAGATTATTATGTTACATGCATGAATAAAGAATAAGAACATGATAAGATATGATATGGAAGTATGTGAATAGAGAAAATGGAAGATAAAAGAGTATTGCCCTTAGTATTCTGGTAGTTAATCTACTTCAGGATATAGTTGGCTAGGCATAAGAATATTGGTTCCCGCATTCATATTTACAAAAGATGAAGAGCTTCTTTACAATTTTTCAGAAAATAAGGATGAGTGATCCCATTTTGATAAAAGAGAAACTCTTCTTTTGGAGTGTCATTTTTGGGAGGTCCTGTTTTATTAAGAAAATCCCATATTATGTACAAAATCATTAAGTGAGTTTTTCGATTAACGTGCATGAGAATCTTTTATTATTACAAATCCAAATCCCAAAACTAAAGGAAAGCAAGCTAAAATAAAATAGAGGACAAAAAAAGGCTTACTGTGACCCGTGCATCTTAGGCCTCCGAATCTCCATTCATCGGAAGTACACACATGTGAGGGTATTTTAAACCAGGAAGAACAAAAGAGAACAAATGAATTAGCAAAGTCAATAAATGATACATACTTAAATAAAAAATGCATATAAATGACAGAAAATAAAATAGCATACCAGAAAATATAAAAAAAATTAAATGATACATGTACAAAGGCATAAAAACAAGAAAAAAAGTATTAAATGGAGTCAAAGTCAACAAAACAAAAGTCGCGGACGATCAGGACAAGGGATAGATGAGCAGAGAGAGGCATGAGAGATGGGAAGGAAGACTTTCGCTCCATTCCATCACTCGCTATGAGAGGTGGGCCTCTCTTGAGTCTTCTTCCTGTCTGTCATGCCCATAACGAAAAATCACATATAGATTCACCATTTTCATGCCATTTTCATGTTATTTTTATGCAAATCCATTAAACATACATTTTCGACATGATTGCTAATTGTATTCATTTAATCATGACAAAATAAACCTAAAATAAATATCTAGCATGCAAAAACAGTAGATAATCACATTAAATCATGCAATAAAAAAAAAACTCAAACAATAATGCTAACAAATAACATGATATTTAATGGATTTAAAGATGTTGAAAATATAGAGATCAAAGCCAAGCATGTTACCCTCAGATTGTTGATTTTCATAGAATGACAGAAGCATGCTAGGATCTCTCCTTGAATTCCACAATTGATTTAAAATCAAGAGAAAAAGATAGGCATTTACTCAAGAAAATTGATGAAATAAAAACCTTTCCAAGAGAAGGAAATTGTTGTTCCTTTCTCAAAAAATAATTGCCCTTTACAAATTTCTAATAGAAGAAAATTATGTTTTTATTTCTAAGAAACCCTTTTTTCTCTTACAAGAACTCTCTCTCTCTAAAATTCCGTTTCTCTCAAAATCTATCTCTTTTCTCTTCAAAATCTGCTAAATAAAAAGCTTTTATCCCTTTTTTTTTCAAAATGGAAAAATGCTTGATGTTAGAGAGAAAATCTCTCCTTAAATTTGGAAAATTTATCCCTAAAAATCTGGTGGAAAATCCCCCAAATCTGCTCCCAAAATCCATTTCAAAAGCTCCATTTTCAAAATCAGATATGATGTAGATTTCTCGCTATGTACGACGCCATAGATGGGTAGCGCTCAGTGACAGAGGGATGGCATCCAAAAATAGGTTTAAAATCATAAAAATGCCCTTCTTGCCATGACTCAGTTGACTTGTGCTCGTGACTCAATGAATTACGGGTACCCGTCATTGAGCCATGGGAAGGAAGAGAGACGGGCTGATCTTGCCAGTGAGAGGCAGGCAGAGAGGTGACAGATGGGCATCTGTCTTGAGAGATGAGCATCTGTTAACCAAAGAGCCCTAATTTTGCACTTAAACATGTTTTTAGCTCCGAAAAAAGTAGAAATAGATAACTTCAAAAAATGACCTTTTAACAAAATGTGAAATCCGAGGATGTGGATCGACACTTTCCGTTCTCCATTTATTATATTAATAACATCTTTCTCATCGAGTAACTCTGATATGGGCGGCCTCGGGACCTGGTGTCTACAGTTGCCCCCAATTTTGGGAAGGCTAGTACACTTAGTGCCTAAGTGAGCCAAAATTCAGAGTAAGG
This sequence comes from Excoecaria cochinchinensis, assembly GCA_947683425.1. NCBI lineage: Eukaryota > Viridiplantae > Streptophyta > Magnoliopsida > Malpighiales > Euphorbiaceae > Excoecaria > Excoecaria cochinchinensis. Next base: position 930,907 of record CANTUQ010000021.1, on the reverse strand, counting down.
GAGAGAGCCGCATGCCTGAGGCAGCGATCTTATCGTTAGTGATGATGAATCAAGATTGATGAATCGTTCATCGCCAAGTTATCTGTATGACAAATCAAGTTTGATAGAGGTGTGGTTATCGCCATTATGTCGGTATGAAGAACCACAATTGATAGAGAATTGTGATTATTACTAGTATGTCGGCATGAAGAACCACAGTTGATGTGAGTGCGATCATTGCCATTATGGATTTTTTGTAATTAATTTGGATTTTTTGTAAAACTAAGGACCAATGTCCTGTTTTCATCCAATAAATTTTTCACTAAAAATCGCTTTATAATAAATACATGCAAAGACCAATGTCCTCATTATTAATGAATAACCCGTTTTATACATGTATTGCACTTTTACAAATGGGAGTTGTATTCCGCTCCTAGTGTTATTGTAATTTATTCTTGAATGCTTTATTTTGGATTTTGCTTCCATTTATAGCTTTTAACGTGAATGATTGCGCTTTAATCAAATTGCATCGTGTGGAGAGAGAGCGAACTAATAAACTCAAAATTTGATCGTAAAATTAATCAAGGTAGAAATAGATGAGAAGTCCCGAACCCAGCTCTGGTCTTTGGGCTTAAAGAGGCGAGAGGTCTATCATATCACTCGTTGGAACTAAGACCTCCAAGACACCTCTTGTGTCACGAGACTTAGACGTTAATCCTAAGCTCCTTTGGGAGAGAGGTTTACCCTCCAAGACCCCTTTGGTTGGCCCAAAATGGATAATAAGCGCAGTCTTAGGTTCTTCGAGGTGAGAGAAACTTTTCCAATGTTCTATTGGGTGGTGACTCCATGAAACCTCCTTGTTGCCCAAAATAGACGCACTCGCGATTCATTGCAAGTTGCCAACGGATCCACAAATGCCCCGATCACCCTCGAGCGGGCGGTCGTACGGGCGGCACGCGGGGCCCGGCGCGCGTCACAATAAGAAATAAATGTGACATGAAAATAATAGGTAGTGGTTGATTTAATGTCATAATAATATGTGTACTTTGGCCGAATGGATGTAAATAAGCAATCTAAGGTTCTATTTGAGTTAATGTCATAATAATATGTGTATTGATATGTAATAAAGCAAGAAAAGGCTATAATATGTTATGCAAATAAGGAAGCAATAAAGAGGTAGGAAGGTAATTTAATATGGCATGACTGAATTGGCACATGTACAATGCGGAAGCATACATTCACACATAACATACATACGGAAATACGGGTTAATTAAAAACTTACCTTGACTAACCTTGCGGCACAGACTGAACATGCAATAACTCACGCACATGCAGGCACTAAGCAAAAGCATACATATAACCATTCAACGGAAGCATAATCGAAATAATAAAACAAAGGAATAACTAAACATAAAAACATACTAACTATTACATTCCCAAAAGAAAACTCAAGATCAAAACATAATTAATTACATATACTATACTATAGAAATACAGAAGCTGAAGTACAGAAGCTGAACAAAATACAGAACTTCTAACTCCTACGTGGCCGACCTTGCAGAAGCGCGACTCGAATAGAACCAAACCTGCCACCTGCACGGAAAGGAAATCCATGCTAAGCGATAAACACTTAGTGGGGAGAACACACAAGAGTATGGACGGCCATTCACAATGGTCGCCAAGGCAAAACACATTCAAATGGCAAATGTGGATATTCATAACATATAAATAATTAGGCTTGCATAACAAAGGTATTCATTTCAATACTCACAATCAAACCATAAACTCATGTCCAGGATAGACCAAAACAGACATAATACAATACACGTTACAAGCATCATCATGCTGAACTACATACTATATCACATGCATAAACTTACATGGGTAGCAAATATCAACATCTTACCGTGCGGAGTCACATGAGCTTTACACATACAATTGACATAACTAAGCACCCATGCATGAACTGACAACCAAACCATCATGTTAAGAATGCTAGCTAACCAACATACTTAGACATGCTAAACACACACACTAGTCAAAATCCAAGGTACAAAATCCAAAGCATCATATTACCGCTGCGCAACTCTCATATATAAAGTATCAAGCGAAAACACTCTAATAGCGGAGACTGAAAGCATAATCACATAACATTACATTCATATCATCAACATGCAGAAAGTACAGTAATCATCACATACTTACCATCACAACTGCTTCGGTTCACATGCTAATATATATAACAAAACTATGCTTAAGTCATATACTTAAGTACATCAATCGAATCATTTCAAAGCATTCAGAAACTTATAACAAATCACATGACAAGTACGGATAATCATGTTAGATATAAAATCATGCTTACATAAAACAGACATACATTCTAAAGCCCATAGACACATCCATATACATATAAACTGATTCCTGAAATCCTTATCATGCTCAAACGGATATCACATTCTGATAGATATTTCAAGGTAACATAAACCAGTAAAGCACCTGCTGACTCACAATAGTGGATAACGAGTGTACAGATTAGTACCTTACGGGTACAAGTCGGCCAAAGGGTACCTTACGGGTACGAATCGAAAACCACTTTATTTTGTCACAAAAGCATTTTACTGAAGGGGGATCTTAACCCGATCCAAATACATTAAAAAGGATCACGAGGATCCATACTGATGGGGGGTTCGCGAGGAACCAGTCGGGGGACCTGATCAGGGTCCAAACGTTCAAAGGGCGCTGCAGCTACATAAGACTCTATTAGGCATGCCTAACTATCCACTAGACTGACTCTTGCAGGTCATGCATAAAACAATTCACACTTCGAATCGCATCATGCATAAATATATATACATCATGCATAAACTAGAGAATGATAGACATATAAATATGCTCATAAAGTTGGCCATATATCATACAATTCTCATTGCAAAACATAATACAGTCAATACACTTTTAACATTAAACAATGTTCTAAAGCATGTCAAGAATCAGGTATAGAAGTACTACCATGCCAATGATTATCAATACAAAATCTTAATCATGCATTAGGTGCATATACTAAGCATAAATCATGCATAGTCCAAATTACATTTAAACATAACACATTGAGTTCAAAGGCTAAAGCATAATATCAATCATACTTCATACAAGTCATATTCTGGAGCATGCAATAATTCAATTAATAACATTCTAGCACTACTCTTCATACCAAAGCATGTCAGGAACACATGTGGAATCATATTATGCCAATGAATAAAAACTCATGGAATGATACGAAATACTCTTAAACATGGTATGTTATTCTAGATAAGAATCCGATCAAGGACAGGCATAACATAATGCTAAACACAACTAAAATAGGCTAACCAATCAGATAAGTAAGATAAGATAGCACACAGTAGAGGAAAAAGCCATAACAGCCTTTGAAAGTCATTTTATAATAAACCAGTCACGGGGGAACAAATCAAAACAGAAAAGGTCATACAAAGTCATACAAGAGCACATAAAGGTATGACAAGAGTAATACAGTAGTACATCACCATACAGAAGAGATAGGAAATTCATTTTGGTTAAAACTGGGCGAAATCAGAAAATGGGGCTGAAGAGGGGTCGGTCACGAGCCGTGTCACGACTCGTGACTGACCTCAGGGAGGGTCACGAGTCGTGACCTAGTGTCACGCCTCGTAACCTGCAAGAGAGTCACGGGACGTGACTCTATGTCACGCCTGGCTCTTCAAAAGAGTCACGAGTCGTGACTCTATGTCACGTCTCGTGACATGCCTCCAAGGGAGTCACGGGACGTGACTCTAAGTCACGCCTCCTCACAAGAGTCACGGGACGTGACTCTAAGTCACGAGACGTGACTTGCCTCTCACAAGGCAGTCACACTTCGCGACTGGGGGTCAAGCCTCACGGCTTCGTCCAGTCTGCCGAGAAGTCACGCGTTGTGACTGGGAGACAGAGTCACGTGGCGTGACTGGGAGTCACGTCTCGTGACTTGTCTCTCTCAGGAAGTCTCGACACATACTGGAAATGGAAATTCTACAAAGACGCGATTTTCCATTCCCAGCTTACCCAGAATTCAAAGAACTCGATAAAATCATTTTCAAATTAATTCAAAACACCACCAAATTCATCTTACCTTTCAATCGATCTTCCAAATAGCATAAACAAGATAATTGCAGTTAATTCAACAATCAAACAATCAAAACCATGCTTAAACACATTTAATCCATTCTAGAGCATAAACCCTAAAAATACAGTAAGTTAAAAACCCAAACTCAGAACTTCCAATTCCAATTCAATCCTGTTCATGCATTACTAACACATAATCATGCATATACACATTCCAAAACACACCAAATTCCAGGAATTTGACAATGCAAACTCATTTATAACCTTAGTGAGAAATAGGGCAGAGACATTCAACTGAGATTGAAGAACACAGAAGTTCAAACATTGCATGCATTCAAAATATTCCCAAACCTGGAATTGAAGATCCAAAAATCACACTTCCAGTTTCAATCCTCAAATCTCAACTTGTCCTTGCCTTTACTTTGCTTCTTCTTACAATCCAAGGCTTGCACAAACAAGAAACCCACAAAGACCTTAGCCAAACCCTAACTAAAGTAAAACCAGGAAGAAGAAACACAGTATGTAACAAATCTTAAACCAACTCACCTTTTCAAACAAAGCACAATCCAAGCCAAACACAACTCCAAGCCAAATGAGAAAGAAAGGAAAAAGCAGAGAAAGGAGAAGAGAAGAAGAAGAAGAAGCGTGAGAGGAGGGGACGGGAAAGCCAAACCAAAAATCTGTGTTTCCTCTCTCTTCCTCTTACTTCTTCTTTTTCTTCTTTCAATGCCCACCTAACAAGCCCACATGGCATCTCCCAACAGGACCACAAAACCCACTTAAACTATTCCAAATCAATTAATGCTCTTTAGTCCTTAGACAAATAACACTTCACTCACTTACACAATTCTTTCCTTACAAACTTAATTATCTTTTCAATTAGGTCCTTAACACTCCAAATTTCTCAAGCACAAATTACTGAAATACCCTTCCGATCCCGACTTAGCATGCACAATCCAACCAGGGCTATTTTGGGGTGTGACACTCTATCGCGAGCGCGACAGCTCCCTGTATGCTGAATGAGTTTTCTTTTGTTGTGTGCGGTTTTTGAACTCTAGTTTCCTTTAATGTCTATGAGATTTATGCTTGATGTCTTATGAATTATATGAATGCGGATCCATGATACGACTGTACATGTATGATGATGATTTTTGAATATTATGACATGGATTGAATGGTTTATGCATGACCTGCTAGAGTCTAGAAAGTGGATAGTTAGGCATGCCTAATAGAGTCTTATAGCTGCAGCCCTCAGTTTCGTTTGGACCTCGATCAGGTCCCCGCTTGGTTCCTCGCGAACCCCTATGTGCTCGGATCTTGTTTAAGATCCCTTTTGAAAATGTTTTATGAAAGTTAAAAGTATCTTAATTTTTCGATTCGTACCCGTAAGGTACTATTTGTGATCAGCTCGTACCCGTAAAGTACTGTCCGTATACTCGTTATCCACTCCCTCGAGTCAGCAGGTGCCTGGTATGAATTGTGTTATGAGGAAATGTATGTGATGCATGTGTGAACTCATAAATGAAAAGTATAATCTGTTATGGGAATATGAATATTGTTATGAGCTTCTGAATGTATGGCTTTAGTATATATGCATGCTTATGCAATTGATATGCTATGAGTATGGTATTTATGATGAACGCTTGTGTTTTTCCTTGACGACCGTTGTGAATGGTTGTCCTTTAATATATGTGTGTTTCCCCACTAAGCGTTTATCGCTTAGCACGGTGTGTTTAACCGTGCAGGTGCGGAAGGAGTTGCTTTGGGAGAGTCGCCGCAGTCCGAGCCAACGCAGCAGGGTTTAGAATAGGACTGAGTTTTGTATTTTGAGATTCTTTTTGTATAGAACTCTCTTATATTGGTTTTGTAATAGCTTTCGCTTTTGTTTATGTAATTTTGGGATTTGTAATTAACTATTGTATCTCTTAGTTGATCAGAACAGTAATGTAATGCCTCCGTTATATTAATACATGATCAGCTTTCGCTTTCTTTTTCTTCGCAAAAGTTTTTAATTACCTCGCTTTTGTGTATGTTTATCTATGCTTTGTTCTCTGCTTTGTTTGGGAGCACCTTGACTCGTACGGCATCTTACTCCTCATGGGATGGGATCGCCTGAGTACGGGTAAGGGGTATCACAAGTTGTGGTATCAGAGCCTGGTTTAGGCATTTCTGGGTGATTGTCTGTGTGATGCTATGTGTGGATATGTCTATGTCTAGGGCTGTGTTGGCTGATGCGGCTGTCCTCTTGTTTGTTAGATGGATTCTGATTCTGCTCATGGTGCGCTCAAGGAGTCCGCTGAAAGTGTGAATCCTCCAGCTGTAGATCCGTCTGTTTCTGTTTTGGTGTCGGCTCAACGTGCTAGGGTCCAGCCCGACGCCGGTGCCATGCCTTTTGAGGCAATGTTCAGATTGCATCAGGACATGGCTCGGGTTTTGGAAAGGGTGACTGCCCCTAAAGCTCCGATAGAGAGTTTAAGAAGAGCTGGATTTGAGGATTTTTATGGGACTGGGCTTGATGAGTCAGAGTTAGCTGAAAAGTGGCTTGATAAGGTAAAGAGAGCTTTAAGGGAAGTCAGGTGTCCTCCCGATCAGCAAGCTAAGTGTGCTGTGGCATTGCTTCAGGGATCAGCTTACGAATGGTGGGAGTTGGTTTGTAGGCGACCTCAGATGCCTGATCCAGTTACTTGGGATTTCTTCAGTGAGGAGTTCACTAAGAAGTATGTGACTCAGGCTTATAGGGACTCAAGATGGGCACAGTTTCTGAGTTTGAAGTAGAGAGACTTGTCAATTTCGGATTATGAGAAAGAGTTTAACCGGTTGTCTCGGTATGCTCCGCGTGGGGTTATGACAGATGACTTCAGATGCAAGCATTTTGAAGTCGAGTTGAACGAGTCTTTGAAGATTGCTTTGATTTCTTTGATGTGTATGCCTGGGGTAAGTTTTTATCAGATTGCAGAGGCTGCCATGAGGGCAGAGAAGACAAAATCTTTGCTTAGAGAGGGAGCTCAGCGAAGGAATTTTGCAAGAGGTGGTTCTTCCTCATCTTCGGGTAAGAGATCTAGGAACCCGCAAGATGAACCGTCAGCTGGTTCGGCTACCAGAGGAAGAAGGCAAGGTTCTGCTGCAGTAGCTAGTACTGGTAGAGGTGGTCGATCGGATGCTGCGCCTGTTTGTGAGCATTGCGATAAGGCTCACCGGGGTGAGTGTAGGTGGCTCACGGGTGGGTACTTTAAGTGTGGGAGAACCGAACACCATTTGGCCAGCTTTCCCCAGTTGGGTGAAGATTCCGGACCTCATAGAGGAGCTACCAGCATTGGATTGAATGCTTCTCAGGCTGCAAGAGGTCGGGGTAGAGGTAGAGGTCGAGGCGGTCGACCAAGAGATGGAGCTGTTTCTGAGTCGGTTGAGCGTCCTCCACCAGTTACAGCTAGAGCTTATGCAGTTAGAGCTAGAGAGGAGCAGGATGCCCCTGATGTGATTGCTGGTAAGTTCCTACTCCATGACACCGAATTATATGCTCTAATAGATCCTGGTTCCACACACTCATATTTGTGCACGGATAAGATTATTGATAAGTTGCATGTGGTAGATCAGTTAGACTATGAGATATGTGTGACCAATCCTTTAGGGCATAGTGTCAGTGTGAGTAGAGTTTATAGGAGTTGTCCTTTGATGGTTGAGGGTGTTGAGTTCCCTGCGGATTTGATAGAGTTGCCCTTTAGAGAGTATGATTTGATTTTGGGTATGGATTGGTTGGGCGAGCATCGAGCTGTAGTTGATTGTCATAGGAAGACCTTCGTGCTTCAGGATAGGAAACGAGCTCCAGTGTTTGTAAGAGGTTTGGGTGCGAGTTCTGTGAACAATGTGATTTCTGCGATTCAAGCCAAGAGGTTTATGAGAAAAGGGTGTGAGGCTTTTCTGGCTGTGGTTTTGGATTCCAAGAGGGATCAAGTTAGGATTAAGGACATCCCTGTTGTTCGAGAGTTTAGTGATGTTTTTCCAAGTGAATTGCCAGGTTTGCCTCCAGAGAGGGAAGTTGAGCTTGCCATAGAGATTATGCCGGGTACCACACCTGTATCGAAGGCACCTTATCGAATGGCTCCTGTAGAGTTGAGAGAATTAAAAACTCAACTACAAGAGCTCTTGGATAAGGGGTTTATTCAACCCAGCATATCTCCTTAGGGAGCTCCGGTTCTGTTCGTTAAGAAGAAGGATGGATCCTTGAGGATGTGTATTGACTACAGGCAGATCAATAAGGTTACAGTGAAGAACAAGTATCCGTTGCCCAGAGTCGAGGATTTGTTTGATCAGCTTTGGGGTTCCTGTGTTTTCTCTAAGATAGATCTACGGTCTGGGTATTATCAGCTTCGTGTTAAGGATGAGGATGTGGTTAAGGCTGCATTTCGGACTCGGTATAGCCACTATGAGTTTCTTGTGATGCCGTTTGGTCTGACTAATGCTCCAGCAGCATTCATGGATTTGATGAACAGAGTGTTTAGGCCATGCTTAGACCGGTTTGTGGTGGTGTTTATAGATTATATCCTGGTGTATTCTAAGGATGAGACTGAGCATGAGGAACATCTCCGATTGGTTTTGCAAGTGTTGAGGGAATATCGGTTGTTTGCCAAGTTGAGTAAGTGTGATTTTTGGCTTCGGGAAGTGTCGTTTTTAGGCCACATAGTTTTAGCTAAGGGTATTCAAGTAGATCCAGCTAAGATTGAGGCGATAGTCGATTGGAAGGCGCCTAGGAATGTTCAGGAGTGCGGAGTTTCCTTGGTCTGGCGGGTTACTACCGTCGGTTTGTTAAAGGTTTCTCAGTGATTGCCGCTCCGATGACGAGGTTGTTGAGGAAAGGAGTCAAGTTCGAATTGTCAGACAGATGTCAGGCTTATTTTGAGTAGTTGAAGCAGTTGTTAGTTGAAGCTCCTATACTGACTCAACCCACCTCGGGTAAGGAGTTTGTTATGTATAGTGACGCTTCAGGTGTTGGTTTGGGATGTGTTCTGATGCAGGAAGGTAAGGTGGTGGCTTCTGCTTCTCGACAGTTGAAGCCACATGAGAGGAACTATCCGACGCATGATCTCAAGTTAGCAGCGGTTGTCTTTGCTTTGAAGATTTGGCATCATTATCTGTATGGGGAGAAGTGTAGAATCTTTTCGGACCACAAGAGTTTGAAGTATTTCCTGACTCAGAAGGAGCTGAACACGAGGCAGCGTCTATGGCTTGAGCTGTTTAAGGACTACGACTGCATTGTGGATTACCATCCGGGTAAGGCCAATGTAGTCGCAGATGCTTTGAGTCGGAAGTCAGTTTCTGCCTTGTTTTTGAGACGGTTCAGATGGTGTTTTAGTTCAGATGGGGCTTTGATAGCTCAGTTGAGGGTCAAGCCTACCTTGAGACAGCGGATAGTTGATGCTCAGAAGGTTGATGAGAAGCTTCAGCGAATTGTGCAAGAAGTTAGTTTAGGCAAGCAGTCAGAGTTTTCGGTTCAGGATGGGGTTCTTCTGTTTAGAAACCGTTTGTGTGTACCGGATAATGAAGAATTAAGAAGACAGCTTTTGGATGAGGCACATAGTACAGTTTTCACCATGCATCCAGGGAATAACAAGATGTACCGGGATATGAAGCAGTTTTATTGGTGGTCTGGTATGAAGAGGGATATAGTGGACTTTGTATCCAAGTGCTTGACTTGTCAGCAGGTAAAGGCTGAGCACCAAGTTCCTTATGGATTGCTCACGCCTTTGTCCATTCCGGAGTGGAAGTGGGATGATATTACCATGGATTTTATTTTCGGGTTGCCTTTGACTCATAAAAAGCATGATTCTGTTTGGGTTATTGTGGATCGACTCACAAAGTCTGGTCACTTTTTGCCGATTAGGATGGATTACCAGATGGATAGATTGGCCAGTATCTATGTGGATGAGGTAGTTCGGTTGCATGGAGTGCCTTTGTCTATAGTTTCAGACCGGGATCCAAGGTTCACATCTAAGTTCTGGAAAGAGTTGCAACGGGCTTTGGGTACCAAGCTGAATTTCAGTACGGCATTTCATCCTCAGACAGATGGTCAGTCCGAACGAGTGATTCAGATCTTAGAGGATATGTTAAGGGCTTGTGTTTTGGACTTTCCGGGTAGTTGGGACAAGTATGTATCGCTAATAGAGTTTGCCTACAACAACAGTTTTCAGTCGAGTATTAGTATGTCACCGTATGAGGCCTTGTATGGACGGCAGTGTAAGACTCCAGTTTGTTGGATAGAGCTATCTGAGAGGTCAGTGATTGGGCCAGATCTGGTTAGAGATACAGAGGAGAAGATCAGAGTTGTGCAGCGGAATTTGAAAGCGGCTAAGGATCGACAGAAGTCTTATGCCAACCTGAAGAGAAAAGATGTGCAGTTTGAAGTTAGGGACAAAGTCTTTCTTAAAGTTTCTCCTTGGAGAAAAGTGCTTCGGTTTGGGAAGAAAGGAAAGCTTAGTCCTCGCTTTATTGGTCCGTATGAGGTGTTGGCAAGAGTTGGTCCAGTAGCTTACAGATTGGCTTTACCGATGGAATTGTCGAAGCTTCATGATGTGTTTCACGTTTTGATGCTCCGTCGGTATAGATTGGATCCTTCTCATGTGTTGTCGGTTCAAGAGGTTCAAGTGCAGTCTGATTTTTCCTACGATGAGGAGCCTAGAGCTATCTTAGCTCGGGAAGTAAGATAGTTGAGGAACAAACAGATTCCTTTGGTCAAGGTTTTGTGGAATCACCATGGGGTCGAGGAAGCAACATGGGAACCGGAAGAGTCGATGAGAGCTCAGTACCCGCAGTTGTTAAGTTTAGGTGAGAATTTCGAGGACGAAATTCTTGTTAGTAGGGGAGAGTTGTCACACCCCGTTTGCCCCCTAGTAGAACGAGCCATGTGTGTGTGTATGTATTTGTATGTGTTTTGGCATGATCATAAGGGCATTTTGGTAATATTGCATGATTTGGGGTTTTTCTAGTGCGTGTGTGTGCATGTGTAGCACTATGGTGCGAATTAGTTGGGACAGGTTTGTGTGTGCATGAGGGCACCATTATAGTGTGTGTGCATGGGAGTTGCATTATGTGTGATTGATCATACCATATTAGGATATGCACTAGTGGGTTATTGTTATGTGTGTTGCTCATACATGTGTAGGGTGCATTATTAGGGTGTTTCATTGTGTGTATGTGATACATTTAGTTAGGGTGTGAGTAAGTAATATCCTCCACTAGATGGTTGACATGTATAAAGGGGGAAAGAAAGATGGGAAAGAGAAAATGAAAAAGGGAAAAATCATATTTTTGAAACCCATTTCCCGTTTTCTCTCCTTCTTCTTCTGCTTCCTCCTTTACACTCTCCTAAGTGCTTTATTTAGATTCAAGCTCAAGTGGTGGAATTAATTACTCCCTTACATCTTCCTTGGTAAGTTCTTGTTTTTTTCCTTGTGTTATTCATGCATTTTCTTCTTCTTCTTTTGGGTTGGATCTAAGTTAGGGTTTGTGTTTTTGGTGTTTGGGTGCTTGTTTGTGCTTAGTTGAGCCTCCTCGCGAGCCAAAGGGCAAAAAGAAGGCTGGAACTAGTGGATCCTAGCAATAGGAGCTAAGGATTTTGAGGTTTGGGAATTTCTTGGTTTTCATGTATATATATGTTTATATATGAGATTTGTTGGTTTCTTAGCATTAGGTTGTTATATGTTCTTTATTTTGATGTATACGCTATGGGTTTTTGTTTTGGAATGTGGATCTTGCAAGAGCATGAGTTAATTGTGATAATGTTGGAGTTAATGTGGTTTTGTGCATAAATTGGGGTTTTGGATGATTCTTGGAATTGGAGGTTTTAATTAATGAATTGGGTGAAATTTCTTGTTGATTAATGTTATATTATGGTTGTTGATGCTAACAGATGGCTGGGTTTGAGGTAAGAGGTTCTTGGGTGAGTTTTGCATGTGTTTGTGGTTGATTTGGGAGGAAGAAAATCTGCAGAATTCTGCAGATTTTGGAAAACCCGATGCTGTCGCGATCGCGACGATGTCGCGACCGCAACAGAGATAGGCTTTTTGGAGCTTCACTGTCGCGAGCCCCCGATAGCCGAAGTGTTGAGCACCCCCTGTCGCGAGCGCGACATTCGTCGCGATCGCGACAGAGCGCGATGCTGGCTGAGTGCTATCGCAAGCCCGCGATTCGTCGCGAGCCCACGATAGCAATATTTGTTCTCTGTCGTGATCGCGACAATTGTCACGAGCGCGATTGAGCCTGGCCCATCCGTCCTCCTCGCGATCGCGAAATCCGTCGCGTACGCGCAGCGAAAAGACTTCGGTCTCTGTCGCGAGCGCGACAGACATCGCGAGTGCGACAGCTCCCTGTATGCTAAATGAGTTTTCTTTTGTTGTGTGCGATTTTTGAACTCCAGTTTCCTTTAATGTCTATGAAATTTATGCTTGATGTATTATGAATTATATGAATGAGGATCCATGATACGACTATGTACATGTATGATGATGATTTTGGAATATTATGAAATGGATTGAATGGTTTATGCATGACCTGCTAGAGTCTAGAAAGTGGATAGTTAGGCATGCCTAATAGAGTCTTATAGCTGCAGCCCTCAGTTTCGTTTGGACCCCGATCAGGTCCCCGCTTGGTTCCTCGTGAACCCCTATGTGCTCGGATCTTGTTTAAGATCCCTTTTGAAAATGTTTTGTGAAAGTTAAAAGTATCTTGGTTTTTCGATTCGTACCCGTAAGGTGCTATTTGTGATCGGCTCGTAACCGTAAAGTACTATCCGTATACTCGTTATCCACTCCCTCGAGTCAGCAGGTGCTTGGTATGAATTGTGTTATGAGGAAATGCATGTAATACATGTGTGAACTCATAAATGAAAAGTATAATCTGTTATGGGAATATGAATATTTTTATGAGCTTCTGAATGTATGGCTTTAGTATATATGCATGCTTATGCAATTGATATGTTATGAGTATGGTATTTATGATGTACGCTTGTGTTTTGCCTTGACGACCGTTGTGAATGGTTGTCCTTTAATTTATGTGTGTTTTCCCACTAAGTGTTTATCGCTTAGCACGGTGTGTTTAACCGTGCAGGTGCGGAAGGAGTTGCTTTGGGAGAGTCGCCGCAGTCCGAGCCAACGCAGCAGGGTTTAGAATAGGATTGAGTTTTGTATTTTGAGATTCTTTTTGTATAGAACTCTCTTATATTGGTTTTGTAATAGCTTCCGCTTTTGTTTATGTAATTTTGGGATTTGTAATTAACTATTGTATCTCTTAGTTGATCTGAACAGTAATGTAATGCCTCCATTATATTAATGCATGATCAGCTTTCGCTTTCTTTTTCTTCGCAAAAGTTTTTAATTACCTCGCTTTTGTGTATGTTTATCTATGCTTTGTTCTCTGATTTGTTTGGGAGCACCTTGACTCGTACGACATCTTACTCCTCATGGGATGGGATTGCCTGAGTACGGGTAAGGGGTGTCACACTTCAGGCTCGATAACTCACTCTCAAACACAACACTATAGAATCAAAGCAAGTCTCTAATCAAAACTCAGACATCATATTTATTCACTACTAAGACACTAGTACCATAATGTCAACTAGACATATACACAAACATGTACCATGCAAAGTGGGACAAAAGAATCACATTCAGAAAATAGGGCTAGCAGGAAGGGCCTTTGTCACGATCGGGATGGGTGTCGTGCTCGCGACAGAGAGCGGGGTACCTCCTCGCGGGCTCGCGCCAGAAGGTGTGCTCGCGACAAAGTATGCTAGGCAGACTTACACAAAACCGAGCTCTATCGTGCTCGCGACAGCGTCGCGATCGCGATAGAGACCGACTGCTTCCTCCTCGCACGGACGCTCAGCAGCATGCTCGCGTTGAGGACTCGGGCTACCGAGCTCCCTGTTGCGCTCATGACATACGTCGCGATCGCGACAGAGGGCTCCTCAGTAACAAGGGACCATCCCGCACTTTATCGCGCTCGCGACAGAGCCCAGAATTGCCCAGAATCTGCACTTTCTAGCTCTTCTACACAGATCGCGACAGAGCCCAGAATTGCCCAGAATCTGCACTTTCTAGCATTTCTACACACTCAACCTCCAAAACCACTCATTCATCTTGCACAAACACTTACCTCAGTGCTCCCATGCATACCAAACATGCTCATGACTAATATACAGTTAACTTTACACTAACTTTAACAAGAAATCACAATTAATCATCAAGAACACACAAAGCTTACTTTACCCTAACACAGCTATTTCACTAAAACTAACATGCAAATCACTACAATTTGAACCATGCTAAACCAGCACTCCAATTAATCACACACATGGATTTACATATAAATTAACATTCAAGATCATGAATAACATGCAACCATAAAGTACACCTGATCCAAGAAGAAATTAGGGGAAAACACTCCCAAACTTAAAACACCACAACAAGGCTCCCAAACCTGAAATGAAGCTTCAATCTGACCTCTACTCTTCAAGGCACCACTTTATCCTTGCCCTTGCTCTTTCTTCTCTCCTCCGATTCTTGCACAAAACCCAGCCACAACACTTAAGTCAAGCCATACAATCACTCCTCGAAACCAGAACTTTAAAGAACAAGAAGGAGATGAGGAAATCCAACTCAAACCCAATCACTTACCTTATCAAAACCCAGCTCAAATCTTTAGAATTACCACTCAAAACTCAAGGAAAACACAAGAGAGAGGAATTGAGAGCAGAAAATGGAAGCAAGAGAGAGAGAGGGAAAGGGAAAATGAAAGACAAGGGAGGAGGGGTAGCTTCCACGGGAAGCTTCAATAAAAACTGCCCTCCTTTGTCTCTCTCCTCCTTTTCCATTCAATGCTCACCCACCCATGCCACATGGCAAGATCCTAATGGCCCAACAAAACCCACTTTGACTACATAACCCAAGGCACCATACTTCTCTCACACCATACAACCTCTAATGCAACACTTTACATCCAAGGCACCACACACACAATCCACTAGATTATTTCACAACAAATATCCTACATCCATAGTACCAAACATACAAACCACATAATAAAATCTCTTAACTCACTTACATGCTTTTACCATACACTACATGCATACCATATAATTCCTCCACTTAACATATTTAATTAATTTCTTTACAATAAAATCCTTATCATCCAAATTTTCTCTTGCTCAAATTACTGAAATACCCTTACTTTTCTGACTTACCATGCACATTCCGACTAAGCCCTTTTTGGGTTATTACAAAATATTTTCAATCTATCAATGTTGATTGGGTCTGTCATGGCCGGAAATGTACCCTAATAGTATTGACCTAATTTTGGCATGTGAGTGAAATGGAATGTGTAACTTGAACTTAAATGGAAGGTTGGAAGGACTTGATTGAAAGCTGAGTGAAAAGTTTAGTGACCAATTGGTATATATATATATGAGATTAAGTTAGGAATGGATTATTGGCTGATTTGTTTATCTAATGATGGATTAATTAAGAATAAAGTAATATAAGCAATCAGTTAGTGGGAGGTAGGTTTTGTGAGTGGAATCCGTGTGGCTCCTTGTGAGTATGCCACCTCCACCTCTGCATGCATGAGTTATCTAAGGAAAGGGAAAAGATTCATTTGTGTAATTCAGTCAATTTTTTATGTTCTTTCTTTTCTTCTTGCGTGAGAATAGTCCTTAGGTCTCTAAATCTATTTGCATAATTGTTAAGAAGGTCAAGTTGTTAAGTTGCTCAAGAGTTAAGTTGTTGGACTTAAGAGGTAAGTGATTATGAATGCTTGTTCTCATCTTCTACTCTTTCTTTTTGGTTTGAGTTGGTTTGGAATGAGAATTGATAGATCATGTTCAATTCTGGAATTGAATTGGTTTTGTTAGCTGAAGAAGTGAAGAAGGATAAAGGAAAAGCTGTAGTTGGAGAGCCGAGCGTGCGTCGTAATTAGGAGCTAAGGCGACAAGGTTTGGGAACAAACCCTAAATGTGTAAATTGTATGATTTGTAATGGTTAAATAGAGACTTTGATATGAGTTGTATGTGTATGTGGAATGATGGCATTGAGCATGAAATTGTGTTACCAGTTATTTGTTAGTTGTGGAGATGTGTTTAGTGAATGAGTTGCTTGAGAGCATGTATGCTATGTGTGAATTGGGATTGATTATAAATTGTGCTAAAGATGAATGCCAAAATAAGAAGGGAAATCAGGTATGTGCTAATTGAGTAAGTGGTTGATATATTTGGGGTTGATTGCCAAAAGTGAGAATGAGATTTGAAGTCTTAATGTGAAAGAAGAATTGGACTGGAAAGCACAGCTGTGCTAGTGACAAAACACAGCTGTGTTATAGTGTTTTTGCATGGCTCACGGTGACAATCAAATTGATTGTGACCGTGAGGTATGCTTGAGTTCAATTCTGCCTAATGGATTTTGTATGTCATGGTGATAATCAAATTGATTGTGACCGTGAGGTACCCAAGAGAACATTCTGTTTTGCAAAGTGTGGATATGTCACGGTGACAATGAAATTCATTGTGATCGTGACATACCCTCAAGTTGCATTCTGCCGAGAGTTGGGAACATGTCACGGTGACAATGAAGTTGATCGTGACCGTGACTTGTCCCCAGTTTGCATTCTGTTTTGAACTTCAACATATCACGGTGACAATGAAATTCATTGTGACCGTGACCCACCCTGTTTTGGCAATATAATCCTAATGTGTTTGGACTTCTAAATGGCAAGGCTTTAAGCTGTAATGAAGGACATTATGAGTAAGTATTATGTGTCTATAAAGTAATGTATATTTGCATAAACATGATGACTTTTGAATGCAATCAAATATGTGATTATTAACTATGAAAGAATGAGGTTGGAAATGCTATGAATATGCAAGTGAAGTAAATAGCTGTGTGCTAACGCAAATGCATAAAGCGAATGTGATGTTGGGCAACAAGATATGTGATGCGAAATGTGTTCAATATGAAATGAATAAAATGTTTAACAACTTAAGCCTGCGAGTCAAGTAGTGGATAGTTAGGCATGCCTATAGGGTCAATTGCGGCAGCCCCATGCGTTAAAAGTGTCTGATTCCATAGGAATCACAATGCCTAAAAATTGCGAATAATCCTTACTGGATTTTATTATATGTGGATTGATAATGTGTACCTGAGGGTACCAATTCGTATAGTTATGTTGACCTAATGCGGACGTCCTTGTTTTATCTGTGTAGTCTTTTAAACGATGGATCCTGATCGTAATACCAGAGAAGAGACTGCTGAAAGTGTGAACCTTCATGAGGCAAAAATAACGGGGTCTGATCAGTCACGGCCTGTTAGTTTTGGGAACGAGATTCCAGTGGGTCCAATGGAAGCTTTATTGAAAATGTCACAAGATATGGCAAAGGTTATGGAACGAATGACTGCACCACAAG
Source organism: Excoecaria cochinchinensis (assembly GCA_947683425.1). NCBI lineage: Eukaryota > Viridiplantae > Streptophyta > Magnoliopsida > Malpighiales > Euphorbiaceae > Excoecaria > Excoecaria cochinchinensis. The sequence continues at coordinate 913,342 of CANTUQ010000021.1, read as the reverse complement.
CACCATTGGAAACCTTGAGAAAACATGGGGCTAAAGAATTCCATGGAACTAGGTTGGATGAGTCTGAAAAGGCAGAGTACTGGTTGGAAAAAGTACAGAGGATTTTGGGTGAGATTAAGTGTCCTCTGGGGCAACAAGTGGAATGTGTGGTGACGCTGCTTCAGGGAGCAGCATATGACTGGTGGAAGCTGGTTTTGCAGAATTCGATGCTTCCTAATCCAATCACCTGGGAGTTCTTTGAAAAGGAGTTTAGAGATAAGTTCGTGACAAAAGCTCACAGAGAGGCCAACTGGAAGCAATTGTTGAATTTAAGACAGAGAGCTATGATGGTGGCAGAGTATGAAAAAGAATTCTGTCGCTTGAGCAAATATGCATCGAAAGATGTTCTGACTGTGGAGTTCCGGTGTCAGCAGTTTGAAGAAGGATTGCATGAGAAAATCAAGGCATTGTTGGTTTTGCTGACTACTGAGCAGAACGTGAGTTACTATCGGATAGTTCAGGCAGCCTTGAGAGCCAAGAGGTCTTTGGGAGCTCAACGAGATAGATTGCAAAGAAGAAATGCTAACAGAGGTGGTTCTCAGGCTGGAAAAAGGTCAAGGGATTCTTCCTTGGCATCACCTGCGAAATCAGTGTTTAGTTCTGCAGCAAGAGGTAAGAAGCGTGGGGCTCCTTCAGCAACTGGCTCTAGAAGAGGAGTATCCAGTAACAGGAGCGAGGTACAAGAGTGTCCTCACTGTGGTAAGAGGCATAGAGGAGAATGCTGGAGAGTGACGGGTGCTTGTTTTAGATGTGGTAGCACTGAGCATTTCCTTGCTAACTGCCCGAATGCTTATGAGACGACAGGAAATTAGCAAGAGCAGAGTAGGGGTGGTTCAAATTTGCCTTCTGCTAATAGAGGAAGAGGAAGAGGACGTGGCAGAGGTAATCAGTCTAGAGGTGCAGCAGATTCTGAGATTGTGGATAGGCCTAATGCGGCGCCAGTCCGGGCTTATGCAATGAAGGCACGAGAGGAACAAGATGCACCTGAAGTGATAACAGGTACTATTCTACTTTATGGTGTGGAAATGTTTGCACTTATTGATCCTGGCTCAACTCATTCATATGTGTGTGCTAAAAAGATATGTGAAAAGATGCCTAAAGCTAAATGTTTAAAATATGATATATGTGTGTCTAGTCCTTTGGGAAATAATGTGAATGTGAACAAGGTATATAGAGATTGTGCATTAGAGGTTCAGAGTAGAATATTCTCAGTGGATTTAATAGAGCTGCCATTTGATGAGTTTGATTTAATTTTGGGTATGGATTGGCTGACTAAGTATAATGCAGTGGTTAAGTGTAAAAGAAAGATTGTGGTACTCAATGATGGTAAGGGTAATAAAGTAATAGTAAGAGGAGTCTGTGCAAATCCCCTAGTGAATGTGGTTTCAGCGATGCAAGCGTATCGTTATATGGGGAAGGGGTGTGAAGCGTACTTGGCTTTGGTGTTAGACTGTAAGAGGGAGCATGTGAAACTACAAGATATAACTGTGGCAAAAAAATTACCTGATGTGTTTCCAGAAGAGTTGAGTGGTGTACCGCCAGTAAGAGAAGTTGAATTGTCCATTGATGTAGTACCTGGAACAGTACCAGTGTCTAAACCGCCTTATAGGATGGCTCCGACTGAATTAAAGGAGTTGAAGACACAGTTGCAAGAATTGTTAGACAGAGGGTTCATTAGGCCTAGTGTCTCTCCATGGGGAGCACCGATCCTATTTATTAAAAAGAAAGATAGTACCATGAGAATGTGTATAGATTATCGGCAATTGAACAAAGTGACCGTAAAGAACCGGTATCCTCTACCGCGAATTGAAGACTTGTTTGATCAGTTAAGAGGGGTAGGTGTGTTTTCGAAAATTGATTTACGTTCGGGGTATTATCAGTTACAAGTAAAGAAAGAAGATATACTTAAGACTGCATTTAGGACCCGATATGGGCATTATGAGTTTCTAGTAATGCCTTTTGGGTTGACTAATGCGCCTGCTACATTTATGGATTTGATGAGTCGGGTATTTAGACCGTATCTGGATCAATTTGTGGTAGTGTTCATAGATGATATTCTGGTTTATTCAAGGAATGAAACGGAGCATGAGCAGCATTTGAGGATTGTGCTTCAGACGTTGCGGGACATCAGCTATTTGCCAAACTGATTAAATGTGAGTTTTGGTTGTGAGAGGTATCTTTTCTGGGTCATGTAATATCTTCTGAAGGTATCAAAGTGGATCCGGCTAAAATAGAAGCGATTGTGAATTGGAAGCCACCTAAGAACGTGCTTGAAATTCGTAGTTACTTGGGGTTGGCTGGATACTGTAGGAGGTTTGTGAAAGGGTTCTCGGTGATAGCTTCTCCACTGACAAGGTTACTACGAAAGGGAGTTAAGTATGAATGGACAGAGAAGTGTCAGCAGAGTTTTGATCAGATAAAGGGAATGCTAGTTGAAGCACCGATTCTTACACAGCCTATGACTGGTAAAGAGTATGTGCTATACACTGATGCTTCAGGTATAGGGTTGGGTTGTGTATTGATGCAAGATGGAAAGGTGGTAGCGTATGCATCAAGGCAATTGAAATCGCATGAGCAGAATTATCCAACTCATGACTTGGAGTTGGCAGCAGTATTGTTCGCTTTAAAAATTTGGCAACATTACTTGTATGGTGAGAAGTGTAGAATTTACACCGATCACAAGAGTTTAAAATATCTGCTTACTCAGAAGGAATTAAATCTGAGACAGCGAAGTTGGCTCGAGCTGTTTAAAGATTATGATTGTATTGTGGATTATCACTCGGGAAAAGCTAATGTAGTGGCTGATGCTTTGAGCAGGAAATCAATTTCAGCATTACAGTTAAAGCACACTAAGTGGAGATTTTCGGTGGACGGAGCTTTATTAGCACAGTTGAAAGTGAGACCGGTCTTGAGAGATGAGTTAATAGCTGCACAGAGGAATGATGCGAGGTTACAACAAGTTCTACAGTCAGTCAGTGATATGGACAAGACTGACTATTCAATGAATGAAGATGGGGTACTGCTGTACAAGAACAGAATGTGTGTAGCAAATGATAAAGAATTAAAGAAGAGATTGATGCATGAGGCCCATAATACAGTTTTCACTATGCATCCAGGTGAAAACAAGATGTACCAGGATCTGAAACAGTTATTTTGGTGGCCCGATATGAAGAAAGATATAGTGGAATATGTATCCAAGTGACTAGTATGCCAGCAAGTTAAGGTGGAACATCAAGTCCCACAAGGAAAGTTGAATCCACTCCCTATTCCACAATGGAAATGGGATAATATCACGATGGATTTTGTTTCGGGATTGCCTTTGACTTCAAGGCAGCAAGATGCAGTATGGGTTATTGTGGACAGGTTTTCGAAATCGGCTCACTTTATACCAGTTCGGCTGGATTATTCTATGGAAAAGTTGGTTGAGTTGTATGTAAGAGAAATTGTCCGATTGCATGGGATACCTCTGTCTATCGTTTCTGATAGGGATCCCAGATTTACTTCTAAGTTTTGGAGGAGTTTGCAAACGGCGTGGGGTACGAAATTGAACTTCAGTACTGCTTTCCATCCGCAAACTGATGGACAATCAGAAAGAATTATTCAGGTTTTGGAAGATTTGATGCGAGCATGTGTACTGGATTTCTCTAAGAGTGGGATAAGTATCTTCCACTTATGGAATTTGCTTATAACAACAGTTATCAGACTAGTATTGGCATGGCACTGTATGAAGCTTTGTCCGAAAGGAAATGTCGCACACCAATTTGCTGGATGGAATTGAATGAGCACAGAATTGTAGGGCCAGATTTGGTTCACGATACAGAAGAGAAAGCAAGACTTATTCAGCAAAGAATAAAGGCAGCTAGTGATAGACAAAAGTCCTATGTTGATTTAAAGCGAAGAGATATTGAATTTGAAGTGGGTGACTGTAGACACCGGGTCCCGAGGCGGTCCAAGATCAGGATTACCCGATGATGAAATAGAAGACCGATTTTCGGCAAGAAATGGTGAGAATCGATCGTTCCCCTGTCAAAGGTGTGTTTTTCGGAAAATAATTAAAAATATATATTTTTGGGGAAATTAAAATTAAGATGGAGTAAAAAAAAAATAATAAATATATTAATTTTGTTTCAAAATTTAAAATTTAAAATTTAAAATAAAAAAAAAAAAGAGTCGCGAAGGCCGCCTGAGGCGGCGCGGGGCCACCTGCGCGGCAGGCTGCCCCAGCGCGCAGGGGCGCCTGCGCAGCAGGCCGCCCAGCGCGCAGGGGCGCCTGCGCAGCAGGCCGCCCAGCGCGCAGGGGCGCCTGAGCGCAAGGCAGGCGCCTGCGCAGCAGGCCGCCCAGCGCGCAGGGGCGCCTGCGCGCAAGGCAGGCGCCTCGCGCGCAGGCCCCCCTGCGCGCGAGGCGAGGGGCCTCGCGCGCAGCCCCTGCGCGCGAGGCGGGGGGCGCCGCGCGCAGCCCCTGCGCGCGAGGCAGGGGGTGCCGCGCGCCCCCCCCTGCGCGCGAGGCGAGGGGCCTCGCGCGCAGCCCCTGCGCGCAAGGCAGGGGGCACCGCGCGCCCCCCCCTGCGCGCGAGGCAGCTGCCTCGCGCGACCCTCCTGCGCGAGGCAGGCTGCGCGCAGCAGCCTGCCGCGCGCGGTGCAAGGGCACCACGCGCAGGCTGCCGCGCGCCCTTGCCCCCCTCCGCGCGACCTGTCTCGCCTGTCCGTCTTTTCCGCTGTTTTCAGTCTGAATTCTTCTCAGTCTGATTTTCCGTTGTTTCACCATTTTATGCTACCTTGGACTAACCAAAAATAAAAGGTTTTTTGCCCCTTGCCATTTTTGGCCAAGGCAAAAGTTAAATGAAGATTTGGACCCTCATTTTTGGAGGACGGAAGAATTTTTCAAGGCCCTTTTTTTCTTTGAACTTTCTTTTCTCTCCAGGGGCCATTTTTTGCTTTAGCTACTATTTTCTTTCTTTTTTATTAGGTTTTAAATCTTGATTTGCTCTTCAAAAAAAAAGATATAATCCATCTTATTGAGTGATTTGGGTTGGGAAAATTAATTTCCTTTTACTCAAATCATCCATCAAAAAATATTTTCAGCAAAGTATTTTCTTGATTTTATTTCAAAACATTAGATTCTACATTTTCTTCAAATATTCATCAGTACAAATCCGACAAGGAAAATCGATCGGGACACCGTTTCCCCAATCTAAAAATTCTGAGGGTAAACATTCTCGGACTTATTCTCATTTATTTATTTTATTTTTTATTTGTTTACATTTTTCTTTATTTTATATAATTTCTATTCTATTATCATTTTTATTCTATTTAGTAAACATATTTTATATGTCGTATTAATTTGTTAAACTTATTATTATTTCATCATTATCATTATTTGTTAAATCCTATTTTATGCAAATGCATGTTTCACTGTCACTATATTCTTTCATTTTTGCATTGCATTTTATATATTTTGGGCCAATCTATAGTACTTTCTTTGTCTTCCTGCTTTGTCTTCTACGGATTTACATATTGTTTCTTTTGCATGGTTTCATTTCAATTAGTTGGGCACTTTCTTCACTTCATTTATTTTACCTTTATTTTAGTTTTCTTCATTTATAGATATTTTATTCTCTTTTGTTTTATTCTTTTATTTTATTTCATTAATTTATTGTTTTTATTTAGTTTAACCATTATCACTATTTAAAGTTAATTTGTTTCCTATTATTATTATTATTATTATTATTATTATTATTATTATTATTATCATATTTGTTCATATTATATTCACTATTATTTATTATCATTGTCCACTATTATTATTATTATTATTATTACTATCATTATTATCATTATTATTGCTATTATTATTTCTGATTGATTATTCTGTTTTCATATTATTTGTCACTTACTACTACTATTATTTGCATTATTACCACCTTATTATCACTATTATTATTATTATCATTATTATTATATATTCATTGTATATTTATTGATATTATGTTATTATAATTGTTAGTATTATCATCACCTACTTATTGTCATGCTAATGTTTATGTGCCATATAATATTATTATTTGTTATCATAATATTATTGTCGTTATCATTATTTATCATTTATTATTATTGTTATATTCTGCACTTACTTGATTAATTTGCCTAAAATATTTACTAATATTTTTTTGATGTTAATTTCTGTGTGAATATTAATTTGAGTCGGGCCATGTGAGCGCCCCGCGACTCCCCGGATGGGTCGCGACGCGTGGATGGACACTCCATTTTGGTGAGATCTTTTCAATTCCCCTTTGATGTGTTATGTGTTTATTTGTATATATTTTTTTTTTTATTCGTGCACGCGTGCGATAAAAAATCACAAAAATATTTCTATAATTAAATTAGAATTTTCACTAATAAAATCGGGACCAATGTCCCTTGTTTTAGCCCGACCATAAAAACATCACAACTAAAAAACGAAGAGTCAATTTTCAATAAAATGGGATCACTCATCCCGATTTTCTTCCAAACAACCAAAGCGACTCTTCGAACCTTCTTCAAGTAAACGCGAGGAATCAACGTTCCTAAACCTTAGAATAGGCGCGAAGGAACCAATGTTCCTGAAATAATGTCCCGATTTATGCATGTCTTTTATTTTGATTTTGCGTGAGTGTTTAAATTTATGTACATTATTTTCCTTTGGGCCCTTGTAATTAATTTTTTGGGCAACTTTATTTATCTTTTAGGGATTGTATTCCGTCCCACTTACATCTTTAATCTCCTTTTAATGGGGTTGTATTCTGCCCCTATTTCTATTGTAATTGCGTGCTTGCGTGTTTATCGCTTTCTTTTACTGCTTTATTTATTGCTTTCCTTTATCGCTTTTTGAGTGCTTGCAATGCGCTATTTAATTTAAATGCATTAATCGTGTGAGATGAGAGATATAATTTTAAGAAGTTAAAAACCCATTTATAATTAACCAAAGCATAAATAAGAGGGAAGTTCCGAACACCGAATCTCTGGTTTAGACCGTTAGAGATGAGAGACTTTTTCCCAATTTCTTGCAAATTGGGTGGCGACTCCAAATGCCTCAAAGGTGCCTTTAGGTGTCATTAGACTAGGTTGTTCTCCCCAATGTTCTATTGGGAGGAACAAACTGATGATGTCTCATGGCGCCCATGATCAAAAGACGCAAACCTCATACCTCGAATCCCAATGGCGGATTCACAAGCGAGGGCCTTTGCTGGGTTGTCCGGGTTCGGCGCGCGTCACAGTTGCGACTCCACTGGGGAGTTTGTGTTTGAGACTTTGCTCCGAAAGTGCTTTGGTTAAAATATATAATTGAGTTTTTAAAACTTAAAATTCTATCTCTTTTCAAAAATTTGCATTGCATCTTAGAGCCTTAGACTTACGCTAGTTGGTCCCTATCTTACCTCGGTGCGTTCCTAAAGCACGACCCTACTTTCACTCATTGTAGGGAAGTGTTAGGGATAATCACCAGCCCAAGCCTTGTACCTTTTGGTATATCAAAATGGAGACCCGATCGGTCGTTATGCTCGTGATGAGCTAGACCCGTTGGCGCGAACCATGCTTGGGTAGCCTAAAGAAAATTACCCTGACTAAAGCCCATGTAATGGCAAATAGAAACTTCCCTAGGTGGTATGCTCCTTAATACGATACTTGTGATATGGGTCGTCACGTATTAAACAAAATCAACCAATTTGAGTGGTCTTTTATCAAAGGCTTTCATGCCCCGGTAAGCCCACCTTAACTTGATTGAATTGTCCAAATACGTAAATGGCCAAAACTCATACGCGTGTACATTAGACTAGAGCTGTTATGCTGCCGGCTTTTCGCCGTGCCCTTTGCGCGTTCGTAGGGTCCCCTGTTGACCCATGAACTAAGCCCACCTAGGAAAGAGACCACATTGCCCCGTGTGCGGGAGTAATAAGGTTGGAAGGGTTTGTTTGCTTGCATGTGGTTGTGGATGCTGCATCGTCACGGCCATGCATTCTTAATGCCATTCATGCATCATGCTAACGAATTGGATTTTTTCAGCCATCATAGATCCATTTGAGTGGTCCAGAGATCCTAGCGGGAGGTTGGTCAGAAATCAAGTAGTTGAGCAGTCAAGTTCGGCATCAGCATCGGGTTCAGATTAGGATAGAAACTCAGACTCTTGTTCAGAACAGTCCTCCGGATCAGTAATGGTAGAATTACCGCAAGATTCGGGTGCTGTAACAACACAAGACTTGGACAAGAGATTCGAAGACTTTGAAAGGAAAATGCTTGCTATGATGGGGAACCTTGTCGCCCAGATGATGCCACACGCTGGACAACCGTCCGGAGCTCCAGTTGTTGACCCGGTCGAAGCACCTGTTGTGGAGACCACTATACCAACTACCACTGTACCACAGCCAGTCACTGAACCTAGGGTGGCGGCACCAGTTGAGCAACCGAGGGTGAGAATTCCAGATCCAAGGGATGATTTCTTAGGGGAAGAGGAAGATGAGCCAGTAGTTCCCCAAGCGGTGAGGTGTAAAGCTCCTAAGCTAGAGGACGATGTGGTAAGGAAGATGGAGGAAAGAATGGAGGCCATCGCACGAATGGTGTCGGTCGGAAAGGGGGTCATCCCCGAAGATGTAGACTTGAGTGAGGAGGAGCTGCTGCCTCAGAGATTTAAGATGCCAGATTTACCAAAATTTGATGGCACGTCTGATCCTTCGGCCCATCTTAAACAATATGCCTTGATCATGAAGGGCACGGGTCTTACCAGGAAGCAAAAAGTGGAGTACTTCTGCCTTAGTTTGACGGGGTCAGCGATTGATTGGTACCACGGTTTGGACAGGAGGTCGAAGGAAGATTGGGTTTTGCTTACAAGTGATTTTATGAGGCAGTACGACTGCAGCACCCGCATGGAAGTGACGTTAAAAGACCTCGAGCTCCTGCAACAAAAGTCTGGCGAATCTTTCCATGATTACCTTACGCGGTGGAGGAATCGCGTTATGGAAATGAAGAGGAAGCCCGATACCTCGGACCAAATCAGACTATTTATCAAAAATGCAAGCCCATACTTGAGGGAGGGGCTTAAGATGAAAGGACTCAAAGATTGGGAATCCTTAAAAGACATAGCAATTGAAGCCGAATCGGAGTACTTGGCAAGGAAGGCCAATAATGACAGTTTTGCTCGGAAGAACTTTGGGAACCAAGGGGGAAATAGATCGAGTGGCGCTGGAAGCAGCAGTAACAGAGTGGGAAAGACAGCGGAAGTTTCAGCCACTGATGTGAACCAGAGACACTATTCAAATTTGGGAAGACCATTGTCTTGGGTCCTAGAACGATTAATGAAGGAGGGAAAACTTCAGCCGTTGCCAGCTAGACAAGCTAAGACCTACGGCCAGCCGAACCATAGAGGGGACCAATACTGTGCTTTTCACCAGCACACTGGTCACCTCACTGACTCTTGCAGAACTTTAAGGGATCGGGTCCAAGATCTTATTGATAGTAAGCAGATCTCCGACCCTGAAAAGAGGGAAAAGAAGAAGAATACCGGGTATAACGCCGTTCCTCCCCCAGTCTTCATGATAGGATCAAGTTTGCCAGAGTGGTATGTGTTGAGGGATCTCTACGGCAATGACTACATGGCTATCGTCCGCCCCGAACAGGAAGTCAATAGGGAGAAGCTCCAAGTCAACATGATAGAATGTTGGGACTCAGCCAGTGAGGGTGAGACTGAAGAGGCCGACGAGCCGAAGGATATATGGAACTCTGGGGGTGAAGAAGACAAAGTGCAAGAGGTACAGGCTGTTACTCGCAGCGGAAGAGTGGTGCCGGAAATTGAGAAGCAACAGGACCCGATGCCTCCGACGGTGGAGCAAGAAACGGAAGAGAATCAGATCCTAAAGCAACTGAAGAAGACGACAGCACAAATATCCATCTGGGACCTATTGAGGCAATCCCCGAGCCACAGGCAGAAGCTAGTTGAAGCCTTATGTGAATCGACAGTAGCCACCACTATCTCACCCTCCGAGTTATTGGGTATTGTGAAAGGGGGATCTGAAAAAAACATAGTCTACACCGAAGCCGACTTGCCAATCGAGGGTCGTAATCACAATCGCCCTCTATATATCCGAGCTCAGATCAATGGTAAGCACACGGCCTGTGTCATGGTGGATGATGGGTCCTCCATTAATGTGTGCCCACTGGTGGCGCTACCTTCGCTTGGATTGAATGAGAGCATGTTGAGTGAATCTGATCTGACTATCACTGCTTATGACAACTCGAGAAGGCAAGCTGCTGGGACTTTTAAAGCTCAAGTCAAGACCGGTCCAGTTGAGATAGAGGCTGAGTTTGTTGTCCTGCCAATACCGGCTAACTTTGCAGTGCTACTTGGAAGGCCTTGGTTTCACAAGTTGGGAGGGGTTCCATCTACGCTCCACCAAATGATTAAGATTCCCCACGAAGGCCAAATTGTAACAATTAAAGCAGCTAGTGATAATCACGTGTCAGTGCTCGGAATTTCCAATCAACCCTTCAGTGGTTTCCACGTGGCTATGGTGAATGAGGAAGATGAGTCGGTGGTAAGCCCTCAAGTTGTCAATATGATGAAAAGGATGAACTTTCTCCCCGGGGCTGGTTTGGGTAAGAGCTCACAAGGGATTCAAGAGCCCGTCGACACAAGGGGGCAAAAGGATAGGCGAGGTTTGGGCTACGCTGATGATGCCAAGAAGAACAAGCCCGCAAGGAAGCCTGCGGAAGTGCCGCACATTTTGGAGACTTTTGTACCGGCTGCATCGGTGTGTGCCTATTGTGGGGAGGCAGAGCCTCAGTGGATTGATGGCAAGATCACCCCGGGTTTTGAAATCTTCAATGATGTGTTTGACTGGTCCGAGGGGATGGTCAAGGTAGTGGAAGCCTTCTGGGATGAGGAAATCTTCAATCAGACTCTAGCATGGGATCGAGAAGTTCCCGAGGAAGTTATCACCAAAAGCCTGCTGGCTGCTCAATCAAAGGGTAAAGAGAAGATGGAAGACGGAGCGGCAGTGCCAGAACTGAAGAGTTTGAATACGGATGAGGTTCAAGATGAGGGGCCGTCGGCTTCAGCACCAGCACCGGTGGAAGATGATAATGATAGCTTTGCTGATGTACTTTTTATTCCCGAACTATTTGACAATTCTGTCTGTAATTCTGAGTACTTTAATAATATGAATGACTTTGCTTACTTGTGTGATGTTTCTCATGATTTCATTATGCATAATCACGAGCATGAATCATTTATATTTGACATTAACTCAACCAATACCACCTCATTTAATCTCGGGACTTCGGAAAATCCGAAGGAAATCTTGATAGCATCCGATGTAACTCTTGAGGAAAGGATAAAATTTGAGAGAATTTTGAAAAAATATGAAAGAGTCTTCGCCTGGACCTATGAGGATATGCCAGGGATTGATCGAGCAGTTGCTGAACACGCCATTCCGACCTACCCAGAGTGCAAGCCGGTCAAACAGAAGCTCAGAAGACTGAGGCCAGAATGGGCAGAAAAGGTAAAGGAAGAGGTGCACAAGCAGATCGAAGCCAAGTTCCTAGTAGAGGTCCAATACCCCACGTGGTTAGCCAATGTTGTCCCCGTAGCCAAGAAGGATGGGAGAGTCCGAGTATGTGTTGACTACCGAGACCTGAATAAAGCCTGCCCAAAAGATGACTTTCCCCTACCCCATATTGATGTACTAGTGGACAGCGCGGCCGCTTGTATGATGTACAGCTTTGTGGATGGGTATGCGGGATACAACCAAATCCTTAACAAGATTGTGGATCGAATCAAGACAGCTTTCATCACAGAATGGGGAACGTTCGCCTACCGAGTAATGCCTTTTGGGTTGAAGAATGCCGGTGCGACGTACCAAAGGATGGCTACCAAGATCTTGGATGACTTGATCCACAAGGAAGTCGAAGTGTATGTCGATGATATGATGATCAAGTCAGCAACTCGAGAAGGACATTTCGAGGCCTTGGAAAGGTTCTTTCAGAGGATCGACAAGTATAATCTTCGCCTCAATCCTAAGAAATGCATTTTCGGAGTCACCTCGGGTAAGCTGTTAGGCCATGTGGTAAGCCAAAGGGGAATAGAAGTGGACCCTGATAAAATCAAGGCAATCAGAGAAATGCCAGCACCCCAAAAGGAAAAGGAAGTTCGGAGTTTTCTGGGCAAATTGCAGTACATCAGTAGGTTCATTTCCAAGCTCGCTTCAGTGTGCGAACCAATTTTTAAGCTCCTCAGGAAGAATCAACCAGTCAGGTGGAACGACGACTGCCAAAAGGCTTTTGATGTCATTAAGGATTACCTCCAAAATCCCCCAGTACTACGACCGCCACGGCCCGTTAAACCTTTGATTCTCTACCTAGCAATAGAGGAAAATTCTGTAGGAGCCATGATGGCCCAAGAGGATGAATTCGGGGTCGAATTTGCGGTTTACTACCTCAGCAAGAAATTCCTCCCTTATGAAGCCAAGTATGTTGAAGTGGAAAAGATCTGTCTGGCAGTAATCTGGGCATCAAAGAAACTGAGGCATTACTTTCATTCCTACAAAGTGCAGGCTGTTGCCAAGCAAAATCCCCTCCGATACCTGCAACAGGCACCCTCTTTACTAGGGAAAATGGGAAGATGGTTGATATTGCTACAAGAATTTGACGTGGAATACATTACTAGAAAGACCATTAAAGGTCGAGCAGTGGCCGAGTTTCTTGCTGACCATCCAATTGAAGGAGACCAGCTATTGTATGAATTCCCCGACGAAAACGTGGTAGCCATCACCGTGCAGAAGTGGCAGATGTATTTTGATGGGGCAGTAAATAGCAAGGGAGCCGGAACAGGAGTGATTCTAGTAACCCCAGACGGAGAGAAGCTTCCATTAGCCAAGAAACTGAGGTACAGAGCCACCAATAACGAGGCTGAGTATGAACCCTGCATCTTTGGGTTAGAGGCACTCTCAGCCGTGGGGGCAAAAGTAGTAGAGGTCTTCGGGGACTCATCTTTAGTAATCCACCAAGTCAGGGGTGAATGGGCCATCAAGGAAGGGCGGCTGTTGCCATATGCAAAGTGCTTGAAAGAACTTAGTGGCCGGTTTGAAATTTGCACTTTTAACTACGTGCCCCGAGATGAGAACCAATTGGCAGATGCCCTAGCCACCTTAGTATCCATGTGGGATAACCCAGAAGGAACAGTTATGAAGCTCGTGCTCATTTCCAGTTCGAGCAAGCCATACTTTGAGACCGAGCGAGTCGGGGATGTTGAAATTACTGATGGAAAGCCATGGTACTATGATGTCCTGAATTATTTGGAGAGGTCATTATTCCCGGAAGAAGCCACTGAAAAAGACAAAAGGCTAATCCGCAAACTGTCCACTCAATTCATCAGTGTAGACGGGGTGTTGTACAAGAGACAAGCCGATGGCATGCAACTCAGATGTTTAGATGAAAAAGAGGCTACAAGGGTTATGGAGGAAACCCATGCCGGGGTCTGTGGGGCCCATATGAATGGTCTGGCCCTAGCAAAGAAAATAATGCGGCAAGGATTCTTCTGGTTAACAATGGATACAGATTGCTCTAAATATGTGAAGGAGTGCCAATTATGCCAGCAATATGCTAATCTGAGACACCTGCCGGTGTCGGAATTGTGCAACCTGACGTCTCCATGGCCATTTGCTGCATGGGGGATTGACATAATAGGAGAGATACACCCGACGGCCTCTAACGGGCACAGGTTCATTGTAGTCGCCATTGATTACTTTACCAAATGGGTTGAAGCTGAATCCTTCAAGAAATTAGGCGCCCGGGAAATGGCCAGGTTCATCGAGCGACATTTGATCTGTAGGTACGGTCTTCCGCATCACATCGTGTCGGATAATGGGGTACAGTTCCAAGCTGAGACTAAGTAGATGCTCAAGAAGTACGCCATCCAGCACCATAAGTCCTCTCCATATCGACCACAGGCCAACGGGGCGGTCGAGGCAGCTAATAAGAACGTCAAGAAGATATTGGCTAAGATGGTGCAAACCTATAAAGACTGGGCCGAGAAATTGCCATTCGCACTATGGGGCTACAGGACCACTGCCAGAACTTCCACGGGGGTTACCCCTTTCTCCCTGGTTTACGGGACGGAAGCAGTTCTACCGGTAGAAATAGAACTCCAGTCATTGAGGGTGGTGACAGAAACTCAGCTACCAGAAGCCGAATGGGCTCAGCAGCGGCTGCTACAGTTGAACCTATTGGATGAAGATAGGATGCGAGCGTACTACCACAACCAGATCTACCAGAAAAGGCTGGCCCGCTCATTTGGGAAGAAAGTAAGAAAGCACCCATTGAAGGAAGGAGATCTAGTCTTTAAACAAATGAGGCCAGGGGTTCCGGATTTTCGAGGCAAGTTCAGGCCAACTTGGGAAGGACCCTTCGTTCTGAAGAAGCTTTTGTCTAAAGGGGCTGCGATCCTGACAGATGGGGATGGGAATGAATTCAGGGAGCCGGTCAACGTCGACAGATTGAAAAGATTCCACGGCTGAAGACAAAAAAAAAAAAGAAGACAAAAAAAAAAAAAAAAGAGAAAAATGTTCAATCAAGAAAACCCGAGAGGGCTGATTGATAACAGGAGTGTGATGCTTTTGAGATCTATCCCGAGATTAGATGTGGTCTGGTATCTTGGGGCCTAATGTCAAATGATGATCATGTGTAATGAAATCACACGAGAAACGTGTACATGTATGCAATTATGCACTCAGAGAAGTTCTCTTATCCAATGAATGTCCATAGTTCTTTTTAGACGAGTAGTATGTCACTGCTGTCACTTCCCATTCGAATGAGCACAATTTATCCGTGAAACCGACAGAAATTAAAAAAAAAAATAATAATAATAATAAAAATAAAAATAAGGCCGTTAGAGATGAAAACCGTGACTGGCGCTCTAAGCAAAAGTTAGGCCAAAGGGCGGGGTGAAAACCTGGTAACAGGCAGTCTGCCCTACAAAAAAATGAAATAAATAAAAGCCGCTGGATTGGGTTGGGTCCATTCCAGGCAAAAATAAGGCACAGGGTTATGTGAAAATCCGACAAGGACGCATCTCCCGCTAAGAAAAGCTAGTGTGAAAATCCATGAGGGACGCACTACCTTTAAAACAATGACGCTTGGAGTGATGAGGAAGCATTACCTTGGGCAACCCCTTTCAAGTAAAGACACACATCGGGCAATCCTCCCTGAAGAATTATGAGTTACAGTCCATGAAACAGGACGTCGCTTACAGACGCTTGGGGGCATAATCAGCCAAACAAAGCCACGAGTCGCTTCAGCAAGAGTTACCGCACCTCGACCACTGGGCCACTTAGATGAATGATGTCACCTGCATCCTGCATGACTTATGCATATGCACGTGCATAGCTTACCCTTGCATACAAATCTCTTTTGTTTTTGCAGGAAAGTCTGGCGCCTTCACACACCGACAAGCTGGTGTTTATCAGTCGCTCAGCCGTGGTTTCACACGCCGACAAGCTGGTGTTCTATCAACCACGTCCTTCCAAGTCTGGCGCCTTCACACACCGACAAGCTGGTGTTTATCAGTCGTTCAGCCGTGGTTTCACACGCCGACAAGCTGGTGTTCTATCAATCATGTTCTCCAAAGTCCGGCGCCTTCACACACCGACAAGCTGGTGTTTATCAGTCGCTCAGCCGTGGTTTCACACACCGACAAGCTGGTGTTCTATCAATCATGTTCTCCAAAGTCTGGCGCCTTCACACACCGACAAACTGGTGTTTATCAGTCGTTCAGCCGTGGTTTCACACGCCGACAAGCTGGTGTTCTTTCAATCACGTTCTCCCAAGTCTGGCGCCTTCACACACCGACAAGCTGGTGTTTATCTGTCGCTCAGCCACGGTTTCACACGCCGACAAGCTGGCGTTCTATCAACCGCGTTCTTAAAAGTCTGACGCCTGCACACACCGACAAGCTGGTGTTTATCAGTCGCTCAGCCATGGTTTCACGTCGACAAGCTGACGTTTCTCAATCATGTGACCGGTAGTAATCCTATGATGCCGACAGGCTGGCAAGACCAAGTCCCGGACAGCGACCGCCTCAGGTACGCGTCTTTCCCTCTCTTTTCTGAATTTTGGTTCACTTAGGCACCTAGGTTCTAAGTTCCCCAAAATTGGGGGCAACTGTAGACACCGGGTCCCGAGGCGGTCCAAGATCAGGATTACCCGATGATGAAATAGAAGACCGATTTTCGGCAAGAAATGGTGAGAATCGATCGTTCCCCTGTCAAAGGTGTGTTTTTCGGAAAATAATTAAAAATATATATTTTTGGGGAAATTAAAATTAAGATGGAGTAAAAAAAAAAATAATAAATATATTAATTTTGTTTCAAAATTTAAAATTTAAAATTTAAAATAAAAAAAAAAAGAGTCGCGAAGGCCGCCTGCGGCGGCGCGGGGCCACCTGCGCGGCAGGCTGCCCCAGCGCGCAGGGGCGCCTGCGCAGCAGGCCGCCCAGCGCGCAGGGGCGCCTGCGCGCAAGGCAGGCGCCTCGCGCGCAGGGGCACCTGCGCGCAAGGCAGGCGCCTCGCGCGCAGGGGCACCTGCGCGCAAGGCAGGCGCCTCGCGCGCAGGCCCCCCTACGCGCGAGGCGAGGGGCCTCGCGCGCAGCCCCTGCGCGCGAGGCGGGGGGCGCCGCGCGCCCCCCCTGCGCGCAAGGCAGGGGGCGCCGCGCGCCCCCCCCTGCGCGCGAGGCGAGGGGCCTCGCGCGCAGCCCCTGCGCGCAAGGCAGGGGGCGCCGCGCGCCCCCCCTGCGCGCGAGGCAGCTGCCTCGCGCGACCCTCCTGCGCGAGGCAGGCTGCGCGCAGCAGCCTGCCGCGCGCGGTGCAAGGGCACCACGCGCAGGCTGCCGCGCGCCCTTGCCCCCCTCCGCGCGACCTGTCTCGCCTGTCCGTCTTTTCCGCTGTTTTCAGTCTGAATTCTTCTCAGTCTGATTTTCCGTTGTTTCACCATTTTATGCTACCTTGGACTAACCAAAAATAAAAGGTTTTTTGCCCCTTGCCATTTTTGGCCAAGGCAAAAGTTAAATGAAGATTTTGACCCTCATTTTTGGAGGACGGAAGAATTTTTCAAGGCCCTTTTTTTCTTTGAACTTTCTTTTCTCTCCAGGGGCCATTTTTTGCTTTAGCTACTATTTTCTTTCTTTTTTCTTAGGTTTTAAATCTTGATTTGCTCTTCAAAAAAAAAAAGATATAATCCATCTTATTGAGTGATTTGGGTTGGGAAAATTAATTTCCTTTTACTCAAATCATCCATCAAAAAATATTTTCAGCAAAGTATTTTCTTGATTTTATTTCAAAACATTAGATTCTACATTTTCTTCAAATATTCATCAGTACAAATCCGACAAGGAAAATCGATCGGGACACCGTTTCCCCAATCTAAAAATTCTGAGGGTAAACATTCTCGGACTTGTTCTCATTTATTTATTTTATTTTTTATTTGTTTACATTTTTCTTTATTTTATATAATTTCTATTCTATTATCATTTTTATTCTATTTAGTAAACATATTTTATATGTCGTATTAATTTGTTAAACTTATTATTATTTCATCATTATCATTATTTGTTAAATCCTATTTTATGCAAATGCATGTTTCACTGTCACTATATTCTTTCATTTTTGCATTGCATTTTATATATTTTGGGCCAATCTATAGTACTTTCTTTGTCTTCCTGCTTTGTCTTCTACGGATTTACATATTGTTTCTTTTGCATGGTTTCATTTCAATTGGTTGGGCACTTTCTTCACTTCATTTATTTTACCTTTATTTTAGTTTTCTTCATTTATAGATATTTTATTCTCTTTTGTTTTATTCTTTTATTTTATTTCATTAATTTATTGTTTTTATTTAGTTTAACCATTATCACTATTTAAAGTTAATTTGTTTCCTATTATTATTATTATTATTATTATCATATTTGTTCATATTATATTCACTATTATTTATTATCATTGTCCACTATTATTATTAATATTATTATTACTATCATTATTATCATTATTATTGCTATTATTATTTCTGATTGATTATTCTGTTTTCATATTATTTGTCACTTACTACTACTATTATTTGCATTATTACCACCTTATTATCACTATTATTATTATTATCATTATTATTATATATTCATTGTATATTTATTGATATTATGTTATTATAATTGTTAGTATTATCATCACCTACTTATTGTCATGCTAATGTTTATGTGCCATATAATATTATTATTTGTTATCATAATATTATTGTCGTTATCATTATTTATCATTTATTATTATTGTTATATTCTGCACTTACTTGATTAATTTGCCTAAAATATTTACTAATATTTTTTTGATGTTAATTTCTGTGTGAATATTAATTTGAGTCGGGCCATGTGAGCGCCCCGCGACTCCCCGGATGGGTCGCGACGCGTGGATGGACACTCCATTTTGGTGAGATCTTTTCAATTCCCCTTTGATGTGTTATGTGTTTATTTGTATATATTTTTTTTTTATTCGTGCACGCGTGCGATAAAAAATCACAAAAATATTTCTATAATTAAATTAGAATTTTCACTAATAAAATCGGGACCAATGTCCCTTGTTTTAGCCCGACCATAAAAACATCACAACTAAAAAACGAAGAGTCAATTTTCAATAAAATGGGATCACTCATCCCGATTTTCTTCCAAACAACCAAAGCGACTCTTCGAACCTTCTTCAAGTAAACGCGAGGAATCAACGTTCCTAAACCTTAGAATAGGCGCGAAGGAACCAATGTTCCTGAAATAATATCCCGATTTATGCATGTCTTTTATTTTGATTTTGCGTGAGTGTTTAAATTTATGTACATTATTTTCCTTTGGGCCCTTGTAATTAATTTTTTGGGCAACTTTATTTATCTTTTAGGGATTGTATTCCGTCCCACTTACATCTTTAATTTCCTTTTAATGGGGTTGTATTCTGCCCCTATTTCTATTGTAATTGCGTGCTTGCGTGTTTATCGCTTTCTTTTACTGCTTTATTTATTGCTTTCCTTTATCGCTTTTTGAGTGCTTGCAATGCGCTATTTAATTTAAATGCATTAATCGTGTGAGATGAGAGATATAATTTTAAGAAGTTAAAAACCCATTTATAATTAACCAAAGCATAAATAAGAGGGAAGTTCCGAATACCGAATCTCTGGTTTAGACCGTTAGAGGTGAGAGACTTTTTCCCAATTTCTTGCAAATTGGGTGGCGACTCCAAATGCCTCAAAGGTGCCTTTAGGTGTCATTAGACTAGGTTGTTCTCCCCAATGTTCTATTGGGAGGAACAAACTGATGATGTCTCATGGCGCCCATGATCAAAAGACGCAAACCTCATACCTCGAATCCCAATGGCGGATTCACAAGCGAGGGCCTTTGCTGGGTTGTCCGGGTTCGGCGCGCGTCACAGTGACAAAGTGTTTCTGAAAGTATCTCCTTGGAGGAAGGTACCGAGGTTTGGCAAGAAAGGAAAATTGTGTCCGAGGTTTATTGGACCATATGAAGTTCTGGAAAGAGTGGGCTCCGTAGCATATCGATTGGCTTTGCCTCCGGCGTTAAGTAAGCTTCATGATGTGTTTCATGTGTCCATGTTGAGAAGGTATAGATCGGATGAATCTCATGTGTTACCTGTGCAAGAAGTGGAAGTTCAGCCAGACTTCACCTATGATGAGAAACCGAAGGCAATATTAGCAAGAGAGGTGAGACAGCTTCAGAATAAGCAGATACCGCTTGTGAAAGTGCTCTGGCAGAATCATGGTGTTGAAGAGGCAACTTGGGAACTAGAAGTGGCTATGCGAGAACAGCATCCACAGCTATTTAACTCAGGTATGAATTTCGAGGACGAAATTCTTTAAGGAGGGGAGAGTTGTCATGGCCGGAAATGTACCCTAATAGTATTGACCTAATTTTGGCATGTGAGTGAAATGGAATGTGTAACTTGAACTTAAATGGAAGGTTGGAAGGACTTGATTGAAAGCTGAGTGAAAAGTTTAGTGACCAATTGGTATATATATATATATGAGATTAAGTTAGGAATTGATTATTGGCTTATTTGTTTATCTAATGATGGATTAATTAAGAATAAAGTAATGTAAGCAATCAGTTAGTGGAAGGCAGGTTTTGTGAGTGGAATCCGTGTGGCTCCTTGTGAGTATGCCACCTCCACCTTTGCATGCATGAGTTATCTAAGGAAAGGGAAAAGATTCATTTGTGTAATTCAGTCAATTTTCTGTGTTCTTTCTTTTCTTTCTTGCGTGAGAATAGTTCTTAGGTCTCTAAACCTATTTGCATAATTGTTAAGAAGGTCAAGTTGTTAAGTTGCTCAAGAGTTAAGTTGTTGGACTTAAGAGGTAAGTGATTATGAATGCTTGTTTTCATCTTCTACTCTTTCTTTTTGGTTTGAGTTGGTTTGGAATGAGAATTGATAGATCATGTTCAATTCTGGAATTGAATTGGTTTTGTTAGCTGAAGAAGTGAAGAAGGATAAAGGAAAGCTGTAGTTGGAGAGCCGAGCGCCCGTCGTAATTAGGAGCTAAGGCGACAAGGTTTGGGAACAAACCCTAAATGTGTAAATTGTATGATTTGTAATGGTCAAATAGAGACTTTGATATGAGCTGTATGTGTATGTGGAATGATGGCATTGAGCATGAAATTGTGTTACCAGTTATTTGTTGGTTGTGGAGATGTGTTTAGTGAATGAGTTGCTTGAGAGCATGTATGCTATGTGTGAATTGGGATTGATTATAAATTGTGCTAAAGATGAATGCCAAAACAAGAAGGGAAATCAGGTATGTGCTAATTGAGTAAGTGGTTGATGTATTTGGGGTTGATTGCAAAAAGTGAGAATGAGATTTGAAGTCTTAATGTGAAAGAAGAATTGGACTGGAAAGCACAGCTATGCTAGTGACAAAACACAGCTGTGTTATAGTGTTTTTGCATGGGTCACGGTGACAATCAAATTGATTGTGACCATGAGGTATGCTTGAGTTCAATTCTGCCTAATGGATTTTGTATGTCATGGTGACAATCAAATTGATTGTGACCGTGAGGTACCCAAGAGAACATTTTGTTTTGCAAAGTGTGGATATGTCATGGTGACAATGAAATTCATTGTGACCGTGACATACCCTCAAGTTGCATTCTGCCGAGAGTTGGGAACATGTCACGGTGACAATGAAATTGATCGTGACCGTGACCTATCCCCAGTTTGCATTCAGTTTTGAACTTCAACATGTCAGGGTGACAATGAAATTCATTGTGACCGTGACCTACCCTGTTTTGGCAATATAATCCTAATGTGTTTGGACTTCTAAATGGCAAGCCTTTAAGCTGTAATGAAGGACATTATGAGTAAGTATTATGTGTGTATAAAGTAATGTATATTTGCATAAACATGATGACTTTTGAATGCAATCAAATATGTGATTATTAACTATGAAAGAATGAGGTTGGAAATGCTATGAGTATGCAAGTGAAGTAAATAGCTGTGTGCTAATGCAAATGTATAAAGCGAATGTGATGTTGGGCAACAACATATGTGATGCGAAATGTGTTCAATATGAAATGAATAAAATGTTTAACAACTTAAGCCTGCGAGTCAAGTAGTGGATAGTTAGGCATGCCTATAGGGTCAAGTGTTGCAGCCCCATGCGTTAAAAGTGTCTGATTCCATAGGAATCACAATGCGTAAACAATGCGAATAATCCTTGCTGGATTTTATTATATGTAGATTGATAATGTGTACTTGAGGCTACCAATGCATAAATGAGATCTCAATGCGATTCTAGTACCTGAGTGGTACCAATGCGATACCCGTTATCCGCGTCATTGAATTGCAGGCTAACCAGTTAATTAATAAATGGAAATGATTGGGATATAATATAGCATGTAATATGGATATGTGAATAAGTGATTGATGCCTTATGATTGAATATAGTAATGAACAATGCTATGCTCGAAATGGTACTTGCTATGATAATAATTGTTCTGGCATGTCTACTAGCATGTAATGTATGGTGTCTCTGATGTGTGATAAATTATTTGTTATATATGAGTTCCCCACTAAGCGTTATCGCTTAGCATGGATTTACTCTAATCCGTGCAGGTACGGACGAGAGGTGACTGGAGGATGCCCCCGCATTTTGTACGGTCAACAATAGGAAGTTAATAGTGTAGGTTTGGGGTCGTTACTTGGAAATTTTGTATAAGCTTTTTGTATAGTTAATATGTGAATCGGGTTTATAAAGGCATGTAATAATGTGATAACTATGAATGTTACCCCCAATATGTATGCATGTCTTATGAGTGGTTTTGGTGTATGAACTAAAGTAGTTGGCATGTGATGCGTGAGTTATGTTTATAGATGATGAAATTTTATTGTTCAGGTTAGGCTTGTGTTCTGTTTGTGTGTGTGCGGCCTTCTCTAACTAAGATTAGCTGAGCTAGTTTGTCATTAGGGAATGGGCGTCACAGGGTCCTTGAACTCGTTTCCATCACTGTCGGTTAGGATTGGCACTCCTCTTGACAGCAGTTTCTTTAACACGTAGGGACCTTCCCAAGTAGGTCTAAATTTGCCTTGAATGACCGGGCCAGACTCTTTTGACAAATCTAGTTATGATAATAGGCCCGTATTTGTTCCTCATCTAACAGTCTTTGTTGTGTCTACGCTATAATACCCCTTACCCGTACGTAGTAACCCCTACCGTGGTCCAGCAGGTTCACTACGACGATTCAAGGTGTTACCGAAATAGTCGCTTCTAAGCTACAATAGTTATGTCGAAAATCATGGTTATAAAATTTCTTTCGTTTCAAAAACCATAAAATTGCATATAAAGAAAATGATTGTACATACACTTTTTAAACTATAAATTTCCATAGCTTATTACATATAAATCAATCATACACTGATATTACATTTTACAAAATTTATATTTCAAAATTACAAATCTTACAAACACTCTTAAGACTATACAAATCCTATCCTAAGATCTCTTCATAAACTTGCATTGGCCTGGACTGCTACGGATGACCTTCAAATGACCCGATCACTCGTACCTACACGGATTAAAGAAAAATCCGTGCTAAGCATAAAGCTTAGTGGGAAACACATAAATGTGGATGACCACTAAGAATGGCCATCAAAAAGGCTCAAAGAAAAGCACAATATAGAAAAATATAATCATGCCGATTATAACAATTTAGGCACTTTCAAAGAGTTTTTTAAAACATAAACACATATTTTGCATATTCATTTATTCAATTAATACATGCTTTTATTCGTATATCGATGTTAACAAATTACTTACACATTATTTACACCTTTCCGCATCTTATACATGTCACTTTATTCACATGTTCACATTCATTCTGGTTTCCAACATTCACTTCACACATCTTCCTTAACAGATGCCTTATCACATTATTTTATCCAATCAAATAAGCATTTAATCACAATAACAAAATACATCTTATACATTTCATGTAGTATCATTTTCATAAATTGCATTACTTCATGTCATATTCATACACATTGTTATGCCTGCAAACTCAATGAAGTGGATAAAGAGTGAACACGCTGGTACCCGTAGGTACAAAAATAATTTCTTTGCCTTTCATATAAGAAACATTTTCACTTTGGCAATCTTAAACAAGATCCAACTTATAAGGATCGCAAGGACCCAAATGGTGACCTGATCAGGGTCCAGAACACATTGGAGCTGCAGCTAACAAAACTCTATAAGCATGCCTATCTATCCACTACTCGACTTGCAGGATAAATTATTTATCCAATTATTGCTCAATTAGTCGCTTAGTATAACATTATTTAATCTCAATAGCCAATATCATATCATTCAGTAACTTACTTACATATATGGTTTACATGGCATCACATATTATAGTTCATACATTATTTCATATATAGTTCATACATTGATTAGAAAACCATGCAAAGTACATAAAGCACATAAATATTCATAGTATAAAGGAGGGTCGTGCTCTTGACAGAGAGTGTCTGACCGAAAATCGTATCACGGGTTCTTTGTCGCACTCGCAATATAAGTCGCACTCGCGACAGACACGAGCGTTACGTTCCATCGCTATCCTGCATAGCTCCTTTCAAACAATACCTCCCCACAACACCAAACTAACCTTTTGCCCACATGACACATATCCAAACACCTCAAATTATACAATTTATCAAGAATTATTCAGCATTTAGACAGTTATTCAAGAACCATTTATATATGAAAGCTTCGTTTCATTTTTAGTTTATGATATACTTAACAAAATCATTTAATTCGATCTTAACATCTGTAGACACCGGATCCTGAGTCAGCCTAGATCGAAGTTACCCAATGATGATAATTGCCTTCACAGGCTTAAAAGGTTAAAAGTGATGGTTTTCTCGTCAAATTTGCATTTTAGAGTGAAAAATTAGAAAATAATAAAAATTAATTTTGAAAAATGAGGGCTTAAAATCATAGTGTTTTTAGTCAATTTAAAATATAAAAAAAAAAAAGTTTTTTTTTTTCGGATCGCGAGTGTCGGGTGCGGCAGCGCGCAGACGCCCAGGCGCGCTGGGCGCGATATGGCGACGCGCAGCGTTGCCAATGCTTTTAGCGACGCGCAGCGTTGTGCGCACTGCGCGCCGCACCGCGAGCCTCTGCGCGCGGATTCCGCGCAGCCTAGCTGCGTGAAGGCCCGTCGCTCTATAGCGACGGGCATCCTGGCCGTCGGTATAGGGTCTGATACCCTATTTCCCTCTTTTCAGCCATTTTTTCGATTTTTTCACCAAAAAATCCGTTTTTTATCCCATTTTTTTTGGGTTTTTGACTTCAAATTAAATTCTAAAACATTTTTTTAGATAATTAAATAATAAAACTTTATTTTATCATTAAAAATAAAAGAATTTTGTGTTAAAATAGGTTTTTTTCCTTAATTAAATTAGGGCAACCTATTTTATTCTATAAAGACTTTATGATGAAAAATCAAGGGAGGCTCCACACATTTTTTTAGACCTAAAATTTCCAGAATTCTTCTTCTTCTTCCATTAAAATTCCAGATTTATTCCCCAACAAAAAATCAAAAAGAAAAATTAAATGTTTCATTCTTTTTCCAATATAATTTCTTCTAAACATATTTTTTAGAGGAAGTTTTGTTGTTTGATTTAATTTTTGAGACAAATAGAATAATTATTTGTTTTCAAAATTATTTTTTTAATCTTTTATTTTGTGTTCAATAAAACTTTTTCATTGATTTTGTTTTGAATCTCTTTTTGATAAAAAATTGATTTTGAGACAAATAAAATAATTGTTCGTCATCAAAATCTAATTTTTATTTGATTTTCTAAAATAAAACTTCAATCAATTTTTTTTGAACAAAGTGATTGATTGTTCTTGAAATCATTTTTCTTTATTTTAATCAATAAAAACTTTTTTTTGATCAAAATCATTTCTTTAGGTAAAGGTATCAATTCTTTGTTCTTAAAGAATTTTTGATCATTTTTTTCATGTTTCTTGGAATAAAATTCCAACATTTTCATCATATTTCACTCTAATATTGTGAATCATCAAACAAAGAAATCGATCATCTTTTACCTTCATCGAATCCGAAACTCTGAGGGTAAACATTCTGGGCTTGTTCTTATTATTTCTTTTGGTTCATATCTAATTTATTTATGTATATTTTATTTTATTGTTTTTATTTATTTTATTTATTTCAGATTTGTTTTATTTAATTTGTTTATATATGATTTTTATTCATATAAATATTGATTGTTTATTAATTTTAACATGTAATTAATTTATTTCACTTTAATTCATCATTATTTTTAACATGTAATTAATAAATTCATTTTAATTGATCTTTTTGCCATGTAAATGGTTTATATCATTTGTGAACATATTTAATTAATCATATTGTTCAGTTAATTGTTTTCATCATTCTTTAATTGTTTTCATTTATTATTCTTTTCTTTATCATTTTATATATTCTTTGATTCGTTTATTTTCATCATTATTTTCATCATGTGTATATTTTCATGTACTAATTAATTAACATGTTTTATTTTATTTTCATCATATCATTCAATCATTTGTCATACATAATGCATGTTTCTCATTTATTTTGGTTTGTTAACATTTTGATTCCATTATCATTCTTTTCATATCATCTTATTTTATTTTAATTTGTTATTCATTATTTTGCATGTTTAAATGATTTAATTGATTTAATCACTAACATTATTTTATTTGTATTTTGTTTTTATGTCTAAACTCATTTTTCGCTTGGGCGTTTTTGTGAGCACATCGGGAGGTCCAAAAAGGCTCGTTTGGTTCATATATTTATTTTCTTTATTTGTAATATTTTATTTAATTTTGCCATATAATTTTCTTGTAAAATTCTTTATTTAGGCACGCTAAAAAGAAAATCACAAAAACGTTTCTATTAATTAACTTGACATTTTTTTTCCTAAATAAAAGGGGACCAATGTCCTAGTTTTTCATACCCAAATAAATCATCACATCAAAACTGTTTCATAATAAATATGCATGCGAGGACCAATGTTCTCACTATTAATGAATAACCCGTTTTATGCATGTATTTCACTTTTATAAATGGGAGTTGTATTCCGCTCCTAGTGTTATTGTAATTTATTTTTGAATGCTTTATTTTGGATTTTGCTTACATTTACCGCTTTTGATATGAATGATTGCGCCTTTAATCAATTGCATCGTGTGGAGAGAGAGCGAATCAATGATATTTAAAATTTAATCATAAAACAATCGAGGTAGAAATAGATGAGAAATCCCGGGCCCAGCTCTGGTCTTTGGGCTCAAAGAGGTTAGAGGTCTACCCTCCAAGACACCTTTTTGTGCCACGAGACTTTAGCGCTAATCCTAGGCTCCTTTGGGCGAGAGGTTTACCTTCCAAGACCCCTCTGGCTGGCCCAAAATGGATACAACGCGCAGTCTTAGGCTCTCCGAGGCGAGAGAAACTTTCCCAATGTTCTATTGGGTGGCGACTCCATGAAACCTCCTTGTTGCTCAACATAGACGCACTTGCGATTTATCGTAAGCTATCAACGGACCCACAAATGCCCCGATCGCCCATGTGCGGGCGGTCAGAGGGGCGGCCGCGGGGATCCGGCGCGCGTCACAACATCATATGACAATTTTAAACCATAAGTAAGCCTACTCGAGACTTAATTCATTAATGGTGCAATAAACTTTTATACATCTAGACATACATGTCACATTTATTTTTAACAAGTACCAAGGTATTATCAGAGTTTCAGTTAATACATTATCTTTTATGTACGAATAAGTTTTTATGCTTCATTTCGGATTTGGAATGGTATTCCAAGCTTCCTACGTATCCCAAGGGTTTGGGAATCAGAACCCCATAGTTCTAAAGGTTCAATATACAAAATTGTAGTATTTTTTCTTTATAATCCATTAACATATCATGTCATGCCACTTCTGGATGTATTCGGAGGTGTTCGACTCATTAACTTTTTAAGTATCTTAGCAATTATTCTTATTTATAACCTTAGTCATTTGTATTTCTAAGTGATAGCCATTTATTAACCTTTTTACAAACTCTAAACATGTGATGGATAAGTCTTAGAAAGTTTCAATGAAGTTCGGGTGCATTTCGGAAGGAAAAACATATCAAAATACACAAACTAGAAGAGGGAAAAGGTAGGCAACGGTTCATGCCAACCATGGGGTTCCAAATAAGAAGAAAATCCTTCATTTAGCATGTTCTGTCACGCTCGCAACCATGGTCGTGCTCGCGATAAAAGCCTCCATCAGGTACCCTACAAAAATAGGATAACGAGACTGCTTTTCACTTCAGACTTGAACCGCTTAAACCAACATCTAAACCTCATTTTTAGATAAAACTTCCTCTTAAAAATTGTTCCCTAAGATGTTATCTTTCATATGGAACAATTTTCAGATCATTTTGACACCTAAATCATCAGACGTGAGCAAAACATCCCAAATTGTTCCCATAAACCTGCCAAAGTAGAGACTTCTCTATTTTGTCCAATTTTGGGGCACTTAGAACTAGAATTCGCTCATGGCTATTTCTAAGATATTTGTAGGTATGTATCTTATCTTTCTAACGGTCCTAGTTTCATACCATTTGAAGTTTTAAAACTCCAGATATAGCCTAATAACCGAAGAGGGTTCAAGTATCCCAACACAGTTTTTCATCAAATCCTATTCACATGCACATTTTTAACAATTTAAAGCCAACACTCACTATCATCATCATATATCATCATAAAAAAATTTAAGTAACTTATATAAAACATCAATACACTCCAAAACTCATACATAAATAAAAGATTTTCCAAACCTCTTTTCCTTTGCTCCCTAATTGATCATATGATTGCACAACCCCTTTGCTTTTCTCACATTTCCTTAGTTTCCCTTGATTCTCCACACAAAATAAAACCAAAATTTAGAGTTCAAATCAAAATCACACTTAACATCCACTCACATGAAGGAGAAAAGAAGAAGAAAAAGAAGAAGAGAACTAATTACTTACCTTAATAACTCTTAAATTTTCCAAAACCCACCAAAATTACAGCAGCTAGAGAAAAAAAATTGAGACAAGGAAGAAGAAAAAGAAGAAGAAGAAGAGTATGAGGAACGTGAGAGAGAGGAGAGCAGATTTCTGCCCTCTCTCACGTTCTCTCTTCCTTTTATACCTCTTCAATCCATTCTTATCTCCTATGCCAAGTGTCACATTTCAATTGGTCCAATCTAAATTTTTATGTCAAACCTTCCTTTTAATCCTCCATCCTTTTTCCTTTCCTTCAATTGGCATATAACTTATCTATTTTAAACCTTAGGCCACATAATTAATTTTATTCCTTCAATTTAGTCCACACTTATGAAATATCCAAATTACCCTCAGTCTTTTTAATTAATACCAAATGCGTCGTTTACTACAATTAACCATTTCCATCACCCATTTACATATTTTTGGTCACCAAAATAATTCTCTTGATTCCATTTAAGGCAAAATCACATAATTGTCCAATTTACCAAAACTTGCCAAAACTTTTGAATTAATGATGGTTGTGTCCTTTTCGACACTTCCATTGCCAAATCAAACACATTCGGTTTTCACTACACCTTAAACATGTCTTAATCCGACTAAGGTGTATTTTGGGGTGTTACATCCTCTGCTTATGATAGTTTGGCCTCTAAGGCTTCCCTCGAAAATTGAAGTTCGACTTCCATAGGTAATACTGCTTTTGTTCCGTATACTAAAGAAAATGGTATGGCCCCAATCTAAGTTCTAACAGTGGTCTTGTAGCCCCACAACATGCATGATCTTTTTATTTTAAGCACCACAAACCCCAACGTGTGTCTCTTCTATAACCCTCTTAGTTTTTAGGAACAATTATCACTAGCTAAATAATAGGAACTTGTCTTTGATCTTGTTTATGTACATCTTCCTTGACCTTTTCTGTAATGGCCCAAATACCGGTCTAGAAGTGTCATTGCATTATTTTAGTGTTACCATGATAATCGCAGTGTCAAACAGTGTAGGGAGTGAGTTTACCAGTGTCAAACTTCAGTGTTAAGTGAGTTAAAAATATAGTGATTTCGGGTCAGGTGACACCGGAATGGCTATATTGCCAACCCAGCTGTCCGGCGCCGGAAAAATTTTAAATTCGCAAAAATGATATGTGATCATAAGGGGTCTAGTGGTGAAATTGGAACTGAAAACGGACCTAAATCGACCTCCGAAAGTCATTCTGAAGTTAGCCTCCGGTTCAGTTCAATTTGAACCGAGGTTTGACCAAGGGGTTATGAGAGGTTTTTGTGGCCCAATAGAAATTAAGTGTGTTAAATAATGTAATGGAAGTGATTTCTGTGCATTTTGACAGCTTTAGAATTGTATTTTACGGCAGAAGAAAAATTGATCGAATCGGACCGGTTTAAGTGAACCGGTGCCCAAAAGGACTCCAATTGAGCTGAAAATTTGCAAGGAGCCTATTTTTGATGTTGTAAGATCAATGGAATTGGTTATAAGTTAAAATATTGAGAGAAACATATAGATTCTTAAGAAAAGTGAAAATGAACCGAAAAATTGAAATTTTGGTCTAAATCGGTCGGACCACCTCGGTCGGACCGGTTTGGTTCATTAGAGGACTATAAAAGGGAAGAAATGGCTGGATGTTTCTAGAAAAACCCAGCCAAAGTTGGCATCTCCTCCCTCCTTCAAGGCCGAACCTTTTCTCTCTAATTCTCCTTCATTTTTCTCTTCTTCTACTCCATCTTCTCATCAAATCTTAGCTCCCTAACCAAATTTCAGCTCCTCCACAACATTTTGGACGTGGTTTGAGTCCATTTGGTGCACTGGAAGTGAAAAAATCAAGTGAGCAAAGTTTAGGGTGAGTTTTTGATTCAAGGGGTTTTAATTTGTTTCTTTGGTCCCTCCTAAGGTTTTTGGGCCTGTAGAACACGTTTATGAGGTTAGATTTTTCATTTGACGCTTGGTTTTGATGATTTGTATGTCTTTGAATTCGGCTATGGTAGGTACTTCAAGGGAAAGGGAAGCTCCTCACACCCAAGTGGAAGAAAACCAATCCTAGGGTGATATAAAGCTTGAAAAAGAGGTTTGTGGTTACTAAATCAACACTTTTCCTAATGGTTGTGTTGAATTCTAGGTTATGTCTAAGGTTAAGTATGAGAAAATGATGTGTTTAATTAAATCTAACTTGATATTCATGTTTAATGGACTAAATATAGTGGGTAAAAGTAGTTAAAAGAAATTAAATCAAATTGGTATAGAAAACCTAATAGTGGCCAAATGGAACATTAAGGATTTAGTCGAGTTCTAAAGTGGTATAAGGCATGAAATTGATGTTTATAACATGTATAATTAGTGTATTACATGATGGAATAAATTAAAGAATTAAAAGAAACCATAGTGAAGAAATGAAAGTGAGGCCGAATGGTAATAGGTGGAAAATAATGAGATATGTGATGATTTTTGGCATAATAATGGTATATGTGACATATATAACAAGAAATAAGTGTAATTGAGTGACTAAGAGAAATTATGAAGCATGGAATGGAAAATTGACCCTTTGGCCGAATGGTGAGTATGATTATATATATGTGTATTTTGATGGTATATGTAATGTAATGGCATAAAGTGACTATATATTGAAAAATGAGTGCATGTGTAAAGGGGTAAGTGAAAATGAGATGTATGATGAATTTTACAAATTGACATAATGTGATATTTAATGAAATTTTGAGAAAAAATTGACCTTAGTAGCTGTCTGGTAGTGAAACTAGTCCAGGATATAGATGGCTAACCATAGAGATTTCACACCGCGGTATGAGTCATGGCGACTCACTATTGATAAGCCGATGAGAGCTTATCACAGTGTATAGTGCAATTCAGTGTATAAAATAGTGCAGTGCAGTGATAATGGTCTCATTGAGATCATTTTATAGTAAAATGGGTCTGTGGGGCCCATGTCCCGCATATCCGGTCAGTAGATTTTCTACCGAGTCCATACAAGGAGCATACTGGTAAATATGTGAATAAAATGATTAAACTAATGAGATTGGTAAAAATGAGTGAAAACTGGACTAAAATGAAGTAAATAGAAAGTTTAGGGGTAAAATGGTAATTTTACTAAAAGTTGGTAAAAATTAGTGAAAATAAATTAAAAGTGTAAGTGGAAGGGTAAAATGGTAATTTTGATGAAATATGGGGTTAAAATAGTAAAGACAGTGAAAAAGTGTAATATAGGGACTAAATTGTAATTTTACCAAATTGTTGGGTAAATAGTAAAATATTTGTGTAATAAGGGCATAATTGTAATTAAATAAGTTAACTAAGTGCAAAAGTGGAAAATAAGCATAAATGAAACTAATAGTGTAAATATTTAATAAGTAAGGGCTTTTTGGTAATTATATGTTAAATGAGAATAAGTGTAATTTAGTGGTTAAATAATATTAAGTGAATTAATTAAGTGAAGGGTAAAGTGAAGAGAAAACAATAGTAAATATATTTATGTGAAATTAACAAGTTTATGTAATTTGAATATGTTAAGTGAATATAAACTAGTTAGGAAATTTATAAATTGGTAACCACCACTAGGCATTCTAATGCTCAGCACGTAGTTGTTTTTGGCTGCGTGTCGGTACCATTTAGGCTTGGAGCAACGTACCTCAGTATTTTGGCGGAGCAAGCGGACGAAGTAGAAATTGTTTCATATATTTTGTATGTTTTGGTATTTGGCATGTATATACACTTAAATTACTATTTGGTTTTGGCATGTAATATTATTATGCTTATATTATCTGTGTAAATTTTATATTGGCTGTGTGATGAAAGGCGGATGGGATATGTATGATTATAGGATGATTTGCTATTGTGCCCTTGCCGGGCTGTGGAAATGTCTAATTGCAGGTTTGGGTGATGCATTTTACAAGCCGTTATACTGCCGAAATTTATACCAATTGAATAGTAAGTTAAGACAGTTATAGGTCATCGGTAACTAAGAAATGTGAATGCAAAGGATGTGTTAATGAATAAGTGAATAATGTGTTAAGTGAACTTAGTGTTAATAAACATTAGTATAAAAAAAAAATTGACCCGTAATTTCATTAAGTAATAATAATTAATCGATCATGGTAATCGCACAGTAGCGCTAGGTCGGCAGTATACATATAGGGTATAAGGGTGTTACATTTTCTGCCCATTCTAGTCTAGGCCTTTTGAGCTTCTGCTTAATTGGCCAGTGATCCGAGTATGTAGCAATTTTGCAGTCAATTCTCGGCATATCTTCAAAGGTTTAGGCAAAGACTTTTTTTTATATTTTCTTAACATTCTCTCAATGTTTTTCCTCTCTTCAGGAGTTACATTTGATGCTATTAGGATTTCTTTTGGATTTTCTAAAGTACTGAGATTAAATGGAGTAGTATTCATTGAGTTAATATCAAATATAAATGATTTATGATCATTACGCAAAATAAAATCATGAGAAACATCACACAAGTAGGCAAAATTGTTCATATTATTAATATAACCATTGCAATACACATCATTATTAAAAAATTCAGAAATAAAAATCACATCTACAAAAGCATCCTCTTCTACTTCTAGTGGTGCATGGGCATCAGCCGACGTTTCTTTGTACCTTCAGAACTTCCTCCTTCAACTTAGGTATTAGTGCTTCAAATTCCACTTATAACTTAGGCTTTCTTCTTTCAATTATCTAGGTCAAAAATCTGCTAATTGTAGATGAGGTCTTGACCCCGATCCCTCAAAGTTCTGCAGTAGTCAATTGAGTGGCTAGTGTGCTGATGGTAAGCACAATACTGATTGGCATGATGATCGGGCTGCTTCTGATCCTTAGCTGGCCTCAACTGCAACTTTCCTTCTTTAGTCAGCCTCTCAAACACCCAAGATAAGGGTCTACCCAGATTGGAATAATAACTTTGATTTACCTCAATAGCTGACACCTCTACTGTCTTTCCACTTCTATTCCCCACTAACTTGTTCACACCCTAATTCCTATAGTTCCTTCTACTATAGCTCTCATTGTTCACCTTTTTTGCCAAATGCTCCCCCTCTGCCTCTACGGCTATGTCTTTAAGAGATTCCCAATGAATAAAAAGCCTTATCTGATCGGGGGTATCAGGCTTCTTTTTCATTTCCATCACTCTATTTCCCCATCGAGTAAGGTACTTGTGGAAATATTCTTCGGGGCTTCTTCTGTAACAACTCTAAGTCCTTCAGAGTGACTTCCATTCTCATACTGCAATCATACTGCTTCAAAAACTCCTCCATCAATAAGTCCTAATCCTCTTTGGTTCTCCTATCCAAACCATGGTACCTATCAATGGCAGGGCCTATTAGGCTGAGACAAAAATAATCAACTTTTTGCTTCTTGGTAAACGTCATGCCCTTCATTACCAAGGCGTATTGTTTGACATGTGCTGATAGGTTGCAGTACCATTAAAATTGGGTAAATTGCCATCTTAAATCTCTAGGGCAATAACTCCTTTCCATCCAAATCTCTATCTTCGGGCCTGATGCCCCTACCTGTTGTCAAGACCTATGCCATCGCAATATCTTCTCCTCTATTTTCTTCAAAATCGCATCTTCCATCCTAGGCACCTTACCTTTCACAACCTGGGCAACTATTAGTTCTTCTTTTTCCTCTTCTATAAGATCTTCCTCTGGAGCATTAAAACTCTCCCGTTTTTGCTCCAAGAGTGCTACATTTCTAGGCTCAACAGCTAGTGGTCGCCCTATAGCAGCCATCATGAGAGCTTCCCTAACAGCATTTAGTTTCGTTTGTCCTATAGCAGGAGCTGCAGGTTGTGCTCTAGTGGGTGGTGATAAGGTGGTGGGTAACTCCCCCCCCCCCCCCCCAAATCATGGCAATTACTCTTCTTTCAAATTCCTCAAACCATCTATCTATTCTTCTCTCCAGCTCTTGTGTAGCTAAGGCATCTGCCTATTGCGATTGACCAGTTTGTTGTGTTAGATCGGCCATTTCTAATTCTAGTAAATGCTCTAGAAAAGATTCTGAACTTCTATCAACTGAGTTTGATTCTGACCCCAACTCTTACTCTAATTCTAATTCCAATGCTGGATGTACAGCTAAAGATCTTCTAACAAGATGACCGTTCGAAACCCTAAACCACTTGGATGAATGGTCTATGATGGCTGATAAATCAAAGAGGTTAGAATGATGTATGAATGGTATTTAATGCATGATCATGTTGTAGCTAATGGTCTATGATGGCTGAGAAAAACAAATAGGTTAGAATGATACATGTGAAATTTTTATGCATAAAATAAAAAGCACGCGAAAAAAAGTTATATGCATAGAATGGAATGCATACATAAAAAATTATGTTGACAAAATGAGATACAAGATGCAAAGTGAGTAGCACAAACAAATACATGCAAAAGCAGAAATTGTAACCCTCCAACCTTATCAGTTCCCACACAGGAGGTCATGTGGTCTCTTTTCTAGGCAGGCTTTGCCCAAAGGTTATCGGGGAACCCAATAGATGAGTATAGTGTGTGGTGAAAAACTGGCAGCATAACCTCTCTTAATTAAAGTGCATACATATGAGTTTTGGCCATTGAGTATTCAAACATTTCAAATGAATTAAAATGGGCCCATCGTGGCATGAAAGCCTTTGATGAGTGACCATTTAATTTAATTGAATTTGTCCAATACATAACGGCCCATATAGCAAGCACAGTATTATGGTACATGTTACCTAGGGGAAGTATTTATTATCATTACATGGGCTTTAGTCGGTAAAGAAACTTTAGGGCTACCCAAGCATGGTCCCTGCCAACGGGTCTAGCTCATCACCAGTATAACGACCAATCGGGTCACCATTCAATATACCAATCGGTATTATACTTGGGTTGATGATTATCCTTAACACTTCCTACATTGAGCGAACATAGGGTCATGTTTCAGGAATGCACCGGGGTAAGAAAATGACACCTAACATAATTATAAGGCTTTAGCATGCTCTAATGCATCTTATTTTCGAAAAGAAATAAAAATTTAATTTCTAAAACCATTTATATATAATTTAACCAAGGTACTCTATGAGCAAGGTCTCTTAGTTCCCAATGGAGTTGCCACTGTGATGCGCGCTGAACCCCTTCAACCCCGGAGGCCTACTTTTAAGGATCGGGAAAAGTTCATTAAACTCATGAAAATTGGTCGCTTTGCAATAAACAGGGAATCACCCGTATTTTATTGTTGGCGATCAACCTACGTGGGATTTTATGTGGGCACCAAAAGGTAAGTATTATGGAGTTGCCATCCAACAAAACATTAGGAAAGTAAATAAAACCTCATGAAGCCTAAACTAGAGAAGGTTCGGGACATCACTTTTACTTATACCTTGGTTAATGTTTATATAAATGAGTTTTTAGGATGAATTCTTTATCTCTTTTCTCACACGATTTATGCAAATAAATAAATGCGCACTTCAAGCATGTAATGAAAGCTATAAAATAAATAAAAATACAATTATCCAAAAATAAAGTAAAACTTATCCTATAAAAAGGAAAGACAAACATACATAAAACGGGTAATTCATTTAGGTGGGAACATTGGTTCCCATATGCATATTTACAAAATATAAAGAGCTTCTTTACAATTTTTCAGAAAACAGGGATGAGTGATCTCATTTTGATAAAAGAAAAAATCTTCCTTTAGAGTGTCATTTTTGGGAGGAAAATCAAGATATTGGTCCTGTTTTATTAAGAAAATCCCATATTATGTAAAAATCTTTAAGTGAGTTTGTCAATTAAAGTGCATAAGAATATTTTATTATTATAAATCCAAGTCCCAAAAATAAAGGGAAGTAAGCTAAAATAAAATAGAGTACAAAAAGAAAAGGATTACTGTTACCCGTGCATCTTAGGCCTCCGAATCTCCATTCGTTGGGAAGTACACATATGTGAGGGTATTTTAGACCACGAAGAACAAAAAAGAACAAATGAATTAGCAAAGTGAATAAATAATAAATAATTAAATAAAAAATGCAATGCATGCTGGAATGAATAAAGAAAGAGAAAGAATATATTAATGACAGAAAATAAAATAGCATACCAGAAAATATAAAAGAATTACATGATAAATGCAAAATGGCATAAAAACAAGAACAAAGCATTAAATGGAGTCAAGGTCAACAAAATAGAAGTCGTTGATGGCCAGGACAAGGGACAGACGGGCAGAGGGAGGCTCGAGAGATGGGAAGGAAGACTTTTGCTCCGTCCTATCGCTTGCTATGAGAGACGGGGCGTCTCTCGAGTCTTCTTCTAGTCTGTTATGCCTAAAAGAAAAATCACATGTAGATTCACCGTTTTCATGCCATTTTCATGTTATTTTCATGGAAATCCCTTAAACATGCATTTTCTACATGATTGCCAATTGAATTCATTCAATCATGACTAAATAAACCTAAAATAAATATCTAGCACGCAAAAATAGTAGATAATTACATTAAATCATGCAATAAAAAACTCAAACAATAAAGCTAAAAAATAACATGATATTTAATGGATTTAAGATGTTGAAAATATAGATATCAGAGCCTAGTATATTACCCTCAGATTGTTAATTTTCACAGAATGATAGAACCATGCTAGGATCTCTCCTTGAATTCCAAAATTAATTTAAAATCAAGAGATAAAGATAGGTGTTTACTCAAGAAAATTGATGAAATAAAAAACTTTTGAAGAGAAGGAAATTGTTGTTCCTTTCTCAAAAAATAATTGCCCTTCACAGATTTTCTAGGGAAAAATATTATGTTTTTCTTTCTTAGAAACCCTTTTTTCTCTCACAAGAACTCTCTCTCTAAAATTTCATTTCTCTCAAAATCTGCCTCCTTTCCCTCATTTCTTCTACCAAATAAAAAGCTTTTATCCCTTTTTTTTCAAAATGGAAAAATGCTTGATTTTAGAGAAAAAATCTCTCCTTAATTTTTGAAAATTAGTCACTTGAAATCTAGTGGAAAATCCCCTAAATCTGCTCCCAAAACCCATTTCAAAATCTCCATTTTTAAAATCAAATATGATGCAGATTTCCCACTGTGAATGATGCCATAGATGGGTGGCACTCAGTGATAGACTGGCAGCATCCAAAAATAGGTTTAAAATCACAAAAATGCCCTTTTTGCCACGACTCGGTTGACTTATACCTGTGACTCAATAAGTTACGGGCGCCAGTCATTGAGCCATAGGAAGGAAGAAAGATGGGCTGATCCTGCTAGCGAGAGGCAAGTAGGAATGTGATAGATGGGCGTCTATCTTGAGAGGCATCTGTCAACTAAAGAGCCCTAATTTTTCACTTAAACGTGTTTTTAGCTCCGAAAAAAGTAGAAAGAGACATCTCAAGAAAATACCTTTTTAATAAAATGTGAAATCCAAGGATGAGGATCAGCACTTTTCATTCTCCATTTATAGTATAAATAACATTTTCCTCATCGAGTAACTCTGATCTGGGCTGTCTCGAAACTCGGTGTCTACGTCTTGCCAAGTTAACCATTTAGAAGAAGAAAGTACAAACTTGATACTTGAAACACTTCTTATATGTTTGACAAGGTCATTTGCTAGCTCTTTTGACCACAAGTTAATGGATTATCTTGTTGGAATGGGGTTGGAATAGAAGTTGATACCTGAGGGTGATAAGGCTACGCCTCCCAAATCAAATTATTGGATTTAGAGTCCTTATTAATTTAGAGGCGGCAAACTTGCATTAGGAATACAAAATTGATTGAAAGGATGTATCGTACTTTATTATATAAGTCAAGAAAAATTTTGAGGACGAAATTATTTTTAAGAGGGGAAGAAATGTAACACCAGAAATTTTGAGTCAGTTAAATTGTAATTTTTAGACTGAAATTAATATTAATTAAGAAATTTAGAAAAAACAAAACAAAATAATGTGTTGATACTATTCTCAGGATTTTGAAATAGTAATTCTGTCTAAATGAATTATATATGCAAATAAATAACTAAATTAAAACAAATCAATAAATATATGTATGTATATATAGATAAGTAAATGATAAATAAAAATATGGTACATCTAGATTTTTCTAAAAAAATAAAGAAAGAAGAAGAAAAATAGAGGGGGAGAACAAGTGAGTTAGAAAATGGAAAAATGAAGAGAGAAAAGAGAAGAACAAAAAAATGGAAAAAAAGAGAGGGAAATAACGATAGAGATGAGAGAAACGACAGAAAGGGAGAAACAGAGAGAAGAAGGGCGATCTACACCAGCTCCGGCGACGACCCCAATGTCGCTACCTCACCATGATGGCCAACCCTTTTTCCCTCTGAGCAGCTACTGTTCCTTTTTTCTCTCCCCCAAGACCGAAGCTTTTAGGCCACTTTCTGACCAACTCCGTTGGCGGATGGCACACGAACACCACCATTAGACTCTTGGTGACCAGGCGATCCTATTGATATTGATTAGTCCTCCTCAGTAGCCGGCGATGAGCACATAGGAAAGGTGGAAGCCGAAGCCTTCCAATTGCGATTCCAACCAAACGGCGCATCGTTTTAGCATGCGACCACCGACAAAAGAGTTTTGACACCTTGAACTCCCTTTAGGTGATGGCGGTGTCTCTCCGATGAGGCTTCGGCAAAGGGATATATAGAGTTAAGCTGGATTTTTGGTCAAAAATCACATTAAAAAGGTATGTGACTACCAAAATTGATTTTCCATATGAATTTTTTATGAAATTTAGTCTGTTAGGGATAATTTTTAAATACAGTTTGTGTGTTTATATCGTTTGTTAAATTGATTGATTAATTGGCTGTGTTGTTTGATGAACTAGCTTGACTAAACTAAAATTAAATTAACATATGAAATTTTTGGGTGTATGCAAGTAATACAGAAAAATTAAATTGCCTGGCATTTGATGAATCGATGCTAGTATTAAGTAATTAGAAGATATATGGATTGAATTATAGAAGTTAATTGGCTCATTGAATTTGTACAATTATGCAATTGGCATATTGAATTTGCAAACTTACCTTCCTTAATTTTTTTTTAATTTTACTTGTATGTTAAGAATAGGGAGATTGTAATCTATTTATATTGATGAATTGTTACTTGAATCATATAGATAGATGATATTGGGACTGAAATTTCATTGTTAATTGGCTTGTTAAACTTGTAAGTTTAGTTTCTGTTAAATTTAATGTATTATGCCTATACATGAATTGAGATTTTGTTTGAATGGGTGATAAATGATCATGAGTATAAAAAAATAAGATATGTATGTTAATGATATTGTGTTATACATAAGAGATATAAGTTAATTATATGAAATCCTAATGAATTTAAGTCAATAAAGTGAAATTCATGTCCACACAAAATAATTAAAAACTTAAAATTTACTGTAATGGCCAAAAATATATCTTGGCAGTAATATGTCATGTATGGCATATTGTAAGGTGGATTATAAGAAATTGGAGTTTAATTGAATGAAAATAAACTATTTAGTGATTAAAGTGAAAAGTGTCATTGCTAAATTGTTAAATAAAAGTTTGTGTTAAATAAATAAATTATAATATAAAAACATAAAAAATCTAGAGTACTAGAATTTTCGGGAGAAAAATATAATGGAAAAAGAAAGAAAAGGGAAAGGAGCTGCCTCATTATGAGACATGAAAAAAAAGAATACAGAATCGTGGAAAATCAACAGAGGGAGAACGCAATGGAGGGGCAATAAGTGATTCTCAGCGGCGCCGGCGACGCTTGTTGTCTCTGCTGCATCGCATAGTCACGATGCCTCCTTCTCTCCGTTCAGCCACCATTTGATCTGCCATCACTCTCCGTTTTTACTGTAGACACCGAGTCTTGAAACAGTCTAGATTAGGGTTACCCAATGATAAAATTAATTGTGCCTGTTTATAGGCAAATATAAAAGTTGGAAGTGATAGTTTTCTTTTCAATTTGATTTACTAAAAATAAATAAAAATGTGTTTTAAAAATTATTTTAAGTTAAAAAGGGGGTTTTGAAATGATAGTATTTTTTGTCAAAATTATTTAAAGAAAAAAAAATTCGGCTGTCGGGAGCGCACTGGCATCCATCACCAGCGCCCCCCCCCCCCATGCCCCCTATGCGTTTTTTGGCTTAAATTTATATTTTTCTTCCATTTTTTTTTTGTAGAATTTAATTTTTAACACCTTTTGTCTTCTATTCTTTCAAATTCTTCAGTTTTTTTGTGATTATAAGAATTAATTTGATTTAATTTCTTCAACAAAAAAATCTGACTTTTGGAAAGTATAAAATGATTTTTGGAGAGAGATTTGGGGGGGATTTTTCTTAAGAAAAATATTTTTTCTCTTCTTCTTCTTTTCCTTATTTTTCAAGAACAAATTCTCCTAAAATTTTAAGGTTCTAAGGGATTTTCCTAAGAAAATTGGAGGTAAAGAGAACAATTTTTGGTTCTTGTGAATTTTCTTTTTCTTTTTAACAATATTTTTGAGACAAATAAATTAATTATTTGTTCTTGAGATTTAAATTTTATTTTATTTTCTTTTGATCTTATTCTTATAAATCAAGATAAAAAAATTGATCTACCTTCATTCATCAAATCAAATTTTGAGGGTAAGTATTTTAGGCTCAATTTTTATTTAATTTTTGTTTATAATTAATTAGCAACCATGTAAATTTTTTTAAATCTATTATTAATTTTTTTTTTATTTTTGTGTGATTTTGTTTATAGATTTAACATGTTTTGACATGTTTTATTTATTTTATTTCTTTTTGTTTACTTGATTGTTCATTATTATTATTATTATTATTATCATCATTATTATTTGTTATTGCTTTTTTTATTTGGTGTTATTAATAATAATAATATTATTATTATTTTGGTTGTTATTATTATTATTATTATTATTATTATTATTATTATTATTATTATCTAGTATTACTACTATTGTTATTCTTATTTATTGTTGTCATTGTTATTACTTTTTGTTATTCATTATTATTATTATTATTATTATTATTATTATTATTATTATTATTATTATTACTACTACTATTGTTATTATTATTGTTATTCTTGTTTATTGTTGTCATTGTTATTACTTTTTGTTGTTGTTGTTGTTGTTATTATTATTATTATTATTATTATTATTATTATTATGTATGTTGAATTGTTAATATGTTGAATTACTTATTTTATTATGTCATTTAATTAGTTTGTCACTCAGAATATATTTTATTTTATCTTTTTTGATTCATGTTCATATGTTTTATGTTTAATTTTTTATTATTAACATCACTTTTTATTTGTGTTTTTTTATTTCAATACTTACTTTTTATGTGTGAACTTTTCCAATGGCAAGTGGGAGTCTATGGAAATTTGAAGACACCATTTTGGTGGAATTTGTCTTTTTTAGTTTTTTTATTATTTCCGTCATTATTTTGCTTTTATTTGTTTTTATCATGTAATATGTAATAAATTTAGTTTATTTTATGTACGTTAATTAAAAAATCACATATAATAATTTATTAATAAATTGGAATTTTTCTAATAAAATGGTACCAATATCGTAATTTTAACCCAAAAATTCACTTTTAAACAAGAAGAGTTAAATTTTTTTAAAATGGGATCACTCATCCCGATTTTCCTAAGTATACCAAAAATAACTCTTCGATTTTCAAAATTGAACATGAAGGAACCAATGTTCTTATTTGAAATGATATCCAGATTTATGAATGTTTATTTATTTATTTGAATTTGTTATTTATTTATGTTTTGTTTGATTTTATTTGGGGGATTGTATTTTCAATTCCAAATTTTAATACCTTTTTATTTTGGGGGATTGTATTTTGTCCCA
This sequence comes from Excoecaria cochinchinensis, assembly GCA_947683425.1. Lineage (NCBI taxonomy): Eukaryota > Viridiplantae > Streptophyta > Magnoliopsida > Malpighiales > Euphorbiaceae > Excoecaria > Excoecaria cochinchinensis. Next base: position 870,830 of record CANTUQ010000021.1, on the reverse strand, counting down.
TTTTTTATCTTTCTTTAGTTTGCTTTATTATTTTATTGCTTTTTTAACTGCTTGATTTGCGCTTTATTTTTAATGCATGCCCGCGTGAGAAGAGAGATGAAATTTTTAGAACTAAAAACCCATTTATAATTAACCAAGGCATTAATAAGAGCAACGTTCTAAATCTTTCTCTAGTATAGACCCCAAGGTTAGACGAACTTTTTTCAATTTCTTGTAAATTGGGTGGCTACTCCAAAATACCTCAAAGGTGCCAAAAGGGTCATGAGATTAGATGATCCTTCCAGTGTTCTATTGGAAAGAGGTGTCCAAATTATCTCATGTTGCCCAAGATCAAAAGACACGAACCCTCTCAGCCCCTAAAAGCGGGCGCCCCAAGAATAGGTCGGGTTCAGCGTGCATCACAGTGGCGACTCCACTGGGGACTTTGAAACCTTGCTTCGAAACTATCTTGGTTAATAATATAATTGGGCTTTTTATAAATTAAAATTCTATCTTTTTTCAAAAAATTGCATTGCATCCATGCTAGAGGCTTAGAATTATGCTGGTTTGGTCCCTTTCTTAACCCCGCTGCGTTCCTGAAGCATGACCCTAATTTCACTCATTGTAGGGAAGTGTTAAGGATAATCACCAGCCCAAGCCTCATACCTTATGATATATCAAATGGAGACCCAATTGATTGTTATGCTCATGATGAGTTAGACCCATTAGCAGGGACTATTCTTAGGTACCCCTAAAGTATCATCACCTTTTACCAAAACTCATGTAATGGCAATAGATACTTCCACTAGGTGAAATGTACCGTGTAGCGGCCTATACTTGTATGTGATACGGATACTGGGTGCAACCACAGTGAACTAACATACACTCTAATACTTTATTTTTTCGATTAAATAACTGTTCATTTTGATCCAATTAACCTAATTAAACTATTCAGGTTATTAAATAGACAGTTAATTAAAATCAGTAATTTTTTTTATATAGTACCGTATACATGAATAGTACCGCATGTATGAATAGTACCGTATGTGTGAATAGTACCGTATGTATAATACTATGTGAATAGTGCCGTGTGGCAAAGACAATTTACTTAAGTCTATTAATACTTATTAATTAATCATCAAACTTAATATTTCTACCTTAATTCACAATTAACTATGCCGATTGACCTATAACTGTCTAAGTTACTATTCATCTGGTCAATTTTCCTTTAACTTGAAAATCTATATTTTACTTTACCAATAGTATTAACTTAATTTCTACCAATTATTAGGCATGCCAATCATAATATATTAGAGACAGTTATAATAATCTATTACAGACCAAAACCCAAAACAATACTATAAGTCATATACATGCCAAAATCTTAACATACTTAATATTCTAAATAATATCTTCCATACCACTTCCAAAGTGTGAGGTATGCTCTGCTCCCAAAATCTTACGGAGTACCTACACGCAGTCAAATAAAACTACGTGCTGAGCATTAAATATGTCCAGTGGTGATTGCAATTCCATAAATTTCCACTAAACTAATTTTTCATGCATAAATGATTTTCCACAATTAATATCATTTAATATTCATAAATAAACATATTTAATTTAATTATCAATTATTCATGCAATATTATAATTAATTATTCTTAAATTTCATGATCAGGGCAATTACACAATTAATCACATAAACAATCTTAATTACCATTTTATCCTTAACTTATGGTAATATTTTACTTATATCCTTAAACTTTTTTTTCAAAATGACAAAAATGCCATTAGTTTATTTATACCTCACCAAAATTACATTTATGCCATTAATTCCTTTTAATTTCACTATTATTACCATTTTACTACTAGTTCATTTTAATTTCACTAATATTACAATCATGCCACTAATTTAATCAATTTCACTAATACTACAATTTTACCATTAATTTACATCCAAAATTACAATTTTACCCTCCAATTATCATTTTCATGCCAAATTACATTTTTACCCTTATTAACCATCTTTCACACACATATACACAAAATTACCATTTTGCCCTCATACTTTTTATATAATAATATTTATGTCATTTTTCCACATAAATATTATTTTAATCACATTTTAACCATTTTAATCTCATTTTTTTATAATTATGCCCCTGTAACATACTGGCAGACTCTATATAAAGGATAAACGAGACATGAACTCCAGAAGTTCACAGAAGTACCAGCCGAGTCCTGTGGGACCACCAGTCTTTTAATACATAATAATACAATTCAGATATTCAGATACAGAGAGGTAGGACCATCATTGGCCTACTAAAAAGTGAGACGCCATACTCACACTCGCTGTCTTATGTCCCTATGGCATGCCAACATATCCTGAACTAGACTTGACTACCAGATCACCACATAGGGCAATATTATTTTATTTTTCACATTATTAGTATGATATACTTATTTTTCATGTTATATCATCATAATATCTTATTCTTTTCATACCATTCCATCATTTCACATGTGATAATCACCATTACATCATCACATGTCATGTAAACTTATTATTTCATCATGGTACACATGCATACATACATATATGTATACGGCCACATACCAATTTATTTACATTAATTCTTTTTATCAATTTTATTATTTATTTAGGCCAATTTCATGATGTATAACATCACCATACCATCAATTTCCATGAAACCACATAAAAATGATGACTTTACACATAATATACATTCGGTCATACATACATCACATACCTTATGATGTTTTCACATGCTCTAACACATACCATTCATTAGTTCACATGCCAAATACCATAGATCCATCATAAATATACATAAAATATCATGAAAACACATGAAAATCACATGCTTACCATTCGGCCAAAGAAGGAATTTTTCACACAAAATTTATTTTTTCAATTTAATCATCCATACCATTATTTTTAACATCCCTAAGCATGAATATCATGTTATTTTTAATTAAACATGCATAAATCACATACTTTCTTCACAAACATAACCTAAATTCATGCTTTTACCATGGAATTAAATGGAATTTGCAATCACAAACCTTAGATCCTTGAAATATACTCCTCAATTTTCCTTTTCCTTACCCTTAGCTCAATTGGCGGTTCCCTCACCTATTGGACATAATTATGTCCAAACACAAAAATTAAGATTTAATAAAATAAAGCTTCCTTTAATCAAATAAACTTAATAAACATCTAATTCACATCCTAATCTACCTTTAAGAACCTTAAAACCAAATTTAAAACTCTTAAATCTCTTACCTCAATTTTACACCAAACTTCAAGTCTAGATTTCACCCACTTATACTCTTCCAAACGAAATTCTAAGACCACCAATGGATTCTAGATGAGCTGAATTATGTTAGAGAGGTTTGATCTTGAGGTGAATTGAAGGAAAAATTAAAGAAAAATTGTGAAGAAGATATGAGAGGAAGTTCGGGCAAAGAGAGAACAAGAGGGAGGCTGAAATAAACTGGAATTCGAGGGATTTTCAGATTTTTAGGTGTATTTATATGGGTCCGATTGGATCCAACCAGGTCCAACCAAAGTGGTTGAGTCGATTTGGTCCGATTTTCATTTTTCGGGTCATTTTCCATTGTTTTAGTGAAATTAAATGTTCCTGAATTCATTTTCACTCCCAACCAATTTTATAATTCTTAGAATATTAAAATTATTCTTTCTAAAAAATTTTAGCTCAATCGGAATCCGTTTGGGGTCCGGTTCACTTAAATCGGTCTAATTCAGTTCAATCCGGTTTTGTCATAAAATACAATTCTAATACTGTCAAAAATTTCTAAAAATTATTCTAAGCCTTTTATCCTATTACAGTAGACTATTTTATCAACTCTAACTATTTATAAAAATTTGGTCAAAGTTCGGTCAAACTTTAGTTTAATCGAACCGAACCAGAGAAACTTCCGACTGACATTCGGAAGCCTATTTGACCTCGTTTTTACACCAGATTGCACCATTATACTACACTTAACATCCTCTTTCTGATGGTGAAATAAAATATTTTTAGGTACTATTCACCCTGGAGTCACTATTTTGTGGGTCCCATAGTTACTATTTATGGGACCCACAGTCACTATTCACAGACCAGTCAAAGATGCTGTTACTATTCATGGGACCCATAGTTATGATTAATCATAATAACATTGTTGATGTCATGATGATTCCACATTTACTATTCAGTGGGTCCCACCTGGGCCCACTTTTCACCGAAGTAAATACTTTTACATACTGTTTCGACCATTCCGAACTCATTTGACCTCTGATTGACAAGAAATTTACGCCTACGGACTCGTATTGACGAGCTCTATCCAATGATCCAATAAAATATTTTTCGATTTCGAAAAGTACTATTCATCCCGGAAGCACTATTCACCCTAGAAATATACTATTTACGACTAACCCGTTATTGGGCTATTACAATCTCCCGTACCAATTAAAAATTTCATCCTCAAAATTTACCTAAATTGAAGAGCTGGGGATACTGTTGTCTCATAGTCTCTTCTGGTTCCCACGTCGCTTCCTCGACATTGTGGTGATTCAAGAGAATCTTCACCAGTGGAATCTATTTGTTCCTGAACTGCTTCACTTCTCTAGCCAGGATCTTCCTTGGATACTCCTCATAAGTCATGTCTGGCTGAACTCGAATTTCTTCAGGCCTGATAACATGACTGGGGTCTGAACGTTACCTTCAAAGCATAGAGACGTGGAAGACATCATGAATCTTCTCTAACTCTTGTGGAAGCTTTAATCTGTAAGCTACTGGTCCAACCCGCTGAATAACCTCATAAGGGCCAATGAATCTCGAACTCAACTTGCCTTTCTTTCCAAATCTCAAGATCTTTTTCCATGGAGAAACTTTCAGAAATACTTTATCTCCCACTTAAAACTCTATATCTTTCCTCTTCATATCTGCATAGAACTTCTGTCGATCCATGGCTTCTCTCAATTTTTCTTTAATCACTCGAACCTTTTCTTCCGTTTCTCTAATCAGATCTGACCCCACAATCTTGCTCTCACTAAACTCTGTCCAACAAAGAGGAGTTCTACACTTTCTACCATACAAAGCTTCATAAGGAGCCATCTTGATACTGGTCTGATAACTGTTGTTGTAGGCGAATTCTGCTAAAGGCAAGTACCGCTTGTAGACGCCGGGTCCTGAGTCGGTCCAAGATCATAATTACTCGATGATGAAAGCGATACTTGCCAGTAAAGGTGTCAAAAATGATGCTCCCCTTGTTGATAATTCCCTTTATTCCTCCAAGAATTTCAATGCGAAAATTTGCATTTTTACTCTCATTTTATTTATTTATTTATTTATGTATTTTTATTTTTATTTTTATTTTATTTAATTATTTTTGCTGGCCGCGTCCGTTGAGGAGGCGCGGGCGCGAGCGCAGCAGGGAGGCTGCGCGCACCCCTGCGAGTGTGCAGCAGGGGGCAGCGCGCAGCAGGGCCTGTGCGCGCGGCCCAGCCCGTAGCAAGGGGGCAGCATGCACGCACAGCAGGGAGGCTGTGTGCGCGCAGTAGGGAGGCTGCGCGGGCGCAGCAGGAGGGCTGCGCGAGCGCCCCTGCCCACGCGCACAGCCCCGCGCCCGCCCCTTTCGGGGCCCGTCCCGCGGCAGGATAGCGTGCCCCTTGGCGCGCGCGTCTCTGCTCTTTCACGCTGGCAGTTTTTACCCGTTGTCGGACCTGTTTTTTTCCTGCAATTTTCTGGTTTTCTCAGTCCGCTTTTACCATTATTCTTTCACATTTTTATGCTAGTTTTGATCAACTAAAAATGAAAGCTCTTTTGTCTTTTCCTATTTTGGGACAAAGACAGGAATTAAAAGGGAGCTGGCCTTCATTTTGGGGGGACGACAATTTTATTCGAAAAAAGAGTTTTACTTTTCTCTCCAGGAAAATCCTTTTGTTTCTTCTTCAAAAAAAAATTCTTAAGCTTTTTTGTCTAAAGTTTTAATTTTTTTTCTCTAAAAACATTTCATCTTGGGTTGGATTTGAGCAAGAAAAATTAATTTTCTTTTCTTATTCATCCCACTAAAAATATTTTCCTGAGCTAATTTATTTAAAAACATAGATTTTTATACTTTCTTTGGGTATTTATCACCATAAATTCGACAAGGGGGACGGATCAAGACACCGTTTTCTTCAATCTATAAAATTCTGAGGGTAAACACTTTGGATGTGTCATAATTTCTATTTATCATTTATGGTCATTAATTTTGTTTTATTGTTATTTTTTCGTCATGTTATGCTCTAACAATTTTGATGTTATTTTGCTACTGTTGACAATTTTTGGTTTGTTTGTTTTTGACTTGATTTTCTAGTGGTCTTTTGTTTTAACTTGTGAGTTTATCTTGCCTTTTGCTGGTTGTCCCCGTTGGCCTTCCTCTTCCTTTTATCATCTTCATCATCATCATCATCATCATCATCATCATCATCATCATCATCATCATCATCATCATCATCATCATTATTATTATTATTATTATTATTATTATTATTATTATTATTATTATTATTATTATTATGTCCATGTTCCTGTTAATGTTTTCACCATTATTATCATTAGTATTATTTGTCCATTATTCTCGTTATTGTCTCTTTGCCATTATTATTATTATTATTATTATTATTATTATTATTATTTGACTTTAATATTTATAAGCATTAATATTATTATTATCATCGTTTTATTTATTACTATTCTGTGTTTATTTACTTTATGCTTATCATTGTTTATTATTATTGCTTATTATTATTATTATTATTATTATTATTATTATTATTATTATTATTATTATTATTGTCACTATAAACTCATTGTTGTCATTATTTTGTCTTTATTTGATTAATTTTTGGAATCGTTACTAATATTTTTAATATTATTTTTCTGTCTGAGATTTAAATTTGAGCCGCACTATGTGAGCATCCCCGTGGCTCCCCGAATGGGTCACCACGCGTAGGAGACCGCATCGTTTGGTGAGACCTTTCCTATTCCTTCTCTTTTTGTTGTGTTGGCTTATAAAATAATTATTTTATTTATGCACGCGTGAGATAAAAAATCACAAAAATATCTTTACAATTAAATCAGAATTTTTACTAATAGAATTGGGACCAATTTCCCTCGTTTTAGCCAAGGAATGAAAAATATCATAATAAAACGTAGAGTTAATTTTCTCCAAAAAATGGGATCATTCATCCCGGTTTTTCAACTTAACAATCAAACAACTCTTCGAGCCCTCTTTAAATAAGTGCGAAGGAACCAATGTTCCCAAACCAAACAAATATCTCGATTTATATATGTTTCTCTTGTGTTTGATTTTGTTGGTTTGTTTAAATTTATATTCATACATTTTGGGCCCTTGTAATTAATTTTAGGGCAATATTATTTTCACTTGGGGATTATATTCTGTCCCAATTTACACTCTAATTTTCTTTTGTTTGGGGTTGTATTCCGCCCCAATTCCTCTTGTAATTGTGCGCTTGGCATGTTTACGGCTTTACTTTATCGCTTTCCTTATCGCTTTCATTTATTGCTTTTGGATGCTTGCGATGCGCTTTAATTTAAATGCATAAAACGTGTGAGATAAGAGATAGAATTTTAAGAAGTTAAAGACTCATTTATAATTAACCAAAGCATGAATAAGAGGGGAGTTCCGAACACCAATCTCTGGTCTTGACCAATAAGAGGTTAGAGACCTTTCCCAATTCCTTGTGAATTGGGTGGCGACTCCATGATACCTTAAAGGTGCCTAAAGGCGTCATGGGGCTAGATGTTTGTAACAACCCGCCATCCCCGTTGGAAGGATACCGAAGTGCCACGCGAGCAAACACATATACGAATCCATATACTCATGTATAAACAAAAACCAAATGAGATGTAAAGAAACCTTTAAACATAATATAACAAGTCCTTATACATATATCGTATCAATATTGTTTTACAAAAAGGCTTGTAAGCAAATACATATACAAAATAATTGTTCCTTTACAAAAGATTCACTTTACTATTAACAAGCCATGTACAAAAATTACAGCGGAAGACTCAAAACAACTTCATCCAAAAGACTTCTAGTGGCCGACCTGCAGATATCTGACTCCAAATCCAAACTCGCCACCTGCACGGGAAAAGAGCCCGTGCTAAGCGATAACGCTTAGTGGGGAGGAACAAAACAAACGAACAATATGCATATATACTATTTATAATAACACAATAATCTAATAATTCAAAATCAAAGGCATTAAAATTACGTGTAAACATATCTCCAAAATCTTTACTTGACATGCATAATTATATATATACACGACAAGTAATTAAGTACTCATTTCATAATTTTTTTATCATTCCAAGTATACAGATACAAGGTGCATATCATAAAGCTATGCAAGAATTCATGTGCATCATATACTTATAATCGTGTCCAAAAATGCATCTCAACCTATGCAACACATTCAAACATATAGCCTGATTAGTCAGAATAAACTCATTAGAAGTGGATACGGTCCAATGGATACTGATAGAACACAATATCCCAAGCATATAGAGACATGAGTCTCAAACATGTACTTTTCATATAGAGACCGAAGTCTCGCATTTAAATCCATATAGATCCACATAGGATCGAAATAAGGATCCAAACGGACCCACGTAAAACGTTTTATCATATAGCAGCTGCACACACACTCTGACCTAAGTAAGCGCTTACTTATCCACTACTATGACTATTCAGGCTTAAAAATACAACTCATCAATTCAAGCACCAATATCAATATGAGAATTGAAAATAATACTGATTTATAGTCCATGTATACAGGTATACCGATCACATTTAAAACATGTAACTATAAATATTAAATATAGAAGTTTAAAAAGATCTATATCTCACATTAAAATAATCCATACTCATGTAAATTATAAACATATAAATCATGTATATTAATATTAATATTTATACAACTCTCACAATTAAACAATTATTAAACTACAAACTAGATTTTAAAACTAAATATTTGCCATGTAGTGTAAAAACCCTTGAAACCAGAAGTTAAAACTTCGTTTTAGAAAAACTGGGCAGCAGGTAGAGGTCGGTCACGAGACACCCAGGCAGTGGTGTCTCGTGACGCTAGCTTCTCTCGAGTGCCACACAAAAGAGCGGTCAGTCACGCCGTGACCATTCGTCACGTCTCGTGACGCCAGAGAGGAGAGGGGAAGGTAACGGGATCTTGTCTCGTGACACGCAGGAAAGGGAGAAGTCGAGAGGCGTGATGCTTCATCACGTCGCGTGACTTCCCCAGGAAGGAGATCACGGCGTGATGCTCCATCACGCCACGTGACTTCCCAGAGAAGGAGGTCACTGCGTGATGCTCCATCACGTCACGTGATCTTCCTCTCACAACTTGCTTCCTTCTCCAAACTTTAAGAATTTCCCAGAAATCGTAAAAACCCAGAAAACGTAAAAACAGAGTACCTCAAAACTCCAAACCCCATTTGTCTAAAAACCATTTTTCATGCAAAAATCATGCTAACACGTACCTTCAAGTCTTCAGAGCACATTTATAGCAATTAAAATACAAATAACATATTTTTACTAATCGAACAGATGTAATACCAGAACGTCAACATATCCGGATTTCTCATTCAAACTTATGCACATTCATCTCATTTACCAACTCACATTATTATTTTCTAACTAAATCATGTATACACAGTACATTTCTCATGCATTTTTTTTTATAAATGAACACACATAGATAATGTTAGCACAAACAGCAACTAGGATCCGAAATTGAGAAAGGCAGACACTCCCAAACCTGTAATGAAGTCCAAAAACGTCCACTGCACTCTCAATCCACCACTTTATCTTTTCCTTTATCTTTCTTCCTCTCTTCAACAGATTCCATGAACCGACAAATAAAACCCGATATTAATCCAAAGAAACAGCAATGAACATCCTTAAGATGGAGAAGATGATGAACTAAACAAAAACTGACAGTCACTTACCTTCTGAAGCTTCTACCAAACCCAAACCCTAGTTCCTCAACAGAAATACACACATGCAAATGGAAAAGAACAGCAAATGGAGAGGGGAAGGAATGGCTAACGTGAGAGAGAGCAAGAGAGAAAGAAACTCAAATCTGATGGCTTCATTCAGAAGCTACTAAGATTTCTGAAGTCCTCCTTTCTCTCTCCCACACGCATACACCCACCTCTCCACTTGGCACACAGGCACAGTTTACTACTCCTTTAATTACTCTTTTACCATCTGATCCAATAAATATTACCAATAAGTCCTTGACAAATTACCTTTCACTCACCAAACTAAAAATCTGTAATTTAAATCTTTTTATTTCCTTGCAATTAAATCCTCTTTCCTCTTATAAAATACCAAATTGCCCTAATTGTCCAATTAAAATTACAAATCTCCAATTAGGCCACTTATGGGGTGTGACAATGTTCCTTTTCAATGTTCTATTGGGAAGGAAGCATCCAAGATGTCTCATGACGCTCATGATCAAAAGAAGCGAACCAATCCCTCGAATCCTAAAAGCGGGTTCAGCGAGGGCCCTTGCTGGGTTCAGTACGCGTCACACCGCTCCCAACGGTTACCAAACTCGAGTATACAACATCTCAACATATCTTCCGGAATCTGAATCACACGCTCAGATTGTCCATCAGTTTGAGGGTGGAAAGCTGTGCTGAAATGCAATCGAGTTCCCAAAGCTTCCTGAAGCCTCTTCCAAAACTGAGAAGTAAATCTCGGATCACAATCTAAAATGATGGAGGAAGGAACTCCATACAGTCTTACAATCTCGCTAATGTACAACTCTGCCAGCTTGGATAATGAATAATCCATTCTGATAGGCAGGAAATGAGTTGATTTAGTGAGTCGGTCAACAATTACCCAAACTGCATCATGTTTCTTTCTTGAGAGAGGAAATCCTAACACAAAATCCATGGTCACCCTATCCCATTTCCATTCAGGAATGATAATAGGCTGAAGTAAACCTGAAGAAACTTGATGTTCTGCCTTAAGTTGCTGACAAATCAGACACTTACCCACAAATTCTATCACATCACGTTTCATGCCTGGCCATCAATAGAGCATTTCAAATCCTGATACATCTTGTTACAACTAGTATGCATAGCGAAGCTGCTTTGATGAGCTTCTGATAGAATATCCTTTCTCAGATCAGCTTGATCAGGAACGCACAATCTCTGTTTGTAATATAGCCCACCATTTGAACCCAATGAATAATCACTGACATGGTCATCTTTCACCTGAGACATAATGGTAGACAATCGATCATCCTGCTTCTGAGCATTTTCCACTTGCTAGAGAAAATTGGCTTAACTTGCATTTCTGCAATCAAAGCTCCATCATTTGATAAGTCCAAACTAACATTCATAGCCCGTGGAGAAGCCATGAACTTCCTAATGAGAGCATCAGCTACAATGTTACTTTACCAGGATGATAATCGATGAAGCACTCATAGTCTTTTATCAATTCAAGCCAACGTCTTTGCCTCAAGTTAAGCTCCTTCTGAGTAAACAAATACTTCAGACTCTTGTGATCAGTGTGGATGTAGCATTTCTCACCATAGAGATAATGTCTCCAGATTTTCAATGCAAATACAATAGCTGCCAACTCAAGATCATGAGTAGGGTAATTCTTCTCATGAGTCTTAAGCTGTTAGGAGGCATAAGCAATCATCTTGCCTTCCTGCATCAATACACAACCCAATCCATTTTTGGAACCATCACTGAAGACCACAAAATCCTTATCAAATGCAGGTTGCGCTAACACTAGAGCTTCAGTCAACATACACTTAAGTTTCTCAAAGCTCTCCTGACATTTATCTGACCATTCAAACTTGATATTCTTTTGCAATAACTTTGTTAAAGGAGGTGCAATTGAAGAGAAACCCTTGATGAACCTTCTGTAATAACCGGCCAAGCCAAGAAAACTCCTAATCTCGGTAACACTCCTAGGTGTCTTCCACTGAAGGATCGCTTCAATCTTTTTAGGATCAACTTTTATACCATATGTTGATAGCATGTGACCTAAAAATGATACCTCATCTAGCCATAATTCACATTTACTGAACTTGGCATAAAGCTGCTTATCTCTCAGAGTTTGCAGAACAATCCTTAAATGCTCATCATGCTCCTCTAGAGTCTTCGACTACACCAAAATATCACTGATAAAAACAACCATAAATTGGTCCAAGTAAGGGTGGAAAATCCTATTCATCAGATCCATAAAAGCTGCAGGAGCATTTGTCAATCCAAAAGGCATGACCATGAACTCGTAATGACCATACCTGGTGCGAAAAGCTGTCTTAGACACATCTAACTCTTTAATCTTTAGTTGATGGTAGCCAGATCTTAAATCAATCTTGGAAAATATGCCTGCACCTTTTAACTGATCAAACAAATCATCAATCCAAGGTAGTTGATAATTGTTCTTGATGGTGACTTTATTCAGCTGTCTATAATAAATACATAACCGGAATGATCCATCCTTATTTTTCACAAAGAGGACTGGTGCTCCCCAAGGTGAAACACTCGGTCTGATGAAGCCTTTATCAAATAATTCTTGCAATTGAATCTTCAAATCTCTGAGTTCTGAAGGCGCCATTCTGTAAGGAGCAATAGAGATAGGTGTAGTACCAGGTACTAAGTCAATAGTAAACTCTAACTCTATAGCAGGTGGCAGACCTAGAAGTTCTTCAGGAAAAGCATCCTGAAACTCCCGAACAGTGGGCACATCTGAAGCCTTAAGTTCATCCTTTTTAGTCTCCATTGAATAGTACAAGTGGGCTACACACCCTTTTCTGATAAATCTACTAGCTGCAGTAGCTGAAATCACATTAGAAAGAAAATCAAATCTCTCACCCACAATGACAATCTCCTGATCGTCTGCAGTTCTTAAAGTTACTCTCTTCCCTTTACATTCAACAGTGGCCTGGTGAGTGGATAACCAGTCCATAACCAAAATCACGTCAAACTCTCGGAACAGAAGGTCAATAAAATCAGCAGAAAACACAAAACTCTGAGCACTAACTGGACAATATCTATAAACCTTGTTCACTACTACACTATGCCCCAAAGGATTACTCACTAAAATATCCTGGTCTAACTGACTGTCATGCAGCCCTTTATCCCAAGTAATAATAGTACTAATATAGGAATGCGTAGAACCAGGATCAATCAAAGCATAAACTGAATAAGAAAGCAGTGAGAATTTACCAACAATGACATCTGGAGCATCATCCTGTTCACGGGCTCTAACAGCATATTGACGTCCAGTGGTATGACCCTGAGGTGGCTATACTGAAGGGCCTGAAACTGCTTGTGGAGGAGCTACTCCCCTACCACATCCTCTCTGAGGGACTGACCCTCCACCCAAAGCTGGTGATGCTATAGTGGACGGCTGGGCCTCAGGACAATCTTTGATCTGGTGTTCTTGGGACCCACATCTGAAACAAGCCCTGTTCATATATCTGCACTTGCCCGGATGAAACTTCTTACAATGAGGGCACTGTGGAACTGGATCTCGTACTCTACTCTGAGGTGCACTAGCTACTGATGTGACTGGGGTACTGCTGTCGACTGGGTTCCTCCGAATAGTAATAGGTGCTGCTGATGCAGGGCTCTGTGAATGAGGAGGCCTTCTAAACTTCTTACTTTGTCCAGCTGCACCAGAAAACTGACCCAATTTCCTCTTTTATTTGAAATGGGACTGTCTATCAGCCTCTTCTGATATAATCATCTCTATTTTAAGAGCTACTTCAACCAAGGACCTCATATCTATATGTCTCTGAGAACCCAAAGCCAATCTGATATCATTATGCAGACCTCTATCAAATCTATGGCATAACTTCTGCCCAACCATGGACTCATCATCCAGATAGGCACTGAGCCGCTCAAACTCTCTCTTGTACTCTGCAACTGACTTGCTTCCTTGTCTGAGCCTCCAGAATGCATCTTGCATAGCAGATTTATACTTAGAACCGACATATTTCTTCTCAAAATGAGTCTGGAAAAACCCCCAATTAACCTGATCCGCTGGAGTGTGTTTATGGACTGAACTCCAGCATGTATAAGCTGGACCCTGACGCAAGGCTACTGCTCCCTGAAGCATCTCATCTGGTTGACTCTGAGTGGTCTCAAACATCCTCTTTAACTTAAATAACCACTCCTTTGCCTGAACCGGAGTCAAAGGATCACGACCATAAAAATCCTCTGCTCCCAATCTCTTAATCTGTTCCAAAATAGGCCTTCGTCTAGGTGGAGCTAACTGCTATTTAGGACCCTGAGGCTACTGCTGAGATTGCATAAACTGATAGAAATTTGCCATCATGTTCTTAAACTCAGGCTGCTGCTGAGGAGGAGGAACAATCGATGGAGTAGCCTGATAACGAGGTGACCTCGATTGACTCATACTAACTGATGCGGCACTCTCCACATCATTATCACAACGACCTTCATCTGAAGCCATACTTGCGATCTACCACAAGGAGCAAGCATACATTACCCTCACATAACTATACTGTCCAAAAAAATTAATTGGCATGTACATGTACTTATACTATTCCCATTGACCCACCCCGATCTTAGAACCACCTAAATCGGAGCTCTGATACCAAAACTTGTAGCGCCCGATACCTATATGTGATACGGATACTGGGTGCCACTACATTGAACTAACATACACTATAATACTTTAGTTTTTCAATTAAATAACTATTCATTTTGATCTGATTAACCTAATTAAACTATTCAGGTTACTAAATACACAATTAATTAAAACCAGTATTTTTTTTATATAGTATTGCATACATGAATAGTACCGTATGTATGAATAGTATCATATGTGTGAATAGTACCGTATGTATAATACTATGTGAATAGTACTGTATGGGAAATACAATTTACTTAAGTCTATTAATACTTATTAATTAATCATCAAACTTAATATTTCTACCTTAATTCACTATTAACTATGCCGATTGACCTATAATAGTCTAAGTTACTATTTATCTGGTCAATTTTCCTTTCACTTGAAAATCTATATTTTACTTTACCAATAGTATTAACTTAATTTCTACCAATTATTAGGCATGCCAATCACAATATACTAGAGACAGTTATAATAATCTATTACAGACCAAAACCCAAAACAATACTATAAGTCATATACATGCCAAAATATTAACATATATAATATTCTAAATAATATCTTCCATACCACTTTCAAAGTGTGAGGTATGCTCTGCTCCCAAAATCTTATGGAGTACCTACACGCAGTCAAATAAAACTACGTGCTGAGCATTAAATATGCCCAGTGGTGATTGCAATTCCATAAATTTCCACTAAACTAATTTTTCATGCATAAATGATTTTCCACAATTAATATCATTTAATATTCATAAATAAACATATTTAATTTAATTATCAATTATTCATGCAATATTATATTTAATTATTCTTAAATTTCATTATCAGGGCAATTACACAATTAACCACATAAACAATCTTAATTACCATTTTATCCTTAACTTATGGTAATATTTTACTTATATCCTTAAACTCTTTTTTGAAATGAAAAAAATGCCATTAGTTTATTTATACTTCACCAAAATTACATTTATGCCATTAATTCCTTTTAATTTTACTATTATTACCATTTTGCCACTAATTCATTTTAATTTCACTAATATTACAATCATGCCACTAATTTAATCAATTTCACTAATATTACAATTTTACCATTAATTTACATGCTAAATTACAATTTTACCCTCCAATTGTCATTTTCATGCCAAATTACATTTTTACCCTTATTAACCATCTTTCACACATGTAATAGCCCAATAACGGGTTAGTCGTAAATAGTATATTTCTAGGGTGAAAGTGCTTCCTGGATGAATAGTACTTCCTGAAATCAAAAAATATTTTATTGGACCATTGGATAGAGCTCGTCAATACGAGTCCGTAGGCGTAAATTTTGTGTCAATCGGAGGTCAAACGAGTTCGGAATGGTCGAAACAGTAAGCAAAAGTATTTACTTCGGTGAAAAGTGGACCCAGGTGGGACCCACTGAAAAGTGAAAAGTGGGCCCAGGTGGGACCCACTGAATAGTAGAAGTGGGACCAGGTGGGGTGTCACACCCCGTTTGCCCCCTAGTAGAATGAGCCTGTCTGTCTGTCTATCTGTCTGTCTGTATGTGTAAGCATTCGCATGTGTTCAGCATTTCAGAGGGTATTTTAGTAAAATGTATGATTTTGGGGTTTTATTATTATGTGGGTGCATACATGGTATTAAGGTGAGAATTAATTGAGTTGCATTTGTGTGCACTTACATATACCATTGTAGGGTACATTTAATTGAGGTTGCATTAGATGTTTGTAATGTATGTTGGTTGGGTGTGTTGGGTTAGTTTCACCAATTAGAATTAGACATATGTTTAGGGCAAGGAAAAGAAAAAGAAAAAGGAAAGAAAGAAAGGAAGATACAGATTCACGTATTCTTCATCTCTTCATGTTCTTCTCTTCCTTTTCTTCACTTTCCTTACTCTAAGCATTGTGTGAGGATTCAAGCTTGAATTGGTGGAATTAACCTCTCCTTGCATCTTTTGTTGGTAAGTCACTGCATTTCTTTAGCTTTCTTCCCATTTACTTCATCTTTTTCTTCTTCCTTGAGCTTAGGTTTAACTTAGGGTTTTGCATGTTGAATATCTGTGTTTAGTTGAGGCTCCACGCGATCCCAAAGGCAAGGAGATTGCTGGGAGCAGTGGAATTAAGTGATTGAAGCTTAGAATTTCAGGTTTGGGAATTTTATTTGAGAATTTGATTGAAGTTGAACTTACTGTAAATATTTTAGGTTTTGTGTTCTTGAGAAAATTGGATATGTTTATGCATGCTTTGTTGGTATTATTTTGATGTAATAGTTATGGGTTTTGATTTGTAATGTTTTTTTTGATGCATGATAACTGAGTTTGAATTAAGATTTGAGGTTGGATTGCTGTGTTTTTGAATTCTGGGTTTTAAAATTAAGTGACAGTAGGTGTTCTTCAAGAAAATCGTGTTTTCTGTTCTTCCTGGTGGCTGTCCGACTCGTGCTCCAACATCCGACTCGTGCTCCTTCATGGTGTGAGTCGGATGGTGGCGTGCGAGACGGATGAAATTGAGAGGAGCTGTTTGCCTTGTCCGACTCGTGCTCCATCGTCCGACTCGTGCTCCTTCAGTGTGTGAGTCGGATGGTGGAGTGCGAGACGGAGGAGAGTGAGAAGGAGCTTAGCACGACACGACTCGTGCTCCTCAGCACGACTCGTGCTGTGCTGAAGCCCCTTCAGCATCTCGTGCTCCTTAGCACGACTAGGAGGAGTTTGTCACTCCTTTGCCTCCAGTTTTCCAAAAAATGTATTTTAAAGGTATTTTTCATGGTTTTTCCTTACCGTATGTTATTCGAACTTGTGTATATGACTAATATTGTATTTATTTCGGATGATTAAATTATATAATGTGATTTGAAACAGAGCTTGTGTTATGCATGTTCTGTTTATGATTCATTGATATGAATGTGAGTATTATTATGAGATTACTCTTGAAATCATAATTTGAATGACGCATAACCTGCTAGAGTCAAGTAAGTGGATAGTTAGGCATGCCTAATAGAGTCCTTTAGCTGCAGCCCTCAGTTCAGTTTGGACCCCGATCAGGTCCCCGTTTGGTTCCTCGCGAACCCTTCAGTATAGAATCTTGTTTAAGATTCCCTCAGTATATAAATAACATGTTTTGATAAATGATATAATATTTGACTTGTACCTGTGAGGTACCCTCAGTATTCGATTAGTACCCGTAAGGTACCCTCAGTACACTCGTTATCCACTATCTAGAGTCAGCAGGTGTTCTTTAAATGTTAATGGAATTGTTCTGATCTGATCTGGCTTTGAATGGAATATCTGAATGAGTTTAATGGTGAAATTCAAGCTGGACTTCTATAATGGATATGATTATGAGATACTGGATGTATGACTTTTAAATACGAGCATGTTTATATGAATTATGCAATAGTCCTTGCATACTGCCATTGTGAATGTGTTATGCCTTGACGACCACTGTGAGTGGCCGTCCATAATTTATGTGTGTTTCCCCACTAAGCGTTTATCGCTTAGCACGGTGTTTTTACCCGTGCAGGTGCGGAAGGAGTTTTGCTTTGAGAGAGTCGCCGTCATCAAGCCAACACAGAAGAGTTTTTAGTGTAGGGCTCAGTTTTGTATTTGTGATGATTCTTTTTGTATAGAACTCTCTGTTTCAGTTTGTATCAGCTTCCGCATCTGTAATTATATTTTGGTTATGTAATATTATTTTGTTTCAGCTGGTTGTTCAGATCATTATTGTAATAATTTTAATTATAGTAATGCATGATCAGCTTTTGCTTTCTGCATGTAAAGTTTTTAATTATTCTGTATTTGTGAATGTATGTTATGAATGGGTGTATATTTTGCTTTGCTTTTGTTTGGTGACACCTTGTCTCATACGGCATCTCACTCCTTATCGGATGGGATCGCCTACGTATGGGAAGGGGGTGTTATATGGGGCCCACTGCATAGTAAATGTGGGACCATGATGACACCAGCGATGACATCAGCAACGTCATGATGATGAATAGTAACTGCATCCTAAAGTGGAACATCATCATTTGGTTAGGAACATCATCATCACTGGGTCCCATTGAATAGTAATAGCATCTTTGACTGGTCTGTGAATAGTGACTGTGGGTCCGTGAATAATAACTATGGGGCCCACAAAATAGTGACTCCGGATGAATAGTACCCGAAAATTTTTTTTTTTCACCATCAAAAAGAGAATGAAAAATGTAGTATAATGGTGTAATTTTGGTGTAAAAACGAGATCAAAGAAACTTTCAAAATTCAGTTTGAAGTTTTTCTAGTTCGGTTCGATTGAACAAAGGTTTGACTGAACTTTGACTGAATTTTTATAAATAGTTAAAGTGGATAAAATGGTCTACTATAAGAGGATAAAAGGCTTAGAATAATTTTTAAAAATTTTTGACAACATTAGAATTGTGTTTTATGCCGGTTTAAGTGAATCGGACCCCAAACGGACTCCGATTGAACTAGAATTTTGCAGGAATACTAATTTTAATATTATAAGAATGATGGAATTGGTTAGGAGTAAAAATTAAAACAGGAACATTAAATTTCACTAAAACAGTAGAAAATGACCCGAAAAATGAAAATTGGACCAAATCGGCTCAACCACTTTGGTTGGAACTGGTTGGGTTCAATTGGACCCATATAAAAGGACCTAAAAATCTGGAAATGCCCTTGGATTCCATTTTTTTTCAGCTCCCTCTTCTTCCTCTCTTGGCCGAATGGTTTTTCCTCTCTTCTCTCTCATTTTTCTTTCATTTTTTCTTCATCTCACCTCAAGATCAAACCTTTCTAACATAATACAGCCCCTCTAGAATCCATTGGTGGTCTTAGAATTTGGTTTGGAGAAGTAAAAGTGGGTGAAATCTAGACTTGAAGTTTAGGAGTAAAATTGAGGTAAGTGACTTAAGTGATTTTAATTTGGTTTTAAGGTTCCTAAGGGTACTCTAGGATGTTAATAAGACATTTATGAAGTTGATTTTTGAAAGGAAGTTTAGATTTGATTAAATCTTAATTTTTGTGTTTTGATATAATTATGTCCAATAGGTGAAAGATCCTCTAAGCAAGTTAAGGGCAAGGAAAAGGATAATTGAGAAGTATAATACACGAATTTGGGGTTTGTGATTGCCAATTCAATTTAAATCCATGGTAAAAATATGAATTTATGTTATGTTTGTGAAGAAAGTTTGTGATTTATGCATGTTTAATTGAAATTAACACGATATTCATGCTTAGGGATGTTAAAAATAATGGTATGGATGATTAAATTGAAGAAATAAATTTTGTGTGAAAAGTTCCTTCTTTGGCCGAATGGTATTCATGTGATTTTCATGTGTTTCCATGATGTTTTATGTATATTTATAATGGATCTATGGTATTTGGCATGTTAACTAATGTATGGTATGTGTTAGAGCGTGTGAAAACATCATGGGGCATGTGATGCATGTATAGCCGAATGTAAAGTCATGATTTTTATGTGTTTTCATAGAAATTGATGGTATGGTGATGTTATACATCATTAAATTGGCCTAATTAAATGATAAAATTGATAAAAAGAATTAATGTAAATAAATTGGTATGTGGGCCATATACATGTATGTATGTATGCATGTGTACCATGATGAAATAATAAATTTACATGACATGTGATGATATAATGATGATAATCACATGTGAAATGATGAAATGGTATTAAAAAGAATAAAATATTATGATGGTATACCATGAAAAAAAAATAAGTACATTAAATTAATAAGGTAAAAAATAATATAATATTGCCCTATGTAGTGATCTGGTAGTGAAGTTTAGTTCAAGATATGTTGGCATGCCATAGGGACATAAGACCGCGGGTGTGAGCATGGCGTCTCACTTTTTAGTAGGCCAATGATGGTCCTACCTCTGTATCTGAATATCTGAATATCTGAATATCTGAATATCTGAATTGTACTGCTCTGTATTAAAAGACAGTGGTGGTCCCACAGGACTCCGCTGGTATTTCTGTGAACTTCTGGAGTTCACGTCTCGTTTATCCTGTATATAGAGTCTGCCAGTGTGTTACAGGGACAAAATTGTAAAAATAAGATTAAAATGGTTAAAATGTGATTAAAATAATATTTATGTGGAAAAAGCGCATAAATGTTATTAAATAAAAGGTTTGAGGGCAAAATTATAATTTTGTGCATATGTGTGTTAAGGATGATTAATAAGGGTAAAAATGTAAATAAATGGTTAAATATGAAAATTGGCAACTTTATATGGGTAAAAATATAATTTGGCATGAAAATAATAATTGGAGGGTAAAACTGTAATTTTGCATATAAATTTATGATAAAATTGTAATGTTAGTAAAACTAATTAAAATAGTAGCATAATTGTAATATTATTGAAATTAAAATGAATTAGTGGCAATATAGTAATATTGGTGAAATTAAAGTGAACCAATGGCATACTTGTAAAATTGGTGAAGTGTAAATGAAATATTGCCTTAAGTTAAGGGTAAAATGATAATAAGATTATTTATGTGCTAATTGTGTAATTGCCCAATTATGAACTTGGAAAATAATTACATGTAATATTGCATGCCTAGTTGGGAATTAAATTAAATATGTTTATTTATGAATGTTAAATGATATTATTTATGTGAATATTATTATGCATGAAAAATTAAATTAAGTGGAAATTTATCGAATTGCAATCACCACTAGGCATATTTAATGCTCAGCACGTAGTTTTATTTAACTGCGTGTAGATACTCCGTAAGAGTTTTGGAGCAGTACATACCTCACACTTTAGAAGTGGTATGGAAGATATTATTTAGAATATTAAGTATGTTAAGATTTTGGCATGTATATGTCTTATAATACTGCTTTTGGCTTTTGGACTGTAAAAGATTAATATAACTATCTTTAGTATATTTGTCTGAGCACGCCTAATAATTGGTAGAAATTAAGTTAATACAATTGGTAAAGTAAAATATAGATTTCAAGTTAAAGGAAAATTGACCAGATGAATAGTAACTTAGACAGTTATAGGTCAATCGGTATAGTTAATAGTGAATTAAAAATAGTAAATATTAAGTTTGATAATTAATTAATAAGTATTAATAGACTTAAGTAAGTTGACTATTCATCTTGTACTATTCATACAGTATTATACATACGGTACTATTCACGTACACGGTACTATTCAAAAAAAAATTACCGGTTTTAATTAATGGTCTATTTAATAACCTGAATAGTTTAATTAGATTAACCGTATTAAAAGGAACAGTAATTTAATCGGATAAGTAAATTATTAGAGGATATGTTAGTTCAGTGCGGTGGCATCCGGTATCCGTATCACATATGGGTATAGGGCGCTACAAGTAGTGATATCAGAGTTCCGGTTTAGGTGGCTCTAAGATCGGAGTAGGTCAATGGGAATAGTATAAGTACATGTACATGCCAACTAATTTTTGGATAGTATAGTTATGTGAGGCTAATGTATGCTTGCTCCTTGTGTTAGATCACGAGTATGGCGTCAGATGAAGGTCGTCATGATAGTGATGTGGAGAGTGCCGCATCAGTCAGTATGAGTCAATCGAGGTCGCCTTGTCATCAGGGTACTCCGTCGATTGTTCCCCCTCCTCAGCAGCAGCCTAAGTTCATGAACATGATGGCAAATTTCTACCAGTTTATGCAATCGCAGCAACAACCTCAAGGTCTTGTACAATAGCTAGCTCCATCTAGACAGAGACCTATTCTGGAACAGATTAAGAGGTTAGGAGCTGAAGATTTCTATGGTCGAGATCCTTTGACTCCAGTCTAGGCAAAGGAGTGGATGTTTAAGTTAAAGAGGATGTTCGAGACCACTCAGAGTCCGCCGGATGAGATGCTTTGGGGAGCAGTGGCTCTGCTTCAGGGTCCTGCTTATACGTGGTGGAGTTCAGTTTGTAAACACACTCCAGCAGATCAGGTTACTTGGGGGTTCTTTCAGATTCAGTTTGAGAAGAAATACATCGGGGTCTGAGTATAAATCTGCTATGCAAGATGCCTTTTGGTGGCTCAGACAGGGGAACACGTCAGTTGCTGGGTATGAGTGAGAATTCGAGCGGCTTAGTGCCTATCTGGATGATGAATCCATTATTGAGCAGAAATTATGCCACAGGTTTGAAAGAGGTCTGCATAACAATATCAGATTGGCTTTGGGTCCACAGAGACATTCGTATATGAGGACCTTGGTTGAAGAAGCCCTTAGAGTAGAGACTATTATATTAGAGCAGGCGGACAGATAGTCCCGGTTTAAGCAAAAGAGGAAACCGGGCCAGGTTTCTGGTACAGCTGGTCAGAGTAAGAAGTTTAGAGGGCCTCCTCATTCACAAATCCATGCATCAGCAGCACCTGTTATTACTCAGAAGAACCCAGTCGGCAGCAGTGCCCCAGTCACATCAGTAGCCAGTGTACCTAGGAATAGAGTATGAGATCCAGTTCCACAGTGCCCTCATTATAGAAGTTTCATTCGGGCGAGTGCAGATATATGAACAGGGCTTATTTCAGATGTGGGTCCCGGGAACACCAGAACAGAGATTGTCCTGAGGCCCAGCCGTCCATTGCAGCATCACCAGCTTTGGGTGGAGGGTCAGTCCCTCAGAGAGGACGTGGTAGGGGAGCAGCTCCTCCACAGGCAGTTTCAGGCCCGTCAGTATAGCCACCTCAGGGTCGTAACACTAGACATCATTATGCTGTTAGAGCCCGTGAACAGGATGATACTCCAGATGTCATTGTTGGTAAATTCTCACTGCTTTCTCATTCAATTTATGCTTTAATTGATCCTGGTTCTACGCATTCCTATATTAGTACTGCTATTGCTCGGGATAAAGGGTTGCATGATAGTCAGTTAGACCAGGATATTTTAGTGAGTAATCCTTTGGGGTATAGTGTAGTGGTGAATAAAGTATATCAAGATTGTCCAGTTAGTGCTCAGAGTTTTATGTTTTCGGTTGATTTGATTGACCTTCCGTTGCGAGAGTTTGACGTGATTTTGGGTATGGACCGGTTATCCACTCACCAGGCCACTGTTGACTGTAAGAGGAAGAGAGTAACTTTAAGAACTGCAGATGATCAGGAGATTGTCATTGTGGGTGAGAGATTAGATTTTCTTTCTGATGTGATTTCAACTATAGCAGCTAAGAGACTTATCAGAAAAGGGTTGTAGCCTACTTGTGCTATGCAATGGAGACTAAAAAGGATGAACTTAAGGCTTTAGATGTGCCCACTATTCGGGACTTTCAAGATGTTTTTCCTAAAGAACTTCCAGGTCTGCGACCTGATAGAGAGTTAGAGTTTACTATTGAATTAATACCTAATACCGCACCTATCTCTATTTCTCCTTACAGAATGGCACCTTCAGAACTGAGAGAATTGAAAATTTAGTTGCAAGAACTAATTGATAAAGGCTTCATCAGACCGAGTGTTCACCTTGGGGAGCACCAGTCCTCTTTGTGAAAAAGAAGGATGGGTCACTTCGGTTATGTATTGATTATAGACAGCTGAATAAAGTCACCATAAAGAACAAGTATCCACTGCCTTGGATTGATGATTTATTTGATCAGTTGAAAGGTGCAGGCGTGTTATCCAAGATTGACTTAAGATCAGGCTACCATCAGCTAAAGATTAAAGAGTCAGATGTGCCTAAGACAGTTTTTCGCACCAGATATGGTCATTACGAGTTCATGGTCATGCCTTTTGGATTGACAAATGCTCCTGCAACTTTTATGGATCTGATGAATAGGGTTTTCTCTTCAATTGTAACTCCTCTGACTCGATTGTTATAGAAGAATGTCAAGTTTGAATGGTCAGAAAAATGTCAGGAGAGTTTTGAGAAACTTAAGAGTATGCTGACTGAAGCTCCAGTGTTAGTGCAACCTGAATCTGATAAGGGTTTTGTGGTCTTCAGTGATGCTTTCAGAAATGGATTGGGTTGTGTATTGATGCAAGAAGGCAAGGTCATTGCTTATGCCTCTCGATACCTTAAGACTCATGAGAAGAACTACCCTACTCATGATCTTGAGTTGGCAGCTATTGTATTTGCATTGAAGATCTGGAGACATTATCTCTATGGTGAGAAATGCTACATCTACACTGATCACAAGAGTCTAAAGTATTTGCTTACTCAAAAGGAGCTTAACTTGAGGTAGAGACGTTGGCTTGAATTGATCAAAGACTATAAGTGCTTCATCGACTATCATCCTGGTAAAGCTAACATTGTAGCTGATGCTCTCAGTAGGAAGTTCATGGCTTCTCTATGGGCTATGAATGTTTGTCTGGACTTATCAGATGATGGAGCTTTGATTGCAGAAATGCGAGTTAAGCCAGATTTTCTCCAGCAAGTGAAAGATGCTCAGAAGCAAGATGATCTGTTTTCTACCATTATGTCTCAGGTGAAAGATGGCCATGTTAGTGATTATTCATTGGGTTCAGATGGTGGGTTATATTACAAACAAAGATTGTGTGTTCCTGATCAAGCTAATATGAGAAAGGATATTCTCTCAGAAGCTCATCATAGCAGCTTTGCTATGCATCCTGGTTGTAACAAGATGTATCAGGATTTGAAGATGCTTTATTGGTGGCCAGGCATGAAACGTGATGTGATGAAATTTGTGGGTAAGTGTCTGATTTGTCAGCAAGTTAAGGTAGAACATCAAGTTCCTTCAGGTTTACTTCAGCCTATTATCATTCCTAAATGGAAATGGGACAGGATAACCATGGATTTTGTGTTGGAGTTTCCTCTCTCGAGAAAGAAACATGATGCAGTTTGGGTAATTATTGATCGGCTCACTAAATTAGCTCACTTCCTGCCTATCAGAATGGATTATTCATTGTCCAAGCTGGCGGAGTTATACATTAGCGAGATTGTAAGACTTCATGGAGTTCCTTCCTCCATCATTTCAGATCGTGATCCGAGATTCACTTCTCAATTTTGGAAGAGACTTCAGGAAGCTTTGGGAACCAGATTACATTTCAGCACAGCTTTCCACCCTCAGATTGATGGACAATTTGAGCATGTGATTCAGATTCTAGAAGATATGTTGAGATGTTGCATCCTTGAGTTTGGTAACCGTTGGGAGTGGTACTTGACTTTGGCATAATTTGCCTACAATAATAGTTATCAGACTAGTATCAAGATGGCTCCTTATGAAGCTTTATATGGTAGAAAGTGCAGAACTCCTCTTTGTTGGACAGAGCTCAGTGAGAGTAAGATTGTGGGGGTCGGATCTAATTAGAGAAATGGAAGAAAAGGTTCGAGTGATTAAAGACAGATTGAAAGAAGCCATGGATCGACATAAGTCCTATGCAGATCTGAAGAGGAAAGATATAGAGTTTCAAGTGGAAGATAAAGTATTTCTGAAAGTTTCTCCATGGAAAAAGATCTTGAGATTTGGAAAGAAAGGCAAGCTGAGTTCGAGATTCATTGGCCCTTATGAGGTTATTCAGCGGGTTGGACCAGTAGCTTACTGATTGAAGCTTCCACAAGAGTTAGAGAAGATTCATGATGTCTTCAATGTCTCTATGCTTCGAAGGGACCGTTCAGACCCCAGTCATGTTATCAGGCCTGAAGAAGTTCGAGTTCAGCCAGACATGACTTATGAGGAGTATCCAGTGAAGATCCTGGCTAGAGAAGTGAAGCAGCTTAGGAACAAATAGATTCCACTAGTGAAGATTCTCTGGAATCATCACAATGTCGAGGAAGCAACGTGGGAACCAGAAGAGACTATGAGACAACAGTATCCCCAGCTCTTCAATTCAGGTAAATTTCGAGGACAAAATTTTTAATTGGTAGGGGAGATTGTAATAGCCCAATAACGGGTTAGTCGCAAATAGTATATTTCTGGGATGAATAGTGCTTCCGGGATGAATAGTACTTCCCGAACTTGAAAAATATTTTATTGGACCATTGAATAGAGCTCGTCAATACGTGTTCGTAAGCGCAAATTTCGTGTTAATCAGAGGTCAAACGAGTTCGGAATGGTCGAAACAGTAAGCAAAAGTATTTACTTCGGTGAAAAGTGGGCCCAGGTAGGACCCACTGAAAAGTGAAAAGTGGGCCCAGGTGGAACCCACTGAATAGTAAAAGTGGGGCCCACTGAA
This sequence comes from Excoecaria cochinchinensis, assembly GCA_947683425.1. NCBI lineage: Eukaryota > Viridiplantae > Streptophyta > Magnoliopsida > Malpighiales > Euphorbiaceae > Excoecaria > Excoecaria cochinchinensis. The sequence continues at coordinate 843,984 of CANTUQ010000021.1, read as the reverse complement.
TAGTAAATGTGGGACCATGATGACATCAGTAATGTCATGATGATGAATAGTAACTGTGTCCCCTAAAGTGGAACATCATCATTTGGTTAGGAACATCATCATCACTGGGTCCCATTGAATAGTAACAACATCTTTGACTGGTCTGTGAATAGTGACTATGGGTCCGTGAATAGTAACTGTGGGGCCCAAAAATAGTGACTCCGGGATGAATAGTACCCGAAAATATTTTTTCACCATCAGAAAAAGAATGAAAAATGTAGTATAATGGTGTAATTTTGGTGTAAAAATGAGATCAAACAAAACTTTTGAAATTCAGTCTGAAGTTTTTCTGGTTCGGTTCGATTGAACCAAGCTTTGACTAAACTTTGACCGTATTTTTATAAATAGTTAGAGTGGATAAAATGGTCTACTGTAAGAGGATAAAAGGCTTAGAATAATTTTTATAAATTTTTGACAACATTAGAATTGTGTTTTACGGTAAAATCAGATTGAACCAAATTAGACGATTTAAGTGAATCGGACCACAAACGGACTCCGATTGAGCTGAAATTTTGCAGAGAGACTAATTTTAATATTATAAGAATGATGGAATTGGTTGGGAGTGAAAATTAATTCGGGAACATTAAATTTCACCAAAACAGTAGAAAATGACCCGAAAAATGAAAATTAGACCACATTGGCTCAACCACTTTGGTTGGACTTGATTGGGTCCAATTGGACCCATATAAAAGGACCTAAAAATCTGGAAATCCCCTTGGATTCCATTTTTTTTTCAGCTCCCTCTTCTTCCTCTCTTGGCCGAATCGTTTTTCCTCTCTTCTCTCTCATTTTTGTTTCATTTCTCCTTCATCTTACCTCAAGATAAAACCTTTCTAACATAATAAATCCCCTCTAAAATCCATTGGTGGTCTCAAAATTTTATTTGGAGAAGTAAAATTGGGTGAAATCTAGACTTGAAGTTTAGGTGTAAAATTGAGGTAAGTGATTTAATTGATTTTGTCACACCCCATTTGCCCCCTAGTAGAATGAGCCTGTCTGTCTGTCTGTGTGTGCTATCATTTGCATGTGTTCAGCATGTCATAAGGGTATTTTAGTAAAAATGCATGTTTTTGGGTTTATTATTATGTGGGTGCCTACATGGCATTAGTAATGTGAGTTAATTGGGAATTGCTTGTGTACATTGGAGCATACCATTGTAGGGTGTTTTTAGTTGAGTTTGCATTAGATGTGTGTGATGTGTGGGGTTAAGGTGTGAGTGAGTAAGTTCCACCACCAAGAGAATGACATGTGTATTAGGTTAGGGAAAATGAATAAAGAAAAGAAGTAAGAAAGAAGAGAAATCAGATTCACGTTCTTTCTCTTCAACCTTCATCTTCTTCCTCCTTTTCCCTTTCCTAAATACTGCTAACTGTTAGTCAAGTTGTGTTGTGGAAATTGCTCACTCTTACTTCTAACTTGGTAAGTTACTGCATTCTCCACCTTATTCTCCATCTGCTTTTATCTTTTTCTTCTTCCTTGAGTTTAGGTTTAATTTAGGGTTGCATTGTTGAATATTTGTGTTTAGCTGAGGCTCCACGCGATCCCAAAGGCAAGGAGATTGCTGGGAGCAGTGGGACTAAGTGAAGAGAAGCTTAGAATTCAGGTTTGGGAATATGTGATTGTGAATTGTGTGATTTTGAGGTTACTGTAAATTTCTAGGGTTTATGTTCTTGAAGAATTTGAATGCATATATACTTGATTTGATTGTTTAAAAGCTGAATTGAGTTATATATATATTGCTTATATTGTTTGAAATGTTTACTGGAAGGTAAGAACAGGTTTGACTGGTTTTGAATTAAATTAGGGATGGATTTCTGGGTTCTGAGAATTCTGGAAATGGGAAAATCGCATTTCTGTTGATGTTCCCATTTCCAGATCGTGTGTCGCGTGACTAGCCAAGAAAGAGAGGCAAGTCACGACTCGTGACCTGCCAGTTTGAGGCCAGTCACGAGTTGTGGCTGCTATTACAGCTCGTGACCAGCTAAAATGAGGCCAGTCACGAGACGTGACTTCCAGTCACGCCTCGTTACCAGCCTGAGATAAGGCACGTCGCGTGATAGCTGAAGAAGTAGCCAGTCACGTCGCGTGACCAGCTTGAGCGTCGCGTGATCAGCGAGATCACGCCGCGTGATCTGCGAGGGACGAAGCAAGTCACGAGGCGTGACCCACAGTCATGTCTCGTGACCTGCCTTGTGAGGAGGCCAGTCACGCCTCGTGACCAGCCAACCTCACCTGTTACTCCGTTCAGCCCTTTTTCCGAAATTTCTCGGCTTTTGACTCAGAAATGAATTTGGTGTTCTTCTGAATGGATTTATATTGCGGTATGATGCATGCCATACTTTTATATGCTTTGATATAAATGATACCATGAATTTCTGATGAATTCTATTCAGTACTCTGAAATGTGAATTGAATGTCGCATAGCCTGCTAGAGTCAAGTAAGTGGATAGTTAGGCATGCCTAATAGAGTCTTTAGCTGCAGCCCTCAGTTCAGTTTGGACCCCGATCAGGTCCCCGTTTGGTTCCTCGCGAACCCTTCAGTATTAGGATCTTGTTTAAGATCCACTCAGTATAAAAATATTGTGCTTTGATAAAATGAATTGACTTTTGATTTGTACCTGTGAGGTACCCTCAGTATTCGATTAGTACCCGTAAGGTACCTTCAGTACACTCGTTATCCACTATCTAGAGTCTGCAGGTGTTCATTAAATAATTGATTGAATTACTCTGTTCTGAAATGGATATAAACATGTGGTATCTGAATGAGTATAATGATGGGACATATGTTCAATTAATATGGAAACGAATATGTAATTGTGATGTAAATGTATGGCTTTAATTTGTGAGCATGAACATATGTATATTGTTAAAGCTATTGCATTTTGAGTTGTGAATGTGAAATGCCTTGACAACCATTGTGAATGGCCGTCCATAAATTATGTGTGTTTCCCTACTAAGCGTTTATCGCTTAGCACGGTGTTTTTACCCGTGCAGGTGCGGAAGGAGTTTTGCTTTGAGAGAGTTGCCGTCGTCAAGCCAACACAGAAGGGTTTAGTGTAGGGCTTAATTTTGTAATAGTTATTGATTCTTTTTGTATAGAACTCTCATGTATCAGTTTTGTATCAGCTTTCGCTTTTGTATCTATATTTTGTATATGTAATATTATTTTGTTTCAGCTAGTTGATCAAATCATTATTGTAATAGTTTATTATAGTAATGCATGATCAGCTTTTGCTTTCTGCATGTAAAGTTTTTAATTATTCTGTATTTCTGAATGTATGTTATGAATGGATGTATGTTTTGCTTTGCTATTGTTTGGTGACACCTTGACTCATACGGCATCTCACTCCTTATCGGATGGGATCGCCTACGTATGGGAAGGGGGTGTTACAGATTTTAATTTGGTTTTAATTTTCCTAAGGGTACTCCAGGATGTTAATAAGATGTTTATGAAGTTTATTTTTGAAAGGAAGCTTAGATTTGACTAAATCTTAATTTTTGTGTTTGGACATAATTATGTCAAATAGGTGAAGGAACCTCTAAGCAAGCTAAGGGCAAAGAAAAGGATAATTGAGAAGTATAATACACGGATTTGAGGTTTGTGATTGCAAATTCCATTTAATTCCATAGTAAAAATATGAATTTATGATATGTTTTGTGAAGAAAGTATGTGATTTATTCATGTTTAATTGAAATTAACATGATATTCATTCTTAGGGATGTTAAAAATAATGGTATGGATGATTAAATTGAAGAAATAAATTTTTTGTGAAAAGTTCCTTCTTTGGCCAAATGGTATTCATGTGATTTTCATGTGTTTTCATGATATTTTATGTATATTTATAATGGATCTATGGTATTTGGCATGTTAACTAATGTATGGTATGTGTTAGAGCATGTGAAAACATCATGGGACATGTGATGTACGTATGGCAGGATGTAAAGTCATGATTTTTTATGTGTTTTCATGGAAATTGATGGTATGGTGATGTTATACATAATGAAATTGGCCTAATTAAATGATAAAATTGATAAAAGAATTAATGTAAGTAAATTGGTATGTGGGCCGTATACATGTATGTATGTATGCATGTGTACCATGATGAAATAATAAATATACATGACATGTGATGATATGATGATGATAATCACATGTGAAATGATGAAATGGTATGAAAAAGAATAAAATATTATGATGATATACCATTTAAAAAATAAGTATATTATATTAATAAGGTGAAAAATAAAATAATATTGCCCTATGTAGTGATTTGGTAGTCAAGTCTAGTTCAAGATATGTTGGCATGCCATAGGGACATAAGACTGCGGGTTTGAGCATAGCGTCTCACTTTTTAGTAGGCCAATAATGGTCCTACTTTTGTATCTGAATATCTGAATTGTACTGTTCTGTATTAAAAGACAGTGGTGGTCCCACAGGACTCCGCTGGTATTTCTGTGAACTTCTGGAGTTCACGTCTCTTTTATCCTGTATATAGAGTCTGCCAGTGTGTTACAGGGGCATAATTGTAAAAATAAGATTAAAATGGTTAAAATGTGATTAAAATAATATTTATGTGGAAAAAGGGCATAAAAATTATTAAAAAAAAGGTTTGAGGGCAAAATTATAATTTTGTGCATATGTGTGTTAAGGATGATTAATAAGGGTAAAAATGTAAATAAATGGTTAAATATGAAAATTGGCAACTTTATATGGGTAAAAATGTAATTTGGCTTGAAAATAATAATTGGAGGGTAAAACTGTAATGTGGCATATAAATTTATGATAAAATTGTAAAGTTAGTAAAACTAATTAAAATAGTGGCATAATTGTAATATTATTGAAATTAAAATGAATTAGTGGCAATATAGTAATATTAGTGAAATTAAAGTGAACTAATGGCATACATGTAAAATTGGTGAAGTGTAAATGAAATATTGCTTTAAGTTAAGGGTAAAATGGTAATAAGATTCTTTATGTGTTAATTGTGTAATTGCCCAATTATGAAATTGGAAAATAATTACATGTAATATTGCATGCCAAGTTGGGAATTAAATTAAATATGTTTATTTATGAATATTAAATGATATTATTTATGTGAATAATATTATGCATGAAAAATTAAATTAAGTGAAAATTTATGGAATTGCAATCATATTTAAATCTTAGCACGTAATTTTATTTGACTGCGTGTAGGTATTCCGTAAGAGTTTTGGAGCAGTACATACCTCACACTTTGGAAGTGGTATGGAAGATATTATTTAGAATATTAAGTATGTTAAGATTTTGGCATGTATATGTCTTATAATACTGCTTTTTGGACTGTAAAAGATTAATATAACTGTCTTTAGTATATTTGTTTGAGCACGCCTAATAATTGGTAGAAATTAAGTTAATACAATTGGTAAAGTAAAATATAGATTTTCAAGTTAAAGGAAAATTGACCAGATGAATAGTAACTTAGACAGTTATAGGTCAATCGTTATAGTTAATAGTGAATTAAAAATAGTAAATATTAAGTTTGATAATTAATTAATAAGTATTAATAGACTTAAGTAAGTTGACTATTCATACAGTATTCACGTATACGGTACTATTAAAAAAAAAAGAAAAAAAAATTACCGGTTTTAATTAATGGTCCATTTAATAACCTGAATAGTTTAATTAGGTTAACCCGATTAAAAGGAACAATAATTTAATCAGATAAGTAAAGTATTAGAGGATATTTTAGTTCAGTGCGGTGGCATCCGGTATCCGTATCACATACGGGTATAGGGCGCTACAACACACATATACACAAAATTACCATTTTGCTCTCAAACTTTTTATATAGTAATATTTATGTCCTTTTTCCACATAAATATTATTTTAATCACATTTTAACCATTTTAATCTCATTGTTTTACAATTATGCCCCTGCAACATACTGACAGACTTTATATATAGGATAAACGAGACGTGAACTCCAGAAATTCACAGAAATACCAGCGGAGTCCTGTAGGACCACCACTGTCTTTTAATACAGAACAGTACAATTCAGATATTCAGATACAGAGAGGTAGGACCATCATTGGCCTACTAAAAAGTGAGACGCCATGCTCACTCCCGCGGTCTTATGTCCCTATGACATGCCAACATATCCTGAACTAGACTTGACTACCAGATCACTACATAGGGCAATATTATTTTATTTTTCACATTATTAATATGATATACTTATTTTTCATGGTATATCATCATAATATCTTATTCTTTTTCATACCATTCCATCATTTCACATGTGATTATCATCATTACATCATCAAATGTCATGTAAACTTATTATTTCATCATGGTACACATGCATACATACATACAAGTATACGGCCCACATACCAATTTGTTTACATTAATTCTTTTTATCAAATTTATCATTTATTTAGGCCAATTTCATGATGTATAAAATCACCATACCATCAATTTCCATGAAAACACATAAAAATCAAGACTTTACACATGATATACATTTGACCATACATACATCACATACCTTATGATGTTTTCACATGCTCTAATACATACCATTCATTAGTTCACATGCCAAATACCATAGATCCATCATAAATATACATAAAACATCATGAAAACACATGAAAATCACATGCTTACCATTTGGCCAAAGAAGGAATTTTAACACAAAATTTATTTCTTCAATTTAATCATCCATAACATTATTTTTAATATCCCTAAGCATGAATATCATGTTATTTTTAATTAAACATGCATAAATCACATACTTTCTTCACAAGCATAACCTAAATTCATGCTTTTACCATGGAATTAAATGGAATTTGCAATCACAAACCTTAGATCCTTGAAATTTACTCCTCAATTTTCCTTTTCCTTTCCCTTAGCTCAATTGGCGGTTCCCTCACCTATTGGACATAATTATGTCCAAACACAAAAATTAAGATTTAATAAAATCAAGCTTCCTTTCATCAAATAAACTTAATAAACATCTAATTCACATCCTAATCTACCTTTAAGAACCTTAAAACCAAATTTAAAACTCTTAAATCTCTTACCTCAATTTTACACCAAACTTCAAGTCTAGATTTCACCCACTTATACTCCTCCAAAAGAAATTATAAGACCACCAATGGATTATAGATGAGCTGAATTATGTTAGTTTGATCTTGAGGTGAATTGAAGGAAAAATTGAAGAAAAATGGTGAAGAATAGAGGAGAGGAAGTTCGGCCAAAGAGAGAGGAAGAGGGAGGCTGAAATAAAATGGAATCCAAGGGATTTTCAGATTTTTAGGTGCATTTATATGGGTCCAATTGGACCCAACCAGGTCCAACCAAAGTGGTTGAGCCGATTTGGTCCGATTTTTATTTTTCGGGTCATTTTTCACTGTTTTGGTGAAATTAAATGTTCCTGAATTCATTTTTACTCCCAATTAATTCCATAATTCTTAGAATATTAAAAATTTTCTCCCTACAAAATTTCAGCTCAATCGGATTCTGTTTGGGGTCCGGTTCACTTAAATCGGTTTAATTCGGTTCAATCCAGTTTTGCCGTAAAATACAATTGTAATGCTATCAAAAATTTCTAAAAATTATTCTAAGCCTTTTATCCTCTTATAGTAGACCATTTTATCCACTCTAACTATTTATAAAAATTCGGTCAAAGTTCAGTCAAACCTTGATTCAATCGAACCGAACCAGAGAAACTTTAGACTGACTTTTGAAAGCCTATTTGACCTCGTTTTTACATCAGATTACATCATTATACTTGTAACAACCCAAAAAGGGCTTGGTCGGAGTCTGCGTGATAAGTCGATAAAGTAAGGGTAATTTCGTAATTTGAGTAAGAGAAAATTTGGATAATAAGAAATTATTTGTTAAGGAATTAATTAATTAAGTAATAAGTTAAGTGAAGAAAATGTTATGGTGTGCTTGTAGTGTATGGGAGTAGGATATAAGTGGACTTAGGAATTTTATTGTGTGGTTTTTGTGCATGGTGCCTTGGATGATAAGTAGGTTATGAGAAATATTTTAGTGTGAGTTGAGTTTGGTGCATTGGAAGATATTTGTGTAGGAGAAGTTAGTGTGTGTGTAGGGTATGGTGCCATAAGTGGTTAAGTCAAATTGGGAAGGCTTGATCTGCTAAGATTGTGACAAGTGGCAAGGGGTTGGTGAGCATTAAATGAAAAGTAGGAGAGAGGGAAGGGAGGGGCAGAATTTTCCTAGCTTCCCGTGGAAGCTAGCTCACTTCTTTCTCTTTTCTTCTTCTTTCCCGTTCTCTCTCTCTTGCTTCCATTTTTTTGCTCACATCTCCTTTCCTCTTGTGTCTTCTTGAGCTTTGAGTTGGGGTTTTGAAGGTAAGTGGTTTGGAGTTCTTTGGTTTTTCGGTTCTTCTCTTCTCCTTCTTTTTCTATTTTTGATTGTGGAATTCGGGTTTGATTGGGTTTGTGCAAGAATCGGAAGCTAGAAGAAAGAGCAAGGGAAAAGAGAAAGCGGACTCGTGAGGGCCTCGGTTTGAAGCTGTGATTTCCAGGTTAGGGAGCTGCATTTTTTAGTGTGTGTATGTGTTTGGGAGCTGTGTTTATCGATTATGCTTTTTCCCTAATTTCTCCTTGGATCAATTCTATGTTGTGATTGCATATCACTGTAACCTTGAGTGTTTTGTTAGATGAATGCATGTTTAAATTAAGTAGTGATTTATAGTAAAATGTTAGTGATATAGTGAGGATAGTTTGTGTTTTTGGAACATGAACATGCTATGTTATTGAATTTTGAGCTTGGTAGAGAGAGAATCCTTGATGAATTGATGGTTGATTATTGTGTAAAATGTGTTTATGTGGCTTGAGAATGAAGCGTTGATGTGCAGGAGGCTTGAGGTAAGTGTTTGCATATGTTGTTTGCATGTATGTAGAATTGTGTGTAAAAAGAGTAGGAAAAGTGCAGATTTTGGGCGAATCTGGGCTCTGTCGCGATCGCGACATTTTCGCGAGCGCGACAGAGTGCGGATTTGGCCCTTTGTTCTTGTAAAGAGCTCTGTCGCGATCGCGACGTTGTCGCGACCGTGATAGAGGGCTATGTAGCCGAGTCCTCCGCGCGAGTATGTTGCCGAGCGTGTGCGCGAGGAGGAAGGAACTGGTCTCTGTCGCGATCGCGACATTGTCGCGAGCGCGACAGAGCTCGGTTGCGCGAATCTGCTTAAGTGCTTCGTCGCGAGTAGGCCTTCTAGCGCGAGCTCGCGACGAGGTGTCCCATGCTCTGTCGCGAGCGCGACATTGTCACGATCGCGACAGAGGCCCTTCCTGCTTGCCCTGTTTCCTGAATGTGCTTCTTTTGTTCCGCTTTGCACGGTTTCTCACTATTGCATGAAATATGTTTGTGCTTATGACTCGTGATATCTTTGTACTAGTGTCTTAATTATGAATTTATTTGATGATAGAATCTTGAGTTGAACCTTGTTTTGATCGTGTATTGTCGTGTGGGTGAATGTATTGTCGAGCCTGAAGTGTCAAGGTATTGGATAATTAAGCATACTTAAGAAGGGTTAGTGAGTGCAGATGCCCGTGTCCGCCCCGTTTGGGCGAAGCGGTTGACCTCCGAGATGGTCATCTTCCGTGTAGTGATAAAATGTTTTGAGACTCCGGTCTCCTGCGCTACCTTCGGGTATTAAAACTATTTTTGAGGCTTCGGTCTCCCGTGCCGTGTTCCCGTATCCTCCACCATTGAATTCAGGCTATTGTGTTAAGTGTCTAGTATGTGATTAGTGAAGTGTTCTAATTATTGCATGATTCTGATTATGATCATTGTTTCATGTTTTCTATTTCAGTGTTGTTATACATATAGTGACTCTTGAGCTGTGTATATATTTCTGCCCTTTGATGTTTAGTGAATTCTGTATGTTAATAATTAATATCTTGCATAGTGCTCTGTTATGTTTGTTCCTCCCCACTAAGCGTTATCGCTTAGCACGGGTTCTTCTCCCGTGTAGGTGACAGGATTTTGGGAGTTTGCTCGTGTCGCTCATCTGCAAGTCGGCCACATTGGAGTAGAGTCCTTATTTTTGTTATCTACTCCTGTAATTCTTTTTCTATGTAATATTTTTGTATAGTGGCTCATGTAACTTTTTGTAAGAGAATGATGTAATCTTTTGGGATTGTACTTAACTCTATATTTTGATTAATTGAGATCTATGTTCTGCCCTATTATTGTTCTTAGTGAATGCTTCCGCTTAGCGCATGTATGTATGTATGTATGTTGTGAGTGAGCGTCGGGTAGCGCTTCTGCCGGCGCCCTTCCAACGGGGGCAGCGGCGGTGGGGGCGTTACAATACTCCACATAACATCCTCTTTCTGATGGTGAAATAAAATATTTTTAGGTACTATTCACCCTGGAGTCACTATTTTATGGGCCCCACAGTTATTATTCGCGGGACCCATAGTCACTATTCACTGATCAGTCAAAGATGCTGTCACTATTTATGGAATCTATAGTTATGATTAATAATAATGACATTGCTGTTGTTATAATGGTACGACATTTACTATTCACTGGGCCCCACCTGGACCCACTTTTACTTTTCAGTGGGTCCCACCTGGACCCACTTTTATTTTCACCGAAGTAAATATTTTTGTTTACTGTTTCGGCCATTCCGGACTCATTTGACCTGAAATTTGCGCCTACGGACTCGTATTGACGAGCTCTATCCAATGGTCCAATAAAATATTTTTCGATTTTGGAAAGTACTATTCACCCTGAAAGCAGTATTCACTCTTGAAAAATACTATTTATGACTAACCCGATATTGGGGCTGTTACATACCGTAATACCGTGCTTGCTATGTGGGTCGTCATATATTGGACAAAATCAGTTAAATTAAATGGTCTTTCATCAAAGGCTTTCATGCCCCGATGGGCCCATCTTAATTTAATTAAAGTGTTTAAATACATGATGGCCAAAAACCCATATGTATGTACATTAGACAAGAGGTGTTATGCTGCCAGCTTTTCACCGTGCACCATACGTGTCCAATGGGTTCCCTGTTAACCTTTGGATAAAGCCCACCTAGGAAAGAAATCGCACTACCTTGTGTGTGGGAGAAATAAGCTTGGAAGGATCTATCTGCTTGCATGTGTTTGTCTATGCTGCATCAGCACGGCCATGCATTGCATTTCGATCATGCATCATCCTAATAAGGTGTATTCTGCAGCGATCATAGATTCGTCTAGGTTGTTTAGAGGTCCCGACAGTCGGCTGAGAAGGATTCCACTCTTTGGATTACCGGAGCTAGTGTCAGATCGGAGTTCAGATTCTCTTTTAGAAGGTAGTGAAATATTTTCCTCTGGGTCTTTGGCTGAAATGAGTATGGGTAACCAATCAAGTGGGTCTGATGCAACCCGGGCAATGATTGCTGAAGAGGTATGGAGGAAAATGGAAGAGTTTGGGGCCAGAATGATGGCGATGATGGGCAACTTGGCTACTATCCTAGCCCCACTTGCTGGGCCATAATTACTGCTCCAATTAGGGGGTAAAATGAACAAGGGGTTGTCAGGGAGGATCCCCTTACTGTAGTTGACCTACCTCTAATTGACCCCAGAGCGCCAGCACCTATTGTGGGAAGCTCCTAAATTTGAGGTTGACTTATGGGAAGAGGAGCAATAAGAACCGATGGTAACAAAGGGGAAGTCGCCCAAGCTGGAGGAGGCAATGTGGAGAAAGGTGGAGGAAAAGTTTGAGGCCATGACGAGGATGTTGACTGTAGGAAGGGGAATGAACCCTGAAGATCGGGAGTAAGACGGTGATGATCTGATCCCCCAAAACTTCAAGATGCCTGACATTCCTAAGTTTGATAGCACCTCTGACCCTGCAGTGTACATCAAACAGTACTCACTGGTCATGAAGGGGACAACTCTGAATAGGAAGCTGAAGATTGAGTACTTCTGTTTGAGTCTTACAGGGGCTGCAATTGACTGGTACCACGGGTTGGATAGAAGGTCTAAAGAAGATTGGGACTTATTAACTGAAGAGTTCCTAAGGCAATATGATTGCAGTACTCAGATGGAGGTTACATTGAAGGATCTAGAGTTGCTACTGCAGAAGTCTGGAGAGTTTTTTCACGAGTATCTAACTCAATGGAGAAATCAGATTATGGAGATGAACCGTAAGCCTGATACCCCCGATCAAATTAGGTTGTTCATTCGAAATGCCAGTCCATACCTGAGGGATGGATTAAAGATAAAAGGGTTGAAGGATTGGGAGTCTTTAAAAGACATCGCCATAGAGGCAGAGAGTGAGTACATGGCCAGGAGGGCAAGTAGTGAGGCTTATGTCAAGAAGTGCTACAGTAATCAGGGGCCAACCAAGTCAGCAGGCTCCAGCAGTGGCAATAGAACTGGGAAGACGGTTGAGGTGTCGACAACAAGAGTGAATCAGGGGTACTTCTCAAATTTGGGTCGACCTTTGTCATGGGTGTTGAAGAGACTAGTAAAGGAGGGGAAGCTGCAACCCCTGCTGCCCAGGCTAGCCAGAAGCCAAGGACAGCAAGGGCATAAAGACAATGAGTGTTGTGCATTTCACCAGCACACTGGGCATATGATAGACCACTGCATGAGACTGAAGCACTAGATTCAGGATTTGATTGACAGTAAGTAGATAACTGATCTTGAACAGAGAGAGAGCAAGAAGAAGTCCAATTACAATGCCGTACCGCTACCTATCTTTATGATTGGGTCGAGCCTACCTAAATTGTACATATTGTAGGATTTGTATGGTAATGATTACATCGCGATCACTCGCCCTGAGGCAAGTAAAGAAGGGATTCTCGTGGCGGCGATAGATTGCTAGTCCACTAGTGAGAGTGGAGAAGAAGATGAAGAAGAGGAGAAAGGTGGAAAATTTGTGGATCCATGGGATTCAGATGAAGAAGAAAAGAGAGTTGGGGCTATAACGAGAAGTGGGAGAGTGGTCCCAGAAGTTGAGAAGTCACAGGACCCGGTGCAAACACCTGCGAAAAAAGAGCCAGAAGAAAATCCTATAGTAAAGCAGTTGAAAAAGACCACGCCTCAGATATCTGTTTGGGACCTTTTGAGATAGTCCCCTTTGCACAGACAGAAGTTAGTTGAGGCCTTGTGTGAATCTACTGTGGCCACCACAATTTCTGCATCTGAGTTGCTAGATTTTGTTAAAGGAGGATCAGGGGAGAGGTTGGTATATTCTGATGCTGACTTACCAGCTGAGGGCCGCAACCACAATCGGCCACTATATATCAAGGCGCAAATTAATGACAAGCACACCACTTATGTCATGGTTGATGACGGTTCGTCCATAAACGTCTGCCCTTTAGTGGCACTTCAGGCTTTTGGGCTAAATAAAAATATGCTAAGCAAGTCTGATTTGACCATTACAGCCTATGACAACTCTCAGAGACAAGTGTCAGGAACTTTTAGAGCTCTGGTCAAGATTGGGCCTATTGAAACAGAGGCAGAATTTGTGGTCCTGCCTATCCTAGCAAACTTTTTAGCTCTACTTGGAAGGCCATGGTTCCATAAATTGGGAGGAGTGTTGTCTACCCTGCACTAGATGATTAAGATACCACGTGAAGGGGAGGTGGTGACTATTAAAGCTGCAAGAGAAAACCAAGTGTCTGCCTTGGGGATCTTTAATCAGGCATTCAATGGCTTTCATATATTAGTGATTGGAGAAGAGTGGGGTTCAGTAGATAGCCCTCAGGCAGTGAATATAATGAAGAAGATGCACTTCTTCCCAGTAGTTGATTTAGGCAAAAATTTATAGGGGCTACAGTCAGTTATCACTACACAAGGTCTGGAAGATCGAAATGGATTGGGCTACAAAGGTGAGCGTGGCAAGAAGAAAACGTCAGAGAAGATCCCTGACATTTCAGAGAGTTTTGTTCCTGCATCTGCAATTTGTGCTTACACTGGAGAGGAAGAGCCTCAGTGGGTAGATGAAAAGATCATACCGGGTTTTGAAATCTTCAATGATGTCTTCAACTAGGATGTTGAAGTTATCAAGTCTGCGGAGGACTTCTAGGATGAAGAGATTATGACTCAATGCAGTGTCTGGGATAGTGATGGGCCAGAGGAGATTGTCACTGATAAGCTGTTAGCCACTAGGTTGAAGGGAAAAGAGAAGATGGTAGAGCTAGATTTGAAGATTCATGATCTGAAGATTTCACCGAAGGTAGTTGAAAAGCCTCCATGAAGCCAAGAAGCCAAAGAACAGTCGGCTGCAACATCGGCGTCGACAGAGAACGAAGATAATAGTTATTTAGATAATCTTTTTATTCCAGAACTTTTCAATAATGATAATGTTAATGTTTCTAATTATATTAATGAGATGAACAACTTTGCTTACTTGTGTGATGTTTCTGATGATTTCATTTCACATGATCATAAACATGATGCATTCATCTTTGACATTAACTCAACTAGCACAATTGCATTTAATCTCGAAACTTTGGAGAACCCAAAGGAAATTTTGATAGCATCAGGCATAACTCCTGAGGAGAGGTTAAAATTTGAGAGAATTTTGAAAAAATATGAAAAATTCTTTGCCTGGACCTACGAGGATATGCCGGGAATAGATCGAGTGTCACTGAATATACCATCCCAACTTACCCAAAGTGTAAACCAGTCAAGCAAAAGCACAGAAGACTTAGGCCAGAATGGGCGTAAAAGGTGAAAGAAGAGATCCATAAGCAGATTCAGGCTAAGTTTCTAATAGAGGTTCAATACTCGACCTGGTTGGCTAATGTAGTACCTGTGGCCAAAAAGGACGGAAAGGTTCAAGTGTGTGTGGAATACCAGGATCTGAACAAAGTTTGTCCGAAAGATGATTTCCCTTTGCCTTATATTGATGTGCTGGTAGATAGTGCAGCTGCTTGCATGATGTACAGCTTCGTAGACGGGTATGCAAGGTACAATCAAATCCTCAACAAGATCATAGATCGAATTAAGATAGCTTTCATCACTGAATGGGGTACATTTGCTTACCGGGTTATGCCTTTCAGAGTAAAAAATGCAGGGGAAACGTATCAAAGAATGGCCACCAGAGTTCTCAATGACTTGATTGACGAGGTGTAATATCCCAAAAATGGCCTAGTTGAAATTGAATGTTTAGTGGACATTTAAAGGGGTAATTTGGAAATTAGTAAATGAATTGGGATTTAATTAAGGATTTATAAGAGTTTTATTAAGGATAAAAGAAAAGGAAGAAAGTCAAAGAAGTGGAATATAAGGTCCAATGGGAGATGGACATGTGGATGGGTAGGACAGTGCATTGAATGAGATTTGAAAGGGAAAAGAGAGAGGGAGAGCAGAAAGTGGCTTGCTTCCCGTGGAAGCCACCAGTTGCCCTCTTTCTTGCCTTTCCCGTTCTCTCACTCTTTCATTTCCTCAAGAATTCTGCTCTCTACTCTTTCCTACATTGTTCTTCACATTTAAGCTAGGGTTTGTGATCAAGAGTGGTTTTTCTAAGAGCTAAGTGGCTGGGTATACTGATTTGCTTCTTCATCTTCATCCTTTAGGGTTGATATGGGTTATATGGTTTGTTCATGGGTTAACTGAGCTACTGTTTTGGTTGGATTGTGCAAGAATCTGAAGAGAGAAGAAGAAGCGAAGGAAAAGGAAAAGTGGTATCTTGAAGATAGTGGCTTGAGCTCCATTTCAGGTCTGGGAGCTTTGTGTTTGGCTGTATATGTTTGAGAATGTTTGTCCATTTCTCTTTGGATCATGGTTTGATATGTGAATATCTGTCATTTACGTGTTTTGGTACATGAAAATGTATGAGTATAATAGATTTGTGTATATGATTTGAGATAGAAGAGTTATAATGCTTTGCATGTCAATTTTGAAGAGTGCGTACATGAAAATGAGATGGATTTTCTGGGTTTTTGCAACCTCTATATATGTTGATTTGATGTGTGCTATTGTTGTGTAAATTGAGTTGTTATTGTTATAAGTACGTTTTGGAGGCACTGGAGGTAAGGTTTTACATGATTTTGCATGATACATGGTTTTGGGGAAAGATGGGGTTTTGATTTCCAAGCTCTGTTTTTCCAGCATTTTGCTGAGGAAAGGAAAACATGCTCCTGTCACGAGCGTGACAGAAGCGAGTCTTCCTTTCCCTCGTGGTAATCCGATCAGCTTGCAATCCTTCACGACACGTGAAGTTTTTCACGAGTCATGAAGAATTGTTCGCTCGGTAAGAGGTTCTTCACGACACGTGAAGTATCTTCACGAGTCGTGAAGAAGAATGGCCGCTCGGTATTGGCTCACTCGGCATTGCCCGTTCTGCAAGGGAGTCTTCACGACACGTGAAGTATCTTCACGTGTCTCGTTCGGATTGAGAGCCGCTCGACGTTGGAGCCCGCTTGGCAGGTGATAAGTTCAAAATATATGTTGTTTTTATATGAATTTCTAGCTTACTTTTGAGTTTAAAAGTTCCTAATTCAGTATATTTTTGTTAAAGTTTTATTAGATATTGTCTGATATACTAAATTAAGATTTTATGTTGTTTTTGGAGCTTTTAGGAAGCTTACACGGCGGTAAGGAAAATCCATACCGCCGTGTACCACGAAAATGTGACAATGCAGATGAAGGGACTTACACGGCGGTAAGGAACATCCATACCGCCGTGTACCACGAGAATTAGCACTTACGTAAGGAGTTACACGGCGGTGAGGCATTATCATACCGCCGTGTAAGTCGTAAAAATTCCAACATTTGCGGCGCTGGACACGGGGAGCAAAAATTCAAATTTGTTGACCAGAAGCCGTTTACACGGCGGTGATAGACTCCCATACCGCCGTGTAACATGCATATAAACAAGATCTGCACAAAATCAAAGACTTGGAGGCCACCTTTTGACTTTGAACGGTTATTTAGGGACTGAAGTTAGACATTAGGAGGGGGGATTTTCGCTGGAAAAAAAAATACATTTATTTTCTCTGCAACTTAAGTTAAGATTTTTTCATATAGTTGAGAATTAATTTAGGCTGTTGTTATTTAAATCTGGGAGAAATAATCAGAAATAGTTGAATGTTATTATTCATTTTTGAAGTTTTGAGAACAGATTGAACGGGAAGAACATCAATTTTATTGTTGTAAGAATTTCATTTTCAGATCTCAAATGGGTAATTCCAACTTCTCTCTATTTAATTCAGTTTTTATTTCAATTATGAGTGAGTAGTCCCTTTTCTTGTTAAGGGATGCCTTGAATCCCTAATAACCATGTGAATGCTTTGTGTGGATTGATTTATGCATATGCTTCAGTTTTATCTTCTCTGAATTAATCTGTTTGTTATTGAAATTAATGCAAGTTTGAGATTGATATACTGTGATAATCTTTGACTGTAATTCGTTTCATGAACTTACACATACTCTGCTCTATTTCTATCGATTTTCATGGATTTGATGAATCCGGGATGGTAGTTAAATCTGTGGATCTCTATTTTAATAGGTTCAGAATTGTAGAAGATAATTGAGTTTTGATATCTGAATCCGGGATGGTAGGATCATCTGAACTTAGGACTTAAGACCTGTTTCGATGCTAATATATGTGCTAAATCCGGGATGGTAAGTACACGTGTTAGAGAAGCTGGATCCGAAAGGCAGGCTATGGTATAGGCTAGGCTGTTCACTGATTTGCATATGTGATTGATGAGTTTGAGTATTTACATGGCACTATTGGGGAGGATGGGTATTCCTTGGCAAGATCTTTTAGTTATTTCATCAAATCTGTATTGGTATTAAGTCTGTTAATATTCTTTAATTAGTTATTTTATCAATTACAGTACTTAATTTTCACCTTAAATAATTCATCACATCAAACAATTGGGAATTCTTTAGCATACATTTAATTGTTAAAATTTACGCAACTCAGTCCCTTGGGTTCGATAGCTTGTGGTCTTAATTATACATCACTATATTACTTGCCGATTCAGTACACTTGCTGAGGTCGCGTCAAGTTTTTGGCGCCGTTGCCGGGGACAGGTGTTGTTAGTAAGTTTTGATTCTTATTTGTATGTGTTTTTATTTTTCTGATTTCATTATTTTTTATTCTTTTCAGGCAGTTGTGGTGTATGAGCAGATTGAGGCATTTAAAAGTAGCACCCTACGACCCTGAGATCGAGAGAACTTTGCATCAACGCAGGAGAGCCAACAGAGATAACAACATGGACAACGATCCTCTCCCTATTGATGAAATTCCTCCCGAGAACGAACAAGTGCCACGAGCACAAGAAGAGATGCCGGGTAATTATGGAGAAGAAGTCCCAAGGAAAAGGACAATAAGAGACTATGCTGTACCAAGATGGAATGAGGATCACAGGACAATTGTGTTGCTTAGAGGAATGCAATTTGAACTCAAACCAGCAACCATTACTATGGTGCAAAGAAACCAGTTTTCAGGATCAGAATTGGAGGATCCTGCACAGCATTTAGATATATTTTTGGAGGTCAGTGACACAGTTCAGATACCGGGTGTCACTTCTGATGCAGTAAGGTTGAAATTGTTCCCATTTACTTTGATTGGAAAAGCAAGGGATTGGTTGCAGATGTTACCAAGTCAATCAATAAGATCATGGGAGCAATTACAAGAGAAATTCTTAATGAGATTTTTCCCTCCCACCAAGACTGCAAGAATTCGTAACAGCATTATAGGTTTTGCTCAAATGAATGAAGTGTAACACCCCCTTCCCATAGGTAGGCGATCCCATCCGAGAAGGAGTGAGATGCCGTATGAGTATAAAGGTGCCACCAAGCAAGTACAAAATAAAACATGCATTCATTCATAGCATACATTCCAAAAATACAGAATAATTAAAAACTTTACATAAAGAAAGCAAAAGCTGATCATGCATTACTATAATTAAACTATTACAATAATGTTCTGATCAGCAAGCTGATACAAAAATAATATTACATAACCCAAAATATAGATACAAAAGCGGAAGCTGATACAGAGAGTTCTATACAAAAAGAATCATCATAGATACAAAACTGAGCCCTACACTAAAACCCTTCTGTGTTGGCTTGATGACGGCGACTCCCTCAAAGCAAAACTCCTTCCGCACCTGCACGGGTAAAAACACCGTGCTAAGCGATAAACGCTTAGTGGGGAACCACACATAAATAATGGACGGCCATTCACAATGGTCGTCAAGGCATAACGCATTCACAATGGCAGAATGCAAAGGCTAAACAAAATCCGTATAAACATGCTCATCTTTAAAAGTCATTCAATCAGAATCTCATATAAGTATCCAATCCAGCATATGATTCAACATTAAACTCATTCAGATATTTCATTTAATAGCCAAATCAGATCAGAACAATTCTATTAAACATTTAAAGAACACCTGCTGACTCTAGATAGTGGATAACGAGTGTACTGAGGGTACCTTACGGGTACGAATCGAATACTGAGGGTACCTCACAGGTACAAATCAAATACTATATCATTAATCAAAACATGTTATTTATATACTGAGGGGATCTTAAACAAGATCCTATACTGAAGGGTTCGCGAGGAACCAAACGGGGACCTGATCGGGGTCCAAACTGAACTGAGGGCTGCAGCTAAAGACTCTATTAGGCATGCCTAACTATCCACTTACTCGACTCTAGCAGGTTATGCGTCAAACAGATCACATTTCAGAGTACGGAATATAATTCATCAGAAAATCGTGGTAACACGCATATCGAAGCATCAACCAGTAAGACATGCATTATACAACAGTAAAGTCCATTCAGAAGAAATATCAAATTCATTTCTGAGTTAAAAACCAGGAAATTTCAGAAAAACGGGCTGAACGGAGAAACGGGCGAGAATGGCTGGTCACGAGGCGTGACTGGCCTTCCCAACAGGCAGGTCACGCGACGTGACCAAGGGTCACGCGACGTGACTTGCTTGTTCCTCGCCGGTCACGTTGCGTGATCTTCGCAAATCACGCAACGCCCTAGCAGGTCACGGCGTGACTGGACGTCACGTCTCGTGACGTGCTACTCCCCTCGCAGATCACGTCGCGTGATCTCGCAGATCACGCAACGTCTTCGCAGGTCGCACGACGTGACCGAGGATCACGTCGCGTGACTTGCTTGTTCTTTAGCTGGTCACGCGACTGGCTTCTCAGCAGGCAGGTCACGGCGTGACCGAGGGTCACGTCTCGTGACTTGCCTTCTTCCATAGCAAGTCACGCGATAAAGAAGAACTTCAACAAAAAATCGATTTTCCAGAATTTCCAGAATTTCCAGAACAAAGAATTTCAATCCCAATTTGATTTAAAACCATACAAACCTGTTTTTACCTTCCAGAAATTATCTCAAACAACATAGGCAACAATTATACAACTCAATTCATCAACTAATTAACCAAATCAAATCAAGAACATATGCATTCAAACTCACAAGAACATAAACCCTAAAATTTACAGTAAAATCAAAATCACACAATTTCCCAAATAAACATTCCCAAACCTGGATTCTAAGCTTCTAACACTTAGTCCCACTGCTCCCAGCAACCTCTTTGCCTTTGGGATCGCGTGGAGCCTCAGCTAGAACACAAACACAGTAATGAACATCAACATGCAACCCTAAATTAAAACTCAACCTAAAGTAGAAGATGAAGATGCAAAGTTACAGTAAAACAAAAACAAGATATGCACTTACCAAGCTAGGAGTAAGAGTGACCAATTTCCACAACCACACTTATTTAACAGATAGCAAGTAGTAATTAGGAGAGGGAAAAGGAAGAAGAAGATGAAGGCTGAAGGGAAAAACGTGAATCTGATTTCCTTTCACTCTTCCTTCATTTCTTTCTTTATTTTCCTTAACCTAATACACATGTCATTTTCTTGGTGGTGGAACTTACTCACTCACACGCTAACTCCCCACACAACACTCACACATAATGTATTCCTAATTAACACACCCTACAATGGTATGCTCTAATGTACACAATTAATTCCTAACTAATTCACACACTAATGTCATGTATGCACCCACCTAATAATAAACCCCAAAATCATACATTTTACTGAAATACCCTTATGACATACTGAACACATGCGAATGCTTACACATACAGACAGACAGACAGGCTCATTCTACTAGGGGGCAAACGGGGTGTGACAACTCTCCCCTACTAATAAGAATTTCGTCCTCGAAATTCTCACCTGAACTGAACAACTGTGGATACTGAGCTCTCATGGACTCCTCTGGTTCCCAAGTCGCTTCTTCGACTCCATGATGGATCCACAACACTTTAACAAGGGGGATCTGCTTATTTCTCAACTGCCTCACCTCTCGGGCTAGAATAGCTCGCGGTTCCTCATCATAAGAGAAGTCTGGCTGAACCTGGATATCCTGAACTGACAGAACATGCGAAGGATCCGATCTGTACCGACGAAGCATCAAAACGTGAAACACATCATGCAACTTTGCTAACTCCATCGGTAGCGCCAATCTGTAGGCTACAGGTCCTACCTTAGCCAAAATCTCATAAGGTCCAATGAAACGAGGACTCAGCTTACCCTTCTTTCCAAATCGAAGTACTCTCCTCTAAGGAGAAACTTTAAGGAAAACTTTGTCCCCGATCTCAAATTGCACGTCTTTCCTTTTCAAATTGGCATAAGACTTCTGTCGATCCTTGGCTGCCTTCAAATTCCGCTGCACTACTCTGATTTTCTCTTCAGTATCCCTAACCAAGTCTGGTCCAATCATAGATCTCTCGGATAGCTCGGTCCAACAAATCAAAGTCCTACACTGACGACCATACAAAGCCTCATATGGTGCCATACCGATGCTCGACTGAAAACTGTTGTTGTAGGCAAACTCCATCAAAGATACATATCTGTCCCAACTACCCGGAAAATCCAAAGCACAAGCCCTCATCATATCCTCCAGAATCTGAATAACTCGCTCTGACTGACCATCGGTCTGAGGATGAAACGCTGTACTGAAGTTCAACCTAGTGCCCAAAGCTCTCTGTAACTCCTTCCAAAACTTGGAAGTAAACCTCGGATCTCGATCTGACACTATGGACAAAGGCACACCATGCAACCGAACTATCTGATCCACATAGATACTGGCCAATCTGTCCATGGAGTAGTCCACTCTAACCGACAGAAAGTGAGCTGATTTCGTAAGCCGATCCACAATAACCCAAACTGAGTCATGCTTCCTCTGAGTCAAAGGCAAACCAGAAACAAAGTCCATGGCGATGTCGTCCCATTTCCACTCAGGAATGGATAAAGGCATAAGTAGACCTGAAGGAACCTGATGCTCAGCCTTTACCTGCTGACAAGTCAAGCACTTGGAAACAAAATCCACTATATCACGCTTCATACCGGACCACCAATAGAATTGCTTCATATCTCTATACATCTTCTCACTGCCCGGATGCATAGTAAAGACTGAACTATGCGCCTCACTCATGAGCTGTCTCCTCAAATCCTCAGATTCTGGCACACACAAACGATCTCTGAACATAAGTACCCCATCCTGAACTGAGAACTCTGATGGCTTACCCAAACTAACCTCATGCACAATCTGCTGAAGCCTCTGATCATCTCTCTGAGCATCCACTATCTTCTGTCTCAAAGTAGGCTTCACACGCAACTGGGTAAGCAAAGCCCCATCAGAATCAAATCTCCATCTGAATCGCCTCAAGAACAAAGCTGAAACTGATTTCCGACTCAAAGCATCGGCGACTACATTGGCCTTACCAGGATGGTACTCCACAATGCAGTCGTAGTCCTTAAATAACTCAAGCCAACGCCGCTGTCTCATGTTCAACTCTTTCTGTGAAAGGAAGTACTTCAAGCTCTTGTGGTCCGAGAAGATCCTACACTTTTCCCCATACAAGTAGTGACGCCAAATCTTCAAGGCAAAGATCACAGCTGCCAACTCTAAATCATGCGTCGGATAGTTCTTCTCATGTGGCTTCAACTGACGAGAAGCATAAGCCACTACTTTTCCTTCCTGCATCAGCACACATCCAAGACCAACTCCAGAAGCATCACTGTAAATAACAAACTCCTTACCCGAAATGGGTTGAGTAAGGATAGGAGCCTCAACAAGCAACTGCTTTAACCGATCAAAACAAGACTGACACCTATCTGACCACTCAAATCTGACTCCTTTCCTCAACAATCTAGTCATCGGAGCAGCAATCACAGAAAATCCTTTAACAAAGCGATGGTAGTAACCTGCTAAACCGAGGAAACTCCTCACTTCCTGAACATTTCGAGGCGCTTTCCAATCAACTATCGCCTCAATCTTAGCTGGATCTACCTGGATACCTCTAGCTGAAACAATGTGACCCAAGAATGATACTTCTCGAAGCCAGAAATCACACTTGCTAAGCTTAGCAAACAACTGATGCTCTCTCAACATCTGAAGAACCAATCGGAGATGCTCCTCATGCTCACTCTCATCCTTGGAATACACCAAGATGTCATCTATGAACACTACTACAAATCGATCTAAGTATGGCCTAAACACACGATTCATCAGATCCATAAAAGCCGCTGGAGCATTTGTCAAACCAAACGGCATCACAAGAAACTCATAGTGGCCATACCTAGTCCGAAATGCAGTCTTCACCACATCTGCATCCTGAACCCGAAGCTGGTAGTACCCTGATCGAAGATCTATCTTGGAGAAGACACCCGCACCTCGAAGCTGATCAAATAAATCTTGAATCCTAGGCAACGGATACTTGTTCTTCACTGTAACTTTATTAATCTGGCGATAGTCAATACACATCCGCAGGGATCCATCTTTCTTCTTGACAAACAGCACTGGAGCTCCCCATGGAGATATGCTAGGTCGAATAAACCCCTTATCCAATAACTCTTGTAGCTGAGATTTAAGTTCCCTCAACTCTACAGGAGCCATCCGATAAGGTGCTCTTGAAATAGGTGCTGTACCTGGCATAATCTCAATGGACAACTCAACCTCTCTCTCAGGAGGCAAACCAGGCAACTCGCTCGGGAACACATCACTAAACTCCCGCACTACAGGGATGTCCTCAATCTGAACCTGATCCCTCTTGGAATCTAACACAACTGCTAGAAAAGCCTCACAACCTTTCCTGATGAATCTCTTAGCTTGCATCACAGAAATAACATTATTCAACGAACTAGCACCCAAACCTTTCAAAAACACAAGAGACTGACTTCTATCCCGAAGCACAACTGTCTTCCTATGGCAATCAACTACTGCCCGATGCTTACCCAACCAGTCCATACCCAGAATCAAATCAAACTCTCTGAAGGGTAACTCAATCAAATCCGCTGGAAGCACAGCTCCCTCAACAATCAGAGGACAACTCCTAAAAACTCTACTCACACCGACACTATGCCCTAATGGACTGGTCACACAAATCTCATAATCTAACTGATCAACTGAATTCAATTTATCAACAATTTTATCTGTGCACAAGTATGAGTGTGTGGAACCAGGATCAATTAGAGCATACAACTCAGTGTCATGGAGTAGGAACTTACCAGCAATAACATCAGGCGCATCCTGCTCATCTCTGGCTCTCATAGCATAAGCTCTAATGGCACCCTGAGGAGGATGCTCAACAGTCTCAGAAGCAGCTCCCTCTCTATGCCGACCACCTCTACCTCGACCTCGGCCTCTGCCACGGGCAGCCTGAGAAGCATTCGAACCGACCCTACTGCCCTCTCTCTGGGAACCCGAATCCTCCTGCAATCTCGGACAACTGGCCAACTGATGCTCAGAACTCTCACACCTGAAGCATGCACCGGAGAGCCACCTACACTCACCCCGATGTGACTTACTACAGTGAGGACAAACTGGTGTAGTCTCAGCTCTACCACCCCTACCAGAACCTGACACAGCTGCAGAACCCTGACGTCTACCTCTAGAAGCCGGACCAGATGCTGACTCATCCTGTGGGTTCCTAGGTCTCTTACTCGAAGAAGATCCTCCACGAGAAGAACTCCTCCTCTGAGCTCTCTCTCGCAACACAATCTCTGATAACTCGGCTCTCACTGCAGCCTCCACTATCTGATAGTAGCTAACCCCAGGTATACACATCAAGGAAATCAAAGCAATCTTCAGAGACTCATTTAACCCTGCCTCGAAATGCTTGCATCTAAAGTCATCAGTCATAACTCCTCGTGGGGCATAGCGAGACAATCTATTGAACTCTTTCTCATACTCAGCTACAGACAACGCCCTCTGCTTCAAACTCAAAAACTGCGCCCATCTCGAATCTCTATAAGTCTGAGTAATGTACTTCTTTGTGAACTCACCCTCAAAGAACTCCCAGGTAATCGGATCTGGTAACTGAGGATGCCTGCAAACCAATTCCCACCATTCAAATGCAGACCCTTGTAGAAGAGCTAATGCACACTCTGCCAGCTGGTCGGGAGGACACAGAATCTCTCTCAAGGCACGCTTTACTTTATCTAACCATCTCTCTGCCATCTCAGACTCATTCAAACCAGTACCATAGAAATCCTCAACTCCTGCCCTCCTCAGATTCTCCATAGGTGCTCTAGGAGCAGTCACTCTCTCCAAAACCCTAGCCATGTCCTGATGCAACCTGAACATAGCCTCAAAGGGCATGGCTGCGGCTTCGGGCTAGACCCTAGCATGCTGAGCCGACACAGAAACAGAAACAGACGGATCTATAGCTGGAGGATTCACACTCTCGGCGGATTCCTCACGCGCACCATGAGCAGAATTAGAAGCCATCTAAACAAACAAGAAACAACCGTATCAGCCAACACAGATCTAGACACATACACATCTAAGAAACTCAGAACAATCATAACAACACCCAGAAACGCCTAAACCTATGCTCTGATACCACAAACTGTAACACCCCCTTCCCATAGGTAGGCGATCCCATCCGAGAAGGAGTGAGATGCCGTATGAGTAAAGGTGCCACCAAGCAAGTACAAAATAAAACATGCATTCATTCATAGCATACATTCCAAAAATATAGAATAATTAAAAACTTTACATAAAGAAAGCAAAAGCTGATCATGCATTACTATAATTAAACTATTACAATAATGTTCTGATCAGCAAGCTGATACAAAAATAATATTACATAACCCAAAATATAGATACAAAAGCGGAAGCTGATACAGAGAGTTCTATACAAAAAGAATCATCATAGATACAAAACTGAGCCCTACACTAAAACCCTTCTGTGTTGGCTTGATGACGGCGACTCCCTCAAAGCAAAACTCCTTCCGCACCTGCACGGGTAAAAACACCGTGCTAAGCGATAAACGCTTAGTGGGGAACCACACATAAATAATGGACGGCCATTCACAATGGTCGTCAAGGCATAACGCATTCACAATGGCAGAATGCAAAGGCTAAACAAAATCCGTATAAACATGCTCATCTTTAAAAGTCATTCAATCAGAATCTCATATAAGTATCCAATCCAGCATATGATTCAACATTAAACTCATTCAGATATTTCATTTAATAGCCAAATCAGATCAGAACAATTCTATTAAACATTTAAAGAACACCTGTTGACTCTAGATAGTGGATAACGAGTGTACTGAGGGTACCTTACGGGTACGAATCGAATACTGAGGGTACCTCACAGGTATAAATAAAATACTATATCATTAATCAAAACATGTTATTTGTATACTGAGGGGATCTTAAACAAGATCCTATACTGAAGGGTTCGCGAGGAACCAAACGGGGACCTGATCGGGGTCCAAACTGAACTGAGGGCTACAGCTAAAGACTCTATTAGGCATGCCTAACTATCCACTTACTCGACTCTAGCAGGTTATGCGTCAAACATATCACATTTCAGATTACGGAATATAATTCATCAGAAAATCGTGGTAACACGCATATCGAAGCATCAACCAGTAAGACATGCATCATACAATAGTAAAGTCCATTCAAAAGAAATATCAAATTCATTTCTGAGTTAAAAACCAGGAAATTTCAGAAAAACGGGCTGAACGGAGAAACGGGCGAGAATGGCTGGTCACGAGGCGTGACTGGCCTTCCCAACAGGCAGGTCACGTGACGTGACCAAGGGTCACGCGACGTGACCAAGGGTCACGCGACGTGACTTGCTTGTTCCTCGCCGGTCACGTTGCGTGATCTTCGCAAATCACGCAACGCCCTAGCAGGTCACGGCGTGACTAGACGTCACGTCTCGTGACGTGCTACTCCCCTCGCAGATCACGTCGCGTGATCTCGCAGATCATGCAACGTCTTCGCAGGTCGCACGACATGACCGAGGATCACGTCGCGTGACTTGCTTGTTCTTCAGCTGGTCACGCGACTGGCTTCTCAGCAGGTAGGTCACGGCGTGACCGAGGGTCACGTCTCGTGACTTGCCTTCTTCCGTAGCGAGTCACGCGATAAAGAAGAACTTCAACAGAAAATCGATTTTCCAAAATTTCCAGAACAAAGAATTTCAATCCCAATTTGATTTAAAACCATACAAACCTGTTTTTACCTTCCAGAAATTATCTCAAACAACATAGGCAACAATTATACAACTCAATTCATCAACTAATTAACCAAATCAAATCAAGAACATATGCATTCAAACTCACAAGAACATAAACCCTAAAATTTACAGTAAAATCAAAATCACACAATTTCCCAAATAAACATTCCCAAACCTGGATTCTAAGCTTCTAACACTTAGTCCCACTGCTCCCAGCAACCTCTTTGCCTTTGGGATCGCGTGGAGCCTCAGCTAGAACACAAACACAGTAATGAACATCAACATGCAACCCTAAATTAAAACTCAACCTAAAGTAGAAGATGAAGATGCAAAGTTACAGTAAAACAAAGACAAGATATGCACTTACCAAGCTAGGAGTAAGAGTGACCAATTTCCACAACCACACTTATTTAACAGATAGCAAGTAGTAATTAGGAGAGGGAAAAGGAAGAAGAAGATGAAGGTTGAAGGGAAAAACGTGAATCTGATTTCCTTTCACTCTTCCTTCATTTCTTTCTTTATTTTCCTTAACCTAATACACATGTCATTTTCTTGGTGGTGGAACTTACTCACTCACACCCTAACTCCCCACACAACACTCACACATAATGTATTCCTAATTAACACACCCTACAATGGTATGCTCTAATGTACACAATTAATTCCTAACTAATTCACACACTAATGTCATGTATGCACCCACCTAATAATAAACCCCAAAATCATACATTTTACTGAAATACCCTTATGACATACTGAACACATGCGAATGCTTACACATACAGACAGACAGACAGGCTCATTCTACTAGGGGGCAAACGGGGTGTGACATGAAGAGCCTTTTCATGAGGCTTGGGAAAGATTTAGGAGATTATTGAGAAGCTGTCCGCACCATGAGATAGCTGTACATCAATTGATGACTTTATTCTATGCTGGAGTTACCCCACAGACAAGGTCACTTTTGGATGCATCATCAGGAGGTTCCTTTTTGAATAGGTTGCCAGAAGAAGCTTTTCTTATGTTGGATGAGATGGCAGCAAATGATGCTCAATGGGCTGCTCCAAGATCAATTCCAAAAAGGCAAGGAATACACAATGTGGATGAAGTATCAATGCTGAAGGCACAGATAGAATCAATACAGAAGGAGATGAGTGGATTGAAGGTTCGAAATGTATCCTCAGTCTCTCAAGAGAATGGGCAGTATGAAAGCAGTCAATATAGTCAAGAAGGTGGAACCATGGGAGATGTAAATGCTGTAGGAGACTACCGCAGGAATGACCCTTACAGCAACACTTATAACCCAGGTTGGAGGAACCACCCTAACTTCTCTTGGAAGGATGGAAATCAGAATGCGTCATCTTCTCAACCACAAGGGAGAGCCCCTTTCAGTCAAAACATGCATCATAACCACAATCAGTCATACCAACATCAATCGTCCACTCAATACCAAGCACCATATCCATCGAACTATAACCAAGGGCAGGGTTCAAACCAATCCCATAATCAAACTTATCACCCACCGGGATATCAACCAAGGCCACCTGTTCAAGAAAAGAAGCCAAACCTTGAAGATATGTTGGCCAATTTCATAAACAGTCAACAGCAATTTGTGAATAGCCAGCAACAATTTATGTCTAATTAAGAAACAAGGTGGAAATCTCAAGAACAATGGAACCGAAATCAAGACGCATCAATGAGAAATTTAGAAACTCAATTGGGACAGCTTGCAAATTCTGTGTCTCAAAGACAACCGGGAACATTTCCATCAAATGTGGACCGGAATCCTAAGGAAGAGGCGAAAGCAATCATGTTGAGAAGTGGCAGAGAGATGGCACCAAGAGAAGACCAAGGTAAAAATTCTTCACCATCCACAAGTAAGGAGGAGCCAACACGGGAGGTAAGTAATCCTGATTCTAAGGTAGAGGTTAATGAAAACACTCCTAAAAATGATAAGGGTAAAAGTATAGTGAATCCTAGAGTAGAGGATCTTGATATCAATAGATTGCCATTTCCTGCTGTAGCTAAAAAGGAAAAGAAGAATGAGCAATTGGCTAGATTTTTAGAAATGTTAAAGAAACTACATATTAATCTACCATTTGCTGAAGCTTTAGCTCACATGCCTAACTATGCTAAATTCATGAAAGAATTATGTTCCAATAAAAAGAAATTAGAAGGGCATGGAACTGTGCAGATTACAGAAAATTGCAGTGCATTGATAATGAACAAAATTCCTGAAAAATTGGAGGATCCAGGTAGTTTCACTTTACCTTGTGAAATTGGTGAAGATTTTAATGGAAATGCTTTATGTGATTTGGGTGCGAGCATAAATTTGATGCCTTATGCTATTTGCAAGAAGCTGAATCTTGGAGAGCTCAAGGAAACAAGAATGAGACTCTAACTTGCAGATAGGTCGGTAAGGAGACCCAAAGGAGTGATTGAAGATCTATTGGTGAAAGTGGGGAAATTTATTTTTCCAGTAGATTTTGTAGTAATGGAAATGGAAGAGGATCGGAAGGTACCATTGATTGTGGGAAGACCATTTCTAAATACAGCAAAGGCGCTGATTGATGTACATGGTCAGACGGTCACATTGAGATTCAATGATGAGAAGGTAGTGGTGGATATGAACAAGGCTCAAAAGTATCCATTGGGTGATGTGGAGGAGTCTATTTATTTTATGGATGCAGTAGATGAGTGTATAGAGGAAGTACAAGAAAAGGTTGTGGGAGCTGATGCAGTGGATGTGAGCTTAATACATTCATTGGAGGATGAAAAATTGGAAAAAAAAAATAGACGGAGAAGTAATAGCAGCTGTAGAAAAAGAAGATGGAAAAGAGGAAGTACAACAAGAAGAGTTTAAGCCAAAAGAGGGGGATTCAAATTCTGAACTTAAACCCCTTCCTTCTCATTTAAAATATGTATTTTTAGAAGATGAGAAAAAGCCAGTGATCATTTCTTCTTTGCTGACAGATATCGAGGAGAAAATGCTGCTTGAGGTGCTGAAAAAGCACAAGGGAGCCATTGGATGGGAAACCTCAGATTTGAAGGGGATTGACCCAAGTTACTGCACACATCGAATTTCGATGGAAGAAGAATGTAAGCCGGTTGCTCAACCTCAAAGGAGACTTAATCCGGCAATGCAAGAGGTAGTGAAGAAGGAGGTACTGAAACTCCTTGATTCAGGTATTATCTATCCTATTTCTGACAGTAAGTGGGTTAGCCCAGTACAGTGCGTGCCTAAGAAGGGGGGGATGACTATGGTTAAAAATGAGCTAAATGAATTGATTCCAACTCGTACTGTTACGGGGTGGAGAGTTTGTATTGATTTCAGAAGATTAAATAATGCCACGAGAAAAGACCATTTCCCCTTGCCATTTATTGATCAAATGTTAGAAAGGTTAGCAAGTAATAAGTTCTATTGCTTTTTAGATGGGTACTCGGGATATTTACAAATCCCTATAGCCCCTGAAGACCAAGAGAAAACAACTTTTACTTGCCCTTATGGCACATTCGCCTATAGGAGAATGCCGTTCGGATTATGTAATGCACCGGCTACGTTTCAGCGGTGTATGATGGCTATTTTTCATGACTTCATAGAGAAATTTATGGAGGTTTTTATGGATGATTTCACTATTTATGGGGCTGACTTTGAAAATTGTTTAGAGTATCTTGATGTAGTACTAGGGAGGTGTGAAAAAACCAACTTAGTACTAAATTGGGAAAAATGCCACTTTATGGTGAGAGAAGGCATTGTACTTGGACATAAAATTTCTGAAAATGGGATAGAGGTCGATAAGGCCAAGGTAGAGGTGATAGAGAAGTTGCCACCCCCAACTAGTGTAAAGGGCATTAGGAGTTTCTTAGGGCATGCAGGGTTTTATCGTCGTTTTATCAAAGATTTTTCGAAAATTGCTAAACCCTTGTCAAATCTGCTCATGAAAGATGCTCCTTTTCATTTTGACAGTGAATGTATGCTAGCTTTTGAAATGTTAAAGCAACGGCTAATTTCAGCTCCGGTGATTAGATCTCCGGATTGGAATTTGCCGTTTGAATTGATGTGTGATGCTAGTGATTTTGCAGTTGGGGCAGTGCTTGTACAAAGGCGAGATAAAGTCTTTTGTGTAGTCTATTATGCCAGTCATACCTTGACAGGAGCACAGGTTAACTACACAACCATTGAGAAAGAACTCCTTGCAATTGTGTATGCTTTTGAGAAGTTCAGACCATACTTGCTGGGAGCAAAAATCATGGTGTGGTCAGAACATGCAGCCTTGAGGCATTTATTTGCAAAAAAAGAATCCAAGCCAAGGATGATTAGATGGGTGCTGTTATTGCAAGAGTTTGATTTGGAAATCAAGGACAAGAAGGGAGCGAAAAATTTTGTAGCAGATCATTTATCGAGATTGGAGAGTGAACACATTGAAGAAGGGGAAATTTTGGATTTGTTTCCTGATGAACATATCTGTGCTTTATTTGCATGTGAAATTTTTGTTCCTTGGTTCGCTAATATAGCCAACTTTCTTGCAGGAGGTTTTATGCCAAAAGACTTTACATGGCAACAAAGGAAGAAGCTGCGAGCTGATGCCAAAAATTACATTTGGGACGACCCGTACTTATTCCGCTTGTGTGCCGATCAAGTAATAAGAAGGTGCATTTTAGATGGAGAAAAAGGAGAAATCATTAAGGCTTGTCATAGTGGGGAAGCTGGTGGCCATCATGGGCCAAATCGGATGGTATCAAAAATTTTATCTT
The DNA here is from genome assembly GCA_947683425.1 of Excoecaria cochinchinensis. Classification (NCBI taxonomy): domain Eukaryota; kingdom Viridiplantae; phylum Streptophyta; class Magnoliopsida; order Malpighiales; family Euphorbiaceae; genus Excoecaria; species Excoecaria cochinchinensis. The sequence continues at coordinate 811,694 of CANTUQ010000021.1, read as the reverse complement.
CTAGTTTTTATTGGCCTACCATGTTTAAAGATGTTCAAAGTTTGGTGAAAACATGTGATAGATGTCAACAGGTAGGAAATATTTCTAAGAAAGATGAAATGCCGTTAACCAATATACTTGAAGTGGAATTATTTGATGTGTGGAGGATAGATTTTATGGGGCCTTTTCCAATATCCTTTGGGTTTGAGTATGTATTAGTAGATGTGGATTATGTGAGTAAGTGGGTAGAAGCCATAGCTACTAAGACTTGCAATGCTAAAATTGTACTAGAATTCCTTAGGAGGAACATTTTCACTAGATTTGGCACGCCAAAGGCCATAATTAGTGATGGGGGCAGGCATTTTGTTAATCATCAATTTACTACCCTATTGAAAAAATTTGGTGTAAGGCACAAAATCACCACCCCATATCACGCTCAAGCAAATGGACAGGTTGAGGTTTTTAATAGAGAACTCAAAACAATCCTAGAAAAGACTGTAAATTCATCTAGGAAGGATTGGTATTTGAGGCTGGATGAAGCTTTATGGGCCTATAGAACTGCATTCAAAACGCCTATAGGGTTATCCCCGTTCAAGCTAGTCTATGGTAAGTCATGCCATCTCCCTGTCGAACTAGAACACAAGGCTTATTGGGCAACTAAATTTCTTAATTTTGATGTTAAGAGTGCAGGTGAGAAGAGACTTCTCCAGATGAATGAATTGGAAGAAATACGCTTTTGGTCGTACCAACAAGCAGAGAAGTATAAGGAAAACACGAAGAAATGGCACGACAAGAAACTGATCAGAAAGGAATTCACTCCAGGTATGAAAGTCCTATTATACAATAGTCGATTAAGGTTGTTTCTTGGAAAATTGAAGTCGCGATGGATGGGACCATTTGAAGTAGTAAATGTGACTGATTTCGGAACCATCAGGATCCGAAAGCACCCTGGGAGTGAGGAGTTTCAGGTAAATGGCCATCGATTAAAGCCCTATTTTGAGAACCGCGTTGACATTGCAGCGGTGACCATTACTTTAGAAGACGAATAAGGTGAGTTCAAAGTCTAGCTGAGACTCAAAAATCAGAACTAAAATAATTTCTAACCTTATCCTCTTTTGTTTTAATTCATGAAGTCTAGTTATTTTCATTTTGTAAGTCATTCGTATTTTTATTTAGTGGTTTATCAATTATTGAACATGGTGTAAAACGTTCTGGAGTATTTGGTGTAATTGTTAGAATTTTCTCGTCTTACACGGCGGTGAGGAACCCTCATACCGCCATGTGAAACATGAATTTTCATAACTGATTCAGTGGTGTTTTACACGGCGGTGAGGAACATCCATACCGCCGTGTAAAACTTACATTTAATACCTGATTCCAGTAGCATTTTACACAGCGGTAAGGAATATCCGTACCGCCGTGTAAAACGAGATTTTTAAAGAAATTGTGATTCCAGTAGCGTTTTACACGGCGGTGAGGAACACTCATACCGCCGTGTAAAACGAAAAACCCTGTTTTTAAATCTCCAGCCGCCAGTTTCTTTTTGGCATTTTTAAACACAACAATTCCCTCTCTCGCCTCTCTCTACCCGATACCCAAAATTTGTGAAAGTCATTAATTTTAATTTGGTTTAATCACAATTCAAGAACATCTTTGGTGTATCTGATTAGCATTCCTTCAATTCAAGTAAGTTCCCTTCATTCTTTTCTTCTTATTTCTCATTTCTTACCTTCGTTTCTCTTTTAATTTTGTTTCTCTGTTGTTCTAGGGTTTGGGTATTTTTGCAATTCCCTTCCTCTTAATTCTTTCTTTCTTCAAGAAATGCGTGAATTATGTGCATTAATCTTTAAGTAATGGCTGGATTGTGTGTTTTAATTTTCAATTGGGGGCTGATTTGGTGTTGTATTCCTTTAAATTTTTGTTTTATTCCGTTAATTGGGGGGCTTGATGTATGTGGCATTCTTTTGATTTATGTGTTATGTCCTCAATTGGTGTCTGAATTTGTGTTTTATTCCCTTGAATTATATTGCCTTGTTTACTTGGTGGGTTGTTTGATGTTAATTGAAAAAATTGGGGGTAACAATTGCATGAGAAATGCTGGTTCTATACACAAAAGCTTATGCTCACCAAGTGTTTGACAAAATACCTAAATGAGTAGTATTCACCCTTTCTCTGTCATATAGATGCTGTCAACCATAGTCCATCTTTTGGGCTTTCATATACTTGGAAATATATTTGTCTCGCGCTGAGATTAACATTGGAGTAGGCATTTAAGTGTAAACGATATGGCAGTATGGGAATTCAGTGGGAATGCTGTAAATTTTTTCCATTCTATTTCTTTTGTGCATTTGCTGCTAAGGAAACTAGGGGGTGCATTGTTATCATAAGTGCTGGCCTTTGTCCTTGTTAAAAAATTATCAGAGTGGCATTGAAGTCTTGATGTTCTGCAAATTGTTTTTAGTTCAATTTCGGCTTGCCTACTATTTTGTTGAAAATTTAAGCCTTTGTTTGTCCCTTCTAATTGTGTTTATCTATTGATGCAGTGGCTCCAAAAAGATCTAGAACGGACCAGGCATCATCTTCTCGAGATAGCTCGATACCTTCTTGGGTCCCAACAAGGTGCCACACTGCATTCCAATGTCTAACAGAGGCAACATTCTTGCCCTCCACCTTTCTAGATGTTGATTCACTACAGAGTTTGGGGATAAATGAAGAAATCAATGAGTTGATTGCTGGGATAGGGTGGACAGATTTTTTTCAGAAAAATGAGAGAGTTCATCCGAAGTTGACTCGGGATTTCCTTACAACCGTAGATTGCAAGATTGATAATGACGATGAGGAAGACCCCGGAGAGGTAACATTTTGGTTGAACAAGAGGAAGTATACATTAACATTTAATGAGTTCTCAGAAGCCCTTGGTTTTCCGGTGGATGGGGCCCGACATCTTCCCGACGTGAATAAACAGACAATTTGGGCCACAATGCGAGATCCACTCATAGCCACGCAATATGTTACTGGACAGTCCAAGGCACACCATCTGAGGGACCATGCTTTGAGGATCTTACATCGGTTTTTTGCCCTCTCTTTTTATGGACACATTGAAGCTGCTGGCATGGTGAACCAGGCTGAGGCATTATTTTTACATTGCATGATCCACCAGATCCGATTGAATTGAGCCTATTTTTTATGGAAGAAATTTGAGGACTTACAAGGTAATCCGAAAAAGGTGAAGAAGATTGCGATCGGATGGGTGGTCACAGTTTTGGCTAAGAGAGTAGGCCTTAGCTCATTAGGACCAGATTTGGGGGATAGTAATTCAATAGAATTCAAGATGCTGAAGAATTTGAGGATCATTGTCGATGATCATCATTTTCATGATCAAGTTAGATTGTCCACAAGGGACGAATACCTGCACCTCATTGAAAGGGGTCGAGTACAGTTGCCAGTAGAAGGGGCCGAAGATGAGGATGAGCAGCCAGAGGAGGCTGCAGGTGCAGCTGCTGCAGGACCTGCTCCAGCCATGCCAGCCTATGACTTCTCTTAGCTTACTGCCCATTTCGAGGCTTTGCAGACTGGACAGGCTCAGATAAATTCTCGCTTAGATCAGTGGGAGAGCTTCATGGAGGATACCCATGCTGAACATGTTCAGCTTATGGGGCGTTTGGACATGCATGAGCAGCAGTTAGCCATGCAAGCACAGAGTCTGTCAAGGCTGGAGCATTCCATATACCTCTCTCGGCAGGAGCAGGAGCAGTTTTACCGGACCATGAGGGATCGTTTCCCTCAACCACCACCTCCGCAAGAGTGAAAAATTTTTCTGGGAGTTTTTCTGATCTTATTTTTGATACTTTAGTACTATTTACTTTGGATTTCCTTTTTGTTCGATTACTTACTGAGGACAACAAGTTGGTATGTGTGGGGTGAGAACTTGCTGAATGTGTCTGACTTCAGTATTACTTTAGTATTTTAGTTATTTGTGTTGAATTCATTTTACTTTCGTACTTTATTTTTACTTTAGTATGCTTTCATTTTATTTTTGCTTTAGTTATGCTTTGTGTCATGCTGTGTGTTTTTGTTTTAATTATTTAAGTTGTTTGATTTGAGCTGATTGATTTCTTTCATGATTAGTTTAGTAAGCTCTTAAGTGTTATTCCAGTTTAATTTTCAAACTTGAATAAGTTATTTAAAGCATCCAGTTAACAAGAGAGTAATTTTCTGTTTAAAAGTTTTTCTTCCTAACATTGTTCAAATTAGAACATACAATTAAAATTTCCAATATTTTGCACTCAGGCCAGTTTTTACAAGTCGAAAAAAATCAGCCATGAAATCTCTTGATCAGAAAGTCGTTAGAGCACTAGAACCTTCCTCATTGCCCTTCAAAACGATATAACAATTAAGGCATGAATTTTGACAAGATTTAGGCATCTTTCTTTGTTAATTCACTTTAAATAAACTTTCTCCTACCTATGGAATTAACTACCCTTGTTAGCCAATTTTGAGCTTAATTGAGTATGCTAAATGCGTATTTCGAAAATTTTCTAGTTTGCACAACTTATTGTTACCATTAAACATAAAAAGCCTTTAGCTTACCCTTATAGGAGAGCTGGCCACTCTAGGATTGCGGGAGGTTGCTGTTGGGAAGTTTGGGCGAGCGAGTTCATGTGGTGGTGTGAATAAGTTTCAATTTAATTGGCAAGAGTAAGTTAGACTGAAGGTTTTAGTAAGTTGGAAAGAAAAGAAAATGAAGATGAAGATGAAGATAATACCCTTTGTGATTTGGGTGAAATTTGGAGCTGATTATAAGTTACTAAAATATTCAAGTGTGGGGTAATTTATATAAAAATAATAAAAAAAAATAAAAAAATGAAAAAAAATAAAAATAAAAATAAAAATAGGTAAATAAATAAAGTTATAGAAAAATTCAAGTGTGGGGTATCCTCTATTGTAAAATAAAATGTTTGGATGGTCAGGTTTGAGAAGGAAATTTTATCTTCTCATTTTCTTGTGATTTGAAATTTTTTTTCATGGGAAGTAACTAAGTTTTGGCAACTTTGGTTAAATTGGAAGTAGGTTATGAAAAAATTTTATAGGGTAGCGGTAATATTCGGTAGAGTGGCTGAATCTTTGTTGATTTTCTAAACTCTTCTTGTTAGCCATCACTGGTCGAACCCTGTATTACAACCTGTTTAAGACCTAATGATCATTTTTATGTCTTGATTTGTTCAGTGGAGATGACCTTCGGGTTCCGGTACCAAGGGAGAGGCCTATGGTGTTTCTAGTGTTTCAATTGAGAAACCAGATGTGCATTCGTGCACTAACTTATTTGGTCATTGATTGATTGGCGCTGGAATTTTAATTTTGAAAATTATTAAAACTTTGGTTTTGTCCTTTGCACACACACACTGGAAATTTAATTGTATTTTCTTCTTTTGAATTTTGTTTAAGTAAGAATTGCTCTCAAGTGGAATTTACTAAGTGTTTTCTTGGTGTTTTTAATTTCCATTTTCTTGCTTGAAAATTGAGAAAGTTGGAATTGAAGAGGTATTTTACTCGAGGGCGAGCAAAAGCTAAGTGTGGGGTATTTTGATAAGTTCAAAATATATGTTGTTTTTATATGAATTTTCAGCTTACTTTTGAGTTTAAAAGTTCCTAATTCAGTATATTTTTGTTAAAGTTTTATTAGATATTGTCTGATATACTAAATTAAGATTTTATGTTGTTTTTGGAGCTTTTAGGAAGCTTACACGGCGGTAAGGAAAATCCATACCGCCGTGTACCACGAAAATGTGACAATGCAGATTAAAGGACTTACACGGCGGTAAGGAACATCCATACCGCCGTGTACCACGAGAATCAGCACTTACGTAAGGAGTTACACGGCGGTGAGGCATTATCATACCGCCGTGTAAGTCGTAAAAATTCCAACATTTGCGGCGCTGGACACGGGGAGCAAAAATTCAAATTTGTTGACCAGAAGCCGTTTACACGGCGGTGATAGACTCCCATACCGCCGTGTAACATGCATATAAACAAGATCTGCACAAAATCAAAGACTTCGAGGCCACCTTTTGACTTTGAACGGTTATTTAGGGACTGAAGTTAGACATTAGGAGGGGGGATTTTCGCTGGAAAAAAAAATACATTTATTTTCTCTGCAACTTAAGTTAAGATTTTTTCATATAGTTGAGAATTAATTTAGGCTGTTGTTATTTAAATCTGGGAGAAATAATCAGAAATAGTTGAATGTTATTATTCATTTTTGAAGTTTTGAGAACAGATTGAACGGGAAGAACATCAATTTTATTGTTGTAAGAATTTCATTTTCAGATCTCAAATGGGTAATACCAACTTCTCTCTATTTAATTCAGTTTTTATTTCAATTATGAGTGAGTAGTCCCTTTTCTTGTTAAGGGATGCCTTGAATCCCTAATAACCATGTGAATGCTTTGTGTGGATTGATTTATGCATATGCTTCAGTTTTATCTTCTCTGAATTAATCTGTTTGTTATTGAAATTAATGCAAGTTTGAGATTGATATACTGTGATAATCTTTGACTGTAATTCGTTTCATGAACTTACACATACTCTGTTCTATTTCTATCGATTTTCATGGATTTGATGAATCCGGGATGGTAGTTAAATCTGTGGATCTCTATTTTAATAGGTTCAGAATTGTAGAAGATAATTGAGTTTTGATATCTGAATCCGGGATGGTAGGATCATCTGAACTTAGGACTTAAGACCTATTTCGATGCTAATATATGTGCTAAATCCGGGATGGTAAGTACACGTGTTAGAGAAGCTGGATCCGAAAGGCAGGCTATGGTATAGGCTAGGTTGTTCACTGATTTGCATATGTGATTGATGAGTTTGAGTATTTACATGGCACTATTAGGGAGGATGGGTATTCCTTGGCAAGATCTTTTAGTTATTTCATCAAATCTGTATTGGTATTAAGTCTGTTAATATTCTTTAATTAGTTATTTTATCAATTACAGTACTTAATTTTCACCTTAAATAATTCATCACATCAAACAATTGGGAATTCTTTAGCATACATTTAATTGCTGAAATTTACGCAACTCAGTCCCTTGGGTTCGATAACTTGTGGTCTTAATTATACATCACTATATTACTTGCCGATTCAGTATACTTGCTGAGGTCGCGTCAGTAGGAAGTGCCCCGCTCGGTTGACCATGCACGTCTCGGCTGATGGTTCATGTCTCGGCAGTTAAAGCACGACTCGTGTTTCCCAGGCTACTGTTGCGAGCGCGACAGTGACCCATATGCCCGCCTACTTATTTTCCCAAAAATGATTTTTCAAGCTTCTTTTACATGGGTTTTTACTACATGGCACATGATTTGTCTTATATATGGATTATTAAATGACAAGTGATATGTTTATGATATGATTTGTATATGATTTATTTGTATATGGATTATGTAATTATGAATTACATGTTTATGATAAAGCCTATATATATATGATGATTTATATGTTTCTAAAATTGAGCAATATACATGTATACATGAAGTTATATGATTATACTTGATTTTATTCTCTGTTATATGATTATAATATTAGAACATGATTGAGTTGTCATTTGAGCCTGATAGTTATAGTAGTGGTTAGATAAGCGCTCATCAAGGGTTAGAGTGTGAGTGCAGCTGCTATATGTTACAAGTTATATGTTGACCCCGTTTGGGTTTATATGATTTGAGACCTCGATCTCTAGTATACCTTCAGGTATACATGTTTACACATGATTCGAGACTCATGTCTCTATATGCTTGGATATTGTGTCCTATCAGTATCATTAGTACCCGTATCCACTAGTTAGTGAGTAATCAGGCTACTACATGAGGCTATTACATGAGATATATATGTATATGAGACCATTTTGTATGATTATGATATGTGTTCTCAATGATATGTAAATGGATATATTTTACATGTATATGTACATGTGATATGACAAGATATGATGCGATACTTGTAGTTTGATATGAATGGCTAAATGTTTATATATGAAGATGCATATGAAGACTGACTACTTGGATTTAAATGATTAACCCCTTTATCTTGTGAATGCGCATATGATGTATAAGCAAAGGTTACTTTCCTTTATACATGTGTGTGATGAATACTTGTTATAAGCATGAGTAGTATACGTTTATATACATTGGTTCTTATTAAGTTTATATACTGTTATTTCAATTATGTGTATTTGCATGTTTTATTTGTAACACCCCCTACCTGTAACAACCCAAAAAGGGCCTAGTCAGAATTTGCGTGATAAGTCAGAAATTAAGATTATTTCAGTAATTTTAGCAAGAGAAAATTAGGATAATAAGGACTTAATTGAAAAAAAATTAATTAAATATGTTAAGTGGAGGAATTATAGGGTGTGCATGTAGTGTATGGTAAAAGGATGTAAGTGAGTTAAGAGATTTTATTGTGTGGTTTGTGTGTTTGGTACTATGGATGTAGGATATTTGTTGTGAAATAATCTAGTGGATTGTGTGGGTGGTGCCTTGGATGTAAAGTGTTAAAGTATTGCCTTAGAGGTTGTATGGTGTGAGAGAAGTATGGTGCCTTGGGTTATGTAGTCAAAGTGGGTTTTGTTGGGCCATTAGGATCTTGCCATGTGGCATGGGTAGGTGAGCATTGAATGGAAAAGGAGGAGAGAGACAAGGGAGGGCAGTTTTTGTTGAAGCTTCCCATGGAAGCTGCCCCTCCTCCCTTGTTTTTCATTTTCCCATTCCCTCTCTCTCACTTGCTTCCATTTTCTGCTCTCATTTCCTCTCTCTTGTGTTTTCCTTGAGTTTTGAGTCAGAATTCTGAAGGTTTGAGCTGGGTTTTGATAAGGTAAGTGATTGGGTTTGAGTTGGATTTCCTCATCTCCTTCTTGTTCTTTAAATTTCTGGTTTGGAAGAGTGATTGCATGGCTTGACTTAAAGTGTTATGGCTGAGTTTTGTGCAAGAATCGGAGGAAAGAAGAAAGAGCAAAGGCAAGGATAAAGTGGTGTCTTGAAGAGTTGTGGATTGAAGCGTCATTTTGAGGTTTGGGAGTGTTTTTGCCCTCTTTTCTCTTTGGATCATTTATGTGTTATGCTTAAATTTCTGATGATTTGGAGTGTTAAATTATGTGTAAATGCATGTAATTAATTGGATGAATAGTTGATTCTGGTATGATTCAAGTTGTAGTGATTTGCATGTAAGTGTAGTGAAGTAGTGTAAATTATGAGTTTATTGGGTTTTTGTGTTTTAAATTGTGATTTCTTGTTTAAATTAAGTGTATATTGATTATAATATGTCTTGGTATATGTCGGGATGAAGAGGTAAGTGTTAGTGCATGATTGAGTGAATGTGTGTTGGTCGTGTGGTGGTAAAGTGCAGTGAAATGCAAGTTTCTGGGCAATTCTGGGTTCTATCGCGAGCTCGACGAATTTCGCGAGCACCATAGAGTGCGGAATGGCCTTTTGTTGTTGTGGAGCACTCTGTCGTGAGCACGACAGAGAGTTCAGTAGGCTGAACGGTATTTTCTGAGCCCCAGCGCGAGCGCGCCTGCAAGCGCGAACGTGATGGGGAAGAGTCCTATCTCTGTCGCGAGCGCGATGTATGTCGTGAGCGCGACAGAGCTCGGTATTATGAGTGCCTGGTCTCTGTCACGAGCGCGACAGAGTTCGGAATAGTACGAGTCTTCCGAGCGTGCTTCGTCGCGAGCATGCTTTCTAGTGTTATTATAGTGAGCATTAAGTGTTAGTGTTTTGATTTGTGTACTTAGATTAATTTTAAAGTACTGCAATTACGAGTGAGTTGTCGAGCCTAAAGTGTCAAGGTAGTGGATAATTAAGCATGCTTAAGAAGGGTTTTAGTGCAGTTGCTTCTGTTGGCCCCATTTGGGTCTTTCGGCCGACCTCCTAGATGGTCATTCTCCGTGTAGTGATAAAATGTTTTGAGACTCCGGTCTCCCGTGCCACCTTCGGGTATAAAAAGTATTTTGAGTCTTCGGTCTCCCTTGTCGTGTTCCCGTATCCTCCACCAGTGAAATTCAGGCTATTGTTCTGGTTGTTTGGTATTTGTTTAGTGAAGTGTTATGAGTATAGTGTGACTCTTGTTAGTGTAAATGTTTAGTGCTTTCTCTTATCAATTCTGATTTCATATAGTGATTCTGGACTTATATATCTCTGTCCTCTGATACTTAGTGAATTCTGTATTTTGATGCATGTTTACATTTATGTAATAATGCATGATATTATTGTATAGTGTTATGTTGTTTGTGTTCCTCCCCACTAAGCGTTATTGCTTAACACGGGTTCTTTTCTCATGTAGGTGGCATGATTTTGGGTTCCCGTTCGAGTCGCGCATCTGCAGGCCGGCCACATAAGAGTAGAGTTATTTATTTTTGTCTCCTCCTGTATTCTTTTTGTATATGTATTATTTTTGTATATGTATTATTTTTGTAAAGGATTTTTGATGTAATCTCTTGGATATTGTATATAACTATATTTTGATTATATATGAAACATGATTTTCTATTATTATTGTTAGTGAATGCTTCCGCTTAGTGCATGTATGTTTTGTTATGCATGTATGTTTGTCGTGTCGTGAGTGAGTGTCGGTAGCGCACCCGGCATCCTTCCAACGGGGGCGTCGGGGGTGTTACAGGTTTTGGTATCTGAGCGCCGGTTTAGGCGCTTCTGGTTGTCTTTTATTGTTTGTGTCGAGTTTTTGCATGAAAGTCAATTTTGTGTCGTGGCCTAATGCAGATGTGTCTTGTCTTGTGTAGTGTCTAGATGGAGTCTGATCCAATTGAGAACGTGGGTGAGACAACGGGCAGTGTGAATGCGGTAAGAGTCGAGGAATCTGCTTCGTAGATTTGAGAATCCGGCCTTAGTGCAAGGTTTGCTTCAGTTAGTGGAGGGGTTGACTGCTCCTAAGGCTCCAACTGAGTTATTAAGAAAGAGAGGAGCAGAAGATTTTCATGGAACTGCTTTGGACCCATCGGATGTGGCCGATTTTTTGATTCAGAGGGTAGGGCTAGTTCTGAAAGAGATTAATTGTCCCGCAAATCAGAGGGTACTTTGTGCAGTGTTGTTGCTTTAAGGGTCAGCATACAATTGGTAGGAGCTTGTGCTTCGTAACCCTCAACGACCAGCCGAGTTGACTTGGGAAATCTTCAAACAAGAGTTTGAACAGAAGTATGTGACGAAGGCATGCCGGGAAGCCAATTGGAGAGAGTTTATCAGTCTGAAGCAGAGGGGTATGACAGTGAGTGAGTATGAGAAGGAGTTTAGTCAGTTGAGCAAGTATATGCCCGAGCCATTGCTTATGGAAGAGTTTAGGTGTAGGCACTTTTAGGAGGGATTGCGAGAGGTGATTAGGGGACCGTTGTTCGGCTATGGTGGTTATGCAACAGGTCAACTATTATCAACTAGTGGCAAGAGCGATCAAGTTGGAAGAATCTGAGTCGATCAAACAGAGAATAGAGCACAAGAGGAAAGCACCAGATAGTGGACATGGAAGTGGTAAGAAGTTAAGAGGAGCTCCGAGTCGCCAAGGTGTGAAGAGTTCGATTCCGGTACGTTCGAAAGTTAGGAGTATAGCGCCACCCTCTAGTAAGGGAAGTGTGATCCCGGAGTGAGAGCTTTGTCAGAAACGCCATTGGGGCGACTGTAGAAGGATCTCTGGACCGTGCTTCAGATGTGGAAGCCAAGAGAATATGGTAGCCAATTGTTCGGATCGAAGAGAGCTTCAGGGTTAACCCGAGAGTAGAGCGAGTGGTCAGAGATCGAGAGGGAATCGAAGTGGTAGAGGCAGTGGACGACCTTCACAGGCGCCATCAGAGTCAGTACAAAAGCCGCCAACTGAAGAAGTATATGTGCGCCCGCGAGTATATGCAATGTTAGGAGAGGATGCAGTGGACCAAGCAGGACCTTTCGGTAAGTTGTGTTGTTAGCTTTTTGTTAAATTTGATTTGTATTGGGTTGTTGGATTTGCGGATAGCGGGGAAATTTCGAGGACAAAATTTCTTTAAGGGGGAGTGATTGTAACAACCCAAAAAGGGCCTAGTCGGAATTTGCGTGATAAGTCAAAAATTAAGAGTACTTTTGACTTATCACGCAAATTCGTTGTTCGGATATGGTGGTTATGCAACAGGTCAACTATTATCAACTAGTGGCAGGAGCGATCAAGTTGGAAGAATCTGAGTCGATCAAACAGAGAATAGAGCACAAGAGGAAAGCACCAGATAGTGGACATGGAAGTGGTAAGAAGTCAAGAGGAGCTACGAGTGGCCAAGGTGTGAAGAGTTCGGTTCCGGTACGTTCGGAAGTTAGGAGTGTAGCGCCACCCTCTAGTAAGGGAAGTGTGATCCCGGAGTGAGAGCTTTGTCAGAAACGCCATTGGGGCGAGTGTAGAAGGATCTCTGGACCGTGCTTCAGATGTGGAAGCCAAGAGAATATGGTAGCCAATTGTTCGGATTGAAGAGAGCTTCAGGGTTAACCCGAGAGTAGAGCGAGTGGTCAGAGATCGAGAGGGAATCAAAGTGGTAGAGGCAGTGGACGACCTTCACAGGCGCCATCAGAGTCAGTGCAAACGCCGCCAACTGAAAAAGTATATGTGCGCCCGCGAGTATATGCAATGTTAGGAGAGGATGCAGTGGACCAAGCAAGACCTTCCGGTAAGTTGTACTGTTAGCTTTTGGTTAAATTTGGTTTGTATTGGGTTGTTGGATTTGTGGATAGCGGGGAAATTTCGAGGATGAAATTTCTTTAAGGGGGAGTGATTGTAACAACCCAAAAAGGGCCTAGTCGGAATTTACGTGATAAGTCAAAAATTAAGAGTATTTCAGTAATTTGAGCAATAGAAAATTTGGATAATAAGGACTTAATTGCAAACAAATTAATTATATATGTTAAGTGGAGGAATTATAGGGTGTGCATGTAGTGTATGGTAAAAGGATGTAAGTGAGTTAAGAGATTTTATTGTGTGGTTTGTGTGTTTGGTACTATAGATGTAGGATATTTGTTGTGAAATAATCTAGTGGATTGTGTGGGTGGTGCCTTGGATGTAAAGTGTTGCTTTAGAGGTTGTATGGTGTGAGAGAAGTATGGTGCCTTGGGTTATGTAGTCAAAGTGGGTTTTGTTGGGCCATTAGGATCTTGCCATGTGGCATGGGTAGGTGAGCATTGAATGGAAAAGGAGGGGAGAGACAAGGGAGGGCACTTTTTGTTGAAGCTTCCCGTGGAAGCTGCCCCTCCTCCCTTGTTTTTCATTTTTCCGTTCCCTCTCTCTCTCTTGCTTCCATTTTCTGCTCTCATTTCCTCTCTCTTGTGTTTTCCTTGAGTTTTGAGTGGGAATTCTGAAGGTTTGAGCTGGGTTTTGATAAGGTAAGTGATTGGATTTGAGTTGGATTTCCTCATCTCCTTCTTGTTCTTTAAATTTCGGGTTTGGAAGAGTGATTGTATGGCTTGACATAAAGTGTTGTGGCTGGGTTTTGTGCAAGAATCGGAGGAGAGAAGATAGAGCAAAGGCAAGGATAAAGTGGTGTCTTGAAGAGTTGTGGATTGAAGCGTCATTTTGAGGTTTGGGAGTGTTTTTGCCCTCTTTTTTCTTTGGATCATTTATGTGTTATGATTAAATTTCTGATGATTTGGAGTGTTAAATTATGTGTAAATGCATGTAATTGATTGGGTGAATAGTTAATTCTGGTATGATTCAAGTTTTAGTAATTTGCATGTAAGTGTAGTGAAGTAGTGTAGATTATGAGTTTGTTGGGTTTTTGTGTTTTAAATTGTGATTTCTTGTTTAAATTAAGTGTATATTGATTATAATATGACTTGGTATGTGTCGGGATGAAGAGGTAAGTGTTAGTGCATGATTGAGTGAATGTGTGTTGGTAAAATGCAGTGAAATGCAAGTTTTTGGGCAATTCTGGGTTCTGTCGCGAGCGCGACAGAGTGAGGAATGGCCTTGTCTTGCTGTGGAGCCCTCTGTCACGAGCGCGAAGATATCGCGAGTGCGACAGAGAGTTCGGTAGGCTGAACGGTATTTTTCGAGCCACAGCGCGAGCACGCCTGCAAGCGCGAACTGATGGGGAAGAGTCTGATCTCTGTCGCGAGCGCGATTTATGTCGCGAGCATGACAGAGCTCGGTATTGTGAGTGCCTGGTGTCTGTCACGAGCACGTCGTATGTCGTGAGCACAACAGAGTTCGAACTAGTGCGAGTCTGCCGAGCGTGCTTTGTCGCGAGCACGCCTTCTAGCGCGAGCCTATGAGGAGGTACCCCGTGCTCAATTGCGATCGTGACAGAGGCCCTTCCTGCCAGCCCTATTTTCTGAATGTGATTCCTTTGTCCCACTTTGCACGGTTTCTCACTATTGCATGGTGCACGGTTTTGCTTATGCCTTGATGATATATTGTTCTAGTGTTATTATAGTGTGCATTAAGTGTTAGTGTTTTGATTTGTGTACTTAGATTAGTTTTAAAGTACTGTAATTGTGAGTGAGTTGTCGAGCCTGAAGTGTCAAGGTAGTGGACAATTAAGCATGCTTAAGAAGGGTTTGAGTGCAGCTGCTTCTGTTGGCCCCGTTTGGGTCTTTCGCCCGACCTCCGAGATGGTCATTCTCCGTGTAGTGATAAAATGTTTTGAGACTCCGGTCTCTCGTTCCACCTTCGGGTATAAAAAGTATTTTGAGGCTTCGGTCTCCCGTGTCGTGTTCCTGTATCCTCCACCAGTGAAATTCAGGCTATTGTTCTGGTTGTTTGGTATTGGTTTAGTGAAGTGTAATGAGTATAGTTTGACTCTTGTTAGTGTAAATGTTTAGTGCTTTCTCTTATCAATTTCTGATTTCATATAGTGATTCTAGACTTATATATCTCTGTCCTCTGATACTTAGTGAATTCTGTATTTTGATGCATGTTTACATTTATGTAATAATGCATGATATTATTGTATAGTGTTATGTTGTTTGTGTTCCTCCCCACTAAGCGTTATCACTTAGCACGGGTTCTTTTCCCGTGTAGGTGGCATGATTTTGGGTTCCCGTTTGAGTCACGCATCTGTAGGCTGGCCACATAGGAGTAGAGTTATTTATTTTTGTCTCCTCCTGTATTCCTTTTATATATGTATTATTTTTGTAAAGGATTTTTGATGTAATCTCTTGGATATTGTATATAACTATATTTTGATTATATATGAAACATGATTTTCTATTATTATTGTTAGTGAATGCTTCAGCTTAATGCATGTATGTTTACCATGTCGTGAGTGAGTGTCGGTAGCGCACCCGTCATCCTTCCAACGGGGGCGTCAGGGGTGTTACACTACCCATACGTAGGCGAACCCATCCGGATCGGATTGAGATGCCGTAGGAGCAAGGGTGTCACACCAAACAGATCGATACAAATCAAACATTCAAACATCAAAAACATACAGATATACAACGAAAATTAAAACTTTAGAGAAACATCATCTTGATCATGCATTAATATAACAACATTCATTACAATAATGTTATGATCAAACTGATATTACAAAATAATTACATATCCAAAATATACAAGCGAAAGCTTACAAAAATGTTGATACAATAAGAGTTCTATTACAAAAGAATATTAACATACTACAAAAATAAGCCCTAATACTAATCCCTCTGTGTTGGCTTGACTGGCGGCGACCTCCCAAAGCAAAAATGCATTCTGCACCTGCATGGATAAAACACCTTGCTAAGCGATAACGCTTATTGGAGAAACACACAACAAAAGAGTGGACGACCATTCACAACGGTCGTCAAAGCATAACACATACAATACGATATATATATGTGGAGAATCATTTACGGCGTAAATATTTTAGGTCACAAATGCATATATATATATATATATATATATATATATACACAAGCCACATTCATAACATTCAGAAGCTCATAGTCACAATCGTATACATATAATCTGATGGTTCATACTTGTCATCATACTCATCCGGATATCTCATTCATATAATCATATCAAGATAAACAAAGAAAAACATAACACCTGCTGACTCACAATAGTGGATAACGAGTAAACAGTGACGGTACCTTACGGATACGAATCGAACAGTGATGGTACCTTACGGGTACGAATCAAAAACCATTTTAGTTAATCAAATTCAAAACATTTTACAGAGGGGACCTTAAACAAGATCCAAAACTTTTCAGGGATCGCGAGGATCCAAATGGGGACTTGATTGGGGTCCAAATAGAATGGAGGGCTGCAGCTAAGAGACTCTATTAGGCATACCTAACTATCCACTAGACTGACTCTTGTAGGTCATGCGTAATCCAAATCATGTTCCAAAACACAACATATAATTTATTATGGATAACACATTATTTGTCATGAAGAAATCATGATATTACACATATAAGAAAAATAATATAGCATACAGTAGTGAAAAGCCAAGAAAAGACATTTAAAACCCATTTTAGAAAAAGTAGAACACGTGAGAGAAATAGGGCATACTGGAGTCACTGTCACGATCGCGACAAAGTTGCGCTCGCAACAGAATGGCAAGGGATGTGAACAACCTTCACGGAGGGTTGTTCACAACTCGTGAGCATGGCTCACGACTCGTGAGCATTGCTCATGATGCTCACGACTCGCGAACCTTGTTCACGACTCATGAATGTGGTTTACGACTCGTGAATGTGCCCTCAGCCCTCAGACGTGAGAGCTAGAAATTTTGTTCTGTCGCGCTCGCGACAGCATCGGGATTTCCATTTCTCAACAAAAATGCAGGAAACCCAAAAAATTCAAATCAAAACCATTTACACCCAAATCAAACTTAAACTCAATCTTACCTCAAAATAGGCCTTCCAAACACCATAACCAACATAAAACAATATATTTCCACAATTAATTCCAAATAAATCATTAATTCACAAATCAATATCTCAATAATTAGAAAACCAGAAATTTGCAGCAAAAATTCATTCATTTCACATTTGGTTCAAATAGCTCATTAATTATGCATCATAACGTATCATAAACCAAAACCCGTACCATATATACCAGCATAAGTCTAATAACCATCACATTATTCTAGAATTGCATGCATAACTCAAACCCACATATGAACATCAATTGAAAGAAAGTTCCCAAACCTTATAACTCCTTAGCTCCAATTACTTGGTGCCACTACCTCCCGCCTTCTCCTTGCCTTTAGGATCACGAGGAGGCTCAACTAACCAAACAAACCCACAAATCACACAAACAACAAACCCTAGATCAAAACCCAAACCAGAAACGTGAAGAAGAAGATGAGGAACAAGATGAAGGAGGTGATAAAAATGCAGGAACTTACCCAAAAGAAGACTAAGAGATGATCAATTCCCACCACACCAACTTGGATCCAAGCTAGGTCACACAAATGGAGAGCAAAGGAAAAAGAGAGATAGAGAGAAGAGGAGAACGGGAAAAAGAGATGGAAATTCTGCTTTTTCCAATTCTCTTTCTTCTTCTATTCATCTTTTCCTAACCCTAGCCATGTGTCATTTCCTCATTAGTGGGATTTGATCACTCACACCCAACCACATGCTCTACAACACACACTAGACCTCCCTCACTAAAACACACCCTACTATGATATGCTCATGCACACATTATTACAACCCAACTTACATACACCCTAATACCATAGGTGCACCCACACTATATTAAAGCCCATAAACATACAAATTTCCCAAAATGCCCTTATCACATGCCAACACACACACAATGCACTTGTACAAACATGGCTCAAACTTCTAGGGGGCAAATAGGGGTGTGACATTATTCCTCCCCACTAAGTGTTATCACTTAGCACGGGTTATTTTCCCATGTAGGTGGCAGGTTCATTTTGGAGTCGAACATTTGCAGGTCGGCCACTGGAAGTCTATAGTTGGAGTTTATTTTTGTCTTCCGCTTATTTTGTATATGGAGTTGACTTTGGAAATGTAATTTTTATAAAGGATCGATTTTTTATATGTATATGTTAAATGTTTACAAATCCTTTTTGTAAAACGATATGGTTATATATATATGGATTTGGCATATTTATGATTATATGTATGTGCTTTTAGCATGTTTGGGTAAATGTTTATATATGTGTGCGCGTAGCGCTCCGATAACCTTCCAAGGGGGATATCGGGGTGTTACAGTTTGGTATCAGAGCACCGGTTTAGTCGGTTCTGGTCTATGTGATTGTTTGAGTATAGAGTCCTTGCATGAGAGTTTGTCTAGAGTCGTGGCCTAATGCAGATGTTGTCTTGGGTAGTGTTTATATGGAGTCGAATTCGAGTGAGTATATGGGCGACATGATGGAAAGTGTTAATCCAGTTGGAAGTAATCCGGTCGGACAGGATAGGCCTGCACGTGAGCGTGCACCAGCAGAAGGTCCGGGTTTTGGGTTTGAGAATTCAGCATTGGTACAAGGGCTATTGCAACTAGTGGATAAATTGACTACTCCCAAGGCTCCTTCTGAGCTTATGAGGAAAAGGGGAGCCGAAGAGTTCCATGGAACCTCTTTAGACCAATCGGATGTGGCAAAATTCTGGTTAGGCTTCTACAAGAGATAGCTTGTCCTCTGCATCAATGAGTTGTCTGTGCCATATCGCTTTTGCAAGGATCGGCATATGATTGGTGGAAACTTTTGCTTCTCAACCCACAGAGACCGGCTGAATTGATATGGGAGTTTTTCGTGCAAGAATTTGAGCAAAAGTATGTTACCAAGGCCTATCGAGAGGCAAAGTGGAAGGAATTTATAAGTCTGAAGCAAAGGAACTTGTCGGTGAGCGACTATGAGAAAGAGTTCAGTCGCTTAAGTAAGTATGTGCCTACTACATTGTTGACTGAGAACTTTAACTGTCAGCACTTTCAAGATGGGTTAAGAGAAGTGATTAGAGGTCCGTTGTCGGCCATGGCGGTTATGCAACCAGTTGGGTATTATCAGTTATTGGCAGCGGCGATTAAGTTAAAAAAATCAGAGATGATAAAGCAGAGAATAGAGCTGAAGAGGAGAGCTCCAGATAGTGGCATTGTCAGTAATAAGAAGGCCAAAGGTGCTCCGATCGGACAAGTGACTAAAGGGATTGTTCAAGTGCCTTTTGAAGTGGGAAGTGTAACACCGCTTGCTAGTAGGGGAAGTAGAGTACCAGAATGTGAGCATTGCCAAAGACAGTATTGAGGTACATGCCGTAAGATCACTGGAGCGTGCTTCAAGTGCGGTAGCATAGAGCATCGGTTTGCTAATTGCCCCGACCGGAGGGAGAATAAGATCCAACAAGAGAGTAAAGTTAGTACAGGAAAATCGAATGCAACTAGAAGCAATCGGGACAAAAGTAGAGCTCCTCAGGCACTATTGAAAATCGTGCATCGAATCCCGACTGAAGGAGATTATGTTCAGCCAAGAGTGTATGCAATGATTAGAGAGGATACTTTTGAGCCCGTAGGCTCTTCTGGTAAGTGTTAATTTGTTAAGTTTTCATATGAGTTTAGTTTTGGTGACTGGGATGTATGTGGTTAGCGGGGAAATTTTGAGGACAAAATTTCTTAAGGAGGAGAGAATTGTAACATCCCAAAAATGGCCTAGTTGAAATTGCATATGTAGTGGACATTTAAAGGGGTAATTTGGTAATTGGTAAATGAATTTGGGTTTAATTAAGGATTTATAAGAGTTTTATTAAAGATAAAAGAAATGGAAGAAAGTCAAAGAAGTGGAATATAAGGTCCAATGAGAGATGGACATGTGGATGGGTAGGAGAGTGTGACGCGCGCCGAACCCCGTGGCGCCCCGACGGCCCGCTTTAGGGCGATCGGGATGAGGTTCATTGGAAACTTGTAATGTACTTACAAGTGCATCTATTTTTGGCAAGAAGGAGGTTTCATGGAGTTGCCACCAATAGAACATTGGGAAAGTTCATCTCGCCTCAGTGAGCCTATGACGGCGCATATTATCCATTTTGGGCAAACCAAAGGGGTCTTGGAGGCATTCACCCCAATAATAACCCTATAGAGCCTAGGATTGTAAATTGAGTCTTTTGGTGAGACACAAGAGGTGTCTTGGAGATCCCATTCCAATGAAACATCGAAATGGACCTCGCGCCTCATTGAGCCCAAAGACTAGAGATAGGTTCGAGACTTCTTATTTATTCGTACCTTGATTAATTTTACAATTAAGTTTTGAATTTATTATTTCACTCTCTTTCCACACGATGCAATTAATTAAAAGGCACAATCATTCACATCAAAAGCGATAAATAAAAATAACATTAAGATAACGCACATAAAAATAAATTACAATAAAACTAGGGGTGGAATACAACCCCCGTTGTAAATAAAATACAAATCATGCATAAGTCGGGATATTCATTAATGATGAGGACATTGGTCCTAGATATATTTATTATCAAAAAGCAATTTTTTATGTGATGAATTTATTGGATAAAATAGGAATTTGGTCCTTGATTTTACGAAAATTATCAAATTGATTGCTATAAAACTCTTAGCCATTTTTATTAACGCGACAAAGAACAATTTTACACAGGGAAATAAATAAATAAACATAACAATAACAACCATAATGCAATTAATAAAATGATAAATACTAAAACTAATAATAAAACTAGCAATAATAATAATAAAAATAATAAGCAGAAAAATAAAGAATAATAAACCTACAATAAATACCAAACAAATAATAATGAGGGTTAAAGGAATAAACCGGGTAGAAACCCTTGGATTTGGGTGGCCATCATCATCCTCAAACTCATAACCCATCCAAAATGATTAAACGATATCTCACAAAAACAAAAAAACACATTAGTACCAAAGAATTCAGAATTAGAATAAAATAAAAAAAAAAACTAATAAAGGAGTTTTGAAGATAAGAATGAATGAAAATAAAGAAAACAAATGAAAATTGTTTGAAAAAATAAGGAAAGCTCAGGGACGGCCGTTCAGGCGTTACTGACGGGCGTGGAAAATGTGACCTGCGGGAAGTGAAGTGCGCTGCATATGTCCCGTCCCTTGAGTAAGGGATGGGCGTCGGCAGCCGCACTGCCCGTCGGTCACCCCCTGTTTCTCAAAAAAAGGCAAAAAATAGATTTTTCACAAAAAAATATTTATTTTAGATAAAAAATTTAAAAGAAATGCAAATAATTAAGTTCAATCAACCAAACGTCAGATCTGTAATATTTACCCTCGGATTATACTTTTTTGGATGAGTGAAGGATAGTTTTCGGTCCTGCGCAGGTTCACAAAGATCGAATAAAAATCAAGACAAGAGAATTTATATTTCTTGCTTGAAAATTACAGCGATTCAAGTTTTGGAATTGATTAATCGATTTGACTTTATTCCTCAATTTGACCTGATTCCTCAAAATAAGTTTTTGAAAAATAGAAAATAAAATAAATGATGAAAAGAGTTTTTGTGGAAATCAAAAAGAACCTTGGAGAAAATACTGAA
The DNA here is from genome assembly GCA_947683425.1 of Excoecaria cochinchinensis. NCBI lineage: Eukaryota > Viridiplantae > Streptophyta > Magnoliopsida > Malpighiales > Euphorbiaceae > Excoecaria > Excoecaria cochinchinensis. The sequence continues at coordinate 790,221 of CANTUQ010000021.1, read as the reverse complement.
AAAAATTATAGTGGAAAACCCTTCAGAATTGTCCAACCCCCCAAATTGGTTTTTTTTTCTTTATATAAAAAAATAGAATCCTTTTTCCTGGTAGGACTAGGAAATCGACCGACGGGCGTCTGAAGCTCGCCGACGGGCGTCGGTTAAAAAGTATTCTTTTCCAACTAGGATAAGAAAAGAATCGACGGGGGTCTGAAGCCCTCCGACGGGCGTCGGTTAAAAAGAACCTTTTCCTACTAGGATTAGGAAATAACCGACGGGCATCTGAAACTCACTAACGGGAGTCGGTTGAAAGGGCTCGTGCAGTCATTGGCCTCACCGATGGCCCATCTCTCGTAGTGAGAGACGGATTTTCTCAGCTACCGACGGGCGTCCTTCCACCGACGGGTAAGCCGTCCCGGTACAGACCGAGGCTGTGCTCTCTCTAGATCCTACTGCTGGAATTGCACCTGAGCATACCCATCTAGGAAGGGCTGTGTGTAAACTGTCATGAATCACAGCGTATCCAAGATAACCCCTCCTAACTCCCTGAATGCATTGCCCTGTCGAAGGGTCCGATCCGTAGCGGCAGTCTCCATACCCTTTAATCTATCATCAGCATGCTCTCTAAACTCTCTGATAGACCGGGTAATGGGAGGTATCTCACCCTGCAGCCCCTGAACTCTGAGCCTGAGAGTGTCCACTGTCTCATCTACCATCTGTAGAGATGCATCTACTCTCTGAGCCGTCTAATCTTGGGATGCTCCCACCTCCTGCCTCAGCTGCTCCATGAGCCTGGCCTGCTCCTGGATAACACCCTGCTGCTGGTCTAGTCTCTCCAATATGGCCCTATCCCACTCTCCGAGCTGCTCTAAAAGGATCCTGTCCCTCTCCTCCTGTCTACGCTCGAGGGACGTGAACATGGAGGAAATGACTGTCATGAAATCTGGCTGTGCTGCTGGAGGTGGGGCTAGCTCCAATGTATGTTCTGGCGGTGGATCTGTAGAGATAGATGCCCCCGGGTCCCCCCTGGCATAAGGATGAAACCTCTCGGATGGTCTAGGGGCTATCCGCTGCACTCTCGGAGGGGTAGGACTCCGTACCCTCGGTGCTGGAGGAGTAGCGTGTCACACCCCACAAGTGACTTATTTGGAAATTAGAATTTTAATTGGACAATTAAGGGTAATTTGGTATTTTTATTTGAGGTAAGTGAATTAAATTGCAAGAATTATATGTAACTAGATGGAAGATTTTATTCTAGTGAGTAAAGAGTAATTTAATAGGGACCTATTAGAATTATGAGGATCAAATTGTAAAAGAGGAATTAGTGGATTAAGTGGATTGTGAAGCTGTGCATGTGTGCCATGTGGTGAGTGTGAGTGTGTGTACGTGGTGAGGGAAAGGAGAAGTCTGAGAAAATTTAGTTAGTTGGAAAACAAAGGACTGAAAAAGTTTTCTCTTTCTTTTCTGGTTCTCTCTCACGTAAACCACATTCTGCCCTTTTCTTCATTTTTCTGTTCTTTCTATCATCTGCATGTGTGTTTCTGTTGAGGAACTAAGGTTTTTGGATGTTTAGAAGCTTCAGAAGGTAAGTGGCAGTAGTTTCTGGGTTCTTTTGGTTGAATCTCTTTCTGTTTCTTCCTTGGGTTTTAGAGATTCTGTTTTGGATTAATGATAGTGGTTTTATCTGTTGCAAGCATCTGAGGATAAAAGAAAAGAGAAAGGAAAAGGGAAGATTGTGGATTGAAGAATTCAGTGGACGTTTTTGGGACTTCAGTAACAGGTTTGGGAGTGTGTCTGTCTTGCTCATTTTTGGATCCAGATTGCAGTTTTGTTGCTAATATAGTTATGTGTGTTGGAATATTGAAATGCATGAGTTATGTAGTGTTCTATACATGATTACAGTAGGAAAAGAATGGTGATGAATTTGCAATTGAGATGTTTATACATGTATTTGAATGTGAAACTTTGGTTAGTGACTCTCTCTCTGTTTGTTACTGTGAATATATGATAATGTAAAAATGTGAGTGAACTTACTGTAAATGTGCTCAGAAGACTTAAAGGTACGTATTTGCATAATTATTGCATGAAAAATGGATTTAGACAAACTGGGGATTGAGTTTTGGTTGTACTCTGTTTTCACGATTTTTCTGGGTTTTGATGTTTTCTGGAAATTCTGAACTTTAGTTTTGGGAAGAAGAAGAGTGTGAGAAGAAGATCACGAGACGTGATGGAGCGTCACGCCGTGACCCTCTTCCCTGAGGAAGGTCACGCGACGTGATGGGGCATCACGCCGTGATCCCCTTCCCCTTGGGAAGTCGCGACGTGATGTAGCATCACGCCTCGCGACCTCGCCTGTATTCCCTGCGTGTCACGAGACAGGTTTCATGACCTCTCTCTTCCTCTCCTCACAGGCGTCACGAGACGTGACTGATGGTCACGCCATGACCGCCTGTTCTTGCTTGCTGTTTTGCATGGTGCTCGCGTGAAGCCAGAGTCACGAGACGTGACTGGCTTCTGCTTGCTGCCCTATTTTTCCTAAAAGCATGATTTTGAACTTCCGATTTTAAGGGTTTTACACTGCATGACAACTAATTAGTTTTAAAATCTGGATTGTATTTTAATAATTGCATAATATTGGGTTTTGAATACATGATTAATAATATTAATATACATGGATTATTTCAAGATGAATTATAAGTTCATATTACATCCAGTAATTAATATTTGGATATATGTATATGTTTCTGATTTTGATCAATGTACATGAATATATGAATTGTTGAGTTGTATTCTTTAAGCCTGAATAAGTCATAGTAGTGGATAAGTAAGCGCTTACTTAGGTCAGTGTGTGTGTGCAGCTGCTATATGATAAAACGCTATACGTGGGTCCGTTTGGATCCTTGTTCGATCCTGTATGGGTCTATATGGATTTAAATGCGAGACTTCGGTCTCTATATGAAAAGTACATATTTGAGACTCATGTCTCTATATGCTTGGGATACTGTGTTCTATCAGTATCCAATTGACCGCATCCACTTCTAGAGAGTATTTTTAGACTAATCAGGCTATTTATTGAAATGTGTTGCATATGTTGAGATGTATTTCTGGACATGGTTACAAGTATATAATGTATATGAATTCTTGCATAGCTTTATATCACACCTTGAATCTGTATACTTGAAATGATGAGCATTATGAATTGAATACTTAATTGCTTGTAATGTATATATATTTATGCATGTCAAGTAAGAAATTTAGAGACATGTTTACATGTGATTTGATGCCTTGCTTTTGAATCATTAGTTTATTATTGTATAAATATTGTATATGTATATTGTATGTCTGTTTTGTTCCTCCCCACTAAGCGTTATCGCTTAGCACGGGCTCTTTTCCCGTGCAGGTGGCGAGTTTAGCTTGGAGTAAGATATCTGCAGGTCGGCCACTAGGAGTCTTTTTGGATGAAGTTGTTATATTTTTGATGTCTTCCGCTGTAGTTTTGTATATGGCTTGTGTATAGCAAAATGAATCTTTTGTAAAGGAACAAGTATAGTATTCGTTTGTATATGTATATTTGCTTACGAGCCCTTTTTGTAAATGGATAGTGATATATATTTATATGTTAAAGGTTTTACTATAAACGCTTTAAGAGTTTCTTTATATATATTATCTTTTATTTTATTTATTTGTATGCTATTTGAATTTGTATATGTGTTCGCCCGCGTGGCACTCCGGTATCCTTCCAACGGGGATGGCGGGGTGTTACAGCTTGGTATCAGAGCCCAGGTTTGGTGGTTCTGGGTTATGTTGTGATTGTTTGAGTATAGAGTCGAGTCTATGCATGAGAGTCAGTTTTATATAGTGGCCTAATGCAGATGTCGTGTTTTGTGTAGTGTTTGTATGGAGTCGGATCCAAGTGAGTATATGGGCGACACCATGAGTAGTGCCAATGTGAGTCGTGGAGGGAATCCAGTTAGAAGAGATGATCCAGTTAGACAAGATAGACATGAGCGGGAACCTGCACCAGCTGAGGGTGCAAATAGAGGTGTTGCTTTTGATCCAGCGTTAGTTCAGGGGTTATTGCAAGTGGTTGATAGGTTGACTGCACCTAAGGCTCCAACTGAGTTGTTAAGAAAGAGAGGAGCAGAAGACTTTCATGGGACTGCCTTAGATGAATTCGATGTGGCTGAGTTTTGGCTCAAGAGAGTAGGTAGGATTTTACAAGAGATTAGATGTCCCGCAGATCAGAGAGCTTCTTGTGCAATATCGTTGCTCCAAGGACCAGCATATGATTGGTGGGAACTTGTGATGAGGAATCCTCAGCGACCAGCTGAGCTAACATGGGATTATTTCAAGCAAGAATTTGAGCAAAAGTATATAACAAAGGCTTACCAAGAAGCAAAGTGGAGAGAGTTCATTAGCCTGAAGCAGAGGGGAATGACTGTTAGTGAATATGACAAGGAATTCAACAGGTTGAGTAAGTATGTGCCCGAGCAGTTGTTGACTGGTGAGTTCAGATGTAGACATTTTCTTGAGGGACTTCGTGAGGTGTACCGAGGTCCTTTGTCTGCAATGGTAGTCTTGCAGCCAGTTGGATATTATCAGCTTGTGGCTGCAGCAATGAAGTTAGAGGAGTCTGAGGAGATTAAACAGAAGATGGCACAGAAGAGGAGAGCACCAGAAGGAGGAGTTGCAAGTAATAAGAAGGCAAAGGGTACTCCAGTCGAGCAAGGAAATAGAGGGTCAGTTCAGGTACCTTCAGAAGTTGGAAGTGTGGCACCGCATGCTACCAAGGGAAACCGAGCACCAGAATGTGAGCATTGTCATAGGTACCATTGGGGTACGTGTCGCAAGATCACCGGAGCCTGTTTCAAGTGCGGAAGTATGGAGCATCGTTTTGCATTGTGCCCTGATCGACAAGTGGACCAGAACCAGCAAGAGAGTAAAAGATCCAATGTCATTCAAAGCAATCGTGAAGGAAGTAGACATCCGAGAGCACCATCTGAGACGGTGCAACGACCGGGTGCTACAGAAGATCATGCTAGGCATCGGGCATATGCTATGACTGCTGAGAATGTGATGGTTGCTGCAGGACCTTCGGGTAAGTGTTTATATGTTAAGTTTTGTTTCGATTCGATTTTGGATAAGCAAGGAAATTTCGAGGATGAAATTTTCTTAAGGGGGAGAGAGTTGTCACACCCCACAAGTGACTTATTTGGAAATTAGAATTTTAATTGGACAATTAAGGGTAATTTGGTATTTTTATTTGAGGTAAGTGAATTAAATTGCAAGAATTATATGTAACTAGATGGAAGATTTTATTCTAGTGAGTAAAGAGTAATTTAATAGGGACCTATTAGAATTATGAGGATCAAATTATAAAAGAGGAATTAGTGGATTAAGTGGATTGTGAAGCTGTGCATGTGTGCCATGTGGTGAGTGTGAGTGTGTGTACGTGGTGAGGGAAAGGAGAAGTCTGAGAAAATTTAGTTAGTTGGAAAACAAAGGACTGAAAAAGTTTTCTCTTTCTTTTCTGGTTCTCTCTCACGTAAACCACATTCTGCCCTTTTCTTCATTTTTCTGTTCTTTCTATCATCTGCATGTGTGTTTCTGTTGAGGAACTAAGGGTTTTGGATGTTTAGAAGCTTCAGAAGGTAAGTGGCAGTAGTTTCTGGGTTCTTTTGGTTGAATCTCTTTCTGTTTCTTCCTTGGGTTTTAGAGATTCTGTTTTGGATTAATGATAGTGGTTTTATCTGTTGCAAGCATATGAGGATAAAAGAAAAGAGAAAGGAAAAGGGAAGATTGTGGATTGAAGAATTCAGTGGACGTTTTTGGGACTTCAGTAACAGGTTTGGGAGTGTGTCTGTCTTGCTCATTTTTGGATCTAGATTGCAGTTTTGTTGCTAATATAGTTATGTGTGTTGGAATATTGAAATGCATGAGTTATGTAGTGTTCTATACATGATTACAGTAGGAAAAGAATGGTAATGAATTTGCAATTGAGATGTTTATACATGTATTTGAATGTGAAACTTTGGTTAGTGACTCTCTCTCTGTTTGTTAATGTGAATATATGATAATGTAAAAATGTGAGTGAACTTACTGTAAATGTGCTCAGAAGACTTAAAGGTACGTATTTGCATAATTATTGCATGAAAAATGGATTTAGACAAACTGGGGGTTGAGTTTTGGTTGTACTCTGTTTTCACGATTTTTCTGGGTTTTGATGTTTTCTGGAAATTCTGAACTTTAGTTTTGGGAAGAAGAAGAGTGTGAGAAGAAGATCACGAGACGTGATGGAGCGTCAAGCCGTGACCCTCTTCCCTGAGGAAGGTCACGCGATGTGATGGGGCATCACGCCGTGATCCCCTTCCTCTTGGGAAGTCGTGATGTGATGTAGCATCACGCCTCGCGACCTCGCCTGTATTCCCTGCGTGTCACGAGACAGGTTTCGTGACCTCTCTCTTCCTCTCCTCACAGGCGTCACGAGACGTGACTGATGGTCACGCCGTGACCGCCTGTTCTTGCTTGCTGTTTTGCGTGGTGCTCACGTGAAGCCAGAGTCACGAGACGTGACCAGTGGTCACGACGTGACTGGCTTCTGCTTGCTGCCCTATTTTTCCTAAAAGCATGATTTTGAACTTCCGATTTTAAGGGTTTTACACTGCATGACAACTAATTAGTTTTAAAATCTGGATTGTATTTTAATAATTGCATAATATTGGGTTTTGAATACATGATTAATAATATTAATATACATGGATTATTTCAAGATGAATTATAAGTTCATATTACATCCAGTAATTAATATTTGGATATATGTATATGTTTCTGATTTTGATCAATGTACATGAATATATGAATTGTTGAGTTGTATTCTTTAAGCCTGAATAAGTCATAGTAGTGGATAAGTAAGCGCTTACTTAGGTCAGTGTGTGTGTGCAGCTGCTATATGATAAAACGCTATACGTGGGTCCGTTTGGATCCTTGTTCGATCCTGTATGGGTCTATATGGATTTAAATGCGAGACTTCGGTCTCTATATGAAAATTACATGTTTGAGACTCATGTCTCTATATGCTTGGGATATTGTGTTCTATCAGTATCCAATTGACCGCATCCACTTCTAGAGAGTATTTTTAGACTAATCAGGCTATTTGTTGAAATGTGTTGCATATGTTGAGATGTATTTCTGGACATGGTTACAAGTATATAATGTATATGAATTCTTGCATAGCTTTATATCACACCTTGAATCTATATACTTGAAATGATGAGCATTATGAATTGAATACTTAATTGCTTGTAATGTATATATATTTATGCATGTCAAGTAAGAAATTTAGAGACATGTTTACATGTGATTTGATGCCTTGCTTTTGAATCATTAGTTTATTATTGTATAAATATTGTATATGTATATTGTATGTCTGTTTTGTTCCTCCCCACTAAGCGTTATCGCTTAGCACGGGCTCTTTTCCCGTGCAGGTGGCGAGTTTAGCTTGGAGCAAGATATCTGCAGCTAGGAGTCTTTTTGGATGAAGTTGTTATATTTTTGATGTCTTCCGCTGTAGTTTTGTATATGGCTTGTGTATAGCAAAATGAATCTTTTGTAAAGGAACAAGTATAGTATTCGTTTGTATATGTATATTTGCTTACGAGCCCTTTTTGTAAATGGATAGTGATATATATGTATATGTTAAAGGTTTTACTATAAACGCTTTAAGAGTTTCTTTATATATATTATCTTTTATTTTATTTATTTGTATGCTATTTGAATTTGTATATGTGTTCGCCCGCGTGGCACTCCGGTATCCTTCCAACGGGGATGGCGGGGTGTTACATAGCGAACAGCTCGTCCATAGTGAACTCCACCCCTATCTCAGAAGGTGTACGAGGCTGCTCCTCTTCTGGCTGCTACTGTGGAGGCTGCTCCTCCTGATAGACTGGATACTGGGGTGGCTGGTCCTCCTAGTACTGTGGCTGTGGAGGCTGTACCTCAGGCTGCCCCTGTTGGTGCTCTAACGAGGGAAGTCCGAATGCCCGTCTGGTCTCATGAATGGTGAGGAGTCTGTATGTCTCGGCCTGCCCCTGTATCTGTACCACCATGCCCATCGTGATAGCGGATAGGGCATCTACATACATGCTCTCCTCTAGAGCCTGCCCAAAGATCCTTGGACGAATGCCCAATCCTAATAATAATCTGGTGATCACCCCACCAACATAGACCACCGGGGCTGCCCCCCTAGACACTCTCACTAGGTTAGCCAACATCTCGTGGCTAATACTAAGCCGCTGACCGGCCACCATGGCCCATAAGCTCCATATCTCTGCAGCATTCAGTGACCCTGGGTTACTAGCCCGTCCCAAGTAGGAGCTGGATAATACTCTGTGGAGGTATCGGAGGGCCTGAGATATGAGCATCGTACTCTTCACCGTATCATGGTCATACGGCACTCCCGGTAAAGCAATGACTGCCCAGTGGTGGTGTTGGACCACTCTCTGGGGCACCATAACATTCTGCTCAGAAGGAAGCCCCATGGCATGTGCAAAATGCTGGCGCGTGATAGAGTAATGATGGCCCTCTATCATAAACTGTATAATGCCCTCCTCTGTATCTGACCTCTGAAACCCTCGATACTTCAAGGTGGCAAGAAACTACCTCACCATCTTTGCGTAGGTCGAAAAGGCTAGGGTCAGGAACTCGGTCCACCCAGCACTCGCCATCAAGGCATCAACCTCGTCTGCCATCCCCAGGGCCTCAAGGAATGGCCTGGAGATAAAATGGCTGGCTCGAAAGTCCACTCGTGCTAATAGTCTATATCTCTCCCTAGCCTCGGGAGTCATCCAATCGGGGGCCTGTAGCTCGGGCTGGTCACGCGGAGCACGTCATCATGGCGGCATCCTGGAAAGAAGGCAAACAATTAGTTTAACATTATGGTCGCAAATGGGACTAATTTCGTAGATAGAAAATTGGGCAGCATCCCAGCAAGGATGTGCCCTGCCAGAAAAATTAAAAATTTGGGCAGCATCCCGGCAGGGATGTGCCCGACCTCCTGCATAAGAAGACAAAAATAAAGGACAGGCCTCAGGCCTCAAGCAACAGCTCATTATTATTTTAATGAAAAGCATATTAGACTATTTGGGCTAACTTATGCAAATTAAACCATTTTATTTGCACACTTAAAATCAAACGGCATTTAAAGAGTATATTAACTAGGGAAGAGGGTCTAAACAAGTAAAAGCAGTACTAAAAATATAAATAGCTAAACAATATTCATATTGTGTTAAACTAAAAAAACAACATTTAAATAATAAAAGAAAGAAAGAAAATCATTCAAAACAAATTAAACTATCCCAATAGTAGAGTACAAGAGAGTTAAATTTCACTTACAACAAGTAAAAAGGGAGAAAAGTTGGCTACTGACCTGGAATTGCAGAAAGATGAAACTCGATGAAACTCTAAGAAAATTACTTCGGGAGATGCACAACGATGCGAGGGTAAATGGGGTGCAATCAAAATGCAAAAAGGCGCAAAAATGATGAAAATATGAAGAAAAAATGAAAATTGGGCGCTGGTGAATAGGAAAACGAAGAGGAAGAAGAGAAAGGAAACTGTTAGCCCGTCAGTCTGACAAGCTTATATAGATTTTCATGACCGACGGGCGTCCCGTCACCAGGAGCGAGCGACGAGCTGACCGTCTGTCGCTCCAGATTCCCCTCATTAAATGCAATAAATGTGTGTGATATGTAATGATGACTCTGCCAGGTGGACAATGACAGATGGGCAAGCCGTCTGAAGTGAGGGACGGGTAGACCGTCTGTGGGGCTTTTTTATAAATTTCACTCTTTTTCTTGGGATCCGTGCCTTTTCTTCTATTTTTACCTTGTAGCAGCTTCTTTTCTCCAGTTTTTCCTTATTTCCTTGCCTTATTTCCTTCACTGACCACAAATTCTAACTCTCAAAGAATGACTTCTCCTCTTCTTCAGAAAATGTACCGTATTTTAGACGACACTCATACTTGGGAAAATAGCACCCTTATTCCACTTTCTGGGCTAAAATTTTTACGAAGGGCCAAAATAGACCACAACCTCCTTCTGGCTGCAACCCACTTATGGGATCCCCGCTTCCATGTTTTCAAATTCTCTTATCAAGAATTGTGCCCCCTGCCTGAGGAACTTGCCGCTATTGTCGGAACATGGTACCCTTCTAATACTCTGCCTTGCGTTTCCCATTGTGGGCTGGTTCAGAATCGAGGTATTGCTCTATCCTTGGGTATACCCCCTTCTGAAGCCGCTCGCTTGGTTCCTCTGGGTTCCACATTCCCCTTGGGCCCGCTGATTGAAGCACTAGACAGATTTTTTGATGTTCCCTCTTACCATGCAAGTGTCGTATTTCTGTTCTGCATGATGGAGTACTTAACTGCAACCTCGGAGGAGTTGATTGGCGATCCTCGTTTATTTGGGATTCTGGATGATTTTCACCACGGGCTGACTCCTTTCCCACTTATTCTGGCTGGGACTATCTTGGGCTTGGACTCTGTTTGTTCCGGGTCCACTACTTCATTCACTGGAAGCCCCTTATTACTCCAGGTACGTCATTATTTGAAAGGTAGTGCGGGGGTGTTTGGCATTGCTTTTGGAAGGCCAAAAAGCTGCTTTTTTTATAAAAAGATGATTATGGAATAAAAATAAGTGTTTGGTAAATACTGATTTTAGAAAAATTAATTTTCTGAAAAGTGAAAAAAACTGCTTTTCAGAGAAGCTGTAAATTGAAGCTTTTCAGAAAAACTAATTTTCAGCTTTTAAGGGCAGTAGATTTAATCTTTTTCTTAGACAAAAATATCCCTTATTTTATTTCATAATGACAAATAAGTGAAAATTATTATTATTATTTAGTGAGATTTTGAATATGATATATTAAAATTTATATATATATATCATTTTTTATTTTTTTATTTTAAAAAGCCATTTTTAATTATATCATTTACCAAACAGTTGACAACTGTTTTTGATTTTATAAGTCATTTTAAATTTTATTTACCAAACAGTTATCTACTTTTCGATATACAGCTTTTTGAAATACAATTTTTTTCAATAGAAAAAGCTGTTTTCATAAGTTTTGCCAAACTAGCCCTGCGTCTCTTGTGGATTTTCACACTAGCTTTTCTTGGCGAGAAGTGCGTCCTTTTGGATTTTCACACAACCCTATGCCTTATTTTTGCCTGAAGTAAATCCAACTTACTCCAGCGGCCTTTTTTTTTTTTTTTTTTTTAGATATGGTTGCAAGAAAAACTAAAGTTGCTATCAGAACCACCTCCCCGAGTCATTGCTAAATATTCTCCCAGGCATTTCCTTCTATGTCAAAGGCTGTACTCATTCGCGACTCCTGACGAGGGCATTGCCAGATTTGGTGAAGTATCAGACGAGGATATTGACTTTATGTGTGCTTGGCTTCCCTTGTCTGGTGTGGTCATCGATGGATCTTCGGGGTGTGTTCCCTTATGCGGGCTTCGTCAAGCCACTTTTTACATTACTGCCCGGTGTGTTCGTCAGCTTGGGATGACTCAGGATGTGGTGAGGGCTCCCCTATCCTTCAGAGGCGAAGTTCTTTCTGCAGCTTTTGCTTCTCGTTATCATGAGCTCTGGAGTCAACTTCCAGTGAAAACTATCATACCTTGCTTCGGTACTCACTCTGTCACTTCTACCAGTGAATACAGGAGATGGGTGCTTAGTTTAGCATCTGACAACAAGACACGACGACTTAGGCATTTGGCTGGCGAGGGCAGTAGTAGAGAATAGTTTAGCTTAATTTTATACGCCTTTTGAGCATCATGTTTCTTTTTTAAAACAGAACTAGAAAACGATGTAAATGAACAAATGAAGTTTTATTTCATTTCACGATGTTGTGTACATTTCCGCAAGATTTCGACACACATGATCACTATTTGTCACTAATTCAATTATGCAAACCACATTTGCTCATGGAACCAAATTTAGCCAAATTTTGATAGCATCAAACTCCTGTTACCAATCAGCCCTTTCGAGTTTCTTGATTGGATATTTTCTCTCAAGCCTCTAATTTTTGCCCAGGATGCCTTTTTTCGGTTTTCACCCTGACGAGGCACCCAGTTTTAGCAAGGCCACCCTTTTTCGATTTTTGACCCGCGGGGCATTTATTCTCTTGTTTTTATTTTATAGCCTTTAGCCATGGAACCTTTTGAGTCTATCGATGTTGATCGGTTCCTTGAATTCATTGCCATCGCTATCCGATAGAATTGCGGCTCCTTTCGATAACAGCTTCTTGAGGAGAAATGGTCCTTCCCAGGTTGGTCTGAACTTTCCTCTGATATCCGGTACACCTGGTCTCATCTGCTTGAACACTAAGTCCCCTTCCTTCAACGGGTGCTTCTTGACCTTCTTTCCAAGGGACTGGGCTAGTCTCTTCTAATAGATCTGGTTGTGGTAATAAGCTTTCAACCTATTTTCATCCAGCATGTTCAGGTGTTGCTACCTATGTCGTGCCCATTCAGCTTCTGGAATCTTGGCTTCCGCAACCACTCTTAATGATTTGAGTTCAACTTCAACTGGCAGTACCGCCTCTGTCCCATAACCAAAGAGTATGGCATAGCCCCTGTAGACGTTCTGATGGTTGTTCTATACCCCCATAGAGCAAAAGGCAACTTCTCCGCCCAATCTTTATAGTTCTGCACCATTTTAGCCAGAATCTTCTTTATATTATTATTAGTAGCTTCTATTGCCCCGGTGGCTTGAGGGCGATATAGAGATGACTTGTGGTGCTCAATGCCGTACTTTTGGAACAGTCTCTTTATTTCAGCCATGAACTAGACTCTATTGTCAGATACCACGTGGTGTGGAAGGCCATACCTACAAATCAAATTCTTCTCGATAAACTTAGCCATATCCCAAGCGTCAATCTTTTTAAAGGATATAGCTTCTACCCACTTGGTAAAGTAGTCAATGGCGACAATGATGTATCTATGTCCATTGGAGGCTGTAGGCCAAATTTTGCCAATGATATCAATTCCCCAAGCTATGAACGGCCATGGTGACGTAAGACTGTGCAACTCTGAGATGGGTAAATGCCTTAAGTCTGCGTACTGCTGACATAACTGACACTACTTTACACACTTCGAGCAATCATTATCCATGGCAAGCTAGAAAAACCCTTGCCTCATGATCTTTTTGGCCAACGTCAAACCGTTCTTATAGGCCCCACATATGCCGGCGTGAGTTTCTTCCATTACCCTTTTAGCCTCTTTCTCATCCAGGCACCTCAACTGGATACCATCAGCCTGTCGCTTGTACAAAGTGCCATCTATACAGATGAACTGAGTAGACAACTTGTGAATCATCTTCTGATCTTTTTCTGTAGCTTCCTCGGGAAAGGTCGCATTCTCTAGATAGTTCATAATGTTGTAATACCAGGGCTTCCCATTTGCTACATCTATTTCTGTTACTGACTATGACTCGAAACTAGGTCTATCAGAGCTAGAAATCAACACTAGCTTCATGATTACCCCTTCTGGATTGTCCCACATTGACACCAAAGTGGCGAGCGCGTCAGCCAATTGGTTCTCGTCCCTTGGGATGAAATGGAACGCGCACACCTCAAACTGACCACTCAGATCTTTCAAGTACTTAACTTATAGCATTAGCCTTTCTTCCTTAATAGCCCGTTCACCTCGAATTTGATTGATCACCAGGGATGAGTCTCCGAATACCTCAACGCTCTTTGCCCCCAAGGCTAATAATGCTTCCAGCCTGAAAGCGCACGCTTCATACTCAGCCTCATTGTTGGTCGCCTTGAACCTTAGCTTCTTTGCCAAAGGGAGTTTTTCATTCTCCGGGGTCGTCAGGATAAGTCCTACTCCTGCCCCCTTGTGGTTCACAGCTCTGTCAAAGTGTAGCTCCCAACCTTGAACTGCAATAGCTGCCACATCCTCATCTGGGAAGTTGAACTCATAGGAGTCCCCTTGAATTGGGTGTTTTACCACCGCACGCCCCTTGATGGTTTTTCGAGTAACATACTCTACATCAAACTCTTGTAGCAGCAACAACCACCTGCCCATTTTCCCTACTAAGGATGGTGCTTCTTGCAAGTATCTTAAGGGATTCTGCTTCGCCACCGCTTGCAACTTGTAAGAGTGGAAATAATGTCTCAATTTCTTAGAGGCCAAGATTACCGCAAGACAGATCCTCTCTATTTCAGCGTACTTAACCTCGTACTCCAAGAATTTCTTACTCAAGTAGTAAACAGCAAATTCCACCCCGAACTCATCCTCTTAGGCCATCATGGTGCCTACAGAACTATCCTCTATGGCTAGGTACAAAATCAGGGGTTCACTTGGCTGTGGCGGTCTCAACACCGGCGGATTCAACAAGTACTCTCTGATGGTATCGAAGGCCTTTTGGCAATCCTCGTTTCATATTAGAGGCTGATTTTTCCTGAGGAGTTTAAAGATTGGTTCACAAATTGAAGTTAATTTGGTGATGAATCTACTGACATATTGCAATTTGCCCAAGAAACTCCTTACATCTTTTTCCTTCTGAGGCACCGGCATCTCTCTGATGGCCTTAACCTTGTCTGGGTCAATCTCAATTCCCCTCTGGCTAACCACATGTACCAGCAACTTCCTCGATGTGACCCCGAAGATACACTTCTTAGGGTTTAACCGCAAGTTGTACTTATTTATCCTCTAGAAGAACTTTTCCAACGCTTCAAAGTGGCTTTCTCGGGTGGCTGATTTGATCATCATATCATCGACATACACTTCCACCTCTTTATGGATCAAGTCTTTTAGGATTTTTGTTGCCATCCTCTGGTAAGTGGCTCCAGCATTTTTAAGGCTGAAAGGCATTACCCTGTATGCATAAGTTCCCCATTCCGTAATGAAAGCCGTCTTGATCTGGTCAATTATCTTATTGAGATTCTGATTGTAACCCGCATAACCATCCCCAAAGCTATACATCTCACAATCGGTAGCGCTGTCTATCAATACATCTATGTGGGGTAATGGAAAATCATCTTTCGGGCAGGCCTTATTCAGATCTCGGTAATCCACACATACCCTTACTTTACCGTTTTTTTTGGCCACAGGGACGGCATTGGCCAACCGGGTCGGATACTGCACCTCAACTAGGAATTTGGCCTCGATCTGTTGGCAAATTTTCTCCTTTACCTTATCTGCCCATTCCGGCCTGAGTCTTCTCAACTTCTGCTTTACGGGTTTATGATCTGGATACGTCAGAATAGTGTGTTCTGCGATTTCTCGATCAATTCCTGGCATGTCTTCGTAGGTCCAGGCAAATACTTTTTCATATTTTTTTAATATTCTCTCAAATTTTTCTGGCTCTTTAGGAGTTATATTTGATGCTATCAGAATTTCTTTTGGATTTTCCGTGGTTCCAAGATTAAACGAGGTATCATCAGTTGAGTCAATGTCAAATATGAATGGATTATGATCATGATCATGCATGAGGAAATCATCAGAAACATCGCACAAATAAGCAAAATTGTTCACTTTATTAATAAAATTGAAATTGTCATTAACATTATTGAAAAGCTCAGGAATGAAAAAACAATCTAAACTAGCTTCTTCTTCTTCCTCCGATGGTGCATCTGCTGCAGTTGACGGCCCTGCGTCGCTTTGGTTCTTCGCAAGCTCCTCGGTCATCTCTTGAACGGCTTCCTCCATCTTTGCTTTCCCTTTCAGCTGGGTGATTATCATCTTCTCAGTGATCACTTCTTCGGGCATGTCACGGTCCCAAATCGTCTTATTGGTCATGATTTCTTCATCCCAAAAGCCCTCTACTGGCTTGATCAATCTAATGTCCCGGTCATAGACATCATTAAAGACCTCAAACCCTGGCATTATTCTCCCGTCTAACCATTACGGTTCAGCTTCCCCTGTGTAAGCACTTACTGCGGTTGTCGGCAATAAAACTTTTCTGAAAATGGGGAATTTCCATCTCTGACTTTTCACCCCTTTTTACAGCACCAGTATAACCCAAACCTCTTCTGTCCTTCTGACCTTTGGTAGTAATGGCCGTTGGCACCCCCTAAGACTTCTTTCCCAATCTCGCACCAGGGAGGAACGACATCTTCTTCATCAAGCTCAACACTTGCGGAGTTTCTCCCATCCACTCTTCATTCCCTATCACATCAACATGAAACCCACTGAATGGCTGCCTTGCAATCTCCAAAATCGAAACCTGATTCTCCCGTGCAGCCCTTATGGTTCCGACTTGACCTTCGTGGGGTATCTTTACCATTTGATGAAGTGTAGAAGGGACTCCACCCAACTTGTGAAACCACGGCCTACCCAAAAGAGCTGAAAAGTTGGCAGGTATAGTTAGCACTACAAACTCCACTTCAGATTCCACCGGCCCCATCTTTACTATTGCTGTAAATATGCCTAAAGCATGTCTGCGCGAGTTGTCATACGCAGTGATAGTGAGATCAGATTTGGCCAACATGTCCTCCGTCACTCCAAAAGCTGCCATTATTACTTGAGGGCACACATTTATCGACGAGCCATCATCCACTATTACATAGGCAGTGTGCTTATGGTTAATCTGTGCCCTTATGTACAAAGGGCGATTGTGATTGCAGCCCTCTGTTGGCAAGTCAGCATTGGTAAAAATGACATTCTCCCCCGCTCCCCCTTTCACGACATCTAGAAGCTCGGTAGGCGAGATAGTTGTGGCCACAGTTGCCTTGCATAAAGCCTCCACTACCTTCTGCCTATGCGATGGAGACTGGCTCAAGAGATCCCATATAGAGATTTGAGCCGGTGTCTTTTTCAGCTACTTAATAATCAAATCTTCTTTCGACTCCTTCTCCTTTTGACCTGCTTCTGGTTCTTTAGGCCTCTCCACTTCTGGAGCTACCCTTCCGCTCCGGGTCACAGCTCCTACTTTGCTCTTCTCCTTCCCTTCGTACTCATCCTCTTCCGAACCCCACGGGTCGGCGAACTTCCCGACACCATCCTCCTCCTCTCCACTTTCATCAGTGGACCAGCAATCGATAACAGACACTAATAACCCTTCTTCACTTGTCTTGATAGTACGCGCATCATTGCCATACAACTCCCTCAATACAAATTCTTCAGACAGACCTGACCCGATCGCATTCACCGGTGGGGGCACATTATTGTATCCTGTTTTCTTCTGACCTCCTCTCTTTTCTGGGTCCATGATCTGCTTTGAATCGATGAGATCCTGAATTACATGTCGCAAGGCTTTGTAATCATCAGTAGTGTGTCCAGTATGTTGATGATATGCACAGTACTCATTATCCTTATGCCCTGGTTGGCCCACTATTCTAGCCGGTCGGGGAGGTAAAGGCTGCAGTTTCCCCTCCTTTATTAGTCTTCTCAACACCCACGATAAAGACCTTTCGAGGTTTGAAAAGCGTCTCGGAGTAAAGTTGGTAGTTGATATTTTCGCGGTCTTTCCAGGGACTGCCGACCTGCCAGCTCCACTAGCACCCTTCCTAGGATAACTCTCAACACTCGCTTTCTTAGTCAGGTACTCCACCTCGGCTTCTATAGCGATATCCTTCAGAGATTCCCAATCTCTCAATCCCTTCATCTTCAAACCCTCCCTCAAATATGGGCTCGCATTTCTGATGAACATCCGTATTTGATCTTGAGTATCCGGTTTTCTCCTCATTTCCATCACCCAGTTCTTCCATCGGGTTAGATACTCATGAAAGGACTCGTCTCCCTTCTGCTGCAGTAGCTCTAGGTCTTTCAGGGTAACTTCCATCGTCGTACTACAGTCGTACTGCCTCAAAAATTCCTCCGTCAATAAATCCCAGTCTTCTTTAATCCGACGATCCAACCCATGATACCAATCCATTGCTAGCCCGGTTAAGCTCCGGTCTCTTCTGCCATTAAGGATGATTCACTAGTCATTGAGAGTGACTCAGAATCCCAAACAAGCACTAATTTCGAGGATCCAAAGAGCAGGCCTGTCCTCACTAGTCGACCGTCAGAACCCTTGGTCCATTTGGATGAATCTATGATGGCTGAAAGATCCAGATTGTTAGAATGATGCATGAATGACATTAAAAATGCATGATCGTGTTGATCCATCATAGATAACCACACTCAAGCAGATAGATCCTTCCAACCTTATCACCCCCACACATGAGGTGGTGCGGTCTTTTCCTAGGTAGGCTTAGTCCATGGGTCAACAGGGGACCCTATGAACGCGTATGGTGCACGGTGAAAGATCGGCAGCATAACACTCTTAATTTAAAGAACATGCGTATGGGTTTTGGCCACTACGTATTCGAACACTTCAATTAAATTAAGGTGAACCTATCGGGGCATGAAAGCCTTTGACAGGGGACCACTTAATTTGCTTGACTTTGTTTAATACGCAATGACCCACATCACAAGCATCGTATTAAGGAGCATGTCACCTAGTGGAAGTTTCTATTTGCCATTACATGAACTTTCATCAAGGTGATGATACTTTAGTGCTACCCAAGCATGGTCCCTGCCAATGGGTCTAGCTCATCGTGAGCATGATGACTGATCGGGTCTCCATTTGATATACCAAAAGGTACTAGGCTTGGGCTAGTGATTATCCTTAACACTTCCCTATAATGAGTGAAAGTAGGGTCGTGCTTCGGGAATGCACTGGGGTACAATAAGGGACCAAACTAGCGTAATTCTAAGGCTCTAAAATGATGTGATGCAATTTTCAAAAAGAGATAGAATTTTAAGTTTTAAAAAGACTCAATTATACATTTTAACCAAGACACTTTCAGAGCAAAGTCACAAAGCCCACAGCAGAGTCGCCACTGTGATGCGTGCCGAACCTAGCAAAGGCCCTCGTAGGCGAGACCCGCTTTTAGGGCTCCAGGGATTGGTTCACGTCTTTTTGATCTTGGGCGCCATGAGTCATCTTGGAATCCATACCTAATAGAACATTGGGGAGTTCATCTAGCCTCATGGTACCTTTAGGAACTTTTAAGGTACTTTGGAGTCGCCACCCAATTTACGAGAAATTGGGAAAGGTCATCTAACCTCTATGGTCTAAACCAGAGATGGTGTTCGGAACTTCACTTTTATTTATGTCTTGATTAATTATAAATGAGTTTTTATATTCATAAAATTATACCTCTCATCTCACATGATTAATGTATTTAATTTAAAAGTGCATTGCAAGCATTCGAAAGCAATAAATAAAAGCTGTAAAGAAAGCAATAAAAAAAAGTAGTAAACATGTCAAGCACACAATTACAAGAGAAATCGGGACAGAATACAATCCCATATGAAAGAAAGCCAATTAAAATTGAAATAAAAATTGGGACAGATTACAATCCCAAGTAAAGGCTAAATAATATTGACCCAAAAATAATTAATTACAAGGGCCCACAAAATATATGGACAAAAATTTAAAACAAACAAACAAAATCAAACATAGAAAAAATGACATACATAAATCGAGATATTTATTAGATTCAGGGACATTGGTTCCTTCACGCTCAATTGAAGAGGGATCGAAGAGTTATTCGATTGTTGGATTGAAAACCGGGATGAGTGATCCCATTTTAAAAAACTTAACTCTTCGTTTTATTTATGACATTTTACATTCCTTGGCTAAAATGAGGGACATTGGTCCCAATTTTATTAATAAAATCCCAATTGGGTTATAAAAACATTTTTGTACTTTTTTATCTTACATGTGCATGAAATATAATATTTTATTTACAAGTAAAACACATTCACACAAGTAGGGGGTAGGAAACGTCTCACCCAAACGATGTGGTCTCCTACACGTCGTGACCCATCCGTGTGGTCACGAAAATGCTCACACAAGGCAAATCACATTTAAATCCCAAATAAAAAACGACATTAAAAATGTTAGTAACAATTCTAAAATCAAATAAATAAATATAAAGACAATATAAATATATGACATATTAATTCAATATACAAATAATTCCCATGCAAAGCAAATTAAAAATAAGTAATGCAAAAACCTAAGAATAATAATAAGAAACAATGACAAAGTAATGACAATAACAACAATAAAATGATGATGATGATGATGATGATAATAATAATAATAATAATAATAATAATAATAACAACAACAACAACAACAATGGCAACAAAATAATAATACTGATAATAATAAGAATGATAACATAAATGATAATAATAATAATAATAATAATAATAATAATAATAATAATAATAATAATAATAATAATAATAATAATAATAATAATGATGATGATGATGATGATGATGATAAAAATAAAAATATTGACAGTAAACATAAACATAAACATAATAACAATAATAATAATAATAATAATAATAATAATAAGAATAATAATAATAATAATAATAATAATAATGATGATGATGATGATGATGATAATGATGATGATGATGATGATGATGATAATACTAAAAACATTGACAGTAATAATAATAATAATAATAATAATAATAATAATAATAATAATAATAATAATAGAGGCAAAAGATGACATTAACAGTGGTGGTGGAATATTAACAATAATGATAATAAATAAAATAAAATGAAAATGGATCCAAGAATATTTACCCTTAGAATTTATAAAGTGGAGAAATGATGTCTTAATCCGTCCTCCTTGTCGATTTTGCGATGGCAAAACACTAAAAAGATTTTAGAAAATTTAAATTTTAAAAAAAAAAAAGAAAGTAATTTTTGATTGAAGGATCCAGCTAAAGAAATTAATTTTCTTTTTTTAGATCGACCCAAGAACAAAACCCTTTTTGAAAGGAAGAAGATTTAAGTTCCTAAATATTTTTGAAATATTTTTTTTCGTCTACCTCCCTTTTCTCTCCAGGAAGAAAAGATTTTTTACTAAGGAAGCAGCCCCTCAAAATGAAGACCAAGTCTTCATTTTATTTCCCTAGCCTTCCGCAAAATGGAGAAAAGACAAAACATCCTTTTAATCCCATTGTCCAAAAAAACATAAAAATATGAAACAAAAATTTATTTCAGTTTGAAATTTGATAATTTTTGCAGGTGGAAAGCAACTACAGAGGACAGCGAAAGAGCTCGCAGGTGAGGGCCCACATACGGGGCACGCGAGCTACGGCTGTAACACCTCAAAAATCACCCTAGTAGTATTGAGTGTGATTAGTGTAAATAAGTGAGTGTTAATTAGGGTTTACAGATTTGGACCTAATTGAAAATGTGAAACTAGGGACTTAATTGAAAGAAAATAATGTATAGTAGTGATTACAAGGTAATAATGCATGATTAGTGTTAAGTGATGAATGAAGTTAATTAAGTGAACTTAATTAATCCTAATTAAGAATTAGTGGAAGTTAGGTGCTGCAAAGGGAGCCGGCCACCTAGCATGAGAAGGGATGGGAATTTGACACCTCCTCCTTGCATGCACATATAAGGGTTTAGATGAGAGAGAGAATGCAAAATTCTGTCATTTTGATTTCTTCTTCTTTGCTCTTCAATACCTCATCTGTCTCTCTCTTTCTCTTGTTCTTCAAATTGCCATGGATTTCTGAGAATTAAGTAGTGATAGTTAAGAAGATTAAGTACTCAACTTGAAAGTTAAGTCTTGGTATAGAGTTTGTCATCTTCATCTCCTTCTATTTCTGATTTGAGTTTTAAGCTATGAGTCTAGTCTAATGGAATTGCACATGTGTTGTATGTGTATATGAGGTGAAGAGCCAAGTAGAGTTGCCAAGGGTAAAGAGAAGGTGGTATAGAAAGAGAGGAAGGAGTGCTCCAAGAGGTTAGGGATTGAGTGTGAATTGATATGCTTTGATGTGTTGAAGTATGTGTTTATTGTGTGTATATGGTTAATTGATCTGAATTGGATAGTGGTTTTAATTTGATAGTGAATTAGTGTAAATTGATGACTGAAATGGAATAGTGATATTGACATGTAGTGGAAAATAGATGCTATTGCCAAGATTGGTAAGTTGATCTTGACACCTTGTATGATTGTTTATGCTAAATTGTATAGTGAGTTTAGAAAGATGTATATAGGAGTTTAATTGTGTATTATGGCATGTGAAGTGATGTGGTAAAGTGTGCTTGAGTTGTGAGTGAGTTAGACAAAAGATAGTGAATGCAAGAATGTAAAGTGTGTAAATAGCACAGCTGTGTCTTGGTAAAACACAGCTGTGTATTGGCAATTTGCATGGGTCACGGTCACAACCATTTGGTTGTCACCGTGAGGCATACAGAGATTGCATTCTGTTTGGATAGAACTGGTATGTCACGGTGACAATGAATCTGGTTGCCACCATGAGATACCCCAGTTTGCATTATGTCTAGGAACTATTTTGTATGTCACGGTCACAACCAGATTGGTTGTCACTGTGAGGTATGAAATTATGCATTTCGTTTTGAGAATTGGTGTATGTCACGGTCACAACCAGATTGGTTGTCACCGTGAGGTTCCTCAACATTGTTTTCTTTTCTAAAACATCATGATATCTTGGGATGCATGATAAAGCCTAACTAAGCTTGATTGCATCACTATGTGAGATTATTAATATGTGATAAGTATCTACTTATGCGATTGGATCTTAATATGTGAATAAAACCATGCGAATAAATAATATTATGGGAATGAGCCACATTGTGATAACAATTATTACTATGCGATTGAGTATTATGCGAATAGGTAATGCCATGAGAATAAATGCTTAATGCCTGAATAATCTAATAAATCTATAGTCGAGTCGTGGATAAATAAGCATGCTTATGAAGGGCTAGTGAATTGCGGCTGCTAGTGTGACACCGATGGGTGTCTAGTGATTGATACCGACGGGTATCTAGAGATAAAGAGTTTGAGACTTCAATCTCTAGTGATTAATATTTATTGTACCCGTATCCACCTCTAAGACGATTCAGGCTAACAATGACAAATGTGTGTGTATGATTAATAATGATGTGGTGTTAAAGAATGTGTTGTGTTTCATATATATATTGATAATATTGTTCCTATTGATCATGTAATATCAATGCCATGCTAAGTGATCTAGTGATATTGA
The DNA here is from genome assembly GCA_947683425.1 of Excoecaria cochinchinensis. Taxonomy (NCBI): domain Eukaryota; kingdom Viridiplantae; phylum Streptophyta; class Magnoliopsida; order Malpighiales; family Euphorbiaceae; genus Excoecaria; species Excoecaria cochinchinensis. Next base: position 767,174 of record CANTUQ010000021.1, on the reverse strand, counting down.
TAGTGAAGCCTTCCGCTGGCATAATGTAGTGATTATTGAGCATGGTATGTGATTATTGACTTATAGTGGTTTATAGTTATTCTAACCTTCTTGCTTAACATGTACTAATGGATATTGGCATGCTAAAGCAATATTGACTTAGTGATTGTTACTTGAAGTGGTATATGGTTTAAGCATATTTCCTTTTTGTTATTGTATGGTGTCTTGTGAATGTTTATATTGGTAGCTTAGCACGGGTGCTTGTGTCCCATGTAGGTTGTGAATTGGAGTCGTATTTTTGAAGGAAGTTCTGCAGGCCACCCTAGGAGCGGAAAGTGTCATTTTGAGTGTAATGATTTTGTAGAGTTAAAGCTCCATTTTTGTAATAACTGTTCTTTTTGTAATCTGTATAGTAATATGTAAGTTAAGAAGTGAAATTTGTAACTTGTAATATGGGAACTATATTCTACTAGTGATAGTGTATGAGCTAGTGGTAGTGTATAGCTTATAGTCCTTAGTGTATGCTAATAGTGATAGTGATATTAAGTAATGTTAATTGAATATGGTAATTGTATGCTTAGTGCCGTGTAGCACTCCCTTGTCCTCCCAAGGGGCATTGGGGCATTACAGTTGCCTCCTCCCAAGGGGCCGCAGGCTGTCGCGTGGCATGCGGCCTAGGGGTCGCATGCAGGCACCGCGGCATGCGGCCTGGGGGCTGCATGCGGGCGCACGAGCTGCGGCCTCCTCGCGAGAGGCCGGATGCTGGCTCGTCCAGGCCGTATGCGGGTGCGCGAGCTGTAGCCTCCTCGCGGGAGGCCGCATGTTGGCGAGCGGCTTCCTAACGGAGGCGGCATGCGACCTGGAGGCCACATGCGAGCGCACGCCTTGTGCCTCGCGCTGAAGGCCGAACGCGAAGTACGGCCTCGCGCGTGGCGCCGCGTGGGCCAGTATGCAGGCGCTGCATTCCGTGCATGTCGTACGGGGCACCGAAAACCCATAAACAAAAAAGGAAAAAATAAAAATAAAATAAATTAAAAGTTAAAAATAAAGATTTATTTCGAATTAAAATTTTTGAAAAAAAGTAGATTCTCGACAAGGGAAACATCATTTTCGACAATTTTGCCTGTGAGCAAGCATCATTTTCATCATCGGGCAATCCTGATCTTGGACCGACTCGGGACTCGGTATCTACACATAGGTACCGGAGGGTACTTTCATATATTATGCATAGGGATCCAAAACACATAGGGACCCACACGGGATCCAAAAATGCATAAAGAACCGAACCGTATGTCCAAAACACATAGGTTGCAGCAATAGAAGACCCTATAGGAATGCCTATCTATTCATTACTCGATTAACACAGGCTATACACATACTCATATTGGTGTCATGCTCATTATAAATTGACATTCATTTATGATGATTATATATGTCAATCACAACCATCGAAAAATTTTTAGCCCAATCGGAATCCGTTTCGGGACTTGTTCATTTTAACAGGTCCGATTCGACAATTTTCAGTGTTATCGTAAAATTAATTTTTCATTACCAAAAATTTCTAAATATTTTTCTAAGTTTATCCATACTCTTAAAATAATTTTTTGAGGTCATTTACTATTTTTAGAGGCTCTGTCAAACCTTGGTCAAACCGAGATTCCTAAATACGGTCCGGGATTTTTTTTTTATTTTTGACTTTAGGAACCTATTTAAACTCATTTTTACTCCAAATTTTACCACTACACTCATCATGACTAGTATTTTCCAATGGTCAAATAAAATATTTTTCGCCTCCAGGAGCAATTTCAGTCCCGGTGTACTATTAACCATCAAAAAATACTATTTACAGCTAATTCGGTATCGCGGCCATTACAAGGGGGGTCATGGTGGTCAATGTTCTGTGCCTACCGTGAATAGCAGTTTTACTGACCTCCCAAAATCGAGCTACACAGGTGAACCGAACTACACAAGTGAACTAAGCTACATAGATCAACTAGGTAAATTAAGCTACATAGATGAGCCAGGTAAACCGAGCTACTAAACAACTGAGCTATACAGATAAGCCAGGAAAACCGACCTACTTTGGAGAACTGAGCTATACTAAGGAGTCAGGAAAATTGAGCTACATAGGAGAATTGAGATACACAGATGAGTCAGGTAAATCGAGCTACTTAGGGGAACTGAGCTATACAGAGGAGCTAGAAAAATGGAGCTACTCAGGAGAACTGATACACAGATGAGTTAGGTAAACCGAGCTACTTAGGAGAACTAATACACATATGAATCAGGTAAATCGAGTTACTCAGGAGAATTGATACACAGATGAGTCAGGTAAATCGAGCTACCCAGGAGAAGTGATACACAGATGAGTCAGGTAAACCGAGCTACTTAGGAGAACTGATAAGCAGATGAGTTAGGTAAACCAAGCTACTCAAGAGAACTAAGCTATATAGAGGAGCCAAGAAAATTGAGCTACTCAGGAGAACTAATACACAAATGAGTCAGGTAAACTGAGCTACTCAGGAGAATTGAGCTATACAAACAGGAAAACCGAGCTACTCAGGGGAATAGAGATACGCATGTCAGCTTCCACTTCTAACTTGTACAGCCTAAACGAATGTCTAAACCTTATTTTTAAGCAAAGTTGTCTTCTTAGAAAATGTTGCCCAAAGTGTTAAATTTCTAATGGAATAAATTTCATGACATTTGAACTTCTATAACTTCAGTTATGAGTTGAAGAACCCAAACTATTCCCTTGACCCGACCAGAACAGATATGTAATGACCCGAATTGTACCCTAGAAGGATTATAGTGTTAATTGCATAGTAAGGGTACAAGAGAGATTGTGCAAGTATGAGTTTATGGTACACGTGAGGATGAAATTGAAAGGAATTAAAAAGTATTTGTAAGGAAGAATTTAGTGAAGGGACTGAAATAGAGTTTGCCAAGGACTTAGTAGGAAGTTTGCATTAAGTTGGACATGTGGCTGGAAATGGACAAGTGGCATGTAGGGCTGCTTAGTGGCTTGTGCTGGAAATGCCACCTAGACTTTACATGCAAATATAAGGTTTTGTGGAGGCAGATTTGTCTCATTTTTCCTTTGCATTCTTAGTTGGCCATTATGATTTTCCTCTTCTTCCTACATGAGTTTCCATTCCTTTCTTCTTCTTTGTTTGACTGAATTCAAGAGTTTGGCTTGGTTGGTTTGAAGAGGTTAAGAGACTAGTTGAGAAGGTAGGTTGAATTGAAGTTATCTCCTCCTACCTAGTTATGTTTTGTTGTATTTTGAGTTAGTATGTGTAATGGACTAAGATTATGAAATTGATCGATTGTGTATGAAGCTTTGAACAAGAGGAAAGACAAGGGAAAGGAAAAAAAAGCTACATGATTGTGAAGTGAAGGAGTGCTTCAAGAGGTTAGGGATTATGTGCTATATTTGGCTAAAGTGCATGTGTTGTTAGCTTGAGATTTATGTGTTTTTGTGTGATAATTGATATATATTATAAGTTGATATGTGTAATTGAGATGTGTGTTGAAATTATTGATTGAATTTCCATGAGTTATGATCAAACTATGAACCCTAGTTTTAGGGGAAAAGTTTGTTTATATTTCACCAGACCTCCATGTGATGTTTTTGTCATACGTGGAGTTTGAGAACTCCAAATCAAGTGATTGTTGCTCCATTAGAACCCTGACTTCCATATCTATAAAATTTCCAGAAATAACCATTAATGAATTCTTACTCTAGGACCCTTAAAAATTGTAAAAACAGATGTTTCTCTACCTTGGCAGGTTCATTAGAATAGTCTATATTGTTTAACTCATATCTTTTGTTTTAGAAGTATAAATTACCTGAAACTTGTTCCATTTGAAACTTAACATCCTTGTTAACAATTGTTAAGAAGAAAATTTTTCCTAAAAATGTTGTTTAGATATCGGTTTAGGCTGAACAAAAAAGAGTAGTAAAGCAGTCCTGAGTTTTGCTTAATTTTGTTATGTCACGGTCACAACCAATTGATTGCCACCGTGATCAATGCCCAGAGAAGCCAAAATTGCATGTAATTGGACCTCACGGTCACAACAAAGTCATAACCACCGTGACCCTTCTGTTTTGACTATTTTATGTGTTTTTCTTCCCGAATTGAACCCGTATTACACCGAAACCTTCCGGGATCTATCCAAAGCATGTTTAGGACTATTAAATGAGTACGAGAATGGCTATCACTTGGAAAATACACATGAATGCCAAATGGAAATTGTAATAAGTTACTAACTCTAATTATGAGCTTTAATGTAATATATCTATGAATCCATATATGTATATATGAAGAAAAAATAGGTAATGAATATGAATTTGTATGTGGAACTATATGAATGTGTTTATAGTTAGTACACATATTCATTGATTTGTATGAACAATGGTATAAGTACTTGTATGATGAACTATATGTATGTGTATATAGTTATGTATAGCTAATATATGTATTTATTGAGTAGTATGAGCAATAGTATAACATGATAGTTGAATAGAAGTATTGTATATGGATAAGTGTATAAAGTGTTTATTGTAAGCCTGAGTTGTTCATAGATGGGCATGCCTATAAAGGGTGTTAGATGATTTGCAGCTGCTAGATATTTGGCACCGATGGGTGTCTAGATGTTTGGCACTGACGGGTGTCTATATGTTTGGCATCGACGGGTGTCTATATGTTTGGTACCTTTTGGTATCTAGATGATTTGAGACTCCGGTCTCCATATGTTTGGTACTATTTAACAGTATCTATATGTACCCGTATCCACTATCATTATGAAGTCAGGCTATTTATTTATATATTTAAATGTATATCGGATGCTATCATATGTTAGAGATTTATCGGAACTGTTATAATTTGTACATGACTATCATACCAGAGATTCCGATATATGATGGCAAGAGTATATAAAAAGCTAAGATTTGTACATGAAAATGTTAGAGATGTACCCCTGTGGTTATATGCATATAAAAGTACTTGAGAAGTAGTGACTTGATGTTCATGTTATGCTGCCTGTAACTAAAGCTAGAGAATATGCACATGATATAGTCTATTTTATTAGATATGATATAAAAACTGCATGTTCATTTAGATATGTTCAGTAATGAATATTGTTATATGATTGGCATGCTAAATGTGTATTTGCACTATTGCTTGAAAGTATAAGTAAAGCTATTATTGTATATGATCATACAAGAGATGTGCTATATGCTTATAAGTACATGTATGAACATGAGATGTATTGACATGCTAATATTGTATAAGTAAAGTTAGAAAGCATAGACACAAATAAAGTTACTAAATGTCAAAGGTAAATGTATAGCACATGATTTATATGTTCAACATGTTATTATATGTTAAATGCATGTTCTTATTATTATACTTGGAATAAATATTGTTAAATGATTAACATGTCAAATATGTATTTCCATATTGTTAATGTTTGTGACTTTGCAAGAAGTCTATTATTTGAGTTATCCCTACTAAGCGTTATCGCTTAGCCCGGGTGTTTTCCCATGTAGGTTTGCCAGTAGTAAGGAATTGAGCATTTGCAGGTCAAGGCCACTAGGAGCAAGTTGAAGTCCCTTTTTGTATATTGTTTTGATATAGTATTTTATATAAGCATGTAAATGTTTATTAAAGGAATACTCATGATATGTATAAGGATTTGTGCACATTGAGGAAGGAAGAATTGGATCTTTCCCTCCACAACTCCTAAAAATCAGCCCCCCACTTTGTAACAACCCGAAAAGTATCCTAAAAGAATTTGTGCATATTGAGAATGAGTAGTGATCGAAGTTGTGTAAGTTAAAGTGTTTGGTATGCCATTTAGACAATTTAAGAATTTATGAAAAAGTTTCGGCAAGAGTGGCAAATGGTAAATTGTGAAATATGAAATTAGGACTTGATTTAAAGAATAAGATTAATTAAGTGGGCCAATGTGAAGGATTATTAAGTTATGAATACCAATGTATAAGGTTATGGAAGTTGAAGGATTGAATGGAGAATTTGGCATAAATATCTAAATTTGACCATTGGGAGTGTGAGAAGTGGCTAGGGATTAAGAGGAGTATAAAAGAGGAGAGAGAAGGCAGAAAATCTACCCTCTCCCTTTCCCATTCTCTCGTTTTTCTTTCTTCTTCTTCTTCTTCTTCTTCTTCTTTTCCTTTTTGTTTTAATTCCTTGTGTTTCCCCTATGATCTAAACTCAAGCTTGATGATGAAGTTGATTAACTCAAGTGATTTAAGGGAAGATTTTGTTAGGAAACGTGAGTTTAAGTTTTGGATTCCTTCTATCTATTTTGATTTGGATAAATCCTAGATTTATGTTTTGTATATGTTTGTGTGTTTTGGATGAGGATTCTTGGATGAGAAAGATCTTGAATGAGTTTGGAAGCAAGAAAGATCATCAAGGAAGCTATTAGGAGCAAAGGAGCTAAGGTTAGGGATTTTGTTATTTTTTATGAATATTTTGATTTGGGGGTTTGATTTGATTTTCAGGGAAATTTTATGGAGTTAAAATTGTTTAGAAATGTTCCAAGTGTTATGTGTTTGAATAACTTTGGGTTAAGATGTTTTATATGTGGATTATTGAACCAAAGTGTGTGTTGATTGGAATTTTGAAGTTGTTTTGCTGATTGTCAATTTAAAGATTTTGATTATGATTAATTTATGATTTGATTGTAATAATTGGAATAAAAGTGTGTTTTTATGTTGTTTATAATGAATTGGATGTTTTATATGAGTTGTGATGAGTTTTGGTTTGATCGGAAGGTTTGGGTAAGTTTTTAAAAGAAAAGGATTTTTACAGTTCGCTAGAGATCTGGAAATGCAACTCTGTCGCGAGCACGACCTTGTCGTGAGCGCAATAGAGTCGGGTAATTTCAGCGCCTCCCCGAGCAGCCAAGCTATCAGCAGAGGAATGCATGAGTCGTGTCAAGCTTCACGACTCAGCATGAGGATCCTGCTCAGCAAAAGAGCCCACTAGGCATGAGGATCCCGCCTGGCATAGAGTGCACGACTCGTGCTAAGGATCCCGTTCGGTATGTGAGTCCGTTCAGAATGAGAGCACGACCCGTGCTGAGTGTCCGTTCGGCATGTGAGTCCGTTCAGCGTGGGGAGCACGACCCGTGCTTGGGAGCACGACTCGTGCGGGCAAGCATGAGTCGTGACAACTCCCGCCCCTTTTTCTGCTTGTCTCTGTTCTTTTGTTATGCTTTGATGGGTTTGCCTTCACGAGTCGTGATAGTAAGCACGGCTCGTGATCGCTTCTTGGGACACGTCTGTCGTGAGCATGACAGACCCCTTTTGTCTAAAACTTTTTCGAAAGATTTCTTCCTTGCATAGTTTTCCACTAATGTTAAGCTTATATGATTTAAAATGTGGATCATTTGATGTGTTCCCATGCATAGTATTTTGTGAAATATGAGAATTTAATTTACCATTATTGTGTTATAAATGTATATGTGAATGTAAGATAAACTTATCTGTTAAGTTTAAGTGAATGTATGATAAATGAAATTAGTACACATGGTAGGCAGATATATATATATTGTTACATGTGTCTATGTGATCATAAGAGAATGAAGCAAGTATTTGATGGAATATATGTGTAAAATGTTAAAAATTTAATAATGATATGGAGATTTAGCCTGCGTTAGTCAAGTCGTGGATAGATAGGCATGCCTATAGAGTTCTGATACTGCATCCCTTTATTCTCTTTTAGACCCTGATCAGGTCCCCGTTTAGTTCCTTGCGAACCTCAATGTGTAAGGATCTTGTTTAAGATCCCCAATATGAAAATGTTTTGAATGAGAAAAATACGATGTTGCTTTTCGATTGTACCCTCAGGTATCCCCAATGTGTTCTGTTTACTCGCTTATCCACCCCTTGGACTTAGCAGGCAATTAAAAGAGTAACTGAATGTGAACGAATTGATAAGTTTTGTAATGATGTGCAAAGAGTTATGTGAATTAAATATTTGAAAGTGTTTGTTGAGATGATGAGCTTGTGCTTCACGCACTAAAGTGTTCTGGATCCTTTATGGACTCGAATGTGGAATTGTGTGGTATCTTCGGATACCTAAATGGTTTTGTATCTAAATCTAACATCAGTTAATCGAAAATAGATGTAACCGATAATGTTGTTCTGATAAGTGTGTATGAATGAATACTGTTTGTATAAGAATTCGTATGTGGATAATATATGTTATAAATCTTTTTAAAGGTTAAGGGTATGATGGTCTGTATGAAGTCTTTGTAAAGAATAATTGGGAATAATTGATATGCAAGTTTTCTATAGTTGAATAATCAATGAATGAATTTTATGTATATATTCGTTTACATGTTTGAATTGAGAACACAGGCATGTTATGTAATTGCTTGTCTTCTGAACATTAGCTTGGATGACCAATGTAAGTATATAGGTAAGGAATCTTTGTTTAATGTTCGTTAGTTTTCGATGGACATGATGATTGCATATTGATTTATAGTAAAAGGGAAACAAAGTGGTAAGAATGAAATAGATAACCGAATTTAAGAAAGGATTTAGATTTAATTTTGGATTATGAAGTATAATATTTTTCTGCAGAACTACGTGGTTCTGATTCCCAACTATAGGGATACGTAGGAAGCTTGGGATAATTATTTCAAGCCCAAACCAAATCTGAGTATTGAAATGGTTTGTTTAGTTTTGAACAATTAACGGTTTGATTAAAATGAAAGTTTTGATTTAAGTATTGATACTATAATTTGTATGATTTTGAAATATTTATAATAATGGGAATTTCTGAACTTTATATTTCGAACCTTAAAACGTATTTCGGGAATTTATGAAGTATAACTATCTATAGGGCCATTAAGTGATTTAAAGTACATGATAAGTTTTGTATAATATATTTTTGATTAAAAAGTAAATAAGTATTTCTGTTTATGGTTTATGAGACTCTAATGTATGTGTAATTGCTTAAGTTTCCATATCAAAATAAAGATATTCGTTTGTATTAACTTTAGCCGGCATTCCTTTATGTTTATGTATTTATATATACTGATTTGCATGTGTTTTCCTCGACAACCACTGTGAGTGGCTGCCCATTATTTGTTTCATCCGACTAAGCATTATCGCTTAGCACGGTTGTTTGTCCATGCAGGTTAGGAGATTAGAGTAGCGCAGCTGTCCGCTGAGGTTTGGCCAACGAGTCGCTAGATTTTCATAGGAAGTGTTTTTGATTTCGGCATGTAATTAAGTTTATTTATTAGCATTTGTAATAAGTTGTAATAATCTTTAGTGCGAGTGATGGTGTGTGTGAGATAAGTTTTGGGTGTGTATGTGGTTAAGGTTTTAGATGTTAGAAATTTTATTATTCCGGCTTCCATTTTTCCAAGTAAGTGTATCGTCCGGTAGCACCCTTCACTCACCGTAGCTCTCTGTCCTTCGTTATGCTATGTGTGGGAGTTGGGGGTGTTACAATTAGTGGTATCAGAGCTTCGATTCTGTCGGTTCTAGTTAACTAGGTGTTTTGAAGTGTGTCTGTATAGTTTAACGTTGGCCAAAGTGGATGATTTTGTTTTTCAGGTATGTGTCCGGTAGGGCAACCTCCCGATTAGATAAAGTGTTTAGTTAAGTGTTGGCTTGATAGATCATGATATACCTGTCCTGTATTGTTATGTGTGTATGTGAGTAGTTGGGATGTGTTTGTTAGATGAGTTATCAGAGATTCTGTTAGGAATTTTGTTTCGATTCTAGTTGTTTAAAGAGAAGGTTTTGTAGAAGTTTTGAAGTGTATTGATATGTGGTTGCCTGGGTAGAATATCTGAATTTTTGTAAAGATATGGTAATGCTCTATATGCCTGTCAGCTATCTCGAGAAAAGTGTTTGAATAAAAGCATATTGAACCATGGGGATGGGAAAAGTGCATTATTATAGCATCAATCGCATTTTTGCATTATCTTGCATACATGAACCATAACATGCTCATTGCATCATCATCCCTTTGATTACACATGAGAAACATTTGCATATACGTTGCTGACAGGGTGTACATTGAGTGTTGATATTAAGATAAGGTGTATAATTTAAGAGCATAGCAATTGTTAAGGAAAGTGTAACATGTATATATAATCAGAAGTGAGTAGAAAGAGTATTTTGGAATCTTGCACCGATGAATGTGAAGAGATTTTTTGAGTAAGATACGAGTATTGTTAGTAAGGAAAGTAGTACGTAAGACAGATATTTTTGAAGTATTAAGGAATTATGTAGCAAATGTTATAAGTTAAATGATTTGTGTGTGAAGTGTATGTGCTTTGGTTTTCGATTGGTGGTTAAGGTAATGATTGTTCTGATGAGAATTATAGATATGAACGTACGATAATGAAAAGAGAATTATGGGATTTCTTCAAATCTGTTTTATGAGTTTGGGTTTAGATATGTACAAGAGAAAGTTATGATTTGTGCAGTCTTTTCGAAAGTTATAGCAAGTAAGTATATTAAAAGTAAAGGTGAATTGGAATAAGTGAAATGTATGTATTATAGGTATAGAACGTAAGTGTTATATGATGATACGGAAATGATCAGTGTAAATAATAGTGAATTGGAGTAGTTCTGAATTTTTCTGATTTAAGTGAATTTCGAGGACGAAATTCTTTTAGGAGGGAAGAGTTGTAACAATCCAAAAAGTACCCTAGAAGGATTTATGCATATTGAGGATGAGTAGTGATCGAAGTTGTGCAAGTTGAAGTGTTTGGTATGCAATTTGGAAAATTTAAGAATTTATGTAAAAGTTTCGGCGAGAGTGGCAAATGGTAAATTGTGAAATATGGAATTAGGACTTAATTGAAAGAATAAGATTAATTAAGTGGGCTAATGTGAAGGATTATTAAGTTATGAATACCAATGTATGAGGTTATGGAGGTTGAAGGATTGAATGGAGAATTTGGCATAAATATCTAAATTGGACCATTGGGAGTGTGACAAGTGGCTAGGGATTAAGAGGAGTATAAAAGAGGAGAGAGAAGGAGAGAGAAGGCAGAAAATCTGCCCTCTCCCTTTCCCGTTCTCTCGTTCTTCTTTCTTCTTCCTCTTCTTCTTTTCCTTTTTGTTTCAATGCCTTATGTTTCCCCTATGATCTAAACTCAAGATTGATGATGAAGTTGATTAACTCAAGTGATTTAAGTGAAGATTTTGTTAGGAAAGGTGAGTTTAAGTTTTGGATTCCTTTTATCTATTTTGATTTGGATAAACCCTAGATTTATGTTTTGTATATGTTTGTGTATTTTGGATGAAGATTCTTCGATAAGAAAGACCTTGAATGAGTTTGGAAGCAAGAAAGATCATCAACAAAGCTATTAGGAGCAAAGGAGCTAAGGTTAGGGATTTTGTTATTTTTGATGAATATTTTGATTTGGGGGTTTGATTTGATTTTTTGGGAAATTTTATGGAGTTAAAATTGTTTAGAAATGTTCCAAGTGTTATGTGTTTGAATAACTTTGGGTTAAGATGTTTTGTATGTGGATTATTAAACCAAAGTGTGTTTTGATTGGAAATTTAAAGTTGTTTTACTGATTATCATTTTAAAGATTTTGATTATGATTAATTTATGATTTGATTGTAATAATTGGAATAAAAGTTGGTTTTTATGTTGTTTATGATGAATTGGATGTTTTATATGAGTTGTGATGAGTTTTGGTTTGATCGGAAGGTTTGGGTAAGTTTTTGAAAGAAAAGGATTTCTGCAGTTCGCTGGAGATCTGGAAACGCGACTCTATCGCGATTTAGCACCTCCCGAGCAGCCGAGCTATCGGTGGAGGAATGCACGAGTCCTGTCAAGCTTCACGACTTCGCATGAGGATCCCACTCGGCTTGAGGATCCAGCCTGGCATGGAGAGCACGACTCATGCTGGGAAGCATGAATCGTGCTAGGGATCCTGTTCGGCATGTTAGTCCATTCAGAATGAGAGCACGACCAGTGCTCGGGAGCACGACTTGTACTGAGTGTCCGTTCAGCGTGGGGAGCACAACTCGTGCTGGGGAGCATGAGTCATGACAACTCTCGCCACTTTTCCTACTTGTCTCTGTTCTTTTATTATGCTCTGATGGGTTTGCCTTCACAAGTCGTGACAGTAAGCATGACTCATGATCGCTTCCTGGGACTCGTCTCTCACGAGCACGACAATCGTTGCGAGCGCGACGAACCCCTTTTGTCTAAAATGTTTTTGAAAGATTTCTTCCTTGCATGGTTTTCCACTAATGTTAAGCTTATATGATTTAAAATGTGGATCTTTCGATGTGTTCCCATGCATAATATTTTGTGAAATATGAGAATTTAATTTACCATTATTGTGTTATAAATGTATATGTGAATGTAAGGTAAACTTATCTGTTAAGTTTAAGTGAATGTATGATAAATGAAATTAGTACACATGGTAGGCATATATATATATTTTTACATGTGTCTATGTGTTCATAAAATAATGATGCAAGTATTTGATGGAATGGGTATATATATGTGTAAAATGTTAAGAATTTAATAATGATATGGAGGTTTAGCCTGCGTTAGTCGAGTCGTTGATAGATAGGCATGCCTATAAAGTTTTGATACCGCAACCCTTTGTTCTGTTCTGGACCCTGATCAGGTCCCCGTTTGGTTCCTCGTAAACCTCAATGTGTACGGATCTTATTTAAGATCCCCAATGTGAAAATGTTTTGAATGAGAAAAATACGTTGTTGCTTTTCGATTGTACACTCGGGGTACCCCCAATGTGTTCTGTTTACTCACTTATCCACCCCTTGGACTTAGCAGGCCATTAAAAGAATAACTGAATGTGAACGAATTTATAAGTTTTGTAATGATGTGCAAAGAGTTATGTGAATTAAGTAATTGAAAGTGTTTGTTGAGATGATGAGCTTGTGCTTCACGCACTAATGTGTTCTGGATCCTTTATGGACTCGAATATGGAATTGTGTGGTATCTTCGGATACCTAAATGGTTTTGTATCTGAATCTAATGGCAGTTAATCGAAAAGAGATGTAACCGATAATGTTGTTTTGATAAGTGTGTATGAATGAATACTGTTTGCATAAGAATTCGTATGTGGATAACACATGTTATAAATCTGTTTAAAGGTTAAGGATATGATGGTCTGTATGAAGTCTTTGTAAAGAATAACTGGGAATAATTAATTTGCATGTTTTCTGTAGTTGAATAATCAATGAATGAATTTTATGTATATATTCGTTTACATGTTTGAATTGAGAACACAGGTATGTTATGTAATTGCTTGTCTTCTGAACATTAGCTTGGATGACCAATGTAAGTATATCGGTATGGAATCTTTGTGTAATGTTCGTTAGTTTTCGATGGACATGATGATTGCATATTGATTTATAGTAAAAGGGAAACAAAGTGGTAAGAATGAAATAGATAACCGAATTTAAGAAAGGATTTAGAGTTAATTTTGGATTATGAAGTACAACAGTTTTCTGCAGAACTACGTGGTTCTGATTCCCAACTATAGGGATACATAGGAAGCTTGGGATAATTATTTCAAGCCCATACCAAATCTGAGTATTGAAATGGTTTGCTTAGTTTTGAACAAGTAACGGTTTGATTAAATTGAAATGTTTTGATTTATGTATTGATACTGTAATTTGTATGATTTTTAAAAATTTGTAATAATGGGAATTTCTAAACTTTATATTTCGAACCTTAAAATGTATTTCGGGTATTTATGAAGTATAACTATCTATAGGGTCATTAAGTTATTTAAAGTACATGATAAGTTTTTTATAATGTATTTTTGATTAAAAAGTAAATAAGTATTTTTGTTTATGGTTTATAAGACGCTAATGTATGCGTAATTGCTTAAGTTTCTGTATCAAAATAATGATATTCGTTTGTATTAACTTTAGTCAGCATTCCTTTATGTTTATGTATTTATATATACTGATTTGCATGTGTTTGCCTCGACCACTACTGTGAGTGGCTGCCCATTATTTATTTTGCCCGACTAAGCATTATCGCTTAGCACTGTTGTTTGCCATGCAGGTTAGGAGATCAGAGTAGCGCAGCGGTCCGCTGAGGTTTGGCCAATGAGTCGCTATATTTTCATAGGAAGTGTTTTTGATTTCGTCATGTAATTAAGTTTATTTATTAGCATTTGTAATAAGTTGTAATAATCTTTAGTGCAAATGATGGTGTGTGTGAGATAAGTTTAGAGTGTGTATGTGGTTGAGGTTCTAGATGTTAGAAATTTTATTATTCCATCTTCCATTTTGCCAAGTAAGTGTATCGTCCGGTAGCACGCTTCGCTCACCGTAACTCTCTGTCCTTCGTTATGCTACGTGTGGGAGTTGGGGTTGTTACGCACTTTCTCACGTTTTAAAAAAATAAATCTGACAAATTTACCGCTATGACTGAGCCACAGACAGGCATCACTCAAAAACTAGTTGTAAATTTATGAAATTGCCATCCAGCCTTGACTTGGCTGACCTGGCAATGACTGGCAGGCATGTTTTATTGATAGATGGGTGTCTGTCACCCCAAAAGCTAAATTTCGCAATTTAAATCACCATTTTAGCTCCAGCAAAGTGTAAAAGACTAGGTTTGAGAAAAATCATCGAAAATTGTCACACCCCGTTTGCCCCCTAGAAGAATGAGCCTGTCTGTCTGTCTGTATGTGTAAGCATTCGCATGTGTTCGGCATTTCATAAGGGTATTTTAGTAAAATGTATGATTTTGGGTTTTATTATTATGGGAGTACATACATGGCATTAGTGTGTTTATTAAGTGAGAAATATTTGGGTGTGTGTGTTTATGCCATTGTAGGGTACTTTAGTTATAAGTGCATTAGGTATGTGTGATGTGTGTGGAATTTTAAGTATGAGTGGTTAACTCCACCAATAAGAAATGGACACTTACTTAGGGTAAAGAAAAGAAAAAGAAAAAGGAAAGAAAGAAAAGGAATTGGAGATTCACGTTGCTTCTTCACTTGTCTTCTTCTTTTTCCTTTCCTTTTCCCTAAGGGCTCTTGTGTGTGGATTCAAGATTTTATTGGTGAAGTTAATCTCTCTTGGCATTCCCTAGCTTGGTAAGTGCATATTCTTGTCTTTATCTTGCTGTAATTCTTCATCTTCTTCTTTAGGTTGAGTTTTAATTTAGGGTTGCATGTTGATGTTCATTACTGTATTTGTGTTCTAGCTGAGGCTCCACGCGATCCCAAAGGCAAAGAGGTTGCTGGGAGCAGTGGGACTAAGTGTTAGAAGCTTAGAATACAGGTTTGGGAATGTTTATTTGTGAAATTGTGTGATTTTGATTTTACTGTAAAATTCTAGGGTTTATGTTCTTGTAAGTTTGAATGCATATGTTCTTGATTTGATTTGATTGATTATTTGATGAATTGAGTTGTATAATTGTTGCCTATGTTGTTTGAGATGATTTCTGGAAGGTAAAAACAGGTTTGTATGGTTTTAAATCAAATTGGGATTGAATTCTTTGTTCTGGAAATTCTGGAAATTTTGGAAAATCGAAGTACTGTTGATGTTCTCTTTGTCGCGTGACTCGCTACGAAAGAAGGCAAGTCACGAGACGTGACCCTCGGTCACGTCGTGACCTGCCTGCTGAGAAGCCAGTCGCGTGACCAGCTGAAGAATAAGCAAGTCACGAGACGTGACTCTCGGTCACGTCGTGCGACCTGCGAGGAAGAGGCGTGATCTGCGAGATCACGCAACGTGATCTGCGAGGGAGTAGCACGTCACGAGACGTGACGTCTAGTCACGCCGTGACCTGCGAGGGCGTTGCGTGATTTGCGAAGATCACGCAACGTGATCGGCGAGGAACAAGCAAGTCACGTCGCATGACCCTCGGTCACGTCGCGTGACCTGCCTGTTGGGAAGGCCAGTCACGCCTCGTGACCAGCCAATCTCGCCCGTTCCTCCGTTCAGCTCGTTTTTCTGAAATTTCCTAGTTTTTAACTCAGAAATGAATTTGGTATTTCTTCTTAATGGACTTTACTGTTGTATGATGCATGTCTTACTGTTTGATGCCTCGATATGCGTGATACCATGATTTTCTGATGAATTATATTCCGTACTCTGAAATGTGATTTGAATGTCGCATAACCTGCTAGAGTCGAGTAAGTGGATAGTTAGGCATGCCTAATAGAGTCTTTTAGCTGCAGCCCTCAGTTCAGTTTGGACCCCGATCAGGTCCCCGTTTGGTTCCTCGCGAACCCATCAGTATAGGATCTTGTTTAAGATCCCCTCAGTATATAAATAACATGTTTTGATAAATGATATAATATTTGACGTGTACCTGTGAGGTACCCTCAGTATACGATTTGTACCCGTAAGGTACCTTCAGTACACTCGATATCCACTATCTAGAGTCAGCAGGTGTTCTTTAAATGCTAATGGAATTGTTTTGATCTGATCTGGCTATGAATGGATTGTCTGAATGAGTTTATTGAAGAAATGCATGTTGGATTATTCTGGTATGGATATGAACTAGTGATAGTGAATGTTTGACCTTTAAATATGAACATGCTCATAGCAACTCTGTTATGACCTTTGTGTAATGCCATTGTGTATGAGATCTGCTTTGATGACCATTGTGAATGGCCGTCCATAATTTATGTGTGTTTCCCCACTAAGCGTTTATCGCTTAGCACGGTGTTTTTATCCGTGCAGGTGCGGAAGGCATTTTGCTTTGAGAGAGTCGCCGTCATCAAGCCAACACAGAAGAGTTTTTAGTGTAGGGCTATTTTTTATCAGTGATGATTCTTTTTGTACAGAACTCTCATGTATCTGTTTTGTATCAGCTTCCGCTTTTGTATCTATATTTTGTATATGTAATATTATTTGTTTCAGCTAGTTGATCAGATCATTATTGTAATAGTTATTATAGTAATGCATGATCAGCCTTTGCTTTCTTTATGTAAAGTTTTTAATTATTCTGTATTTTTGAATGTATGCTATGAATGAATGTATGTTTTATTTTGTACTTGCTTGGTGGCACCTTTACTCATACGACATCTCACTCCTTCTCGGATGGGATTGCCTACGTATGGGAAGGGGGTGTTACAAAAATTGTAAAGACCAAAGATGGAAACTGGTACTTTCCATTCTCCACCTGTGATACAGGTATCAATATGCTTATTGGGTGACTTTAATTTGGGCTGCCTTGGGACCCAGTGCCTACATTGCCCCCAATTTTAGGGAATCTAGTGCACCGGTGCCTAAGTGAGCCAAAATTCAGAGTAAAGGAAAGAGACGCGTACCTGAGGCGGCCATCTTCCCGGTTAAGCTGATAGCGATCCGATGTTGCGTGTCTGTTGAGAGGACTTCGGTCAATTGTATGTCGAAAGGAATGCCTCTTAAGAGGTGTTTGGATCTTTGATGGCTCTTAAGAGATCTTTGGATGTTTAATACCTCTTAAGAGGTCTTTGGATTTTTTATGCCTCTTAAGAGGTTTTTGGATCTGATGCCTCTTAACAAGTCTTTGAATTTGATGTCTCTTAAGAGGTCTTTGGATGTGATGCCTCTGAAGAGGTCATTGGATGTGATGCCTATTAAGAGGTCTTTTGGTTTTTGATGCCTCTTAAGAGGTCTTTGGATGTGACTCCTCTTACGAGGTCTTTGGAAGTTTGATGCCTCTTAAGAGGTCTTTGGATGCTCTACCTTTTAAGAGGTCTTTGGATGCTCTGCCTTTTAAGAGGTCTTTGGATGCTCTTCTCTTATTATTTTTTTTTTTAAGTATTTAGATGTCCAAGCCTACTTTTTGCTGATGCCCATGTCAGATATCTTTTCAAATAAAAATTAGTAAAATAAATGCATAATGATAAAGCATATATGTGAGATGCATAGGCCATGCAAAAATGTAGAGAAGTAATTCATCCAAGTGAGTCAGAGGTGACAGACGTACTGGCCGTGGCTTGCGAGAGGATCGATGCCTTTTGAAGGGGATTAAGATTTCATGTCTTTAGGTTTACTCATCGAGGAGTATGTCCCCTAGCTGAGAAATATCAATGCGAAATTCTCTCGTGGTGTCTGTAGTCATTATTTTAAGGTAGTGTGTCCCTTATAGGTTTTCACACTAGCTTTTTTTTAGTGGAAAATGCATCCTTTTAGGGATTTTCACATAACATTGTGCTTAGCTTTTGCTTGAGATGATCCCAATTCACCCCAACGGCTTTTTTCTTTTCTCTTTTCTCTTTTTTATTTTTTAAGATGTGGCTGCAAAATAAGCTAGAGCTATTATCAGAGTCTCCTCTAAAGTTGATTAGCATGCATTCAATTCCTAAATAATGGCTGTATGAGCTTGATTTTCCCCATGAAGGTGTTTTATGATTAGTCCAAAGCTGACAACAAGACGAGTCAGTTGAAGCACCGGGATAGTGATAAAAGTAGAGGTTAGATATGTGATAAAGAAATAATGTGTTACTTTTTACACCGAAACTATACAACTTTGAGTATATAAAATGAACTACTCGGACCATATTAAGATATCATTGCATAAATGCATATGTTTCAATCCGATTTCATCACATATGATCATTATTTGGCATTAAACTCAAAAATACATGATCCCCTCTAATCTCGAAATAGATACTGGAAGCATCAAACTCCTGTTATGATTGAACATTTTCTCTCAACCCCTAATTTTTGCCATGGATGCCTTTTTTCAGTTTTCACCCTGACAGGGTGCCCAATTTTAGCAAGGCCACCATTTTTTGATTTTCGACTCGCAGGGCTTTATTCTCTTATTTTGATTTTTAGTCTTTGCCATGGAATCCTTTCGATCTAACGACATTGACCGGCTCCTTGAACTTGTTTTTGTCACTATCGGTTAGGATTGCTGCATCTTCTTCAACACGAAGGGTGATGCGTACATAGGGGGGTCATCTCATCTTGGCAATCTTACATGGGCCAAATGGTGGATAGCATTGAGTATCAAGAGAGGATGTGGGCTATTGGCATCAAAGCCAATCCAATGAGGCCAAATTATGAAGAAGGGGATGTTTGAATTGGGCTTTTTATTAGAGCCTTAACTAATGTTTTAATCAAGCCTTTATGATTTTAATAAGCCTTAAAACATGTGGGCTTTGTTTATTAGGGTCGGATTAGGTTTATTTCATGTAATAAAGCTTAAATTACTTTTTTGGGCTTAATTAGTGCTCTAGGCTAACATTGCGCTAAAGTAGTTTTTAAGTTGAGTTAAATGTAATAAGTTTAGCTTGGGTTTAATGGGCTAGAAAAAAAATTTGAAGTGAGCCTATTCATTTGGTCTTGTTTTTTTTTACTATTTCAAGTAGGAAAAGGCCAAATTTCTATTCCTAACTTACATGGGAATTTGGCCAACTTTTCTAATTAGGTTTAGGTTATTTGAGAGGGTACAAATACCTCATTAAACAATGTAGATTTCAGATTTGACATTAATTCTTATTGTGCCTTGGCCGAATTTTTTTAGGAGAGAGCAACATTGCTTGTCTTCTTCTTTTGCATCAAAAATTTTATTCTTATCAAGGTATTTACTTGTGGTGAATTCTATTCTTGCTTTTTAATCAACCTTATTATATGCGTTTCTATTCACATAGTTGATTGGGGGTTTATTAGGGTTGGGGGTTTATTTTTGTTCATGTTCATGCCATATTGTATGTTCAAGGGATTTCGAGTTCTTTAGCCCTGGGGTTCTGCATCATTTTGTGTCAGAGCTTAGATTAGGATTAATTATTATTTATCCTTTGTTTATTTGTTGTTTTAGTTTATTTTTCATAAATTTCATTAGGTTCCTAAATTTTAGGACCCCTTGTTCTTCGTGCGTTTTTGCTCTTTTCTTCATTCTTTTGAGTTTATTTGCTAGTATAGCCATATATATTTACATATATACAAGAAAAGAAAAGAAATCAGTAGCCTATTACAAAAAAAAAAAAAAATTATTGGTACTGTTCATCATACTGTTTATCCAAAAAAAGAGAAGTGGAGTTTGATGCAAATTATGAAAAACACAAAAGTAGTATTTCAATTTGGATACACTTGTGGTTGGTGTGAACAATTAGGATTGTATTTCTTTAGGATAGAATTGTTATTATCTAATTAGTTAGAGATAATCCAAAAAGAAACAAAATAGGATTAGGACATCATTTAAATTAGGACATTAAATTAGATAAGTTAAATTCTTCTCTTAATCTAGACATTTGGGTTTTCTTATTTTGATTTTATTAAGACATATTAGGTTATTCATTTTTTTTTAGTTTAGACATATTAGTTTCCTTATTTTGTCTTAAGATATAATAGTTTACTTTTTTTGTTTTTGTCATTCTTTTTCCTTATTTGTCAGTTTCTTTCATTTTAGTTTCTATTTTAGGTGTCTTGTATTTTGTTGCTTCCATTTACATTATAATTAACAAATCGAATCTTGTTAATTCATTTCTATATATTTTGACAACATACATTTCTTCTTCTTGTATGTTCATTTCATTTTTCATCATTTGTTATTTTGCTTCTAGTTATGTGCCTGTCATTTTTGTTAGGTGTTTTCATTGCATTCTATTTTTTAATTTGTTGTTTGTGAATTATCTTGATTGGAAATTGAATTCTAAAGTGCAATTGAGGACAACAAGCTTGACTGAAAAAAGGCTTGAGTGTGTGAGCTTAAAAGAGGGTAAAATCCAAATAGAGTGAAACACAAGTGGAGTGCCATATTTTGAGTGAAACACGTGAGGGAGTGATTGTAAGGATGTCCTATTACAAGTCAAAATGACATTTAGATCAAGAAGCATTGAATGAGTTAAAGAAGGATGCTAGGTTGTTGCATTAAGATCTTAAAGATATGGAATTGCAGCTTTAACAACTTTAGAGATAACTAAGTACATATATAAGACAGGAGAAAAGAAAGAAAGAGGAAGTTGTAGTAGAAGAAATTATTTGTGAAGCTGAAAGAGATAATATAGATTTATGTAATGATGAGGTTGTGAGTGAGGGAGAAATAATTGAAAGTAAGGATGTTGTTGTCTTGAGTGAAAAGGAAAAAAATTGTAAAAAGGAAGATGTGTGTTTGGTTAAGATGGACGATTAACATGATACAATTGATCCTGTAGTGCTTAAGGAGGTGGAATTGAACATGGAGAAAAAAGAGAACCGTGATAAGAATGAAATGGTTGTATTAACTAACCATGTTTTGCCTAGTTTTCTTGTTAACTTGCAGGAACATGATGAGTTCTTTTCTAAATAAGCATTCATATTATTTCCACCTGTTCAGAAGATCATCCATGAAGATCAATTTATTCCACAAGTTTCCATTCCCAACTTGAACAAGACGAAGATTCAAGGATAAATTTTTTCTGAAAAGGGAGGGGATGATGCGTGCAGAGGTGGGGGTCATCTCATCATGGCAATCTTACATGGGCCAAATGGTGGATAGCATAGAGTATCAAGAGAGGATGTGGGCCAATGGCATCAAGGCCAATCCAATGAGGCCGAATTATGAAGAAGGGGCTATTTGAATTGGGCTTTTTATTGAAGCCTTAACTAATGTTTTAATCAAGACTTTATGATTTTAATAAGCCTTAAAACATGTGGGCTTTGTTTATTAGGGTCGGATTATTTCATATAATAAAGCTTAAATTGCTATTTTGGGCTTCATTAGTGGTCTAGGTCAATATTGGGCCTAAGTAGCTTTTAAGTTGAGTTAAAAGTAATAAGTTTAGCTTCATAGGCTGGACGAAATTTGTAGTGAGCCCATTCATTTGATCTTGTTTTTTTACTATTTCAAGTAGGAAAAGGCCTAATTTCCATTCCTAACTTACATGGGAATTTGACCTACTTTTCTAATTAGGTTTAGGTTATTTAAGAGGGTATAAATATCTCATTAAACAATGTAGATTTCAGATTTGACATTAATTCTTATTGTGGCTTGGCCAAATTTCTTTAGGAGGGAGCAACATTGCTTGTCTTCTTCTTTTGCATCAAGAACTTTATTCTTATCAAGGTATTTACTTGTGGCAAATTCTGTTCTTACTTTTAAATCAACCTTCTTATATGCGTTTCCATTCACATAGTTGATTGGGGGTTCATTAGGGTTGGGGATTTGTTCTTGTTCTTGTTCATGTTCATGCCATATTGTATGTTCAAGGGGTTTCGGGTTCTTTAGCCTTGGGTTTCCTCATCAAAGTGACCTTCTCAAGTAGGTCTAAATTTGCCTTGAATATTTGGTACACCTAGCCTCATCTGCTTGAAGAATAAATTTACTTCTTTTAAGGGATGCTTTCTAAGCTTCTCTCTAAATGAATGAGCTAGTCTCTTCTAATAGGCCCACATTCGATCTTCATGTAAAAGTTCAATTACAACAACCACTGTTGTGCTCACTCTTCTTTTGGCAACTTGGCTTCTTAGGCCACCTTCAAAGCTTGAAGTTTGACTTTTACTAGTAACACTGCTTCTGTTCCATATTCCAAGGAAGATGGTGTGGTTGTCGTCGAAGTTTTGACAGTGATCTTATAACCCCACAACACACATGATCCTCTTCTCCCCCTTTTCCTTTTTTTTTTGATTGTTGATTTTTTTTTTGAGCTCTACAAACCCAGCATAACCTTGACCAGCCACATCGGGTATTGGACCTCTACTAGGAACTTGTCTTTGATCTTGTTTATGTACCTCTTCCTTGATCTTTTTTGCTTATTCTAATATGAGCCTTTTGAGTTTTTTCCTAACAAGCCTATAGTTCGGGTAAGTAAGAATGGCATCTTCGACAACCTCACGGTCAATTCTAGGTAAAGAATTTTCTTGTTTTCTTAATATTTTCTCAAAGTTTTTCCTCTCTTCAGGAGTCATATTAAATTCTATTAAGACTTCCTCTAGATCTTCCAAATTATCAAGATTTAATGGAGTGGTATTCGTTGAATTAATGTCAAAATGTAAATGATTCATGCATAATTAAATCATGAGAAACATAAGCAAAAATCATTAATATAATTAATATAACCAGTATTGTATACATCATTATTAAAAAGTTCGAATATAAAAAACATCTATAAAAAAAACTTCTTCTATTCCCGTGGGTGCAAATGCTGCAACCAATGCTCCTCCACCTTCCAGGGCCCTTCATTAGTGCTTTGAATTCCCCTTTCAACTCAGACTTTCTTCTTTTGCTTCTCTGGATCAGCAATATGCTTACTATCAATGAGGTCCTTAATTTGGTTCCTCAAAGTTCGACATTCAGCAGTCTCATGTCCTGTATGTTGATAAAAGGCACAATATTGATATGCTCGATGATCGGGATGCCCCTGACTTTTGGCGGGCTTAGCTAGCATCGACTGTAACTTTCCTTCTTTTATCAACCTCTTAAGCACCCAAGACAAAGGTCTGCCCAAGTTAGAATAATGCCTTTGATTTGCTTCAGTACCTGATACCTCGATCTACAATGTTTCTAATTCGGTTCCCATTGCCAGTCCCTGTTGACTTACCTGCCCCTGATTACTATAGCTCCTTCGAGCATAAGCTTCATTACTTGCTTTCTTCACCAAATATTCTCCCTTAGCTTTGATGGTGATGTCTTTGAGTGATTCCCAGTCCTTCAGAACCTTCATTTTGAGTCCTTCCCTCAGATATGGGCTTGCATTTCGAATAAAGAGTCTAACCTGGTCAGGAGTGTCAGCCTTTCTCTTCATTTCCATGAATCGTATCGAGTGAGATACTCATGGAAGGTCTCCTTCTTCTTATGCTATAAAAGTTTTAAATCTTTCAAGTTCACTTCCATTCGAATGCTACAGTCATACTGCTTCAAAAACTCTTATGTCAACAAGTCCCAATCTTCCTTAGCCTTTCGCTCCAGTCCATGGTACTAGTCTACAGTAGGGCCTGTCAGACTTAGGCAGAAATACTCAATCTTCTACTTCTTTGACAACATCGTGTCCTTTATCACTAGGTTGTACTTCTCGATATGTGTCAATGGGTCCGAAGTGCCATCAAACTTAGGCAAGTTTGGCATTTTGAACCTTTGTGGCAGTATCTCTTCACCATCTAAGTCCCTATCTTTTGGACTTATTCCTTTTGCCACTGACAACATGCGGGCCATTATCTCTATCTTCTCCTCCATATTTTTCCACATGATGTGCTCTACTTTAGTTGCCTCATTCTTCACTATTACTGGCTCCTCTTCATCTTCCACTTTCACGTCATCCTCATAGAATCTTGTTTGTTGTTCTTCCTGTGTCGCATCACTAGGATCAACAGCTAAAGGCCGTGCTGCAGTAGCTGCTATGAGAGCCTCCCTAACTAGATTTGGATCAGCTTGCCCCATAGTAGCAGCAGCAGACTGCTGCCAGCGAGTGGTACCAGTATAGCAGCTAAATTTCCCATCATGGTCATCATCCTTCTCTAAAATTCTTCAAACCTTCTATCTATTTCTTAAGTGATTAAGGCTCTAGTCTCATCAATCTCTTATGGTAAACCGGCCATGTCTAACTCTGATGACTGCTCTGAAGAAAATATTGATTTGCTGTTAGCTGAAACTGATTTTGAACCCGACTCCTATGCTATCCCCTAAACCACTTTAATGAATCTATGATGGCTGAAAAACTCAAATTGTCAAGATGATGTGTGATACCCTTAAATCACCATACTATACGTATGGCGATTGATCTAGCTTGGTTAAGTGATTTCTATGATTAGTGAAGTATATCTAATATTAGTTTATTACCAAAATGGGTAATTTTAAAAATTTTTGCGTACTTGCTTCTTAACGTACTTTCTTAGTTTCTAACCTATAATGATTACCAGTTAACTAACTTCATTTACCCAATAATCCTTTACATTTCATTTGCCAAACGACTTATAACTGTCTTGATTTACTATTCATTTAGTCAAAATTTTGACAATATAACAGCTACATACTAGACCTACCGGTAGATACCGAGTCCTAAGGTAGTCAAGATTAGAGTTATCCGATGAAGATAACGGTACCCATTTCGCGAGCAAAGGTTGTAGATCTTCCGCCTTTAGAATTCACAAGATTAAAGGATTTTTGTGACTAGAAGTTTTTGCATGTCAAAATGAGCCTTTTTACTTAGGAAGTTTGATTTTGGGGTTGACCGATGGTCATC
Organism: Excoecaria cochinchinensis; assembly: GCA_947683425.1. Lineage (NCBI taxonomy): Eukaryota > Viridiplantae > Streptophyta > Magnoliopsida > Malpighiales > Euphorbiaceae > Excoecaria > Excoecaria cochinchinensis. The sequence goes on along the minus strand of CANTUQ010000021.1, from coordinate 742,073 downwards.
GGTCAAGTGACAGCTGTCGCTCGTTCTTGTGGTGGCCTTTCCTTATGCGAGTGGCGCCCGTCGCTTGCGCTTGAGGGACACCTGCCCCTCACGCGAGCGACTCCCGTCGCTCTTGCTTGTGGCACCCACCTCTCGTACGAGTGACGCCTGTCTCCCGCGTGATTGCCAGCTACTCAAAACATCAGGGCTATCCCCGTAACCGATGCCCGTCGGTACGCCGAGCGACACCCATCGGTCAACGATCTGCGGCGATTCTCGAAGCAGATTTTGGTGGATTTTCTAAATCTTTTCCAAAATTAAATCATTTTGATTTGATTTCCCAAAATCTTCTCCAAAATAAAAGGATTTTCACTTGATTTTCCAGAAGATTTTCCAAAATCAAATGATTTTTATTTGATTTTACTAATTTTTTTTAAATTTAAAGGATTTTGAAATGATTTTGTAGAGATGTTGATTTGATTTTCTAAATAAAATTTAAATTTTAAAACTTTCTGAATTTTTGATCTTAGCCTATAAATAGTAGGCTGAAATTCATTTTTCGGGGTTGGAAAAATTTTTAGATAAAGGTTAGAAAAATTTTCGAAAGTGGAAAAATCTCGAATGAATTTACAAAAAGTTCTTCTTCTTTATTTCATGAAAATTTCATTAAGTCTTTTCGAAAAATAAGAAAGAACCCGAGAAAGTGAAATCAATTTGTTTTTGCTAGATATGTCCTTTAAACATTTATGATTGTTACGAAAAATCATGAAAGAAAAACTAATTTTCTTCTCTTGATTTGATTTCTAAAAATAACAATTTTGCAGTAGAAAGGTTTCTCAAAATTGTATATCGACAATCGATCCTTATAGAATTCAAGCAAAAAAAACCACACAATATTCACCTTCAGAAGATAATATTCCGAGGGTAAACATTCCGGATTGATTGCATAATAAGTGTTTTAAAAGGTGGAATTTTGGGTTTTAATTGAATTTTCTTTGTTTTTTTTTCTGGTCTGGAATGACCGACGGGCTGAAGATGGGCCGTCGCTCAAATGAGCGATGGGCCATTGCAAAAACCCTCTTCTGCCTGTTGGTCAGCCCAGTGACGGCCGTCTCTCGCTGGGCTTGGGCCGTCCTTGGGCCTCCTTCCCCTTTTTCTTGTTATTTCTTTTTCTACTTTCTTTAAAAACCTTTTTTTAAGGTGATTTATTTTCCTTTTCTCTAGTTTATTTATTCACTGTTATTTCCATCAATTCTTTTCATCGATTCTTTTTTTTTTATCTTACTAACATGTTTTGTTTCTTTGTAAGTTTTTTTATTTTATTGAGCTTTTGGTGTTGAAAAAGGAGAATTAGTTAAGGGCGATATGGAAACATCAATGTGGTTCACCTCTTGTACCTTATTCTCTCTTATTTATCATTTTTAATCTTTATTGGTTGCGAATGTTAATTCTGAGCTCGCTAATATGAAAAATGGCAAAGGATTTCTACAAATGGGCTTGATTATCTTTAAATAAAATAGGACCAATGTCCTGATTTTTTATCCAAAAAAAACAAATGCATTATTATCATTCTTTCTCTAAATATGCATGCGAGGACCAATGTCCTCACTCCAAAACGAATATTCCCGTTTTATGTATGTTTGTTTATCTTCTATTCATTTACAGTGGGGGTTGTATTCCGCCCCTAGTTTTGCTGTAAATTATCACATTTTGATTTATTTTATCCTTAATTTATCTTATTTACTGCTTTCCATTATATGATTGATCTGAGCTTTAATTATTGCATTGAACTGAATGAGAAAATGGAATGAAATTTTAACTTTAAAACTCGATTATAATTTAATCAAGGTATGAATAAATGGGAAGTCCTGAACCTAATCTGGTCTTAGGCTCAATGAGGTTAGATAAACCTTTCCAATGTTCTAATAGAAAGGGAATTCCAAAATATCTCTTGTTGCCTAAAATACGCCCAAGTTGCATTGTCTTAGGCTCCACGAGGTTAGATGTACCTTTCTAATGTTATATTGGAAAGGAAATTCTAGAATATCTCTGGCTTGCCCAAAATGGACGTATATGCATCCTCTTAGGCTTCACCAGATTAGATGAACCTTTCCTATGTTCTATTGGAGGGAGCATTCCAAAATATCTCTGATTGGCCAAAATAAATACACATGCAATGTCTTAGTCTCAGTGACGCTAGATGACTCTTCCCAATATTTTATTGGGTGGCCACTCCAAAACACTTCCTTGTTGCCCAAAATAGACATCCTTGTAATCTCTTACAAGTCTTATGAACCTCTATCAGATACCCTAAAAGCGGGTTTTCGAGGCTCCCGAGGTTCGGCACGCGTCACACTACCCTCCTGCAAATCGAATAAACCACAGCCCATCATGGGCTCAACAATCCATTTAACATACAATATAATCAATATCACCATAATCTCACCTATGCTTAAAATCATAAACTACTCCAAATGTGCCACTTAATTTTACCGAAATTTCGGCAGAATTCCCTCTATAATATTGCCAATCCCCCAATAAACAAAAGTTCTTTACACTTCTAAAAACAATACATTCATTCAACCTACTCCAATTCAAACTCTAACACAAGTTTTCCCGTCCTCCATTTTAGATCCAACCATACACATTATATAACATAATTTACATATACCATCAACTCGGGTACTTATTTCAAATATACAAAATACAAAGAAATAATATTAATCCATCAAAAACTATCAACTTCTAAAACAATTGTCTGACACAAACTCTTCATTACAAAAGTATTCTAACTATCTATGTAGTGTACATGCCATCAAGAAATGGAATTCAAGTTATCCATTCCCAAAACTTTCATCATTTTTACCTTCTTGTCATGACTCCCATCCAACATTAATCCTTTGGAACACTCATGTTTATCGCTCGATTTCTATCTTTTGACTTACGCGAGGGTAAACCACACGCTAAGCTTTACGCTTAGTGGTGACTACCAAATTTACTTATCCAATACATAAAATACAAAATATATTCCAAATTAAATATACATCTAAATGCTTAAAATCTTATACAAAAAATCATTAAATATTACCTTATAGTATTCATACACATAATAATAAATTTTACATTCATCTATCAACTTTACTCTTCATTTCGTTTGCATAAGCCATTTCTATTACACTCACTTCATGTAATCAAGCAACAACATTTCATACATGAATTTAATGAACACATGCAATGTCACACCCCAACCTATAACATGGATACTTCTACTCATGATTAGATTGAGAAGGACCCAAGATAGATAGGAGTGTCACACCCCACTAGTCCAAACATATAAATATCACATACAGATTAATATATCCAGTGTAAATAAAAACTTTAAAAGAAAGAACAAGAAATACAGAACAATAGGAACACTTTTATTAATATACAGAAATAGTTCTTTACATGTTACATCAGATTACAAAAAGAACCAATTTACAAAAGCCCAACATACGTAGTTCAAAAAGGGCAACAAAACTTTATACTATTACAAAAGAAGGAAAAGCCTATACTATAAAGCATCCCATCTCTAGTTGCGTTGGCCTTCCCGATGCGACACACCCAGAACACGCGTACCAAAACCTTCCACACCTGCACGGATAAACACCCGTGCTAAGCGAAATCGCTTAGTGGGGAAACACACAATGCATGACCGCCACTCACAGTGACGGTAACAGAAAACACATGAAAACAATACAATTATATATACATAGATATATCATCATACATATCCAATTCATTTAATTGCATTCTCATTCAGAATTCTTGCACAAAGGCACTCAATAACACCTGCTTAATCATAATGAGTGGATAACGAGTACACATAGATACTTGAGAGTATCGGTTCTATATGATAAACACATAGATACCCAAAGGTATCAAACATTCTTTTTATTTTATTCCAAGTGGTTACACATAGAATCTTAAGAAAGATTCGACAAAAGGATCGCGAGGATCCAATCGGGGGACCTGATCAGGGTCCAAATCGTACACATAGCTGCAGCGGCACATAACTCTATTAGGCATGCCTAACTATCCACTTATCCGACATTAGCAGGTTATGCAAAATCTTATCACATTTACATGCATATATTACTAAGCAAGAGATAGTCAAAGCTTAATAAGATTGCATGCAAAAGAATTTAAGTCATTAAGCCAAAAAGAAGGAGAAACCAAATTTGGAAGTCACGTCTGTCGCGCTCGCGACGACTGTCGCGCTCGCGACAGAAGCCAAGCTACACTTCCCCGCCTCGTCTCGCGATCGCGAGAGATCTCGTGGTCGTGAGAGGACGTAGGGATGGCTCTTCTGTCGCGCTCGCGAGGATTGTCGCGCTCGCGACAGAAGAGAACCTTACACAAGCTCGGAGCTCGAGCACTCTGTCGCGCTCGCGATGGTTGTCGCGCTCGCGACAGAGAGCTCCCTCGAATTCTTCGGCGCGCCATCTCTCGCGCCGGCGTGAGGATTGAAACCCCCGCATTCTGTCGCGCTCGCGACGGTGTCGCGATCGCGACAGACACGGGTTTTCCAATTCTTACGCCCAAATTCTACAGATTTCACACAAATTTCACATCCAAACTTCCAAAATTGATTCCAAAGCTCAAAATTTAGCAAATCAAGCATTCACAACTCATAACATAAATAAAAACCCAACTTCATCACCATTTAACTCAATTAAATCCAATCAATTTCATGTCCAATTGCAAGAATTTCCAAAACAGCAATTTTAACATCACTTACAACTATTCACATAATTTCTCACAATTCCTTCAACAATATTCATTCTTTCACATCACATATCACATAAATTTCAATTTAAGTCATAACCACTCAACTCATAATCCCAATCAAAGCATAAACACATTTATCAAACTCAAATCACAAAAATGCACAAAAAGATGAACAATCCCAAACCTTCTCTCCTTAGCTCCTAATCGCGAGCTCCACTTCCGCTTGCGATTCCTTTTCCTTTATCCGGTCTAGGAGCCTCTTCTGAACCACAAACCCATAGCAATCAAGATAAATTCTACAACAACCCATAAATAAAATACATATAACTAAACCTAGAGAAGAGGAAGAAGAAGAAAATCTAAAACCCCAACTCACCTTTAAGCTTCCAAAACCACAAGTTAATCACTCTAACTACTCAATTAAGGAAGTGGGAGCAAGATTATGTAAAGAAAAGGAAGAACAAAGGAAGAAGAAGAAGGAAACGAAGAAGAGGGCGTGAGGAAGGAAGAAGAACGGGAATCAAAGGGCAAATGGCTGATCTCTCTCTCCTCACCTAACCCATAAATGCTCACTTATCTCCTTTGCCACTTGTCAAAATCTCCATAAGACACATGCCCTTTAACACACCCTACTCCCATACTTGCCTATACACACTAAGCTAACTCCTATTCACACATTTACTTCCATACACTCACTTATACACTAGTCTAATTTCCTCTTCTCACTAATACACACACTTATACAATAAATAAATAATTAAATAATCTAATTTAACACATACATAAAAATACACACATATATACACGGACAGGCTCAAACTACTGGGGTGGTTTTGGGGTGTTACAATACTCCCCCACTTAACAGAATTTCGTCCTCGAAATTCTTACCTGATCCAAACAACTGAGGATATTGCAATCTCATAGCTTCTTCTGGTTCCCATGTAGCTTCCTCAATACTGTGATGCTGCCACAAAACTTTGACTAACGGTATTTGCTTATTCCGAAGCTGTCTGACTTCCCGCTCCAAAATCCTCTTCGGTTCTTCATTAAAAGAAAAGTCTGACTGAATCCGGATATCTTGCACTGGTAACACATGTGAAGGATCTGACCGATATCTCCTGAGCATAGATACATGAAAAACGTCATGTAATCTAGCTAACTCCATAGGCAAAGCTAGTTGATACGCTACTGGACCCACTTTCCTCAGAATCTCATACGGTCCAATAAAACGTGGACTTAACTTGCCTTTCTTGCCAAAACGGAGAACCTTACGCCATGGTGACACTTTCAAGAAAACTTTATCCCCCACTTCGTACTGTATATCTCTGCGCTTCAAATTAGCATAAGAACGCTGTCGATCTTTTGCTGCTTTCAAGTTCTGTTGCACAACCCTTACTTTTTCTTCAGTATCCCTCACTATATCCGGACCTATCATAGCCTTTTCTGACAACTCAGTCCAACATACTGGCGTTCTACACTTCCGTCCATATAACACTTCATAAGGAGCCATACCAATGCTCACTTGGTAACTGTTATTATACGCAAATTCCATTAAAGACACATACCGATCCCAACTTCCTGCAAACTCTAAAGCACAACTTCGGAGCATATCCTCTAAGATCTGAATAACCCTTTCTGATTGCCCATCAGTCTGCGGATGGAAAGCAGTACTGAAATTCAACCGTGTTCCCAAAGCTGCCTGAAGTTCTTTCCAAAACTTAGATGTAAAGCGAGGATCTCGGTCTGATACAATGGATGACGGAATCCCATGCAACCGGACTATCTCATCCACATACAGTTCCGCCAACTTGTCCATCGAGTAATCCACTCTCACAGGTAGAAAATGTGCAGACTTTGACAATCGATCTACTATAACCCATACCGAATCATGTTTACGCTGAGTCATAGGTAAACCAGATACAAAATCCATCGTGATGTCATCCCATTTCCATTGAGGAATGGGTAAGGGATGAAGCAATCCCGATGGCACTTGATGCTCGGTTTTCACTTGCTGACAGGTAAGGCACCTTGAAACAAATTCTGTTATCTCTCTTTTCATTCCTGGCCACCAATAGTATTGCTTCAAATCTTGATACATCTTATCCCCACCAGGATGCATAGTGAAGACTGAAGAGTGAGCTTCTTGTAACAATTTCTTTCTTAACTCCCCAACATCAGGTACACATAACCGATTCCCATGCCTAAGCACTCCTTCACTGTCTATCAGATATTCTGTCCGTTTGCCTTCTTTCACTGCTTGACAAACACGCTGAAGTACATGATCATCTAACTGTGCCCTTGCAATTTCAGATCTCAAACTTGGCTTAACTCTAAGTTGAGCAATCAGAGCACCTTCAGAATCAAATCTCCATCTACCTCGGCTAGCCAGCAAAGCAGACAAAGACTTCCTACTAAGAGCATCCGCTACCACATTAGCTTTACCCGGATGGTAATCAATGATACAATCATAATCCTTGAATAACTCTAACCATCTCCGCTGTCTCAAATTTAATTCCTTCTGAGTTAACAAATACTTGAGACTCTTGTGATCGATGAAAATTCTGCACGTCTCCCCATACAAGTAGTGCCGCCAAATCTTAAGCGCAAACACTACCGCTGCCAACTCCAGATCGTGAGTCGGGTAGTTCCGCTCATGAGGCTTCAACTGTCTCGAGGCATAAGCTATTACTTTATTCCCTTGCATCAGAACACACCCTAAGCCAATACCCGAAGCATCACTATACATAGTGTACTCTTTACCCGAAACCGGCTGTGTGAGCACAGGAGCTTTAACCAACAACTCTTTCAACCGATCAAAACTGGCTTGACACTTTTCAGTCCATACAAACTTAACATCCTTTCGAAGAAGCTTGGTCAAAGGAGATGCTAACACTGAAAACCCTTGAACAAACCGTCGATAATACCCTGCTAAACCCAGAAAACTTCTCACCTCAGGTACATTCTTCGGAGGCATCCACTTAACAATCGCTTCAATTTTACTTGGATCAACACGTACACCTTCTGCTGATATCACATGTCCAAGAAAGGTCACTTCCTTTAACCAAAACTCACACTTGCTGAGTTTCGCATACAATTGATGATCTTTCAACATTTGCAATACCAGCCTCAAATGTTCCTTATGCTCTTGTTGATTTCTGGAATACACCAAAATATCGTCAATGAATACCACAACAAACTTATCCAGATACTGTCGGAAAACTCGGTTCATCAGATCCATGAAGGCTGCAGGCGCGTTTGTCAAACCGAAAGGCATTACTAAAAATTCATAGTGACCATAACGCGTCCGAAAAGCCGTCTTTGCCACATCCGCTTCTTTAACCCCCAACTGATAATAGCCTGATCTCAAATCTATCTTAGAGAATACCCCTGCTCCTCTTAACTGATCAAAAAGATCTTCAATTCTCGGCAATGGATACTTATTCTTAATAGTCACTTTATTAAGCTGTCGGTAATCAATGCACATCCGAAGGGTTCCATCCTTTTTCTTGACAAACAATACGGGAGCACCCCACGGTGACACACTAGGCCGGATGAATCCTTTATCCAACAATTCCTGTAACTGACTCTTCAATTCCTTCAATTCCATGGGAGCCATTCTATAAGGAGCCTTTGAAATCGGAGCTGTGCCCGGCAGAATCTCTACTGACAATTCAACCTCTCTCTCGGGAGGTAACCCCGGTAACTCTTCCGGAAAGACATCGACAAAATCTCTTACAATCGGAATATCTTGAATCTTCACCTGACCTCTCCGTGAATCCAAAACCACAGCCAGAAAAGCTTCACATCCCTTCCTGATGAATCTTCTGGCTTTCATAGCTGATACTACATTATACACAGAACTACTTCCAATGCCTTTCACAATTACTGGCAAATGATCTTTATCTCTCAAAACCATTACTTTCCTATGACAGTCTACTACTGCTCGGTGCTTATCTAACCAATCCATCCCCAAAATAATATCAAACTCGTAAAAAGGCAAACAAATTAAATCCACAACAAACTCTACATTCTGGATCTTCAAAGGACAGTTCCGACAAACCCGATTAACCATAATACTCTGACCCAACGGACTAGATACACAAATTTCATATTCCATCTTCTCCTCACTACCCAAACTATCCCATAACTTACCAGAACACACATAGGAACGGGTAGACCCCGGGTCAATTAGAACATAAACTTCAGAATCAAGCAAAGAAAACTTACCGGCAATCACTTCAGGAGCATTCTGTTCCTCTCGAGCTTTCATAGCATAAGCTCTACCAGATGATGGCACAGGACGATCCACTGTTTCCGAGGCTTCTCTATCTCGAGCTCTTCCACCTTGACCCCTTCCTCTACCCCTATTACGACTTCCTTGGGGTACATTAGATCCAGCTCGACTCCCTTCCTGTTGTCCCGAAGGATCTCCATATCGACTCGGACAATTGGCAAGTATATGATCCGTGGAACCACATCTAAAACAGCCTCCTGTTAACCAACGACACTCACCCCAATGTGGTTTATTACAATACGAACATCGGGGAGGGCCATCTCCTCTACCTGAGCCCGCTCCCCTGGACGATCCCTGCCTTCTCCCTCTAGGGGCCGGACTAGCTACTGACTCATCAGCAAAGTTTCCTTGTGATTCTCTTGGCCTCTTGCCTGAAGAAGAGCCACCTCTTGCAGATTTTCTTCTTTGAGCCTTTTCTCTCAATACATTCTCAGAACGCTCCGCCCTCAAGGCTGCTTGCACTAACTGATAATACCTCACATTCGGAGCCGACATCAATGATATTAACATCACTTTTAAAGATTCATTCAAGCCTGCTTCAAAATGCTGACATCGAAACTCTTCTGTGAGAACCCTTGGCGGCGCATATTTGCTCAACTTGGTAAACTCATCCTCATACTCAGCTACAGACATCGTTCTTTGCTTAAGAGTTAAAAACTGCACCCACTTGGCATCCTTATATGCTTTGGTCACATACCGGTTCTGGAACTCATCCTCAAAGAACTCCCATGTTATCGGTTCAGGAATTTGCTGTTGACTAGTCACCAATTTCCACCAATCATAAGCTGAACCTTGTAACAAAGACAAGGCACACTCCACTTCTTGCTCCGGTGGGCATCTTATTTCCCTTAGTACTCTGGATGTCTTCTCTAACCACATTTCTGCTTTAGAAGATTCATCTATACCAGTACCAAAGAAATCCTCTGCACCATGCTTTCTTAACCTTTCTATAGGTGCACTTGGCGCTGTCACTCTTTCAAGTACCCTTGTCATACTCTGAAGCATCGCTTCCATTGGTCCCAAAGGCACCTCAGGATAACCCCTAGGAGGTTGAGCCGGACCAGAAACTGAGGGATCCCGCTCTTGGGGATTTGCACTTTCTGCTGACCCCTCGAGTGATCCACGAGCGGACTCCATAACTACAAAACATAAACGCAGTGCGCATCAGGCCAACACAACCCCAAACAGACAGACTAACACACTGAAACCCAGTAACACCTAGAACCAATTGCTCTGATACCACCTAATGTCACACCCCAACCTATAACATGGATACTTCTACTCATGATTAGATTGAGAAGGACCCAAGATAGATAGGAGTGTCACACCCCACTAGTCCAAACATATAAACATCACATACAGATTAATATATCCAGTGTAAATAAAAACTTTAAAAGAAAGAACAAGAAATACAGAACAATAGGAACACTTTTATTAATATACAGAAATAGTTCTTTACATGTTACATCAGATTACAAAAAGAACCAATTTACAAAAGCCCAACATACGTAGTTCAAAAAGGGCAACAAAACTTTATACTATTACAAAAGAAGGAAAAGCCTATACTATAAAGCATCCCATCTCTAGTTGCGTTGGCCTTCCCGATGCGACACACCCAGAACACGCGTACCAAAACCTTCCACACCTGCACGGATAAACACCCGTGCTAAGCGAAATCGCTTAGTGGGGAAACACACAATGCATGACCGCCACTCACAGTGACGGTAACAGAAAACACATGAAAACAATACAATTATATATACATAGATATATCATCATACATATCCAATTCATTTAATTGCATTCTCATTCAGAATTCTTGCACAAAGGCACTCAATAACACCTGCTTAATCATAATGAGTGGATAACGAGTACACATAGATACTTGAGAGTATCGGTTCTATATGATAAACACATAGATACCCAAAGGTATCAAACATTCTTTTTATTTTATTCCAAGTGGTTACACATAGAATCTTAAGAAAGATTCGACAAAAGGATCGCGAGGATCCAATCGGGGGACCTGATCAGGGTCCAAATCGTACACATAGCTGCAGCGGCACATAACTCTATTAGGCATGCCTAACTATCCACTTATCCGACATTAGCAGGTTATGCAAAATCTTATCACATTTACATGCATATATTACTAAGCAAGAGATAGTCAAAGCTTAATAAGATTGCATGCAAAAGAATTTAAGTCATTAAGCCAAAAAGAAGGAGAAACCAAATTTGGAAGTCACGTCTGTCGCGCTCGCGACAGAAGCCAAGCTACACTTCCCCGCCTCGTCTCGCGATCGCGAGAGATCTCGTGGTCGCGAGAGGACGTAGGGATGGCTCTTCTGTCGCGCTCGCGAGGATTGTCGCGCTCGCGACAGAAGAGAACCTTACACAAGCTCGGAGCTCGAGCACTCTGTCGCGCTCGCGATGGTTGTCGCGCTCGCGACAGAGAGCTCCCTCGAATTCTTCGGCTCGCCATCTCTCGCGCCGGCGCGAGGATTGAAACCCCCGCATTCTGTCGCGCTCGCGACGGTGTCGCGATCGCGACAGACACGGGTTTTCCAATTCTTACGCCCAAATTCTGCAGATTTCACACAAATTTCACATCCAAACTTCCAAAATTGATTCCAAAGCTCAAAATTCAGCAAATCAAGCATTCACAACTCATAACATAAATAAAAACCCAACTTCATCACCATTTAACTCAATTAAATCCAATCAATTTCATGTCCAATTGCAAGAATTTCCAAAACAGCAATTTTAACATCACTTACAACTATTCACATAATTTCTCACAATTCCTTCAACAATATTCATTCTTTCACATCACATATCACATAAATTTCAATTTAAGTCATAACCACTCAACTCATAATCCCAATCAAAGCATAAACACATTTATCAAACTCAAATCACAAAAATGCACAAAAAGATGAACAATCCCAAACCTTCTCTCCTTAGCTCCTAATCGCGAGCTCCGCTTCCGCTTGCGATTCCTTTTCCTTTATCCGGTCTAGGAGCCTCTTCTGAACCACAAACCCATAGCAATCAAGATAAATTCTACAACAACCCATAAACAAAATACATATAACTAAACCTAGAGAAGAGGAAGAAGAAGAAAATCTAAAACCCCAACTCACCTTTAAGCTTCCAAAACCACAAGTTAATCACTCTAACTACTCAATTAAGGAAGTGGGAGCAAGATTATGTAAAGAAAAGGAAGAACAAAGGAAGAAGAAGAAGGAAACGAAGAAGAGGGCGTGAGGAAGGAAGAAGAACGGGAATCAAAGGGCAAATGGCTGATCTCTCTCTCCTCACCTAACCCATAAATGCTCACTTATCTCCTTTGCCACTTGTCAAAATCTCCATAAGACACATGCCCTTTAACACACCCTACTCCCATACTTGCCTATACACACTAAGCTAACTCCTATTCACACATTTACTTCCATACACTCACTTATACACTAGTCTAATTTCCTCTTCTCACTAATACACACACTTATACAATAAATAAATAATTAAATAATCTAATTTAACACATACATAAAAATACACACATATATACACGGACAGGCTCAAACTACTGGGGTGGTTTTGGGGTGTTACATGCAAATAATTAACAGTTTACAAAATATATATAATCAGTGCCTATATCAGAAATCAAGCTTCATTACTTGTAGACTATGCTTAAAAGATACTTATCCATTATGACACTATTAATTCTATGAAACTCTTAATAAATTTGACGTAGACAAAATATAACTTTTAACTTCTATGTTTCATACCTAATACCATTTCATCATAATTCTTATGTCATAATACATATATCAGTCTGTATACATATATGTCATGCATGCTGTGAACATTTAGTTCCATGTATACTTAAAGTCATTTTCATTACATTTTTAATTAGGAAGTTCATTTACTATTTCATAGTTAAATTACTATTTCATCTTCTAAATTATACATTTAATTTATAATTATTATTTTGTCATTTAAGTTTATTATTTCACATTTAGTAGTTATTATTTTGCCCCTAGCAATATCCGGTAGAAATCTCAGAACAAGATATACAGGATGTGGACCCCACGGTCCAAAACACTTTAGAGTGATCCCGAAGGACCACCCAAATATTTCAAAACATTTCAATACAATTCATTGTACACTTTATCACTTTAACACTTTTACACTTTAGTAGACGATCATTGGCCTACTAATGCGAGTTACCATGACTCGCTACCGCGGTATGGTATCCCTATGGCTAGCCAACTATATCCTGAACTAGATTTTACTACCAAACTACTAAGGGCAATTTCATTTATCTTTCACTATTCACACTTATATTATCACATAACTTTTTTGATATTAACCATTTATTTTACATTGTACATTTTACATTTACACTTTTCAAACCAACACACATTTATGCATATGACTTTTGTTCTTTACTCCCATGTAGCATGACACTCGCATATCATATTTTGAAACTTATCATTTTTAGTTAACAGTACTTATGAAATAATTCAATTGCATTACATTTATATCAATTAGGCTACATTATTCGGCCATAAACAATATTATTGCTTAAGTTCCACTTTGATTGAGTCATTTAATTCCATCAGATCCTTAAGTTATTCTTTACTTAATTATACCACTGTAATTCCTCACTTTGCGTTTATACTTATTAGTTATTTAATGTAGATTTTTGTAGCTACTTACTACCCACTCATTTCCTACTCTAAGTAATAACATAATAACTTAAGTTCACATTAATACAATTGCTTCCATTTAATCTGCGTTATTCACAACCACATATACATATATATAAGTACTAACATTATAAGAATGGCCCCGTTCATACATACATTTTTTAATACAGCCATATATAAGCATAAATTTTACTTGAACAAAATATACATACCCAAAATTAACATAATTATCTTAAGTTCTTCTACACTGTTTTATACCAATATTATAATGACATTAAGTCAAGTAAAACCTTTAATTACTAATTACACATATTAGGCCAAAATACCCTATCTATTCCTAAATTTTTATTTTTAATTTCCTCATCTGTTATTCCTTATGTATAACATAATTAATCAAATTATACTTTTACATTTTAATTTCATACATAGTATACCACTCTATTGTTACCTGCTATATTTATATCACGTTATCTCTTTTATTTATACTTGTTCTATTTACTTATTATATTTAATTATTAAAATAAAATTAAAATAAAAGCATTTATGATCCTAAAATTCTAATTAGCCTTTATCTTATTTGCTATACAACTAATAAACCCTTTAACTTAAACTAATCAATTCCTAATATAAAAAAAAAAACTTATATCTTTAACCCGAAAGAAATGAACTATCATTAATTCGAACTTTAAATAAACATAATTGAATTTCCCATTTCACATTCAATTTTCCACCAATTCTTCGCATATTAACAATTAGAATATCATTGCCTATATATGTACATTATGATACCAATTCATATATTAAGATTTAACTATCATTAAATTATTTATTAATTAATTACTAATCTGCAAATTAATACATATGTCTTCAATTTTATATATTAAAATTTAACTATTATTCAAATTATTTACAATTTGAATCCTAACTTATAAATTAACCTATATTTCTCATGCTTTACAAATCCAGTACCACTTTATCAAATGTAGGATACCTTACAACTTTCCAATTCTTTTCATTCAACTCGAAATGTAACACCCCATACCTATACGTAGGGGAACTCACCTGCGAGGAGAGTGAATACCTGTATAGATAAGGGTGTTACCGACAAACAAACATATAAACATATCGAAGGTGGAAAAGAAACATTCATAAACGATAAATTAAAACTTATAATAAGCAAAATGGGCCAACAGAAAATTTCATTTCATAGATCAAAATATCCTTTACAAAGGGGTACAACAACCTTACATAGGTACAAAAATATACTTCAAACATTTACAAAATCTAATGCATTACGAAAAGATTACATCATAAAACCCAAAATACAATAGTCAAGCTACAAAAAGAATCTCTCTAAAGTGCTGTCTCTGACTGCTGCGGACCGTACTCCTCAAAAACTCGGACAGCTTCCACACCTGCACAGATGGAACACCCGTGCTAAGCGATAATGCTTAGTGGAGAAAACAAGAGATGAATGACCACTCACAGTGGCCGTCGAGGCAAACACATACATATGGTACATACAGAAGTACACAATTATTCATATAAACAATAACACATATCTCATATTTATTCACAAGCATAACTTAATATATATATATATATAATCACATTCATGTCTTAATAATAAACAAGGTTGCATTCATAAAAGAACCCAATATATATGCCTGCAAATTCAGAGTAGCTGATAATAAGTAAACGCTAGGTACTCGTAGGTACGAGCAAAAGCAACATCATTATTTTCATATAAAAACATTTTCACTGGGGATCTTAAATAAGATCCAAACACTCAGGATCGCGAGGACCCAAACGGTGACCTGATCAGGGTCCAGAATACTGGGGTTGCAGCTTATAAAACTCTATAGGCATGCCTATCTATCCACTTACTTGACTGTTGCAGGCTAGGCAACAAGAAAAGTTTTCATAAATCACATAAAAGCTCACATATCTCAAAGAACAAGCTCTAATTCTCTATTATAAAACACTATTAAGTATGCAATAATCCCATAGTCATAAACACATGCCAATACCTAGCTTAAAGAAGACAAAAAAGGAAGAATACAAAAATCCAAAAATTCCAGGACAGAAAGAGGTTACACGGTGGTATGGTAAATCCTTACTGCCATGTAAGACATTCCACACGGTGGTAAGGAAAACCTTACCACCGTGTGGCCTGCTGAGCCAAAACTCCTCAGAAAACATAATGCATTCACATGGCGGTATAGAACTCCTGACCACCGTGTAAAATGCACAGTAGAGACACCTCAAAATATAATACATTTACATGGCGGTATGACAAGCCCTTACAGCCGTGTAACAACTCAAAGAAGCAAAACTTAAATGCAGAAATACAATTTACACGGTGGTATGGCCTCCTTACTGCCATGTAAATCAACCAAAACCCAAAAATTTTGCTATTCTCTGCTACCCACTTCCCAATTCTTAAACCAACATCCAAAATTACAATACCCAAGCCACTCATACCATTAAAACTCAACTTAAACAAACTAAAACTCAAATTAAACATCTCAAGCAACTCAATTCAAAGCTCCAATCAAAAAAATCGTACCCAAGATCATAACTTGAAACCATCCAAATTCTCAAACTTCATCCTATTATCAATTACTAGAAATTACTTCGATTTACTAACACATCCTTCCATTAAGTACATACACATACAATTTAAACATTCAGTTTCTAGAGATCAAAGCATAATCTCACAAATAAATAAAAAAATGCCCAACTTCAAATAATTCCCAAACCTTGATTCCTTAGCTGCAAAATCAAGGGGCTGAACTTCCACCCACCACTTCATTCCCTTTAGGATCCTTAGGAGGCAACTCTGACCAAACAAACCAAAACACACAAAACTCAAAACCCTACATATAAACACACCCAATGGGAACATAAGGAGAATAGAAGAACAAGAAGAAGAAAAAGAAGACTTACCCAACACTTGGAATTTGCTCAGACCACTTTAAAATTCAAGAACTTGAGGATGTAATCAAAGAGTAAGAAAGAAGAAGAAAAAGAGAAGAAGCATAGAGGAAGAAAGAGCTGAATGGGGAAGGGGCTAAAGCTAACCTCACATTCCCTCTCTCCTTCTCTTAAGTCAAACCCTTTTTTCCTCTTACTTTAATCTCTACCATCCAAGTGTCAAGATCTAATGATGGTCTTGACAAATTCCACTACACCCTTTCTTCTAACAAAAACCAAACAATCAAACCATACAATAAAATAAAACATGCACTGACACTCACACACACACACACACGTATGTGCTCAAACTTATAGGGTGGGAAACGAGGTGTTACACGAAATTTGTATATCTTAATTAAATTCCTATTCAGCCAAGCCAACACATGTAACAACACAGCTAACAAATCAATAGAACAAACAAACATATTTTTCACATTCTATAATTTGTAAAATCACACCCTAACAGATTTAATTTATGTAAAAATCACTTAGAAAAGTAAGTTTGGTAGTCACTTACAATTTTTCTGCCACGTTAGTCCCCTTGGCCGATCACTGAAGACTCGCCAGAGCCTCGCTCAACCTCTACCGGAGGTACCACGACTGCCGAAAGGGATCTCAAAGCTTTAGGACTACTTTTTCAGTGGTCACGTACCTTGACTTATCATTTTGCCAAAATCGATGTCAAAAGAATTCGGTGCACCAGATGCCAATTTGCTAATTGCCAGCGAGTGAGGAGGCAGGAGTTACATCGGAAGACTTGCCTCACTGTCAGAGTCATCCGTCGCCTTGTGTGTCATCGGAGGTGGTCGGAACAAGATTCAGCCTTCTCTCTCCAAATCGGGTCTATCTTCGTCAACGGGAGACTCGATCGGTTGGGCTCCCAGCATTGTGGAGAATGGGAGTCCAATCGCCATTGTCATCGTCGTTGGTTGCTCCTCCATCATGCTCTCTCTCTCTCTCTCTCTCTCTCACTCTCACTTTTTGATTTTCTCTTCCCCTTCCCTATTTCGTTCTCCTGTCTGTCCCCCTTTTCAATCTTTTTTCTTATTTTCTAAAATTAGTCTAGATAATTTTAGACTTATGGAATTTTATGTAGCATTATTATTATTATTATTTTCTTCTCATTTTTTTTTTACATTTTTCTGGAAAAATCTAGGACTTGATAGCTTTATTTATTATTTACTTACATTTATATATATATATATTTTATTTGTGTATTTATTTGATTAAAATTATTCAAATATTTGATTATGTAGCTTTTAAAGAAAATTTTGGACCTTGAGAGTCAAAAATTATCTTTCGATGAATCTTTTGACCTACCTAGTCACTATTCCCAATGTTGAACTTTTCAGGGCATTACTTGATGCATAAATGACATGTAATGCATGATAGTGCTTATGCAACACCCAGAACCACATATAAATGGATAGAACTTTATTACCCTTACGTAGGAGGTTGTACGGTCTCTTTCCTAGGTAGGCTTAGGCCAAGGGTTATCGGGGAACCAAATGGACGCGTATGGTGCACGACAAAAACTTGACAACATGACCCTCTTATTTAAAGCGTAGACATATGAGTTTTGGCCATTGTGTATTCCAACATTCCAAATGAATTAGAGTGGGCCCATCGGGGCATGAAAGCCTTTGATGAGTGACCTCTTAATTTAATTGAAATTGTTCAATACGTAACAACCCACATAGCAAGCACAGAGTTACTATTCATGTTACCTAGAAAATGTATATATTTGTTATGACATGGGCTTAAGTCAGGTAGTTAAACTTTAGGGCTACCCAAGCCTGATCCCTGCCAACTGGTCTGGCTCATCACGAGTATAACGACCAATCAAATCACAATTCAATATACCAAAATGGTACAAGGCTTGGGCCGGTGGTCATCCTTGACACTTCTCTACATTGAGTGAATATAGAGTCGTATTTCGAGACTGTACTAGCATAAAAAGGGACCCCTAACATAGTTCTAATGCCCTAGCGTGAATGCAATGCAATTTTTTGAAAGAGATAGTACTTTAATTTCAAAAACTCAATTGTATTTAATTTAACCAAGGTACTTTAGGAGCAATGTCTCTTAGTCCCTAGTGAAATCACTACTATGACAGAGGCCCGCTTTTAGGGTCCGAAAGAGGTTCATTTTTAAACTCCTGAAGATTAGTCACTTCGCAATAGAAAGGGGCATCCCAATTCCATTATTGATGATCAACCTATAAGGGCATCAGTTGGGCACCATAAGGCAGGTATCAGGAAGTTGTCACCTATAAAAACATTGGAAAAGTTGGTCTAAACTTATGAGGCCGAAACTAGAGAGAGTTCATTTAATCACTGTGGACGCTGGGTCCTGAGGCAGCCCAGATCAAAGGTTACCTAGTGATGAAAAGTTGTCCATGATATAAATGGAGGAATGAAAGTACTAGTCCTCATCCTTGAATTTCACATTTTCGATAGTTTTCCTCTTTTTTAGTCTTTTGCACTTTGCTGGAGCTAAAATGATGGCTTTAAATGCAAAACATTGGTTTTTTTACTGACAGACGACCGTCCGTCACTGAGCGATGCTTGTCTATCACTGTTGCTGGTGCTTAGCGCTCATTCATGGCCTTTTTGTAATTTTCAGTTGTGCCTTTGAGAGATGCTCTGTCACATCCCAAAAATGGCCTAGTAGAATTGTATGTGTAATTGGATTATAAACGGGTATTTTGGTAATTTATGCAAATGGATTAAGGACTTAATTGAAGAGTTATTTAAAGTATTTAATGGAAGAATTATTGTTAGTGAGTGATATGTAATTTGCCAATGATTTATAAAGGAATTTACAAGGACTAGAGGAAAAAGAAGCAAAAAAGTCAAAGGAAGAAAGTGAGGTATAATGAATGAGTAACAAGTGGCTAGGTTGTTGGGTGCATTAATGGGGATTTAAAAGAAGTAGAGAGAGGGAAGGCTGAAATTTCTTAGCTTCCCGTGGAAGTTACTTGGTTTTGCCCTCTCCCTTCTCACGTTCTCTCTCTCACTTTCTCATCTCCATTTTCTACTCTCTCAAGTTTTGCATATGGGTGTTCCTTAAGAGTTGAGCTAGGGTTTGTGATCAAGAGTTGTCCAAGAGGTAAGTGGCAGTTGTTTAGTGCATTGATTCTCCATTTTCCTCTCCATTTAGGTCTTCTGGTTATATGGTTTGTTCTTGGTTTTAAAGTTTGAATTGCATGGGTTAACTAAGCTTTGGTTTTGATTGGGTTTTGTTTTAATTGGATTTGTGCAAGAATCTGATGAAAGAAGAAAGGATAAAGGGAAAGGAAATATTGGATTTCGAAGCCAGTGGATTTTAGAAGCTCCATACCAGGTTTGGGAGTTGTTTGAGTGTGTTCTATCCATTCTCATTTTGGATCCTGTTTTGAGTTCAAATGTTTCTATTATTTGTGTGTTTTGGTATATGAAAATGCATGAGTATAATTGATTTGTGAACATGATTTGTGATGAGATAGTTATAGTGGTTTGCATGTTGATTTAGAGTGTATATACATGAATGTGAGATGAATTTCTGGGTTTTTGGAACCTCTATAAATGTTATTTTGATGTGTGATAATATTGTGTGATTTGTGTTATTATGATTGTGAACGGGATTTGGAGGCCAAAAAGGTAAGCTTTTACATGAAATTGCATCACATATGGGTTTGGGTGAAGTTGGGTTTTGATTTCCTTCAAATCCTGTTTTTGTGTTTCTGGAGATCGAGGAGAATCGATTTTGTCTCGAGCGCGACAGAACCGGCTCTTCTCCTTTTAGCGGGATTACCGCTCTGCAGTCATGAGTAGAAAGGTCATGAGTCGTGAGTGAGGATCATGACTTGTGACCCTCTTCCCTTGGCAGTCACGAGTCGTGAGGGAGGATCACGACTCGTGACCGTCCCTTTCCTGCGAGGTGGGATGCGTTGGCGTCACGAGCCGTGAGGGAGGATCATGACTCGTGACCTCCTCTTCCTGCGAATCGTTGGCAGTCACGAGTCGTGAGGGAGGATCACGACTCGTGACCGTCCCTTTCCTGCGAAGTGGGAGGCGCTAGCATCACGAGTCGCCACAGCATGTGCGACTCGTGACTGGCTTCTCTTCCTCTCACTATCGCAAGCACGACTTCTTATCGCGAGTGCAACAGTGAGGTCTCTCCTGCCCTGTTTTGAAAAAGAGTTTTAAGCTTATTTTACATGGGTTTTTAATACATAACACATGATTTGTCTTATATGGCCAATTATGTGATAAATTACATGTTGTTAATTAGGATTTGTATATGATTTATATGTCTTCAAAAATGGTAAATATACATGTACACGTGAAATTGCAAAATAATTATACTTGATTTATTCTGTATTATATGAACATTATTTTAGAACATGATTGATAGTCATAGTAGTGGATAGATAAGCGTTTATCCAGGGTTAGAGTGTGAGTACAGCTGCTATGTGTTATTTGCTACATACGGGCCCTGTTTGGGTCATATAAGATGTTTGAGGCCTCGGTCTTCGGTATACTTTCGGGTATACATGATGGTAAAATATTTTGAGACCCATGTCTTCATATGCTTGGGATATTATGTCCTATCAGTATCATTAGTACTCGTATCCACTAGTTAGCGAGTAATCAGGCTATTACTTGAAGTTATTATACAAGTTTTGATGTATGAAGCTGTTAGTTATATGAAATGAATATATGTTACATGTATATGTATATGCGTTATGACATGATAAAATGGAATACTTGTATTCGGGTATGAATGGTTATATAATTATATTCATGTTGATACATGAATATTGACTACTTGGATATGAATGGTTACTTTCCGATATGCGTGTATGATGAATACTTGTTATAAGCATGAGTAGTATATGTTTATATGCTATTATTATTATTAAGCTTACATATATGTTTATTGCAATTATATGTACATGCATGTGTTGTTCCTCCCCACTAAGCGTTATCGCTTAGCACGGGCTCTTTTCCCGTGTAGGTGGCAGGTTCATTTTGGAGTCGGACTTCTGCAAGTCGGCCACTAGAATTCTAGAATTGGAGTTATTTTGTCTTCCGCTATATTTTTGTATATAGAGTATGATTTTGGAAATATAATTTTGTAAAGAACGATTTTGTATATGTATATGTTTATCTTCTACAAATCCCTTTTGTAAAAACTATATGGTTATATATATGGATTTGTTATCTTTTGATTAAATGTATTTGTTTTCTTAATTTATTTGAGTATATATATATGTATTTGAGTTTGTGCACATGGCGCCCCGGTATCCTTCCAACGGGGGTAACGGGGAGTTACACGCTCGTATGTGAGTGACAAACCCCCGTCTATCGTCTCTTTTACAATGGTTTACAGAACGCTCAGCATAGCGAGAAAAGGGGGAATTTCTTGGGATCCCACCTGATTCTTGCAAGTCCAAGTTTCAAAAAAGAAAGGGTTGTTCTCTACCAAAAAAGGAAAACTAGACATTTTAGTTTGGGTATAAAAAGAAAGAGAAAAGATAGAATAAGAAAGGGGTTGGCATTTTCTTAGAAAAAAAAAAGGCAGAGAAAAAGAAAAAAGAAGAAGAAAAAGAGAAAAGAAAATTTTGGGTTCACAAGCTTTTGATTAAAAATACAATTTTTACTACTCTCATTGGGTTTAGAGCTTCTATTAGAGCTTCAATCTCTTCTAGAAATCAACCAAAACGGAAGAACATTTTCTAAAGAGAGAAATAACTTTCTCTCTTAAATTCAAATCTATTTTTTGGGAGTTCAAGGAGGCACAAAGCATTTCTGATTCTCCAAGAACCAAGGAAATGGTCTGAGGGTAAATATTCTAGGCTTAAGCCATTTATTTCATACTTAGATTTAAACAAATAATGTATAATGTGTTTTGATTTCTTGAATATGTGATTCCTTGTGATTTTTTGCTCTTTTTGGTATAAATAGTTTTCTAAGGTCTCAAAAATGATTCTGATGCATTTTTAGGATTTAATATATATGTTTAAGACCTTTTGAAGTAGAAGATTTGAGTTTGAAATAGTATTAATAGAGGTTCAGAGTGATTTTTCGCATTCTGGGCTTGACCGACGGGAAGAAGGAGTGACAGATGCCCATCTCTCAACCGAGTTATAGGACGTAGCAAAACTCTTCCTTTTCATCCATCGCGTCCCCTGTCCCATTTGTCCCGTCTGTAGGTATTGTTTAGCCTTTTGTGATGTATGCTAATGTATTTTCTTTGGCCTTTTAGTGCTATATTATATAGGTTGTTCTAATTTCCTTTTATTGTGCATGTTGCGTTATTCTCCACATTTCGGTGTTTATTTCTACCTTTATTTTATTTAATTTCAGAATATACATTTAAATGTTTTCTTATCATGTCTTTACTAATGAGTTACTTCTTTTATTTTTGGTGGCCTGATATGTCCCTTTTGAGAGCATTCCTCGCAAATGGAGATTTGGAGATTAGGACACCAAGAGGATCTGTGTGGTTAATTCCCTTAGCACTTTATTTAATTTCTTTGCTTTATAGTTTGGACTTGCGATAACAAATATTTTCGTGTTCATATTAATATAAAAAAACTCACCAAAAGATTTCTATTAACTAATTGGGATTTTCTTAATAAAATAGGACCAATGTCCTAATTTTCATCCAAGAAAATATCACTTCTAAAGAAGTGTCTCTATTTATCAAATGGCATTACTCATCTCGATTTTTTAAAACTGCCCAAGAAACTTTTTTATTTTGTAAACATGCATGCGGGGACCAATGTTCCCATTCAAATGAATGCTCCGGTTTATGTATGTATCTCAGTTCCTCTTTTTTTTAGATTTTGTATTTATTTTTCGGACAATTGTAATTTATTTATTGCTTTATTCATCGTTTTTCTATGTGTTTGTAATGCACCTTTCATTAATTGCATTTATTGTGTGAGAAGAGAGATATTAATTTAATCTTAAAAAATAAATTACATAATTTAATCAAGGTATAAGTAAGAGTGATGTCTCGAACCTTCTTTGGTTTAGGCTTCATGAGGTTAGAAAACCTTTCCCAACATTTTGTTGGATGGCAACTCCATGATACCTACCTCGTAGTGCCCAAATCAACACCCTCGTAGGTTAATCGCCGACAATAGAGTAGGGGTGATTTCCTGCCTATTGTGAAGCGACCAGCTTTCACGAGTTTAAGTGAACCTCCATCCAGTCTCGAGTCCTAAAAGCGGACCTCGAGAGTGACCCGAATGCCTCGTGGAGTTCGGCACGCATCACAGTCTCTATTACTTATACCTTGGTTAAATGTTTATGAATGAGTTTTTAAGATTAATTTTTTATCTCTTGTCTCGTATGCGTTATGCAAATAAATTAAATCATAATTCAGGCACATATAAAAGCTGTAAAGATAATAAATTACAATAATCCAAAAGTAAAAACTAATCCTACAAAAGGAAAGATAAACATACATAAAACAGAAAATTTAGTCAGATGAAAACATTGGTTCCCACACGCATATTTTACAAAAAAAAAAAAAGTGAAGAGTCCTTAGACAAGTTTTAGAAAAAGTGGGATGAGTGATTCCATTTTGATAGAAAGAACTCCTCTTTTTGGGATGGCATTTTGGGAAGAAAAATTAGGACATTGGTCCTATTTTATTAAGAAGACATCATTTATTATGTAAAAATCTTTCAGCGAGTTTTTATATTAATGTGCATAAAAATCTTTTATTATTAAAAATTCAAATCAAAATAAAGAAAAGTAAAAAAAAATAAAGTACAACGGAATTTAGTAGTCCATGCAATTCCCGCATCCTAGCCACCAAGTCTCCGTGTGTTGGGAAACGCATGTGTGTGAGGTATTTTAGGCCATAAAGAAACAAAGGGAAATGACCCGTTAGAAATAGAATTAATGAATATAATTAAGTAAATAAACATGTGCATACTGTAATTAAAGAAAATAAAGAGTATTGAAAAAGTATAAATGGCAGGAAATAATACTACATGCTTGGAACAAGGGTTTAAGATATAACGTGCAAATACAATATACAAATAACAAAAATAATGCAATAAAAGAAAAGAAAAGAAAAGAAAATGGTCAAACAGTGACCACAGATGGCCACAAAATGGGGGAAACGGGCATAAAAGGGGGTTTGGACGAGAAGGGATGGCTTCTGCTCTGTCCTGTTAGTTGTCACTAGAGACAGATATCGCTAAAGTCATCTTCCCGTCTATCATGCCCAGAAGGCAGTATCACACGCAGACCTCAGGCTTTTAACTATTTTCACTAACAAATGACCTAAACATGCATATAAAGGTCTAAAAGCACAATAACAACACTCCTATTATTTCAAAAAATTATTTAAACCAATAAAAACTAAAAATAACAAAAGATCACAGGTTTAAAACATACAATCTGAAAAACTACATAATGTTTGATGGATTTTAATTATAGAAAAATAAAAGACTGAGCCCAGAATATTCACCTCAGATTGTTTGCTTTTTAGAGAATAGAAATGGTGCTTCAAGTTCCTTTTTAAATTCCACAATCAGTTTTCCAAGACCAAGAAAGAAATCTTTGCCTCTATTTTCTAAAGAAACTTTTTCTCTCTAAATTATATGCCTTTTCTCTCAAAAAAAATTCTCTGTCTTCCCAATTTTGTGTTTCAAAAAAGCTTTTTTTATATCCTCTTTCAAGAAAGTACCTTAGAATTAGGGGTTGTGGGAAGGAAAAATCGAATCTTTCCCTCCACAACTCCTAAAAATCAGCCCCCCACTTTCTCGTGTTTTTAAAAAATAGATCTCACAAATTTCTCGCTTTGATCTCACCACGGACAGGCATCACTCAAAAACTGGTTTTAAATTTATGAAATTGCTACCCAGTCGTGACTCGGCTAACCTGGGATCGACAGATGGGTATCTCTCATTGAGAGACGGGTGTCCCTAAAGCTAAATTTTGCAATTTAAACCATCATATAAATGCTAGAACTATTCCTGATTCAAACAAAGTTATGCAACATAATTATACATACTATTATTTTGTTATTTGTTTGTTTTTTTTATTTACCCTACATAACTCATATTAACATATCATCATTTCTTCTTCTTTGCATTCCTTTCATGTATCACCCTATACCCGCAAATGATACGGATATCGAATGTCACCACACTGTACTGTATTGCACTCCTCAGATTCAGTGAAATTTTTTTTTTCCAACAATAACAATCATACATAACAATAACAAACAATTAAACTAACACTATTATTATACTTAACCTGTATAACCTCGAGTTCATCCATTGCAGTCGTATACATGACATGCCTACGTCAATATACTTGTTGTCCCGTAAATTCTTTCGTTTATCAATAACATCGGCCACTACGATTTTTTTTCTTTTATAACCTGCACGCAGTAACAACACTACGCGCTGAGTAAACATAACAGACCATAATTAACATTTTGTCCCTAAAAATGGCAAAATTACAACTTAATCCTTAAACTTTATCAAAATTACAAGAATGCCATTATTTCATTCTTTTTATCTTTCTAATTATCATTTAACATGCAAATTACATTTTAGTCCTTAAGCTATCATTTTCATACCAAATTACACTTTAGTCCCTAAAAAGTGACCAATCTCCATATTTAGCCATTTAATTATATTTTTATCCTTATTAACATTTATTAACATATATATAGATAAAATTACCATTTTACCCTCAAAGCTTTTCATTAATTACGATTATACGCTTTTTCAAACAAATATCATTTCCATCACATGTTAACCATTTAAAAGCTCATATTTACCATTTTACCCTTAACCCCATCTTTATTCTTTATCCTTATCCTTCTCACTTTAATCATTACCATATCTTATCTTTATCACATAATTACATGCATATCTTATCTTTATCACATAATCACATGCATATCTTATCTTTATCACATAATTATTTCTTTTTATGGTCAAATTTACCATTAAGTCCTCAAAACTTTTTATTTATTCGAATTAAGTCCATTTTTCACGCAAATATCATTTTAATCACAGATCAACCATATCAAGCCTATTTTTGCCATTTTCCCCTGTATAAAACTGGCAGACATCTATGACCAGGATAAACGAGACGTGAACCTGATAGGTTCAATATAGAATAGAGGGACCCCGTAGGACCACTTCTATAGATTTAATACAGAATAGAGGGACCCCCTGGGACCACCCCTATGATACAGACAACAAAAATATGGATTAATATTATATTAAAATAGAATAATATACAGAATAGGACCTGTGACGCGCGCCGGATCCCGATGCGCCGCCCGTTCGGACCGCCCGCACGTGGGCGATCGGGGCATTTGCGGGTCCGTTGGCATCTCGCGATGAATCGCAAGTGCGTCTATGTTGGGCAACAAGGAGGTATCATGGAGTCGCCACCCAATAGAACATTGGGAAAGTTACTCTCGCCTCGGAGAGCCTAAGACTTGCGCATTTTATCCATATTGAGCCATGAGGCCTAGGATTAGCGCTAAAGCCTCGTGACCCAAGAAGTATTTTGGAGGATAACCTCTAACCTCTCGAGCCCAAAGACCAGAGCTGGGTCCGGGATTTCTCATCTATTTCTACCTCAATTAGTTTATGATCAAATTTTAAAGTCATTAGTTCGCTCTCTCTCCACACTATGCAGTTTAATTGAAAAGCGCATTTATTCACATTTTGAAAGCGATAAATGATCAGATAGATGATAAAGCAATAAATTACAATAATACAAGGAGCGGAATACAACTCCCTTTTGTAAATGTGCAAGGCATACATAAATCGGGGTATTGCTTATTCTTGAGGACTTTGGTCCTCGCATGCATCATTATCAAAAATGTGATATTCAATTTGTGATGATCTTTATTGGATAAAAATAGGGCATTGGACCCTTTTGCATTTTATATAAAACTCACTTTTATTTGAGTACAAATCGTTAGTCTATTTTTACATTCAACGGGATTAAAGAGCTTATTCATATACATAAAATAATCAATGAATGAATAGGCGAGAAAAATAAATCAAGAGGTTTAAGAAAACTAAACCGGACGAAATCCCCCACGCATGGTAGACAGCCGCTCAAGCTCAGGATTATCCAAGAGATCCCATATACACTCACAGAAAGTTAGGAGATGTTAATATACATAAAATTAACACATAAGAAATCAAAGAGACTGGATAGAGATGAAAAATGATTAAAATAAATGGAGGCAGAACCCACCGACGGCCTTTCCTGGTTGACCGACGGGCGTCGATTTGGTTATTCGATATGCCCGTTTGTCACTCAAAAAGGGCGTATGTAGGTGGGTGACCGACACCCGTCGGTCATGAAGATGACCCGTCGGTCACCTCTGTCTCCGGAAAACAGAATGGAAAAAAGTCCTTTCGAGATCAAAAAGCAAGTTTTATCCAAGAAGGAGATGAGGGAGTCAAAATGAAGGAAAGTAATGACAGGTATTCAAAAATTTCACAGAATGAATAACTGAATAAATATATGAATTAAATATGAGATGAAAATGGGGAGAGATCCATAATATTTACCCTCAGATAGTCGCTTTGGGTAAGATTTTGGTGTCGGTTAGATCCCTGCGCGTTCCACGAGAAAACAATAGTGAAAGATTAGAGGGAGAAAAATGAGATATTTCACCTTTAATCCTTCAGAAAATCGACTTTGGAGTCAAAATCTAAAGAAAACTAAATAGCTTTTAGTTCCTTCGATTGATTTGATCCTTGATTCAATAAAGTTCTTTAGAAAAAGGTGTTTTTGGAAGAGAGAGAAAACGTGCTTGAATTTTGGCAGAGTTTCCTCTTCTAAAAAATTTTCCAACCCTTTTGAAATAGAAATCCGGACCTTATATAGCCAGACACGACCGACGGGCGTCGGTGTATGGGGGCGGGCATCGGAAGAATCCTACTGACACAAGGACACTTCCGACGGCCCTGCCACATCCACCGACGGGCGTCGGAACGGTTGCGTGCTCCGGAAACCAGGCGGCTCCTGACAGGGGCAGTGACTTTCCGACGGGCGTCGGAAAATACCCTGAGCCGTCGGTGACTCGAAGCGACGGGCTGCCTCCACAGACGGGCAGGCCGTCTGTGGAGGACAAGAAAGCCTTTTTGACTCGAAAAACTTATGTTTTCTCCCTCTCTGCCCAGGGATTGCAGAAAAACCTCATTTCTCATGGAACGCGGGACTAAAACCTCCCAATGCAGCCTCCCATACAGGCTCGAACATTGATTTCATCATAGGGTAACCTCTGATCCGGACCGCTCCGGGACACAGTGCTTACAGTTGCCCCCAGTTTTGGGGAAACTAGTGCACGAGCGCCTAGATAAGCCAAAACTCAGAGAAAGGTTGGAAAGGAAGCGTACCTACGACGGCTTTTCACCCTCCGTGCCTTTTGCCGGGTAGACCTTGTCTCGATCCGCTCGACGATGCGAAAATACTCTCCTCAGTCTTCTCTCGACCTGTAGGTATTTGGTGAGGTGCAGCAGGCTTTGGCTACGGCCTCGATCTGGTGAAGTGCGGTGCTCTGACCACAGCTCCGATTTGTGAGATGCAGCACTCTTTGGCTACAACCTCGATCTGGTGAAGTGCAGTGTTTCTCTAACCGTAGCTTCGATGGGTGAGATGCAGCACTCTCTGGCTACAACCTCGATCTGGTGAAGAGCAGTGTTTCTTCAACTGCAGCTTCGATCTGTGAGATGTAGCGCTCTCTGGCTACAACCTCGATCTGGTGAAGTGCGGCACTCTCTGACCACAGCTTCGATTGGTGAGATGCAGCACTCTCTGGCTACAATCTCGATCTGGCGAAGTGCAGTACTCTCTGACTACAGCTTCGATTGGTGAGATGCAGCACTCTCTGGCTACAATCTCGATCTGGTGAAGTGCGGCACTCTCTGACCACAGCTTCGATTGGTGAGATGCAGCACTCTCTGGCTACAATTTCGATCTGGCGAAGTGCAGTACTCTCTGACTACAGCTTCGATCTTGGAGTGTGGAAACTCCGTTGGTTTCCTTATTTTAAAGGAGATCTTTTTTAATCGATGTCTGTGTTCAGATCGGTATTTCTCTGTACTTGTGAGATAAAAGATTTTGTTAATTCATGTTTGAGTGGCCGTGTTTTGACCTGTCTATTGATGGCATGATCTTGCTTTATTTGCTACGCTATGTTTCACCTTTTGCTCATTTTTTCTTATTGAGATGTTATTGATTATCATTCTTTTGTTGTTTGTTTCGTATTATTTCTTCATTGTCATTTTTATCGACACATAAGTAAATATGAGAATGTACACTTTCTGTGATGTTATTTAAGCAATTAATCGAAAAAACATGCAAATAATGAAGCAAAGGTTTTCCACTAGAAATGTCATTTTTGTACAGTGCAGATACGAAATATAAAATGTACAAGAGATACAAAAATAACTCCCTGAAGCTCAGAGAGGTGTGTAGTCTGAGGGCTCATCGGGATCCTCATCGTCCGATATATGCACGGTCCCTGGCGGAGGTGGACGGGCCGGAGGTGGTGGCGGAGCTGTAGAGGGTCCTGCCTCGTGATCATGGGCTCGCCTGAACTGAACCTGAGCATAGCCGTCCAAGAAGGGCTGGGTACAGGTGCCCAAAAACCCTAAGGTCTCAGAGATCTTGTCCCCCAACTTCTTGAAGGCTTGGCTCAGCTGAGTGGTCTGCTCAGCGGCGGCCGTCCTCCTATGCTCTAGGCTCTGCTCCGTCTGCTCCCTAAACTCCCTCATGGTCTGAGAAAGAGGGGGGAGAATCCCCTCCATCGCCTGGATGCGGGATCTCAGAGAGTCAAGTGACTCATCAATCATCTGAAGGGTCATATCGACCCTCTGAGACGCCTGGTCCTGTGACGTCCTCACATCATGAGCGAGCTGCTGTCTCAACTCCCTCTATCCCTGAGCAATCTGCTCAACCAGCCTCATCTGCTCTCCTCTGAAGGCCTCCAAAACTCGAGTCTGCTCATCTCTAAAGGCATCCATGGCCCGAGTCTGCTCCCTCGCTGTATGCTCAATGTAGCCCGCCTGCTCTCGGGATAGGCGCTCCACCGACTGAGACTGCTCCTGAATAGCAGCCTGCTGGCGATCCAACCTCTCATGAATGGCCCTATCCCTCTCATCCTATCGCCACTCAAAGGCCATAAACATAGAAGAGAGGAGCTGAAAGTAGTCCGGCTGAGCTGGCTGCTGTGGTGCTGGCTCTGGTGGTGGTGCCGAAGAAGTGGATGCTCCTGGATTGCCCCGGGAGTACGGATGGTATCTCTCGGAGGGCTCGCGGGCAGGCCTATGTACCCTGGTGCTCGGCAATGGGGCTGGAGTCGGGGCCCTGGATGCTGGTGAAGAGGCGAAGAGATCGTCCATCGTGATCTCAAAATTGAAGTCCGAGGGGGTCCTAGGTGGCTCCTGCTGCTGTGGTGGAGGCACCGTCTGTGGCTGAGGAGGCCGGGGCTCCGGCTGCAGAGGCTGAGGCTGGGGCTGTGGCTCGGGCTCTGGCTGTGGAGGCTGCCCCTCCTGGTGCTCTGGGTGATCAGGATCTGCCCCCAAGGGTGGAAGGCTGAACATCTGCCGGGTCTCGTGGATAGTCAACACCCTATTGGCCTCTGCCTGGCCAGAAATCGGGGAGATCATCCCCATCTGAACTACCGCTGCAGCGTCTACATGGATCCCCTCCGGCAAGGGTCCTCTCAACCTCTCGGGGTTAAACCCCAATCTCAACAGTAATCGAGTGATGACTCCCCCTACCATCACCACCGGTGTCAACCCTCTGCCAACTCTGGTCAGGTTGGCCAAGATCTCGTGGCTAATGTTGAGACGCTGGCCTGCCACCATAGCCCAGAGGCTCCAGATCTCGGTCGCGTTAAGCGACCCTGGATTACCAGCTCGACCGAGGTACGACCTGGAAAGCACTCTGTGCAAATACTGAAGTGCCTGAGACACCAGTACGGTGCTCTTCGTTGTGTCGTGATCGTACAGCACTCCTGGTATGGCAATAGCCGCCCAATGGGCGCATCTCACCGCTCGTCGCGGGATCTCGACCCCCTCCTCCGTAGGGAGCCCCATGGCCTGAGCAAACCTCTGTCTGGTGATGCTGACATGGTTGCCATCGAACCAAAACTGGACCACCCCCGGGTCGGTATCCGCACTCTGAAAGCCTGTGTAGCGGAGAGTGGCCAAGACCTGGCGGGTAGCCTCTGGAAATGTCTGGAAGGCGGGCTCGAGAAACTCTGTCCAACCAGCCCCCTCGGCAAGCAGATCAAACTCCGGGGCCAACCCAAGGGCCTCTAGAAAAGGGCGAGATACGAAACGGCTGGCCCGAAACTCTACCTGAGCCAACGCTCTGTACCTCTGAGCGGACTCGTCATCCATCCAAGCCGGAGCTACAAGCTCGGGCTGGGCCTGTAGTGCTCTGCGTCTGGGAGGCATCCTGCAAAAGGGAAGGAATCAGATGGCGAAAACTTGGTGAAACAAGCACTATCAGGTTTATTTTCCAAAATCTAAGGTCCATCTAGGCCTTAACAGGGCAATGGCGGCCCAACGTGAGATAAAAAAGAGAAAGGTAATGACAAATAACAATAGCAAACATCCTGTCTAAGGAAGTAGCCTAACATGCCTTGCACGCATCATGGCAAAAGGAACACGCAATCCTCATGGAGATAATTAAAGTGAATAAGAATGGGCTTTCTAAGTCCCAAGGCATGCATTATACATGCAAGAAAATAAATATTCAATTCTAGAATAAATAATAAAAATTTGGGCAGCACCCCGGCAGGGATACGCCCAACCTCCTGCATGAAAAAGCAAGATAATAGGCCTCAGGCCCCAGCAATATTAAATGCATGTAAATGGGGCGTACCCCGGCAAGAGTGTGCCCCCAACAACTCAAAATAATGGCCTCAGGCCACAAAAGCAAATTATGCACAAAATGGTGCGCTAAAAGGATGCAATTCTAAAGCACCAAGATTATAGAAAAATTCTACTTCTATGTGATCATGCAAAAAGTTCAGATTTAATTGCACTAAAACGATATAGAAAAATGGGCAGCATTCCCCCTAAATTCTAAAATCATCTAAAACTTCTTAAAGTTAAAAGAAGAAAGGATGTAGAAATAAATTGAATAAAAATCAAATAAAATAATTATTTACTTACTTGTAATCCGGAGAAGTGTAGAAACTGGAGAAATATAAATATCCGGGCACCGGGTGAGTATATAATGCGAAAAAATGAAGAAATCGCGAAAAAATAAGAAGAAAAGACTCAAAAAACGCTAGAAAACGTTTAGAAACCGCTTGAGAGAGGAAGAAGAAAGGGACAGCAACGTTTGCGCCGTCTGTCACTCGCCCTTACATAGAATTTTGTGACCGACGGGCAGGGCGTCTGTACAAGCGACCGACGGGCTGGCCGTCTGTCGCGCAATGAATGCGATTTAATGCGCGTGATGAATGCAATGATGACGCATGCATCTGCCTGGTGGACTTCCGACGGGCAGGCCGTCCCTGTGGAGAGGCGGTCAGGCCGTCTCCGTAGAGAGGCGGGCAGACCGTCTCTGTAGAGGGGCGGGTAGGCCGTCGGTGACCCTTCCCTATAAAATCTTACAAAATTTTGCTCTTCTTGTCTCTTCATTTTCCAACACCTTGGGCCTTTTATCTTTCTCGAAAATGTCTTCTCCTCTAGCCCAAAGGATGTACCGTATCTTAGACGACAAACACACTTGGGGAGAAGGCGCCCTCTCCTCTCTGGCTGGGCTGAAATACCTGTGCCGGGTGAGAATCGACCAGAACCTCCTCCTGGCGGCGACCCATTTCTGGAACCCCCGATTTCACGTCTTCCAATTCACCTACCAGGAACTGTGCCCTCTATCTGAAGAATTGGCTTCCATTCTGGGAGCTCGGTTCCCTCCTAGCGCTCTGCCTTGCGTCCCCCGCTGTGGCCTGCTTCAGACCCGGGACGTAGCCCTAGCTCTGGGCATACCTCCCTCCGAGACCATCCGGCTGATTCCTCCGAGTTCCTCCTTTTCTCTGGAGCCACTGATCGAGGCTCTGGATCAGTTCACCGACATCCCCACCTATCGGGTAAGTATCACGTTCCTATTCTGCATGGTGAACTTCCTTATTGTTGTTCCAGGAGGTTTGACAGGTGACTTTCGTCTGCTTGGAGTCTTGAGCGACTTTCATCTCCTACCACTTGTCCTAGCCGAAACCATCCTAGGTTTGGACGCTGTGAGCTCTGGGTCCACTACAACCTTTGCCGGCAGCCCCTTACTACTCCAGGTACATCATTATTTTAAAGGTAGTGCGTCCCTTATGGATTTTCACACTAGCTTTTCTTAATGGGAGGTGCGTCCTTTCGGATTTTCACACAACCCTGTGCCTTATTTTTGCCTGAAGTAAACCCTACTTACTCCAGCGGCTTTTTTTTTTTTTTTTTTTCCAGATCTGGCTACAAGAGAAACTGAAGATGCTGTCTGAGCCACCCCCTCGAGTCACTCCGCAGTACTCGCTGAGCCATTTCTTGCCTCGTCGGCGATTATATGGGTGTGCCACGGCTAGTGAAGGCATTACCAGATTTGGTGAGCTGTCAGATGACGATATTAGTTTTACATCAGCTTGGCTCCCGCTGTCTCATGTAGTCATCGACGGGTCATCGGGTTGTGTCCCCCTCTGCGGCCTCCGTCAGGCCACCTTCTGCATCACTTCTCGATGTTCACGGCAGCTCGGGACGACCCAGGATATAGTGAGGGTTCCCCTGTCCTTCCGAGGAGGAGATCTTTCGGCTGCGTTTGCTTCTCGGTATCATGAGCTGTGGGGTAGACTACCCAGGAAGACCGTTATCCCGAGGTTCGGTAATCATTCCGCATCTTCGACTAACGAGTACAAGAAGTGGATCCTTAGTCCAACCTCTGATAACAGGACCCGAGGGCTCAAACATCTGGTCGGCGAGAGCAGCAGCAGGACTTAGCCTAGCCTATATGTGTATTTCTTTTGGTGCTATATTTCTTTTTAATGCAGAACTAGAAAATGACAAAAGCGAAAAGAATAATATTCATCCCTTTTCACGAGTTTTGTGTACATTCCTATATAATTTCAACATACATGATCAGTTTTGGCATTTACTCAGTTGCTTACGCGCCATCAATGCATGAAACTAAATTTTAACAGCATCAACTCCTATTACCAATCGGCCCTCTCGGGTTTTCACGATTGGACATTTTCTCTCATGCCTCTAATTTTTGCACAGGATGCCTTTTTTCGGTTTTCACCCTGTCGAGGCGCCCAATTTTAGCATAGCTGCCTTTTTTCGGTTTTCGACTTGCGGGGCATTTTATTCTCTTCTTTTTATTTTGGTCTTTAGCCGTGGAACCTTTTGAGTCTGTCGACATTGATCGGCTCCTTGAATTCGTTCCCATCGCTATCTGATAAGATTGCAGCCCCTTTGGACAACAGCTTCTTAAGGATATACGGCCCCTCCCAGGTAGGTCTGAATTTCCCCCTGATGTCTGGTATCCCTTGCCTCATCTGCTTGAACACCAAGTCCCCTTCTTTCAGCGGGTGCTTCCTCACTTTCTTTCCGAAAGTTCTCGCCAGTCTCTTCTGGTAAATCTGATTGTGATAATAAGCTTTCAGCCTACTCTCATCCAGTAAGTTCAAGTGCTGTAACCTCTGCTGCGCCCATTCGGCTTCTGGGATTTGGGCTTCCATGACCACCCTTAGAGATTTGAGTTCTATCTCTATTGGCAATACTGCTTCTGTTCCGTATACCAGGGAAAACGGTGTAGTGCCTGTAGATGATCTTACCGTTGTTCTGTATCCCCATAGGGCGAAGGGTAACTTTTCAGCCCAGTCTCTGTAGGTTTGGACCATCTTGGACAAGATCTTCTTCACATTCTTATTGGCGGCTTCTACTGCTCCATTCGCTTGCGGTCGGTAGGGAGAGGATTTATGATGCTCAACACCATATTTTTCGAGAAGTTTTCTGGTTTCTCCCATGAACTGCACTCTATTATCAGACACTATGTGATGAGGGAGGCCATATCTGCATATCAAATTCCTCTCTATGAATTTGGCCATGTCCCTTGCGTCAATTTTCTTGAAAGATTCCGCCTCGACCCATTTGGTCAAATAGTCGATTGCGACTATGATGTATCTGTGCCCATTAGACGCCGTAGGGCGAATCTCTCCAATGATATCTATCCCCCAAGCAGCAAACGGCCAAGGTGATGTCAGGTTATGTAGTTCTGATACCGGCATGTGTCTCAGATCTGCGTATTGTTGGCACAACTGACATTGTTTGACATACTTTGAACAATCAGTGTCTATCGTAAGCCAATAAAAGCCTTGTCTTATGATCTTCTTGGCCAAGGTCAAACCATTCATGTGGGCCCTACAGACCCCTGCATGGGTTTCCTCCATTATCTTGCGCGCTTCTCTTTCATTCAAGCACCTGAGCTGAATCCCATCTGACCGTCTTTTGTACAACACCCCTTCCAAGGATATGAACTGAGTAGATAACTTGCGTATCATCCTCTGGTCTTTTTCAGTGGCTGCTTCTGGAAATCTATTGCGTTCCAAGTAATTCATGATATCAAAGTACCATGGCTTGCCATATGATGCCTCGACCTCCATCACTGGCTCGGTTTCAAAACTAGGCTTATCAGAGCTCGAAATTAGCACCGGTTTCATGGCCACTCCTTCAGGGTTATCCCACATTGACACTAAGGTTGCCAACGCATCAGCCAGACGGTTCTCATCTCTGGGCACAAAGTGGAAGGTGCAAGTCTCAAACTGCCCACACATCCCTTTCAGATATTGAACATAGGGGACCAGTCGCTCTTCTTTAACAGCCCACTCACCTCGGATCTGGTTTATTACCAAGGACGAGTCACCAAATACCTCTACGCTTCTTGCCCCCAACACAGCTAAAGCTTCTAACCCGAAGGTGCACGCTTCATACTCAGCTTCATTGTTGGTCGCCTTGTATCACAGTTTCTTAGCAAGAGGAAGCTTCTCATTATCTGGGGTCGTCAGGATGATTCCGACTCCGGCTCCTTTGTTATTCACTGCCCCGTCAAAATGCAACTGCCATCCTTGAACAGAAATCGTGCCTATGCTCTCGTCAGGAAAGGTAAATTCTGGGGTGTCCCCTTGGATAGGATGTTCAGCAAGAAATTCGGCTACAGCTCGCCCCTTAATAGTCTTGCGGGTGATGTATTGCACATCAAACTCTTGTAGCAAGAGCAGCCACCTCCCCATCTTTCCAAGCAAAGATGGTGCCTCCTGCAAATATCTTAAAGGATTCTGCTTGGCTACGGCCTGAACCTTGTATGAGTGGAAGTAATGTCTCAGCTTCTTTGATGCCCAAATTACTGCAAGGCAGATCTTCTCCACTTCAGCATATTTTATTTCGTAAGCCAGGAACTTCTTGCTGAGGTAATAAATCGCAAACTCTACCCCAAATTCATCCTCTTGAGCCATCATGGCGCCCACTGAATCGTCTTCCACGGCCAGATACAGAATAAGCGGTTTAACAGGTTGCGGAGGCCTTAGTACTGGCGGATTTAACAGATACTCCCTAATATTGTCAAAAGTTCTCTGGCAGTCCTCGTTCCAGACCACAGGCTGATTCTTTCTAAGAAGCTTGAAAACAGGCTCGCATATCGAAGTGAGCTTGGCAATAAACCGGCTAATATACTGCAGCTTGCCCAGGAAACTCCTTACATCTTTCTCCTTTTGTGGCACAGGCATCTCTCTGATAGCTTTCACCTTGTCGGGGTCAATTTCTATCACCCTTTGATTGACGACATGTCCCAACAGCTTTCCTGAAGTCACCCCGAAAATGCACTTCTTGGGATTAAGTCGCAGATTATACTTATCGATCCTGGTGAAGAACTTCTCTAGAGCTTCAAAGTGTCCCTCTCGGGTAGCTGATTTGACCATCATATCATCGACATACACCTCCACTTCTTTGTGAATCAGGTCACTTAAGATCTTGGTTCCCATCCTCTGGTATGTGGCCCCTGCATTCTTTAGGCCGAAAGGCATGACCCGATAGGCATAGGTGCCCCACTCCGTGATAAAGGCAGTTTTAACCCGGTCAGCTATCTTGTTCAGGATCTGGTTGTAGCCCACATAACCGTCCCCAAAACTGTACATCGCGCAATTGGCGGCACTGTCTATCAATACATCAATATGGGGTAGTGGAAAATCATCTTTAGGGCAGGCTTTGTTAAGATCTCGATAATCCACACACACCCTGACCTTTCCGTTCTTCTTAGCCACAGGAACCACATTTGCCAGCCATGTAGGATACTGGACTTCCAAAAGGAACTTAGCTTCAATCTGCTGTCGAATTTCCTCCTTAACCTTGTCAGCCCATTCTGGTCTTAGCCTTCTCAACTTCTGCTTCACAGGCTTGCAATCTGGATAAGTGGGGATGGCATGCTCCGCCACAGCTCGGTCAATCCCCGGCATGTCCTCGTAGGTCCAGGCAAAGACTTTTTCATGTTTTCTTATTATTCTCTCAAAATTTTTTCTCTCCTCAGGAGTTATATTTGATGCTATTAGAATTTCTCTCGGGTTCTCCGAGGTTCCAAGATTAAAAGGCGTTGTGCCGGTGGAGTCAATGTCAAAAATTGATGGAATATGATCATGTTCATGCATGTTGAAATCATTAGAAGCATCGCACAAATAAGTGAAATTGTTCATCTTATTGATAATATTATAGTTATCATTTACATCATAAAAGAGTTCTGGAATAAAAAGACAATCTAGGCTAGAGTCTTCTTCCGCAACTCCCGAGGTTGATGCCGTTGCAGCTAGCTCACTAACTTTCTGATCTGGCAGAGGCCCTTCAGGTATGTCGGAAGAAATCTTCAAATCCCCCATTTTCAGCTCTAAGTCTGCTATCTTCTCTTTTCCTTTCAGGCGGGCAGCTACCATCTTCTCAGTAACGACCTCCTCAAGCTCGCACTTATCCCAAGTGATACCCTGAGCCATGACTTCCTCATCCCAAAAGTCTTCAGCAGTCTTGACGAACCCGACATGCCAGTCATACACATCATTAAAGATCTCAAAGCCAGGGACAATCCTCCCATCTACCAATTGTGGTTCATCTTCACCAGTATACGCACAAACTGAGGATGCCGGCACAAAGCTCTCCAAAATGTGGGGGATCTTACCTGCTACTCTCTTCTTGCCGAAGCCACCTCTGTACCCCAGACCTTTCCGGTTCTTCTGCCCTCGAGTGGTGATCGCGGTCTGCAATCCTTGGGAGTTTCTGCCCAATCCAGCCCCGGGAAGATAGTGCATCTTCTTCAACATATTAACCACAGCCGGGCTATCTACTGATCCGTGCTCTTCCCTTATCATAGACACATGGAAGCCACTGAATGGCTGATTGGCAATTTCTAGCGCCGAGACCTGGTTTTCCCTTGCCGCCTTAATAGTCACCACCTCCCCTTCATGTGGGAATTTTATCATCTGATGCAGTGTGGATGGCACTCCTCCCAATTTGTGAAACCAGGGTCTCCCTAGCAAAGCTGAGAAGTTAGCAGGGATGGGCAGAACTACAAATTCGACCTCCACCTCGATAGGTCCTGTCTTGACCAAAGTCTTGAAGGTTCCCAAAGCTTGCCTCCTCGAGTTATCGTAGGCCGTGATAGTCAGATCGGATCCGCTGAGCATATCCTCGCTTAAACCAAAAGCTTGCAAAGCTATTAAAGGGCACACGTTGATAGAAGACCCATCGTCCACCATAACGCAAGCAGTGTGCTTACCGCTAATCTGTGCTTTAATGTACAAGGGTCGATTGTGGTTGCGTCCTTCCACTGGTAAGTCAGCGTCAGAAAAGACCAATCTCTCCTCAGATCCTCCCTTAATTAAGCCTAAAAGCTCTGACGGGGAAATAGTGGTGGCGACCGTGGCCTCAACCAAAGCCTCTACTACCTTCTGCCTATGAGAGGGGGATTGCCTCAACAGATCCCAAATGGATATCTGAGCTGCGGTCTTCTTCAATTGCCTTATAATCTGTTCCTCCTCTGGCTCTTTCTCTGCCAATGGCTGTACCGGCTCAGGTAGCTTTGCAATCTCGGGGATCACCCTTCCACTTCTAGTGACAGCGCTTATCTCTCCCTCGTCTCCATCGGAGCCCCACAGATCAAGGTTCAACCCTTCTTCATCCTCGGCTTCTCCACCGCTCTCACTGCTAGACCAGCAATCAAGAGTCGCCATAACTGCTTTCTCCTTCCCATCCTTGGAATTATCAACAGCAGACTCCTCACTCCCATACAGATCTTGCAGCACGTACCACTCTGGCAGGCTAGATTGAATCATAAATACGGGCGGTGGTACGGCATTATAACCAGGCTTCTTCTCAGTTTCTCTCTTTTCAGGGTCAGAGATCTGCTTGCTATCAATCAAGTCTTGGATAGAGTGCCGGAGCGCCTTGCATTTATCAGTGATATGGCCCGAGTGCTGGTGGAATGCACAGAATTCGTTGTCCTTATGCCCCGGTTTCCCTTGTGTCAAAGCTGGCCTAGGAGTTAGAGGGCGCAATTTTCCTTCCTTCATCAGCCTCCTCAAGACCCAGGATAATGGTCTCCCCAAGTTCGAAAACTTCCTCTGGGTGGCTACCTCAGTAGCAGACACTTCACCCATTCTTCTAGCGCTGGTACTGGGACCTGCCGGCCTACTGGCTCCTTGACCGGGGTTAGCCCTTTTGGCGAAATTGTCATTATTAGCTTTTCGGGTTAAAAACTCTCCCTCTGCTTCGATGGCAATATCTTTGAGAGACTCCCAGTCCTTTAACCCCTTCATCCTCAATCCCTCCTTCAAGTACGGGCTCGCGTTCTTAATGAAAAGACGGATCTGGTCCTGGGTATCAGGCTTTC
This sequence comes from Excoecaria cochinchinensis, assembly GCA_947683425.1. NCBI lineage: Eukaryota > Viridiplantae > Streptophyta > Magnoliopsida > Malpighiales > Euphorbiaceae > Excoecaria > Excoecaria cochinchinensis. Next base: position 701,415 of record CANTUQ010000021.1, on the reverse strand, counting down.
TGCGCATCTCCATTACTCGGTTCCGCCATCGGGTAAGATACTCATGGAAGGATTCCCCGGCCTTCTGCTGGAGTAGCTCAAGATCTTTCAGAGTCACCTCCATTCTGGTATTACAGTCGTACTGCTTCAGAAACTCCTCAGTGAGCAGATCCCAATCTTCTTTAGTGCGGCGGTCAAGGCCGTGATACCAATCTATGGCATGAGAGGTCAGACTCAGACAAAAGTATTCTACTTTCTGCTTCTTGGACAATGTGGTCCCCTTCATGACCAGAGAATATTGCTTCATATGCGCGGTGGGATCGGAAGTACCATCAAACTTCGGCACATCCGGCATTTTGAAGTTATAAGGGATTGGGTCCTCTCCGTCCAGCTCCCTATCCTCAGGGTTCATCCCGTGAGCTCTGCCTATCATACGAGCCATAACCTCGAATCTCTCTTCCATCTTTTTCAGAATAAAGTCATCAGCCTGAGGCGCCTTCCCCTTCTCAGATACCATGCTCAACCTATCGTCCTCGATATCTCTATCGTCATCAACTCTTAGCACTGGCCTTCTTCTCAGCTCTCCCGAAGCCACTGATCTTAACTCTACCGGCGGCGGCCTAACGGGCTCCTCTCGCCTTTCAACCCATTCTTTTTCAGGCTCATTCTGTCTCATTAGAGGAGGAGGAGGATTCTGTGGAGCATTCGGCTGAGCGTTCTGCTGTGCCAAGGCGGTCAACATATTCATCATCCTGCCCTCGAATTCCTCAAAACGGCGGCCCACTTCTTCCGCAATCATGGCCCTGGTGGCATCTTCCCCCCTAGGCGAGTTTGCCATCTGAGATACTGTACCACTGATTTCTGATAAAATCTCCGCTAGACCCTCTCTATCTGACAGCTCAGGAGTAAGAACTCGGATCAGTCGCCCGGTTGGTGATCTAGTCCACCTAGGCAGATCTATGATGGCTGCAGGGACAAAAGTTAGAATGATGCATGAAATGTAGGTATAATGCATGATCGTGATATGCAACATTTACAGAGCACAAGCAAGCAAGTAGGTCCTTCCACCCTTTTTTCTCCCACACACGTGGTCGTGCAGTCTCTTTCCTAGGTGGGATTAGCCCAAGGGTCAACGAGGGACCCAATGGACGCGTATGGTGCGCGGCGAAAAACCGGCAGCATAACACTCCTATGCTAATGTACAAGCGGATGGATAATGATCGTCACGTATTCGGACGCTCCATAAATTTCGACATGGCCCTACCGGGGCATGATAGCCTTTGGCTAGGTTACCAAGCGAGATATTTGGACTCATCCAATACGTGAGGAGCCATACAGCAAGCATGAGATTACGGTTCATTTCGCCTGTGGAAAGTGACTACAGCCATTACATGAGCTTTGGACAAGGGAGATGTTTCTTTGAGGCTACCCAAGCATGATCCCTGCCGACGGGTCTAGCTCATCACGAGCGTAGCGACCGATCGGGTCACCATTTTGATATACCATTGATGTACGTGGCTTGGGCTGGTGATTATCCTTAACACTTCCCCAAATTGAGTGAAAATGAGGAGGTGCTTCAGGAACGCACCGGGGCTAAAAGAGGGACCAAACTAGCGTACTCTAAGGCTCTAATGATATGCAAATGCAAATTTGAGAGAAAGCGAATTTATGAATTAAATTTTAATCATAAATGTTAAAAGAGGTATTTTCAAATCAAAATCTCGAACCATAAACGTCCCCAGCGGAGTCGCCACTGTAACGCGCGCCGGATCCCGATGCGCCGCCCGTTCGGACCGCCCGCACGTGGGCGATCGGGGCATTTGCGGGTCCGTTGGCATCTCGCGATGAATCGCAAGTGCGTCTATGTTGGGCAACAAGGAGGTATCATGGAGTCGCCACCCAATAGAACATTGGGAAAGTTACTCTCGCCTCGGAGAGCCTAAGACTTGCGCATTTTATCCATATTGAGCCATGAGGCCTAGGATTAGCGCTAAAGCCTCGTGACCCAAGAAGTATTTTGGAGGATAACCTCTAACCTCTCGAGCCCAAAGACCAGAGCTGGGTCCGGGATTTCTCATCTATTTCTACCTCAATTAGTTTATGATCAAATTTTAAAGTCATTAGTTCGCTCTCTCTCCACACTATGCAGTTTAATTGAAAAGCGCATTTATTCACATTTTGAAAGCGATAAATGATCAGATAGATGATAAAGCAATAAATTACAATAATACAAGGAGCGGAATACAACTCCCTTTTGTAAATGTGCAAGGCATACATAAATCGGGGTATTGCTTATTCTTGAGGACTTTGGTCCTCGCATGCATCATTATCAAAAATGTGATATTCAATTTGTGATGATCTTTATTGGATAAAAACAGGGCATTGGATCCTTTTGCATTTTATACAAAACTCACTTTTATTTGAGTACAAATCGTTGGTCTATTTTTACATTCAACGGGATGAAAGAGCTTATTCATATACATAAAATAATCAATGAATGAATAGGCGAGAAAAATAAATCAAGAGGTTTAAGAAAACTAAACCGGACGAAATCCCCCACGCATGGTAGACAGCCGCTCAAGCTCGGGATTATCCAAGAGATCCCATATACACTCACAGAAAGTTAGGAGATGTTAATATACATAAAATTAACACATAAGAAATCAAAGAGACTGGATAGAGATGAAAAATGATTAAAATAAATGGAGGCAGAACCCACCGACGGCCTTTCCTGGTTGACCGACGGGCGTCGTTTTGGTTATTCGATATGCCCGTTTGTCACTCAAAAAGGGCGTCTGTAGGTGGGTGACCGACGGGCGTCGGTCATGAAGATGACCCGTCGGTCACCTCTGTCTCCGGAAAACAGAATGGAAAAAAGTCCTTTCGAGATCAAAAAGCAAGTTTTATCCGAGAAGGAGATGAGGGAGTCAAAATGAAGGAAAGTAATGATAGGTATTCAAAAATTTCACAGAATGAATAACTGAATAAATATATGAATTAAATATGAGATGAAAATGGAGAGAGAATCCGGAATATTTACCATCAGATAGTCGCTTTGGGTAAGATTTTGGTGTCGGTTAGATCCCCGCGCGTTCCACGAGAAAACAATAGTGAAAGATTAGAGGGAGAAAAATGAGATATTTCACCTTTAATCCTTCAGAAAATCGACTTTGGAGTCAAAATCTAAAGAAAACTAAATAGCTTTTAGTTCCTTCGATTGATTTGATCCTTGATTCAATAAAGTTCTTTAGAAAAAGGTGTTTTTGGAAGAGAGAGAAAACGTGCTTGAATTTTGGCAGAGTTTCCTCTTCTGAAAAATTTTCCAACCCTTTTGAAATAGAAATCCGGACCTTATATAGCCAGACACGACCGACGGGCGTCGGTGTATGGGGGCGGGTGTCGGAAGAATCCTACTGACACAAGGACACTTCCGACGGCCCTGCCATATCCACCGACGGGCGTCGGAACGGTTGCGTGCTCCGGGAAACCAGGCGGCTCCTGATAGGGGCGGTGACTTTCCGATGGGCGTCGGAAAATACCCTGAGCCATCGGTGACTCGAAACGACGGGCTGCCTCCACAGACGGACTGGCCGTCTGTGGAGGACAAGAAAGCCTTTTTGACTCGAAAAACTTCTGTTTTCTCCCCCTCTGCCCAGGGATTGCAGAAAAACCTCATTTCTCATGGAACGCGGGACTAAAACCTCCCAATGCAGCCTCCCGTACAGGCTCGAACATTGATTTCATCATAGGGTAACCTCTGATCCGGACCGCTCCGGGACACGGTGCTTACAGGACCGTTATTGGCCTATAATAAGTGAGACGTTATGCTCACACCCGCAGTCTTCTGTCCCTATGGCTAGCCATCATATCCTGAACTAGACTTGACTACCAGATTACTACATAGGGCATCAAATTTCCACTTTTCATATTTTTAAGTTACCAGTCATTCTATTCCTAGAATTTCATCATTCTATTCCATTCTTTTTCATACAATTCAATCATCATTCATGTGATTATCATCATCATACCATCACATGCCATAATTCTCATGTTATTATCATGGTACACATGTAAACACACATGCATACCATTCGGCCAACATGTTAACTTTTCACCATTAATTCTTTTCTTCAACTTTAACATTTCTTTATGTCTTTTACATGTTGAATAACATAGCCTGCCATTAATTTCCATTAACACACATCAAAATTATGCCTTTACACATGGTAACCATTTGGCCAACATGCATACCATACATTATGACATTTTCACATGCTCTAATTACATACCATTAGGTAGATCACATGTCAAACAACATAATCATGCCATGAAATCACATCAAAACACCTAAAAATCATGCCTTTTCGTGTGTTAACCATTCGGCCTCATTTATACATCATGCATCATGAAATGTTTTCATGCTCTATCACATACCATCATCTAAATCACATGAAAAACATCATGTATACATCATGAACATGCTATAAACATCATCAAAACACATCAAAATCATGTGATATACCATTCGACCTAAGTAGGGATCCATCATACCAACTTTTTTTCTCATTTTAAACATTCATATCATCATTTTTAACATCCCTAAGCTTGAATATCAAGTTATTTTCAATTAAACATGCATATTTCTCACACTTTATGTTTAAACATAACCTAAAATCATACTTTTGATATGGAAAAAGGAGGATATTATATCCACTAACCTTATATTCATGCTCTCCACACTTAGATCTTCCTTTTCTTAGCTTTGCTCCAAGAAACAACATCATGTCCTTTGAAATCCTTAATTTGCCGAATATATAATCCAAAGAAATCACCATAATTTTTCTTCCTTTATGAAATATATGTACATAAACATCATCTACATATCCTAAAATACCTATTGGAACCTTTAAACCAATTTAAGAATATCAACTTTACATACCTCAATTTAATACATAAACTCTTCCACTTATTTTCTCCCACTTCTTCCACTTCAAATGAACTCTAATCACCACCATCAGATTTTAGAGAGGCTAAAATTTACTTAGGAGGCTTGGATTTGGGGAGAGATGAAGAGAGAATTGAAAAAAATGGAGGAAAAATCAAGATGAACAATTATGCCTTATAGAGGAGGAGGAGAGCTGCTGGAATTCTACGGATTTCTCTAGAGAAATCTGATATTCCAGCCTTTATATAGCCTCTCCTAATGGGCCAAATCATGGGCCAATCAATTGGGCTAAACCAAAAGCCCATTTAGGTAATTTAAGCCCATTTTCCAACCAAAAATAATTTCTCTCACTTTCCAAGCTCTTTTCTTCCCAAAATAAATTCCATAATTCTTAAAATATATAATTTAGCCTCCATGTAAAATTTTAGCTCCATAGGAGACCGTTTCCCGATCCGATAATTTCTTACCAGTTCGATAACTCAAATTTCTGTCTCACCGTAAAATTTATTTTTCTTTACCATTTATATCTCCATAATTTTTAAAGAAAATCCGTGCTTTCATATAATTTTTTCGAGGTCCATAACTCCATTTAAAGTCCGGTCAAACTTTGGTCAAACTAGTGAAACCAAAGTCAACTGGTCCGACCAGTCCGGTTCACTGGTTGAATCGGTTCGGTTCACTTTTATCCTTAATTTCCATTTTACTCTTAATAGCTCATTTAACCTTCATTCTATCTCATTTAGGGTCCTTATTCGGTTCGGTTCAATTAAACCGGTCCGATTCATCCATTTTCTGTGTCACCATAAAATTACTTTTTTACCACCAAACTGTTTTACACACTATTCTGAGTCTATCTATGCATTCAGATAACTTTTTGGAGGTCATTTACTATCTTTAAAGTCTCCGTTAAACCTCGATCAAACCTTGTTACTATTTGAATCGAACTAGAGATTTTTCTTCAGTTTGACTTTCGGGAACCTATTTGACCTCATTTTCACTCCAAATTATACCACCAGACTCCTTATAACTTGTAGTTTTTAATAGTTCAGTAAAATATTTTTCACTTTTGGGTTCCCAGGAAGTCACCTATCAGGGGCTTCCTTAACCTGAGCACATTTAACATTTCTTCTCTTCTATCTTTTAGGACCTAATTACTGATATTTTCACCTGAAATTCACATTACATACTCTACAGATTTCACTGATACTATTAACCCGGTATTCGGGCCATTACATTTCATATACAAAAATTACAATGTTGCACATATTTTCATTACCAAAATGCTAACTGTATACACCGGGTCCTGAGGCAGCCCAGATCAAAGTTACCTAATGAAAATAAGATACCTTTTCACAGGCAAAAAAGCTTAAAATGATGATTTCCTGTTAAAATTTGCATTTTAGAGTGAAAAATGAAAAAATAATAAAAAAATATTTTAAAAATTAGATTTGAAAAATGCGGCTTAGAAATTATATTATTTTTAGTTAAATTTAAAAAAAAATTTCCGCGATGTCGGTCATGCGGCAGCGCGCTGCGCCCCGTGCGGAGCGCCGGCTGGGCGTGTGGCCGAAGGGCGTCGGTCGCCCCTGTTCCGTCGTAAATGGCCAATATCGCCCCAATTTCAGTTTTTTCCGATTTTTCACCCAAAAATCCGTTTTTTATCCCATTTTTTAGGGTTTTTAAAGGATTTTTTCAATTTTTAAAATTCAAAATAATTAATATCTGATTCAATTGGATTTTTTCCTCTTAATTAATGGTTTTTCCCTTTGTTCTTGATTTTAAAAAAGAAAATGATGAAACTAATTAGGGGGGAATTTCTTTTAGGGTTTTTTTAGGTTTTCTCTTCTTCTTCCTCTCAAATTCTCTCTAAAATTTTCAGATTTTCCCCAACAAAAAAAATTAAAAATTCAGTTCATCTTTTTGGTTCTTTTTTTTCCAATAGAATTTCTTCTAAACATTTTTAGAATTACTTTTATTGATTGATTTCAATTTTGAGACAAATACAATAATTATTTGCTCACAAAATTCTTTTTTAACTTTTTATTTTTGTTCAATTAAACTTTTTCCATTGATTTTTTTTTGAATCTCTTTTTGATGAAAAGTTAATTTTGAGACAAACAAAATAGTTGTTTGTTATCAAAATCTAATTTTTTCATTTGATTTTCTAAAAATAAGATTTTTTTTTCATATGTTTTTTTTTCTTGAGACAAACAAAAGGATTGTTTGTTCTTGAGATTATTTTTATTCTAATCAATAAAAATCATTCTTTAGGCAAAGAAATTAATTCTTTGTTCTTAAAGAATTTTTGAACATTTTTTCTATTTTTTTCCTTGGAATAAAATTCCAATATTTTCATGTCTCAATTCTAATCTTGTAAACCAAAACTAGGAAATCCATCATCATTTTTACCTTCATCGAATCCGAAACTTTGAGAGTAAACATTCCGGGCTTGACGCTTTTATTTTCCTTTATTTATTTTTATTCATATTTAATTTATTCATGTATATTTTTATTGTTTTTATTTATTTATTTATTTTATTATTTTGTATTTATTTTATTTAATATGTTCATATATTATTTTATTCTTGTTCATGTGAATATTGATTTCTTATTATTGCTAACATGTAAATAATTTATTTTTGCTTTGATTTCTCATTATTTTCAACATATAATTAATTAATTCATTTTGATTAATCTTTTTGGCATGTAAATATTTCATATTAATTGTGATAACATTAATTAATCATGTCACTTATTTAATCATTTTCATCATTCTTTTATTCATTATTTTTTATCATTCTTTTTTATTGCCATTGTTATATTTTTATTGATTATCCATTTATTTGTTTATGTTCATTATTATCATTATCATATTCATATTTTTATGTATTAATTCGTTAGCATGTTTTACTTATTCCAATTAAATCATTTAATTCTTTTATCATTTAATGCATATTTTCGTTTATTTTGATTTGCTAACATGTTAATACATTTATTATCTTTCATGTCATTTTATTTTATTTTACCATTTATTGTATACTTAGTTGATTTAATTGATTTAATTACTAACATTATTTTATTGGTGTTTTATTTTTATTTCACAACTTACTTTCCCTTTTGGGCATTTTTGCGAGAACACGAGGAGATCCGAAAGGCTCATTTGGGTTAGAAATTTAACTGCTTTATTTGTAATATTTCATTTATTTGGCTTTTTCCTTTATTTTGCCATGTAATTTTCTTATAAAATTGTTTATTTTAGGCACGCTAAAAAGAAAATCACAAAAATATTTTTATTAATTAACTTGGAACATTTCCTAATAAAAATGGGACCAATGTCCCAATTTTCACCATCCAAAATAAAAATTGTCACATCAAAATTGTTTTATAATAAATATGCAAGCGAGGACCAATGTCCTCATCTTTAATATACATCCCGTTTTATGCATGCTTTGTATTTTATTTACAATGGGGGTTCTATTCCGCCCCTAGTTTTATTCTAATTTATTTTCATGCACTTTACTTTAATTATACTTTTATTTATCGCTTCCTTTGAATGAATAACTTGCGCTTTAATTAAACTGCACCGAATTGAATGAGAAAAGGGATGAAACGCTAAATTCAAAACTCAAATATAAACTTAATCAAGGTATGAATAAATAGGAAGTCCCGAACCTACTCTGGTCTTTGGGCTCAATGAGGCGAGAGGGCCACTTCAGCATTTTGTTTGGGTGGAAACCTCCAAGACACCTGTTGTGTCCTGTAAAAGGATCAAACTTGCACAGTCCTAGGAGCCACGAGGCGAGAGGGCCATCTTAATGTTCTATTAAGGTGGATACCTCCAAGACACCTCTGGTTTGCCCAAGCGTTAGGCTAGAGGACCATCCTATCATTAGGGTGGATACCTCCAAGACACCTCTGGCTTGCTTATAATGGACATAGCAGCACCGTCTTAGGCTCACTGCGGCTAGATGACCTTTTCCAATATTCTATTGGGTGGCGACTCCAAGAAACCTCCTTATTTCCAAAAATGGACGCACTTGTAATTTCTTACAAGTTTTTATAAACCTCATCCCGATCGCCCTGAAGGCGGACGGTTCGGGGCACCCCGAGGTTCGGCGCCTGTCACAGTGGCGACTCCGCTGGGGACAATACTCGAGACTTCGCTTCGAAAGTGCCTTGGTTAAAATTTACAATTGAGTTTTAACTTAAAAATTTCATCCTTTTTCGAAACTACATTGCATCTCATTAGAGCCTTAGATCTATGCTAGTTTTGTCCCTCTTTTAGCCCTAGTGCGTTCCTGAAGCACAACCCTACGTTCACTCAATGTAGGGAAGTGTTAAGGATAATTACCAACCCAAGCCTCGTACCATCATGGTATATTAAATGGAGACCCAATCGGTCGTTATGCTCGTGATAAGCTAGACCCGTTGGCAGGGACCATGCTTGGGTAGCCCTAAAGTAACATCACCTTGGCCAAAGCTCATGTAATGGAAATAGTTACTTCCCCTAAGTGGTATGAACCTTAATACTATGCTTGCTATATGGATCATTTTGTATTGGACAAACCCAAATAATTTGATTGGTCACCTAATCAAAGGCTTTCATGCCCCGATCGGCCCATGTCAACTTATTCGGACTGCTTAAATACACAATGATCACAACTCATGCGCCTGTGCATTAGTTAAGAGAGGCTATGCTACCGGTTTCCCACTGTGCACCATACGCTCCCATCGGGTCCCCTGTTGACCCATAGGCCAAGCCCACCTAGGAAAGAGACTATGACCTCGTGTGCGGGAGTAACAAGGTTGGAAGGACCTATGTGTTTGCATGTGATTTGTGGATGTTGCATAAGCACGATCATGCATCTTATACATCATTCATGCATCATCCTAATGAGTCTGTTCTGCAGCCATCATAGATCAGCCCAGGTGGTCAAGAGGTCCCCAAGGACGACTGCGTAGGAATCCATTCTTTGAGCTGCCAGAAAGGGTAGAGTTCTCTGACTCAGTTTCAGAAGGAAGTCACGCTATATCATCCCAGTGCTTCATAGATTTAGAAATGGCCAACTCACCAAGAGGGACAGATGCTACTAGGGTTATGATAGCAGAAGAAGTGGGCCGAAAGTTGGAAGAATTTGGGAATTGGACGATGGCCATGATGGCTACATTGGATCAGCCAGCTGCGCCGCAGCACCCACCTCCTCCTCCCATGAGACAAAATGGACGGGAGGAGGACAGAAAAGACAGGCAAGAGGAAATTCGCCCACCACCTATAAACTTAAGAGCAACAATATCAGGGGTCCAGAGGATAAGGCCAGCCCAGAGGTTGGAAGATAACCTAGAAGAGGATGAATATGAAGAGTCAGTGTCAGAGAGAGGGAAGACACCCCAGAAGGAAGAGGCCATCTAGAAAAAGATGGAAGAAAAGTTTGAGGCAAAGGCGAACATGTTGACAAGGGGTCGAGGGATGAACCCCAAGGACAAGGAGCTTGATAGGGAGGATCTATTCCCTCTAAATTTCAAATTACCTGATGTTCTGAAGTTTGACTGTACATCGGACCCCACCGCACACATCAAACAGTACTCCCTGGTAATGAAGGGTACTATGTTGACAAAGAGGCAAAAGATAGAATACTTCTGTTTGAGTTTAACAGGTCCTGCGGTGGACTGGTATCATGGACTGGACAAGAGAACTAAAGAAGATTGGGTTCTATTGACAGAGGAGTTCCTCAAGCAGTACGACTACAGTTCAAGAATGGAGGTCACTCTGAAGGATCTAGATCTACTTCAATAGAAGTCAGGAGAATCATTCCATGAGTACTTAACCCGATGGAGGAACCAGGTAATGGAGATGAAGAGAAAGCCTGATAACCTAGATCAGATTAGGTTATTTATTAGGAATGCCAGACCATAATTGAAGGAGGCACTCAAGTTAAAGGGATTAAAAGATTGGGAATCCCTTAAAGATATAGCCATCGAGGCAAAAGGGGAGCATTTAGCACGGAAGGCAATTGTCGCCAATTATGGTTATGGCGGTAAAAAGTTTAAAGGGGGCTCTAGCAACAATAACAAGAACGATAGTGACGAGAGGGCTGAAGCATCGGTCACTGAGACAGCCGTGCACTGCGATTCTAACTTAGGTAAACCATTATCCTGGTATCTTGAGCATTTCACCAAAGAAGGGAGATTGCAACCACTATCGACAAGGCCAGCCACGAGCCAAGGAAGGCCAGGACATAGGGAGGATTGGTATTGTGCATATCATCAGCACACAGGGCATAAAACAGATTATTGTCGCGCTCTAAGGGAGTGCATACAAAAATGGGTTGACACTGATCGGATTCTAGATCCGAGGAAGAAGAGAAAAAGATAGAATAATTATCACCAATCTTGGGGACACGGTCCAGAGAAGGGGAGCCTGAGGTATCAGAAGATTTTCAAGCAATTTGCATTGGTAAGGACAGAAAATGATTAGCTATTCAGAATGTTCTTTTTATTTTTGAACTGTTTAATAATGACATTTTAGCTTCATTAATAAGATGAATGTTTTTGCTTACTTGTGTTATGTCTCTTATGATTTCACTATGCATAATCATAATCATGACTCATCCCTATTTGATATTGATTCAATTGATGTTACTCCATTTAATCTCAGAACTTTGGAGAACCCAAAGAAAATCTTGATAGCATCTGTTATAACTCCTGAGGAGAGATTAAAACTTGAGAGAAATTCAACAAAATATAGAAAAGGTCTTTGCCTGGACATATGAAGACATGCTAAGAGTTGATCTTGGAATCACTAGGCACATCATTCAAACACACCACAATCATGAACCAGCCACGCAGAAGCTCAGAGGATTGAAGATGGAAGGGCAGAAAAGGTCAAAAAGGAGGAATCCACAAGCAGAAATGAAGCCAAAATTTCTAGCCGAAGTTCAATGCCAGTCCTGGTTGGTCAATGTTGTACTAAATCGAGAAGAGGAGGAGTGCGTATATGTGTAAACTATGAGGATTTGAACAAAACTTATCCTCAAAAGAACAAAAAGAAAAAAAAAAAGAACAGAAAAAAGCACAAAGCAAAAAAAGAGAAAAATGAAATACAAAAAAAAAAAGAAAAGAGAGAGAAAGAAAAGAATCGATATTTAGATCGGAAAATCATCATGGGGGGGCAAGCTTTGTTCAAATCCCATTAATCTACACATGCCCGTACTTTGCCATTTTTCTCGACTTCTGGAAAGGACCACAAGAATTATATTGACTCGCAATGGATATAGGCTGCTTGAGCTTGGAAATAGAAATCATAGGGGAGGTGCGCCCTACAGCCCCAACGGACAAGGTCATGTCAAGATGGTCTTTCGCACCGCGTAGGGTTCAAGGACAGAAGGACACCTTATGGTTAAAGCTAGGGAGTTGCTCCAGACGTATGGCATTAAAGACCATAGGTCCTCTCTGTATTGCCCTCAAACTAATGGGGCAGCCGAGGTTGCTAACAAGAAGATCTTAATCAAGATGGTTCAAAACTACAAGGACTGGGCAGAGGAATGGCCTTTTGCACTTCGAAGCTAGGGAACCGCCATCGGAACCTTTACAAGAGTCACCGCCCAGTTCTCAATACATAGGGAAGAAACAGTATGGCCGATCAAAATAGAGCTCAAATCTTTAAGAACAGTCATGAAAGACCAAATTTGGGAAGCTAACAGGGCAGAGCAACGGCAGCAGCAATTGAACAAGTCAGACAAGGACAGGTCATGGGATTATCACAACGGTAAGATCTATCGGAAAACATTCTGTTTGATCATTTGGAAAGACAGCCAGAAAGCATCCGATGAAAGAGGGAGATTCAATTGTCAAGCAAATGAGACCAGGTGTTCCGGGCATACGGGATAGGTTTAGGCTAACGTGAGAGGACCCCTTGTTCTTTAGAGATTGCTTCTAAGACAGAAGCAACAGGCAGCAATGAAGATGGCTTCAAGAACTGATCATGTCAATGAACTCAAGAGGGTCCATAGCTAAAGACTTAAAAATCAAAAGAAGAGAATAAAAGCCCAGCGGGTTGAAAACCGAAAAAAGGCAGCCTTGCTAAAAATGGGCGCCTCGTCAGGGTGAAAACCAAAAAAAGGCATCCTGGGCAAAACTTAGAGGCTTGAGAGAAAATGTCCAATCAAGAAAACCCGAGAGGGCTAATTGGAGACAAGAGTTTGATGCTTACAAGATATACTCTGAAATTAGATGTAGTTATGCATTTTGAATTGATGTTAGATAATGATGATGTATAGAGAAATCATACTGAAATGTACACAATCTTTGCAAATACGTGTGTTCATTGTTTTCTAGTTCATTTATAAAAAGAGGAATGTTGTTCATTACTGAATGCATGAAATCTAAATGACTACGCTCTGCTACGACTCTCACCGTCCAGATGTCTAAGTCGATGAGTTCTATTATCAACTGCAAGACTAATCACCTACCTTTTGAATGCATTAGTGGGAGTAAAGGAACGATCCCTGAAAGATAATATAATAGTCTTCACCGGAAGTTTGCCCAGAGGCTATGGTATCTGGAGGTAAAAGCCAAAGATAAGGTCCATCTTAAAAAGATAGCGATGCCTCGATATAACGTTAATCCCTCTAAACTATCGAGCACAATGGTCGATAATGTAAAAGGCAGCCTCATGAAGCCCTAAAGAACCCGATCCTCATTCGCTACCTAACCTAATCTGGCAACACATTCATCCAAAAAGTCAAAGGAATGCAACTGATGCTTAGAGAGAAATGCCTCAGAGAGTAACTGCCGATTACCCTAGGAAGGGGCTTTGATAGTAGCTTCAACTTTTCTTACAGCCGTACCTGAAAGGCAAGAGAGTCTAAAAAAATAAAGGCCGTTAGAGATGAAAACCATGACTGGCGCTCTAAGCAAAAGTTAGGCCAAAGAGCAGGGTGAAAACCTAGGAACAGGTAGTCTGTCCTTCAAAAAATAAAAATGAATGAAAAAAAGCCACTGGAGTGGGTTGGGTCCATTCCAGGCAAAAATTAGGCACAGGGTCTTGTGAAAATCCCCAAAAGGGATGCATTTCCCGCTAAGAAAAGCTAGTGTGAAAATCCACAAGGGACGCACTACCTTTAAAATAATGACTTTTGAAGCCTAGAGCAATAAAGCGGCATTACTTTGAATAACTTCCCTTTAGGCGGGTAGTGCATAATGCAGAACTTGATTCAGAGTTCTGGGGGCAAAATGCTCATTGATCGGGGGGCAAAGATGCGTACGGGTCAGTTCTCCTTGAAAAGATTCTGGGTCAGAGTCCGTAAAGCCAAGACAATGCTTTTCTACATCCTTGGGAGTATCAGACAATGTGAGTAGCCGAGCAGTACCCTCAACGAATCCCTTAACCACCTGGGATGTGGTCTATTCATTTTTGCATATCACATGCATATCACTTGCATTCAGTCGTTTACACGTATGGATATGCACACACAATTCTTGTACATTAATCCTTCGCATGCGTTTTCTGTATATAGTTTTGTATGTATATTTCACACACATAATTCCATACGCACACACAATCTTTTGTATATGTTGCTGTGCACATGACTCAGAGGGAAAGGATCGAATAGACCTCATGAGCAAGGGTGATCCAAGAGATGGTTCAGCTCAACATGATCGGCCACTGTATCCGGCATAAAATCAGGTGAATATGTGCAGAGGTGGAACGCCCAAAAGAACAAGCCTATCCGGGTGTAAGCACCGTGTCCCGGAGCGGTCCGGATCAGAGGTTGCCCTGTGATGAAATCAGTGTCCAAGCCTGTATGGGAGGTTGGATTTAGAGGTTTTAGCCCCGCGTTCCATGAGAAGTGAGGTTTTTATCATTCCTGGGCCGAAGGAGAGGAAAACAGAGGTTTTTTTTCGAGTCAAAGGGCTTTTTGTCCTCCACAGACGGCCAGCCCGTCTGTTGAGCTGGCCCGTCGCTCCGAGTCACCGACGGTTCTAGTTATTTTCCGATGCCTGTCGAAAAATCACCGCCCCTGTCAGAATGCTGCCTGGTTTCCCGGAGCACGCAACCCTTCCGATGCCCGTCGGTGGATGTGGCAGGGCCGTCGGACGAATCCTTGTGTCAGAAGGATTCTTCCGACGCCCGCCTCTATACACCGACGCCCGTCAGTCGTGTCTGGCTATAAAAGCTCCGGATTTTCATTTGAAAAGGGTTGGAAAAATTTTCAGAAGAGGAAACTCTGCCCAATTTCAAGCACATTTTCTCTCTCTTCCAAAAACACTTTTTCTAAAGAAATCTATTGAATCAAGGATCAAATCAATCAAAGGGAACTAAAAGCTAATTAGTTTTCTTTAGATTTTGACTCCAAAATCGATTTTCTGAGGGATTGAAGGTGAAATATCTCATTTTCTCTCTTTAATCTTTCATCTTTGCTTCTCGTGGAACGCACGGGGCTCTAACCGACACAAGAATCTCACCTGAAGCGATTATCTGAGGGTAAATATTCCGGGTTATTTCTCCATATTTATTTCTCATTTTGTGCAATTTTTGAATATCTATCATTATTTTCTTTTATCTTGACTCCCTTATCTCTTTTTAGGATAAAATTCTTTTTTTGACTTTGAAAAGGTTTTTTTCTCTTCCTCTCCATTCTGTTTTTTTCGGAGACAGAGGTGACCGACGGGTCATCTTTATCACCGACGCCCGTCGGTCACCCACCTACAGACGCCCCTCCTTGAGTGACAAACGGGCATATCGGATACCCGAACCGACGCCCGTCGGTCAAACAAGGAAGGCCGTCGGTGGGTTCTGTCTCCCTCCTTTTAAACCTTTTTTACCTCTTCCAAGTCTCCTTGACTCCTTATGTGTTAATTTTATGTATATTAACCTCTCTTAACTTTCTGTGAGTGTACATCGGTCCTCCTGGATTATCCCGAGCTTGAGCGGCTATCTACCATGTTTGGAGGATCTCGTCCGGTTTAGTTTCCTAATCCTCTTGTTTCATTTCTCTTATTGATTATCTTATGTATATGGTTGTACTCCTTTCATATCCCGTTGATGTATAAAAATGACTCAATGGTTTTATATTTAATAAAATGAGGTTTACACAAAACAAGGGTCCAATGCCTTATTTCCATAAAAAAAAAAAGATCATCACAAATAAAAATCCCCAATTTTAATAATGATGCATGTGAGGACCAAAGTCCTCAAAATAAGCAATATCCCGATTTATGCATGCTTCGCACATTTATAAAAGGGAGTTGTATTCCGCTCCTTGTATTTATTGTAATCTATTGCTTTCATTATTTACTTGATCATTTACGGCTTTCCGAATGTGAATAAATGCGCCTTTTTAATCAACTGCATAGTGTGGAGAGAGAGCGAATTAATGACATTAAAATTTGATCATAAACTAATTGAGGTAGAAATAGATGAGAAATCCCGGACCCAGCTCTGGTCTTTGGGCTCGAGAGGTTAGAGGTTATCCTCCAAAATACTTCTTGGGTCACGAGGCTTTAGCGCTAATCCTAGGCTCTTTAGGGTGAGAAGTTCACCTTCCATGATCCCTCTAGCTGGCCCAAAATGGATACCAAGCGCAGTCTTAGGCTCTCCGAGGCGAGAGTGACTTTCCCAATGTTATATTGGGTGGCGACTCCATGATACCTCCTTGTTGCCCAACATAGATGCACTTGCGATTCATCGCAAGTTGTCAACGGACCCGCAAATGCCCCGATCGCCCACGTGCGGGCGGTCCGAACGGGCGGCGCTCGGGATCCGGCGCACGTCACAGTGGCGACTCCACTGGGGACGTTTATGGTTCGAGATTTCAATTCAAAAATACCTCTTTTAACATTTATGATTAAAATTTAATTCATAAATTCGCTTTCTCTCAAAATTGCATTCGCATATCATTAGAGCCTTAGAATACGCTAGTTTGGTCCCTCTTTTAGCCTCGGTGCGTTCCTGAAGCACCTCCTCATTTTCACTCAATTTGGGGAAGTGTTAAGGATAATCACCAGCCCAAGCCACGTACCTTAATGGTATATCAAAATGGTGACCCGATCGGTCGTTACGCTTGTGATGAGCTAGACCCGTCGGCAGGGATCATGCTTGGGTAGCCTTAAAGAAACATCTCCCTTGTCCAAAGCTCATGTAATGGCTGTAGTTACTTTCCACAGGTGAAATGAACCTTAATCTCATGCTTGCTGTATGGATCCTCATATATTGGATGAGTCCAAATGTCTCGCTTGGTAACCTAGCCAAAGGCTATCATGCCCCGGTAAGGCCATGTCGAAATTTATGGAGCGTCCGAATACGTGACGATCATTATCCATCCGCTTGTACATTAGCATAGGAGTGTTATGCTGCCGGTTTTTCGCCGCGCACCATACGTGTCCATCGGGTCCCTCGTTAACCCTTGGGCTAATCCCACCTAGGAAAGAGACTGCACGACCACGTGTGTGGGAGAAATAAGGGTGGAAGGACCTACTTGCTTGCTTGTGCTCTGTAAGTGTTGCATATCACGATCATGCATTATACCTACATTTCATGCATCATTCTAACTTTTGTCCCTGCAGCCATCATAGATCTGCCCAGGTGGACTAGATCACCAACCGGGCGACTGATCCGAGTTCTTACTCCTGAGTTGTCAGATAGAGAGGGCCTACCGGAGATCTTATCAGAAATCAGTGGTACAGTATCTCAGATGGCAAACTCGCCTAGGGGGGAAGACGCCACTAGGGCCATGATTGCGGAAGAAGTGGGCCGCCGTTTTGAGGAATTCGAGGGTAGGATGATGAATATGTTGACCGCCTTGGCACAGCAGAACGCTCCATAGAATCCTCCTCCTCCTCCAGTGAGACAGAATGAGCCTGAAGAAGAAAGGGTTGAAAGGTGAGAAGAGCCCGTTAGGCCGCCGCCGGTAGAGTTAAGATCAGTGGCCTCGGGAGAGTTGAGAAGAAGGCCAGTGTTGAGAATTGATGACGATAGAGATATCGAGGATGATAGGTTGAGCATGGCATCTGAGAAGGGGAAGGCACCTCAAGCGGATGACTTTATTTTAAAGAAGATGGAAGAGAGGTTTGAGGCTATGGCTCGTATGATAGGCAGAGCTCATGGGATGAATCCGGAGGATAGGGAGTTGGACGGAGAGGACCCGATCCCTTATAACTTCAAAATGCCGGATGTGCCGATGTTTGATGGTACTTCTGACCCCACCGCACATGTGAAGCAATATTCTCTGGTCATGAAGGGGACCACACTGTCCAAGAAGCAGAAAGTGGAATACTTTTGTCTGAGTCTGACCTCTCATGCCATAGACTGGTATCATGGCTTGGACCGTCGCACTAAAGAAGATTGGGATCTGCTCACTGAGGTGTTTCTGAAGCAGTATGACTGTAATACCAGAATGGAGGTGACTCTGAAAGATCTTGAGCTACTTCAGCAGAGAACCGGGGAATCTTTCCATGAGTATCTTACCCGATAGCGGAACCGAGTAATGGAGATGCGCCGAAAGCCTGACACCCAGGATCAGATTCGTCTTTTCATTAAGAACGCGAGCCCGTACTTGAAGGAGGGATTGAGGATGAAGGGGTTGAAGGACTGGGAGTCTCTCAAAGATATAGCCATCGAAGCAGAGGGAGAGTTCTTAACCCGGAAAGCTAACAATGACAATTTCGCCAAAAGGGCTAACCCCAGTCAAGGAACCAGCAGGCCGGCGGGTCCCAGTAACAGCACTAGAAGAATGGGTGAAGTGTCTGCTACTGAGGTAACCACCCAGAGGAAGTTTTCGAACTTGGGAAGACCATTATCCTGGGTCCTGAGGAGGTTAATGAAGGAGGGAAAATTACGCCCTCTGACTCCTAGGCCAGCTCTGACACAAGGGAAACCAGGACATAAGGATAACGAATTCTGTGCATTCCACCAGCACTCAGGCAATATCACTGATAAATGCAAGGCGCTCCGGCACTCTATCCAAGACTTGATTGATAGCAAGCAGATCTCTGACCCTGAGAAGAGAGAAACTGAGAAGAAGCCCGGTTACAATGCCGTACCACCACCCGTGTTTATGATCCAATCTAACCTACCAGAGTGGTACGTGCTACAGGATCTATATGGGAGTGAGAAGTCCGCTGCTGGTATTTCCGAGGGTAGAAAGGAGAAAGCAGTTGTGGCGACCCTTGATTGCTGGTCTAGCAGTGAAAGCGGTGGAGAAGCCGAGGATGAAGAAGGGTTGAACCTTGATTTGTGGGGCTCCGATGGAGACGAAGGAGAGATAAGCGCTGTGACGAGGAGTGGAAGGGTTATCCCCGAGATTACGAAGCTACCTGAGCCGGTACAGCCATCAGTAGAGAAAGAACCAGAGGAGGGGCAGATTGTTAGGCAGTTGAAGAAGACCGCGGCTCAGATATCCATCTGGGATCTGTTGAGGCAATCCCCCTCTCATAGGCAGAAGGTAGTAGAAGCTTTGGTTGAGGCCACAGTCGCCACCACTATTTCCCTGTCGGAACTTTTGGGTTTAATTAAGGGAGGATCCGAGGAGAGATTGGTCTTTTCTGACGCCGACCTACCTGTTGAAGGACGCAACCACAACCGACCCTTGTACATTAAAGCGCAGATTAACGATAAGCACACAGCTTGCGTTATGGTGGACGACGGGTCTTCTATCAATGTGTGCCCTTTGATAGCTTTGCAAGCTTTTGGTTTAAGCGAGGATATGCTCAGCGGATCAGATCTGGCTATCACAGCCTACGATAACTCGAGGAGGCAAGCCTCAGGAACCTTCAAGACTTTGGTCAAGACAGGACCTATCGAAGTGGAGGTTGAATTTGTAGTTCTGCCCATCCCTGCTAACTTCTCAGCTTTGCTTGGGAGACCCTGGTTTCATAAATTAGGGGGAGTGCCATCCACACTGCATCAGATGATAAAGTTCCCACACGAAGGGGAGGTGGTGACTATCCAAGCGGCCAGGGAAAACCAGGTCTCAGCGCTGGAAATTGCCAATCAGCCATTCAGCGGCTTTCACGTGTCTATGATAAGGGAAGAGCGCGAATCAGTGGATAGCCCGGCTGTGGTTAATATGATGAAGAAGATGCATTATCTTCCTGGGGCTGGATTGGGCAGAAACTCCCAAGGATTGCAGACCGCAATCACCACTCGAGAGCAGAAGAACCGGAAAGGCCTGGGGTATCGAGGTGGCTTCGGCAAGAAGAGGGTGGCAGACAAGATCCCCCACATTTCAGAGAGCTTTGTGCCAGCATCCTCAGTTTGTGCGTATACTGGTGAAGATGAGCCGCAATGGGTAGAGGGGAAGATTGTCCCTGGTTTCGAGATTTTTAATGATGTGTATGACTGGCGTGTCGGGTTCGTCAAGACTGCTGAAGACTTTTGGGATGAGGAAGTCATGGCTCAGGGTATCACTTGGGACAAGTGCGAGCTTGAGGAGGTCGTTACTGAAAAGATGGTAACTGCCAGGCTGAAAGGGAAGGAGAAGATAGCAGAGTTAGGGCAGAAAGTTGAAGATTTGAGGATTTCCCCCGACGTGCCTGAAGGGCCTTTGCTAAATCAGAAAGTTAGTGAGCAAGCTGCAACAGCATCAACTTCGGGAGCGGCGGAAGAAGACTCTAGCCTAGATTGTCTTTTTATTCCAGAACTCTTTTATGATGTAAATGATAACTATAATATTATTAATAAGATAAACAATTTCACTTATTTGTGCGATGTTTCTAATGATTTCAACATGCATGAACATGATCATATTCCATCAATTTTTGACATTGACTCCACTGGCACAACGCCTTTTAATCTTGGAACCTCGGAAAATTCGAGAGAAATTCTAATAGCATCAAACATAACTCCTGAGGAGAGAAAAAATTTTGAGAGAATAATAAGAAAACATGAAAAAGTCTTTGCCTGGACCTACGAGGACATGCCGGGGATTGACCGAGACGTGGCGGAGCATGCCATCCCGACTTACCCAGATTGCAAGCCTGTGAAGCAGAAGTTGAGAAGGCTAAGACCAGAATGGGCTGACAAGGTTAAGGAGGAAATTCGACAGCAGATTGAAGCCAAGTTCCTCGTGGAAGTCCAGTATCCTACATGGCTGGCAAATGTGGTCCCTGTAGCAAAGAAGAACGGAAAGGTCAGGGTGTGTGTGGATTATCGAGATCTTAACAAAGCTTGCCCTAAAGATGATTTTCCACTACCCCATATTGATGTATTGATAGACAGTGCCGCCAATTGCGTGATGTATAGCTTTGGGGACGGTTATGTGGGCTACAACTAGATCCTGAACAAGATAGCTGACCGGGTTAAAACTGCTTTTATCACAGAGTGGGGCACCTATGCTTATCGGGTCATGCCTTTCGGCCTGAAGAATGCAGGGGCCACATACCAGAGGATGGCGACCAAGATC
Organism: Excoecaria cochinchinensis; assembly: GCA_947683425.1. Lineage (NCBI taxonomy): Eukaryota > Viridiplantae > Streptophyta > Magnoliopsida > Malpighiales > Euphorbiaceae > Excoecaria > Excoecaria cochinchinensis. The sequence continues at coordinate 680,091 of CANTUQ010000021.1, read as the reverse complement.
TTAAGTGACCTGATTCATAAAGAAGTGGAGGTGTATGTCGATGACATGATGGTCAAATTAGCCACCCGAGAGGGACACTTTGAAGCTCTAGAGAAGTTCTTCACCAGGATCGATAAGTATAATCTGCGACTTAACCCCAAGAAGTGCATTTTTGGAGTGACTTCAGGAAAGCTGTTGGGACATGTCGTCAGCCAGAGGGGGATAGAAATTGACCCAGACAAGGTGAAAGCTATCAGAGAGATGCCTATGCCACAAAAAGAGAAGGATGTAAGGAGTTTCCTGGGCAAGCTGCAGTATGTTAGCCGGTTTATTGCCAAGCTCACTTCGATATGCGAACCTGTTTTCAAGCTGCTTAGAAAGAATCAGCCCGTAGTCTGGAATGAAGACTGCCACAGAGCCTTTGATAATATCAGGGAATATCTGTTAAATCCGCCAGTGCTAAGGCCTCCGCAACCTGTCAAACCGCTTATTCTGTACTTGGCAGTAGAAGATGGTTCAGTGGGCGCCATGATGGCTCAAGAGGATGAATTTGGGGTGGAGTTTGCGATTTACTACCTCAGTAAGAAGTTCTTGCCTTATGAAATAAAATATGCTGAAGTGGAGAAGATCTGCCTCGCAGTGATTTGGGCATCAAAGAAGCTGAGACATTACTTCCACTCATACAAAGTTCAGGCAGTAGCCAAGCAAAATCCGTTAAGATATTTGCAGGAGGCACCGTCTTTGCTTGGAAAGATGGGGAGGTGGCTACTCTTGCTACAAGAGTTTGATGTGCAATACATCACCCGCAAGACTATTAAGGGGCGAGCTGTAGCCGAATTTCTTGCTGAACATCCTATCCAAGGGGACACCCCCGAGTTTACCTTTCCTGACGAGAGCATAGGCACGATTTCTGTTCAGGGATGGCAGTTGCACTTTGACGGGGCAGTGAATAACAAAGGAGCCGGAGTCGGGATCATCTTGACAACCCCAGATAATGAAAAACTTCCTCTTGCTAAGAAGCTGAGATACAAAGCAACCAACAATGAAGCTGAATACGAAGCGTGCACCTTCGGGTTAGAAGCTCTAGTTGTGTTGGGGGCAAGGAACGTAGAGGTATTTGGTGACTCGTCCTTAGTAATAAACCAGATCCGAGGTGAGTGGGCTGTAAAAGAAGAACGACTGGTCCCCTATGTTCAATATCTGAAAGGGATGTGTGGGCAGTTTGAGACTTGCACTTTCCACTTTGTGCCCAGAGACGAGAACCGTCTGGCTGATGCGTTGGCAACCTTAGTGTCAATGTGGGATAACCCTGAAGGAGTGGCCATGAAGCCGGTGCTAATTTCGAGCTCTGATAAGCCTAGTTTTGAAACCGAGCCTGTAATGGAAGTAGAGGCGTCAGATGGGAAGTCATGGTACTTTGATATCATGAATTACTTGGAAAACAATAAATTTCCAGAAGAAGCCACTGAAAAAGACCAGAGGATGATACGTAAGTTATCTACTCAGTTCATATCCTTAGAAGGGGTGTTGTACAAAAGACGGTCAGATGGGATCCAGCTCAGGTGCTTGAATGAAAGAGAAGCACGCAAGATAATGGAAGAAACCCATGCAGGTGTCTGTGGGGCCCACATGAATGGTTTGACCTTGGCCAAGAAGATCATGAGACAAGGCTTTTATTGGCTTACGATAGACACTGATTGCTCGAAGTATGTCAAACAATGTCAGTTGTGCCAATAGTACGCAGACCTGAGACACCTGCCGGTATCAGAACTACATAACCTGACATCACCTTGGCCGTTTGCTGCTTGGGGGATAGATATCATTGGAGAGATTCGTCCTACGGCATCTAATGGGCACAGATACATCATAGTCGCGATCGACTATTTCACCAAATGGGTCGAGGCAGAATCCTTCAAGAAAATTGACGCAAGGGACATGGCCAAGTTCATAGAGAGGAATTTGATCTGCAGATATGGCCTCCCTCATCACATAGTGTCTGATAATGGGGTGCAGTTCATGGGAGAAACCAGAAAACTTCTCGAGAAATATGGTGTTGAGCATCATAAATCCTCTCCCTACCGACCGCAAGCGAATGGAGCAGTAGAGGCCGCCAATAAGAATGTGAAGAAGATCCTGTCCAAGATGGTCTAAACCTACAAGGACTGGGCTGAAAAGTTACCCTTTGCCCTGTGGGGATACAGAACGATGGTAAGGGCATCTACAGGCGCTACACCATTTTCCCTGGTATACGGAACAGAAGCAGTATTGCCAGTAGAGATAGAACTTAAATCACTAAGGGTGGTCATGGAGGCCCAAATCCCGGAAGCCGAATGGGCGCAGCAGAGGTTGCTGCACTTGAACTTACTAGATGAGAGTAGGCTGAAAGCTTATTATCATAATCAGATATACCAGAAGAGATTGGCGAGAACTTTCGGAAAGAAAGTGAGGAAGCATCCGCTGAAAGAAGGGGACTTGGTGTTCAAACAGATGAGGCCAGGGATACCAGACATCAGGGGGAAATTCAGACCTACCTGGGAAGGGCCGTGTATCCTTAAGAAGCTGCTGTCCAAAGGGGCTGCAATCTTGTCAGATAGCGATGGGAACGAATTCAAAGAACCGATCAATGTCGACAGACTCAAAAGGTTCCACGGCTAAAGACCAAAATAAAAAGAAGAGAATAAAATGCCCCGCAAGTCAAAAACCGAAAAAAGGCGGCTATGCTAAAATTGGGCGCCTCAACAGGGTGAAAACCGAAAAAAGGCATCCCGTGCAAAAATTAGAGGAGTGAGAGAAAATGTCCGATTGTGAAAACCCGAGAGGGCTGATTGGTAACAGGAGTTGATGCTGTTAAAATTTGGTTTCATGTATTGACAGCGCGTAAGCAGCTAAGTAAATGCCAAAACTGATCATGTATGCTGAAATTATATGGAAATATACACAAAACTCGTGAAATAAGATGAATATTATTCTTTTCACTTTCGTCATTCTCTAGTTCTGCATTAAAAAGAAATGTAGCACCAAAAGAAATACACATATAGGCTAAGCTAAGTCCTGCTGCTGCTCTCGCCGATAAGATGCTTGAGCCCTCGGGTCCTGTTATCAGAGGCTGGACTAAGGATCCACTTCTTGTACTCGCTAGTCGAAGATGCAGAATGATTGCCAAACCTCGGGATAACGGTCTTCATGGGTAGTCTACCCCACAGCTCATGATACCGAGAAGCAAACGCGGCCGAGAGATCTCCTCCTCGGAAGGACAGGGGAACCCTCACTATATCCTGGGTCATCCCGAGCTGTCGTGTACATCGAGAGGTGATGCAGAAGGTGGCCTGACGGAGGCCGCAGAGGGGAACGCAACCCGATGGCCCGTCGATGACTGCATGAGATAGCGGGAGCCAGGCGGATGTAAAACTGATATCGTCATCTGACAGCTCGCCAAATCTGGTAATGCCTTCACCAGTAGTGACACACCCATGCAGTCATCGACGAGGCAAGAAATGGCTCGGCGAGTACTGGTGAGTAACGCGAGGGGGTGGTTCAGACAGCATCTTCAGTTTTTCCTGTAGCCAGATCTGAAAAAAAAAATAAAAAAAAAGGCCGCTGGGGTAAGTAGGGTTTACGTCAGGCAAAAATAAGGCACAGGGTTGTGTGAAAATCCGAAAGGACACACCTCCCGCTAAGAAAAGCTAGTGTGAAAATCCATGAGGGACGCACTACCTTTAAAATAATGACGTACCTGGAGTAATAAGGGGCTGCCGGCAAAGGTTGTAGTGGACCCAGAGCTCACAGCGTCCAAGCCCAGGATAGTTTCAGCCAGGACAAGTGGTAGGGGTGACAGTCCCAGATGAAAGTCGCTCAGGACTCCGAACAGACGAGAGTCACCTGTCAAACCTCCTGGAACAACGGTAAGGAAGTTCACCATGCAGAATAAGAATGTGATGCTTACCCGGTATGTGGGGATGTCAGTGAACCGATCCAGAGCCTCGATCAGTGGCCCCAAAGAAAAGGAAGAGCCCAGAGGAATCAGCCGGTTGGCCTCCGAGGAAGATATGCCTAGGGCCAGGGCTACATCCCGGGTCTGGAATAGGCCACAGCGGGGGACGCAAGGCAGAGCGCTAGGAGGGAACCGTGCTCCCAGAATGGAAGCTAACTCTTCAGGCAAAGGGCACAGTTCCTGATAGGTGAATTGGAAAACATGGAACCGGGGGTTCCAGAAGTGGGTCGCCGCCAGGAGAAGGTTCTGGTCGATTTTCACCCGGCACAGATATTTCAGCCCAGACAAAGAGGAAAGGGCGCCTTCTCCCCAAGTGTGTTTGTCATCTGAAATACGGTGCATCCTTTGGGCAAGAGGAGAGGACATTTTGAGAAAGATGAAGGACTCAAGATGTGGGAAAATGAAGAGACAAAAATTTTGCAAGATTTTATAGGCAAGCGTCAACGACGGCCTGCCCGTCTCTTCACAGGGACGGCCTAACCGCCTTTACACAGGGACGGCCTGCCCGCCTCCCCACAGAGACGGCCTGACCGTCGGTATAGATCCACCTGGCAGACGCATACATCAGCATTGCATTCATCACGCGCATTAACTAGCATTTATTGCATGACAGACGGCCAGCCCGTCGGTCGCTTGTACAGACGCCCTGCCCGTCAGTCAGGAATTTCTATTTAAGGGCGAGTGACAGACGGTTTAAACGTTGCTGTCCCTTTCATTTCTTCTCCTAAACCGTTTTCTTTGCGTTTTTTCAAGCATTTCTTCATATTTTTTTCGCGATTTCTTCATATTTTCGCATTTTCTACTCACCGGGCACTTTGATATTCATATTTTCTCCAGTTTCTACACTTCCCGCGACTACAAGTAAGTAAATAACTACTTTTTTTGAATTTTATTCAATTTATCTCTTCATTTCTTTTCCTTTTGACTTTAGGATGCCTTAGATGCCTTAGGAATTTAGGGAGAATGCTGCCCAATTTTCTGTATTATTATTTTTGTAATTAAATCCGAACTTTTTGCATGATCACATAGAAGTAGAATCTTTCCATAATCTTGGTGCTTTAGAATTGCATCCTTTTTAGCGCACCATTCTGTGCATGTTTTGCTTTTGCGGCCTGAGGCCATTATTTTGTGTTGTTGGGGGCACACTCTTGCCGGGGTGCGTCCCATCTACATGTGTACACTATTGTTGAGGCCAGAGGCCTATGTTTTTATCTTTTCGTGCAGGAGGTTGGGCATATCCCTACCGGGATGCTGCCCAAATTTTTATTATCTATTCTAGAATTGAGTTTTTTTTGCGTATAATGCACGCCCCGGGACCTAGAAAGCCCATTCTTATTCACTTTAATTATTTCCATCCTGATTGCATGTTTGCTTTTGCCATGATGCGTGCGAGGCACTTTAAGCTATTTCCTTAGATGGGATATTTGCTCTTTTCGGTTTTTTTATCATCTCTTTATCTTGTTTTGGGCCGCTATTGCCCCGGTGAGGCCTAAATCGGCCTTCACCTCGAAAATAAGTTTAAAAATATTTGTTTTGCCAAATTTCCAATATTTAATCTCTTCCCTTTTGCAGGATACCTCCCAGACGTAGAGCACCGCAGGCCCAGCCCGAGCTTGTAGCTCCGGATTGGATGGATGATGAGTCGGCTCAGAGGTATAGAGCGCTGGCTCAGGTAGAGTTTCGGGCCAGCCGTTTTGTATCTCGCCCATTGCTAGAGGCCCTAGGATTGGCCCCAGAGTTCGATCTACTTGCCGAGGGTGCTGGTTGGACGGAGTTCCTTGAGCCCTCCTTCCAGACATTCCCAGAGGCTACCCGCCAGGTCTTGGCCACTCTCCGCTATGCTGGCTTTCAGAGTGCAGATACCGACCCGGGGGTGATCCAATTTTGGTTTGACGGCGACCATTTTAGTATCACCAGGCAGAGGTTTGCTCAGGCCATGGGGCTCCCTAGAGAGGAGGGGGTCAAGATCCCGCGGCGAGCGGTGAGACGCGCCCATTGGGCGGCCATTACCATACCAGGAGTGCTGTACGATCACGATACAGCGAAGAGCACCGTACTGGTGTCTCAGGCACTCCGGTATTTGCACAGAGTGCTTTCCAGTTCGTACCTCGGTCGAGCTGGTAATCTAGGGTCGCTTAATGCGGCCAAGATCTGGAGCCTCTGGGCTATTGTGGCAGGCCAGCGTCTCAACATTAGCCACGAGATCTTGGCCAACTTGACCAGAGTCAGCAGAGGGATGACGCCGGTGGTGATGGTAGGAGGAGTCATCACCCGTTTGCTTTTGAGACTGGGGTTTAACCCCGAGAGGTTGAGAGGACCCTTGCCGGAGGGGATCCATATAGACGCCGCGGCGGCAGTGCAGATGGGGATGATCGCCCTGATATCTGGCCAGGCAGAGGCCTACAGGGTATTGACCATCCATGAGACCCGGCAGATGTTCAACCTTCCACCCTTGGGGGCAGATCCTGATCAGCCGGAGCACCAGCCTCCTCAGCCTCCACAGCCCGAGCCTCAGCCAGAGCCTCAGCCACAGCCCGAGCCTCAGCCAGAGCCTCAGCCACAGCCCCAGCCTCAGCCTCAGCCAGAGCCTCAGCCATAGCCCCAGCCTCAGCCTCAGCCAGAGCCTCAGCCACAGCCACAGCCTCAGCCGGAGCATCAGCCTCCTCAGCCGCAGACGGTGCCTCCACCACAGCAGTAGGAGCCACCTAGGACCCCCTCGGACTTCGACTTTGAGATCACGATGGACGACCTTTTTGCTGCTTCACCGGCATCCAGAGCGCCGACTCCAGTCCCATCACTGAGTGCCAGGGTACAGAGGTCTATCCACGGGCCCTCCGAGAGATACCATCCGTACTTCTGAGGCGACCCAGGGGCATCCACCTCTTGGGCACCACCACCAGAGCCAGCACCGCAGCAGCCTGTGCAGCCAGACTTCTCTCAGCTCCTCACCTCCATGTTTACAGCCTTAGAGCGGCGGCAGGATGAGAGGGATAGGGCTATCCATGAGAGGTTGGATCGCCAGCAGGCTGCCATTCAGGAGCAGTCCCAGTCGGTGGAGCATTTGGCTCGAGAGCGGGCAGGTTACATTGAGCATACGACGAGGGAGCAGGCTCGGGCCATGGATGCCTTTAGGGATGAGCAGACTCGGGTCCTGGAGGCTTTTAGAGGGGAACAGATGAGGATGATTGAGCAGATTGCTCAGGGGCAGAGGGAGTTGAGGCAGCAGCTCACTCATGATTTGGGGACGTCACAGGACCAGGCGTCTTAGAGGGTCGATATGACCCTACAGATGATTGATGAGTCACTTGACTCTCTGAGATCCCGCGTCCAAGCGATGGAGGGGATTCTCCCCCCTCTTTCTCAGACCATGAGGGAGTTTAGGGAGCAGACGGAGCAGAGCCTGGAGTAGAGGAGAAAGGCCGCCAGCGAGCAGACCATGCAGTTGAGCCAAGCCTTCAAGAAGTTGGGAGACAAGGTTTCTGAGACCTTAGGGTTTATGAGTACCTGCACCCAGCCCTTTTTGGATGGCTACGCTCAGATCCGTTTCAGGCGGGCCCATGATCACGAGGCAGGATCCTCCACAGCTCCGCCACCACCTCCGGCACGTCCACCTCCTCCAGGGACCGTGCATATATCGGATGACGAGGATCCCGATGAGCCCTCAGACTACACACCTCTCTGATCTTCAGGGAGTTATTTTTGTATCTTTTGTATATTTATATTTTGTATATGCACTGTACAAAAATGACATTTCTAGTGGAAAACTTTTGCTTCATTGTTGCATGATCATTCGATTGTTAATTGCTTAATCACATCACAGAAAGTGTATGTTCTCATATTTACTTATATGTCGATAAAAATGACAATATAACAACAAAAAAAAAACAAACAACAAAAAATGATAATCAATAACATCTCAATAAGAAGAATGAATAAAAGGTGAAACATGGCATAGCAAATAAAGCAAAATCATGCCATCAATAGACAGGATAAAAGACGACCACTCAAGCATGAGCTAACGAAATTTTTCATCACACAAGTACGGGGAAATACCGATCTGAGCACAGACATCGATTAAGAAGATCTCCTTTAGAACGAGGAACCCGGTGGGGTTTCCTCATCTCACTAAACCGAGGTTGTAGCCAAAGCATGCTGCATCTCACAGATCGAAGCTGCAGTTGAAGAAACACTGCCCTTCACCAGACCGAGGTTGTAGCCAAAGCATGCTGCATCTCACCAGATCGAGACTGTAGCCAAAGCATGCTGCATCTCACAGATCGAAGCTGCAGTTGAAGAAACACTGCCCTTCACCAAACCGAGGTTGTAGCCAAAGCATGCTGCATCTCACAGATCGAAGCTGCAGTTGAAGAAACACTGCCCTTCACCAGATCGAGACTGTAGCCAAAGCATGCTGGATCTCACAGATCGAAGCTGCAGTTGAAGAAACACTGCCCTTCACCAAACCGAGGTTATAGCCAAAGCTTGCTGCATCTCATAGATCGAAGCTGCAGTTGAAGAAACACTGCCCTTCACCAGATCGAGACTGTAGCCAAAGCATGGTGCATCTCACCAGATCGAGGTCATAGCCAAAGCATGCTGCATCTTACAAATCAAGACTGTGGTCAAAGCATACCGCATCTCACCAGATCGAGGTCGTGGCCAAAGCCTGCTGCACCTCACCAAACACGCTCAGGTCGAGATAAGACCGATGAGAGTATTTTCGCATCACCGAGCGGATCGAGACGAGATCCGCCCGGCCAAAGGCAAAGAGGGTGAAAAGCCGTCGCAGGTACGCTTCCTTTCTCCCTTCCTCTAAGTTTTGGCTTATCTAGGCGCTTGTGCACTAGTTTCCCCAAAACTGGGGGCAACTGTAAGCACCGTGTCCCGGAGCGGTCCGGATCAGAGGTTGCCCTGTGATGAAATCAGTGTCCAAGCCTATATGGGAGGTTGGATTTAGAGGTTTTAGCCCCGCATTCCATGAGAAGTGAGGTTTTTATCATTCCTGGGCTGAAGGAGAGGAAAACAGAGGTTTTTTTTCGAGTCAAAGGGCTTTTTGTCCTCCACAGATGGCCAGCCCGTCTGTCGAGCCGGCCCGTCGCTCTGAGTCACCGACGGCTCTAGGTATTTTCTGACGCCCGTCGAAAAATCACCGCCCCTGTCAGAATGCCGCTTGGTTTCCCGGAGCACGCAACCCTTCCGACGCCAGTCGGTGGATGTGGCAGGGCCGTCGGACGAATCCTTGTGTCAGAAGGATTCTTCTGACGCCCGCCTCTATACACCGATTCCCGTCGGTCGTGTCTGGCTATAAAAGCTCCGGATTTTCATTTGAAAAGGGTTGGAAAAATTTTCATAAGAGGAAACTCTGCCCAATTTCAAGCACATTTTCTCTCTCTTCCAAAAACACTTTTTCTAAAGAAATCTATTGAATCAAGGATCAAATCAATCAAAGGGAACTAAAAGCTAATTAGTTTTCTTTAGATTTTGACTCCAAAATCGATTTTCTGAGGGATTAAAGGTGAAATATCTCATTTTCTCTCTTTAATCTTTCATCTTTGCTTCTCGTGGAACGCGCGGGGCTCTAACCGACACAAGAATCTCACCTGAAGCGATTATCTGAGGGTAAATATTCCGGGTTATTTCTCCATATTTATTTCTCATTTTGTGCAATTTTTGAATATCTATCATTATTTTCTTTTATCTTGACTCCCTTATCTCTTTTTAGGATAAAATTCTTTTTTTGACTTTGAAAAGGTTTTTTTCTCTTCCTCTCCATTCTGTTTTTTTCGGAGACAGAGGTGACCGACGGGTCATCTTTATCACCAATGCCCGTCGGTCACCCACCTACAGACGCCCCTCCTTGAGTGACAAACGGGCATATCGGATACCCGAACCGACGCCCGTCGGTCAAACAAGGAAGGCCGTCGGTGGGTTCTGTCTCCCTCCTTTTAAACCTTTTTTACCTCTTCCAAGTCTCCTTGACTCCTTATGTGTTAATTTTATGTATATTAACCTCTCTTAACTTTCTGTGAGTGTACATCAGTCCTCCTGGATTATCCCGAGCTTGAGCGGCTATCTACCATGTTTGGAGGATCTCGTCCGGTTTAGTTTCCTAATCCTCTTGTTTCATTTCTCTTATTGATTATCTTATGTATATAGTTGTACTCCTTTCATATCCCGTTGATGTATAAAAATGACTCAATGGTTTTATATTTAATAAAATGAGGTTTACACAAAACAAGGGTCCAATGCCTTATTTCCATAAAAAAAAAAGATCATCACAAATAAAAATCCCCAATTTTAATAACGATGCATGTGAGGACCAAAGTCCTCAAAATAAGCAATATCCCGATTTATGCATGCTTCGCACATTTATAAAAGGGAGTTGTATTCCGCTCCTTGTATTTATTGTAATCTATTACTTTCATTATTTACTTGATCATTTACGGCTTTCCGAATGTGAATAAATGCGCCTTTTTAATCAACTGCATAGTGTGGAGAGAGAGCGAATTAATGACATTAAAATTTGATCATAAACTAATTGAGGTAGAAATAGATGAGAAATCCCGGACCCAGCTCTGGTCTTTGGGCTCGAGAGGTTAGAGGTTATCCTCCAAAATACTTCTTGGGTCACGAGGCTTTAGCGCTAATCCTAGGCTCTTTAGGGTGAGAAGTTCACCTTCCATGATCCCTCTAGCTGGCCCAAAATGGATACCAAGCGTAGTCTTAAGCTCTCCGAGGTAAGAGTGACTTTCCCAATGTTCTATTGGGTGGCGACTCCATGATACCTCCTTGTTGCCCAACATAGACGCACTTGCGATTCATCGCAAGTTGTCAACGGACCCGCAATTGCCCCGATCGCCCACGTGCGGGCGGTCCGAAAGGGCGGCGCTCGGGATCCGGCGAGCGTCACACCGGACACACCATGCTAAAGGTACTCCGAAATCACACAAATCTACAGAAAAGAAGATCCCTTGAGAAGCCGGACTACCCGCACATACTTTAGGCAATTAGAGGCCAAAATGGGTTGGGGTACAGCTTCAGCTCTATGTCAGTGCTTACCCAAGCCGAACAATCAGATCAAGATGAAGTCCTCACGATAATGGAATCTCGCGGACCTGCTCCGAAGAAGACATTTAAAAGAGCATGCCTACTCATGCATGCCATACCGGGAGCAACCAGGTAAGTTTCTCTATCATAAGACATATGCTCACACACATCACACAATAAATGTACAAAATCCAAATTCAAATGTACAATGAATACAACTCTTCAAACGAAAAAAACAAAAACAATGAAAAAGTAAATTCTCAAAAACAAACAAAACAAAATAACACAAAACAAAAAGAAGATGTTTTTAAGGCCTTGAAAATCCAATATACTATAAAAATTCAAATACATCCAAATGTAAGAATCCCAAAAATTTACAAGAACAAAAACAAAAGCAAAAAACAAAAACAAGGGTCATTTTAAGAGACGCCAAAGACATTGAAACCCATCCGCCTGAAGGCAAACAACAAAACCTCAAATCCAATTTCCTATCTGGAGGCTCAAATATAATTTTCCTCTAAGGAGGCTCAAATCTAATTTCCTCTCTGGAGGCTCAAATATAATTTTCCTCTAAGGAGGCTCAAATCTAATTTCCTCTCTGGAGGCTCAAATATAATTTTCCTCTGAGGAGGCTCAAATCCAATTTTCCTCTGAGGAGGTTCAAAATCAAAGTCTCTCAGTGAGCATCAAAGACTCTCAGCGAGCATCAAAGTCTCTCAGCGAGCATCAAAGTCTCTCAGCGAGCATCAAAGTCTCCTAGTGAGCATCAAAGACTCTCAGTGAGCATCAAAGTCTCTCAGTGAGCATCAAAGACTCTCAGTGAGCATCAAAGACTCTTAGTGAGCACAGATTTTTAAAGTCTCCCTCCGAGCACAGAGCCCTCTCGAGAGGTATGCAGGTCTTTTCAACAAGGAGGTTCTGATTGGAGATGATAGAGGAAAATGTATCTGGCATGTCACAGTCGATAAGGGATCTCTAAGAGGATGATACCTAAACTTTGCAAGAAGATGATGTCCGCACTTTAGATGCCTGGAAAATGACTCGAGGCAATCAAGGGGAGGATGTTCATGTTCTACAAATCCTTCTCTAGGGGAACAACCAACCGTCTTTCAGGGAGCATCCATTTGACATCGACCCCAACATGTATGCACTGCCATAGGTAAGCATCTCTTTTATATACCTTGCATATTTGCCTTTCCCTTTTTTGTAGAAATAAAAAGAAGAAGAGGCTCAGGATAAGCACAAGCAAAGAAAACGATGAACGAGTCACCATACCGACCTAAGAATGGTCAACAGTCAGGCTTTGGGTTAACCGGAGGGTGGTTAGCAAATCAAACACTACATCATATTGGTTAGCGAATATTGTACTAGCCGGATGGGGGTTAGCAGATTAGACGTTGAACTAGCCGGATGGGGCTTAGCAGATCAGACAATATACTAGCCAGATGGGGGTTAGCAGATCAGGCATTGAACTAGCCGAATGGGGGTTAGCAGATCAGACATTGTACTGGCCGGATGGGGGTTAGCAGATTAGAATATTGTACTGACCGGATGGTGGTTAGCAGATCAGATATTATACTGACCGGATGGTGGTTAGCCGATCAGATATTATACTGACCGGATGGGGGTTAGCAGATAAGATATTGTACTGACCGGATGGTGGTTAGCAGATCAGATATTATACTGACCGGATGGTGGTTAGCAGATCAGATATTGTACTGACCAGATGGTGGTTAGCAGATATTACACTGACCGAATAATGGCTAGCAGATAGGATGTTACACGAGTCGATTGGAGGTTAACAAGGTTATGCTGTGCAAGCCCAGAAGCGGCTACCAAGACAGAACGTTCAATCACATCCGATAGAACAGATTGCAATTGAGTTGCAGTTAGAGAACACTGCATCTCACAGATACTGCGCGAGCCGAGATGAGGCCAGAAGAACACATGTGGTAGAACAGATTGCAACTGAGTTAATGTTAGAGAACACTGCATCTCAAAAATACTGCGCGAGCCGAGACGAGGCCAGCAGAATACCAGCGATAGAACAGATCACACACTGTGTCACACCCCAAAGTAGCCCTGGAAGAATTATAGAATTTTGTTCAGAAAAGAGATTAGATGTTGAGTGTGAGAGTCCTGTAGCGAGCACGACAAGCGTCGCGGGCGCGACAGAACCCTCCGGTGATAGGTTAATTAAATTGGAATTTTTAACTCGTGGCATTATAGGGTGTTGACACATAGCAACTTGAGAGGGTGACACTTGGTAAGAGACTTAAGTGTGGTTTATATAAGAGTGACAAGTGGCGGCATATGAGAGCGACACTTGGCGTCGTAGGAAAGAGACAAGTGGCAAGAGATGAATTTAATATGAATTGAATGGAAAATAGTTAGTTTGGTTAAAAAGGAACAAGATGAACTAAGTGGACTAAAGGGGATAAACATGGTTGACTAAAGGTAAAGTTGTAATTAATTAAAGTAAGTGGGCATTTATTTGAATAGTAAATGGAGGATGAGGATTGACCATTTGCTTCTTTCTTCTTCTTTTACGTGAGTTTTGGCCCTTTGTTCTTTATTTTTTTCTTTCTTTTCCTTTGGTCAGCCGTTCTCCCTCTCTTGCTCTTGCTTTTGTTCTTTCCTTTCCCCTTTGGTCTATTTTGAGTGAGCTCATTGAGTTGGTTTGAAGTGTATAAGTCAAGGGTTGAGCTTAGTTCTTGAGAAGAAGGTAAGTAGCATTATTTTAGCATTGGTCTTCTTCTTCTATTTAATTTCTGTTTTTGATTTAAAGTCAAGAATATTGGATTAAGTGTTCTCTTGGTTGGTGGTGCATGAAAACTGTGGATAAAAGACTGGACAAGGGAAAGGAGAAGCTCGGGACTGAGTAGAGGGCCGTGATCAACATCCTAGAGGTTGGGATCGTGTGAATGTAACACCCCCATACCCCCGGTGAGGAATATCGGGCCGTCACGCGGACACTTACGTATACATGTACATGCATTAGCGGAAGCGATAACATAAACACATCCATTTAAAGTAATTAAATACTACACTAGGGCCCACTTGCAATTCATACTAACTACATATACATGTTCATATTACATCTGTTTCCATTACGTATACATGTACATACATTAGCGGAAGCGGTAACAATAAATAAGTTGGGCCCAAACAAAGGAGCTCTTATGACATATATATAAACTGTACATAATACAAAAGCTTTATATTTATTACATGCTCGTATTACAATTGTTTTCATTTCACTTTACATATGCATTTACATATAAACACTGTATTTTCTATTTACATAATGATGTTACTCAAAATGTAAAACTCTAACCCTTTCTTATACAAAAAGGTATAGCAAAAACTCCTAGTGGCCTTGACCCGCAGATGTCCGCTCACTGATTCGAACTTGTATACCTACACGGAAATAAACATCCGTGCTAAGCGATAACGCTTAGTGGGGATAAAATAATGCAAAGGACTTCTTTACGAAGTCACAAGTAATTAACACATTCATATCTCACAATCAGATATCTCATGCATATAACTCTTATACGTGTACAGGTAGCATGCTCAATTATCAAGTACTATGAACTCACGTGCATATAACATCTACTCTTTTACTTATTCATATACACTACAACTTGCACATTTTGTTTATTCAAATATACGCTATCATGTAACCAAATTCATGTCACTACACTCATGTAATCATGTACTTGTATACAGAATTGTAATGTACTTAAACATTACCTTCATGTACTATGGCTTCATTCGAAGCAACACTATAATCATCTCAAGTTCACTGTACAACATTTAACAAAACAAGCCTGAGTTCCTCTCATGGTGGATACGGGACGCTCTATAAAAAAAACATTTTCGATGGACCGAAGTCACAAAACATTTTCATCTGTCTCTATTAATGACCGTTCTCAGAGGTCGACCCGCTTCGCCCAAACGGGGCGGAACATAGGCAGCTGCACTCTCTAATCCCTTTATAAGCATGCTTATCTATCCACTATAACGGTAATCAGGCTCAATACCAACTCACACACTATACACAGACATCAACTCATCAACTAAACTTCAAGTGCATTTATCAAATTCAGAGGCATGTAATTCATATACAATCTTGTTCAACAATTAAAAGCATGTAACATTTAAATTCATTTCATGAACATATAAATCATGCAAAGCAAGATAGAAGAAAACACTCTCTTCAAAACAAATAAAACAGGATGCGAAGAGGTTCACTGTCGCGATCGCGACAGAAGTCGCGCTCGCGACAGAAGCCAAATTCATTGTCGCGATAAGAAGTCGCGCTCGCGCCAGAAGTCAAGTTCATTGTCGCGATCGCGACAAGAGGTCGCGCTCGCGACAGAAGATGGATTACAAAAAGGCTCTATACTCTATACCAAATGCATTATATAACCAGTTCTAAGTTCATACACCTTTATCATGTCATTTCTATACTTCCTACAACTATACATTGTTACTTTATTAGTTAAATTACTAACTTTAATCATACTCAAATGCATTTTTCCATTAACAACTAATTTGTAATCATTTAGGAGCCCTAATCATGTATAAAACGTTAAGGGGAAAGGCAAGGGGTTTACCCAAGCCAACCATGGGCTCAAAATGAAGAAAAAAGAGCTTAATATAGGTTGTTCTGTCGCGAGGTCGCGACATGTGTCGCGCTCGCGACAGAGGCTCCGCTTTGGTGCCTCACAAGACTGCTTTTTACCCTAAACTTGTATCGTCTTAATGAACCTCTAAACATCATTTTTAGGCAAAACATTCTTCTTAACAATTGTTCTCTAGGATGTTAACTTTCAAATGGGACAAGTTTCAGGTCGTTTGGACATCTATAACGAAAAATATGGTCTATACAAGCTATACTGTTCCAGTGAACCCGCCAGAACAGGGTCACCTACATTTTAATAACTTTTTGGGATACTTAGGGCCAGAATTAGATCAAGCACCCTCTTAGACATTTTTAGACACGACTCTTATCTTTCATATCCAATTGGAAGCAACCCAATTGGAGTCCTATAACTCTAATTATGACAAATACAATACACAGGGGTCTAATGACAAATAAGCAGAATTTCGCAACATCAAATTCTTTTATCATCACAAACACTCAAATGATCAGGTTACATACTTATAAACATATATACACATGTCATGAACACTGTAAGCAATCAAAATGAACATCTTGAGCTAATTAAAGCTCATCACGCATCTCTCATATAAACACATGCAAAATTAACACAGTTACACTCGATCCCTACCTCTAGGAACTCGATCACAGTCCTCTACTCGTTCCGATCTTCTCTTTTCCTTTATCGACTCTCCTGCCTCCGACTTGCACCAAAACCACACACAAAACACTTGGGGTTACTCTTCTTCTTACTTTAAATCAAAATAGAAACCAAGTAGAAGAAGAAGACTAACTAATAGTACTACTTACCTCTTCTCAAAAATCTACTCTCTTCATCCCAACCTAAATGAGTCTCTTTAGGAGCAAATGGAAAATAGAAGAAAAGAAATGAAAGTGGAGCACGGCAACTAAGAGCAAAGAAAACCAAAGAGGGGAATTAAAAGGCCAAATGAAGGAATTGAAATGGGAGTAGGGAAAGTGGCCGGTCAACTAAATCCAAACCTTCTCACATAATGCTCACCAAACCAAATAAATGCCAACCATCTCATTTAATCCATCCCTATCCCAAGCCAAGCCAAGCCAAGCCAAATCAAGCCAAGCCAAGCCAAGCCAAAACCAAGCCAAGCCAAGCCAAGCCAAAACCAAGCCAAGTGTCACCCTCTCAAGTTGCCATGTGTCAACACCCTACAATGACACTTGGCACACTCCTACAATGCCACTTGTCAAACTCTTATGTCGCCACGTGTCACTCTCCTACAATGCCACTTGTCACTCTTCTATGGTGACACTTGTCACTCTCTTATGACACCATGTGTCAACTCACTACAACCCCAAGTCTCTTAGTCCCACTTATGCAAGCATCTCACGAGAGGGTTCTGTCGCGCTCGCGACGCTTGTCGCGCTCGTGACAGAATGCTTACATCCACTCTAACCAGCTGTATTTGGGAAACCGCTGGAGTGTTCTGTCGCGCCCGCGACACTTGTCGCGCTCACGACAGAACTCTCACACACAGCACCTACTTTTCCGAACAAAAACTCCGTAATTCTTCTAGGGCCATTTTGGGGTGTGACAGTGAAAATATCATTTTGATTGCTTGTGGTACTTGTGATATGTGTATATATGCTTAGAAGTATGTGAATTGATTGATTGAGTGTATTTGTTGGTGATAAAATTTGATATGGTAAATTCTGTTTAATTGTCATATGACCTCTGTGTGAAGTTTTTATCATAGGTATAGTTATAGACCTCCGAATTGAGTGATTATTAAGCCAATGGAACCATGACTTCTATATCTATAATTCTTACAGAAATAAGCTTGAGCAAATTTGTGCTCTAAGACCTTCAAAAATGGCCAAAACAGAGGTGTCTCTACCTTGGCCGGTTCATTTGACCAGTTCCGATTATTTAGATCATATATGATGTTATAGATGTTCAATTGACTTGAAAATTGTCCCATTTGAAATTTAACATCCTAGGGAAGATTTGTTAAGAAGAAAGTTTTGCCTAAAATTGTCGTTTCGATGTCCGTTTAGCCTGAACAAAATTGATGTTGTTGGGTTTCTGTTTGGATGTTTTTGGCTCTGTCACGAGCAGTGACGACTGTCACGAGTCATGACAGTAGGCCACTGTCACGAGTAGTGACATCTGTCACGAGTAGTGACGACCTCCACCTCTCTATTTTGACCATTTTATGTGTTTTCCTTCCCGAATTGAACCCGTATCGCACCCGAACTTCGGGGTAAGCTCCTATAGCATGTCCAACTCATTTCTAACCTTATGGAATGAGTATGTGAGTGGTTGTCAATTGAAATCATAGGTGATTAAAGCTATGGAATAAGAGTTTAAAAATGAAATTAATGTATATATGCTTTTTAATTATTGAACATGATATGCATGTGATGATTGAATCATAATGTGTGAAGTCTATGAACATGTAAAATGCATTGTGTATTTGATTAGTTAGTAAAGTAGAGTACAAAGATGCATTGATATTATATGGCTACATGCGAGTATATGCATAGGGTATATGTATGCACATGGTTTGCTCCATTAATATGTAAATAGTGTATAATGTTCTTGAATGAACAGTAGAGTACATGCAATGTATCTGATATAGAGTATAAAGTCTTTATGTTTAGCCTGACTGGCCATAGCAGTGGATAGATAAGCATGCTTATAAAGGGATTACCGAGTGCAGCTGCCTATGTTCTGCCCCGTTTGGGCGAAGCGGGTCGACCTCCGAGAATGGTCATTAATAGAGATATATAAAAATGTTTTGTGACTTCGGTCTACCGAAAATGTTTTTATTATAGAGCATCCCGTATCCGCAACTAAAGGAAGTCAGGCCTGTTTTGTTAAAAAGTTGTGTAGTGAACTTGAGATGATTAAAAGCATTGCTTTGAATAAAAGCTATAGCACATGAAAGTAATGTTTAAGTACATTACAGTTCTGTATACAAGTACATGATTTCATGAATGTGAACACATGATAGCGTATATTTGAATAAATGATATATACAAGTTGTAGTGTATATGAATAAGTAGAAGAGTAGATGTTATATACTTGTGAGTTTACTGCTTTGATAATTGAACATGCAACCTATATATGTATAAGAGCTATATGCATGAGCTAGTTGATTTGTTACATGAAATTTGTGATTTACTTGTGACTTCATAAAGAAGTCCTTTGCATTATTTTCATCCCTACTAAGCGTTATCGCTTAGCACGGATGTTTATTTCCGTGTAGGTACAGGTTCGGAACAGTGAGCGGACGTCTGCAGGTCAAGGCCACTAGGAGATTTATTTTGATCTTCTTTTTGTATAAGATAGAGATAGGGTTCTACATTTTGAGTAACATCATTATGTAATAAAAGTAAAAGAATCGCATGTACATGTATACGTAAGTGTCCGCGTGGCGCCCCAATATTCCTTACCGGGAATATGGGGGTGTTACATTTAGTGGTATCAGAGCATAGGTTAGAGGTTCTGGTCTATAAGATGTAGAGTATAGATTAAATGTCAGAGTTTGTCTAGAGTTGTGGCCTAATGCAGATGTCATTTGTGTAAAGTATAGATGGAGTCTGACTCGCGTGAGAGCGTAGACGAGGCAGCGACAGATGTGAATGGGTAAGAGTTTGAGGTGACACTCTGTATTCTTGTCAGCAATCTTCTTGAAATCATTTGACATGAGCATAGTGAAACATGGGGATGGGAAAAGTGCATTACAGCAGCTTACATTGCATTTTCGCATCATTTTGCATACATAAATCATTACATGACCATTCCATCCGCATCCCTCATTTGTATGTGAAAAGCATCATTGTATGCGCTTCATTGAGAAAAGCTGACAGGATATACATTGAGTGCTTAATGCTTAGAAGAAGCATGGATTTGAGTGCAGTGCGTAAAGGAAAGTGTAAAGTGTGTTCGATTTGATAGCTGTATGGTGTAAGTGATTAGCGGGGAAATTTCGAGGACAAAATTTCTTAAGGGAGAGAGATTTGTCACACCCCAAAGTAGCCCTGGAAGAATTATAGAATTTTGTTCAGAAAAGAGATTAGATGTTGAGTGTGAGAGTCCTGTAGCGAGCACGACAAGCGTCGCGGGCGCGACAGAACCCTCCGGTGATAGGTTAATTAAATTGGAATTTTTAACTCGTGGCATTAT
Source organism: Excoecaria cochinchinensis (assembly GCA_947683425.1). NCBI lineage: Eukaryota > Viridiplantae > Streptophyta > Magnoliopsida > Malpighiales > Euphorbiaceae > Excoecaria > Excoecaria cochinchinensis. The sequence goes on along the minus strand of CANTUQ010000021.1, from coordinate 660,237 downwards.
AGGGTGTTGACACATAGCAACTTGAGAGGGTGACACTTGGTAAGAGACTTAAGTGTGGTTTATATAAGAGTGACAAGTGGCAGCATATGAGAGCGACACTTGGCGTCGTAGGAAAGAGACAAGTGGCAAGAGATGAATTTAATATGAATTGAATGGAAAATAGTTAGTTTGGTTAAAAAGGAACAAGATGAACTAAGTGGACTAAAGGGGATAAACATGGTTGACTAAAGGTAAAGTTGTAATTAATTAAAGTAAGTGGGCATTTATTTGAATAGTAAATGGAGGATGAGGATTGACCATTTGCTTCTTTCTTCTTCTTTTACGTGAGTTTTGGCCCTTTGTTCTTTATTTTTTTCTTTCTTTTCCTTTGGTCAGCCGTTCTCCCTCTCTTGCTCTTGCTTTTGTTCTTTCCTTTCCCCTTTGGTCTATTTTGAGTGAGCTCATTGAGTTGGTTTGAAGTGTATAAGCCAAGGGTTGAGCTTAGTTCTTGAGAAGAAGGTAAGTAGCATTATTTTAGAATTGGTCTTCTTCTTCTATTTAATTTCTGTTTTTGATTTAAAGTCAAGAATATTGGATTAAGTGTTCTCTTGGTTGGTGGTGCATGAAAACTGTGGATAAAAGACTGGACAAGGGAAAGGAGAAGCTCGGGACTGAGTAGAGGGCCATGATCAACATCCTAGAGGTTGGGATCGTGTGAAAATATCATTTTGATTGCTTGTGGTACTTGTGATATGTGTATATATGCTTAGAAGTATGTGAATTGATTGATTGAGTGTATTTGTTGATGATAAAATTTGATATGGTAAATTCTGTTTAATTGTCATATGACCTCTGTGTGATGTTTTTATCATAGGTATAGTTATAGACCTCCGAATTGAGTGATTATTGAGCCAATGGAACCATGACTTCTATATCTATAATTCTTACAGAAATAAACTTGAGCAAATTTGTGCTCTAATACCTTCAAAAATGGCCAAAACAGAGGTGTCTCTACCTTGGCCGGTTCATTTGACCAGTTCCGATTATTTAGATCATATATGATGTTATAGATGTCCAATTGACTTGACAATTGTCCCATTTGAAATTTAGCATCCTAGGGAAGATTTGTTAAGAAGAAAGTTTTGCCTAAAAATGTCGTTTCGATGTCCGTTTAGCCTGAACAAAATTGATGTTGTTGGGTTTCTGTTTGGATGTTTGTGGCTCTGTCACGAGCAGTGACGACTGTCACGAGTCGTGACAGTAGGCCACTGTCACGAGTAGTGACATCTGTCACGAGTAGTGACGACCTCCACCTCTCTATTTTGACCATTTTATGTGTTTTCCTTCCCGAATTGAACCCGTATCGCACCCGAACTTCGGGGTAAGCTCCTATAGCATGTCCAACTCATTTCTAACCTTATGGAATGAGTATGTGAGTGGTTGTCAATTGAAATCATAGGTGATTAAAGCTATGGCATAAGAGTTTAATAATGAAATTAATGTATATATGCTTTTTAATTATTGAACATGATATGCATGTGATGATTGAATCATAATGTGTGAAGTCTATGAACATGTAAAATGCATTGTGTATTTGATTAGTTAGTAAAGTAGAGTACAAAGATGCATTGATATTATATGGCTACATGCGAGTATATGCATAGGGTATATGTATGCACATGGTTTGCTCCATTAATATGTAAATAGTGTATAATGTTCTTGAATGAACAGTAGAGTACATGCAATGTATCTGATATAGAGTATAGAGTCTTTATGTTTAGCCTGACTGGCCATAGCAGTGGATAGATAAGCATGCTTATAAAGGGATTACCGAGTGCAGCTGCCTATGTTCCGCCCCGTTTGGGCGAAGCGGGTCGACCTCCGAGAATGGTCATTAATAGAGATATATGAAAATGTTTTGTGACTTCGATCTACCGAAAATGTTTTTATTATAGAGCGTCCCGTATCCGCAACTAAAGGAAGTCAGGCCTGTTTTGTTAAAAAGTTGTGTAGTGAACTTGAGATGATTAAAAGCATTGCTTTGAATAAAAGCTATAGCACATGAAAGTAATGTTTAAGTACATTACAGTTCTGTATACAAGTACATGATTTCATGAATGTGAACACATGATAGCGTATATTTGAATAAATGATATATACAAGTTGTAGTGTATATGAATAAGTAGAAGAGTAGATGTTATATACTTGTGAGTTTACTGCTTTGATAATTGAACATGCAACCTATATATGTATAAGAGCTATATGCATGAGCTAGTTGATTTGTTACATGAAATTTGTGATTTACTTGTGACTTCATAAAGAAGTCCTTTGCATTATTTTCATCCCCACTAAGCGTTATCGCTTAGCACGGATGTTTATTTCCGTGTAGGTACAGGTTCGGAACAGTGAGCGGACGTCTGCAGGTCAAGGCCACTAGGAGATTTATTTTGATCTTCTTTTTGTATAAGATAGAGATAGAGTTCTACATTTTAAGTAACATCATTATGTAATAAAAGTAAAAGAATCGCATGTACATGTATACGTAAGTGTTCGCGTGGCGCCCCAATATTCCTTACCGGGAATATGGGGGTGTTACACACTGAGGCTGTAGTTAGAGAGTACTACATCTCACAGGCACCGTGCAGGCCGAGAAGAGGCTAGCAGATCATTAGCGGTAGAACAGATCGCAAACAGAGGATGGAGTTAGAGACACTGCACCTCACAATGTGCAGGCCGAGATGAGGCTAGCGGGACAGACTAGACTCCGTACAGGCTGAGACAAGGCTAGCGGATCATCAGTGGTAGAACAGATCGCAAACAAAGGATGGAGTTAGAGACACTGCACCTCACACCGTGCAGGCGGAGACGAGGCCAGTGGGACAGACTAGCTACCGGGCAGACCGAAACGAGGTTAGCGGGGCACCAGCGATAGAACAAATCGCAACAGAGGATGGAGTGAGAGACACTACACCTCACACCATGCAGGTCGAGATGAGGCCAGTGGGACAGATCATCTACCGTGCAGACCGAGACGAGGTTAGCGGGGTACCAGCGATAGAGCAGATCGCGAGGGGATTGTGGTTAGAGAATACCGCATCTCACAGACGCCGTGCAAGACGACCGGAGGCGAACGGGACAATGCGATAGAAAAGATTGCAAACGAGCCACAGTCGGATAGAACTACAGCTCAACGGTAACAAGTCGCAACATTCCACATGGCAAAAAGGTAAGGGCTGCCTCAGGTACGCATCTCTTTGCTTCTTCTCTGAATTTTGGCTCATCTAGGTAATAGTGCACTACTTTCCCCAAAATTGGGGGCAACTATAGACACCGGGTCCAGAGGCAGTCCAGATCAGAGTTACCCAATGATGATAAGATACCTTATCACAGGCAAAAAAGGTTAAAAGGTCGCCCCTGTTCCGCTGCAAATGGCCAATTTCGCCCTAATTTCAGTTTTTTGCGATTTTCACCCAAAAATCCGTTTTTATCCCATTTTTTAGGGTTTTTAAAGGCTTTTTTCAATTTTTAAAATTCAAAATAATTAATATCTGATTCAATTGGATTTTTTCCTCTTAATTAGTTGTTTTTTCCTTTTTTCTTGATTTTAAAAAAGAAAAGGATGAAACTAATTAGGGGGGAATTTCTTTTAGGGTTTTTTTAGGTTTTCTCTTCTTCCTCCTCTCAAATTCTCTCTAAAATTTCTAGATTTTCCCCAACAAAAAGAATTAAAAATTCAGTTCATCTTTTTGATTCTTTTTTCTAATAGAATTTCTTCTAAACATTTTTAGAAGTACTTTTATTGATTGATTTCAATTTTGAGACAAATACAATAATTATTTGCTCTTAAAATTCTTGTTTAACTTTTTATTTTTATTCAATTAAACTTTTTCCATTGATTTTCTTTTGAATCTCTTTTTGATGAAAAGTTAATTTTGAGATAAACAAAATAATTGTTTGTTATCAAAATCTATTTTTTCATTTGATTTTCTAAAAATAAGATTTTTTTCATATGTTTTGTTTCTTTAGACAAACAAAAGGATTGTTTGTTCTTGAGATTATTTTTATTCTAATCAATAAAAATCATTCTTTCGGCAAAGAAATTAATTCTTTGTTCTTAAAGAATTTTTGATCATTTTTTCTATTTTTTTCCTTGGAATAAAATTCCAATATTTTCATATCTCAATTCTAATCTTGCAAACCAAAACAAGGAAATCCATCATCATTTTTACCTTCATCGAATCCGAAACTCTGAGGGTAAACATTCTGGGCTTGACACTTTTATTTTCCTTTATTTATTTTTATTCATATTTAATTTATTCATGTATATTTTTATTATTTTTATTTATTTATTTATTTTATTATTTTGTATTTATTTTATTTAATATGTTCATATATTATTTTATTCTTGTTCATGTGAATATTGATTTCTTATTATTGCTAACATGTAAATAATTTATTTTTGCTTTGATTTCTCATTATTTTTAACATATAATTAATTAATTCATTTTGATTAATCTTTTTGCCATGTAAATATTTCATATTAATTGTGATAACATTAATTAATTATGTCACTTATTTAATCATTTTCATCATTTTTTTATTCATTACTTTTTATCATTCTTTTTTATTGCCATTGTTATATTTTTATTGATTATCCATTTATTTGTTTATGTTCATTATTATCATTATCATGTTCATATTTTTATCTATTAATTCGTTAGCATGTTTTACTTATTCCAATTAAATCATTTAATTCTTTTATCATTTAATGCATATTTTCATTTATTTTGATTTGTTAACATGTTAATACATTTATTATCTTTCATGTCATTTTATTTTATTTTACCATTTATTATATACTTAGTTGATTTAATTGATTTAATTACTAACATTATTTCATTCGTGTTTTATTTTTATTTCACAACTTACTTTCCCTTTTGGGCATTTTTGCGAGAACACGAGGAGATCCAGAAGGCTCGTTTGGGTTAGATATTTAACTGCTTTATTTGCAATATTTCATTTATTTGTCTTTTTCCTTTATTTTGCCATGTATTTTTCTTATAAAATTGTTTATTTTAGGCACGCTAAAAAGAAAATCACAAAAATATTTTTATTAATTAACTTGGAATATTTCCTAATAAAAATGGGACCAATGTCCCAATTTCCTCCATCCAAAATAAAAATTGTCACATCAAAATTGTTTTATAATAAATATGCATGCGAGGACCAATGTCCTCATCTTTAATATACATCCCGTTTTATGCATGCTTTGTATTTTATTTACAATGGGGGTTCTATTCCGCCCCTAGTTTTATTGTAATTTATTTTCATGCACTTTACTTTAATTATACTTTTATTTATCGCTTCCTTTGAATGAATAACTTGCGCTTTAATTAAACTGCACCGAATTGAATGAGAAAAGGGACAAAACGCTAAATTCAAAACTCAAAGGTAAACTTAATCAAGGTATGAATAAATGGGAAGTCCCGAACCTACTCTGGTCTTTGGGCTCAATGAGGCGAGAGGGCCACCTCGGCATTTTGTTGGGGTGAACACACCTGTTATGTCCCATAAAAGGATCAAACTTGCACAGTCCTAGGCGCCATGAGGCGAGAGGGCCATCTTAATGTTCTATTAAGGTGGATACCTCCAAGACACCTCTGGTTTGCCCAAGCGTGAGGTTAGAGGACCATCCTATCATTAGGGTGGATACCTCGAAGACACCTCTGGCTTGCCTATAATAGTCATAGCAGCGCTGTCTTAAGCTCACTGAGGCTAGATGACCTTTCCCAATGTTCTATTGGGTGGCGACTCCAAGAAACCTCCTTGTTGCCTAAAATGGACGCACTTATAATTTCTTACAAGTTTTCATGAATCTCATCCCGATCGCCCTGAAGGCGGGCGGTTCAGGGCGCCCCGGGGTTCGGTGCGTGTCACACTAACTAACCATACATATTGCTTAGTATACATATTACATATTTACATTTTTAAAAGAACCTACATGAAAGATCTATGTACATAATCACACGTACAATTTTGCCATTATAGTTACAATACATTAAAGAATGTCACTTCTAAATTATTACCATCATACTCATCGACGGATATTGAATAAACAATCATATCAGAATATTTAACATAATTCATTATTTGCCTTCTTTTCTATGGTAGTAGATAAAGGGAAAACAATAGGTACCCATAGGTACAAACAGAACGATAGGTGCCTGAAGGTACGGATCGTAAAATACCCGTAGGTATACAAAATAGCAGGTACCCAAAGGTATAGTATAATTGGAGACTCCTAGAGTCTCTAACACACAAAGTGTCAACAGAACAGTAGGCAGCTGCAATAGAGGTCCCTATAGGCATGCCTATCTATCCACAACCTAGACTAATAAGCAGGTATTACATTTTTAATTATCATTTTATAATCAATAATATTCAGTACATTCATAACATGTTACTATTTGAGCACATTCCAACATGCATGTATTATATACAATTATTAACAATTCCGGTTATTTCCAATCATTTTTACTAATTAAATAATAAATATTCATGCATTTTCTTAGTAAAATTATCATTAAATTGTCATGTTCATAATGGTATGCACTTATATTTTTGAATGATAACCATACATATATCCATACTATAATGTTTAACATGTTTTGGACAAACTTCGAAAACTTCCGGTGAAGTTCGAGTTCGAATCGGTGAGAAAAAACTCATTTGCTATGCTGAAAATAGGGAACGGGGCAGGTTCCAGGTCCTATTTTGGATGGGATTTTTTACCTAACAAATGACATTTATGGCAAAATCATCTTCTAGAAAATTGTTACACTATGTCTTAAGTTTATTTTGGTAGAAAACCTATGCAATTTGGTTGTCAGACCTAAGAGTTATGGCCTAGGGAATTCAAATTGCTCCCATTACAACGGCAGCAACAGACCCTGTGACTTTAATCAAATTTTTGAAGGTATTTTAGGTAGAACTGGGTCTTAGTATCTCATAACATTTAAAGGTATATCTCTTAAGTTTCATTTTTAATTAAAATCACTCCAATTAGAGGTCTGTAGGCTGAGATATAGTCAAAACACAATGATGGGGTCAAGGGGTTCCTAGAACAGAGTTTCAATACACTATCTCCTCTTGACTTTACTATCCATTTTCATGCAAACTAATACCAATTCATCATTTCATCACCCAATCCATGTCTATAGCACACTTATAAACCATTCAATTTACTTAAGCACATGCTGAAGAAATCAAATATTTCAAAATCTGTTTTAGATACACCAAACTTCTCTTTAAGATTCCTTGGTCTCTTCTTTCATCCTTCCCTTATTTATATGGCTAGAATCTTCCATTAATTTATCATAAAATTCACATTAATAATGTCCCTGATCCCTCAATTCTAACTAATATCCATGAAGAAAAAAGAGAAGAAGAAAACACCATTTAAACTTACCTTAATTGCCTTGAAATAAACTTAATTCAATTGCCCTTTGTACATCAATTTTAATAAGTTGTTTAAGAGGAAGAAGAGATGGAATTTTTTTGAAATTTCAGCCAAATGTGGCTGGCTCCTTCTCTTCCTCAATTTATATGAATTTTTTTTCCTTAATCTAGAAAAATTAAATCTCAAACCTTTATTGGTTACTTTTCCTTCTTTTTTTTTATATATATATAATGAAGCATTTCACGAGATGAACTCATGAAATGCACCACCAATTTGGCAATTAAGCATTTCACGGAATTAACTTGTGAAATGCACCACCAATAAAATATTTTCCTTTTTTTTTACAATTTAATCCTTTAATTTCACATTTACGTACAATTATTCCCTTTCCATATATTGACCCATAATACTTTCCAATTTATGCATATATGCCACTTTCTTTAACAATTTACCAAATTATCCTTGTCTTTTTAACTTAGTGACCTCTATGTCTCTTAACACACTTAACTACCCCATTGTGCATATTTGGCCACAATTATGCCTTAGACGTGTTCTAAGACAACTAAGGTATAATTTGGGCCCTTACACCATATTTCAAGATTCTGTGGACTTCTCTAAAGCGTAACATTTTACCATTCGAGAATAGTCGTCGAATATGGCAAATAGTCATATTAGTTATGACTTTGTGTTTTTATGTAACACCCCGATATCCCCGTTGGAAGGATACCGGAGTGCCACGCGGGCAAACACATATACGAATCCAAATACATACTAGTAAATAAAACCAAATGAGATGGGATGTAAAGAAACTTTTAATCATAATCTAGTAAATCCTTTAACATATATATATTAATCTCGTTTTAACAAAAAGGGGTCGTAAGCAAATACATATACAAAAATAATTGTTCCTTTACAAAAGATTCATTTTGCTATTAACAAGCCATGTACAATAAAACAGCGGAAGACTCAAAAATAACTTCATCCAAAAAGACTTCTAGTGGCTGACCTGCAGATATCTGACTCCAAACCGAACTCGCCACCTGCACGGGAAAAGAGCCCGTGCTAAGCGATAACGCTTAGTGGGGAGGAACTCTTTAATCCACAATCTTCCCTTTTCCTTTATCTGTCTTCTTCTCTTCAGCAGATTTCATGAACCGACAAAACAAAACCAAAAATTCAGATAACCAAAAACCAAAACTTCATACCCCAAACCATCCGTAACAGAGAAAGACAAAAGGAGAAGTTCAGTCACAACAACTCATTTACTTACCTCTTGAAATTTTCAATGCTCAAAACCCTAGCCAACAATGGATGAACACTCATGCAAACCGAAAGAAAGAGCACAAATGAAGAGGAGAAGGAGTGGCTAACGTGAGAGAGAGTGCGAGAGAGACCAATATCTGATTTCTGAACCCCTTCTTCTCTCTCCCACATGCACACACTCTCCTTTCCACTTGGCACACATGCACGGGTTCACAAATCCATTTATTACTCTTTTACCATTTGCTCCATATAATTACCAATAAGTCCTTATTAATTACCTTTTTCTCACCAACTAAAAATCTGCAATTTAAATACTTTTATTTCCTTGCAATCAAATCCTCTTTTCCTCATGCAAATTACCCACTTGCCCTTAATTGTCCAATTAAAATTGCCAATTCCAAATAGGCCACTTTTGGGGTGTGACAACTCTCTCCTCCTTAAGAAAATTTCGTCCTCGAAATTTCCTCGCTTATCCAATACAACTCAAATATCAAAACCAAACAAAACAAAACTTAACATATCAAAACTTACCAGAAGGACCTGCAGCATCAGTCGCATCAGCTCTAATCAAAGCAAATGCTCTATGCCGGTTATGATCTTCTGTAGCACCAGGTCGTTGCACCGTCTCTGATGGTGCTCCCGGAGCTCTACTTCCATCACGATTGCTTCGAGTGACTTTGGATCTTCTACTCTCTTGTTGATTCTGGTCCTCTTGTCGATTAGGGCAAGTTGCAAACCGATGCTCTATACTCCCGCACTTAAAACATGCCCCGGTGATCTTGTGACATGTACCCCAATGGTACCTATGACAATGCTCACACTCCGGTGCTCGATTTCCCTTGCTAGCATGCGGTGCTACACTGCCTACTTCTGAAGGTACTAGAACAGACCCTCTATTTCCTTGTTCAACTGGAGCACCCTTAGCCTTCTTAGTACTCGCAACTCCTCCATCCGGTGCTCTTCTCTTCTGTGCTATCTTCTGCTTTACCATCTCAGATTCTTCTAACTTCATTGCTGCAGCCACAAGCTGATAATACCCCACTGGTTGCAAGACAATCATAGCAGACAAAGGACCTCTGAACACCTCACGAAGTCCCTCTAGAAAGTGTCTACTTCTGAACTCACCAGTCAACAACTGCTCGGGCACATACTTACTCAACCGATTGAATTCCTTGTCATACTCACTCACAGTCATTCCCCGCTGCTTCAAACTGATGAACTCTCTCCACTTAGCTTCTTGGTATGCCTTCGTCACATACTTTTGCTCAAACTCTTGCTTGAAGTATTCCCATGTCAATTCAGCTGGTCGTTGCGGATTCCTCATCACAAGTTCCCACCAATCATATGCTGATCCTTGAAGCAACGATATTGCACATGAAGCTCTCTAATCTGCGGGACATCTAATCTCTTGCAGAATCCTACCTACCCTCTTCAGCCAAAACTCAGCCACATCTGATTCATCCAAGGCAGTCCCATGAAAGTCTTCTGCTCCTCTCTTTCTTAACAATTCAATTGGAGCCTTAGGAGCAGTCAACCTATCAACCATTTGCAACAAACCTTGCACTAATATTGGATCCATACCAACACCCAAATTCGGACCTACCGCTGGTGCATGTCCCTGTGCAGGCCTATCTTGTCCAACCGGATTACATCTTCTGATCGGATCATCTCTACGACCCACATTGACACTGTCCATTGTGTCACCCATATACTCACTTGGATTCGACTCCATACAAACACTACAAAACACAAGACATCTGCATTAGGCCACGACACACAACTGACTCTCATGCATAGACTCGACTCTACACTCAAACAATCACAACATAACCCAGAACCACCAAACCTGGGCTCTGATACCAAGCTGTAACACCCCGATATCCCCGTTGGAAGGATACCGGAGTGCCACGCGGGCAAACACATATACGAATCCAAATACATACTAGTAAATAAAACCAAATGAGATGGGATGTAAAGAAACTTTTAATCATAATCTAGTAAATCCTTTAACATATATATATTAATCTCGTTTTAACAAAAAGGGCTCATAAGCAAATACATATACAAAAATAATTGTTCCTTTACAAAAGATTCATTTTGCTATTAACAAGCCATGTACAATAAAACAGCGGAAGACTCAAAAATAACTTCATCCAAAAAGACTTCTAGTGGCCGACCTGCAGATATCTGACTCCAAACCGAACTCGCCACCTGCACGGGAAAAGAGCCCGTGCTAAGCGATAACGCTTAGTGGGGAGGAACAAAACAAATGAACAATATGCATATACAATATATATCCAACAAAAATATATAATTCCAGCGCAACAGAAGCGTGCAATAATGCTATGATTCACAAACAAGGGCATCATAAATTTCATATAAACATATTTCTATGTTCTTTACTTGACATGCATAAACATACATTACAACAATTAAGTACTCAAATCATAATTCTCATCATTCCAAGTATACAAATACCAGGTGCATAATATAAAGTTATGCAAGAATTCATGTACATCATATACTTATAATCCTGTCCAAATGCATCTCAACATATGCAAATACAATTTAACATATAGCCTGATTAGTCTGAAAATACTCTCTAGAAGTGGATACGGTCAAATGGATACTGATAGAACACAGTATCCCAAGCATATAGAGACATGAGTCTCAAACATGTACTTTTCATATAGAGACCGAAGTCTCGCATTAGATCCATATAGATCCATACAGGATCGAAACAAGGATCCAAACGGACCCAAGTATAACGTTTTATCATATAGCAGCTGCACACACACTCTGACCTAAGTAAGCGCTTACTTATCCACTACTATGACTTATTCAGGCTTAAAGACACTACTCAAAATCATTTATAATTCATGTAAACATGTATATTGATCAAATTCAGAAACATATGTATATATAAATATCAAAAACAGGAGATAATAAGAACATATAATTCACATTGAAATAATCCATGTTCATTTAAATTACAAAGATTTAAATCATGTATATTAATTACTAATCATGAACACAAATCTCATAATTAATCAATTATTAAATTAAAGAACAGATTTGAACTTGATCTAGATTCAAACAGTGGAAAACCCCATGTACAGAAGCTTAAAAACTTTGCTTTTAGAAAACAGGCAGCAGGGAGGGAAGGCCAGTCACGAGTCGCCCAAGCAGTGGCGCCTCGTGACGCTGGCTTCACGCGAACGCCACACAAAACAGGGGCAGTCACGAGTCGTGACCATCCGTCACGCCTCGTGACGCCTGAGAGGAGAGGGGAGGTCACGAGATAAAATCTCGTGACACGCAAGGAAGACAAGGTCGCGAGGCGTGATGCTCCATCACGTCTCGTGACATTCCAGAGAAGGAGGTCACGACGTGATGCTCCATCACGTCACGTGACCTTCTTCAGGGAAGAGGGTCACGGCGTGATGCTCCATCACGTCTCGTGATCTTCTTCTCACAAACAGCTTCTCCTTCTCAAAAACTCCAGAATTTCAGAAAACGTCCAAACCAGAAAAATCGCGAAAACAGAGTACATTCAAAATTCAAAACCCCATTTTGTCTAAAACCATTTTTCATGCAATAATATTCGAATACGTACCTTCAAGTCTCCAGAGCACATTTACAGAAAGATTAATACAAATTAATCACATTCTCAAACAATCAAATAATATTCACAGAGGGTCACAAACCCAGAATCTTTCCTTTTAACGCACATGTATACGGACTTCCATTTAACATGCAAAGCAACAGGACTTTAACACTACCAATCATACATATAAATTCTATTACTTATGCATTTTGATAAAACAAACACATACATAAATAACATTCATATTAGAACAGCATCCAGGACTCGAAAATGAGAAAAGAATCCAATATTGAGAAAAGACCGACACTCCCAAACCTGTAATGAAGTTCAAAAATATTCACTGCACTCTTTAATCCACAATCTTCCCTTTTCCTTTATCTGTCTTCTTCTCTTCAGCAGATTTCATGAACCGACAAAACAAAACCAAAAATTCAGATAACCAAAAACCAAAACTTCATACCCCAAACCATCCGTAACAGAGAAAGACAAAAGGAGAAGTTCAGTCACAACAACTCATTTACTTACCTCTTGAAATTTTCAATGCTCAAAACCCTAGCCAACAATGGATGAACACTCATGCAAACCGAAAGAAAGAGCACAAATGAAGAGGAGAAGGAGTGGCTAACGTGAGAGAGAGTGCAAGAGAGACCAATATCTGATTTTTGAACCCCTTCTTCTCTCTCCCACATGCACACACTCTCCTTTCCACTTGGCACACATGCACGGGTTCACAAATCCATTTATTACTCTTTTACCATTTGCTCCATATAATTACCAATAAGTCCTTATTAATTACCTTTTTCTCACCAACTAAAAATCTGCAATTTAAATACTTTTATTGCCTTGCAATCAAATCCTCTTTTCCTCATGCAAATTACCCACTTGCCCTTAATTGTCCAATTAAAATTGCCAATTCCAAATAGGCCACTTTTGGGGTGTGACATTTTATCTCTTGATAACAATCATCAAGACATGCAAATGATTAGGTTGATTTCATTTTGCAAGCGCTCGAGAGTGATCTGCAACTTGTATTTCAGCAATCGTTTTGATTTGAATGCAATGTTGCGTTTAAATTTTTTGTAGAGGACCTTGGGAATTCTCAAGGTTTTCTTTTATTCACTTCCATGATATTCCTAACTTTCAGGAGTCTATTCACTTCTCTGAAGTGGATTTGTTGAATGGGTGCATACGTCAAGTAAAGCGGATAGTCATATTATGACCTCGCTAGTTATCTTGGGAATAGTTCGCAAGTCATCAGATTAAATTCACTTTGCTATGTCTTAGAGAAAACCTGTAACTTGTATATTCAATAATCATAATACAATATTACAATACGTACCTTTTTAGGAGTATCAATATTCTCATGATGTCAGATCATTTGAATCATTTGAGGTCACTTTTGGGATAGTTTTAGCTTTCAGGAATCTTTCGGCTCTCAGAAGCAAACGTCTTCTATCGAGCTTGCATTTTCTTGGCTTTGTATTTTTTATTGGAGTGCTTTGGCCCATCGTCGAGATCTCTGTGTGTGGAGCTCAAGGTTGATGTTTGGGATATTCCTTGATTTCCCACTCGTTTGGCAATTCCTTTGTTGATCATGTTTGACCCGATCGGGGTTTTTTCTCCTTTTGGTCATTTTTCTTCCTCTTGTGGGCCATTTTGCACTAGCTCTGATTTTGCATAGAATTCTACCAATCCTATCACTAAAATTGTGGCAATGCCAAGTTGGATTAGTGTGGTGGTATTTAGTTTTAGCGTTATGTTGGTGCTCCTTTTTTGCCTTTTCCTGTCGACAGATTGCCTTTAGTATGAGCGTGATTGGCTCCCTGGTTTGCTCGGGGTTTTCTTTCGGACAGGTTTCTATTAGCATAGAGCATGGCTCATTTCATCTTAACTTAGAACAACCATGAGTCATTTCATCTTAGCTGGGAATGTGAAGGGGTTTGGCCGGCATTCTTCGGCCTAGCGCATCCTCGATCCTCGATCCTTAAAGGAAGTAGACTCCTTCTACTGGACCTTTTCCACTTCTTTCAATTGATTTTGAGCAAATAGAAGAGAATGTGATTTTTATGGCCTTCTCCAGTATTTTATCTAATTGAGGAATATCCATGGAGTCAATGCATTGGCTTGTGATTAAAAGCTCAACTGGCTCCAAGTAATTCGAGAAGAAAATTTCCCTTCTGTTTCTCCTCCTGCTTTATCAGCTTCTTTCTACTGAGCAGGCAAAACAATGGGATTGCCAAGTCCACTCAGTGGGGTGGTATCCCCATTTATGTTGATGCTCCAACTCGGCCTCAGTTCTTCTCTGGCTATTTCTTCTTACTGTAAGTGTGACCGACCCCTTGGCACGCTTAGGGTTTCCTCTCGATGGTTAGACAGTGGCATGGAGCATCAGCCATTTTTGCCTTGACTTGGAATGAGAGGAGGACTTCATGTTCTATTAATTTTCCTTCATTCAGATAGCATCCATAGAGCCTGATGATCGTTCAATGTAAACCCTTACAATTCTATCTTTCTCTAAAAGGGGTCTATGCAATTTGAAAAGGGATGATTTGTCTCCTTTGCAAGAGAAAGGGAAAAATTTGAGAAGGGATAATTCATCTCCTTTAAAAGATCCGATCTGCAACTTATTGAGGGTTATTACGTCTCCCGAATAGTTATCAGTCAGAATCCATGACAAGTGGCCAATCATTAATTACTGCTTAAAAAACTGAGATATCTCTATGAGGTTTCACATCGCATAAGTCTTCCGGGGATATGGTTGCAATGCCTTCGGGGGATATAGCCTGTTCGAATTTCAACAAGCATACCAAATCAACAAGTAGTAAAGCAAGTAAAGTTACGACCCGCAAATATCGTACCTAAGGGAAAGGTAAATTGAGATTAGGATTATAAGAATTTATGCTAAAAAATTCCCAAATTGTTGATCAGATATGTTTTGAATAAAATAAGAACAATTAAAATGAAATTTAACTAAACTAAACAATCAAACTCAAGAAGTAATTAAAAAACTAAATGTGAATTTGCAAAACAGAATTAGAACAAGATAAATAGATTCAAAATCAAATTAAGTAAAAACCTTGTTAAGGAATACCCATCCTCCCCATACTACCATGTACTAAATACTAAATCCTCTTGAAACACTACATATACCTGCAGTGGACAACCCATATAAACCCAAGCTCCCATTCTGGATCTAGCTCTTCTAATCAATAAGCCTACCATTCTGGATTCAACACATTGATTAACATAAGTGCGAGTTACCAAATCCTAGGTCTAAGACAGCCTACCACTCCGGATTTAGTTGTCTAAAAACCCATTTATCCCTCACTAATTTGAACCTAATAAAATCAACAGCTATAAATCAAGCCTACCATTCCGGATTTAAATAAACATATATATACAAAGCTTAAAAGAATAGAACATATACATGAGATAGTCATCAAACGTATTCATCTAGATCATCATTCCGAATTAAATCCAAATAAATTGTTCAAATAAAATTCATATAAAAATCATCAAGAGAGATAAAACTGCAGCAACATCTAGTAATTAATGAAGAACATAATTATTTACATGGTTATGGGGATTCACGGAACCCTTTAACAAGTAAAAGAACTACTCACTATTCATTGAAATAAATAACAAAATAAATGAAATTAACCCTGAAATACTCATTGAATCTTCAAATCTGAAAGTTCTTACAAAATCCAAGTGTTATTCAATGATGAATCAAAATATTCAGAAAGAAATCTAATAACATAAAATAAATTCTAAGGCTGAATTAATTGAAAACTTAATAAAACTACTCTAAAAATACCCAATGAATGTCTCGAAAACTAGGTTACGGAAAGAATAAAAAAAATATATGAATTCCCTAAGAAAAAAAAAACTCTCCTTTCAAATCTGGAAACTCTAGTTTCTACATTCAGTAGGTTACTCGGAAGTCAAGATTCCTGCCCGCCATATAGAGGCAATTACAATAGATTTTATCCTTGGTTACATGTAATCAGGAATTCCATCCCACTGTGTAAACAGCAATTAGAATGCACTTCAAAAATTTGACAATTCACACGGCAGGTAGGAATCTTTTCCCACCTTGTAGAGAACCTTAAGCTTCTGATTTTCCTTAATTACATGGGGGTCATAAAATCCTGACCGCTATGTAAAATTCTTTTTAGCTGCATTCTACCTGCCCTCGATCAAACAGTGGTCGGGAAATCCTAAGTGCTATGTGAAATAACAAAAATCTACAAAATTAAGCAAAATTTTCCTAAATCAAATGAAATAAGGATCCAACAATATTTAATCAAAAATAACAACTAAAAGACTGACAATTCACTAAAAAAATAGCACAAAACATAACACGAAAATTAACTTATCAATAACCCCACACTTAGCTTTTGCTCGCCCTCGAGCAAAATGAATAATCCACTAATTCTAACTTTCTCAAATTTTCAATCAAGGTTTCAGCAGTTCAAAAACAGATAGACGACACTCAGCAAGCTCCACTTAATAGAAATCCTATTGTAAAAAGATCCAAAACAAGATAACATAATTAAATTTCCAAGTGTGTGTGTGCACAGACCAAAACTAATGTTTACCAATTTTAAAATCAAAATTTCCAGCACAATTCAACTAGTGACCAAACAAATCAGTGCACATATGCACTTATGGTTTCTTGCTTGAAACTCTAAAAACACCATATGCCTCTCCTTTAGTACCGAAACCCGAAGGTCATCTCTACTAATACAAATAAAGACATGAACAAAGATCAATATGTCTTAAAAAGGTTGTAATGAAAAGCTAGGGGTAAAGGGCTAACAAAGATATCATAAGTTCACATCATAATTCTTATATCAAGACATATGCGAATCATTGAGTATATTTATCTAGCATATATTAAGCATAATATATATATATATATACAATACTAGTCAATGTTCTTACATTACTTACGCATCAAAAATCTATCTGTATTTAGTACATTCACATACAAACCATCTCATTACTATTATATTCAACACCATACCGTTCACTCGCATTGCTTAAACCTATTTTACTATTAGTTCCTTTAAAACACCCATATTCATTTTATATGTCAGTTTAGAATTCTAAAAATACTCATTTCAAAATGCATTCTAAATTCTCACCTCTAAATAATCTCATGGCTTACAAGGGAAGATATATATACTCAATTAGTTCATTCATAAAACTTTTCTAAGCTCTTACACATATATCAATATTTCAGATTTGGTTCGGGCCTGAAATCTTCCTACATATCCCAAAGGTTGGGAATCAGAACCACACAGTTCTAACTATAGAATAATAATGTACAATAGTGACACTCAAATACAATTCATTTATAGTCCTAAACTCATAGCCCCAAATTCATGTCTAGTTTTCAATACAATTTATTAATAATTTATAACATTTTATGTAAGTCATTTTTTAATTTCACATCTTGATTAAAACAAGTTAGTACTTAAGTTAAGAAAAGTTATTCACATAGAATCATCATCAATATTTTAATGATCAACTAATTAATAATTCACAGTAATTAATAGCAATCACACATATTAAACCTTTTTAAAAATTTTCTATAGTAACCTCATATAAGCAACCATATTCACACCCTTTAAACAGATTAGAAGTATACATTTCTTACATACCTTTCCTTGGGCAGTCAAAAATGTCTCCTGCATACTTACTGAAATAAGCATTTGTAATAAAAGACTCTTACAGTACACACATAGATATTTTCCATTGTACTTATAATATAATACACATTATTTATTACACATTCTTTTATTTAACTGATATCAAAAATGAGATACAATGACGCATAGGTACCCGAAGATACTTCACATATAACACATGGAAATTCAAGGCATAAAAACAAATGATGTGCCCATTCAGAATAGTTGTGATACTTTGCATCATAGGAATCATATAACAATTACCAATTATTTCATATTCTTTTCATTTCATTACTTGCCCGCACTATCAAGGTAGTGGATAACGGGTAAAATCATAGGTGCCCGAAGGTACAAAAAAAACATTTTCTTTTCTTTTTAAAAACACATAGGGATCTTAAACAAGATCCAATCACATAGGGATCGCGAGGACCCAAATGCATAGGGACCTGCTAAGGGTCCAAGAAACGCATAGGCTGCAGCAAATAGAATCCTATAGGCATGGCTATCTATCCATAACCGACTGACGCAGGCTATACACATAATTATTCTCTTTTATGATACTTTTATCACTCTTACGTATTTTTATAGGTACATACTTTCATTGTAATCATATATTGATTCCGCTTTTATTTATTAACATAATGTTTATTTATGCTATGACTATCATATTCAGAAATAATCATCCAAACCATATCCTATTTATAAATTTGAACATCCATATACATGGGAGACTTACATATAGGGCATAATACCATTATGCTCAAAATATGATCATATAACACATACTTACATATATATGTACCACCTATATTTTCATATACTCATTAAATCTATAAATGTACATTCATACCGTTAAATACCATAAAATTTCACATTTAATTACTCATGTTAATCATTAAGCTTATTTAACACTCATCACTGTAATCATATAATGATATTGATTACTTAGTGTGAATTATATTCCATAAATCAATTACCTGGATATAAACTAATCAATCCATTTATATAGTAAGGCATAAAGCACTTACAACTAACTGTAATTATTACTATGAACCATTGATAATAATTACGCAATTCAACCCAACTCATATAAATCTTTGTAATTTAAACCTCATGCTAAACATTTTAGTCATATAGTTGTATGATTAAAGAAATACTTAATTTAAACAAAGGCAATTATCTCATAATTCGAATCTGGAAAACAGAGGTCACACGGTGGTCACAAAAATCCTGCCCGCCATGTGAAACTTTGAAAACCCAATTTTATCAAACTGAAGACATTTATATAGCGGTGTGAGAATCCTGACCACCGTGTAAAACATTCCACAATGGTGGTGAGGAAAACCTAACCACCAAGTAACACGTATAAAACCCAAAAAATTCCATGCAGATTACATTTACAAAGCGGTCAAAAAACTCCTACCCACCGTGTAGGCTGTCACATGGTGGTAAGGAAAACCTTGACTATAATACACCTTACCTATACGTAGGGAGCTTCATCCCTCGAGGTGGAAGAAGGACCACGATAGATGAGGGTTGTCACGCAAAACCTCATACAAAGCAACCAAAGTTCTAATCATCCATCAAATTAGGGTAACATAAAATAAAATAAAATAAAATTTCTTAAAACAAAAGACAGAGGCTGAAAACAAAAGTGCGGTATTTTATTAATTTACAATTTAGTCTTTACATATCATAAGTACAAATGTGCCTCAATACCAAAAGATCATATACATATCTGATACCAAGTCAAGATACAAAAATAGAATTTACATCAGGAGTACATCATTACAAAATACTTAACCTAATACATATACAAAAGGTACATCTTCCTATGCTACAAAAACTCTCTCCTAGTTGCATTGGCCTTGTTGATGCAAATCTCCATGTCCAAAGACTTCAACATCCTCCACACCTGCACGGATGAAACACCCATGCTAAGCGATAACGCTTAGTGGGGAAAACACAAATGCACAACGACCATTCATAGTTGCGTCAACAGAAAAGACATGCTTATGGCACACATACCTGATAATGAAGGCTTATAAAACAGTTCAACACATGGAACATATAGTTATAACATCATACTGATATATATATATATTCGCATATTACAATCCCATGTTTATTGAAGAAATCCTGCCATATAAAATAGTGGATAACAAGTATGCATAGATACCCGAGGATACCTGTGACGCGCGGCGGACCCCTGTGGACGCCCATCGGCCAGCCCACTTGAGGGCGATCGGACAAGTGAGGGTCCGTTGACAACTTGTAAGGTATTTACAAGTGCGTCTATTCGTCACCCAACAAAACATTGGGAGAGTTCATCTCGCCTCAGTGAGCCTAAGACGGCGCTTTTATCCATCTTGGGCAAACCAAAGGGGTCTTGGAGGTGAAAACCCCAATAGAACATTGGGAATGACCCTTTAACCCTATGGAGCCTAGGATTGTTAATTGAGTCTTTTGGTCGGACACAAGAGGTGTCTTGGAGGTTCCAATGAGTGATCGGATACCTCTCGCCTCGCTGAGCCCAAAGACCAGAGCTGGGTTCGAGACTTCTCATCTATTTCTACCTTGATTAATTTTACGATTAGATTTTGAATTTATTAATTTGCTCTCTCTCCACATGATGCAATTCAATTAAAAAGCGTACTTATTCACGTTAAAAGCGTAATAAATAAAATAATATATAACAATAATGGCTATAAAATAGATTACAATAACACTAGGAGCGGAATACAACTCTCATTTATAAAAGTGCGATGCATACATAAAAAAATGGGGAATTCAATTATTTTGAGGGCTTTGGTCCTCGCATGCATTTATTATAAAAGAAACTAGTTTTTATCGTGATGTTTTTATTGGATGGAAAATAGGACATTGGATCCTTGAGTTTGTAAAAAATCCCAATTTTATTTACTATAAAATATTTATCCGCTTTTATTTAACACGGAATAAAACGATTCATTGTGAGCACAAAATAATCAATAAAAAATGAATAAATAAATTATTAAATAAGCAAATAAATAAATAAGTAAACAAATAAATAAATAAAGGATAAAGAGGTAAACAAAATGTAGTCTCCCACGGCAAAACTCCTCTTAAGCTCCAAATCATCCCAAAGACATAAAAATAATCTCACAAAATAATCAATAATGTTAATATAAAAAAACAAAACATTAATAAATATTAATGAAAATAAAGGATAAAATTCAGAACTAAAATAATAAGAATAAAACTATTGATAAAAGGCAGAAGAGAAAAGATTTAGAGATAAAAGAAATAAATAATAGAAAGCAAATGAGGAAAAGGCTTTGAAAATTGCAAACAGAACCCAGGGACAGCCACTAACGAATGATAGACGGGCGTCACTGGAAGCGACCGATGGATTTGCATGCTGTCGTTCATCCGAGAGACGGGCATATCCTGGGATGACCGACGGGCAATAATGCGTCACATACGCACCGTTGCTCAAACGAAAGACGAGCATCGGTGGCCTTATAACCCGTCGATCACTTCTATTCTTCCAAAAAACAGTAAAAACTAAATTTTCTCAAACAAAATAATTTTTCAACACAAAAATCCAAAAAAAGCAAAATAATTAAAATAAACTAAATGAAATATGTGTCCAGAATATTTACCCTCGGATTTTACCTTTTGGAAGGATTTCTTGAAGATCTGAACCCCACACGCCTCACGAGAAAATGAGTAAAAACCAAGAAATAAAGTTTAGATTTTTGTTTTCTCGATTTTCACAAAAATGGACGAATGTTGGGATCAAATTTAGCGAAAACTAATCGATTTTTGCTCCCTTGAATTAATTTCATTCACCAAACCAAATTGAATGAAAAGAGAAATTTTATGGGATCAACAGAGTGCTGGCAAATGGTTTTTTAGGTAGGAAAATAGCTAAATTCGTCCCACTAGCCAACCCCAAAAACGGGTGAAAAATAGCTTTTTATAGGTTTTGAATTACCGACGACCGTCGGAATCATACCGACGGGCATCGGTTGAATCCTATTTCCTGTTGGAAATAGGATTCAACTGACGGATGTCTGAAGTCCACAGACGGGTGTCGGTTAAATCCATTTCCTATAGGAAATCGGATTCTACCGGCGGCCGTCGGAGGACCACGGACGGGCGTCGGGGCTCTCTATCGAGCGATGGGCATACCGTGATCGATGGGCTGGCCGTCGGTGGAGGTAAACTTCCTTTTATTACCCTAAAACTCCCAATTCTCTTTTTCTCTTTGTCGTGTATAAAGAAAACATATTTCTCGTGAATCTAGAGGGCAAAAATCCCTGAATCTCAACCGTTCATTCGGACTCGGGCATCGATTTCTTCATCGGGTAATCTCTGATCTGGACTACCTCGGGACACGTTGTTTACAGTTGCCCCCAATTTTGGGGAAACTAGTGGACAAGTGCCTAGATGAGCCAAAATTCAGAGAAAAAATGAAAACAAAAGGAAGAATAGTGCACCTGAAGCAATCCTTACCTTCTGCGTTCTTTGCTAGGTAGACCTCATTTCAATCTACTCAAGAGAGAGTGATGGATACCCCTATCGGTCTCGTCTCGACTTGTAAGGTTTTAGTGAGATGTAACGTTCTCTAGCTACAACCTCGCTGTGAAGAGCAGTGTTCTCTAACTGCAACTTCAATTGTGAGATGCGGTGTTCTCTAACCACTCTCTCGAGGTGGAGAGCAGTGTTCTCTAACTGCAACTCCGGTTGTGAAGTTCCCTTGCTAACCCCCATCCGATTTGCAAGGTGTGTAGCACTCTCTGGCTACCGCATGAACTGTGAGATGTAGTACTCTCTGACTACAATCTCAGTGTGAAGAGCAGTGTTCTCTAACTGCAACTTCAATTGTGAGATGCGGTGTTCTCTAACCACTATCTCGAGGTGGAGAGCAGTGTTCTCTAACTGCGACTCCAGTTATGAGGTTCCCCTCCTAAGCCCCATTCGATCTGCAAGGTGCGTAGCACTCTCTGGCTACCGCGCGAACTGTGAGATGTAGTACTCTCTGACTACAATCTCGGTCTTGTTAGAAATTCCTTGCTAACCCCCATCCGATCTGCAAGGTGTGTAGTGCTCTCTAACTATGCCATGGGTTTTGAGGTGCGGTACTCTCTGACCACAGTCTCTGCTTGTTGACATTTCCTTGCTAATCCCCATCCGATCTGCAAAGTGAATGCCCGTTGGAGTATGATTTTGGAGGACATAATGCTTGATGTGTCCATCCTCCAATGTGATTGATGTCTATGTTTGGATCAATATTAAGCAATGTTCCTGTGCGATAAAGAATTTTTGTTAACTCATATGTAAGTGATTCTTGTTTGATATACTCATAAATGATTTTGGATTACCATTTATTATTTATCATCATTTTCTATGCATCGCTTTTTTTTTTGGTCATATAATTTTAAAGTAGATAAACAGAAAAGTTTACAACTATCCTTAATGCAAATAAATCGCCAATAAAGATAGAAAAGAAATAAAAACATGTAAATCTAAAAGTAAATGTTTTTTTCCACTAAAACTCTATTTTCGTACAATGTATATACAAGTGCACTAATAATAAATAGTATACAAAAAGAAACAAAATACAAAATGTCATCCCAACTCCCTGAATGACTACAATGGCGGATAATCCATGAGCCCCTCCTCGGGGTCATCATCATCATCATCAGATAGATGTATCGGCTGAGGCTGAGGCGGAACAGGCTGAGGCTGAGGCTGAGATGCAGAAGGTCCGGCTCCAGAAGTAGAAGGCTGGCTAGAAGGACCTGCTGGGTCTGGCCGCTGAGAGTTCCATACTCTGACCATGGGCTGGAACCTAGGAGGAACTGCCACTGGCACAGATCGAGGCTGTGGTCTCTCCGAACTCTACGGCTAAAACTGTACCTGAGCATACTCGTCTAGGAAGGGTTGTGCACATACTGTCATGAAGCCCAAGGTGTCTGTGATCATCCGCCCTAGCTCCTTGAAGGCTCTGCTCAACTGGCGAGTCTGCTCAACCGAATCGGTCCTCATACTCTCTAGCCTCTGCTCTGTCTACTCCCTGAACTCCCGCATGGATTGAGCTAGGGGAGGAAGGATCCCTTCCAATCCCTGGACCCTGGACCTGAGAGAGTCAAGTGACTCATCTATCATCTGAAAAGTCACGTCGATCCTCTGAGCTGCCTGGTCCTGGGACCTCCTCAACTCCTGCCTGAGCTACTCTCTGGGGCCCTCCTGCTCCTGCGCGATGTGCTCTATGAGCCTAGCCTGCTCCTAACTCATACACTCCACAATCCTGGCCTGCTCTCGGACCATATGCTCAACAAGCCCAGCCTGCTCCTGGTGCATGCGCTCAATGATGCTCGCCTGCTCCTGAATGATGACCTGCTGCTGGTCCAGCCTCTCCTGAGTGAGTCTGTCCCTCTCTCTAAACTGCTCATGGAGGACCCTATCCCTCTCGTCCTGCCTGTGCTCAAATGCTGCAAACATGGAGACCATGAGCTGGGAGATGTCTGGCTGTGATGGCTGAGGCTGTACTGGCTCCGGAGTCTGCTCTGGTGGTAGAGCTGTGGAGGTAGATGCCCCCAGGTTGCCTCTAGAGTAGGGGTGGAACCTCTCTGATGGCCTGAGTATGGCTCGCTGTACCCTCGTAGCTTGAGGAGGAGTGGGGGTCGGCACCCTCGGTGCTGTAGGAGTGCCAAACAGGTCATCCATAGTGAACTCCACCTGAAAGTCCGATGGTGTCCTGGGCTGCTCGTGCTCTAGCTGTAGCTGTGGCTGCTCCTCCTGATAGCCCTGGTACTGGGGAGGCTGCTGCCCTGGATACTCTGGATGTATAGGCTGCTGCTCCTGCGGCTGTGTCGATGCCTGCTCCTGTGCTGGTGCTAGCGGAGGAAGTGCAAAGGCTCGCCGAGTCTCATGTATGGTAAGGAGTCTAAATGCCTCAGGCTGCCCTGCTAGCTGCAACACCATCCCCATCTGTACAGCAGCTGGTGCATCTACGTATATCCCCTCATCCAAGGCATCCCTAAGTCTGTCCGGGGTGACTCCCAATCCCAAGAGTAATCTGGTGATGACCCCGCCGATAATCACCACTGAGGTTGTCCCCCTGGAAACCCTGACCATGTTAGCCAATATCTCATGGCTAACATTGAGACGCCGGCCTGCCACCAAGGCCTAGAGGCTCCAGATCTCTGCCGCATTAAGCGACCCTGGGTTACCAGCTCGTCCGAGGTACGAGCTGGAGAGCACTCTGTGCAAGTACCGGAGTGCCTGTGAAACCAACACGGTACTCTTTGCTGTATCATGGTCATACAGCACTCCGGGTAGGGCTATGGCCGCCCAATGGGCGCGTCTCACTGCTCGCTGGGACACCATCACTCCGTCGCCCCGCGGGAGTCCCATAGCCTCTGCAAAGTGTCGACGTGTGATGCTGAACTGCTAACCATCGAACCAAAACTGTATCACTCCAGGCTCGGCATCGGATCTCTGGTACCCTCCGTAGCACAATGTGGCCAGGACCTGTTACACCGCCTCTGGATATGTCTGAAAGGCCGGTGTCAGGAACTCCGTCCAGCCTGCGCCCTCCAGGAGTACGTCAATCTCCTCGGCCATCCCTAAGGCCTCTAGGAATGGCCTAGAAATGAAGCGACTGGCTCGGAACTCTACCTGAACCAGTGCTCTGTATCTCTATGTAGCCTCGGGGTCCATCCAACCCGGAGCCTGTGGCTCAGGCTGGCCCTGTGGGACACGTCGTCGTGGAGGCATCCTGCAAGAAAGAAGTTATGCAATTAATTTAACATAACGGCCATAAATAGATCTGATTTTTGGTATAAGACAAATCGGGCATCCTCCAGACAAGGAGGGTCTAACCCGAAAAAGAAATAAGACAAAAATAAAAATAAAGATACATACTAATAAAAAAATAATAATAAAAAAAAATGGGCAACATCCCGTCAGGGATGTGCCCAACCCCCTGCATTAGGAAAGACAAAGTAACGACAGGCCTCAGGCCTCAATAATCAATCATAATAAGAATAAAAATTTGGGCAGCACCCCGGCAAGGGTGTGCCCAGCCTCCTGTATGAAAAACAAGAAAACCACAGGCCTCAGGCCCCAACAGCAGCACAATATTTATTGGTTTCACAACTAATACATGCATAAGAATTTCTCATTTCTAAGTAAGCATGCTTTATTAGAATTCAAAGCAACAAAAGTTTCCATGTAAAGTTAGCTAACAATGTAACTGAGGAAAAAATATATACCAAAATTAATTGTTTAAACAGCACCTAAGGCAAAATATCTACCCTAACAATCCTTAGTAATAAAAAAATGGAAAAATTAAACTTATTTACTTGAAATTAAGACAAGAAGAAGAAAATAATTAGAAGAAAATAAAAAAATAGTTACTAACCTGTAATTGGTAGAAAAATGACGAAAACGCAGAAAATATACTTCACTGGGTGCCCGGTGATGGGAGGAATGTGAAAGTGCAAAATAAAAATGTGAAAAGGTGAAGAAAAGTGAGAAAACCGTAATGAGGGACGGTTTGAAGGAGGAAAGCAAAAAGACAAAAGCTAAAAATTGCCTGTCCGTCAGTCTCTGCCTTCTTATATAGTTTTCGTGACCGACGTGCTGGGCGTCTCCAGGAGCGACAAACGGGCTGCCCGTCTGTCGTTCAATATTCTCCCATTAAATACGTAATTAATGCACGTGATAAATGCAATGATGATGCATGCATCTGCCAGGTGGACAATTATCGACGGGCAGGCCACCGCTACTAAGGCACGGGCAGGCCGTCGGTGGAGCGTTTCTATAAATTTGACCAGTTTTCTTGGGATTCGTGCCTTTTCTCTTATTTTGACCCTTTTCTATCTTCAGTTTTTGACTTTTAAAGGATGACTTCTCCTCTTTTCCAAAAGATGTACCGCATCTTGGATGACACTCACACTTGGGAAAATAACGTCCTCACTACTCTGTCTGGGCTAAAACACTTACATAGAGCCAAAATGCACCACAACTTACTCCTAGCTGCAACCCATTTTTGGAATCCCCGCTTCCATGTTTTCAAGTTTACTTATCAGGAGTTGTGCCCCCTGCCTGAGGAGTTTGTTGCTATCACCGGAGCATGGTATCCTCCCAATGCTCTGCCCTGCATCCCCTGCTGCGGTCTGATTCAGACTCGGGATATCGCCCTATCTCTGGGCATAGCTCCTTCTGAGGCCGCTTGGCTGATCGCACAGGGTCTTACTTTTCCGTTGGAGCCACTGATCGAGGCTCTAGACAGATTTTCTGATGTCCCTACATACCGGGTAAGCATTGTGTTCTTATTCTATATGATGAGCGTCTTGACCGTAGCTCCAGGGGACCTGGTTGGCGACCTTCGCCTGTTTGGGGTTCTAGATGACTTTCACCGCGGATTATCCCCCTTTCCCCTTATTCTGGCTGAGACCATTCTAGGCTTGGATGCTGTATGCTCTGGATCCACCACCTCATTCACCGGAAGGCCCTTATTACTCCAGGTACGTCATTAGTTTAAAAGGTAGTGCGTCCTTTATGGATTTTCGCACTAGCTTTTCTTAGCGGGAAGTGCGTCCTTTCGA
The DNA here is from genome assembly GCA_947683425.1 of Excoecaria cochinchinensis. Lineage (NCBI taxonomy): Eukaryota > Viridiplantae > Streptophyta > Magnoliopsida > Malpighiales > Euphorbiaceae > Excoecaria > Excoecaria cochinchinensis. The sequence continues at coordinate 632,628 of CANTUQ010000021.1, read as the reverse complement.
ATTTTCACATAACCCTATGCCTAATTTTTGCCTGAAGTAAACCCAACTTACTCCAGCGGCTTTTTTTTTTTTTTTTAGATATGGCTGAAGGAGAAGCTAAGGATGCTGTCAGAGCCACCTCCTCGAGTCATCGCCCAATACTCGCCGAGACACTTCCTCCCGCGTCGATGGTTGTATTCATTCGCAACTCCTGATGAAGGCACCGCTAGATTTGGCGAGCTATCGGACGATAACATCAGCTTCATGTCTGCCTGGCTCCCTCTATCCCATGCAGTCGTCCATGGATCATCAGGTTGATTTCACTAACGGTCACTCAACTTATCACTTATCGCACAAAAGTAACCGACTTTTTTTTTCTTACTTAAATGTCACTGAACTTTTAACATTTTAGCAAAAAAGTCATATTGACCGGAATCCGGAGAGAACTATCGCTGGATTGATGACATGGCATGCCATGTCAGAAACTACATGTCGTTTAACAATATTTCCAACAAATGTTACATTTAAATAAATTTCACTCACGGTCACTAAACTTATCATTTATCGCGCAAAAGTAACCAATTTTCTTTTTTTCCAACTTAAATGTTACTGAACTTCTAACATTTTTGCAAAAAAGTCATATATTTACTATTCGTTGCCACGTGTCATATGCCATGTCATCAATCCGACAAGGGTTCTCGCTGAATTCCGGTCAACATGACTTTTTTGAAAAAATGTTAGAAGTTCAGTGACATTCAAGATAGAAAAAAAAGTCGGTTACTTTTGTGCGATAAGTGATAAGTTGAGTGACCATGAGTGAAATTGACCCATGGATCATCAGGGTGCATTCCCCTATGCGGCCTTCGCTAGGCCACCTTCTGCATTATAGCCCGATGTGTTTGTCAGCTCGGGGTGACCCAGGACGTAGTTAGAGTTCCATTATCCTTTCGGGGAGGAGCTTTTTCTGCTGCCTTTGCTTCTCACTACCATGAGTTGTGGAGCCAACTTCTAGTTAAGACCGTCATACCTCGATTTGGAGCTCATTCTGTAGCCTCTACCAGCGAATATAAGAGATGGGTCCTCAGCCCGACGTCTGACAACAGGACGCAAGGACTTAAACATTTGGCCGGCGAGAGTAGCGGTAGGACATAGTTTATCTTGCACATGTACACCCCTTTGGGTATTATGTTTCTTTTCAAAACAGAACTAGAAAATGACGGAAATGAAAAGAATAATTCTTATTTTATTTCACAAAAATTGTGCATGTTTCCGCAAAACTTCAGCATACATGATCAGTATTTGACATTAACTCGACTGTGCACGCCACATTAATTAATGGAACCAAATTTTGATAGTATCAACTCCTGTTACCAATCGGCCCTCTCGGGTTTTCTCGATTGGACATTTTCTCTCATACCTCTAATTTTTGCACAGGATGCCTTTTTTCGGTTTTCACCCTGTCGAGGTGCCGATTTTAGCAAGGCCGCCTTTTTTCAGTTTTCGACCCGCAAGGCATCTTATTCTCTTCTTTTTCTCTTTTTTTCTTTTTTTTTTAGCCTTTAGCCGTGGAACCTTTTGAGTCTGTCTATGTTGATCGGTTCCTTGAATTCATTGCCATCGCTATCCGATAGGATTGTAGCTCCCTTTGACAGCAGCCTCTTGTGGATGAACGGCCCTTCCCAGGTTGGTCTGAACTTCCCTCGAATATCCGGTGCCCCAGGTCTCATCTGTTTGAAAACAAAGTCACCCTCTTTCAATGGATGCTTCTTAACCTTCTTCCTAAAGGACCGGGCGAGTCTCTTCTGGTAAACCTGGTTGTGGTAGTAAGCTTTCAATCTGCTCTCATCCAATAGGTTCAGATGTTGCAACCTTTGCTATGCCCATACAGCTTCAGGAATCTGGGCTTCCATGACCACCCTAAGTGACTTAAGCTCTACCTCCACTGGTAGCACTGCTTCCATCCCATATACCAGAGAAAACGGCGTAACACCCGTGGACGTCCTAACCGTTGTCCTATAGTCCCAAAGCGCGAAAGGTAGCTTTTTCGCCCAATCTTTGTAAGTCTGAACCATCTTGGCTAGGATCTTTTTGACGTTCTTATTAGCGGCCTCTACTGCCCCATTAGCCTGCGGTCGATAAGGAGAAGAGTTATGGTGCTCAATCCCAAACTTCTCAAGCAGCTTCCTCGTTTCTCCCATGAATTGAACCCTGTTATCAGACACTACATGATGCGGAAGGCCGTATCTGCAGATCAGATTCCTTTCAATAAACTTGGCCATGTCCCGTGCATCAATCTTCTTAAAGGACTCCGCCTCTACCCATTTAGTGAAGTAGTCGATGGCGACTATGATATATCTGTGTCCGTTAGATGCTGTAGGACAAATATCCCCAATAATATCTATTCCCCAAGCTGCAAACGGCCAAGGCGATGTTAAGCTATGTAGTTCTGACACAGGCAGGTGCCTCAAATTCGCATACTGCTGGCACGACTGGCACTGCTTCACATATTTCGAGCAATCATTATCCATGGTGAGCAAATAAAATCCTTGCCTCACGATTTTCTTGGCCAGCGTCAAACCATTCATATGAGCTCCACACACACCTACATGAGTTTCTTCCATCACCTTCCGGGCCTCCCTTTCATCCAGGCACCTGAGCTGAATACCGTCGGCCTATCTCTTATACAATGCTCCGTTTATGCATATGAATTGAGAGGACAACTTGCGAATCATTCTTTGGTCTTTTTCAGTAGCTTCTTTCGGAAATTTCGCTTTTTCCAAATAATTCATGATATCAAAATACCACGGCTTTCTGTCCGCTACCTCTATTTCCATTATCGGTTTGACCTCAAAGCTAGGCCTCTCAGAACTTGAGATTAGGACTGGTTTCATGGCTACTCCTTCCAGATTATCCCACATTGACACTAGGGTTGCCAGTGCATCAGCCAACCGGTTTTCATCCCTTGGCACGAAATGGAATGTACAAGTCTCAAACCGACTACATAGCTCCCTCATATATTCGACATACAACACTAAATGCTCTTCCTTGATAGCCCACTCTCCCTGAATCTGGTTGATTACTAAGGATGAGTCTCCACATCCTTTATCTCCAAAGCGATTAAGGCTTCTAATCCGAAAGTGCACGCCTAATACTCGGCTTCATTGTTAGTGGCCCTGTATCTCAACTTTTTGGCCAAAAGGAGTTTTTCATTATCCGAGGTTGTCAGGATGATTCCTACTCCTACCCCCTTATTGTTAACAGCCCCGTCAAAGTGCAGTTGCCAACCTTGAACAGAGATTGCCGCTATGTTTTCATGAACTCAAGTGAATCGCCCTGGATGGGATGATCGGCTAGAAACTCGACTACTGTCCGCCCTTTGATAGTCTTTCGAGTGATATACTCGATATCGAACTCCTGTAGCAACAACAACCACCATCCCATTTACCCAAGTAAAGACGGTGCTTCTTGCAAATACCTCAGAGGATTCTGCTTTGCCACTGCCTGTACTTTGTATGAATGGAAATAGTGTCTCACCTTCTTGGATACCTAAATCACGGCAAGGCAGATCTTTTCTACTTCTGCATATTTTACCTCGTAAGAGAGAAACTTTTTGCTAAGATAATAGACTGCAAATTTCACTCCGAATTCATCTTCCTGAGCCATCATGGCACCTACAGAGCCATCTTCCACTGCCAAACACAAAATAAGCGACTTGACTAGTTGTGGTGGCCTCAGTACTGGTGGGTTCAGCAAATACTCTCTGATGCTATCGAAGGCCTTTTGGCAGTCCTCGTTCCATACTACAGGCTGATTCTTTCTAAGCAGCTTGAAAATTAGCTCGCATATCGAGGTGAGCTTTGCAATGAACCGACTAACATATTGTAACTTGCCCAGAAAACTTCTCACATCCTTTTCCTTTTGTGGCATGGGCATTCCCCTGATAGCTTTCACCTTATCCGGGTCGATTTCGATTCCTCTTTGGCTGACCACATGTCCCAACAACTTTCCTGAAGTTACTGCGAAGATACACTTTTTGGGATTTAGCCGAAGGTTGTACTTATCTATTCTGGTGAAAAACTTCTCTAATGCTTCGAAGTGGCCCTCTCTGGTGGCTGACTTGACCATCATGCCATCTACGTATACTTCCACCTCTTTATGGATCAAGTCACTCAAGATCTTTGTTGCCATCCTCTGGTAGGTGGCCCCTGTGTTCTTCAAACCAAAAGGCATCACTCTATAAGCATATGTTCCCCACTCCGTGATAAAAGCCGTTTTGATCCAATCAATTATCTTATTGAGGATCTGGTTATAGCCCGCATAACCATCCCCAAAGCTATACATCGCGTAATTGGCAGCACTGTCTATCAATACATCAATATGGGGTAGCGAAAAATCATCCTTAAGACAGGCCTTGTTCAGACACTTTTCCGTTCTTATTTGCCACAGGGACTACATTGGCTAGCCACATGGGATACTGTACTTCCACCAGAAACTTAGCTTCAATCTGTTGCCGAATCTCTTCTTTCACCTTGTCTGTCCATTCTGGCCTGAGTCTTCTCAACTTCTGTTTCACAGGCTTGTGGTCTGGATAAGTTGGGATAGCGTGCTCCGCGACGTTCCGATCGATTCCCGGCATGTCCTCATAGGTCCAGGCAAAGACTTTTTCATATTTTTTAATTATTCTCTCAAATTTTTCTCTTTCTTCAGGAGTTATGTTTGATGCTATCAAGATTTCTTCCGAATTTTTCGAGGTTCCAAGATTAAATGGGGTAGTATCAGTAGAATCAATATCAAATATGGATAGAATATGATCATGATTATGCATGTTGAAATTATCAGAAACATCGTACAAGTAAGCAAAATCATTCATTTTATTAATAAAATTATAATTATCATTTACATCACTAAAAAGTTCAGGAATGAAAAGACAATCTAAACTGGCTTCTTCCTCATCTCCCGCTGGATTTGCCGATGTCAACGGTCCTGCATCATCAGGCTTGATTAGAGGCTCTTCATCCACCTCTTGAGCAGCTTCTTCCGTCTTCGCCTTCCCTTTGACATGAGCGGCCAACATAGCTTCGGTCACCACTTCCTCAGGCTCTTCCCTGTCCCAAATAGCTCTGTTGGTCAAGACCTCTTCATCCCAAAAGTCATCAGCTTGCTTGATCATCCCGATGTCCCAGTCATAAACATCGTTGAATACCTCAAATCCCGGCACAATCCTTCCATCGACCAGCTGAGGCTCAGCTTCCCCGGCGTAAGCGCAAAGTGCTGTTGCGGGCACAAAACTTTCCCAAAGGTGGGGAATCCCCTTTGCTGGCTTCACTCCTCTCTGCACTCCTCCTTTATAGCCCAGGCCCTTTCTGTCCTTCTGACCTTTAGTGGCGATGGCCTCTAGCATCCCTTGGGAGTTCTTACCTAATCCAGCACCCGGAAGGAACGACATCTTCTTCATCATAGCTAGCACTTGTGGGCTTCCTTCTATTGTTCCTTCCTCATTGATCATGGCCACGTGGAATCCACTGAAAGGCTGCCTCGTTATCTCAAGTATTGACACTTGATTCTCTCTTGCAGCCTTGATGTTCACCACTTGTCCTTCATGTGGTATCTTGACCATTTGGTGGAGAGTAGAGGGAACACCTCCCAACTTGTGGAACCATGGTCTCCCCAGTAATGTTGAAAAATTGGCAGGAATGGGCAGGACTACGAATTCTACCTCAGTCTCCACTGGCCTTGTCTTGACCAACGCCTTGAAAGTCCCTGAAGCATGCCGACGAAAATTGTCATAGGCTTTGATCATCAAATCTGACTTGGCTAGCATGTCCCCCGTCACTCCAAAGGCTGCCATGGTTACTTGAGGGCATACATTAATTGACGACCCGTCATCCACCATCACATAAGAAGTGTGCTTCTGATTAATCTGAGCCCAAACGTACAAAGGGCGGTTGTGGTTACGGGCTTCCGCAGGTAAATCAGCATTCGTGAACACCACATTTTCTCCGGCCCCTTCTTTCACCACTTTTAGCAGCTCAGTGGGCGAAATCGTTGTAGCCACAGTCGTTTCACATAAAGCCTCTACCAATCTCTGCCTATGAGAGGGGGATTGCCTCAGTAGATCCCAAATGGAAATCTGAGCCGGCATTTTCTGCAATTGTTTAACTATCTGATCTCCTTCCGGCTCTTTCCCCTTCTCTTTCTGACCTTCCACTGGCTCCTGAAGCGCTGCCACTTCCGGTATTACCCTTCCGCTGCGAGTCACTGCTCCTACCTTTACCTTTCCTTTGCGCTCTTCCGCTTCTTCCTCCTCTGAACCCCACGGGTTAGGACACTCAATAACTTCATCATCATCATCATTTCCACTCTCACTAGTGGATAAGCAATTGATCACTGCAGCGGGCATCCCTTTTTCACTTACCTCATAGAGGCTCGTGACAGCAGTGTTTACATCAATACCGTATAATTCATTCAAGACAAACTCCTCCGGTAAACTGGATCCGATCATGAACACGGGTGGGGGCACCTTGTTATATCCGGCTTTCTTCTGGCCTTCCCTCTTCTCAGGGCCTGTACTCTGCTTTATATCGATCAGGTCTTGGATTGCATGCCTCAAAGCATTACAGTTGTCTGTCACATGATCCGTGTGCTGATGGTAAGCACAGTACTCATTCTCCTTGTGACCCGGCATTCCTTGTGTCCTAGGAGGTCTAGGAGGTAATGGCTGTAATTTTCCTTCCTTCATCAGCCTTCTCAGAACCCATGACAAGGATCTCCCCAAGTTTGAAAAACTTCTCGTGGTTGCGTCAGCAGCAGACACCTCAACCGTTCTTCTGGTGCTACCGCTGGGACCCACTGGCCTACTTGCCCCCTAGCTACCATTCCCCCTCTTGGCATAATTATCACTATTCGCTCTTTGGACCAGGTACTCTCCTTTCGCTTCAATGGCTATATCCGTCAAGGACTCCCAGTCTTTTAATCCCTTCATCTCAACCCTTCTCTCAAGTATGGGCTTGCGTTCCTGATGAATAATCTAATCTAGTCCTGAGTCTCCGGCTTCCTTCTCATTTCCATCACTCTGTTCCTCCAGCGAGTTAAGTACTCATGGAAGGATTCACCAGCCTTTTACTGCAGCAACTCTAGATCCTTGAGGGTTACTTCCATCCTCGTATTACAATCATACTGCCTCAAGAACTCTTCTGTCAGCAAGTCCAAGTTTTCCTTGGTTCGGCGGTCCAGGCTGTGATACCAATCTATGGCCAGGCCAGTCAGGCTTAAGCAAAAATACTCCACCTTCTGCCTCTTTGTCAAAGTGGTCCCCTTCATGATCAACGAGTATTGCTTAACATGGGCGGTTGGATCGAAGGTGCCATCAAACTTGGGAACATCAGGCATTTTAAAATTGTAGGGAACAGGATCCTCCCCCTCTAGCTCTTTATCTTTGGGATTCATCCCCTGTCCTCTACTCAGCATCTGGGCCATTGCCTTGAGTTTTTCCTCCATTTTCTCCCACATGATCTCCTCCGACTGGGGCGCCTTTCCCCTTTCTGACATAATACTTTCCTCATAATCTTCATCCACACGGTCATCCTCTAACCTCTGAACCGGTCTTCTCCTCTGAACCCCCGATGTTACTGACCTCAAATCCACCGGCGGTGGTCGGATCTCTTCTTGCCTCTCTTCTCTGTCCTCCCCCCGTTCATTTTGTCTCATGGGAGGAGGAAGTGGGTTTTGCGGAGCAGCACGCTAGGTCATCGCGGCCATCATATTCATCATCCGACCTTCAAATTCCTCAAATCTTCTACCAACCTCTTCAGCAACCAAAGCCCTAGTGGCATCATTTTCCCTTGGTGAGTTAGCCATCTTTGATGCGGAACAGCTGGTCTCTAGACAGTTCACTAAGAAGCTCTCCCTTTCTGGTGATTCAAACACGAAAGTTTTGATCAATCGCCCTACGGGTCCTCTTGTCCACCAGGGCAAATCTATGATGGCTGTAGAAACAAGGAGTTAGAATGATGCATGAATGCAAATGAAATGCATGATCGTGATATGCAACACCCATAAATCACATACAAGCAGATAAGTCCTTCCACCCTTATTACTTCCACACACGTGGTCATAGTCTCTCCCCTAGGCAGGATTAGCCCATGGGTCAACAGGGAACCCGATGGATACGTATGGTGCGCGGCGAAAAAAACCGGCAGCATAACACTCCTAAACTCATGCACAAGCGCATGGGAAATGGTCATTACGTATTTAAGTAATCCAAATATATCAACGTGGCCCTACCGGAGCATGAAAGCCTTTGGCTAGGTGTGACGCGCGCCGGATCCCGAGCGCCGCCCTTTCGACCGCCCGCACGTGGGCGATCGGGGCATTTACGGGTCCGTCAACAGCTTGCGATAAATCGCAAGTGCGTCTATGTTGAGCAACACGGAGGTTTCATGGAGTCGCCACCCAATAGAACATTGGGAAAGTTTCTCTCGCCTCGGAGAGCCTAAGACTTGCGCATTTTATCCATATTGAGCCATGAGGCCTAGGATTAACGTCTAAGTCTCGTGACACAAGAGGTGTCTTGAAGGATAACCTCTAGCCTCTTGAGCCCAAAGACCAGAGCAGGTTCGGGACTTCTCATTTATTTATACCTTGATTAATATTATAATTAAGTTTTGAATTTATTGTTTCATCAACTTTCCACACAATGCAATTTAAAATTAAAGGCGCAATCATTCATATCAAAAGCGGTAAATGTAAGTAAAATCCAAAATAAAGCATTTAAAAATGAATTACAATAACACTAGGAGCGGAATACAACTCCCATTTATAAAAGTGAAATACATGCATCAAACGGGTTATTCATTAATAGTGAGAACATTGGTCCTCGCATGCATATTTATTATGAAACAATTTTGAGGTGATGATTTATTTGGGTATGAAAAACTAGGACATTGGTCCCCTTTTATTTAGAAAAAATGTCAAGTTAATTAATAGAAACGTTTTTGTGATTTTCTTTTTAGCGTGCCTAAATAAAGAATTTTACAAGAAAATTATATGGCAAAATTAAATAAAATATTACAAACCAAACGAGCCTTTTTGGACCTTCCGATGTGCTCGCAAAAACGCCCAAGCGAAAAATGAGTTTAGACATAAAATCAAAATACAAATAAAATAATGTTAGTGATTAAATCAATTAATTCAATTAAATATACAAAACAATGAATAACAAAATAAAATAAAATGATAAGATGATAATGGAATCAAAAATATTAACGAACCAAAATAAAATGAGAAACATGCATTATATGTGATAAATGATTAAATGATGTGATGAAAATAAAATAAAACATGTTAATTAATTAGTACATGAAAATATACACATGATGAAAATAATGATGATAAGTGAAAAATAATGAATGAATAAATAAACAAATGATAATAAAATCATGTAACAATGATAAAAATTAGTAAATAAAGGAATGATGAAAACAATAATGATATATAACAAGGTTAATTGATGTGTTCATAATTAATACAAACTATTTACATGGCAAAAAGATTAGTTTAAATTAATTAATTATTTGCATGTTAAAAACAATGAGGAATCAAAATAAATTATTTACATGTTAGGAATTAAAAAGACAATATTCACATGAATAAAAATCAAATCATATATAAACAATTAAATATAACAAATATAAGATCAATACAACAAAAGAATAGATGAAAACAATAAATAAATCAATAAAAACAATAAAATAGATATGAATAAATTAAATAAAAATAAAATAAAATAGAAATAGAGCCAAGAATATTTACCCTCAGAGTATTGGATTTGATGAAAGAAAAGTGATGATTTTCCGGAAGATTGCTTGAAAGAATAAAATTAGCAATTAAATTAATTCTCTTTGTTTATGGAGAAAAACAAAGGAATTGATTTGTATGCTTGAGATTAAAAAGAAATTGATGTCAAAATGATGATTAATTTCTTGTGTTTATGGAGCAAAAACAAAGAAATTAATTGGAATAATTAACAATTGAAAATTAATCTTTCAATTTCAATTAAACCTTATTAATTAAAAAGAGAAAATCTGAAATTTTGAAGAGAAAATAGAAGAGAGGAATTCTGGAAAATTAGGTCTCAAAAATGTGGAGGCTCCTCCTTTTGATTTTTCATCCTAAACTATTTAAAAGATAGAAAATGTTGCCCTAATTTAATTAAGGAAAACAAACCTAATTTTATTCAAATTCCTTTATTTTTGGGGATAAAATCAAGTTTTATTAATTAATAATCTATAAAAAATATTTTGGAATTTTATTTGAAGTCAAAAACCCTTAATTTTGGGATAAAAACGGATTTTTGGGTGAAAAAATCGGAAAAAAGCTGGAAAAAAGGAAAATAGGGTAACAGACCCTATACCGACGACCAGGAGGCCGTCGCCATAGAAGGCGCCGCCCGTCGCTATAGAGCGACGGGCACTCACGCGGCGACCAGGCGGGATTCGCGCGCGATCCGCGCGCTGGCGCTCGCGCACGAGCGCCCCGTGCGGCGCTCAGCGTGCGCGATGCTGCGCGCGCCTTTAGCGACGCGCAGCATCGGCGACGCTGAGCGTCGCCTTTTGCGCTCGCTGCGCGATGGGCGCCTGGGCGCCTGCGCGCTGGGCGCCCAGGCGCCTGCGAGCTGGGCGCCAGCGCGCCTGCGCGCTGCCGCAGGCGCGCTGCCGCGCCCGACACTCGCGGTCCGAAATTTTTTTATTTTTTTTTATTTTTTTTTAAATTTTAAATTGACTAAAAAAACCATAATTTTAAGCCCCCATTTTTCAAAATTAATTTTTTTAAATATTTTTTTATTATTTTTTAATTTTTCACTCTAAAATGCAAATTTGACGAGAAATCCATCACTTTTAACCTTTTAAGCCTGTGAAGGCAATTATCATCATTGGGTAACTTCGATCTAGGCTGACTCAGGACCCGGTGTCTACAGTTGCCCCCAGTTTAGGGGAATCTAGTACACTAGTGTCTAGGTGAGCCTAAACTCAAAGAAGAAAAGGAAAGAGACGCGTACCTGAGGCGTCGATCTTCCTGCTTGATGGAATTGTAATGATAGCTGTTGTTGTCTTTTGGTTGTAGCTGGTAATGCTGTGGTCGTGCCAACCTCTTGTGGGTTGTGCCGCCATCGTGCTAACCGCTGTGAATTTTGGTAGTGCCGTGGTCGTGCCAACCTCTTGTGGGTAGTGCCGCCATCGTGCTAACCGCTGTGAATTGGTAGTGCCGTGGTCGTGTCAACCTCTTGTGGGTTGTGCCGCCATCGTGCTAACCGCTGTGAATTGGTAGTGCCGTGGTCGTGCTAACCCCTTGTGGGTAGTGCCGCCATCGTGCTAACCTATGTGAATTGGTAGTGCCGTGGTCGTGCTAACCTCTTGTGGGTAGTGCCGCCATCGTGCTAACCGCTGTGAATTGGTAGTGCCGTGGTCGTGCCAACCTCTTGTGGGTTGTGCCGCCATCGTGCTAACCGCTGTGAATTGGTAGTGCCGTGGTCGTGCTAACCTCTTGTGGGTAGTGCCGCCATCGTGCTAACCGCTGTGAATTGGTAGTGCCGTGGTCGTGCTAACCTCTTGTGGGTAGTGCCGCCATCGTGCTAACCGCTGTGAATTGGTAGTGCCGTGGTCGTGCTAACCTCTTGTGGGTTGTGCCGCCATCGTGCTAACCGCTGTGAATTGGTAGTGCCGTGGTCGTGCTAACCTCTTGTGGGTAGTGCCGCCATCATGCTAACCGCTGTGAATTGGTAGTGCCGTGGTCGTGCCAACCTCTTGTGGGTTGTGCCGCCATCGTGCTAACCGCTGTGAATTTTGGTAGTGCCGTGGTCGTGCCAACCTCTTGTGGGTTGTGCCGCCATCGTGCTAACCGCTGTGAATTTTGGTAGTGCCGTGGTCGTGCTAACCTCTTGTGGGTAGTGCCGCCATCGTGCTAACCGCTGTGAATTGGTAGTGCCGTGGTCGTGCTAACCTCTTGTGGGTAGTGCCGCCATCGTGCTAACCGCTGTGAATTTTGGAACTGTGCTCCTTTAGATGTTTGGACTGGTGTCGTCACTCGGCTTTTGTTGGTGTTCCCCGCCGATTTCTCCTGCAAGATTATATGCATAGGAATATACAAGAAATCACGTGTGCATGATATGGAATGCAAATGCCTGCAACAATGTATAGACTGTGCCCTAGGTGGTCTATGGTTTGCTGAGGTTGTAGCCTGCCTGCTCTACAATGCCCCCTGAATCCTGAGGATCGTCAACAAGTTTTCTGAAAGAGACGTCCGGCATATATCCTTGCCCCCCTGGTCAATGATCATTTACCCGGGATTCTGTTTCATGTTCTGTGTTGTATGTTACCTGATTGAAAGAAGATCATCTGAAGTAACGCCGCCTTATCGCTCCAGGCATTGAACGTCATTGTTTTAAAGGTAGTGCGTCCCTTGTGGATTTTCACACTAGCTTTTCTTTGCGGGAAATGCGTCCCTTATGGGATTTTCACACAACCCTTTGCCTAACTTTTGCCTGGAATGGACCCAACCCAATCCAGCGACTTTTGTTTATTTTATATTTATTTTTTTTTGTAGGGCAGACTGCCTATTTCCAGGTTTTCACCCTGCCCTTTGGCCTAACTTTTGCTTAGAGAGCCAGTTACGGTTTTCATCTCTAACGGCCTTCTTTGTTTTGTCCTGTTTTTTTGTTTTTTTTGTTTTTTGTTTTTTTGTTTTTTTGTTTTTTTGTTTTTTTAAGTTTATCACCAAAGCTTCTGTTAAGAGCAAATAGCACATATCCAAGGAAGGGATTGAGCAATAATCATTAGATGAACAATTGGTGTGTTTCTTTTTAAGACAGAACTGAAAGATCAATGAAAATGTATTCTTTTACTCATTGCAAAATTGTGTACATTTCTATATGATTTCATCATACATGATTTTCATTTGACAAGAATTCAAAAGCATATGACTACACCTAATCTCGGAGTGGGTTTTGTCAGCATCAAACTCCTGTTATCAATCGGCCCTCTCGGGTTTTCTCGATTGAATATTTTCTCTTGGCCCTTAATTTTTGCCCAGGATGCCTTTTTTCGGTTTTCACCCTGACAGGGCGCCCAATTTTAGCAAGGCCGCCTTTTTTCGGTTTTCGACCCGCGGGGCATTTATTCTCTTCTTTTTATTTTTGGTCTTTAGCCATGGAACCTTTTAAGTCTATCGACATTGACCGGGTCCTTGAACTCATTCCCATCGCTGTCTGCTAAAATTGCTGCTCCTTTTGTTAGCAACTTTTTCAAAATGAAAGGTCCTTCCCAGGTTGGTCTGAATTTTCCTCGTATGTCTGGAACTCCCGGCCTCATCATCTTAAAGACCAAGTCCCCCTCCTTCAACGGGTGCTTTCGTACTTTCTTGCCAAATGACCGAGCCAGCCTCTTTTGATAAACTTGGTTGTGATAATAGGCTCTCAACCTATCTTCATCCAACAAATTCAACTGCAACAATCGCTGTTGTGCCCATTCTGTCTCCGGAATCTCGGCTTCCAGGACTACCCTTAATGATTTCAGCTCAATTTCAACCGGCAGGACTGCTTCAGTTCCATACACCAAAGAGAATGGTGTTGCCCCCGTAGAGGTTCTGACTGTTGTTCTATAGCCCCAAAGTGCGAAGGGTAGCTTTTCTGCCCAATCCTTGTAGTTTTGAACCATCTTGGCCAAAATTCTCTTCACATTCTTATTTGCCGCTTCAACTGCACCGTTTGCTTGAGGACGATAAGGAGAAGACTTATGATGTTGGATCCCATATTTCTGGAGCATCTGCTTAGTTTCTGCTAGGAATTGTACCCCATTATCAGACACTATGTGATGAGGGAGGCCATATCTGCATATCAAATTTCGCTCAATGAACTTAGCCATATCCCTTGCATCAACCTTCTTGAAAGACTCAGCTTCAACCCACTTAGTGAAGTAGTCAATGGCAACTATGATGAATCTATGCCCATTAGAAGCCGTAGGATGGATTTCGCCTATGATGTTTATTCCCCATGCTGCAAATGGCCATGGAGATGTTAAGTTATGTAACTCTGAAACTGGCACATGCCTCAAATTCGCATACTGTTGGCATAACTGGCATTGCTTCACAAATTTTGAACAATCTGTATCCATTGTGAGCCAATAAAACCCTTGGCGCATGATCTTCTTTGCTAAGGCTAAGCCATTCATGTGAGCTCCACAAACCCCGGCATGAACCTCTTCCATAAGTCTTTTAGCTTCTTTCTCTGCCAGACATCTTAACTGGATACCATCAGCTTGCCTTTTATACAAAGTGCCATTAACACTGATGAATTGAGTGGATAACTTCCTGATCATTCTTTGGTCCTTCTCAGTGGCTTCCTCTGGAAAGACTGATCTCTCTAAATAATTCTGAATGTCATAATACCATGGATTTCCATCAATGGCCTCAATGTCCATCACCTGTTCAGCTTCAAAGCAAGGTCTTTCCGAACTATAAATCAACACGGGTTTCATCGCAACTCCTGTTGGGTTATCCCACATAGACACTAATGTTGCTAGAGCATCAGCTAACTGATTTTCGTCTCTGGGGATGAAGTGGAAAGTGCAAATCTCGAACTGGCTGCTCAACGTTCTCAAGTGCTTTACATAAGGCAACAACCTTTCTTCCTTGACTGACCACTCCCTTCTGATTTGATGAATTACCAAGGAAGAATCTCCAAATACTTCTACGGTCTCTGCCCCCAGAGCGAGTAATACTTCCAATCCAAAGATGCAAGCTTCATATTCTGCTTCATTATTGGTAGCCTTATACCTCAGCTTCTTAGCCAATGGTAGTCTTTCACCATCTGGTGTCGTAAGAATAACTCCTACGCCTGCTCCCTTATTATTGACTGCTCCATCAAAGAATAATTGCCACCCTTGCACTGCTATGGCCGTAACATCTTCATCTGGGAAGTTGTATTCAAACTGATCTCCCTCAATAGGATGCTCGGCTAAGGATTCTGCTACCGCTCTTCCCTTAATGGTTTTCTTGGTTATGTACTCAATATCAAATTCCTGCAACAGCAGTAACCATCTTCCCATCTTCCCTAGTAGAGAGGGTGCTTCTTGGAGGTATCTGAGCGGATTATGTTTGGCAACCGTTTGTACCTTGAAGGAATGAAAGTAGTGCCGCAACTTCTTAGAAGCCCAGATAACTGCTAAACAAATCTTTTCTACCTCTACATATTTGGCTTCGCACGGCAGGAATTTCTTGCTAAGATAATAAACTGCAAACTCCACACCAAAATCGTCCTCTTGAGACATCATAGCACCCACTGAGTTATCTTCCACAGCCAGGTACAGGATTAGTGGCTTGGCACGGCGTGGTGGTCTTAGTACCGGAGGATTTAGCAGATAGTCCTTAATGGTGTCAAAGGCCAGTTGACAGTCATCGTTCCATATCATCGACTGATTCTTCCTAAGAAGCTTGAAAATAGGCTCACATACTGAAGTTAGCTTGGCAATAAACCGGCTGATGTACTGAAGCTTTCCTAGGAAACTTCTGACGTCCTTCTCCTTCTGGGGCACTGGCATCTCTCTTATGGCTTTGACTTTATCGGGATCTACCTCGATTCCCCTCTGGCTTACTACATGGCCTAACAACTTTCCTGATGTAACTCCAAAAATGCACTTCTTGGGATTGAGGCGCAAATCATACTTACTAATTCTTTGAAAGAACTTTTCTAAAGCCTCAAAGTGACCTTCCCTGGTAGCCGACTTAATCACCATGTCATCGACGTACACCTCCACTTCTTTGTGGATTAAGTCATTGAGAACCTTGGTCGCCATCCTCTGATAAGTCGCTCCTGCATTTTTCAACCCAAAAGGCATAACTCGGTAGGCATATGTCCCCCACTCGGTGATAAAGGCTGTCTTGATTCGGTCCACTATCTTGTTAAGAATTTGATTGTACCCTGCGTATCCATCCACAAAGCTATACATCATGCAAGCAGCAGCGCTATCTACTAGCACATCAATATGGGGAAGAGGGAAATCATCTTTCGGACAGGCCTTGTTCAGGTCTCGATAGTCAACGCATACTCGAACCTTACCGTCCTTCTTAGCTACAGGAACCACATTAGCTAACCATGTTGGGTATTGAACCTCTATCAGGAACTTAGCGTCAATCTGCTTATGGATCTCCTCTTTCACTTTCTGTGCCCACTCTGGCCTAAGCCTCCGAAACTTTTGCTTGACTGGTTTAAACTCTGGGTAAGTTGGGATGGCATGTTCGGCAACATCTTGATCTATTCCCGGCATATCCTCATAGGTCCAGGCAAAGACTTTTTCATATTTTTTAATATTCTCTCAAATTTTATTCTCTCTTCAGGAGTTATGTCTGATGCTAGCAAAATTTCCTTTGGATTTTCCAAAGTTCCGAGATTAAATGTGGTTGTGCCAGTTGAATTGATATCAAAAATGAATGCATCATGCTTATGATCATGCGAAATGAAATCATCAGAAACATCACACAAGTAAGCAAAGTTATTCATCTCATTAACATAATCAGAAACATTAACATTGTCCTCAAAGAGTTCTGGTATAAAAAGAGAATCTAAATGATTATCAACTTCAGTCGACGCCGATGCTGCAGCTGACTGTGCTTTGGCTTCCTGATTTGGTGAAATCTTGAGATCTTCAATCTTCGGCTCTGGTTCCACTATCTTTTCCTTCCCTTTGCTCAGGATCGGTGATCTGTTTGTTGTCAATTAGATCTTGGACCCGATGTCTTAGTGTTATACAATCGTCCGTCAAATGCCCGGTATGTTGGTGGAATGCGCAGTATTCATTCTCTTTGTGCCCTGGCTGTCCTTGGGTCTTGGCCGGCCTAGGTGATAGGGGCCGCAGTTTTCCTTCTTTTATTAGCCTCTTCAGTACCCATGATAAAGGCCTACCCAAGTTGGAGAAATACCTCTGATTTACCCCGGTTGCAGACACCTCGGCAGTCTTCCCAACTCTGTTACCACTGCTGGAACTTGCTGGCTTGGCTGTCCCTTGATTGCTGTATCCCTTCCTGGCATAGGACTCGCTGTTTGCCCTCTTGGCTAAATATTCTCCCTCTGCTTCTATGGCGATATCCTTCAGGGATTCCCAGTCTTTCAGTCCCTTCATTTTCAATCCATCTCTCAAGTAGGGGCTGGCATTTCGAATGAACAGCCGGATCCGATCAGAAGTGTCCGGTTTGCGTTTCATCTCCATAACCCGGTTTCTCCACCGAGTAAGGTACTCGTGGAAGGACTCCCCAGTCTTCTGTTGTAGCAACTCGAGATCTTTCAAAGTGACCTCCATCCGGGTACTGCAATCGTACTGCTTAAGGAACTCTTCGGTTAGCAAGTCCCAATCCTCCTTGGACCTCCTCTCAAGCCCATGGTACCAATCAATAGCAGCTCCTGTGAGACTCAAGCAAAAATATTCTATCTTTTGCTTTCTTGTTAAGGACGTTCCCTTCATGACCAGCGAGTATTGCTTGATGTGCGCGGCAGGATCAGAGGTGCCATCAAATTTGGGAATATCCGGCATCTTAAAATTCTGGGGAATCAGGTCATCCCCATCTAGCTCTCGGTCTTCCGGGTTCATTCCTTTTCCCACGGTCATCATCCTTGCCATGGCCTCAAACCTCTCTTCCATTTTCCTCCACATTGCCTCATCCAGTTTTGGTGACTTATCTTTAGCTACTGTATGCTCCTCTAGCTCATCTCCCTCAAACTCAGCTTCAGACCTGGGGCCCTCTCTGCGCTCAATAGGTGCAGGCACTCTTTGTTCAACAATAGGTGGGTCAACCACTGGTTGGTTAACTGCAGCAGGACGCTCTTCTCTTACAACCCCTTGTTCAGCTGGTACTCGGATAGGGGCAGCAGCAGCTTGTTGCCCAGCTATTGTGGTGGCAAGATTGCCCATCATTGCAATCATGCGGGCTTCAAATTCCTCCATTCTCTTTCCTACCTCCTCAGCAATTATTGCCCGGGTTGCATCAGACTCATTAGATGGATTAGCCATGCTTACTTCTAGTGATGATTCGAGAGAAAACCCCACACTATTTTCTGAGATGGAATCTGAACTCTGATCCAACACTAACTCTGTTAACCCCAAAAGCGGCGTCCTTCTTAACCGTCCGTCGGGACCTCTAGACCACCCAGGAGAATCTATGATGGCTGAAATGCAAAAATTGTTAAGATGGTGCATGATTAAAATGCAATGCATGCTCGTGCTGATGCAACACAGACAAACACATGCAAGCAAATAGATCCTTCCAACCTTATATCTCCCACACACGTGGTAGTGCGGTCTCTTTCCTAGGTGGGCTTGATCCATGGATTAACGTGGAACCCAATGGACACGTATGGTGTGCGGTGAAAAACCGACAGCATAACACTCCTATACTAATGTACAAGCGGATGGATAGTGATCGTCATGTATTTAGACGTTCCACAAATTTCGACATGGCCCTACCGGGGCATGGAAGCCTTTGGCTAGGTTACCAAGCGAGACATCTGGACTCGCCCAATACATGAGGATCCATACAGCAAGCATGGAATTAGGGTTCATATCACCTATGGAAAGTAGCTATGGCCATTATATGAGCTTTGGACAAGGGAGATGTTACTTTAAGGCTACCCAAGCATGATTCCTGCCGACAGGTCTATCTCATCACGAGCATAGCGACCGATCGGGTCATCATTTTGATATACCATTAAGGTACGTGGCTTGGGCTGGTGATTATCCTTAACACTTCCCCAAATTGAGTGAAAATGAGGAGGTGCTTCAGGAACGCACCGGGGCTAAAAGAGGGACCAAACTAGCGTATTCTAAGGCTCTAATGAGATGCAATGCAGTTTTGAAAGAAGATGAAATTTTTAAATTAAAACTCAATTATGATTTTTAATCAAGGTACTTTCGAATCGAAGTCTCGAGTATGTCCCCAGTGGAGTCGCCACTGTG
Organism: Excoecaria cochinchinensis; assembly: GCA_947683425.1. NCBI lineage: Eukaryota > Viridiplantae > Streptophyta > Magnoliopsida > Malpighiales > Euphorbiaceae > Excoecaria > Excoecaria cochinchinensis. The sequence goes on along the minus strand of CANTUQ010000021.1, from coordinate 613,654 downwards.
ACGCGCGCCGGATCCCGAGCGCCGCCCTTTCGACCGCCCGCACGTGGGCGATCGGGGCATTTACGGGTCCGTCAACAGCTTGCGATAAATCGCAAGTGCGTCTATGTTGAGCAACACGGAGGTTTCATGGAGTCGCCACCCAATAGAACATTGGGAAAGTTTCTCTCGCCTCGGAGAGCCTAAGACTTGCGCATTTTATCCATATTGAGCCATGAGGCCTAGGATTAACGTCTAAGTCTCGTGACACAAGAGGTGTCTTGAAGGATAACCTCTAGCCTCTTGAGCCCAAAGACCAGAGCAGGTTCGGGACTTCTCATTTATTTATACCTTGATTAATATTATAATTAAGTTTTGAATTTATTGTTTCATCAACTTTCCACACAATGCAATTTAAAATTAAAGGCGCAATCATTCATATCAAAAGCGGTAAATGTAAGTAAAATCCAAAATAAAGCATTTAAAAATGAATTACAATAACACTAGGAGCGGAATACAACTCCCATTTATAAAAGTGAAATACATGCATCAAACGGGTTATTCATTAATAGTGAGAACATTGGTCCTCGCATGCATATTTATTATGAAACAATTTTGAGGTGATGATTTATTTGGGTATGAAAAACTAGGACATTGGTCCCCTTTTATTTAGAAAAAATGTCAAGTTAATTAATAGAAACGTTTTTGTGATTTTCTTTTTAGCGTGCCTAAATAAAGAATTTTACAAGAAAATTATATGGCAAAATTAAATAAAATATTACAAACCAAACGAGCCTTTTTGGACCTTCCGATGTGCTCGCAAAAACGCCCAAGCGAAAAATGAGTTTAGACATAAAATCAAAATACAAATAAAATAATGTTAGTGATTAAATCAATTAATTCAATTAAATATACAAAACAATGAATAACAAAATAAAATAAAATGATAAGATGATAATGGAATCAAAAATATTAACGAACCAAAATAAAATGAGAAACATGCATTATATGTGATAAATGATTAAATGATGTGATGAAAATAAAATAAAACATGTTAATTAATTAGTACATGAAAATATACACATGATGAAAATAATGATGATAAGTGAAAAATAATGAATGAATAAATAAACAAATGATAATAAAATCATGTAACAATGATAAAAATTAGTAAATAAAGGAATGATGAAAACAATAATGATATATAACAAGGTTAATTGATGTGTTCATAATTAATACAAACTATTTACATGGCAAAAAGATTAGTTTAAATTAATTAATTATTTGCATGTTAAAAACAATGAGGAATCAAAATAAATTATTTACATGTTAGGAATTAAAAAGACAATATTCACATGAATAAAAATCAAATCATATATAAACAATTAAATATAACAAATATAAGATCAATACAACAAAAGAATAGATGAAAACAATAAATAAATCAATAAAAACAATAAAATAGATATGAATAAATTAAATAAAAATAAAATAAAATAGAAATAGAGCCAAGAATATTTACCCTCAGAGTATTGGATTTGATGAAAGAAAAGTGATGATTTTCCGGAAGATTGCTTGAAAGAATAAAATTAGCAATTAAATTAATTCTCTTTGTTTATGGAGAAAAACAAAGGAATTGATTTGTATGCTTGAGATTAAAAAGAAATTGATGTCAAAATGATGATTAATTTCTTGTGTTTATGGAGCAAAAACAAAGAAATTAATTGGAATAATTAACAATTGAAAATTAATCTTTCAATTTCAATTAAACCTTATTAATTAAAAAGAGAAAATCTGAAATTTTGAAGAGAAAATAGAAGAGAGGAATTCTGGAAAATTAGGTCTCAAAAATGTGGAGGCTCCTCCTTTTGATTTTTCATCCTAAACTATTTAAAAGATAGAAAATGTTGCCCTAATTTAATTAAGGAAAACAAACCTAATTTTATTCAAATTCCTTTATTTTTGGGGATAAAATCAAGTTTTATTAATTAATAATCTATAAAAAATATTTTGGAATTTTATTTGAAGTCAAAAACCCTTAATTTTGGGATAAAAACGGATTTTTGGGTGAAAAAATCGGAAAAAAGCTGGAAAAAAGGAAAATAGGGTAACAGACCCTATACCGACGACCAGGAGGCCGTCGCCATAGAAGGCGCCGCCCGTCGCTATAGAGCGACGGGCACTCACGCGGCGACCAGGCGGGATTCGCGCGCGATCCGCGCGCTGGCGCTCGCGCACGAGCGCCCCGTGCGGCGCTCAGCGTGCGCGATGCTGCGCGCGCCTTTAGCGACGCGCAGCATCGGCGACGCTGAGCGTCGCCTTTTGCGCTCGCTGCGCGATGGGCGCCTGGGCGCCTGCGCGCTGGGCGCCCAGGCGCCTGCGAGCTGGGCGCCAGCGCGCCTGCGCGCTGCCGCAGGCGCGCTGCCGCGCCCGACACTCGCGGTCCGAAATTTTTTTATTTTTTTTTATTTTTTTTTAAATTTTAAATTGACTAAAAAAACCATAATTTTAAGCCCCCATTTTTCAAAATTAATTTTTTTAAATATTTTTTTATTATTTTTTAATTTTTCACTCTAAAATGCAAATTTGACGAGAAATCCATCACTTTTAACCTTTTAAGCCTGTGAAGGCAATTATCATCATTGGGTAACTTCGATCTAGGCTGACTCAGGACCCGGTGTCTACACTAGGTAACCAAGCAAGACATTTGGACTTACTCAATTCATAAGGATTCATACAGCAAGCACGGTATTATGGCTCATATCACCTAGGGGAAGTATCTACGGCCATTACATGAGTTTTAGTCAAGGGTGGTGTTACTTTAGGTCTACCCAAGCATGGTCCCTGCCAACGGGTCTAACTCGTCATGAGCGTAACGACCGATCGGGTCTCCATTTTATATACCAAATAGTACGAGGCTTGGGCTAGTGATTATCCTTAACACTTTCCTACATTGAGTGAACGCAGGGTTGTGCTTCGGGAATGCACCGAGGTTTAGAAAGGATCAATCTAGCATAGCCTAAGGCTCTAATGGGATGTAAATGCAAATTTGAAAGAAAGCGAATTTATAAACTAAAATTTAATCATAAATTTTAATCAAGGTATATTCAAATCAAAGTCTCAGACCAGAGTCCCCAGCGGAGTCGCCACTATAGCGCGCGTCGGAAACCTGGAGGCGCCCATCGACCAGCCCGCTTGAGGGCGATCGGGCAAGTGACGGTCCGTTGATAACTTATAAGGTATTTACAAGTGCGTCTATTTTGGGCAATAAGGAGGTTTCATGGAGTCGCCACCCAACAAAACATTGGGAGAGTTCATCTCGCCTCAGTGAGCCTAAGACGGCGCTTTTATCCATCTTTGGCAAACCAAAGGGGTCTTAGAGGTGAACACCCCAATAGAACATTGGGAATGACCCTCTAACCCTATGGAGCCTAGGATTGTTAATTGAGTCTTTTGGTGGGACACAAGAGGTGTCTTGGAGGTTCCAATGAGTGATCGGATACCTCTCGCCTCATTGAGCCTAAAGACCAGAGCTGGGTTCGAGACTTCTCATCTATTTCTACCTTGATTAATTTTACGATTAGATTTTGAATTTATTAATTCGCTCTCTCTCCACACGATGCAATTCAATTAAAAAGCGCACTTATTCACGTTAAAAGCGTAATAAATAAAATAATATATAACAATAATGGCTATAAAATAGATTACAATAACACTAGGAGCGGAATACAACTCCCATTTATAAAAGTGCGATGCATACATAAAAAAAACGGGGAATTCAATTATTTTGAGGGCTTTGGTCCTCGCATGCATTTATTATAAAAGAAACTAGTTTTTATCGTGATGTTTTTATTGGATGGAAAATAGGACATTGGATCCTTGAGTTTGTAAAAAATCCCAATTTTATTTACTATAAAATATTTATCCGCTTTTATTTAACGCGGAATAAAACGATTCATTGTGAGCACAAAATAATCAATAAAAAATGAATAAGTAAATTATTAAATAAGCAAATAAATAAATAAATAAACAAACAAATAAATAAATAAATAAAGGATAAAGAGGTAAACCAAATGGAGTCTCCCAGGGCAAAACTCCTCTTAAGCTCCAAATCATCCCAAAGACATAAAAATAATCTCACAAAATAATCAATAATGTTAATATAACAAAACAAAATATTAATAAATATTAATTAAAATAAAGGTTAAAATTCAGAACTAAAATAATAAGAATAAAACTATTGATAAAAGGCAGAAGAGAAAAGATTTAGAGATAAAAGAAATAAATAATAGAAAGAAAATGAGGAAAAGGCTTTGAAAATTGCAAACAGAACCCAGGGACAGGCACTAACGAATGATAGACGGGCGTCACTGGAAGCGACCGATGGATTTGCATGCTGTCGTTCATCCGAGAGACGGGCATATCCTGGGATGACCGGCGGGCAATAACGCATCACATACGCGCCGTCGCTCAAACGAGCGACGAGCGTCGGTGGCCTTATAACCCGTCGGTCACTTCTGTTCTTCCAAAAAACAGTAAAAACTAAATTTTCTCAAAAAAAATAAATTTTCAACACAAAAATCCAAAAAACGTAAAATAATTAAAATAAACTAAATGAAACATGTGTCCAGAATATTTACCCTCGGATTTTACCTTTTGGAAGGATTTCTTGAAGATCTGGACCCCGCACGCCTCACGAAAAAATGAGTAAAAACCAAGAAATAAAGTTTAGATTTTTGTTTTCTCGATTTTCACGAAAATGGACGAATGTTGGGATCAAATTTAGCGAAAACTAATCGATTTTAGCTCCCTTGAATTAATTTGATTCACCAAACCAAATTGAATGAAAAGAGAAATTTTATGGGATCAACAGAGTACTGGAAAATGGTTTTTTAGGTAGGAAAATAGCTAAATTCGTCCCACTAGCCAACCCCAAAAACGGGTGAAAATAGCTTTTTATAGGTTTTGAATTACCGACGACCATCGGAATCATACCGACGGGCGTCGGTTGAATCATATTTCCTGTTGGAAACAGGATTCAACCGACGGACGTCTGAAGTCCACATACGGGCGTCGGTTAAATCCATTTTCCTATAGGAAATCGGATTCTACCGGCGGGCGTCGGAGGACCACGGACGGACATCGGGGCTCTCCATCGAGTGACGGGCATACCGTGATCGACGGGCTGGCCGCTGGTGGAGGTAAACTTCCTTTTTTTACCCTAAAACTCCCAATTCTCTTTTTCTCTTTGCCGTGAATAAAGAAAACATATTTCTCGTCAATCTAGAGGGCCAAAATCCCCGAATCTCAACCGTTCATTCAGACTCGGGCATCGATTTCTTCATCGGGTAATCTCTGATCTGGACTACCTCGGGACACGATGTTTATAATACCAACAATATTTCTTAACACATGGATACCCAAAGGTATCAAAATCAATCTTTTCTTTTTGTTTTGAAAATAATTTCACATGGGATCTTAAACAAGATTCAAGATAGAAGGATCACGAAGATTCGATCGGGGGACCGGATCAGGGTCCAAATCACCGAAGGCTGCAGCTACAAAAACTCTATTAGGCATGCCTAACTAACCACTAGTTTGACTCTTGCAGGCCATGCATAAAACATTCCAATATCTAAACATAACATTCATTACAATTTGATGAAGCAAAGATAATTACAATTAAATGTCCATTAATAACTGAGGAAACACTAAATAAAGATTAAAAACCATAAATAAGTTGAAAAGGAACAAACAGGACAAAAGTTCAAAACTTTAGAAATTTCAAAACATAAGCCATTTACATGGCGGTATGAACAATCCTTACTGCCGTGTAGGGTAGGAAAAAGAAAATGTCACGAGATGTGCAAGCCTTCACGACTCGTGAAGGATCTGCACGAGTCATGCAAGCCTTCACGACTCGTGAAGGAGCTACCAACTTGTGAAGGAGATGCCTTCACGACTCATGCAAGCCTTCACAACTCGTGAAGGAGCCCAAGAACAAGCCGCTAGGAAGTCTAGAGAGCAATCGCACGGCTGTGAGGGAGATCCTTACTGCCGTGTTGCTCGACAGACTAACAAAACATCAATCCATAATGTGTTTACACGGTGGTATGAAAATCCCTACCCCCGTGTAAAACAACAAAAACTCAGAAACATGCCAAAAATCATCAAACCCACAATGAAATCATGCTTATCATGGCAACTGAATTTGACTCAACAATCCATCAAAAATACAAAAGTCATGAAAATGCATAAAAAGGGTCCCAAACCTCAAACTCCTAAGCTCTAATCAAGGGGCTCCACTTCCACTTGCTAAATCCTTGCCCTTAGGCTCTCTAAGAGGAATCTCTTAGCAATAACACCCAAAAAAATTACAAAATTCAAAACCCTAACCCAAAAATGCATATTAACCAATCTAAAGAAAGGAAGAAGATGATAAAGAAGGAGAACTAGTTACAAACTTACCAAACCAGCTTATGGTTACAAAAATTCCACAAAAATTGCAGCAAAAGGGAAAGATCACAAGGAGACAAGAAGAAAGGGAGAAGATAAAGAACGGGTTGAGGAAAAAGAAGAAACGGGGAGAAAGGAAATAGAATAGATGTCTTCCCTCTTCTCTCTCCACTATAAATATCTCTCCCACATGCCACCTGGCGCACTCTCAAAGGTGGACATTACTAGCACACACCCAACTACCTTCCTCCTTCATACACTCACTCACACCCCAAACAAAACCCCAAATTACATAATAATAACTAGATTAAAATAATAACATATAATCAATATAACATATGCCAAAAGTATTCATGCAAAATCACACACCACAAGGCTCAAACTACTAGGGTGGGAACGGGGTGTTACAATACTCCCCTCCTTAATAGAATTTCATCCTCGAAATTCTCACTTGATCCAAATAACTGAGGATGCTGAGCTCTCATAACCTCTTCCAGTTCCCACGTTACTTCTTCAATCCCATGATGCTTTAAAGTACCTTAACTAAAGGAATTTGCTTTCTTCAGAGTCGTCCGATTTCTCTAGCAAAAATTTCCTTCGGTTCCTCAACAAATGAAAAATTTGGCTAAACTCGAATATCTTGCACTGCTAATACATGAGACGGATCTGATCGATAGCAGTAGAACATGGACACTGTGACGCACGTCGGACCCCATGGCCGCCCCTCTGACCGCCCGCTTGAGGGCGATCAGGCATTTGAAGGATCCGTTGGCAACTTGCAATGAATTGCGACTGCATCTATTTTGGGCAACAAGGAGGTTTCATGGAGTTGCCACCCAATAGAACTTTGGGAAAGTTTCTCTCGCCTCGGAGAGCCTAAGACTGCGCTTATTATCCATTTTAGGCCAACCAAAGGGGTCTTGGAGGGTAAACCTCTCTCCCAAAGGAGCCTAGAATTAACGTCTAAGTCTCGTGACACAAGAGGTGTCTTGGAGGTCTTAGTTCCAACGAGTGATCGAATAGACCTCTCGCATCTTTGAGCCCAAAGACCAGAGCTAGGTTCGAGACTTCTCATCTATTTCTACCTCGATCATTTTATGATTAAATTTTGAACTCACTAATTCGCTCTCTCTCCACACAATGCAATTTAATTAAAAGCGCATTTTATTCACGTATTAAAGCGATAGATAAATAAAGGAATATTAAATTAAAAAAATACAATAACACTAGGAGCGGAATACAACTCCCATTTATAAATGTGCAATACATACATAAGACGGGAGATTATTTATTTTGAGGACTTTGGTCCTCGCATGCATTTATTATAAAAATGATGTTTTTATTGTGGAAATTTTTCATTGAATGAAAAATAGGACATTGTGTCCTTAATTTTATGAAAATCTCCCTTTATTAAATATAAAACATTCATCAATTTTTATATTTATCGTGATACAAAAAGGTACATTCATCTACATAAAATAATTAATAAATAAACAAATGAGTGAAATAACTAAGAAGGTTAGAAAATTAAACCGGACGGAATCCTCCGAGCATGGTAGATCGCCCCTCGAGCTCAAAACAGTCCAAGAAAATCATATATGCTCACAAAAGGTTAATGGGTGTTAATATACAAAAAGCGCAATATAAATAAAGCTCTAAGACTTGAGAGAGATAGAAAAAGGAAAAGAAAAGGGGGTTTGAAAATATGGAGACAGAATCCAAGGACGGCCATTGCCGAATGACCGACGGGCGTCAGTTAAGGTGACCAACGTGTCCCGTCGCTCACTCGAGAGAGGGCGTCTGTGGGAGGGGTGACCGATGGGCGTCGGTGAGATAGATTACCCGTCGGTGACCGCTGTCTCTGAAAACGACAGCGAAACTATTTTTTCAAAGCAAAAAAAATAGATTTTTACCACAAAAATAAGATGAAAAGGATCAAAATAAAGAAAAATAAAAGCAAAAAATGCGAAAAAAAAGCAAGAATAAGAATAAAGATGAAATAATACGGAGAAGAAGTCCGGAATATTTACCCTCAAATAATATTTTGGTTGGATTTTTTGTGTCAATTAAAGTCCCGTACGCTCCACGAGAAGACAAAATGAAAGGTCAAGAATGAGGAAAATAGACTATTTCCTTCTTGATCCTTCAAAAGACTGGATTTTGCAATCAAAGCCTTAGGAAAACTAATTAGATTTAGCTCCTTTTTAATGGTTTGATTCTTAAACTAAAAGAGATTTCTTAAGGTTTGTGTTTTTTGGAAGAGAGAGAAACAAGTGTTAATTTTGACAGAGTTTCCCCCTTTAGAAATTTTTTCAACCCCTTCCTAGGTGGGAAACGAAAGCTTTTATAGGCCAGGGGTGACCGACGGGCGTCGGCTCCACCGATGAGCGTCTGTTCAATCCTACTAACACAAGGTTTCAACCGATGGGCCTGCAACTCTTACCGACGGGCGTCGGAGAGGTTGCATGTTCCGGGAAATCAGGTTGCGTGCTCCGGAAAATCAGGTCCCTCCGACGAGCGTCGAAAAATCACATAGGCCATCGGTGACCCGCAAAGAGCAATGGTCTTGCCTTTGACAGACGGGCAGACCGCCGATGGAGAAAAATACACCTTTTGACCAAAAAAAGAAATCCCCGTTTCCTCCCTCTTTCCTACGGAGACTGAAAGAACACATTTCTCGTGAAGCAGGGGACCAAAACCTCCGAATCTCAACCGTTTGTATGGACTCGGACGTTTGATTCCTCATCGGGTAATCTCTAATCCAGACCGTCTCAGGATACCGTGCTTATAGTTGCCCTCAATTTTGGGGAGACTAGTGCACAGGTGCCTAGAGAGCCAAAATTCAAAGAAGGAAGAGAGAGAATTACATACCTGGGGATGCCGGACCTTACCTTGTTGGCGCTGGTACATGTGCCCTTACCGGTCTCATCTCTACCTATTTCTGCTGGCCTCGTCTCGTCTCGCGCAGCTCTGATGAGATGTAGTACTCTCTGACTACAAATCTCCATTGCGAGATGTGATATTCTCTTACTGCAGTCTCGTCGCGATGTGCTCTATCGCTAGCCCCCTGCTAACCTCATCCCGGTCCGCATGGTGGCTATGAGGTGCAGTACTCTCTGACTACAACCTCGATCTGTTAGCCTCGTCCCGGCCTGATTGCCCTCGGCATAACATGAATGAAGAGGTTTGCCTTTCTTGGCAGTTTCTGATAAGGTTATGCTAAACCCATCTCTCGGATCATCTCAGGATTGAAGGGATTTGGAATATTATTGAAAATAACCTGATGCTCCGAAGAGACTGAGAAAGCCTCTTAAATATAATGCTCCAAAGAGACCGAGAATGCCTTAAAGAGGTCTTAAAGATAATGCTCCAAAGAGACCGAGAATGCCTTAAAAAAGTCTTAAAACTAATGCTCTAAAGAGACTGAGAATGCTTTAAAAAGGTCTTAAAGATAATGCTCCAAAGAGACCGAGAATGCCTTAAAAAGGTCTTAAAAATAATGCTCCAAAGAGACTGAGAATGCCTTAAAAAGGTCTTAAAGATAATGCTCCAAAGAGACTGAGAATGTCACACCCCGTTTGCCCCCTAGTAGAATGAGCCATGTTTGTACATGTGCATTGTGTGAGTTTTGGCATGTATTGAGGGTATTTTGGGTAGAAATGTATAATTTAAGAGTTCTGCTATCATGTGGGTGCATGTGTTGTGTTAGGGTGTGAATTAGTTGGGTTGCACTTGGGTGTGGTTACTCATATGTTTGTAGGGTGTGTTTGTGGGGCTGTGCTAGAGTGTTTGTGTTCACACATTTGTAGCGTATGCATTAGTTGGGAGTGTCTTGTGTATATGTGATGCATGTTTTTTGGGTGTGAGTGATCAAATCCCACCAATGGGGAAGTGACATTTGTCTAGGGTTAAGGAAAAAGAAAAAGAAAAAGAGAAGAGAAGAGAAGGGGGGCGGTGGCTGTCTCCATCTCCCGTTCTTCTTCCCCCTCACTCTCTTCTTCTTCCTTTTCTCTTCCTCTAAGAACCCTAGCTTGGAATCAAGGCTTAGTTGGTGGGGATTGATCATCCTTTAGCATTTTTGAGGTAAATCCATTGCATTTGTCCTTCTTTTCTTCATTTAGTTCTTCATCTTCTCTTCTTTTTCTACTTTCTGGTTTCGGGTTTGAAGTGTGGGTTTTGTGTTTGTGTGTTTTGTTGATTTGATGCTTAGTTGAGCCTCCCCGTGAGCCTAAGGGCAAGGAGAAGGCAGGATCTAGTGGAACTAAGCATTAGGAGCAAAGGATTTCAAGGTTTGGGAAATTTGTTGTTTTGTATGTAAATGTGTTTATGCATGTGTTCTTGGTGATTCCCGGAATTGGGTTGTGATATGTTCTTGATAAGGCATGTATGTTATGGGTTTGTGTTTGGGTAAAGTAATTTTGCATGAGCATGGGTTTATTGTAGTGATTTTGTGGATTGATGTAGTTTTGCTGCAAATTTGGGGGTATTGGAAATTATTGGTATTGTGAGTTTGAATTGATGTTTGGTGTCAAATTAATTGTTGATAAATGTTATATTGTGGCTATTGATGTTGATGGGTGGCTGGATTTGAGGTAAGAGACCATTTGAGTGTGAATTGTGTGTTGTTGGTGTGTTTTGGAAGAGGAAGAAATCTGCAGATTTTGCAGATCCCGACTCTATCGCGAGCGCGATAGAGACCGGTGATCTTGGCTTGTGCTGTCGCGAGCTCGCGATAGCAAAAGTTGATGTGCTCTCTGTCGTGAGTGCGACGGAGCGGAATGCTGGGCTGTGCCGTCGCGAGCACGTGATCTATCGCGAGCCTGCGATGGCAAAATATTAGTCTCTGTCGCGATCGCGACATAGTTGCCAGTGCGACAGAGTCCGGCTGTTCCCTCCTCCCCGCGATCGCAAAGCCCGTCGCTCGCGTACTGCGAAGAGACTATGGTCTCTGTCGCGAGCGCGACAGACATCGCGAGCGCGACAATCTTGTTATGCTGAATGAGTTTCCTTTGGCTTGTGTGTGTGGTTTTGAACTCCTGTTTCCTTAAGTGACCATAAGCCTTATATCTGTTAACTTATGAATTATATGAATATGTCTTTATGTATGCAAATATATACATATGTAATTGGGAATGTTATTGAATGAATTGAATGGATTATGCATAGCCTGCAAGAGTCAGTCTAGTGGATAGTTAGGCATGCCTAATAGAGTCTCTTAGCTGCAGCCCTTTGTTCAGTTTGGACCCCGATCAGGTCCCCGCCTGGTTCCTCGCGAACCCCTTTGTGTTCGGATCTTGTTTAAGGTCCCTTTTGAAAATGTTTTGTGGAAATTAAAAGTAAAAATTGGTTTCTCGATTCGTACCCGTAAGGTACTATTTGTAATCGGCTCGTACCTGTAAAGTACTGTTTGTTCACTCGTTATCCACTACTTTGAGTCAGCAGGCGCTTTATCATTTTGAATTGCTTTGATATGTATGAGATTATCTTATCCGATTATGTTATTTATGAGATGTTATGAAGGCAGTGGTACTTTATCAAAGGTATGACTTTATATGTTTACATGTTCATATGTTCATACTTTTGTTAATGCGTATTTCTGATTATGCCATCTGTATGTGTATTACCTTGATGACCATTGTGAATGGTTGTCCTTTGCTATATGTGTGTTTCCCCACTAAGCGTTTATCGCTTAGCACGGTGTGTTTACCCTTGCAGGTGCGGAGGGAGTTTGCTTGGGAGAGTCGCAGCCATCGGAGTCAACACAGCTGGGTCTTTAGTGTAGGGCCTAATTTTGTATCTCGATGATTCTTTTTGTATAGAACTCTCTTACTTCAGTTTTGTAATAGCTTCCGCATATTTATATGTATAATTTTGGTTATGTAATTATCTTTTGTATCTTTAGGTTGATCAAACAGTAATGTAATGATTTTCGTTATATTAATGCATGATCAGCTTACTTCTTGAATGGTTTTGTAAAATTTTAAATTACCCTGTATTTCGGTATGTATGTTTATGTATGTATATTTTGTATCTGTGTGGTGGCACCTCTACTCATACGGCATCTCACTCTTTATCGGATGGGATCGCCTAAGTACGGGGAAGGGGTGTTACAGAGAATGCCTTAAAAAGGTCTTAAAGATAATGCTCCAAAGAGACTGAGAATGCCTTAAAGAGGTCTTAAAAATAATGCTCCAAAGAGACTTTAATGTCGAGCCTCCAGAGAGAAAATTATTATTTGAGCCTCCTCAGAGAAAAAAAAATTATTTGAGCCTCCTTAGAGAAAAATTATTATTTGAGGTTTTGGTTGCTTGCCCTCAAGCAGATTTTTCTGTTTTTGTTTTTGTTTTGGGATTTTCTTTCTTGGAATTTTTACACTTCGGATGCATTCGAATTTTTACAGTATGTTGGATTTTCAAGGCCTTGAAAATGTCTTCTTCTTTTTGTTTTGCTATTTTGCTTTATTGGTCTTTGTTGTTGCTCGAGAATTTATTTTTGCTTGAGATTTGGTACATTTGAATTTGAATTTTGTACACTTATTGTGTGATGTGTGTGAGCATATGTCTTGTGATAGAGAGACTTACCTGGCTACCCTCGGCATAGCGTGCATGAATAGGCTTACTCTTTTCTTGATAGTGCCTGACAATGTTGAGCTAAACCCATCTCTTGGATCACCTTGGATTGAAGGGATTTGGAACAGTTTTTTTGAAAATAACTTAATGCTCCGAAGAGACTGAGAACGTCTAGGAAAAGATTTGAAATGCCTTAAGAAAATGACTTAAAGATAATGCTCCGAAGAGGCTAGTAATGCCCTAACAAAAGGACCTAAAGAAAATGCTCCGAAGAGACTGAGAATGCATTAGAAAATGTCTTAAAAATAATCCCTTCATGGGCTTACATGATTTCGACTTGCGCGGGCTTCATCTTGAATTCATCTTGCCAAAGTTGTCCATTGGTTCGGCCTTTTCCCTGTAAAGTTATTAGCACAAAAGTATGTACAAAAGATCGTGTGTGCATACTGTGTATGAAATGTACACATAAAGCTATATACACGAGATATGAGCAAAGGATTAATGTACAAGAATTGTGTGTGCATATCCATATGTATAAAGGATTGAATGCACGTGAGATGCATATGATATGCAAAAAATGAATAGACCACATCCCAGGTGGTTAAGAGATTCGTTGAGGGTACTACTCGGCTGCTCACATTGTTTGATGCTCCCAAGGATCTAAAAAAGCATTGCCTTGACTTTACGGACTCTGACCCCTAATCTTTTCAAAGAGAACTGCCTCGTGCGCATTTTTGCCCCCCCGGTCAATGAGCATTTTGCCTCCAGCACTATGAATCGAGTTCTGCATTATACGGCACCTATCTAAAGGGAAGTCATTTCGAGTAATGCTGCCTTATTGCTCCAGGCATCAAAAGTCATTACTTTAAAGGTAGTACGTCCCTTGTGGATTTTCACACTAGCTTTTCTTAGCGGGAAATGCGTCCATTTGTAGATTTTCACATAACCCTATGCCTAACTTTTGCCTAGAATGGAACCAACCCACTCCAGCGGCTTTTTCTTCATTTTCTTTTGAAGGACAGACTGCCTGTTTCCAGGTTTTCACCCTACCTTTTTGCCTAACTTTTGCTTAGAGAGCCAGTCACGGTTTTCATCTCTAACGGCCTTCTTCTTCTTCTTCTTCTTCTTTTTTTTTGAGGGGTAGGAGGAGGATTTGTCACATGAAAGATCATTATTGTTGCTTTGATAATTGTTCCAGCGTATGTCCTTATGCCTGCAATAGGTTTCTCTTAACCATCTAATTGCATGTTTATGCCTAGCTTATGCATGCATTTCTATCTATAGGCACCATATAGCAATAAGAATGACCATGACTAGACATGTGATACAAAAGCACTAGTTTTACTTAGTTTCAATGAGTAACAACTTAGGTGCACCCAATCTCCTGTTATCAATCAGCCCTCTCGGGTTTTCTTGATTGAATATTTTCTCTCAAGCCTCTAATTTTTGCCCAGGATGCCTTTTTTCTGTTTTCACCCTGACAAGGCACCCAATTTTAGCAAGGCTGCCTTTTTTCGGTTTTCAACCTGTGGGGCTTTTATTCTCTTCTTTTGATTTTTAGCCCTTAACCCTGGACCTCTTGAGTCTGTCAACATTGATCGGTTCTGTCCGTTACTGCTCTCTTGGATAACAATCTCTGGAAGACAAAGGGACCTTCTCACACTGACCCAAATTTACCTCGTATGTTCGGGATACCTAGTCTCATTTGCTTGACAATTGAATCTCCCTCCTTCATCGGATGCTTTCTGGCCGTCTTTCCAAATGATCAAGCAAAATGTTTCTGATGGATCTGATCGTGGGGATAATCCCATGACTTGTCCTTGTCTGACTTGTGCAATTGTTGCTATCGTTGTTGTGCTCTATCGGCTTCCAAAATTTAGCCATGACTGTCCTTAAAGATTTGAGCTTTACATCTATCGGCCATACTGCTTCTGCCCCCTATGTCGAGGAATAATAGATGACTCTTGTAGAGGTTCCAATGGTGGCTCTCTAGCCTCGAGGTGCAAAAGGGGTCATTTCTCTGCCCAATCCTTTTTCATGATCTTTTCTGCCAGCATTAAACCATTCATATAGGTCGTGCAAATTTTGGCTTGGATTTCTTCTGTCTCTTAGATCCTTCCTTATTCATCAACTTGTTACTTGTATAGTACACCCTTCATGCAGATAAAACGGGTAGATGGTTTACAGATCAGCGTTTTGGTCCTTTGCCTTTTGGCAACCAAGAAGAATGGCAGGACACAGACATGTACAAATCAACAGGATTTGGACAAAACTTGCCCCCAAGATGTTTTCCTTCTATCTTTTTTTATTTCCTTTTTCTTCTTCTTCTTTTTTTTTCTTTTGTTCTTCTTTTTTTTTTCTTATTTTTTTTTATTTTTGTTCTTTTTCGAGGATAAGCTTTGTCCTAATCCTGATAGTTTACACATACACTTACCCCTTCTCTTCTTGACTTGAGATAGCATTGACCAACTAAGTCCGGTTTTGAACTCTGACCAAGAATTTTAGCTTCATCTCTGCTTGTGGATTCTTCCTTTTGACTTTTTCTGCCCCCTCCGGCCTGGTCTTCTAAGCTTCTACTTGACTGGTCCATGATCAGGATATGTTGGAATGGTGTGTTTGACGACTTTACGATTATCTCCTAGCATGTCTTCATGGGTCCAGGCAAAGACTTCTTCAGACTTTTTTTTTTCTTTTGTTCGTTTTTCCTTTTTTTTTTCTTTTTGTTTTGTTTTTTTTTTTTTTTTGTTCATTCGCTTAAATTTTGTCTCACCTCGGGAGTCAAATTGGGTGCAACCAAGATTACTATTTATTGAAACTAAATGAAATGGTGTTTTAAACCAATGCCTTAATCATAATTATTATTTATGCTTGATGCAATAAAATATAAAAATGCATATATAAGCAAAGCCCATATTATTAAAGCAGAAAAGATAAACAAGTGCATAGTTCAGGAATACACTTTAGAAAATGAAAAGCATTATAACAACTCTAATCCTTTCTTTCTTCATCCAGGCCAAGCACCAATTCTTGAATGCGACCTCTCAGAGGACAATAGTTTGTTCGATGCCCTGTGTATCGGTGATACGCACAATACCAGTCTGTTCTGTGCCTCGACTTTCCTTGACTTGGGGCAGGCTTAGCTGGCAAGGGTTGCAACTTTCCTTCCTTGATGAGACGAGTGAAGTGCCAAGATAGAGGCTTGCCCGAGATGGTGAGGTGTTTAGGAGTCATTCCGGTGGTTGAGACCTCTGTTGCCTTGGTATTTCCACCATTGCCACTGCTGTTTCCTAAGGCTAGCTTTGCAGATTTAGCCATTTTATCCAGATGCTCAGCCTCAGCTTCAATGGCTATATCTTTTAAGGACTCCCAGTCCTTCAGCCCCTTCATCTTTAACCCATCTTTCAAGTATGGGCTGGCATTCCTAATAAACAGCCTGATCTGGTTTTGGGTGTCCGGCCTCTTCTTCATCTCCATTACCCGGTTCCTCCATCGGGTCAAGTACTCATGGAATGACTCATTCAGCTTTTGTTGTAGTAACTCTAGATCTTTTAGAGTGACCTCTATCCTTGTACTACAGTCATATTGCTGGAGGAACTCCTCCGTCAGTAGATCCCAGTCTTCTTTTGTTCTCTGACCCAGTCCGTGATACCAGCCCACCACATGACCTATCAAACTTAAACAGAAGTATTCCACCTTCTGCCTCTTTGTTAACGTAGTACCTTTCATTATCAAAGAGTACTGTTTGATGTGTGCAGTGGGGTCTGTTGTGCCATCAAATTTTGGGACATCAGGCATCTTGAAGTTCAGAGGGATTAGATCCTCTCCATCCAGCTCCTTGTCTTCGGGGTTCATCCCCCTTTGCATCATTAGCATTCGGGACATTGCCTCGAACTTCTCTTCCATCTTCCTCCAAAAGGTATCTACTGTCTGGGGTACTTTCCTTCTAACTGACAGGGGTTCTTCATATTCATCCCCTTCTAAGTCCTCTTTCATTCTATGGGCTACTCCTCTCTTTTGCCCTTCTGACGTGGCAGCCCCTAGGTCCACTGGTGGTGGACGAATCGATTCCTCCTGTCTTTCTACTCTTTCCTCCTCTCATTCATTTTGTCTCATGGGAGGAGGAGGAGGATTTTGCGGAGCAGCATGCTGAGCCATTGCAGCTAACATATTCATCATACGGCCTTCGAACTCCTCAAACCTTCTACCCACTTCTTCAGCAATCAAAGCCCTGGTAGCATCATTTTCCCTTGGTGAGTTTGCCATCTCTGATACGGTACCACTAGTTTCTAAATGGGTTTCTAGAAGACTCTCTCTTTCTTGCAGCTCAAATACAAAAACTCTGATCAGTCGTCCGGTCGGTCCTCTCATCCACCTGGGCAGATCTATGATGGCTGCATAAATAAGGTGTTAGAATGTTGCATGAAATGCAAATGAAATGCATGGCCGTGATATGCAATATCCACAAATCACAGGCAAGCAGATAGGTCCTTCCACCCTTATTGCTCCCACACACGTGGTCATACGGTCTCTTTCCTAAGCGGAATTAATCCAAGGGTCAGCAGGGAACCCAATGGACACGGATGGTGTGCGGCGAAAAATCGGCAGCATAACACTCCTATGTTAATGCACAAGCGCATGGATAATGATCATCATGTATTTAGACATCCCAAATATATCGACATGACCCTACCGGGGCATGGATGTAACACCCCCTTCCCATACGTAGGCGATCCCATCCGAGAAGGAGTGAGATGCCGTATAAGTAAAGGTGCCACCAAGCAAGTACAAAATAAAACATACATTCATTCATAGCATACATTCAAAAATACAGAATAATTAAAAACTTTACATAAAGAAAGCAAAGGCTGATCATGCATTACTATAATAACTATTACAATAATGATCTGATCAACTAGCTGAAACAAATAATATTACATATACAAAATATAGATACAAAAGCGGAAGCTGATACAAAACTGATACATGAGAGTTCTATACAAAAAGAATCATCACTGATACAAAAATAGCCCTACACTAAAAACTCTTCTGTGTTGGCTTGATGACGGCGACTCTCGAATCAAACTCCTTCCGCACCTGCACGGGTAAAACACCGTGCTAAGCGATAAACGCTTAGTGGGGAAACACACATAAATAATGGACGGCCATTCACAATGGTCGTCAAGGCATATCACAATCACAATGGCAAAATGCAGTAGCTTATGCAATATCCAAATAATCATGCTCACAATTAAAATCCATACAATCAGTATTACATGATCATGTTCATTCAGAATAATCTGACATATATTACATTGATATACTCTTTCAGATAATCCATTTATAGCCAAATCATATCAGTGCAATTTAAAGAAACATTAGAAGAACACCTGCTGACTCTAGATAGTGGATAACGAGTATACAGACAGTACTTTTCGGGTACGAGCCGATTACAGACAGTACGTTACGGATACGAATCGATTAAACCATTATACTTTAACTTTCACAGATATTTTCAAAAGGGGACCTTATCAAGATCCAATACAGAAAAGGGTTCGCGAGGAACCAAACGGGGACCTGATCGGGGTCCAAACAGAACTATGGGCTGCAGCTAACAGACTCTATTAGGCATGCCTAACTATCCACTTACTCGACTCTAGCAGGTTATGCGACATTCAAATCACATTTCAGAGTACGGAATATAATTCATCAGAAAATCATGGTATCACGCATATCGAGGCATCAAACAGTAAGACATGCATCATACAATAGTAAAGTCCATTCAGAAGAAATACCAAATTCATTTCTGAGTTAAAAACTAGGAAATTTCAGAAAAACGAGCTGAACGGAGAAACGGGCGAGATTGGCTGGTCACGAGGCGTGACTGGCCTTCCCAACAGGCAGGTCACGCGACGTGACCGAGGGTCACGCGACGTGACTTGCTTGTTCCTCGCCGATCACGTTGCGTGATCTTCGCAAATCACGCAACGCCCTCGCAGGTCACAGCATGACTGGACGTCACGTCTCGTGACGTGCTACTCCCTCGCAGATCACGTTGCGTGATCACGCATCGTCTTCGCAGGTCGCACGACGTGACCGAAGATCACGTCCCGTGACTTGCTTGTTCTTCAGCTGGTCACGCGACTGGCTTCTCAGCAGGCAGGTCACGACGTGACCGAGGGTCACGTCTCGTGACTTGCCTTCTTTCGTAGCGAGTCACGCGACAAAGAGAACTTCAACAGTACTTCGATTTTCCAGAATTTCCAGAACAAGGAATTCAATCCCAATTTGACTTAAAACCATACAAACCTGTTTTTACCTTCCAGAAATCATCTCAAACAACATAGGCAACAATTATACAACTCAATTCATCAAATAATTAATCAAATCAAATCAAGAACATATGCATTCAAACTTACAAGAACATAAACCCTAGAATTTTACAGTAAAATCAAAATCACACAATTTCACAAATAAACATTCCCAAACCTGAAATCTAAGCTTCTATCACTTAGCTCCACTAGGTCCAGCAACCTCTTTACCCTTTGGATCACGAGGAGCTTCAGCTAGAACACAAACACAATAATGCAACCCTAAGTTAAACCTAAACTCAAGGAAGAAGAAGATGAAGTAAATGAAACAACTAGATGAGAGAATTCAATTACTTACTAGAGAGGGTGCAAAGAGAGAATCAGTTTCACCAATAAGACCTTGAATCAACAATACAGTACTTGAAATAAAGAAAATGAAGAAGAAGAAAAAGAGTGAGAAAAGAAACGTAAATCTCTAAGTCCCTTTTCTTTCATTCCTTTTCTTTTTCTTTTCTTTATCCTAAATATGTATCAATTTCCTATTGGTGAAACTAATCACTCACACTAAAATAACCTACACTACACACACCTAAAACCCTCTTAACTTATGCATACCCTACAATGGTATGAACACATGCACACAAATATTTCTCATTTAATTAACATACTAGTGCCACGAATGCACCCACACAATAATAAAACCCAAAACATGCATTTCTACTGACATACCCTTATGAAATGCCGAACACATGCGAATGCTTACACATACAGACAGACAGACAGGCTCATTCTACTAGGGGGCAAATGGGATGTGACAACTCTCCCCTACTAATAAGAATTTCGTCCTCGAAATTCTCACCTGAACTGAACAACTGAGGGTACTGAGCTCTCATCGACTCTTCTGGTTCCCAAGTTGCTTCTTCGACTCCATGATGGATCCACAACACTTTAACCAAGGGAATCTGCTTACTTCGCAACTGTCTCACCTCTCGGGCTAGAATAGCTCGCGGTTCCTCATCATAAGAGAAGTCTGGCTGAACCTGAATATCCTGAACTGACAGAACATGCGAAGGATCTGATCTGTACCGACGAAGCATCGAAACGTGAAACACATCATGCAACTTTGCTAACTCCATCGGTAACGCCAATCTATAGGCTACAGGTCCTACCTTAGCCAAAATCTCATAAGGTCCAATGAAACGAGGACTAAGCTTACCCTTCTTTCCAAATCGAAGCACTCTCCTCCAAGGAGAAACTTTAAGGAAAACTTTGTCCCCAATCTCAAAATGCACATCCTTCCTTTTCAAATTAGCATAAGACTTCTGTCGATCCTTGGCTGCCTTCAAATTCCGCTGCACTACTCTGATTTTCTCTTCAGTATCTCTAACCAAGTCTGGTCCAATCATAGATCTCTCGGATAGCTCGGTCCAACAAATCGGAGTCCTACACTGACGACCATACAAAGCCTCATATGGTGCCATACCGATACTCGACTGAAAACTGTTGTTGTAGGCAAACTCCATAAGCGACACATATCTGTCCCAGCTACCCGGAAAATCCAAAGCACAAGCTCTCATCATATCCTCCAGAATCTGAATAACTCGCTCTGACTGACCATCGGTCTGAGGATGAAACGCTGTATTGAAGTTTAACCTAGTGCCCAAAGCTCTCTGTAACTCCTTCCAAAACTTGGAAGTAAACCTCGGATCCCGATCTGACACTATGGACAAAGGCACACCATGTAACCGAACTATCTCATCCACATAGATACTGGCCAATCTGTCCATGGAGTAGTCCACTCTAACCGGCAGAAAGTGAGCTGATTTTGTAAGCCGATCCACGATAACCCAAACTGAGTCATGCTTCCTCTGAGTCAAAGGTAAACCAGAAACAAAGTCCATGGCGATGTCATCCCATTTCCACTCAGGAATGGATAAAGGCATAAGCAAACCTGAAGGAACCTGATGCTCGGCCTTTACCTGCTGACAAGTCAAGCACTTGGAAACAAAATCCACTATATCACGCTTCATACCGGACCACCAATAGAATTGCTTCATGTCTCTATACATCTTCTCACTGCCCGGATGCATAGTAAAGACTGAACTATGCACCTCACTCATGAGCTGTCTCCTCAAATCCTCAGATTCTGGCACACATAAGCGATCTCTGAACATAAGTACCTCATCCTGAACTGAGAACTCTGACTGCTTACCCGATCTAACCTCATGCACAATCTGCTGAAGCCTCACATCGTCTCTCTGAGCATCCACTATCCTCTGTCTCAAAGAAGGCTTCACACGCAGCTGGGCAAGCAAAGCCCCATCAAAACCAAATCGCCATCTGAATCGCCTCAAGAACAAAGCTGAAACTGATTTCAGACTCAAAGCGTCAGCGACTACATTGGCCTTACCAGGATGGTAATCCACAATGCAGTCGTAGTCCTTAAACAACTCAAGCCAACGCCGCTGTCTCATGTTCAACTCTTTCTGTGATAGGAAGTACTTCAAGCTCTTGTGGTCTGAAAAGATCCTACACTTTTCCCCATACAGGTAGTGACGCCAAATCTTCAAAGCAAAGATCACCGCTGCCAACTCTAAATCATGCGTCGGATAGTTCCTCTCATGTGGCTTCAACTGACGAGAAGCATAAGCCACTACTTTTCCTTCCTGCATCAGCACACATCCAAGACCAACTCCAGAAGCATCACTGTAAATAACAAACTCCTTACCCGAGATGGGTTGAGTAAGGATAGGAGCCTCAACAAGCAACTGCTTTAACCGATTAAAACAAGACTGACACCTGTCTGACCACTCAAATCTGACTCCTTTCCTCAACAATCTAGTCATCGGAGCAGCAATCACAGAAAATCCTTTAACGAACCGACGGTAGTAACCTGCTAAACCGAGGAAACTCCTCACTTCCTGAACATTTCGAGGCGCTTTCCAATCAACTATCGCCTCAATCTTGGCTGGATCTACCTGAATACCTCTAGCTGAAACAATGTGACCCAAGAATGACACTTCTCGAAGCCAGAAATCACACTTGCTAAGCTTAGAAAACAACTGATGCTCTCTCAACATCTGCAAAACCAACCGGAGATGCTCCTCATGCTCACTCTCATCCCTGGAATATACCAAGATGTCATCTATGAACACTACTACAAATCGATCTAAGTATGGCCTAAACACACGGTTCATTAGATCCATAAAAGCCGCTGGAGCATTTGTCAAACCAAACGGCATCACAAGAAACTCATAGTGGCCATACCTAGTCCGAAATGCAGTCTTAACCACGTCTGCATCCTGAACACGAAGCTGGTAGTACCCTGATCGAAGATCTATCTTGGAGAAGACACCCGCACCTCGAAGCTGATCAAATAAATCCTCAATCCTAGGCAAAGGATACTTATTCTTCACTGTAACTTTATTAATCTGGCGGTAGTCAATACACATCCGCAATGATCCATCTTTCTTCTTAACAAACAGAACTGGAGCTCCCTATGGAGATATGCTCGGTCTGATAAATCCCTTATCCAATAACTCTTGTAGCTGAGATTTAAGTTCCCTCAACTCTACAGGAGCCATCCGATAAGGTGCTCTCGAAATAGGTGCTGTACCTGGCATAATCTCAATGGACAACTCAACCTCTCGCTCAGGAGGTAACCCAGGCAACTCGCTCGGGAACACATCACTAAATTCCCGCACTACAGGAATGTCCTCAATCTGAACCTGATCCCTCTTGGAATCTAACACAACTGCTAGAAAAGCCTCACAACCTTTCCTAATAAATCTCTTAGCTTGCATCGCAGAAATCACATTATTCAACGTACTAGCACCCAAACCTTTCAGAAACACAAGAGTCTGACATCTATCCCGAAGTACAACTGTCTTCCTATGGCAATCAACTACAGCCCGGTGTTTACCCAACCAGTCCATACCCAGAATCAGATCAAACTCTCTGAAGGGTAACTCAATCAAATCCGCTGGAAGCACAGCTCCCTCAACAATCAGAGGACAACTCTTAAAAACTCTACTCACACTGACACTATGCCCTAATGGACTGGTCACACAAATCTCATAATCTAACTGATCAACTGAATGCAATTTATCAACAATTTTATCCGTGCACAAATATGAGTGTGTGGAACCAGGATCAATTAGAGCATATAACTCAGTGTCATGGAGTAGGAACTTACCAGCAATAACATCAGGCGCATCCTGCTCATCTCTGGCTCTCATAGCATAAGCTCTAATGGCACCCTGAGGAGGACGCTCAACAGTCTCAGAAGCAGCTCCATCTCTATGCCGACCACCTCGACCTCTACCTCGGCCTCTACCTCGGGTAGCCTGAGAAGCATTCGAACCAACCCTACTAGCTCCTCCCTAAGGTCCTGAATCCTCAATCGACTGGGGACTACTAGCCACACGGTGCTCAGTGCTCCCACATCTAAAACATCCCCCAGTGAGCCACCTACACTCACCCCGGTGAGCCTTGCTACAATTCTCACAAACAGGTATGGCATCAGATCTACCTCCCCTACCGGAACCTGACACAGCTGCAGAACCCTGACGTCTACCTCTAGAAGCCGGACCAGATGCTGACTCATCCTGTGGGTTCCTCGATCTCTTACTCGAAGAAGATCCTCCACGAGAAGAACTCCTCCTCTGAGCTCTCTCTCTCAAGACTGTCTCTGATAACTCAGCTCTCACAGCAGCCTCTACAATCTGATAATAACTGACCCCAGGTATGCACATCAGAGAAATCAAAGCAATCTTCAAAGACTCATTTAACCCTGCTTCAAAATGCTTGCATCTAAAGTCATCAGTCATAACTCCTCGTGGGGCATAGCGAGACAATCTATTGAACTCTTTCTCATACTCAGCTACAGACAAAGCCCTCTGCTTCAAACTCAAAAACTGCGCCCATCTCGAATCTCTATAAGTCTGAGTAATGTACTTCTTTGTGAACTCACCCTCAAAGAACTCCCAAGTAATCGGATCCGGTAGCTGAGGATGCCTGGAAACTAATTCCCACCACTCAAAAGCAGACCCCTGCAGAAGAACTAATGCACACTCTGCCTGCTGGTCGGGAGGACACCGAATCTCTCTCAAAGCACGCTTTACTTTATCTAACCATCTCTCAGCCAACTCAGATTCATTCAAACCTGTGCCATAGAAATCCTCAACTCCTGCCGTTCTCAAATTCTCCATAGGTGCTCTAGGAGCAGTCACTCTCTCCAAAACCCTAGCCATGTCCTGATGCAGTCTAAACATAGCCTCAAAGGGCATGGCTGCGGCCTCGGGCTGGACCCTAGCATACTGAGCCGACACAGAAACAGAAACAGACGGATCCACAACTGGAGGATTCACACTCTCGGCGGACTCCTCGAGTGATCCACGAACAGAATTAGATGCCATCCAAACAAACAAGAAACAACCATATCAGCCAACACAGAACTAGACACATACACATCTAAGAAACTCAGAACAATCACAACAACACAACAACACCCAGAAACGCCTAAACCAGGCTCTGATACCACAAACTGTAACACCCCCTTCCCATACGTAGGCGATCCCATCCGAGAAGGTGTGAGATGCCGTATGAGTAAAGGTGCCACCAAGCAAGTACAAAATAAAACATACATTCATTCATAGCATATATTCAAAAATACAGAATAATTAAAAACTTTACATAAAGAAAGCAAAGGCTGATCATGCATTACTATAATAACTATTACAATAATGATCTGATCAACTAGCTGAAAGAAATAATATTACATATACAAAATATAGATACAAAAGCGGAAGCTGATACAAAACTGATACATGAGAGTTCTATACAAAAAGAATCATCACTGATACAAAAATAGCCCTACACTAAAAACTCTTCTGTGTTGGCTTGATGCCGGCGACTCTCGAATCAAACTCCTTCCGCACCTGCACGGGTAAAACACCGTGCTAAGCGATAAACGCTTAGTGGGGAAACACACATAAATAATGGACGGCCATTCACAATGGTCGTCAAGGCATATCACAATCACAATGGCAAAATGCAGTAGCTTATGCAATATCCAAATAATCATGCTCACAATTAAAATCCATACAATCAGTATTACATGATCATGTTCATTCAGAATAATCTGACATATATTACATTGATATACTCTTTCAGATAATCCATTTATAGCCAAATCATATCCGTGCAATTTAAAGAAACATTAGAAGAACACCTGCTGACTCTAGATAGTGGATAACGAGTATACAGACAGTACTTTCCGGGTACGAGCCGATTACAGACAGTACGTTACGGGTACGAATCGATTAAACCATTATACTTTAACTTTCACAGATATTTTCAAAAGGGGACCTTATCAAGATCCAATACAGAAAAGGGTTCGCGAGGAACCAAACGAGGACCTGATCGGGGTCTAAACAGAACTATGGGCTGCAGCTAACAGACTCTATTAGGCATGCCTAACTATCCACTTACTCGACTCTAGCAGGTTATGCGACATTCAAATCACATTTCAGAGTATGGAATATAATTCATCAGAAAATCATGGTATCACGCATATCGAGGCATCAAACAGTAAGACATGCATCATACAACAGTAAAGTCCATTCAGAAGAAATACCAAATTCATTTCTGAGTTAAAAACTAGGAAATTTCAGAAAAACGAGCTGAACGGAGAAACGGGCGAGATTGGCTGGTCACGAGGCGTGACTGGCCTTCCCAATAGGCAGGTCACGCGACGTGACCGAGGGTCACGCGACGTGACTTGCTTGTTTCTCGCCGATCACGTTGCGTGATCTTCGCAAATCACGCAACGCCCTCGCAGGTCACGGCGTGACTGGACGTCACGTCTCGTGACGTGCTACTCCCTCGCAGATCACGTTGCGTGATCTCGCAGATCACGCATCGTCTTCGCAGGTCGCACGACGTGACCGAAGATCACGTCCCGTGACTTGCTTGTTCTTCAGCTGGTCACGCGACTGGCTTCTCAGCAGGCAGGTCACGACGTGACCGAGGGTCACGTCTCGTGACTTGCCTTCTTTCGTAGCGAGTCACGCGACAAAGAGAACTTCAACAGTACTTCGATTTTCCAGAATTTCTAGAATTTCCTGAACAAGGAATTCAATCCCAATTTGACTTAAAACCATACAAACCTGTTTTTACCTTCCAGAAATCATCTCAAACAACATAGGCAACAATTATACAACTCAATTCATCAAATAATTAATCAAATCAAATCAAGAACATATGCATTCAAACTTACAAGAACATAAACCCTAGAATTTTACAGTAAAATCAAAATCACACAATTTCACAAATAAACATTCCCAAACCTGAAATCTAAGCTTCTATCACTTAGCTCTACTAGGTCCAGCAACCTCTTTACCCTTTGGATCACGAGGAGCTTCAGCTAGAACACAAACACAATAATGCAACCCTAAGTTAAACCTAAACTCAAGGAAGAAGAAGATGAAGTAAATGAAACAACTAGATGAGAGAATTCAATTACTTACTAGAGAGGGTGCAAAAAGAGAATCAGTTTCACCAATAAGACCTTGAATCAACAATACAGTACTTGAAATAAAGAAAATGAAGAAGAAGAAAAAGAGTGAGAAAAGAAACGTAAATCTCTAAGTCCCTTTTCTTTCATTCCTTTTCTTTTTCTTTTCTTTATCCTAAATATGTATCAATTTCCTATTGGTGAAACTAATCACTCACACTAAAATAACCTACACTACACACACCTAAAACCCTCTTAACTTATGCATACCCTACAATGGTATGAACACATGCACACAAATATTTCTCATTTAATTAACATACTAGTGCCACGAATGCACCCACACAATAATAAAACCCAAAACATGCATTTCTACTGACATACCCTTATGAAATGCCGAACACATGCGAATGCTTACACATACAGACAGACAGACAGGCTCATTCTACTAGGGGGCAAATGGGATGTGACAATGGAAGCCTTTGGTTAGGTTACTGAGCAAGACATCTGGACTCACCCAATACATAATGACCCATACAGCAAGCATGATATTATGGTTCATATCACCTAGGGAGAGTAGCTACGGCCATTATATGAGCTTTGGTCGAGGGAGATAGTACTTTAAGGCTACCCAAGAATGATCCCTGCCGACGGGTCTAGCTCATCACAAGCGTAACGACCGATCGAGTCATCATTTTATATACCAAAAGGTACGAAGCTTGGGCTGGTGATTATCCTTAACACTTCCCCACATTAAGTGAACGTAGGGTTGTGCTTCGGGAATGCACCGAGGTTCAGAAGGGACCAAGCTAGCATATTCTAAGGCTCTAATGGGATGTATATGGAAATGAGAGAAAGAGAATTTATGAATTAAACTTTAATCATAAATGTTAACCGAGGTATTTTCAAATCGAAGTCTCGAACCAGATCCCCAGTGGAGTCGCCACTGTGACGCGCGCCGGACCCCGCGGCCGCCCCTCTGACCGCCCGCTTGAGGGCGATCGGGCATTTGAAGGATCCATTGGCAACTTGCAATGAATTACGAATGCGTCTATTTTGGGCAACAAGGAGGTTTCATGGAGTCGCCACCCAATAGAACATTGGGAAAGTTTCTCTCGCCTCGGAGAGCCTAAGATTGCGCTTATTATCCATTTTGGGCCAACCAAAGGGGTCTTGGAGGGTAAACCTCTCTCCCAAAGGAGCCTAGGATTAACGTCTAAGTCTCGTGACACAAGAGGTGTCTTAGAAGTCTTAGTTCCAACGAGTGATCGGATAGACCTCTCGCATCTTTGAGCCCAAAGACCAGAGCTGGGTTCGGGACTTCTCATCTATTTCTACCTCGATCATTTTATGATTAAATTTTGAAGTCATTAATTCGCTCTCTCTCCACACGATGTAATTTAATTAAAAGCGCATTTTATTCACATATTAAAGTGATAGATAAATAAAGGAATATTAAATCAAAAAAATACAATAACACTAGGAGCGGAATACAACTCCCATTTATAAATGTGCAATACATACATACGACGGGAGATTATTTACTTTTAGGACTTTGGTCCTCGCATGCATTTATTATAAAAATGATGTTTTTATTGTGGAAATTTTTCATTGAATGAAAAATAGGACATTGGGTCCTTAATTTTATGAAAATCTCCCTTTATTAAATATAAAACATTCATCAATTTTTATATTTATCGTGATACAAAAAGGTATATTCATGTACATAAAATAATTAATAAATAAACAAATGAGTGAAATAACTAAGAAGGTTAGAAAATTAAACCGGACGGAATCCTCCGAGCATGGTAGATCGCCCCTTGAGCTCAAAATAGTCCAAGAAAATCATATATGCTCACAAAAGGTTAATGGGTGTTAATATACAAAAAGCGCAATATAAATAAAGCTCTAAGACTTGAGAGAGATAGAAAAAGGAAAAGAAAAGGGGGTTTGAAAATATGGAGACAGAACCCAGGGACGGCCACTGTCGAGTGACCGACGGGCGTCAGTCAAGGTGACCAACGTGTCCCGTCGCTCACTAGAGAGAGGGCGTCTGTGGGAGGGGTGACCGACGGGCGTCGGTGAGACAGATGACCCCTCGATCACCGCTGTCTCTGAAAATGACAGCGAAACTATTTTTTCAAAACAAAAAAATAGATTTTTACCACAAAAACGAGATAAAAAGGATAAAAATAAAGAAAAATAAAAGCAAAAATTGCGAAAAAAAAAGCAAGAATAAGAATAAAGATGAAATAATACGGAGAAGAAGTCCGGAATATTTACCCTCAGATAATATTTTGGTTTGATTTTTAGTGTCGATTAAAGTCCTGCACACTCCACGAGAAGAAAAAATGAAAGGTCAAGAATGAGGAAAATAGACTTTTTCCTTCTTGATCCTTCAAAAGACTGAATTTTGGAATCAAAGCCTTAGGAAAACTAATTAGATTTAGCTCCTTTTTAATGGTTTGATTCTTAAACTAAAAGAGATTTCTTAAGATTTGTGTTTGTTAGAAGAGAGAGAAACAAGTGTAAATTTTTACAGAGTTTCCCCCTTTAGAAATTTTTTCAACCCCTTCCTAGGTGCGAAACGAAAGCTTTTATAGGCCAGGGGTGACCGAGGGGCGTCGGCTCCACCGACGGGCGTCGGTTCAATCCTACTGACATAAGGATTCAACCGACGGGCCTGCAACTCTTACCGACAGGCGTCGGAGAGGTTGCATGTTCCGAGAAATCAGGTTGCGTGCTCCGGAAAATCAGGTCCCTCCGACGGGCGTCGAAAAATCACATAGGCCGTCGGTGACCTGCAGAGAGCGACGGTCTTGCCTTTGACAGACAGGCAGACCGTCGGTGGAGAAAAATACACCTTTTGACCCAAAAGGAGAAAAATCCCCGTTTCCTCCCTCTTTCCTACGGAGACTGAAAGAACACATTTCTCATGAAGCAGGGGACCAAAACCTCCGAATTTAAACCGTTTGTACGAACTCGGACGTTTGATTCCTCATCGGGTAATCTCTAATCCAGACCGTCTCGGGACATGGTGCTTAAAGACATGTGAAATACATCATGCAATTTATCTAACTCCCCCGGCAAAGCAATCCGATAAGCAATTGGGCCAATCCTTTCCAAGATTTCATAAGGTCCAATAAACCGTGGGCTCAATTTTCCCTTTTTACCGAACCGAAGAACTTTCCGCCACGGTGATACTTTTAAAAACACCTTATCGCCCACTTCATACTGAATGTCCCTTCGCTTCAAATTGACATAAGATCGCTGTCTATCCTTGGCTACCTTCAAATTCCACTGTATAACTTTAACTTTTCCTTCTGTGTCTTTAGCAATCTCTGGACCCACAACAAATCGTTCCGATAACTCAGTCCAACACACTGGAGTTCTACATTTCCGTCCACAGAGAGCTTCATATGGAGCCATTCCAATACTCACCTGATGACTGTTATTGTACGCAAACTCCATTAAAGGTACATATCTATCCCAACTACCAGAGAATTCCAATGCACATCCCCGAAGCATATCCTCAAGAACCTGAATAACCCTTTCTGACTTACCATTGGTCAGAGTGTGAAATGAAGTGCTAAAATTTAATCGAGTACCCCAAGCTGACTGTAACTCCTTCTAGAACTTTGACGTAAACCTTGGATCCCGATCAGACACAATAGATAACGGAACTCCATGAAGCCTTACTATCTCATTCATATATTGTAACACCCCCTTCACATACGTAAGAGAACCCATTCGCAAGGGAGTGAGAACCCGTATGAGCAAGGGTGTCAGCAAGAAAAATGGTACAAAACATTCATTCATATAATATAAACATACAAATATATAGCGAAAATTAAAACTTTAAAACCAAACTGAACATGCATTGATGGAATAATAAGATTCAATACATAACTGATCTGATACCAACTTAATTACAACACTCAGAGATATAAAGCGGAAGCTGAACAAAAAACTAAATATCAGAGAGTTCACTATTACAAAAGAATCATAATACAAAAAAAAGCTAAGTCCTATCAACAAGTGTTGGGTTGACTGGCGGTGACTCTCCAAAAAGCTATACACCTTCCGCACCTGCATGGGTGAAACACCGTGCTAAGCTATAACGCTTAGTGGGGAAACAAAAAACAATAGTATGGACGGCCATTCACAATGGTCGTCGAGGCAAAACACATTCATAATGGCATATGCTAATAATCATAAGACATAATCATAGATGAATTATAATCATAACCATTTAAAGGTTCAAAGATCACTTTCAAATGCCAACAGATTCATATGCTCATAAATAGAGTCATTCAGATTCACATACTTATATTCATAATCATTCGGATTCACATTCTCATAAGCATAACAGAACAAATCACAACACCTGCTGACTCACAGTAGTGGATAACGAGCAACACATGGCGGTACCTTACGGGTACGAATCGAACGCATGGCGATACCTTACGGGTACGAATCGAAAAGCAATATCACATTTTCTCATTTAAAAACATTTTACAAAGTGGAACTTAAACATGATCCAAACACATTCAAGTTCGCGAGGAACTAAACGGGGACCTGATCAGGGTCCATAACAGAACTGAGGGCTGCAGCTATATAACTCTTTTAGGCATGCCTAACTATCCACTAAACTGACTCTTGCAGGTCATACATAATAGAAATCATGCTCAAAGCATAACATATAATTTGTCATAAAGAAATCATAATATTGCACATATATAAGCGCATTTATTCCCAAACAGTAGTAAAAACCCATGAAGAAATGATACAAAATTCATTTTAGAAGAAAGGGGCAAAATCGAAAAAACAGGGCATAACGGGGTCACTGTCGCGATCGCGACCAGTGTTGCGCTCGCGACAGTGGTTGGATGGCCTGCGCAAGGGAAGGGGCATTAGCGCGCAAGTCGTGCTGTGCCAGCAAGAGTCTTGAACAACCTTCACGACTCGTGAAGGTTGTTCACGACTCGTGAACTTGGTTCATGACTCGTGAACCTTGTTCACGACTCGTGAACATGGTTCACGACTCGTGAATCTCTCAGTCTCCCCTGCCGACACGTGATTTCCTGCACCACTTGCGCATGCCAAAGCTTCAAGACTCGTGCTGCCAATTCACAAGTCGGACACCTCATAGTCAATAGAGAAAACTATCATGAAAACTGGATTTTACCATTCTGTCGTGCTCGCGACAGCATCGCGACTTTCGTTTTCCAGCCAAACGCAGGAAAAACCCAGACTTCCAAAATCAAACCCATTTTGACCCAAATCAAACCAAACTTCATCTTACCTTCAAATAAACCTTCTATGCATCACAAACAACATAAAGCACAACTTTTCTAACAATTATCACGATCAAGATCATGCATTAACATAATCAAGCTTCTCAAGAACACAAACCCAGAAATTTCAGTAAAAGTTCACCAAGCTACAAATTTGCTCAATACTTTAACATTCATGCATCATAACTTAAATCAATTGAATACCCATAACATTAGCATTATAATAAGCCTCATGAAACATCAAATTTCCAGAAATCTCATGCAAAGGCACAAATCTCAAATGTACATCAAAATCAATCAAATTCCCAAACCTAAAATTCCTATGCTCCAAATCAATGAGCACTACTCCCACTAGCCTTCTCCTTTCCCTTGGGATCACGAGGAGTCTCGACTAATCAAGAACACCCAACAATTATACAAACAGAAAACCTAAATCAAAACACATTCTAACCAAAATCAAGAACAAGAGAAGAAGATGAAGAAAAAGAAGTAGAAGAAACCCACTACACTTACCAATCAAAGCTCAAGGAATGATCACTTTCCACCACCAACACTTGAATCCAAGCTAGGGCACACAAATGAAGAGAAAAGAAGAAGAAGAGATAAAGAGAAGGAAGAAAACGGGGAAGAGGCAGCAAATGGCTGTCCCATTTTCTCTCTCTTCTATTTATACCTCCTTTCAAAAGCTCTAGCCACATGTCACCCTATGGTTGGTGGAACTTGACCACTCACACCCAACAAACACACATGATACTACACATAAGAGTAACCCTCATAATTCACACACTACTACCATATGAACATGCACACATTATCACAACCCAACACACACACACCCTACTAACATATATGCACCCATACTCTATTAAAGCCCACAAAACACGCATTTTGCCCAAAATACCTTTAACACATGCCAAAACTCTCACTCATGCACACATACACATGGAAATCATGGCTCAAACTAGTAGGGGGAGAACGGGGTGTTACACATATATCTCTGCTAACTTGTCCATGGAGTAATCCAATCGTACTGGCAAGAAATGCGCTGACTTAGATAACCGGTCGACTATAACCCACACCAAATCATGCTTACGCTGCGTCAATGGCAAACCAGTTACGAAATCCATTATAACATCATCCCACTTCCACTGAGGAATGGGTAAGGGATGCAACAATCCTGTTGGAACTTGATGCTCAGCTTTCACTTGCTGACACACCAGACACTTTGAAACAAAATCCACTATGTCCTTTTTCATACCCGGCTACCAATAAAACTGCTTGAGATCTTTATACATCTTATCTCCTCCCGGATGCATAGTGAAAACCGACGAATGAGCTTCTTGCAGAAGCTTTCTCTTCACATCACTTACATTAGGCACACATAACCGACTTCCATGTCTGAGCACTCCTTCACTATCCACAAAAAATTCAGTCTGCTTACCATCTCTTACCATACGAAAAGCACGCTACAATATAGGGTCACTCAACTGTGCATCCACTATTAGTTGTCTCAAACTCGATCTTATCACGACTCATGACTGGCCTCACAGGACGGTCACGAGTCATGACCTTAGATCATAACTCGCGACTGGTCTCTAGGACAGTCACAAGTCGTGACAGATGATCACGACCCGTGACTGGCCTTCCAGCCAGTCGTATCTCCTTAAGGTCACGTGTCGTGACTGGGAGACCAGGGTCACGTGTCGTGACTGGAGTCACGAGGCCCTAATCTCCCGATCCCACTCATAACCCTAACACCGTGAAATTTTGACAGAACCCAGAATTTTATCCCATCTTAAATCCAAATCATTCTTACCTGAAATTAGCTTCCTCGGGCACGCAAAAACCAACATAAACAATACAAAATCACTTCTTCAACAATTACCCATCCCAAAACAAAGGATAAACAAATCAAAACTCAGAATATCAAAATCTAGAAAAATAACAATAACTCACATTCACATCAACTCGATTTTCCAGGTTTCAATCATCAGGCATTAACCACAATCAAAACCCATTCATTCAGTCCCAGCATGCATTATCAACACAGCAGGTTGCCAACCAAAGGAGCAAACACAATAAGAACACAGGAAATGCCAAAATTCCCAAACCTGAAATCCTAGCTTTGATTACTTGGTTCCACTACTGCCAGCTTTCTCTTTGCCTTTCGGGTCACAGGGAGGCTCAACTAACAGCCGACACACACCAAGAACACACAAACAAAAACCCTAAATCAAAACCCAATCTAGAAATGCAAAGAAGAAAATGAACAGTGTGAAGAAAATGATGAAAATGTGGAAAACTTTACCTAGCGGAGGTTGAGGAGCAATCAAATTCCACCACAAATCACTTGAATCAAATACCAAGACACAAATGGGAAGGGAAAAGAGGAAGAAGGAGTAATGAAGAAGAGAAAACGGGGCGAGAGGCAGTAGGAGTGGCTGCCCTTCTTTCTTTTTCTTTTTACACCCATTTCCAAACCCTAGCCACGTGTTATCCTAAGATTGGTGGAACTTGACCACTCACACTCAACAAGCATACACTACTCACACACAATGCACTCTCAGCTTAAAATACCCTACTAATGTATGAGTAAAGCACACAAACCCAACTCCACTACTCATACCCTACAATGGAACACTCATGCACATAAAAATATATCCCAACTAATTCACACTCTAATGCTATACATGCATCCATATGCTAACAAAACCCTTAAAACACATATTTTTACCTAAAATGTCCTTTAACACATGCCAAGACACACACAATGGATGCACACACAGATGGCTCATTCTACTAGGGGGCAAATGGGGTGTGATAACTCTCCCCTACTAACAAGAATTTCGTCCTCGAAATTCTCACCTGAACTGAACAAATACGGATACTGAGCTCTCATCGACTCTTCTGGTTCCCAAGTCACTTCTTCGACTCTATGATGATTCCATAACACTTTAACCAACGGAATTTGCTTACTCCTCAGCTGTCTCACTTCTCTAGCCAGAATGGCTCTTGGTTCTTCATCATAAGAAAAATCTGGCTGCACTTGCACATCCTGAACCGAAAGAACATGCGACGGATCTGACCTGTACCGACGAAGCATCGAAACATGTAACACATCATGCAATTTCGCCAACTCCATCGGTAGGGCCAATCTATAGGCTACCGGGCCAACCTTAGCCAAAATCTCATAAGGACCAATGAAGCGAGGACTAAGTTTGCCTTTCTTACCAAACCTAAGCACTTTCCTCCAAGGCGAAACCTTAAGGAAAACTTTGTCCCTACCTCAAACTGCACATCTTTTCTCTTCAAGTTGGCATAAGACTTTTGTCGATCCTTGGCCGCCTTCAAATTCCACTGCACAACTCTGATCTTTTCCTCGGTATCCCTAACCAACTCTGGCCCAATAATTGAATGCTCGGATAGCTTGGTCCAACAAACCGGAGTCCTACACTGCCGACCATATAAAGCTTCATACGGTGCCATACCGATGCTCGACTGATAGCTATTATTGTAGGCAAACTCCATAAGCGACACATATCTGTCCCAACTACCCAGAAAATCCAAAGCACACGCCCTCAACATATCCTTCAAAATCTGAATGACTCACTCTGACTGACCATCTGTCTGAGGATGGAATGCCGTACTGAAGTTCAACTTGGTACCCAAAGCTCTCTGCAACTCCTTCCAAAACTTCGAAGTGAACCTTGGGTCCCGATCTGATACTATGGATAACAGCACTCCATGCAACCGAACTATCTCATCCATATAGATACTGGCTAACTTGTCCATCGAATAGTCCACTCTCACAGGCAAGAAGTGAGTTGACTTCGTAAGCCTATCCACAATCACCCATACAGAATCATGCTTCCTCTGTGTCAACGGCAAACCAGAATTGAAATCCATGGCAATGTCATCCCATTTCCACTCGGGAACGGACAAAGGCGTGAGCAATCCTAAAGGAACTTGATGCTCCGCCTTTACCTGCTGACATGTCAAGCACTTGGATACAAAATCCACAATATCCCTCTTCATACCGGACCACCAATAAAATTGGTTCATGTCCCGATACATCTTTTCCCTGCCAGGATGCATAGTAAAAACCGTACTATGCGCCTCACTCATAAGCTATCTCCTCAACTCCTCATTTTTCGGTACACACAAGCGATTCCTATACATCAACACTCCATCCAAGTTGAGAAATCAGGCTGCTTGCCTGAACTAACCTCCTATACAATCCGCTGTAGCCTCTCATCATCCCTCTGAGCATCCACAATCCTCTGTCTCAAAGAAGGCTTCACTCTCAACTGAGCAATCAAAGCTCCATCTGAATCCAACCTCCACCTAAACCGTCTCAGGAACAAAGCTGAAATCGACTTCCGACTCAAAGCATCAGCGACTACATTGGCTTTACCAGGATCGTAATCCACTATGCAGTCGTAGTCCTTAAACAACTCAAGCCAACAGCGCTGTCTCATATTCAACTCCTTCTGCGTGAGGAAATACTTTAAGCTCTTATGGTCCGTAAAAATCCTACATTTCTCCCCATACAGATAATGGCGCCAAATCTTCAAAGCAAAAACCACGACCGCTAATTCTAAATCATGCGTCGGATAATTCCTCTCATGTGTCTTCAACTATCGAGAAGCATAAGCCACAACCTTACCTTCCTGCATCAGTACACACCCAAGACCGACACCCGATGCATCACTATACATGACAAACTCTTTACCCGAGATGGGTTGAGTAAGTATAGGAGCCTCAACCAACAACTTCTTCAACTGCTCAAAACAAGCCTGGCATCTATCTGACCACTCAAATCTGACCCCTTTCCTCAACAATCTAGTCATCGGAGCGGCAATCACTGAAAAGCCCTTAACAAACCGACGGTAGTAACCCGCCAAACCAAAAAAACTCCTCACTTCCTGAACATTCCTAGGCGCTTTCCAATCAACTATCGCCTCAATCTTGGCCGAATCCACCTGAATACCTCTAGCCGAAACAATGTGACCCAGAAATGACACTTTCCGAAGCCAAAAGTCGCACTTGCTAAGCTTAGCAAACAACCGATGTTCTCTCAATACTTGCAAAACCAACCGGAGATGTTCTTCATGCTCACTCTCATTCTTGGAATACACCAAGATGTCATCTATAAACACCACTACAAACCGATCTAAGTATGGCCTAAATACTCTGTTCATCAAATCCATGAATGCCGCTGGAGCATTGGTCAAACCAAACGGCATCACAAGGAACTCATAGTGGCCATACCGCGTCCGAAATGTCATCTTAACCACATCCTCATCCTTAACCCGAAGCTGGTAATACCCTGACCGAAGATCAATCTTTGAGAAAACACCTGCACCTCTAAGCTGATCAAACAAATCCTCAATCCTAGGCAGAGGATACTTATTCTTCACTGTGACCTTGTTAATTTGCCTATAATAAATACACATCCACAAAGATCCATCTTTCTTCGTGACAAAAAAAACAGGAGCTCCCCATGGAGATATACTGGGTCGAATAAACCCCTTATCTAATAGCTCTTGTAGTTGAGTTTTGAGTTCTCTCAACTCTACAGGAGCCATCCGATAAGATGCTTTCGATATGGGAGTGGTCCCCGGCATAATCTCTATGGACAACTCAACTTCTCTCTCAGGAGGCAAACCTGGCAATTCACTCAGAAACATATCACTAAACTCCCGCACAACCGGGATGTCCTCAATCTGAACTTGATCCCTCTTGGAATCCAACACAACCGCTAGGAAGGCCTCACAACCCTTCCTAATGAACCTCTCAGCTTGCATCGCAGAAATCACATTATTCAAAGAACTAGCACCCAATCCCTTCACAAACACAGGAGACTGACCTCTATCCCGAAGCACCACTGTCTTCCTATGGCAATCAACTACAGCCCGATGCTTACCCAACCAGTCCATACCCAGAATCAAATCAAACTCTCTGAAAGGCAACTCAATCAAATCCACTGGAAACACAACTCCCTCAACTATCAATGGACAATTCTTAAGGACTCTACTCACACTGACACTATGCCCTAATGGACTGGTCACACATATCTCATAATCTAACTGATCAACCACATGCAACTTATCAACAATCTTATCTGTGCACAAGTATGAGTGTGTGGAACCAGGGTCAATTAGAGCATACAATTCAGTATCATGGAGTAGGAACTTACCAGCAATAACATCAGGCGCATTCTGCTCCTCTCTAGCTCTCACAGCATAGGCTCTAGCTGCGACTGGTAACTGACGCTCAATAGAATCTAATGCAACTCCCTCTCTAGGTCGACCGCTTCGACCCCTACCTCAGCCTCTACCATGGGCAGCCTGTGAAGCATTCGAACCGACTCTGCTAGCCTCTCTCTGGGAACCTGAATCCTCATACAACCTCGGACAACTAGCCAAAAGATGCTCAGTGGTCCCACACTTGAAGCATGCACCAGTGAGCCACCTACACTCACCCCGGTGAGTCTTACTGCAATGAGGACATACCGATGTAGTCTCAGGTCTACCACCTCTACCAGAACCTGACACAGCTGTAGAACCCTGTCTTCTACCTCTAGTAGCCGAACTAGATGATGACTCATCCTACGGTTCCTAGATTTCTTACCCGAGGATGATGAAGATGAACCAGACAGACTCTAATCTCTCTCTCTCAACACAGACTCTGATCTCTCAGCCCTCATAGCAGCATCCACAATCTGATAAAAATTCATCCCTGGAGTGCTCATCAAGGAGATCAACATAACCCTCAAGGACTCATTCAATCATAATCCCCTTTGGAGCATACCTAGACAACCTGTTGAACTCTTTCTCAAACTCTGAAACCGACAAAGTCCTCTGTTTCAAGCTCAAAAACTGTGCCCATCTCGCATCCTTATAAGTCTGAGTTATATACTTCTTCGTGAACTCTCTCTCAAAGAAATCCCAAGTGATAGGATCTAGCAGCTGAGGTTACTTGCAAACTAACTCCCACCATTCATAAGCCGACCTCTGAAGCAAAGCCACTGCACACTCACCTAGCTAATCAGCAGGACACCTAACCTCTCTCAAGGCATGCTTCACTTTATCCAACCATTTCTCAGCTAACTCTGACTCATCCAAACCCGTGCCATAAAAGTCTTCAGTACCAGCTCTTCTCAAACTCTCAATAGGGGCTCTAGGAGCAGTCACCCTCTCCAAGACCCTAGCCATGTCCTGGGATAATCTAAACATAGCCTCGAAAGGCATGGCAGCGGCCTCGAGCTGGACCCTAGCATGTTGAGCCGACATAGAAATCAAAGGATCAACAGCTTGAGGGTTCACACTTTCAGCAGACTCCTCAAGTGATCCACGAGCAGAGTTAGAAGCCATCTAAAACAAACAAGAAGACAACTGCATCAGCCAACACAGATCTAGACATATACACATCTAAGCAACTCAACACAACAACAACACCCAGAAACGCCTAAACCTATGGCTCTGATACCAAAAACTATGACACCCCTTACCCATACGTAGGCGATCCCATCCGATAAGGAGTGAGATGCCGTATGAGTCAAGGTGCCACCACGCAGATACAATGCAAACCATAGATTCATTCATAACATACAAACAGAAATACGGGATAAATTAAAACTTTAAGGAAAAAGAAGCGAAAGCTGATCATGCATTGATATAACAAAACCATTACAATAATGTTCTGATCAAACTAGCTGATACAAAAGATATTACATATCCAAAATGTAAGTACATAAGCGGAAGCTATAACGAAACTTATACAGGAGAGTTCTATACAAAAAGAATCATCAAAGATTACAAAAGCTAAGCCCTACGCTAAAACCTTATGTGTTGGCTTGACTGCGGCGACTCTCTCAAAGCAAAACTCGTTCCGCACCTGCACGGGTAAAAACACCATGCTAAGCGATAAACGCTTAGTGGGGAAACACACATAAGATATGGACGGCCATTCATAATGGTCGTCAAGGCATAACACATTCATAATGGCAAATGTAATAGCTTACAACAAAATCCATATACACATGCTCACAATTTAAAACCATACATTCCGCATCTCAAATTCATATCCATTCCCATAATAATTGAACATACATCTCCTCATCATACTCAATCAGATGTCACATTTATATAGTCAAATCAGAGCAGAGCAAACCAATCGAACACCTGCTGACTCGAGGTAGTGGATAACAAGTGTACTGAGTGTACCTTACGAGTACAAATCGATTACTGAGGGTACCTCACAGGTACAAATCCAAAGTCATTTCATTTTTATCAATTAACACAATATTTTTACTGAGGGGACCTTAAACAAGATCCAAATACTGAGGGGTTCGCGCGGAACCTAACGTGGACCTGATCGGGGTCCGAACTGAACTGAGGGCTACAGCTAAAAGACTCTATTAGGCATGCCTAACTATCCACTTACTTGACTCTAGCAGGTTATGCGTCATTCAATTCATGTTCCAAAGTACAGCATACAATTCATCTGAAGAATCATGGTATTACTTATATAAAAGCATATAAAATCATGACATGCATCAAATAGTAATATAAGTCCATTCAGAAGCGATACGAAATTCATTTTTGTGCTAAAACTGGGAAATTTCAGAAAATAGGCCGAACGGGGTGACCAACAAGGTTGGCCGGCCACGAGTCGTTGTAACACCCCCTTCCCATACGTAGGCGATCCCATCCGGGAAGGAGTGAGATGCCGTATGAGTAAAGGTGCCACCAAGCAAGTACAAAGTATAACATACAATCATTCATAACATACATTCAGAAAATACAGAATAACTAAAAACTTTATAGAAAAAGAAAGCACAGGCTGATCATGCATTACTAAATTAAACTATTACAATAATGTTCTGATCAACAAGTTGATACAAAAATAATATTACATAACCCAAAATATAGATACAAAAGCGGAAGCTGATACAAAACTGATACATGAGAGTTCTATAAAAAAAGAATCATCACTGGTACAAAAATAGCCCTACACTAAAAACTCTTCTGTGTTGGCTTGATGACGGCGACTCTCACAAGGCAAAACTCCTTCCGCACCTGCATGGGTAAAACACCGTGCTAAGCGATAAACGCTTAGTGGGGAACACACATAAATAATGGACGGCCATTCACAATGGTCGTCAAGGCATATCACAGTCACAATGGCAAAATGCAGTAACTTATGCAATATCCAAATAATCATGCTCACATTTAAAACCCATACAATCAGTATTACATAGTCATGTTCATTCAGAAAAATCTGACATATATTACATTGATATACTCATTCAGATAATCCATTTATAGCCAAATCCTATCAGTGCAATTTAAAGAAACATTAGAGGAACACCTGCTGACTCTAGACAGTGGATAACGAGTATACAGACAGTACTTTTCGGGTACGAGCCGATTACAGACAGTACGTTACGGGTACGAATCGATTAAACCATTATACTTTAACTTTCACAGATATTTTCAAAAGGGGACCTTAAACAAGATCCAATACAGAAAAGGGTTCGCGAGGAACCAAACGGGGACCTGATCGGGGTCCAAACAGAACTATGGGCTGCAGCAACAGACTCTATTAGGCATGCCTAACTATCCACTTACTTGACTCTAGCAGGTTATGCGTCAAACAGATCACATTTCAGGGTACAGAATAGTATTCATCGGAAAATCATTGTATCACGCATAACGAAGCATCAAACAGTAAGACATGCATCAGACGACAGTAAAAATCCATTCAGAAGAAATTCCAAATTCATTTCTGAGTTAAAAACTAGGAAATTTCGGAAAAATGAGCTGAACGGAGGAACGGGCGAGATTGGCTGGTCACAAGGCGTGACTGGCCTTCCCAACAGGCAGGTCACGCGACGTGACCGAGGGTCACGCGACGTGACTTGCTTGTTCCTCGCCGGTCACGTTGCGTGATCTTTGCAAATCGCGCAACGCCCTCGCAGGTCACGGCGTGACTGAACGTCACGTCTCGTGACGTGCTGCTTCCTCGCAGATCACGTTGCATGATCTCGCAGATCACGCA
The DNA here is from genome assembly GCA_947683425.1 of Excoecaria cochinchinensis. Classification (NCBI taxonomy): domain Eukaryota; kingdom Viridiplantae; phylum Streptophyta; class Magnoliopsida; order Malpighiales; family Euphorbiaceae; genus Excoecaria; species Excoecaria cochinchinensis. The sequence goes on along the minus strand of CANTUQ010000021.1, from coordinate 571,467 downwards.
TCGTCTTCACAGGTAGCACGACGTGACCGAAGGTCACGTCACGTGACCTGCTTGTTCTTCAGCTGGTCACGCGACTGGCTTCTCAGCAGGCAGGTCACGACGTGACCGAGGGTCACGTCTCGTGACTTGCCTTCTTCCGTAGCGAGTCACGCGAACAAAGAGAACTTCAACAGTACTTCGATTTTCCAGAATTTCCAGAATTTTCAGAACAACAATTTCAATCCCAATTTGATTTAAAACCATACAAACCTGTTTTTACCATCCAGAAATTATCTCAAACAATATAGGCAACAATTATACAACTCAATTCATCAACTAATTAATCAAACCAAATCAAGAACATATGCATTCAAACTCACAAGAACATAAACCCTAGAATTTTACAGTAAAATCAAAATCACACAATTTCACAAATAAACATTCCCAAACCTGGATTCTAAACTTCTATCACTTAGCTCCACTAGGTCCAGCAACCTCTTTCCCCTTTGGATCACGAGGAGCTTCAGCTAAAAACATCACAACAAGAACATTCACAAAACAAACCCTAAGTTAAATCTCAACCTAAGGAAGAAGAAGAAGTAAATGAAGCAACTAGATGAGGGAATTCAATTACTTACTAGAGAGAATGCAAGGAGAGGATTAATTTCACCAATAAGACCTTGAATCAATAATACAGTACTTGGAAATAAAGAAAGTGAAGAAGAAGAAAGTGAGTGAGAAAAGAAACGTAAATCTCTAAGTCCCTTTTCTTTCATTCACTTTTCTTTTTTCTTTACCCTAAATATGTATCAATTTCCTATTGGTGAAACTACTCACTCACACTAAAATAACCTATACTACACACACCTAAAACCCTCTTAACTTATGCATACCCTACAATGGTATGAACACATGCACACAAGTATATCTCATTTAATTAAACACACTAATGCCATGTATGCACCCCCAATAATAATAAAACCCAAAAACATATATTTTACTAAAATACCCTTATGAAATGCTGAACACATGCGAATGCTTACACATACAGATAGACAGATAGACAGACAGACAGGCTCATTCTACCAGGGGGCAAATGGGGTGTGACAACTCTCCCCTACTAATAAGAATTTCGTCCTCGAAATTCTCACCTGAACTGAACAACTGTGGGTACTGAACTCTCATCGACTCCTCTGGTTCCCAAGTCGCTTCTTCGACTCCATGATGGATCCACAGTACTTTAACCAAGGGAATCTGCTTATTCCTCAACTGCCTCACCTCTTGGGCTAGAATAGCTCGCGGTTCCTCATCATAAGAGAAGTCTGGCTGAATCTGGATATCCTGAACTGACAGAACATGCGAAGGATCTGATCTGTACCGACGAAGCATCGAAACGTGAAACACATCATGCAACTTTGCTAACTCCATCGGTAGCGCCAATCTGTAGGCTACAGGTCCTACCTTAGCCAAAATCTCATAAGGTCCAATAAAACGAGGACTCAGCTTACCCTTCTTTCCAAATCGAAGCACTCTCCTCCAAGGAGAAACTTTAAGGAAAACTTTGTCCCCGATCTCAAATTGCACGTCTTTCCTCTTCAAATTGGCATAAGACTTCTGTCGATCTTTGGCTGCCTTCAAATTCCGCTGCACTACTCTGATTTTATCTTCAGTATCTCTGACCAAGTCTGGTCCAATCATAGATCTCTCGGATAGCTCTGTCCAACAAATCGGAGTCCTACACTGACGACCATACAAAGCCTCATATGGTGCCATACCGATGCTCGACTGAAAACTGTTGTTGTAGGCAAACTCCATCAATGATACATATCTGTCCCAACTACCCAGAAAATCCAAAGCACAAGCTCTCATCATATCCTCCAGAATCTGAATAACTCGCTCTGACTGACCATCGGTCTGACGATGAAACGCTGTACTGAAGTTCAACCTAGTGCCCAAAGCTCTCTGTAACTCCTTCCAAAACTTGGAAGTAAACCTCGGATCTCGATCTGACACTATGGACAAAGGCACACCATGCAACCGAACTATCTCATCCACATAGATACTGGCTAATCTGTCCATGGAGTAATCCACTCTAACTGGCAAGAAGTGAGCTGATTTCGTAAGCCAATCCACAATAACCCAAACCGAATCATGCTTCCTCTGAGTCAAAGGCAAACCCGAAACAAAGTCCATGGCGATATCATTCCATTTCCACTCAGGAATGGATAAAGGCATAAGCAAACCTGAAAGAACCTGATGCTCAGCCTTTACCTGCTGACAAGTCAAGCACTTGGAAACAAAATCAACTATATCACGCTTCATACCGGACCACCAATAGAATTGCTTCATATCTCTATACATCTTCTCACTGCCCGGATGCATAGTAAAGACTGAACTATGCGACTCACTCATGAGCTGTCTCCTCAAATCCTCAGATTCTGGCACACACAAACGATCTCTGAACATAAGTACCTCATCCTGAACTGAGAACTCTGATGGCTTACCCAATCTAACCTCATGCACAATCTGCTGAAGCCTCACATCGTCTCTCTGAGCATCCACAATCCTCTGTCTCAAGGTAGGCCTCACACGCAACTGGGCAAGCAAAGCCCCATCTGAACCGAATCGCCATCTGAATCGCCTCAAGAACAAAGCTGAAACCGATTTCCGACTCAAAGCATCGGCGACTACATTGGCCTTACCAGGATGGTAATCCACAATGCAGTCGTAGTCCTTAAATAACTCAAGCCAACGCCGCTGTCTCATGTTCAACTCTTTCTGTGAGAGGAAGTACTTCAAGCTCTTGTGGTCCGAAAAGATCCTACACTTTTCCCCATACAGGTAGTGACGCCAAATCTTCAAAGCAAAGATCACAGCTGCCAGCTCAAGATCATGCGTTGGATAGTTCCTCTCATGTGGCTTCAACTGACGAGAAGCATAAGCCACTACTTTTCCTTCCTGCATCAGCACACATCCAAGACCAACTCCAGAAGCATCACTGTAAATGACAAACTCCTTACCCGAGATAGGTTGAGTAAGGATAGGAGCCTCAACAAGCAACTGCTTTAACCGATCAAAACAAGACTGACACCTGTCTGACCACTCAAATCTGACTCCTTTCCTCAACAATCTAGTCATAGGAGCAGCAATCACAGAAAATCCTTTAACGAACCGACGGTAGTAACCTGCTAAGCCGAGGAAACTCCTCACTTCCTGAACATTTCAAGGCGCTTTCCAATCAACTATCGCCTCAATCTTAGCTGGATCTACCTGAATACCTCTAGCTGAAACAATGTGACCCAAGAATGATACTTCTCGAAGCCAGAAATCACACTTGCTAAGCTTAGCAAACAACTGATGCTCTCTCAACATCTGCAAAACCAACCGGAGATGCTCCTCATGCTCACTCTCATCCTTGGAATACACCAAGATGTCATCAATGAACACTACTACAAATCGATCTAAGTATGGCCTAAACACACGATTCATCAGATCCATAAAAGCCGCTGGAGCATTTGTCAAACCAAACGGCATCACAAGAAACTCATAGTGGCCATACCTAGTCCGAAATGCAGTCTTCACCACATCTGCATCCTGAACACGAAGCTGATAGTACCCTGATCGAAGATCTATCTTGGAAAAGACACCCGCACCTCGAAGCTGATCAAATAAATCCTCAATCCTAGGCAACGGATACTTATTCTTCACTGTAACCTTATTAATCTGCCGGTAGTCAATACACATCCGCAGGGATCCATCTTTCTTCTTGACAAACAGCACTGGAGCTCCCCATGGAGATATGATAGGTCGAATAAACCCCTTATCCAATAACTCTTGTAGCTGAGATTTAAGTTCCCTCAACTCTACAGGAGCCATCCGATAAGGTGTTCTCGAAATAGGTGCTCTACCTGGCATAATCTCAATGGACAACTCAACCTCTCTCTCAGGAGGCGAACCAGGCAACTCGCTCGGGAACACATCACTAAACTCCCACACTACAGGGATGTCCTCAATCTGAACCTGATCCCTCTTGGAATCTAACACAACTGCTAGAAAAGCCTCACATCCTTTCCTGATGAATCTCTTAGCTTGCATCGCAGAAATCACATTATTCAACGAACTAGCACCCAAACCTTTCAGAAACACAAGAGACTGACTTCTATCCCGAAGTACAACTGTCTTCCTATGGCAATCAACTACAGCCCGATGCTTACCCAACCAGTCCATACCCAGAATCAAATCAAACTCTCTGAAGGGTAACTCAATCAAATCCGCTGGAAGCACAACTCCCTCAACAATCAGAGGACAACTCCTAAAAACTCTACTCACACTGACACTATGCCCTAATGGACTGGTCACACAAATCTCATAATCTAACTGATCAACAGAATGCAATTTATCAACAATTTTATCCGTGCACAAATATGAGTGTGTGGAACCAGGATCAATTAGAGCATACAACTCAGTGTCATGGAGTAGAAACTTACCAGCAATAACATCAGGCGCATCCTGCTCATCTCTGGCTCTCATAGCATAAGCCCTAATGGCAGCCTGAGGAGGACGCTCAACAGTCTCAGAAGCAGCTCCATCTCTATGCCGTCCACCTCGACCTCTACCTCGGCCTCTACCTCGGGTAGCCTGAGAAGCATTCGAACCAACCCTTCTAGCTCCTCCCTGAGGTCCTGAATCCTCAACCGACTGGGGACAACTAGCCACACGGTGCTCAGTGCTCCCCCACCTAAAACATCCCCCAGTGAGCCACCTACACTCACCCCGGTGAGCCTTGCTACAATTCTCACAAACAGGAATGGCATCAGATCTACCTCCCCTACCAGAACCTGATACAGCTGCAGAACCCTGACGTCTACCTCTAGAAGCCGGACCAGATGCTGACTCATCCTGTGGGTTCCTAGATCTCTTACTCGAAGAAGATCCTCCACGAGAAGAACTCCTCCTCTGAGCTCTCTCTCGCAACACAGTCTCTGATAACTCGGCTCTCACTGCAGCCTCCACTATCTGATAGTAGCTAACCCCAGGTATACACATCAGAGAAATCAAAGCAATCTTCAGAGACTCATTTAACCCTGCCTCGAAATGCTTGCATCTAAAGTCATCAGTCATAACTCCTCGTGGGGCATAGCGAGACAATCTATTGAACTCTTTCTCATACTCAGCTACAGACAACGCCCTCTGCTTCAAACTCAAAAATTGCGCCCATCTCGAATCTCTATAAGTCTGAGTAATGTACTTCTTTGTGAACTCACCCTCAAAGAACTCCCAGGTAATCGGATCCGATAGCTGAGGATGCCTATAAACTAATTCCCACCATTCAAATGCAGACCCTTGCAGAAGAACTAATGCACACTCTACCTGCTGGTCGGGAGGACACCGAATCTCTCTCAAAGCACGCTTGACTTTATCTAACCATTTCTCTGCCAACTCAGATTCATTAAAACCTGTACCATAGAAATCCTCAACTCCTGCCCTCCTCAAATTATCCATAGGTGCTCTAGGAGCAGTCACTCTCTCCAAAACTCTAGCCATGTCCTGATGCAGTCTGAACATAGCCTCAAAGGGCATGGCTGCGGTGTGACGCACGCCGAACCCAGCAAGGGCCCTCTATTTGAATCCGCTTTAGGATTCGAGGTATGAAGGTTCGCGTCTTTTGATCATGGGCGCCATGAGACATCATCGGTATGCTCCTCTCAATAGAACATTGGGGAGAATAACCTAGCCTATTGACGCCTAAAGGCACCTTTGAGGTATTTGGAGTCGCCACCCAATTTGCAAGAAATTGGGAAAAGGTTTCTCACCTCTATTGGTCTAAACCAGAGATATGGTGTCCGGAACTTCCCTCTTATTTATGCTTTGGTTAATTATAAATGGGTTTTTAATTTCTTAAAATTATATCTCTCATTCACACGAGCGATGCATTTAATTAAATAGCACATTGCAAGCACTCAAAAAGCGATAAAGGAAAGCAATAAATAAAGCAGTAAAAGAAAGCGGTAAACACGTAAGCACGCAATTACAATAGAAATAGGGGCAGAATACAACCCCATTAAAAGGAGATTAAAGATGTAAGTGGGACGGAATACAATCCCCAAAAGATAAATAAAGTTGCCCAAAAAAATTAATTACAAGGGCCCAAAGGAAAATAATGTACATAAATTTAAACACTCACGCAAGATGAAAATAAAAGAACATACATAAATCGGGATATTATTTCAGGAATATTGGTTCCTTCGTGCCTATTCTAAGGTTTAGGAACGTTGATTCCTCGCGTTTACTTGAAGAAGGTTCGAAGAGTCGCTTTGGTTGTTTGGAAGAAAATCGGGATGAGTGATCCCATTTTATTGAAAATTGACTCTTCGTTTTGATTGTGATAATTTTATTGTTGGGCTAAAACGAGGGACATTGGTCCCAATTTTATTAGTGAAAATCCTGATTTAATTATAAAAGTATTTTTGTGACTTTTTATCGCACGCGCGCATAAATAAAATAAATATTTACAAATAAACACAACAAAAAGATAGAGAATTAGAGAGATCTCACCGAACCGATGTGACCCTCCGCGCGTTGCGACCCATCCAGGGAGCCGCGGGGATACTCACATAACCCGACTCAAGTTAAATCTCAGACAGAAAATTAATAAAAAAATATTAGTAATGATTCTAAATGAAATTGATCTAATAAAAAAACAAAATAAATATTGAACACCAGTATATAATGCTAATAATAATGATAATAATAATAATAATAATAATAATAATAATAATAACAATAATAATAACAAAACAAATAAAAAGCAATACTAATAATAATAATGATGCACACATAATGATGACAGTGAATATAAACATTAAAACCCTAATAATAATAATAATAATGGTAATAATAATAATAATAATAATAATAATAATAAACAGAAATGATACATATCAAATAGATAAATATAATAATAGCAACAATTAATTAATAATAAACACAAAATACATAAATATATAATAATAATAATAATAATAATAATAATAATAATAATAATAAATGTAAAAACAGAAAATAAGTTAATAATAATAATAATAATAATAGTATTAACCGTGACCAAGTTGACTGATAATAATAATAATAATAATAATAATAATAATAATAATAATAATAATAATAATAATAGTAGTAATGGACAATGATAATAAATAATAGTGAATATAAAATAAACAGAAATGATACATATCAAATAGATAAATATAATAATAGCAACAATTAATTAATAATAAACACAAAATACATAAATATATAATAATAATAATAATAATAATAATAATAATAATAATAATAAATGTAAAAACAGAAAATAAGTTAATAATAATAATAATAATAATAGTATTAACCGTGACCAAGTTGACTGATAATAATAATAATAATAATAATAATAATAATAATAATAATAATAATAATAATAAAAATAAAATGTCAACAGAATGATAATCACAAAATATTAATGTAAAAAGATTAAACAATAATAATAATAGTAATAATAATAATGGGATGGCGCCAGGAATCACAAGAAAAAAAAAGAATTAAAATCATGAACAGATCCCAACAGTAACTAATTTGAAGAAAATATTAGACAAATATCATGATATTAATAGCAAAGATGGAAAAATATTCACAACCATAAATAATATACAAATAAATAAATAAAAATAATCCAAGTGTTTACCCTCAGAATTTTTAGATCGGAGAAGCGGTGTCTCGATTTGTTTCGCTTGTCGAATTTGTGGTGATGAATTTTGAAGAAAGTGTAGAAATTGATATTTCAAAATAGATTAAGAGAATTTTTTTGATAGAAAATATTTTTGGTGGATGATTGAGTAAAGAAAATTAATTTTCCAAACTCAAATCACCCAAGAAAATAGATTATATTTTTTGAAGAAAGATAAATAGATTAAAACTTGAAAAAAAGAAAAAAGAGACTTAAGAATATTTTTGAAGAACAAATGGAAGAGAAAACCAGTTGCTGGAGAGAAGAACACTAGAGAGAAAAGCCAAAAAAATTAAAAATCTAAAATGTTGTCGTCCTCCAAAATTGAAGATGAAATCCCTATTAATTTTCAGTGTTGTCCCAAAATGGAGAAAGACAAAATAACTTTTTAATTTTGGTAATCAAAAATAGCATGAAAGGGTGAAAAAAACGGAAAAATCAGACTGAAAAACAGACTGAAAACGCAGGAAAAAGGGACAGAGCAGGTGGTCGCGTGGTGAAGGGCATAGCGCGCGGGTCGCGCGCATGTACACGCGAGGGCAGGCGGTCGCGCGGTGGCCAAGCGGCCACCACGCGACCCACTTTGGCCAAAAGCCAAAGTGGTCGCGTGGTGGCAATGGCCACCACGCGACCATGAATTGGGAAAGTGGCCTTAAATGCCACTTTCCCACGTTTTTACATATTTTTTTTTTTTTTTTTTTTTTTTTTTTTTTTTTTTATAAAAACCTTTTAAATCCCTTTTTTTTTCATCTTTTATATTTTTATTTATTTTTCCTAATTAGACTAATTAACTAATCCAATCAAATTAATTAACTAATCTAATTCAATCCAATTAATTATCCAACGTAATTTTCTTTTTTAAATCAATTAATTAATTTAATTTAACTCAATTAAATTAATTAGTTAATTCAATTTCTCTTTTTTTTCAAATATTAAAAATAACACTTTCTAATAATATTATTTTTTATTAAAATAAATTTAATTAATTTAATTTTTATGACAAAATATTTTTTATACATATTTATTTTTATTTAAAAGTAACAGGGGCTTCGACAAGAGAAACATCATTTTTGACACCTTTGCCTGTAAGCCGGTATCATTTTCATCATCGGGTAATTCTGATCTTGGACCGCCTCGGGACCCGGTGTCTACAGTTGCCCCCAATTTTGGGGAACTTAGAACCTAGGTGCCTAAATGAGCCAAAATTCAGAAAAGAAAGGAAAGAAGCGCGTACCTGAGGCGGCTGTCTTCCCGAACTGGCTGAAGTTGCTGCGGGTGGTTACCGTCCGTTCGTCGACGTGTTAACCCCTGTTGCCTTGGCGTCTAACCTCTTCTGTTGTGGCATCTAGCCTGTGCGGTGTATAGCCCCAGCCGTGTCGGTATCTAGCCTATTGATGCTGATATACTCATGGATTGAAAGGATTTGGAATATTTTGGAAAAAGCTCAATGCTACGAAGGATAATGCTCCGAAGAGACTGAGAATGCCTTGGAAAAAAGGACTTAAAGATAATGCTCCGAAGAGACTGAGAATGCCTTGAGGAAGGACTTAAAGATAATGCTCCGAAGAGACTGGGAATGCCTTGAGAAAGGACTCAAAGATAATGCTCCGAAGAGACTGGGAATGCCTTGAGAAAGGACTTAAACATAATGCTCCGAAGAGACTGAGAATGCCTTGAGAAAGGACTTAAAGATAATGCTCCGAAGAGACTGAGAATGCCTTGAGAAAGGACTTAAAGATAATGCTCCGAAGAGACTGAGAATGCCTTGAGAAAGGACTTAAAGATAATGCTCCGAAGAGACTGAGAATGCCTTGAGAAAGGACTTAAAGATAATGCTCCGAAGAGACTGGGAATGCCTTGAGAAAGGACTCAAAGATAATGCTCCGAAGAGACTGGGAATGCCTTGAGAAAGGACTTAAACATAATGCTCCGAAGAGACTGAGAATGCCTTGAGAAAGGACTTAAAGATAATGCTCCGAAGAGACTGAGAATGCCTTGAGAAAGGACTTAAAGATAATGCTCCGAAGAGACTGAGAATGCCTTGAGAAAGGACTTAAAGATAATGCTCCGAAGAGACTGAGAATGCCTTGAGAAAGGACTTAAAGATAAAGTTTTGAGGATGCCTTTTGAAGAAGGACTTAAAGATAGTGTTTCAAAGAGATTGAGGATGCCTGTTAGATAAGGACTTAGGGATAACGCTCCGAAGAGACTGAGAATGCCTTGTGAATAAGGACTTGAAGATAAGGTTTTGAAGATATTGAGGATGCCTGTTGGATAAGGACTTAGGGATAACGCTCCGAAGAGACTGAGAATGCCTTGTGGATAAGGACTTGAAGATAAAGTTTTGAAGATATTGAGGATGCCTGTTGGATAAGGACTTAGAGATAGTGTTTTAAAGAGATTGAGGATGCCTGTTAGATAAGGACTTAGGGATAACGCTCCGAAGAGACTGAGAATGCCTTGTGAATAAGGACTTGAAGATAAAGTTTTGAAGATATTGAGGATGCCCGTTGGATAAGGACTTAGAGATAGTGTTTTAAAGAGATTGAGGAACGCCAGCTTGTTGACGTGAAACCATGGCTGAGCGACTGATAAACACCAGCTTGTCGGTGTGTGAAGGCGACAGACTTTGAAGAACGCGATTGATAGAACAGCAGCTTGTCGGCGTGTGAAACCACGGCTGAGCGACTGATAAACACCAGCTTGTCGGTGTGTGAAGGCGCCAGACTTTCCTGCAGAAACAAAAAGACTTGTATGCAAGGGTAAGTTATGCATGTGCATGTGCATATGTTATGCGGAATGCAGGATAAGGATTCATCCGAATGGATTTGGGAGCCGAAAGCTGGTTTGGTCGTGATTTGCAGTAGGATCGGTGCCCCCTGGAATTGCTTTTGAATTTCGTGCCTTTAGGGGATTATGAGGTTCTCCTCTGGTACCTGTAGTCATTATTTGAAGGTAGTGCGTCCCTCGTGGATTTTCACACTAGCTTTTCTTAGCGGGAGATGCGTCCTTGTCGGATTTTCACATAACCCTGTGCCTTATTTTTTTTGCCTGGAATGGACCCAACCCAACCCAGCGGCTTTTATTTATTTTATTTTTTGTAGGGCAGACTGCCTGTCGCCAGGTTTTCACCCTGCCCCTTGGCCTAACTTTTGCTTAGAGCGCCAGTCACGGTTTTCATCTCTAACGGCTCTTTTTTTTTTTTTTTTTTTTTTTTTTTTTTTTTGGAGAGAGAAGTTGGAGTTGTTGCGAAAGGTTTTTCAGGTATGATTGGCATGTGCTTATGTCTCAGATTTTGGTTGGATGTGTTTGGCTCTTTATTAGGAAGGTGCTGTAGAATTGACCAGAGCAGTTCATCTTGCACACTCAAAGTTGCCTCAGTCAGATATGAAACCAACACATTGCTACCATCTACCCCTTGCCACTCTCGCCACTCAGGCACTTCAGTCAGCTCCTCCTGTTATGAACTGCGGGCCCTCGCTTTGAATCCGCTTTAGGATTCGAGGTATGAAGGTTCGCGTCTTTTGGATCATGGGCGCCATGAGGCATCATCGGTGTATCCCTCCCAATAGAACATTGGGGAGAATAACCTAGCCTATTGACACCTAAAGGCACCTTTGAGGTATTTGGAGTCGCCACCCAATTTGCGTGAAATTGGGAAAAGGTTTCTCACCTCTATTGGTCTAAACCAGAGATATGGTGTCCGGAACTTCCCTCTTATTTATGCTTTGATTAAGTATAAGTGGGTTTTTAACTTCTTAAAATTATATCTCTCATCTCACACGAGCGATGCATTTAATTAAATAGCGCATTGCAAGCACTCAAAAAGCGATAAAGGAAAGCAATAGTAAAAGAAAGAGATAAATGAAAGCGATAAACACGCAAGCACGCAATTACAATAAAAATAGGGGCAGAATACAACCCCAATAAAAGAAGATTAGAGACATAAATGGGGACAGAATACAATCCCCCAAAATAAATAAAGTTGCCCCAAAATTAATTACAAGGGCCCAAAAGAAAATAATGTACATAAATTTAAACACTCACACAAGATCAAAATAAAAGACATGCATAAATCGGGACATTATTTCAGGAACATTGGTTCCTTCGTACCTATCGTAAGGGTTAGGAACATTGATTCCTTCACGTTTATTTTTAAAAAGGGTTCGAAGAGTCACTTTGGTTGTTTGGAAGAAAATCGGGATGAGTGATCCCATTTTATTGAAAATTGACTCTTCGTTTTGATTGCGATATTTTTATAGTTTGGCTAAAATGAGGGACATTGGTCCCAACTTTATTAATAAAAATTTCAATTTAATTGCAAAAATATTCTTGTGACTTTTTACCACACGCGTGTGAAAATAAAAGATTCATATGCAAGTAAACACGTAACATGTAAAAGAAGGTTGGAAAGATCTCACCGAGACGATGCGACTCTCCACGCGTCGCGACCCATCCGGGGAGTCGCTCACACGACCCGATTCACATAACCCGATTCAAGTTAAATCTCATACAAGAATAATATTGAAAAATATATTAGTAAATACTCTAAAAATTAATCAAACAAGAGCGAGGTAATAACAATAATAAAATTATGGCGATGGTAGCAACAATAAAATAACACTAATAATGATAAAAATAATAATAATAATAATAATAATAATAGTAGTAATGGACAATGATAATAAATAATAGTGAATATAATATAAACAAATATGATAGTGATAATGATAAATATGATGATAATCATAATCATAATAACAATAACAATGAAACAATAAATAAGATGATTAATAAATATAATAGTCACAATAAAACCATATGATAACAATAATAATAAAATAATACGGAATATTAAATGATAATAATGCTAACTAATTAATTAATTAATAATAAACACAAAATACATAAATATATAATAATAATAATAATAATAATAATAATAATAATAATAATAAATGTAAAAACAGAAAATAAGTTAATAATAATAATAATAATAATAGTATTAACCGTGACCAAGTTGACTGATAATAATAATAATAATAATAATAATAATAATAATAATAATAATAATAAAAATAAAATGTCAACAGAATGATAATCACAAAATATTAATGTAAAAAGATTAAACAATAATAATAATAGTAATAATAATAATGGGATGGCGCCAGGAATCACAAGAAAAAAAAAGAATTAAAATCATGAACAGATCCCAACAGTAACTAATTTGAAGAAAATATTAGACAAATATCATGATATTAATAGCAAAGATGGAAAAATATTCACAACCATAAATAATATACAAATAAATAAATAAAAATAATCCAAGTGTTTACCCTCAGAATTTTTAGATCGGAGAAGCGGTGTCTCGATTTGTTTCGCTTGTCGAATTTGTGGTGATGAATTTTGAAGAAAGTGTAGAAATTGATATTTCAAAATAGATTAAGAGAATTTTTTTGATAGAAAATATTTTTGGTGGATGATTGAGTAAAGAAAATTAATTTTCCAAACTCAAATCACCCAAGAAAATAGATTATATTTTTTGAAGAAAGATAAATAGATTAAAACTTGAAAAAAAGAAAAAAGAGACTTAAGAATATTTTTGAAGAACAAATGGAAGAGAAAACCAGTTGCTGGAGAGAAGAACACTAGAGAGAAAAGCCAAAAAAATTAAAAATCTAAAATGTTGTCGTCCTCCAAAATTGAAGATGAAATCCCTATTAATTTTCAGTGTTGTCCCAAAATGGAGAAAGACAAAATAACTTTTTAATTTTGGTAATCAAAAATAGCATGAAAGGGTGAAAAAAACGGAAAAATCAGACTGAAAAACAGACTGAAAACGCAGGAAAAAGGGACAGAGCAGGTGGTCGCGTGGTGAAGGGCATAGCGCGCGGGTCGCGCGCATGTACACGCGAGGGCAGGCGGTCGCGCGGTGGCCAAGCGGCCACCACGCGACCCACTTTGGCCAAAAGCCAAAGTGGTCGCGTGGTGGCAATGGCCACCACGCGACCATGAATTGGGAAAGTGGCCTTAAATGCCACTTTCCCACGTTTTTACATATTTTAATTTTTTTTTTTTTTTTTTTTTTTTTTTTTTTTTTTATAAAAACCTTTTAAATCCCTTTTTTTTTCATCTTTTATATTTTTATTTATTTTTCCTAATTAGACTAATTAACTAATCCAATCAAATTAATTAACTAATCTAATTCAATCCAATTAATTATCCAACGTAATTTTCTTTTTTAAATCAATTAATTAATTTAATTTAACTCAATTAAATTAATTAGTTAATTCAATTTCTCTTTTTTTTTCAAATATTAAAAATAACACTTTCTAATAATATTATTTTTTATTAAAATAAATTTAATTAATTTAATTTTTATGACAAAATATTTTTTATACATATTTATTTTTATTTAAAAGTAACAGGGGCTTCGACAAGAGAAACATCATTTTTGACACCTTTGCCTGTAAGCCGGTATCATTTTCATCATCGGGTAATTCTGATCTTGGACCGCCTCGGGACCCGGTGTCTACATGCGGCCTCGAGCTGGACCCTAGCATGCTGAGCCGACACAGTAACAGAAACAGACGGATCCACAACTGGAGGATTCACACTCTCGGCGGACTCCTCGAGTGATCCACGAACAGAATTAGAAGCCATCTAAACAAACAAGAAACAACCGTATCAGCCAACACAGATCTAGACACATACACATCTAAGAAACTCAAAACAATCACAACAATACCCAGAAATGCCTAAACCTATGCTCTGATACCACAAACTGTAACACCCCCTTCCCATACGTAGGCGATCCCATCCGGGAAGGAGTGAGATGCCGCATGAGTAAAGGTGCCACCAAGCAAGTACAAAGTATAACATACAATCATTCATAACATACATTCAGAAAATACAGAATAACTAAAAACTTTATAGAAAAAGAAAGCACAGGCTGATCATGCATTACTAAATTAAACTATTACAATAATGTTCTGATCAACAAGTTGATAAAAAAATAATATTACATAACCCAAAATATAGATACAAAAGCGGAAGCTGATACAAAACTGATACATGAGAGTTCTATACAAAAAGAATCATCACTGGTACAAAAATCGCCCTACACTAAAAACTCTTCTGTGTTGGCTTGATGACGGCGACTCTCACAAGGCAAAACTCCTTCCGCACCTGCACGGGTAAAACACCGTGCTAAGCGATAAACGCTTAGTGGGGAACACACATAAATAATGGACGGCCATTCACAATGGTCGTCAAGGCATATCACAGTCACAATGGCAAAATGCAGTAACTTATGCAATATCCAAATAATCATGCTCACATTTAAAACCCATACAATCAGTATTACATAGTCATGTTCATTCAGAAAAATCTGACATATATTACATTGATATACTCATTCAGATAATCCATTTATAGCCAAATCCTATCAGTGCAATTTAAAGAAACATTAGAGGAACACCTGCTGACTCTAGACAGTGGATAACGAGTATACAGACAGTACTTTCCGGGTACGAGCCGATTACAGACAGTACGTTACGGGTACGAATCGATTAAACCATTATACTTTAACTTTCACAGATATTTTCAAAAGGGGACCTTAAAAAAGATCCAATACAGAAAAGGGTTCGCGAGGAACCAAACGGGGACCTGATCGGGGTCCAAACAGAACTATGGGCTGTAGCAACAGACTCTATTAGGCATGCCTAACTATCCACTTACTTGACTCTAGCAGGTTATGCGTCAAACAGATCACATTTCAGGGTACAGAATAGTATTCATCAGAAATTCATGGTATCACGCATAACGAAGCATCAAACAGTAAGACATGCATCATACGACAGTAAAAATCCATTCAGAAGAAATTCCAAATTCATTTCTGAGTTAAAACTAGGAAATTTCGGAAAAATGAGCTGAACGGAGGAACGGGCGAGATTGGCTGGTCACAAGGCGTGACTGGCCTTCCCAACAGGCAGGTCACGCGACGTGACCGAGGGTCACGCGACGTGACTTGCTTGTTCCTCGCCGGTCACGTTGCGTGATCTTTGCAAATCGCGCAACGCCCTCGCAGGTCACGGCGTGACTGGACGTCACGTCTCGTGACGTGCTGCTTCCTCGCAGATCACGTTGCGTGATCTCGCAGATCACGCATCGTCTTCGCAGGTCGCACGACGTGACCGAAGGTCACGTCACGTGACCTGCTTGTTCTTCAGTTGGTCACGCGACTGGCTTCTCAGCAGGCAGGTCACGACGTGACCGAGGGTCACGTCTCGTGACTTGCCTTCTTCCGTAGCGAGTCACGCGAACAAAGAGAACTTCAACAGTACTTCGATTTTCCAGAATTTCCAGAATTTTCAGAACAACAATTTCAATCCCAATTTGATTTAAAACCATACAAACCTGTTTTTACCATCCAGAAATTATCTCAAACAATATAGGCAACAATTATACAACTCAATTCATCAACTAATTAATCAAACCAAATCAAGAACATATGCATTCAAACTCACAAGAACATAAACCCTCGAATTTTACAGTAAAATCAAAATCACACAATTTCACAAATAAACATTCCCAAACCTGGATTCTAAACTTCTATCACTTAGCTCCACTAGGTCCAGCAACCTCTTTCCCCTTTGGATCACGAGGAGCTTCAGCTAAACACATCACAACAAGAACATTCACAAAACAAACCCTAAGTTAAATCTCAACCTAAGGAAGAAGAAGAAGTAAATGAAGCAACTAGATGAGGGAATTCAATTACTTACTAGACAGAATGCAAGGAGAGGATTAATTTCACCAATAAGACCTTGAATCAATAATACAGTACTTGGAAATAAAGAAAGTGAAGAAGAAGAAAGTGAGTGAGAAAAAAAACGTAAATCTCTAAGTCCCTTTTCTTTCATTCACTTTTCTTTTTTCTTTACCCTAAATATGTATCAATTTCCTATTGGTGAAACTACTCACTCACACTAAAATAACCTATACTACACACACCTAAAACCCTCTTAACTTATGCATACCCTACAATGGTATGAACACATGCACACAAGTATATCTCATTTAATTAAACACACTAATGCCATGTATGCACCCCCAATAATAATAAAACCCAAAAATATATATTTTACTAAAATACCCTTATGAAATGCTGAACACATGCGAATGCTTACACATACAGACAGACAGATAGACAGACAGACAGGCTCATTCTACCAGGGGGCAAATGGGGTGTGACAGTCGTGACTGGCAGTCACAACTCGTGACTAGCCTCCTCTCTTGGCCGGTCACGAGTCGTGATTGGCAGTCACTACTCGTGACTGGCCGCCTCTCTTGGCTGGTCACGAGTCATGACTAGCAGTCACCACTCGTGACTGGCCTCTCTTGGCTGGTCACGAGTCGTGACTGGCAGTCACCACTCGTGACTACCCTCTCTTGTTGGCTGGTCACGCCTCACACACACTGGAAATGGAAATTCACCAGGATCGTGATTTTTCATTCCCAGAATTCACAGAACTCCCAAAAATCAATTCCGAAGTGGCTCAAAACAACACAAATCTCATCTTACCTTCCAGAATATTTCCCATATAATATAAACAGCATAAATAGAACTTAATTCAGTAATCAAAACAACTTAAATCATACATAAACATATTCAAGTCTCTCAAGAACACAAACCCTAAAAATTACAGTAAGTTCAAATTCAAGTAAATTTCTCAAAAAAAAATCCCAAACCTGAAATCCTTAGCTTCAAATCACTTAGCTCCACTACTCCCAGCAATCTCTTTGCCCTTGGGATCGCGAGGAGCCTCAGCTAAGCACAACACATCAAAAAACACCAAAAAATGCAAACCCTAAGTTTAATCTAAACCTAGAAATTAAGAAGAAGAAGATGAACAAATAGAAAACAAGATGAAAATGCACTAACTTACCAAAAGAATGCTAAGGAGATGATTGATTTCCACTAACAGTAGCTTGATGCAAGCTAGGGTTTCAAAATAAGAGCAAAGGAAGAAGATGAGCTAAAGAAGAAGAAGAAGAATGGGGAAAAAGAATTGAGTCTCTGCCTTTCCCACTTTTCCTTCTCTACTAACTCATCTTTTTCCCTAACCCCACACTTGTCACTTTCCTATTGGTGGAAACCACTCACTCACACCCAACAAACATACACTACTCACACACAATGCACTCCCAACTTAAAACACCCTACAATGGTATGAACACACACACATAAACATATCCCAACTAATGCACACCTTACAATGGTATGAACACACACACTATGCATTCCCAACTAATTCACACTCTAATGCCAAACATACCTCCATATGCTAATAAAACCCCAAAAACATGCATTTTTATCAAAATACCCTTATGATATGCTGAACACATGCAAATGCATGCTCACACAGATAGGCTCATACTACTAGGGGGCAAACAGGGTGTGACACTTTACTATTAGTCCAATTAAGATTTTTACGTCAATTTTCCTTTCCAATCCTTCAACCATTACTACTTCTTGCATTTAACCTATATCTTATTATTCTTAACATTGGCCCACACAATTAGTTAATTCCTTCAGTTTAGTCCATAGATATGGAATACCCAAATTATCCTCAATCCTTTAATTAACACCGAACACATCCTCAACTACCTTTAACCACTTTAACCTATTAAATACACATTTCAATCACTTTGATACTCCAAATACTTATGAATCCGACTAGGGTACATGTTGGGTCCTTACAAATTTCCTTCTTCGTGAGCTCTAACTGAGCCTTAAGCATTGAAACTTCATCCACACGATGCACCCCATATTTCTTCTGCATATTTTTTATGCTAATCCACTGTGCATCATTGGTTACCATTTTATCAAGCAATAGGAATGCTTATTTAGGCATTTTGTTCATGAAGCTTTCCCCTAATGCAGCATCTAATAGGGATCTGGTTGTTGAATTCATCGCGACATAAAGCATGGACATAAGTTGGTGTATTGCTATCTCGTGATGCGAACAGCTCTTCAACAATCTTCTGAATCTCTACCAAGCCTCATGAAAAGGCTCTTCGTAAAGCAGCTAGAAATTATAAATGCTATTTCTGATGTTAGCAATTTTTTTTAGAGGAAAAAATCTTACCAAAAGTTTTTCCTGCATTTGCTCCCATGAACTGATGGACTGACTTGGCATCATTTGCAACCAATCTCGAGCTTTACCTATCAAAGTAAAAGGGAAAAGTTTTAGTCTAATAAAATCCACAGAAACTCTTGGAATTTTCACGGTGTCAGAAATTTCAAAAAATATGTCTAAGTGCTGAGCTGGATCCTCTAATTTAGATCCTGAAAACTAGTTCCATTGGACCATCGTGATAGTCACTAGTTTGAGCTCAAATTGAGTCATATAAGGTAGTAAAATCATTTTGTGCTACTCATCCAACTAGGTGTAACATAGTCTCTAATCATCCTTGGTCGATAACTATCTTCTCTATTCTGATTAGCTGCTACACCAAGCGATTGTTCGTTCCCAAAAGGCACCTCATCTTGCGGCTCCACATATTTTTACTGTCATCTCCGGCGTTGATGAAACATTCTCTCGATTTTATAGTCAAATGGTGATAGTTGATCATACAGCTACCTTCTAATGCATTATCAACACTTGAAAAGAATGAAAAATGAAAAAATAAGAAAAATAAAAACACATAAATTTAACAAGAAAAATCTCTAATAACACCGCTCCCCGAAAATGGTGTCAAAAACTTGTTCGGATATCGACAAGCGTACCAAATCGACAAGCAGTAAAGCGAGTAAAATTATGACCCACGAATATCATGCCAAAGGGAAAGGTAAATTGAGATTAGGATTGTTAGAATTTATGCTAAAGAATTCCCAAATTGTTAACGAGTTATGTTTTAAATAAAATAAGAACAATTAAAATGAAATTTAACTAAACTAAATAATCAAACTCAGGAAGCAATTAAAGAAATCTAAATTTGAATGTGAAAAACGGAATTAGATCAAGATAAACAGATTGAAAATCAAATTAAGTAAAAACCTTATTAAGGAATACCCATCCTCCCCATACTACCATGTACTAAATCCTCTTGAAATGTGCCTACAGTGGACAACCCATCTAAACCGAAGCTCCCATTCTCGATCCAGCTATTCTAATCAATAAGCCTACCATTCCGGATTCAACACATTGATTAGCATAAATGCAAGTTACCTTAAAGTGTAGATCGAGAATTTATGAAGCTACGACTTGAAACCTGTCAATGTTGTCTCAAAGACTTTTATTAGGTTTTTAAGCCAGGCTGTGCAGATCATCAATTATTTTCCCTGGTCGAGTTTGGGCAAATCTCGTTATGAAGAGATCGCGAATCTACTCAAAAAATGAGACCAATTTCTGGGGAAGATTGTGAAAACATTATAGGGCTTCATTTTAGGGAAAACTCTACAAAAGATCCGATCATCATAAGAATACATTTGGATTTACATCAAGTATTCAGAGACGTGGGTCTTTGCATTGGATTTGCCCATGTATTTGGCCATCTTTATTTTTTGAAACCTAATAGGTAGTTTAGCTTATCTGTTCTACCGGTAGAAAGGGGAGGTAACATTGCTGCCGGATAAAGGTCCCCTAATTGGGACATGTGGTGAGTCGTCTCCCACAAGAGATAAGGGTTTGGAACATAGGAGGGATCACATGTACAGAGAGCAGGGTCCCTGCTGGGTGGGAACATTTTCTCTTTTTTTTTTGCCATTTCTGCCCATCTTGCAAGTGTCGGGGCGGAGGCGAGATTTATTGTGTCCTCTATCTTATGGATTTGTTATTATAATCCCTTTGTTTCTTTTCTTTTCTCCTCCTTTTTCATCGTCAACCTCTAGGCACTTGTTGGGGCCTAAGGTCGCTTTCCTTTTAGGATAGATTGCATGATAGTTTTCCCAAAGTTGCCAAGGATTCCTCTCAGGTCCTCTATGGTGATGGGAGTATTATCTGGCTATGCCATGAACTTCTCGAGCGCAAGACTCAAATAATCATGAGAGAGGGATCTTTCAGGTTCATCCCACCCACTAGTGGATGTTGATCCACCTCGGTTATCACTAATTTTATTATTTCTCTCAGATCTAATGTAACACCCCTTACCCGTACTTAGGCGATCCCATCCGATAAGGAGTAAGAAGACGTAGGAGTAAAGGTGTCACCACACATATACAAAATAACATACATTCATACATAAACATACATACCAATATACAGGGTAATTTAAAACTTTACAACACCATTCAAGAAAAGCTGATCATGCATTAATATAATGAAAGCATTACATTACTGTTCTGATCAATTGAACGATACAACAGATAATTACAAAACCCAGAATTCATATACAAAGGTGGAAACTATTACAAAACCCTATAAGAGAGTTCTATACAAGATGAATCCTCAAAGGTACAAAAATAAAGCCCTACACTAAGACCCTGCCGTGTTGGCTTTGATGGCGACGACTCTCCCAAAAGCAATTCCTTCCGCACCTGCACGGGTAAACACACCGTGCTAAGCGATAAACGGTTAGTGGGGAAACACACATATAGCATAAAGGCAACCATTCACAACGGTCGTCAAGGCAATCCATATGCGTACTTCATGTATATAAGATAATCATGGCATAACAGTAACATAAACTCATACTCACAAACATAGAGCCATTCGTCAGAAGTTCATAACAATAATTATATCCTCATAACAGATTATACTTCACCGTTGAATCCATACAGCTATAACATACGTTTCATATATTACAATGCATACAAAGCACTTTAAGCATTGGAACACCTGCTGACTCAAGGTAGTGGATAACGAGTGAACAGAAAGTACTTTACGGGTACCAACCGAGTACGAATCGAAAACCATGTAAATATTCATTCACAAACATTTTCAGAAGGATGTTAAACAAGATCCAAACACATTACAGAAGTTCGCGAGGAACCAGACAGGGACATGATCGGGGTTAAAACGAAAACAGAAGCTGCAGCAAAGACTCTATTAGGCATGCCTAACTATCCACTTACTAGACTCTAGCAGGTCAAAATACACAGTTAATGGCCGAAGTCAAATTACGTTAAGCAAAGAGTTCACATTTTATGATAATCAGAACATACATAATTCTAGCTCAAAATACCTAGTGTCGCGTGCTATAATCCATAATTAAACATTCCTAAAACATGCAGGATAAACGAAAATTTATTGCAAAAATAGGGTAGGTCACGGTGGTAATCAGATTGGTTGCCACCGTGACATACCAGGGATCCTTGGCAGAATGCAAGTGTGGGGTACCTCACGGTGGTAACTGAATAGGTTGCCACCGTGACATACCCAGGCCTCAAAACAGAATGCCTTTGTGGGGTACCTCACAGTGGTAACTGAATAGGTTGCCACCGTGACATACCCACTGCCCAGCCAGAATCTAAAGTTTGGATACCTCACGGTGGTAACCAGATTGGTTGCCACCGTGACATGTTCAAACTCACGGCAGAATGCATCTGGTTTGTGGCTCACGGTGGTAACAAAATTTGTTGCCACCGTGACCCATGCCCAGAAGCGATTCATCAGGGCGATTTCCAGGTTATTCAACCCAACAATCCCAAAGTTCTTACCTCAAACAACATATCCTCATTCCAATAGCAATAAAAACCCAACCCAAACGTCATTGAATCATGCCAATAACAAAACTTGCACAAGAATTCAAAGAACAACTTCACTTTACATAATCAAATTCCTCAAATTAAGATACAGCACTATTTATCATCATTTTACCCAAAAACACCATATGAGTTCAAAACTCCACAAGCTAAGCTCAGTCATTCAACCAATATCAGACCCATAGCATATAGACCATAATAAACCTAACACCCATCACAATTCCAGAATTTCACATGAACACATAATCATACACTCATTCAAGATTAGAAATTCCCAAACCTCAAATCCTTAGCTCGTAGTGCTTTGATCCACTAGATCCAGCAACTTCCTTGCCTTTAGGATCCCGGGGAGGCTCAACTAGGAAACCCAACCAAAACATACAAACAAAACAAAATCCAAATCAACCCTAACTCCAAATCCAAAACTAGAGAAAAGAAGATGGGAAAACTTTAATAAAAGCAAAAATGAATGCATAAAACTTACCAATGAACACTAAGAGATGATCAAACCCCACTAGCACCCTTGAATCTCAACTAAGGTTGATTAGAGAAGGAGAAGGAGAAGAAAAGAAGAAGGGGACGGTGATGAACGGGAAACACAAGATGAAAATCTGAATTTCCCCTTTTCCTTTCTTTTCCTTTTTCTTTTCTTAACCTAAGACAAGTGTCAATCTCCTATTAGTGGGATTTGGCCACTCACACCCTAGATGCATATGACACACACACACACACAAGATTCTCTCAACTAAAGCATACCCTACAAACATATGCATGTCCACACACTAAAACAACCCACTAGTGCAAATCCTACTATGGTGCACTCATGCACACACAATTCTAACCCAACTAATCCACACCATAATACCATGCATGCACCCACATGCTAGCAAAACTCTTAAAACATGCAAAACTACCAAAATGCCCTTATGTTATGCCTAACAAATGCAAATGCACATACATACACTCGGCTCATTCAACTAGGGGGCAAACGGGGTGTGACAACTCTCCCCTACTAACAAGAATTTCGTCCTCGAAATTCTCACCTGAATAGAATAACTGCGGGTATTGCAATCTCGTCGACTCCTCCGGTTCCCAAGTTGCTTCCTCAACCCCGTGGTGATTCCATAAAACTTTAACCAAAGGAATCTGCTTATTCCTCAACTGTCTTACTTCCCGAGCTAGGATAGCTCTAGGCTCCTCATCATAGGAAAAATCAGACTGAACCTGAACTTCTTGAACCGATAACACATGGGAAGGATCCGATCTATACTGACGGAGCATCGAAACGTGAAACACATCATGGAGCTTCGATAATTCCATCGGCAATACGAATCTGTAGGCCACCGGACCAACCCTTGCCAACACCTCATACGGACCAATGAAGTGAGGACTAAGCTTTCCTTTCTTTCCAAACCGAAGTACTTTTCTCCAAGGTGACACTTTAAGAAAAACTTTGTCCCCAACTTCAAACTGCACATCCTTTCTCTTCAGGTTGGCATAAGACTTCTGACGATCCTTGGCCACCTTCAGATTCTGCTGCATAACTCTGATCTTCTCCTCTGTATCTCTTACCAATTCTGGCCCAATCACTGACCTCTCGGATAACTCTGTCCAACAAACAGGAGTCCTACACTGACGTCCGTACAAAGCTTCATACGGTGACATACCGATGCTAGACTGAAAACTGTTGTTGTCGGCAAACTCCATCAGCGACACATACTTGTCCCAGCTACCTGAAAAGTCCAAAACACAAGCCCTCATCATATCCTCTAAGATCTGAATCACACGCTCGGACTGACCATCCGTCTGAGGATGAAATGCTGTACTGAACTTCAGCCTGGTACCCAAAGCTCGCTGCAACTCTTTCCAGAACTTAGATGTGAACCTTGGGTCCCTATCTGAAACTATGGACAAAGGCACTCCATGCAACCGAACTATCTCATCCACATAAATACTGGCCAATCTATGCATCGGATAATCCATCCTAACCGACAAAAAGTGAGCAAACTTCGTGAGTCGATCCACAACAACCCAAACAGAATCATGCTTTCTCTGAGTCAATGGCAATCCGAAAACAAAATCCATGGCGATGTCATCCCACTTCCACTCGGGAACGGACAAAGGCATAAGCAATCCAGAAGGAACCTGGTGCTCAGCCTTGACCTGCTGACAAGTCAGGCACTTGGATACAAAGTCCACTATGTCCCTCTTCATACCAGACCACCAAAAGAACTGCTTCAAATCCCGATACATCTTTACACTGCCAGGATGCATGGTGAAAACTGAACTATGTGCCTCATCCAAAATCTGTCTTCTCAACTCTCCACTACCCGGTACACACAAATGGTTTCCAAACAGAAGAACCCCATCCTGAACTGAAAACTCTGACTGTTTACCCGAACTGACTTCTTGCACAATCCGCTGAAGCTTCCCATCAACCTTCTGAGCATCAACTATCCGCTGTCTCAAAGTAGGCTTGACCCTCAACTGAGCTATCAAAGCCCCATCAGAACCAAACCTCCATCTGAACCGTCTCAAAAATAAGGCAGAAACTGACTTCCTACTCAACGCGTCTGCGACTACATTGGCCTTACCCGGATGGTAATCCACAATGCAATCGTAGTCCTTAAACAGTTCAAGCCAACGACGTTGTCTCATATTTAGTTCCTTCTGCGTCAGAAAATACTTCAAACTCTTGTGGTCCGTAAAGATCCTGCACTTCTCTCAGTAGAGATAATGACGCCAAATCTTCAAAGCGAAGACAACCGCTGCTAACTCAAGATCATGCGTCGGATAGTTCCTCTCGTGTGGCCTCAACTGTTGAGAAGCATAAGCCACAACCTTACCTTCCTGCATCAGAACACATCCCAAACCAACACCTGAAGCGTCACTATACATAACAAACTCTTTACCCGAGGTGGGTTGAGTCAGTATAGGAGCTTCAACTAACAACTGCTTCAATCTTTCAAAACAGGCTTGGCACTTATCCGACCATTCAAACTTAACTCCTTTCCTCAATAACCTGGTCATCGGAGCAGCAATCACTGAAAAACCCTTAACGAACCGACGGTAATAACCCGCCAAACCAAGAAAACTCCTCACTTCCTGGACATTCCTAGGCGCTTTCCAATCCACCATCGCCTCAATCTTGGCTGGATCCACTTGGATAACCTTAGCTGAAACTATATGGCCCAAAAACGACACTTCCCGAAGCCAAAAATCACACTTACTTAACTTGGCAAACAACCGATGCTCTCTCAAAACTTGCAAAACCATCCGAAGATGCTCTTCATGCTCGGTCTCATCCTTGGAAAACACCAGAATATCATCTATAAATACTACTACAAACCGGTCTAAGTATGGCCTAAACACTCTATTCATCAAATCCATGAATGCCGCTGGAGCATTAGTCAAACCAAACGGCATCACAAGGAATTCATAGTGGCCATACCGAGTCCGAAATGCAGTCTTAACCACATCCTGGTCCTTAACACGGAGCTGATAATACCCAGACCGGAGATCTATCTTGGAAAACACACCTGCACCTCGAAGCTGATCAAACAAATCTTCAGCTCTGGGCAACGGATACTTATTCTTCACTGTTACCTTATTGATTTGCCTGTAATCGATACACATCCTCAAGGATCCATCTTTCTTCTTAACAAACAGAACCGGAGCTCCCTAAGGAGATATGCTGGGTCGAACGAACCCCTTATCTAATAGCTCTTGTAGTTGAGTTTTAAGCTCTCTCAACTCCACAGGAGCCATCCGATAAGGTGCTTTCGATACCGGTGTGGTACCCGGCATAATCTCTATGGCTAACTCAACTTCCCTCTCCGGAGGCAAACCCGGCAAGTCACTCGGAAAAACATCACTAAACTCTCGGACAATAGGGATGTCCTCAATCCTAACTTGATCCCTCCGGGAATCCAAAACCACAGCCAGAAAAGCCTCACAACCTTTTCTCATAAACCTTTTTGCTTGAATTGCAGAAATCACATTGTGCACGGAACTCGCACCCAAACCTCTAGCAAACACTGGAGCTCGATTCCTATCCCGAAGCACGAAAGTCTTCCTATGACAATCAACCACGGCTCGATACTTGCTCAACCAATCCATTCCCAAAATCAAATCATACTCTCTGAAGGGTAACTCTATCAAATCCACAGGAAACTCAACACCCTCAACCATCAACGGACAATTCCTATAGACTCTACTCACACTGACACTATGCCCTAATGGATTGGTCACACATATCTCATAGTCTAACTGTTCTACCACATGCAACTTATCAACAATCTTATGCGTGCACAAATATGAGTGTGTGGAACCAGGATCTATTAGAGCATATAATTCAGTGTCATGGAGTAGGAACTTACCAGCAATCACATCAGGGGCATCCTGCTCCTCCCTGGCTCTAACTGCATAAGCTCTAGCGGCCATTGGGGGAGGACGCTCCACTGTCTAAGAACCAGCTCCAACACTAGGTCGATCGCCTCGACCTCTGCCTCGACCTCTCCCTCTAGCAGCCTGAGAAGCATTCGATCCAACTCTGCTAGCACCTCCCTGAGGACCCGAATCTTCCCCCATCTGAGGACAATTAGCCACACGGTGCTCGGTACTCCCACACCTGAAACACCCACCAGTACGCCACCTATACTCACCCCAGTGAGCTTTACTACAGTGCGAACAAACAGGTGCAGCATCAGACCGGCCACCTCTACCAGAACCAGATACTGCAGCTGAACCTTGCCTTCTCCCTTTGGTAGCCGAACCAGCTGCAGGATAATCTTGCGGGTTCCTAGGTCTCTTACCCGAAGATGAGGAAACACCACCCCTAGCAGAACTCCTACGCTGAGCTCTCTCTCTAATCAAAGATTTCATCTTCTCCGCCCTCACGGCAGCCTCAGCAATCTGATAATAACTTACCCCTGGCATACACATCAAAGAAATCAAAGCAATCTTCAAAGAGTCATTCAACCCGGCTTCAAAGTGCTTGCATCTGAAATCATCCGTCATAACCCCACGCGGAGCATAACGAGACAACCGGTTAAACTCCTTCTCATAATCTGCAACCGACAAGGCTCTTTGCCTCAAACTCAGAAACTGCGCCCATCTTGCGTCCTTATATGCCTGAGTCACATACTTCTTAGTGAACTGCTCATCAAAGAAATCCCAAGTTAAAGGGTCAGGCATCTGAGGTTGCCTACTCACCAACTCCCACCATTCATATGCTGGACTTTGAAGCAAAGCTACAGCACACTCAGCTTGCTGATCGGGAGGACACCTAACTTCCCTCAAAGCTCTCTTAACTTTATCAAGCCACTTCTCGGCTAACTCAGATTTATCAAGTCCGGTCCCATAAAAGTCTTCCACACCAGCTCTTCTCAAATTCACTATTGGAGCTTTCGGGGCAGTCACTCTTTCCAAAACCCGAGCCATGTCCTGATGCAATCTGAACATCGCCTCAAAAGGCATGGCAGCGGCCTCAGGCTGGACCCTAGCACGTTGAGCCGACACCGAAATAGAGACAGACGAATCTACCGCTGGAGGGTTCACACTTTCAGCGGACTCCTCGAGCGCACCGTGAGCAGAATCAGAATTCATCTAGCAAACAAGAGGACAACAACATCAGCCAACACAGCCCTAGACATAGACATATACACACATAACAACACATAAACAATCACCCAGAAACGCCTAAACCGGGCTCTGATACCACAACTTGTAACACCCCTTACCCGTACTTAGGCGATCCCATCCGATAAGGAGTAAGATGCCGTAGGAGTAAAGGTGTCACCACACATATACAGAATAACATACATTCATATATAAACATACATACCAATATACAGGGTAATTTAAAACTTTACAACACCATTCAAGAAAAGCTGATCATGCATTAATATAATGAAAGCATTACATTACTGTTCTGATCAACTGAACGATACAACAGATAATTACAAAACCCAGAATTCATATACAAAGGTGGAAACTATTACAAAACCCTATAAGAGAGTTCTATACAAGATGAATCCTCAAAGGTACAAAAATAAAGCCCTACACTAAGACCCTGCCGTGTTGGCTTTGATGGCGACGACTCTCCCAAAAGCAATTCCTTCCGCACCTGCACGGGTAAACACACCATGCTAAGCGATAAACGCTTAGTGGGGAAACACACATATAGCATAAAGACAACCATTCACAACGGTCGTCAAGGAAATCCACATGCGTACTTCATGTATATAAGATAATCATGGCATAACAGTAACATAAACTCATGCTCACAAACATAGAGCCATTCGTCAGAAGTTCATAACAATAATTATATCCTCATATCAGATTATACTTCACCGTTGAATCCATACAGCTATAACATACGTTTCATATATTACAATGCATACAAAGCACTTTAAGCATTGGAACACCTGCTGACTCAAGGTAGTGGATAACGAGTGAACAGAAAGTACTTTATGGGTACCAACCGAGTACGAATCGAAAACCATGTAAATATTCATTCACAAACATTTTCAGAAGGATCTTAAACAAGATCCAAACATATTACAGAAGTTCGCGAGGAACCAGATAGGGACCTGATCGGGGTCCAAACGGAAACAGAAGCTGCAGCAAAGACTCTATTAGGCATGCCTAACTATCCACTTACTAGACTCTAGCACGTCAAAATACACAGTTAATGGCCGAAGTCAAATTACGTTAAGCAAAGAGTTCACATTTTATGATAATAAGAACATACATAATTATAGCTCAAAATACCTAGTGTCGTGTGTTATAATCCATAATTAAACATTCCTAAAACATGCAGGATAAATGGAAATTTTTTGCAAAAACAGGGTAGGTCACGGTGGTAATCAGATTGGTTGCCACCGTGACATACCAGGGATCCTTGGCAGAATGCAAGTCTGGGGTACCTCACGGTGGTAACTGAATAGGTTGCCACCATGACATACCCAGGCCTCAAAACAGAATGCCTTTGTGGGGTACCTCACGGTGGTAACTGAATAGGTTGCCACCGTGACATACCCACTGCCCAGCCAGAATCTAAAGTTTGGATACCTCACGGTGGTAACCAGATTGGTTGCCACCGTGACATGTTCAAACTCACGGCAGAATGCATCTGGTTCATGGCTCACGGTGGTAACCAAATTGGTTGCCACCGTGACCCATGCCCAGAAGCGATTCATTAGGGCGATTTCCAGGTTATTCAACCCAACAATCCCAAAGTTCTTACCTGAAACAACATATCCTCATTCCAATAGCAATAAAAACCCAACCCAAACATCATTGAATCATGCTAATAACAAAACTTGCACAAGAATTCAAAGAACAACTTCACTTTACATAATCAAATTCCTCAAATTAAGATACAACACTATTCATCATCATTTTACCCAAAAACACCATATGAGTTCAAAACTCCACAAGCTAAGCTCAGTCATTCAACCAATATCAGACCCATAGCATATAGACCATAATAAACCTAACACCCATCACAATTCCAGAATTTCACATGAACACATAATCATACACTCATTCAAGATTAGAAATTCCCAAACCTCAAATCCTTAGCTCGTAGTGCTTTGATCCACTAGATCCAGCAACTTCCTTGCCTTTATGATCCCGGGGAGGCTCAACTAGGAAACCCAACCAAAATATACAAACAAAACAAAATCCAAATCAACCCTAACTCCAAATCCAAAACTAGAGAAAAGAAGATGGGAAAACTTAAATAAAAGCAAAAATGAATGCATAAAACTTACCAATGAACACTAAGAGATGATCAAACCCCACTAGCACCCTTGAATCTCAACTAAGGTTGATTAGAGAAGAAGAAGGAGAAGAAAAGAAGAAGGGGACGGTGATGAACGGGAAACACAAGATGAAAATCTGAATTTCCCCTTTTTCCTTTCTTTTCCTTTTTCTTTTCTTATCCTAAGACAAGTGTCAATCTCCTATTAGTGGGATTTGGCCACTCACACCCTAGATGCATATGACACACACACACACAAAAGATTCTCTCAACTAAAGCATACCTGTGACGCGCCCGAACCCCGCTCGCGATCCGGATGGCCCTCGGAAATCCGCATTTATGACCCGAGACCGGATGGAGGTTCATTAAAACTCGTGAAAGCTGATCGCTTCGCAATGGACAAAAATATATCCAAACCCATTGTTGGCAATCAACTTACGAGAGCGTCTATTGGGTTATCATAAGGCAGGATCACGGAGTCGCCACCCGATAGAACATCGGGAAATAAATCTAACCTTATGAGGCCAAAACCAGAGAGAGTTCGGGACCTCACTCTTATTCATATCTTTGGTTAATATTATGTAAAAGGGTTTTTGGGATCAATTATTTTATCTCTCTTCTCACACGAGTTATGCCATAAATTAAAGCGCATTCAAACAAGTAAAAAATAATAAAATAACAAATAAAGCGATAAATAAAATATATTTACAGTTATCCAGAAATAAGTATGAAATCATAAAAGGAAGATATAATAATAAGAATACATACATAAATCGGGCTATCCTTTTAGGCGGGAACGTTGGTTCCCAATTACTTTTTATGAAAAGTATAAAATTCTTGAATCAATTTGAATCTTTTGGTTTTGGAATGAAAACGTGGACATTGGTCCAGTTTTATTGACAAATTTCATTTTGTAGAAAACATTTGTGTGGTGATTCTTTTTAATGCGGTCGAAAAATCATTTGTTATTACAGACCACAAGCGAATAAAATAAAACAAAATAATAATTACATATTTCATAATAATAAATAAATCCTAATCTACTCACCTCGACCGTGCTCCTTGGACGAGCCGTGTGCCGCTCGTGGTTACAATCATGACATAAAATTAATACTGGTTAATAATGAATAAATAAATAATCGGATAAATAAATAAACAAATAAATAGTTGAATAAAGTAAATTGAGGAAAATAATAAAGGTCAATAATGGATTAAATTAAATTAAGTGATAAATAAATAAATTAATTAAATAAATAGAGATTTAATGAATATAAAAACACAAATGGCAATTATAATGATCAATGACAATAAAAATAATGATGCTAATAATAATACCATAAAATGATAATAATGCTAATAATAAATAATAAATAAACATAAAATGACAATAATATATAGGTAAAAAAAAATAATAATAATAATAAATAATGATATTAATAACAATGATATAATATAATAATAATAATAATAATAATGCTGTAAAATAATATAATAATAATGACCATGACAATATTAATTAAAGCAATGAAATAATAACATCAACAATTAATCAACAATAACCATATAATAATAATAATAATAATAATAATAATAATAATGATAAAACAGAAATTAAATAATAATAATAATAATAATAATAATAATAATAATAATATAACATAAAATACTAATAATAAACAAACATAACAATTAATCAACAATAACCATATAATAATAATAATAATAATAATAATAATAATAATAGTAAAACAGAAATTAAATAAATATATACTAATAATAATAATAATAATAATAACAATAATACAGAAATTAAATAAATATATATAATAATAATAATAATAATAACAGAAATTAATTAAATATAATAATAATAATAATAATAATAATAATAATAATAGGGACTTACCTCGCCGGAGGGTCGCCGGAGGGGAGACGGTCTGCGACATCAACGCCGTCTGATGGATCGTCGCCCGGGGAAGACGGCGGACTGGTCCACGCGCCGGAAGGGGGTTCGCCGGAGCCGGAAATCGCCAAAAACCGTGAATGATGCCTCGCCGGAGATCGCCTACACGCGCCGCCTACCGGGGTCCGTTGGAGGATCGGCCGGTGCCGTCGGAAGCGTCTGGGTCTCGCCGGTCGCCTCGTGAGGCGCGTGCAGCCGGGTGCGGCGGCGGTTGGCCGGCGGAGCCACCGCCCCCTCTCTCTCTTTTTCTTCCTTTTTCTTCTTCTCTCCGGCGCCTGGGTCTGTGCTCCGTTTGGCCTTCACTCTCTTCTCTTCTCTTTTATTTCTTTTTCCCTTCTCTAATTCTTTCTTTGATTTTCCTTTGGCTTTTTCCTTCTCCTGATCTCTATTTTCCTACTCTCTCTTTTGCTTCTCTTTGTTTCTTTGGCCGGCTCTCTTTGCTCTCTCTTTATTTTTTTTTTTTCAATTTTCTTTGTCCTCTTTTAATTTGGCTCCCTTTGATCTGTGCTCTCACTCCGCTCCTCTTGCTTGCTCTCGGTTTCCTTTTCTTTTCTTTTTTTTCTTTTGATCTGCCCACCGAATGAGAGAGCTCCCCCCTTTGTTCTTCCTCATTCTTTTCTTTTTATACACCCTCAAATTAGGGTTAAGGGCACAATGGTCATTTCCTCAATTTTCATGCCTTCAAGTAATTCCTCCCATTTTCATATCTTGAATAATCTAACTTAATTAAAACTAATACACACACCTACTAATTTAATTAAACATGCATATATTAATTAAACATTGCACATTGATATAATTAATCTACTTAATATATAATTTGTCTAATTAATTAAACATTACACCATTTAATCCATTTAAATTATCACATATATATATTTTATCTAATTAATTATACACTTTAAACTTTAATTTTACATGCACTTTAATTACAATAATATTAACTAATTAACTAACCAATTAACTAATTAATTAACAAACAACATTAACTAATTAAATTTTACACACACATATTTATATATTATCACATATATTATTTTTTTTTTTCGGAGGGAATAATCAAGGATCAAAAATCACCATTTTCATTTTATGCCGGACTCGGGACCCGGTGTCTACAGTTGCCCCCAATTTTGGAGAAGCTAGTGGCTAGACACCTAGGTGAGCCAAAATTCAAAGAAGAAAGGCCAAAGTTCAAAGAAGGAAGAGAGAGAATTACTTACCTGAGGATACCGGACCTTATCTTGATGACGTTGCGTAGGAGCAAACGGTTGCGTGTCTTCATCTGGCAGGCCTCATCTCGGTCTGCTCAGCGGTGAATGAATTTGATATGGGTGTCTCGACCTGCAAGGTGGCTATGAGGTGCAGTACTCTCTGACTATAACCTCGATTTGTGGTTTGTTCTACCACGAGTGTTCTGCTAGCCTCGTCTCCGCCTGAGATGTAGTACTCTCTGACTACAGCCTCTATTTGCGATCTGTTCCATTGCTGTCGCCCCGCTAACCTCATCTCGGTCTGCACGGTGGCTGGTTTGTACCGTTAGCCTCGTCTCGGCATCTAATCTGTGCGGTGTCTAGCCTCAGCCGGGTCGGTGTTTAACCATTTGGAGTTGCCTCTTAAGAGGACTTTGAAGGAGTGACTGCCCCCTGAGAGGTCTTGGGTTGATTTGCCCCCGGAGAGGACTCGGGTTATTTTGCCCTCGGAGAGGACTTGCGTTGATTGATTGCACCGAATCGCTACCAAGATTCAAAGTGCGAAAGTTCTGAAATTGCACTGAATCGCTACCAAGATTCAAAGTGCGAAAGTTATGAGGTTGCACTGAATCGCTACCAATATTCAAAGTGCGAAAGTACTGAAACATCACCGAGCTGTTGTCTAAGCTACAAAGTGATTGCACCGAATCGCTACAAAGATTCGAAGTGCGGAAGCTCTAAAATTACACCGAATCGCTACCAAGATTCAAGGTGTTTGCACCGAATCGCTACCAAGATTCAAAGTGCGAAAGTTTTGAAATTACACTGAATCGCTATCAAGATTCAAGGTGTTTGCACCGAATCGCTACCAAGATTCAAAGTGCGAAAGTTTTGAAATTACACTGAATCGCTATCAAGATTCAAGGTGTTTGCACCGAATCGCTACCAAGATTCAAAGTGCGAAGGTTGCTCTCCTGAGCTGCACCGAGTCTGCTCCAGACTTACAAAGTGCGAATAGTGATGCGCCGAGTCTGCTCCAGACTTACAAAACGCGAGGGTTGCTCTCCTGAGCTGCACCGAGTCTGCTCCAGACTTACAAAGTGCGGATGTTGATGCGCCGAGTCTGCTCCAGACTTACAAAACGCGAGGGTTGCTCTCCTGAGCTGCACCGAGTCTGCTCCAGACTTACAAAGTGCAAAACGCCAGAATTGCTCTCCTGAGCTGCACCGAGTCTGCTCCAGACTTACAAAGTGCGGATGGTGATGCGCCGAGTCTGCTCCAGACTTACAAAACGCGAGGGTTGCTCTCCTGAGCTGCACCGAGTCTGCTCCAGACTTACAAAGTGCGGATAGTGATGCGCCGAGTCTGCTCCAGACTTACAAAACGCCAGAATTGCTCTCCTGAGCTGCACCGAGTCTGCTCCAGACTTACAAAGTGCGGATGTTGATGCGCCGAGTCTGCTCCAGACTTACAAAACGCGAGGGTTGCTCTCCTGAGCTGCACCGAGTCTGCTCCAGACTTACAAAGTGCGGATAGTGATGCGCCGAGTCTGCTCCAGACTTACAAAACGCGAGGGTTGCTCTCCTGAGCTGCACCGAGTCTGCTCCAGACTTACAAAGTGCGAATAGTGATGCGCCGAGTCTGCTCCAGACTTACAAAACGCGAGGGTTGCTCTCCTGAGCTGCACCGAGTCTGCTCCAGACTTACAAAGTGCGAATAGTGATGCGCCGAGTCTGCTCCAGACTTACAAAACGCGAGGGTTGCTCTCCTGAGCTGCACCGAGTCTGCTCCAGACTTACAAAGTGCGGATGTTCTGAGATTTGCCTCCTCAGAGGACTTGGAAATGCCTTCTCAGAGGACTTAAGGATTCTGCCTACTCAAATGACTTAGATTTTGCCTTCTCAAGGACTTTGAAAGCTGTGCCTCCTTAGAGGACTTGGAAATTTGCCTCCAACTTTGAAATGATTGCCCCCTGAGAGGTTTTTGATATTTGGCCTCCTCAAAGGACTTGGAGAATTTTGCCGAGGACTTTGAGATTTTGCCTCCTCAGAGGACTTGGAGAAGGATTTTGAGAATTTGCCTCCTCAGAGGACTTTAAGATTTTGCCTCCTCAGAGGATTTTGGGGAATTTGCCTCCTCAGAGGACTTTGAGAATTTGCCTCCTCAGAGGACTTAGAGAATTTTGCCTCCTCAGAGGAACTTAGGATTTGCCTCCTCAGAGGAACTTAGGATTTGCCTCCTCAGAGGACTTCGAGAATTGCCTCCTCAAAGGACTTTAAGATTTGCCTCCTCAGAGGATTTTCGAGAATTCTGCCTCCTCAGAGGACTTAAAGGTAATTAATTTGCCCCCTGGGGGGCTTGAGAAACATCAGCTTGTCGACGTGCGACTGATGTACACTATCTAATGAGCGTCAATCACCATGTATGCATGGAATATGTGAAAGGATATGCATTTATGAAATGATATGCAAAGGAGTATGATCCTGAAATACATATATGTCGATGGCTTGCATTCATGTGGAAGATCATGGAATCGTCATTCTAACATGTTTTCAGATGATCATGAAAGGGAAAAACATGCAAAGGTTCAACATGAGAAATATATACAAAGGGATTATGTATGCAACATGTATGCAAATGTTCATGCATGTGACAAGGATAAAGAGTCGCTCATAGGCATAGATGAAAAGAATCATATGCAAAGATAGGTGGGATATGTTATATACATGAAAGCTATGTAGGGAATTGGGTGTGTGCGATGTGTGCACATACAACTATGTGTATGAAACATATGTAGAAAAAATCATATATATGTGTATTGAATGCATGCGAAAAATGTGGATGCAAGATGCTGGCAAAGGATATGCCCATAAAGAACCACATGCGTCAAAAGCACTTATGAAATGTATTCGCTAAAGCTCTTATGCCAAAAGACATGCACCAAGAATTGTACACGTAAAACTATTTATTGAGAATATTTGCTACAATTATGTGTAAAAACATTTGCAGAAAGCATATTTACAAAGAATATTGCTGAGAGTGTACGCAAAGTATCATTTTCATGGGTAGTGATAAGAAATACCCCAAGATTGTAAAATGAGTGCAACCTATCAGGTACCTCAAACTCAAGTTTCTAACTGCCTTTGAGCATACTGAATGAACCACATTCTCAACTGATTCAATCTTAGCAAAAGAATTCGGGAGTCATTCCCAATGAAGTGTAAGAAAGTAAACACGTAAGTATCGATGTTTACTAAATCAGCATGTGAATACGAGACATACCATGCGATCTCTGTGTGTATGTGCAAAGGCCAAAACAGAATTTTTTATATTTTTTTTTCTTTTTAAAAGCAAATTCTAGATGCAATATCGAGGACAAGACTCAACTCGAATGCAAATGCACTCGTGGCTTCCGCTTGAAGCTCAAGAGACACCATACGCCTCTTCCTACGTACCAAACCTTACTAAAAGGTCATCTCCGCTAGTAAGATAAGGCCAAACCAAGAATCAATAGGTCTTACTTTGGTTATAACGTTAGGCTTAGGTAATTGGCTATCAGAGGAGGATCAGGTCGCTAGAGAAAAACGGCCGCAACGTTCATTTGGATGATGGAATCATTTTCGGACTAATTGTATACTGTCCAGATACTCTTGAATTTGGATTCGATAATGCTCTGAATTATCAAGCTCAACATAACAATTAGGCTAAGACAGGTAGCTACTGAACTCATCAAGGGGTATTATCTTGGGCCTTATTATTTTCCTTTTTTTTTTTGCCTTTTTTTTTTCCGATTTCGCAAGCTCATGTCTCTAATCACACAAAAAGCTTATCGATAATTCAAACCCCTTTCCAGAAGTGTACACCAAAAATTATCGATGATTGAAAATTTCGTTTCCCAAGGGGTAAACCCATCCTTATCAGGGTGATTATTGATAGCTCAAAAAAATTGTCAATGATCAAAATTCCC
Organism: Excoecaria cochinchinensis; assembly: GCA_947683425.1. Taxonomy (NCBI): domain Eukaryota; kingdom Viridiplantae; phylum Streptophyta; class Magnoliopsida; order Malpighiales; family Euphorbiaceae; genus Excoecaria; species Excoecaria cochinchinensis. The sequence goes on along the minus strand of CANTUQ010000021.1, from coordinate 534,125 downwards.
TTCTCGACGTGCAGACCCATTCTTATCAGGGTGATTTCAACCCACAAAATTATTGATGATTGAGATTCTCTTCTCGAAATGTAGACCCATTTTCATCGGGGCAAATTTTTGATGGTCTAAGAGAATTGCCAATGGTCAAGCCTCAAAGATCATCAATGATTAAAGATCTCTTTCAAAAGTGTAAACCCATTTTCGCGGGGACAATTTTTGATAGCTCAAGAGAATATCGTAATGTGCATCCATCTTTACTAGAGCGGCCATTCTTCTAAAGGGGAAGCCAAAATCATTTTAGGCGAAAGGTAGTTTTAATGTGTGTAACAACAAAACTGACACGCATTTAGCATACCAAAATAAAGGCTCAATGGGCTATCAAGCGATTGTAAAATAAGGGTAGGAAATGGTCATTTAGAGAGCTATACAAAGAAAAGGTGCCTAAATCATTTTCTAGATTCAGCCTTATCCAGGAGTCGCTTTGACGGGTAATCGGAAAGGTTCTAGTGGTCTTAGTGAGTTTTCATCCAATCCCCTAATTGCAACTAGTTTTTTTTTCAGTTTATTTTCAAAACGGGCCAAAAGTGCTCGAAATTTAGACATTACGTGGTATAGTCAAATATTTTCATGTGATCTAGCTCTTAAAGACCAAACATATGTACTCCTTACTTAATTCAAAGTGGAATGAAACTCAGGTTTCTAGAGTTAAGATCAAATCCATTCATAATTGAGAACTACTTAGGCAGAGTCAAACCTTGAACCAGAGGTACCTTAATGAGGTGCAAACATGTCAGCATTTTAGGATACAAAAAATATTTTCTCTAAAAAATGTATATGCACAAAAAATCGGGTAGGCACAAAAGGTCCTTTTTTTTTCAATTTTTTTTTTTAAAATATGCACAAACTATGCGTTAAAAATCATGTATTTGGAATGGCATATGCAATAGCTTCATGTATATTAGCAATGCGTGTAAGGAACTGTATGTGCGAAACATGTGTAAAAATATTTGTATAAAAACGCGTACATGAAATATGTACAAGATGTGTGTGTGTAAAACACCTACGAAAAAATATGAGTGTGTAAACACAGCATAATAAATGACGTGCATGCATAAGAGCAGTATACAATGAAGGTAAAGGTGCAAGACATGACACAACATGAGAATGAATGTTCATAATACGGGGTGTATGTGCATATGGTGTGATTTATACATGATAGAGATATGTATGTAAGATGAAGATGTGATGTAGGATGAAGATGATCTGGCACGAAAATGTGCGCCAATGAGTTACAAGGAGTGGCAAAACTTACATATATAGAAGTGCAAAACATATACAGATAATACACATGAGATGGGACACAGCTTAGGAATGATTGTGTACAGTGAGTTTCTATGGTGTGCGATACAAGATATGGGATGAAAGTGGTCGCAAGAAACAAATAGCATTCACAAAGTATGCGTATTTACATGGTATGAGCATGCAAGATATGCATTGATATATACAATGACTAACATGCGTGATAAAAAAAAATATATGTACATTCGATGATGTATGCTGTATATACAGATTATGGTGCATGATGTATGTTATGGATGTCATAATGTTAGTGTGAGTTGTGACAGGCACTGCTATGTATGTATATGCAAGATAAATACATGTTACATTCATATTCACAAATCATGATACAAGCAATTTTATATACAGAGTGCACAGCTTCTATTATTGTGTGGAAAGAATTATTATACATAAAACATGTGAAGAAACTATATACAGAGTAATAGGTACATGTAATGATTTTATGCACAGAAAATGATGTATACATAAGGAGGAGATACAAAAAATTTATTTGTGTATGAATGATACATATATATATGGGAAATGATAAGAAAGTTATGTGTATGAATGACATGAATATACAATACATCAATAATAACCACATGCAAGCAGTAAATCCTTCCAACCTTATTGCCCCCACACACGAGGTCAATTGGTTTCTTCCTAGGTGGGCTTAATCCGTAGATCAACGGGGGACCCAAGGAGCGTGTTAGAGCATGACGTCTCTCAAGATGCGCACACGTATGATTTTCGGCCATTGTATATTTGGACACTTCAACCAAATTAAGGTGAGGTTATCGAAGCTTTAAAGCTCTTCATAGAAGACCACTTAATTTGTTTGATGTTGTTTAATACACAATGACCCACGTAGCAAGCACTGTATTAAGGTACATACCACCTAGGGAAAGTATCTATTGCCATTATATGAGCTTTGGTCAAGGTGGTGTTGCTTTAAGGCTACCCAAGCATGATCCCTGCACAACGGGTCTATCTCATCACGAGCATAACGACCGATCGGGTCACCATTTGATATACCATTGAGGTACGAGGCTTGGGCTGGTGATTATCCTTAACACTTCCCCAAATTGAGTGAAAATGAGGCCGTGCTTCAGGAACGCACCGGGGCTAATAGAGGGACCAAACTAACATAATTCTAAGGCTCTAGCATGATGCAATGCAATTTTTCGAAAAGGGATAAAATTTCTTGATCCTACACCCATTTACATTAGATTAACCAAAGGTACTTTCGGAGCAAAATCTCATGATATCCCCAGCGGAGTCGCCACTGTGACGCGCCCGAACCCCGCTCGCGATCCGGATGGCCCTCGGAAATCCGCATTTATGACCCGAGACCGGATGGAGGTTCATTAAAACTCGTGAAAGCTGATCGCTTCGCAATGGACAAAAATATATCCAAACCCATTGTTGGCAATCAACTTACGAGAGCGTCTATTGGGTTATCATAAGGCAGGATCACGGAGTCGCCACCCGATAGAACATCGGGAAATAAATCTAACCTTATGAGGCCAAAACCAGAGAGAGTTCGGGACCTCACTCTTATTCATATCTTTGGTTAATATTATGTAAAAGGGTTTTTGGGATCAATTATTTTATCTCTCTTCTCACACGAGTTATGCCATAAATTAAAGCGCATTCAAACAAGTAAAAAATAATAAAATAACAAATAAAGCGATAAATAAAATATATTTACAGTTATCCAGAAATAAGTATGAAATCATAAAAGGAAGATATAATAATAAGAATACATACATAAATCGGGCTATCCTTTTAGGCGGGAACGTTGGTTCCCAATTACTTTTTATGAAAAGTATAAAATTCTTGAATCAATTTGAATCTTTTGGTTTTGGAATGAAAACGTGGACATTGGTCCAGTTTTATTGACAAATTTCATTTTGTAGAAAACATTTGTGTGGTGATTCTTTTTAATGCGGTCGAAAAATCATTTGTTATTACAGACCACAAGCGAATAAAATAAAACAAAATAATAATTACATATTTCATAATAATAAATAAATCCTAATCTACTCACCTCGACCGTGCTCCTTGGACGAGCCGTGTGCCGCTCGTGGTTACAATCATGACATAAAATTAATACTGGTTAATAATGAATAAATAAATAATCGGATAAATAAATAAACAAATAAATAGTTGAATAAAGTAAATTGAGGAAAATAATAAAGGTCAATAATGGATTAAATTAAATTAAGTGATAAATAAATAAATTAATTAAATAAATAGAGATTTAATGAATATAAAAACACAAATGGCAATTATAATGATCAATGACAATAAAAATAATGATGCTAATAATAATACCATAAAATGATAATAATGCTAATAATAAATAATAAATAAACATAAAATGACAATAATATATAGGTAAAAAAAAATAATAATAATAATAAATAATGATATTAATAACAATGATATAATATAATAATAATAATAATAATGCTGTAAAATAATATAATAATAATGACCATGACAATATTAATTAAAGCAATGAAATAATAACATCAACAATTAATCAACAATAACCATATAATAATAATAATAATAATAATAATAATAATAATAATGATAAAACAGAAATTAAATAATAATAATAATAATAATAATAATAATAATATAACATAAAATACTAATAATAAACAAACATAACAATTAATCAACAATAACCATATAATAATAATAATAATAATAATAATAATAATAGTAAAACAGAAATTAAATAAATATATACTAATAATAATAATAATAATAATAACAATAATACAGAAATTAAATAAATATATATAATAATAATAATAATAATAACAGAAATTAATTAAATATAATAATAATAATAATAATAATAATAATAATAATAATAATAATAATAGGGACTTACCTCGCCGGAGGGTCGCCGGAGGGGAGACGGTCTGCGACATCAACGCCGTCTGATGGATCGTCGCCCGGGGAAGACGGCGGACTGGTCCACGCGCCGGAAGGGGGTTCGCCGGAGCCGGAAATCGCCAAAAACCGTGAATGATGCCTCGCCGGAGATCGCCTACACGCGCCGCCTACCGGGGTCCGTTGGAGGATCGGCCGGTGCCGTCGGAAGCGTCTGGGTCTCGCCGGTCGCCTCGTGAGGCGCGTGCAGCCGGGTGCGGCGGCGGTTGGCCGGCGGAGCCACCGCCCCCTCTCTCTCTTTTTCTTCCTTTTTCTTCTTCTCTCCGGCGCCTGGGTCTGTGCTCCGTTTGGCCTTCACTCTCTTCTCTTCTCTTTTATTTCTTTTTCCCTTCTCTAATTCTTTCTTTGATTTTCCTTTGGCTTTTTCCTTCTCCTGATCTCTATTTTCCTACTCTCTCTTTTGCTTCTCTTTGTTTCTTTGGCCGGCTCTCTTTGCTCTCTCTTTATTTTTTTTTTTTCAATTTTCTTTGTCCTCTTTTAATTTGGCTCCCTTTGATCTGTGCTCTTACTCCGCTCCTCTTGCTTGCTCTCGGTTTCCTTTTCTTTTCTTTTTTTTCTTTTGATCTGCCCACCGAATGAGAGAGCTCCCCCCTTTGTTCTTCCTCATTCTTTTCTTTTTATACACCCTCAAATTAGGGTTAAGGGCACAATGGTCATTTCCTCAATTTTCATGCTTCAAGTAATTCCTCCCATTTTCATATCTTGAATAATCTAACTTAATTAAAACTAATACACACACCTACTAATTTAATTAAACATGCATATATTAATTAAACATTACACATTGATATAATTAATCTACTTAATATATAATTTGTCTAATTAATTAAACATTACACCATTTAATCCATTTAAATTATCACATATATATATTTTATCTAATTAATTATACACTTTAAACTTTAATTTTACATGCACTTTAATTACAATAATATTAACTAATTAACTAACCAATTAACTAATTAATTAACAAACAACATTAACTAATTAAATTTTACACACACATATTTATATATTATCACATATATTATTTTTTTTTTTTCGGAGGGAATAATCAAGGATCAAAAATCACCATTTTCATTTTATGCCGGACTCGGGACCCGGTGTCTACAATACCCTACAAACATATGCATGTCCACACACTAAAATAACCCACTAGTGCAAATCCTACTATGGTGCACTCATGCACACACAATTCTAACCCAACTAATCCATACCATAATACCATGCATGCACCCACATGCTAGCAAAACTCTTAAAACATGCAAAACTACCAAAATGCCCTTATGTTATGCCTAACAAATGCAAATGCACATACATACACTCGGCTCATTCAACTAGGGGGCAAACGGGGTGTGACATCTAAGGCGTCTAGCGCATCTAGAACCTACCATGGACTCTCAACGCTAGCATCAGATGATAATTCCTTAAGTGTCAGAAATTTTATGAGCGAGGCCAGATGCTAGTTCTAAACAAGCCGATCGAATCTCTTATATCTGCAAGAAAGCTTACTCAGTCGGACTGGACATTAACACTTTGAAGCTTAAGTCAGTAGTGTTAGAGATATAATATAGTGCGAGAAGTTCCCAGAATTCAAGTGTGTTACTTGGGTACACAATGACCTGGGATACTTATAGAGGGTGTGAAAACTTACTTGAATGGTTTACTCTCATGTCAGAGTAGGTAAATAGTGATGTGACGGGGAGCAGACAGGAGAAGTGGCTGTGACTTGTGTTAGTGGGCTGACAAGCAGCATGCTCTGTCAGTCTGATCAGATAGCCAACAGGCGCTATCTCTTTGGGTCTCGTACGCGACCTCTCGTCATGCGCCGGGCTCAGTGGCTTTAGGCCTCCTAGTTGGCTGGGCTCTTGGTCCTGTGTTGGGCATCGGGCTTAGGCCCAATAACAAGTTATGTTGGGTATTATCACTTGTATTTAAACAAAATTTGAATAGAATAATTGATTTTATTAAAATTTCAAATCTTGAGTATACAAAATTTGATGGGTAATTATTATATTTGATTTTTTTTCCACATTATCATGTGAGCATTACATGCATTTATATCTGTTTCAGATAGTGAAAAAAGTAGACTAATATATCTCGATTTTATAAGTTCGGGAGGCTAAGTGGTTGCTTGCAAAAGTTCAAACAAGCTAAGTGAACTATTGGATATTTTTACACAGCAAACAAAATCACGTGGCGTTATTTCATTGGATATTCTTTTCATGTCATCGCACATGTATTACAAGAAATAACATTTGTTTTAAAAACTAAAAAAAAATGGATCAATGTATCTCGAATTTATAAATTTAGAGGGTCAAGAGGCTACTCACAAAGTTCAATAAGTTAAGTAAAATTTTTGTATAGATTTTAAGGGTTTGAGTAGAAATAAAATATTTCAATCAATGGTGGAAAAGTTGTGTAAATCACAAAATTGTATACATTAGAGCCGGCAATTTATGACTCGATTCAAAATCCGCTCAAAAATAGTGACCCAAATTCGAGTGATCCAAAAAATTTAGAGTCAAACCGAAATCTAAAAATCTATCTGAAAACACCTGAAATTAGACTTTACCTGAACCCATGATTCGACTTTTTCAATTAAATTTTATTTTATTTCATATTTATTTGTAAATTATAGTTTAACATTAGATATATACTTTTTAAAAAAATTATATATATATATATATATATATATATATATACTTACTATTCAATTAATATTTTCATCCTAATTTTTATATAAAATTTAGATTTAATGAAAAAAAGATAAATGTCTAAATGTTTAAATTTTGATCAGTAAATAAAAGATAAAAGTAAAAAAAAAAAATTTGACACAGAATGTCAACCAAAATTTGAGACAGGGTCGTGTTGGATAGTGTATATATATATCTAATACATATTACCAGAATCTTAAATAACTAACCTTTCGACCCTTTTTTTTGTTGCTCATTTCCCGTACTCTTTGTCTCACTTTATCTCTGTTGCCGTTGGCCTCCTAACTGCGGCATCAGAATGACGTAATTTTACTAATAATTCGATCAGTTACATTTTAACGATTTTTGGATATTTAAAACCAAAACGGTATAATCAAATTTCTATTTTAAAATTGAACCAAATATATCAAATTACCTTCGGTTAGATCCGATATGGTACAGTCTGATTCGATTTTCGATTCATTTTTTAATTAATTGTGACCCAACCTGAAAATATTGCTCCAAAATCTAAAACTGAAAATAATTTATCCAAAATATTTTGAAGCATAACCCAAATTTAGATGCCAGAGCCACTATATGAAAGAATACAGAGAAAATATGGCTAGCTTAGCTCAATAATAAAAGCATACAAAAATCAAGAATCACTACAAGAAATTTGTGAAATAGCAACGGAAAAATAGCAACGGAAATAATTCCGTTGCTATTTAGCAACGGAATTTTGATTCCGTTGCTATTTAGCAAGGGAAAATTGATTCCCTTGCTATTTTCGGTTAAATGCCCAACATGTTGCAACGGAAATTTTTTCGGTCGCTAAAAGCGGAGGGAAAGTTTGGCGCGTAAATTTAGCAACGGTTATTAGCAACGGAATCAAAATACCGTTGCTAAATATCGCGCGAAATTAAAGCGGGAGAGAATTTGGTGCGAAAAATAGCAACGGAATCTGATTTCCGTTGCTATTTAGCAACGGAATCTTATTTCCGTTGCTAATTATAGCAACGGAAATCAGATTCCGTTGCTAATTATAGCAACGGAATCTGATTTCCGTTGCTATTTAGCAACGGAAATATATTCCGTTGCTATAATTGTCCCTTGTCCTAAATTGCAACGGAATTAAATTCCGTTGCAAGGGACCTCATATAGCAACGGAAATTATTTCCGTTGCTATGGACCTAATTTTGCAACGGAATTGTAATTCCGTTGCTATAAATGCCCAAGTTGGGAGGGTCAAAATCGGTTCCTATATTGCAACGGAATTATTTTCCGTTGCAAGGTACATGAAATAGCAACGGAAACAAATTCCGTTGCTATATTGCAACGGAAATTTGTTTCCGTTGCTATAAATGTCACAGGAAGGGAATCCAAAGTCGGGTCCTAAATTGCAACAGTAATGAATTCCGTTGCAAGGAACAAAACTAGCAACGGAAAATTATTTCCGTTGCTACGTTGCTAGATTTTATAAAAGAATCGCCGCTCGCAACCGCACCGCCGTTCACCCGACCCCGACGTAGCAGGGCAAGTCTCGCCACTGCTGCTGCATCTACATCCGTCTCCCTCGCGTGCTTTCAGAACGCTGTGGTCGCCCGTCGCGTCTCTACTCTGATCGCCGTCGCCACTCGTCCTCATCGCCGTTGCCACTCGCCCTCCGGTCACCAGCAACCACGTTTAAGGTTAGTTTTATTCCCTAATTGCTTCAAAATTATACTGTTTAAGGTTAATGTGTATATGGTTTGTTGATTGTGATTTCATTGTCTGATTATGGTTCTTGAATTCCAAGTTCCTGTCTTCGTGAACAACACATTTCCATTCATTAGTGATGTTTTTGCTTGATATGGTGTGCATGCTGGAGGGTTGGGCAGGAGACCACTACAATTTCTTAATTTACAGAATACTGATTACAGAATGCTAGGATTTTTTAGAACATGTAGAGCATCAATCCAGTAATAGATTGAAATATGCAGATTTGAGCATGCTGCAAACAGAAACTGCTATTGGAAAATCTTAATCTTCTTCGAATTCACATTTCATTTTGCACCTTCAGTCGTTGTTCTTCTTGTTAAATGTTTGCTTTTAGTAAAGAGCAGAGTTTGTAATTTACAAATCTTTAATCTTGGTAAAACTCTGCCCCTTGTATATCGTAAATTCATCCCAAGTATGAAGCAATAGTAATATTTGTGAAAATTTAAAATCTATGGATCGATAAATTTGTAAATGTTGGGTTATAGTTATAGAAGATGACTTGTTTTGCCCTACAAACGTATCTTCCGCTTCTTTCCTTGTAAACATAAGTGCTCACATATTTTCATTTGTATATTCATAAATGGAATCTTTAACTGTAATGATGCTTGTTTTTGCTACGTGCTCAGGACATTGTAATTGCAACCCCTGGACGTCTGAAGGATCTGATTGAAATGAATATATGCAACCTAGTGGAGGTATCTCTTGTGGTAAGTAAACAATTTCTCATTGACCTTTGAATAAATCATAATGTTTTGTGCATTATGTAATTTAAAGCACATTTTGGAAGTTAGAAATTATCAATATTTGGGCATTTAGATGCTTTGGACATGTCCTGAGCAAGTGCATGAGTCATTTGGTCATTAGCATGGCCAAGCCACAAGCCATAACCCACATACATCCAAATTATCTGAATTGTAAGCCATAGCCATACTTGGGCTCCTAGTTCTAGATACTATTGAACATTATCTTAAAGAATTTTTGATTCGTAGTTTGAGAAAGGGCTTTTAAAATACTTAAAAGTGCATCCAATAAGGATACCAACAGCTAAAATGACGTTGGTGGCACTTAGTAAACTATTATAGTATATAATTTAAAGGGTCTTTCTGTTATTTTTGATGCATTGGGCTTGAGGATCTTAAACCCAAAATTGTGGAATTGCTTTTACATCTTGAAATTGAAACAACAAAATTCAAAGGGCAGTTCAGTTTCTTTGTGCCCTATGCTTCGATGATTATACATAGTGAACACCATGGAATGGCTTTTACATCTCGAAGTTGAACCCCGATGCTAATTTGTGAAATGCTGAGCTAGATTAGCTGAAACATGCTGGTATACTAAGTTTCAATCAAATGCACACCTTATATGTAATCACACATTTGTTCATTGTACTTGGATCCAAAGGCATCTGCTAGTTTCATATTGTAAAGTATGTGGAAATGCTAGTTGTTAATTAGGAGAACTGTTGGGAGACTTCATTACATAAACTTATCAATTCCATGAAAAGATTCAGAACCATGATGCATTGGAGTCTAAAAGTAGATATATTCTGCATAAGCCATCACAAACATTAACAATTGTACATGGTAGGCAATTATAATTTTTTTTTTTAATTTCTTTATAATCAGTTTGTGCTTGATAAGAAATTTTGTATAGTTTAATAATTAGCCTTTAACAAATGCGATAAAATTGGAAATTGAAACTTTCATACCTGAGCATAATAGGACCACTTCTGCACCCAATTCCTGGACTACCTCACTATACTATTCGCAGTATAGTAAAAGGACGGCAAACACAATTTAATTTGAATTTGGATGAAATTATATATCTCATATTAGAATTTTTTAATTATGGAATATATTTAAATATTCAAAAAGATGAATTTTCACAAACATTTTACAAGTCGTCGTAATGCCGAAATTTATACATAACAGTTTGACCTCTAAGAAAGAATATGAGATGATGCTACCATGTACATGGGCCAATATAATGTATCTTATTTTGTGTAGGTGGCAGATGAGTTTTTGTACAAAACTTACATTTATCATAATTTAATAAATGAAACAACATAGCAATCAGGAATCATTATTGGGTGCTTTCGTGATAAGTTTTTATAATGAAATAAGCATTTGCCACTTGCAGGATAGTAATGCCACTTCAATTAAATTATATAACCTCTAACAAAATTGACAATGACTTGCCTCTCTTCCATGGCTTTTTCTTAGATCCTCCAAAATGATATTAAATAACCATGTATGAGTTTTGGATTGGGTGAGAGTGAAAGGCTAGATCTCTCTATAAGCTTAATTCCATATATCATGAAGCAGGAATATCTCTAGTTCTTCTCCTCCTCCTCCTTGGTTGTTAGGTTGTTAGGTTTGTAAATTTTCAAAATACTGTTAATTAATTAGTATTTGGAACACTTAATTTATACAAGGATTACATTTTTCATTTGTACTAGTTTGGTCTATTTGTTCAAATACTGATTAATAAGTAGTTTAGTTTCAGCCATACGCTTAATTGGAATATTATGTGAATTTAGTTATATAATGTTGTGGCAGTATTAATTATGCGGAATATATTTCTATAATTGTTTTTAACATGCTCAGCCAACATGTTTCTTAAATTGTTTCTTATGCAGGCAAAGTCTTTGGGTAGGCAGCCTACATATCTTGAATTATTTATGCATACTCACACAAAGAAGCACGATGGGCAGACATTCGTCAATACCCGTTGCAGACAACTCAATGTATGTAAATTTTATACATCAGTATTAATTATTTTAAAAAATTAGAGTTAATTAATTGTAATTATTGTAATGGCAGGATCAACTACAAGATACTCTCACTCAACAGCGGCAGAACTCTGAAAGTGTTGATGAGAGTCGTATATATCTTGATGCAGTTGGTGGTAAGAATAATCGTGGGAGGATTTTTGGTTTAGGGTCAATTGCAAACACTTGCCATTCAAAGCCCTCTACATCATCCATTCCTGCATGTAGTAAGCGGTGTGAGTCTTCTCAAAGAGTTGTTCAGTTAGAGACCACAGTCGCTATGTTGATGGATTCTTTAACTGCATTAAAGAATCGGGTTGAAGATTTGGAAATAGATCGTGCTCCGCAGTCAGATCGGTCTCCTTCACCTCCACCTCCACCTCCACATATTTAGTATTTTTAATGTCATTTGTATTGAATTTATATTTGTTTGTAACAGTTTTACTAGTTCTTTTTACTTTACAATGATATTATACTGAATTTAATTTTGTGATATATTTTTGGATTTTTATTTTATAATATTATAATATATTTTCAGGATTTTAATTATTGTGTATTACAATTTTTATATGAGATTATAAGCATACATTATTAATATATACAGGATTTCAATTATATAAATTTTACAAATAATAATTTTTTTCACTCGTAAATAGCAAGGGAAATAGCAACGGAATTTGATTTCTGTTGCTAAAAATAGCAACGGAAACTCATTTCCCTTGCTATTTTTAGCAACGGAATAAATTTCCGTTGCTAATTGCACTATATTTATTTACAAATATAATTCCTATACTGTTGTAAATAGCAACGGAAACCTATTCCCTTGCTACAGAAATTATATTTATTATAAAATACGGAAAATACAGCAAGGGAAAATGATTTTCGTTGCTAAAAATAGCAAGGGAAATCAGTTTCCCTTGCTAAATATAGCAGCGGAATCCAATTTCCCTTGCTGAAATAGCAAGGGAAAACTAATTCCGTTGCTACATAAATAATATTTATTGAAAATAACGGAAACACAACAAGTAAAAATAGCAAGGGAAATCGGTTTCCCTTGCTAAAAATAGCAACGGAATTGAAATTCCGTTGCTGAAATAGCAACGGAAATTTTTTTCCGTTGCTATTTTTAGCAACGGAAAAAAAATTCCCTTGCTATTTTTAGCAACGGAAATTATTTTCCGTTGCTATTTTTAGCAACGGAAAAAATTTCCGTTGCTAAATTTAGCGTCGGCCGAAATTGCAACGAAATTTTCTGTTGCTAATTTCCATTGCTAATTTTTATTAGCAACGGAAATTTATCAAATTCCGTTGCTATTTTCCGTTGCTATTTCTTAATTTTCTTGTAGTGAATGGGGCTGCTCCCTTAGCACTAGTATTCTTTCATCATGGATAGTAACAATTTCTGATGTTGAATCTTAATTTTGAATAATTTAATCGAAACAGTAGACTAAATGATACGAAAACTACTATTTTAAGTAAATATATTAAAATTAAAAGTTGGAGTTTTTTTTCTTTTTTTTTAAACTAAACAGCAGAAAAGGAATTTTCTAAAAGTTGGAGTTTTTAATTAGTCAATTTATATAATTATGCTAGGAGTATGAAGGATGGCACTAAAAGAATTGCATGGCAGGATGATTAGTAAATGTCCTCTAATAAAGATCATTTCTAAGAAAATTTAAGGGGATAAAAACCCTTCATTTTTGGGCATTCAAGACTACATATAAAAGTAGTTAACTACAAAACAGGAGTGATAGAGTTATGATACGCCCATGACTCTATATAGGATTGAGTTCCTATCCAGATTAAATTGAGTTATTTAATCTAAATTAAATTACCAAATCCTATCTCAGAAAGGATTCTGAGTTAGACTGGGGTTAAAACTCTAGCCTTTAGGACCTCTATAAATAGAGGTGAGGTCCTCATAATTTGGTAACGAGAAAACTTATACGCCACAAGGCTGCTCGTTCCCACTCACGATTATTTTGTGTTAATCTTTCAGGGACTTCTAAATTGTGATCTAGCTGCTATTATACCGAGTGGGTAAAAGCTAGACCGGTGACCAATAAAGGAAGATCCTTGTACCGCTTCCGTAACGTGATTACCGCGCTACAAACAAGTACGTTTTGTTTTCCTTTATTTACTTATTTTCCATCATTGGTATCAGAGCCATCGTTTTATTGCATCCTGGCATGCGGCTTTAAAATCAATCTAAAATTTTATGAGTAAAATTTATAGATTTAGGAAGCATGAAACGCAACAAAAAATTTATTTTTTGTGTGAAAAATATATATGCGCGTATATTTTGGCTCAATTTCGTGTATGTGTACACCGAAACCCGAGGGATAAAATTGAATATTCGAAACGCTAGTTTAGAAATTGGGATTTTTATTTTTGACCATTCCACTGTGTTCACAGACCCCGAGAACCCCATGCCGGCCGAAATCCGGAGTCCAAAAGAGGCCGGGAAGGTGGTGCGTAGCATGCACGCGCCACCATACGTTGGGCGCGTGCGGGTGGGCAGTGGCCCACACGCACGCAAACATGTGTCGATGACGTGGCGCGTCATCGACACGTGGCCCAATAGGAAAGAGCCACGTGGCAGACTGAGGTCGTGCCACGTGGCTTCGATGTGTCCACCGGGTGCCATGTGGCGCCAGGTGGACCAATAAGGGGTCGACACGTGGCAGAGCTGGGGCTTGCCACGTGTTATGATGACGTGTCAGGGGGACCCACGTGTACCAATCAGAGTCCGCCACGTGTCAAGCCACGTCACTGCCACCTGGCATGACACGTGGCTGCCACGTGTCCACATGTTGCCACGTGGGCAACACGTGGACCAGTAATAGTTGGACACGTGTCACACTGTGGTGTTGACACGTGTCCGGCCAGTTAAAGATGCGCTTGTGGTGCGTGGGGGCGCGTGAGCGCGTCCCCCTCCCTCTCGTCGGCGCGTGTCAGCGCGTGGGGGATTTTCCGGCCTCAGAATCAGCTCGTTGTTTTTGCGAAAATATTTTTCAAAATATTTATGATTTATTGGTCTATGTTTTATAATTTTTTGACGACCATGGAATATTTTTGTTTATTTTTGAAAACAAATATTATAAAATATTTATGGAAAATGTGTTTTCTATTTTTTAAATATTTTGAAATTTTTTAATTGTCCTTATTTATTGATTGAAATGTGTTTCAATCATATGTGTTTATACATAAGTGTATTAACCATTTGAATTTCTGTAATATGTTTCAGAAATGATGATAAGGACACCTATGATTCCGAAAACCCCGCATGGGATTGCTTTGAGAAATGCAAGAGTGCGTTCATTAAGCAAAATGAGAATGCAGAGGACCTATCGAGCTGATGATATTGATGCTATTGTGCGTCATATATTGACTATGCATGAACAAATGCAGGAGTGCATTTGGATAGGAGGCTTAAGCTTAGGAAGGGATGACAGAGATAAAATCAAAGCGTTGGTTAATTCTTTTGCATATCATCCAGTCCTAAGAGAGCTTTTGGAAACTACTTGGTAGATAGGAGATAGAGTTTATAAGAAATCTATCATCCATTTTTTGGCTAGAGTTGCCAAAAGAGGAGTGTTGAGGAGCAACATTCCATCTGTGATGAAATTGAGAAGCGGACGTGAAGTGTATCGTCCATGGCTTCATCAGCGAACTTATGAGTTCCCTTATGAATTGATGAAGTTGGTTAAAGAATCAGTCCCAGTGTCAGTAAAGGTCTTGAGGAGATCTAGTTTTCTAGATTAGTTGACATGAGTGTCAATTATAGTTAGCGTTTGTTTGATTTTATAGGATTTATGTTTCCTATTATTATGATTATTATTTGACATGTGTGTCTTATTTGAGGATTATTGGATTTATTTATTGGTTGAATGAATGAGTTTATTCTTATGGCATTTGATTATTTTTTTAATAAATGTGTTTATTTTAAAATGTTAATTGCCTTGCAATGTTTTATGAGCAAAATGTTTGCATGTTTATTAAGTAGAGACTTAATAAAATAAAACCAATAAGATATCCCTCATAAGTTTAAGAACTTAGTAATCCAATAATTCTAATTTACTATGCATGAAATCTTAACCTATAAAGTTGGACATTAGAACTTAGAAGGTAATTGGTACTTTAAGTATACTTTTCGAATTTAAGTCTAATAGAAAACTTTATTAGGTTATTATTTCAGGTGTGTAGTAAATTGCATGTATTGCCTTATCTCCCACTAATAATGTGCAACTTTGTTCCATTTGAATCAAAGGATACAAATGGCATCTGCTTCCAAATCTATTATCGCTGAATTGAATAAAGATTTGAAATTAAATGGCGACAACTATGAAATCTGGAGTATGAAGATCCAGTATGTGTTAGAGGAGCAAGAGGCTCTCGAAACCTTGAGTTCGGTTATGGCTGAACCCGAGGATGGCAACACGGCCCAGCATAGGCGGGACCGAGATGTATATCTGGCATGGAAGAAAAAGAATTCCACTGCTCGTATCATTCTCTTGAGTGCTATAGAGGATGATATAACTAAGCAATTTCGAAAGTATCAGAACGTAATGGATCTGTGGATCGCTTTGCAGGAGAAGTTTGGAGGAGTGACTCTAACAAAACTCCGATCTTTGAGGATCAAGTTTGATACTTATCAGAAGAAGGCTGATCATTCAATGAGAAAACATCTAAGAGAGATGGAAAATATGATGAGCGAGCTTAGTGAATATGCTCATAAGTTGACCGATGAGCAGCAAGTGCAAGCTGTCATCCGTTCCTTACCCAAGAGTTGGGAGCATATGAAAATGTAACTGACTCATATGGATAGTGTGAAGACATTTGAGGATGTCGCAAGACATTTGGAGCTAGAAGAGGACAGATTGGCATCGATTAAGGTCAATGCCGAGGTGCATGTGGCACACTCTCGTTCTGGTGGAATGAGCTCCAACCAGAACAAAAGGAAGGGCTTCAAAGGTCGGGATAAGGAACCTGCCAAGAGAAACAAAAGGCAGAAAAAGGAGCAGAATTCTAAAAGGTCCAAAGGCAAGAAAAAGATAAACATTTCAAAAGTGAAATGTTTTAACTGCCAGCAGAAAGGACACTATGCAAGAGACTGCACTGTGCCCAATCAGGTACACTATTCTAACTCAAGAGTGAGTGAAATTTGTGTATCTAGTTCTATATTTCTAACTGAATTTCATCCTTTGTGGGTGGTTGATTCAGGAGCAACAGACCATGTAGCAAAGGATCGAGATGCCTTTGTAGAGTTTCGACGAATACCATATGGAGCAAAATATGTATATGTGGGAAATGACGCAAGAGTGCCGGTTCGAGGGATTGACGCGTGTAGATTAGTCTTACGCAAAGGCCGAACCTTACTCCTACATGATGTGCTTTATGATCCAGATATTCGTAGGAATTTAGTTTTTGTTCTTATGTTATTAAAACTTGGTTTTGATTTACACTTTAAAGATGACAGTGTGCGCTTATGTTTGGATGATGTCTATTATGGTTCTGGTTTTATTTCGAACAATTTCATTGTTTTGGATATCGATCCTAACTTTATGAATAATAATAGTTTTTCTTTAATCTCTTCTACTTCACATAATAATGAGAATCATGTGAAATTGTGGCATGCAAGATTAAACCATATTGGGCAAAATCGAATGAGTCGGTTAGCCAAAGTTGGTTTACTAGGTGATTTGAATGAGGTCGAATTACCTACTTGTGAGCATTGTCTAAAAGGAAAACTAATAAGAAAACCGTTCGGAAAAGGAACTAGAGCTGAATTTCCATTGCAATTAATTCATTCTAACGTTTGTGGTCCAATGAATGTGAGGGCAAGGCATGGGGCCTACTACTTCATCACATTTATAGATGACTATACAAGGTATGGTTATGTCTACTTGATTTCTCACAAGTCAGAAGCATTGAGTTGCTTCAAAACTTTTATGAACTTAGTTGAGAATCAATTAGATAAAAAGATCAAAGCTTTAAGAACTGTCCGAGGTCGGGAATATCTTTCAGATGAATTTAAAGCTTTGTGTGATGAAAAAGGGATTGAACATCAGTTGTCCATTCCCAGAACTCCACAACAAAACGGTGTTGCGGAAAGGAGAAATAGGACTCTCCTTGATATGGTTAGATCTATGATGGCAGAAGCAAATTTGCCCATCTCCTATTGGGGAGATGCTTTACTTACTGCCACATATGTTCTAAACCGAGTGCCCTCAAAATCAGTCGCATCCACACCTTACGAGTTGTGGACTGGTCGACAACCTGACCTAAGCCATCTACGACCTTGGGGTTGTGCTGTTTACATCCATGATACCTCAAGTAAATTTGGTAAATTGGGACCAAGAAGTAAAAAGAGTATCTTTGTGAGATATTCTGAAGTATCAAAAGGATACGTATTCATGGGTGAGCAAGAGAATGGTTCTGTGACTGAATTTGAATCACGAGACGTCATATTCTTAGAAAATGAGTTTTTGAAGTTGGGCGAAGTGAATCAAGATTTCACTTTCTATGAAACTCAGGAAGATGAACGATCAGGATCACTCCATCCGAGTGGGAGAGAATTAGAGGAAGAAGGTCAAGATCTTCCTCCTCTACATGATTCGGATGTTCGAGACCCTGATTTTAGTGGGAGTATTCCTGACACCAGTGGGAGTATAGAACATGGTCCCAGTGGGAGTATTCCGAATTACGATGAATATATGAGACATGTTTTTCAAGATTCGGAACTACGTAAGTCTAAAAGGATAAGTGTTCCTTGCCGACGATTTGAGATCGAAGGCTTGAACGAAGCCCTTTTAGTTAACCCACATGACGATGAAGAGCCTAAAAATTTCAAAGAGGCCTTCTCAAGCCCAGCTAAAGAAAAATGGATCAATGCAATGGAAGAAGAAATGGCATCTATGAGATCATACCATGTTTGGGAACTGGTTGATCTACTGGAAGGACGCAAACCGATTGGGAATAAATGGGTTCTCAAGGTGAAGCAAAAAGCTTATGGCAGTATCGAAAGATACAAAGCTCGGCTAGTCGCAAAGGGGTTTACACAGCAGGAAGGGATTGACTATAAGGAGACTTTCTCCCCTGTTGTGAGATTTACGTCCATAAGGTTAATTCTTGCCATAGTGGCAAGTTTAGACCTAGAGCTACATCAAATGGATGTAAAGACTACTTTTCTCAATGGAGAACTGAATGAAGAAATCTATATGGAACAACTTGTAGGTTTCATCGAAAAATGCAGCGAACATAAGGTTTGCCGATTGAAAAGATCAATCTATGGCCTTAAACAGTCTTCGCGACAATGGTATATGTGATTTCATGATACAATCATGTTGAATGGGTTCAACATGATTGATGAAGACCATTGCGTGTATAACAAAAGCTCTAAAAATAACTTTGTCATTTTAACGTTGTATGTAGACGACATACTAATAGCTGGGAATGACAAAGTGTACGTAAATCAAATCAAAGATTGGTTATCGTCCAACTTTGAAATGAAAGACATGGGTAATGTAGATTACATTCTTGGAGTTAAGATTTCAAGAGATCGTTCGAGAAGGTTGTTATCCCTTTCTCAAGAGACATATATCAATAAAGTCCTTGAACGATTCAATATGCAGAACTATAAACCCATAAACTGCCCCATTGCCAAGAATCAGTTTCTTAGCAAAGAGATGTGTCCTAAGACGCCAGATGAAGATGAGCGTATGAGAGACGTTCCTTATGCCAGTGCCGTGGGTAGTCTCATGTATGCTATGTTGTGTACGAGACCGGACATTTGCTATGCAGTGGGCATGGCAAGTAGATATCAATCTAACCCGGGCGAAGCACATTGGAAAGCAGTTAAGAGGATACTTAGATACCTCAAAGGTACAGCATATTATTCTCTCTGTTATGAAGGCAAGGATCTGCAATTGAGAGGATACACTGATGCTGATTGGGCTGGAGATGTGGACGAGAGAAAATCCACTTCAGGTTTCATATTCTTGCTAGGCAAGGGTGCCATCTCGTGGAGTAGCAAGAAACAAACCTGTGTAGCCTTATCAACAATGGAAGCTGAATTCGTAGCTTCCGCAGATGCAGTACAAGAGGCAGTTTGGCTAAAATGGTTGCTGGACCATTTGAGAGTAACTACCTCGGAGGGACAAGTGACAGTCTATAGTGACAGTCAATCATCGATAGCTTACACAAAAGATCCGAAATTTTATAGTGGGACTAAGCATATCGACATTAAGTATCATTATATAAGAGATGTAGTTGCACGGGGAGATGTGAACTTACAGTATATATCTACGCATGATATGATAGCAGATCCGTTAACTAAACCTGTAACTAGAGATGTGTTTGAGAGACACATTAGAATTCAGGGTTTGCGTAGAATTTGATGTATACTGACTTTATTTTTGTAATCCCTTATCATTATTATTTATGAATAATAATAAAGTTCATTGTTGGCAATACATGAGTATGAATGTTTAATATGTGAACATTTACTGTTAATTGTTTGAGTTTGAGCATGTCAGACAGAGAAGTAGCCCACTCACAAGGGTGTTTACCTTGGTTTTGTCAATGAGTTGGCAAAGATTAAGATGAGGCGAATTTTGAACAAATGAGTATGCTCGAGAGCCTGTTCAAAATGAAAGTGCCGTCTTGCAGAAATTACAAGATATGTCTTGTTAAGGCGTAAGATAAAGTCATACATAAGTTTGTATACTTTGGATTGAGATCCAAAATAAGGATCGTATGGGATCCGATGGTTAGTTATGTGTAACTACCATGTTCTGTCTTAAAAGCCAGAAGTAGTTCTTAAGCAAGCGAACTAAAGTTGGGTGCTTCGGTGCATCGCAACCTTACGCTTCTGTATGGTGTTTTATATGCACATTATTTAAAATGTGAGACACGCGCTCCTTTAAGGGAAGGAAAGAACACCATAACACATGTTTTATACCGTGTGTGTTTAAGTGACCAAAGGGATGGGAATTTAATACAATTGATCTCAACTTTCCCTATTGTGAGACCCTGTTAATATATCGACCCTTAGAACCCTTAACTTATCCCTGAAGTATGGTTTGATGTGGCTAGCTTAGTTAGTCTCCAAGAGGTCTGGGAAAAATTTAGGCCTGGCGGATCTAACTAGAAAAGCGAGTTGAATCATGATGGATGGTACATAGTAAAAGGGGAAGATAACCTTTTGATCACATTCATAAGAATTTGTGGTTCACCGACATGTCTATTATTGTTTCTATGAGTTGAAACATAATAGTGAACACGAATGACGTTTTATGAGATCATGAGTTTAAAACGGTGATTGTGAGAAGGTGGTCTAGGGTTAGGCATACGTAAAATAAAAGGATCGCCTTTTCGAGAAGCTATATATCCCTAACAGGTGTATAGCAAATGTGCTCTCGAGGTATGCTGGTCACACAATCTATTAGTCTGTATAACTGAAAATTATATATATGGAATGTGTTCCGTCATGTGCGAGTGGGAGATGATAGAGTTATGATACGCCCATGACTCTATATAGGATTGAGTTCTTATCCAGATTAAATTGAGTTATTTAATCTGAATTAAATTACCAAATCCTATCTCAGAAAAGATTCTGAGTTAGACTGGGGTTAAGACTCTAGCCTTTAGGACCTCTATAAATAGAGGTGAGGTCCTCATAATTTGGTAACGAGAAAACTTATACGCCGCAAGACTGCTCGTTCCCATTCACGATTATTTTGTGTTAATCTTTCAGGGACTTCTAGATTGTGATCTAGCTGCTATTATACCGAGTGGGTAAAAGCCAGACCGGTGACCAATAAAGGAAGATTCTTGTACCGCTTCCGCAACGTGATTACCGCGCTACAAACAAGTACGTTTTGTTTTCCTTTATTTACTTATTTTCCATCAAGGAGAAAACTTTTTAACCCATAGTGCTATTGAATTTTTATTTAATTTTCAAAAATAAATTTAATAATAAAAATTATATACAATCTAAACTGTTGAAAGTTTGACTACTTTTAAATTGATTAGGATTTAAATTGTATTCTTTTCCTTCTCCTAAAAATGTATTATTAAAAAAATAAACTTAGTATAAAATAAAAATATAATTACCATTATAATATTTGTGTAAATGTGACAATTAAACTAATTATGCAGTAGAGGACACTACTGGCAATGGGGAGAGGCTGCTGCACAATCTTATCCTGACTAAATAACCAAGTATGTGTGATACTAAATGAATTCCCAGTAAGCCGATAAGTTAATTATTTGAGTTCATTCAGGAAAAAATATCTTCATTTGGCAATAGAATTATTGAGAGGCAAAGCATTCGGTTCGTGGTTGTACAGGGATGAATTTACAACTTAGAAAAAGGAGTAAAAAGTAAAATTCAAATGAACGGTATCACAAAAGAAAAAAAAAAAAATTAAATAAAGACTAATTTTCCGATATATTTAATCTTAAGACATATTGTTGCTATGTTTCTCCCAGCAATTTACACAAAATACCCCAGGTGATAAGAACACAAAATTCAAGATATAGACCGTTTGTGATTTCTCTCAAGAAACCCTTCCAAAACCACCCTCTTCTTCTGCTCCTCCGAGTTGAAATCCGGTTCCCCCGCATCTAAACCGGTTTTATCGGAATTGAGATTAACCCCATTATTTCTTAACCTAGGAACAAAATATAACCAAGCGCAAGTGCAGAGAATAGCACATAATCGTCCCCATAGTAACATTATTATTAAGGTAACCATAATAATTGACATGCCAATAACCGGGTCAAATTTGTTAGTCACTGTTTCATTTTCTTTTCGAGTTTTTTTTGCAGTGACCCGAGACTTGGCCGCCGAATTAAGTGGAATCGGAGTTGGAAAAGATGTTGACCGGAGAATAGCGGTTGGATAGGACTTGGCCTTCGTCTCGGGTGAACCGGGTTGGCTTGACCTATTTCTTATAGCATCAATTTTCCGGCGAAATGCCTCATTCTTAGGACGAGGATCAATCATACTTTCGAAAAGTTCCCCATTTTCAAGAATGACTTTCTTTTCAAAACTCGACCTTTTCTGAAAAGAAGAACAACAAAAACGACTAATTCAAAACTGACCCAGCAATAAAATTATATTATTTGCCAGATTTTTATCGAAGGTATTCGCATACCTCTTGAGGTTGATCTGCAGTAATAACTTTAAGAGTATCGGCGGCCGAAGTTTGACTCTTTAAAGGGATATCATCATCGGCTTTCTTCTTGGGATCTGACTTCTTCAACAAGAAAGTCTTCTTATTACGCTGTAATTTCTCTGAAAGGTTAGAATCGAGAGGAACAGTTTTGGTGGGTGATTGTTTGAACAGAAAAGTTGACTGGCGAAAACCACGATCACGGTAACGAACTTTGTTTGTAGTTTTAGAGGAATATTTCTCTTTCTTGGAAAATCCAAAACATCTCAAAAAGAATGTGAATTTCGGGTTTTTACTATGATCATCGCCGTCCATTGGAGGGAACAGAAAAAGGAAGAAAATGAGTCGGCATGGAGGATTAGTTTTGAATATTGGAAGCGGTTGGGCTCATTTGTTTTGCGTCATTTTCATATATATATATATATATATATATATATATATATATGTGTGTGTGTGTGTGTATTTATTATATAAGCCTTTGGATTTGGAAAGCCGCCGTTCAGTGTGTTGATGAATGATACGCGCGTGCGAACAATTTGATCAAGTGTGCATTATTCTTTATGTTAGATTGGACTGTATACATGCGGGTACTGCTACGGCGGCACCAGATTGTAAGAATCATAGTCAAAATAATTTATTTAATATAACAGTATTATATGTAATTTGTTATAAATAAATGTAAATAAAAGCATAAATATGGAGAGAAAGAATGATGAGAATATATTCTCTGATAATATTTTTGTGTATTGAATAACTCACAATTAGCCTATTTATAGGCATAAAAAACTAGTAACAGAATTTGATTAGGAATATGATCCTAGTAGACTTAGAGTCTAATTAGAACTTAAGATAGTTATCCAAATAGGAATATTCCACAATAATATTCCACAACACTTCCCCTTGGATGACTATACACTATGAACATGCCTCGTTAAAACCTTGCTAAGAAAAACCCAGTGGGATAAAAACTTAGCGAAGGAAAAAGAGTACAATATTCATAAGTACTTCCCCTCAAAAATGAACAAATTATACTAAATCTTTCAATTGACGCATTCCAATATTGTGCACATGTTTCTTGAAAATTGAACTTGGTAAGGTCTTTGTGAACAAATCTGCTGGATTGTCACTTGAACGAACTTTGCAAACATCAATTTGTCCTTCCTTCATAAGTTCATGGGCGTAAAAGAACTTTGGTGAGATATGTTTGGTTCTATCTCTTTTGATATAGCCACTTTTGAGTTGTGAAATACATGCTGCATTATCTTCATGCAACTTTGTTGGCTTGTTCTCTATCACTAACCCACTTGCTCCTTTAATGTGTTGGGTCATGGATCTCAACCATACACATTCACGACCCGCTTCATGAATGGCTAATATTTCTGAATGATTTGAGGAAGTAGCAGTGATTGTTTGCTTCACAGATCGCCAAGAAATAGCAGTGTCACCATATGTGAACACATAACCTGTTTGTGATCGAGCTTTATGAGGATCTGATAGATATCCAGCATCAGCATAACCTGCCAATTCTGACTTTACTCCTTTCGGAAAAAATAAACTCATGTCAGAAGTGCCACGAAGATAACGTAAAACATGTTTTACACCATTCCAATGTCTTCGAGTTGGTGCAGAACTAAATCTTGCTAGCAAATTAACTGCAAAAGCTATATCAGGTCTAGTGCTATTTGCAAGATATAAAAGTGCACCTATTGCACTAAGATATGGTACTTCAGGACCAAGAATATCTTCGTTATCTTCTTGTGGACGAAAAGGATCTTTCTTGACATCAAGAGAACGAACAACCATTGGGATACTCAATGGATAGGAGTTATCCATATAAAATTGTTTCAAGATTTTCTCTATATAGGATGATTGATGTACAAGAATTCCTTTTGGCAAATATTCAACTTGAAACCCAAGACAAAATTTTGTTTTTCCAAGATCTTTCATTTCAAACTCCTTTTTCAAAAATTCTGCAGTAATAGAGATCTCTTCTGGAGTTCCTACTATGTTCAAGTCATCTACATAAACTGCAACTATAGCAAATCCAGAATTTATCTTCTTGATAAAAACGCATGGACAAATGGAATTATTCTCGTATCCATTTTTCACCAAGTATTCACTTAGGCGATTGTACCACATACGTCCAGATTGCTTTAATCCATACAAAGATCTTTGGAGTTTAATTGAATACATTTGTCGGGGTTTTGAATTACATGCTTCAGGCATCTTAAATCCTTCAGGGATTTTCATATATATATCATTATCTAATGATCCATATAAGTAAGCTGTTACCACATCCATTAGATGTATATCAAGCCCTTCAGAGGCTGCCAAACCAATCAAAAATCTGAACGTGATTGCGTCCATGACAGGAGAATACGTTTCTTCATAATCTATACCGGGTCTTTGTGAGAAACCTTGTGCAACAAGTCGTGCTTTATATCTCACAATTTCATTTAACTCATTTCTCTTACGGACAAAGACCCATTTATATCCAACAGGTTTGACATCTTCTGGTGTCTGAACTACTGGTCCAAAAACTTTACGCTTAGCTAATGAATCTAGCTCAGCTTGAATTGCTTCTTTCCATTTGAGCCAATCACTTCGATGTCGACATTCTTCAACAGTTTGAGGCTCAAGCTCATTATCATTGATTATCTTAGAAGCAACTGCATATGCAAACACATTATCAACAACTATGTCTTTTCTATCCCACATATTTCCATATTTTAATGAGATCTCATAATTGTTCGGTACCGGAACCACTTCTGGGGTTACTTCTTTGGAAATATGAAGTTGTTGATCTATGTTATTTTTATTCTCTTCTGGAGAATCATTTTCAATATTTTTGAGTTCCCTTTTCTTTTGAGGAACAATATCTTTTGCACCAATAGGTCTACCACGCTTCTGGCGTATGTTAGATTCAGAGGCTACCATACTTGCTGGGAGTCCTGCAGGGACATTTAATCTTGCAGGTACATTGGCAGCATGAACATGAGATTTTGAGACCTTTTGGGTGTCTGTAAAAATATCTGGCAATTGATTTGCAGCATTCTGCAAATTTATTATTCTTTGAACTTCAAGTTCACATTGATTTGTGTGTATATCATAATTGGACAAGGTTGGAGTATTCCAACTAATTTCTTGTGCTTTTAGCCCTTTACCTTTATCTTCCCCTAATTGAGGGAAAACTGATTCATCAAATTGACAATCTAAAAATCTTGCTCTAAAAAGATCACCAGTTAAAGGTTCTAGATACCTAATGATAGATGGAGAATCAAAACCAACATAAATACCAAGACGTCGTTGGGGACCCATTTTAGTTCGTTGAGGAGGAGCAATGGGAACATAAACAGCACAACCAAATGTTCTAAGATGAGATATATTGGGTTGCTGATCAAAAACAAGTTGTAAAGGTGAAAACTTGTGATATGTGGATGGTCGTATGCGAACTAAAGATGCAGCATGAACAATTGCATATCCCCAAGCAGATGCAGGAAGTTGTGACTTCATAAGCATAGGTCTAGCAATTAATTGTAATCGCTTAATAAAAGATTCAGCTAAACCATTTTGAGTATGAACATGTGCAACGGAATGCTCGACACTAATTCCAATTGACATACAAAAATCATAAAATGCTTTTGAAGAAAACTCACATGCATTATCTAAACGAACTGTTTTGATAGGATGATCAGGAAAACTAGACCTTAACTTTATAATTTGAGCAACAAATTTAGCAAAAGCAATATTTCGAGTAGAAAGTAAACATACATGTGACCATCGAGTTGAAGCATCAATTAAAACCATGAAATATCGAAATGGTCCGCAAGATGGATGAATTGGGCCACAAATGTCTCCATGTATCCTTTGAAGAAAAACAGGAGACTCCAAATGTAATTTGGAGGGTGAAGGTCTTATAATCAATTTACCTTTTGCACAAGAACTACAAGAAAAATCATTAGATAAAAGAATTTTCTGATCCTTTAATCCATGTCCATTTGTATTTTCGATAATACGTCGCATCATGGTTGAACCTGGATGACCAAGACGATCATGCCAAAGTATAAAATTTTTAGGATCCGAGCACTTCCGGTGCATATAATTAGATTCAACCATCTTTATTTTAGTAAAATACAATCCAGTTGAGAGACTTGGAAACTTCTCTAATATGAACTTCTGGTTCAATTTTATGGAAGTTATATATAGATATTCCATAGTTCCCTCATTTGTGGTTTCAATATGATAACCATTGCAACGTATATCTTTAAAACTTAGTAGATTTCTTCGGGATCTACTAGAATATAACGCATTATCAATGTATAATGGTGTTCCATTTGGAAACATAAGATGGACTCTTCCGGAGCCTTCAATTACATTTGTTGAACCAGATATTGTATTAACATTAATTTCAGCTAATGTTAATTGCAAGAAATACTTTTTGTTACGAAGAATAGTGTGAGTTGAGCCACTGTCCACTAAACATATGTCGTCCTCCATAACATCAAGTATATATGGAATTATCTAATAACACAAAACACCATTTAATAATAAGAATAAAAATGATAACAAATAAAAAGATACTTTAAAAATTAAGAAGTAATCTTTATTGAAATTGCAAAAATGCATAACAAGAATAAAACTATATTAATAGTTGACATTTCCATCGCCAATCAAATGATCAATTTTGCCACTATCATCCTCAAAAAAATCAGAAACATCAAAATCAACATCTAAAGGAAATTCTTTATCATTAGCAGAATCAACAGGTTCTGAAAAATTTACTTCAGCATTTTTTCCTTTTTCCTTTAATGATGCCTTGTAAAGATCAACTAAATGTTTAGGAGTGCGACATATACGGGACCAATGACCTTTAGTTCCACATCTAAAACAGACATTGTCATTGTTTTGTATTTTCTTTTCAGTGGTCTCCTCACCTTTGACCCATTTCTTATTAGTACCTTTATTTTCAGCATTTGGGGAAAAATTAGAACCATTTCTTCTTCCACGACCACGACCCCTTTTTCCCCGACCTCTTCCACGGCCTTGAGAAAATGCCACATTAACTTCAGGTAATGGGGATGATCCAGTTGGATGGGATTGGTGGTTTTTCATCAAAAGCTCATTGTTTTGTTCAGCCACTAGTAAACAAGAGATTAGCTCAAAATATTTTTTGAATCTACGCTCTCGATATTGCTGCTGCAGGAGCACATTCGAGGGATGAAAAGTTGAATATGTTTTTTCTAACATATCTTCATCAGTAATATTCTCTCCACATAATTTTAATTGTGAGCTAATCTTAAATAAAGCTGAATTGTATTCACTTACAGTTTTATAATCTTGCAAACGTAAGTGTATCCATTCATATCGAGCTTTAGGAAGAATCACAGTTTTTTGGTGTTCATATCTCTCTCTTAAATTTTTCCAAAGGACTAATGGGTCTTTAACAGTGAGATATTCAGTTTTCAATTCCTCATGTAAATGGTGTCGAAGGAAAATCATTGCTTTAGCGCGATCCTGCAGGGATACGGTATTTCCTTCTTTTATTGAATCTCCAAGATTCATAGCATTCAAATGAATTTCAGCATCAAGTACCCATGACAGATAATTTCTTCCAGAAATATCAAGGGCGATAAATTCAAGCTTCGTAAGATTTGACATTACACTACACTTGAAAATAGAAAATTAAAATTAGATTGTAAAGTGCTAAAATAATAATAATAATAATAACAATAAATATAATTATTAAGATTAGGACGTATGTGGTACTTTTCATGCAAATGAAAATATATGTTGCCATACAATTAACATATATAAGATTTTTAATTTATAATAATCTCCATTATAGATTTATAAAATAATAGAATTAATTTTGAGATAATTTACCGTTCAATCTTGTAAATTAAAACTCTTGATTCCTTCGAGCCGGGTTGTCGTAAACCACCGACTTCCAATAATCAATTGAGACTATCGTGCTGATAACGTGTTATAAATAAATGTAAATAAAAGCATAAATATGGAGAGAAAGAATGATGAGAATATATTCTCTGATAATATTTTTGTGTATTGAATAACTCACAATTAGCCTATTTATAGGCATAAAAAACTAGTAACAGAATTTGATTAGGAATATGATCCTAGTAGACTTAGAGTCTAATTAGAACTTAAGATAGTTATCCAAATAGGAATATTCCACAATAATATTCCACAACATAATTAATTTATTTTTTTTTTTGGGAATTTTTGAATATTTTGAGATTTGTTTGGAAATTAATATATGTAAATGGTTTGGTTAATGACTTGAGCGGGAAGACCTGGACTTCGTGGCTTACTCGTTCTCGTTACACGTTTTCAAATAAAATTAAAATTTAAAAATTGAATTTGTTTGTCCTTTTGCTGCTACAAGTTCAAAAAATCATACTTTAAAGGGATGAGGGAGATATTTTCCTTCGAACTATTTACGCTATTTTCTCTATGACTTTCCCAAGGATCCTTTCTCCAGGGGGACATCGACGTGTCGGCTAAATAAAGGAGATGTCTGGCACGTCTAGGTAAAAAATACATACGTTAAACTAACTGAACAAATGAAAAATGCCCTTATAGAAAATCTTGCTAAGCTAACGGAATTAATGGCAACCATTTATATTTCGACACGTAAACCGTTAGATGGTAATATCTATTACAATCAGCCATAATTAAAATAAAATGTTATTTCATATGTGACAAAGATGTAGAAATACTTCAAAACCCCTAAATTATTTCTTCTTTCTTCCGCTTGTCATTAATGCTCTCACCAAACTCCTCCTCTTTGAAAAATCATAAGGCGGAATGTCGATAAGCAAAGAAAAGCGAAGAGCAACAAATAAGATCAAAGAATTTCACAACGCATTGGGATTCCTTGTCTTAAAGGTGTGTAAAATATAAACTCTCATGCATGTTTAGTTTGTTAAATAGGAAATAATGAATGCCATTTCATACCGTTTGAGTTTGATAAATAGAAATTTTAGTTTTTTTTTAATGTTATATTCTTAATACGATTTGAGTATAATACATGATTTTTTTTTTTTTTAAAGTAGGATGGCTGAGTCCATTGACCTCTATTACCATTATGGGGGAATTTGTTCAACTAATCATGGAATTGATTACATTTCCAATAGAATTCATCAACAATACAAAATAGATCCGGACCATCTATTTAACAAACTAAAGATGCATGAGAGTTTGTTGGAACATATTAAAAAATGGGGATTTCGAAAGTGCACAAGATTAATTTCTGTTTTCCTTATAGAAAGGGCTGTGAGATGTATCATGTACTAGATGGGGATTGTGTCAAATGATTATAATATTATCCAACTATACCATGTTGATGTAGGGGAATTAGTACAAGTAACATTCCCACTTATGTCTAAACATCCAAAAGGAAAACACTAAAAAAAAAGGAATTAACGACGACAAATTCTATCACTAAAAGACGTCGCAAATAGCTCAATCGCAAGAAATTTTGCAACTAAAATATAAAATTGAAGGGAAAACAAAAGAAGAGATTAATCGATACATACTTGTTGTAGCGCGGTAAATTTCATTGCGGAAGCGTTATAAAGATCTCCTTTTATTTGGTCATCGGTCTGGCTCTTACCCACTCGGGATAATAGCAGCTAGATTACAATCTAAAAGTCCCTGAAAGATTAACACAAATAAAGTGAGTGGGAACGAGCAGCCTTGCGGCGTATACGTTTTCTCGTTATAAAATTATGAGGACCTCACCTCTATATATAGAGGTCCTAAAGGCTAGAGACTTATCCCTAGTCTAACTCATAATCCTTTCTGAGATAGGATTTGGTAATTTAATTCAGATTAAATAACTCAATTTAGTCTGGATAGTAACTCAATCCTTTATAGAGTCATGAGCGTATCCCAA
This sequence comes from Excoecaria cochinchinensis, assembly GCA_947683425.1. Taxonomy (NCBI): domain Eukaryota; kingdom Viridiplantae; phylum Streptophyta; class Magnoliopsida; order Malpighiales; family Euphorbiaceae; genus Excoecaria; species Excoecaria cochinchinensis. The sequence continues at coordinate 503,504 of CANTUQ010000021.1, read as the reverse complement.
CTCTATCATCTCCCACTTGTACATGACGGAACACATTCTATATATATAATCTTCAGTTATACAGAGTAATAGATTGTGTGACCAGCATACCTCGAGAGCACTATTGCTATACACCTGTTAGGGATATATAGCTTCTCGAAAAAGGAGATCCTTTTATTTCACGTATGCCTAACCCTAGACCACCTTCTCACAATCACCGTTTTAACTCATGATCTCATAAAATGTCATTCGTGTTCACTATTATGTTTCTACTCATAGAAACAATAATAGACATATCGGTGAACCATGAATTCTTATGAATGTGATCGAAAGGTTATCTTCCCCTCTTACTATATGCCATCCATCATGATTCAACTCGCTTTTCTAGTTAGATCCGCCAAGCCCAAATTTTTCCCAGACCTCTTGGACACTAACGAAACTAGCCACATTGAACCATACTTCAGGGATAAGTTAAGGGTTCTAAGGGTCGATATATAAACAGAGTCTCACAATAGGGAAAGTTGAGATCAATAGTATTAAATTCCCATCCCTTTGGTCACTTAAGCACACACAGTATAAAACATGTGTTATGGTGTTCCTTCCTTCCGTTAAAGGAGCGCATGTCACACATTTAAATAATGTGTATATTAAAACACCATACAGAAGCGTAAGGCTGCGATGCACCGAAGCACCCAACTTTAGTTCGCTTACTTAAGAACTACTTCTGGCTTTTAAGATAGAACATGGTAGTTACACATAACTATCCATCGGATTCCATACGATCCTTATTTTGGATCTCAATCCAAAGCATACAACCTCATGTATGATTTTATCTTGCACCTTAACAAGACATATCTTGTAATTTTTGCAAGACGGCACTTTTATTTTGAACAAGCTCTTGAGCATACTCATTTGTTCAAAAATTGCCTCATCTTAATGTTTGCTAACTCATTGACAAAACCAAGGTAAACACTCTTGTGAGTGGGCTACTTCTCTGTCTAACATGCTCAAACTCAAATAATTACCAATAAATGTTCACATATTAAACATTTACACTCATGTATTGCCAACAATGAACTTTATTATTATTCACAAATAATAATGTTAAGGGATTACAAAAATAAAGTCAATACACATCAAATTCTACGCAAATCCTGAAATCTAATATGTACTGTAAGTTCACATCTCCCCGTGCAACTACATCTCTTATATAATGATACTTAATGTCGATATGCTTAGTCCTACTATGAAATTTTGGATCTTTTGTGTAAGCTATCGACGATTGACTATCACTATAGACTGTTACTTATCCCTCTGAGGTAGTTACTCTTAAATGGTCCATCAACCGTTTTAACCAAACTGCCTCTTGTACTGCAGCTGCGGAAGCTACGAATTCAGCTTCCATTATTGATAAGGCTACACAGGTTTGTTTCTTGCTACTCCATGAGATGGCACCATTGCCAAGAAAGAATATGAAACCTGAAGTGGATTTCTTCTCGTCCACATCTCCAGCCCAATCAGCATCAGTGTATCCTCTCAATTGCAGATCCTCGCCTTCATAACAGAGAGAATAATCTGCTGTACCTTTGAGGTATCTAAGTATCCTCTTAACTGCTTTCCAATGTGCTTCGCCCGTGTTAGATTGATATCTACTTGCCATGCCCACTGCATAGCAAATATCAGGTCTCGTACACAATATAGCATACATAAGACTACCCACGGCACTGGCATAAGGAACGTCTCTCATACGCTCCACTTCATCTGGCGTCTTAGGACACATCTCTTTGCTAAGAAACTGATTCTTGGCAATGGGGCAGTCTATGGGTTTGCAGTTCTACATATTGAATCGTTCAAAGACTTTGTTGATATATGTCTCTTGAGAAACGGACAACAACCTTCTCGAACAATCTCTTGAAATCTTAACTCCAAGAATGTAGTCTGCATTACCCATATCCTTCATTTCAAAGTTGGACGATAACCAATCTTTGATTTGATTTACGTACACTTTGTCATTTCCAGCTATTAGTATATCGTCTACATACAACGTTAAAATGACAAAGTTATTTTTAGAGCTTTTTTTATACACACAATGGTCTTCATCAATCATGTTGAACCCATTTTACATGATTATTTCATGAAATCTCAAATACCATTGTCTAGAAGACTGTTTCAGGCCATAGATTGATCTTTCAAATCGGCAAACCTTATGTTCGCTGCCTTTTTCGATGAAACCTACAGGTTGTTCCATGTAGATTTCTTCATTCAGTTCTCCATTGAGAAAATCAGTCTTTACATCCATTTGATGTAGCTCTAGGTCTAAACTCGCCACTATGGCAAGAATTAATCTTATAGACGAAAATCTAACAACAAGGGAGAAAGTCTCCTCATAGTCAATCCCTTCCTATTGTGTGAACCCCTTAGCGACTAGCCGAGCTTTGTATCTTTCGATACTTCCATCAGCTTTTCGGTTTACCTTGAGAATCCATTTGTTCCCAATCGGTTTGCGTCCTTCCGGTAGATCAACCAGTTCCCAAACACGGTTTGATCTCATAGATGCTATTTCTTCTTCCATTGCATTGATCCATTTTTCTTCAGCTGGGCTTGAGAAGGCCTCTTTGGTATTTTTAGGCTCTTCATCGTCATGTGGGTTAACTAAAAGGGCTTCGTTCAAGCCTTTGATCTCAAATCATCGGCGAGGAACACTTATCCTTTTAGATTTACGTAATTCTGAATCTTGATAAACATGTCTCATATATTCATCGTAATTTGGAATTCTCCCACTGGGATCATGTTCCATACTCCCACTGGAGTCAGGAATGCTCCCATTCAAATCATGGTCTCGAACATCCGGATCATGTAGAGGAGGAAGATCTTGACCTTCTTCCTTTAATTTCCTCCCACTCGGATGGAGTGATCCTGACGGTTCATCTTCTTGAGTTTCATAGAAAGTGAAATCTTGATTCACTTCGCCCAACTTTAGAAACTCATTTTCTAAGAATATGACGTCTCATGATTCAAATTCAGTCACTGAACCATTCTCTTGCTCACCTATGAATACGTATCCTTTTGATACTTCAGAATATCTCACAAAGATACTCTTTTTACCTCTTGGTCCTAATTTACCAAATTTGCTTGAGGTATCATGGACGTAAGCAGCACAACTCCAAGGTCGTAGATGGCTTAGGTCAGGCTGTCGACCAGTCCATAACTCATAAGGTGTGGATGTGACTGATTTTGAGGGCACTCAGTTTAGAACATATGTGGCAGTAAGTAAAGCATCTCCCCAATAGGAGATGGGCAAATTTAGTTCTGCCATCATAGATCTAACCATGTCAAGGAGAGTCCTATTTCTCCTTTCGGCAACACCAGTTTGTTGTGGAGTTCTGGGAATGGACAACTGACGTTCAATCCCTTTTTCATCACACAAAGCTTTAAATTCATCTGAAAGATATTCCCAACCTCGGTCAGTTCTTAAAGCTTTGATATTTTTATCTAATTGATTCTCAACTAAGTTCATAAAAGTTTTGAAGCAACTCAATGCTTCTGACTTGTGAAAAATCAAGTAGACATGACCATAAACGTCCTTATTTGTTGTTGTAGTGCGGTAAATCTCGTTGCGGAAGCGTTACAAGGATCTCCTTTTATTTGGTCACCGGTCTGGCTCTTACCCACTCGGGATAATAGCAGCTAGATCACAATCTAGAAGTTCTTGAAAGATTAACACAAATAAAGTGAGTGGGAACGAGCAGCCTTGCGGCCTATACGTTTTCTCGTTACAAAATTATAAGGACCTCAACTCTATTTATAGAGGTCCTAAAGGCTAGAGACTTATCCCTAGTTTAACTCAGAATCCTTTCTGAGATAGAATTTGGTAATTTAATTCAGATTAAATAACTCAATTTAATCTGGATAGGAACTCAATCCTTTATAGAGTCATGGGCGTATCCTAACTCTATAAAAAATAATCGCTAAAAATAGCGACAGTAAATTCCGTCACTAAAAACAAAAATTCCGTTATTAAATAATCCCTAAAATTAGTCACCGTAAATATTAAAAATTTATTAGCGAATAAAAGATTCATTCGCTATTTTGTCGCTAAAAATATTAGATTTTTTATTATGGTTTCTGATTTAATTTTTTATTATTATTATTACATCCAAAATTTTATTTATGTAAATAATAATTATGTAATATTATTAACAATACTATTAATTTAAAAAATATAATATTATAGAAGTATATTAAATTTTACAATACTTAAAAAGAACTTTAAAAATCAGTAATTCAAACTAAATTAAAAAACAGTAATTTGAACTAAATAGTGATACTTATAATCACCACTAACAATGTTTTTCACAATATACTATAAAAAAAATTAGAAATTCACAATAATTTTATAAACTCTCCATCTTTTCTCACAACAAGCAATCAATAATATACTTGCCTTTTATGTTCTTGTTATCTTTAGCAGAATTCAATCTAATTTCAGTACCTACAAGTTCCCAATAAAATTTACAAATTATTAGATAACAAAATATAGGATAATTAATAAAATTTCAATTTTCTATCTAAAAAAATTAATTTCAATTTTATTTTCATAACCTATACTATTAGATTTTATAGAAATTTTGACAAAATTCCCCATGTAATTTCTTAAAATCCTTTTGCAAATAAACTTTCCATACACTTCTAATTCAGCTACTCTACCATCTATCTCCATTTCAAACTCCAATTTCACAACAATTTGCCCATCCTCCATGATTTCTCATTTTATCTCTAATAGAATATAAACCAATAACTAAACTCAAATATTCACATATGTCAATTTTATAATTTACATACCAACTCCAAAATAAATTAATTTACAACAACCATGTCTATTTATATCTATACAAATTTACTTCACCTTTTATATGGTGTGCATGCCCAAAATTTCAAAAGAACATAACAAAAATAAACAAATATGGATACCACTTCATCTAAGACATGGTTATCAAATTTAGCATTCATACCGAGAAATTTTAAGGATATCCATAACCTATGCCTATTATGAAAAATACAATTTATACATCCAATATCAAAATTAATCACATATATATACAACTTTGTTTAGTGACCAATTTAATAAAATTCTTAATTAATACTCAAATCCTTAACTTACATAAAGCATAAATTTAAAGAAAAATGAATTTGCTCGAACACTTACCTAATTTGTTGTCAATTTCTTCAATTTTTACTCTTCACAAGCCTCAATTCATCATCATTTCTCCATTTCCTTCTTTTCACCTTCTTTATCTTCATAAATCCAGTAATTTAACATAAATATCTCACTAAAATATGCAATACTTAGAAATGAAAGCAGTTTTTCATTAAATTTATGCCATAATCCATCAATAAAAAGGGAGTAATAGAGTTTACCTTTGGTTTAATGGGGAAAAGTGGCAGCAAAGGGGGCAAAAATTTGTGAAACCCAAAACAAGAAAGAAGGAGACAACAAGGAGGAGGAGCTGATGCCGCTGCGCGGTGAAGAGGAGGAGGTGGACGCCGGATCGATTACTACGGGTGGAGATGAGGCGCGATTGCAGGAGGATGGACGGCGGCAGAAACGGCGACAATGACGCGATGAAGAGATGAGGGGGAAGAAGAAAAAAAATAATAAGGAAAAATGAGGTTTTTGCCTCTGGGATTGCAGCTAAAGGGGAAAAATAAATCCCCATCCCCCAAAAAGACGTAGTTTTAGGGGAAATTTCCCATTTAACCTAGCAAAAAAATAGCAACGGATTCTTTGTCGCTGTTCTATCTCTAAAGTATCACTTCAATTTTCAAAAATTGTTTTCATAACTAAAAAATTTGAAAATTTTTTAGGAACAAAATTATCCGTCGCTATTTGGTGGCTAAACTTGACACCAAATTGAAAATCTGCATTTTAACGACGGATTTGAAAAATTGTCACTAATCGGTCGCTAATTAGCAACGGCAAAAAATGTCGTGGCTAAATTTAGTCACTAATTCAAGTTTTTTTTTTAGTGTTTAGCGACAACACAAATCAGTCTCTAAAACCGTCACAAAAAAGGCACTGAAATTTGCCTTCAAATTTAGCAACCAATATTTAGTCGCTATAATTCAGTCACAACATAATCTTTTAGAATAGAAAAATTGTATATTTTTTAGCGACAAACCAAACAGTCTCTAATTTTGCCACAAAAAAAGGCACCATCAATTACTGCCAAAATTTAGCGACTGTTCCTTTTTTTACGTCACTATTCCATCGCTAAACTTGCCACTAGATTGGAAAAAAGATTTTCACAACTAATTCTATAAAAAGTCGCTAATTTTAGTCTCTAATTTGTGTTTTTTTTTTGTAGTGAAAGCCAGGAACCTACACTTAGTTAGTGGAAGTGTGTCAGCTCAAACAATAGGTCATGAAGTAGGAGATGATAATGTAGTTGAATTAAATGGTGTGGGTAATGCAAGAGATGCCAGGGATCCTAATGATGATAATGTAGATGAATTAAATGGTAAGGATAATGGTGGAGACACATTACATCATGATGCTGAAGTTATAGATAAACAGGTAGTAAACAATAATGTTAATGAAGAAATAGACAAGATGGAAACAATGATCAAATTCATGCAAATGTTTGTGATAATTCTAAAGATTATGGAGATATTGACTTAGGAGATGAATGTAGCTCATGTTACTCTAGTGATGATGTAGAAATTCTAGAGGAAATTAGGGAGTCTAGACAAAGGGGTAATAAATGATATATTGGAGAACTTCAAGTTTATATCATGTAACATGATTTTTAAGGACATAGTTGAGGCAAAGAAGACTATGAATATGAATTATGTGGCAAATGGTTATGAGTTGAAGATTATGAAATCTAATAAGTCAAGGGTAAGGTACAAGTGTAAAATGTGTTTTGCATTTGTATGACTAATTTCTAAGGTCTGAGGTATTTGATGAGTTGAAGCTAAATTTTTCTAAATACAAGTTAAAAACTGAAAAAAAGTGATTTTGATTTGGAAAGGAGTTATGTTGAAGATTATAAGATATTGGAAGGGTATGCTCAAAAGCTTAGAAATAATAATCCTCGAAGTAAGGTTGTAGTTGAAATCAGTAGAGATGTTGTGGGTAAAGGAAAAAGGGTATTTTTGAGGATGCTTGTTTGTTTCAATTCATTGCAGCAAGGTTTCAGATCTATATGTAGACCTATCATAGGTCTTGATTCTACCTTTTTACTAAGAAAGTACAAAGGACAACTCATGGTTGTTGTTAGCCAAGATAACATGAATCATGCATATGCAATTACTGTAATGCCCCAAAAATTTCGATATTGTGAATAGTACCTTTCTACCTATAAATAATGGACATCGAGGTGAAAAGTACCATGCTAGATCAAAAATTGACAAAAGGCCAACTTTTGACCTGAGAATAGTTAATAGTTAACTCTGCTTAAATAATTGAGTCATGAATGAAGCTAAATAAAGAGATTAAGTTGGGTCAATATCATTTATGGTTACTAATTAAATAAAAAATAATATGTGATAAAAAAAATATTTGATTAGAGGATTAAAGATTTATAATTTTTTTTTCAGAATCATTCAAATAAATAAAAATTATATGGAAAAAGATAATTGTGTAAGGTTTAGTTTTAAAGTCTTTAGATTTTTCTAATGAATAAATCTTAGCCACAACAAATAAAGTATCAAATAAAATAAAGACAAAGGAAAAAAGGGTAAGCAAAAAAAAAAAAAAAGTATAGATTGAGATGAGGAGGGGCTGCCTCCTCCATCAGCATTTGAGGAAACCAATCACCACCGGCTCCATCTATCAATGGCGACTTCTTACCACTGATACTCCTCCATTGTTGGTAATTTAGCCACCACTGCTCCTCCCCCTTTGCTGTGCCATTTTTTTTCTTTTTCCTTTTCTCGCCATTCTATTTCTCTCTTAAAGCCAAAAATTTTCAAGCTCTACTCTAATCAATTTCGATGCCATAGAGTAACATGAACAACATCAATAGACTCTTGGTAGCAAGACAAGTCTTTTGATGTTCTCTAATTCTCCTCACTCACCAGCGATAAACAAATCGAAAATGGGTATGTCGAAAAGTTCAAGCTCTGATTCTGGCCAAACCACAAAGCATTAGGGCGCATGACCACCTCCAATATATTCTCCATGGTTCAAGCTTTATTTTGACTATGTTGCTGCATCCCCAGTGAAGCTCTAACAACCGGCGACCGGCAAAATGGGCTTGATCTTGACAAAATTGAGCTGAAATTTTGCTGAAAATGGCATATGCACTACGAAAATTACCTTTCCATATTTTCTTTAAGTAAAATATGCTTGTTAGAAAATTCTTTTAATACTTGGGTATCTATTTGATTTAGTTTAGGTAGCAAGTTTAAATTGACTATGATTTGTTTAATTATCAATTTGTTTGGTAATATTAACTCTACCAAGAGAGGGTTTTGGAAGCTATATGAAATTTTTGGGTTGTCTCAACTTATTTAATTGTTTAACTATGTGAGAAAGTTTAATTGGTTGATAAGAAAGTGCAAAGGATGAATCGGGAAGCTAGGAAATCCTTAATTCTAAATTGTTCATGATTGTGTTTATGAATTGAGGGAATGTCATGTTTAATTAATGAAAATTGGATTGTTATGACTTTGGCTTATTGAGGTTCAAGTGGAAATTTAAATGTTTAAATGTCTAATGCCTACTAGTTAAAATGTGACATAGTAGAACTTTTATATATGTATGTAAAATTATTACTATTAGAAGTGAATTTTGGGTTTATTTGTCTGATAATGTTATTTAGGAATATGGCAATAGAGTGAAATAATGTGGTAGTAATACTATTTTCTGAATGATTCTTCATCATTCATTCTTGATAATTGTGCAAAAACTATTAGTTAGAACATAAATAAAATTTGGAACATTAAAATTTGTTTATAAATAACATAATTAAGGTGAAAATGGCCAATTGGCATGGAAGCTTCAATGAATGAAGCATAAGATGACTTATGATATTGATTAAAGGAATTTAATATTAGAGAGATGCATGGGATATCTAGTATGAGTATGTAAATATGGGTGTATGGCATGTATAATGCATGTGGAATTGTGAAAATGCTATAATAGTATATGATATTAAGAAATGTTTGTATTTTGATGATACATGGGTGAGACACCCTATACTCATAATTTAATGCAAGCAACAAGTGTCACAAACAACTTAGTTCCTATTTTTTATAGTATATTCTTTAATACCTTTCTTATTGCTTAAATAACCATGATTTTTTTTTTGTCAGCATGTAGTTAACTATCCCGTATTACTATTTATTTGTTAAAAAAATTGGCAGCATAACGATTGCACTCATATTCTAACCCTCCTATACATATGAAAATCAAACTCCTAATATAAACACTTCGTCTATATCAACCTCCAACAATTTCACAAGTCACAACATCAAATCCCCAAATTCATATATCCATACATTCCACAACATATTTCATAATTTAAACATATATCAAGTAAATTCTTATAATAAACACATATATCCTGCTATAGTATTTTACAATACAAAACTATTTTATATTAACAGGCCTATTCTTTAGTACATATAAATGCCCAAAATATTTTATACACCTTCAATCAAAAATTAAACTTCTATCTGGCTTAATCATTGCTTTGTTGCACCATGCCAACTCTTCACTCAAAGCCTACGCGTAGTAAAAACCACACGCTAAGCAACTAATGCCTAGTGGTAGATGCTCTACTTACAAATTTCATGAATAGACACACACATGCATATATCCTTATATTAATTCTTATATTAAACTTTTTATGTACATTTATAATACTTCACTCTAATTTAATTATTTCCAGTATAAGTCATTATATATTTCCTTTTTATTTATTTATTATTATTTTATTATCACTTTATTACTATTATTATTCTTCTTATCATTATTAATTCCATAAGATTATTACTATACTATAATCAAATTACAATTTTAATACCAAATTTATCTATAGTTGATAAATTACATTTTAGTCCTTATAATTGCCAAAGTTACTAATTTGCCCTTAATTGTTCTTAATGTACCAAATTTCCCATTTATTCATACTTTATTCATTTCTACTTCTTATTTTACCTTTTTACCCTTAATCATTTAACTTTTTAGATTTTCACCCTTATTACTTTCTAAATTTATTATTTTGCCTCTAATATCTCCATTTAACTTATATTTACTTTTATACAACTAAAATTACTAATTTATTCTTATTTAAATAAAAATTTCTTTTTGGTCCCTAAACTTTTATATTAATCAATACTAGTAATTTTTTCTTATTATTCATTCTTTAATTTCATTCTTTTCCATTAATACTACGTCTTTGCCCCTAATAGTATTCGGTAGAAATCCTCAAACCGGGTATGTGGGATGCGGACTCCACAGGTCTATAACATATAAGGGTGACCCCAAATGACCACCAATACAATATACATAATGCCATATATCCTGTAAAAAGCCATATAAGGTTGTAGACCGCCATTGGCCTACACATATACGAGTCACTATGACTCGAATTGCGGTAAGTGTCCCTATGGCTAGCCAATTAAATCCTACACTTCTAATTTACTACCAGCATACTAGGGGCAAAAACTATACATTTCCTTTCATAATATCATATTTAACATATTTTTTATTCCTTTCTCAATGTTCACATTATGAATTATATCATACTCATATTTTAACTACATTATTTATCACGCATTATTTTCACTTCACATATTTACATATTTTATTAATTATCATCATACATACATAAGGCACACCATTCGGCCTCTAGGTTTCTTAATCACATATAATTTGATCTTTTTTTTTTTTTGCATTCAATTCTATACACATCATAATCACCATTTAAGCATAATTCAACCATTTCCAGAAATAATTCCACCATTTACGCATTTCTCTCTATATTCCATATTAGGAGCCGAACTGCACCATCATCAATCACATGTATTTTTTCCAATTTAATGCCTTTAATTCACTTAATTATCAACTAATTACTCAATTAGCACATCAATTTAATTTTATATACCATTTACATGTTTTTTCTATTAGTTACTTAATAGGTAGTTATACGCAAGTCTACTAATTATTCATCCAAATGTACAATTTCATATTCTTTATGCCTTAATTTTATCCCAATTTCATGAATTTACATTTAGTTACATTTTTTCCTAACTTAGTTCACATGCACTTATACATGCATAATATGAATTTCACATGAAATAAGCAAGTTTAAGCATCAACATACCTTATTTCCTAAGCTCCAACCTAAGTAGCTCTTTCTTTCCTTTTTCCTTCTTTTTCTCTCCTTCTTCTTCTTCCTCACCACCTTGGCCGAATTCCATAGTAAGAAATTCAATCAATTTTCTTTCAAATTTCAATAAAAGATACATATATTCATGGTAACTACACCTAATTCTAATCAAAACTATTAAAATTACATCAAAATCACTTACTTGATAAATTCTCCAAATCCAGCTCTTCCAAATTTCTCTCAATTTCTCCACTCAAACTTGCTCTTAGGATGCTAGAGAGCTTGAATAATGCTTAGGAATTAATTTAAAGGTTTAATTTCATGGAATTTAGATGAATATGGAAGGAAAATGGTGGATTTTTATAGAGGAGGATGGCCGGCCAATAGAGAGGGAGAAGGTGGGTGAATCTTCATGAAAATTTTGATTTTTAGGCTAATTATACCCACCCATAATGGGCCAAAATTGGTCCAAGCATAAATAAGCCCAATGGGCCTCATACTTAATATATATCAAGCCTGTAAATTTTTTCCTTTATTTTTTGTGTCATTCCTCATAAAAATATATCCATAAATATTGAAAAATATTTATTCGGGTGTAAAAAAAATTTCAGATCAAAATAATATCGTTTCGGTGAGTTTCCTGATCTGGTGATAATTTTACCGGTTCGATAACTTATTTTTTTGTGTCATTCAAAAATTCAATTTTCACCACCAAAAATTCATTTAAAATATTTAGAATGATTCTATTAAATTGAAAGAATTTTTAGAGGTCTCTAACATTTTATTAAGCCCGGTCAAATGTTGGTCAACTGTTATTACTATTCAAACATAACCGTGACTTATTTTTATTTCTGACTTTTAAGGAACCACTTAAACTCAATTTTATCTCAAATTATATTATCGGACTCCTTATGAACCACTTAAACCCCATTGATCGTATTGTGAATCTTCCCAAAGGAAGATATTTTCCCAATCCATCTTCAACTTCATTTTAACCTCCAAACATAAATTTAACACCTATATCATCCTCTCTGACTTTCAACTTTAACACTTGTATCTTCCTTTCTAACTTTCCATTTGTTTCTGGACCAAAAATAGTAATGAGCTTCATCTCAATACCCAAACCTCATATAATTTCTTCTAAAATTTTTAAATCTCCTCTTTGCCTTTTTCTCTTGGTTATGGTTCAACTAGAACACAAACACACCCTGACATTATGTGTAAGGCCGCAACTCGTACCCCAGTAGTTTTGGACAATTGTGTTGTGTGAAGTGGTCTAGGTTGTTAATATTATTGACCTTTGGGGTTAATTGCTTATTTTAATATGTTATAAGGGTTTAATTGTGTATGATGAGTTTTATTATGTGGCTTGTGTGAATTTGGAGAAGAAAAGAAGGATTAGAAGTGAATTTGCCAAATCTATCACAAGAAGGTAACAAGTGGAGGGTAGAGATGGGAAAAGAGAAGGAAAAGATAAGCGTTGACTTATAGTCAAGAGAGAGAGAACGTGAGAGAGAGCAAATCTGCCTTCTCCCTTTCTCATTTTCCCTTTCTCATTCCAGGCTCTTTTCTTCTCCTTCTTGCTCTTCTTCATTCCCCAAATTGCCGTAATTTATGTGTTGGTTTGGCAAATTCTAAAATTTTCGGGTAAGTGATAGTGTTCTTGTTCTTGTTCTTGTTCTTGTTCTTCTTCTTCTTCTTCTTCTCCTTAATTTGGTGATGTCTATGTGTGTTTGGGTTTTGAGTATTTATTGTGATTTGGCTTGTTTGTTTAGAGATTCCTCCTAGAGAAGCCAAAGTGAAGGAGAAAGGAGGAGGTAGTGTTACCAATTGAACTTGGAGGAGCTTAGGAGCTAAGGTTTGGGAAGTTGTGTTTGTGTGAACTTGATTTTGGACCATTGATATGAATTTCTGGAAATTGAGTAATTCAGCATGTTTATTTACATGATTGAGTTGGGTTTTGACAATTGTGAATTGGTTTTGGTAGTGAATTAGTGTATATAAAGTTAAGAGTGACTTTATGTGGAATTTGGGGAATTGTCTAGGTTTTAAACTTTGTTGTTCAAATTGTTCTTTTTTTGTCTTTTAATCACTTCTTTAAGTGTAAATCTTGGGTAATTTAATGGGTAATATGTTTTTAATGTTTTATGATGTCTGTGTAGAATTCTCATGGGTTAATTGCATGTTTTAGAGAAGGTTTGTGTGAGGAAGAGCTGTGCAGATCGGCATTAGGGCCGAGAAGCTTAACTCTATTACGGGCGCGACTTTCATCTCGAGCGCGATAGAGCTTGGTCATCCGAGCTTTCCCCGAGGTGTTGTTTATCGCGAGCATGACAGAGAGTTCGATAGCCGATCTTTTGCCGGGCTGCTCTCTTTCTCAAGCATGATAGAGGCATTCTAGCTCTCTGTCGCATACGAGATGGGTGTCGCGAATGCGACCTTTAGTGAAGTACGTCTTTGTCACGGGCGTGACTATGGTCGCAAGCGCGACCCTTCCCTGTGCCTTGGATAATTAATATTTGTCACACTTTGCATGGTTTCTCACTTATATTTTATATATGTTTCTATGTATGAACTATAATATGCTTTATCGTGTGAACAATATTTGAATTAATATCTTAGCCTTCAATAGTCACGTATTGGACAGATAGGCATGCCTATAACATTCTGTTTGCTGCAGCCTATGCATTTCTTAGACCCTAATCAGGTCCCTATGCATTTGGATCCTCTCGATCCCTATGTGTTTGGTTCTTGCTTAAGATCCCTGTGTGTTTTTAAAATAAAAAGATAAAAAAAGAAAATATTTATTTGTGCCTACGGATACCCATGCTTTCACCCGATATCCACTTCATTGAGTTTGCAAGCGTATATATGAGTATGTTCTATCATGGAAATTATGTGAATTATTGAAATGATGCTATATGAAATGTATGAGTGATGCTATTATTAATGAATGGAATTTATGGTTAGCTTATAATGCTTCAGTTATATATATGTGCCATGCGAATGTGATTTGCATTGACGTCCACTGTGAGTGGTCATTCATCTCTTGTTTTCCCCACTAAGCCATTGGGCTTAGCACAGGTGCTTCATTCGTGCAGGTGTGGAAGCGGTAGGAGATTTTGGAGGGACTGATCCGCAGCAGCCAAGGCCAACTCAATAGGATGAGCTTTTGTTTAGTGTTAGGTTTTGCAACTGTTCAGATGCAAAGCTTTTGGATGGTAATTAGATTTGAAAATTTAATATGTATAGTTATGTAATGTTGTAAGACTTGAATATGTATATAAGTAAAGATGATATTGTAATGCAATTCAGCAATGTAAATATTTTTGTTTATGAAGGAATGAGATATTTAGAAGAGAAATTTTTGTTAGCCTCAATTCTATTATGTATATAAGTATGTATGGTTATTTTTGTATTATATTGAATGTTTCTATATGCTTTGTTTTGCGTGGTATCAACCCTTGCCTATCGGAGCACTCATTTCTCTTCTGAGGGTGAGCTCCCCTAAGTAAAGGTAAGGGGTGCTACAATTTTATTGGTATCAGAGCATAGGTTTAGGCATTTTCAGGCGACCATAGAATAGAGATGTGTTTAGAATTGTGTTGGCCTGATGCGGATCTCCTTGTATTTTATAGTTAGAATGGAGTCTGCGAGAGGATCTCTTGAGGGTTCAGCTGATAGTGCGAATCCTCGGGATTAAGAACTGTCAGTTTTTTGTCCAACTCAGCCAGTGAGAGTGCAACCTGAGGCTCCAGCCATGCCTCTTAAGGCCATGCTTAAGATATCACAAGACATGGCTAGGGTTTTGGAAAGGGTAACTGCACCGAGAGCTCCGATTGAGATGATAAGGAAGTTTAGAGCCGAAGATATTTATGGAACTAGTTTGGATGAGTCTGACAAAGCAGAGATGTGGATTGAGAAAGTGAAAAGAGTTTTGGAGGAGATTCATTGTCCCCCTGATAGGGAAGTTGAGTGTGTTGTATCGCTCTTGCAGGGTTCCGCCTATGATTGGTGGAAATTGGTTTTGAGGCACCCGCAATTACCTGACTCATTTACTTGGGAGTTTTTCAAGCGAGAGTTTCACGACAAGTTTATAACCAAGGCATATAAATAAGCTAGATGGACTCAATTTTTGAATCTCAAGCAGAGGGCTTTGTCTCTAGCAGAATATGAGAAGGAATTCAGCAGGCTTAGCAAGTATGCACCGCCGGGTGTCTTCACCGAAGATTTTCGTTGCCAACATTTTGCGGAGGGCCTGAATGAGTCCCTTAAGGCTATGTTGATTTCTTTAATGTCCTCTCCAATGATTAGTTATTATCAGATTGTGCAAGAAGCAATGTGAATGGAACGTTCTGAGACCATTTTGAGAGAAAGGGCTCAAAGGAGGAATCCCTCTCGTGGAGGCTCATCTCTAGGAAAGAGACCAAGGAATTCTCAAGTGAATTCTCCGAATGAGTCTACTAATAGTCCTGCTTCTCAACTGAATTCTCTAGATGAGTCTACTAATAGCCCTGCTATGAGTGGCAGGAGACAAGGATCTGCCCAAGTATCTAGTGCTGGCAGAGGTGCTTTCGGTGGCGGAGGTGATATTGTACCAAAATGTTCGCATTGTAATAAGCGCCATCAGGGTGAGTGCCGTTGGTTGATAGGAGTTTGCTTCAGATGTGGAAGTATGGAGCATTTGTTGGCTCATTGCCCTAAGTTAATTGAGAATACCTATGAGCAGTAAGAAACCAGTTGAGCGGGATCTAATGCCCCTCATGCTAGCCGTGGTAGAGGAACAGGGCGAGGTCGTGGTGGACGGCCTAGAGATGGAGCTTCTTTTGAGATAGTGGACCATTCTCTAATAGTGCCAACTAGGGCATATGCAATGAGTGTAACACCCCCATACCTGTACGTAGGACACCGTAAGATGAAACAGGCAGTGTGTGACGATGAGTGGAAGTGCTACCACACAGAGATGCAAAATAACCCTAACATGAATAGAAAAAAAAATCGTTTAAATCAAAATATTATTGACACACACACGCGCGCGCGCGCGCGTGCACATATATCCTTTACATAAATTATTACATAATTATTGCAATTACAAAACACATTAACTTTTATAGACTCATTAGCCAAAACCAGTGCGGAACGCTCGAACGGTACTCCCATCTCCACAACCTGCGTGGACAAACACCCATGCTAAGCGCGAGGCTTAGTGGGAAAAACCACATACAATAAATAACCATTCAAAATGGTTGTCGAGCCAACACTTGCATATTAACCCAATAACACACACACACATATATATAACGCACATAAGGTAGAAGATGCCACATATTTTCATCATAATTCTTTTTACAACAAGGTAAATTATCGAGTACATTTATAGCTTGATATGTATACCATTATGATTGCATGATCTTAAACTAATTACCAATCCAAAAATCTACATTTATATAGCACATATACATATAACAGTTTCATTTCTTACCAACGAACTCCTTTCTTTACTTTCATGCATAAAACCTTTCTAAACTAATAAGCATATACAGTTCTTGAGGCAGTTTGGTTCGGACTTGAAATGGAAATTTCAAGCTTCCTACGTATCCCAAAGATTGGGAATCAAAATCCACCTATATGCTTTTCAAAATATCTTTTCCTTACTTGTCTCATTATGCCTTTAATTATTAATCCATATTCACTGAATCATGTTCACTTAGAGTCATGGTACAATGTTCATATACATACCTTTCACATAAGTTCTTTATCGGACATACATACCTTAGTTATCAATGTCAGGATCTTGAGGATAAAACACATATCAAAACCATTATTCTAATCTTAAACATATCAATGTTTCAATACCCACCAATAAATGCATCATATAACTTCTTTACTGAATGTTTGACTATAGCAAGTACAAATTTAAAAATACTTCAATAATCCTTGTGCGGTCACAATCTTTCATACATACTGTGATGCACGCTGAACCCCGGACGCCCAAAAAAACCCATTTTTAGGGCATTCGAGAGAGGTTCATTGTAACACCCCCTACCCATACGTAGGCGTACCCATCCTCTAGGAGTGAGAAGCCGTATGAGCCGGGTGTGTCACCAAGTATATAAAGATACAAAGCATACATTCATACATAATAACCATACATCATTATGGGAAAATTAAACCCTTCATAAGTATCAGAATGATCCATCATTACAATAGCAAAATTCGTTACAAAAATGTTCTGATCAAAAGTCAGAATAAGATAATTACATAACCCAAAAGTATATAAATGCGAAAGCTTTACAAAATAATGGTATAAAGAGAGTTCCGATACAAAAGAAGCAACATGCTATCAAAAATAAAGCCCTAACACTAATCCCTCTGTGTTGGCTTGACTGGCGATGACTCTCCCAAAAGAACACCATCCTCCGCACCTGCACGGATAAAACACCGTACTAAGCGATAAACGCTTAGTGGGGAACACACAACAAAAGAGTGGACAGCCATTCACAATGGTCGTCTATGCTATACACATACAATATGACAAATGCGGATAATGATATCAACTGTATAATCATACTTGCATAATAAAGACATGCATTTAGAAGTTCACATCCACATTCATTTACACTTTAGTTGATTTCTCATACTTATCATTATACGCATCCGAATACCATATTCTTGTAATCATGTCAAAGCGGAGCAAAACAAAAAGAGCACCTGCTGACTCACAATAGTGGATAACGAGTATACGGACAGTACCTTACGGGTACGAATCAAATACTGACAATACCTTACGGGTACGAATCGAAAACCATTTCATTTTATCAATTACAAAACATTTTACTGAGGGGACTGTGACGTGCGCTGAACCTCGCAGCCTCCCGAAAACCCGCTTTAGGGCGATCAGGAGAGGTTCGTAAAACTTGTAAGGTATTTACAAGTTTGCGTGTATTCTGGGCAACAAAGAGGTTTCTTGGAGTCACCACCCAATAGAACATTGGGAAGGGTCATCTAGCCTCATCGAGCCTAAGATGGCGTATACATATCCATCTTGGGCTAGCCAGAGGGATCTTGGAGGCCTCATCCTCTACCCCCTGGAGCCTAGGATTGTATATTTAAGCCTTTTGGTGGGACTCAAGAGGTGTCTTGGAAGTCCTAGACCTCTCGCCTCATTGAGCTCCAAAGACCAGAGTGAGTTCGGGACTTCTCATTTATTTATACCTTGATTAATATTATAATTGAGTTTTGAGTTTATTGTTTCATCAACTTTCCACACGATGCAATTTAAATTAAAGGCGCAATCATTCATATCGAAAGCGGTAAATGGAAGATAAATCCAAAAATAAAATATTCAAAAATATTACAATAACACCAGGAGCGGAATACAACTCCCATTTATATATGAAATGCAAATCAAGCATAAATCAGGGTATTCATTGATGATGAGGACATTGATCCTCGCATGCATATTTATTATGAAATAGTTATTGATGTGATGATTTATTTGAGTATGAAAAACTAGGACATTGGTCCCATTTTTTATTTAGAGAAAATGCCAGGTTAATTAATAGAAAGCTTTTGGTCTTTTTTACTTCAACGATATTAAAACCATTTTCATAATAACATAAATAAAAGGTAAAGGCAAAGAAGGAACCCGAATAAAAGTCCTCGGACTGGCACAATCACCATCTTTCATAACTCCAACTCCAAATAGTCAGAAAATAACTCCCAAGAATAAACATGTTAGCATCAAAAAAACGTGAATAAAAAATAAAAATAAAAGAATGAGAGAACCCTAACAGAAATAGGTTAAAAGATAGAATTTTATAAATAAAAAACGTAAAAGCCTGCCTAGGGACGGCCCCCTGTACCGTGCCATGGGCCGTCCCTAGTAAGGGGAAACAAGTAAAAAAGACCTTTTAACTCTTTTGTAAAAGAATGATAAAATACGTAAGAGATCAATGTGAATCAAATTAAATTACGCAAATGTTAGTCCAGAATGCTTACCCTCGGATTTTACCTTTTAGGGTGATTGTCGGATGATTTCGTCCCCGTATGCTTCGCAAGGATCGAGTAAGAATCAGATCAAAGAAAGAAAATTTATGTTATTCTTTCCTAGAAAATTTGATAGTAATTGAGTGTTCGAATTAGTTATATTGATGGAAACGAATGAATTTTGTCACCTCAAATTGACTTAATTCGCAAGAAAAATTGGAAGAAATCAATTAATAAAAAAAAAATATCAAAATAAAATTCTGCAAATAAAGCAGAGATTTCATAAACTTTTGAGTAAATTGCTCACAGAAACTTTTCTAAAAATCAATTTCCCAAAAATGTTTGATAGCCTTTTTTCAAAATAAATTACTCTAAAATTTCCCTCTTTTTCTCACCAAAATTCCCAAAT
Organism: Excoecaria cochinchinensis; assembly: GCA_947683425.1. Taxonomy (NCBI): domain Eukaryota; kingdom Viridiplantae; phylum Streptophyta; class Magnoliopsida; order Malpighiales; family Euphorbiaceae; genus Excoecaria; species Excoecaria cochinchinensis. The sequence goes on along the minus strand of CANTUQ010000021.1, from coordinate 483,788 downwards.
TTTCTCCCCAAATTTTCTCTCCAAATTTTCTCTCTAACTTTTCACTCTAAATTTTCTCTCCAAATTTTCTCTAACCCTAAAATTGAAATTTGATCCTCTTTTTATAGGATTTTAGGAGATAATTAAGATAAGCCTCAATCTAAAGTTTGAATTTAAAAAAAAAAAACCTTTAAAATTCAAATCTTAGATAAATCCTATCCTTCATCAGATTTTATCCAATCCCGTGTGATTCGGTCAGTTACCGTACCGATGGGCTTCCCTGCATCTACCGACGGTCATCCCTACTAAGGGCATATGCGGGAAACTGACTAGGGATGGGGCGCGATACTAGGGACGGGGCGTCCCTACATCGCCACGTGTCCGTCCCCACTACGCCTAGAGACGGGGATCACCCCAAGTAGGGACGGGCGTCCCTACACAGACAGGCATCCCGTATGTGGAGCAAAACTCCCAATTTTACCCAAAATTTATCCAATTCTTTCAAAACTCCATGCCATAGAAAAATATTTTAATCCTTGTGAAACCGAAAGACGAAAACCTCTGAATTTTATCCCCTGATCCGAAAACCAACATCGATCTCTTCATCGGGTAACTCTGATCTGGACTGTCTCAAGACTCAGTGTCTACAGTTGCCCCCAATTTTGGGGAAACTAGCGCACTAGTGCCTAGATGAGCCAAAATTCAGAGAAGAAAGGAAAGAGACGCATACCTGAGGCAGTCCTTACCTTTTCGCCGGGGAAGTGGCAATGCGTCGAGTCGGTTTTGGACTTACAAAACGCGAGGTTTGCTCTTCTGAGCTGCACCGAGTCTTCTTCGAACTGTACAAAGTGCAATGATTGACTCTCCTGAGCTGCACCGAGTCTTCTTCGGACTGTACAAAGTGCGATGAGAGGCTCTCCTGAGCTGCACCGAGTCTTCTTCGAACTGTACAAAGTGCAATGATGGGCTCTCCTAAGCTGCACCGAGTTTTCTTCGGACTGTACAACGTGCAATGATGGGCTCTCCTGAGCTACACCGAGTCTTCTTCGGACTGTATAACGTGCAATGATGGGCTCTCCTGAGCTGGACCGAGTCTTCTTCGGACTGTACAAAATGCAATGATTGACTCTCCTGAGCTGCACCGAGTCTTCTTCGGACTGTACAAAGTGCGATGAGTGGCTCTCCTGAGCTGCACCGAGTCTTCTTCGAACTGTACAAAGTGTAATGATAGGCTCTCCTCAGCTGCACCGAGTCTTCTTCGGACTGTACAACGTACAATGATGGGCTCTCCTGAGCTGCACCGAGTCTTCTTCGGACTGTACAACGTGCAATGATGGGCTCTCCTGAGCTGCACCAAGTCTTCTTCGGACTGTACAACGTGCAATGATGGGCTCTTGAAATGGGCATCCTTCTGGCCTGGGTGTCCCAATTTGGCGGCTTCATCATGCCTCAAGGTACAATTCTGACCTTTTGATTTTATGTGATCCCGAAGGACATGATGCTTAATTTGTTTATTCTTCCTTTTGACTGTGGGTCAATTTTGAATCGGTGTAAAACCACATTCCTGTATTATAAGAGATTCTCGTTAATTCTCACGTCAATTAATTTGACTGATAGATTTGTGGATATTTTTATATCATTTATCATCCTTTTTATCACATGATTAATTATCCCTTTTTCTTCTTCTTCTTTTCTTTTCTTTTCTTAAGAGAGTTAAATCATGAAGAAATAACATGCAAATTTAATAGGATAACTATAAATATTTTTCCACTAAAAGGTTAAATTTTTTACAATGTAATGTAAATATGATAATATAAGATACAAAAATAATATCATGACTCCCTGAAGGGCTATGGGGGTGGATAGTCCGTGAGCTCCTCCTCCGGATCATCATCATTATCTGATATCTGGACTGTCTGAGACCGTGATGAAGAGGCAGAGGGTCCCGCATCTGGAGCAGATGGCTGACTAGGAGGGGCTGATGGTCCGGCCTGCTGTGTAGCTGAGGCTCTGGCCTGTCGCTGGTATCTAGGAGGGACGGCCACTGGTATAGATAATGGCTGTGCTCTCGCTGGGTCCTGCTGCTGGAACTGGACCTGAGCAAATCCATTTAGGAAAGGCTGTGCACATACCGTTATGAACTGCAGCGTATCAACGACAACTCCCCCTAACTCCCTGAAAGCATCGCCTAGGCGGAGGGTCTGATCCGTAGAGGCAGTCCCCATATTCCGCAGTCTGTCCTCTGTCTGCTCCCTAAACTCTCGAATGGACTGGGCGATAGGAGGTATGGCACCATCCAGAACCTGAACCCTGAATCTGAGAGCCTCAACCGACTCCTCTACTGCCTGTAAGGACGCATCCACCCTCTGGGCCACTCCATCCTGGGAGGTCCTCATCTCCTGCCTCAGCTGAGCCACGAGCCTCCCCTGCTCCTGGACAATACTCTGCTGCTGCTCCAGCCGATCTAATATGACTCTATCTCACTCTCCAAGCTGCCCGAGAAGGGCTCTGTCCCTCTCCTCCTGCCTGTGCTCGAAAGATGCAAACATAGCAGTCAATAGTGCAGTAAAATATGGCTGCGCTGGGAAAGCTGATGATGAGGACGAAGGGGGAGCTGAATCTGGTACTGGCTCAGGTGGCAGAGCTGTAGAAGTAGATGCTCTCGGATCCCCTACCCTAGCATACGGACTAAACCTCTCGTGAGCCCGGGGAACTGTCCGATGTACTCGCGATGGTGGAGGTGTAGGACTTTGTACTCTCTGCCCTGGAGGAGTAGCAAGCAGCTCATCCATAGTAAACTCGATCCCCATATCATAAGGTGTACCTGGCTGCTCCTCATGCTGCGGCTGCGGAGGCTGACCCTCTGGATGCTCCGGCTGTCGGGGAAGCTGGTCCTCCTGGTGCTAATGGTGCTCGGGAAGCTGCTGCTCCTGATGCTCTGGGTGCCCGGGAGGCTGGTCCTGAGGCTGCTCCTCTACTGGCTCTAACGAAGGCAAGCTAAATGCGCGTCTAGTCTCATGCATAGTGCGAAGCCTGTACGCCTCGGGCTGGCCCGTTATCGGCAATATCATAGCCATCGTCATAGCTGCTGGAGCGTCCACATAAATGCTCTCATCCAAGGGGCGCCCCAAGATATCTCGACGAACACCCAAATTCAGGAGCAATCTGTTAATGACTCCCCCAACATACACCACAGGGGCTGCCCCCCTGGATACCCTCACCAAGTTGACCAAAATCTCGTGGCTGATGTTGAGCCTCTGACCTGACACCATGGCCCATAAACTCCAGATCTCTGCAGCATTGAGGGAACTTGGGTTACCAGCTCGTTCCAAATATGAGCTGGATAAAACTCGATGCAGATATCGCAAGGCCTGCGATGAAAGTACTGTACACTACAAGAAAATTGACTTTTAACGACCAAAATTTAACGAAGGGATAAAAATCCGGTCGTTAAAATATACAAATAACGAAGGGAAATTAATCCGGTCGTTAGTTCTTAAATTTTATTGTTATATAACGAGGGGATTAAATCCGATCGTTAAAATAATAAAAATCCGATCGTTAAAATATACAAATAACGAAAAAAAATTAATCCGGTCGTTAATTCTTAAATTTTATTATTATATAATGAAGGAATTAAATCTATTCCTTAAAACAATAAAAATCCGGTGGTTAATGGTGTAAAATAATTGGGGACTTCATCTTTACCTCTAAAACATAAGTCAATACAACCCTAAAAGTAAAAATCACCCATTCCCTTTTTCCAATTTGCGTACAAAATGCATTTTGTCTCTCACAGTGGACGGTGCCCCCTTGTGCCTGTATCGCCGCATTGCCTAGCCGTCTCGCAGCCGTCGCGGGTCACGTCTGCCTCGCCCAGTCGCTACCGCCTCGCCTCGCGTCGGCCTTGCCTCGCCTCGCCCCTGTCGCACGTCGCATCTGCCTATCCTAGCCGCCGCTGCTTCGCCTCGCATCGCGTCACCCTCGCCTTGTCGCCACTGCATCACCTCGCGTCGCGTCGATAGTTACCTCGGGCTATCTGATTATAAGGTACATTGCCTTTGTTACCTAAAGGTCCTACATTTTGAATTGCCTTTAGTTGATAATCTTTCGTTGGAAGAAGGAAGGAACTATTTCACTCAAATATAACCTGTATAGGTGCTTGCCGACACAATTGATTTGCCATGTCGAATTGCAAGAGGCTGTAAATATTGTAAAAGGGATGATGCATCCTCGTGTCTTGTTCGATTTGGGCTTGACAGGTATTTTTTTTCTCTTGTTCCTGCAACTTTCATTTCTTCAGGTGTGAAACAAATAAATTTACACTTGAGCATACTTCAATTTTAATTGTTTTCCTTGTTTACTTATGATCATTAACAATCTGAAGACATTGAATGGATCAAGTTATCTTGGGAGTCAATAGCTAATTACTTGTAGCAACATGTGAATTTAATACCTGTAGAATGGTTGAACATTTGAGTTACAGAACATGACATTGAACTTGTCATTTGAGCAGGATAAATTCATTTCAAGTATGTCTTCTAGGTAAGGGCACTACAATTAAAAAATTGATTTTTGTTTTGCACCTTGCTGAGGGTTGAACAAATTTAATATACTAATATATGCTAGTTTCCAATGTATGCTTATTAAATTGCTATACATACATCATTTTTCTAGAGAGCTGAAAGAAGGGTTCATTTTTCTTTAAATGAAATTTTTGTCGTAATTCCTAAAGGCATTTCACACTATATGACTAACTGGAGATAGAGTTTTGGTTTATTAGAAAACTTTTCTTGCAAACTCTGTGAGCTAATGGAGAAATTAGGACGTGTTAATTTTGAAGTAGACTCGAATGCTATTATTAAGTGAGCAATTACAAATTACTAAAGTCCACAAACTATGACATTTTGCGGATATTATTCACATTCACGATCTTATTAATAAAAAACAAAAATGATACAATTCGGTTGTTTTATTTGAAGGACCGGTTTCATTGGCTGTTTAGCCATTTATTGACAATTCGGTTGCAAACTCTGCTTCTTGTAGACTTGTAGCTTAGGCTCCATTATGTTGTATTTCAGTTAGTTCCCAAGTAATTTACTGATAGATATAGAAATGAAGAATACAGTAAGTTGGTGTTAAACTATTTACTCCAATTTTAATTATAATTAGATTTATGAAAGAATTAAATATGGTTAAAATTATTCATATTGTTATAGCTAATTAATAAACCATTAACTGAAGTAGAATTTTTATTAAGGGTTAATTACAAAATTGAGATTAAGCTATACGGTGTTTTTCAATGTTTGCACCGAATTGAGTTACCTTCTCTCTCTTTTTCTGGTGCTATGGCTGCTTTTTCACCATAGCAACTTTCATCTCTCTCTCCTCTTGTAATAATGTAATCTAGAATTCATAATAATAATATATAAACATTTTTAAGTAACAAATATAATAATAAATTAACAAATAAGCCAAAGAATAAATGAACAAAGAAATAAGCTTAAAAAAAATAAAAGAGCAGAAAGTGAAACCACTTTCTGCCCCCCAAGCCTGGAATCATCATATATAGGGTGATTCATGCCAAAAAAAAAACATTAAAACATTTATATAAACAAAGGAAGCATGATTTAATGCATAAAAACAGGGAACAAAAATGAACAGTAAAGAAGAATTTGGAGAAGATGATGAATACTGACAATCAAATTTAATATACTAATATATGCTAGTTTCCAATGTATGGCCAAACAGTACTTCTCAGACTGTCAATCGCTCAATCTGGTATTTGATGATGCTTTGTATCAGCAACTGCTCATTTTATCTATTTTTGTGGAGAAGTTTGAATTAACTGTCCAAATTGATTAGTTGTGTGGGTATTCTTTGGTTGGAGTCTGGTAAGTGAAACATGGTTTCACCTCATACTTTCACGCAAGGATTTGTTTGTCATTCATTACTTTTAAAGATATCTCAGAATATTTGGTTGCTTCAAGTCAAGGAGTAAAAGTTTATGACTTCACTAAACAAAGACATAGTATAACACATTGAACTAGCTAAGGGATTTCAATGTATGTACTCTCTTGCATGTAAATATATGATGGCTTAATAAGATTATATCAGATTTGCTGTAGAGTGCGAGTTACCTTTTTATTTGCATGATTTGGAGTATCTTTTTTGGTTACATACGGTTCTCTATCCTCTTGCAGAAGCTTTTATTGATACTATCATATCAAATGGAAATAAGAGGGCTATCTGATTATTTACTGAATGATGTCTGTCGAATTTATTAGATTTGTTTAGATTTCCCGCATTTGGGGCATCAATCATTTCACTGTTTATTCATTCTTTGCAATGGATGAACCTGAAGTCTCCTTAGTAATTGCTTGTACTGCTTATATTAGATTTGAAGCCATTAATTTACTTCATTCAGAAATTCAAAAACAACTTTTCCCACAAACTTGTTAGTTTTGTTTCTTCTAGAGGAAATATGCCCTTTTCCCCCATCTACTCGTTTTTCGATTAAATGCTTTCAATTTCCCTACAACTAGAAAGACAACTAGTTACAACTTACCTTTGTTCTTGTAGTTACATGTTTTTGATGATTTTAGAGGCATATGCATGGTTAAGCCACAATACTGATGTGGATGATAAAGTAAGTTGCTATTACTCTTTCCTTTTTACCATTTTATTGATTTGAAGACTTCCATTTATTAATATTGTTTGATATCGTATTGCCAGATGATGCTATCATGGCTTTAATCTAAGTCACATTAAAAACTTCCATATGCTAATACATTCTACAATAATTATCTAAATCTGAATGGAATTGTTCCTTCATTACTATCACCATATTTATTCATGTGGCCTTCGTCTAAGTTGTGCAATCTTCTCGGTTCATGGCCTATATGTATGTTTTAGAATGTTCTAAAATTTTCTATATTTTTTTAACCAAGCATTAGGGTTCATAAAAGTTTAACTTTGACATTTTCTTCATTTGTATTTATTAAGTTAGATAAAGCACAAGTTTAACTTTGATATTTTCTTCATTTGTATTTGTTAGGTCGCCTTGCATTATCATGCCATAATTTCTATAGCGAATATTAATTATTAATTTTAGCCTTTGTTATATTTTCTATTATTGATATTTTTGTCTGTACCTGTGAATATTAATTTTTGCTTTTGTTATATATTTTGCAGGTCTTTAAAATTTTGGACAGTGAAGTTAGGAGGTTTATTTTTCACATTTTTCTCAAAAATCTTTTGAATAGAAATTAGTATAGAGATGAGCTATTTTCTTGATCAAGCATGTCATTGATAGTTTTTATTTTATTTTATTTGGAATTGTGATTATTCAATTTGTAAATATGACTATTTTTTGTAACTTTTCTTTTTCAATAAATGAAAAGAGCTTATAATATTTTTGTATAAAATATATGTGAATGATATATACCATGCATATAATATTATAAAATAATTTATATTTTAAAATACCATTATATTATTAATGTTTGGTGTATTATGATAAATCAGAGGGCATAATATATTGGTAATTGTTGTTTGTTAGCGCTAAACACAATTAGCGAAGGGAAAATCCGGTCGCTAAAAGAAATTTTTAACGACGGGAATTTCCTTCGTTGAAAGTGAACACATCAGCAAAGGGAAAATCCGGTCGCTAAAGGAAACCTTTAACGACCGGAATTCCCTTCGTTGAAAGTGAATACAATCAACGAAGGGAAAATTCGGTCTTTAAAAATTAGCATTCAACGACCGAAAATATTCCGATCGTTAAAGACATTTAAATCCGGTCGTCTATACCTTTAACAAAGGGGCTTTTACAGACCGGATTTTCCGGTCGTTATAAGTTTTTAACGACCGGATTTTAACTTTTAACAACCGAATTTCCCTTCGTTAAAGGGCATTTTTCTTGTAGTGATACTCTTCGTCGTGTCAGGATCATACGGCACTCCCGGCAAGGCTATAACCGCCCAATGCTGACGTCTCACTGATCTCTGGGGTGTTATGACATCCTGCCCGAATGGAAGCCCCATGGCCTCTGTAAACCGCTGACGGGTGATACTGTAATGGTGGCCCTCAATCCAAAACTGGATGACACCCTCCTCCGTGTCAGATCTCTGATATCCACCGTAGTGTAGCGTGGTAAGGAATTGCCGCACCATCTCTGGGTGAGTCTGGAAAGCAGGTATCAAAAACTCTATCCAACTCGCGCCTGCCATCAGTATATCAACCTCATCTGCCATCCCCAGAGCCTCAAGGAACGGCCTAGAAATGAAGCGGCTGGCTCGGAACTGTACCTGGGCCAGTGCTGCGTATCTCTGTCTAGCCTGGTCACTCATCCAACCTGGGGCATCAGGCTCAGGTTGATCATGTGGAGCATATCGTCGTGGTGGCATCCTGTGAATAAGGTAAACATTTAGTTTTGCATTGTAGGTATAAATGGATAAAAAATTTAGGCGGCATTCTGATTGGGTATGTCTAAACCAAAAACATTTTTAAAAAAATTTGGGTAGCACCCCGGCAAGGGTGTACCCAACCTCCTGCATAAAAAACAAAAAAAGACAGGCCTTAGGCCCCAATACAATATATTCACATTTGTTAAAAAATTTGGGCAGCACCCTGGCAAGAGTGTGCCCAACCTCCTGCATAATAAAGAGGAAATAGAAAGGGAATAGGCCTCAGGCCCCAAACAACAATGCAATATATTCACATTTGCTTTCTAATTCTTAAGTTATTGGCTTCAAAGCATATGAATTCCTAAGGCCATATTTATGCGCCTAACACTAATAGTTCTCAAAACAGTAATACATTCATGCATTTTATATTCACTAAAAAAAAAACTTCATCCTATTAATTCACATACAATGTCAACCGGCATTAACAAGGCCATTAATTACATTAATTCAAAAGAAAAGGAAATTACCTTGCTTATAATAATAATAGAAAAATGGGAGTATCTTACTAACATGGAAGTCGAGACCCACTGAAGAAGTCAAAAAACTGAAAACTGGTGCGAAAAAATGCAATTTGAAAAGACAAAAACAAAAAAAAACCGTTGGAAACAAAGGAAAAGGCGTCGGTGTGAAGAAGAAGGAAAAGAAAGTGGATTCCCGTCGGTGCCTGCGTCTTTATATAGATTTTAAGTACCGACGGGATTCCCGCTCATACAGCGACAGACGGGCATTCCGTCTGTCGCTCCAGATTCCACTTTTAACCCTAATTAATGCGCATGGTATGCACGATGCAAAATTCGCCAGGTGGACAAGTACAGATGGGTTCACCATCTACCTATAAGGATGGGTTAGCCGTCTGTAAGCCAAATCTATAAAACTCACCCCTTTTTCTTGGATTTCGTGCCTCTTCCTCTTTTCTCTAGTTTTTTCCCTTTTTCCTCTTTTATTCCCTTTAGCAACTGTGACTGTCGAGACATGAATTCTCCTTTTCTTTCCAAAATGTATCGTATCTTAGACGATGCTCAAATTTGGGAACACAGCACTCTTGCCCCCCTTTCTGGACTGAGGTTTCTACGAAGAGTCAAGATAGACAACAACCTTCTTTTGGCTGCGACCCACTTCTGGGACCCTCATTTTCATGTCTTCAGGTTCGCCTATCAGGAAATATGCCCCCTGCCTGAAGAATTTGCTGCTATCGTCGGGAGTTGGTATCCTCCTGGTGCTTTGCCTTGCATACCTCGCTGTGGTTTGATCAAAATCCGGGATATTGCTTTGTCCTTAAGCATAGCTCCTTCTAACGCTGCTCGTCTAGTTCCTCATGGCCCAGTATTTTCTTTGGAACCTCTGATTGAAGCGATGGATGAATTCTCTAACATTCCCTCATACAGCGTGAGTGTCATCTTCCTTTTCTGCTTTATAAAGTATCTAGTCGTGACCTCAGTGGAACTACTCAGAGACCCCCGTCTGTTTGAAATTCTGGACGACTTCCACCACGGGCTGACCCCTTTTCCTCTCATTCTGGCTGAGACTATCTTGGGTTTGTACTCTGTTCATGCCGGGACTACCACTTCATTCTCTGGGAGCCCCTTATTACTCCAGGTACGTCATTGTTTTAAAAGGTAGTGCGTTCCTTGTGGATTTTCACACTAGCTTTTCTTAGCGGGAAGTGTGTCCTTTCGGATTTTCACACAATCCTATGCCTAACTTTTGCCTGAAGTAAATCAAACTTACTCCAGCGGCTTTTCTTTGCCTTTTATTTTATTCTCTTTGGCTTTTATTTTTATTGTTTTTTGTTTCCTCTTCTAGATTTGGTTGCAGGAGAAACTGAAGCTTTTGTCAGAGCCGCCTCCTAAAGTCATTAATCAGTATTCTGCGAAGTGTTTTCTTCCTCGCCTGCATCTGTACTTACCTAGGACCCCTGATGTGGGCATTACCAGATTCAATGAGATATCAGACGAGGATATTAGCTTCACGCACGCTTGGCTTCCCTTGTCCAGTGCAGTTATTGATGGGTCTTCAGGATACGTTCCCTTATGCGGGCTCCATGAGGCAACCTTCTACATCATGGCTCGTTGCTCTCATCAACTCGGAGTGACTCAGGATATGGTGAGACTCCCTTTATCTTTTCGAGGTGGAGTCCTTTCTGCGGCTTTCGCCTCCCGCTATCATGAGCTTTGGAGCCGACTTCCATTGAAGACTATCATTCCTTCATTTGGGAACCATTCGGTTATTTCTACCAGTGCGTACAAGAGATGGATACTTAGCCCAGCGTCTGATAACCGAACACGACGACTGAGGCATTTGGCTAGCGAGGGTAGTAGTAGGGCATAGTTTAGTTTTACATGCGTTTTGAGCAATATGTTTCTTTTTAAAGCAGAATTAGACAATGATATAAATGAATAAATCAAGTCTTATTTTATTTCACAAAATTGTGTACATTTCAGTACGATTTCAAAATACATGATCATTTTGGTACCGATTCAATTATGCACGACTATATTTATTCGTGGAACCAAAATCTTGATAGCATAAAACACCTGTCTCCAATTAGCCCTCTCGAGTTTTCATGATTGGATATTTTCTCTCATGCCTCTAATTTTTGCCCAGGATGCCTTTTTTCGGTTTTCACCCTGACATGGCGCCCAATTTTTGCAAGGCCGCCTTTTTTTCGATTTTCGACCCGCGGGGCTTTCATTCTCTTCTTTTGATTTTGCAGTCTTTAGCCATGGAACCTTTTGAGTCTGTCAATATTGATCGGTTCTTTGAATTCATTGCCATCACTATCCGACAAAATCGCAGCTCCTTTTGACAGCAGCTTCTTGAGGATAAATGGTCCTTCCCAGGTTGGTCTAAACTTTCCTCTGATATCCGGTACCCCTGGTCTCATTTGTTTGAACACTAAATCTCCCTCCTTCAGCGGATGCTTTTTCACCTTTCTCCCAAATGATCTGGCCAGCCTCTTCTGATAGATCTGATTATGATAGTAAGCTTTCAATCTACTCTCATCCAATAAGTTTAAATGTTGTAACCTCTGTTGTACCCAATCGGCCTCTGGAATTTTGGCTTCCATGAATACTCTCAGCAATTTGAGCTCTACTTCAACTGGCAGCACTGCTTCCATCCCATAAACTAGAGAATACGGCGTAGCGCCTATAGATGTCCTCACCGTCATTCTGTAACCCCGTAGAGCAAAAGGTAGCTTCTCCGCCCAGTCTTTGTAGGTTTGGACCATCTTGGCTAGGATCTTCTTCACATTCTTATTGGCAGCCTCTATTGCCCCGTTAGCTTGTGGTCGATAGGGAGAGGATTTATGGTGCTCGAATCCGTACTTCTCAAGAAGCTTCCTGGTTTCCCCCATGAACTGCACCCCGTTATCAGACACTATGTGATGTGGGAGGCCGTATCTGCAAATCAGATTCCTTTCAATGAACCTGGCCATATCTCTCGCGTCGATCTTTTTAAAGGACTCCGCTTCTACCCATTTTGTAAAATAGTCGATTGCGACTATTATGTATCTATGCCCATTGGAGGCCGTAGGGCGGATCTCTCCAATAATGTCTATTCCCCAGGCAGCGAATGGCCAAGGTGATGTTAAGCTGTGTAGCTCTGACACTGGTAAGTGCCTTAAGTCTACGTACTGCTGGCATAACTGGCACTGCTTCACATATTTTGAGCAATCGTTATCCATCGTAAGCCAGTAGAAGCCTTGTCTCATGATCTTCTTGGCCAATATCAGTCCGTTCATATGGGCTCCGCATACTCCGGCGTGTGTTTCTTCCATTACCCTCTTAGCCTCTTTTTCATCCAAACACCTTAATTGGATACCATCAGCTTGTCGTTTGTACAACATCCCATCTATGCAGATGAACTGAGTGGACAGTTTGCGAATTATTCTCTGATTCGTTTTGGTAGCCTCCTCTGCAAATGTCGCATTCTCTAGATAGTTCATAATATCATAATACCACGGCTTCCCATCTGCCACTTCTACCTCCATAACTGATTTGGATTCAAAGCTAGGTCTTTTGGAGCTATAGATCAAAATTGGCTTCATGACCACTCCTTCAGGGTTGTCCCACATTGATACTAATGTGGCAAGCGCATCGGTTAACTGATTCTCATCCCTTGGAATGAAATGGAATGTACATACTTCAAACTGACTACTTAGGCCCCTCAAACACTGGATATATGGCATTAGCCTCTCCTCTTTCACGGCCTATTCACTTCAAATTTGATTGACCACCAGGGAGGAATCATCGAACACTTCCACATTCTTTGCTCCTAAGGCTATTAAGGCCTCTAATCCAAAAATACACACTTCATACTCAGCCTCGTTATTGGTAGCCTTGAATCTCAACTTCTTCGCCAAGAGAAGCTTCTCATCGTCCGGAGTTGTCAAAATGGCTCCTACTCCTGCCCCTTTGCCATTTACGGCTCCATCAAAGTGCAATTTTTAGCCCTGAACTTCGATGGCGGTCACATCCTCATCTGGAAAGTTAAACTCGTATAAGTCTTCTTGGATCGGGTGTTCTGCTAGAAATTCAGCCACAGCACGCCCTTTGATGCTCTTCCGAGTAACATACTCTACATCAAACTCTTGAAGTAACAACAACCACCTACCCATTTTCCCAAGTAAGGACGGGGCCTCTTACAAGTACCTCATGGGATTCTGCTTCGCAACTGCCTATACCTTGTAGGCATGAAAGTAACGTCGTAATTTCTTAGAAGCCTAGATTACTGCAAGGCAAATCTTTTCTACTTCCGTGTACTTAACCTCATAAGCCAAAAACTTCTTGCTAAGGTAGTAGACAGCAAATTCCACTCCAAATTCGTCCTCTTGGGCCATCATAGCGCCTACAGAGCTGTCCTCTATGGCCAGGTATAGGATCAGTGGTTTGACAGGCCGCGGCGGTCTCAGCACCGGTGGTTTCAACAAGTATTCCTTGACGGTGTCGAAAGCTTTCTGACAATTCTCGTTCCATACTACTGGTTGGTCTTTTCTGAGTAATTTGAAGACCGGTTCACAGATTGAAGTAAACTTGGCAATAAACCTACTGATTTATTGCAACCTTCCAGAAAGCTTCTCACATCCTTCTCCTTCTGCGGTATCGACATTTCTCTGATGGCCTTAACCTTACCCCGGTCGATCTCAATTCCCCTTTGACTAACTATGTGTCCTAGGAGCTTCCCTGAGGTAACACCAAAAATACACTTCTTAGGGTTTAACCGCAGGTTGTACTTGCTTATCCTCTGGAAGAACTTTTCTAAGGCTTCAAAATGACCTTCTCTAGTGACTGACTTGATCATCATATCATCCACGTATACCTCTACTTCTTTATGGATCAGGCCATCCAATATCTTTGTTGCCATCTTCTGGTAAGTGGCTCCTGCATTTTTCAAACCAAAAGGCATTACCCGATAAGCATATGTCCCCCATTCTGTGATGAAAGCCGTATTAATTCGGTCAATTATTTTATTGAGAATCTGATTGTAACCCGCATAACCATCTCCAAAGCTATACATCTCATAAGCAGCGGCGCTGTCTATCAGTACATCTATATGGAGCAATGGAAAATCATCCTTGGGATAGTCCTTATTCAAATCCCGATAATCCACGCATACCCTTACTTTGCCATTCTTTTTGGCTACGGGGACAACATTGGCCAACCAAGTTGGATATTGCACCTCAACTAAGAACTTGGCTTTGATTTGCTGGCGAATTTCCTCCTTCACTTTCTCTGCCCATTTTGGCCTAAGCCTTCTTAATTTCTGTAAGCCTTCTCAATTTCTGTTTAACGGGTTTATGGTCTGGATAGGTGGGAATGGCGTGCTCTGTAATTTCTCGATCGATTCCTGGCATATCTTCGTAGGTCCAGGCAAAGACTTTTTCATATTTTTTTAAGATTCTCTCAAATTTTTCTCGCTCTTCAGGAGTTATATTTGATGCTACCAAAATTTCTTTTGGGTTTTCTATGGTTCCAAGATTAAATAGAGTAGCATCAGTTGAATCAATATCAAATATAGATGGATGATGATCATGATCATGCGTAGTGAAATCATCAGAAACATCACACAAGTAAGCAAAATCATTCAATTTATTAATAAGATTGAAATTGTCATTAATATCATTGAAAAGTTCTGGAGCAAAAAGAAAATCTAAACTATTTTCCTCTTCCTCCTCTGCTGGCATATCTGCCGCGGTTGACGGTCCTGCATCACCTTGCCTCTTCAGGGGCTCCCCAATCAACTCCTGCATGGTTCCCTTAACCTTCGCTTTCCCTTTCAGCTGGGCGGCTACCATTTTCTCAGTCATCACTTCTTCAGGCATCTCACGGTCGCAAATTGTCTTACTGGTCATCATTTCTTCATCCCAAAAGCCCTCTGCTGGCTTAATCGATCCAATGTCCCAGTCATAGACATCATTGAAAACCTCGAACCCTGGCACAATTCTTCCATCCAGCCACTGTGGTTCCTCTTCCCTTGTATAGGCACATGCTGCGTTTGCTGGCACAAAAGTCTTCCAAATATGAGGAATTTCGATTTTTGACTTCTCACCCCCTCTACAACACCTATGTATCCTAGGCCCCTTCTGTCCTTTTGGCCTTTAGTGGTAACAGCTGTTGGTATCCCCTGAGATTTCTTGCCCAGTCCTGCGTCGGGGAGGAATGACATCTTTTTTATCATATTCAATACCTGGGGGCTTTCTTCCCTCTGCTCTTTTTTGCTTATCATGGCGACATGAAATCCACTAAACGGCTGCCTGGCTATCTCCAGCACCGAAACCTGATTCTCCTGTGCAGCCTTTATAGTCACAATCTGGCCTTCGTGAGGTATCTTTACCATCTGGTGCAATGTCAAGGGGCCTCCTCCCAATTTATGAAACCATGGTCTGCCCAGGAAAGCTAAGAAATTGGCGGGTATAGGCAGCACCACAAACTCCACTTCTGATTCTACCGGTCCCGTCTTCACCACTGCTGTGAATATCCCCGAGGCCTGCTTGCGTGAGTTGTCATATGCCGTGATGGTAAGATCAGATTTTGCCAACATATCCTCTGTTACCCCAAAAGCTACCATTGTTACCTGTGGGCACACATTTATCGAAGAACCATCATCTACCATTACACAGGCGGTGTGCTTTTGGTTAATCTGCGCCCTTATGTACAGAGGGCGATTGTGGTTGCGACCTTCTGCCGGCAGATCCGCACTGGTAAAAATGACATTTTCTCCCGATCCTCCTTTCACTACATCCAGAAGTTCCGTAGGTGAGATGGTTGTTGCCACAGTTGCTTCGTACAAAGCTTCTACCACCTTCGGTCTATGTGATGGTGACTGTCTCAGAAGATCCCATATTGAAATCTGAGCCGGCGTCTTTTTTAGTTGTTTAACAATTGAATCTTCTTCCGGCTCCTTTCCCCTTCTGCCCTCAACCGGCTCTTGGGGTTTCTCAACTTCCGGGGCTACCCTTCCACTCCGGGTCACGGCTCCCACTTCCCTCCTCTTTGGCTTTTCTCTTTCTTCCTCCGAACCCCATAGGTCGGCAAATACTTCAGAATCATCATTTTCAGTTCCACTATCATCAGTGGACCAGCAATCGATCACTGCAGCAGGAAGCCCTTCTTCACTCCCCTCATAGACGTTTGTGACAGCAGTGTGGATATCGTTGCCGTATAACTCCTTCAACACAAAGTTCTTGGGCAAACTGGACCCGATCATATTCACTGGCGAAAGGCATGTTATTGTACCTAGCTTTCTGTTGACCCCCTCTCTTCTCTGGGTCTGTAATCTGCTTTGAGTCAATCAGATCTTGAATCACATGCCTCAAAGTCTTGCAGTTATCAGTTATATGCCCGGTGTGCTGGTGATATGCACAATACTCATCATCCTTATGTCCTGGCGTGCCTTGGGTTCTAACAAGTTTGGGTGGCATAGGTTGCAACTTACCCTCTTTCATCAATCTTCTTAATAC
Organism: Excoecaria cochinchinensis; assembly: GCA_947683425.1. Lineage (NCBI taxonomy): Eukaryota > Viridiplantae > Streptophyta > Magnoliopsida > Malpighiales > Euphorbiaceae > Excoecaria > Excoecaria cochinchinensis. Next base: position 467,381 of record CANTUQ010000021.1, on the reverse strand, counting down.
CCTCCAAGATTGGAAAAATGCCTCGGGGTAGCGTTCGCAACTGACACCTCGGCAGTCTTCCTTGTACCACTGGTGGAACCTGATGGTCTACTGGCCCCCTGGCTAGCGCTACCCCTCCTGTGATAGTTCTCATTACCTGCTTTCCTAACAAGGTACTCTCCCTCGGCCTCAATGGCGATGTCCTTTAGCGACTCCCAATTCTTCTATCCTTTCATTCTTAATCCCTCTCTCAAATACGAGCTCGCATTTTTATTGAATAGCCGTATTTGATCTTGAGTATCTGGTTTCCTCTTCATTTCCATCACCCTATTCCTCCACCGGGTTAGATACTCGTGGATGGACTCACCCCCCTTCTGCTGTAACAGCTCCAGGTCCTTCAAGGTCACCTCCATCCTTGTACTGCAGTCATATTGCCTCAAAAACTCCTCTGTCAATAAGTCCCAGTCTTCTTTAGTTCGGCAGTCGAGCCCATGGTACCAATCCACTGCCGGGCCTGTCAAGCTCAAGCAAAAGTACTCGATTTTCTGCTTTTTCGTCAAAGTGGTGCCCTTTATCACCAGCGAATACTGCTTTATGTGTGCTAGGGGATCAGAAGTACCGTCAAACTTCGGCACATCCGGCATTTTAAAATTCATTGGGACTAGATCCTCTCCTTCTAACTCTTTATCCTCAGGGTTCACTCCTTGGCCCTTTGTCAACATTCTCGTCATAGCTTCAAATTTCTCTTCCATCTTCTTCCAGATGGCTTCTTCAATTTGAGGGGCTTTCCCTTTCTCAGACATACGTTCCTCATATTCTTCGTCTTCCCAGTCATCATCTAGCCTTGGGATAGGTCTTCCCCTCTGTGCCCCCGAAGTAGTAGCTCTTAGGTTCACAAGTGGTGGGCGAGTTTCCTCTCGTGGGTCCTCTCTGACCTCCTCCCTTTCATCATTTCTCATAGGAGGAGGCTGTGGGTTCTGCGGGGCCGCTTGCTGACCCATTGCGGCTATTATTGCCATCATCCGGTTTTCAAACTCTTCCAACCTTCGGCCCACTTCCTCTGCTATCATTGCCCTGGTGGCCTTTGCCCCTCTCGATGAGTTTGCCATTTCTTCGGGTACAGAAAATTGATCTGAAGTGGCATAACTAGTTTCAGAAGAAGTGCCTGGATACTCTACCCTTTCTGGTAATTCGAAGAACGGATTCCTGCGTAACCGTCCCTGGGACCCCCTTGTCCACCTAGGCGAATCTATGATGGTTGAAAAACACAAGGGGTCAGGATGATGAATGACTGTGCTAAAAATGCATGATCGTGCTATGCAACACTCACAAGCCACATGTAAGCACATAGGTCCTTCCAACTTTATTACTCCCGCACGCGAGGTCATAGTCTCTTTCCTAGGTGGGATTGGCCCATGGGTCATCTGGGGACCCGATGAACATGTATGGTGCATGGTGAAAATCCGGCAGCATAACCTCTCCTAACTAATGCACAGGCAGATGGGTTATGATCATTATATATCTAGGCAATCCGAATAAGTCATCTTGGGCCTATCGGGGCATGTAAGCCTTTGATTAGGTGACCAGTCAAACCATCTGGGCTTGTCCAATACATAATGATCCATACAACAGGCATAGTATTAAGGTTCATACCACTTAGGGGAAGTAACTATTTCCACTACATGAGCTTTGGTCAAAGGTGGTGTTGCTTTAGGGCTACCCAAACATGGTCCCTGCCAACGGGTCTAACTCATCACGAGCATAATGACCGATTGGGTCACCATTTAATATACCATGATGGTACGAGGCTTGGGCTGGTGATTATCCTTAACACTTCCCTAAATTGAGTGAAAATAGGGTCGTGCTTTGGGAACGCACCGGGGCTAAAAGAGGGACCAAACTAGCGTAGATCTAAGGCTCTAATGAAATGCTATGCAGTTTTGAAAGAAGATGAAATTTTTAAATTAAAACTCAACTATAATTTTTAATCAAGGTACATTCGAATCGAAGTCTCGAGTAAGTCCCCAGTGGAGTCACCACTGTGACGCGCGCCGAACCTCTCGGCCTCCCGAAAACCCGCTTTAGGACGATCAGGAGAGGTTCATAAAACTAGTAAGGTATTTACAAGTTTGCGTCTATTCTGGGCAACAAAGAGGTTTCTTGGAGTCGCCACCCAATAGAACATTGGGAAGGGTCGTCTAGCCTCATCGAGCCTAAGACGGTGCATACATATCCATCTTGGGCTAGCCAGAGGGATCTTGGAGGCCTCATCCTCTACCCCCCTGGAGCCTAGGATTGTATATTTAAGCCTTTTGGTGGGACTCAAGAGGTGTCTTGGAAGTCCTAGACCTCTCGCCTCATTGAGCCCCAAAGACCAGAGTGAGTTCGGGACTTCTCATTTATTTATACCTTGATTAATATTATAATTGAGTTTTGAGTTTATTGCTTCATCAACTTTCTACACGATGCAATTTAAATTAAAGGTGCAATCATTCATACCAAAAGTGGTAAATGGAAGATAAATCCAAAAATAAAACATTCAAAAATATTACAATAACACAAGGAGCGGAATACAACTCCCATTTATATATGAAATGCAAATCAAGCATAAATCGGGGTATTCATTGATGATGAGGACATTGATCCTCGCATGCATATTTATTATGAAATAGTTATTGATGTGATGATTTATTTGAGTATGAAAAACTAGGACATTGGTCCCATTTTTTATTTAGAGAAAATGCCAGGTTAATTAATAGAAAGGTTTTGGTCTTTTTTACTTCAACGATATTAAAACCATTTTCATAATAACATAAATAAAAGGTAAAGGCAAAGAAGGAACCTGAATAAAAGTCCTCGGATTGGCGCAATCACCATCTTTCATAACTCCAACTCCAAATAGTCAGAAAATAACCCCCAAGAATAAACATGTTAGCATCAAAATAACGTGAATAAAAAATAAAAATAAAAGAATGAGAGAACCCTAACATAAATAGGTTAAAAGATAGAATTTTATAAATCAAAAACGTAAAAGCCTGCCTAGGGACGGCCCCCTGTACCGTGCCATGGGCCGTCCCTAGTAAGGGGAAACAAGTAAAAAAGACCTTTTAGCTCTTTTGTAAAAGAATGATAAAATACGTAAGAGATCAATGTGAATCAAATTAAATTACGCAAATGTTAGTCCAGAATGTTTACCCTCGGATTTTACCTTTTAGGGTGATTGTCGGATGATTTTGTCCCCGTATGCTTCGCAAGGATCGAGTAAGAATCTGATCAAAAAAAGAAAATTTATATTATTCTTTCCTTGAAAATTTGATAGTAATCGAGTGTTTGAATTAGTTATATTGATGGAAACGAATGAATTTCGTCACCTCAAATTGACTTAATTCGCAAGAAAAATTGGAAGAAATCAATTAATAAAAAAAAATTATCAAAATAAAATTCTGCAAATAAAGCAGAGATTTCATAAACTTTTGAGTAAATTGCTCATAGAAACTTTTCTAAAAATCAATTTCCCAAAAATATTTGATAGCCTTTTTTCAAAATAAATTACTCTAAAATTTCCCTCTTTTTCTCACCAAAATTCCCAAATTTTCTCCCCAAATTTTCTCTCTAACTTTTCTCTCTAAATTTTCTCTCCAACTTTTCTATCTAAATTTTCTCTCAAAATTTTCTCTAACCCTAAAATTGAAATTTGATCCTCTATTTATAGGATTTTAGGAGATAATTAAGATAAGCCTCAATCTAAAGTTTGAATTTTAAAAAAAAAAACTTTAAAATTCAAATCTTAGATAAATCCTATCCTTCATCAGATTTTATCCAATCCGGTGTGATCCGGTCAGTTACCGTACCGACAGGCTTCCCTGCATCTACCGACGGCCGTCCCTACTAAGGGCATATGCGGGAAACTGACTAGGGACGGGGCGCGATACTAGGGACGGGGCGTCCCTACATCGCCACGTGTCTGTCCCCACTACGCCTAGAGACGGGGATCACCCCAAGTAGGGACGGGCGTCCCTACACAGACGGTCATCCCGTCTATTGAGAAAAACTCCCAATTTTACCTAAAATTTATCTAATTCTTTCAAAACTCCACGCCATAGAAAAAGATTTTAATCCTTGCGAAACCGAAAGACGAAAACCTCTGAATTTCATCCCCTTATTCGAAAACCGACATCAATCTCTTCATCGGGTAACTCTGATCTGGACTGCCTCAAGACCCGGTGTCTACAGGGACCTCAAACAAGATCCAAATACTGAGGGGGTTCGCGAGGAACCAAACGGGGACCTGATCGGGGTCCAAATGGAACTGAGGCTGCAGCTAAAGATTCTATTAGGCATGCCTAACCATCCACTTACTTGACTTTAGCAGGTTATGCATCATTCAAATCATGCTTCCAAGTGTAGCACATAATTATACTCACATTCATAACAAGGAATCATAAATAAGACATGCATAGTTCAATATCATTCAACAACCTACAACATGCAATATCATATACATTACTTATTATTTGGCTAAGTTAAAATACCATTTATATAATTTACAAATTAAAAACACATAAATGAGGGCTAAAGAACTCAAAGCAGAAGAAAAAAGATTGAGAAAGACCCAAATACGTTTGACAAAAAAAAGAAGGGACAGAGGCCTAAAGGGGCACGAGTCGTGCTGAGAAGCACGACTCGTGCTCTTGCTTCCTGCCAGAGCACGTCTCATGTTCATGGAACACGACTCGTGCTTTGGCTCTCTACTCCCTCAGGTGGCAAAGAAAGAGAAGAGAGGAAGGAATACTCACCAGAGGAATGCGACTCGGACGACCATGCATGACTCGAACAATGCACAGACAGCAAAACACAGCAAGCAAAACAAGGAAGAGAAAAGAGAAGGAAAAGCAAGGGAGAGCACGACTCACACACCCAAACACGACTAGGACAAGCACACAGACAGCAAACAAAGGAAACGAAATCACGAAAGAGACAGCTAACGCAATTTTCCAATTTTTAAAACCCTAATGTCGTGAAATTCACCCAAAACCCAGAATTTCCAAGAATTCATCCCAACTTAACTCCATTCCATTTTAACCGGAAAACAAGCTTTCCCAAACATAAAAACCAAAGTAACCAATACATAAACACTTCCTTTAACAACAACCCACTCAAATTACAGATTAGCTTCATCAAGAGTTTCAAAAAACCAGGACCCAGAAAAATTAACAGTAATCTCAAATCAACTTTAACTCCATTCTCAAGGTTTTAATCTTCATCCATTAAGCAAAAATATCAACTTTTACTCATCCAATATCCCAATATGCATCTTCAAAACAACAGGATGCTAATAAAAGAAAGTTCAAACACAGTAAGAACAAAAAAATGCAGAAATTCCCAAACCTATAATCCTAGCTTCAGTCACTTGGTTCCACTACTCCCAGCTTTTTTCTTGCCCTTAGGATCGCGAGCAGACTCAGCTAGACACGACCACCACAAAACATCCAAAAATACAAACCTTAAGTTAAATCTAAACCTAGAAATCAAGAAGAAGATGATGAACAAAGAATGACCAGATGAAGAAATGCAAGGAAACTTACCAAATTAGAGTGCAAGAGATTATCAATTCCCACTAATAATGTCTGAAATCCAAACTAGGGTTCTTAGGGAAAGAGAAGGAAGAAGAAGAGTAAGGAAAAGAGGGGCAACGGGATTTAAAGAAAAGAAATCTGCCCTCCCCCTTTTCTCTTTCTTTTTCTTTTTCTTTTTCTAACCTAGACAAGTGTCACTACCCTATTAGTGGGATTTGGTCACTCACACCCTAAGCTCATGCTTCACACATACATAATGCATTTCCAACTTATATACACCCTACTATGATATGATCATGTCCACACAAACATAATCCAACTAATTCACACTCTAATGCCATATATGCACCCATACACTATTATTGCTCATAACACATACAATATTCCCAAAATTCCCTTATGATATGCCGAACACATACAATTGCATGCACACACAAATGGGCTCATACTAATAGGGGGCAAATGGGGTGTGACATTCATAGGACTTGTAAGAGATCACAAGGGCGTCTATTTTGTGCAACAAGGAGGTGTTTTTGAGTCGCTACATAATAAAACATTGGGAAAGTTTATCTAGCCTTACTGAGCCTAAGACAGCGCATGTGTGTTTATTTTGGGCAATCAGAGATATTTTGGACACCTCTTTCCAATAGAACACTGGAAGGATCGTCTAATCTCGTGAAGCCTAAGATGATGCATATATGTCTATTTTGGGCAAGCCAGAGATATTTTGGACACCTCCTTTCAATAGAATACTGGAAAGATCATTTAATCACGGGGAGTCTAAGACAATGCAAATTGGGCCTATTTTGGGCAACAAGAGATATTTTAGAATTCCCTTTCCAATAGAACATTGGAAAGGTTCATCTAACCTCATTGAGCTTAAGACCAGAGATGGTTAAGGACTTCCCATTTATTCATACCTTGGTTAAAGTTATAATTGAATTTAGAATTTAAGATTTCATCCCTTTTCTCATTCATTTAATTGCAATAATTAGAGCGCATATCAATCACATAATAAAAATGATAAATAAAAATAAGATAAAAAAAGGAAAATAAAAATACAATAAATTACAATAAAACTAGGGGCGGAATACAACCCCCCAATGTAAATGAAATGTAAATCATACATAAAATGGGGTATTTATTAAGGATGAGGACATTGGACCTCGCATGCATACTTACAGAAAATAATTTTAAATTGACAATTTATTTGGATGGAAAAACTAGGACATTGGTCCCATTTTATTAGAAAACCCCAATTTATTTAAAAAAAATATTTTTGTGTGATTTTTAATTAAATGTGCATAAAATAAATGATTTTATTACTAATTACATGACAAATAAATTAAAAAGACAAATAAAGGAAAAATAATAAATACAATAAAAAAGATAAATCCCCGGATCTCCTCCTTCGTTCGCATGGATGCTCAAAGAAGGAAAAACAAAGATTTGAAACCAAAAACAAGCACAAATAAAATTAAAGTTAGTAATTAAATCAAGAAAATCAATTAAATACATAAAATAATAAATAATAAATTAAAATAGATAAAAAACGCGTTATGGGTGATAAATAAATTAAATGACTGTGATGCGCGTCGAACGTCGGGGGCCCCAAAAACTCGCTTTTAGGGTGTTCGAGAGAGGTTCATGGAACTTATAAGAGATTTAAAAGGGTGTCTATTTTTGGCAACAAGGAGGTATTTTGGAGTCACCACCCAATAAAATATTGGGAAAGGTCGTCTATCCTCACTGAGACTAAGACAGCACATGTGTGTTTATTTTGGGCAATCGGAGATGTTTTGGACACCTTCTTCCAATAGAACATTGGGAGGATCGTCTAATATCATGAAGCCTAAGACGATGCATATACGTCTATTTTGGGCAAGCTAGAGATATTTTGGATACATCTTTCAAATAAAACACTGGAAAGATAATCTAATCTCGTGGAGCCTAAGACAATGCAAATTGGGCCTATTTTCGGCAACAAGAGATATTTCGGAGACCCCACCCCAATAGAACATTGAGATGGTCCTCTAACCTCATTGAGCCTAAGACTAGAGATGGTTCGGGACTTCCCATTTATTCATACCTTGGTTAAATTATAATTGAGTTTTGAATTTAATATTTCATTCATTTTCTCATACAATTTAATGAAATAATTAAAGTGCAGATCATTCACGTAATAAAAGCGATAAACGAAAGCGGTAAATAGAAGCAAGATTAAAACAAGATAAATGAAAATCCAATAAATTACAACAAAACTAGAGGCGAAATACAACCCCCATTGTAAATGACATGTAATCATATAGAAGACAGGGCATTTATTAGGGATGAGGACATTGGTCCTCGCATGCATATTCACAAAAGAATAATTTTGAAGTGATAATTTGTTTTGATAAAAATTAGGACATTGGTCCCATTTTATTAACAAAACTCCAACTTAATTAATAAAAATATTTAGCCATTTTCATGTTAGCGGAATAAAATAATATTTACAATAAATGGAAATTGAAATAAAGAGGAGTAGGGTAAAAGAATAAACCCGAATAATGTTCTCAGCTCATCATGGTGTCTTCCATTTTTAATAGCCCAAAGCCAGTAAAGAAACAACGAAGCTCACAAAACAAAAATCATGTAAGTGCAATAATCAACAATAAAATAGACATGAAAAGTAAATAATGATAAAGAATCTATGAAAAATCAATCGTGCAAAATAAGAATAAAAGGATAAAATAAAGAAAAGAAGAAAATGAAGAAGGAAGGCCTCGGGACGGCCCATGGCGCCCGAACGACGGCAGTCCCTGGGCCGACCGATGGGTGGAGTTGCAACTCCTCGATGACCCGTCGCTCAATTGAGGGATGACCGTCAGTGGAGCCTCGGCCCGTCGGTCGTCCCAGATCTGAAAAAATTAGGAAAAATAACTAAAAAAACTTGTTTTAATTTGAATAAAATGAAATTTTATGTGTAAAATCAATATGAAAGGATTAAATGCAGAAGAGGATGATCCAAAATGTTTACCCTCGGAATATTACCTTCGAAGGTAAATGTCGCATGATATCTATCTCTTGAATTATACAAGGATTGATCAGTGATGTGTAATTTCAAGAGATTTTTGACTATAAAATCATACTTTTGAAAACAAATCAAGAAAAGAAAATTATATTTTCCTTGTTGATGTTTTGGTAGAAATTATGAATGCTAAAAATGGCTAGATCAGATAGAAACAAATTAATTTCGTTCCCTCATATTCGCCTTGATTTGAAGAATATTTGATAAAAATTTGATATTAATAAAAGCAAGAACATTTTGTGGGAAAACTCTTTATTTCATAAAAATTTCTAACCTTGAATAATGAGCCTCTATCCCCTATTTATAGGTTAAGGAAAATAATTCAAATAAATTCAAATTTGGAATTTAAATTTGAAAAAGATTTCTGAAATCAGAATTAAATCCTAATGATTTGTAGAATATTCTCAAAATCAAATCAGAGATTTGAAAATATTTGAAGAGATTCGGAAGATATAGGAAATCTAGGAAATATATTTGAAAAGAATTGGAAAATATTGGAAAATCTTTGAAATATATTTGAAAAGACATGAAAATCTTGGAAATATGTTTTATATCTTTAAAAAATCTAGAGAATCCCGTTCAATCTTGCAGCAGATCAACAACCGACGAGCATCGGTGGAGGACCGACGGGCATCAATCACGAGGGCACTCTCAGTCTTTTGAACGGCGGACCACTACATGAGAGGCGAGTGTCGAGAGATAGCCGTTGCTCGCGAGAGGCAGGCATCTCTCGCACGAGCGACGTGCATCTCTCAGCCCGAGAGACGGTCTCCCATACGTGAGCGACGGGCATCGCTCCCGCAAGAGACAAGCTCCTTACACGAGTGACGGGCGTCGCTCCCGCGAGAGACGAGCCCATCCCACACGAGCGACAGGCATCGCTCGTGCGAGGGAGGCTGTCCTTCATAACGAATGACGGGCGTCCCTCCCGACAGACGGGCACCCTGTCAGTGGAGCAAAGACAAGATTTTCTAAAGATAAACTCCTTTTGACGCCCGAAAATCTCCTGTCATCAAAAAACCTCAATCCTTGTAAATCCGAAGAGCAAAAACTCACAACTTTCATCCATTTGCCTAGAAAAAGGCATTGATATCTTCATCGGGTAACTCTGATTTGGACTGCCTCAGGACTCGATGCCTACAGTTGCCCCCAATTTTGGGGAAACTAGTACACTAGTTTCTAGATGAGCCAAAATTCAGAGAAGAAGGAAAGAGATGCATACCTGAGGCAGTCCGTTACCTTTTGAGGTGTGTTTAAGCTAGTGACCCTTCGCTGCCGAGCCGTGGTGTATTTTATCGCAACCCTTTGACGATTCATGTTGCCACGTTCATTTTACTGGCCTCCTCTCGGCCTGTACAATATCTGACTGTCATGAGATGCAGTGTTATCCAACTGCAACCCAATTGCGATATGTTTTATCGCATGTGTCCCACTGGCCTCGTCTCGGCTTGCACGGTGCCTGAAGGTCATGAGCAATAGTGTTTTCTAACTACAACCCAATTGCTATTTGTTCTATCACGTGTGTCCCATTGGCCTCGTCTCGGCTTGCGCGATATCAGATTGTTGTGAGAGGTAATGTTCTCTAACTATAACTCAGTTGCGATTTGTTCTATCGCATATGTCCCGCTGGCCTCATCTCGGTCTGAATGATGTGAGATGCAATGTTCTCTAACTACAACCCAATTGCAATTTGTTCTATCGTATATGTCCTGCTGGCCTCGTCTCGGTTTGTGCGGCATGATCTTGCTAACCCCCATCCGGTCTGTAAAATATGATTTTTGATTTGCTTATCGCCATTCGGTTTGCATATTAACCACTATCTGAATGACGTAGTGTCTGATTTGCTAACCACCATTCAGTTAGCCTAGTGCTTAATTGCTGACCATCCTCGGGTCGATGTGGCGTCATGTGCCTGTGGTTATAAAAGACTTTATTAATTCATTGCGGATTAATTCGTTTTGCCAATGTAAATTCATAAACATTTTTTATGTCGTCATTTATTTTCATCTTTCTTACTTATCATGTTATCAAACATTTTGAAAGTGCAAGTAAGACATTAGCAATAATGGAAAGATACAAGATAAAACATAAATTTAACAAAATGTAAGTTTCACTAACAAAATGCAATTTTTGTACAACGAATATACAAGTACAATGATATAAACTCCCTGAATACACTACAGGGGAAAATAATCTGAGGGCTCATCCGGGTCCTCCTCATCATTTCGTACATGTACCAGTTGACTAAGAGATGAAGATGTGGATGGCTCGGCTTTAGAGGTGGGAGGCCAACTGTGAGGTGCTGAGGGCTTAGTCCCTGGATCTAAACGCGGAGGGATAGCGACCGGTGCGGATACTGGCCGTCCCGTCGCGAGGGTAGCCTGCTAGAACTGAACCTGAGCATACCGATCCAAAAAAGGCTGAGCACAAACCCCTATGAACTCCAACGTGTCTCTGACCACACCGCCCAGCTCTGTAAAGGCCCTCGAAAGTCTCGTGGTCTAGTCTCTGGCTGCGTCCTTGATGTCCATGAGCTTGGTCTCTGTCTGCTCCCTGATGGATGCAAATATGGGTGGTATGGCACCCTCCAATCTCTCCACCCGAAATCTGAGGGCAGTGACGGACTTATTAATCACATGGACTGCCTCAACTACCCTCTGGTCTACTGCGTCATAGGAGGCACCCAAACTGTGCCTCAAGTCCTCAATAAGTCTCCCCTGCTCCTCTATAAGCCTCTCCTACTGGCGTAAATGCTCAAGGAGTGCTCGATCTCTCTCCTCCTGTCGATGTTCCATGGCAGTGAGAAGGCCAATCATAGCAGCAATGACATCAAGTTGGGTCAGCTGTGGAGGTGGCAATGGAGTGGGCCGTACTGGCTCTGTGTTATGCTCTGGGGGAGGTGCTGTGGAGGTTGATGCCCCCGGGTGTCTTGACCTGCCATATGGGTGGTACCTCCTGGTCTCTCGGAGTACGGACCACTGGACTCGTGATGGTGGAGGTGGAGTAGGGCTCTGAACTCTCTGCACCGGCGGGGTGACTATCAGATCATCAATACTGAACTCAATACCCATATCGAACGGAGTCTGAGGCTGCTCCTCCTCCGGCTGAGGCTGCTATGGGGACATCTGTGTAGGCTGCAACTCCTGATACTCAGGCTGCTGTGGAGGCTAGCCCTCCATTCGGGGCTCCTCCCCTACTGGTTGGAGTGGAGGGAGACCGAACATATGCCTGGTCTTTGGTATGGAAAGCAACCGATACTCCTCTAGCCGACCAGTCACCTGTGCGATCATACCCATAGTCAGTGCCACTGATGCATCCACATAAACACTCTCATCTGTGGGGGCTTCTCAGGATCAACCCCCAAGTGTAACAATAATCTGGTAACCACTCCTCTGGCCCATACTATTAGGGCTTCTCCCCGTGAAACTCTAACCAAGTTAGCCACAATCTTGTGGCTAATGTTGAGGCACCGACCAGCTACCATCGCCCATAAGCTCCAGTTCTTGACTCCATTAATAGACCCCAGATTACCTGCCCGACCCAGGTATGAACTAGAGAGGACCCTATGTATATATCTGAGGGACTGAGATGAAAGCACTGTACTCTTCACCGTGTCGTGGTCGTACGACACTCCTGGCATTGCAATAGTCTCCCAATGCTGCCTCCTAACCGCTCTCTGTGGGATCATCACATAGTCCCTATAAGGAAGCCCCATGGCCTCTGTGAATGTCCGGCGCGTGATGCTGTGATGTTGACCTCTAACCCAAAACTGTATAACACCCTCCTCGGTGTTCGACCTCTGGAATCCTCCATAGTGAAGAGTGGCTAAGAACTCCTTGACGACCTCGGGGTGAGTCTTGAATGAGGGCTATAGGACCTCTGTCCATCCCGCTGCTGTTGCCAAGGCGTCAACCTCCTCGAGCACCCCCATGCTCTGTAGGAACGGTCTGGAGATGAAACGAATGGCTCTAAACTGCACATGTGCTAAGTCTCGTAATCTCGTCCTGGCCTTATCGCTCATCTATATGGGAGCCTGAGGCTCGACCTGGTCGTGGGGAACCTTGCATCGCGGAGGCATCCTGAAAATAAGGAAAGTTAGATTTGCATTATCATCGCAAGTAAGCTAATCAAAAGGTTAAAAATTTTGCAAATTTCTGCAGTATTTCGGTTGAAATGTGCCTACCAAAAAAATTTTGGCAGCATCCCGGCAAGGATGTGCCTACCGAGAAAATTCTAAAAAATTGGGCAGTATCCCGACGAAGATGTGCCAAACTCCCTGTATAAAAAAGAAACACAAAATATTGGGACAGGCCTCAGGCCCCGAGCAACAATTTCATTATTGCATGTTATTCACGCTTTCATTTAGTCCAATTTGGTTTCAAAATTCGGTTAGATGGAGACAAGTTCACAAGTCCATTTTCTTTTTACCTTTATTTGTTCATGCATATTCATATTTTTATGGTTTATGTTTCATATAGAGTTCAAAAAGAACTAAGGACAAACGGGCATAATTTAGTCCTACATCTAGACAATATAGACTAGTCATGCATTTTACATGCAAATTACTTAAAAAGAAAAGGAAAGAGTAGAAAAATATGACAAACTAACCTGGTGGGCGACGAATTGCACCAAAAAATAAAACTTGATAAAGTGCGAAAAAAATTGGTCCCAAGTGTGTGTGATGTTGTAAGGATCGTTTTGGCACAAGTGGTGCGCAAAACGGATCAAAAATGAGAGAGAAAAGGGCAAAAAATGCAGGGAGGGCGTCGGTTTGCGAAGAAGGAGGGAAGAAGAAGAAGAAAAAACTAAAGAGGCGTCGCTGGATGCCCCATTTATAGTTTTTCATGACCGACGGGCAGCCCGTCAGAACACCGAGCGATGGGTATCCCGTCGGTCGTTAAAAAATCCGTTTTTGCTTCTTTGCTTCCGCCCTTCATTAATTAGTTAATTAATAACTAATTAATTAACTAATTAATGCCCTTTTTTTGGACTCCCTGAATATCTTGCTCCAATTTTCGTGTTCGGTCTCTATCAAATTGCAAGGATGATAGAAATATGCAACAATTATTTTATACGTGTGACATGAATGAAATGTGCAAGAAAATAGATCTCCCTAGGGTCAACCAGGTTGACCAACGGGCATCCCGTCGAAATATCGATAGACGGGCATCCCGTCGGTTTGCGCTTCCCTATAAATATCCCTTTTTGCTTGAACTTTGTGCACTTCAACCATGCGGACCTCTGCCAGAGCTTCTCTTCCAGTTTTTTTTTTTCTTTTTTCAATATTTTTCCTTGTTAATTTTAATTTTCTAGTCGCAATATTTAGAAAATGTCTTCATCTATCCTTACCAAGATGTACCGAGTTCTGGATAACCCCCAAACTTAGGAAAATACAACACTATCCCCATTTTCTAGCTTAAAATTCCTGAGAAGAGTCAGGGTAGACCAAAACCTTCTTCTAGTCGCAGCCCGCTTCTAGGACCCCCATTTTCATGTCTTTAGGTTCACTTATCAAGAATTATGCCCTTTACTCGAGGAGTTTGCTATTATCATTAGGGCAAGGATTCCGCTTGGCACCCCTCCTTGTATCCCGACTTGTGGTTTTGTACGTGCGAGGGATATCGTGTAACACCCCTTTCCCATACGTAGGCGATCCCATCCGAGAAGGAGTGAGATGCCGTATGAGTATAGGTGCCACCAAGCAAGTACAAAGTAAAACATACATTCATTCATAACATACATTCAGAAATACAGAATAATTAAAAACTTTACATAAGGAAAGCAAAAGCTGATCATGCATTACTATAATAACTATTACAATAATGATCTGATCAACTAGCTGAAACAAATAATATTACATATACAAAATATAGATACAAAAGCGGAAGCTGATACAAAACTGATACATGAGAGTTCTATACAAAAAGAATCATCACTGATACAAAAATAGCCCTACACTAAAAACTCTTCTGTGTTGGCTTGATGACGGAGACTCTCTCGAAGCAAAACGCCTTCCGCACCTGCACGGGTAAAAACACCGTGCTAAACGATAAACGCTTAGTGGGGAAACACACATAAATAATGGACGGCCATTCACAATGGTCGTCAAGGCATAACACATTCACAATGGCAGAATGCAAAGGTTATAACATAATCCATATAAACATGCTCATATTTAGAAGCCATATAATCAGTACCTCATAAACATATCCATTCCAGAATAATTCAATATATATATTTCATCATTAAACTCATTCAGACCATCCATTCATAGCCAGATCAGATCAGAACAATTCCATTAACATTTAAAGAACACCTGCTGACTCTAGATAGTGGATAACGAGTGTACTGAAGGTACCTTACGGGTACGAATCGAATACTGAGGGTACCTCACAGGTACAAATCAAATATTAAATCATTTATCAAAACATGTTATTTATATACTGAGGGGATCTTAAACAAGATCCTATACTGATGGGTTCGCGAGGAACCAAACGGGGACCTGATCGGGGTCCAAACTGAACTGAGGGCTGCAGCTAAAAGACTCTATTAGGCATGCCTAACTATCCACTTACTCGACTCTAGCAGGTTATGCGACATTCAAATCACATTTCAGAGTACGGAATATAATTCATCAGAAAATCATGGTATCACGCATATCAAAGCATCAAACAGTAAGACATGCATCATATAACAGTAAAGTCCATTCAGAAGAAATACCAAATTCATTTCTGAGTTAAAAACTAGGAAATTTCGGAAAAACGAGCTGAACGGAGAAACGGGCGAGATTGGCTGGTCACGAGGCGTGACTGGCCTTCCCAACAGGCAGGTCACGCGACGTGACCGAGGGTCACGCGACGTGACTTGCTTGTTCCTCGCCGATCACGTTGCGTGATCTTCGCAAATCACGCAACGCCCTTGCAGGTCACGGCGTGACTGGACGTCACGTCTCGTGACGTGCTACTCCCTCGCAGATCACGTTGCGTGATCTCGCAGATCACGCCTCGTCTTCGCAAGTCGTACGACGTGACCAAGAGTCACGTCTCGTGACTTGCTTGTTCTTCAGCTGGTCACGCGACTGGCTTCTCAGCAGGCAGGTCACGACGTGACCGAGGGTCACGTCTCGTGACTTGCCTTCTTTCGTAGCGAGTCACGCGACAAGGAGAACTTCAACAGTACTTCGATTTTCCAGAATTTCCAGAATTTCCAGAACCAAGAATTCAATCCCAATTTGATTTAAAACCATACAAACCTGTTCTTACCTTCCAGAAATCATCTCAAACAACATAGGCAATAATTATACAACTCAATTCATCCAATAATTAATCAAATCAAATCAAGATCATATGCATTCAAACTTACAAGAACATAAACCCTAGAATTTGACAGTAAAATCAAAATCACACAATTTCGCAAATAAACATTCCCAAACCTGGATTCTAAGCTTCTAACACTTAGTCCCACTGCTCCCAGCAACCTCTTTGCCTTTGGGATCGCGTGGAGCCTCAGCTAGAACACAAACACAGTAATGAACATCAACATGCAACCCTAAATTAAAACTCAACCTAAAGAAGAAGATGAAGAATTACAGCAAGATAAAGACAAGGATATGCACTTACCAAGCTAGGGAATGCCAAGAGAGATTAACTCCACAAATAAAATCTTGAATCCACACACAAGAGCCCTTAGGGAAAAGGAAAGGAAAAAGAAGAAGACAAGTGAAGAAAGAACGTGAATCTCCAATTCCTTTTTTTTTTTTTTCTTTCCTTTTTCCTTTTCTTTTCTTTACCCTAAGTAAGTGTCCATTACCTATTGGTGAAGCTAACCACTCACATTAAAATTCCACACACATCACACATACCTAATGCACTTGTAATTAAAGTACCCTACAATGGCATAAACACACACACCCAAATATTTCTCACTTAATAAACACACCAATGCCATGTATGCACCCACATAATAATAAACCCAAAAACATATATTTTTACTAAAATACCCTTATGAAATGCCGAACACATGTGAATGCTTACACATACAGACAGACAGACAGGCTCATTCTACTAGGGGGCAAATGGGGTGTGATAACTCTCCCCTACTAATAAGAATTTCGTCCTCGAAATTCTCACCTGAACTGAACAACTGCGGATACTGAGCTCTCATCGACTCCTCTGGTTCCCAAGTCGCTTCTTCGACTCCATGATGGATCCACAACACTTTAACTAAGGGAATCTGCTTACTTCACAACTTTCTCACCTCTCGGGCTAGAATAGCTCGCGGTTCCTCATCATAAGAGAAGTCTGGCTGAACCTGAATATCCTGAACTGACAGAACATGCGAAGGATCTGATCTGTACCGACGAAGCATCGAAACGTGGAACACATCATGCAACTTTGCTAATTCCATCGGTAGCGCCAATCTGTAGGCTACAGGTCCTACCTTAGCCAAAATCTCATAAGGTCCAATGAAACGAGGACTAAGCTTACCCTTCTTTCCAAATCAAAGCACTCTCCTCCAAGGAGAAACTTTAAGGAAAACCTTGTCCCCGATCTCAAAATGCACATCTTTCCTCTTTAAATTGGCATAAGACTTCTGTCGATCCTTGGCTGCCTTCAAATTTCGCTGCACTACTCTGATTTTCTCTTCAGTATCTCTAACCAAGTCTGGTCCAATCATAGATCTCTCGGATAGCTCGGTCCAACAAACCGGAGTCCTACACTGACGACCATACAAAGCCTCATATGGTGCCATACCGATGCTCGACTGAAAACTGTTGTTGTAGGCAAACTCCATAAGCGACACATATCTGTCCCAGCTACCCGGAAAGTCCAAAGCACAAGCTCTCATCATATCCTCCAGAATCTGAATAACTCGCTCTGACTGACCATCGGTCTGAGGATGAAACGCTGTACTGAAGTTCAACCTAGTGCCCAAAGCTCTCTGTAACTCCTTCCAAAACTTGGAAGTAAACCTTGGATCCCGATCTGACACTATGGACAAAGGCACACCATGCAACCGAACTATCTCATCTACATAGATCCTGGCCAATCTGTCCATGGAGTAGTCCACTCTAACCGGCAGAAAGTGAGCTAATTTCGTAAGCCGATCCACAATAACCCAAACTGAGTCATGCTTCCTCTGAGTCAAAGGTAAACCAGAAACAAAGTCCATGGCGATATCATCCCATTTCCACTCAGGAATGGATAAAGGCATAAGCAAACCTGAAGGAACCTGATGCTCGGCCTTTACCTGCTGACAAGTCAAGCACTTGGAAACAAAATCCACTATATCACGCTTCATACCGGACCACCAATAGAATTGCTTCATGTCTCTATACATCTTCTCACTGCCCGGATGCATAGTAAAGACTGAACTATGCGCCTCACTCATGAGCTGTCTCCTCAAATCCTCAGATTCTGGCACACACAAGCGATCTCTAAACATAAGTACCTCATCCTGAACTGAGAACTCTGACTGCTTACCCGATCTAATCTCATGCATAATCTGCTGAAGCCTCAGATCATCTCTCTGAGCATCCACTATCCTCTGTCTCAAAGTAGGCTTCACACGCAGCTGGGCAAGTAAAGCCCCATCAGAACCAAATCGCCATCTGAATCGCCTCAAGAACAAAGCTGAAACCGATTTCCGACTCAAAGCATCGGCGACTACATTAGCCTTACCAGGATGGTAATCCACAATGCAGTCGTAATCCTTAAACAACTCCAGCCATCGCCGCTGTCTCATGTTCAACTCTTTATGTGAAAGGAAGTACTTCAAGCTCTTGTGGTCCGAAAATATCCTACACTTTTCCCCATACAGGTAGTGACGCCAAATCTTCAAAGCAAAGATCACCGCTGCCAACTCTAAATCATGCGTCGGATAGTTCTTCTCATGTGGCTTCAACTGACGAGAAGCATAAGCCACTACCTTACCTTCCTGCATCAGAACACATCCAAGACCTACTCCAGAAGCATCACTGTAAATGACAAACTCCTTACCCGAGATGGGTTGAGTAAGGATAGGAGCCTCAACAAGCAACTGCTTTAACCAATCAAAACAAGACTGACACCTGTCTGACCACTCAAATCTAACTCCTTTCCTCAACAATCTAGTTATAGGAGCAGCAATCACAGAAAATCCTTTAACGAACCGACGGTAGTAACCTGCTAAACCGAGGAAACTCCTCACTTCCTGAACATTTCGAGGCGCTTTCCAATTAACTATCGCCTCAATCTTGGCTGGATCTACCTGAATACCTCTAGCTGAAACAATGTGACCCAAGAATGATACTTCTCGACGCCAGAAATCACACTTGCTAAGCTTAGCAAACAACTGATGCTCTCTCAACATCTGTAGAACTAATCGGAGATGCTCCCCATGCTCACTCTCATCCTTGGAATACACCAAGATGTCATCAATGAACACTACTAGAAATCGATATAAGTATGGCCTAAACACACGATTCATCAGATCCATAAAAGCCGCTGGAGCATTTGTCAAACCAAATGGCATCACAAGAAACTCATAGTGGCCATACCTAGTCCGAAATGCAGTCTTAACCACATCTGCATCCTGAACTCGTAGCTGATAGTACCCTGATCGAAGATCTATCTTGGAGAAGACACCCGCACCTCGAAGCTGATCAAATAAATCCTCAATCCTAGGCAACGGATACTTGTTCTTCACTGTAACTTTATTAATCTGGCGGTAGTCAATACACATCCGCAATGATCCATCTTTCTTCTTAACAAACAGAACTGGAGCTCCCCATGGAGATATGCTAGGTCGAATAAACCCCTTATCCAATAACTCTTGTAGCTGAGATTTAAGTTCCCTCAACTCTACAGGAGCCATCCGATAAGGTGCTCTCGAAATAGGTGCAGTACCTGGCATAATCTCAATGGACAACTCAACCTCTCGCTCAGGAGGCAAACCAGGCAACTCGCTCGGGAACACATCACTAAACTCCCGTACTACAGGAATGTCCTCAATCTGAACCTGATCCCTCTTGGAATCTAACACAACTGCTAGAAAAGCCTCACAACCTTTCCTGATAAATCTCTTAGCTTGCATCGCAGAAATAACATTATTCAACGAACTAGCACCCAAACCTTTCAGAAACACAAGAGACTGACTTCTATCCTGAAGTACAACTGTCTTCCTATGGCAATCAACTACAGCCCGATGCTTACCCAACCAGTCCATACCCAGAATCAAATCAAACTCTCTGAAGGGTAACTCAATCAAATCTGCTGGAAGCACAGCTCCCTCAACAATCAGAGGACAACTCCTAAAAACTCTACTCACACTGACACTATGCCCTAATGGACTGGTCACACAAATCTCATAATCTAACTGATCAACTGAATGCAATTTATCAACAATTTTATCTATGCACAAATATGAGTGTGTGGAACCAGGATCAACTAGAGCATACAACTCAGTGTCATGGAGTAGGAACTTACCAGCAATAACATCAGGCGCGTCCTGCTCATCTCTGGCTCTCATAGCATAAGCTCTAATGGCACCCTGAGGAGGATGCTCAACAGTCTCAAAAGCAGCTCCCTCTCTATGCCGACCACCTCTACCTCTACCTCGGCCTCTGCCACGGGTAGCCTGAGAAGCATTCGAACCGACCCTACTGCCCTCTCTCTGAGAACCTGAATCTTCATGTAATCTCGGACAACTGGCCAAAAGATGCTCAGAACTCCCACACCTGAAGCACGCACCGGAGAGCCACCTACACTCACCCCGATGTGTCTTACTACAATGAGGACAAACTGATGCAGTCTCAGATCTACCTCCTCTACCAGAACCTGATACAGCTGCAGAACCCTGACGTCTACCTCTAGAAGCCGGACCAGATGCTGACTCATCCTGTGGGTTCCTAGATCTCTTACTCGAAGAAGATCCTCCACGAGAAGAACTCCTCCTCTGAGCTCTCTCTCTCATCACAGTCTCAGACAACTCAGCTCTCACAGCAGCCTCTACAATCTGGTAATAACTGACCCCCGGTATGCACATCAGCGAAATCAAAGCAATCTTCAAAGACTCATTTAACCCAGCCTCGAAATGCTTACATCTAAAGTCATCAGTCATAACTCCACGTGGGGCATAGCGAGATAACCTATTGAATTCCTTCTCATAATCTGCTACAGACATGGCCCTCTGTTTCAAACTCAAAAATTGCGCCCATCTCGAATCTCTATAGGTCTGAGTAGTATACTTCTTTGTGAACTCACCCTCAAAGAACTCCCAAGTAATCGGATCCGGTAGCTGAGGATGCCTGGAAACCAATTCCCACCATTCAAATGCAGACCCTTGTAGAAGAGCTAATGCACACTCTGCCTGCTGGTCGGGAGGACACCGAATCTCTCCCAAAGCACGTTTTACTTTATCTAACCATCTCTCTGCCAACTCAGATTCATTCAAACCTGTGCCATAGAAATCCTCAACTCCTGCCCTTCTCAAATTCTCCATAGGTGCTCTAGGAGCAGTCACTCTCTCCAAAACCCTAGCCATGTCCTGATGCAGTCTAAACATAGCCTCAAAGGGCATGGCTGCGGCCTCGGGCTGGACCCTAGCATGCTGAGCCGACACAGTAACAGAAACAGATGGATCCACAACTGGAGGATTCACACTCTCGGCGGACTCCTCGAGTGATCCACGAACAGAATTAGAAGCCATCTAAACAAACAAGAAACAACCGTATCAGCCAACACAGAACTAGACACATACACATCACAGAAACTCAAAACAATCACAACAACACCCAGAAATGCCTAAACCTATGCTCTGATACCACAAACTGTAACACCCCCTTCCCATACGTAGGCGATCCCATCCGAGAAGGAGTGAGATGCCGTATGAGTACAGGTTCCACCAAGCAAGTACAAAGTAAAACATACATTCATTCATAACATACATTTAGAAATACAGAATAATTAAAAACTTTACATAAGGAAAGCAAAAGCTGATCATGCATTACTATAATAACTATTACAATAATGATCTGATCAACTAGCTGAAACAAATAATATTACATATACAAAATATAGATACAAAAGCGAAAGCTGATACAAAACTGATACATGAGAGTTCTATACAAAAAGAATCATCACTGATACAAAAATAGCCCTACACTAAAAACTCTTCTGTGTTGGCTTGATGACGGAGACTCTCTCGAAGCAAAACGCCTTCCGCACCTGCACGGGTAAAAACACCGTGCTAAGCGATAAACGCTTAGTGGGGAAACACACATAAATAATGGACGGCCATTCACAATGGTCGTCAAGGCATAACACATTCACAATGGCAGAATGCAAAGGTTATAACATAATCCATATAAACATGCTCATATTTAGAAGCCATATAATCAGTACCTCATAAACATATCCATTCCAGAATAATTCAATATATATATTTCATCATTAAACTCATTCAGACCATCCATTCATAGCCAGATCAGATCAGAACAATTCCATTAACATTTAAAGAACACCTGCTGACTCTAGATAGTGGATAACGAGTGTACTGAAGGTACCTTACGGGTACGAATCGAATACTGAGGGTACCTCACAGGTACAAATCAAATATTAAATCATTTATCAAAACATGTTATTTATATACTGAGGGGATCTTAAACAAGATCCTATACTGATGGGTTCGCGAGGAACCAAACGGGGACCTGATCGGGGTCCAAACTGAACTGAGGGCTGCAGCTAAAAGACTCTATTAGGCATGCCTAACTATCCACTTACTCGACTCTAGCAGGTTATGCGACATTCAAATCACATTTCAGAGTACGGAATATAATTCATCAGAAAATCATGGTATCACGCATATCAAAGCATCAAACAGTAAGAC
Organism: Excoecaria cochinchinensis; assembly: GCA_947683425.1. Classification (NCBI taxonomy): domain Eukaryota; kingdom Viridiplantae; phylum Streptophyta; class Magnoliopsida; order Malpighiales; family Euphorbiaceae; genus Excoecaria; species Excoecaria cochinchinensis. Next base: position 444,890 of record CANTUQ010000021.1, on the reverse strand, counting down.
ATGCATCATATAACAGTAAAGTCCATTCAGAAGAAATACCAAATTCATTTCTGAGTTAAAAACTAGGAAATTTCGGAAAAACGAGCTGAACGGAGAAACGGGCGAGATTGGCTGGTCACGAGGCGTGACTGGCCTTCCCAACAGGCAGGTCACGCGACGTGACCGAGGGTCACGCGACGTGACCGAGGGTCACGCGACGTGACTTGCTTGTTCCTCGCCGATCACGTTGCGTGATCTTCGCAAATCATGCAACGCCCTTGCAGGTCACGGCGTGACTGGACGTCACGTCTCGTGACGTGCTACTCCCTCGCAGATCACGTTGCGTGATCTCGCAGATCACGCCTCGTCTTCGCAAGTCGCACGACGTGACCAAGAGTCACGTCTCGTGACTTGCTTGTTCTTCAGCTGGTCACGCGACTGGCTTCTTAGCAGGCCGGTCACGACGTGACCGAGGGTCACGTCTCGTGACTTGCCTTCTTTCGTAGCGAGACACGCGACAAGGAGAACTTCAACGGTACTTCGATTTTCCAGAATTTCCAGAATTTCCAGAACCAAGAATTCAATCCCAATTTGATTTAAAACCATACAAACCTGTTCTTACCTTCCAGAAATCATCTCAAACAACATAGGCAATAATTATACAACTCAATTCATCCAATAATTAATCAAATCAAATCAAGATCATATGCATTCAAACTTACAAGAACATAAACCCTAGAATTTGACAGTAAAATCAAAGTCACACAATTTCACAAATAAACATTCCCAAACCTGGATTCTAAGCTTCTAACACTTAGTCCCACTGCTCCCAGCAACCTCTTTGCCTTTGGGATCGCGTGGAGCCTCAGCTAGAACACAAACACAGTAATGAACATCAACATGCAACCCTAAATTAAAACTCAACCTAAAGAAGAAGATGAAGAATTACAGCAAGATAAAGACAAGGATATGCACTTACCAAGCTAGGGAATGCCAAGAGAGATTAACTTCACCAATAAAATCTTGAATCCACACACAAGAGCCCTTAGGGAAAAGGAAAGGAAAAAGAAGAAGACAAGTGAAGAAAGAACGTGAATCTCCAATTCCTTTTTTTTTTCCTTTCCTTTTTCCTTTTCTTTTCTTTACCCTAAGTAAGTGTCCATTACCTATTGGTGAAGCTAACCACTCACATTAAAATTCCACACACATCACACATACCTAATGCACTTGTAATTAAAGTACCCTACAATGGCATAAACACACACACCCAAATATTTCTCACTTAATAAACACACCAATGCCATGTATGCACCCACATAATAATAAACCCAAAAACATACATTTTTACTAAAATACCCTTATGAAATGCCGAACACATGCGAATGCTTACACATACAGATAGACAGACAAGCTCATTCTACTAGGGGGCAAATGGGGTGTGACATATCGCACTGACGTTGGGCACTTCTTCTACCGTTGCCACTCAGTTGGCCCCTCAGGGTGCAACCTTTGCTCTAGAACCATTGGTTGAGGTGCTAGAGGGCTATTCTCACATGTCTACCTATTAGGTCAGCGTCATCTTATTGATCTGCCTCTCTATACTTTTTACGGTGACTTCTCTGGATTTGACTGGCTACTTTCGACTATTCGGGATAGTAGACGACATTCATTGCGGGCTCACCCCATTTTCTCTGATTCTAGCTGAGATGATCCTGAGTTTAGACTATGTCTGTGTCGATCCTTCTGTCGTATTTACTGGGAGTCCCTTATTACTCCAGGTACGTCATTATTATTTTTTTAAAGGTAGTGTGCCCCTTGAGGGTTTTCACACTAGCTTTTTTTTACGGGAAATGCGTCCTTTCAGATTTTCACATAACCCTATGCCTTATTTTTGCCTGGATTGGAGCCTACCCATTCTAGCGGCTTTTCTTAATTAATTAATTAATTTTTTTTTTCAGATTTGGCTACAAGAGAAATTGTAGCTTTTGTCGGAACCTCCTCCCAGGGCGATTGGTCAATATTCACCGAGGCATTTGTTTCCTCAGCAGAGATTGTATGCTTTTGCCTCTCCCGACGAGGGTGTTACTAGGTTCAGCGAGATGGCAGATGCGGACATCAGTTTTATGAGCGCCTGGCTTCATGTTACCACTATGACCACTGACGATTCCTCTTGGTGTGTTCCAGTGTGCGAGCTACAGGAGGCAACTTTCTACATCACAGCCCGTTGCACTTGACAGTTTGGGGTAACTCAGGACGTCGTGAGGCTCCCTTTAGCCTTCCAGGGTGGCATTTTATCTCCAACCTTCACATCTAGATATCACTCCCTCTTGGCAAGGCTGCCAGTAAAGAGTATCCCATCTTCTATTAGGGATTGCTCTACTATTTCTACCAGCGATTACAAGAGATGGGTGCTTAGCCCTGCCGTCAATAATCGGACCCATCGGCTCAAGCATCTGGCCGGCGAGAGTAGTAATAGAGTATAGTTCAGATTTGCATGCATTTTGATCAATGTTTTTCTTTTTAAAACAGAACTAGAAAATAATAAGAATAAATAAATTCAGTTTTATTTCCTTTTGCAAAATTGTGTACATTTCAGTATGATTTCACTATACATGATCACCATTTAGCATCAATTCAAAATGCAAAACTACGTTCATTCCTGGAACAGATCTTGATAGCATCAAACTCCTATTACCAATCGGCCCTCTCGGGTTTTCTTGATTGGACATTTTCTATCAAGCCTCTAATTTTTGCCCAGGATGCCTTTTTTTGGTTTTCACCCTGACGAGGCGCCTAATTTTAGCAAGGCCGCCTTTTTTCGGTTTTCGACCCGTGGGGCTTTTATTCTCTTATTTTGATTTTTAGCCTTTATCCATGGAATTTCTTGAGTCTATCAATATTGATCGGCTCCTTGAACTCATTGCCATCGCTATCTGCGAGAATTACCGCTCCTTTTGACAATAGCTTTTTGAGGATGAAAGGACCTTCCCACGTCGGTCTGAACTTACCCCTTATGTCCAGCGCCCCTGGTCTCATTTTCTTGAATACCAAATCCCCTTCCTTCAACGGGTGTTTCTTGACCTTCTTTCCGAATGACCTGGCAAGCCTTTTCTGATAAATCTGATTGTGGTAATAGGCTCTCAACATGCTCTCATCTAGCATATTTAGATGTTGCAACCGCTGTTGTGCCCATTCAGCCTCTAGAATTTGGGCCTCCATAATGACCCTCAATGATCTAAGCTCTATTTCAACTAGCAACTGCTTTCGTTCCATACACTAAATAATACGGTGTGACTTCTGTAGTAGTCCTGACGGTAGTTCTATAACCCCAAAGTGCAAAAGGCAATTTTTTCGCCCAATCTTTATAGTTCTGAACCATTTTGGCTAGGATTTTCTTGACATTCTTGTTAGAGGACTCTACTACCCCATTGGCTTGCGGGTGACACGGAGAGGATTTGTGATGCTTGATTTCATGTTTTTGAAGCAACTTCTTAGTCTCAGCCATGAACTAGACACCATTGTCAGACACAACATGATGTGGGAAACCGTATTTGCATATCAGGTTCTTTTCAATGAACCTAGCCATAACCTAAGCATCGACTTTCTAAAAAGACTCAGACTCCACCCACTTAGTAAAATAGTCGATAGCGACTATGATGAATCTATGTCCATTAGAGGCCATAGGGCGTATCTCTCCGATAATATCTATTCCCCAAGCTGCAAACGGCCAAGGTAACATCAAATTGTGCAATTCTGAAATCGATAAGTGCCTCAAGTCCGCGTACTGCTGACACAACTGACATTGCTTTACGTACTTTGAGTAGTCCGTATCCATGGTAAGCCAGTAGAACCCTTGTCTCATGATTTTCTTGGCCAACATCAAACCATTCATGTGGGGCCCACAAATCCCAGTATGAGTTTCCTCTATTACTCTTTCGGCCTCTTTCTTATCCAGACACCTTAATTGAACACCATTGACTTGTCATTTATACAACACCCCATCAATGCAGATGAACTGAGTAGATAACTTGCAGATCAACCTCTGGCCTTTTTCGGTAGCCTCTTTTGGGAACATTGTGTTCTCTAGGTAATTCTTGATATTGTGATACCATGGCTTTCCATCCAAAACTTCCATTTCCATGATAGGATTGGACTCAAAACTAGGCCTCTCAGAACTAGAAATCAACGCCGGCTTCATAACTATCCCCTTCAGGTTATCCCATATCGACACTAAAGTTGCAAGCGCATCGGCCAATTGATTTTTGTCCCTCGGAATAAAGCGAAAGGTGCATACTTTAAACTGATTGCTCAGCTCCCTTAAGTGTTTCACATATGATATCAGCCGTTCTTCCTTAACAGCCCACTCGCCTCGAATCTGATTGACTACTAACGACTAATCTCCGAATACCTCTACGCTCTTTGCCCCCAAAGCTATTAAGGCTTCTAATCCGAAAGTGCAAGTTTCGTATTCGGCTTCATTATTAGATGCCTCATATCTCAATTTCTTAGCCAGCGGGAGTTTTTCATCATCCGGGGTTGTTAGAATGATTCCTACTCCTGCCCCCTTGCTATTTACAGCCTCGTCAAAGTGTAATTGCCAAACTTGTACCGTAATAGCTGCCACATCTTAGTCTGGGAAATTGAACTCATACAACTCTCCTTGAATATGGTGTTCAGCTAGAAATTCTGCTATTGCTCGCCCCTTAATGGTCTTCCGGGTGATGTATTTAACATCGAATTCTTGTAATAGCAACAACCATCTCCCCATTTTCCCTAACAAAGATGGAGCCTCCTGTAAGTATCTAAGAGGGTTTTGTTTCGCTACTGCTTGTACCTTGTAAGAGTGAAAATAGTGTCTCAACTTCTTGGATGCCCAGATTACTGCAAGGTAAATCTTTTCTACTACTGTAT